>OZ007589.1:7785903-12785903 GCA_963931845.1 Maratus michaelseni
TATATTAATGAGAAAATTGCCTTATATTACCTGTACAATATTGTGAAGGAGATGACCTTGGCACTTTTCCCATATGCATATCCGACTGTCGGTCCCTTGGCTGATCATGTAGATATCAGTGGACAAGAGTGTGAGGACTGCTCCCTGATGACCGTTTAAACTGTACATGCATGTCCCGGTCATGAGATCCCAGAGGCAGATGAGACCGTCTTGGCAACCACTTGCTGCAGATGAGGGTGAAAACTGCAACAAGAAAACTATTATGAAACATGCAATAATAATAATACATTAAGAATTTTGAGAGAGAGAATTTTTTTTTTTTATAAAAAATCAAACTAAAAATTGGAAGAAACATTTTATCAGAATTTTAAAACTATTTATTATGAAACATGTAATAATAATAATACATTACAAATTTTAAGAGAGAAAAAAAAAATCTATAAAAAATAAAACTAATAATTTTTTTTAACCAAAAATAGAACCGACTTCAAAAACTACTACAAAGAAAAAAATAATTTTTTTTTAGATAATAGTTAATAAGAAATTAAATTAAGAGCATTGTATTTACCACGGAGGAAGATAGATGGAGGGGAAAGTAACGTTGAAATTTTACAATACAGTTTTTCTCCTTACAGATGGCGCCACGGTAAACTGAAGGCTTACCTAACCTGCTTCTGCAATGCTTTTCAATGCGAAAAGCATTCATTTTTTAAATGTTTTTGATTGAAAATTTGAACTTTAAAAAAGTCAAACAAGTAGAAATTTCATTAAATAAAGTTTTCTTCACACCATGCATATATTTTAATAGATATTTGGCGTTCTGATTGTTTTTTATAACTCTTTAAATAAGAGTTCATCCTGACAGAAGCATCTGAATAGTCATTTAAAAATAAATATCACGGATATTGTACTGCGAAGAAATACGGAATGGACGTATAATTTTTAGAGATTAAAAGTATTATTCAAATAAAAACAGCTTCAGATTACAGCCAAACAAATAGCACTCTATAAGACAATTTAAATGGCCATGTCAATTAGCCACAGACATTAGCATTCATTAAGTATAACATTTTAGAAACATATACACTAAGATCGATATACTAGAATAAAAATTTCTTAGTTTAAAAATGATTACCTGCATATAACTTTAAATTAAAGTATAATAAAAAGCACTCACCTTTGGAGCTATAAACATACTTAAAAAAAAAAAAAAAAATTCTTCGATTTTTCTTTTGTTTATCTCATCATCATAGCCCGATCTACATCCCGGAATAAAACATTTATATCCCATCTTAAATTTATGACATATAATTGCTATAATTAAAAATAATCGAGTGAAATACTTTCGGAATTTAACATGTAATCTAATGACATTCTGTTTAAAGGCAGCCGCCAAATTTTACAGCGCCCTCTTTCGTTAAAAAAATATGACTTGCATTTTCGATATCCTCGCCTATTCTAGTTTCCCCTCCAGGTTCTTTCTCCGTGGTATTTACCATGCATATTATTATATTTATGTACATTAATTTGATTTTTTGGAGTCTGTGCCAGCCAACCAAATTAAAGCCATGTTACCATTTTTAAACATTTCATCTGATGTTATAAATGTGTATTTTCAAATGAGATTAGCAACTATATATGTCGACAAACATTGCTTTGGAAATTAGTTAATCATTTAAATCATTGTATTTTCTACTATTTGAAGAGTTATATGTATTTTTTTTTATTGTCTCGTATTTATGTAGATGTAATTTATACGCATGTTACGATTTATAGTGGATATTTTGTTTTGAATTTTGTACTTGGCTTGGCTTGCACCGACTCTAAAAAATCAAATTAATGTACATAAATATAATAATATGCATGGTAAATACAATGCTCTTAATTTAATTTCTTATTAACTATTATCTAAAAAAAATTATTTTTTTCTTTGTAGTAGTTTTTGAAGTCGGCTCTATTTTTGGTTAAAAAATTTATTTTTCGCTTTTTAGTAGTTTTTGAAGTCGGTTCTATTTTTGGTTAAAAAGTTTATTTTTCACTTTTTAGTGGTTTTTGAAGTCGGTTCAATTTTTGGTTAAAAAGTTTATTTTTCGCTTTTTCGTAGTTTTTGAAGTCGGTTCTTTTTTGGGTTAAAAAGTTTATTTATTTATTTATTACTTTAGTGATATCCATATTTAAATTAAACCATATTGTTGCTAATATCTTTTTTATTTCACGCTAACCTTGGCAGTAGACTCGAGTATCGAAGATTAGATAATTTATCATTATTCTCATCAAATGTCTTTAAAGCCTTTAATGATATCTATATTTACATTAAACCATATTGTTGCTAATATATTTTTTATTTCACGCTAACCTTGGCAGTAGACTCGATTACGGAAAATTAGAAAATTTATTATTATTCTCATCTAATGTCTTTAAAGCCTTTAATGGTATCTATATTTACATAAAACAACATTGTTTCTAATATATTTTTTATTTCATGCTAACCTTGGCAGTAGACTCGTTTACGGAAGATTAGAAAATTTATCATTATTCTCATCTAATGTCTTTAAAGCCTTTAATGATATCTATATTTACAACAGTAGACTCGAGTACGGAAGATTAGAAAATTTATTATTATTCTCATCTAATGTCTTTAAAGCCTTTAATGATATCTATATTTACATAAAACCATATTGTTTCTAATATATTTTTTATTTCACGCTAACCTTGGCAGTAGACTCGATTACGGAAGATTAGAAAATTTACCATTATTCTCATCTAATGTCTTTAAAGCCTTTAATGATATCTATATTTACAACAGTAGACTCGAGTACGGAAGATTAGAAAATTTATTATTATTCTCATCTAATGTCTTTAAAGCCTTTAATGATATCTATATTAACATTAAACCATATTGTTGCTAATAAATTTTTTATTTCACGCTAACCTTAGCAAGTAGACTCGATTACGGAAAAATAGAAAAATTATCATTATTCTCACCTAATCTTCTTGGATAATGTGTCATAATCGGGCTATATACTACAGTTTTGATAACTGCGTAACTCACAGATTTCGGTGCTTATACTTAATGTGTATTGATTTTTACGATTCGTACAAGGTAAATACACTGCGCTAACAATGTCGTCTATAATACTATTTGGAGTAACAACCCTTTCTTTCTTTCTTTCTATATTGTCACTCTATAGTTAATATTATGTAGTAGAAATATTAAAAGACAATTGCAGAAGCATTTTTATACAACTGTATTGTATAATATAATATAGATAATTGGGTATTTTAAATGCAGTTTCCAACTTGTGTGCAACAGGTGATAAATCGCTAAATATTTTCTGTAACTCGTACATTTGTATGGGAGTTGAAACAACAATGTATTTAATTATGCGCCAATAAACGCTCGTCAAAATATGCCAAACCACTGTGAAACTGCAACAATGGAACTTTTAAAAGATTCAAAAGTAGATTTGTTGTGGCATAATTTATAGTTTTTATCCGTACGTTGTATTATATTCATCCAATTCACAATTTTATGAAATTTTGCTTTTCAAATTTGGCAACACTCAAAAGTTTTAGTTTTTGTTTAGATCTTAAAAGGTTTGTTCTATGAAAATAAATCCTATAAGTTAAAGCTGATTTAAATATGTCAGTCTTTTTATTATTTGCAACTTGAAAGTCGTCTGCCCAACAACTGGTGACCCGAGCGTAATAACTCTTGATAATATACGATTTGCTTAAAATTTTGTATATACGTTCATTGTGATAAGGCGCCCATTGGTTAAGTATAAAGCGGGGGCGAGGAACAGTGGCTAATGCCCCCTTTAATTTATTTATGCAGAATTATAATCCGATAAGTTAAAGCTGATTTAAATATGTCAGTCTTTTTATTTTCAAATTCACGCAATAGAATATTTTAGGATATTAAATGAAAGTCGTCTGCCCAACAAATTAACTATTTTCAAAATGCTTATTTTTTTTTCGTTTTTGTTGAATTTCTGAAATAGTTCTGAACCAATTTTCATAAAATTGAAATGGGACCAATTCGAGAGTATTCTCTTTTGAATAAAAAAAAAAATCACATAAATAGGATGCATAGTTTCGGAGTAATCAGTGTACATACATATAAAAAAAAAATACATACAAGTCGAATTGATAACCTCCTCCTTTTTTGAGTCGGTTAAAAATAGTTAAAAACATTTTATTCAATGTTTATCTTAAGGTTCTCAAATCTAAAAGAGTTAAATAAAAGAGTGATAATGATCAAACAATTTCAAATTAAAACAAAGTTTATACAGTGATAATAAATTAACTGAAGATAACAAACATATAGAATACGTAGAATCAAAAGTAAGAAGTAGATATTTTCTGTCTTTTTTATTCATAATCTAGAAAAAATAGATCTAATTCTATAAAGTTTATATTGTCAGACATAACAGGAATATAAATAAACATGCTCAATTTAAAGAAAAATACAGATTTACCACTGATACTTTTTCCATAAATTTTTAATTAACAGCAGTTTTTTATCAAGCAATTTGTTTTAATGAAATTTGAGTGTATTAATGTAAAAAAAACTGTTAAAAAACTTGTTGTATGATACCTCATTCAGTGTCGTACATTTTGTATGTGCATAGAAAAGTTGAAAGTTGACTTCGGAGATAAAATATATATCAGTGGACCCGCGCGAGAGCTTAACACTTTAGTTTACCATAAAATCCCGAAAGTAAGCCCATCTGCCACTTTTAAGCAATTTTGATTTTCTTTTCTATTCTCAAATATAAGCCCCCCCCCCCCCCCTACATACACATACACACATTTTTTTTGCACAAACAAAGTTTTTTAAAAATCCAAGGGATAGAATTTTTAATATTTTGACATTTTTGGCAAATTTTTACTTGTTAGCCACACACAGGGTGGCTTATTCTTTCAATCTCTATCAGTTTTCATGTTTATGAAAAGTCACAGCAATCCATCGTTGCCACAGATTAATCTCGGAAAATTAAACATTTGAAGTTACTTAAAAAATTAATAACTCGAAAAGTATTTGTCACAAAATTGTTTTACAAACTGCGTTAGAATGATAAAAAATTGTATTTTTCTTGATATCAATTTCAAATCTAATGATTATGTCGTTTTTCAAATATTAGATTTCAAAAATTACAAAACTTCACAATGGAGTACCGTAGCGAAACTTTTACGCGTAAAAAGATAATGATAAAGGCATTGTGGCTCGACGTGTATCGTGTATACTGGCCATAGCATGAGTAACGAATTATAAGTAAACTTATTATTCTGTTAAAATATAAAAGTGAATTATGTATATACATTTTTAAAAAATAAAGAAAAACATTTTATCACAAACATCAACAAATTTTTTTCTTCTATTTATTCCCCTTATTCCAAAGATATCGTTTTATCGTCTGCTGCCATAGCAACATGAATTAAATTTCATTAAAAAAAATTGCTCAGTGGTAGAAAAATACTTTTCTAAATCGAATGGTTATTGAACAACTCAACACTTTAACAGGGGAATTTTTATTTGTTATTTAGATATTTTAAAATTGTTTGTTGTCATTGCTTTTTTATTCTGAGTTACAGCTAGTTTATTTATTTTTTAAATAAAAGCCGTGTGTGGCAATCTATATTCGGCCTTATAGCAGAATTTTCCCATCTTGTTTTTATATAATGTTAATGAAATCCCCCTTCACATGAAATGTCCGCTCTGTCCTCCCCAACACAAAAAGTTTAAAATCCTGAGAAACTTAAATTCTTCTTTCCTTCTTGCTGCCCACTAGTTACGTAACAATAACTAAAAAATCAATCCTCTAAACTACAATCTCCCCTCCATCCATAATTTATGCTTCGTCCTCTCCTCTCAGTATACAAAATTTAAAATCTTAAAACTCTTTATAAAAAAATTATGCTCTATTTGTTGCTCTCTAGTAACATTAAATAAATAATCAGTCATTTAAATTATCTCTCTACCACTAAAATATCTCCTTCACCCTTTGGTCCCTCCCTGCAAAAAAAGAAAAATCTTTAAAACGCTATTTTAAAAAAATTCCTCTATCCTATTTGTTGCTCTCTAGTCAATCATCTAAATTACCCCCCCCCCCTCTGTCTGCTTTCTCTGAAACTTACACTTCTCCTTCTCTCCCTCTCCTCTCAGGATACAAAGTTTAAAATTTTTTAAAACTCTTTATTAAAAAATATATGTTCTATTTGTTGCTGCCTATAACAATAAACAGGGCTCGGAAGTAGCATGCTACAAGTAGCGAAACTACAGTAGCTGTTAGGGATTAAAATAGTTATGCTTCTCCTTGTCTCAAAGACATTAAGTTATCCATACAGAGTCAGTGCTAAGTTTAAATTACGTTTTCTTAATTTCATTTTTACATATATTTTTAACATTTAAATATTATTTTAACATTTAAATATTATTTAAATGTCATTTACTTACGTTTTTCTTTTGTTTTTGGCCTTTGTTTAATTTAGAAATTCCTTTTATCTTTCATTTATTTACTTTGACTTAATGCTAAAACTTTTGTTTTCACCGGCATATCGGCACTCACTATCATAAACAACTACCGAAATCTAACATCGACATTCCGTTCATCTGCGATCATTAATCGATTCACCTATTTTTCTTTCGCAAGTAGAGCTTTTGCAAATCGCATCTACTTGCGTGCGATTCGATTCCGTATTCGATTACACTTTAATCGATATCGTGATGATGCATTGCCGTATGTTCTGGAGAGTTTGTTTTGAATGTTTAATTAGCTTTCGCTACTATAAAAGGTCTGTATATCGTGTGTTTGAGTAGATTTTTAGTTGTTGTTGAAACAATCACGAACGTGAGTGGAGCTTAGGCTTCCTCATAATAAGGAATTGTCATGTCTTTTGTAATTAGTTATTCAGTTTAATAGTTTTGTCATCATGCTGTGAAACAAGTCTTAGTGAGTTATTTTTAAGTTGTGCTTATGTTTATTCTGACTTTAGTTACTTCATCTTAAAGCTTGTTTTTCGTTTTTATTATTGACTGGATATGTGTTAAAGTGACTTTTCATATACTTGACTTTATTTTGAATAAACTGTTTGACTTGAAAAACCTGCTTCCTTAAATTAGTTTCACTACATTATTTAAACCTCAATTATCTTACAACATACCAGCTCATGCTTCCAGTTGCATCTTTCTGCTGTGTTAAGCTCTTAAAATGGTCAACATCATTTCATAAGTATGTTAATTAGATGTTGAACCAAATCAAAAGGTTATGGGCGAGTTGTAAGACCCATAAGTGAAAATATGTGCTATGAAGAAAATGGCTCCCTTATATAATGAGATGCAATGAGATTAAAAGTGGGGGGGGGGCATATTTTGTGAAAAAAACAAAAAAAAGAAGGTGCATATTTTATAATGAAAAAGGAAACTGATGAAAGATGGTTTTAAAAGAAAAAAAATTCAAACCTGAGACTGAAATTTTAACATTTTTTTTTGGTTTATACATCGTTTTTCAGTGACAATTTTAGAATTATACCATTTTAATAAATTTTTTTTGAGTCAAAATGGCGGTTGTAAACGTTGAAAAGCTAAATCACCGTAACTATGCAAGCTGGTCTTCAGATATGAAATATCTTTTACTTGAAAAAGGCCTGTGGGACATTGTTGAAAAGGAAAAGCTTGTTTCTGGTGCAGAAGATGATAAAAACTTTGTTTCTTGTGCCAATCAGGCGTTGTCAATTATTTATTTAAATATTGATATTGACTTTAAGCATATTATCGATGGTTGTATAGAGCCAGTTAGTGCATGGAAAAAGTTGAAACAACATTTTTGTCCTGATACACGAGCTTTCCATATGCAGTTGTTTTCTGAATTGATTGAATGTAAAATAAGATCTAATGAAACGGTGAATTTATATGCGTGTAGATTGCTAAAAATATACAATGACATCAAGCTTATTGACAAAAATTTCAACGAATGGTATCTCAGTTACCAGTTCTTGAGATATCTACCAGCATATTTTGATTCTACGGTTCAAACAATCCTACGGTGGAAAGACTCTGAATTTGTTTTTGACAAAATAGTGACCGAAGTCGTGGCGGAGGAAGTGAGACTAAAATTGCATGACCAAGACAGTAGCAGAGCCAGTGCTTCCAGCGTGCAAACGCCGACTCCTTTAAATTCTAAGCCTAGAAATTTTGGAGCAAATAAGCCCAGGAACGGAGTCATATGCTGGAATTGCAATAAAAGGGGTCATGTACAACGGAGATGCAGATTTCCTCGAAGGGGCTCTCAACATCGTTCCCCAAGATATTCTCGATACTCATCGCCATCTTCAAGGTACTCGTCACCCGATAGCTGAACCTGGAGATCTTTTTCTTCGAACAGCGACGTTTTCTCTGAGTCCGATGGATCCAGGCATGCAGGTAGTCCTCATCGTGGCAGCTCCTATTCCGGTAGTCCTCATCGTGGCAACTCCTATTCTGGTCGTATTCATCGTGGCAACTCCTATTCCGGTCGTTCTCGTCATGGCAACTCCAACACCTATTCTGATGGTTCTAGATCTAGTAAGCATCGACATTTCCAGAAACAAAAGGACTATGATGGACATTTTTCAGACAGTTCACGTAAGTCCGTTCTTTACATTTCCCATTCTAGTGTTAGTAATGTAAATGAGCAGGCAACTTGGATATTGGACACGGGTGCTACGCACCATTTCTGTTCTGATATTGAAATGTTTTCTAAATATATCCCTTTATGTCATGAGAAAATGTCGGTGGCTATTAAGGATGTTTCTTTCCCAATTGAGGGCAAAGGGGAGGTAAAGTTGCGTTTTGGGCAACGTATTTTTACTTTAACAAATGTCATGCATTCAAGTAAATTACGTCGTAACTTGCTCTCAGGTCCTCAATTGGACATAAATGGTGTTGAATTTATTGGGGGTTGCGGCGAGGTAAAACTTAGGCGTAAAGGGGTTTATCTTTTCAGTGTATATCTTAAAAATAGGATTTACCACTTATATCCCAAAGTAGTTCCTCCTGACAATAAATCTGCTTCTTTTGAAGCTAGTGCAGTTAATAAATTAGAGTTAATAAGAACTTGGCATCGACACTTCGGACACATCAGTCCATCTATGTTAATTCATACTAGTAGGAAACAGGGTGTAAGGGGCTACCTAATTTGGGAAATATTGATTAATTTTGTGACTCATGTAAATTGGGTAAGTTTCGAAGTGTATCACATAAATCCATAAGACAGGTTCGTTCATTACATCCATTAGAATTGTTGTTTGCTGACGTTTGGGGGCCTTGTGCAGTCACTGGTAGACAGAATAAAAGATATTTTCTTTCAATTATTGATGACTACTCTCGTCGTGTCTCTGTATACCCCATGAGATTTAAATCTGATGCTTTTGAACTTGTTAAAAATCATATTACAAAAGCAGAAAATTTCCTCAATAAGAGGGTTAAATTTTTCAGATCAGACAACGGTCGAGAGTTTCTTAACAATAACTTTGAAGAGTATTTCGCCAGTAAGGGAATTTCTGTGGAGGTCACCAACCCATTTACTCCCCAACAAAATGGAACTGTGGAACGATACATGCAAACTATAGCTAATGGTGCTCGAACCATTTTAATAGAAAGCAAAATGGATCCCAGTTTTTGGCCAGAGGCCATGCGTTATTTTGTGTACACTTGGAACAGAACCTGCTCTAAAAATTTTTCTAAGACACCATTTGAGCTTTATGGAGGCAGGAAACCATCAGTCAGACATCTTAAACCCTTTGGTACCATAACATATGTAGGCATACCCAGACAAAAATGCCATAAACTTGAACCGAAAGCTAAGCGTGGTGTAATGGTGGGTTATGCATTCAGAACAAGGGGTTATAGGATCTGGCTACCTGATACAAACCAAATAATTGAAACATCTAATGTAAGTTTTAATGAAAAAGTCCTTCCGGCCTGTACCGGGAGGAAAAGGTAGCTTTCCCATATCTTCGTTTTAAAATTTTAGCTAATGTTACACGAAAACAGCAAGTTAAAATGCAAAGAAAACGTTTACAAAAGATTCGTTAATACTGAATTTGAATAAGAAATTCGTCAAATTATTGAGCAATAGCCAAATTGGCTTCATTTATGAAGACTTATTTTGGTCGCCAAATGTCGCCAATTTTGGCGAGAATTTGGCGCTAACGGATATGAATATATAGTTTCATGCGTATGATTGGGAAAATGATTACAACAATGAAAGAAAATAATCTGGGAGTAATCGCGTTAATGTGCTGTTTTGTTTCAAAATGTCAGCCACCCTAGAATTTCAAACTGATCTATCTCAGCCATTTTTTAAGATAGAGGTAAAACAAAAAATGCTCTGGAATCCTTATATCAAGGTCTAACACTTAATTAAAAAATAAATTTGAATTTTTAACTTTTTTGTACGTTTATTTTAGTTTTAAATTTTTAAATGGCCGCCATCTTGAAACAAAATGGCGGACCAAGCTGGCCAACGAACTCGGTCGAGACATTGGTGAGCTTAATGCACACAATTAGTTTCATCAAAATTGATTTATAAATACCAGCGTTATCGTATGACATAGGTCAGATATATATATATATATATGGAGATATATATATATATATATATATATATATATGTATATATATATATATATATATATAAATCAACATTTGAACGGAGGGTGGTTTTGGGGTCTGGGGGTCATGATCGGTGAAAATATATCGAAATTTTCCGGAACTGCTTTCCTCCGAACGGCTGCAATAGGTAGCTTTATACTTTTTTGTATTGAAAGCTACCTAAAAGATTTTGGGGATTTTGGACGCAGTGGAGTCATGATGGGCCCGGATGATTACAACCTCTTTCCACTTGGTACTGAAGGTAATCCTGAGCAAACTGTTGAGGTTGAATCCAGAAACTCCTATCTGATTCCCTCCAGTAGCCAAGATGATTCCCAGTCCAGTGAGAGAGAGGATGTTGACTCCGGACCCAAAACACCCTCGTCCGTCATTTCCTCGTTAAGAGAAGTTGACTGGATTAGAAAGCCAATTCCACGTAGAACAGGTAACAGAACTGACATTTATTAATTTGAAGCTGGTAAAAGCCTACGTCCAAGATCTCATACAGAAATCAAGAAATATTGTGAAGAAAATAAAATAAAGTACGATTCTTCTTTGTTTGATTTCAGTAGTTTAAATAAATACTCAGGTCCAGTTACAAATAAAACCATTGCTGATCCTATTTCTGACGATGAAGACGATGATGAGTCTGACTCCATGGCTTCGAGTGTATCATACCCAATAGCATGACTAGGCGTGGACAGCATCCCCCGTACATATAAACAAGCCTGTAAGTCTGAACAGCATGCTGCCTGGCATAAAGCAATGCAATCCGAGATTCAGGTAATGTGAGAGAGGGTTGTTTGGCATCTAGCTGATTTACCAAGCGTTTGTTTCCCAAGTAGGTTGTAGATGGGTTTACACGGTGAAAAGGGATGAAGTAGGAAGGATTGCCCGATACAAAGCCCGGCTTGTTGCCCAGGAATTCAAACAGGTGAAAGGGGAGTCGTATGACGAAACCTTTAGCCCTGTGGTCAACTTTGCGGTAATCCGGTACTTCTTCTCCCTTTTCGTTTCGTGTTGCGGGTGGACTCACATTCAGTGTGACGTCACTAGCGCCTATCTTTATGCACCTCTACGGGAGAACGTTTTTATGTCACAACCTCCCGGTTTCGTAGTTCCTGGATTGGAGCATAAATACTGCAAGCTAGACCGCGCGTTGTACGGTTTACATCAGAGTGGCCGTGAGTGGTTTTTGGAAATTCATCAGGTCTTAATTAAAATAGGTTTTAAAAAGTTTGAATCCTCCAATTGTGTTTATATTTATGGCACTGACATTGTTTTACTACTATATGTGGATGATATCATTATTTTTGGCAGACAACCACATTTTGTTGATAAGGCCATAAAATTGCTGAAAAACCATTTCGACTTAAAATTATTAGGTAGAACCAGGAAACTATTGGGTGTTGAATTTAGTGAGAAAAATAATGATCTTGAAATTCATCAACACCAATATATAGCTGAAGTCTGTGAAAAATTTAGTAAATTTAAGTTTCCTATTTCTTCTTTACCTATAAGCAAGGGAATGGTTTATTCGAAAACTGATTGTCCTAATACTGATGCTGAAATAGAACATATGTCTCACTACCCATATCGCAGTTTACTAGGATGTTTGTCTTTCATTGCCAGTCGTATGAGACCTGATATATGTTATGCTGTAAATATATTCTCTCAGTTTCAAAGCAATCCTGGAATGCCTCATTGGGACGGTCTGTTAAGACTGCTTGGATACATCAAATACACCTGTAATTATAGCCTTAAATTATCTTGTAAAGCAAATAATATTACAGTATATTCAGATGCAGACTTTGCCATGAACCGGGACGACCGAACCTCGATCGGCGGCCAGATAGTCATGGTGGACAACTCACCAGTCGACTGGCGTACTTTTAAAGAAAAGTGTGTCAGTTTGTCTACAATGGAATCGGAGTTTGTCGCCATGACTGAGGCTGCTAAGAACCTGGTTTGGTTCGACCGGATCTGGCAAGAATGTATAGATTACAATATTTCTCCACCTAGCAACAAATCTGTAATGAAAGTTGATAATCAAGCTGCTATAGATTTTGTTCGTTCACCAATTGAAAATTACCGTTCCAAGCACATTGACATTAAGTTATTTTTCATACGTGACCTGGTTTATAATGAGGTATTTTCATTAAATTTTGTACGTAGTAAATTAAACTTTGCCGACGTTTTTACCAAGCCGCAAACCCGCCATGATTTACTTATATTTATTAAGTTATTTTTCAATATATAATTTTTAATAAATATACTAGCGGCCCTCCCTCGCTTTGCTTCGGGTTAACCTTGAAAACCTTCATCTCTTTGTGTTTTCTGTAGACCTTTTTAATGTGTACAATAATTAGTACATTATTTTGATAAATCTTGTAGGGTTCAGCCTGCGTTTGCAATGTATAAGCGGAAAAAATGAAATTATTTACGACATCACATTAAAAACCTCAAAAATAACAGATTTCTCCACTATTTAATGGATATACATATAAACCTTCCTCTTGAATCACTCTATCTATTAAAAAAAACCCCATCAAAATCCGTTGCGTAGTTTTAAAGATTTAAGCGTACATAGGGATATAGGGACAGAAAAAGCGACTTTGTTTTATAATATGTAGTGATTTATCTGAAATTACAAAGCAAAACATATGGTTATTATACATATAAACCTTCCTCTTGAATCACTCTATCTATTAAAAAAAAACCGCATCAAAATCCGTTGCGTAGTTTTAAAGATTTAAGCGTACATAGGGATATAGGGACAGAAAAAGCGACTTTGTTTTATACTATGTAGTGATTTTTGTGTAATGTGATACATGTTAAAGCCTATTTATATATAATTGTTAGAACATTGTTTTACTTAAACATGTTTTTATACCATCATCTGACCTTTTAACATTTTTTTTTTTTATATCTGTATCCCATAGCAATGAGCAATTTAATTTCCCGTCCGAGTGTGGAAATGGCGTTTCCGTGGGGGTTATTTTCGGATGGCTCGAACAGCCTTCGGTACCGTCTCGGGAAGGTGACCCTTGTCCGGTAAATGTCAGAGAGTCATCTGGGGTAATCCTCCGGAAACATACCACCATACAAAGACCTTTACCGCGGGCACGTTATTTTTAATTCAGTAAGTCCTTGATTTTGAAATTGGGAGTGTCACTTTTGTCCCGCTCATTGTTATTGGGTTGTGTTGTTAATTTTTCAGTTAAAATTTATTTTTATTTAAAGCTTTTAACTTAATTTAAATATTTAAAAATATATATACAAATGTAACTTCTATACTGTGATATTTTTGAATTGTTATATATCTGTATCCATGTAATGTTATTCATGTGTAATGAATGAGTTTCTCTATTTTTGCAGGCATCTAGGATATCCATCCTTCTTTTTGTGGTTTAATGAGATGTTATCCGTATTTGCATTTAGCAGCTGCATACAGAGGAATGACTGGAGAATGCTTGACCTAATTAGAATGGCTGAATTTAGTATGAAAGGAACGAGCAAGTGCTCCGTGGGTTTTGTCCTATATTTTGGATGCCTGATGTAGTTTATTGAGAGATGATATATATTCAATCAGTTTAATCTGAATATGGATATTGTAATTTTTGAGGATACAGTGTGATGATTGTACAATAAAAATGAACTTTTTATATTTTTGAAATTGTTATGTTGTAATTAAGGTCAAGATGATGTTGTTGGCTTGTTCAGATCCTTCAAATAGAAGGTATTGTATGTCATGTATCACAGCATGGTTTGTATTGTATTTTTCATTCGTTTAAAGTTTGTTAATGTTAAATGACGAATGTTAAAAGTTTTTGAAGTTGTGAGAATTTTTCTACTTTGGCAAGTTTTTTTTTTAAAAGTATGAATTTAGAAATTCCTTTGAAAAGTTTTTTTTTTTTTTTGGCTGTTTATATCTTTTTAGTCCATGTTTAAAATTTCAGTTAGTTGGAATGCCATGATGGTTTGAATTACTAATATTTAATCATTGTTTAATTATTGTTGAATTTTTATTTAAATTTGATATAGTTAAAGTTAATAGTTAAAGTTCTTCTTGGCTTTCTACTTAGATTTGGATTCTGTTTTATCAGATGGCTCGAAAAATGTTGAGACAACGAGGGAGGGGGCTTCTGTTAGGGATTAAAATAGTTATGCTTCTCCTTGTCTCAAAGACATTAAGTTATCCATACAGAGTCAGTGCTAAGTTTAAATTACGTTTTCTTACGTTTTTCTTTTGTTTTTGGCCTTTGTTTAATTTAGAAATTCCTTTTATCTTTCATTTATTTACTTTGACTTAATGCTAAAACTTTTGTTTTCACCAGCATATCGGCACTCACTATCATAAACAACTACCGAAATCTAACATCGACATTCCGTTCATCTGCGATCATTAATCGATTCACCTATTTTTCTTTCGCAAGTAGAGCTTTTGCAAATCGCATCTACTTGCGTGCGATTCGATTACACTTTAATCGATATCGTGATGACGCATTGCCGTATGTTCTGGAGAGTTTGTTTTGAATGTTTAATTAGCTTTCGCTACTATAAAAGGCCTGTATATCGTGTGTTTGAGTAGATTTTTAGTTGTTGTTGAAACAATCACGAACGTGAGTGAAGCTTAGACCTCCTCATAATAAGGAATTGTCATGTCTTTTGTAATTAGTTATTCAGTTTAATAGTTTTGTCATCATGCTGTGAAACAAGTCTTAGTGAGTTATTTTTAAGTTGTGCTTATGTTTATTCTGACTTTAGTTACTTCATCTTAAAGCTTGTTTTTCGTTTTTATTATTGACTGGATATATGTTAAAGTGACTTTTCATATACTTGACTTTATTTTGAATAAACTGTTTGACTTGAAAAACCTGCTTCCTTAAATTAGTTTCACTACATTATTTAAACCTCAATTATCTTACAACATACCAGCTCATGCTTCCAGTTGCGTCTTTCTGCTGTGTTAAGCTCTTAAAATGGTCAACATCATTTTATAAGTATGTTAATTAGATGTTGAACCAAATCAGTAGCTGCTACTTTTTCCAGTAGTTTGTAGTATAGCGCGCTACATTAAAAAATGGTATTATCAGAAAATGGTATTTAATAAAGCCAATTTTCTTATAACACTTGATTCACACAAGCAAATAACGCTAATGGAATTTAGCTGGAATTGATTAGCTCATACAGCGAGGTAAAAATGTAGTTGAATGTTTGTTAAATAAGAAAATAGAAAATCAAAGATGTGTATAGATGTTGCTTCATTAAAATAGGCAAGTATTCTAATCCAGTTCAATTTATTGAAAGTAAAAGTTCAACAGAAGATGATATTAACAAAGTCCAGTTCGATAATTTTAGTATAATGAACAGCTGGATGACCTTGAATACTATTATGATACAGACAACTCTTATATTAAATATGAATCACGACACATAACTAAAATATAAATCATACTTATTCATTATGAGTAAAGAGCTGCAAGGGTAAAAAGCGACACTTAAATCTTTAAGACACAGCACCATTCCATCACAACGGCCGGAGCCAAACTCAGGCTCGACCGATTACGTGAAGATCAAAAACAATAAACCGAAGTGCCGGTGAACGCGAAGTACAGAGTATAAATACCTGACCAACGGCTCATCTACCAATGATAACGAGGTTCTAGAACTGTCACGGAAGTGACGCGTGGCCTACGGCATGAATAATTAATGAAACGGCGAATCAGAGAGTAACTCCTCTGTCGCCATCTATCGTAGAACCAGCGAACCCACTAATCGAATATTCGATTCTAGGATTAATCGAATATCGCCATGTGTGTTGACTGTAGCGTGACGTTCAAATGTTTGTAAAGTAAATTGAAAATAAAAACTATTGTAAAGTGAAATTTACTGTTTCTAATGAATAAAATAAAAGTACTAAACGAAGAATTAACGAAGTATGGGTAAGTTAAGCACATATTAATTACTGAAATTACGTTTTTCATGATGAATGTATACTAATGAAATGCAATGTTTATAAACTTTATACTGTGATTAGTGAATGTAAATAATGATAAAATATGGATGAAATTTAATAAATGCATGTGTGTAAAAGTGTATATGAGGCAGTAAGACTGAAACTATTAACTGGAGGTTTGTTTTTACAACAAGTGCCCCCCCTCTTACTGTCTCTAAGCAAAAACAGCTATAAAAATGTCAGAAATGACATGAAGCAAAAAAAAAAATAAATAAGGGATGAAAAATCCCAAAGAACACTAACGACACTACTGCATAAAACAGAAAACAAAATTTTAAAAACTGGATTAAATTTTTACTATAAGATAAAAGCGTGTTAGTAAAAAAAAAAAATTAAAAGTTAAAAGAACTCAACTATAACAATGTGCCATCTTAAATGATGTGCCAGCTAGAACGCATAACTACTGCCAAAAACTTCAAATACATTTTAAATTGAAGCCAAAAATCTTAAGCAGTTAAACCGAAAAATCCTACCCATGGATCCCAATTACTTGATCTCAACTCCCAAAAACATTAACATGGACCAGCAAGGATAACCAGGGAGGAAAAAGTAAAAGCAGCTCAATACTCTTACAAAACTTGTAAGATGAAACCTCAAAAAGTACTTATACAAAAAAAAAATTTGAATATAACACTTTTTAAATCCTTTAAATTTTAAGTTTACAACTTTAAATATATGAATATTAAATATACATGAAGAATAAATGTGCAATTTTAAACTAACCAAAGTTAAATATATATATACGTACCACCAATTCAATAAGACAACACCTTCAATTTGAAGGGTTTTTACACAATATGACACTCTTGATAAATCTAAGTAAACTTTAAACATTTGTAACAACAAACTTTATTAATGTGAAAACTTGAAATAATTTAAAACTTCAAAAACTTTCAGAAATTTAAAGAAAAATGCTTGGCATCCAAAACACATCATCTCAAGATCTAGATCTAATTTATGCATGCAATTTACTGATGTTAAAAGATGACGCTTCAGATGCCTAGGAAGAGACTACAATTAATAACATATGAAAAATACAATTTCAAACATCTCAAGACATAAGGTAACATAATATAAAACCATTATCAACACTATATAACGATTTAACAATTTTTAACAATTTTAATCGCATTAAACGGGCTTTGTCTAGTAGGGCCCTTACCAGAACAAAGTATGTAAAAAAAAACTTTGTAACAATATCACCGGGTCAAGAGGTCAAATTTTAAAAAATATGTATGTAAAATATTGCACTTTAAGAAATTAAAAAAAAAAAATAACAAGATTTTGTATAAACACATTCTAACACCTATAAAATTACGATTGCGTTTAACAAATTAAATATATCTTAAAAAATGCATACATACAATAACAGTGAAGATGGTAAAAGGTACGTATAATAATACTTATTTTTATTCGGTGATAAATAGATGGTCGATAAACCCTTTAAGGTCAAATTTGGTCTGAGGCTTGGTGAACACATCCGCCAGGTTGGACTTACTACGGACAAAACTAAGATTGAAGACTTCTCTGTAAAATAAATCACGAATAAAGAAAAGCTTGACATCTATATGTTTTGACCTGTGATTCTCAACTGGGGATTTAATGAAATTTATGGCTGCTTGGTTATCTGCCCTTAGTTCTGCTACTTGACTACGTTCAGGAATGATACCAATCACCGAGCATTCTCGCAGTATCCGATCATACCAAACTAAGCTTTTGGTGGCCTCAGTCATTGCTACAAACTCAGATTCCATCGTTGATAAACTGACACACTTTTCCTTAAAAGTACGCCAGTCAACGGGAGAGTTATCGAGCATGACTATTTGCCCTCCCATGGAAGTTCGGTCGTCACGGTTAGCTGCAAAGTCTGCATCGGTAAATGCTACCAAACGAACGGACTTGCACTGTAGCCTAAGGTGATAATGACGTGTGTATTTAACATAGCCTAGTAGACGAATTAAACCCTCCCAGTGAGGTAAACCTGGATTGCTTTGAAACTGGCTTAAAATATTAACAGAATATGAAATATCAGGCCTAGTGCGATTTGCAAGAAATGATAGACATCCTAAAATACTGCGATATGGTAATTTTGTCATTTGATGGATATCGGATGGAGAAGCAGGACAATCAGACTTTGAAAATATTGTGCCTTTACTTATGGGTAGACTGGAGACAGGAATATTGTATTCTCTGAATCTACTACAGACTTCATCAATATATTGAGTTTGATGTATTACCAAAGAATCACCTTCTCCTTCAAATTCAACACCCAAAAGCTTACGAGTCTTTCCCAGTATTTTAATGTCGAAATGCTTTTGTATTAACTTCAAGACATCATTGATGAGTTTCATATTTCTGCCTAGAATGACCATATCATCAACATATAAGAGCAGTACGATGCCTGTACCAAAAGTGTACACACAATTACACGCTTCTAATTTACTGAAGCCAATTTTAGTGAGTACTTCATGTATTTCAAAATACCACACCCTTCCGCTTTGATGAAGTCCGTACAGGGCGCGATCTAGCTTGCAATATAAATGCTCCTTTCCGGGAATGATGAAACCAGGAGGTTGAGACATATAGACGTTCTCCTTCAGCGGAGCGTACAGATAGGCGCTGGTAACATCACACTGAATGTGAAGCCATCCGCCATGCGAAACCAAGAGGGAGAAGAATAGTCGGATCACACCAAAGTTCACCACAGGGCTAAAGGTGTCATCGTAGGACTCCCCTTTAATTTGCTTAAAACCCTGGGCAACTAGCCTTGCTTTATATCGTGCGATCCTCCCAAATTCATCTCTCTTGATTGCATATACCCATCTGCAACCCACTGGGACAACGTTGGCAGGCAATGGAGCCAAATGCCAAACCTCTCGCTCATGCATGACCTGGATTTCGGCTTGCATTGCTGCTTCCCACATCGCCCTCTGCATAGACCTCATAGCTTGCTTAAAGGTGCGAGGTACTTCTACGTCTAGTCACGCACTAGGCTTTAGATAATTTAATTCGGGACTGTCGGAAACATCTGATGGTGATATATATGAGGATACAGGACCAGAGTATTCATTTTTACCTTTGAAATCGAACAGATTTGGATTAAACTTAATTTTATGTTGCTGGCAGTACCTTTCAACGTCATATATGGATCTGAGTCTTTGATTTTTCCCTTGCTCATAATAGTAGATGTCTACTCTAGAACCGTCAGGACGAGGTTTGGGTTTCCTAAAAAAAACTACCTCTCTCAAGGATGTTGAAGGTTCATCATCACTGGAACTGGACCCAGAGTCCGTGGTCTCCTCCCCATCACGCTGAGAACCTTGATGTAAATTGGAGGGACCAGGAGTACCCTCAGGTGCAACCTCGACAATTGTATTCTTGTTCTCAGTGCTACTGGGAAGAAGATCATCGAACAATGGGCCCATCAAGGCTCCACTGCTTGTAGACTCACTATTTTTATAAAGGATGTTCTCTTCAAATTTTACGTCACATGATTCAATAATTTGGTCAATTTCTGGAACCCATATTCTGTAGCCCTTTGTACGGAATGCATAACCCACCATGAATCCTTTTCTGGCTTTTGGACCTAGTTTGCCATCACGTCTCTGCTTCGGTATTCCGACGTACGCTACCGATCCAAAAGGTCGTAGGTGACGGACCGATGGTTTATTACCTCCGTAAAGTTCAAAAGGAGTTTTGTTTTGTGATCTCGGGCAAATCCGATTCCAATTATATGTAAAAAATTTCATGGCATCCGGCCAGAAGTTCCTGTTAAGACCACTTTCTGATAAAATGGTTCTTGCACCATCTGTTACCGTTTGCATGAATCTCTCCGACGTCCCATTCATTTGTGGAGTATATGGATTTGTTAATTCGTGATGTATTCCTTTTTGTGTGAAAAATTCTAATAAATCGTCGTTGACGAACTCCCTCCCGTTGTCACTTCTGAAATTTTTGACTTTCTTATTTAGAAAAGTCTCAGCACGTTTAATGTGATTTACCACTATTTCATATGCATCAGATTTAAACTTAATTGGATATAGTGACACACGGTGTGAAAAATCATCAATAATAGTTAAAAAGTATCGTTCGCCTTTGCGACCTACAGTTTGACATGGTCCCCATATATCGGCGTATAACAAGTCAAGTGGTCCTTTAGACCTCGTTATTTTGGTTGACTTAAATGATACCTTTCGATGTTTATTTAATCTACATTCTTCACACTTATGGTTAAGATCTTTTAAATTAGGTAAACCTCGGACTCCCCCCTCCTTACAAGTATGCATTAAAATTGATGGACTGATATGTCCCATCCTCCTATGCCATACCTCCATGTTACTGAGTTTACTTGTAATATTTGATTCTACTGGAGAAGACTTAGGAACCCGAGGATACAGCTGATACACTCCATTTTTTAAATATGCCTTACAAACTATGTTTTCCCCCCGCGAGATGGTTACCTTGCCTCGTCGACCATGAAACTGAAACCCATGCATGTCTAATTGAGGTCCTGACAAAAGGTTACGTTTTAACTTTCCAGCATACATAACCCCTGTAAGAGTCAGGCTGGTCTTGCCAAAATCAAGTCTAACATCCCCTTTTCCCTCAATTGGAAAGGATACATCCTTAACAGCCACGGTCATTTCCTCACCTTCTAAAGGTTCAAAATTTAAAAAGTAATTTTTGTTATTAACAAAATGATGAGTGGCCCCGGTATCAAGGACCCAGGACCTTTCATTTACATTTATGCAATTAATATTATATTTAGTAATGTCACAAAAATTTGACTTACAAAAATCAGTCCTTGGATTACTTGAACAGTCACTATCATCTTGGTAATGTACAGTAGGTGTGGACTTTCTGGATCTGGACCATCTGGATTTCATAGGCTTCCTCCGGGAGTGGGATGAGTTACTTGACTCGTCATCAGAAAAGCTAGGTTGGCTCTCTCGGGATCGATGACGGGAACCGGACCTCTCTAGTTGCCTAATTCTGGAACGATGACTGGAACCGGACCTCTCTGGTTTTCTGTAGTGGCCATAAGAAGAGTCACTGGAAGTATCTGCATGGCGTGCTGAAGATGAATGTCGATGGTAAGATGATGGAAGGCTCTTTGCATTCAATTTACGGAACTTGATACAGTTCTTTCTTAAGTGTCCTCTCGCATTGCAATGCCAGCATCGGACATTTTTCTTTTCTTTACGTGAAAAGTTCCTTTTGTTCAGTAAATTTGCATGAGGTGAGCTCTTATTCATATCCATATCACGTACCTGAAGACGAATCTCCTCAGCTGATAATTCCTCAACAATCTTATTGAATATAAAATCTTCTTTTTGCCATCTCAAAATGGATTGAACAGATGAATCAAATCTTTTAGGAAGATAGCGCAGTAACTGAAAATTCAAGTAAGTATCGTTAAAATCTTTATCAAGATGCTTAATATCATTGAAAATTCTCAACAATCTTGCCGCAAACATATTAATACTTTCATTATGCTCGATTCGGCATTCAATCAAATTGGAAAATAGCCGCATGTGGTGTGCACGAGAATCAGGACAGTGATTGTTTCGAAGTATAGTCCATGCCTCGACAGGATCCTTACAGTCCTCGATTAATCTTTTATAATCAGTGCCAACATGCAGGAAAATTAGAGCCAAAGCTTGATTGCCACGAATTTTATAGCTTGAAAGTTCATCGATTTTTGAAGCATCAGGTGGCTTCTCAGTTTGATTCACGATACTCCACAGATTCTTTTCTAATAAGAGATACTTTACATCAGCTGCCCAATTAAGGTAATTAGCAGTACTCAATTTCTCGATAACAGTGGCCATTTTAACAAGAGAGTTAAAAAAAAAAAAAAAATTTAAAATTTTCACACTTTAAAAAAAAAATTTAAAAAAAAAAATATTTTATAAGATGGTTAAAAGCTTTTGTATAATTTAAAAACTGGAACTATGCATATATCTTCTTAATTATGCCAGCCCCCCCATCTATTTATCTCTTAAGATGGTGAGCTTTTTTTTTTTTTTTTTTACTTCAATTAAACAGCTGGATTAAATTTTTCAGGAAAAAACGATCTAAAAAAAAAACGATCTTCTTATCCAAGATTTTCTGAAAACTTTCTTCATGCATCAAAAACAAACTTTGTTTTCACAAAACTTCCCTAAAAAAAATTTAAGTCCATTATATATTATTCAGACTACTAACTGTCCTCACTATATGGGCATCATCTTGCCCATAACCTAAAATGTTCAGAAAATGGTATTTAATAAAGCCAATTTTCTTATAACACTTGATTCACACAAGCAAATAACGCTAATGGAATTTAGCTGGAATTGATTAGCTCATATAGCGAGGTGAAAATGTAGTTGAATGTTTGTTAAATAAGAAAATAGAAAATCAAAGATGTGTATAGATGTTGCTTCATTAAAATAGGCAAGTATTCTAATCCAGTTCAATTTATTGAAAGTAAAAGTTCAACAGAAGATGATATTAACAAAGTCCAGTTCGATAATTTTAGTATAATGAACAGCTGGATGACCTTGAATACTATTATGATACAGACAACTCTTATATTAAATATGAATCACGACACATAACTAAAATATAAATCATACTTATTCATTATGAGTAAAGAGCTGCAAGGGTAAAAAGCGACACTTAAATCTTTAAGACACAGCACCATTCCATCACAACGGCCGGAGCCAAACTCAGGCTCGACCGATTACGTGAAGATCAAAAACAATAAACCGAAGTGCCGGTGAACGCGAAGTACAGAGTATAAATACCTGACCAACGGCTCATCTACCAATGATAACGAGGTTCTAGAACTGTCACGGAAGTGACGCGTGGCCTACGGCATGAATAATTAATGAAACGGCGAATCAGAGAGTAACTCCTCTGTCGCCATCTATCGTAGAACCAGCGAACCCACTAATCGAATATTCGATTCTAGGATTAATCGAATATCGCCATGTGTGTTGACTGTAGCGTGACGTTCAAATGTTTGTAAAGTAAATTGAAAATAAAAACTATTGTAAAGTGAAATTTACTGTTTCTAATGAATAAAATAAAAGTACTAAACGAAGAATTAACGAAGTATGGGTAAGTTAAGCACATATTAATTACTGAAATTACGTTTTTCATGATGAATGTATACTAATGAAATGCAATGTTTATAAACTTTATACTGTGATTAGTGAATGTAAATAATGATAAAATATGGATGAAATTTAATAAATGCATGTGTGTAAAAGTGTATATGAGGCAGTAAGACTGAAACTATTAACTGGAGGTTTGTTTTTACAACAAAGTGCAGTGTAGCGAGTAGCGCAATACAAAATATCAGTAGTTTGTAGCGAGCATCGACGCTACTTTTGACGCTACTTTCGGAGGGAGGAAAAAGGGTCCCAATCTTCAAATCACATGACTATAACTCGTTTCTTTTGTGCGAAATATGTTCTCTGCAACAATTTGCGAACGTCAGCGACAAATCTCATTTGCAGTGTCATATATTTCTCCATCGACGACGGGCACGGTCACAAATTAACTGTCATTTTCACAGTTTGGGTGTCAGAAACTTCGCGTACTGTTATTTAAATCCATAGAAATCTTCTCAATACAATGTATTTTTATACGACTACAATTTTTTTTTACCAAAATATAGTCGTCTGGCTATGTTAAGTCTTTATCTGACTAATTTCTTCTACTTTTTGCCTCCCACCCCCAGCAAGCAAAGAAATGTCCTTATTAAAAAAAAAAAAGAATGGATTTATCTAAACATAAATCCTCTAAATTATCCCTAACCTCTTAAATTCACGCTTCCACCTAGTAGCATACAAAGGAGTTTAAAATATTTTTAAATCTTTATTTTTATACAAAAATAAAATCTTTCACTCGATTTGTCTAATGACAATAAATAAAAATTATTTCCTTGTCCTCAAAATTTACGCTTCCCTTTTTGCCCCCTTACTTTTGCTTTCTTTATTTTATTTTATTTTTTGGTAAAGACAGAAGATTTTTCCGAAAACACTGTCAAAGTTGGCGTTTTCAACCGAATTTCCAATGCCGCAGCAGGGGAAAGGGAAAAAAACGTAACTCGAATCGCTTATAACCCGATAAGTAATTTATTTATCAAAAAATGATAAACTCATTTCGATTCCAAATAGGTTCAATAGTCAGACCTGTCAATTTTATGCCTTTGTGTTTAAAAATGAGGCAGATAATGTATCAGAAAGTTTAACATTGTTGAGCAAGGAATTTGAGAACCACCTTAAGCGGTACTAGAGTCCTGCGCGGGTCGGTTTGTACCCACCTGAACCCGCAAATTCCATTTTCAGTAAATCCGCAACCCGACCCGAACCCGCAAAAATAATTTCCGGCAACACCCGCAACACGACCCGAACCCGCAATGTAAAGAAAGTAAATCATGTTTCAATGCCACTATGAAAATTAATCAACAAATGTAACTCTAATATCATTCTTCTGTTTTACATAAAAAAAATGAACAAATCTATATTCTTTACTATTCAAATACAGTCAAACTTCTGAGCACCTTGGGATCGTTAAATAGAGTCAAACGTCATGTCGGGTTATCCCGAATTTTGTTTTTTTGGCTTGAAATGGCAGGGAGAGAGAAGCAGAGATTTTAAGATCTACATTTTAAGATTACATCTACCACCTATATATAGATGGTAGATTAGGTTTATTTTAATGTTAATATGATGTATTAAATAAAACTAAAACTAAATTTAAAATTAAAGAGTTATAAAGATTAAACTGCATTTTTGGCATCAGAGGGGGGGTGGGCAAAAAGGGAAGCAGTAATTTTTAGGGGTATTTAGATGATAGATTATTTATTGTTGCAATAAAATAACAATAAAAATTTTTTTTTTTAATTTTCAATTTTATGGGGGGAGGGGGGATTTTAGGAGGGGAATTTATTTAATTTTTTTAAAGTAAAAATTCGCCGAAATATGAAAGATTAGAGCCTTTTTTTCACTTCTCAAATTAACTTTCTTCTTAAATTTATAATAAAAACAGGTGTTTAAATGATTTTTTTTTTTAAATCTCGATTATATGCCACCTCCCAAATTTAACCCTTTGTGATTTTGAAAAAAAAAAAAAGGGGGGGGGGGAACTTACAATCGGGATTTTATGGAAATATTTTTTAGCAATATCTAATAGTTTTTAGATGCAGATTTAAACTTCTAAAGAAAATTTAAGGATAAAAATAACTGCAAACAACATTAATCAAGCCAGAATATCATCTCATTTATTCCATCAAAGTTACAGTTAAAAATGATTGATGATTGCCAAAAGCAGGTTCAAAAACCTTTTGAATGATATCTCATTCATTGTTGAGCATTTTGTAAATGCATAGAAAAAGGGATGTTGACAACAGAAATAATATGTAAGATTTTTAATGTAAGTGAAATTTCGAAGTCAGATGTCGGCAAAAAATCCTATCCTATGATACCTCATTCACCATTGTACGCTACATATTAGTTAAATTCAGTATTCAATGTCAGATATGGGCAAAATATCGTATCCAATGATACCCCATTCATCATTGTACACTACATACAGTGGAACTCCAGTTATATGTTTTGCTTGGGACCGGAAAACAAAATGTATAACTCAGTAAAACGTACAACTCAATTAATGGTCTACTGAAACAATTTTTTAAATATATCCTAAAAACTTTGTTCCGCTGAGAAGTTCTAGTTACCTTTTATATCAAAAACGGAAGTTTCCTACATATTACTGCACCCATGACATAAAGTTTCGGAAATGGAACAGAGTAGAAAAAAGTACATAAGAAAAGTATACATGAAGCTATTTTATCATAAAAGCTTTATTAAAAATATTTTTAATACACATCGTGTACTTAAAAGAAATTATTGGAATTGCCTTGGCATGTCAAAAGACATTTTAGTAGTTTACTGAATCTTGTAGAATTAATCACTAATATTCGATTGTTTCTTTTCGGCAGTGATTATATTGAACAGCAAACTTTACATTTCTGTAAATAATGCAGCCACCTTACTGTTATTGTTTTTACTACTGACGAGTCGTTTTACAACGTCAAAATCCCAGAGCAGCTCCGAAGTTAGAGTGAGATCTTTCAAATCAACCGTCAGTGCTTCCGGTTACAAAATTCATAAATGAGACAAAATTTTGGTGGGGACGCAAAAACGTAACGTATAACTGAGGGAAATGTACAACTCAAAACGTATAACTGAGTTAATTTTTAATGGCAAGCGGCCGGGACCGCTGAGTTGAAACGTATAACTGAGGGAAACGTACAACTCAGGTAACGTATATCTGGAGTTCCACTGTATTAGTGGAGAAAAAGGGATGTTGACAACAGAAATAATATATACCAGAAGGACCCGTGTGAAGATTTCCCACTACAGTCTAATATTTTTTAGAAATATCTAATATTTTTTTAGCAACATTTTTTAGCAATAACTAATATTTTTTAGATGCAAGTTTAAACTTCTAAAAAAAAAAAAAAAAAAAAAAAAAAAAGACTAAAAGTATCTCCTAAACAACATTAGTCAAGCCAGAATATCATCTAATTTATTCATCCAAAGTTACAGTAAAATCTGGCCAAGGATAACAAACGCAAAAATAAATAAATAAATAAATCGTATTTTAACTGCGCTAGAGGGTGACATCATCAATTTCGGAAAACAACATGGAACAAAGAAAAATAAATTGAGCATTTGAACTTAAATTTTGTTTTTTAATCATAAATATAAAACAAACCTGTGCAGCAACTATGTCCCACTTTATCTTTATTGAACTTAAAATAAAAAAAAATCTTTGATGTGGTATTTTATTTTTGTGGCAACTTTGATATGAGAAAAACCTTTCATTTCATGAAATCAATGCTGATTTGATTTTTAATTACCTGCAATGTTTAATCAAAAAACATGTTTTAACAAAATGTGAGTGTACTATGTCAAAAGCTTGTTCAGAATCCTTTCATGTGATATCTCATTTATTATTCTGCGTTTTTTATTTGCTTAGAAAAAGGGATGTTGACAACAGAAATAATATATAGGATGATATGTGTCTTTGGTCTCTATAAGTTTTACTTTAATTTCTACAGTAAAGTAGCCTTAAAATCTTAGTAATAAGCAGAATCGAAACCAGAAGTTACACTCGACTTACCTGATCAATATTTAACACAGAGATGGGTGCAGTATGGCCATGTAAAGTATATATACACACGGATGAATCTGTTTTGAAGACCTACAACAAAAAAAAAAGGTACACAATCAAACTACGTAAAAATTGTATCTTTAGAATAAAACTACACATAAATGAAATTCCAAAATGTATTTATAAAACAAGGGAAAAAAATCATCCATTATAAAATATACTAAATAGATAGAAAAAAAAATCTGTTGATAAGAAAATAATAAAATTTAAATATAATTATTATTAAGATATAAATTACAGTTAGCCTTCTATTCTTACAGTCGATTATCACTTAAATAATTAATGTCTAACCCAGTAGAAGTGCAGGAAATGCCAGTATTTATAGGAAATATAAACTGAATTGAAAGCTTTAATTAGGCCTAATTAATTTTACTCAAAGATAATTTTTACGAGATAGTTATTTAATATTAATGCTTTATTCTTTTTCTTAGTACATTCAATGACATACAGGCCAGGCCCTTCATGATTTCATTTAAACTTAAACAAGAAACTGTTTCAAGTGAGTATTTTGTTGCATTTTAAGAGATGTGACCCCCCCTTCCCCTCCCCAAAAAAAGGAGCGATGTCTCCCCATCAAAATAGAGGGCTGGATCCGCCCTTGATTGTTGCGTCGGGCCACATTTTACTGGCCCCGACGCATGGATCCATGGATTTTCCATGGATCGAGACTGGCCAATAATTATCTTCAAAGTCTAGCCCAACCAAACCGAGTCTGCAGAAAAAAAGTAAAGACCAGAAAGAGTAAACACCAGGCCCGACCGGGTCCGAACATGCAGAATAAAGAAAGGCTCTAGCCTGGTCCGGCCCGAGACTGCAAAATAAAGTCAGGCGCGGCCCGAGTTTTCAAAATAAAGTAAAACCTGAGCCCAGCCCAGCCCGGAAAAAGTGAAGACTAGGCCCGGCCTGGCCCCAGCCTCCTAAATGAAAATCGGACTTCGGGCCAGGTCCGGGCCGTATAGACCTCTAATGTTTTATACATCTTCTTTAATTCTTTACTTAGAGAAAGCTCCATAATTGGGTTCAAAGCCAAATGGCATGGGTTTGGAGAAAAAAATAATTTCACTTTTATAATCATTGTGGTAACTCTCATACAGTTAAAACTGTACTTGTTTGATACCAATCTTTACCATCGATCCAATTACAGAAAATTAGCCATTTTGCTAATGCAAAGAATGGGTATAAAATAGTAAATTGTTCCATTTACGTCTTTTTCAATACATCATTTTCATGAAAATCGTTGGAGCTGTTTTCAAGAACCCAAAAATATATAAATGAACAAGAATTGCTCAGTTAATAGTAAAAGATAAATGTCAAACAAATAAATAACAACAATTTAGAAATGGGTTGCTTTTTAGTGATCTTACTAACTAAAGAAAAATTTTCAAGATATAAATCACAGAGCAAAACAAAGTATTGAAAAAAGGAAAATACAATGACACAGTATACACATTTGAAGGGACTAACTTAAAATTTCACATAACTGAGAGCAACAAATAAATGACACCCTGCTATGCTTATACTGCATATATATATATAAAGAACTGGAAAAGGTAAAATAATAAATTGAATAGTTTTAGGGCACAGCTCTATGAAAAGATTAACCATTAAACTTGCAATTTAATTTAACTGTATATATCAGGAAAACATAACATTGTGTTTTGTCCTAAACACCCTTAATTGCACAAACAAAATAACACACCAAGTCTTTTAAAAAAAAGTACTAAATTGCTTTACTTAGGCTACAATTGCACAGCAATTTTATCCCATTCATTGAAAAAAGCTTTATTAAATTTGATGTTACATCAGCATTTTGTAAAGAACAATTCAATGTTTCTGTCAAAAAACATGAATAAATCAAAACAGAACAATCATCATCATCAACTTATTTATCATAAATTTCTTTAACATCACCAAGATGCACTTGAAACAATTTTTTGCCATTGGCTGTGATTTAATGGAATACTTTTCCATTGGAATACATTCCATTTTCAGACCAGGCAAAGCAAAGTCATAAACACTTTTTAACTATGTTGAATGTTAAACAAGAACGAAAAATCATGCGTCAAGCATAGATTATGTAACACTTTCCAACGCTTCCAAAATAATTTTACGAATCATACTCTTTAATAAGCTAAAAGATAACATCTAAGTAATCCGAATACTTTTATTCAACCCTGTATAGGATCTATAGATTTGTATATATACTACATAGGATGCTAAATTTTAGTTCAGTTAGGAAACACGTAGCACAGTTTAAAATTTTCCGTCTGGAGTTAAATAATACGGAAATGTGTTCCCGAACTTTTGTGCTTCCCTGTATAGGATCTACAGAATTTATACACACCACGTAATATACAAAAAGCGATTTAAAATTAAAATCGCGTTCAGTAACTTAAAACGCACTTCCAGGAATTATTTTTAACATACAGTAGAGAATTCTTTTGTGTGTCCCTGTAAATGAACGATGACTGCTATACACACAATATTCTGTAGTAAGTCTCTTGTAATGAACCTTATATAAATTTCAATGCGTTTAAAATAGGGAAACATTATTACAGGGCATTTAAATAAACCGCAGACGATTTTTCTCCATAGACGTAATGTAACAGAATTCTTTTGACTGTCCCTGTAAAGTAAGTGTAAGTGCTATGCACACCCTATTCCATATTGAGCTTCTTCTAATGCACCTTAGTGATATATATAAATTTCAATGCGTTTAAAATAGTGAAACATTATTTAAATAAACCGCAAATGATTTTTCCCCATAGACCGCAATGTAACGGAATTCTTTTGAGTGTCCCTGTAAAAAAACTATAAGTGCTACACACTTCCGTTGAAATAGGGAACATGCTATAGATAACGATTATAACATATAAAAATTGCAGGGCAATCCGAGCACATTTACGGGAGTTACAGCACGGACAGACGGCCAGACAAACCGAAGTCATAAACACTTTTCAACTAGGTTGGAAAGTGTTAAAAATGATGATAATTTAAGGAAAAAGATACCTTGATGAGCCTGTCATAACCTCCTGAAACTACCAGACCTCCATCCACTTCTAAAGCAGATATAGCAAGAGAATGAGCTTTTACATTTTGAAGCCACGAACAATGGATCACTTCAGATGCAGACACATTGGAATCAACGGATGGACAACCTGCAAAATGCAATAAAAGAAAATATGTCGATAAACTTATCTCTTTTTAAGGCTGTTCTCAATTCAAAACTGGCTACTTTCTGACACAATTCTGAATTCTTTTTTCCGGAAACTGATGGAATTGGTAGATGTTCTTATTCAGAAACAATGTCATCGAAATGAGTTTTCTTTTTTTTGATAAAGGCAGAAAATCTTTCAAAAAATAGTGTCAATGTTGGCCTTTTGAACCCAATTCTTGAGCCAACAGAGCGAGAAAAGGGAAAATAGTGTTGTCACGTGACACGAATTACTTATAACTCGACAAGTAATTTACCTATCAAAAAATGGAAAACTCATTTCAATTCCAAATTGCTTCCACAGTCAGCCTTCCAATTTTATCCCTCTGTATTTAAAAATGTGTCAGAAAGTTTCACGTTGTTGAGCAAGTCATTTGAGAACCACCTTAATGCAGTAGAGATTTTTTTAAAAATGTTAACGTATAATTTTTTAGCATTCGGAAAACATATAGAAACGGATTGCAAATGAAACATTTACCCCCCCCCCCCACCCCCATATAGGAGGTTTCAATCAACAAGAAAATATTAAACACAATATATATTAATGACAACAAATTTATTCTACAGATAAGTTATAGGGAAGAAGTAAAATAGTGAAAAAAATTACCTCTAAATTGCTCTTCAACTGAGTTATTTTCATTAAAAAATACGTTTAAAGCAAAGAATTCAAGGCATCCATTAACACGTGCAGCTACTAATCTGAAATGAAATAAATCTAAAATTAGCAATGCATCCCCATCCAGGTCCCTGTTTAAATAATTAAAACAAAGTCCTATTTTAATGAACAAATATTTATATAAATGAATCAAAACAGAATATATTTATATCATATATACAGTGAAATACGTATAACACGAAAACACTTATCATGAAAATGCTTAACATGAAAAATCAGTTAACACGAAATGATATAACGGTCCGGACAATATACTTTGCATAGTGCAATTTAATACATTTTTTTCTTTTAACACAAAATGAAAATAGTTTTAAAAAATTCGCTTTTGATCTTCAGCGGCATGTTTGCTACAAGTCACTGTAGAATTGATTTATGGAATTGTTTAACTTCTGGGAATCGGTTGCTCTGCCTCCACGGCCCCCTTTTTTCTTCAGTGGTCATCATCCATCAGGGCTCCCCTCCCCCTCCCCCTAATGAATGGAATCCTTATCTGCACCAAAGAATTGCTGAATGTGGGAACCCAGTTTCGTTCTGCTTTTCTAGAGTAAAGAAATGTTCGGAGTTTGGTTATAAGACATTCCATGTATTTCAGGTTAACACATTTAATACTGATCTTTAGTTCGTTTACAAAGTTGGTTAGTTTGAGTTGAAATTAGTGGATTTTGTATTAAAACCATTGAATTTATGGTGAAAATCAGTGAATTTCGTGTTTTTTTTTGTAAATTAGCTTACGTTTTACAAGAACAATAGCTACGAAAGCAGTACGAAAACAAACTGCTATTTCGCTTGAAATGAAGATGAAGCTGCTTAATTCAGTTGATTAAAAACGCAATACAAAAACAGAAATCTGCAAAGAGTTTCGCATTGCCCATTCTACTTTATTAATGATAATATAAAACAAGGATCACATTACGTTAATGTTTGAGCGCAGTATGTTTGAGCCAGAGAGAAAATGTATGAGAACTGCTAAGCACAAAGATTTAGAGACAGCTTTGCTTATTTGGTTCAAACAATGGATGATCTTGAACAAATTGTCTACAATATGGTGCTGAAAAATACACATTTCACTGTGTGTATATATATATATATATATATATATATATAATAGGTTCTTTAGTGATTACAGCTATTTTGGGACAGATATAATTTGATTTTAAGATTATGAACAATTACACATCCAACAAAAATGTGAAGGGTATCGCTTGACGTGCAAATGCTTTCATATGAATTCAAAAAAGAACTTTATTATGAATAAAGTTAGTCTTGATTAAAGAAATGAAATTACATACAAAAGTATTTCGCGAGTTTCTTTGACTATTATTGATAGTTCGTAAAGGAATTAAAAGTTCTTGGACATAGAACCCAGTCTTTGGGTTTAGTCACAAAACTCTCCAGTTATTCAGATATTGTTCGAAAAGGAACTCGCTGACATAGAGGTATACAGTTTTCCTAAAGATCACAAAAGTTCATCATAGACTTTCGCTAAGTTCAGATATTGTTGATATCTCATTGTTTTTTTTCAACTCAAGTATCCAGTGACTTTGTTGAGTGAGAACATAGGCGTAGCCTCGGGGGGGGGCCCAACTTTCTGAGCATCAATTTCTAAAATATGATACAGTCAATTAAGACTTGTCTTGTATTGACCGAAAATGGAAATGAAATAACTACTTTAATTTTTATTTTATATTTCTTCATTTTTTTTTTACTTAATCAGATGTCAGATCAGTATAGATAGCTCAGCTCTTTTTCTTTGAAGTGATGAATTTGGTAGCAAAAACTGTGTTGTGCAGTACAAACCCTGATACTAACATTCATTAAAGGAAAGTTTGAACTATCACTCTCTTACAGCTGCGGACAATTTCAATGTGTCAGCTGTTTTTCCCGCTTTCTGCGGTTAGTATCTACATGTACTTTTCCCCCTTCTCATTCTGTCTGTAGACTTTAGACAATGTAGTTGTGTTTATCAGAGCGGGAGTTCTGTTTCCCCGCAATATATATTTCATTTAATTTGTTGTAACTTTAATTATAATTTAATCAAGTCATAAATATCCTGCTTTTCCAAGCTGTGTCGCTGGAATTATTTACCAATGGAATGCAACCACACATCACTAAGATTATAAAAAATAATTAATATTTCCTTCATTTAGTTATTAAATATGTTCCTCTCTCTTGCTTATTCTTACCTTCACATTTTCAAGATGCAATGGTTATGATTTTTTTTTTTTCAAAATGTAAGCCTTCTTAAATGAGCTGTTTTAAAGTTAATATACAGCTGAACCTTGGTAAACGATTGTAATCCGTTCCAGAAATTCCGTTGTCGAAGGTGCAATTTTCCATACAAATTTTGCAGGCGCACATACATTAAATGCTTAGTTACTTCTTAAAAGTGTCGTTTAAACTTATTTCAAATGCCTTAAAAGTTTGATAAATGTCTTTTATGTATTATCAGGGCCATACCAATGGTGGTACGGGCGGTGCACCCCCTCCCCCACCAGGCGCCAGATACAGTTGTTGTGGTGCTGTTTATTATATTTGTTACAAAAATATTAATTTCAATAAAATGATCTAGTGGAGCTTTCCTCATTTATTTGGTCGTTTTTTTTTTCAAGTGAACCTCGAATTAAATGAACCTGGTAGTGGGGTCCAACTGCTTTCAACAGCGTACACCTGTGCAATCTAACGTCTGATCTGGTCTCGAATCAAACTAACCTTGAATTTTTTTACATTTTTTATTTAGACCGAAATTAGTTTAATATTTTGAGCATCGTAGTTCACGTTACGACGATTTTGCATTTTTCCAACTTTAATTTAATCGGAGGAAATCAAAATTTAACAGAGTTAGTTATTTCCGTTTCGAAAAAAAAAAGGTCAAAAATTTACCGAAAAAGCGAAAAAACACTAAAAAATTCGCGAGCAATTCAAAATTTACAGAGGACAAAATATACTGATATTGGTCTAAAAGCTTGTAAACGAATTCATTTTACAAGTGTTAAAAAATTGCCGCTAACAGCGAAAAACTGCAGAAAATCAGGAACAATTTTTTATGTACGCGATTTTAATACAATATATTTAAACCGGATTCCTTGTACGATTCCTGCCGGATTCCTTTCGAATTCAAATTCACTATAACGAGTTCCGAATAAACATTATTGAAAGAAGCCAACATTTACTATATTGGGCTAAAATAATTTGGGCTAAAAGGTTGTAATTGGATTCCTGTTACAGATGTTAAGAACTTCCACGAAACGCGAAAAAAACCCCGCAAAAATCTTGTACAATTTTCAAAAACTAACAATGTAGTAGGATTCGACAAACTTAAAAGAGAAGATTTGGTCTGTGATACTTGTAATTTTGCTAAAAGCACAAGGCATAGTTTTCCTGCTTTAGAGGAAATAAAAACGAGAAAAATTTTGGAATTATTACACCTCGATGTTTGGGGCCCTTCTCCAGAACCTTCATTGGGGGGAGCTAGATACTTTTTAAGTATCATAGATGATTATTCCCGCTATGCTTTTGTATATATTCTAAAATACAAGAGTCAGGTTTTTAATTACTTTAAAGGTTTTAAAGCATATGTAGAAAGACAAACCGGTAGAAAGATTAAAAGATTAAGGACTGATTGTGGGCCAGAATTTCTCTCAGATGATTTTAAATCTTACCTAACAGAACAAGGTATTAAACCTGAGAGAACGAATGTGTATTCGCCACAAATGAACAGCGTTGCTGAACGGTACAATCGCACATTAATGGAAGGTGTCCGGTGTATGTTAATACAGGCAAAACTCCCTCCTAGTTTGTGGGCAGAACTTGTTGAAACACAAAACTACCATTGAAATAGATGTCCTCATGCAAAATTGGGAGGTAAAGCTCCGTTAAATGTTTGGATAGGAAGAAAGTTTTCCATTCGTCACTTAAGAGTAATAGGTAGTGTGGCATTTGTGCATATACCCAAAAGGTACACTAATAAACTAGAAAAGAGGTCTAAGAAGGGCATATTAATTGGGTATGCATCAAGTACAATGGGGTATAAAATATGGTATCCTGGCACAAATAATGTTCAAGAAACTAAGCATGTAAAAATAATTGAGGGATGTTTTTATAATAAAGTTAAAACTCAGGAGAGAGAAGTTTCTTTTAAATTGTGTCCTGTTGTAGAGAATGAAATTGAAATAGGCGCTAAGGATTCGTCTTCAGTGAAATGGAACAGAGTAGAAAGTCAGACAAAAGGGGAAAACTGCTGGTAAAGTTGATGTTTATTATTATCCAGAAGATAACACCCGCTTAAGAAGCAAAAATGAAGTTGAGGCCTATTGTAAAAAGAAAGGTTTAGTGTTTAACCCTGAAAATTTCAATTTTAAGCCAAATAGCTCTAATCAGTCATATACCCATGAGAATTCACAATTGCCCACTGACACTGCAGAATGTAGTGATGAAAGTTCAGAGTCCGATGCTGAGGCACACTGTATTGAAGTAAAAATTCCTAATGATTATAAAGAATCTCAGAAAATGCCAGAAAGAGGGAAATGGGTAGAAGCCATGCGAACTGAACTAGAAACCCTTAATGAAAGAGATGTATATGAGCTAGTGCCACAACCTGAAAAGAATAAAGTGTTGGGAGCAAAGTGGGTTTATACAGTTAAGAAAGATTCATTAGGAAAAATTAAAAATTTCAAAGCTCGGTATGTGGCAAAAGGATTTAGACAAGTAGAAGGTATAGACTACTTTGACACGTTTTCACCAGTAGTTTCATTTTCTTTAGTGAGATTTTCTTTGTAACACTTGTTGTTTTTAAAGGTTGGATTTGTGAACATTTGGATATCAAGGGGGCATATTTATATGCTAAATTAACTGAGCTAATTTATGTAGAGCAACCTGAAGGATTTGTTAAAAAGGATAAAGAAAATTTTGTTTGGAAATTGAAAAGAGTTCTTTACGGGCTACATCAAGCAGGAAGAGAGTGGTTTCTAGAGTTAAACAACACTTTTATGGAATTGGGTTTTAATAAAATAGAAGATTGTAACTGTATCTATATTTTTAAATCAAAAGTAATAGTATTGGTGTACGTTGATGATTTTGCGATTTTTGCAGAAAATAGGAATATGCTAGAAGAGGCCATAAAATTAATAGGGTCCAAATTTGAATTAAAAGTGTTGGGAACAATCAAGCATTTCTTGGGTGTAAATTTTGAAGAGATAAATGGTGAATACTACATGCATCAAAAGAACTATATTGAAAAACTTTCAGAAATCTTTAAAGTGCCAAAAATACATTGCAAATTACCCTTAACTCCTGGTGTAATGTTAAATACAACTAATGATGATGAGAAAGCTGAAGATGTTCCCTATCGACAATTGATAGGTTGTTTATTGTTCCTTGCATCCAGATCCCGCCCTGATATTCAATTTGCTGTAATAGCTTTGGCTCAGTTTTCTGGTAACCCATCTTATACTCACTGGAAGTATTTAAAACAAATCTTGCAATATGTAATAAACACAAAGGACTTGGCAATAAAATTATCTAGGGTATCGAACTGTAATTTAAATGTTTATACAGATGCTAGCTGGGCTTCAGATATTGTTGATAGGAAGTCTGTAAGTGGCTTTGTTGTGTTTTTAGATGACGTGCCTATTATCTGGAGTTCCACTAAGCAAAAATGCACAGCTCTCTCTAGCATGGAGGCAGAGTATATTGCTTTATCTGACTGTGTGAAAGAATTATGTTGGTTACTAAGGATAACTCAAAGTTTTTCTTTCTTGAAGTTAATTTCAAATAAACCTACTCTTTATTGTGACAACCAGAGCACTATTAGTTTTTCCAAGAATCAAATAGAGAACAGTAAAACAAAGTATATCAATACAAGATATTATTTTGTAAAGGAAAATTTGGATAAATTTATTTTAAAATATGTATCTGGAAGTGTCAATGTAGCAGATATTTTCACCAAAGCTTTGCAAGGTGACAAGTTTTCTTTTTATAGAAGTTGGCTATTTGGTTGAGTAGAGACTCTGGGAAAAGGGGGCCATGTGTTGGGTTATATTAAAATTTTTCAACTCATTTTTATTGTTAATGTAAAATAAGTAATCTATTATGTTTATAAAGTTTTCCCAGTTAGTTTTCCCAGCTCTCTCTCCAACCAATTTGCATATGTGTTATTGTTTGACTAGTTTTAAAGTTTCATAAATTAATATACATTCTCATAAATTAATAGTTTGTAATAGTTTTCTTAAATAGTAAAAGTTTCTATAAAATAAAACCTATAGTATTATATAAAGTAAATGTAGTTGCTAAGTGTTACCTGCATCATGTAAAGTTGTAGCAAAGTAGTGCTAAAAAGGTAAACAAATATGATTGCCACTACAGTAAAGTGAAATGCTGGACTCAAAATTCATCAAACTGCAACTTTAACCTCTGTTAGGTGAGATTAAACCAGTTCACCTGGATTCAGTTTCTGTATCACTAAGAAAAGTGTTGGTATGTTTTTTTCCCCCTTGCATAATTAACCAGTTGTTAACTGCAGTTGTGTTTCTGAAACTTATCTGTAACTTTAACTGTTGTATTCTGTATTTATAGAGCAGCTGCTGATGTAGTAGTACACTTGGTGACCACATGTTCACTGTTTGCTGGCTAGCTAATGTTTTTGCTTCCAGGCTTACTTAAATGCTGTGGAGTTTGTTAGAATGAGAATCCTAGTGGAATTGATTGATAAATTTTTCTTGTTGTTTACTGTACCAAGATGGTGGATATGAGCTGGGCTCATTTAATTTTAACTAATCCTTGTTACTTCATTTTAAAAGAATTATACTAATCATGTTGATTAATTTAAATAAAGAAAGTTGCATTTAATGCTAGGTCTTTTTGGAATGATTTCACCACTTTAATTTCACTACTTTAAGCACACAATAAAGGAAGACACATTGACTAAAGATTCCATGGCCTAAAAAAATGTACTATATCGGCTGAAAAAATAAAACCAAATTTCTCGTACGAATGTTTAAAAAATTGCCTCAAAAAGATAAAAAACGCTAAAAATCACTTAAAAATTTCGCGAAAAATTAAAAAAAGGCAGAGGAGAAATTTTACTATATTGTGTTAAAAAATTGAAACTTAATTCCTAACAAAAATGTTAAGAAACTGTCGCAAAACGCGAAAAAAACGCTAAAAATCACATAAACATTTAGCAAAAAATTCAAAAATGGCTGTACGACAAATGTTTAAGAAAAACAAACTTTTAGGTCTAGGGGGCTAGAAGATCGAAATTGAATTCCTTTTATCCAATGTGAAAAATTTCTGCGAGGACGTTTTTAATCAAGATACCACTGTATATATATGGGAATGTGTGCGTGCGCGTGTGTGTGTTTAATAAACATTTGTGCCCCCCCAAAATTTTCGGTCACGCTACGCCTATGAGTGAGAATGATTGAAAGCCCTTCTCAACCACGTGAAGTTTCCATATAAAATATACCTTCAAGAGTTCTTAATCCTGAACCCTTACTTAGCTCTAGGTTGAGCTAATCCATTATTCCAGAATTTCTCTGGGAACATAAACCCAAGAGCTGCAACTCCCTTCCAGGCTCCTCTCTGCCTGCAAAACTTTTCTATCCTTCCTTCCTTCTTTTCTCGAGCTTAAAAATAGAAGGTATTAAATCCGTCCTATCTGAAGATGAGAAAATTGTGTCATTGGTTGTAGCAGGTGTGTGTGTGAGTGGGGTGGGGGATTATACTCCGTCATTTGAGAGGGCTCCACCTTCTTGAACATACCAAAACTGGGCTTCTAGCACCAACTAACTCACACATAGTTCTCGGCAACTTTGAGCTATCAGATACCTTTTAAATCGAAGATACGTTATGATCGATTATGATCATAAAAGGTTGCCGTTCATGGGAACACTTCACTCAGACCACTTACACAGAAATTTTCCCCATGCTGTATAATGGTCAGATGCTTTCGCAGCTTCCATAAAGACAGTTTTTTTTTTTATATTGCTGACCAGGCCCCTACCTGCCAGGCTTTTGCCTAGCTTAACGAGTTGATACCTGGCAACGGGGCGAAGATTCGCCTGTTCTCCGCTTGGCGAAGATGTGTTTGTTAAATCTATAGGCCGACGTGGCTTCAGTGCGTCTTGTTGCTTTAATTGCTTTTTCTTAGTTGGCCGGTTGCTGATTGATTTTTGTTGAGGCGGTTCAGCACTGCACAGTGTAGCGAAGTCATGCCGGACGGATGTGAGATGCTGGGATATTTACTATTTCCTTGCTGCATCGCTCATCCATACGTTATGCCATCGCTACTCGAGTTGGTCTCGTAATTTAGAACCTTGATCTGGTGACGAGACCTTCACCAGACTAGGCACCCCCAGAGGTATAATTCACAGGTAACTTGGAGGACTTTACACCCCCGACGGATTTTACATGCACCGGGGCCATTAGCGTACATGATCGCCGCATCTGAAAAGGAATGGGGTTAGACATTTACAAGATGATTAAATTTCTGAAGAGTTCATTTTTGGTATGAAAATTTTTTTTAAGGATCCTTTTTAAAGACAAATAAATTTGTGAAGAATCCAGTTTGAGATGAAAAAAAAATTGTGAAGAGTCCTTTAAAGGACCCAAATTTTTTCTAAACAGACCTCTGAAATAGAAAAAAAATCTAAATCTCAAACTAGATCACTGCTTTACACATATTTCATTTCATATGATGATGAAAATTACTTAATAGTTAAGCTTAACTTCTTTAGTCTACAGAAAGAAATAATCCATTCAAACAAAAATTCCCATCATTTTAAAATTTTGAATCAGATTTAAAGAATATGTGATGACAAAAACCAAACATTTCAACAAAAATCAAGAACAGCAAGTTTAACTGATTGAAACAAAATGTTTGGTTGGAATAGTATTATTTTATTATAAGATTTTTACCTATTTTATATTAAAAAAAAAATAGGAATAATTAAGAAAAACCCAGTATGTACACATGTACACATGAAATTGAGGTTAATAAAAAATGCAGAAAAAGAACTTTACACCAGTTATAAAGAAGATTTATCTATTAAAAAGATATTTATTAACCAATAACATTTCAAATGAGAAATTTTTACTAGGTTTTAAAAGAAAGATGGAAATTTAAAGTATGCAAAATCATATTATAGAATGGAAAATAGAGTAAAAGTCATGCAATGCTTACCGACAATCTTCCACAAAAGTGGTTTATTAGAAATGATGTTAAATCTAATATTTACTTATAAAGAGACTTTTGAAACAATATTTATATTTAAGACAGAAAAATCGATATCAGGGAAAAAATAGGTTACAGCATAATTAAAAAAAAAAGGTGAAAAAAAGGTTAATTTTTTTAGGACTGCAGAATTGAATTGCGAAAACAGTACACATAAACAAAAAATATATCATAATGAGTAGAAAGGCTTGTTAAAAAATATAATATATCAAATACTAGCTGACCTGCCCGGTGTTGTCCGGGCAGACTGTCATTGAAAAATATAACAGTGGAGTGGACTTCATAAAAAAAAGGACTGAATAATATTTATTTATATTAAAAATTTGTACAAAAATTAAATGAGCTAAAAAAAATGAATTGGTCAGGGAAAATTGTTACACTTACTTTTAAAGAATGAAAAGATCAGGGAAGTACTTACGGTTGAACCTAAATAACATATCGGTATAAGATCGAGGCTTGATGTATGGCAAATTAAGATTTGTGAAATGCTTTTGTGATGATAAAACTTCATTATAAACACAATGAAATATATCTGAAATTTACATCGCAATTTCTGTAAGAAAAGTCTTGGCAGAAATTGTACGTTTCATTTTAAGTCCCACAGTTATTCTCCGGAACATTTAAATTAGTAATTTGGATTTCAGAAGCAATGCGTTCGCACATGTGATGGTTATTAAGCCTATTTGGCGATCGCTTATGTTCTGTGTTTGACGGCGTTCTCTATTCAATCTATTACGATTTTCTCTTCTTAATTCCCTTCTTCACTTTCAAGCATTCGCCGAGATCTTCTACTGGCATTTCTAATGATATTTTGAAGCTCCATAATTGCAGCAAAAGAGCGAAACGTAAATAAATAAATCTGATTTACCTCGACCTAAATCCTGCCAAAGAACTTTTACACAATAACCAATGAGATGCATTTAATTCGGGCATTGCCATTAAACAATTAACAAATAATCGCGATTTCTGTGCCTAGTAGGATAGCATAATATATATATATAGATATTTAATATTCCAAGAGAATTATTTTTCTTTTTAAGAACTGGATGGTATAATGATAGATAATCCAATAACATATTGTTATGAATTTTGTATATATCTGTAAATATTCCATTTGTTTAAATTAATTTTATTTTATTATTGTGAAAATTGCAGTATTATTAATGTATTTCCTATTGAGCATCATGTAACTCAATGCTAAAGGCCTCAGATGGTTTGCAAGGAAAACAACCTTACACCCTCATCTTTATAATGGAAGTCTATGGAAAAATCGCCAAGGAATGGGTTTATCGGCAAGTTGGCAATGGTTTTGGCGACTTATTTTTGTCGCCAAATTTGGCGATATATCGCCAAATATCGCCAAGTTGGCGACTTTTTTTGCAACCCCCCCTTATACATTTAGATTGGGATCCTTTCACGTTTGGAGTACTCTATCGAGAGTTGAAGGACCTTCTGGTAATTTCTAGCATTAGAAAGCCCGGGAATAATCTGGAAAGATCTCTGAAGTCTATATAAGGGACCTCCACCAGTTCAGTTAGTTAGTTGTCTGTCAACTGCGATTGAATTCATACAAGAGGCTTTGCATTGAGAACTGTGTTTCTCGGATCGATTTTGTCGTTGATACGTCGTATTGAACGCATTGTTTCTGTGTGAAATTTTGCTGCGCTTCTATTGGATTTGAAGATTACTGAATATCTTGTAATTTTCAGAAGATATTTGTGATCGTATTGCACTGTTTATAGTGAATAAAGCCTTTTTATTGTTCTTATATATTGGCATCAGTCCTTTCGAACCCCGAGCTCACAACAATATTATATAATACAGTATGGAACCATTCATACAGAAATCAGTTAGCCAGAAAACTAGTTATCCAGACACATTTCCAATCGACTGACTTCAGTATCTTACAAGAAAAAAAGGGCCATACAGGGCTAGTTTGATATGTGCACTGCTTGATACATTACCACATGCATGTCATAACTCAGTGTTGAATTCAGGGGGTGAATGGAGAGGAAGTGAGACATTCCCACAGAGCACTAAAATGCCCCTTTTGGAAGATTTAATGTTTTGCATTTGGCAATGATTAAAAAAGAGCTCCTGGAACTGCAAATTTCCTTCCCAGAGATTCAACGCTGGCATAACTTGATGCAAAAATCTAAGATTTGAAATGGAAGCATTTAGATATAGGGCTTTTCAGGGCTAGCGCTAGGATTTTTCAAAATTTTAGGGAGGAATTTTAGGAAAATTTTAGGGGCATTTGCGATATTTTTAACATTACAAGTATGTAATAACAGTATATTTGTGCTAGTCAGGCACATGTGGTACACTGCCAAAGAATATTCCCATCATTCCAATGAATTCAGCCCTTGTTCCATGTGCTTGTGTTGTTTGTTGCGAATGAGCGCATTTAAATTTGTGCAATAACCGGCTTCATATTATAAACCGTTTTGACAGCTTATGCTTACTGCAATTGTATTAATTAGAATTTTGAGTTCCATATATTATACAATCATGAAAAAATATTATGTTGGGAAATAAAAATAATGTAGGCCTAATGTATTTAACATTAGCAGTGGCGCAGCCAGAATTCGGTTCTAGGGGGGGTTTTGAGTTTATAATAAAGATGGTCGCCGGTTATATGAATCATCGGTTAATGGAATCAGTCTTTTAAATGAATGAAATCATAATGCTTTTCTCCGCAATTACGTTGGTTATGATTCATTTAAACAGCGTTTACAATATTAGAAGCGCGATAGAATTAAAAATAGCTAAAAGAGGAACCACAACTAATTTATAAAATTTTAACGATAAATATACAAATCTCCATCATAAGCAAGAGTTCGTTGCAACATTACCAACAAATGAAATATAGTCTTTAAATTTGTGTACAGACCCCCTCAGGGCTCGGAAGTAGCGCGCTACAAGTAGCGAAACTACAGTAGCCGCTACTTTTTCCAGTAGTTTGTAGTGTAGCGAGTAGCGCGATACAAAATATCAGTAGTTTGTAGCGCGCATCGACGCTACTTTCGGAGGGAGGAAAAAAGGTCCCAATCTTCAAATCACATGATTATAACTCGTTTCTTTCGTGCGAAATATGTTCTCTGCAACAATTTGCGAACGTCAGCGACAAATCTCATTTGCAGTGTCATATATTTCTCCATAGACGATGGGCACAGTCACAAATTAGCTGTCATTTTCACAGTTTGGGTGTCAGAAACTTCGTGTACTGTTATTTAAATCCATAGAAATCTTCTCAATATAATGTATTTTTATACGACTACGATTTTTTTTTTCCAAAATATAGTCGTCTGGCTATGTTAAATCTTTATTTGACTAATTTCTTCTACCTTTTGCCTCCCACCACCAGCAAGCAAAGAAATGTAAAATCCTTATTAAAAAAAGAAAAAGAATGGATTTATCTAAACATAAATCCTCTAAATTATCCCTAATCTCTCAAATTCACGCTTCCCCATAGTAGCATACAAAGGAGTTTAAAATATTTTTAAATCTTGATTTTTATACAAAAATAAAATCCTTCACTCATTTGTCTAATGGCAACAAATAAAAATTATTGCCTTGTCCCCAAAATTTACGCTTCCCTTTTTGCCCCTCCTCCAGCATACAGTTTCAAATATTTAAAACTCTTTATTTTAAAAAAATGTCCACATTTGTTTCTACCTAATAATAATATATAAGTAACTATCTAAATTGTCCCCTAACTTCCCATAATTTACTCTTCTCCCCCCCCTCCCACAAGCATACAAATAAATAGAAAAATTTTAAGTTGTTTTTATTTCTATATAAAAAAAATCTTCTGCACATATTACGTGTGTCTAGATTTAGAGGTGGCCGCTATTCAGAGATATAAGCGTTTTCAAATATATAAATTTTAGGAATTAAAAAGTGGCGCTAAATAGAGGTGGCCGCCTTTTGGAAGAAAAACCAGAATGGAGGTCTTCTTGTACATAGATTTTTAACCTGAAAAAATATTTTGGACATTCTTTTGAAATTCGGGTCAACCCGACCCCTACCCGCTAGAGTCAAAACCCAACCCGAAACCGATCCGAACTCGAAATAATGAAATTGAACCGGATCCACAGTAAAAAAGTGGAAGTCAACCCGATCGGAATCCGACCCAAAACAAAAAAAATCTAGAGCCGGGTCGGGTCGGGTGCGGGTAAACCGACCCGATGCAGGACTCTAAACGGTATACAACTAAAAATCTAATCTTTAAATGTTTTTTAGGTGCGTTCGTAATTATATAAATACGTAGCACCTATTGTCCTCGCTTGGTCCGTCCGTCTGTCTGTCCGTCCGTCCGTCCGTCCGCATATAACAACGCAAAAACTACCCAACCGAATGGTTTGAGATTTAAGATATATTATCTTTGCAGAATTTTGTCGCGACATTTCAAATTTTATTAAAATTGAATCAAAACTTTAGGAGATATTAATAAAAATATTTATTAAGAAATTTGAATTTTTTTTTTTTTTAAATCGGTGCTTTTTTGTTATAGGAGCTTCCGATGGATGTTAAATCGTCAAGCGACCGAGACACTTATTTTATTACAGAAATTAATCTGCAGACGATATAATTCATTTCACAGAATTAAAAATCATCTAGGTCTGAATATTTATATAACTAGCTACAGTACGAACGCGTACCTCGTTTGTCACGTTTGACGTACAATTTCCAACTTGTTTAAAATTAGTTGCGGTTTCAAAACTTCCATTTATAACGAAATACTATAAGAAGCAAAACGCTAAATAATCGTTTCCTGTCTTCCTGTCGATCACACAGTTTTTTGCCATAACAAAATTAGAAGTATATCAAGAATTAGAATTGTAACTATTCAGCAGAAATGTTTCAGCTGTGCAGGAGCATTCGTTATAACCATTATCGTACCAGTAGTTGAAAAAGTATGTTTATATTAACTTCCTGATACGAATTATAAGGTTAACAAAACAGACAGGCACGCATTTTGCTTTTGTGAAACTGTGATCTGCGGTTTATATAGACTTTTAATGTGAAAAAATATTTGGACATTCTTTTAAAAAACCGGGTCAACCCGAACCCGACCCGCAAGATTCAAAAAGCCAACCCGAACCCGAAAGAATGAAAGCCAACCCGACCCGAACCCGAACGGATAAATATAGCCAACCCGAACGGCGGGTCGGGTCGGGGTAAAAGCGGGTAACCCGACCCGATGCAGGATTCTAAGCGCTACTGTGCTACATCACTCTCATAAATGTGTAAGATTATTACAATTTTTGTTTTCAAATTTCCTCTTTAAAAAAAAATTCAAACATAATTAAAAAGGTTCTATGAATTTGCTTTGTTTGTCTGTCCGTGCTCTAACTCTCATAAATATACTCCGACTGCCATGAAAGTTTTATGTTATTGAAGTTTACCATAGAATGTTCAGTACTGAAAATGAAATGTGTAGCATTTATATCTCGCTTACAGGGACGTTCAAAAGAATTCTGTTACATTATGGTCTATCGGAAAAAATCGTTTGCGGTGTATTTAATTAGCGATGATTACTAAAGTAGCGAAGTAGTGACTACTTTTGGAAAGTAGTTTGTAGTCGCTACTTTTAAAAATAAGTAGTTGTAGTTGTAGTTAACTACATTTTTTATAAAGTAGTTGTAGTTGTAGTTCGTTACAAAAAAAAAGTAGTTTTTCCGAACCCTGGACCCCCTACGAAACAAATGATTCGAAAGAAACACCGATTGCAAAAATCTGCTCATAATCGAAAAATAGCTTTTTATAACTTTAAGTACTTTTTTTAAATTCTTACTTTTGCAAAGATTTTTTTCCTGGGTACGCAACATAGCTTGGTCTTAGATATAACTGAGAGCAAAAAACGCAAAAAAAGCCACTTGAAACTGAGATAGACTTACAATGTGTATGTTTTTTTTTTTCTCTGGAATTCGATGATCTGTTATTGTTTCGAACGTGGAACAAAGACATAAATGCAATTAAAAAACAGACCACTGTATACTATATAACTCAAAGCGTCTCTGTGAGAGTATATGACCCATCTTTTACTATAAGACGTCTCGACAAAGTGACGCAGTCCAAAAATCATAACCTATGCGTGTAATATGCGCTTTCACAGTTTTAAGTAGAATTTTCGCCGTTTAATTGAATCACATTGTTGTATAGAATTTGATTTAAGAAAGCGGTGGATTCTGCCAAGGCGGAAAGGCCAAAAAACTTAATTTTAACTTTAGTTGTTTTGATTCATATAAGCGGCAATTATAGTAATTTTTTTAGCTCTGGGGGGGGTTTTAACCCCCAAACCCCCCCTTGGCTGCGCCACTGAACATTAGGCCTATCTTTTAATAAGATCAGATTAAAAAAAAATATGGTACTTTCATACTTTTAGATGTATAATTTGAACATGTTTAACAATTGAGCCTAACCAGAATGAATGCTCTCCTTCTCTCTCTTTTGGATGTTCTCGGTGAACCTACAGAACAAGAGGCAGGAAATAGGGGTGATTATAAAAAAAAAAAAATTCTGAAGCTCACAGAAAAACTTCTGAAAGGTTTTTTTTCACGCGTTTTTTCTGCGATATTTTGACGAAACATTCATTCTTTTTAGATTCTTTCACGAAATTCGCCTTATTTGCACGATTTATTGACAAAATCCCACGTTTTTTCATGATCTGTTGACAAAATTAGCTTTTTTTTCCCCGCGATCTTTTGACGGAATTCGCTTTTTTTCCTGTAATTCTTAGACGAAATTATCTTTTTTCCTTGATTTTTGGATGAAATTTGGGGCGTTTTTCACGATTTTTTTAATCGAAATTCACGTTTGCGATCTTTTTAAGAAATTCTAGTTTTTTTTTCCCGAGATGTTTTTAAAAAATTCGCGATCCTTTGAAAAAATTAGTGTTTGTCACGATCCTTAGATGATCTTTAGAGTTTTTTTTCAGGATTGTTTGTCGAAATTTGCTTTTCTCCATGAACTTTTGACGAATTTTGCGTTTTTTACACGATCTTTTGACAAAATTTGCGTTGTTTTAGCAATCTTTTGACGAAATTTGCGTCATTTTAGCAATCTTTTGACGAAATACGCATCTTTTTTGGTGACCATTTGTCAAAATTCACGATATTTTTTGGTGAAATTTTGGCAATCTCGAAATTTTAGAAACAAGAAGAAAATTTGGGAGAATTTTAGGAATTTTAGGGGATAAAATAATATTTAGGAAATTTAGGAATTTTAGGGGGCAATTTTTTTCTTAAGCAAAATTATTATTTCTATGACATTACCATAATAAGATGCCTTCAATCAAACTCCGATTAATCTTTCTTGATTGGATCAGATTCATCTAATAATTTAAAATCAGTAGCAATGGCATGGACACATATATACTACAATCTGATCAAATAGATGTTGCTTTGATGACCAACCAGTTACTCAGAACATAACTGATCCTGACCATTCTGAATAAATGGTTCTATACTGTAGTAATGACATTTCTGCATCAAAATCTATCTTTAATTACTTCAGAATGTAATTTAAAATAATATTATTAGTAATAAAAAAGAATAAAATTTGAGAAGTGAGATTACTCTCACATTTCTTTTTTTTTATTGCATGTCTTATTCTTATTTTAGTGCATGCGATGTTCTTAAGCCTACATTGGCTCCTACTCCCAGCTGACTGTGCTGCTCTTTCCTAGGTCTAACTACAGTATTTCAGAAGAGCGTTTATTCCGGAGGTGTTATTCCAGTGACGTTGCTGCATTTTGTGTGTAATGTGCGTGTACCCGGAGGCAGGGCTTCGAAGTTGTTTTTTTTCCAAGTTTAGTGCTCATGCAAAAGTAGTGTTTATCTTGTACGAATTATAAATTGTGTTTTGGTTACTTTTTTAGATTATTTGTTCTTTAACGTTTATCATCCTTTTTTAATTAACTAACAAATTTGAATTTCCTCATGCTTTCACTTTGGGCACCCCACTTGTTTCATATTTATACGGAATACAGAGGTATTTTCAGTCAGAATTCATTGAAGTCTGGGCCCCAGTGCCTGCTTCAGAATTTACCGTTAAGTAAAAAAATAATTTATTTATTCTAAAAAATTCAGGTGATGTCGTGTTGTGTTAAAATGCTTCATGTAATTCTAAATTGTTTAAATTTATAAAGATATTTGCTGATCAGCTCCCATCAAAAGTATGTCTATGGAATCCTATGAAAGCTCACTCAATATTTGAATTTCATATGATCATCATGACCAAAAGGTGGAATACTCAACATCTCTCTCTTGTTTTATTATCAAATAAAAGAAGAATTAATCCAACTCTGAAGTTGTTATTTTCACAGCCTAATAAGTTACTGTTTACTTCATCACAAGTAAGAAAACTTTTAATTGCTTTTACTTTCTTCATTGACCGTAAAGAAACATGTACTACTTTGGTACGGGGTTGTTGCTAGAAGTTCTTTTATAACGCATTATTATTACCTATACAATCAACTTAATGTCTTTTCACAATTTCCTCTTAAAAGTTATTTTTATAACGACCATTAAAGAATTCATACTTCAGAACAATAAAAATTATATCACAAACACTGGCATAACTTGATGCAAAAATCTATAATTTGAAATGGAAACATTTAGATATAAGGCCTTTTTTTTCCCCCTAGAAGATTTGTATGTCTTGCATTTTGACTAAAAATTGATCTTTTACAATAAAAGATAGTGATTATACGTTTTTGCTTGTAAAATTTCAATTATTTAAATGTATAAAGTACAATTTACCATTAGTCAAAAATCTCTCTAAGACTTGAAATTAGTCTTGAGACTAATATTAATGGGCTTGCATCCATGATTACTCCAGAATGTAATTTAAAATAATATTATTATTAATAAAAAAGAATAAAATTCCAAAAAATAATATTATACTGTGAATATAAACTCATAAATAACAAATAAAGAAAAATAATGACATTTATTGAGTGAGAACTTAATTTTCCTTAAACATTTACAATTTTAAATGAAATATTACCTGTTTTCTGTAAGGCACAATGCAGTAACTCCCGATTTGCTCTCTTCGTTTATGTATTCTAAATTCCCAGTAAAAGCATTCCAAACCTGAAATGCACAAAGAATGAATAAATTCATGTAAAGTAAATGCATAAATTTATTATTATTTTTTTGTTTTTAAATTAATGAACTGAAAAAAAAAAAAAAAAATCAGTTCTTTCTTAATACAAAGTAAAAAGATGATAATACAATACTAGTTTTCAAATTATATAATTATAAACATATACATGGTTCATACACATGCAACATTACATTACATAAAAAAAGCTTTTGAATAAGCATAATACATGAGGAAAAGAATCACCATTCCTGTCTATTTAAAAAAATTCTTATTGTTACGTCATGTCAGTAAATCTCTATTAATTTAAATATTTTAAGGGGACAGTTAACCCCAAAAAAGATCAAAAAATTGATTTTTGTTTTAAAATATTAAATGAAAGATTGTTTAATTCTGAATATTTTGACACCTCATTTAAACCCATATGGCAATTATATCACGAGATATCGTAAATTTTGTTAAGACACCCAGCGCAATTCCCCACACAAATGAAAACTTTAAACAGCTTTTTCTCCATGTTCATATTTCCTTCATTTTCATGTTTTAAAAATGCTAAAGGCTTTTTTTGTATTTGAGATAAAGATTTAAACTTTTTTGTACATGTTCTTTATTATATATGTGACAAATGTGTGCATGGAATTAGCCTTCAGATTTTTATAAAAGTATAGAAAATCTGTTTAAAAAAATTATATTAAATGTATTATTATATGTATCTAAAAATCCATTCATGTTGGCTTATAACAAAATGATCTAATGTGATAAATTTCAATTAATCATTTGTATAGCTTATATAGACTCCATCAATATCTATAGTAGTGTTTGCTAGAATGCCTTCAGGAATAAAATCACAAAGTGAATGATTGTGTCTATAAAAAATTGCTATTAGGGTTTAATCTAGAGCTAGCCAAATAGCCAAAAAGCTAACTGAAAGCACCTTTTGCCCCCAAAGCATTTAGTGGATTAGCCAAATAGCAACAGCCAAAAAAATATATATCATTTCATTTCCATTTTGTTGTTCCTGCCTTTCGTAAACCTGCAGCCGCTACGTGAAAAAAAATCTCAAACCGCCTCTGTCCCGGCAACTCACTTCAAAATTTGTCTCATCTTCTCTGTACAAGCATCTTACAAATAGTATGACGTCATTTGCATTAAACAAGTATTGAGGAAATTAAAAGAGTTTGTTTATTTTTTGTTGATGATCCCAACTTAGGAAATGAAACCGAAACAGTTCATGAATGGAAGTTGTTCAGGCAGGTTCTGGCTACAAGGGGTAAAGAAATGAAACCAGCTGATTGTATTCTTTTTCCATAAAAATGGCATTACTGACATGTTTCCCAATGTGACTTCTTTGTATGAATTTGTAGCAACAATTCTGTTGTCTACAGCAGATTGTAAAAGGGAGATTGAGTCTCGTGAATATAACAAAAACTGACTTGAGAAATAGACAGACAATCAAAAATTTAAGTAACTTAATAGTGATTAATTTGGAAGGGGAAGTTTGAAAAGAATTTCTATTTAAAAAAGCATTTGATGTGTGATGTATGGCCAAATCTCGAGAGGGTCAATCTTACAGAGTGGTGTACTATTTTTATATTGTATAAGTAAAAATAATACTCATTTATATAGAAATTTTGTATAAATAAAAGTATTTTTTTTCTTGGCTAAAGCTATTTTTATTTGGCTAACAGTTATTGGCTGCAATTAGCCAAAAAGCTACAAATCTCTTTTTCCTAGATTAAACTCTAGCTATGCAAATATTTTGACCTGTTTGTCAATTCAACCTTATTAATAGATTTTAATTTAATAAATGTTAACTTAGTGAATATGAACATGTAATAATTATGTATAGGGATACTGCACAGTTTTCTCTTACTCAGTATTTAATGTTTATAATAATAAATGAATTTTTGGTGTATGAATTGTGTTGTATTTATTTGTATATATGTTTACACCAATTTTTTTTCATAAATATTTTTATTTTATGTGCCTTTTATAATATAATGAATTACATCAATAGAATGAACATATGAAATATTATCAGAATATATTGAATTATATAATTTACAGAAAAATAATATAGAATTAATTGCATAAGTTTCTATGATCCGTTATACATTTAAAGGATATTTAATATTTTAAATTAACGTTATCAAAGTGTGTATTCTCACAATATATTTAGACAGAAACACAATCTGAATATAATTTAACTTTATTGGCACATCAATATTATTGTATTATTGAAAATGTTTTTTCAGTGTAGCTGTTATTCACTTCAGGTATGTATTATTGTTTATTATTTCACCATGAACCTTTTAATTATATTTATTAATATTATCAATGCTTTTCCCCTATTTTTTGGTACTTCCACTATATATTGTTTTTGGATCACTGGCTTATTTTAAAATCATTCTTCTTTCTCATTTTGATAATTTCTAAAATTAAAATATCTATTAATCATTAAACCAAAATATCTTTAAATATATTTCAGAATTAAATATTTTCCCCTTTCTTTTCCCCCTTTTTAGTTATTTCAATATTTAAATTATATTTTTTAACCCATATTTCTTTTCTGTTTGTAACACTTATCAGATTTTTTTAAAAAGTTTAGTAATAGGTGTTTTCAAGACACTAGATTAGAGAAATTTTAAATAAAGCATTTTAGAGTAATGTACATCTACAACATGGAAAGACATTTCATACTCATAAAAAATTCAGAAAACAAAACTTGATCTTTTTCCTTTAAGAGGAAAAAAAAAAAAAAGATGTGACATCACTACGGGAGCAGAAGAAATGTCCAAAATGAAGTTTCTTTTTATGATATTGAATTTTTACCAATATTTAAAGATTTGCTTGTAAAGAACATTACTTCAAAATTAAAAGTTAGCTAAAGAGATATAGGCAACAGTAAAAGTAAGCTTTATTAAACCATAGTGCTACTTATTATCTACTATCTTATATATTGAAACGAAAAGGGATTTCCGTCAAATTCACTTTTCACATGAATTTGACCCATTTGCACATGAGTAAACTTAAATCTAAAACCTAACCTGTTTTAGCGTACACTCAAATGAGAAAAGTGTGGCCGAGTGGTATAAGGCGTGTTTCTTTTCTTTTCTGATAATCGTGTCGGTTCGATCCGCGCTATTGAAAGAATGATTTTTCTTATTTTAATGGCAATAATTCATTTTAATGCCATATTTAATTTGGGAGGAAAAGTTATATAGTTTGTATATATATATATATATATATTCTTATTCGAATGCTTTATAATTAAAATTTAACAGCCAAGAATATTTTGTTTTAATTACTAAATTTATATTAAAAGATCCTGCATGTAATTATCGATTAAATAAATTGAACTGGTCTACAATTTTTATTATATTTGATATGACCATTATCAAGATGTCATATATATAAGATAAATATGTGATTATTTTTCGTAAAAAAAGAAAAATAAAAGGAGAGAAAACAAAACGGAGGAAAAATATTCAAACAGGAACTCTAAATTATCTTGATATCCATGATTCAACAACTAAACAATGTGTGAAAATGGAAATATAAATTCAAGTTTTTTAAAAAATATGTATTATAAATCGTTAGCTGCAAACAGCAAATTTTAAATTTGGGGATTTAGAATCAGACTGATAAAAATTAATTTAATGAAAATTAAGTCGTGCAATAAAAAAAAAAAACAGAAATACTAAATATTGTTATTTTTTCAAAATATCGGGACTGTGGTAAATAAAATTTAACAACCGTATAATATTTTTTAAATTACTTATTTTATATTATAAATATTTAAATTAAAAGATTTTGCATGTAGTTATCGATTAAATAAAGTTATCTAAACTTTTATCTATATTTTGTATGACCATTATCAACGAGATATATTTGAATAACTAAGAAAAGTATATGATTATTCTCTTTTTTAAAAAAAAAAAAAAAAAAAAGAAAAGAAAAAACAAAGAAACAAAAATATCCATATAAGAATTATAAAAGAAATCACCCTGATATCCATGGTTTATCTGGGTTTTAGAGTCAGGCTGATAAAAATAAAATTAATGAAAAATTTTAAAGGTCGCATAATTTAAAAAAATTAGAAAATACTAAATCTATACTAATATTATAAAGGAGTAATTCTTGTTTGTTTGTTTGTAGGGGGTAATCTCTGGAACTACCGAACCGATTTCAAAAGTGATGGTGGCAAATTGATGGTGACAACCCCTGCTCCAACATAGGCTATATTTTATGTCGGTGCCACTAACACCAGGGGGTGCAGGAGCAAAAAACGTTCTAAAATTGCGATTTTTCAGTTATCACACTGGCTGTCAAGCCCTGAGAGCTTGGCAGCCGGTTCTGTATGTATGTACGTACGTACGTAATGCGATAACTCTTCATAGAAATATCCGTTTTCCTTCAAATTTTGTTTATAGGTTCACTGTGTTAAGGCGCTTCCCTGATTAGTTTTCGGGATTGATTGGTTAAGTATAAAAGGGGGTGAACAAGGGGCTAATTCCCCCCCCCCCTTAATTTATATAAATGGGTTTTTCATGCAGAATTATTCCGTTTTCCTTCAAATTTTGTTTATAGGTTCACTGAGTTAAGGCGCTTCCCTGATTAGTTTTCGGGATTGATTGGTCAAGTATAAAGGGGGGGAACAAGGGTCTAATTCCCCCCCCCCCCCTTAATTTATATAAATGGGTTTTTCATGCAGAATTATTCCGTTTCCCTTCAAATTTTGTTTATAGGTTCACTGAGTTAAGGTGCTTCCCGAATTAGTTTACGGGTTTGATTAGTTAAGTATAAAGGGGGGGGGATCGGGGGGGGGGGGGGGGCTAATCCTCCCCTTAATTTATATAAATGGGTTTTTCATGCAGAATTATTCCGTTTCCTTCAAATTTTGTTTATAGGTTCATTGGGTTAAGACGCTTCCCTGATTACTTTTCGGGATTGATTGGTTAAGTATAAAGGGGGGGAACAAGGGGCTAATTCCCCCCCTTAATTTATATAAATGGGTTTTTCATGCAGAATTATTCCGTTTTCCTTCAAATTTTGTTTATAGGTTCACTGTGTTAAGGCGCTTCCCTGATTAGTTTTCGGGATTGATTAGTTAATATAAAGGGGGGGGATCGGGGGGCTAATTCCCCCCCTTAATTTATATAAATGGGTTTTTCATGCAGAATTATTCCGTTTTCCTTCAAATTTTGTTTATAGGTTCATTGGGTTAAGACGCTTCCCTGATTACTTTTCGGGATTGATTGGTTAAGTATAAAGGGGGGAACAGGGGGCTAATCCCCCCTTAATTTATATAAATGGGTTTTTCATGCAGAATTATTCCGTTTTCCTTCAAATTTTGTTTATAGGTTCACTGAGTTAAGGCGCTTCCCTGGTTAGTTTTCGGGATTGATTAGTTAGGTATAAAGGGGGGGGGATCGGAGGGCTAACCCCCCCCTCCCCCCTTAATTTATATAAATGGGTTTTTCATGCAGAATTATTCCGTTTTCCTTCAAATTTTGTTTATAGGTTCATTGGGTTAAGACGCTTCCCTGATTACTTTTCGGGATTGATTGGTTAAGTATAAAGGGGGGAACGTGGGGATAATCCCCCCCTTAATTTATTTAAATGGGTTTTTCATGCAGAATTATTCCGTTTTCCTTCAAATTTTGTTTATAGGTTCACTGTGTTAAGGCGCTTCCCTGATTAGTTTTCGGGATTGATTGGTTAAGTATAAAGGGGGGGGGGAACGGGGGGATAATCCCCCCTTAATTTATATAAATGGCAGAGTTTCCCCCAGGTTTAAAAAAGGGCAGGGTGCTGCTGATGAGGAAAGGGCACTTTTACATTCTTCAGGGCACTTTTTTTAATTTTTAATGGCACCTTTAATATTTAAAGGACAACACTCTTTCAACTATATAAGTACATTTAAAAAATATATATATTTGTCTAGAATTAAGGTCTTACAATAATAAAATAGTGTATGTTTAGTTTATGCACTAAATAACCCACAACATGATATGCATTACACATGCACAATCTGTGGCGAGCGGGTCAAGATCTCTAGAAATTCAGGAACTGCTTATTTTGCCAATTAGTTTCGGAAAAAAATGAAAATTTCATCAATCGGACGCGTAAAAATCATGAATATCGTCGATCGGGCGCGTAAAAATCATGAATATCGTCGATCGGGTGCGTAAAAATCATGAATATCGTCATTTGGAAGCGCAAAAATCATGAATTTCGTTGATAGAGCGTGTAAAAATCATGAATTTCGCCGATCAAGCGCGTAAAAATCATGAATTTCGCCGATCAGGCGCGTAAAAATTGTCAGGAAAATCACATGCCTCCAGAATATTTGTTGGTCTTATTGACTCAAGCAACACATAAAAACTACCATTCATTATCACTCATACACTCTTAGTATTCTTCATATTAAGTAATAAACATTAAAGTTTTACCTTTATTAAATATAAAATACACTTCATAAATATAATTTACTTTTGTAAATACATCGTTTTTACTTACCTTTTGCATTTTATTCTTTCCATAATTTGAGCTGCTTTCAGGAACAAATACTTTTTATTTAGTCCATCATTAAAACGTAACTACAGAAACACAAACACACTTTTACTTCTAACGAGAACCGCACTACATCGTAAACATCGTAAGTACTTCTGAGGTAGTGCCTCTGCCACTCACTAGATGGCGGCACACGTAGACCGTTCGGATTGGAAGACCGAACGACGAATCAACAATGGCACGTGTATGCAAATTTCGATGGATCGTTCTAGTAAAGTGGGTGTTTCTAGTGATTAGCCTACATTCTACCAGTATAAATAGTTGCTATATCTCTGCATAGGGTGTATATTGGAAATCGATTGATCAAGTTATCGGCGGTGTTCTTTCAATAGACATCGTCGTAGTATTGGAATATCTGGCTTGTTAATGTTATATAAAAGTAAACGATGATCGTTGTGGTTGATGGCGATAGTATTTAAAGTTCGAGCAGCTTGGTACAGTAAAGTGTAAATATATTTGATGTGTTTAGTAAGTTTATCTTGTTCTGTTTACGTCTATCTGCTAAATATCCGTGTTCTGTGAAAAGTGAAAACGTTACTGTCTTCAAAACGAAACTGTTTAATATCAAGTTATTAGAATCAAGATGCTGTATTATAATATGTGAGTACTTTGAATAAATCTCCTGTGTTTGAATAACTTTTTGTCTTCATTGAATTCTATATATATTCTGCATTTCACTATTTAACTTTTATATGATAATCTATCTAAAACCAGCAAAAGCTTCTCACTACGCTATAACTAAAAGTTATACTCTGCTTACTTCGAAATAGACTACCTATATTATTTAAACAAGCGGTTATGGGCGATAGAGCTCATATAATGAAGCTATTTATGATTTGATAAAGTGAAAATGCTGAAAAAAATGGAAGATTAAAAAGGTAAATAAACGCTCCCGATCGTAATAACGTAAGTCCCGGCAACGAAAATAAGAGAGGGGGGGGGGCGGTTTGCCTGTATTATAGTATGAAATGAGATCATTGAAGACATGAGTGAAAGAAAATATGGAGAAATAGATGATTAACGAAAGATAGTATCAAAATAAGTGAAGAGGTTTCTGTTTGAAGTATAAGAAATTTTTTTTTATAAGAGAACTGGCTTTTAACTTTGAAATTTTTAACAAATCTAGACTGAATTTTAAATTATACACCTTTATTTTTGCAGTTGAAGTTTTAATTATGATAAATTTTAACATAATTTGAATGAAATTTAAGAGTTTTATCAGTTTTTAACCATATACATACATATCTTTTAATACAAAAACGAGGAGTTGAGAAAAAAAAAAAAAAAAAAAAGGGAAATGGCTAACATATTGATTGAGAAATTGGATTCATCAAACTATAGAAATTGGTGTAATGATATTAAATACATTCTATTGGATAAAAATCTCTGGTATATAATAGAAGATAATTTGGTAGCACCAACTAAAGAAAAGCCAACTGCTGAGGAAATTGAAGCATTTAAAGCAAAATCTAATCAAGCACTATCCATTATCTATTTGAATATAAGTGTGGAATTTAAAAGACTAATTGAGAATTGCAAAAATCCCGTTGAAGCATGGAATAAGTTAAAATTAAATTACTGTCCAGATTCCCGTTCCCACCATATGAAGATATTCACGGATCTAATGGAGTGCAAGATTAAAACAAATGAAACTATAAATCTTTTTGCGGCAAGATTGGCACGAATTACCAGAGATATAAAACAGATAGATGAAAATTTTAACGAATGTTATGCAAATTTTCAGCTTCTCCGGTTTCTTCCCAGGAAATTCGATGCAATAGTACAAAATATTTTGCGATGGGGAAAATCTGATTTTCAGTTCTCTAAAATAGTAGAAGAACTAGTAGCAGAAGAAACTCGTTTGAATGTAAGAGATTCAGATTCCGGTAAAGGTAATCTCCAAGCAAATCAATTGAATTTTAGAAGGAAGCAAGAGAATTTCAAGGGGTTTAAGAAGAGAAAGTGTTGGAAATGTGGTCAATCCGGTCATTTACAGAAAAATTGTTTAAGTAAGGCCAATAGTAAATATGAACAATCTGGTTTTTCAAGATCTCGCTTTTCCTCCCCGTTTTACAGAAGGAATACACCGAATAGGAACTCTTTTCGTGGAAATTCACCATTTTGTCAAGCTCGTTCAACTTCTCGCCATACTGGTTCACCATCCTGTCATGCCCAAGCACCTGACTATGGAAGGGTTTCACCGTCATCGTCCAGATGTCAATCAAGAAGTCGCCGACCTGAGAAAGGAAACTACAACTCTCCTGGAGGAAACATGCCCCGTAACCGACCCCGATACAGAAGGAATAATCAAAGGTGGAATGAGTCGCCAGGACATTCAGAGAGTCCAGTAAATTTTTGTAAGTCCTCTAATATTTTTATATCAAATGTTAATGTAAATTGTATAAATGTAGAGGCCAGGTGGATCCTGGACACTGGTGCGACGCACCATTTCACTAATGATAAATCCATTTTTGTAAAATTTTTTCCTTTAATAGATCAGGAAATGACTGTTGCTGTTAAAAACATATCTTTCCCAATTGAGGGCCGAGGTGATGTAAAATTGTTATTTGGCAAACGCCATGTTTTACTAAAGAATGTTATGTATTCAAGTAAATTACGTCGTAGTCTCATATCTGGTCCTCAATTGGATAAAAACGGGGCAACTTTTATTGGTGGAAGAGGGAAGGTAACCGTCTCGAGGGAAGGACATTTTTTATTTAATGCTTATCTTAAAAAGGGAGTATACCAGGTTTTTCCTAGGATTCCAAAATCGTTAAAAATTGAAACAAATTCTCTTTCAAAGTCTTCAGAAATGGAGATTTGGCATAGGCGGTTCGGACATATAAGTCCAGCCATACTAGTGCATACTTGTAATGAAGAGGGAGTCCGGGGAATGCCAAAGCTTAAAGATCTTAATTTTAAATGTGAAAAATGTAAAATAAGTAAACATAAAAAAGTATCATTTAAGGCAATAGGTCAAAGACGCTCGCAGTACCCTTTGGAACTTATTTTTGCTGATGTCTGGGGTCCTTGCCAAGTACAAGGTAGAAATGGCGAGAAATATTTTCTCACTATTATCGATGACTATTCCCGCCGTGTGTCCATTTATCCTATGAGAATGAAGTCAGATTCCTATGAAATTGTTCGTAATCATATTACTAGAGCTGAAACTTTCATGGGAAGGAAAGTCAAAAATGTACGGACGGATAATGGGGGGGAATTTGTCAATGATGACCTTGACGAATTTTTTAAATCCAAGGGTATTATGCATGAGCTTACAAATCCATATACTCCACAGCAAAATGGAACGGCCGAGCGATTTATGCAGACTGTTATAAATGGAGCCCGTACCTTACTATCAGAGAGCAACTTAGACTTAAGTTTTTGGCCAGAGGCCGTAAAATTCTTCGTGTACACCTGGAATCGAGTATGTCCCAAAACTTCAGGTAAGACTCCTTTTGAGTTGTATGGAGGTAATAAACCTTCAGTTAAACATCTAAAACCTTTTGGGTCTGTAGCTTTTGTGGGAATCCCAAGACAAAAGCGGGATGGGAAACTCGGTCCAAGGGCGAAACGGGGAATTCTGGTTGGATATGCTTTTAAAACTAAGGGTTATTGAATTTGGATACCTGAAACAGATAGTATAATAGAATCCATTGACGTCACATTTGACGAAAAATCCAGGTTTGATCCAGACAACAGTGGAGCAGTGATGGGCCCGGAGGAGGTTGACTTCTTTCCGGATAGCCTTGTGAGTAATCAAAATGATACCGTTGTAGAGGTAGAACCAGAGGTCATCCCTGGTCCCTCCAACGAAGCAAGTGATTCACAGGCATCTGGGGAGGAGGAGTCCGATTCCGAGTCCATTGACAGTTCCAGTCCGACTATTTCCTCACTTAGAGATGTTAGCTGGATTCGTAAAGCAGTACCTAGGCCTACCGGAAAACGGGTAGATGTCTATTATTACGAAACTGGGAAAACTGATCGTTTGAGATCAATAATGGATGTTGAAAGATATTGTGATAGAAATCAAATAAAATATAATCCTGACATATTTGATTTTAAGGGTAATAATCTTTATTCTGGTCCTGTTTCAAGTGTAGACAACTCTGATAGTGAAGATGAAGAATCTAGTGCTCCTGAATCTAATCAAGTCAATCCTGAATCATGACTATATGGTCCGACAATACCCAAAACATTTAAACAAGCGATGGAGTCCGTGCAACGTGAGAAATGGCTTGCTGCAATGCAGAGCGAACTCAGTGTTATGCGTGAACGGAAGGTTTGGCATTTGGCTCCTTTACCTGCCAACGTAACTCCAGTGGGATGTAGGTGGGTTTTCACTATCAAGAGAGATGAATTAGGGAGGATTGCCCGCTTTAAAGCTCGTTTAGTTGCCCAGGGCTATAAACAAATTAAAGGCGAATCTTACGATGAGACCTTTAGCCCTGTGGTCAATTTTGGTGTAATCCGATTCTTTTTCTCTCTCTTGGTATCGTGTAGCGGATGGCGTCACATTCAGTGTGATGTAACCAGCGCCTACCTTTACGCACCATTGAGAGAAGACGTGTATATGCTACAACCGCCCGGTTTCACCATACCTGAGAAGTCTCATTTGTACTGCAAGCTGGATCGAGCTTTGTATGGACTACATCAAAGTGGTAGAGAATGGTTTTTTGAAATACACGAAGTTTTAATTAATACTGGTTTCATCAAATTGGATAGCTGTAACTGTGTATATATCTTTAAATCTGAAATAGTACTCTTGTTGTATGTAGATGACATAGTGTTGTTTGGGAAAAATCAGACTGTCATAGATAATGCTTTGCAAATGTTGGGGAAATTTTTCGACTTGAAAGTATTGGGAAAAACCAAAAAGCTTTTGGGGGTAGAATTCGAAGAAAGGAATGGCTTAGAGATTCATCAATCTCATTATATTGATGAAATTTGTAATAAATTTAAAAGCTTTAAAATACCTATATCTTCACTCCCAATTAGCAAGGGTATAATTTTTTCTAAAGTTGATTGCCCAACCTCACAGTCAGATATTGATGTCATGAAATCCATACCATATAGGAATGTGCTAGGTTGTCTGTCATTCTTAGCAAATCGTACTAGGCCTGACATATCATATGCAGTTAATATTTTTAGTCAATTTCAGAGTAATCCAGGATTGTTTCATTGGGGCGGACTTCTACGGCTGCTAGGTTACGTAAAATATACTAGAAATTATCGCCTCCAATTATCATGTAATCAGGAGCAGTTGATCGCTTACTCTGATGCAGACTTTGCAGCGAACCGGGATGACCGGACTTCTATTGGTGGCCAGCTCGTTCTTTTGGGAAACTCACCCGTGGATTGGCGAACCTTCAAGGAGAAATGTGTAAGCCTGTCTACCATGGAGTCAGAGTTTGTGGCCTTGACTGAAGCTACCAAGAATATAGTCTGGTATGACCGGATCCTGCGGGAATGCCGGAGTAGGCAGATCATTCGTGAATGCGATGTTAAATCTCAATTATACGTTGACAACCAGGCGGCCATAGATTTTGTTAAGTCCCCAATTGAAAATCACCGTAGTAAGCACATCGACGTTAAACTGTTTTTTGTCAGGGATTTGGTTTATAAAAATCTTTTTGATTTAACTTTTGTCCGTAGCAAGGCTAACCTCGCAGACGTGTTTACCAAACCCCTCACCAAATATGATCTTCTGAGATTTGTAAAAATCTTGTTTAAAATAGATTAATTACTTCTCTAGTCAAATACGTACCTATTCTTTTTGTAAATTTTATAAGTGTAAGGAAATTGTGCAATATATATTTTTTTAGAATAATTCTTGAATTTTTAGTGATATATTGAGGATTGTAGGTTTAAAGTAATTTTAAATATAGAATTTTTTATGGAAAATTGTGTGTAAGGTAAAAGGTTTTTTTTTTTTCCAAACTGCAAGTTTCTCATTCGGTATACATTTAAATTCCCGCTTTGGTGTGGAGATGGTGCCCTTTAATACTTCCTCTCGAGGAGTTCGATCAGCCCTCAGTACCGTCTCGGGAGGGTGACCCTTGACCGGTAAGTGACAGAGAACTCTTTCGGGGGGTTGTGTTGGGGGTAACTGCCACATCAGGGCCTTTCCGCGGGCACGTTAAATTTTTTAAGTCAGTAAGTCCAGTTTTATTTAGTTTATTAATGGGAGTGTCACTTTTTTCCCGTATACCGGATGGGAAATGATGATAGAAGATATAAGGTTCTTTTTGATAATATTATTGTAATGTAGTGTAGAGATAGAGTTATATGGGTAATGAAAGTTTTACATTTTTTCTATGTCTGGGAGGGATCCCGTTTATCCATGGATAACCAGATGAAGAAATGTTTTTGATAATTAGATCTGTAAAAATTGAAAAATTAAATTTTTGGCTGACTCCAAGGGGATAACAGTATATGAACTTATCTAATTTTTTTAAAGTTAAATGTTTTTCTTTGAAATTGTCTGTTGAATAATCTGTTAAAATTAATGTCAAAAATATGGTACATGTATTTTTCTTTACCTTGTTATAAATGTAGATATCTAATTCTGATCTCTTTTAGGCATCTGAGACTTCAATCGGTATGAATGGAATCCAGGCGTGGAGAGTAATTGACGCTGAGTGTTATGTAAGAAAGTAGTTGATTGTAGTCAATAGTTTTATCCTAACTCAGATGCTGAAAGTTCTTCAAAAGTTACTATTTTGTTTTGGATATTGAGTTAATGTCCCAAGGAGTCAAGTCTTTTAAATTCTTCAAAGTTTTTCCAAATTAAATTTTTCTTCTTGATGTTATAAATAAAGAACTTTTCTAGTGTGAAATATGTGTATGTTGGATTGCAGTTGGAAGAGATTTCTTGTTATTAGAAAACTTGTTTTAATCTTTCAAATTGAAGATTAAATTGTTGGTACGTATTTGCAATATTTTTCTTGTTAAATTGTTTAAAATTGTTTGTATTAAAAATTGTAATGTATTAAGCTGCTGTTAGTATTTTTTTGCAACGTTTTTCCGGCTAGTCCTTAAGTCCATGGGTTGAAATTTTTTTTTTGAAAATTTTCTTTGGGGCTTTGTGTGAAAATTTGACTTAAGCTGAGAAGTTAAATTTTGGTCGTACTAGTATAAATGGGAAAGTTGCAATATATTAATCTTTGAGGCAGTTAGTTAAAAATTAAAGTTTTCAAGTGTTGAACATTGTTTTAAAATTAAATTATTGTAAGGTTAAAATTGTTATGGTCGTTTGTGGGAGTTTCATTAATGTTGTTGGAGAGTTATGCTAATTGATCGAGGTTCCAAAATTTTTTTTTTTTTTGGTATTTAAATTGTTTTTAACATTGTTTTTAACTATATGAGAAAAATCAAACATGGGTAATTTTTTTAAAGTTAATTTGTTCAGGTTTTTAAAAGTTCAGCTGATTTAGTATGATGTGTATAGTGAAGTTCTTTTGGATATTAAATCCATTTTTCTAGTCTTTTCAGACTTTTTCAAGTCATTTCCATATTCTTTGGACAATTGGCTGATAGTTGCATTGAGACAATAAGAGGGGGGGCACATGTCAGGAAAATCACATGCCTCCAGAATATTTGTTGGTCTTATTGACTCAAGCAACACATAAAAACTACCATTCATTATCACTCATACACTCTTAGTATTCTTCATATTAAGTAATAAACATTAAAGTTTTACCTTTATTAAATATAAAATACACTTCATAAATATAATTTACTTTTGTAAATACATCGTTTTTACTTACCTTTTGCATTTTATTCTTTCCATAATTTGAGCTGCTTTCAGGAACAAATACTTTTTATTTAGTCCATCATTAAAACGTAACTACAGAAACACAAACACACTTTTACTTCTAATGAGAACCGCACTACATCGTAAACATCGTAAGTACTTCTGAGGTAGTGCCTCTGCCACTCACTAGATGGCGGCACACGTAGACCGTTCGGATTGGAAGACCGAACGACGAATCAACAATGGCACGTGTATGCAAATTTCGATGGATCGTTCTAGTAAAGTGGGTGTTTCTAGTGATTAGCCTACATTCTACCAGTATAAATAGTTGCTATATCTCTGCATAGGGTGTATATTGGAAATCGATTGATCAAGTTATCGGCGGTGTTCTTTCAATAGACATCGTCGTAGTATTGGAATATCTGGCTTGTTAATGTTATATAAAAGTAAACGATGATCGTTGTAGTTGATGGCGATAGTATTTAAAGTTCGAGCAGCTTGGTACAGTAAAGTGTAAATATATTTGATGTGTTTAGTAAGTTTATCTTGTTCTGTTTACGTCTATCTGCTAAATATCCGTGTTCTGTGAAAAGTGAAAACGTTACTGTCTTCAAAACGAAACTGTTTAATATCAAGTTATTAGAATCAAGATGCTGTATTATAATATGTGAGTACTTTGAATAAATCTCCTGTGTTTGAATAACTTTTTGTCTTCATTGAATTCTATATATATTCTGCATTTCACTATTTAACTTTTATATGATAATCTATCTAAAACCAGCAAAAGCTTCTCACTACGCTATAACTAAAAGTTATACTCTGCTTACTTCGAAATAGACTACCTATATTATTTTTAAAAAAATCATGAATTTCGCCGATCAGGCGCGAAAAAATCATGAATTTCGTTATTCGGGAGCGCAAAAATCATAAATTTTGTCGATCGGGTGCGAAAAAATCATGAATTTCGCCGATCAGGCACGAAAAAATCATGAATTTCGTCATTCGGGAGTGCAAAAATCATAAATTTTGTCGATCGGGCACGAAAAAATCATGAATTTCGTCATTCGGGAGCGCAAAAATCATAAATTTTGTCAATCGGGCGCTTAAAAATCATGAATTTTGAGATTAGGTTAGTAAAAATCATGAATTTCGTCGATCGGGTTCATAAAAATCATGTATTTCGTTGATCGGGCGCATAAAAATCATGAATTTCGTCGATCGGGCGCATAAAAATCATGAATTTTGAGATTAGGGTGCGTAAAAATGATGAATTTCGTCATTCAGGAGCACAAAAATCATTAATTTCGTCGATCGGGTTCATAAAAATCATGAATTTTGTCGATCGGACGCGTAAAAATCGTGAAGTTTGTCGATCGGGAGCGATAAAATCATTAATTTTTTCAAACGGGCACGTAAAAATCATGAATTTTGTTGATCGGGCGCGTAAAAATCACGATTGTCGTCGAACAGGCACGTAAAAATAATTTATGAAATTCGTGATTTTTTAATGGATCTCTTGACGAAATTTCGTTTTTTTTTCTCTGCAATCGTTTAACGATTTTTTCCCCCCATGAATTGATCTTGCGGAATTTCGCCATAAATTAATAATTCACGGACGAATTACATGTCCATAATCCCGTGTCTCCCTCTAAGAATATCTCTCAATATTTCACGACCTACAAATTTAACCTGTTAACTGGGTGTGACGAAATATTTCGCCATACACGAACTACTACTGCAATATTTTGAACGCATTACTTCCACCAGTAAAATAAAATAGTCTTATTAAAACAGCTTAGTTATGCATCAAGACAAAATTTTCAGATATAGAAAAAAAAAAAAAATAAATAAATATGTGAAAGAACGAAAAATTGGGAGACTTGGCAAGTCTGATTTTACCATTCTATTTTGATTTAATAGAATAAAAAACGAAAGTCACGCACACACACACACAAAAAATCTATTGGAACATGAAAAAAAAAAAAAAAAAATTAAAAAGCAGAAAATATTTAAAAAGAAATAAAAGGGAAATGACAAGAAGTCGGAAAATCGCGGATCAGCGGAAGAATCTCACGCTTGCCTGAAACTCATGATTTTTTTTGTTCTATGAGAGATAGACGAAATACATCATTTTCCCTGCAACCGATTAGCAAAATTCACCATGTTTATCGTACTCAATTGACTAAATTCGCATTTTTTTCTTTCTTTTTTTAATGATAAACAGATATGATTTAGTATTTGGCTAGTAAATTGTTTCCTTTGCATCTATTAATTGCATTCACGATCATTTTACTACCAGTATAATTATATACCGTAATTTTGCGCGTATGCGCCGCGCCTTAGTTAAGCCTTTTTCAAACCGGGAATTTTATTGAAAATAAGAAGTCAAATAAGTGTTAAGCAGAAGTAAGTCACATTTTATCTAAAATAAATTCTGGTAGGAAATCGGATTGTCTGAGGTGCGGCGTATATGCGCGAAATTACGTACTACATTTGGCTTTATTTAATCTTTGAACGGTATAAATTAAAGGCGGCCAAATATAGTACATAAAAATACTGGTAGTAAAGTGATCCTGCCCCCCTTGACGCTACGCCTCTGATTATAGTACCTTCAACAGTTCTTTATACATTCTTGCTATCGTCAGGGAATTTCTAAATCTACCGCAATCGCGGACTTTGAACAGATGGGAGACGAACGTGCGATCCTATGTGTGTAAATGAGAAAACAACTTGCAGGCGCGTGCTCAGGGCAGGCACAACAAAAGGCAGTACGGGCGTCATTTTTTAAAACGAGGGGCAGAAGGGCGCTATTTTTTGGATGAGGGGCAAAAAGGGCGCTATTTGTTTAACCAAAGGGCAGGCAGGGCGCAGCGCCCTCCTGAAACTGTCTGGGGGAAACTCTGTAAATGGGTTTTTCATGCAGAATTATTCTATTTGCTTCAAAATTTGTTTATAGGTTCATTGGGCTAAGACGCTTCCCTGATTAGTTTTCGGGATTGATTGATTAAGTATAAAGGGGGGGAACGGGGGCTAATACCCCCCTTAATTTATGTAAATGGGTTTTTCATGCAGAATTATCCCATTTCCTTCAAATTTCATTTATAGGTTCACTGTGTTAAGGCGCATCCCTGATTAGTTTTCGGGATTGATTGGTTAAGTATGAAGGGGGGAACAAGGGGCTAATTCCCCCTTATCTATACTAATATATAAAGTAGTAAAGATTGTTTGTTTGTTTGTTTGTTTGTTTGTTTGTTTGTAGAGGGTAATCTCTGGAACCACTGAAGCGATTTTAAAAGTGATGGTGGCAAATTAATGGTGACAATCCCTGCTCCAACATAGGCTATATTTTATGTCGGTGCCACCACCCCCAGGGGGGTGCAGGAGCGAAAAACGTTCTAAAATTTCAATTTTTTGTATACTGAAGGAGATAGAAGCATCAAATTTGGTATGGTAGTTACTTATAACATGTAAATGCTCTCTAAGAACAAATTATAAAAACATTCGAAATTTAAAAGGGTGAGATGAGGAAGAAGCGTTCTAAAAACATTCTAAATTACAATTTCTATGGAATCTCTGAAACTACAGAACCGATTTCAAAAGTGATGGTGGCAAATGGATGGTGACAGTCCCTGCTCCAACATATGCTAAATTTTATGTCAGTGCTACTACCCGCAGAGGGTGCAGGAGCGAAAAACGTTCCAAAATTATGATATTTTCAATACTGAAGGAGTTAGGAACTTGACATTTTGTATGGTCGTTACTTACAAGATTTAAATGCTCTATAAGAACAAAGTCTAAAAAAATTCGAAATTTAAAAGGCTGAAATAAGCAAAAAATTTTCTAAAAACATTCTAAATTACAATTTCTATGGAATCTCTGGAACTACTAAAGCGATTTCAAAAGTGATGGTGGCAAATGGATGGTGACAATCCCTGCTCCAACATAGGCTATATTTTATGTCGGTGCCACTACCCCGAGGGGGGTGCAGAAGCGAAAAACATTCTAAAATTGCGATTTTTGCGATGCTGAAGGAGCTAGAAACTTGAAGTTCGGCATGATTGTTATTTATAAGATCTAAATGCGCTCTAAGAACAAATTCTAAAGAAAAATGATCTAATGATTCTGTGATTTTTCAACTATTGAATTTCTAAAATTACCAAATTTCACCATAGAGTACCATAGCGAAACCTTCACGCGTAAAAAGATAATGATAAGGGCGACGTGTCCTGACGTGTATATTGGCTATAGCATGAGTCACAAATTATAGTATCCTTATTATTCTGTTAAAATATAAAAGTGAATTATGAAATGTCAATATTTTGTTTGATTAAAGGTTCGTTAAGAGAAATTGACCAGCGTAGCGGGCGTAGCTTGCTAGTATTGATATATATTTTTTAATTTTTGAGACTGTAGTAAGTAAAAATAAATCATTCAATTAATATTTTTAGTTAAATTCTTGCTAAATTAATTCAAGTAGGATGTAAATTACAAGCTTAAACTTATTTTACTTGATTTGTTGAGTAGGCTTGACTGACAACACAATCTATCGTTTTATATCTATAGAAATCACTTACACAATATAACAATTCATAAAATTTTCAATACTTAATTAATTTAAAAGCAACTAATTAAAAATAAAAGCATATTTCTAAAGGAGCTTTCAAGTTATTTACTGTCAAATTTTGATGGGTACTATCTAGTATATATTAAATGGGAATTTTGTTCCGGCTGTTTATAACTTGAGTTCTGCAAAAGGGATTTTGATGGGATCTTGCACTGTTAGATAGATAATGTTTCAGGAAGGTTTTCATATACAACATACACAGGGCTTGAAATTCAATTTTTCCAAGGAGGGGAGTTTCCCTACCAACATTTTTAAATGGAGGGGAGTTGTAATGTTTGGGAGGGAGAAAAAAAATCTTTAAACCCCACTATTATTTTACGTGCTATTTAAAGAATTACATTAATGCAGACATGACAAAATACCATTGAAAAAATTAAGTCAACTGAGAATGATTATGTAAAATGTTTATTTTTATTATAAAAAAGGGAAGAAAGTTAAGTTTTATATATGTAGTGTATTTTTCAAGTTCCATTAAATGTGTTAAGGACCCTTAACAATTAGGTTGTTAAATAAATTTCTGAATTTAGATTTTATTTGATTGAGATTCACCGATCGATCGTGGAAAAGAAGCAAAGTTCGTCGATCTGTCACAAAAAAATGCAAAGTTCGTCGATCAGTCGCGGGCAATAAAGCAAATTTTGTCGATCGATTGTGGAATAAATGCAAAGTTCGTCGATCTGTCCCCCAAAAACGCAAGGTTCGTCGATCAGTCGCTTAAAAAACGCAATGTTCGTCGATCTGTCGCAGAAAAAACGCAAAGTTCGATGATCAGTCATTTAAAAAACACAAAGTTCGTTGATCAGTCGTTTAAAAACGAAAAGTTTGTCGATCTGTCCCCAAAAAATGCAAAGTTCGTCGATCAGTCACTTAAAAAACTCAATGTTCGTCGATATGTCGCAGAAAAAACACAAAGTTCGACTGTGATTTAAATATATATATATATAAACAAATGTTTGAAGTGTGTTTTTATTTTTATAGTGCAAAATATTCTCACAAATTCAGATTTTCTTTCATATGTACTTTTGTCTGGCAAAATCAAAATAAGAAATATTGTTTTTCTGATATTCCCTGCTATCATGATTGCTTAGCTTATCTACATATTTTTTTTAAACCGTATCTTGACCAACTTTATCTTCTGACTGTACATGATTTAAGATTTAATTAATATTCAAATTTTGTTGTACATGTGTTTATATTAAATAAATTACTTTACACTTTGAACTAATTATTATTTTTTTTTAGTTTTTTACCCTATATAAACAGTATTGTTTTTATGCATTTGTTTTACAATTGTGGCCAAAATTGATTTTTTGGGTTTAGGAGCCAGTGACTCCTTCCAAATGTTGGTAATCTGCACCTATAGTATTGATGCAATTTTCAAAACTTCATTTTTTCCTCATGTTTTTCCAATGGTGTTTTCATTTAACATCCTCCTTTTGTGCACCCATTTTTTAATATGTTTTCATACTTTTAATAACTTTAAACATTAATGGCATCTTAGCTTATAATACGTATATGGTTTTAGTATTCATTATTTTTAGTTTTGATGGGTTTTAATATGTATAAGTTATATTTTTGTAAACGCTGTTTTTATTCTAAATTGCAAATAAATAATGTTTTTATTCTAAATTGCACCCCATAGACTTAACATTATGTTGTTTACGTTAAATTTTCATTGTTTTTATAATCTTTAATATAATTTTTCTGTTAATCTAATTAATCTGTCGCAGAAAAAACACAAAGTTCGTTGATCAGTCATTTAAAAAACGAAAATTTCGTCGACAAGTCGCTTAAAAAACAAAAAGTTCGTCGACCAGTCGCTTAAAAAACCTTAAGTCCGTCGATCAGTCGTGAAAAAAAAATGCAAAGTTCGTCGATCTGTGGTTGAAAAAACTAAAGTTCGTGGATCTGTCGCAGAAAAAATTCAAAGTTTGTCGATCTGTCGCAGAAAAAACCCACAAAGTTCGTCGATCTGTCACCAAAAAATGCAAAGTTCGTCAATCAGTCGTGGGAAAAAAAGCAAATTTCGTCGATCGATTGCAGAATAAATGCAAAGTTTGTCGATCTGTCCCCAAAAAACGCAAGGTTCATCGATCTGTCGCAGAAAAAACACAAAGTTCGTTGATCAGTCGTTTAAAATACGCAAAGTTCGTTGACCAGTTGCTTAAAAAGCGAAAAGTTCGTCGATCAGTTGCTTCAAAAACGTTAAGTTCGTCGATCAGTCGTGAAAAAAAAATGCAAAGTTCGTCGATCTGTGGTTGAAAAAACACAAAGTTCATGGATCTGTCGCGGAAAAAATGCAAAGTTTGTCGATCTGTCACGGAAAAAACCACAAAGTTCGTCGATCTGTCACGGAAAAAAATGCAACGTTCGTCGATCAGTCGCTTAAAAAATGTAAAGTTCGTCGATCAGTCGTGAAAAAAAAATGCAAAGTTCGTCGATCTGTGGTTGAAAAAACACAAAGTTCATGGATCTTTCGCGGAAAAAATGCAAAGTTTGTCGATCTGTCACGGAAAAAACCACAAAGTTCGTCGATCTGTCACGGAAAAAAATGCAACGTTCGTCGATCAGTCGCTTAAAAAATGTAAAGTTCGTCGATCTGTCACAGAAAAAACGCAAAGTTCGTCGATCTATTGCGAAAAAAAAATGCAAAGTTCGTCGATCAGTCGTGGAAAACACGCAAAGTTTGTCAATCAGTTGCGGGAAAAAAAATCACGAAATTTATCGTTTGGTTGCAGGTAAATTAAATAACGCAAATTTCTCCGAAAATGCTGAAATTTTTTGGGCGGGAGTCTTCCGCTCACTATCTTTTTTGGGCGGGATTTCAAAATTTTCGGTGCGAATCCCGCAATCCCGCCCTAAAATTCAAGCCCGGATACACATACAGCTCTGTGTTGCTTAGTTATAGAGTTAAGGGGGGAAAGTTCTATCTCATCAAAAAGTCACCTGTAAAAAATGCAGCCAAGTCCCGTAACTCATTTACCGTAAAAAGTACTGAGATCGTATAAAGCCAAGTTTAACTATCTTATTAACTCTAAAATTTTCATTCACAAAATCACTCCTAGTCTCTACATCTTTAGTTAATTATTATTTTGTGACTTGGCAATTACTTAGCACGAGAATGTGATGTATATAGTTAGTCTTAATCAAATAATACTATAACATATTAAGGTGTAATAACTTCCCTGTGCGTATATAATTTGCTTTAGTTAAATTATCCCATCCCATCCCATAACATAGTAAGGTGTAATAACTTCCCTGTGCTGCGTAATTGCCAAGTCACAAAATAATAATTAACTAAAGATGTAGAGACTAGGAGTGATTTTGTGAATGAAAATTTTAGAGTTAATAAGATAGTTAAACTTGGCTTTATACGATCTCAGTACTTTTTACGGTAAATGAGTTACGGGACTTGGCTGCATTTTTTACAGGTGACTTTTTGATGAGATTTCACTTCTTTTTGTAAGTAACCCTCCTTTTCTTGATTTTGGGTTCTTTTTGGAGATCATCCACTGATTTTCGCTAAGCCCACACTCTGTCCCTATTATTTACAGGTATCAAAAAATTGAAGCTTTAGTTTCGTTTGAAAAGTACTGTAGATAAAAAGAGATTTCAGGTTCCTAGGCAAGGGCCAGCACTAAATTATGGGAGGGGGAGTGCCAAAAGTACTCTCAATTGCTTCCAGGATAAGCGCTATGCATCTGAGATATAACTCGCAGCCCTAGATACTTGATATTTAACATAAAAGAACTTTTTAGTATAAAAAGATAGCCAAAATTAAAATTTCCAATAAATCAAACTATATTCCTTTTTTCGATGGTTTTTTTTTCGTTTTTTTTAGACCTTTTTTTTTATTATTTACGGATTTTTTAATTTTTCCTTACTTTGTGTACAAAACCCTGCCTTTCTGCCAAATGTCAATCTTCTAGGACTACAAAATCGAATTATTTTCAAATTTTCGACTTTTTATGAATTTATTGATTTTTCGATTTTAATTCTATGTTACCTGATTGTCATGCCAATATAGTAATTCTTTGATCAGTCTTCTTAGGATCATTTAGGTTCAATTTAGAGATAAATCAAGTGAATCTTAGAGTCACCATGATTTTATTTAGAAAGGACTATCAAGCCATAACCAGCCAGTAATGTCGGGAGGGTAGGGGGAGCTGTGAAAATTTTTGTGGGGCTAACATCATTTAACAATCCATATTTCATATGTGAAGTAAATAGAGTACAACATGTGAAAGAAAACAAACCTGTCTATAAAGAAATCGCCTATATCGTAGCCAGTCTATAGCGGAACTTTTCTATAACGAAATTCGTAAACGAAAGAAAAGAAATCCATAATCCGGGGGAAATAACATAAAACAATTAGGGGCGTTGCACTAGCTAATAGGACAATTATCTTATAACTAATGTTTCTAGCAGTACAAAATCAAATTGTTTTCGAATTTTCGATTTCTTAAACATATTTCGATTTTTCGATTTTATTTTCGAATTTTTTAATTGTTCCTTTTATTGAATAGTAAATACTACCTTTACACCAAGTTTTAAGTTTCTAAGACTACAAGATAAAAATATTTTCAATTTTTGATTTTTTCGCATTTTTTTTTTTTATAATTTTCTGGATTTTATAATTTTTTCTTATTTTGTATCCTTTATTACAAATTTTAAGTTTCTAGAGCTACAAAATCGAATTATTTTAAAATTTCCGATCTTTTTCGATTTTTTTAATTTTATTTTCGAATTTTATTGCGTTTTTATTTTAACTTTTTCTGAATCCTTAACACTATCTTTACCGCGCATTTTAAGTTTCTAAGGCCAAAAGATCAAATTATTTATTTTTTTTTTCAAATTTTTTCGAATTTTTCAAATTTTTGATTTTTTTTCGAGTTTTCTGGATTTTTTAATTTTTCCTTATTTTGCATCCTAAATACTACCTTTATTCCGAATTCCAAGCTTCTAGCGCAACAAAATTGGATTATTTGAAATTTTTCGATTTTTTTCGATTTTTCGATTTTATTTTCAATTTTTTTTTGCTTGTTTTTGATGTTTTCTTTTTCTGAATTCTAAACACTACCTTCACACCAAATTTTAAGTTTTTAAGACTACAAGATCGTGTTATTTTCAAATTTCAATTTTGTTCGATTTTTTTGAATTTTCGAATGTTTTTTTTTTTAATTTTCCGGATTTTATATTTTTTCCTTTCTTTGTATCCGAAATGCTAGCTTTATTCCAAATTTTCAGTTTCTGTGGCTGTGGGATATACCAAATCTTTTTAATGACGCGAGAGTGAGTGAGTGTGTGAGTGACAAAAAATCGAAACTTTGAGTTCATATATCGTCTGCACTAATTTATGGGTATTTTTGAATTATCCATATTTTTTAATTTTTCCTTATTTAGTATCTTAAATATTACCTTTATTCCAAATTTCAAGTTTCTAGCGCTATGAAATCGAATTATTTTCAAATTTTCCTTATTTTTCGATTTTTTTGTTTTATTTTCGAATTTTATTTGGTTTTTTATTTTAACTTATTCTGAATCCTAAACATTATCTTTACTGCGAATTTTAAGTTTCTAAGGCTAAAAGATCAAATTATTTTAATTTTTTCAATTTTTTTCGAATTTTTCGAATTTTTGAATTTTTTTTTCGAATTTTCCGGAATTTTTAATTTTTCCCTATTTTGCATCCTAAATACTACCTTTATTCCGAATTCCAAGTTTCTAGCGCAACAAAATCGGATTATTTGAAATTTTTCGATTTTTTTCGATTTTCGATTTTTTCAATTTTGCTTTCGATTTTTTGGTGTTTTTGATGTTTTCTTTTTCTGGATGATAAACACTACCTTCACACCGAATCTTAAGTTCCTAAGACTACACTATCGTATTATTTTCAATTTTCAATTTTGATGGAATTTGTTGAATTTTCGAATGTTTTTTTTTTCGAATTTTCCGGATTTTATAATTTTTCCTTTCTTTGTATCCTAGACACTACCTTTTTTCCAAATGTCAAGTTTCTAGTGCTACGGGATCTACCTAATCTTTTTGATGACGCGTGAACGAGTGAGTGAGTGACAAAAAATCGAATGTTTGAGTTCATATATCGTCTGAACTAGAAAAAATAGAAAGTTTTAATTTTAAATTTTGGTCGGTCCTATGTGCCAAATACTCTAGAAAAACGAAGTTTCAAATTTTTGGGATACTCCAGCGCGGAGATATGAGGGGGTCAAAAGTGCCCTGAGTTGCTTCCAGAAAAGTATGCTTACGGCTGTCCTCTCTCGACTTGGCGGAGGCACGGCAGTGCCTCCAGTTCTAAAACAAACTATCCCCATCCTGTGGGATTTGTTTTTCAATGTTTTACTTTATTTAATGCAAAACATAGATTGCATCCGACAACTCATAAAAAAGTCCTCCGGCCTGTACCGGCAGGAAAAGGTAGCTTTCCTATATCTTCGTTTTAAAATTTTAGCTAATGTTACTCGAAAACAGCAAGTTAAAATGCAAAGAAACCGTTTACAAAAGATTCGTTTACACTGAATTTGAATAAGAAATTCGCCAAATTATTGAGCTATAGCCAAGTTGGCTTCATTTATGAAGACTTATTTTTGTCGCCAAATTTGGCGAGATTTCGCCAATTGTCGCCAAGTTTGGCGAGAATTTGGCGCTAATGGATATGAATATATAGTTTTATGCGTATGATTGGGAAAATGATTACAACAATGAAAGAAAATAATTTGCGAGAAATCGCGTTCACTAAAACTTATAAATTTATATTAAAATCATTAAAATTACAGACATTACAATACACTTTCATAAAACATTAAAAACCAAATTTGGCGAGATTTCACCAATTGTCGCCAAGTTTGGCGAGAATTTGGCGCTAATGGATATGAATATATAGTTTTATGCGTATGATTGGGAAAATGATTACAACAATGAAAGAAAATAATTTGCGAGAAATCGCGTTCACTAAAACTTATAAATTTATATTAAAATCATTAAAATTACAGACATTACAATACACTTTCATAAAACATTAAAAACATATTAAAATTGGACGTTTCGGATTTACATGGAAAATCCCTCTTCAATAACAACATTTCACTTAGCGTAAATCATAGTTCAAAAATATCAACAAATAGAAAATGCAACGTATCAAAATTTCGAAGTCAAAGTTACAGTTATAATAACACGGAGTATTCATTCGGGATTGCACCTGCTTGACCATTATTGACCATAAATTTATCGTTGGTTTTTTGTAATGTGCTATTTTGTTTCAAAATGTCAGCCACCCTAGAATTTCAAACTGCTCTATCTCAGCCAATTTTTAAGATAGAGGTAAAACAAAAAATGCTCTGGAATCCTTGTATCAAGTCCTAACACCTAATTAAAAAATAAACTTGATTTTTTAACTTTTTTGTATATTTATTTTAGTTTTAAAAATTTTCGTGGCCGCCATCTTGAAACAAGATGGCGGACCAAGCTGGCCAACGAACTCGGTAGAGGCATTGGTGAGCTTAATACACACAATTAGTTTCATCCAAATTAATTTATAAATACGAGCATTATCGTATCAAATTATTTTCATTTTTTCAATTTTTTTCGAATTTTTTTATTTTTTTTTCGAATTTTCTGGATTTTTTTAATTTTCCTTTTTCTGTATCCTAAATACTACCTTTATTCCTAATTTGAATTTTCTAGCGCAACAAAATCGGATTGTCTTCAAATTTTCGTATTTTTTCAATTTCTTCGATTTTTTCAATTTTGCTTTCGATTTTTTTGGTGTTTTTGATGTTTTCTTTTTCTGGATGTTAAACACTACCTTCACACCAAATCTTAAGTTTCCAAGACTACAAGATCGTATTATTTTCAATTTTCAATTTTGATGGAATTTGTTGAATTTTCGAATGTTTTTTTTTCGAATTTTCTGGATTTTATAATTTTTCCTTTCTTTGTATCCTAAACACTACCTTTTTTCCAAATGTCAAGTTTCTGGGGCTACGGGATCTACCCAATCTTTTTGATGACGCGTGAACGAGTGAGTAAGAAGTGACAAAAAATCGAATGTTTGAGTTCATATATCGCCTGAACTAGAAAAGACAGAAAGTTGTAATTTTAAATTTTGGTCCTGTGGGCCAAATACTCTCTATAATTGAAGTTTAAAATTTTTGGGATACTCCAGCGCGGAGATATGGGGGGGTCAAAAGTGCCCTGAGTTGCTTCCAGAAAAGTATGCTTACGGCTGTCCTCTCTCGACTTGGCGGAGGCACTGCCGTGCCTCCAGATAATCAGATGAACCTGATTATGAAAGATTAGCTTTTTTTTAAAATTCTACTGTGCAGATTTTGATGAGACTTGCACTGTTAGTTAGATAATTTTTAGGATGGTTTTAGTGTATTGCATATCATTCTATGTTGCTTAGTTATAATTATAAAAGAAAGTTCTATAATCAGGTGATGAAAGATTATGGATTATGAAAGATTAGCCTTTTAAAAAAGTTCTATAGCATGGATTTTGTTAGTTAGTTTGTTTGCACTGTTTGTTACATAATTTTTCAGAGGTATTTTTAGTATATTGCATATCATTCTATACCAAATCCTACTACAAATGATCAAATAAAAGAGTAGGTCCTTAACAGCTCAAATTTTGTCCACACATTAGAAAATATAATAGCGCAATGACGTTCATATCATTTACAGCAATGCAGAAGGACATTCCTGGTAAATGTCCATATTGCTTTAAAATATGGGGACAAATTAACAGATATATTTTGTTTGACTGAAGGTTCATTTGGAGAAACAAAACTGTATGGCAGGGGAAGCCTGCCAGTTTATTATAATACATTTTGTACTTTTAAACATTTTAAGATAATTCTAAAAAGATGATGAAAGTCTAATAATTTCCATTTGAAAATCCAAGGGCTATTATTCCTTTTTTCCAATTTTTAAAAACTTTCAAACACTTGAAAATGAACTTTTTTTTTCACTGTTGGGCAAGGTCACATGTTCGAGAAAATTCGATTAGTGGGTCATTTTGGTCATTATGGGTTAAGCTATTTTTATCTTAAAAACGGTTCAGAGGATTTGAAGCAATTTATTAGCCTACAGTTTTAGGGAACGAGAAGACTATTGGGCTAGGTCACATGTTCGAGAAAATTCGATTAGTGGGTCATTTTGGTCATGGGTCATTATGGGTCAAGCTATTTTTATCTTAAAAACAGCTCAAAGGATTTGAACTAAATTTAGTATCCTACAGTTTTAGGAACCGGAAGACTATTGGGCTAGGTCACGTATTCGAGAAATTTCGATTAGTGGGTCATTTTGGTCATGAACTTATTTTGACTTTATTTTCCTACAGATTTCAGGCACGAGAAGACAATTGGGCTTGGGCACAAGTTCGAGAAAATTGGATTAGTGGGTTAGTTTGGTCATGAGTCATGATATTTGAACTCAAAGCTGATTTTGACTTCCCTACTCATAGATCATATCAGAAACAATAACTGAAGTTAAATTTGTTAATCTTTTAAGATAATAAAAATGCTATAATTTTTACTGAGCTACAGATAAATATAATATTTTCTAATCTATGATCATTTCAGATTTAAAAAGTCCTTCTGGCCTGTACCGGGAGGAAAAGGTAGCTTTCCTATATCTTCGTTTTAAAATTTTAGCTAATGTTACACGAAAACAGCAAGTTAAAATGCAAAGAAACGTTTACAAAAGATTCGTTAATACTGAATTTGAATAAGAAATTCACCAAATTATTGAGCAATAGCCAAATTGGCTTCATTTATGAAGACTTATTTTGGTCGCCAAATTTGGCGCTAACGGGTATGAATATATAGTTTTATGCGTATGATTGGGAAAATTATTACAACAATGAAAGAAAATAATTTGCGAGTAATCACGTTAATGTGTTGTTTTGTTTCAAAATGTCAGCCACCCTAGAATTTCAAACTGCTCTATCTCAGCCCTTTTTTAAGATAGAGGTAAACCAAAAAATGCTCTGGAATCCTTGTATCAAGGCCTAACACGTAATTAAAAAATAAATTTGAATTTTTAACTTTTTTGTATATTTATTTTAGTTTTAAATTTTTAAATGGCCGCCATCTTGAAACAAAATGGCGGACCAAGCTGGCCAACGAACTCGGTCGAGACATTGGTGACCTTAATACACAGAATTAGTTTCATCAAAATCGATTTATAAATACGAGCGTTATCTTATGACATAGGTCAGATATATATATATATATATATATATAAATCAACATTTGAACGGAGGGTGGTTTTGGGGTCTGGGGGTCATGATCGGTGAAAATATTTCGAAATTTTCCGGAACTGCTTTCCTCCGAACGGCTGCAATAGGTAGCTTTATACTTTTTTGTATTGAAAGCTACCTAAAATACAAAATTTCAAAGTGATAATACTGTCTGGCTCTCACATAGAAAAAAAAACTGGAACCGATTTCACCTCGGCTCTGTTGCAAAGGCAACTAGTCATTTGTCTTTATTTTAGATATAAATTTTATACAGACTGAAATGAAATTTCATTCACTCTAAAACAACAGCAGCAAATTATTCAGACCTCATAGTCTATTACTATTTTTAGACAATGAAAAATCTTAAAATTTTATGTAAAAAAGATTTAAAAGGGCTTTGAGTGAAACATCACTCATATATTTGTTGCAAGAAATAACAGAATCTCACGAGTTGTAAAAATTAAATTCTGTAAGCACATATTTTTAGCACATATTTATATACTTCAGGAGGAAAACTGAATTTTTAAAAGTATGCGAAGAATAACAAAACAAATAAACATATGTTTGAACTGTTTTACATGGTATAGATAGCTAACTAAACATTTTAAGATAAGATTATTACCACAAATTGGTGACTATTTTTATACCCACAAAAGCATACTAATTTTTATAAAGGGGAAAATATTAATAATACATTTTCCCACCTAAAAATAAGTCATTAACAAAAAAAAGCTAGCCTTCCAAAAATGCTCAATAATTAGAAATGCATATAATGCCTAAATGTAAAGACAGAATAAAGTAACATAAAGCTGAAAAAATGAAATATGACACACATAATCAAATTTTGTTTAACTACATACTTCTACACGTCCCTCTCTACATCCCACAGCAATGCAAGACCCATAGTGATCTATGCTCCAGATAGCTTGAGGTGATAAGGTGGAATGTACAATTTTAGTTCCTTTTTCACAAATATCGAAGCTAGAGTCTCTACGGAGCTGATACTCATGACTCAAACTATAGTTATCGATGTCTTCAGGAAGTGCACTATTAGAAGAACTGTCTTTGGAAAGTGCAAATTTGCCGAAATCATACTTTTGGCTTGGACCACAGCTGGAATCCAAAAAGTGGTAATTTCTATCAAAGTCAAAAAATTTTGGGAAACCTGTGGCTCCTTCTGGCTTCAATGGAGATTTAGGATGTGAAGAGGTAGGGCCCATTTGGTGAAAGTTTATAAATTCCCCAGTATCAGACTGAGGTGAAGAACTGTAAGTCGAGTCAGATGAAAAACTTCCATTATTCCTGGAGTGCCTCGTTACTTTGGGAGCTTGCTTTGGAACACTGAAATAAAATAGAAACATATAAGGGTTACATAATCATATAATAAAATCAGAAATTATTATTAAAATACAGATTTAAACGCTTAAGTGATAAAAGTAGAAGACAAAAATATATATATATGTAATAAAAAAAAATTTCACCATTTTTCTTTAGTTAAATTATTCCAAATTCTTACAATTCTAAATTTTTTTCCCTTTTTTATTCCAATTTACTACTCTATATTCATTAAATCCTTATTCTTAATTTAGCTCTATCGTTAACTCTGTTAAATTCCCTTTTATTTAATTCTAAACTGTCCAAATTTACTTAAATATAAAGCTTTTAGTTATTCTTAATTTCTATCATGATCCCCGATCATTTCTGGGTTTTAGAATATTTTTTGAGAGCCATTTTCATTTTTATTCCGAATATTAATTTCCCGCTCTAAAGTCACTTTACTACAAAATTAATCCACTCCTCTCTGTCCGAACTTTTTTACTAATTATCTTTCATTGGTCGTGACGTAGCATGACGTGTCTTCTTTAATTCTTCATTGGTTCAGTGCGCGTTCTACATCATAATTTGTGTTATTGCGCGGGATAACAAAAAGCAGCTACCTGCGGCGCTCCCTGAGAATTAAGTCGTATTTTCACTTGTAAACAATTCCCTTGCTGCTCGTTTTGATAATTATTGAGATGTTCTGATACTTACCCTCTATACCTTGATGATGTAGTGATGCAAGGCTATTATGGTTATGGTGGAAACTGCCCAAGAGAAACATTTAATAAAGGATTGAAATGGAAAGCCTTGTTTGTTTTGAATTTATGGAGAAACGCCTCTGGGTTTTAAATTTTACTGCCGCTATGGCCGCGTCGAGACTGCAACTAAAATGTTACGACTGCTTCTAAATACTTATATCATCCATAACAACCAACGTTCTTAACTTCGTTGTGCAACCATGTGTGCTCCTTCTATAATCCACGTTACTGCAACTACAACATATGACGGTAAATCATCGTAATATAATATATATATATATATGAAAACCTTTTAATATAATGATCGACATGTTTCAAATGTGCAAAAGGCACCATTATCAAGATCTACACGATAAACAAACTATTCTCACAAAAATTTTTTAATTTAAACTTGAAAAACATAAATTACAAGATCATATGTGTAATAAAAGCAGGTGCTTAAAATAACTTAACTGTAAACGTGAAAATTAATATTTCCTTATTGCTTTTTTAAAATTGAACAAGATTTTGTGCCAGATTTTAGGTAATTCAAAAGAGGTTGATTCATTGCATATGTTCTTGTTACGCATCAAAAGAGGCCGATTCATTGCATATGTTCTTGTTACACAAAGAAGGGGTATTTTCTCTACACAGCGAAATTCCTGTCCCTGCTTCAAAAATAATGAATAAACTCGTACAAAAATGAAACAGAATATTAGAATATGTTAATGAATAGCATGTTTTTATGTTTGTATAATGGGATAAAGCATATTATTTAAAAAAAAATAAGCCACTGAAAGAAATTTGCTTATGCATTAAATGTCATTCCCCTGTGTGTCCTTGCCTCCACCTTAGTACAAAAATGGTTCTTAAAAGTTAACCATCCAAAAATATTTGCGATAAATTTGTCGCTTAAATTATTAAAAACTATTGTATAAAACAAAATTTTTAAAAAAAAGTAGACTTTTCATACTTTGTATTTTTCTGACAAAATAATAAAAAATGTCCTTTAGTTTTGTTATCATTCTCCTGTCATAAAATGAAAATAATGATTCTAACATCTTGCAACAGTCATATTTCTCCAAAATTCCATCTGTGAACAGTGGCATCATCATAGAAGGTGTCTTGAATTGTGATTTTTACAGAAACAAGTATGGACAAGTAAAGCATAGAGTTTTCCAGTAATATCTTGGCAAGTATTTTTATTGACTGTCATTACCCTGTCTCTTTTATTTGCCTTAATTTTGTAATGAAAGCTCAATCAGTGATCATATATATTATTTCTCCTGTCAACATCCCTTTTTCTCTGAAAATATGAAACGCAGAACGACGAATGAGACAGCATATGAAAGGATTTTGAATAGGCTTCTGACATAGCCCACTTAACAATTCGTTAAAACATGTTTTTGATTAAAATTTGCTGAAAATTAAAAATTAAATCGGCATTGTTTTCATAAAAGAAATGAAAGGTTTTCCTCAAGTTATTGTTGCCACAAAAATAAAATACCACATTATATGATGCTCAGCAATTATTATAAATAAAAAAGAAAACTGCCCAGTTAAACTGAGGGCATTGAGCTCACAGGCTATTCACACTCATTGTATATTGTACTCTTATTTCAAATAATTTGAAATATGCCCCTCGAAAAATAAAGAAATCAACAATATATTAAGGGGGGGGATCATCCCCCCGTTACCCCCCTCATAGTTAACTAATAAACCCCTTAAACTAATCAGGGAAGTCTCTACAATGAATATACATACAAAATATGAAGAAAATCGGATAATTCTGCATGAAAAACTCATTTATCCAAATTAAGGAAGATTAGCCCCCCTTTCCCCCTTTATACTTAACCAATGAACCCCCAAAACTTTTCAGAGAAGCACATTATCACAATGAACCTATATACAAAATTTGAAGAAAATCGGATAATTCTGCATGAAAAACCCATTTATCTAAATTAGGGGGGGTTATCCCTCCTTTCCCCCTTTATACTCAACCAATGAACCCTCAAAACTATTGACAGAAGCGCATTATCAAAATGAACCCATATACAAAATTTAAAGAAAATGGGATAATTCTGCATGAAAAACCCATTTATCTAAATTAAGGGGGGATTAGCCCCCTCTTTCTCCCTTTATACTCAACCAATGAACCCCCAAAACTATTGACAGAAGCGCATTATCAAAATGAACCTATATACAAAATTTAAAGAAAATGGGATAATTCTGCATGAAAAACCCATTTATCTAAATTAAGGGGGGATTAGCCCCCCTTTCCCCCTTTATACTTAACCAATGAACTCCCAAAACTATTCAGAGAAGCGCACTATCACAATGAACCTATATACAAAATTTGAAGAAAATCAGATAATTCTGCATGAAAAACTCATTTATCTAAATTAGGGGGGGTTACCCCCCTTTCCCCCTTTATACTAAACCAATGAACCCCCAAAACTATTGACAGAAGCACATTATAAAATGAACCTATATACAAAATTTGAAGGAAATCGAATAATTCTGCATGAAAAACCCATTTATGTAAATTATGGGGGGTTAGCCCGCCGTTTCCCCCTTTATGCTTAACCAATGAACCTCCGAAACTAATCAGGGAAGCGCCTTATCACAAGGAACCTATAAACAAAATTTAAAGAAAATCGGATAATTCTGCATGAAAAACTCATTTATCTAAATTAGGGGGGGTATCCCCACCTTTCCCCCTTTATACTAAACCAATGAACCCCCAAAGCTATTGACAGAAGCACAGTATCAAAATGAACCTATATACACAATTTGATACAAAATGGGATAATTCTGCATGAAAAACCCATTTATCTAAATTATGGGGGGTTAGCCTCCAGTTTCCCCCCTTTATGCTTAACCAATGCTTTGCTTTTTTTTTGCTTAACAAAATTTAAAGTAAAACGGTTAGTTCTATCAAGAGTTATCGCGTTACGTACATACATACATACGTACATACAGAACCGGCGGGCACATAAGCTCTCAGGCTTTGATAGCCTGTGAGCTAAAAACACTGCACAGGTTTATTTTATATTTATGATTAAAAAGCGAAATTGAAATGTTTAGTTTTATATTTCTATGTTCCATGTTTTTCCCCGAAGCGAATGGCGTCATACTCTAATGCAGTCAAAATATGATTGTTAATTTTTTTTTTTTTTTTTCTCGCGCATGCCTTTTTGCAATCTTGGATCAGTTTTTACTCTAACTTTGATGGAATAAATTAGATGATATTCTAGCTTTACTAAAAACTAAATGTTGTTTGCAGATATTTTTATCCTTACTTTTTCTTTAGAAGTTTAAACCTGCATCTAATAAATATTACATATTGATAAAAAATAATACTTCTCTATTATCCCATCGACCACTTTTCATAACAAAAAACTATCGCCAAATAAACGAGAGAACGTTGCCATTGGAATATCAAAATAAATAAATAAATGAAATATAAGATTCTAAGGACACAATTGTTATTTTAATGAATGAAATAACTAATAAATCAGTAAACCATAATGAAAAATACACGCAAATGTCGAATTAAAAAACACTTGATGACGTAACAAACACGTATAATGTTTCTGACACCAAGTCAATGGGGCTGCATTTTTGGCATTTAATTTTACAGTTTGGCGGTAGTTTTTTGTTATGAAAAGTGGTTGAAGGGATAATAGAGAAGTACCTAAAAAATATTAGATTTCAGTGCGAAATCTTCGCACGGGCCCTCTGGTTAAGTCTTATTTGTATTGAGTTTTTAAAGTTATCTTTAAGTGGAATTCATTCTTGTATATATAGTTATGATAGTAGACAGTCTAATTTTACATTTCATTATTCTCCTGTCACATTTCTTGTTATTTCTCTGTCCAACTGTCATTTCCCTGTCTTTTTTTGCCTTCGCTCTGCCTACTTACAATTTAAAATTTAATTTTTTGGTATTTAACATTGTAAAAGATATTTGCTGACAGTATTTTATTACTTAGAGACAGTCCCTAAATACAATAGAATGCAATTTTAAAGGGTAAAAAAATATTAATTTTTAAAAATATATAATGCTCAAATTGTTCTGTTAAGAGAAAATGACCAATAGACCAATGAACCAGTGTAAGGATTTCGCACTGCAGTCTAATATTTTTTTTTTAGCAATATCTAATAATTTTTAGATTCAGGTTTAAACTTCTAAAGAAAAATTAAGGATAAAAATATCTGCAGAATATCATCTTATTTATCCCATCAAAATTACAGCAAAAACTGATAAAAAATAGCAAAAGGCATGTGCAAGAAAAATCTGCGTTAGGAACATTAAGCTTCATGATGGTTGGAGAAATAGTTTTGTAGATTAACGCAGAGACTTATTAGATACACAATTAAAAAAATTTTTTTTCTGCTAAAATTTTCTGGGGAGGCATATTAAAAGTTACGATAGGCTATAACTACTTATTCTGATGTTGCCAAATGTAATTATTATATCTTCTTGAAATTTTTCTGTAATTGGTCATTGCTTAAATCATTAGGACGAGATTGATTCCCCGATCTTTCTCATTCATATCATTTAATATGTGGAGAATTTAGCACTGCGGTCTACTACTTTTTAGCAATAGCTAATATTTTTAGATGAAGGTTTAATCTTCTAAAGAAACATTAAGGATACAAATATCAGCAAACAACATTAGTCAAGCCAAAATATCATCTCATTTATTCCATCAAAGTTACAGTAAACATTGATCGTAGATAGGAAAAGGTATGCACGAAAAAAAAAAAAAAAAAACAATCATATTTTAACTGCATTAGAGAATGGCGTTGTCCATTTCGGGAAAAACATAGGACAAAGAAAAATAAATTTAATACATATAAAATACAATTTAATATAATGTAACAAAGCAAACCTTTTAGGTTACACAAGAAATACCACTGGTTTGATCAATGGTGCTTTTTTCTTCTAAACATTTCAATTGTGCTTTTTAATTATAAATATAAAATAAACCTGTGTAAAATCGCACTATATCATTTTTTGTACTATTTATTTTTTTATAATCATTACTGAGCATAAAATAATGCAGTCTTTTATTTTTGAGAAAAAACTTTCACTTCATTTGTGAAAACACTGCATTTTTTATTAATTACAAATTTCAATCAAAAATCAAGTTTTAACGCAATGTGAGTGTACCATGTCAAAAGCCGGTTCAAAAACCTTTTAAATGATACCTCGTTCATCGTTGTGTGTTTTGTAAGTGCATAGAAAATGGAATGATGACAACAGAAATAATATATATAATCTCACATATTTTTAAAATAATATATATATTTTTTTAAATCAGAAAAAATTATCAAATTTTATAATTTAATATGAATTTTTCTTCCCACCAAAGTAACTGTTGCTATTCTCAATATTTTGATACTTTTTTAGTTCCCCTCCTCCCTTGCACATTCTTTCACAATAGCTGTTGAGCAGATGTTATCATTCTTTTATATTGTTTACAAGCTTAAGGAATTAAGCTTATAAACAATTATTTAAAGCTTTTTTTCGTACATTTATTAGGCAAAATATCTTTAGAAACATTGCAAATTATGTTCATCTTAGATTTTAATACAGTTTCACATCATGTTAAAAAGAAATATATATATTTATATATATATACAGTGGAACCCGTTTAAGAAGTTCCCGTTTAAGAAGTTTTCCTGCTTAAGAAGTTTTCTATCCATGTTCCCATTTGATTTTCTATTTCTTTAATGCTGAAATTCACTGTTTAAGAAGTTTTGATTTTGGAACTTTTCCCGCTTAAGAATTTTCAAAATCCCCGAAAATTGTCTTTTCGAATTTCACTTTGAGGTGACATTTTTTGCATTTACAATGTTCGTTCCTCTAAGAATTAAAAATATTCAAAATATACCTATGAAGAAATGAATTTATAAGCAGAAAAGTAAAGGAATGGAACACCTGTCCTCATAGATAACCATTGTTCAGAATCGGAGGAGGCTTCAAACAACTCATTTGGGAATTTCTTGTAAAGCAAAGGGTTATTTTCTTTGTATGCCGGATTTTAGCAGGGGTAGGGGGATTATCGCTGTGATGAATGTAAATGAAATATGCGAAAGCAAGCGGTATATTGCAAAAGAATACAGTTTGAAATGAAATTCTTTCTTTCGTTTTTTGCTTGTTTGTTTGCTTCCTAAAAGAAGCATTTTCATTGAGTTATTTGTGAGTGATTTTAGAAGCTTCATTCGCAGAAATAGTCAGTGTTTATTGTGTTTATTTATGACGGCCGATTATCTACATCAGGGATATAGGCCCTGAAGGGGAATGTCCTCTGTGGGGGGAGGGGTCTTTCAGAAATAGTCAGAAACAACTGTTCCGCTGACATTTTTCGTATTCACCAACCTGTTCTGGCAAGCGGCTAGAAAGCTGTTCTCCTCATGCCCGCCGTTGATTGGAACTGGTTTTTCTCAGAAATTCGGGTTGCCAGCCGTCAGCATGAGCTGGTGAATACGGGATTTAGACATCTGACACTGCTCTATAGACGTTCTCCTGAGCACAAAAGATATTCAGCTTGCACTAAGAAACTCAATTCGTATGACTAGTTATGCATATTTTTTTCGTGGTTTATTTTTATGTTACAGTCCAATAGTAGTCATCTGTGTTGCTCTTCTCCTTGGATTAAAATTTCAACATGCCTAGGAATAAAACGAAAGGCTTTAACTGTTGAGCAAAAACTGAAAATTTTGAAAGAGGTAGATGAAAATGTGCATCTAATACGCATTCAAATTGCGAAAAAGTTGGATATGCCAGTGACAACTCTGAATGGCATCATTGCTAAACGAGAAACCATATCCTCATTGCAGTCTTCAAATGCAAAAAAAATAAAAAAAGGTAAATATGAAGAAATAGAAGAAAAGCTGATTATTTGGTTTAAACAAGCAAGGTTAGCAAACATCCCTATAAGTGGAATAATTTTAAGAGAAAAAGCAGATGAAATTGCAAAGAAAATGAATGTTGAATTTAATGCATCAAACGGATGGATCGACAGGATGAAAAACAGAGCTGGATTAGTTTATAAATCTATAAATGGAGAAAGTAAAAGTGTCAATATGCAAGAAGCAGATGAATGGAAATCGAATATCTTACCAACCTTAATATCCGGATATAAAGAAAAAGACATATTCAATTTGGATGAATGTGGCCTATTCTATAACCTACTACCTGATAAAACATTCGCATTTAAAGGAGAAAATTGCTATGGAGGGAAATCGAGCAAGGAGCGTTTAACGGTTTTGCTAGGTAGCAACATGGACGGTAGTGAGAAACTTCCACTTTTAGTAATCGGAAAGGCAAAACAACCACGGTGCTTCAAAAATGTGAAATCATTGCCTTGTCAATATGAAAGCAATAAAGCATCTTGGATGACAATTCCAATTTATGAAAAATATCTAAAGAAATTGGACACTAAAATGAGAAAGGAAAAAAGAAAGATTACTTTATTTGTTGATAATTGTAGTGCACATTCCAAAGATGTGAAATTGGATCACATTAAAATGCATTACCTTCCACCAAATTCTACAGCAGTTTTGCAGCCAATGGATCAAGGCGTAATTAGGGCATTTAAGCAACACTTCAGAAAACGGTTAGTCAAGTGGATTCTTTTAAATCTGGAAAATGGAGAAAAATTGAAAAAGATTAATGTTTTAGAAGCTATTCATATGATTACATCTGCTCGGGAATCTGTAAATCCAACTGTCATTGCCAATTGCTTTAAAAAAGCTGGGTTTTCAAATGGAGAGATAACAGATGTGTATGAACCAGAGATTGATGAAGATGATTGGAAAATACTGCAGAAAGAATTGAACTTTACTACGTCGTTTTGTGAATATGTTAATGTTGATAATGATGTAATACCGAGCCAGATTTTATCAGTGGAAGACATTTGCGATTTGATGCCAGATGAAAATGGGAATGAATCAAGTGAAACTGAAGATGATCCAATAGTTCCAAGCTACTCAGATGCTATAAAAGGACTAGAAACTTTTCGACGTTATATAGAAAGTCAAGAGAATGTCCCAGACAAAATACATAAAAATTTAAGACAACTTGACTCTTTTCATTTACAACTATTAGAAAAAAAGAAAAAACAAAAAAGTATTAAGGATTATTTCAGTAATAATGATATGTATTAGCAATAAATAAGTAATGTGAAGCTTTGAATAAAATACAGGTAAATCAGTTTGTTATTATTTACTACTGTACTTTCTTTCTTTTAATTATATTAATGCATTAAAAAAATTAATTTTTTAATTTATAACATTATTCCGTATATCTAATTCAACACTTTGTATACTTTTGTGCTATGAATGTCTTCATTATGTAATTAGCCATTACAATTTTTCCTCTGAGAAGTTTTCCCGTTTAAGACGTTTTACTTACCCGGTCCCCTGGAAAACTTCTTAAGCGGGTTCCACTGTATATATATATATTATTTTAATCAATGATTTAAAAAAAAAATCATCTGATTTAAATCACCTGATTAAAATCGTTGACACCCTACTGTTTATATAAATTTAATCTTTGATTATTTTAAAGATTTAAAGAACATGGGATTACATAAATTAAGACTTTTGATTTTGAATTGATAAAAGTGTTGTTAGTTGAAATTTAATTTTGGAGCATTATAAAGAACGTATTTCTGTTAAAATGAATGATTTTGGGAAAACTGCAGTTTAATGACAAAATTAACAACTTTAAACCAAGAAGTTAATGAAACTGTTATGTAAGAGAATCAATGGAACAATTACATGCAAAATCTGAACTTAAAATATTATAGTGAAAATGTAAAGAAGATGAGCGGGTAAATGAAATTTTTACAGCTCAAAAGTACCAAGGAAAAAAAAAACAGCTTTAAATGCACAATTGAAGACAAAATCAGGAAAACGTCTATCAAATATGAAAATATACAAGCATTCTGAAATTTTGAATGTACAAAGATCCCACTAGTGTCTTAAAATTTTTAAAAAGCACAGTTAAAAAAAAAAAAATCTTAAGCAATTAACTCTTTTAAAAAAAATTATTGATGTTTTTGATGTCATTTGAATGGATACCATTAAATTTAAATCTTTAAGGATAATTTTTTTAAACTGCTTAGAAAATTATTCTTTTCAAGAAGTCATATTGCATTTCAAAATCCTTTCCATATAAACTTTGAAATATACACTAAAACCTCATAAAAATTTGTAATGTTTCAAGATTAATAAATTTTTATAGATAAACATGCCTAATCTTTTTCAAAATTAATATAAATTAATTTTATTTTAAATTTGAATTTTTTTGTTATCATCACTTACGTAACTGAAATTTATCCGCATTCGAATAGAATTCAGAATATTAAGTAGCAGCTTGTATTAAAAGTATTATTTGGGCTTTTAAAAATCTGGCAACAGTAAGTAAAAAACAACTATTTGAAGCTATTAATTAAATCTCTATCCCGATAATGGCATTTTAAATAAAAAATTAAGAAAAAAAAAACACCTCAAAAAATTAGACAAACTAAAAAAAAAAAGATTGTACACTGCACACCACAATCTAGCTAAATATGTACTGCAAAATATGGTTAACAAGCATTGCACAGTTTTTGATCCTATAAAATTTAATTAACTGAACTTTTTTGACTGATTTCAACATTAAAAATGCTTAAAATAATTCTTGGATTTAAAAACTGTCTGTTTCATCATGTTTAACAAACATTCTTCTATAAAACTACCAGTTTTCATGCTTTTATATGCAATAGTTTTTGCAGTATAAGCAGAGAAAGTGAAAAGATCACAATAAATTCATTAACAGCAACAGTAGCATTAGTTACTTTATTAGGATAGAGAGATACAAAATATACACTGAAATAAAATTTAAACAAATCTTAATGACTTAATTCTAAGTACTGTTTTAATGGAAAGAAACACACACACAGTTGAAGCTTATAGTTTACATGGTGGGATAGGATGGTCTTAAATCAACTGTCTTTTATTACAAAAAAAAAAAAAAAAAAAAAACATCTTATATGGTGAGACGGTCTTGAAAACAACTGTCTTTAAGAAACACTTGAAAGTCATATTTTCAATGATTTAATTCTAAGTACTGTTTTAATTGGGAAAAAAAAAGTAGAAGCTTATAGTTTTATATGATGAGAATAAGTCTTGAATCAGAATAACATTTAATTAAAAAAAAAAAAAAAAAAAAAAAATTTATATTGAGAAGGCTCAATTTTATTCTCCAAACCTAAATACAAAATATAGTTTTAATCTGAGAGGCTTCCAATGCATGAAAGTACGATATCAGAAAGTTAAATAATATCTAATGAAAAAAGATACAAAAATAAAAGTAAAAATATGAATAGTACAGTTTTCAAAATCACATATATTAACAAAATTATTAACATGCCAGCATAGAAACATAGAAATTAATAGAAAATACAAAATTTATACCATTATAAAATACTGATATTTGATGCAATATTGAGCATTTTAATTTTAAACTATGAAATGATAAAATAATTACCTGAAACGTTTAATAGACGTCAGGCATTCCCCTGATATTGAATCCCATACATTGATATTGCCATCAAGGCAAGAGCTTACAATGATATTACTGTCAGAAGATATGTATTCCAATTCCTAAACATTTAAAAAAGAACAAATTGTTATTTTATTTGTAAAAATATATTTTTTCAGAGAGCTATACAAAACTAAAAGTATAATATGCCAAAATCGAGGCAAAAAATTATGAAAGAATACAATTATTGTTTATCTCATTAATAGATCATATATAGTAGATTCTGGTTATTTGGGACAATATGTCAAGAACACAATAGAAAAATATCATTAGCTTTAATTCTGATAATTGGGGCAGCTTCTTAATCGGGACAAACTGTGCTAAAACCGATGCATTCCAATTAATCAGAATCTACTGCATTTAATTACAATTTTTAATACACTGCCATTAAATGAAAGGACTTTATGTATAATTCATTGTAGGCTTACATAAATAATTTTAAAAGTTTTTATCTAATGCTAATGACATTTCTTCAGTGTAGCTTTACATGGTGAGATAAGTCTTGAAAACAGAAGCAACTTCTTTAATTACAAAAGAGTATCATAATGGGTCATAAAACTTAAATTAAATAACCCTATTTGAGTCTTTTCAGGAGATAATTTAATATGTATGGCTTTGCCATTTTCCTTAATTATTAAAATTCTCACCTTTAAAATAAAAAGTTTTGAAGAGAAATGCAGGCCAATAGTTTAAAAGTAATCTTATATTATTATATACCAAAACTGCATATTCTAAAAGAATAACATTTCAACAAGTTAAATCAATAATTAAAAAAGAAAATCAAAGTGATATTTAAATCCTTGATTTTAATCAACTCAATTTAATCTTTTATTATCTCATTGTTTCAAGTTGATTAAAATCAACTTGCTTTCAATCAGAGCATCCTGTTTACATTATTTAAAATGGATAAAGAAAGCAGAAAACACAATAGTGTGATCATTTCAACAAGTATTGTTAATCCCCCCCCCCCCTCCCCTTCCATCTAAATAGATTTTTTTAGAAAACAGATATTTATTTGTTTATTTTTACAAAATCCCTAAAAATGTGTTAACAGTGCAAAACTGGGACACTTATGTAGACTTCCAGTCTCTGATTATCTACCTTAAATATGCTAAAAGGCACAGGAAGACACTATGACTACCAGTAACAGAATATACCTGAATGCAGAATTGTATCAATATAGCATATTTCATTTGGAAAAATAAAGTTAACAATATGCATTTAATTATGGGAAATGTTTCAAGAATCTTATGAACCAATGAGTGCATGTCTAGGATTCCAATTAAAATTTTACACTTACAGTTTAATTATGTCTACATAATACATACATTCAATAAAAATAACCTAAAACAATTCTTGGCCAAAAACATGTTATTTTACACATTTTTTAGTCCCATCAACTAGCTAAATTTTTTGTTTTATTTTGCTAAAAAAAAGAGACCAACCAGAAGAGTAAATTATTTTTTTGTTATTATTTTTTTAAAAATGAAGATATTAGAAAATTAACCCCCACCCCCCCTCCCAAAAAAATTCTTGATGGCTTGACCTACAGGCACAGGTAGCTTTCGAAGACGCAGATTGTGGGGCACCTGTTTATTGGGAATTGCAGAAGAAGGACCTTTTTGCCATGATGCGGCAGTTGGAACTTCAAAATCTACCTGTGCCTGTAGATTGAACCAGCAGAGATTTTTAAAAAAAAATTTTTTTTTTGCTGTAAGAGTTGGTACTATAAAAAACTTGTCAATATAAAAGTTGCGGGTAATATTAAAAAGATTTATAATAAATTTAAGCAGATTAGATATCTTGTGAATTGACAAAGTTATGAATTTTTTTCTTCTTAAAGCCCCATCCCCTCCCCCCTTGAGGCCATTTTTAATATAAAAGATCTGTCATACTTAAATTTTTGGCCCTTTTCCCAGGAGTAATAATAACTTTAAACGGTTTTGATATGTATCATAACTAAAAAGTTATGAGTTTTTTTTCTGTTTTCACAAAAAGCCCCCCCCCCATTTAGTCTCCTCTTTGGTCCGATTTTGACCGAGATTTTCTGCCATTATTGTATCCATATCAGTCTGGAAGAGATTTGGGCAGAATTATGGAAGTTATTGTATCCATATCAGTTTGGAAGAGATTTGTGCAGAATTATGGAAGTTATTATATCCATTAAAAAGTGATACAGACAGATAGATAAAGTTTTGAACTGGGGGTGGTTTTGGGTTCTAGGAGTCATGATCGGCATAGATCTGAATTTTTTTTTTTTCAGAAATTCCAACATAGGGGAGAATGTATGGTTGCATTTCTTATGAACATATGGTTGTAATATGGCTGCATTTCTTACAAAATATACCTTAAAAAAATAATAAAATAAGAATATAGTTAAATAGTATAATAATACATTTAGTAGTTATTTTAGTAGTTATTTTAATAGTTAGTATAATAATACATTTGAAAAAAAAAAAAAAGAAAAAGAAAGAAAGATATATTCCAATAAAATTAAAATTCTACTTCTAGACACAGTCTATTTACAACATGTCAAAAGATGGATATGCCTTTTCTGCATTGGAATTCTATCAAACTAGTCGTTGGGGGCCACCGTAATACTTACCCATCATGGATATGCATAATGTAAAATATTAAAATAAAAATGTGTAAACTACTTATAAAGTGCATTGCAATTCAAATAAAAACGTGGCTTGATGACGTCACAAACTTTAAAGTCTCGATTACTGAACTGCTTGAAAGAAACATCCTTATAACTCCAAAAATAATAATCCTATTAACTAGCGGGTTATTGCATCTGATTAAGCGTCAAATTTCCAATTAAAATATATCTTTGAAGTGAAATTTGGATGAAATACAGGGTCATGAAAAATCGAAGAGTGTGAAAAATAGGATTCCAAATATCTCGGCAACTAATTATCCGATCAACTTCATGCTTTATGCAAAATTTATGTTTTTTTATTGTCTTTTATATTTATTTCTTAAAATAAACAATTTCGAAAATTTTTATATACCTTTCATCAGAACGAATATTTCGAGAGTCCGAAAAAAATTGTTCCGGTTAATCGAGGTTATTGAAATGAAATAGGCTTCTTCCCATTATTACATACTAAGTACATACCAAATTGCAAGTCTCTATCTCAATTTTTTCGGGAGATAGAGCGTTTACAGACACACAGACGGACGGCAAAAATTTTTTTCTAAAAATATGTTTTTCGGAATCTCCAGTGTCTGAAACGTGTAAATCCGTCAAAAATTTTTTTCCGATTTTCAAAACGATTACAAGACTTACCCTATACTTATGATGGGTAAGTAAAAGGAAATAAGTCCTATAAAAATATGTTACAGAACAACCTAAAACACTAAAATTTTATATTTAAAAGGGCAGATTTTAGAACTTTACAGATTTTTGGTACTAAAAAACATGAGTTGAACATATTAAATAAGTACAGAATGATGAAAAAAAAAAAAAAAAAAAAACTTGACTTTCACACCTACATCTTAACTGTAAGTTTCATTGTTTGCATCAGAAACGATGTGTGGATTTTAGGGTGACAGATTTGAGGAAGTGTACTGTATAAGCAAAACATTGTGAAGTCCATATTTCAAAAGAAGAAAAAACACAAGGGAAATATCAATTTTAAAGCATTCTAACAGTAAGTTTTACCTGTGAATGACCACGTAGCTTTAATGGGAAAGTCTCCATTACTAAATTGGCATCAGAAGCGCTGCACTCTGAATACATGGATCTATTTGAATCAAGGCCTGTGGAGTTTTTCCATGATGTGCGCCACTCAGCATAGTGTTTTGAACACATGCAGCGATACAACACTACCATGAGGTAGATAAAAAATATCAAGCTGGGAATCACTAGGGCTATGGCTAGGGCTACTTCACCAGGGGAGGACGGATGATAGGAAAGGTCTCTGGACAAAAGGTCATCAATGTCTGAAAGAGAGGGAGGAACAAATTATAAAATAACAATAAAAAGGGTACTTGCATATTATCTGGGCCAGGTCTGATACAAATGTGCCCAGCATGGTAGCAATTATACTAATTATAGTAGCACTTATTTTTTGACAACCATATAGTTTATTTTATTTTTTATCATAAATTATAGTTTATAGTTTTTTTTATATTTATTTATTGTTGTTCATTTATTATATTTTATTTATTTATTTATTTTATATTATTTACCATTTTAAACAATGTTATGTATTTAATAATGTTAAATTACTGTTTTGAACATGATTGGCAATGATAAACAAGATTGACAATTGGCAACCATTCTTCGCGATCTATCTCCTGGCCTGGATAATACATAGGTACCATAAAAACTGTATAACAGTTATAAGTTAATTCATCAGTTTTAACAAACAGAATTTCAACCTTCAAGGAGGCAATGCTGTGTGAGGCCCTGGCAAAGCAGTTAGTGGGGCACAATGTATACTTCAATACTGGACCAATAAAAAATATTTTTTTTTAATTTGCATATATCATAGAATAATATATAATACATATAAAATGTATTAAAGATACCACTACTTGCACATTTAATGTGCATAATTATTTTTAGTTTTGCAAAATCTTCTATCCTTAGAATATTTAAAATATTTATTTTTTGCGTTCACTTTTACTTTCAGGATCATCAGATCTATACATTCCCTGACAATTATAACAACCATTAAGAACTAAAGTTCTACTACCCTTTTTGACATGAAAAAACAATTAAAAACAAATCTAGAGAAAAATATTATTATTTTAAACAGAGAAAACATTTGCTCGAGAGGATTGGGGCCCCTAACATGATCCCAATTAGCACAGGGCCCTGAGAAGCTGCCCCGTTTGCCCGATGGTTGCACTGGCCCTGCAAAGGAGACCCCAACCAAGAAAATGCAAAATAATGCCAGAGGTCCCGTAAGAATGACAGAAAAAAAAAAAAAACTAAGGACATTTCAAACATAGTCTCTTTGTAAGATTTACAGCTGAGCCATTGAAAAGAAGGAACATAGAAGAAAGCCTTTATGTCTTTCTTTAAATCTGGTATCTAGACCACATTAACTAGCCATATCATGTCTCTTGTTGCACTGTTAAAATATAAAGGATGTGTGAAATTGTCAACTCGAAAAATGCAATGACTATTGTAATACTAGTCAAGTTTTTTCAGGAAAAAAGGAAGTAATGAGTTGCATTACTGTATGTTGTTTGTCATGTCCTTTTGAATTACTAACAATTAAAGCAATTAATAATAGTAATTAGTTTAATTATGTATGTGTTTTTTAGATTTTTATTATCTTCATGGGTATTAAAAATAAAGGTCAATATGAAGACTTTGCTTCTCATAGCAAGAGTTTGACTGTATATATACATAATATATACATGTAGCTGAAAAGGTATTTTCTATATACTGGTAAACAATGTGTATTTTCTTTAAAAATGTTTAGGGGTATTGTCAGATTGACACAAGAAAATCACCATTTTAGTTCTGAGCAATTTGTCTTTGAGTGATTTTAGACCAATGTAGCTGTAAACTATTTTATATTTGTCGGTATTCAAACGATTACAGATTATGCCAAAGATTCAAGAACACTCAATAACGGGGACACTCAAAAACATTCTATTCTTTAGAAAACAAATAATGCTCACAGTGAGTTTAAAGATAAAAGCTTTGCAGAAAACAAAAAAATCACCTAAGTACCCACAGAAACTTTTCCCTCTTTTTAAATTTACAAAACTGTTTAAGTACATGCATACCTCTGTGTATTCCTGGAAAAACACACTGATGGTAAGAATATTAGCTTTGAAACTTAAATAATAAATAATAATAATAAAATAGGTATAATAATAATATACGATTTGAAAATAAATCAACTTTCTGAGGGGAAACATGTGCATAAGTAAAGAAAAAAACATGAATATGAACTTACAACTAAAATAATATTAGCTCTTCAAATGTAGATTAACTTTGTAATGTTTAATTAAAAAAAGATAATAATTCTAACAATAATGTGCATTTGTATTCATTCAAAACTTTGTAATAGATGAGCTGATTTTATAACTTCTTTTTTTTTTCTTTAGATTGAAAGAAGTATTTTTGCTCAGTTAAATTTTTAATGCATGTAAAAATGCAATCATGCTCTGATGTAACTTATCATGGCATCTATCACAGATATAGGGTAGTTCTGAATAACAACATGATGGAAGTCACAAATAATTCAAGTCAGTTCTGATTGGCAGAACTGATTTGACCTCCAACGAAATACAATGGTTGATCAGCTGATTGGAACCTTCCTATAGATGAGAACTCATGCAATAAAAGTGATATTTTGTTTTGCTGTTGGTTGCATATATTGCAATGAAGTACAAAACTGATCAATCAGCATTGATTGATCTATTTTGCACTTCAGGGCTTCAAATAATTATTATTTCTTGTATTACATGAAATGTCATATAATTCAAGATAATACAAGTGCATATTAAACTGTGTAAAGAAAAAGAAAAGTTTTATATATTAGATGAAAAGAATACTAAATAAATGTATCAATAGATACTGCTTTAAAAAATAAACGCAGATTTAATAGAAATCTTGATTATGTCTCATGCCTAACATTTTCTGCTACCCGCTAAAATTTAACATAAAGTAAAATCAAAAGAAAAATGAAAATGATGATTTCAACCAGTACGTAACAAAACAAGACTTAATATGCATATCAAAAGCTAACATGTTAACAAAACTAAATTTACAAACCAGTACTTTAGTTTTATACAGGCCTGGGTATAATCTAGTCAGTGTGGTTTATTGCCAAATGTTCCAAACATTCATATGTTATGTATTTTGTATTGGATTATTATATGGATTATTTAGGAATATATTAAAAAAATTGCTTCTCAATAAATGAAAAGGTGTAAATACTGAACAAATTGCTTGCATATTTGATATATTGAAAGGTACCATAATTTCCGGCCTATAATCCGTGGATGAAGCAATCAAGTTTCGACCCAGAAATTTTAATAAAATGTAACTTATTGGATCGCTGTAAATATTTGACTTCAATTACTAAAGGAAATTTCTGGTTGAAACATGATTGTTTGATCTGTGGAATATAGGCTGGAAATTAATGGTATTTCATAAGGATATAACATTCTGATGAGATTTTAAAATGCTAATAAAGGTTGCTCCTGCCAATCTCACAAAGGCTTTAATAATAATAATAATTAAGCCTTGCGCGGTAGCGCAAGGCTTATTTATTTCTAGTGTGACATCCTAATGTTAATTTAACACAGGAAATCCCATTGAACGAGTTAATTTACTAGAGTTTTTCCCACTTTTTGTACGCGCTTCCACAAATTTTCTTCAAAACACCTAATTCTGTAAAAAAATAAATCCCCCAATCAAAAAACTCTAAATGTAGTAAACGTGGAGTCTTTAAATTAAAGTCCAAATACTGTTTAAAGTGATAAAAACATAACACGGAATATTTAAAATATTTAGCTAAAATTTGGCACGCGATGATCGATAGCTTGAAGAAGCAATAAAAATAAAAACAAATAATAATTTTTCACGTTTCCCAGTTTTGGCCAATTTAAGCACCTGCTAGCCTTGGACATGCGATCTCGTGGTATATGTTTACTATTTCAAAAATATGCGAGAATATTGTATTTATCTTTAAGATCCGAAGATGTCACCAATAGTTGTGAACGATCTACATTAAAAAGGTATTTTAAATATTCCGTGTTAAGTTTTTATCACTTTAAAAGGTATTTGGACTTTAATTTAGATGTTACTGTCTTTATCAAAATTGGATGAATGTTGGATATTTACTTATCTAGTGATCCTGTGATGTTACGAAATGCGTTTTTTAAATTTCTCTCTTAATCGATTATTACTAAAATTCAACATGGTGAAAAAATGCAAATTTTCTGATTGCAAGAGTGATGCACGATACTTTTACAAAGACTATATGCTGGGAGTTTTGTTTTTCCCTTTTCCTAAACCACAGAAAAACTTGAGTAAATGTAACGATTGGCTTTCTGCTTGTGGTATAACAAATACAGAAACGGTGGCTAGAGACTGGTATGTTTGCTCTCGGCATTTCATTGATTTAAATGGCCCAACTGAAGAGTATCCTAACCCTATACAAAGAGTATCTCTGTCGGAACCGTTAAGTGATACATCAAATAAATATTCACGATATTATCGAGGAAATCGTGAAATTATCAAAAATAAAAGAGCCGCATACTATAAAAAATGTAAAAGCCAGATACAGAAGCGTAATACTTCATATTGTTTGTGAAATAAATCAAAGGCTAATAAATATAAGCTAAAATACTGGAACAAAAAAAAACTCAAATCATAATAGGATTCTCACCTCTAAGAAAATTAATCCTTCAAGATATTGACAGCTTGCTTTAGTGAAAAATCTGCTAAAGAGTTATAAATCTAACATAGCTCAGCAAAGCAGAACAAATATTCAATTTGTAAAAACTCAAATAAAAGCTCAATTACTTCCGCGTAAAGCTATTCATACTAAAAATGTTTTGTATGCAAAGAGTTTATCGGCTTCAAAAAATTTTTCAAACAAATGTCAACAGATGTTATCAAAATCAACTCAAAATATCACTGCAGAAAATTTATGTGAAATAATTGGTGGCGAAAGAATTCACAACTCCAATGCAGAACCCTATTTTTGGGAAATAGCATATCACCCATTAGTTCACATACATTTAGATCATAATTATAGTAGTCATTCCAATTCTAAAATAGAACATATTCCTTTAGGTGATTTACAATTCGAGAAAAACATTGATGGTCATCATCCCAAAACTCTAATGTGGAAATGTGGACCTCTCTGTAACATTCGAGAGAATTCAGTTCGAAGGTTATTGCATATTCTTCATATATTTGCTTCTCCTCAGGGCAGTTCTACAAAGGAATTATTTTCAAACATAGATTGTTGTGAGTATAAATCGTATTACATAAAAGAAGATCAAATGTGTGCTGTTAAGTTGGGTCATGCAGTTCATTGCTTAGACAATTGCAAATGTAAAAGCATTTTGAGAGTCATGACTGAATTGTTACCTCACTATAGTGGCTTGAGAACTCTTCTTAGACATGTGTATGAAATAAAAAAACTTTATGATGCATACAATTTAATTGATAAAGCCATTCTAAACGCCGATTTTATTGATTTAAAAGTGGTAGTCGAAGAATTGGGAGGTCTCATAGAAAAAGAAAAAAGAAAGACAATTGTGAAACAAATTCAAATACATCTGTCATAAGACCTATTTGGAAAGAAGCTGAATTGTTAGAACAATTTGAAAAGCCCTTGGCACACCGTTTTCGAGAAATGCATGAATTTCATGACACACCTTTGCGATTCCTGTGAAAAATTGTACCAAAAAAGGAAACTTACACCAGTGTCTAAACTGGTTTCCAAGCATGACTTAGAAAATACACAAAATATTGCATTCAATATATTAAGAACAGCTTGGCTTTTGCAAAAACCAGGCTCTGATATAGAACTGTTTGAGGAATTAAATCTTTGTGATTACTGCTACAAGAGAATTATATCAGGTAAAATTCCTGAGCGATCCTTCCTCAATGGATTACAAGTGCATCCAATACCTGATGAAATTAAAAATTTGAATATGTTTGAAAAAATACTTATTCAGAAGTGTAAAGCATTTCAAGTGGTAGTTAGACTAGGAACCAAGCTAAAGACTTTAAACCATTCTGGCTTAACAAAGGCAATTAAAGGTAAAATTATTTATTTACATTTGCCTCTGCGAAATAATATTGACATGATTCCTCGAGGTTTACCAGATAATCATGAACTTCATATATTAGTTAATGGCCAACCAACTAAAAATAAAATAGTTTGGCAATCAATTGTTAGGCTTGAAAAGATAATGAAAGCACTGAGAAAGTTAAAAGAAATTAATCCTTTGTATGCTGATATTCATGTTTCTCAGTGTAACACTGATTATATTTGTGGTAATTGTAGTGAACTGATTTGCCACAATTAGCTGCATGTTCCAGAAAATACTCTGAGAGTAAAATGGTTGTTTCATCTGACATATCAGTAATTGTTAGTGAAAAAAATAATAAAAACCATATTACTGATTTAAATTACTTTGTCTTTAAAGGCTTTACAAATACAGATCGTTCGTGTTACGCAAATGCTATGTTGCAAACTCTCTGTATCACAGAATTTGTTAAAAAATTCAGGAAAGAGTTATTGATCCTGGTCCTACAACAAAAGCTTTGAAACAAATATTCACTACTTTGCAAAATCCACAGATTGAAACCGTAGATACACTTGAGTGAGAAAAACACTTCATGTAAAGTTTCATGATGGTACTGATCAAGACCCGTTAGAATTTCTTGATTACCTACTGGAAAATTTGTCAAAAGAAAATGTCAATGCCATAGATCTTTTTCAACTGAAGCAAGATCTTTGGGAGAAATGTAGTAATTGCCCAAGTTATCGAGATATATGTATTAGTACAGAACCATTTAATGAATTTATTGTGAGATTTCCACATGACTTTAATAATAGGGAAGATGCAGTTGATTTCAATGAACTCCAAACACGATGGCAGACTGAAAACATTGCCTGTGTTCATTGCAAAAACAGAACTAAAATGTGTCAAACTCGATTAAATTCTTGTGGAAAATATTTGTTTGTGCAACTAGCCAGATTTTCTTCAACAAATGTCTCTATGGGTCAGAATAGAACTTTTAAAATTTCGTGCCCTATAACAGGATTTTCAAACCAAAAGGTTTTAATAAATAATATATAACCTTTAAAACAAAATCTGCTATTTTGCATAAAGGAAAGTTCATTGATTCAGGCCATTATATAACAATGGTGCATTTAAATGAAAACGAGATCAATAAATGGACTGTTTGTGAGGATATGAAAATAACAGATCGTACACGTTTTGTAAAAAATCTTGCAGATGTTTACATTTTGTTTCTACAGAAATGTTAAATTAAGAAATTGTCAATATAAGGTAAAATATTTATTCAGCTACAAAAAGAAATATTTTGCTGAAAATTTCATCCTCCATAACTACACATTTTATAACAAAATCAGAATACAGTTGTTTCATATATGCTCATTATTATTTTTATGCTTCTTATGTGATGAAACAACATAAGATTTTAATAATAGCTTTCACACACCGCTTACTAGTGTCTCTTTCCAAAGTGGTTGCAAATGTATTTTACACGATGGAATAAAATTATTTGCAAAAATAAACATGATTCGTTTATTATTATCATTATGAAGATGAGAAACAATCCGTTAAAGTCCGTTATACACATTTTTTTGTTAAAAATTACTTTTATTATTTTAATTGTTTACAGAATAATCAATGTTTGAACTGTATATTTCATATTACCAATCCTCATTTTCATATGTGCAGTCTTTTACATACTTGCCTCGTTTGAATCTTATCTGCTTCATATTAAATTGTTATTAAAAAACTTGAGATATTAAAAAAAAGGAACTTGCAAAGCAAATTAAAAAAATAAATTTATTTCCATATTGTTAAGCCCGAGAAGGGACAGATATTAAAATTATTTTATTTAGTCAATGCTACAATAACGTTGCATTCTTATATTAAATCTTGCTCAGTCTATTTAATCTTAAAAAATTAAATTTAAATTTGAAACATGATATTAAAGCAACTTTAAAACATTTCATTTAGAAATCTAAATAAATCTTCAACTTTTTAAATTATTTGAACTTCTCATGTTTCTTGTCTGTTAGAATTTGCTACAATAAAAATTTTGCATAATGCATGTAAAACTGAAAAAAAAGTTGAAGATTTATTTAGATTTCTAAATGAAATGTTTTAAAGTTGCTTTAATATCATGTTTCAAATTTAAATTTAATTTTTTAAGATTAAATAGACTGAGCAAGATTTAATATAAGAATGCAACGTTATTGTAGCATTGACTAAATAAAATAATTTTAATATCTGTCCCTTCTCGGGCTTAACAATATGGAAATAAATTTATTTTTTTAATTTGCTTTGCAAGTTCCTTTTTTTTAATAATAATAAATAAAAAAAGCACAATACAAATTTTGTATGAATATATTTGATGTAAGTAAAAACTATGAATATATTTGATAGTTATTTGGCATTTTCTTTTTAAAAAATGAAACTCAAATGCATTAATATCTTCTTATTTCTGACACATCACAGCAAATTAAATTTTTTTTTTTTTTTTGTTAAATTGAAAATTAAAACACTTTAATATGCAGTAAAGTGATAAAAAGTAACACACAAACCTCCATCAGTTATTTCACCTGATGACAGGAATTGCCAGTAAGATTTCTTCGAAATTTCTACATCATTAGGATTACGTAATTCAGCCGCTTTTTCAGGATCAACAGAAAAAGATACATGGATTGGAGGCAATATGCTAATGAATCTGAAAAGAGAATGCAAAAGTGCATTACTTATCTAGAAATAAGCAAGTCTGTACACAGGTGCATCACAAGTTCACATAACTTTTTTTTAAAGCCACAACGGAAGTTTATAAAATATAATACAGTTGGACCCCTATTTTGCAAATTTCTCCATTTTACAAACTTTTTTCGGAATATAGAACATTTTGCGAATTTCATTGTAAAATAACTTCCAAATAGTGAAGTGCATTCTCTATTTAATGAATATTTTCTTATGATCAAAATCCCCCCCCTTTTTTTTATCAAAATATTTCTTTACTTTCAATCTTATTCTTTCTTTTTATACAATTTATAAGGTCTGAAGAGGCTTTTAGAGCATTGCAAAGATGTGAGACTTATTATGGAAGAAAAACTTTTCAAACAAAAGACTGAGACAAAATTAACAGATTGTTTTAGTAATTAAATTGAAGGATGCACTTGACAATTACTATATATTTGCTCACAATAAATCACTACAGAATGCAAGAAGGCAATATCTTTGCTTATTTTTCTATACTACAATTATATCACAATATCTATGTGTTGTATTTAGTGACTTAGTAAAAGCCTGTATGACTATAGTTGTTGGAAATATTCCATGTATAATATATGCACCCCTCTTTTAAGCCCTAAAATTTTAGAAAAAAAGTGTGCATTATGAAACAAATAAATACAGTAATTTAAACAGCATTTCATATCACTTAAATTGTCATACACAACTTTTGTTGCTTCATTCAGAAAACATTGCATTTTTTTAGAGGGGGGAAAAAAATGTATAAGTACTCGAAATTTTTTAATCTTCTCCCTCAAAGAAGGAAAAAAAGTTGGAAATTGTACATCAAACATGACAAATGAGGTGCGTTCCTACTACAGTCGAACCTCGTTAATGCGAACACTCAAGGGGAAACTTTTTTTGTTCATGTTAAAAGTACTTCGTGTTATCCGAATTTAAATACATTGCATACAACTGAACGGGGCAATCGGAAACAGTTCGTGCTAAAAGTAATTCGTGTTAAGCGTGTTTGTGTTAACAAGGTTTGACTGTATAACTAGTTTTATAAATATTCAGATCTTGGTACAATAGCTGTTGCACTCTTATGCAAAAATGCATGAATACAATATTTATATTATTTGCAGATTTTCATATTATAGATATTAACTTTATTTTATGATATTAAGTTTCAACACATTTTTACAAACAATTCATTACAATTATGTCACATTAAAATTATACAATGCACAAATATCCAATACAAGACAATGTAATAAAAAAAATCACCGTTATTATTTCACCGAAAAAATGAATTAATATCATCTGTTATTATGATAGCATTCATTTCCATAATAAAATAAGTACATTTTAAGTTGGCAACATTTTATCTTTTGTAAACATTTGCTGAAACTTCCAATGGGAAACTTAAGCCTAGCTTTGGAAATTTTAGAATCCGAATCTATATTTAGACTCTTTTTCCATTTAATATCTATTTCTCCAGAAACATCTATCCAAAATACTGTCGGTAGGTTCTAGGATTGCTATAATTAAACAATTTTAGTATTATACAGATTCAGTTTTTAAATTTAATAATATGAAAATAATATATAACTCCTTCTTAAATAGGATGTAATCACCATAGCAAACTAGAATCATTACCTATCATGGGATATCATTGAATTAATTACGTAAGATAGGATTTAATAGAATGAAAAAAACTTTTATGAATGTCTTTTTAAGTTTTGATTCGATTTTCATAAAATTTGAAATGACTTGACACAATTCTGCAACGATTCTATATATTAAATTTCAAACCATTCAGTTGAGTAGTTTTTGCACTGTTATATGCAGACAGATGGATGGACCAGACAATGACTATAGGTGTTATGTATTTATATAATTACAAATGCACCTAAAAAATGTAATACAGAGCTGTTATAAGGAATAACATACCGATGGATTACTAAAAATATTTACTAGAATGTTGCTTTTTTTTTTACTTATTTATGTTCAATAGAATAAATATATTTACTCTAATGCTATCAAAATCATATATATTATTTCTCCTGTCAACATCTCTTTTTCTAAGAAAATACGAAATGCGGAATGACGAATGAGATACCATATGAAAGGATTTTGAACAGGCTTCTGACATAGTACACATATATTTTCCTAAAACATGTTTTTTGATTAAAATTTGCTGATAATTAAAAATTAAATCGGAATTGTTTTCATAAATGAAATGAAAGGTTTTCTTCAAATTAGTGTTGCCACGAAAAAAATAAAATTCCGGATTATATCACGCTCAACAATGATTTAAAAAAAAATAGCACAAAAAAGATAAAGTGTGACATCTCCGCACGTGTTTATTTTATATTTATGATTACAAATCAAAATTGAAATTGCTGTGTTTAGGAGAAAAAGACACCATGGATTGTACCATGTTTTTTCGATACAGTTAAAATACGATTGTTATTTTTTTTTCTTGCATGTGCCTTTTTGTAAGCTTGATGGAATAAATGAGCTGATATTCTGGCTTGACTAATTAATGTCAGGGAACAGATATCGCAGACGTACCGGGGTTGGCACAATTTTTTGTGGTGCTATTTTGGCGAAAAGTCTCCATTTTCGAATACCTGTTAGGTCTAGCTTGCGAAAACATGTTAACAAAATTGTATTATAGTTTTACTTTAAAACACACACATTTAATTTTATTATTATACACAGTTTTATTTAACACACACATTATTTTTATTACACATATTTTAATTTTATTTATTAATTATTTTTATATTATTTCATTTTTAATTTATTTACTTACACATTTCATTTTATTATAAAATACCAAGTTGCCATACAAAGCAAAAGTCACCAGGTTACCCCGCCAGGCAAAAAATCACCATTTTGGTGCCAAAAAGAAACCCCGGTGCATTTGCGACATCTGTTCTAATGTAAATTACAGGTATTATTATTCTTAATGTTTCTTTAGAAAATTAAATCTACATTTAAAAAAAATACTACAATGCTAAAAAATTTGGATTGCTGTACAAAATCCTCGCACGGGTCCACTGGTTAGAATGAAAATTGCATTGTTTAAGATTTAGATATATTAGAGTGGGGAATTGGGCCAGGAGATGATTAGAACTTTTAAGAAATTAACAACAATTTTGATGCAATTTTACATGTTGATAATAACAACAATAATGTTCACAATAACTTCAAACAAAGTTGTTGATGTCAAAATGATTATTTAAGAAATATTTACATCAAGATATTTTTTTTAAATTAATCAAGCATTATTGATGTTAAGTTACTTTAATCTAAACTCTATTAAATATGATACATTCATTTTCTTATTAAATAATTTCACAATCAAGCAGTCACCAAAAATGATACTTTGTCATGGTTTACTCAAATTTCACTACTAATTTCTAGGAATTTTCAAATCATTTGGCCAAATGTTCAGCAAAATTCAAAGCTAAATATTTGGCTATTCAGTCATCCAATGATTTTTTTTTTTTTTTTTGAATGTATGATATAAGAAGCACTTTAAACATAATATTTTTGTATGTCATTGTTAAAATACATTTTAAAAGTAAATGATGCTGTCTAATGATAACCACAGAAAATGATCCCCTGCAATCGTAATGTGTACAAGAAAGTTATAAGAAACCTTTTATATTTTAAAATAAAATATAAAACTTCTTAAAAACACAATGTGAAGGACATGCTTATGCTCATCTAGTGGTAGCTTAGTATATATGAAAACTTTATAACTATAAAAAGGCAATTTTTTTCTGCATTTTGTTACTATGTTATTGTTTAATTTTTATATTAATTAAAAGAAATACTAGTAAGCAATTAAAGTAATTACAATAAACATGCCTTTCACCCAGGCATCATTATTCTATTAATATAAAAATTTTGAACATAAATAATGCGACAGGAAAATTTATTTCAGAGAAAAACAGTATAAAACTGCAATACATCTATGTGGGGTGGAGGGATGCAGGGGAGGAGAATTACTTACCTCCCAGACAATGATATATTGTAGTATCCAAAGAGCGTTGTCCAGTGCTGCGTAGGTAAAGACTGCCACAAATTTAAATTTTGGTGTTTTAATCTTAAATCGATATTGCGGGAAAATTCCTTAATTATTTGCTCACTGCAGTTCCAATGCTGCTTGTTTTCGGATTTCTCAGGCACACGAGGCACGGAAGAGGCGTTTTTGACTGATATGCTTGACAATAGTGGATTGATAACTATAAAAAATAAAGAGTAAAATATAAATTTGGATAAAAACTGATACATTGCTTTATCATAAACACTGGATTATTATTAATACGTTAAAAGCTAAATTTTAATATTACAGTTAAGCAAAAATTAATAATAACTTAAGTGTTGTTGATATTATGATAATACACAGATCTGCAAATCTTTTTCTATTGTTAGAGAATTTCCAGTACATTAAAAAATTATGAATCAAGTTTACTTAATTCATAAAATAAATAAAAAGCTGCCAGTCATTTTTCAAGGATCAAATACAGTAGAATCTAGAAGATGGTGCTAAATAATAACAGCAAATCCACATCATGTTTTTAGCTATGGCTGGAATTCAGCAGATCTCGTCTTGAGTGTTGATAGTGATAAGTCTTTGAAGAATAAGGATATGAAAGAATTAAAGTTTACAGAGAGAGATGTGATAAAATCAATTGGATGAATCTAAGATATTCTGGACTTAATATCAACATTTGCAGTTTGAACTAAAATACTATTGCAATACATTTAGAAGAAAAAACTTGATTGGGACAATTCTTTACCACCAGAATAGACTTAGCAAATGAACGAGTAAGTGAAAAAAAAGATAACATTCCAAAAATATGGAAAATGAACTGAGATAGCCATTTAAAAGGTGCTACTGTAAACTATCTAATAGTTGAAAAATGGTTATATTCCTGTATCTTTCACCATCAGTTTATTTGGACTTGAAGATTTCGTAGAGTGAAAGAATTATAACATTCCTGGATTATCACACTTCTTCTGCTCAAGATGGTGCTGCTCTGCAACATCATTCAAACTGTGCAATCCCCCTTTTCAAGTAAAGAGGCTTCAGAACAACCAGATACTCATTTTCAAGAACTGGTGGTCACGGTGTTTACACGAAAGTTGAAAAGAAATAATGAAGAAATACACGACATTCAGCAATAGCAAAGCAAGTCATTTACTTTGATGAGATGAAGGATTGTGTAAAGTCTATGGAATTTATTGATGGTCTGAACCATGTGTTTTTCACACTATTGAAGAAACAAAGATCACATGGAGCTTCCCACAGCTTCAGCATATATGGGAAAAAATAGGGTGAATTTAAACGCTTTACAATTTTTTTTGTTGTTGTTGTGTTACTGATTGTTTATGTCGTAAAAGCTTTTGATGATTAAAACATTGCTTTTCGGTTTTCCCTACAACAATCCCAGAAACAAAACCATATAAAGCGGAAGGAAAATCACTGGGTAGCAACTTTCTTGCCAAACAGATAGCACTACGTCACTTGACGAAAATCGTTGAAAATGAAATATTTTAAAGATGCTTATTTATTTATTTTTGGGGTTTGATGAATTTCTAAAAAAGTACTGAACTAATTTTGATGAAATTAAAATGGGACCCATTCAAGAAAATCCTCTTTCAATTAAAAAAAAAAAAAGGAAAAGAAAGAAAAACACATGAATCAGTCACGTAGATTTGGAGTAATCGGTGAACATCCCAGTGGCAGAATTATCTTCAAGTGTCTGCAACGCTAATAATGTTTTCAAAAATAGTCTGCAATACGCAATATATCATACAAAATTTGCGTTTTTTCCGCGATCCTCAGATGAAATTTGCCGTTTTTTCGAGATACTTCGACAAAATTTGCTGTTTTTTCGGGATCATTCGACGAAATATACCATTTTTTCGAGATCCTTCGACGAAATTTACCGTTTTTTCGTGATCTGTTGGCAGAATTCTCCATTTTTTCGCGATCTGATGACGAAATTGACCGTTTTTTCATGATCCTTTGACGAAATTGTTATGACATGAACATAACATCTGCTTTTTTTTAATTATTAAAATTTATTTATGCTAAATTAATTTATTTATTTTTAAATTTAAATGATTTATCTCTCATTTTTAATTAATTCCCATTTTCTAAATTTATTTTCATTTGATCGGCAACCATAAGGCTAATTTCTGTATTCTTTTATTGTAAACAAACGCCATTTTAATTCATTCAGCGGTTGCCAATCATATATTAACTTTTTTCCATCAACGCACTAGCTTTAGCGATCGCAAACTTGAGTTGCAAGCCGTTACGTTTAATCTTTAAGCATTTTTCCTGTGGCATTATCTGCACCGGAGTTTTGAACACCGTAGTAGCGTGGAGGCCTCTGATTGGCTATTATAGTTTTGGCGCGAAACAGGGGACTTCAATGTTTCTCCGTTAGCGTCTGATCTCTTCTACTACAGAACGCTCGAGTGGAAGCAAGTCCGTGAGAGTGATCCTCAAAAATAATTTTTTTTATGATTGGCCTACTAGAACTAAACAGGTTCAGCAGTAGAGTCCTTTCAGTAGTCTTTTTATTATAAGTATTGAACAGTAATTTAAGTTATGATTTTTAACCAAAATGAATAAATAATTGTATGTAAAAGTTCGAGAATACATGTCAGGAGTGGCTGCAGATGGGTAGAACAAGGAATCTTATATGAGAACAGCTACAATAATGAAGTTTGAAAGATATTCCATTTACTAAAGGTGTTCAATGGTTACAGAAGCTGATTGGAACTGCAAAAGATCCGATTTCTCACGACAATGTTGCAGGATGTCCGATAATGGTAATATGTCCTATTTTTAACTCTTCTGGTGAAACTTCTGGGAATAAACGTTTCTCAGCAAGAATATTTGTCGTTCAGAGATTTTGGTACAGCAGTGCAATTTGATTCTTTTGGTTAAGAACTATCATCATGTTCGTATTTGAATATACAGAAGGACAATCGGTGGATTTCCAGCCTCGATTAATGGCTGATATAGTGCAAACAATACGTGATAATTATTTAGAATGAAAGCTCATCGTAAGTCATGATAACCAATTTATTTGCTTGTAGTCAACGAACTTTGACGTTATTCTTGATAAACATTAATATTTTGCATCCAATATGATTAAAACCTCTGTTAACTAAAATAAATTTCTTAAAATACATACTACGTAATTAATGCTAACCAGCTAATAAAAAATCATATGAAATTTTTGTAAGGTTGTGCACAAACCATGGTACATATAAAATCTATCTATTTTAAATATTTATAACGATATATATTATATATATATTTGCATATAATAAAAGATGAGATGTTCAATTTACGTTTGTTTCTTTTGTCTTTAAAATTTATTGTCTTAGTCTTATTGATTGTATATTTTCTACAGAGTGCCTTTAACTTAAAATAATAGATTTTATTATCTTTATTTCAATATCGTATACACTGGTTAACTTACATTCAATAATATGAAGATTTTAATGTAACACTGATTTATATTTATACAGTAAATATTCAGTTTAGATTTCTTTTGATAATTCAACTTTCACTCTTAAATTCTTTAAATGTAATCTCTAGTGGAACTATAAACATTGTTTATAATATGTTTTCAGCTATGCAGATTTCTCAGTTCAGGTAAGAATTGTTTGTATATTTTATCATGAAGAAATCAATAATTGATTTTTATTATATTCTAAATTTCTTTCTTTTCACAACGCATTGTTTTTATTTTTATTTCTTCCCACTTCCGATCATTGGCTAAATTATTGTACATCTAATTTAGGAAAATACAAAATTTAAAATTACGTTTTAATATTCAAAATTCTCTGTTAATTTCTAGGTCAGAAAATACATTAAATCCAACTTTCCTATCTTCCCTTTTTTTTCAATTTTTTTTCATTACATTAAATGGAGCCGGTACAAATCCTCGAACTATATTTATTTTTTTTTCTTCTCGGGAGTTCTTTCTGGGTTATGCTTTATAAAATTTCATTAAATTTATCCATGACTTCAAATATAAAATACTTTAGAAATTTTTTTTTTTCCTGTTGCTATATTTGTACTTGATTATACATAAGAAAAATGATATATGATTGATTACTGTTTTGATTTAAAATATATATAAATAAATATAACTGTTATATAATAAAAAAAATTTTATATATTGAGAATATTTAATAACAATACTTAGGTGCAATATTCTTGTTTACAATATTCATTTTGAAAGTGTGTTCAAATTGATTCGTGCATGGGTTAGCAGAAAATGACCACTTTTGCATCCTATTTATAATTTTGTCTCTGGTCCAGACATTTTTACATTTTGGCACAAATCATCTTTGAACATAATTTTTTTTCTTTTCAAAATATTTATTTTTGAATAAATTTCTGCATTGTGTTTTATGTAAATAATTTTTAAGTTTTACAATTTAAATTTTACATAGTCTAATATTAATATTCAGCAAGGTACATTTTAGTTTTTGACTCTCTTTAAAAATGACTGTGATAAAATATATTATTTTGTTTTCATTTAAATGAAATATTCTGTATTTTTTAAACTTATTCTTAAAAGGTAGATTTTGATATTTTGTTTTCTGTTACAATATTAGGCTTTATTTATTCTTCTCAGACAATATTTTTTAATTTTAATGAACTTTCTGTTTATAAAAAATTTATGACTGTTATAAGCCAATTTAATAATTTTGAAGGTTAAATATTTAAAAAATTCCTATTTCTACCTCTACAAACAAATTTTCTTAAAATTTTTTTCCCAGAGATTTATTTCCTCAAATTTAATTTTTTTAATGTGTTCAAATAATGCCTTGGTCGGTATTATTCATTGGTAGTTTCCATGTCTTCCTGGTTAAATGGTACTCTCCTTGCTAGTTGCTAAAAAGTACCCGATAATGATGCATGGAACTATCAGTCCGGGTAAATTTTATTAATATTTGGGATTTATGTTTCAGTTTTAATTTTTTTTTATCTGCTTCTATTCCTTAATTGGTTTATGAAGGGTATCAGTTTGTGAAGGATTTTAATTTGACATTTTTCCTGATATTTATTTTAAAATTTACATTAATTATAAATTTCTTTTCAATTTGATTTTAATATTTTCAGTATGAAGCAATAACTATAAATTTTCGATAACAACTTTTAACTTTGGCAATAAATTTTGTAATTAAAGTCTGTAATTGGTTTCTAAGCAAAAATTTTTTAATTGGGTTTATCTTTGGTTTTTAATTTTTCCTGATTTGTGTAATAAGCACACAGGAGGGAAATTCGGACCTGACTATTCCTTCAAGTGCAGTTGTATATTTTGGGGGGAGACTTTGAGGATAATTTTTATGATTTTGATGAATAATTGATAATTTATATTTGGTAGAAATTTTTAAAAGAAAAATATCTTATCCTTTCAAGCACTTTTAATTCTATTTGATTAGTTTACTTAAAATTTGATATAATATATTTCAATTTAAAATAAAAATAAGTTTTGGAATATTCATTGAAAAAAAAATCTCATAAATTTCTGACAGAGCAAAATTTTAACATTCAAAGCTATATTTGTAACAAAATTTTTGGAATTCAAAATAATTATCTTTTGATAAATACCTTTATTATTATCTCTCTTGACACCAATTTCCCTTAGATATTTTTTTTTACTATAGCAATAATTCAATATCCTCCTTAATTTTAAATTTTACTAGGAAAGTTTTTTTAAATCTAACTTTGCTATAAAGGCACAATTTATTGATTGTGTGCCTTGTGAATGATCATTGTGATAACGCAGGCAGAGTGAAATTTTTAAATAATTCCGTATGAAATAGCTAAAATTTTAATTATCTATTTTATTGGATTTTTATTTTGTCAGGAGTTTTTATAATTAGATTGTGTTCCTTGAGACTGATCATTTGATAACTCAGGTGGAAAATTTTCCTAGATTTTTGCCCATTATAAAGGCACAATTTTTTTTTCGACTCAGATGTAAGAATCTTGCATTCTAGCTGGCTTGCATGGGTTTCCGCACAAAAAGAGCATAATGTCTCTTGGAGCTCTCCAGTTTTCGGGTGGCAGAGTAGAATTTTGATAGAATCTTTATTATTAATTTTTTTTGCTATAGTTAATCTTCAATGTTGTAGTTATTTGTGTTTCAATTTTGACAATAGATTTTAATTAATTTTCTGGTGTCACAGTTAGAGAGAATTACAGTCCAATTCATAAACTATTTATGAGTCAAAATTTTTCATTAATGTTAATAGATATATGCATTGCTGAGGAGTGTGCAAAATTGTTTATAAATTTTTTTTTATAAGAGTACTCATTTAACATCCTATTGAAATTATAAACAATACAACAACAAATGATAAAAATTTTGATTTTGAGACAAAAAATAAATATATGAAATAAAAAATAAATGAAATGAATAAAGAAATAAATGAAAAGTGAAAAATGATAAGAATATGATAAAAGTAGCATGATTTGTTTAAATTTTTTTTTCTGACCTCAGGCTATCTTGCATTCTCTTGAGTATATCTCTTTAGTCTGTTCGGATAGTATTTTCAAATTGAGGAAGAGTTACTATATTTTTTTTTTAATAAGGAAGATTTTGTTAGTTCTGCTAGATTTAGAGATCAATAGCATGCGCAGGCTACTCTGAATTTTGGTTGAGCATACAATATTTTTTTTTAACCTTTCTTCACAGAGTGCACTCTTTAATAAAATCATATAGATAGAGTGTTGTACAAATTCATGTTCCACTGTTTGCGCCATTGTTAGGCAATACAATAAGGAAACTTCCTGTGATAAAGATATATCACAGTTTTATCTTTTTTAATTATTTTTATTTCAGCTCAACGTATTTCTATTTTATAGCCTTTCCAGTTTAAATTTGCCGTTCTTTAAAAGCAATTTTATCGGCAATTCCGCACCACGCAAGTGGTTTTCACGGCGTTACTTCATTCCTCCTTCGTGCTATGAGTTCGCTTCAATTGCCGCTGAGCTGTGACGTCATCGTCATTCGGCGGCTCTCACTCCGCACGCGTGTGTTGCGCATGCGTCACCGTCGCTCTTGTTCCCTGTGTTTTCGGGAGCTGTTTTGTTTTGCCGCTGCTGGCGAAAGGGGCGTGTCTTTCAAATACAAATTAGAATGGTTCTTTTGATTATTAAATGTTAATTAGTTTCTGATTTGCTCTTTTAATTTTCACGTAATTCCTAATCAACAAATTAGTTTAAATTAATCTTGCTCTCACATTTGTGCACCCCTGTTATGGGTATTTATACTAATGTTGCGCATTTTTTCAACAGAATTTTAATAAAAATGATGCTGTAAATTTATGCAAAACGTCGTCTGATCTGAGGCCTGCTGGCCTGTGCCGGCGCTCGTATCCTAGAATCGCCGTAGCGCTGATTCTTTGGAGATCAATTTCGCGTTTTCAGTTTTTAATTATTCTATAAAAATGCTGTTGTAAATTTTAAGTTTAGTATTTTAAAAGTTTTAAATCAACTGGTAATTTAATTGACTCCTGAATTAATTCTATAATTCTTCATGGACGTGGCCAGAAGGTATATTTCAAAGATTCTTCGAATTTTACGAAATTTGAGCCAGTACTTTTTAAAGCAATGATGTGCAGCTGATTTCATCCTCATCCTTCCTCCTTCCTCAAGAATTACAATAAAGATTTTATGGATCCTTGAAATCTTACGAAGTATTCATCATTTATAGTCTGCATCTATTATTTCACTCAAGTAAGACCGTTTAATTCATTTTATTATTTTGATTCTCTTCTCCTCAAAGAATATCGATCTAAAGAACGTCATGCAATTTTTGCATTGGGTTATTGCTCACACATTAATATTCCCATCAATTGCTCTCTTTATCTCCGTCACATTTGGCGCCGTTTATTCTTTTATGAAGAGAAAAGTTGAAAATTTTATTTTTGTTCTTAAAAAATTATTCTTAAAATTTGAAACTTATAAAATAGAATATATTTGAAGATTTGATGCTCTATTAATTAATTTATATTAAAAATGGAATATAATTTGAAGAATTGCTGATTTTTATTAAATTTTTTGAAGCTTAAAAAATATTCTTGTGCTCCACAGAAGATCGATGTTTGCAATACATCGTTAATATCGGAACTTTTATTCTCAACTGGCTTGCATATATTTAATAATTTATTTATAATTGAAAAATTATATTTTAACAGAAATTAATTTTTATTCTGGTATTTTTCCATGAGATTTATTAAATCTTTTATGCAAATTTTAATGAAGAATGAAATTTTTAAAAATGAATGTATTCTTGTTAACAACTGAAAAATTATGGTGCTTTTTATATATATATACTAGGGGGCCTACCCCCTGCGAGCTACGCTCGCCAACCCCCGCTCAGACTTCGAGGCCTCTAAAAACATGACAGCGTGCTTTATTTTATAAATATTGGTAAATCTGTAATTGGGTTGCCATGCTTTTAACGTTTTAATGGGGCATTTTTTGATTATCATGGCCTCATACACAGCTGTTGCGAGAAATGACGACTGTTTTCGGGAATGATAAGTAAAATCAATTACAACGTGAAAACCAACTTGTATAAAATGGTTAGGTTTAAATTGTGGCTACCTCTCGGACTTTTATAACAACGATCTGTATTCTATTCTTCCTTTGCGTTTAAGGATGAGAAAAATTACATCTGCTTGTGAATAACATTAAGAACCACGGTATTGAAAAGTACTATGTTATAGACATTTTCAGTAACAGGTTTTAATTTTCTCCCTATTTTAGTGCACCATCATGCATATTTTCATGTTATTTTGAATATGTAAATTATTTTTTTTAATTAATATGTATATACGAATTTTCTAATAATTATTTATCATACAAAATTAATTAAATATTTTGTGCATGTATGCCTGCATTTATTTGGCATCAATTGATGAGATATTTAAACAAATTTGCTATCCCCGATAATTTTACACCATGTTATGTCACTTGAATATTGTCCATAAGAAAATCGGGTACTTTTCCATTATAGGATCCTTTGCTTTTAGGTTTGGCGTAATTCGAGCTTCAAAAAGGGATAGATTCGTTAATATACATAGATTTGTTGCCAAAAGTTATGAAAACAAACCCAATAAACTTTTGGTGCTTTTCTATTATAGGGGTCTTGACGCTTTTTTAAAAAGCTTGTTGGAAAAAACCAAGCAGGATAGAAAACCAAGCAGGATATTTTATTCTTCCGTTCATTTGGGCAATTATTATATTATATATTAGTTTCAAATATACAAATTAATGATTTTATAAAGTCGTTTAATTAAATTTTACAAAAAAATAACAAAATGATATCAATAAATAATAATTACTATTAATTCCTTTTCCTCCCTTTCTTTTGCGTTTACCTAAATGACGTCATTTGGACGAATTTATTCAAAACATTTTCAGTTTATAAATTAAATTAAATGCTGACAGACGATTGAATCCTGATGATAGAAATGTGATTTTGTTTTTCAGATTTTATTGAAAAACATAATTTAATCACAATCTTGTCTTCATTATCGATTGAAATGAAAGATAAATCCAATTTCAATTTGAAAATGACGAATAAAAATAAATCAATAATCCCTATCGGGATCCTTTTCAATTTTTTCCCTTTTTTGTCACAAAAAAACTGAGTAATTAGTTGCCATCATTACAGAAATGTCATTAAAATTAGAAAAAAATTAATATCTCGAAAACTAATTCCAATTTCAAAATTCTATTACCAGTTTTGACATCCGCGGATTTTTATGAACAATTGGTATTAATTTCACCATCAAGCGTTTAATATTTTATTAAAAATAGCCCTGAAACATAATCAGTTGTTTAATCAGTCGTTTCATAAAATCGTTTCATAAATTCGTTTCATAAAATCGTTTCACAAATTCGTTTCATTAGGATTTTATATATATAGGGTAGATATAAAGTAAAAAAAAATATATATAATTCATGATGAATTCAAATATTTTTTTGAAAAATGTGAAAATTGTTCTTGTTCTAAGTTTTTGAGAACAAAATTTAAAGAGGCTATGGTTGTTCTTATTCTTATTTTGGGTTAATTTTTTATTAATTTATTGGCACTTTTAAATGAAATTAATACATTTTATGAATATTAAAAAAATTTATTGAAGCAAATTTTATTGGAATTAAATTATTGAAGTTTATGTTCTCATCATATTACTAATTTTGCTACACTTAGTCTCAATATGAATGAATTGCCTTCATAGAAACTCAAGTTTTCATGTGATTTTGTAGTTGTTTTATCATACATAAATTTTTTTGAGTTCTTGGTTGCTTCTACAAAAGTTAAATTACTTATTGCAATAACACTACAAGTTCATTGACTCTCACCATTTTTCTACAAATATTTAGTATGATTATGATGTGCAAGCAGTCTGTGTTCTTTCTAGAAATTAAAACTCAAGAACTGTATTTATATTTTGAAAATATTACAATATTTTGCATTTTCTGTTCTACATTTTAAGAACTCTGTTTTTTGAATTTCAAAGAATTGTTGCTTCATCATAATACAGGCCTAGAAGTGACATTTTGTGGAAATATTATAGGAAATATAGGAATTTTTAAAAAAATATATAGGAATTTTATAGGAATTTTTATACGTGTTTAAATACATATATGCACATAATAAAATGCATTAATTATAATGCATACAATATGGTCATATTAACATACAATGCAAACAACTTATACTTTAATATCTTATCAATTTAATTACTATAAGCAGTTTACAGATCAATTTCTTAGAAAAAATATCCATTCAAATTAGAAAAGATCAAAATGCAATTACAATGAATCTAAACAGCACAATTTACTCAGCAAGCAAGAATTCTATATTTATTGGTGGAAAAAGTTTACTAGAATCCGTCAGGCCGAAATGTCGGAGCATTGAGTGGGATAAACATAAAACATAAGATTAAAAATATATAATATAAATATTTTATTTTTTTTTATTTACTGTTTAATAGTATGAAAGAAAATTTACAATAACAGCTGTTGAATCTTAGAGTGTTTATTCGGTCGACAGTTGCCTCAGATACTGCTCAAATGCTAATCTGTCAGCAAGTGCCCCCATTCTTCTAATTTGGTCTAGCCTATCCTTTGCGGAAGGCACTTCAATGAGAACATCCTCTAAACAACGAACTCTACTAAACGCGACATAACTTGCTCCAAGTGATAACTCCTTTTGACTAATGTCCACAGCATTTTTTGACAAAATTAAACCCTGGGATTTGTGTATGGTGACAGCGTATGAAACTGTTAAAGGTAACTGAGTACGGGAGTATGAGACATTGTTTTCTTTCCAAGACTTTGCAATAGATGTGACAGGAAAAAGTCTTTCAGTGAGAAATGGTCCACGATAATCTTCAAAATGAACCATTACTGCCTGTGGCAAGCCTGGAGGCCGTAGTCCTGGTCCGTATACAATATCTTTTACCGTACCAAATGCCCCGTTGACCAATCCTCTCTCTGTCCACAGATTGGTACGCAACATAACTCTGCATCCAATTGCTAAGAAAAGTTCAGCCTGAAGTCCATATGCGTGATCATCTTCACTCCATCTTGCTATTTGATTATTGTGGTCTGCTAATATTCTTGCCACTGACCATTTTGATTTACGAAGTACTTCTTGATTATGTTCTTCAGCTTGCTTGTTTGTGGTGAAAAAGGCGTATGGCATCTTTATCTTTCAAGTTCAGCCGGAGGCAGTATAACTTTACGTCGTTGCATGAGGGATGCGAATTGATCACCTGTAACTTCGCCTACGGAGAGAAAAGTAAGAGCCTCTCCGAACTGTCTTTTCTGATCCTCGATTTGTGTCATTGACTTTGTCAAGGTGAAACATTTTTCAAACGTCTTAACCACTGTTTGTCCGCACAAATCCAAAATGTCTTTTGTAGAATGTCTCCCATACAGACGTGTGTCTTTTACAGGCTGTAGCTGCATAATATCTCCAATGAGGTAAACAAATAAGCCTTCAAAAAGTTCAGTGCTGTCTGGTTTACCTTCGCGACATCTTTGCTCAAGTGCCGCCATCAGACGGCATCCGATCAACGAAAATTCGTCAATAATGAGAAATGAAACTGGATTCATGCTGAGCTGTAGATTTTTTGGTGCTTCACTTCCTAAATCAGCGAACGATTTAAAACATGTTGGTACTTTTAGTGCAGAGTGAATTCTTTTGCCCTCGACATTAATTGCAGCAGCACCTGTTGGAGCCAAAACCATAATAGCTTCCGGTCCTAACTGCTCGGTAACTCTTTACGAATTTCTTTTATTACCGTACTTTTTCCAGCTCCGGCTTTCCCAACGATAAAAGTACATTTAATGCAATTTATAAATCTTGATTGCAAAGACGAAAGCTGTTGTGTGCATAAGTGAAGTATCTTTTGCTGCTCATCTGTAAATCTGATCTCAGAATTAGCGTAATTTTGATGCACTGTAAGTTTTTGTTCTTTGCAATAATTTAGAAATTAAGTAAAATTACGATCACGGTAATTGCAACTCTCACTTTTCCACTCACATGCATGATAAATTACGCTTTGCCCCAAAGTATCTTCGTTTGTCTGCATAGGAACAATGGCAGCTGCGGCCATATAGGGATCAATCTCGCGTTATTCTTCTTGCAGGATTTCTGGCTCATGTATACTGCTAACAGCAGGAAAATTCATTTCTTGGTGTGCATCAATATTTAGGTTATTGAATGCCTCCTCCCGTGACTGATACACATATGGAGGCCATTCTTGCAATAAAGAGTCAGAATTACTTCTCCAAGGATAATTGAGTAATACTTGCTGACTATAGTTTTCTTCTGCTAGAGTTGGATCATGGTTGAGCGATAAGAGGAAAAACTCTGACAACTGCATCTTTTCTTCTTTAATGATAATCGACTCCTCTTACTGACAAAGATTTTACAAACTTAAGAAGCGTGCAAGAAGCAAGTCTCTCCGGCCGCGCGCAATATTTTTTGAACCATGCTTTTTGATAGTCTTTCGCAGGGCCGTAGCGAAAGAAAATTTTTGGGGGGGCAAAAGGCAAGATTGGCCGACTCAAAAATGTTTCAAATCCGACTAATATAAAATAGTCAATCTGTCGCATTATTTCTTAATTAATAGTTTTTACAATTAATTTTAACTGATTAATTATAACTGATAGTTAAAAATAAAATATATGATTTTGTATTACTAAAACGTTTCTTTGATGTAACTCAGTAATTATTTAAAAGATTTACCAAGAACTTTACTGGAAAAAAAAAGAATATGTATTGATAAGAAAAAATCCTACAGTTATATTTGTGAAAAACACATTTGTTTAGAATGATAGAATGAAGTGATAGTTTATTAAATAGAACGTAGTGATTTTCAAAATAAAAGCTAAATAAAAATGTGATCTCTTAGTTCTAAAAATTATGATAATGTAATGAATGGGAAGTACTTTCAATATTTTATTAGCATGCGATAGAAAATAATTTGAACTTTATATTCCAATTAGAGATAATATCGTATGGAATTAACAACCTACACTTTCAGTAACTCTAATTGTAAAACTAAAAAATGCACACTATAGGGGTACTGAAAATATTTGGAGGGGCCTCAAAATTTAATTGCGCCTGGGGCCTCTTGAGTGCTTAATCACCACTAATTGTGTTTTATAGGAATGTCAAGGGACCGACAGAAAGATTTGAATTATCCACGATTTCGAATTATACACGTTCGAATTATTCAAGTTTGACTGTACTATTTTTACATGAATTACACATCACACTGAATAAAGCAAACCATTCATACCTTTCTTATCACCATTCCCTGTCGAGTGGTTTCCACTGTCCAGCCATGTTGATAACTTCTTCGAACTTTTTGCAGCCTCCAAGTTTCTTCTTTTTAGAGTCTGTCTTTTTAGCTCACAGGCTATCAAAGCCTGAGAGCTTATGTGCCCGCCCGTTCTGTATGTATGTATGTATGTATGTATGTATGTATGTACGTATGTACGTACGTAACGCGATAACTCTTGACAGAAATAACCGTTTTGCTTCCAATTTTGTTTATAGGTTCCTTGTGATAAGGCGCTTCCCTGATTAGTTTTGGGGATTGATTGGTTAACTCTAAAGGGGGGGAACGGGGGGCTAACCCCCCTTAATTTAGATAAATGGTTTTTTCATGCAGAATTGTCCAATTTTCTTCAAATTTTGTATATAGGTTCATTGTGATAAGGTTCTTTCCTGATTAGTTTTGGGGGTTCATAGGTTAAGTATAAAGGGGCTAACGGGGGAGGGCTAATCCCCCCTCTTAATTTAGATAAATGAATTTTTCATGCAGAGTTATCCGATTTTCTTCCAATTTTGTTTATAGGTTCCTTGTGATAAGGCGCTTCCCTGATTAGTTTTGGGGATTGATTGGTTAACTATAAAGGTGGGGGGACGGGGGGCCAACCCCCCTTAATTTAGATAAATGGTTTTTTCATGCAGAATTGTCCAATTTTCTTCAAATTTTGTATATAGGTTCATTGTGATAAGGTTCTTTCCTGATTAGTTTTGGAGGTTCATAGGTTAAGTATAAAGGGGCTAACGGGGGGGGGGTAATCCCCCCCTTAATTTAGATAAATAAATTTTTCATGCAGAGTTATCCGATTTTCTTCCAATTTTGTTTATAGGTTCTTTGTGATAAGGCGCTTCCATGATTAGTTTTGTTGGATTGATTGGTTAACTATAAAGGGGGGGAACGGGGGGCTAATCCCCCTTAATTTAGATAAATGGTTTTTTCATGCAGAATTATCCAATTTTCTTCAAATTTTGTATATAGGTTCATTGTGATAAGGTTCTTTCCTGATTAGTTTTGGGGGTTCATAGGTTAAGTATAAAGGGGCTAACGGGGGGGGGCTAATCCCCCCTTCTTAATTTAGATAAATGAATTTTTCATGCAGAGTTATCCGATTTTCTTCAAATTTTCTATATGGGTTCATTGTGGTAAGGCACTTCCCTGATTACTTTTGGGGGTTCACTGGTTAAGTATAAAGGGGGAACGGGGGAGGGCTAATCCCCCCTCTTAATTTAGATAAATGAATTTTTCATGCAGAGTTATCCGATTTTCTTCCAATTTTGTTTATAGGTTCCTTGTGATAAGGCGCTTCCCTGATTAGTTTTGGGGATTGATTGGTTAACTATAAAGGTGGGGGGACGGGGGGCCAACCCCCCTTAATTTAGATAAATGGTTTTTTCATGCAGAATTGTCCAATTTTCTTCAAATTTTGTATATAGGTTCATTGTGATAAGGTTCTTTCCTGATTAGTTTTGGAGGTTCATAGGTTAAGTATAAAGGGGCTAACGGGGGGGGGGGGGGGGTAATCCCCCCCTTAATTTAGATAAATAAATTTTTCATGCAGAGTTATCCGATTTTCTTCCAATTTTGTTTATAGGTTCTTTGTGATAAGGCGCTTCCATGATTAGTTTTGTTGGATTGATTGGTTAACTATAAAGGGGGGGAACGGGGGGCTAATCCCCCTTAATTTAGATAAATGGTTTTTTCATGCAGAATTATCCAATTTTCTTCAAATTTTGTATATAGGTTCATTGTGATAAGGTTCTTTCCTGATTAGTTTTGGGGGTTCATAGGTTAAGTATAAAGGGGCTAACGGGGGGGGGGCTAATCCCCCCTTCTTAATTTAGATAAATGAATTTTTCATGCAGAGTTATCCGATTTTCTTCAAATTTTCTATATGGGTTCATTGTGGTAAGGCACTTCCCTGATTACTTTTGGGGGTTCACTGGTTAAGTATAAAGGGGGAACGGGGGTGGGGACTAACCCCCCTTAAGATAGATAAATGGGTTTTTCAAGCAGAATTATCCGATTTTCTTCAAATTTTATAAATAGGTTCATTGTGATAAGGCGCTTCCCTGATTAGTTTTGGGGGATCATTGGTTAAGTATAAAGGGGGTACGGGGGGCTAACCCCCCTTAATTTAGATAAATGGATTTTACATGCCGAATTATCAGATTTTCTTCAAATTTTTTAAGTAGGTTCATTGTGGTAAGGCGCTTCTCTGATTAGTTTTAGGGGTACATTGGTTATTTATAAGAAGGAGAAACGGGGGTATGGTTCCCCCCCTTAATATATTGTCGATTTCTTCATTTTTCGAGGGCTTATGTTAAATTCTTTGAAAAAAGAATATAATTTACATTTAGTCTGAATAGCCTGTGAGCTCAATGCCGTCAGTTTAACTGGGCAGTTTTCTTTTATTTGATTTCCACTTGGTTGGTGCCGAATTTGTATCATAATATAAACTATTATCTCAACACAAACAAAGTAAGATTAACCCCTTGGGGACGAGCGACACGTATACGTGACGCATAAGATGCTCAGAATCCTCGATTATTCCCACCAGTTAATTTTTATTGTAAGCTATGCCTTATTTAATGACAGCATTTCTGCGATTCAATTAAGCGAAAATTTCTGTTTTGAAAAACCGGTGGTAAAAGATTAAAAATTCCGTAAAAGACGCTCGTCACGAAGGGGTTAAGTAATAAACTATCGTACTATCACTACTATGCGACTCTCAACTGCTCTGACAGTCCGATATTGCTGAGCAGTTAGTAAACGAATGACTCATCATGAATAGCACTAGCTCACTGCACGTCCTAGCCTGCACTTGACTCATCACTCGGCAGGCACCTGGCGCGACATGACACATTCGACTCGACATTCTGCTGTCTGCTCTAGAGATGCTTTTGCATGCGAAGCGTATGGAGTAATTGAACAGACACGCAAAAACATTTACTCTAGCACTTTTATGGATTTTTTTTTATTATTAACTTTTAGCTAGGCGCTGGGTATTTTATAGGAAATTAGATTAGATATTAAAATACAACAATTTTTTAACCATCAGTTTGGGGCCCCGGGGGTAGTTACGGGCCTGAAATGCTGAACTATTTATATTGTTTTAAGTGCAAACGTGTTAATGTTCCGCAATCGCTTCAAGTTTTTTTTTTTTTTTTTTTACCATAAAACTACTTTTAATAATTCAATTTTTCCTGAAATCCTCTACTTTTTGAATCCTTTATTTAAAAAATAATTCCTGTTACGTATGATTTAGATTTTAAAAAAAAATAATCGCTAACACGTACCGTAATTTCCGGCGTATAATCCGCGGATCAAACAATTATGTTTAGACCCAGAAATTTTATTTAATAATTAAAGTAAAATATTTACAGCGATCTAGTATGTTCCAATATATAAAATAAAATTTCTGGGTCGGAACATAATTGTTTGATCCGCGGATTATACGCCGGAAATTACGGTAATCAGGGTATACAATAAATATTAAGTAATTAATAAAGGCTCCAATTCTAATTTTTATAATAACAAGTGAAAAATCAGTGAAAATTGTATAATTATGTTATGTTGGCACAAGCATATAAATTCAGTTTTAGTTTTATCAAAAAAAAAAGTAAGAAGTTTTTTAGGCAGTCAGTTCGTCGACAATCATTTCGTCGACATATCATTTCTTCGACACCACTTCGTCGACAGGTACACTTCGTCGACATATCATTTCGTCGGCATGTACACTTCGTCGACATATCATTTCGCCGACATGTACACTTCGTCGACATATCATTTCGCCGACATGTACACTTCGTCGACATATCATTTCGCCGACATGTACACTTCGTCGACATATCATTTCGTCGACATATATTTCTGATATGTATTGCACATCAGTATTAACGTATTAATCACTAGATGGCGCTGGTTTAGTCATTTCAGTCATGAACAACCTACAAAAATAGATAATCTACCCTATATATATAAAATCCTAATGAAACGAATTTGTGAAACGATTTTATCTACCTATATATATAAAATCCTAATGAAACGAATTTGTGAAACGATTTTATGAAACGAATTTATGAAACGATTTTATGAAACGACTGATTATGTTTCAGGGCTATTTTTAATAAAATATTAAACGCTTGATGATGAAATTAATATTAATTGTCCATAAAAATCCGCGGATGTCAAAACTGGTAATAGAATTTTGAAATTGGAATTAGTTTTCGAGATATTAATTTTTTTCTAATTTTAATGACATTTCTGTAATGATGGCAACTAATTACTCAGTTTTGTTTCTGACAAAAAAGGGAAAAAAATCGAAAAGGATCTCGATAGGGATTATTGATTTCTTTTTATTCGTCATTTTAAAATTTAAATTGAATTTATTTTTTATTCAATCGATAATGAAGACAAGATTGTGATTAAATTACGTTTTTCAGGAAAATTTGAAAAAAAAATCACATTTCTATCGTCAGGATTCAATCGTCTGTCAGCATTTAATTTAATTTATAAACTGAAAATATTTTCAATAAATTCGTCCAAATGACGTTATTTATGTAAACGCAAAAGAAAGGGTGGGAAAGGAATTAATAGTAATTATTATTTATTGATATCATTTTGTTATTTTTTTGTAAAATTTAATTAAACGAATTTATAAAATCACTAATTCGGATATTTGAAACGAATATATAAAATGATAATTGCCCAACTGAACGCAAGGAAAATAAAATATCCTGCTTAGTTTTCTTTCCAATTTGAATGAGAATATGACTTCAATTATGGTAAAATGACATTTACTCCTTTCTCTCTTTTATTGGCAGCAAGGAAAAAATGCTCCCAATATATTAGAGAAATGCTATTAAAGTTTCCTTCTATATATAAAAAAAAGTAATGGTTTGGAAATGGACCAATGAAAATCTGCGTAGATACCGCGAAACGTATCTGATTGGTCAGAGCTTTCTGACTTTTCTTAGGGGGAATTAACATAAAAGAAGAAAATTTAGATAGGATGGACGCTATTAGGGGGGTTACCAAGGGGAAGGGACCCGGGTCTGTCGCCAAGTTTGGCGTCAATTTGGCGATATATAGCCAAATTTGGCTGCCAAAAGTGGCGCCAACTTGGCGCTATATCCAGTATTTCGCCAAATTTCCATAGACTCCCATTGAAATCCAATAGCGTTTACTCGCTTGCAAAAAATCAACAAATTGAGATATTGCAATGCAACAAAAATTAATATTAGGTTATGAATAGAGCTTAATTGAACTATTTACATTATTTTTAAGCACAAACTCTAACTATTTACAATATTCGTAACACTATATATACAAATTATATATTTCCAAATTAGTAATTGATCTTACTTATCAATCCCCAAAACAACCGTAAGCTGACGCGACAGAGGTGGGTAAGGCCATGGTAACCGAAAAATACCCCATTTAAAAGAAAAAGCATTATAACCTGATTACAGAAGATAGCCGCCGTTTGTGATATCATCATCATCTTTTTAAAACAGGATACATTACCAGGTTTTAAGAGGCTGCGAAATCAGAACGGGGTTGGTGAGCGTAGCGAGCAGGGGGCAGAGCCCCCTAGTTGTTAATATAATTTTATTTAGAATCGACACTTAATGAAAGCATACTAATGAAACAAAATAGGGAGTTTCAAATAAATTTAACAATTGGTATATCAATAACTAATAAAATATTTATCAAATTAATTAATTATTTAAGCTAATTCTTAATTGCTTTTTCATAGGATTAATATTTTAATTATTTTAGATGGGTTATTTAAGATGGGCGATTATTTAAGATGTGCGATTTTTATGCGTTTACGAATAAGAATGAAATGAGGAATGTGTCAATAAATATCCAATTTGAATTTGAGAACAGCCTCTACATTATTGTTTCCTATTTGAATTAATTATCAATTTTTTTTTTATCTTTGAGACTATCGCAAACATTCTTTATAAAAATACATTTAAATTTTGAATGGTTCTGTTATTGATGAAAATTATTTAAAATTATTGTTTTGCAACCCAAATTTATCCTCCGTTTGGCTCATAATTGCAAAAATATCATTTGATAGAAAATCAGGAACAAAGGGAAACTGAATCAGAAATAGAAAATATTATACGGGGTGAACCGCCACAGAAAAAACGAAATGCAGAAAAAAACAAAGAACAGAGAATCCAAAACGTCTTGGAAAATAGAACAAATCTGTCTAATTTAGATTTTCTACGAGGAATTGCACATAATATCTCATTATAAATTTATTTTTACTGCAATTTTAATATGTTTTAATTTATATATATTTTTTTAATGTATTTTAAACAATAAAAATCAAAAATCAAATCAAAATCAAAATCAAATTATCGACGAAAGGTAAATTACATACAATGTGTAGACGAAATGCTATGTCGACTAAGTGTTACTTGTCGACGAAATGATATGTCGACTAAGTGTACCTGTCGACGAAATAATATGTCGACTAAGTGTACCTGTCAACGAAATAATATGTCGTCGAAGTGTACCTGTCGACGAAGTGGTGTCGACGAAATGATATGTCGACGAAGTGTACCACTTCCAGTCGGTCTGTCGATAGATAGGTTATGAGTAAAAACAGTAATGGTTTCAATAGATCTATCTGGTCAACCGGTATGAAAGTCACGTGTTCTGTCACATTTTCGAATCACATAAATAGCTAGTTGGCCTACCCACTGAAAAAAATTTATCATGTATAAATCTTGTCTGCAGAGCCGGAAATGTTGGACATATACTATACCTTACCCACACATGGAAAGGAATTTTTTCAGTGGGTAGGCCGACTAACTATTTATGTGATTCGAAAATGTGACAGAACACGTGACTTTCATACCGGTTGACCAGATAGATCTATTGAAACCATTACTGTTTTTACTCATAACCTATCTATCGACAGACCGACTATATTTTGCCATATGATTGTAAGGGTGTAGTGAAATGCATTCTGAAGACTTAAAGTCCTGCCAACCAGAATATTTCCGAATTGTTTTTTTTAATTGGCCTACTGACATACTACAGAGACACTAATTAAATCTGCTGATAAGCCGACTGAATCCTTTTACCAAACATTGGGGGGGCAGCTGCCCCCCCTGCCCCCCCGCTCGCTACGCCCCTGGTCTTTCGTCTCTTGCAAAGTTTATCCTTCCGAGTTCTTATCATGAAGCCGTATTGTAACTACCTCACGACTACTGCAATACATTGCCATCCCATTAATATGTGTACTACCTCTTGGGGTGAATAATCCCTTTCAGAAATAGAAGACAAAATGAGTTTTTGAACTGCTTGAACTGCTGGATTTGTTTCATTCATCTTATTTAAAATCTCATATAACAATTCCTTGTAAGGAACAGAAGCTGATTCTGATTTTGACGCATATTTGACATGGATGTACTATATAGTACATCCATGATATTTGACAATGTAATGCAAAACAGCATCTTTTGATGTAATAGACCTGAAATCCGTGTTAACTATCCAAACTTGTGACACGAAGCAATTATAGGTATTCATTTCAGACTCGTTTCCTTTTGGAAAAAAGCTAATTATGCCATTTTCTACTTTAAGCTTTGAAGACTTGCACTCTGCTTTTGGAAAACCAAATCTGCAGCTATAACTAATTGTAACACTTTTTTTCCTTAGGCAATAATCTCCATGTCTTGTGTGACTTTGGACTTGATTTAAGAACTGAGCGAGATCTTTTTCACGATCTTCACTGGAAATGTCTGAAAAGCGAACTCGACAGCGGTGTATATCATTTGCGAGGACGTCCTTGTCAGGATTAACAGCGCTGCATAGTTTTTCAAAATATGCTGTAACGGCTGCTACATTTTCTTCGTTAGTCATGTCTAGTGTTTCTATGTTTGGGGCCCCTCTTAACCACAACAATCCATGCATGTGAGGACTTCCACGCCACTGCCAATCGAAACAAACTCAGTAGTCGTCGATTAAAAACAACGTCAAGATTTTTCTTAAAAATATATCACAACGTTTTTGAAAGAGCCAACCTGTCAAGAGAGGATTTTCGTGCATTAATTGTCTGCGTTCTGCATCAGTAAGCTCATTTGGATCTCTGTTAGGTTCTAAAAGTCAGAAAAGATCAGGCCAGTGATAATCAGCTGCAGACAGTGTAAAAAATAATTGTTGGTGTTCCAATTTGTCGAACCATGGAAAGGAGTTCCCCACAACGTGCACTGTAATATCCTTTTGTGGATCTTAATTTGCTAGCATAAATCATGTGTTTTGCCATTTCTGGTTGCCAATTCAGAATATCACGCATCTGCTCTACCGTCTTATTACTGAACCTATTTCGTTGAACAAAAAAACGCCCTTTAGCCAAAGACTGCCACCGAAGAATTGAACTTATTGCAAATTAGCGAAATCGGGGGTCTCTAGCAAATCACCCATTTTCATATTTCATCAGGAACTTAAAATACTCATCAGGAGAGGCTACTTTTGACGAGGTTGTCGTAAGTAAGCTGTACCATGTGGGAAAAGATGAGGAAAAGCATGTGCTATGTAACAATCTTCTTGAAATTCGTTGATAGGCTGTGAATTTAATGAAGGATGAGGCACACGAATTACGTCATTTATTAAGTTGTTTTGATCTACCGGCTTAAGTAGTGGTCTGAATGACTCGCGTCTTATTTCCTCGTTCAAAATATCAATATCCTCAGTAATATCGGCTGATTTTGGTAACATTTGAGATACATCACCATTCTCAGGTAGTGTAGCGAAATCTTCATCAATTATGATATTTGAATAATAAGGATTGTGAGCTTTAAACCATCTGAGTACTTCTAGAAGGCGTTGTGAGCGAACAGAAAACTCTGCACATCCTGATAAAGTATATCTTGTCACTAACACAGTTGAAGTCATATCTGAAAGATTAGCAGGCAGGCAGGAAATAAAACTCTCGAAATTTTGTTCAAAGCTGGTTACATTTCCGCTGTATTCATACTGTGAGCCTCGTATACGGTAAAGATTAACCACTGGATGTATTTAAACTATCATCATTTGTTCAATGTAGCTACTCTATCAAACCTGATTGCTTCATTCATCTGAGTTGTCATTATATCGGTACTCGACAAAAATTCTGAAGGTAACTGACTTCTTACTGTGCGACTTCTCCGAATTGAATTACGTTGCACAATTCTTTTCATTTCAGCTGATTGCTTTCTCTTAACTGGCATTCTTGCAAATTCTATATAATAAAACATATAATCCGTTCATATATAAAAGGTTTCTTAATATATATTTTTTTTATCCTGGATTTGCCCGACTATATCAAAATAAACAGATTTACCCTGATACTTCGTTTATACAATAAGTTTGAAAAGAAAAAAAAATATTTTGAAATGGAAACAAAAAGTTTAATTACACAGATTGCTGAGTTCGATTAAAAAAACTAAATTCATGTACTTAATACAATTTAAACTTCATTGCACGTGTTTTAAGATAAAAATGTATGGGGTCCTTATTTTAGAAAAGTAAAATATATGAGACCGAGATTAAGAGCTTTTACTAAAAGGTTGTTTCCGAGTATATTGTTATTTAAATAAGTTTTTCATGATAAAAAATGGCAACAATATAAATTATTTCAATTTTCCTTTTTATTTAATTCAAACAATCGTAATGTTATCTCTATGGGAAAATCGTAAAATTTAGGGCAGACGTTTTCGGGCGTTAGAATTGACGGATATTTCTGATTTTCATTCCCCGCGAGATTTTGGCACTATCGACTTCCAGTCCAATTTTCGTGTTAATGCGGCAAATATTTTGGCCGCTATCATGTACACAAAAGTGTAATTTTTCACGGGAAGCTGGAGCTTTTATTTAAATAAGTTTTCCATGATAAAAAATGGCAACAATATAAATTATTTCAATTTTCTTTTTACTTAATTCAAACAATCGCAATATTATCTCTATGGGAAAATCGAAAAATTTAGGGCAGACGTTTTCGGACGTTAGAATTGACGAATATTTCTGATTTTCAATCCCCGGCGAGATTTTGGCACTGTCGACTTCCAGTCAAATTTTGATGTTAATGCGGCAAATATTTTGGCCGCTATCGTGTACACAAAAGTGTAATTTTTCACGGGAAGCCGGAGCTTTGCTCCGACAATTATTATTTCTATTCATTGGAGAGTTCACTAAAATTGTATATTCATTTAAAAAAAAGATGTTCTATTATAAAAGCAGAATGGATGATGAGAAAGATCAAATTAAAAGTATGTGCTGGGAAAATGACCAAATCATCTTTAAGGTGAAATTATGCAGCAGAACTTAATTTTGATTACCCCCCCCCCCCCTTCAGCTTCAGGAGCAAGCTTTTCAGCTGAAATTCAAATGATATCAAACGCAATCATTAAAGAAACAATTCCTACTCATTTTTTTTTTTTTTAATCTTTGTTTAAGTCTTTTTGTGAATGTCCGTTGCCTTCATTTAATAAGGATTATACAGTATTTCAATGATTTTACAGAAATGTTTATTTTTTTTCATTTCCTTTTATATTTTTTCCAACAGTTTTAATTCTCATTGGACACATCTTCATGCGCTTGTTGTCTGACAGCTTCTTCTTTTTCCTTTTTTCTTCTTTATATATAAAAAATTTTTAGTTACAGTTCAATAATTTTCCTCTAAGAGCAATTAGAGATCAGACAAGTTCAGCCCAAGCCCGGGCCTGAAAAACGGCCTCTGTTTTTATACCAGTGTTCGAGCTTGAGCTCAAAGTGAATACATTATTTATTCTCACTTTGAAAAAGGGGGAAAAAACTTGTTATTTGAAAAATAAGAATACAGCCGAAGTTTTTTAAAGTGTTTTACAATCTTTAAAATCAGTTTGAAAGGGAACTGAATTGTGACGGGATAAAATGAGAAATATTCTTTCTGAGGCCTTTGCACAGTCAGTGTTGTCACCATAAAGAAACCATGGAATATCCCTTGTCTTTCTGAAGTCATTTTTCAGAATTGCTGGAAATCAGAACTTGTGTCTTTCTGCCATAGTTGGATATTTTGAAAAAAATAAGAACTGTGAAATTTTCTGATTTCTGCCAATGGGTGGGTTTAAATAACAAATTTGCTATTTTAAACAGATTTCCGGGGACATGAAAACTACAAAACGTTGTAATAAGGGGATATTTAGAATTAATTCTATGAAAAGATTTTTAAATGAGAAAATCATTTTTGAACAATTTTAAAATGTTATTAACAATTTTCTACTGTGCACTTTCTGATGATACCCAATTTTTCAGGCTTAGATTTCAAATTGTTGGATCAAACTCATTTCTAATAGGAATGTTTAAAATGCGTTCATGTTTGTGAACAACATCTTTCACTAGTCTTAGTTTCTTCTAAACTTTTCTTTAAAAAAAAAAAAAACATTTATAGAGAATCTTGCTCAATACATTCATTGCCGCGAGATAATGACAAAGTAGATTTTATTGTACAAGTAATTTTAGTCGACCTAAAACACCTACAGTTGAACTAGATGTATAAACCAAAGCAGTATAATAAATAATATTATTTATCCAAAGTGGTTGGAACCAACTAGTTTTTTAGAGAACTTGTTGGGAATCAAAGCAACACTCATTCAATAAGATTTGTATAATATGGTGTAACTGTGTCATTGTTCTTATTTCAAATTAATTATTACATTAACCAGTTTAAAGGTTAACGAAATTATGGGTTTAGAAAAAATAATTCTGTATAAAAATAAAAACACCCTATATCAAAATGGTTCCATTTCAAATACTAGATGTCATCAAGTTATGCCATGCATGTTTGATGTCTCTAACAATGCATATGTCAAACTGACATTGTATAAGGCACTTTTTTCTGGAAACATTCTAAAATTAATTGATTGGAAATATGATTCTGGATAATTGGTTTCCAGACAAATGGTTTCAAACTGTAGTACCATATTTTAATTAAATGAGGAAACAGCTTTTGCATCTATAATAATGTCTCTAATGCTGTTTTATCAAGGAGACAACCAATAAATGAAGAAAAATGAATATATATATATTTATTCTTATAAAAGTATAAATATAGCTTTCCCATCCAAAACAATTACTCGGGTCTTTCTTCTGAAAAAGTAAGTATAGTATATATCTGAACCTGATCAGTACGAAATCCAAAAAACAACCTAAAAAAATTTGTCAACTTGAGCCATAGCAAAAAAAAGTAAATAAATAAAAAATAATTAAAAATTAAGCAAATACATGGGGTCAGATTGGGCTCAGGTAAAACTAGCTTACCTAACCCAATGCAGTATTCAAGGCAGAGTTTTTCTGAAGTAACCTAATTAGAAATATTAAAAATTAGTTAAACTAATTAGGTTACTTCACAGTTTTCTAGTTCTAGTCTTACGTATGTTCTTTTGGATTTCATTAATTTCAAAATGACTCTTATCGTTCAAATTGCAATATCCAAAACCTTGAATTTTAAGACAACTACATACCTCCTGCAAAAATTATAGGAAAAAATAGGAATTATAGGAAATATAGGAACTTTTAAAAATTTATAGGAATTATAGGAAATATAGGAGCACTTCTAGGCCTGCATAATATCAATTTTATATTACACAGCATCTGCATCTTTTTATTGAAATTCTCATACCATAATCACAAAAAGGAGATTGGTATTTTTTTTTTTTTCTTTTTTGAGAAGTTATAGCCATTACCTAACTGCTGCATATTCTTGTTCCTGAAATAGTTACTGTCTACCCATGCTGAATTTTTAATATTCTACAATCTGAATATATACTGACAACTTCAATAAATTGGTTATTATTATCATCTGACTTTGCTTACCTGGTGGAAGAATCTTCAGAATGTGTTGTATCCATTGTTGGCTGATTTTCTCTGCTGTCTGCAAATATGATGGTTCATGATAGTACAATAATTACTTACCTGCACTCTTTTGCGAGTTGAAGTGACTGTTGATGGTCGCCATTCATATAAGGCAAATATATCCGTGTGATTGCTCCTCGTCAGTCCTCTTCATCTTGTGGAACTTGTTTCTCCCTCATCAATGTTACTCATTTTTATGGATCTAAAGTGTTACAAATTTACAGCTGTGCCTATTTATTTGCAATAGTTTTCTATCTTTTTCTACCCTCTGTTGCAAAACCCGATTATGGAAGTGTACTGTCATTTATTTTAAAGTTCAGTTTCACAGCATTTAGAAATTGCTGCTTCCTCAAATGGAACTTCTCAAATTTGGAAAAATTATTATGATTATTTGAAAATTTTTAGTATGCTTAAATTATAGTGCATTTTCTTGTTATTCTAGTATTATTTCATAACCCAAATGTTTTCTAAATCATTTTACCATATGCCTCACTTAAAGAAAATTATTTTATAAATGAAGAAAATTTATAAATGAAGAAAATTTTTTTGTTGCATTAAAATATATTGCAAATTTACATGCAAAGCAATATTATTCTTAGAACTTTCCAGCGCATTATAAAGAAATATTCTACCACTTATGAAATGATTTTGGTGAATATTATTTTCTTCTAAGAATTTAAAATGTTTTTATAGTCAAACGTCACCAATCCCAATTTCGTCTCTAAAGTGTGCAAGTAGTGTTGTATTGCCTAAAATCTGCAATTTCTGCCTGCTTGAATACACCTTTACAAAAACAATGTACATGGGCAACTTAGACTTTCCAGCGCCTCTCAACAAGAGTTCTTGTGCTCTTTGTGTTATTTTATTCTAAGTGCCACTTCATCATATTATTCCTCAACATCATGGAACCACAGTTCATGATTTATGTCTGCTAATTACCTGATGTGTCTTCAAATGCTATTACCTGCTGTGTTTTCAAATGCTCTTGCTTGATGTGTCTTTTTTAGTGCTTATAAAGTCTTCAATTTTATTTTAGTGGTGTGTGTTTCCGGCAAAAAGGCCAATTTGCTGCTACACTGCCATAGTGTCAATCAACCAACCAGTGTGCCACTTAACTTGCAAACTTTTCAGCAAGTTAGATACTTTTTTTCTCAGTGTAATCATCTTTTTAAAATCAGACTGATTTTAGAACTCTTTAAAGGTATTACATCTGATCATTTGTTATGTAAAAGCAGAACATTTATTATCCTTCATCTGTAAACAAACAAAATTTTTTTTTCTTCCTTCAAGCATTTTATTAGCAATATTCATCTGTTTCTTTACAATAGTTTTAACAAGAATGTTGTATATTCTTGTCTGGTTTACATACTTGCTAATGGTTTAACGGATCGCTATTAGCATTTTTGTAAGTTTTGATGAATTTATATTATGTTTTATGCTTATTTGATTTGCAGATTCGTCATCGGTTTTGGAGATCGCCTTTGACAATCTTGTAAGTTTTGTGTTTGTTCAATTTACAGATCTGCTAATCGTTTTAAGGGAATTGCTATTGGTGTTTTGTGAATTGTAATGAATACATATTAAAAGTTTATATTTATTTGATTTACTGGTTTGATAATGGTCTCAAGCTGGTGAGAGGCTATTACCACTTTGGTAAGTTTTGTAAATACCACCCAAATAATTCATTTATTGTCAATAGCTGATTTTTCTATAGGATATTTATCCTTTTCATTAATGTTATATAAATTTATGATAACATGCTTTACATAACGGTGCACTGTGTTTGTTTTCATAATTCTCATAAAATGTGTCATTTGATTTTAACTTGTCTTTCATTATGAAAGTTAATGGTTAAATTTTTTTTGAGGATCCTCACCTTTTCTCAGATTTTTTTTTTTGCAAAAAAAACCATGGTATATTAGAAAGAAAATTTATTGAATATTAAGAGAAAATTTATTGAGTATTAAAAGAAAATTTATTGTGTATGAAAAGAAAATTTATTGTGTATACTAGAGAAAAATGAATTGAGTATATTTGAAAGAATTTTGTTGAATATTTCAGAAAGAGTTTTATTGAGTATTTCATGAAAAATTATTTCTACTGAATATTTACAGAAAATTTTATTGAGTACTTGCAAGTACATTAAGTATGAAGTATTTTACTAAAGAAATGTGTCACTGTTGGTTAAAACTTATTCATTATTTGTGATATATTGAAAAGTTTTTACAAATCCAACTATTTTGATGAATTACTATTATTTATGACAAATGAATTTAAATGTTGTTGCAACATAATTTTATGCAATTTTCATATAAATTTTGGGTAATAATTGTTATGCACTAATATATACTTGTTTATATCAGTATTTTGTGCATTATATTGATTGCTTACTTTTATATGATTTGAATTATTACTAATGCAATATGTATGACTTAAAAAAAAAAAAAAAAAAAAAAAAAGTACATACTTAGGCCTTTAAATGAATTTAAATCTTTACAATGGATTGTTTTTGTGCACATTTATGCTATTTAGAGTAAATTTTATATGCTCTATATTTTTAAAAGTCCTAGGCATCAGTCAGAATTTAAGGTATTCTTGACTTTTTGTTGCTTTAAAATTGCAACTTATTATAATTTAAATATTTATGTCTAGACAAGTCGGAATAATGAAGATATTACAGACTCCTTTCATGTTGCTTTACTGTTGCAACTATTTTGATATGATCTCATTGCTAATTTAAATTGAATATTAGTTTTTTTTTATATACATGATGGTATTTGTTTAGAGATCAAGATTAATGGAAGGTATACCTTTCTTTGCTAAAAATGCAATGGGGCTTCTGTATACTCTGTTATATGTATACTATAACATCTTGTATAATTTATGATGAGATTTTTGAATGTACTACAATGATGTATATTCTTTCTCTTTTTCTTTTTGGTCGCTGCACATCACATCAAATTTCATTAATTAATAATTAATTTACATTTCATGGCTCTAAATTTATGTAATTTTGTCATTTTTACTTTGGCATTTAAAAATTTTGTCTTCCCTTTGTCGAAAAAGGCTTTTATGTATTTAACCCTTTTTCTGCTTCTGGTCAGTCAAAATTTTTGTCGGTGAATGGGGGTATTGTGATAAAGATATATCACAGTTTTATCTTTTTTAATTATTTTTATTTCAGCTCAACGTATTTCTATTTTATAGCCTTTTGCAGTTTAAATTTGCCGTTCTTTAAAAGCAATTTTATCGGCAATTCCGCACCACGCAAGTGGTTTTCACGGCGTTACTTCATTCCTCCTTCGTGCTATGAGTTCGCTTCAATCGGCGCTGAGCTGTGACGTCATCGGGCGGCTCTCACTCCGCACGCGTGTGTTGTGCGCATGCGTCACCGTCGCTCTTGTTCCCAGTGTTTTCGGGAGCTGTTTTGTTTTGCCGCTGCTGGCGAAAGGGGCGTGTCTTTCAAATACAAATTAGAATGGTTCTTTTGATTATTAAATGTTAATTAGTTTCTTATTTGCTCTTTTAATTTTCACGTAATTCCTAATCAACAAATTAGTTTAAATTAATCTTGCTCTCACATTTGTGCACCCCTGTTATGGGTATTTATACTAATGTTGCGCATTTTTCCAACAGAATTTTAATAAAAATGATGCTGTAAATTTATGCAAAACGTCGTCTGATCTGAGGCCTGCTGGCCTGTGCCGGCGCTCGTATCCTAGAATCGCCGTAGCACTGATTCTTTGGAGATCAATTTCGCGTTTTCAGTTTTTAATTATTCTATAAAAATGCTGTTGTAAATTTTAAGTTTAGTATTTTAAAAGTTTTAAATCAACTGGTAATTTAATTGACTCTTGAATTAATTCTATAATTCTTCATGGACGTGGCCAGAAGGTATATTTCAAAGATTATTCGAATTTTACGAAATTTGAGCCAGTACTTTTTAAAGCAATGATGTGCAGCTGATTTCATCCTCATCCTTCCTCCTTCCTCAAGAATTACAATAAAGATTTTATGGATCCATGAAATCTTACGAAGTATTCATCATTTATAGTCTGCATCTATTATTTCACTCAAGTAAGACCGTTTAATTCATTTTATTATTTTGATTCTCTTCTCCTCAAAGAATATCGACCTAAAGAACGTCATGCAATTTTTGCATTGGGTTATTGCTCACACATTAATATTCCCATCAATTGCTCTCTTTATCTACGTCACACTTCCTTTGTTCTTTGCCAGATAACAATTGGTGTTATGCAATAAATTGATATTGGTCTCAAAAAATTTTCGGTCCTGTTTCTCCTCAGTAGATTAAGTTTCATATGAAAAAATTTATTTAAATTCTCTTAAAGTTTTCGAATGTTGTTCTTTTTTTTTTCTTAATTTTCCAAATTTCAAGTACATATTTTGATAAAAGAAAACTGCCCAGTTAAACTGACGGCATTGAGCTCACAGGCTATTCACACTAACTGTAAATTATATTCTTATTTCAAAGAATTTGAAATAAGCCCTCGAAAAATGAAGAAATCGACAATATATTAAGAGGGTGGAACCATCCCCCGTTTCTCCTTCTTATAATTAACCAATGAACCAATAAAACTAATCAGAGAAGCTCCTTACCACAATGAACCTATATACAAAATTTGAAAAAATCGGATAATTCTGCATGAAAAATCCATTTATCTAAATTAAGGGGGGTGTTAGCCCCCCGTCCCCCCTTTATACTTAACCAAAGAACCCCCAAAACTAATCAGAGAAGCGGCTTATCACAATGAACATATACAGTGTCTCACATAAGTGATGGGACACTTGTGCTTTACAAAAGGAAACTAATCAAATAAATTAAAAAAACATGTACACATTTTTTTTGTGGGTGTGTTTCATACTTAAATTTAGTAAAGATTATTACATAACATACATTTTGTCAAAATATTAAAATATTAATTTAATAAAAATACAAATGTTTAGAACGGAGCAAAAAATAGCTCACATAAGTGATGGGACACCATTATATATGCAACAAAAATCGCCTGAAATAAGCAATAAAAATATTTTTTGGGGTTTTATTTTTACTTAAAAGCAATTGGCAATAATTTATAAAATCGTCTGCAGTATTTCTCTCCAGTTTGTTTTGGAATTTTTGTGTTTTTTAGCTCTGTGTAGTCATGAATGCTAAACGAAAAGAAACTTCGCCTGAAATTCGAAAATTAGTTATTAATTTGCATATTGAACGTGGAAAATCTATTAGAAAAACTGCTGAAACAGTTAACTTGAGTCGTTCAACAGTTTTCAATATCATTAAACGATATAAAAAGAATCATATGATTCAGGATAAAAGAAGACCTGGCTGACCATCAAAGCTATCCAATGGAATAAAGCGAATTATCGTTCGAAATATTAAAAAAAATCCAAGAATTAGTGCTTCAAAAGTTGCTGCTGATTTACAAGCATTATATGGAATAATTGTTAATCCTGAAACTATTAGAAGGGTAATTCGATCTGCTGGATATCACGGTAGAGTAGCCAGGAAAAAATTCTTCGTAAGTGAAAAGAATAGAAAACTCAGACTAGCTTTCGCAAAATCCAACATAAATAAGAATTCTGATTACTGGAATAAAGTTATATTTGCTGATGAGAGTAAATTTAATATATTTGGTTCTGACGGTAGAATCTTGGTGTGGAGAAAACCCAGGGAAGAACTTCGCAAACAGAACTTGGTACCAACAGTAAAACATGGTGGAGGAGGAGTTATGGTATGGGGGTGTATGTCGTCCGCTGGAGTTGGTAATTTTGTTTTTATTGACAGTATAATGGATCAGTACAAGTATATTGATATTTTAAAGCAAAATTTGAAATCTTCAGCACGAAAATTGAACCTTCATAACGATTTTAAATTCTACCAGGACAATGACCCCAAGCACACTGCTCTGAACGTTAGACTCTGGCTGCTATATAACTGTCCTGAAATAATAAAAACACCACCACAATCTCCAGACTTAAATCCCATAGAGAATATTTGGCAAGAATTGGAATCAAGAATTCGCAAACACACCATTTCTTCAAAACAACAACTAAAATCGGTGCTTCAAGAAGAATGGGGTAAAATCACTCCAGAAATCACAAAAAAAATAGTCGAATCCATCCCAAAAAGATTAAATCATGTTTTAAAAGTAAAAGGAAATCCAACAAAATATTAAAACCTTTTAAAAAGTAAAATTTGTGGATAAATATTTGATGGAAAAGTAAGTGTCCCATCACTTATGTGAGCCATTTTTTGCTCCGTTCTGAACAATTGTATTTTTACTAAATTAATATTTTAATATTTTGACAAAATGTATGTTATGTAATAATTGTTACTAACTTTAAATATGAAACACACCCAAAAAATTTTTGCACATGTTTGTTTATTTATTTTATTGCAGTTTCTTTTTATAAAGCACAAGTGTCCCATCACTTTTGTGAGACACTGTATATAAAATTTGAAGAAAATCGGATAATTCTGCTTAAAAAACCCATTTATCTATATCAAGGGGGGTTAGTCCCCCCCGTTCCCCCCTTTACCAGTGAACCCCCAAAACTAATCAGGGAAGTGCCTTACCAGAATGAGCCTATATACAAAATTTGGAGTAAATTGGATAATTCTGCATGAAAAACCCATTTATCAAAATTAAGGGGGGGGGGGGGGGTAGCCCCCGGTTCCCTCCTTTACACTTCACCAATGAACCCTCAAAACTAATCAGGGAAACCCCTTACCACAATGAGCCCATATAGAAAGTTTGAAGAATATCGGATAACTCTGCATGAAAAAAATAATTTATCTAAAATAAGGGGAGAGGATTAACCCCCCCCGTTACCCCCTTTATACTTAACCTATGAACCCCCAAAACTAATCAGGAAAGAACCTTATCACAATGAACCTATATACAAAATTTGAAGAAAATTGGATAATTCTGCATGAAAAAACCATTTATCCAAATTAAGGGGGGTTAGCCCCCCGTTCCCCTTCCTTTATAGTTAACCAATCAATCCCCAAAACTAATCAGGGAAGCGCCTTATCACAAGGAACCTATAAACAAAAGTGGAAGAAAATCGGATAACTCTGCATGAAAATTTCATTTATCTAAATTAAGGGGGAGGATTCCCCCCCTCCCCCCGTTAGCCCCTTTATACTTAACCTATGAACCCCCAAAACTAATCAGGAAAGAACCTTATCACAATGAACCTATATACAAAATTTGAAGAAAATTGGACAATTCTGCATGAAAAAACCATTTATCTTAATTAAGGGGGGTTAGCCCCCCCGTTCCCCCCTTTATAGTTAAACAATCAATCCCCAAAACTAATCAGGGAAGCGCCTCATCACAAGGAACCTATAAACAAAATTGGAAGCAAAACGGTTATTTCTGTCAAGAGTTATCGTGTTACGTACATACATACATACATACATACATACATACAGAACGGGCGGGCACATAAGCTCTCAGGCTTTGATAGCCTGTGAGCTAATAACTCTTTTATTTTTACAAAAATGTTAGGGATGTTATTTAGGCCCGTTAACTTCTCTGGAGGGATCTCATTATGTGCAAAAATTTGATAAATTTAAGGTTAAAGCTCTTTTTTTTAAATCTATATTTTTACATGGTTTTTACAATGCCAAATGTACTTGGCAAGTTATATTGGGTAATTTTAGAGAGTGAATTGTCAATATGTAAATTTTATGCACTTACCTTGTGTGATATATTCCATTGAAGTCTTGGATGAATTTCTCTTGTTTTCTTCATGGTGAAATTTTTTTTCAACTTACCTGAACAAATCTAACTTGTATGTATATACATATGTAATATATTTTTTTTGTTTTGGCATTTATTGGTTTCTATTTTTAAGTCTATAGCACTGTACATAATTTATTTAAGAAGTCAATTTTGATGTCAAATTTTTTCATGGCTATTGTATGTGTTTTATGCGATAGTACTGCTATTGTTGATTTTGTTTTACATTTGTAAATAGTATACATATATTTTTCTCATTTGGTATATAAGTGTCATGTTTTAGGTATGGTTAGGATTCAGCTAATTTTAAATTTTTCATTTAACTTTAAAGTTTCAGTTCAACTCCGTCAATAGTTTAAAATTTTCAAAATTCTTGTTTCGATTTGATGCCACAGCTTCAAAAAAAATTTTTCTATTTTTTTTTTCTATTGGCCGTGGGTAAATGTTATGACACGAACATAACATCTGCTTTTTTTTAATTATTAAAATTTATTTATACTAAATTAATTTATTTATTTTTAAATTTAAATGATTTATCTCTCATTTTTAATTAATTCCCATTTTCTAAATTTATTTTCATTTGATCGGCAACCATAACGCTAATTTCTGTATTCTTTTATTGTAAACAAACGCCATTTTAAGCAGTTGCCAATCATATATTAACTTTTTCCCATCAACGCACTAGCTTTAGCGATCGCAAACTTGAGTTGCGAGTCGTTACGTTTAATCTTTAAGCATTTTTCCTGTGGCATTATCTGCACCGGAGTTTTGAACACTGTAGTAGCGTGGAGGCCTCTGATCGGCTATTATAGTTTCGACGCAAAACAGGGGACTTCAATGTTTCTCCATTAGCGTCTGGTCTCTTCTACTAGAGGACGCTCGAGTGGAAGCAAGTCCGTGAGAGTGCTCCTCAAAAATAATTTTTTTTATGATTGGCCTACTGTTGAACTAAACAGGTTCAGCAGTAGAGTCATTTCAGTAGTCTTTTTATTATAAGTATTGAACAGTAATTTAAGTTATGATTTTTAACCAAAATGAATAAATAATTGTATGTAAAAGTTCGAGAATACATGTCAAGAGTGGCTGCAGATGGGTAGAACAAGGAATCTTATATGAGAACAGCTACAATAATGAAGTTTGAAAGATATTCCATTTACTAAAGGTGTTCAATGGTTACAGAAGCTGATTGGAACTGCAAAAGATCCGATTTCTCACAACAATGTCGCAGGATGTCCGATAATGGTAATATGTCCTATTTTTAACTCTTCTGGTGAAACTTCTGGGAATAAACGTTTCTCAGCAAGAATATTTTTCGTTCAGAGATTTTGGTACAGCAGTGCAATTTGATTCTTTTGGTTAAGAACTATCATCATGTTCGTATTTGAATATACAGAAGGACAATCGGTGGATTTCCAGCCTTGATTAATGGCTGATATAGTGCAAACAATACATGATACAGTAGAGTCTCGATAATTCGAGTCTCGATTGTTCGAGTTTCCCGTAAATCCGAGTTAGGGAAAAAAATCAGTTTAGCTTCCAAATAATGACGAACATATACGCAACACATGAAAGAATTATTTCGCACCACAAAATTCAAGTATCTGGTTTTTATTGTTGTTCGACGGGTCATATGTCAACTGCGAACCACGAAGCCACTCTCTTAAAAAAACGGGTGTATTCTTCCTATAAGTGCAGGGGATCCCGCCGGGTGAAATTGGAGAGAATCAGAGAATAGTTGTTCAACGAGCTTCCGCCCCTTTCACTCTTTATGTCTACTGTGAACGTATCAGAACAGAAGTAAACTAGAAGCTTTTTCTACTAACAACTGCTCTGATTTATCCTTGGACAGAAAATCCTTAAAAAAGTCTGAGTATGAAAAAACTGGTGAGCCACTTTGTATGTGGATTACACAGCAAAGTATAAAAGTATGCCCTCTTTCAGGTCCGATTCTTCAAGAAAAAGCTTTGCTGTTTCGAAAAGAATTTGAAGAAAGTGATGAAAACTTCACTGCTAGTGTAGGCTGGTTTGAAAAGTTGAAAAAATATATCGTATCCGGCAACTAGACATCTGTCGAGAGAAGCTATCTGAAGATTCTGAGGTCGTCGCCGTGCAATTTTGCAAGAAATTGCAGGAAGCCATGACAAATGAAAACCTTACGAACGACCAGCTTTATAATTTCAATGAAGCTGGCCTTAATTTCAAAATGCTACCATCTAAAATAATCGCGTCAAGCTAAGAGAAAAGTACTCCGGGTCTCACATAAAAGCAAAGATAGGTTAACACTTCTTGCTGCATCAAATGCTTTAGGAAATCACAAGATTAAACTTGTTGTTATCAGAAAAGCTGCAAAGCCAAAAAAGAGCATTTAAGCATGTCTCGATATCTTCACTGTCGGTTACTTATATGAACCAAAAAGTGCTTGGATGACTCAAGAAATATTATTATTATTTTTTTTACGATTTTGTGCCAGAAGTTATAGAGGAATGGATAAATAGTCACGAACAACTAGAATTTACGGATTCTGCCAGAATCAGACAGATTCCACACCACTAATGAGTCACAGCAAGGGGCTGTCTGCTGCGCTAGATTCCGCCATGCTATACGTAGAGCAATAGACTGAGTCGACTCCAGCCGACAATATTCTGCTTTGACGATGGCGTGATATTGCTGCACGGAAACGAGACAATGTGTCAAAAAAAAATTGACAATTATTTAAGGATATAATTAACCTGTTGCTATATGCAGTAATGTAATAATTTGTAAGCACATTTTTCATTTAAATATACACTGAAATTTAAAAATTGCTTTATCTTCATTTATTTATTAATTAAATTTTATGATTTCGATAATTCGAGTTTTCGATAGTTCGAGGTAAGCCCGGTCCCGTCCACCTCGAATTATCGAGACTCTACTGTAATTATTTAGAATGAAAGCTCATCGCAAGTCATGATAACCAATTTATTTGCTTGTAGTCAACGAACTTTGACGTTATTCTTGATAAACATTAATACTTTGCATCCAATATGATTAAAACCTCTGTTAACTAAAATAAATTTCTTAAAATACATACTACGTAATTAATGCTAACCAGCTAATAAAAAATCATATGAAATTTTTGTAAGGTTGTGCACAAACCATGGTACATATAAAATCTATCTATTTTAAATATTTATAACGATATATATATATATATATTTGCATATAATAAAAGATGAGATGTTCAATTTACGTTTGTTTCTTTTGTCTTTAAAATTTATTGTCTTAGTCTTATTGATTGTATATTTTCCACAGAGTGCCTTTAACTTAAAATAATGGATTTTATTATCTTTATTTCAATATCGTATACAATGGTTAACTTACATTCAATAATATGAAGATTTTAATGTAACACTGATTTATATTTATACAGTAAATATTCAGTTTAGATTTCTTTTGATAATTCAACTTTCACTCTTAAATTCTTTAAATGTAATCTCTAGTGGCACTATAAACATTGTTTATAATATGTTTTCAGCTATGCAGATTTCTCAGTTCATGTAAGAATTGTTTGTATATTTTATCATGAAGAAATCAATAATTGATTTTTATTATTATATTCTAAATTTCTTTCTTTTCACAACGCATTGTTTTTATTTTTATTTCTTCCCACTTTCGATCATTGGCTAAATTATTGTACATTTATTTTAGGAAAATACAAAATTTAAAATTACGTTTTAATATTCAAAATTCTCTGTTAATTTCTAGGTCAGAAAATACATTAAATCAATTTTCCTATTCCCCCCCTTTTTTTTTCAATACAGAAATTAACAGTTTTCTCCACGATCATTTGACGAAGTTGGTGTTTTCTCCATAGCCCTTCGGCAAAATTCGCATTTTTACGCGATCCTTCAACGAAACTGATGTTTTTTTTGACGAAATTCACGTTTTTTCATGGCTTTTTGATTAAGTTTGCGTTTTTTTTTTCAATCTGTCAACGAAATTAGCCATTTTTCGCGATCTTTAAATGAATTTTGCGTTTTTTCTGCGATTCTTCGACAAAGTTTGCCATTTTTTTCGCGTGTTTTTTTCGTATGTTTTTAGTCTGCAGGTGTCCTAAAAAGTCTGCGACGCCCGTCGCAGCATCGCGTACATTCTGCCACGGGGGTGAACATACATTAAAAAAAAAAATAATAAATACGCATTGAATTGAGAACCTCCTCCTTTTATTAAAGTTGGTTAAAAAGATTCATGTGTAACATAAAAGAATTAAAAGTCAGATCCTAAAAAGTAACTTGTGTGATCATTTCACCTCAACTGCATCCCAATTCCAGCCATAAGATGACAAGAAAAAGAAATGACCCCAACATATATCACAGAACATTTATATATATATATATATATATATATATATATATATATAAGGTCTAAAATTAAATAATTTGTGACAGCTAATGGATGAAAAAAACATAAAAACATACCTTGATTACTAACTAGGGAAGAACTGCCTGTATACTTTTCAACGATCCCAGAACTATAAACTAGCAGGAAGATCCATAAAACTAAACAAACCTACAGTAAAGAAAAAAAAATTACATATATGCATTTTTAATACTGCAGAATCCTACTTATTTCTTTGGTACATTATATAATAAAAATGAGATTTCTTTTTTAACAATTAATTATAAATATTTATACACAGTGAAAAATTACCTCACATTTCCAAATTATAGATTTCTAAAATAAACAAGTTGGAAATTGTACGTCAAACGTTACAAACGAGGTGCGTTCGTACGCACGTTTTAGAATTAAATTCATGATATCCCGTGCGTAGAACGGGTTAAACAGCTAGTTAAGTATATATTTTATGACACTGTTCATACAAATATCTTAACTAGTTATATAAATATTCAGATATATATGTATCAGCTAGTTATATAAATATTCAGACCTAGATGATTTTTAATTCTGTGAAATGAATTATATCGTCTGCAGATTAATTTCTGTAATAAAATAAGCATCTCGGTCGCTTGACGATTTAACATCCATCGGAAGCTGCTATAACAAAAAAGCACCGATTTAAAAAAAAAAAATCAAATTTCTTAATAAATATTTTTATTAATATCTCCTAAAGTTTTGATTCGATTTTAATAAAATTTGAAATGTCTCGACAAAATTCTGCAAAGATAACATATTTTAAATTGCAAACCATTTGGTTGGGTAGTTTTTGCGTTGTTATATGCGGACAGACAGACAGACGGACGGACAGACAGACAGACGGACGGACAGACGGACGGACCAAACGACGACTATAGGTGCTACGTATTTATATAATTACGAACGCACCTAAAAAAGGTATGTCTTTGTTATACAGGCCTTAACAAAATAGAGAAAATGGTCTTGACAAGAGGAAATTTTTCATACGTACATTCTGCAGGGTTGCTACTCATATAGTAAAACGAAATTCCCTGACTTTTCCAGGTGTATTTTAAGAAAGTTTCAATCTAATGGTGTAATACGTGCTAAACACATTGAGGTTAAAACAAATATTGCATGACTCAAACATATTAAAAATTTCCAACTACAGATAATATTGATTGAAGTTTCCGCTTATGCATCCCCCCTCCCCAACAAAAAAACATTGCCTTTAGAACTGTAATAGGAATTGCATTTTTTAATAATTTATGATAGTTAGAAACTTTCAAATAAAATTTTCTCCAAACTGTAAAAACTATACAATATATTTTTTACTGAACCATAGTTCACTTCAGGAACTATCACAAATGAAGAAGAGACATAATGTATATATTAATTAAATAATGCATCTTACTTTAAATGTGGCAGACAAAAAAAAAAGAAGGCCGTAGATTAAAGACAAAAGTAGTGGTTTAAATCCAATTCTTTATTCAGACATCTGCATGGAAAAGTAAGGCAAAATAGAGAACTTTTTCTTGGTCACTGTACTGCATTAAATTATATGGATCTATTTAAGATTACATAGAACATCTTTAAAATTTTAGACGGTTGACATACAATAAAAATAAAGTCCTATAAAATACTGAAGAATTCCAATTGACAAGGAAAACCCGTTATAAAATGAAATAAAATACTTCACTGCATAATAACAAACTTTACAAACTATCATCATAATAACTAAAATCAAACTGCTAGATTATTAAGACGTTAAAAAAAAAAAATTAGAATTCGGATAAACGGAAGCTTGCAACGAAAAATAAACAGTAAATAAGCTATATCATCAAGAATTAACTTTTTCCTCTTCTTTTGAAATGAAATGGCGTTACATTTTTATTTATATGAACGACATGGGGTTTTTAAAAGTGAAAGCATGAGAAAATTAAATTTATCAGTTAATTAAGAAATGACGATTAACGCTAAAGAACAAATAAATTAAACTGAAACTAGAACATAACTTATAATACGACAATGTAAACATAGCCCTAGCATCAGCGCTAACATGGAGGGAATATGAACTAATAAGCCACGCCTCTGGGTGCACACGTAACGAAAGCGATGTCACGGGGGGAACAACACTAGCTAAACTCGCTCCTACAAAACGGCGATGTAGGCTCAGAAAAGAGCGATGCCAATGGCCAGAGAAGATGGCCGATGTTAGACTTAGCAACACTGCACGCTAAAATAAGACCAAAACATACAATAAAAACAGAAATGTGATAGCGATATCACAGATGTTTCCAGATAAGGTTGAAGAGATTTGAAAGGATTTATTAGTTATTTTAATTGTCACTACAAAGTAACAAATATTGCAGAAAAGTTTCAAAAAAATATTTAGTGAATATTAAAAATTTCTCTGTGGATCTGTGGGTGGCAAAAGTAAGAAGTGGAAATTTCAGAAGCAGGCTGATTTAGACTAAATTTCTAAAGAATAAGAAAAAAAAATGGAATTTACGATAGCGGAAACAAGGAGATTTTGCTCACCCGTAATGGGATAAAGTTTGCACTTATTTGGCGATTACCATTAAATTTTTGTTAAATTCCCTGACTTTTCCAGATTTTGGATAAAATATTGGAATTCCTTGACTTTTCCCTGACTTATTTCCTCATTTTCCAAATTATCTGACTTTTCCAGGTTCTCCAGGTAGTGTAGCAGCTCTGATTCTGGCAACCTATTCATTGTTTCGTACACAAGCAATTTTTTAAAATATTTACAAAATCTATTTAAAATGCAGAAGCCAGTTATCTGTTATTGTATACAAACAGAAGTTATTTATCTAATACATGAAATCAAAAGCAATTTTTTTAATACATACATAAACAAGCACAATAGTTCTTCAGTTTTGTTTTCATAGCTGTTTATATCATTTGGCAACAAATCTTACTTCCTTAAGCCCGAAATGTGTTAAGCTTTTTAAAAAAGTGCCAAGATCTCAAAAACAATGATGTACATCAAAAAGAAGTCTTCATCTTTTTAGACTAAAAATGCATAAATAAATAAGTAAAATTCAACAATAATACGTAAAAATATGAATCAAATATTGTTTGAAAACTAGGCACAAAAATTATTATGGAAATACCATTAATTGTTTAGTTGAAGTAAGGGAAAATATAAACACTAGAGTAGGAGTCTTCAACCCAAGGGTTGCGGGCCACAGGTGGTACGCTGATGATAATTTAGAAGCCTGCCATGCCATTTCGAATATTGAAAAATAAAAGTTTTCCGGAAATGCAAAAAAAGATAAATACAGTCACCTCTCTCTTATATGCAGTGCATGATCATCATTTTTTAGCACTACTTTTCTCTTTATTTAATTGCACAATTTATACAATAAATATTACTTTTCAGAAATAGTGGCAACAAAAAATAACTATTCTAAATTGTGTAAGTGAGATAGATACCTCCACATACAACTGCAGATTATTCTTATTTTTAAAATGAATATCAGTGCCTTTTTTTTTTTTTTTTTTTTTTTTTTACGAATAATGTAACTTTTATTTCAAAAGTTATGCACACACAGACATGCAATTCATATAGTACAGGAAAAAAAGGCAATCAGAATTTTTTTTACTAAAAACTAAGTTGGATTTCAAATCTATTTTTCTGTTTTTAACAATCCTTAGTCACAAATTCTGCATAGTTAAAATGTTAATTTTTGTAAAAAAATGTTTTCTAGCCCTGAATAACAAGTCGTATTTATTGTTAATAAAAAATCATAAACATATTTAGAATTCTTTTTAGCTTTATTAGTAAAAGTTGCCAACTTCTCCTTTTTTTGTGTGTGTACATAAATATCCCAGTAATAATAGCATTTTTCATTTTTTGATAGAAAACAAGTAATGTTCTTTATCTCCATTTTAAAAGACTGCTGTACCTCTAGTCATATTTAAAAAATATTTTTTAATTTTAATGAAGTAAATGGATATACTCATTCACGTTTAAATATATAATTTTTTTGTGAAATAAAATCTTGCTCTTTCTTATAAAAAATTAGATCATCCCCCCCCCCCCTAAAAAAGAAAATGCAACACAAATGATCATCGACTGTAAACTGATAGATGGTCCTATGATAACTTGGAAACAAGCCAGGGCATTTTTTAGTATGGCTGAGAATATTTTATGCACCTTCAAAAAATGAACTTGTCAATGTCTGTTGTGAAATAAATACTAATTTTAGTTAGTTTTCATTTCAGAAATGTATTTTCAGTTCATTTCATGCAAAATGCAAGCCCTGACACCCCCCCCCCCAAAAAAAAAAAAGGGCAGAGGCTTTTTTTTATTTAAGAAATGTGGTAGTCTCTCTATTTATCATTATTATTATTATTGAACACAAGAATAAGGCAGTTTTGCCTTACCTGAAAAGAAAGTGCAGCAGTTAGTAATGAAAGAATACAACATTAGAAGGCATTATGAAACTAAGCACAGTAAGAACTATTCTACTTTGTTTGGACATTTTCGTAGTAATAAACATCTATTTTAAGTTATCTATTTATAAATTAAAGTCAGAGCTGAATTATCCGTATAATGAAATTTTGGGATAACATAGAATAATTATAAAATTTAAATAAAAGTTGATTCACCAGTAACCAGCACCGGAGTGAATCAGAACCTAAAATAATTTTGAGAAAAAATATATAACCATATTATCCCAAAATCTCACTATATGGCTGGATGTATAGTAGGTACATTGCAACTGTGAATTAATATAAAGGAATTTAATGAATTACTTAAAATACTCAAATGATGAAAATTAAGTTCTAAAGTTAAAGTGAAAGATATATGAAGATCCTCTGTATATGGATTTCTGGAATCTATCTAAATTTCAGAATTAATATTAATATTCAATAAGATTATACTGATATTAAAAATGTCATGAAAAAATGTTAATAAGTGATATATGATACTTTATTTTGAAAATGTTCTGCAAAGTAAAAACAAAGTGACTCACTCATATGTAGTACAGATTGAAGATAAACAACTCATCTATTGAGTTAAGTAATATTATTTATTTTAACATTGAAATATTTACTTATCAACGAAATGGAGCTCCACTCCATTACAAATAATATGTATCATAATAGTAAACTATATAAGTATTCTTCCTGTATTACAAATCGTCGATAGAGATTCAGTTCAATGTAAATTTGAGGGTGAATGTTCAAAAAAGAAAAAATATGAATTGTTCAAAAAAGAATTTTAAAGTTCCTAAGTAAAATAATTCATGAGTCAATTAAAAAATATTGTCGAAATAATTTAAGTTCAGTTTATAGTGTTCAGTATCAGTCTATAAAGTCTGAAGGTAAATAGTTATTTTAGGTCTCTGAAAGAATTCATTATATTAGAAAATTTATTGAGTAATTCTATAGAGTCTATGGAATCTGTGGAGTATTATCACTGCATAAATTCAGGAAGATGAATTATCTCATCTTGACAATGGATTGTTGGAAAAATCGAGATGGAGAGGATGTTATGTATGATCATGAATGCTAACAGATGCCACACGATGAACCGACTTGAAATCTAACTTATGTAGATGTTAATCGTCACTAGAAATCAAAGTCTGTTAGATGTCAACAGTTTGACCTTCAAAATAGATGACAACCGATTTTAAAATAAAAGATTAGATGAAAAGCATAACTCTGGTCGAGTATCAAACATCAATCGGTCATAATCAATGTAAGCATGGTGAAGATAATAAAGATCTTGATTGAAGTATCATCGTCAGTTGATATTTCTTTTTTACGTTCAACGAAAGATAATAATATCGGTATTAATCATTTGAAGACAAAACGATGGAAATTTTCTTTATTGTGAAGATTACTTATATCAGCATACACTGGGATGACGATAGCAGAATAAAATTAAGATTGCCAAAAATTGAAAAATGGCTATTTGTAAAAACGGACGAAATTCTCACAGACAAGTCAAAAATTGTCTCCATGGCGCAAGGCCTGGGAGCATTTATGGAACCGACCACTCTACTTAATCCTCTGTTGATAAATCAATTTTGCCAGACACCACTTTTTGCAGTTGAGTTTCGAAAACCAAACTTCTATCCAATCAAATAACAGTGCTAATTCCAACTACTCCCAGACGATGTCATGACATCAACAATCAACGCCGCGATCTCAGCCCCACCTGACGGGAGTTGAAGCAGTACACTACACTCGTGGTTAAAGATAGGCTTTAACTGGCATAACAAACCAACGAAACATCACGGAAAATTATCTTGAATGTTCTATGGAGATCTTGGAACTGCGAAATCTAACCTTGAACGCCTCGAGTCAATGACACTGTATAAACCTGGGCACGTAGTGTCGAAAAAGTTGTTTTGAAACGAAGGAGAGAAAAATCCTACCGGAAAAATAGCAGTGGCGATGATATGTAATTTAGCGCAGACTTCAAAACAAATATAGAGTAAATGTAGAAAAATCCATAACTATGAAAGTTATGGTCAAAACACGATAAAATTTTAAATACAGATATAAAATAACCCTCTCTTTCCATTAGACATTTTTTTAAAAAAGAAAATATTAAATTTAAAGAATTTGAGAAAAAGTAATTTTGAAACTTAGAAAAATTATCAGAACATCGCGATTTTGATAATAACTTTTGAGTACGTCAAAAGATACAAAATACATAAGTTCCGATTTGATTTAAATAGCGATTAACCAATTTTAATTTAATGATTAAAAAGGAAATATGCTGTATTATTAATATATTGCTTTTATAAAGATAATTTTAAGATTTGCAGTTATTGAAAAAGTAAGTTAAATTATTTTATGAAGTAATGTTTATTGAAAGTTAAGAGAAAGTTAAATTTGGAATATTAATTTAAAACGTAAATAATTTGGATTTCTAAATATTGAGAGGAACACAAAGATTTTCATCTTTTTTAGGGTTTCGTTCATCTTACAAAACCCTATTACTCCCGCTCTGTTGTCTGTCCGCCACAGAGCCGTTCTCAGAAACTATATAACTTACAGGCATGAAAATTTGTGTACTTATAGCTAAATACCTACTATGAAGCTTAAAATGTTAAAATTTGAAAAAATCATATTATTTTAATATAGAGAGATAAAAAACCAAAATTTTAACAGCCTTTTCCTATTAAATTTAAACATTTTTCGTTATAGTAGCTGTTAACAATTAAAAATCCACAATAAAATTCTTTCTAGAATAATTAATTTTCTACTGAAAGATTTCCACGTGAAAAATGAAATAAAAAGTTTCACCAATTGAAAAAAAAAAGATTAAATTTTCAAACATTTCTCAATAATACAAGGAGTATGAGTATGTGTATGTACGGAAAGCAGATTAATATCACGTTATTAGAGAATTAAAAATAAAATTAATCTGATGTCATATTAGAAGTTTAACGGATTTTTCAAATGTTTGAGAATAATAATACAAAGCGAGGATCAATATGAGTAATAGAGAATAGTAAATATATGAGTTTGAGGAATTTATTGAATCATCATAAAAACCTGATTATGGAAATATTGGCATATTTTAACATTTTGAAAGTGTACAACATGTTTAATTTTGAAATAATTTTTTTTTTTTTAAATATCACATTTTGTCCAAATGACAGATATTATTATGACAGAGTATAATAGCGGGCTTTGCCCACTATCGGGCCTGTTCAGATATTCGAAAAAAAAAAAAAAAAAAACGGAGTTTGTCATAAAGAGAGTTACATATGTTTTTAATTATCGGGGGTGAAACGTGTTCCTCAATTAATGCATTTATTTTTCTTTTAATGTTACGTGAACGACGTCACGGGTAACAGCTAGCTAACTAATCTTCCATAATATGTTAGCTCCAAACATGGGCGTTTGCTAGCAACAATATAGTTTAAAATCAATGTAGATATTTTTAAAAGAACTGTCACAAAAAGTCTCACTTTCTAAAATACGCAATTTGGCAGTAAGACCTGGATTACAGAGGATTGCGCAATAGGTTTAAATATCGATTTTATATGAACTATTTTCTTTTAAATATCGCATTTAGTCCACATGACAGACATTATTATGACAGAGTATAATAGCAGGCTTCGCCCGGTATCAGGCCGGTTTAGATATTCGAAAAAATAGACTGGTAAATTTTTACTTTATAAAAAACATGATTTTTCTTTTTGTTGCTAAATGAAATTTATTTTGATTTATTAAAGAAAGGATAAAGTGTTTTGAAAGGAATATTAAATGAAACTCTTTGTGCAATCTACGATCAAACTTATCCACTTGTTACAGGCTCTCACCCCTGAATTATTTTATTTTTTAAAATAATTATGTTCTTTAAAATAACTCCCTTTCCCTATTAACAAAATATCAGCTGTAAAAACAGCCAAACTACAAAAAAGACTAAATTTTTTTTTCTGCCCCCCCCCCCCTGACCCCTCCTCTATTCTAAAAATTCACCCCTTTTTCTGGGGATGGGCAATGGAAATTTAACAGATGATGATTTATATATTGTTTCTACAAAGTAACAACACAGCATAAAAATCTTTAAAAAAATAGTTTTAAAATTTGTGTGCTGGGAGGGGGAGGGAGAAGCAGAATTTTTTTGGACGGAGGGAGGAATAATTTAGATAATTATTTAATTATTGTTGCAAAAAAGTTATAAATACAGCGAAAAAAAAAACTTTTTTAAAGACTTTATTAAAGTGTGTACTGGGGAGGGCGCAAAGAAAAAAGGGACTTTTTTTTTGGGGGGGGGGGGGGGGAATAATTTAGATAGTGATTGAAATATTGTTTCAAAAATTCACAAATAGAGCAGAAAACAATTAAGAATTTTAAGGATTTTAAATTTTAGGAGATGCATTTGAAGGGGGAGGGTTTTCATGAGATGAGGTTGAGGGGGCAGGGGGATAAAAGCAGAGATTTTAGGAGGAGGGGATAATTTAAGTGGTGGATTAGGTTTATTCATTGTTAGTATAGCTACTAAATAACTCAAAAAAGAAATTTAAAATTAAAAAGTTAAAGGTTAAACTATGCATTTTTTTGGTACCAGAGGTGGGGGGAGGGGGTTTAAAGAGGTAAACAGTAACTTTGAGGGGGGGGGGAGAATTAAATGATTGATTATTTATTGTTACAATAAAATAACAAATGAAGAAAAATATGAAAAAAAAAAAGATTTTTAAAGATTTTAAATTTTATGTGGTGGTGGTATTTCATGGGGGGAGGGGGGGGGGGAATTTAGATTTTTTTTAAAGTGAAAATCTGCTGAAATAAGGAAGATTCTTATCCATTTCTACTTCTAAATTAATGATAAAAACTGGTTTTTAAAAAAAATTTAATAATTTTTTTTTTTTAAATCTCGATTATAAGTTTTCCCAAATTTTATTCCTTTCGCTTTTGAAAAAGGGGGGCTTACAATCAGGATTTTACGGTATATGCAGTTAATGTATGAATATAACAGATTTTTTAAAATTATTAATTTAACCAAGAACACAAATTTATGTTGCAATTTTTATTAAAAATGCACTTAATTAGCAATATCCATTGCATGTGTTTTCTGCAATTCATTTTTAAATTCTTCTAAAAAAATCATGGGATATACTTAAGTAATCAATTTTTTTTTCATATGAAAGTTATTTTTTAAACTGCCAAATTCATCTGATTACTGTAGTTTAATACTAATTAAATGAAATTAATTTTAGCTCAGTCATGCATTGATGAAATCTAACAAGAGAACTTCCTTTAATTTCAACTGCGTGAAAAATGCCAAGACAGGAATCTAAGTATGTGTTGTGTAGTGCACAGATGGCGAACCATAGTATGCCAAATTTTTCTAAAAAATATTTTACCTGGCCATGATGTGCCAATACTTTTTTTTTTTTTTTTAGTATTAAAAAATATGGGTAAAATACATGTGGGGTTTTTATTTTAGACAGTAATGAATAATAATAATAATATTTCTGTTGCTGCCTCTTGAATACCAAATAAGTAATATCAGGCCGATAGTTTAAGATACATTAAAAGGAATGCAAGCTGAAATGGAATCAAATAATTGGAATAAATCTAGAAACTAAGCATATTTTAACAATTTTTCTGAGCTTAGCATTTTTTTTTTAACTGTTAGATTAATTTAATCTGAAAGGTCTAAAATAATCTGCAGCATTCCTATTGCTATGCTGCATTGTTTCTGTCACTGGGAACTTCCACAATACACATTAATATAAAAACCTCTGTTAATTATTTATTACAAATAAAAAAATATATAGCATAATAAGGCATTCTACATAACAAAAATTAAAATACTAACATTTTAAACACAAAATACCCCTCCCCCCCCCACTTTTCTTTTTGTTAATGCTGTACCTTTACAAATGAATGTATTGAAAATACAAATACACACCTCTAATAAATTACTATAATATAATCATATCTTGAAAAAAAAAAATCTGTCAAGTGTGAGTATACCTCGTGCTCAAAGGGTTCCATACATAGAATTTATTCACTACTATTTATTAATTAATAAACTCCTACTACCCCTAATTTTTTCAGAACTTAGTTTCAGTATATTTGGTAATAGAAGGAGGGGGCATATTTTTTCAGTACTTTCAACGATATCTCTGAAAATATAATAACTAAAATTAAAAAATATATAATTTTGAGTTTGATGTTACAAGATCTTTCGAACGATTCCCTACATGTTATATAAAAAGAAAATTTATTTTTCAAATAACTTAATATCTCGGATAATTACCAACAATTTTTTTCAAAAATCATTATTAAATACCCATGGATGATTCTGCGTCGATAGATACCTTGAGCGCCCGTTAACTCCCCTGCTGACTGCCCGAAAATTAAAGTTTGTGTGTAACAGAAAAATGCATTTAAAAAAAAATATATGTTGCCTAGGAAAATCGCTACAGTTTTCCTGCAAGGTTTAAACAGACTTCTGCTACCCCTAATTTTTTCATATTGTTAGTTTCAGTAGATACGGAAATAGAGGGAGGGGGGGGGGACATATTTTTGCAGTGCATTTTTGATGATATCTCTGAAAATATAATACCTAACATTAAAACAAATATATTTTTGAGTTCGGTATTATGAGATCTTTCACACGATACCCCACACAATAGACAAAAAGAAAGCTTTTTTTTTCAAGTAACTCAATTAGCCCTCTAAATTTTTCCTAAACATATTTGTGAATGGCTAATAATCTGAAAATACGTGGGTAAAAAGGCTTTATAACTTTTCCAAGTTTGAACTTTCCACATCCCATAGTTTATGAGAAAAAGGGCTCTGACAGACGAACAGACAGACACACGAGTGATCTTATAATGGTTCCATTTTTACTTTTTAAGTACAGTCTCTCTCTCTCTCTCTCCCCCCTCCTCCTACCCCCCCCAAAAAAAAAAATAAAACGTATGTTGTAATTTTTAAATGCTCTTTTACAAAAATATTTATTAATGAATCAAATTAGTGTAATTAATAGATAAAAATATTTTTAATTCAAGCATTTTTCTACATCTATTGGGAGAAAGATGCTTCTAGAATAATCCCTACACCTATAAATTAAGTGCGCTACACACTTAATGAGTAGGAAAAATTTTTTTGCCCTCTAACTTAGCATCGGAAAAAGTTATTTTGTAGCCTTGTGGTAAAATCACATTAACAATGTTACAATTACAAAACAGCAAAGATTTCATGCAGAAAGATTTCCGTTTTGCAAATATTATATTTTTGAATGGAAGAAAATAAATATCCATGCAACAGCTCAAGGGATGTTCAGCAGATTATTAATGATAAGGAGTGAGGATATTCTGCATTTTGTATATAATTGAATATTAGTATACTTAAAGCATAAACGATTCTTGGAACTAAGTGCTGAACAGCCACAGATTCTGAGGTGTTTAATAAAGTACTACGAAACATCAATAGCAAATTTCCTTCAAAAACAAAAACAGAAAAAGTTAAAAAGAAAAAACTCACCATAAGACCTCTTTGCACCATCCTTGTCCTTGCCCAGAAATATATGAACTTCATTCGCTTTGGAAGTTTGACAAGAATGGGTGTTGCAGGTGGGGCAAATATTTTTGCAGACGGACTGGTTGATTTTAATGGGCCTCTGTATCCATTAGCAACTGGCATTAATCTAAAATAAATACATATAAAATTTTAAGATAACATACCTAGAATTTAAAAATATAATTGCACAAAAACATTCTTAATATATATATATTTAAAACAAAATCCTTTTTTTGTTATTGACCATGAGTTTTCCATTGAACCACATTTAATATTTATTTTTTTAAATGAAACGCTCAGTTTATAGTTTACTGACAGTTCCAAAGAAAAGGTAGTTCATCATGACACATTTTTTCTCATCTTAACAATCTCAATATGGTATTCCTCAACCCTTTAATAAACCATTGCACAATAAAGGTTATCAAAAATATGAAAAGTACTTATGAAAAATTTGCACCAATGAAAATTACATTATGTCAAGCATGAAATATATTTTTTTCATTAATAAAACTAAAAATAAATAAAAATATGTCAAAATTATGCAATATTTGTTGATTTTGCACTTTTGTAACAAAAAAGATTAGAATTAGAAATTTAGTTCATTAATTTATCTTAATTTTTTACAGGTTGATTACTTTATTTAGAAATAAAGTATATATTAAATGAATCAGGCTTTAGTTTTCAAGTATAAAATTAAAATTAATAGAAATCAGGCTTTAGTTTTCAAGTATAAAATTAAAATTAATAGAAATATACATACTATTAATAGTAAATAGAGTTTAAAATAATTGTTTATGGAGTTAAATTAGCCAGTATAAGACTACTTTTTTATGAAAATTATTTTTGTAGGTTTATTATAAGTTCATCTAACAGTTCCTTGTTAATTTTTAGGTAGATTTCGTAAGAAATACTACCTATTACATTCTCACCTAAGTTGGAAATTTTGAAAAATTTTTGCAGATCTACGCCGATCATGACTCCCAGAAGCCAAAACTACCCCCAGTTCAAAACTTTATATATCTATCTATCTATCTATCTATGTCACTTTTTTCTGACCACGATAACTGGAAAAATTCTGCATTAATCTTTTACAAACTGATACATAAAATTAAGGGGCATAAAATCTCGGTCAAGTTCGTTAATGGGCAAAATCGAACCAAGGGGGGGAGGGTGGGGGGGCTTTTTGTGAAAACAGAAAAAACCTCATAATTTCTTAATTATGATACATATCGAATCCGTTTAAAGTTATTATTACTTCTAGGAGAAGGGCCGAAAATGTATGTATGACAGATTTTTGATATAATTAAAAATGGCCCCAAGGGGGGGAAAAAAGGGGGGTTTTAGAAGAAAAAAAATCATAGCTTCGTCAATTCACAAGATATCAAATTCGCGTAAATTTATTATTAATCCTCTTAATATTATCTAAAACTTTTATATTGACAAGTTTTTTATAGGACCAACCGTTATAGCAAAAAAAAAAAAAAAAAAAAAAAAAAAAAATCCCTGCCGATTCCGCCTGCAAACAAGTTAGGTTTCGAAGTAGGCGGTTCCAACTGCTGCATCATCGTAAAAAGGTCATTTCTTCCGCAATTCCCGACAAACAGGCGCCCCACGGTCTGCGTCTTCGAAATCTACCTGTGCCTGTAGGCCGAGCCGTCAGGGATTTTTTGTATTCTGTTGTATTTTGACAGGTACATATTTATTAAAAAGAGAAAAAAAATAGAGGACTGATTCTGAAATACTGTAGCATTAATTTTAGAAAAATTACTAAAGATGAATTTGCCTGTTTTTTGTACATTTATCAGGATTCAACCTAAGCCACAATATTATAAGTTTCGAGACGCAACTAAAGTTAAACCGCTACTTTTAAACAACAAACTCATAAAGTTTGTAAATAGTTTTTAGAATGTTTTTCCAACCAGAAATCACGAATAAAAGAAAGCAAAAAAGACAGAAAATAACGAAATTTCATCTGAATGGACGAAGATATATATCCCTCTTTATCTTTGTGTTAATCAAAGTAAAAGTTTTACGGTAATTAAAATTTGCAAACAGGGTGTACCGTTGTAAAATTTTAAACTGTAGTTTTTATTGATATTATTAAATAGTTTTAAGAAAGTTTTATTATTTAATAAAGAAAAATGCAATTATTGTGATCAAATTAATAGTGTGTTAAAAATGTTTGATTGAAAATCTTTTAAAGAAATTTTTAAAACAACACGGCTTTTACAATCTTTAACTTTTTGCAATATTTTTCTTTCATACTTTCCTTACAAATGTGCTCTATAATTGTAATGACCAGATTTTCAAAAAGTTAATGAAATAAAATGTCATTAGAAATTTTAAAATACATTAACAATTACTTTTTATTTAATATTTTATTTTTAAAAACTAAACTAATTGTACTGCTGAAAATTCTATTTTTAATTTTATGAAATGCACCTTAAAAAATGTCAAAAAAAACAAAAAAAAAACAGCTCGATAGTTGAAAAATGAAAATTCGAAAAGTGTATATAACTGTATGACGCGGTATTTGGCTAAATATCGCAAAATTTGGTGATAATAGTAGGCTGCTTTACATGATGTGCACCTTATGAAATGCATCTTGGCTAAAGCTGACTAAGTGTTCACCTAATTCAGTATTGGTGAACACTAGGAATCTTCTATAATCGGGTTCACACGATTTCGCTTAGTGTGTTTGAGTAAGATTAATTCTGATAAACTAAGAAGAGAGAACTATCTTTTCTTCTCGGTACAAGCCAGAAAGACTTTTTCGCCTTTCCAAAAAAAAAAAAAAAAAAAAATCGGTAATCTTTTTTTTTTTTGGAGGGGGTGAGGGGCGCAAAGTTTGTTCTTGCCCCGGGAGCCAAAAAACGTAGCTACGCCACTGACTGTGTTAGCTTAACAGGAGAAATAATTAAAACATAATATCGACATTGCAGAAATATGTCAAATATTTTACAAGGTTTTACCAACACCTCCCAAATATTAGTAATATTAATCATGTATATAAAAAAATTTAAGCACGCCAATATTTGCATGATTTTATACAACAGCTTAGACTATTAGGGATCACAAAAGATAATAAGTAAAATAATATATATTATTCATAAGAAAAAAATATTTTGCTAAGATTTAGCCAATATATTGTGTCAATGTTGCAGAGTTTCCTCTAGGTAGTTTCAGCAGGGTGCTTTACCCTGCCTGCCCTTTGGTCTGCAAAGTACACCCTTTTTGGCCTCTTATCCAAAAAATGGTGCCCTTACTGCCATCAGTGTTAAAAAAATTATTGCATAGTAAAAATTGATTTATTGTCATGAATTAAAAAGAGTGCTTCAACTTTTAAAAAGTAAAAGTACCTTTAGAAATCAAAAAAGTGCCCTTAAGAACCTAAAAAGTGCCCTTAAGAACCTAAAAAGTGTCCTTAAGAACCTAAAAAATGCCCCCAAGAGCATAAAAAGTGCCCTTTCACATCCAGCAGCACCCTGCTCTTTTTAAAACCTGGAGAAACTCTTAACTTGTTAATAAGGATAAAACTTAAGGCTGGCTTAACACTTCAACGTTATAAAAATAGCATAGAGTTATCAGGCATGAATGCTGGAGCTCACTGAAAAAGCTGAACTATGTGCATAAAACAAATTCATAACAATATAAATGCCTGCAAACATGCAGAATAAAATGTTGTTATAAATGAAAAAGATATTAAAACTATTATTTTTAGTTGTAACAATTTTCCTTCATTTGTACAATATTATGAATTCAAACAGATTTTCACGTTAAAATTGTTGCACTATATTAGCATTGTTGGACAAAATGAAGCAAACAACAGTGCAGCATGCATACATATTAAAAGAAATAATGAAGTTATTAGTGTCACAGCACGAGCATGTGCATGCATTGTGAGTACAAAATACAAATAAAAAATTTAATTTGCATTACAGTTTTATGCTTTTTAAAGGATAGTTCTTTTTTCAAATATTACTTTTCTTTTTTCTTATTTTAGTTTTTTTTCTTCAATTTTGCATTTGAAGGAATACTTGTAAACTAGGAACACTGGAAAATGGTGGTAATGCAACATAACCAAGCACGGATCCAAGGGAGAGGTCATGGGAGTCATGACCCTCTCTAAACGAAAAACATTTTTATAAAACAATACATTTTTTTAAATATGAATATGTTTTAAAGGTGTTTTCTTTTTTTCCTGCTAAAAAATTCTAATCTTTCTGATACATTCACAGAGTTAGTTTTACATAGAAATGCATGAAAGTGGCAGGCATTATTGTTTAAGCACCAAATACTCGAACATCATTTTTAATTTTCCTATAAATGTGGTACATTTTGAATTGTTATTTGATTACTTCATCCTTTCCATGATTGTCAAGCCTGAAAACAAACGTGAATGTTGAGAAAACTTTCTGTAAGATTCTTTACTTTTATAAGAAAATGGGAAATATACTAGGTGTGCAACTAAGTTTCGGGGTTTCACACATTTTGAATTACGCTAATGGCCCATGTAGTCGACACACATGTCTAAAGTTGTGTTTTTCGAATAGCTTGGATATCTATTAACAATAACCAGACGTAATAACAACACATATCTAAACGCAAAAATATTTTTTCTAACAACGAAAATGTCGAGTTTTGTGCCAAATAAAAAGCATTTGCGGAAAGCTTTGCTTTTCTGCTTTAACTTGAAAAAAGTGCAGCTGAAGCACGTCGTTTGCTTGAGGAGGCTTACAGCGAACATGCACCATCGAAAACTACCTGTGAAAATTGGTTTAAACGCTTCAGAAATGGTGATTTCGACACTGAGGACAAGGAGCGCTCAGGAAGACCCAAAAACAATTGAGGATGCCAATTTGTAAGCGTTATTGGATGAAGATGATACGCAAACACAAGAACAACTTGTAAAGGCATTAAACATGACTCGCCAAGGTATTTCCAAATGTTTACATGCTATGGGAAAAATTCAAAAAGAAGGAAAATGGGTGCCGCATGAGTTGACTAAGAGACAGATGGAAAATCGAAGAGCCACTTCCAAAATTTTGCTTTTGCGGCATGAAAGAAAGAGTTTCCTGCATCGAATTGTTACTGTCAATGAGAAGTGGATATATTTCGAGAATCCCAAACGCAAAAAATCGTTGATTTCACCTGGCGAAGCATTAACATCGAAGGCATGGCCAAATTGATTCGGGAAAAAAACAATGCTCTGCGTTTGATGGGACCAGAAAGGAATCGTGTACTATGAGCTGCTGAAACCAGGCGAAACTGTTAATGGGAATTGCTACCGCCAACTGAATAATTTGAACCATGCATTGTTCGAAAAACGGCCAGAATGGGACACGAGACAGGAACAAGTAATATTGGAGCACAACAAAGCTCCATGCCATCGCACTTCCACCGTCCAGGACACCATCAAAACACTGAAATAAGATCTGCTAACGCACCCGCCATATTCACCAGACCTGGCCCCTTGCGATTATCCCATGTTCAGGTCGATGGCACATGGCTTGGCTGGGCTACACTTGGCCGATTTCGAAGACGTGCAAACTTGGTTGGATGAATGGATTCGGTCCAAAGACGCGTCTTTTTATCGTCGAGGCATTCCTGCATTGCCAGAGAAATGGCGAAAAGGTGTAGCTAGCGAGGGATGATACTTTGAATAAATCATTTGTTGCATTTCTTTTAAATTTTTCCATTTTTTGTAGATAAAAAAACCCCGGAAACTTAGTTGCGCACCTAGTATATCTTGGTATCTGAATAAAAGATGCAAAATTGATAGATTTAACGAATATATCTGCAAATTTCATGCATTTACAAAAGAAAATTAATTTGGGTATATGTCAGACAATAGTCAGTTTGGATCTAAGATACAAAAAATTGCTAATGGAGACATTGGAACCCCCCCCCCCAAAAAAAAAATAAATAAATAAATAAATAAAATAAAAAGAAAGAAAAGAAAAAAAAAACAGCAACATGACTCAGGACTAATAGTCACTGAAGAAGATCTAGCCCTCTAAATGGAGGGCTGAATCTGCCTCTGAACATAACTATTAACTAGGACTTCCCTCAAAGGGATTAGTCTGAGTGATATTTCTCAGAACATAGGGTTAACAATTACGATATAAAGAAGATACAATGTGTGAAAAAGAGCAAATTAAATGATAGAATTACAAAACATCATATATAAATTCATATATACTGTTATGTTTTCATATATATATATATATAATTTGGCAAATAATCTCATTTTCTTAAGTTGGAATAGCTCAAAAATTTAAAAAACAAACAAACAAACAAACAACAAAAAAAAGTCGGATTTTTTTTAAAACGCCAAGCTTTTTAAAGTCACGTAATCAGATTTGCAGCCGAGAGCGTATTTTAGCAAGTGTAGTTTAACGCAAATTTAATTTCATTGTTAAAACATTTTCTTTGTGACAAATTTTTACATTTGAATTTAAAAATTTTCCTCCTTGTTTATTTGTATAACTATTTATAGAAACTCATACACTTCAAACCACATTGATAACAAGCTTTACTACAAGCCTGATTACGAAACTGTAGCCTAAATTCCTACTAAAGTAATATAAAAAATCTTTCGATAACTTCTGTAAAAATCAAATTGAAAAAAATACATATATTTCAAAGATAATACTTCTTGATTATTTTCTAGGAGACTCTACCCCCTGCGCTTTTACTGCTTCAAACCTCAGACTTTTCTTCTGCCTGTCTGTCTGTCTCTCTCTACAATCTGTTTGTTTCCCTATCCGTTCTTCTACCCATCTCCATACCCGATTGACTGTCTCTCTACACGTCTCGCTACATGTCGTATATTTCCCTACTGGTTTCTCTACCCATTTATCTGTTTCTCTAACCATCGCTGTCTAACTACTTTTATGTCTAGCCGTGTGTCTATACTGTATTTCTCTCCGTACCCATCTGTCGACTGCCTCTCTACTCGTCTGTATACCCGTCTCACTATCCATGTGTTTTTCCACCGCATCTTTAAGCGTCTCGCTACCCATCTGTCTATCCGTCTCTCTAACTGTCTCGCTTCCCGTTTCACTATTCGTCTCTCGACATGTCTGTCTGTCTATATACCCCCTCTCTCTACCCGTCTGTCAACTCGTCGCTGTACTCATCTCTGTACTCGTCTCTCTATTCACCACGCTACCCGTCTCGCAACCTTTCCCTCTACATGTCTGTCTACCGACCTGGCTACTCGTGCCTGTACTCATCTCCCTACCTATCTCGCTACCCCTCTGTCAACCCTCTTTTGTCTCAGTACCCGTCTGTCTATTCGTTTCGCTACCCGTTAGCTTATCTATGTCGCTATCCGTCTCTACCCGTCTCTCTACCCGTTCGTTTACACGTCTCTGTACATCTCGCCACCTTCCCAATATTTAAACAATTTAGTATACAGAAGCTGTTCATCTGTTATTAAATGCAAACAGAAGTAATTTATCTAATAAGTGTAATCAGATGCAATTTTTTTAAATACATACATATACCAGCATAATAATTCATCAGGTTTATTTTCATTGTAGTTTATGTCATTTGGCAGTAAATCTGAACTTATTAAAACCGAACTGCGTTAAGCTTTTTAAAAAAGCCCCAAGGTCCGTATAACTGGGAAGGAAAAGTACCCGAAGGGCTACAATATACATGTTATTAAGTTAAGTGAAAGTTTCGTAATCGAGTTCGCAGCAATTGCTTATGTCAGAAAGCGTGGCTTAATGCCATTTTAAATTCATTTCTGTAACTTCCTTTTACTTTTTTTTTTAGGGCGGGTGGGGGGGGGGGGGATGAGGGTTCCAAATATTTACACTTAAATTCAAAGTATTACCCTCATGTTAATATTAGTGTTGTTTGTATTATTATGACCGAGCTTCATTCGAAACAAATGTAAAAGACTTCTTCCACAGTTTTTTTTTCTAGGAGAAACTTCCGTAAACGGGCCCAAAGCTAATCGGAGAATTTAATATCATTATTGTTTGTAACTCTTATAGAGTTAAAACAATATTGTTGCTAGCATTACTCTTGTTTGAGACCAACCTTGTTTGTGTATCTGAATGGGGAAAAGTTCTGTATCATGTGCTGGTTGACACGATTGGCAAAAAAAATTAAAAATGGTGCTAAAAGGCAGTTTTAGCATCTTACCAAAATTTCCTAGAGAGAGGAAAAATATGTTTTTCAAGTATTTACAAATATACATTTATTAAACCATGTTTTTGCGTCATCTTAAAAATATAAGTACGATGCTAAAATAAAATTTTATTGCCATTTTCGATATTTTAATGAAAATACATAACAAACATATATAACAAAACTAAGAGACATTTTTGTGATAAATAATTGTTGTTGTCAGGGGAAGGGGGGGGGGGGGGGGCAAATTGTAAACAGTTAATAAGCGAACTAACAGATTACCGAAAATAACTTGTGGGAATTATAAATAACTTTTAAAATCTTAAAATGGAGAAGTGGTCCGTATAAAAATGCAAAACATAATACGCCTGATATAAGTATTTTTTAATTTTTTGATATTTCCAAAAGAACAGATAAAAGGGTAAAACTCCCGGCGAAGATGTCATATACTCACCATGTTGGCGCGATTTTCCCCCTGCCAATTTGGCAAAAACTGTTTGTTGTGTTTATTTACTTTTATTTTTTATTTTAATTCTATAGGTTATTTTTATATGTATGCCAATATTTATTGATATCAAACTATTATTTATTTATTTTTATTTCCTTTTTTAAAATAGTAGAAGTTACGTTTATTACGTTATTTTATTTTTATATTGAAATAAAAAATCACGTGATATTATTGCCTGATATTTGTGACTAAAATTCAAAAACAAAGTTTTCGCCAAATTGGTGGGGGAAAAAATCGCGCCAACGTGGTGCGTATATGACATCTGTCATTTCACTTATGTATTGGTACTTTTATGTTAACTTGGCGCAGTTGATAACTCGCCAAATATTGTTCTCATAACATCTTTATATTTCATTAATTTCATTTAACGGTACTTACGTATTATCCGTGCCAGTTTTAAGCCAACTGTGCCAATGGAGCCAATATTACTAATTATATTAAGCCTTATATATTTTTTTCTTGCTACATGGTACATGCCTGTGAATAATCTATAATATTATTCTTTCTTATTTACTATGCTATTTACCATTTATTAATTTTACTATAATAATGTTATTTACTATTTTTAACAATGTTAAAAATTTAATAAACATATATTATATTTTATTTATTTTATATTAATTACCATTTTTAACTATGTTATTTGATAATGTTAAATTACTGTGTTTGAAAACATGATTGGCAACGATAAACAAGATTAGTACTTGGCAGCCATTTTTGGCGATCAATGTCCTGTCACGGATGATACGTAAGTACCCATTTAACTATAAACCTTTCACTCATTTCATTTGAAATACATACATTAAAAATTCATGTCTTCCACTCATTTAATTTAAAATACATGCTTTTCACTAATTCCATTTAAAATACTAAGAAGAAAATAAAAAGAAATAATGTCGCAAATCAAAATCTTTTATTTAAACATCATAGAATTGATTCCCATTTACACACGCGAAATAAAAAGCTGCCAATGTTGAGATTTGCGCCAAATCTCTAATACAAAGTTATTGCGGATTTTTTTCTTTCAAACAGAAAAAAATCCAGATTAATTTTCCATTTTTAATAAATGGAAATATGTTTTATTGTACTGATATTGTATTGTATTGTGTGTGCATATTTTTTTGCTCCATGTTACTCCATGAACTTTTAAAATCTTATTATTTACGAAAATCTCCGCCGGTGAAAATGACGTATGTACTTTAATTGTGCTTTTTTTATCTATTTTTTAAATATAATTTCCAAACGGTTTGACATTTATTCTTGGTAATAAATAGACGTCGTTGTCACCTTTATAGGTACCTGCTGTAAAAATTTGAACGAAATCCGTTAAATATTTTTTGAGTTATGCTTGACGAAAGGTTTTAATATCCATCGTAGCTATATATGGGGCAAAGTAATACTGCGCTGTGTATGAGTCTTCGTTGCACTCAGACAATTATTTTGTTACTCATCTACAAAAAATCATTTTTTAAAGTTATAACTTTCTTTGGTACTTCTTCATTACCCTGTCAATGACCATATCCACCAGCTGAGAGGGATAATTAAGAAAAATAATGTAAATAATTAAATATCCAAGATTATTATTTTCTTCTGTTTTCATTAATATACTAGATGGAACCTGTCAAAACTTGACGCAAAAAAATACTATAACAATATCAGTAAAATAAGCTTCTTTATTATTTATGAAGGGACGCGTATAAAACAGTCTTTCAAATATTTTATTTAAATTTTTTTCAACAGTCAAATACAGTACTATTTCCGATGCAAACTCCAAACAAACAATCCGTAAATAACTGTGTAATGCAAATCAGTTTGACATTACCACCATATTCCCCACGGCAAGAAAAAAAATTCATGGACCTATGAAGTATATACAAATAGTATATTCCTACGTTCATATCATATTCAGTAAATAACAGAACATAGTAAATAAAGCACACATCTCCCCCCCCACCCCCTGTGATAATGCAACCGAATGAGCTCCTATGCGCATATGCATTGCATCTGACTGTCGAAATTCGACATTAAAAAAGTTTTAAAATGTCCTCTTTAATCATTGTTCGTTTCAAATCCATATCTTCTGAAACACATCCACTGTTTTAAGCTAATCAATTTTTATGCAAAGATTAAGAAGTTTTTTACAGTAATAAATCTATCTGCAGATGAGGGAGATTTTTAATGTTTTCAAGTGTAATTTATTTGTATGGTTTCTTCGGTTCCTTGACATAATCAGGATGATTATCCCTTTTCCATCACAGTCGGGGATATTTTTCCTCATATACAGTTGACAAATGTAAAAAAATAAAAAAATGCAATTCCTAGCATATCCTGATACCTGATGGAACATATTCATCAACGAATTCAACATATCAATTTTATGTTCAACATAAACTAAAAATAGTCTTTTTTTTTTTTTTTTTTTTTTTTTTTTCCTGACAGATTTTTGTTTAGCGCCAAAATGTTCTATCTTATGGATAGTCTGATCTTATGATTTATCACTTTAAAAAAAAATATATATATATATTATTCACTTTTTATGATGGTTAGGGAAATCTATTTTCAATTGTGGCAACTTTCCCAGGGGCTATTTTACATTATTGAAGTAAACTGGTGGTCATTGATAAGATAGAATTGAAAAACTTTTCATGCTTGAAAATTATTTAAAAAGTCATTAAATTAATCGGCAGTTTTCAAATAAATTTCAATCGAAAGCTAATTTTTTTTCTAATTGATGATGTAAGAATTGAAATTGTAAAATGTAGTAAAAAATAGAAATTTGTAGTATTTCGAAGTGATGTAAGCGCGATGAAAGCTAAAGCGATAGTGCCTTTGTTCTTACAACTGTTGTACATTTCTAAAAATTGCCACTGTATTTTGGCTGGCGTCCAAAAGTGGAAAACATTTTTTGACATCGAAAGAGAAATTCACAGTGAAAGAAATAGGACTTTGCGCTAATAAGGAACTGTTAAATGAACTTATAATAAATCTACCAAAATAATTCCTATGAAATATTAGTCTTACATTGTTTATTCTAGCTAAAAATACAATATTTATTTCAAGATTTTCTTCTACCATAACACTATTTTTAATAACTTTAAATTTCCTGAAATCCTTTACTTTTGTGATTTTTTTTATTAAAAAAGGAAATCTTCTATCCTATAATTTAAAAAAAAGTAATTGGTAACATGTAATCAAGGTATGCAAAAATCAGTAAAATTATGTCATGTTAACACAATCATATACATTTTTGTCTTTAGTTTTATCAATGTTAAAATGCACGTCAAGCTAAGCATAACGTCATTTTCACCGGCGCAAACTTTTCACACGTACTTCATATACCTTACATTAATGCTTAAACACCATGCACACAAATATAAATATATTTTGTATTTAATTGTAATGAAAAAATGGCATCAACAAAGTTATAATGCATAATGATAAAATAAACCCAATGGACAATATTCCCGTGACGTCACAATAAATATGAATTTTTATTCGCTTATAAAACGCGCGGATAAGTATTTTTACTGAAATGTAACTTGCAAATTAACAAATTTGGCCTTAAAACCGCGTGCTTTTAATTTTTATTATTTCTCTTTTATTCACTGTGCTTCGGAACAGTAGGCGTTATCCGATTATGACGTCATTAGCAGATGTAAAAGTTTAATTGAAAATTACGGTTAATTAATTAAATTTCCGAACAAACGAATGCACGATAACAAATCTGTGTCCAAATATCTTTCATTTAAAAGAAAAATTATGTAATTTGATGCAGTAGTTTGTTCTCACGGATTGTCGAAAGAAATCGCTTAGCGTTTTAAATATATAGATTGTAAATTTTATTGCTGAAAGTTACTAATAGTTGACACTCAGCTAGGTTTCTGCGAAATTTTTTATTTATTTATTTTTTAAAGATTCTAACAGCAATGTTCTTTCATTTGTTTATTGGCTTTGGCATTATAGTTTGTCAATAGGTTTTTTTATTTTATTTTATTTATTTTTTTAATGGAAAGCAGACGATGGGATAAGGGAGAAGTACACTTTTTTTTTATTATTGTTTACAGTTTTAAATATTTACCCCTCCCCCTTCCCTCTCTTATTTTCTGGTCATGATTTCTACATATTTTTTCGACAATTTTAGGAACAGCCAGAATGGCATAAAAAAAAGCTGATTTCAGTGAAAACACTAGAAACTTACATGCTATTACACAATCATGCAATGAGAAAAATGGTCTTTTTCAAATCAAATTTTAATCTTTTTATTTCAAAATAAGAAATTTTATTTATTTATTAAAATACATGCCAATTACTTAAAAATTAACAGTTAACAATACATACAGAAATGGCACAATTCTGTTATCACATGTTAAAGTGGATTTTTAAATAATTATATACAATTTAATTTAATAAGCTCATTAAAAAGTTTCATTAATTATACTTTTCAGTAATTGTAAGTAACCAAATTCAGTGAATTATTAACCTGGGTGTTGAATTTCTGATATTCTGCTCACTTTCTCTCACAGCTTGATTGCCTCTTAGGCTTGTCACTTCCCGAATACAATTTCGTTGTAAGTCCGTAATCTGTAAAAAAAACCTACAATTTAATATCACATATAAACCATGCTCCAGAAATGATAATCATATTAACTAACAGTTTGCTGCATCAGATTAAGCATCTCATTTCCACTTAAAATGTATCTTTGAATTGAAATTTGAATGAAATACAGTGTCATGAAAAATCGAAGAGTGTGGAAAATATTATTACAAATATCTCGGCAACTCATTATCCGATCAACTTCACTCTTTATGCAAAATTTATGTTTTTTTATTGTCTTTTATATTCACTCCTTAAAATAAACAATTTTGAAAATTTTTATATACCTTTTATCAGAACGAATATTTCGAAAGTCCGAAAAAAATAGTTCTGGATAATCGAGGTTACTGAAATTCAATAGGCTCTTTCTCATTATTACATACTAAGTACATACCAAATTTGAAGTCTCTATCTCAATTTGTTCAGGAGATAGAGCGTTTACAGACACACACACACACACACACACACAGACAGGCAGTTACTTTTCCAGTTGTAATAGTATCTTTTGTTAAGAAAAATATGGTACTTCTCTATTATCCCATCGACCACTTTTCATAACAAAAAACTATCGCCAAATTGTAAGATTAAATGCCAAAAATGCAGCTCCATTTACTGGATGTCAGAAGCATTATACGTGTTTGTTATGTCATTAAGTGGTTTTTAATTCGACATTTGCGTGTATTTTTCATTATGTTTTACTGATTTATTAGTTATTTCATCAATTAAAATAAAAATTGTGTCCTTAAATTCTTATATTTTAATATTCCAATGGCAACGTTCTTCCGTTTATTTGGCGTTACAGTTTGGCAATAGTTTTTTGTTATGAAATTGGTCGACGGGATAATAGAGAAGTACCAAAAAATATTAATAGTTACAATTTAAAAAAAAAAAAAAATCTGGAGGTCGATTTCATGTTTTTCTGTAGTTTTAAACTGTCATCCCTGCTTCCCGAATGGAAATACTATATATATATATCCACATATTCAGGGTACCTTCCCAGTTGTAACAATATCTTTGGTTAAAAAAAATATTACTATTTAAAAAAAAAAAAAAAAAAAAAAAAAAAAAAAAATTGGAAATGGTTTGCCATAACTGCAAACTTTTTTTTTCCCTTAATGCTTGAAGGTATAATTTTGTATAGGAGAATTGCATCAAGATCTTTCATTCAATTTCGCAAGGGAAAGGTTGATAATATTTTTCAACACACAAATAGAGAAAGTTAAAGATTCAGTGAGGGAAGGCGTTTTTTCCCCTCTGTGTTAAAAATGTCATAATTTAATAATTCCACAAGGCAGTAAGGGACCCAAGTCTAGATTCATTTGGATAGATTTTTGTTTAAAAATATAAAATCATACAAATTCAAGGGTGTATGCTGCCAAAGGCCCTAACACTAAATCCCGCACAGAGAAAATATCTGAATTCAACACTGATTTTAGATATATTTAAGATTATTATCCTGGGACCGGGCAACCAGAGACAAGTCAGCTATACTCCATTCGCTGAAAGAAGATAACAGAAGTAAACAAATGCACATGCGGATTGGCGATGCTTAAACCTGGCGCTGTGCCAGAAGCGCCAAACAGACTGTCTGAAGTGTTTGAGCTTCTGCTTTTTCAAATCGAAATAAAAAATAAAATTTGTCAATCTAGGGATTTGTGCCAAATGTGTGGCTCCTTGGCGATATTTTCTGCAACCTGTTTGTTTACTTTCGTTATCTCCTTTCCCTGAACAGACTATAGTAGGTTATATAACAGAAATGTAACAGCCTTAACATACAGGCTTAATTATTTGTTTTTAAATTAAAAAACAGCAAAATTACTAAAAACTAACTTTTATTTCAGCAGAAATTAAAACAGAATTACTTTAATATAAACAACAACTAGTTAAAAGGTACTTTATCCATTCTTTTATAATAAAAGTAAACATACCTCCATTCTTCGTATGTCTACCGATAAAAAGGTAGCAAAGAAGACTAATTGCAAGAAAAAATCTGTCAGCAGCCCAACTACCGCAAATAAACAAAATTCCTAAAATAAAATAAAATACAATTTAGAAAGAAAATCTGTATTGAAAATCTTCAAAAAATCATTAAAATTTTGCTACATTAAAGTATCAAACTTTAGAAGATGAAAACAAAAATTTAACTTACTTGAATTTTAGGAACAAATGTTAGGAAGGCAATCATAAGTAAAGCTAGCTCAGTCAGCAAATTTTTTGTGATGGACCAACCTTCTTTACTTAAGCCTACAAACAGTAATGTTTGCTATTAGATAATTTTTTGTATAAAGAAAATAGACACATATATTAATTTCAGATGAACTGAAATATATAATGAATATAATAACATTATATTTTAAAATAATATATTTTTAAAGATTTAAAATATCCATATCCAATATAAGAATATTTTAACAGTATAAATAGGTTATTTAAAAATATTTTTGTGATGTTAAATTTGAATAAAATAAAACATATTTAAAATTTCTTTGTGTTTACAATTTTTATTATAAGTATGCTTGTAGGCCATTATGATAGTCCTGGTGGAAAAAAAAGTTCAATAGTTAAAGAATACTGCCACAACCAATACTGGATGTTATTTTTAAAAAAACTAAATTAATTTTTTAATCCATGAACTTTTTGAAATTGGTATTTAAGACATTCATTTTTTAACAGGATGGTGCAACAGCACAAACAATTACGTTTTGTTACGGGTTAGCATGCAATTTAGAGAAGTGGTGATGTCTATTGTCCACTCAGATCATGTAACTTCAAATGTTGGATTTTTCTATTTTAAAGCTCTCTTCATCTACGTTAATTATCTTCATACACATGCCCAAATAATACATTAAAAACCTAGTAAACAACATCAGTTAAAAACACTGCAAATTCTAAACAGTTTTTGTTTCACTCAAATGAAATAAAACTTTGTATTCGTTTTAATCAATTAAAGCTAGAAATTTTGTTAAAATAATAATAATAACAATTAAATTAAATTAAAAGCTATTTTTAAGTGGCTTTCCTTAAAAAAAAAAAAAAAAAAAAAAAAAAAAAAAAAAAAAAAAATTTCAGGTTTTAATTGATTAAAAATAATACGAAGGTAGGCAGTTAGGCTTTTGCGCATGCCCAAATGATACATTCAAATATCAAAATCATTCATTATGCCCATCACTAGTTTTATTGTTGCAGTTTCATAGTCAATTGCCTATTTTAGTGAGTATGGTTTGGCACACAAGGCACATAATCAATTCTATTGTTGTAATTTGTATACAATTATTCTATCACATTGTTTTCTCAATGCATAATTAAAATTTAATTAAACTTTTCCAAACATTGAGGCGCAAATCTCACCAATATATATATATATTAATTGCATGAGTGAAAGATTTGTATTTTAAGTTAAATGAGTGTAATGCAATTGAAATAATATTTAGCGATTTATCACCTGCACCTAGCTAATAGAAAAATACTGTACAATTAATTTAATAATTCATAATTAAGTTATAAAAATATTGTATTATCATCGAAAAAGCAACTATGTACACAATTTTCCATTTAATATCTATTTCTCCCGAAACATCTATCCAAAAAAATGTCGGTAGGTTCTAGGATTGCTATAATTAAACAATTTTAGTATTATACAGATTCAGGTTTTAAATTCAATAACATGGAAATAATATGACTCCATCTTAAATAGGACATAATCACCATGACAACCTACAATCATTACCTATCATGGGATATTATTGAATTAATTGCATATGATAGGATTTAATAGAATGAAGAAAACTTTTATTAATATCTTTTTAAGTTTTGATTCGATTTTCATAAAATTTTAAATGACTTGACCAAATTCTGCAATGATTATATATATTATTAAATTTCAAACTATTTGGTTGGATAGCTTTTGCGCTGTTATATGCAGACAGACAGATGAACCAGATGGCAACTATAGGTGTTATGTATTTATATAATTACGAATATGGTTGGATTATTTATCAATATATCGGTCAAATATTGATATTTTTTAAATATCGCAATAATGATATCTAAACTCTGACTCAGCCGATATATCTCAATAACAATAATATTATTTTGTTTTACGATCACCGCGATTTTGAGCTCCGAAAAACAGCAACAAATATCCTGCACCAATACGTCCTTCAATCCTTTTTTCATCCGATCCATCAATTTATTCCCTGCCCTGCTTCATTCAAAATGGAAAACTACCTCCGCTGATTATCTCTCCTATCATATCTCAAAGTAAGGAATATTCCAATATATCCCAATACATTCAATCTTTGAAAACCAGAAATTCTACTGTTCGTTACAGATAAATACTGAATAACACTTTCGCTACTGAATAACAATAATCGCGGGTTCCTTGTTTGGCTTCTGTGATTGGTCCAGACATATTGCAATATCTCTGGGCTTTTGATATGTCATGTCCAAAAAGATGAGCGTTGGTTATTGCACACTATTGCTATTTCTTTATAGAGTGCGGTTTCTTGGATTCGGAAGGAATTTATATCCGAGCTTAAAATGAGTGTCATCAATTTATTCCCTGCCTTGCTTCATTCAAAATGGAAAACTTCCTCCGCTGATTATCTCTCCTGTCATATCTCAAAGTAATGAATATTCCAATATATCCCAATACATTCAATCTTTGAAAACCAGAAATTCTACTGTTCGTTACAGATAAATACTGAATAACACTTTCGCTACAGAATAACAATAATTGCGGGTTCCTTGTTTGGCTTCTGTGATTGGTCCAGACATATTGCAATATCTCTGGGTTTTTGATATGTCATGTCCAAAAAGATGAGCGTTGGTTATTGTGCACTATTGCTATTTCTTTATAGAGTGCTGTTTCTTGGATTCGGAAGGACTTTATATCTGAGCTTAAAATGAGTGTATCGAATTGGGTAGATTCGGTCTTTTTTGGTTGCCTCATTCATAAAAAAAGTACTTTAAATACATTGAAAAATTTTACACTGAATTTCACTAGATTATCGAAATTTAACTTAGTGGATTTTATTAGGAAATTAAATTTCTGAACGTATGTCTATCAGTTATTCAGCAAAGAAGACTTTTTTTTTCCTCAATGAGAGATACATTAAATAATTTAATTAATGTTAGATAATAATTAACGCAAAAAAATGAAAAAAAAAATTACATGGTTGCCATGATTAAATTTTGTAGTAAATCGTAAGTTTCTCAAAATACGTGATATTTTTGAAATTTCTTAAATTTATATTTTTAGTCATCCAAGGTAATCCTTTGCTAAATTAAAAATAAGAAACAATAATGATCATTGATAAAATAAAGTTTTTCAGGATGGAGTGATTTCTTTATGTCAAGATTAAACGAAGGATATATGACAAAAGGATCGTAATGTATCGGTGGTTTGGCCCGGACCCATTTCATGTACAGAATAAATGAAATGAGACTCAGTCCCCCAAACTGTAATTGAACCAAGTAAAAAAAAATTTGGTGTTTTAAAACAAATAATCAAATTCTATGAAACAAAAATTGTATACTTTTTTATGTGGACAACTTTGCATTTCACTTTATTAAATGTGCTTTTTAAACATATATTAATCATATCATAGTGGGGAAAATGAGACTTAAAAAAAAAGAAGATTAATAGAATAAAATGAGAAGAATAGGAGATATACTATCTTTAAAGAAAAACTTTATGAAAGTAACGGTAATGCAAATAGTTATTAAACAATTAATTTATTTTCTTTTAAATATTTTGTTAAAAAAATATATAAAATAAAAAGTATGTTCTATGAGCAAATAGATATACAAATTTTAATTCATTGCATTCAACTAGGTTTTGTGTTTAAATTGTTAATAATATATCATTTATCTTAAAATAGCAAATGCTCTTACTCTCCCCCCCACCCCTTTCTTTAAATTAGTATAGCGATATATCAACAATATCAATATTAACTTGTTGATATATTGCGATATTAAATTTCTGATATCATCCAGCCCTAATTACGAACACACCTAAAAATGGACTTGTTCCAAAACAACTGGGCTTCTTCTACTGCAGAATTTGTTTGTAGATTGACAGGTGGGTACAATGTAGTAGCTCTTAATGTTAAATGCTTTGAATTAATCTTTCTTGCATTTTGGCAACAAACAAGTGTGTTTTTTGTATTAAAAAAAGGGAAGACATATTTATACATGTTATATTTTGTCATTGCTACTGTTTATAACTTCTGATATGATTATACAATTAGTACCAAATCAAGTCCAAGTACTAACACTCATAGTAACTCTACTGTGTCAGTTGAGCTCCACAGTAAAAGAAGAGCTGTGCCAATATTCAGAAGTATTTCAGTATGCATGGCAGAAACAAAAAATGATCTACTTTACTCAATGTGAAAATCTTAGCAGTTGTTCACCATGGCTTACTTATCAATCATCAGTTGACAACTGAGTCTCATTCTTATCAGTTGATAAGAAATGAAATGGGTTCACAAATAGATATAAAGCAAAACAAAATATTATCAATTTTAATTAATATTTAGGGTAAAAACTATATCTTTCGGAAATAAATAAATTTTCATAAACCTTTCATAGATACATGCACCAAAAAGAAAAATCATTAATGCAATTTGAATTAAAAGAGAGGAGAAAATGACTGATTTTAGAAATAAAAGATTTAAAGGAAACACATTTAAATATATTTATTACCCGATTTTAAAATATTTGTATCGCTATATTGTAGAGATAAAAGCAGCAATAAAAATTACCTTGTGCAACGCGGAGTTTAACATCTAGGTGCATAGGAGTGGATACGACAGATTTTGTTAAGACCAGCATATTTTCTAATCCTATAACTACAATGAGGTATGGCAAAATTTCACTGAAATTACAAAAAAAAAAAAAATACAATATTAATAAGCTACTAAAGCATCACAATAGGCAGCAAAGGAAATATACATTAATTATTCAGAAACAACATATACATTTCATTCAGTTATTTTAAAAATAAATACACAAAGGTAGTTGAAATTTTTTAATACTTTGTGCATTTTCCTGTCAACCACTTTCTGTAAAAATAATATACTATCAAATAGTATGGCTTAATGCTATTAATGGATAAGCATGATGTTAGAATATACACTCACAAGAACTTTTCTTGGTTTTATATAATTTCGATTAATCACCGATAAGTGAATTTACAAGGTTTCACAAAGATGTGTTAATAATAACAAACAATGTTGGAAGTTTGTAGAAACAGACTGCTTTTTATATAGTCAGAAAATTTAACTTTCCTTTTTCCATTTAATCAATGTTAATTCTTTTGACCAGCTGTAAATAAACAGCAGTGTAGTCACAAATGTAATTTTGGATCCATTGAAAAATGGTTCTTTTTTAAATAGATACTAGATTGGAATAATTTTTCTGATTGAATCTGATTTTATCTGTTTTTAGATACAATCTGATATGCCCATTAATAATGCACACATTTTTTTAATCGCAGAATCCTGTAATTTTGAAAAAACTGGATGCTGTGCAACAGACAGAGGATCTCAAATCTTTATCATTCTTTTTTCAAAATGCAAAAAAAAAAAAAACAAAAAAAAAAACAGCAATTTCAGCCAACTTATTAGAGCTGTTGCAAACCGTATGTATTTGTTACTGAGTAACGAGTATTCACTCTGATAAGAAGTACCGAATCGTTACTTTGGAATACAACTTGTTGTTACAACATCAACGCTCTGCAGAACTAAATGAAACAAACCGCAAACGCAACCTTCACTCGCATGGTATTTACTTATGCTAGTACTAAAGTAACAAAAGGATTAAATGAACACCCATATACTCGTATGTGATACTGATACAGAAGAACTGAGAGACCGAAGTGAAACCGCAAACCCTCATCTTTTCGCATCAAACTATCCGTCTTCATTCATGAAACGATTCGGTACTTCAAGTCAGAGAGAATACCTGTTACTCAGTAACAAATACGTACGGTTTGCAACAGCTCTCGCATGATTCATGGAGTTGATAGTCTGATGCGAAAAGATGAGAGTTTTTGTTTAAACTTCGGACATACAGGTGTTCATTTAGTCGTTTCGTTATTTTCATACTGGCATCATAAAGACCCGTTCATTCACGTAAAGACCGTTTATTCTTTTAGGGATTACACTTTTTTTTGTAATCTCACAGATATGAAGTTTTGTATGTATTTTTTAGATATTAACAGCAGAACTGATTGCATAAGAAGAAACTTGAGAACTTATTTTGACCAAAAAAATATTAAAATTTCCATGCACATATTTAAAAAAATCATTAAGGAAATCATTAAGGAACCATGGATGTAAGAAATAGGGAGGCAAGATGTGCTTGTTTTTCTTGTAGGATTTTAATTAGGTTAATTTAGTATTAATTATGCATTTAATCAATTAAAATTGCTCATAATTTTACTGTAAAAAGAACAGAAGCTTATAGTGAAAGAAAATATTCGTTGTAGCTATATTTAAGGGAATGATGAAACATTTCTAAGAAATATAACTTTTTTAATTATTGATTTTTATTCGTAAACGTATAAAATCAGCTGGTACTCATGATCAGAAATTAAGAAATCGATTAGTGTCTCTCTTTTTTTCTTTAAATGCAAAAGAGTTTCTTTAAATGTCAAAAGGGATGTTTTGAACCGGATTTCCGGACGTGATAGTGATGGAAGGATCGTCATAAGACAGCACTCGATTATAACTCGAGATGTAATACACTTATCGAAATATGAAAAACGCTATTTGATTCCACAATATTTCAATCGTTGTGACTGACAATTTTATGATTTTATGTATTAAAATTAGAGATCGACCGAAATTTCGGTTTCGGTACAAAATCGGAGTTTCGCCAAATATTCGTTTTCGGCAAAACTGCTGCCAAAATTTCGGCCTGACCGAAACTATCTGTATTTCAAAATCTCGCTCCTTCTTTCGGAAATTTTCAACTTTACTCATTGATATGAGTTATATCGGCTCAAATGAGACACTGTTTATTGCTGCGAACTCCACTATTTATCATTATCGGTCATGACTGATCCATGATGCGAGTGTAAATTATAAACCATATATGACTAAACTTAAAAGACGTTTATCACTTGATCTTTAAAAGCTGAAAACGTAACAGTAATAGAATTTTTTTACTTTATAACTCCAGATTGTTTCGAATGCTTTATGAGAAAGGTGCTGTTAAAACATATAAAGATTTACGAAATTTATTATAAAAGATATATCGAGGTATGTATACTTAAAATAATTTGTTATTAGATGAAATTCGTATAATTGGAAATCATTTCTGTCTTATTGCTAAATTAATTGTGTTTTATTTTATATTAACAAAAAATTTTTTTGGATAGAGGCACAGAGAGTCAACTTGGCACCGGAGATGTGCCATTTCAATACTTTCTTAGGGAGGCAGGGAATGGCAAAGCTTTTTTTTGGAGGGTGGGGGGGGGTGAGTGAGCAAAGATTTATTTTGATCTTATTGTGCACATCCTAAAAGAAAATTGACAACTGTTACATTTTTATTCTTATATATATATATATATATATATATAATTATAATATCTATGAATTTCAAAATACATATCAAGTTCTAATATCATTCTACTTTAATCTACAAAGAGATAAATAATGATATTGTGTAAACAGAATACCACATATCTAATAATTAACATGTGCAATCATAATTTTACCATAGCATGTGCTTCAATGGTAATTGGCCAAATTTACTCATACCTGAATAATATTTAAAAAAGAAAGAGAGAGAAAGGAAAAAAAAAAAAAAAGTTTATAGATTGGAGTTGCTATTAAGTAAACACAAATGGATTAATAAACCAAATATGAACATTATACAATGGAAAACTGGACCACAAGAGAACAAACAAGAATTGGATATGAAAAAACACATGTAGATGTACTCGTCAGCTTGGTTGCACCCACATGTGTTTTAAAAATAATTCAGTATTTCATAATTCTACTGGCATGATGCTAAGAACAGTAGAATCAACCAAGTATACTGAATTATTACCAGATAACAATTGGAAAAAATAAGATTGGAAATATTTAAATTGGAAATAAAAAACCATTAAGAATATATAATATAATTCACTTACATCGATTATCCAAAAACATTATAAATCACCTCACTAAATTACCATATATATATATATATATATTTAAAATTAGCTAAAGTACAAAATGGTGTTAAACATGTCTCACTTTGAGAATATTGAAATGGAAAATAAAGTTTATATTTAATAATTTCTAGGCTTAAAATGTTGTCTTAATGCTAATTTTCCTTTTTTAATCAAATTAAACAAATTAATTTAGCTTTTGTGCCCTTTACTTATACTTTTACTTAAACAATTACTTCTACTTAACCAATACTTAACTCTATACTTAAACAATTTAAATGCAAAATATTAACAAACAGAAAATATGAATATATTTAAAAATTAAATATTCATTATTGAATTTGTTTTACATTATTTAACTACATTGTTAATTAATTATTGATAAATGCTTATAATTATTGGTTGTTATAAAATAATAAAATATAAAAGTTGTATTACTCATGTTTCATTTTTGTTTGAAACTTATACACACACATATATATGTACGTTTGTTTGTTAGAAATGTGGTTCAATGCACGTATAATTAATAAATTAATTAGTAACATAATTAGTTATTATTAAGTAATTATTAATTAATTAAATAATTAATAATTATATGCAGTTATGTATGTATTAATCAGTTTTTAAATTTTTTGACACTTTTGGTTTCGGCCGAAAGTGGGAAGATCACCGAAATCCAGTTTAGGTTTCGGTTTCGGTCTTAAAACCTGTTTCGGTCGATCTCTAATTAAAATGAGTCTATGAATGTGTCAGAAAGTTTTGCAATATTGAGCAGGAGAAAATATATTTTTGGGAGCCGTTTTAATGCTACTTTCTGTAGTAGACAGGTTCTGTTGTTTTAGGTTTACTGTTTTCAGTAAATAATGAGTATTTCTATTAAAAATATTGAAGTAGTATTTTTTTCTTTAATATATAGAGTAAAACTTGATGAGACGAGATTGTAATAAACCATAGAAATATTCTGATTTGGACAGATTTTTCCGTCTTAGCACATGAAATTGCATTGGATTATTTTCGTGGAAATGGACATTGGAATATTTCTATTAAAGGCAGAATTTATTTTTATAGGTGTTATCGTATTTATTATTATATTTTAATTATTTTCACTTTTATGCAGATTTCCGTTACAGAGAGGCTGCGTAGTAAGAAGATTTCGTTATGGGTCTAGGTCTAGGTAACAGTTTTCCAATTACCTCATGTATAGTATATAATTAGATTTTATGCAGTTCTGTGAACACACATTTCACATGTAAGTACTTTAAGAATGCTCAGTTTTATATTTTCTGAAGTGTTAAATTATAGCATGTATCCAGATACATTTTATCTTTGTTTTAATGAATAATTAAAGTTAATTGTAATCGAAACAATCCTCTGAAAATTAGAAAATACACCGAATATGCATGTAGTGCTTACGACTATAGTTAATACAGTCGAACCTCGTTAACACGAAATTGAATGGACTGCGAATTTTTTTCGTGTTATCCGAAATTTCGTGTTAACCGTCACAGTAGTGGCGCCATCTATGTTAGCTATAAAAACTAAATGAATTAACCTACAAATATATACATGTTCTTAAAATCATAAATTAATAAGAAATAAAAAATTTAATTAACAAATAAAACAAATTGATCATTATTTTTTGGGCATTAGCAAATTTATTTACTTGCTAACCATTTTTCAAAAAAGTCCGTTATTAAGTCCATCAATTTTTGTTGAGTACTTCTTTTAGGAACGTATGGAATTGATATAATTTGTCCAAAGCACGGAAAGTACCCTCTTGTTCCATAACGAAACGTTGTACAGTTTTCAATGTTATGGTAGATTAATTTAATGACACTAAACTTTTCCGTTCTGTGTCGATTTGTTAATGCTCTTCTTACACCTATGTCTGATGTTGTCATCTTCTTTTCAACTAATGCAGCATTTATTTCTTTGACTGGCATCACATCCGAAGTCAGAATATCTTCATTTATGGAAATATACTCCATTATACTAATTTTCCATTTTTCGACTGCAGATAATTCCATGACGCTTTTTGAATCTTATCAGCCATCCGTTAGAACATGTGAAATAGCTCTCAACGAGAGCACCAGCAAAGGCCTGTGCTTTCTCTTGCAAATCTGCACTAGTTAAAACAATGTTCTGGCTTTTTACCTCTTTTTTCCACAGCAAGAAAGTAATTTCAATTTCTTCATTCTTTCCTGTACACATTCGTTTTCTTACTTATTCAAATTGTCTCCCAGCAGAAGCCGCTTCAATCTTTTCACGATTCTTTAAAATCATCGAGAGTGTGTTGTTGGGTACACCATACATTGCTGCAATTTCTGATTTCTTTAGCACTGTATCGCTGACTTCATTTAAAATGTTTTGCTTGGTTTCTAAAGATGAGCTTGCTGCTTTCGACTTTTCTTTCATAGAATTCTACAGAACAACTGCGAACAAAGTTTCAGTTATGTAAGTCAGGTGGTAAAGTAGGGATTGTCACTTCTTTCACCCGAAAATAGAGGATTTCGGAAATCCGGTTTATGGTTTATGTCATTGTTAATACAGTCAAACAAGTAATGGAACAATCACTTTCAAAAAAGAAATTCCTTAACTCAAAATTTTATTGTGACCGATGATCTATAGCTGATATGGTTAGTGTGGAAAAACAACCGCATACCAGCGGACAAAGAAAAGCATGGAATTCCATAGTACACCATTTTCTGAAACCCTTTACCAGTTTAGGTCTTTTTCAAACCATGAAAAAAAAAATCCATTTTTAAAAAGAAGATGTGACATATAAGTTTGAAATATTGAAAACTTTGCATAAAGAATCATGTTTGGACTTTGGAGCCAAAAAAAAAATTTTTCGCGTTAAGCGTTATTTTCCGAAATTTCATTTCATGTTAAACGAACTAAATAACATTGATTTTCAGAGTGATATGACGGGACCTCAGTATTATTTCATGTTAAGCGAAATTTCGCGTTAAGCAATTTCATGTTAACGAGGTTCGACTGTATCAGTTTTCTAAATAGATACGAAAGTAACGAGTAACGAATACATATGGGTAGTCATTTAGTCATTACTTTTACAGCACTACAATTTATAGCCTTTATCAAGAGTGGAAATTACATAAATTTACTGGCCACTGGTGAGTGGATTTTTTGACAAGGCAGGTGATGTTTTAAGTGTTAATCAGTATTTTAATTATTGCAAGTTATAAAATATATAACAAAAATTTATATATATTGTTGTGAGCTCGGGGTTCGAAAGGACTGATGCCAATATATAAGAACAATAAAAAGGCTTTATTCACTATAAACAGTGCAATACGATCACAAATATCTTCTGAAAGTTACAAGATATTCAGTAATCTTCAAATCCAATAAAAGCGCAGCAAAATTTCACACAGAAACAATGCGTTCAATACGACGTATCAATGACAAAATCCATCCGAGAAACACAGTTCTCAATGCAAAGCCTCTCGTATGAATTCAATCGCAGTTGACAGACAACTAACTGAATTGAACTGATGGAGGTCCCTTATATAGACTTCAGAGATCTTTCCAGATTATTCCAGGGCCTTCAGATGCTAGAAATTACCAGAAAGTGCTTTAACTTTCGATAGAGAATTTAAGCGAGAAAGGATCCCAATGTACAGGTATAAGGGGGGGTGGTTGCACAAAAAGTCGCCAACTTGGCGACATTTGGCGATATATCGCCAAATTTGGCGACAAAAATAAGTCGCCAAAACCATCGCCAACTTGGCGATAAACCCATTCCTTGGCGATTTTTCCATAGACTCCATTATAAAGATGAGGGTGTAAGGTTGTTTTCCTTGCAAACCATCTGAGGCCTTTAGCATTGAGTTACATGATGCTCAATAGGAAATACATTAATAATACTGCAATTTTCACAATAATCAAATAAAATAAATTTAAACAAATGGAATATTTACAGATATATACAAAATTCATAACATTGCCCCCCTCTCAAGGACTGCACGTCCCGGGCAGTTCAACCTTTGATCGGAAAGCAAACCCGTTGCCAACAAATACTATCCAAAACACTTAAAGCAAACATGCAAAATAACCATTAAACACATTCATAATGCTGAATTATACAAAATATACACTTATTTAAAAAAAATTAAAGCATAGACATTATTACATACAAGTATTTAAATAATAACAATAATGATAATGCTAAGCAAAATAAATAATTACATTAATTTATATACAAGACCATGGTCATACTAATTTACATTATTTACATTACACTATTTACAATCAATGAACTAAGTACTATGGGAACTATGTACTATGGGAACTATGTACTATGGGAACTATGTACTATGGCCATAGTATGGAGCTAGCCTGTCGTAATGAACGACTCTAGGCTTCGAATTTGGTGACTTTCGGATCCGAATTACGACATCGTTCAGTCTGTTTAGGACTGTATAAGGACCGTCCCAGTGCGATTGCAGTTTGGGAGAAAGTCCTTTACGTCGAGTCGGATTATAAAACCAAACCTTGTCACCTTCTTTGAATTGATGTCCCGTGGCTTTCGTGTCGTACCTGGTCTTCATCTTCTCCGTCTGTATATTGATCCGCTCTCGAGCCAAGTTGTGGACGTCTTCAAATCGTGCCTGGAGATTCTGCACGTATCCCTCTGGCGATGAAGGCGCATCTGGAGGGCGACCAAAAATCAGATCACAAGGTAGACGAAGATCACGACCGAAAAGCATCTGAGACGGGGAATAGCCGGTTGTTTCATGGACGGCGCTGCGATAGGCGAGAAGAAACAAGGGAAGTTTTTGGTCCCAGTCTTGTTGGTTTCTTGAGACTAGCAGTGAGAGATTGTTGAGGATGGTACGATTAAATCTCTCAACCATGCCATCTGACTGTGGATGTAAAGGCGTCGTCCTAGTTTTGTCCATTCCGAGAAGTTGACAGAGACCCTTAATCACAGCAGAGATAAAATTTCTCCCCTGGTCCGAATGCATTTGGAGAGGGACTCCATACCTTGATATCCACTGGTGTACCAAGGCATCCGCAACCGTAGAAGCTTCTTGATCAGGGATGGCATAAACTTCAGGCCATTTTGTGAAATAGTCCATGACAACAAGGAGGTATTTGTTGCCATCAGCACTTCTTGGCAGAGGACCTAGGATGTCAAGGGCGATGCGTTCAAAAGGTGCTCCTACATTGTAGAGATGTAGTCTTCCTCGGCTACGTTTCTTTGGTCCTTTCCGAGCTGCACATGCATCGCAAGATTTGCACCATTGTTCGACGTCAGCTCTCGCTTTTCCCCAGAAGAAGCGCTCTCGGACTCTGTGTAATGTTTTCATGACTCCAAAATGGCCACCAGTGGGACTGCCATGTAATTCCTTGAGGACGTCTGGGATTCGGGATCGTGGAAGTACCAACTGCCACCGAGATGTCTTCCCATCTTCCGATTCAAATTTTCGGAACAGGACACCATTCCTGACGTGGAGAGAGTTCCAAAGAGCCCAATATTGCTTCGTCGTAGGACTGTAAGTCGAGATGTCTTTCCAACTGGGCTTCGTGCTAGAAGATTCTAATAACTCCAAGATTGGTTTGATCTCAGAGTCTGCCATTTGAGCTTCTCGAATCTTCTCATCACTCCAGGGATCTGGTGGCGTCAATAGTGAAGTCTTCGTCTGGCGTATGACATATTCGGGATTATACTTGCTCTCCGCTCTGGAACAATAGCGACAGCTCTCGTGACACGGTCTTCTTGATAGGGCATCGGCGTTTCCATGCGATGAGCCTTTGCGATGCCTGATGTCAAAGTCGTATTCCTGGAGTCGTTGTATCCATCTGGCTACTTGGCCCTCTGGGTTCTTAAAATTCATCAGCCATGTTAGGGATGCGTGGTCAGTACGAAGGAGAAATTTCCTGCCATAGAGATAGTGATGGAAGTGTTCTATGGCTTTCACTATAGCTAATAACTCCTTGCGAGTGACGCAATAATTCCGCTCTGGTTTCTGTTATGCATCTTTATAAATCCTTGGCTTAAAGCTTTTCTTTAAATATAAGTAAAGGTATTTAGTTTTACATTGATGCATTTCAGTTTTTCAACATCTCTTGAATAAACATACTCACGTATCTGAAACGGCCAGCGCTAATGTTTTCATTCACGATCTTCCAGTTCAAAATACGTTACTCAGTAACAGTAAGTAACCTGTGATTTCAGGATCGCGCTAGTCACCGTAGTCTGCTATTCGCGACTTGCGAGTATTCGTAGCCAATGGCGTTTCAGATGCGAATTTGTGTACCTCTAAATGGCAACATGTTTATGCAAAACATTCGCCGATGGTGTGTTTAAAAGGCTGGACTTTCCAGAATGCTTTGCCTTCATTTTTCCTTCCTCCAGCTTGTAATGCTGGTTGTAATATAAAATGTAGCTGCATATTATTTTTCTTCAGTTCGTTTATTTAACAGCGAAGTTATGCTGTCTTATTGTATGTCATCATGTTCATAATAAACTACTATGATTTTAAAGGAGCTGTTACGTTTTAAGTCTTCCACATGTCACATGAAACACAGTTTTTTATTGATACGGCCAACAAGTGGTAGCAGAATTGCGCGGTTGTGATTTTTAAAGCCAGTTTAAAGTTTGTTTTTGTGGAAGTGAAGACGTCGTCGCCGATATGTTTCTCTAAGTCGTTGCGATGTTGTTTTTCTGCTGACGTGTCGCCGATGTTTACAGCTGATGTTTTTTTCCCTGGAGTGCGCTTTTAAAGAGACTTTTGCTTTTTTTCATGTGTATTAGAGTGTTTTTCCTACTTATTTGACGGAGGCCGTATAGAAAATGGAGTTTCAGAATGTTGCTCTTTTGACCTCGTCAAACTGGGAGACATGGAAGATAGAAGTAAAAGTTCTGCTAATGCATTATGGTGCTTGGGAATATATCGAGAACGTCAAGAGTGAAAGCGGTGAGACATCGGAAAGAACAGTTCCTGTGACAGACAAGCTGACATGGAGAGAACAGAGTGAGGTGAATTTAAGAAAAGCCCGGTCCTATACCATTATCTACCAGACCTTGTCATCTGAGTTTAAGCCATTAATTTCGCATACAACGAATGGAGCTGAAGCCTGGAAGATCCTTAAAGAGCATTTTGAACCTACCACAAGAGCTCGTGTTATACAACTGCTAGATGATTTTTTTGGTGTCCGTTATTTTCCTGGAGAAAATTTGGGACTTTTTTTGTGTCGTGTCAAGCAGGCAGCAGAGCGTCTGCGTGATGTAGGACATACCCTTCAGCCCTTGTATATGGTTACCAGATGATTAGAAGTTTGCCCGAGGAGTTCCAGTCTACAGTCCAAGCGATTTACAGGTGGCCAGATGCAGAGTTTGTACCGGACAAGATTGAGGCTGAATTGCTACTGGAGGAGAATAGATTGAAACTGGCCAAAAAGGACATTTCTAGTTCTAGTGTTGCTTATTCTGGAGAAGTGGTAAAGTGTAAAACAGGTAAATTTAAGAATTATAATGTTAATCAAAGTAAATTAATAGGTCCTTGTTTTCTTTGTAAATCTTATGGTCATTTAATTGCTAACTGTAAATTGAAAAATCAATCTAAAAATTTTCAGTCTAAAAATTTTCAAACTAAGAAATATCAGTCAAATAGTAAATTTAAAGAATCTAGCAACGCAGAGTTAAAGAGTAATGTTAAATGTAGTAATGAAAAAAACAATAGTAATGTTAAATGTAGTAATGAAAAAAGTAATAGTAATGTAAAATGTACCTTCTCTGAACATGAGACTAGTTTGATTGAAGTAGCTCAAAGTAATTTTAAAAGGAATTTTCTTGAGGCAAATTCATCTGATTTTGGCCAAAATAGTAGCTGGGTGTTTGATACAGCTGCTACTGCTCATTTTTGTAATAACAAAAATCTTTTTTTGAATTATGAGTCAGTTTCAAATATGCAGATGTCACTTGCTGTTGGAGAAAAAGAAAGTCCTGTTCAGGGAAAAGGTACAATACATTTTTTTATTAAATGTAAAGATGGAAGTTTCAATCAAATAATTCTTAAAGATGTTTTGTATAATCCTCATTTACGTAGAAATCTCTTGTCTGGTAGTAAACTTGAAAAACTAGGCATAAATTTTGTTGGCAGTAAAGGCAAACTAATTGTGTATGACAAGGACTGGCAATGGTTATTTTATGCAGTAAGGAAAAATGATTTGTATTTTGTTAAACCTTTCAGCTATAAAACTTGTAAAGGAGAAAGCAACTCGGTTGACATTTCAGCTAACCAAATTGAAAATTTAAATTTGAGTAACTTGTGGCATGAGAGATTTTGTCACGTAAATAGTGAATATTTGGTTAATACTAGTAAAAATGAAAGTGTTAGAGGTTTGCCAGAGCTGTCAAAGTTAACCGAGGATTGCATCTCCTGTAAACTTGCAAAATCGAAGAGAGTGTCATTTAAATCAATAGGGAATGTTAGATCAAAAACTGCTCTAGAACTTTTACACATGGATTTGTGCGGCCCTTTACCTGTAGCATCACATGGAGGGAATAGATACTTTTTCACCATCATTGATGATTTTTCTCGTAATGTTGCAGTATATACCATCAGAAATAAATCAGACGTTTTTCAGACATTCTTAAAATTTCAGAATAGGGCTGAAAGGTATTTAAGTAAGAAAGTAATTTCTACTAGAACTGATGGGGGTTTAGAATTCTGCAACAACGAATTTGAAAAATTTTTAGAGAAGCAGGGAATTTTACATGAGAAAACGAACCCGTACAGTCCAGAAATGAACGGTGTCGCGGAGCGTTTTAATTTAACTGCTCTTGATGGTGTTAAAGCTCTCCTTAATTCAAGTGGCTTATCACAAAAATTTTGGGCTGAGGCCTTGATGTGTTTTTCTTACACCTGGAATAGGATCTGTCGCAAACAAAAAAGAACCCCTTTTGAGATGTACTCTGGTATAAAACCTTCAGTTTCTCATTTAAAAACATTTGGCTGTTTAGCTTATGTTGGAGTGCCCAAACAAGTCCGAAGGAAGCTTGATATGCGAGCTAAACTAGGGATTATGTGTGGGTATGCTCAGGCAACTAAAGGCTACAGAATTTGGTTAATAGATGAACAGAAAATTGTAGAAACCATTAATGTTCGTTTTGATGAAACTAAAAGGGGGGTAGATATAGCTTCAAAAATTAAAGAACCTAAATTAAATTTTTTACTTTTTGATTTCCCAGAGGATGGAAATATTTTTGATGTAGAACCAGAGATTACATCTGAATTGGGAGGGGCATCAGATTCTGACAAAAGTTTAGAACATAGTGGTTTAAAGACTTGTGCAACTATTCCTTGGATACGTAAAGCAGTACCTCGAAAAATTGGAAATAAAACAGACATTTACTATGGCATCGAAGGAACCAATACTAGAATAAGATCCTTTAATGAATTGTTAGAATACTGTAAATTAAATAAAATTGAATGTGATAAAAATCTTTTTGACTTCAGCAGTAAAAATAAAGAATCTGGTAAAATTTCTAATTTTTTAAAAATAGATGAAGCAAACTTGACCGAGATTAAAATCCCCAAAACTTACAATCAAGCCATAAAAACCCCAGAAGCATCTAGTTGGAGGGACGCAATGAACCAAGAAATGAACGTTATGTATGAACGTAATGTATGGGATCTTGTGACACCTCCGAAAGATGCAAAAATACTTGGTAATCGTTGGGTGTATACCTTAAAAAGAAATGAAAATAATGAGATTGTAAGGTATAAGGCTAGGTTAGTTGCAAAGGGGTTTAATCAGGTTAAAGGAGAAAGTTACGATGAAGTTTTCAGTCCAGTTGTTAGTTTTTCAATAATTCGGTTGTTCTTTGCCATATTTTCATGTCTGTTAAAATGGGTTAATGTCCAGGTAGACGTCAACAATGCATATCTTTATGCTGGTCTTGATGAAACTATATACATGCACCAACCTGAGGGTTTTGAAAAAGAAAAAAATAAAGTTTGTAAGTTAAATAAAGCCATTTATGGTCTGCATCAAAGTGGCAGACAGTGGTATTTTGAAATGGATGATGCTTTATCCAAATTAAATTTTTGCAAACTAGATTGGTGCAATTGTGTATATATGTTTCAAGACAGATTGGTTCTTTTGCTTTATGTTGATGACATTGTTCTTTTTGGCAAAACTAAAGATGATTTGAATTTTGGGATAGATTTGCTGCAAAAACATTTTAACTTAAAAATTTTGGGTGCAACCAGAAAGCTATTAGGCATAGAGTTTGAAGAGGTTGGAAATAGACTTTACATACACCAAACAGCTTATATTGAGAAAGTTTGTGAAATGTATTCAAACTTTAAATTTCCAATTAGCTCTTTACCTATTCCTAAGGGTTTAGTGTTGTCAAAGCAAGATTCCCCTTCCACTAAGGAAGAATTTGATAAAATGTCTAGTTTTCCTTATAGAAATCTTATAGGATGTTTATCTTATATAGCGGGAAGGACCAGACCTGATATTATGTATGCAGTAAATTTATTATCTCAATTTCAAACCAATCCTGGCATTGCTCATTGGAATTGTTTATTAAAATTGTTAGGTTATTTAAAATATACTAAAAATTTCAAACTTGAGTTATCTAGAGTTAATGATTTAAATCTCTCATGTTATTCTGATTCAGATTTTGCAGCAAACAGAGACGATCGTGTTTCCATAGGTGGATATATTTTGTTTTTGGATGAAACTCTTATTTCATGGAAGACATTTAAACAACAATGTGTAAGTCTTTCAACCATGGAGGCCGAATATGTTAGTTTAACTGAAGCTGCTAAGGAATTAATCTGGATAAAAAATGTCTTACAAAATAAAATACTTAACTTAAATTTGAGAGATTGCACTTTATTCTGTGATAACCAAGCCGCCATAGCCTTTTCTAATTCCCCTTTTGAAAACCAGAAAACAAAACATATTCATATAAAGTATCATTTTTTAAGAAATCTAGTTTTTGATAAAATGTTTAAACTTAAATATATTCCTAGTAAACTTAATCTTGCAGATAGCTTTACTAAGCCACAAGTGAAAGAGCAGCTGTTGAATTTTTGTAAAAGAATTTTTGATATTTAAATCTTTATGTGGGGGGTTATAATTTTTCTTACAATGTTGTTCACTCTGGTCAGTGTCCTGCCAATAAAGTCTTATGTGACCTGACATTGATCAGATTGTTAGTTTTTGAATTTTTCAAGTGTAATTTTTTTTGTAGATTTTTTGAACTTTTTCATGTTTATGCAAATTTTTCATGCTTTTGTAATATTCTAGAGATGATGAAAAAGGAGGCCGATTGTTATGCATCTTTATAAATCCTTGGCTTAAAGCTTTTCTTTAAATATAAGTAAAGGTATTTAGTTTTACATTGATGCATTTCAGTTTTTCAACATCTCTTGAATAAACATACTCACGTATCTGAAACGGCCAGCGCTAATGTTTTCATTCACGATCTTCCAGTTCAAAATACGTTACTCAGTAACAGTAAGTAACCTGTGATTTCAGGATCGCGCTAGTCACCGTAGTCTGCTATTCGCGACTTGCGAGTATTCGTAGCCAATGGCGTTTCAGATGCGAATTTGTGTACCTCTAAATGGCAACATGTTTATGCAAAACATTCGCCGATGGTGTGTTTAAAAGGCTGGACTTTCCAGAATGCTTTGCCTTCATTTTTCCTTCCTCCAGCTTGTAATGCTGGTTGTAATATAAAATGTAGCTGCATATTATTTTTCTTCAGTTCGTTTATTTAACAGCGAAGTTATGCTGTCTTATTGTATGTCATCATGTTCATAATAAACTACTATGATTTTAAAGGAGCTGTTACGTTTTAAGTCTTCCACATGTCACATGAAACACAGTTTTTTATTGATACGGCCAACAGTTTCGATAAACATTTGCTCCAGTATGCTACGACTCGTTCTTGGCCATCTATTTCTTGGGAAAGTACAGCGCCGACACTTTCCTGACTGGCATCCGTGTCCACAATGAATTGTTTGTCAGGGTCTGGATAGGTAAGGACTGGAGAGGATGTGAGAGCTTCTTTCAGCCGCTGGAATGAATTGTCGCATTCTTGTGTCCATAGAAACTTCTGTTTGCTTTCAGTGAGCCTATGCAAGGGTCTTGCGATGTTGGAGAACCCCTGTACAAACTTTCTGTAATAAGTGCATAGTCCCAGAAAGCTTCGCAACTGATGGACATTTTCCGGACGTTTCCAGTGCTTTACTGCAGACACTTTTTCAGGATCTGTTCGAACACCTTCAGCTGAGATGATGTGTCCTAAATAGTTTACTTCTCGTTGGAAGAACTTGCATTTCAAAGGGTTCAGCTTTAAATTCGCCGCTCTTAGTTTCGTTAACACTTTTCGAATATTCTCTAGATGTTCTTCAAACGTGCGGCCACCAATGATGACGTCATCTAGGTAGATGAGACAAGCTTCAAAAGTCAGGCCTTTTAACACTGTCTCCATGAGGCGCTCGAATGTTGCTGGAGCATTGCAGAGCCCGAATGGCATAACTTTGAATTGCCAAAGTCCTTGTCCAGTAGTAAATGCGGTCTTCTCTTTGTCATCAGGATGGATCTCTACTTGCCAATATCCACTCTTCAAATCCAGTGTGGAAAACCATTTATGCCCTGAAAGAGTATCTAGCGTGTCGTCTATTCTTGGTAGAGGATAGCTGTCCTTCTTCGTGATATCGTTAAGTTTACGATAATCCACACAAAATCTTGTGGAGCCATCTTTCTTTCGGACCAACACGATGGGAGAGGCCCACGGACTTGATGACGGTTCGATGATGTCACTATCCTGCATCTCTCGTAAGAGCTTAGAAACCTCTTCTTGTTTTGCGAACGGCAAGCGTCTTGGATGCTGTTTAATCGGTGGATGGTTGGCAGTATCAATTCTATGACGTGTCAGTGAAGTGCGCCCTATATCACTCTCGTTTTGTGAAAACACATCCTTAAACTCCTGGAACAGTCTTTCTGCGGCATGTCTCTGCTCAGGAGATAAATTCTCATTTCGTCCAATTTCAGCTGCTAAACTTGTAGGCGGCTCCGACAACGTCAAGCTCGGGTCTTTGCAAACACAGGTGACTGGAGCACAGGTAGCAAGCACTTCACCCTTCTGGATAATTCTAGACTTTTCACTTACATTCGCCATCCTCACGGGTATCACATCTCTCGACAGATCTACCAACGCTGATGCTATTAGCACTCCCTTTGGGCTCTTCTCAGGATATCCAGTCAAGCCATACTGGAAAATTCTTTCGTTTCCAGTTAATCCAGGTATCATCATTTCGGTCCGAGGAGGGATGATAACATCTGCCTTGGCTGTGATCCGTTGAATAGACCCGGACTCATTTCCAAGTTTGAAAATAGTGACATCTTCTTGAGCAGAGCGTAACTCATTATTCTTAAAGTCCAGTGTAAATCCATGCTCTTTTAAAAAGTCCAGTCCGAGTATGAAAGGGTCTGAAATATCGGCCACATAGACTGTATGATGGTAAGCGGCGTTCCCAAACTTTATTTTCAATTTCATTCTTCCATGTATGTCAATCTTATCCCCGGTCACGGTTTGAAGGATAACACGGGGCGGGGTCCAGAGGAGTTTTTCTTTTAGCCGCAGAGCTAGATCTTTCCGAACGATGGTCACATTGGCTCCTGTATCGATGATCATATTAAAGGGCAAATCATTCACACGCCCGACTATAAAACTCCGTTCTCGCCGCAACTTCTTGCAGAAATTTGACACACTTGATAATGGGGCTTCACAAAATCTGGCAACCTCCGCCCCGCGAGATGGCCATTAATTAGTTTTCCTGCTCCGCCGTTCGTGAGGAGCTATTACCTTCTGTGCTGGGTCGGTTTAGGCAGTTTCTTTGAATATGGCCTTCTCCACCGCATTTCCAGCACTTGATCTTTCTTCCAGGTTTGTTGTCCATCAAGGAGTTTATATGTCTCATCACGTCCTTCATCTGCTGCTGTAAACGTTCCACAGCTGTATCCGACGTCTCAGGTATGTTGGCTACTCGCACAAAGTGCCGATCTTTCCTTGTAGCTTGCTGGGCTGCCTCGAATTTCAGGGCATAAACTAAAGCCCCTTTTAAGTCACTGAGATCTGCAATCCGGAGTTGTTTCTGGATCTCAAAGTCACGCACACCATCGATGAAATGCTGCAGAGCTAAACTTTCTCTAGTTTCAGTCGGGCAGTCAGGATAAGCAAGATGGGAAAGTCTCTCGACATCCGTAGCAAGCTCTTGCAGGGATTCAGTGGATTTCTGCTGTCGAGATTTGAGCTGGAGTCTGCTATATTCCTTCATGCATTTCTCGCCAAAGCGCAATTCTAAGGCACTGACGAGCGTTTCAAAATCCAGCGGTTCATTTGCAGGCAAAGTCTGTAAGACGTCGGCAGCATCAGCTCGTAGAGAAGCAGCTAACTGGCAAGCCTTTGTCTGGGAATCCCATCCATTGGCGTCCGCTACGATCCCAAATTGTGTCTTAAAAACTGGCCAGGAGGATTTGCCGTCATAGGTCGAAAGTTTAATAAAGGCCCGAGGAAGCATATCTGGATACTTGAAATCTTCGGAAAAGTTTACGGCAGTTATCTTCTGTTTCTTGATTTTTTCCAAATCTTTTTTTACATTCTCTATGCTTTCTTCAACGGTCTTGGCGATCTTTTGAACTTTTTCTTCTACTCTTTCTTCTACGGTTTTCGCTGTCATTTGAATTTCTTCTACCTTTCCTTCTATTTCTTGAAATCTTCCTTCAACTTTGTCTTCCACGCCGTCAATTCTGTCATTTAAAGATGTTATTTTATCCTCTATTAAGTCTTTCAACTCTCCAAGGTTGGTTGACATATCCTTTTTCATTTCATCTTTTAAGTCGCCAAGGTTGGCAGTCATTTTCTCGTCTATCGCTGACATTTCCTTCTTCATTTCTTCCGACATTTCCTTCATTTCAGCCTGGTTCGCAGTCATTTTCTCATCTATCGCTGACATTTCCTTCTTCATTTCAGCCTGGTTCGCAGTCATTTTCTCATCTATCGCTGACATTTCCTTCTTCATTTCTTCCGACATTTCCTTCATTTCAGCCTGATTCTCAGTCATTTCCTTCTTCATTTCTTCTTTCAACTCAGCAAGGTTGGCAGTCATTTTCTCATCCATCTCCCCTAATTTCTCCAATAATTTAGTCAGTTGCGCCTCCATTGCTCTGGTGATCGGCATTCAACCCCACTCCTGACACCAAATGTTGTGAGCTCGGGGTTCGAAAGGACTGATGCCAATATATAAGAACAATAAAAAGGCTTTATTCACTATAAACAGTGCAATACGATCACAAATATCTTCTGAAAGTTACAAGATATGCAAATAGATTCACCTAAGAGCAATTTCGGCTGTACTAAGCATGTGCAATTTCTTTACTCTCTCTAAATGGAATAGGAAACCAATTTTAAACTAGTTTCATTTTTCAAAGGGATATTGAATGAATATGAGATGGCCAAGATGTCTAAAGTGCCAGAAACAGGAATTCTGGTTCTCTAAAGGAAGCATCAGTTTGAATCCAGCTCTAAGCATAAAAGATTTTTCAGACATTGTTAGTGTTCTGATACCTCAGTTCAATAATGAAAAATATATTTTATTTCAGGAAGAAAAGTTATAGAATTTGTTTTGTTTTTCATTATTATTAAGGAAAATTTACCACCCCCAATATCTTTTAATTAATGATTTTGTATTTAAAATTAAAAGATTTGACAAGTAATTATCAATTAAATGAAATGAAATGATTTATATTTTGGTTTTTTTTTTTAATTACAATTGATCAATGACACATATATATATACTAAGAAAAGTAGTCTTATTTTCCGTAAAAAAGAAATCAAAGAAAAAGTATTTATATAAAAAATTGTGGTGCCATCTTTTGATATTGCAGTGCAGTTAAATGTTTATATTTAAGAAAACTAATAAAATTTTAAACTAAAAAATTTATTTTGTAAAATTTTTAAGAAAAAAAAAGCTTGAAGTTGCTTTTTTTTTTTTTTTTTTTTTTTTTTTTTTTTTTTTTTTTAAACTGAAAATTGAATTCTTTTGGAAATATTCTGTTGCCTGTATCTGTGTAAAGAGAGTCAATATGTTTTCATTATTATTAAAGAATATTCAGCATCCCCAATACATTTTTTTAATTAATGATTTTGTATTTAACACTTAATTAAAAATTTTGACATATTTTTTTTGATATAATTTTGTAATTATTGATTAAATAAACTGAAATGATCTACAATTTTTGGTAATATTTTGTTATCATTGATCAATAAGGACTAAGAAAATTTATTTTCTATAAAAGAAAAAATAAATAAAAAAGAAGTAAATATATATATATATCTAAACTAATAAAAGAAAGTTTTGCTCTGTGTGTCTGTGTCTGTTGGCGATGGCTAGGAAAATCTGGCCCACCTACAAGGCTGGAAATTTAGATTTAGGTAGTCCAAACCCTCTCCTGTTGCAACATCACTTCACAATTTTAATATTTTAATTACTTTCTGAAATATTAATTAAAATGCACAAAGAACTCTCATTAAAAATATGCTTTTATTCTCTTGGGTTGGTTGGTTCAATGGTTGGTTGCATCGATTCTTCACAGAAGTAATACCAGAGTAGCGATGCATAAATAAGGATTTCTAACTAAATAGTGTGAACATGGATTGAAGTTATCAACGTAGAGAAGCCATGCAATTGTTGCGCCACCTGTGCATGACAAATTACACATACAGTGTCTCACAAAAGTGATGGGACACTTGTGCTTTATAAAAAGAAACTGCAATAAAATAAATAAACAAACATGTGCAAAAATTTTTTGGGTGTGTTTCATATTTAAAGTTAGTAACAATTATTACATAACATACATTTTGTCAAAATATTAAAATATTAATTTAGTAAAAATACATTTGTTCAGAACGGAGCAAAAAATGGCTCACATAAGTGATGGGACACTTACTTTTCCATCAAATATTTATCCAAAAATTTTACTTTTTAAAAGGTTTTAATATTTTGTTGGATTTCCTTTTACTTTTAAAACATGATTTAATCTTTTTGGGATGGATTCGACTAATTTTTTTGTGATTTCTGGAGTGATTTTACCCCATTCTTCTTGAAGCACCGATTTTAGTTGTTGTTTTGAAGAAATGGTGTGTTTGCGAATTCTTGATTCCAATTCTTGCCAAATATTCTCTATGGGATTTAAGTCTGGAGATTGTGGTGGTGTTTTTATTATTTCAGGACAGTTATATAGCAGCCAGAGTCTAACGTTCAGAGCAGTGTGCTTGGGGTCATTGTCCTGGTAGAATTTAAAATCGTTATGAAGGTTCAATTTTCGTGCTGAAGATTTCAAATTTTGCTTTAAAATATCAATATACTTGTACTGATCCATTATACTGTCAATAAAAACAAGATTACCAACTCCAGCGGACGACATACACCCCCATACCATAACTCCTCCTCCACCATGTTTTACTGTTGGTACCAAGTTCTGTTTGCGAAATTCTTCCCTGGGTTTTCTCCACACCAAGATTCTACCGTCAGAACCAAATATATTAAATTTACTCTCATCAGCAAATATAACTTTATTCCAGTAATCAGAATTCTTATTTATGTTGGATTTTGCGAAAGCTAGTCTGAGTTTTCTATTCTTTTCACTTACGAAGAATTTTTTCCTGGCTACTCTACCGTGATATCCAGCAGATCGAATTACCCTTCTAATAGTCTCAGGATTAACAATTATTCCATATAATGCTTGTAAATCAGCAGCAACTTTTGAAGCACTAATTCTTGGATTTTTTTTAATATTTCGAACGATAATTCGCTTTATTCCATTGGATAGCTTTGATGGTCGGCCAGGTCTTCTTTTATCCTGAATCATATGATTCTTTTTATATCGTTTAATGATATTGAAAACTGTTGAACGACTCAAGTTAACTGTTTCAGCAGTTTTTCTAACAGATTTTCCACGTTCAATATGCAAATTAATAACTAATTTTCGAATTTCAGGCGAAGTTTCTTTTCGTTTAGCATTCATGGCTACACAGAGCTAAAAAACACAAAAATTCCAAAACAAACTGGAGAGAAATACTGCAGACGATTTTATAAATTATTGCCAATTGCTTTTAAGTAAAAATAAAACCCCAAAAAATATTTTTATTGCTTATTTCAGACGATTTTTGTTGCATATATAATGGTGTCCCATCACTTATGTGAGCTATTTTTTGCTCCGTTCTAAACATTTGTATTTTTATTAAATTAATATTTTAATATTTTGACAAAATGTATGTTATGTAATAATCTTTACTAAATTTAAGTATGAAACGCACCCACAAAAAAATGTGTACATGTTTTTTTAATTTATTTGATTAGTTTCCTTTTGTAAAGCACAAGTGTCCCATCACTTATGTGAGACACTGTACGTCCCACTGATTGAAATATTTTGCAGGCATATTTTTCTTCATGACAATTAGTCGGGTTTAAGTTTTTTTTTTCTTTTTTACATGACATTTATTATTATGATGGAGATTAAAACTTTATTTAACAGATTGTTTTTTATATTTGCGGGAATGAAGAAGGGCAAGGGTCTAATTACATTTAAGCTTCAAGGTGTATTTCTAGAAAGCAGTTACCAGAATTTCCGTATAATAGTGTCAGCCAAATTTCAAATTAAATTCCTAGCTTAACCAAATGAATCAATCATTAAAGATGTATTGTGATCCTCCTAATTAGTTATTTGCTGAAGGCCACTTGAACAACCCCCCCACCCCTCCCGGCCCGTCCTTCAAGGTTTTTTCTCTAACTCCGTTCCGTTTCCATATCTCAGCAACTATCTTTCCGATTTCAACGCAAGTGATTTCAAACATTATAATTAACTTAATAGTCACCCTTTATAACATTAAACTAAATTTATGAGTAGTGGTTACCACTATTTACGAATAACAGTTTAAGCCAAATTTGTAATTAAATTCAAAGCTTAAGGAAACGAACGAATTTTGAAAGATGCATACTGGTCCTCCTAATTAGTTATTTGCTGAAGGCCACTTGAACAACCCCCCCCCCCCCCCACCCCTCGCAGCCCGTCCTTCAAGGTTTTTTCTCTAACTATGCTCCGTTTCCATATCTCAGCAACTATTTTTCCGATTTCAACGCAAGTGGTTCCAAACATTATAATTAACTTAATAGTCACTCTTTATAACATTAAACTAAATTTATGAGTAGCGGTTACCACTATTTCCGAATAATAGTTTAAGCCAAATTTGTAATTACGTTCCTAGCTTAAGCAAACGAACAAATTTTGGAAGATGCATAGTGGTCCTTCTAATTAGTCATTTGCCGAAGGACACTTGAACAACCCCTCCCCCCGGCCCGTCCTTCAAGGTTTTTTCTCTAACTCTGCTCAGTTTCCATATCTCAGCAACTATCTTTCCAATTTCAACACAAGTGATTCCAAACATTATAATTAACTTTGTCACTCTTTATAACATTAAACTGAAATTATGAGTAGCGGTTACAACTATTTACGAAAAATAGTTTAAGCCAAATTTGCAATTAAGTTCAAAGCTTAAGCAAACGAACGAATTTTGAAAGATGCATAGTGGTCCTCCTAATTAGTCATTTGCTGAAGGACACTTGAACAACCCCCCCCCCCCCCCCCCCCCCCCGGCACTCCTTTTAAGGTTTTTTTCACTAACTATGCTCCGTTTTCATATCTCAGCAACTACTTTTCCCGATTTCAACACAAGTGATTCCAAACATTATAATTAACTTAAATGTCACTCTTTATAACATTAAACTAAATTTATGAGTAGCCGTTACCACTATTTCCGAATAATTGGGTAAGCCAAATTTGTAATTAAGTTCCTAGCTTAAGCAAACGATCGAATTTCGAAAGATGCATAGTGCTCCTCTTAATTAGTCATTTGCTGAAGGGTACTTGAACAACCCTCCCCCCCCCCTCCCCGGCCCCTCATTCAAGGTTTTTCTCTAACTATGCCCCGTTTCTATATATCAGCAACTATCTTTCCGATTTCAACGCAAGTGATTCCAAACATTATATTTAACTAAATAGTCACCCTTTATAACATTAAATTAAATTTATGAGTAGTGGTTACCACTATTTACAAATAAGAGTTTAAGCCAACTTTGTAATTAAGTTCCTAGCTTAACAAAACAAACGAATATTTATGCATGCATAGTGGGCCTCCTAATTAGTCATTTTCTGAAGGACACTCGAACATCTCCTCCCTTCGGCACCTCACTCAAGGTTATTTTCTCTAACTGTGCCTTATTGCAATAACTGGGCTAATAATGTTCCAATCTTCTCGAAACCAGCTCAATTTTGTAGTGCGCCTACTATACAGTAACGTAGGCAGTGGGGACCTGTCTCAGAAGTTCGTTCGGAAAGAGGTTTGTTTAGAACAGAATGCTCCCCTGGCGGTGGTAGGGAGAAATAAAAGATTTTCTAGAGCGTACGAGCATGCCGGGTATACGGTTCCGAAGCTATCGTAGACCGTGGCCAGAGTTCCGTTTTTTAAGAGATTTAAGTTTATTACAAGGGCTCGGGCAATGCCGGGCGGGTCAGCTAGTATATATATAAAACTATGGTGCCATCTATTGGAATTGTAATGCAGTTAAATGTTTATCATTGAGAAAACTAATAAAATTTTAACTTCCATTTCATTTAAAAAATTTCTTTATTTGTAAAACTTTTAAGGAAAAAAAAACTGGGAGTTGTTCTTTTTCCCGATATGAAAACTGAATTTTCTCGGAAAGTTTTATTGCCTGTATCCATATAAAGTTAGTTAACCGTTTGAGTGCTAAGCGCGATAGCGCCGCAATGTATCTGCGGATCAAACAAATTGTGTTGCAACCCAGAAATTTTATTTTATAAAATGTAACTCACTAGATCTCTGTAAATATTGTCAGGAAAATCACATGCCTCCAGAATATATGTTGGTCTTATTGACTCAAGCAACACATTTACTTAAATACTTTTCATAAAGTATTTCATAAAAACTACCATTCATTATCACTCATACACTGTTAGCATTTCTCATATTAAGTAATAAACATTAAAGTTTCACCTTTATTAAATGTAAAATACACTTCATAAATATACTTTACTTTTGTGAATACATCGTTTTTACTTACCTTTTGCACTTTATTCTTCCGATAATTTGAGCTGTTTTCATGAACAAATACTTTTTATTTAGTCCATCATTAAAACGTAAATACAGAAACACAAACACACTTTTACTTCTAACGAGAACCGCGTTACATCGTAAGTACATCTGAGATAGTGCCTCTGCCACTCACTAGATGGCGGCACACGTAGGCCGTTCGGATTGGGAGATCGAACGTCGAATCAACAATGGCATGTGTATGCAAATTCCAGCGGATTGTTCTAGTAAAGTGGGTGTTTCTAGTAATTAGCCGACATTCTGCCAGTATAAATAGTTGCTGAATCTTTGCATAGGTGTGTATATTGGAAATAGATTGATCAAGCAATCGGCGGTAGTCATTCTAAAGATATCATCGTGGCGGTGGAATATATGGATTATTAATATAGTTTAAAAGTGAATGATGGTTGTTGTGTTTGATGGCGATAGTGTTTAAGCTTGAGCAGCTTAGTGCAATAATGTCCAAGTATGTCTGTTGTGTCAAATAGATTTATGCCTTGTTCTATCTACGTTTATCTGATAAATATCTAAGTTATGTGTTCATCAGAGGTAAAATGTTATTGTCTTCAAAACGGAACTGTTTCATCTCAAGTTGTTAGTGTCACGATGCTGTAATATAATATATGAGTACTTTGCTTGAATAAATCTTCTGTGTTTTGAATAACTTTTGTCTTCACTGAAGTCTATATATACATTCTGCATTTTCACTATTTAACTTTAAATACGATAGCTCCCTTTAAACCAGCAAAAGCCTTTCACTACATGATAACTAAAAGTTATCCTCTGCTTACTTCAAAATAAACTATATACATTATTTTCACAAATATTTCAACTGTTGAATAAAAATTAAATGATTTCAAGTATTGAATAAAATTTCTGGGTTGTTTGATCGCAGATACATTGCGGCGCTATCGCGCTTCATAGCACTCAAACGGTTAATATGCAGCCAGTCCCCAGCCCAAGTGCAAAAGAAGTTATTATTTTTTTAAACTATTACTACTATTCTATTCTATAAAAATTTCTGACATTTTAATGATGTTATAAAAGTTTATTCTGTAGAACCTTTAGGTTGATTACTGTCAATTTTTGATTGTTACTATCTAGTTGGCATTAAATAATTCTATTTCACAACATGACTTTTTTACCAGAAGTGGTTAACACAAAAGTACATGAATACCAATTTTTCTTATTAATTTAAATCTTTTTGTTCTTGAATTTGTACATAAAACAAATAAAATTCAGTACAGTAGACTCCTTTAAAACCGCATAGCTTAACACCAGAGGTTGTGCAGATTTTAGAATTTTGTGGATTTCTGGTCACTGTTTTGTTTACATTTTTTAAACAGTAATTTGAATGCTTACAATAAAGTAAAATAATTAAGTAAAATAATAAAAATTAAGAAAATTAATTAATATTAAAAGTAAAAGTCAAGTAAATAATTAATAATGCATAACTAAATATGCATAATAATGATGAGATAATTTTTTCTTGAATTATTTAGTGAAACTTGCCTTATAAATAAATGTACACTAATAATTATGTAACAATCTTAAAATAACAAAGTTTTATTTCATGTTTAGCTAGAGTTAATAACCAAAAAAGCTTGATTAGTACTATTCATTACCCCAGTACATTATTCACTGAATCATATACAAAACCAATCTATGCAATATTTATGCAAGTTACTTAATATGTTCACTAGATGCGTGACAATCCAATGTGTTGCATTTATATTGCATGAGATCTTCCGATTTCTTGAAAGAAAAATAAATGCAATATTTTGTACATTTGAGAAAAACTTATGACACTAATTTTATTAAATACACAATTTTAAGTAGGAAATCATATCTACAAAGTAGGTTAAACAAAAATTGCAAAAATTACATTTTGCAGATTATGTGATTGTTGATGAAAAACTTTATTTGTTAAAAGTATATTGGTCTTTTAAGATTATGTTTCTAATTTCAGAGCTAAATGATGTCACTTTGAGAAACTTATAAAAAACTATTTAGTTTTTTATAAGTTTGTCAGTAGTATGTTTAAGTTATTTTAAAAAATATTTTAATTTTTTTAATTAAAATAAATGTTTTACAAGAAAAAAAAAGTATGTCATTTTTACCGGGTAAATTATTTTACTTTAGCACCTTAGTGAAACATTGTAACCACCATCTTTCAAAAACAATAGTATATTTAATAATTGAAAATAGCATGTCTTATTTTTAATTTAAATTCTTGTGAATAGTGCTCAATAATTGTCCACCTAAATGCAAAGAGTTTAAATCTTCTTCCTTGGTTGAATGTAAAGCTGAAAAAGAACTATAATGTAATGATTTCTAAATGACAATATGACGACAGACAATTTTTGTTTCTGTAGATTGATTCATGAAACTTGAATATGTAAAAGTACCTTTATGCTTCTTCCAAATTTTCTTGGAAAATTTAATTTAATTAGTTGGTTTCTAACCTAGGGTATGTAGTAGAGCAGTTGGGGGTACACAAAAAATTCACTGGTAATGGCAGAAAATGCAAAAAGTATAAAGTTAAAATGAAAACAGAAAACAAAACTGCAAACGTTTCGTTTACAAAGGAAGACTTGTGTAAAAGTAAAATAGGCTATTCAGATAAATGGAAGGAAAATGTCTAAACTTAGTAATTGGTTTACCATTTGTTGCCGTTATCTCCACCTACTTCTAATAATATCTTGCGATTTTGTATGTGTTCCTCCTTTTCTTTTATTATTCTGCTCTTTCTAGCAATTCTAGAAACATCTACATAAAACATGAATTGGATCAGGGCATCTGTTTTCATGAATTCATTTAAAATGCATTTGAAAGCAGGTCATCATTTTAGTGTTTGACTGGGCAAAATTAGCATAAACTCATTAACGTATATCATTGGGTGTAGGTTCATCCCTTCTTTGTGAGTGCTTAATTTGAAATCTTAGCTAATATTTAGTATTTTGAGTGACTTTATGTTGATATTATGTTGTGGTTCAAAATGGATAAGTGGTTGGAATTTGGAATTGTGAAGAGAACTGCATCTAACATTGATAACTATCATAAGAACATTGCTAATGAACCGAAAGCAAAAATATTTGAAATGGATTTATGTGACAAGGGGTACGCATAAATGAAAAGTCTAAGCAAGGGGTACATGAGAGAAAAAAGACTGGAAACTGCTGCTCTAGGTTATTATTTATTTAAGGGTGCAGCACCCTGCCCATTCTAAAATTGGCAAAATGCCCCCTGCCCTTTTTTAAAATAGTGAAGTACACCCTCAGTTGTATTCAGAGATTTCTTGTAAAAATCTTCTTCAATTCTAAATCAATGTACCTGAAAATTGTTAAATCTTGTATTATTATTATTATTAATAGTTACTTAACACAATATTCCCCCCCCCCCTTGAAATAATGCACTTTTTTACTGAATTAGTGCCATTTTTCTGCTTAAGTTGGGTTTTTATTAGTGACCACCCTGCTCCTTTTGTTTCTAGTGTGAACACTAATTTAATCAAGATTATTTTTATTCACCATCTATTTTAAAATAAAATAATTTCTCTCTTCAATTTCAATGAGAAAATTACATAAATAAATTCTAATAAAGCTTATCATTTTCCTTTTTTTTTTCTTTTTTATCAACAAAAATGAACTAATTTAGTTAATTACCTTATATACTGGCCAGATACAGGAGGTTCGATGAACAATCATTGCATCCCTAATGTAAGTCATAATGAAATAAGAATAAAATAATCATACAAAGAAATTAGATAGGCATGAAATACTAACCTCCCACTTAAAGTAGGATTGAGTCCGAACCAAAGACACAGTCCAACAGACATAAGAAGAGACATCACAACTGTCATGACGGCACTTATAGCTAAAGCCCATTTGGACTTGACAAGTTCGATTTTGCCTAGAAATAAAACATATATTTAATTTTAAAAAATCGAACATAATAAAAATGATCAAAATTAAAGTACAATTTTGAGTCAAAAATGATCACAATTAGAGTACAAAATTAGAACAGATCTAAAATTTTTACTAAAAGGATGGTTTAGTCATTAGTTATTCTCAGCAGAACCAAGTGTGGGTTTCATAGTAAATAATAAGTATTGCAAATACTGCTCACCTAATAACCTATTCATAGAAAGATATTCAGAAATCGTTTTTTTTTTTTCCCCCAATAAAAAAGCAATTTTGAATAAATTTCCATTAAAAATTACAATTTTTTTTAATCCCTACAGAAGGAAAATGTTCAAGTATTCTATATTTAGATAATAAAGACAGCAAATGTTTCAAACTTGTAAAAAAATAAAAGGGACAATTTTTATAAGTTATAATGTTCTGTAGATCATTAGCAGATTGCCATGCATACATTACAAAAAAAAAAAAAATTCCATTCAAAGTTGAAACATTTGAGGTGCAAGATGCACAAAAACATGATGAATTTTCAAAACTATTGATTATGGTGAAACTTCAACTATGTTTCAACTTTTCAAAATTCTATGTCAATATGCAACAGCCAGTCAAATCATCTAAACCTACTCTCAATATGCAGCTATAAGCATGATATCTACCTGCTTGTCCAGTGGTTAGAACACTAGTTACAAGTCAAAAGGTGTCAGGTTTGAATAACATTTCCGATTTGGATGATAGAGTTTGTTGAACATTTTAGAAGATCAAGGTTCAATCTACACAAGTTTATGATACACACTAAATGTTGTTATCAGGTTTCGGCATCTTATATTGGTAATTTTTTGGTAGCATATTTTGGTGAAAGGTTGAATGAAATTTTTAACAGTGCAATTTCCAAACTCTGAGATATACAGTTACAGAGCGCAAATTGGAATTAATATGATTTTTTTTCTGATTCTCTTCTATTCAGAGCATGAGAACCAAAAGTTTTGTGTCATTGAACCTGAGCACACCTGAGCCCAATGCTGAAAGTACATTGTAGAAAATTGTTAATAACATTTTAAAATTGTATCAAGATTATCTTTCTTATTTTAAAATACCTTCTGACATAGAAATAAGTATTAACCCCAAATATTCCCCCAAGACAATGTTTTGTGATTTTTCATGCCCCTGAAAACCTGTTTAAAAAAGCAAATTTGTTATTTATATCCAAACACTGGCAGAAATTTGCAAAAACCACAATTCTTAAACAGTAAAACCCCAGTTATCCGAAAAGCATGGGACCAAAGGATTTTCAGTTAACCAGGATTCCACAGGAATTTTCGGATAACCAGGAGGCTTCGTAATTTTATTCTACCAGATGACACTACTCACCCTTCTTACTTCTCTACAGTCAGGTAAAGCGTTAGTGCTTCCAGGTGCTGCAATAGTCTGTATTCTATTCGATTTCCACTTCCTGATTACAGGTGTTTTAATTTCCTCCAAACTTTATTTAGGATGAGTAATATTTTAAAATACAAACGGGTTTTTATAAGCATGAAGAGCTCAATGAGTTTAAAAAGTTGATATTGGCACATCAATATATTGAAGTGCAGGAAGATGCAACAGGGTCAAATATGTTGTTTAAAAGGTGGCGTGATAAGGCAACGTTGAAGCAATGCGAAGTTGAAAAACAAAAATAATCACAACATATTTTGTAAAGAAATGAAATGTTCTCTGTGGCTATGCAATAAAATGCCTGCATTTATGCAATGGTCCAAATAAGTAAGTTGACGTTGTTTATTTATTTCATAAACAGCATGCTTGTTTAAAAATAAAATTTTTCATATTTAAAAAAAAAAAGAGTTTTAAGGTCTTTCGGTTAAGCCGATTTTTGGATAATCGGGGTTCTACTGTACTTTTAAAATATTACTGACAACTATGGCAGAAAGACATGAGTTATGTTTTCTAGCAATTCTGGAAAAGGACTTCAAACAAAAAGCGAAGATAGACAAGGGATATCCACTTGGATTTTTAGGGTTTCGTACATCTCACGAAACCATATTACCCCCGCTCCGTTGTCTATCCGTCACAGAGCCGTTCTCAAAAAGTATGTAACTTACAGAGTTGAAACTTAGTGTATAAATCTGAATAGCAGCTGTGAAGAGCTCAAAATATTCAAATTTGAAAAATTCGTATTCTTTTAATAAATAGAGACAAAAAACCAAAATTCTAACAGCCTTTTCCTATTAAATTGAAACATTTTTCATTATAGCAGATGCCAAAGATTTAAAATCCACAATGAAATTCTTTCTACAATAATTAATTTTCTATCAGACGATTTTCATGTGAAAAATGAAAATGAAATAAAAAGTTTCACCAATTGAAAAAAAGATAAATATGAAATAAAATTGATTGACGTCATAGTCGTAATAAAACGGAAAATGTCTAAGATTTCTCAATAATACAAGGAGTATGAGTATGTGTAAGTGGACAAAGCAGATTAATATCACATCATTAGAGAATTAAAAAGAAAATCTGACGTCATATAGGAAGTTTAACTAATTTTTCAAATGTTTGAGAATAATACAAAGCGAGTATCAATATAAATAATAGAGAATAGTAAATATATGAGTTTGAGAAACATATTGAATCGTGATAAAAATCCAATTATGGCAATATTCGCATATTTTAACATTTTGAAGGTGTACAATTTGTTTAATTTTGAAATCATTTTTTTAAATATTGCATTTAGTCCGTATGACGGATATTATTATGACAGAATATAATAGCAGGCTTTGACCGCTATCCGGCTGGTTTAGATATTCGAAAAAAGGAAAAAAATAGACCGGTAAATTTTTACTTTAGAAAAAACATGACTTTTTTTTTGTTGTTATTGCTAAATGAAATTGTTTGAATTTATGAAAGGATAAAGTGTTTTGAAAGGAATATTAAACGAAACCCTTTGAGCGATCTTCGATCACACTTACCCACTTGTTTATGTTACTAACACTGACTATGAAAAGTCTTTCGAATAAGATGGAATATTCTCTTTATATCCCATCAATAACAATCCTTTCAAACTGACTTTTAAAGGATTATAAAACATTTTAAGAAACTTAGACTATGATCTTGTTCATCAAATAGCATTTTTCTTCTTTTTTACTTTCTCCAATCTTTATAAGAAAGTAAGTATTGGATTCATGAAAATTTTCGACTTCTGGTTTCGACAGATTGACACATTTTAGAAGGTCTTGAACACAATTTGACTGTTTTTAGAAAATGTATGTCTGTATGTGACAAAAATCTTGTGGGTGCTCTATCTCCAGAACTAATGCACGGAATTTAATAAAACTTTATATTCAATTAGTCCCTGATATAAATTGGTGCTGATTAGTTTTTGGTTAAATCGCACAACAGGTGGCACTACTATGCTGCATTTTTCACATTTTCCGCAATAGCTCTATCTCAAGAACTAATGCACTGATTTTCATCAAACTTCAGATTCAGTTAGACCTTGATATAAATAGATGCTGATTATGTTTTGGTATAAATAGCACAACAGGTGGCACTGCTATGTTACTTTTTTCATGATTTTCACGATAACTATATCTTAAGAACTAATGCATGGATTTTCATCAAACTTCATATTCAATTATACATTGACAAAAGTTGTTGATTAGGTTTTGGTGTAAAACTCCCAACAGGTGGTGCTGCTATGCTGCATTTTTCAGGAGTTACACGATTTTAGTGATAATCATATCTCAAGAACTAATGCACAAAATTTATTAAAACTTTAGATTCAGCTAGACCTTGATATAAAATGGTACTGAGATTCGTTTTCAGTGTATGCAAAACCTGTAGAAGATAGAAGAAAGTTTTGGGATAGGCACATCCAACGAGTTTAAATTTGTGAATAAACACAATTTTCACTTTCAGTTCAAGCCAGAAGAGTAGTATAAAAATTGAAACCAAGCACATTTCATGCTTGAGCTGCTAGTAGTTCATGTACAAAAAATTAGGAATAAAAGGAATTGAAATATTAAAAGAGGACAAACTAGTACAAAGCTACTAGTACAAAACTATCCCATTTCTAATGAACACCAACAATGGAATATAATTTAAAGATAAATGTTTAATTCTTTCAATCTAAACACAGTGGAACCTCAATTATTCATGGCTTAATTAACTGGGTATTCAATTAGCTGTGGAATTTTTATTATTAATATTATTATTATTTGTCTAAAATAAAAAAAAATATTCTGTTGGCACAACCATTTGGTGATATTATACCCTCACTTCTGATTGTAAACATAGATAAACGAATACCTGACCCATTTCAAGAATTTTATGTAAATTTAATAAAATTTATTTATGTAAAGCTGTATTAGGTCTATTAATGTGTATTTTAAATTAAGCTCTACAAATTGAAAAAAAAATCCGATAGATAGGAAAAATTCTGGTCACCATTAAAAAACATTTACCCTTTCCCAATGTTGTCAGATTTTGTCCATTTTTTTTTTTTTCAATTTAACCATAGATTTTTTTTAAATATTCCTTTTTTTAAAATGAACTGATTGAAAAAGTAAAACAAGTATAGTAAAAATTGAATTGCTTTCATTCAGTATAAATAACATAAAAATAAGCAAAAATAACATAAATTAAGTTTCTAAACGGAACTTATAACAATCATAATTTAAAAAGAATTGAAATATATACAATATAAAGTTTAACTGAAGAAGTATGCAGCCATAGTTTCCCCCAGGTTGAAAGAAGGACAGGGCAAGAGGGAAAAGGGCACTTTTTAGATTTTTAAGGGAACTTTTTAGACTTGTAAGAGCAGCTTTTAGATTTTTAACAGCACATTTTGAATTCTGAAGAACACTTTTTTGTTTCTTAATATTTAAAAATCTTAATTTTACAATATTCCAGACACAAGAATGAATCCGTTTTTACTACGCAAACAAATTGTTTCATACAAAAGGCAGTATGGGCATAATTTTTTTGACTGAGAGGATAAAAAGGATGCTTTTTGGTATTATTTATTTTATGATGGACAGGAAAGGGAAATAATTTTTAAACAAAAGAGGAGGCAGGGTGCAGCATCTCCTGAAACTGTCTGGGGGGGGGGGGGAGACGGATGCAACATATAAGAAAAATAATTGATTTTTATAAAAATCATTTTTTTTTTACAGGAAAATTATTTTGAAAGAAATTACTTAGGAAAACTACTGACCAATATCTGTAAGTAGACATGCTTTAGGGCACTTTACCTTATATAAAGGTTTTACAAACACTTTTTTGTCATGGTTCTTAAAATCTAATGTATTTTTATATATATTTGGTTCTTGACTCCTTGTATATGCCTGAATTTTTCAAAATCCAAAATTCTACCTGTCTGGTTTATAGTCATTAAGTAAATCATTCAATATTGATGCTTCCATTCGCCAGTTGAAATATTTTGGTCCTCACAACCGCATTTGTTGAGCCCTAACTATGAGTATTTCCAGTGATTTGACAGATAATAGAAGTTTTATTGCATTACAGTATACTTGTGTTACTCAAAAATATAATTTATTATAATATATTAAGAAAAAATAAAGACTTACACACTGAAAAATATATATACAGGAACAGGATAACATAGGCTAGGACGAGAGGCACGAATTCAACTAGTGTGTGAAGGTCTTGAAACTGAATATGGACAATATCACTGTCTTCTTGGCTATAAGAGACGTTTTCTGGAAATGGGCTTGTGGGGAACTTATTTTGAATTAATTCAACAAGACTCTGGATAAATCTGAAATGAAAAAATACCTCATAAACAAACACACACTTCCTTAACCCTTTGTGACTCAACAACTCCAATTTTAAAAATATTTACTCAGATGTTAGAATACATCATTTAAACATGTAAAATTGAATTTAAAAAATTAGAATAAAAAAAAATAATAATAATTGACTAAAAGGTACTATTTTCACATCTGCAATAAATAAAAAATTACACATTTCTCATAAATATTGTCAATTTTCTAATACAAAATTATCTTCGTAAAAACTATATTTTTGTATGTCTCCAGCCTTTTGAATGAGACAAAATTTACGAATTTCATTTCAGCAATAACGATGCGAAATTGCTTAAATGATAAATAAAATTTTGGCATGCAAAATTATCCCAGTATTGCTATCTGTTGAGAATTCTATGAACAATCTATATTAATTGCTGTGTGCGAAAGCAGCAATAAATAAAATTGTCTTTTAAAGTACTGTATAAGTAACATTGACTTTAGGATATGTTGCAGATATATGCAATGCAGTGATACAAAGGGTTCAAATTAAGCAACCTAAAAATATATTTTTTAAATGAAACAAGTACTAAGATATAGAATGCCAATCAAGCTTATAAGAAATGCTGGAGATAAAAGTCTGGATATAAAAATTCCCCCCAACTCCAAAATTACTTATATTATGTTGTTAGTTTTAAGAGCAATATGGCTTCACACTTCAATCTGAGCAAAACATCACAACAAAAGGAAAAAAATAATGGAAATAGTTTTAAAATTAAACAATCAACTAAAGACCACCCTAAAACTATCTTGTTTTAAAATGGCAGCCAATTAAAGATTTCAAATTCAAAAAGATCTACAAATAAATAAATAAATAAATAAAAATTATAAATACAAAAAATGTTTTCCCTTAAGTGTTCGATCTTGATAGTAAGGATTTTGGATCATTTTTTGCTTCATCTCTATCTTAAAAAATGGCTGAGATATAGCAGTTTGCAATTCTAGGGTGGTTGGCATTTTGAAACAAGACAACAGATTATAAAACAAGAACAAAGAATCATGCATCAAGCATAGATTATGTAACACTTTCCAACGCTTCCAAAATAATTTTACAAATCATTAACGTTTAATAAACTGAAAGATAACATCTAAGTAAACAATTTGGAAAATGCATAACATATTTAAAAAAGTAATTTCAGGAATTTCCAGCATATACAATATTCGGAAAAATATTCGAATACTTTTATTCAGCCCTGTATAGGATCTATAGATTTGTATATATACTACATAGGATGATAAATTTTAGTTTAGTTAGGAAACGCATAGCACAGTTTAAAATTCTCCTTCTGGAGTTTCTGTCAATAAACGGAAATGTGTTCGCGAACTTTTGTGTGCCCTGTATATGAAATACAGAATTTATGCACACCCAGTAATAGACAAAAAAAGTTCAATTTAAAATCGCGTTCAGCAACTTAAAACGCACTTCCAGGAATTATTGTTAACAGACAGTAGAGAATTCTTTTGTGTGTCCCTGTAAATGAACGATGACTGCTATACACACACTATTCTATAGTAAGCCTCTTGTAATGCACCTTTGTGATATATATAAATTTCAATGCGTTTAAAATAGTGAAACATTATTTAATTAAACCTCAAAAGATTTTTCTTCATAGACGTAATGTAACAGAATTCTTTTGACTGTCCCTGTAAAGTAACTATAAGTGCTATTCACACCCTATTCCATATTAAGCTTCTTGTAATGCACCTTAGTGATATATATCAATTACAATGTATTTGAAATTGTGTAATATCATTAAAATAAACCGCAAATGATTTTTTCCCATAGACCGTAATGTAACGGAATTCTTTTGAGTGTACCTGTAAAAAAACTATAAGTGCTACACACTTCAGTTGAAATAGGGAACATGCTATAGATAACGAAAATAACATATAAAAATTGCAGAGCGATCCAAGCATATTTACTGGAGTTAGAGCACGGACAGACGGCCATACGGCAGACAAACCGAAGTCATAAACACTTTTCAACTGGGTTGGAAAGTGTTAAAAAAAGGGATTCCACCATAAGCAGGTTTAATTTATGAGTTTTACTGAACATGGTTTCTCACAAATTTTCTTTTATTATTGTAACCATTGTTCCAACTCTCATGTGTTTAAAACTGCATAGTCATATCCACCAGCATCAACTTCTTACCAAACCTGGCGATACATGGCAAAATATCACCAAATTTGGTGACAAAAATAAGTCACCATAAATGAAGCTAACTTGGCGATAACTGAATCATTCTTTGAAATTCCCATTCAAATTCAATATTGATGAAAATTGGGAATCTTTTATAAACAAAAGATATATATATATATTTAGCATATATAAATTACACTGTATAAAATAAACTCACTTAATATAACAAACAGAATGAGAATATAGTATGAAAAAGAACATATTAAATATTTCTTTAAATACTACAAAATTTACTAACTTGGCATTATAACTTTGAAAAGCAATGGTAAAGGAGTACGTAATGATCCTGGGTCTGTTTCTGACAAAAAGTTTTTTGATACCAGTTTCTTTGAAAGGAACACCAAACAAAATTTCTAGAAGTGAAAACAAATTATCAATAAATTCTTATGATTGAGAAAGAAAAAACAAACTGATGAATAATGAAATTGTAAAATCAATACAATCATTAAAAGTGAGAAAAAGTTTATAGAGATTGTGTTTAAGGTAGTTCCCCCAAAAATATTCTTTTCCGCTCAACAATGCAAAACTTTCTGACATATTTTCCTTTTATGTTTTTAAACATAAAAGCATGATTATCAAAGTGATTTGTATTTGAACAATTTTTTCCTTTTCTGATAGATGAATTTCACCTTTAATTATAAAGCACAGCTTGACAAACGCAGTTGTCAGGTACCCACTGGCAACCAATTTTTTCTTTTTTTTTCTGGCGATCAAGTTATTTAATCTGATGGGCGGGGTACAAAAACTGATCTAAAAAATTAACACTAATGGCATTTATTCTTTTACGTGCAGTAAGTGTACTTTTAATAGAATAACCAAACTTAAAAGGCATTTTCCATCTCATGCACAGAAAATGCCATTCTTTTCTGCTCTAACCAGGTAGCACATCATGTTATTAGAATGTGTGGGTGGGAAGGGGAGGGGATCCAATAAAAGCTGAAAATAAGGGATTTTGCTTAGTAGCCACTGGCCAGTAGGTTGATTTTTTTTAGTAGCCAGTGACTGGCTAGTGAGAATAATTTCTTTAGTCACCAGTAAGTACATTTATGTCACTGAATATTTCATTAAAAAATATATGAGTTTACAGTAAACAAGTAATTTATGTACTAAATAAAAATATTTTAATTTATATTGTTTTGAATAAACTTGAGATACTAATTTCCAATCTATTTTAAATTTTAAAATAAGTTAACAACAAAGTTATACACAACATCCTTATGTAACTAACTACATAAGTACCACTAAGCTTAGGTACTTGTGTAGCAAACTACATAAGTACCTTTTTTTTTTTTTTTTTTAATTATTTGTCTACAATAAGGTCTGACAATAATAAAATAGGTATGTTTCTACACTAAATAATAACCCACAACATGATATACATTACACATGCACAACCTGTGGCCTGCAGACCAAAAGTGGCCAACATCTCCAGAAATTCAGGAATTGTGTATTTTGCCAATTAGTCTCAGAAAAAAAAGGCATCATTCCGGAGTGAAAAATCATGAATTTCGTCGATAGGGTGCATAAATATAATGAATTTCGTCAATCCGGTGCTAAAAATCCTTAATTTCACCGATTGGACGTGGGAAAATCATGAATTTCGTCGATCAGCATGATAAAATCATGAAATTCCTCGATCGGGTGCAGAAAAATCATGAATTTTGTCTATCAAGTGCATAAAAATCACGAATTTCATCGATTGGGTTCATAAAAATCATGAATTTCATCGATCTGAAGTGAAAGAATCATGAATTTTGTCAATCGAGTGCAGAAAAATCATAAATTTTGTCGATCAGGTGTGCAAATATGATGAATTTTGTCAATCGGGCACATAAAAATCATGAATTTTGTGGATAGAGTACATAAAAATCATGAATTCATTGATCAGGTACAGAAAAATCACGAATTTTAGGGGAAAAAAGAAATTGGAAAATTTTGCATTTGGCCGGTTCTTTCCATATTTTTAATCGCCAGTTTTTCACGTTCAATCACCGAGTGGTGACTGGCGAGTGCTTATTTTCGCCTTTAGGTCCAATAAAGCAGTAAGAAATAGAGTCAATCCAGCCTCAGTTACATCTAAAATTGGATACAATGCTAAAAAATGCTCAAGTTATTTTGTAGGTTTCAAATCAGATTTTTGTGTACAGAATTAAAGCTGATTTCTTTATAGTATTTATTTCCTTTTTTTCTTCAGAGATAAATAATTTTGATAAGTTCATTAGAAAACTTAGTTTCTATAATCTTTCAAAATTATGTGCTATTCTAAACTATGTAACTAATAATTCTAAACTATACTTGTTATTATCTTTCCTCAAATAATTCATAAAAAACTTTTGTCGTCTTTGAAAATCAATGACGAGAGAGGGAAATGATAGAGAACATTTTTTACTGGCAACTAGGTTTTATCAAATTTGGAAAGGCTTGTTTATAAGTGATTGTTGTCTCAAGCGATTGTTGCACATTTTTTTCCTTTCCTGTTCTGTTGCATCCGAAAATGCAGTTCAAAACACAAACTTTGACAGCATTTTTGAAAAATTTTTGGCTTTTACTGAAAAGTGAAAAAACAGTTTGATTACATAGTTTCTTAAGAGCGTCTACAAATTTGATACGTAAGCGAGCAAAACTGAATTAAAAAATGTGTCAGAATTTAGTCAGTTTAGATTTGAGAACACAGCCTTGTTTCATTTTGAAGTAGCACAACAACAAATTTTACAAGAATAAAAAAAAAACAAATATTAATTTACTGCATAAAACTTCTCATCTGTGAGAAATCTCAAATTATTTATTTTGTCACCCATGTTTCTAAGCATTTTAATATCACCAATCTGAGTTAGTTTTTATTTCTGTGCAACATTTTAATAAAACATGCTATATAATTATATTCAATGGTTGGAGTATCACAGTTGAGATTTTTTCCAACTTTCCTCTGTTCATTATGCTATATAATTGATTATTAAAAATATTCAAATAAAATACATTAAAAGAATAATTTAATTTGTTTTTCCATAACTATGTAAAGACACTTCATAAACCAAGTTTCATGAAAATCTGAGGGGTGAAGGGAGAAAAGGTATGTTGTTTTGACATGGAATAACTCAAGCCTGATTTGGCACAAAACTAATTTTATTGCTGTATCATTTTTGTCACTTTCATAATCTTGAAACTCCATTGTTGCCAGCATCACTCATGTTTCTTAGCAACCTTGGCTTTGGACCCGATTATGGAAATTAGATAAATAAGACAGCTGCTGCTGATTTTTATTACATATTTTTCAGGTGAGTTTTGTTTAGTCATTCCTAGCTTCTTTTTTTTATTTTCTTTTTTTGGCATGTGGACAAGAACTCCACAAAGTACTCCCCCCTACTCTCCGAGCTGCAGAAATGCTTCCCGAAGAAAAATGTCTGAATTCATAATACAATAAAATTATCAAGATGTAAGTATTTACATATGATATAAAATAAAAACAAATCGAGAAATGAAATCAAAGCCACAAAATCTTTTCAATTAGAAAAAAAAATTGAAACAGCATAATATAGAAATATACCATTTTATACCTTTAATTATTTTCTTAATCTTTATAATTTAGTATAATGATATTATAATGATATTTTCAACAGATTGGTTTTGCTTTATATGAGATAAAATCAGGAGAGGTGTTGGATGGAAGTCTACAGTTATTAGGTCAGTGACAATATATGAACTATCAGCTACATTCTGAAATAGGGAGCACCTCTACGTTGATTAGACACAAATAACGGCCACATTTTGTAAATTGTTCATCCAACAGTATTTTATCCAAACACACAAAATTTAATTAAATAACACAATGTAATCCTCAAGAAGCATGAACCATACATAGTAATAATTGGATTAAGTGATCACACTATCTAAAAATTTAGTTTTTTCTAGAAGAGCATTCGCTGTTCTAGATAATTGATACGAAACTTGTTTGTGTAATATAAATTAAATTAATCACCTTAGAATAATTTACTAATTTCTTGATTATTCTTACATACAAGGCTAATTACACAACATAATTGCAATATTTACAATTTAAAAAATATATGGAATTTTTTATTTCCTTCAAGATATTTTTTGAAACAATTCTAAAACGTTTTCTTCCATTTAGAAGATTAGATTAATATGCAGACTTTCCTTACATGCATTCCAGAATACTGTTACAAGTTATTTCATATCCCATTCTCACGGCAAGTCATGTGAACAAGCACCAGAGGATCAAAAAAGGGTTTGAGTTTGCAAATATTTTACATATTCAGCACTTTTTGTGAGGTCATTACATTTCACACAAAGCAAGGTAAAGCTACAAAAACATCATTATAATAATATTCTTCATTATTATTATCATTACAAATAAAAAAATCTGTGCTCAATTGTGAGATACTTTAGGGCTGAATAAGTTAAATTTGATCTGTGTTCTCGACAAATATGGTTCATTTAATACATACTCCAACTCCTTCTTTTATCTTATAAGAGTTCGATCACACCCTAAATACATTACTTTATGCTCTGCAAGATCCTTCAGACATACTTCAAATAAAGAAAAAAAATCAAAGAAAACATAATTTCACACAAGCCATTTAAATTTAAGAATGAAATATTTACAATTAGCAAAATCTTTTTTAAGTATATTATAAGATTAACATATCGAATGATTACTTCATTCAAAGATTTCTGATATGAAAACCATTTATATCAATCTGACTTTATTTTATAAGCACTCATAACACCATTCTAGTTTTTATATATGGTAATATGTTAAAAATGAAAATAAATAAATAAAAATGCACTTAATATACAAAAGAAATCAAATTGCTATAACTCAAATCCATTAAAGTGATGCTGAATAAACCTATATTGTATATGACATTTAAGCAATCTCCAAACAAAAATCTAACAGGCAGGCAATAAATATAGATTTTAAATTACATCGAAACAATTAAAACATCCTTAAAAGAAAAAAAGAAGAAAATTTTTTGTCCCTATCAGAGCATAAAAAATTAACGCTTATTTCCTATCTCTTTAAATGATATTATTTATGAGTATATAAAAAGTGAAAATATCTCACCTCGAATGATAGATGCATCCAGGTTAGAGTCTTTTAACTTGAAGATTGTTTTAATAATATCTGGATCATCTTTGAAACTTAAAAAAAAAAAAATATATATATATATATATATACACACACACACACACACACACACACATAAGTACACAATGTACTTTACAATAGTAACTTAGTAACAACAATGTACTAAACAATAAAACCAAATAAACATAATTTAAATATTTATTTACTTTTAAAAAATGTAAAACATTTACATAAACAGTACAAACTAAATTTCATTATTATAGAAGAATTTTATGAAAGAAAGGTTGCCAGATCAAATCACAGATCATTGGACAAGTGTCATAAGATTTTAAGTCTATCACAAACATGAAAAAAATAATAAGATCATTAAAGGTAATTAATTAAATTATTATCTCTTGATTATTCTCAAGAATAAATTTTCCAATATTGCAATAGGGAACTGCTTTTATTCAATGATAGCCTCTTATAAAGAATAGAACTATTAGACTTAGACAATAGAAAAGATTTAAAAAAGAAAAAAAAACTTGTTTCTATAAGTAAGAATAACTGCATTAGTTATTTTATTTTGTTTGCTTAGTCCAAACATTTCCTCACTTTGCATACAAAGTTTTTAAACTGTCTGCACCCAAAGTCTCAACAGCAAATGCGATGTCATGCTTATCCATTATTGCTGTTTAATCATACTGTTTGATGACACAATTTGTTCACCAAAAAGTAGTTGACAAGAAAGTACACAAGAACCTAATTATTTTAATCGATAGCTTCACCAATGTCCAAAATTGCATCCTAATCTAATAATCATTACAGTAAAATAATTCTTTCTATTTTCTTTTTGCTGTCAAAGAATCAGGAATGCAAAAAAAAAAAAAAAAAAAATCAACTCAAAAATGATTTTTTATTTTATAGCTGTAGTAAGTAACACAGATCTTCTTTCTAATAAGTAAATAAAGTAATAAGTAAAAAATAAGTAAGATAACTAAAAACTATATAGCTAATTCTGGGTACCTTGCCAACATACCCACCAAAAATCAACCTAATCGAACTCTTTTTGCGGCAGTTATCGCGGAACAGACAGACAGACGGAAACCAAAAACTTTTCGGGTCTCCACAGTGAACCTCAACTGACGTTTCGGCAATAAATCATACCTAATTTCAATTTCATATCTGCAATGTAGTTTTTTAAAAGCTCCACTACAATACGGTAATTTGGCATGAACCCCGATTATTGAAAATTCAGCATTTTGATTTACACTTTATGTTTAACAGGAAAACGGGAACTATTGAATTTATTTAAAAAATTATAATTCTTGCTGAGTTTTACTTTCAAGATATGGAAACAAAAAAAGACACAAAAAACATTATTTAAACTATATATTCAGCATTTCTAAATTGTTTTCTCAACATATAAACATAATTAAATTAATAAATGATAAAAGGGTATTTTAAAAAATATATTACTCTCTTTATTTTTTATGTATAATGTAAAAATGAGAAAGGTAGAAATAAATTAAATGTAGAACAATTTTATATTCATTTCACAGTTTAATCTGTACAATACATAAATTAAAAATATTTGTATTTACCTATAGATGTTGTTTTTCCAAATACTGCTGGGAGACAAAACAAGGCAGCTGTAATGTGGAAGAACAGGTGAGGCAATTTTGTCAATAGGTTCCGAAACTTGCAAACATAAGTCACCAAGACTTGTATTATTGGTTGTTCTAAAAAAAAAAAAAAAAAAAGTAAATAAGCACAAAATAAAATACTACTAGCTGCATGGCAACTCAATCTGTTGCATTTGCATTCCATGAGATTTTATGGAGGGAAAAAGAAAGTCCAATACTATTGTATATTTAAATATATATATATATATATATATATATATATATATATATATATATATATATATAATATTAATTTTATTATATAAAACTTCAGATAATAAATCATATTTACAATGTAGGTTAAATAGAAATTGTGAAAATTATTTTTTTCAAATGCAAAACGTTATTTGTCAAAAATATAGGCTATAAGATTTAATTTTGTAACTGGTGGAATAAAAATTATGTCACTTTGATGAACTTTTAAAAAAAAATATTTAGCTTTTTAAATTAAAATTAAGTTTTTAAAAATTAAAATTAAATTTGATTAAAAAATTATGTCATTTTTACCCAATAAGTCATTTTACTTTTAGCACCCTTGTGCAATGTTTTACTGCCATCCTTCAAAAATAATTAATTAAAAGTAGTATATACTTTTTTCTTTAAATTTAATTCTTGTGAACAGGGAACAATAATAGTTCTCCTAAATGCAAGGAGAAATGTTCCTCCTTGGTTTAATGTATAGCTGGAAGAAATCTATCATGTAATGATTTCTAAATGTGAATATGACAAAAGAAAATTTTTGGTTCTATAGAATAAATTGATTCATAAAGCTTGAATATGTGAAAATATGATATTTCTTTGAATTGTCTTAGAAAATTTAATTTAATCAAGACATTTTTTCACTATATATTCAAATTGAAAATAATTTCTATTTTCAATTTTAATGAGAAAATGATGTCAATAAAAGTATAATAATCCATTTTATTGCCCCTTTACTATCTTTTATTAACAATAATGAGGTAATTTAGTTGCCATCGTCATAGAAATGTCATTAAAAATTACAAAAACAAATCTCAGAAACTAATTTAAATTTTAAAATTCTGCAAGTTTATATGACATCATTGGATCCATTTGAATAACCTGTGCTAATTCCATCACCCTACAATCTGAAGTTAGTATACTTAAAATAAATAAAATGAACTTGAAAACATTTTTAGTATTTTTTTCTGGAAATAACTGCTGATTCCATTTCTGCACTGCGAATCTTCAAATTTTTTCCTCCATTACATAAACAGATAGTTTTAAGAAAAGAAATTCTTCATACAACTTTATATTTCTATTTCTGCCTTTAGGTATTCTATAAGATATCATATATGGTGTACTTGGACAAAAGCAATTTATATGAAAAATCATTAAACCAGTTATACTAATCAGGTCATTTAAATTTAGCTAAATGATAACCCTAATATACAATGATCTATGTATAGCAGCATTGTTTTTACAATTTTACATAAATATAACACACTAAAAGCATACATATGATGAAGACTGATGTTTAATGATGATGATTATTATTATTTTAATGAACAAGGGAATACTTGTATACTTCCATAATGTTAATGTATTGTTGCGCATATAGGGGTTCTTCTGATTTTACGGTCAAATGAACCAGTCTTTAAAGAACGAAACACTTTATTCACATTCACAGGAACAGAGTCCTTGTAAATCACAAATAATGTCAAGGCACCCATAAAAATGGAAGTACCAAATAAAATTATTTCTTAAACTGACTATATTTAAAAAATAAGCATACCCTGTTGAAATTTGATGAAGGTTAATGATGTCATTGATATGAAAAGCAGATGATAGAGGTGCACGAAACGCGTCTGTTAATATTAAGTCAGATTTCCAAGGGGACACTGCACTTTTTACGACTATTTGCTGCACATAGCTTACAGGAGGTCCTTGGAACTACAAAGAAGAAAATAAAATAATTACATATACTGAAACACAAACAATTCAGACTTTTTACTAGCTTAAAAAATAACTTATATAAATTAAATTTAAGATAAGATCTGTACAATATAGGATCCCAAATCCAGAACTTAAAATTAGCATTAGGGCAATTCTGTGAAAAACAGAACATGGGTAGCAAAATTTAAATTATTCACAGTTTTAGAAAGTTTTGCAGCAACAAGCATAATACTTTTATTTATTAATAAAAGTTTAATATTATGTTATTAAACTAGTCTAAATAGATAAATGTAAAACAAGTTTACAGAAAAGTGCTGTTTAGATCATACATATGTAATACAAGATAATGTAATTAAACAAAAACATAATTTGCCAAACAAATTTAAAAAAAAAAAAAATTATTTCCTACAATGTTTAGGCCCGAGAAGGGGCAGATATTAAGATATTTCATTCAGTTGGTTTTACATGACATGTTAAATTTTTTGGTAATAAATAAGGTTAAACCAATTGAGCTTTAAAAAATAAAAATAAAATCAATTAATATTATATTTGATCTACCCATAAAACTTAGATCTATATGAATTAAATTGAAATAAATCTTAAGACTTTTTTAAAGGTTTGTATTTTGCATGTACCTTGTCATTTTACATACATCCATCATAAACATGTTAAAGTTTAATCTGTAATACAAATATTTTCAGCTTGTGAAGATTAGAAAAAAAAAAGTCAAAGATTTATTTCAATTTCATTCGAACAGATCTAAATTTTATGGGTGAATTAAGTATCATATTGATTGATTTTATTTTTATTTTTTAAAGCTCAATTGGTTTAACCTTATTTATTACAAAAATTTAATGTCTAATGTAAAACCAACTGAATGAAATATCTTAATATCTGCCCCTTCTCGGGCCTAAACATTGTGGGAAATAAATTGTTTTTTTTAATTTGTTCGGCAAATTATGTTTTTGTTTAATATGCCAATATTTTTAATGTTGAGTAACATTTGTACTGATAAGGAAACTGTCTAAAACGTGAAACATCTATTTTAATTGTTTTATTATATGATATTTTGTTCGTTTCTAGTTTTATTAAATGTTTGATTTTAAAATGTTTTTTTAGCTCACAGGCTATCAAAGCCTGAGAGCTAATGTGCCCGCCCGTTCTGTATGTACATAACACGATAACTCTTGATAGAACTATCCGTTTTGCTTTAAATTTTGGTAATATGTTCCTTGTGATAAGGCGCTTCCCTGATTAGTTTTGGGGGTTCATTGGTTAAGTATAAAGGGGGGAACAGGGGTCTAACACCCCCCCTAATTTAGATAAGCATTTTTACATGCAGAATTATCCGATTTTCTACAAATTGTGTATATAGGTTCATTGTGATAAGGCACTTCTCTGATTAGTCATTTCATTGGTTAAGTATAAAGGGGGAACGGGGCTCTAATCATCCCCCCCACACTTAATTTAGATAAATGGGTTTTTCATGTAGAATTATCCGATTTTCTTCAAATTTTGTATAGAGGTTCATTGTGATAAGGCGCTTTCCTGATTTGTTTTGGGGGATCATTGGTTAAGTATAAAGGGGGAAAGGGGGTCTAATCCCCTCCTTAATTTAGATAAATGGGTTTTCATGCAGAATTATCCGATTTTCTTCAAATTTTGTATATAGGTTCAGTGTGATAAGGCACTTTCCTGATTAGTTTTGGGGGTTCATTGGTTAAGTGTAAAGGGGGCTAATCCCCCATTAATTTAGATAAATGGGTTTTTCATGCAGAATTATCCCATTTTCTTCAAATTTTGTATATAGGTTCATTGAGATAAGGTACTTTCCTGATTAGTTTTGGGGGTTTATTCATTAAGTATAAAGGGGGTAATGGGGGTTTAACCCCCCCCTTAATTTAAATAAATGGGTTTTTCATGCAGAACTATCCGATTTGCTTCAAATTTTGTATATAGGTTCATTGTAATAAGGTGCTTCCCTGCTTAGTTTGGGGGTTCATTAGTTAATTATAAGGGGGGAACGGGGGGATGATGCCCCCGTTAATATATTGTCAATTTCTTTATTTTTCGAGGGTTTATTTCAAATTCTTTGAAATAAGAGTTTAATATACACTTAGTGTGAATAGACTGTGAGCTCAATGCCCTCAATTTAACTGGGCAGTTTTCTCTTTTTTATTAGTTTTAACATACATTTTATTTCATGCAACAAAATTCCATTGTAACTGATATGAAGAAAAAGTAAGTGTAAAAGAAAACTCAATTAGATAAAAATTTATGAGAAAGGAATAACGATAATTTTAAGTTAGCATCATGTACGTGAAAGAAAACATCACATATCTGAGAGCAGTTTAAAATTATTTTGCATAACTTGTTATCGAGATCTGTATTAATCGATGCATAATCAAAAGACTCAGGTGAATAAAAGCTATTTTGTTTGTTAAGAAAAAAAAATAAAAAGACATTCTCTGAGTACATAAAAAAAGAAAAATAATAATAAACTCCAGTTCAAATTAGTCATTAAAAAAACAATATCAAACAAGTGTTAATTAATTGTGGGAGTTTATTAAGACAAAAAATATTTCACAAATACAGTAGACTCTCGACTATCTGCCCTAATGCAGTGAAAGGGCAGACCAGATGACAAAAAAGCCAGATAGGATAGAGTTCTATAAATATCCACTTCTTGTTCTCTTTCCCCCTCCCTTTCTTAAAAATACACTTTTTTAACCAAAACCTGCTCTTACTAATATTTTTTGTCGTTTTAGCACAGGTCGGTACTTAATAAATGTTTGTTATGTATTGAATTGTAGATTTGAAAAATTTATGACAGAAAAAGTAAGTTCAAGAATCATATATAGGTTATTATTTCTGTTATCAGCATCCCTTTTTCTATACATTTACAAAATGCACAACAATGAATGAGGTATCATTCGACAGGTTTTCGAACTGTCTTCTGACATAGTACACTCACATTTTGTTAAAGCATGTTTTTGGATTAAAAATTAAATCGGCATTGTTTCCATAAATGAAATGAAAAGTTTTTCTCAAATTAGTGTTGCCACAAAAATAAAATACTGCATTATAGCATGCTCAACAATGATCATATATATATATATATATATAAAATAGTACAAAAAAGATAAAGCAGGATGTCTATGCACAGGCTTGTTTTAAATTTATGATTGAAAAGCAAAATTCAAATTCAAATGTTTAGAAGAAAAAGACACCACTGATCAATCAAAGCAGTGGCATTTCATGTGTAGACATCATTCTCTAAAGCAGCAAAATTGCATGATACAGTTAAAATACGATTTTTTCTCTCTCTCATGTGTGCCTTTTGCTATCTTTTGGTATTTTGACCAGTTTTTACTGTAATTTTGATAGAATAAATGAGATGATATTCTGGCTTGGCTCATGTTATTTGCAGATACTTTTAATTTTTAATTTTTTCTTTAGAAGTTTAAAGCTGCATCTAAAAGAAATTATATACCGTAAAATCCTGATTGTAAGCCCCCCCCTTTTTCAAAATCAAAAAGGGTTAAATTTGGGAGGGGGGCTTATAATCGAGATTTTAAAAAAAATCATTTAAAAACCTGTTTTTATCATTAATTTAGAAGTAAAAAGGGAATGAGAATCTTCCGTATTTCGGCAGATTAAAATAAATAAATAAATAAAATAAAAAATAACTCCCCCCCCCCTCCCTCCCCCCAAAAAATTGAAATTTTTTTTTAATTATTTTTTTAATATATTTTTTTAATTTTATTGTAACAGTAGATAATGACTCATCTAAATCTCCTCTAAAAATTACTGTTTCCCCCTTTCCCCCCCACCTGGTACCAAAAATGCATAGTTTAACCGTTATAACATTTTAATTTTAAACTTCCTTTTAGACTTATTAGATACTCTATATTAAAAATAAATAACTCCAACTTACCACCTAAATTAACCCTCTTCCAAAAATCTCTGCTTCTCTCCCCCTGCCCGCCCCCCAACTTTATCTCATGAAGATCCTCCCCATCCAAATGCATCTTGTAAAATTTAAAATCTTTAAAATTCTTAATTTTTTTCTGCTCTATTTGTGATTTTTTTCCCAACAATATTTAAATAACAATCTACATTATTATCCCCTTCCTTCCAAAAAGTCCTCTTCATTTCCTTTGTCCTCACCCCCCTAGTACATACTTTTAGTCAAAGTTTTTTTAAAATCTATTTATAACTTTCTTGCAACTATAATTAAATAATTATCTAAATTGCTTCTCCCCCACACCCCCTCCCAAAAAACTGCTTCTCCCCCCCCCCCCCCAGCACACAAACTTTAAAATCTTTAAAACTATTTTTTAAAGATTTTGTGCTGTATTGTTACTTTGTAGCAAGAATAAATAAATAATCATCTAACTCTCCCCTTAGAGTTCCATAATCCCTCCAAAGAAAAAGGGGTGAATTTCATGGAGAGGGGGAAGGGCACAGAGAAGATTTTAGTCTTTTTGTAGTTGGCTGTTCTCACAGCTGATATTTTGGTAATGGATGGGGAGTTATTTTAAAGAACATATTTATTTCAAAACATAAAATATACACGTGATTCAGGACAGAACAGCCAAACTGCAAAAAAGATTTTTGCGTTCCTCTCACATATTTAGAAATCATGGGTGCAAGACCTTCAGTCTCAGGACTGATTTCAGTCTTGGCTAGAGTTTTGACTGATAGTAAATTCTGCTTTATGTACTTAAATAATAGCAATTTTATTATCAAGAACTTTCAATTACTTTCATTTATTGTTAGATATGAATTTTTAGCCAATATAATGCAAGACATAGAAATCTTCTAGACTATTTTCATTTGGTTATTCCTAATATTCAAAAAATTTTCAGTCTTGGCTTGAATAGACTTCTTTCACCCATGTTAGAAATCCACCCCTCTTCTTTGGGAGAATAGGACAGAGCAAAAATTTCAAAAGGGATGATGATTTTAGATAAGTTATACTTATATGAGATGATGTAGATGAGATGCGTTACCTTACTACAACAGAGCTGCCAAGTCTCCGGCTTTTTGGATACCAGTATTTTAGTACAGAAAAAGTTGACTTGTTTAATCGGAGCACTCTGCAATTTAAATGAACAACATTTTTTCTAATAAAATACTGGTGTACAAAAAGCCGAAGACTTGGCAACTCTGCTACAAAATAAGAAAAAGATCAGCACTTAAAAAAAAAAAAAAAAAAAAAAAAATAATATTAAAGATTTTAAACTATTTGCTGGGGAGAAGACAGAGGGGGGAAAGGGGGGTAATTTAGATGATTGAATATTCATTAATATTGTTACTAAAGATAAATAAATAGAGCAGTTTTTTTTTTAAATAGAGTTTTAAAGATTTTAAAATTCATGTGTGTGGCAGGGGGGGAGGGAGCAGACACTTTTGGAGTAGAGAGAAACTTAGGTGATAAATTAGAAGGCAACAAGTAGGGACATAAAATATCTTCACATAAGAGTTTTACAAATTTTAAACTTTGTATTCCTGGGGATGAGCGGAAAATATGAATTTTGAAGGAAGGAGTTTGTAATTTAGATGATTTGTTATTTATTTATTGTTAATAGAGAGCAACAAAGAGGACAGATTTTTTTTTTTTTACAAATAGTTTTAAAGATTTTTTTTTAATAGGGGTTAGCAAAGAGGAGGAAGCACACATTTTGGGGGTAGAGAGATAATTGAAACGGTTGATTATTTATTTATTGTTACGAAACAGCAAATATTTTAATAAAGAGTTTTAAAGATTTTAAACTTTGTATCCTGAGAGGAGAGGGAGGTTAGGAAAGAGAAGTGTAAGTGAAGGAGGAGTGGAAGGTAATTTATATGATTGATTATTTACTTATTTTTACTAGAGAGCAACATATAGGACAGAATATATTTTTAAAATAGAGTTTTAAAAAAGATTTTTTTGCTGGGGAGAGGCAAAAGGGCGGAAGCAGACATCTTGGTGGTAAAGAGATAATTTAAATGGCTGATTATTTAATTATTGTTAGTAGAGAGCAACAAATAGAGCACAATTTTTTTATATAAAGAGTTTTAAAGATTTTAAACTTTATATGCTGAGGGGGAAGGCCATAAATTTTGGATTTTAGAGAATAGAATTGTAGTTTAGGGGATTGATTTTTTTTACTAATTGTTACATTACTAGTGAGCAGAAAGAAGTACAGAAGGATTTAAGATTCTCAAGTTTTCAAACTTTTTATGTTGGAGAAGGCAGAGAAGGGAAATAGACATTCCATGTGAGGGGAGGGATTTCATTAACATCATACAAAAACATAATAAGAAAATCTGCCAAAAATGTAAAAAGAATAAAAATTCCCTCCCTTGGATTTAAAAAAAAAAAAATTTCGTGCAGAAAAAAATTTGTGTATGTGAGAGGGGGGGGGGGCTTACTTTTAGGATTTTACGGTATTGGTAAAAAATATTAGATTGCAGTGTGAAATCCTCGTATGGGTTCATTGGTAAAAATACGTATTGTACATATTTTAAGATAATTTTTATAATGTCTAACTTAATTGCAGAAAACATAAAATCACATGCTCTGTACAGTAAGAATATTGTTTAAAATAAACAAAACATTAACATACATCATAACTCTTAAAAAAAAAAAAAAAAAAAAAAAAAAAAAAGATTTCAACTTATCTTTTTGTTTATTGATAAATGATTACACAAATTTGTAAAAACTTATGCATCAGAGAGGAGGGAGGATCTGCACTTTTCATGTCATACATTATGTTTTGCACATGGCAGTCACAAGATTGTAAGCTAGCAGACACTTGTTTCTAACATCTTGGCAAAATAATAATTTTATTCTGGAGATTTTTTTTTTTTTTTTTTTAACTAGGCTGGATAGTCTGAAGTCTACTGTACCAAAATATTGGAAAAAGAGTTAAAGCCATGTCTACTTTATTCTCTCTGGGAAAAATAGGTATGCTATTTATTTATTTTTTATTTTATTTTTTAAGCATAAACAAACGCTTCACACCAAACTACAAGTAAACTTTTAACACATAGCAAAACAGGGTATTTATTTATTTTTCTTTTTTAATTATAGCAAGATATTAATTATTAAATATTATTTAATAATAATAATAATAATTATTTATAAATAATATTATTTATAAATAATAATTATTTAATTATAAATAATATTATTTATAAATAATAATTATTTAATTATAAATAAATTGACTCTTTTTTTTCTTTTTTAACTTACATGAAAAATTGTGATACAAATAATGTTCTGCAAAAATGTACTACTACTTTAAAAATGTTAAAAAACAACAAAGTTAAAAAAAATATATATGAAAATATTTACACTATTAGACAAACATGCAAAAAAGAAAAACACTTTTTTTTTTAAATACTAAAATTGTAATACAATATGAAAAAAATCTTTTGCAAAAAGTAACAAGAACGAAAAATCATGCGTCAAGCATAGATTATGTAGCACTTTCCAACGCTTCCAAAATAATTTTACAAATCATACCGTTTAATAAGCTAAAAGATAACATCTAAGTAAACAATTTGGAAAACGCATAACATATTTAAAAACATAATTTCAGGAATTTCCAACATATACAATATTCGGAAAAATATCCGAATACTTTTATTCAGCCCTGTATGGGATCTATAGGTTTGTATATATACTACATAGGATGCTAAATTTTAGTTCAGTTAGGAAACGCGTAGCCCAGTTTAAAATTCTCCATCTGGAGTTTGTCAATAAACAGAAATGTGTTCGCGAACTTTTGTGCTTCCCTGTATAGGATCTACAAAATTTATACACACCACGTAATAGACAAAAAGCCAGTTAAAATTAAAATCGCGTTCAGTAACTTAAAACGCACTTCCAGGAATTATTGTTTACAGACAGTAGAGAATTATTTTGTGTATCCCTGTAAATGAACGATGACTGCTATATACACAATATTCTGTAGTAAGCCTCTTGTAATGCACATTAGTGATATATATAAATTTCAGTGCGTTTAAAATAGTGAAACATTATTTAAATAAACCGCAGACGATTTTTCTCCATAGACGTAATGTAACGGAATTCTTTTTACTGTCCCTTTAAAGTAACTATAAGTGCTATGCACACCCTATTCCATATTAAGCTTCTTCTAATGCACCTTAGTGATATATATAAATTTCAATGCGCTTAAATTAGTGAAACATTATTTAAATAAACCGCAAATGATTTTTCCCCACAGACCGCAATGTAACGGAATTCTTTTGAGTGTCCCTGTAAAAAAACTATAAGTGCTACACACTTCTGTTGAAATAGGGATCATGCTATAGATGGCGACAATAACATATAAAAATTGCAGAGCAATCCGAGCATATTTACGGGAGTTAGAGCACGGACAGACAGCCAGATGAGCAGACAAACCGAAGTCATAAGCACTTTTCAACAAGGTTGGAAAGTGCTAAAAACGACCATTGTTGCAGTAAAACTAGGCAAATGAAAGATAATTTTACATTAAAAAAATAAAAGAAAAGAATACAATACTTGTAAATGTGGCATATGAGAAAGCTGAAAGGAACTGTAAATATAATATAAACATTCTTTTGTGTGTCTAGTTGTCTAGTATACCAACATTTAGATACAAAAGAAAACAAAAAGGTAAAATTATCAAACATCAAATATTTTACATTACTTATCAAGAAAAAAAAAAAAGTTTTAGCAAATAAATGATTTTGCTTCAAAAAACACAATGGTTATTAATAATTATAACACCAATAAATATGCTTCAAAACTATATTTAAGAAATTAAACAAACTACAAAAATTAAAATAATTATAATTTTTTAAAACTTACATTTATCTTTACGAACGAAAATACAAACAATAATAACTTCTACAACTGGTTAACTGCTAATAAAAACAACTTTATAGATTTCATTAATAATTCAGTTATAGATAACTATATCAATATTCATTATAGAAACATAAAAATATCATACCCATCTTGGTCCTGAAAATTTATAATTTTCAGTTGTTTCCAATACAATATCAGGAGCAACAAATCCTCGAACTGGAGTCGAAAATTGTTGAGATGAACTGCCTAACAATGGCAGATGAATCAATGGGTAGCTGAAAAAGACAAACAGAGAAATTTAGAAAATATAAAAGGCAATTCATTCAGCAACACATTGTTTTTACATATGAAGCTAATCTCATAACTAACAATAATTATAATTTATTCAAGATTGTGAGACTTCAGGTAACCATAAGGGTTACCAATTTACGGTCTACCGTTACGTGTGTGACTTTTAGAGAATTTTTTTGCAAATTGAGACAAATTTGGAAGTGAAATTATTTAGATAACGTTTTACTTTTTTTATTGCTATTATAGGACACATACAGAATCATTTTTGTAGTGACACCTTTAGTCTAAAGTAATAATTTTTTTTTTTTTTTTTTTTTAAATAGTAAAGTCGTTACATGTGTGATTTTTCTGAGTCAGACACGTAACAACGACTTTACTATTTAAAAAATAAATTGTTATTACTTTAGATTAAAGGTCTCACTACAAAAATGATTCTGTATGTGTCCTATAATAGCAATAAAAAAAGTAAAACGTTATCTAAATAATTTCACTTCCAAATTTGTCTCAATTTGCAAAAAAACTCTCTCTAAAAGTCACACACATAACGGTAGAATCGCCCTGCATGGTCAGTGTTGAAATAAATAACATGTTAGCATGCATTTTAGCATGGTATTGGTATAAACAGAAAAGTACAAAATAAAATAAAACAGAATCATAAAATTATTTTCAGTAATGACGTTTTTTAAAAAATCTACTTACCAACATAACAAAAATATAACTAGGGTCACAGTGATTACAGAATACGGGTGACTAGAGCAAAACAGCCCATGGCTATAATATATTTTTGCAACTCTGTCTTGGATGTCTGCTGAATACGACCTTGAACGTAGCTGCTTATTATCCATTAGAGTTCATCAATCATTTCATGTTACTGCATAAATGGAAAAAGAAAGTAAAAATCAATATGATAATAATAGTAAATTGGAATAAAGCAAAAAAAAAAAAAAATCTTTATTTATACTAATCTATAATACAATTCTTTTTAAAACTTTAGATTAGATGCTACAATTTAAATTTCCAAATAATATCTAGGCATATTATAATAAACAAGAACGAAAAATCATACATCTGGCATAGATTTCAGACACTAACAGGCTATTATTAAGAAATTTCATTTTTTTATACAATGAAATGAAATATCTAAATAAGCAATATAAAAAACACATAACAACATAACCCAGTAAAAATTCATTTTCAGCAGTCGCTGTCCATATCCGGTAATGTCTGCAAATTCCTTTGTGCAGCCCAGTATATAATATATAGATTTTATACACAACACGTGACATAACATACTAAAAGTTATATAAGTATAAATTTGCATACCACAGCAGAAAATGCACTTCCAGCAATTATCGATTCTTTAACAGAATTCTTTTGTGTGTCTCTGTACATGAACGATAAATGTTACCTACTACATAATCTATGGAAAAAGTTGTACTGCACCTACCTCAGTGATTCTTTTATATTTCATTATTTTTGAAGTATCATAACATCATTAAACTGCACCGCTAACAATTTTTTAGATCATAATGTAATGGAATTCTTTTGTGCCTCCCTGTAATAGAACTAAAAAGGCTTCTTATTCTATACTCTGGAGAAAGCATGTTGTAGTTCACTTCAATGATGCATATCAATCTCATTATGTTTGAAATACAGAATCAATAAAATGCACCGCAATGATTTTTCTCCATAGACCATAATGTAATGTAATTCTTTTATGTATCCTTGTAAACGAACTATACAAGCCACACATTTCAGTTTCAATACCGAACATTCTATAGTAAACCTCCAAAACATATAAAAATTTCATGGCAATCCAATTACATTTACAAGAGTTAGAGCACGGACAGACAAACCAAATTCATACACACTTTTCAACTATGTTGGAAAGTGTTAATAAAAAAGAAAGTTTTTGTCTCTCTCTGTTTGTGTGTGTGTCTATTTGTTGGCGATCTATCGCACCTAGAGGTCTGCAAATTTGGATCTGGATAGATGAAGACAGATCTGAATATACCTGAGACTCAGATTTTTTATTTTTAATATTAAATTTTTTATAAAATTTTTAGTATTTACTAGAGATGGGAATGCTTGGGGAAAAAAATGGAAACTTTGGGAAAAAACTGTTTTTTCCGAAAGTGTATTTTTCAATTTTTCTAAATTGGAAAAATTGAAATTTAATTTATAAAATAATGTATTTGAAATGTTCTTATGGCTGCATTCTAATATTTTTTCATGTTCAGTGTCTCATATGAAAATGTTAACCATGAAAAATAAGATCTGTAAGCAGTTTAGGAAGAACTTCAGTCCTTTAAAGGACCCTTCACAATTTTTTCACCTTCAAACATAGGACCCTTCACAAAATTCGGAAAAAATTTCAATCTTCATTCTGAATCCTCTAGAAAATATGACGATTTTAGAATAACAAAATCTGTCACATGACAGCTGAAAATCATCAATGAATCTACTATCTAGGAGTATATATGTATGATGGACCTTATTAAAAATATCTAAATAGGAACCTAAATATAACGATATTTTTTAATTCACAAAATTTTAATTATATTTTTTATGATAATTTTGCAAGATTTTTCTTTATAAGGCAATATTTTTCTATACAAAGGTTTACAAAAACAGGATCGCATGAAAAAAATGTAAGCAGACCCATGCAATTTCTCTTGTTAAAAACGAAAATCTGTGTGCAAAATTATTTCAATAATACCAATAGGTTGAAAAATGAATATAAAATTTTAAACGTGCATTATTTTTATTGGCATAGCTGCGATTTTTCTTGTAATCAGATGATAATTTCCAGAAATATTTAACTATTATTAGAAACAAATTCTTTTTTTAATAACATGCAATTGTAATTATTTAGTCTTTTCAAGCTTTTTTCTCTTCTCTTCCTTTTTATTTAAAATATAGATTCCAAGACTAAGTAATCAAAAATCCACCTGTTTTATAACTTCCATTAACAATAACTCTCATTTAGGATCATTCCATGTTAAATCAACCAGTGACTCAACCTGACCATTTTAGAGTTTGATGAAACTTACAGGATGATACCTGATGATACAAATGAGAATATACTTTTATAATTATTTTATCTCGGTAAATTTTCATAGAATTAATTTTTTTAATTTCGAAAAATCATCATTTTTTGGCTTGTATAGATGTTTTTAATTTTATATTTCTAAAGTTCTATCAGGCGTAAAGAGTTGTTTGACCCCTCAATTTAAAGAAAATTTCATAAGGTTTAATTTGATATGCAAGTTGACTATGCTTGGTTTTTAAAAAGTTAATTTAATTAAATTTAATAATTTTGAAAAAAATATATGTTTATTGTAATGTTATAAAGTTTAAATTCTGAAAGCTTTAGAGTGGGATCTCAATGGGATCAGCAGTTATGTTAAAAAAACTAATGTTAAAGACCAATTGGGGCTGTTTTTTAAAGTTGGCACCTTGCCAACTTTATGATTGTGCTAAAGAGATCATTGTTTTATTCATTTTTAACATATTTTTTATACTGCTGATCCCATTGAGATCCCACTCTAAAACTTTCAGAATTTAAAGATTATAATATTACAAAAAACACATATTTTTTTTCAAAATTTTTAAAAAACACTATTTATTTATTTTTTTAAATTAAATTAAATTAACTTTTTTAAAAATATTGCATAGTCAACTTTCATATCAAATTAAACCTTAAGAAATTCTCTTTAAAATGAGGGGTCAAACAACTCTCTACGCCTGATAGAACTTGAGAAATTTAAAATTTAAAACATTTATACAAGCCAACAAGTAATATAAAAACTTTTTTTTAAAGTCAATTCCTACTTAGGTAGGTCAAATAGAAATTTTTTTCCAGCGATCTACACGCTTCGCCACTGACGGTATTTATTCCTAAATTTATATCCTGCTAAATATCTTACATAAGAGAATTTTTTTAAATGTATTAAAAATTAAATAAAAAATAAATAGCTAAAATACCAAAAATTAATAGCTCGAAAAGTATTTCTCACAAAATTGTTAGACAAACTGCGTTAGAAAGTTAAAACTAGTCGGATGTGCCAATCCCAAAACTTTCTTCTATCTCAGTCATGTTAATACTTCAAAATTCGCTATCACATCGCCAATAAAATCAATATTTTTCGTCATTCTGTTGTACGTCAGCTGCTTGTGAATCGTCGGGTTACCGGGATGCGATCAATTGATGTATATACTAAACTACGAAAAGTCCTTCTGGCCTGAACCGACAGGAACAGATAGCCTCCCTATTCCTTGGTTTTACGATTTTAGCTAATTTTACTGGAAAACACGAAGGTTGGAAATGCGTGGAACCTAAATAAAGAAGATTCAATCCCAGTTTTCGTCAACATTGAATTTGAATGAGGATATCGCCAAATTAGTCCTCTACAGCCAAGTTGGCTTCATTTATGTCAACTTATTTTGGTCGCCAAATTTGGCGATATTCTGCCAACTGTCGCCAAGTTTGGCGAGAATTCGACGTTGGCGAATATAAATATATAGTGATAAGCATGTAATAGGATGAATGGTTACAACAATGAAAGAAAATTTGCCGAAATCATGTTAACTAAAACTCATAAATTAAACCCGTTTATGGATGAAATTCCGCTGTCTTGTTTGAAAATGTCAGCCACCCTAAAATTTCAAACTGCTATATCTCAGCTATTTTTTAAGATAGAGGCAAAACAAAAATTGCTCCGGATTCTCCAGATCAAGGCCGAACATTTAACAAAAAAAAGTTTTAGGATTTCTAATTTTTTTTTAATTTGCACATCTTTTTGAATTTGAAATCTTTAAATGGCTATCACAGTGCCCCCTTTCGTCGAAGTATCCCCAAATTCTAATAGGACCTGCTTGCCATAGCCAAAAACCTAGAAAAAAAATGTGGTTCAATTTGAAGCATAACTTCATACACTTTTAGATGGTACAATGAAAAGACATACAGACGGACAGACAGACATTTTGTAAAAACATGTTTTTTGGAATCTCTGACACCTAAAACGTGTAAATCCGTCAAAAACTGGAAGTTGAAAAAAATTTCTATTACAATACTTTCTTCTATTATAGATAGAAGAAAGTAAAAATTGTATTTTTCTTGATATAAATTTAAATTCTAATGATTATGCCGTTTTTCAAATATTGAATTTCAAAAATTACCAAACTTCACAATAAAGTGCCATAGCGATGTTACAGTTAACGATAATACAGTTTTTTTTCAAATATTAATTAATTAATTAAATTTTATTATTTAATTTTAGTTTTATACTTCATTTCTGTTCAAAAGTATAGACTCACATTTATAGTCTCCTTCGCCCGCGAGCCACCTGATCTTTGTCTGTGAACAGCCCCATTATCTTTTTACGTGTGAAGGTGAGACTATAAATATGGAGTGAGTCTAGACTTTTGAACAGAAATGAAATATAAAATTAAAATAAATTAATTAAATTATGAATTAATATTTGAAAAAACTGTATTAACATCAATTGTCATCCAGTACAAGTTTAAAAAAATTTATTTGAACTTGATAGGATAAATAGAAAATATTTTATTAACGATTGAAAATTTGAACAAGATATATAAATATATAGAGAGTGTGAGCTAATAGTAGGAATTGAAAAAATGATGATTTTTTGAAATTTAAAGAATTAATTGTATGAAAATTTACTGAGATAAAGAAATTATAAAAGTATATTCTCATTTCTATCATCAAGGAGAATGATTCCTGAAGGTTTCAGTAAAATCTGCTAAAATGGTCAGGTTGAAAATTGAAAATTTTTGGTTGATTTGACATGGAATCACCCTATAACTTTCATATATACATACGTATATATATTACTTTGATATTAAAAATCAAACTTAAACTTAAAGCAAAACGTATAGGGTTGGTTTAGACTGGAAAGCTATACCAAAACTAAATACACGGGAAATGAAAATTCTAATTGTAAGGGGGAAAAAATGTAATATTGTAAATCAGTATAAATTTGTAAGGAATGGAAGTTTTAAAAATGATAATATTTATAATGTCACAGCTACAATAATTTGTTTCTTTAAAATGGCATCATTTATATACTTAAGCAATACTATGATATTAAATTGATATTAAGAGCAATACTGTGATATTGGTTGAAACTCATAAGATTTTTTTTTTTAATTTTCTCTACTGGTAATTGAAGAAATGCAACTGAAAAATCATTTCAACAGAGACATGATATATTATAAACAATGGTGTTAAATTAAGCAAGAAAAGCTACTGTGAAAATTCTGAGGCTGAAAGGCTAAACTTTTAAAAGCTGACTTTTTTTTTTCTTTTTTGTAATATAATCATGTAAAGTGAAAAAAAATTTTTTTTTAGTTTGCAGAAATTAAATTTTTTTTACATTTTTTAAGAAAATGTAACTTATTTTTGAGAAACATTTGTAAGAAATTAATTTTTCCAGTAAAAAACCGGAAAAAAAAAACTGGGTTTCTTCTGCCACTTCAAAATTTCCAGAAATTTTACATCATCTCTAGTATTTACCACATTCCAAGGTAATTTTTTGACATTGGTAAAAGATATAACATTTCAGTCTTTTAACCCATATATAGCAGTAAATTTCATCCTCTTTTTATTAAATTTTATTCTAAGGTGGACAAGCTTTTGCCGAAGGTGGGTAAAACTATGTGATGGTGAGAAATACCACCATCTAGATCTAAACTAGCACACACTATAAAAAAAAAAGTATTTGGTTTTTTTTCTGCATATTAGCAGAGTATTTGGTATCATTTTAATCAGTGAACAGTGAACAATACAAATTAAAGATCCATTTTAGGATCAGCGCATACAGGTAGATAATTGTGGAACAAAGTGAACCACGGCAGTCAAGAAAATATTTGTTTTTCCGTTCCCACGAATGATTAACTACACCTAATAAAAATGTCATGGAGAAAATTGTCAGAACAATAATATGACACATTTATTTATGAGAGCTTAAATAGGCACGAAGACCTCCCAAGTCAAAGCATCTTTACCTCCCAGACACAGCACGGCGTCAAGAGGAATCGCTATTGTACCGACTGGCCTATGAAACACTCAAGGGGAGTACCAAATTTCTCCCGCCTGCCAATGGTCATCTCTCTAAAATCAGAGGTATGGCCGAAACATGCAAATTTTCAAGAAGTTAAAATGTATAAGGCCTTAATTTTATGTGAAAAGGGAAAAATGATTCCATCCCTTTTTTTTTCTCCACGAAAAGAATGTGATTTTTTTTAGAGTTCAGATTAAAAAAAAGATGGAAAAGTAGAAGGTTGACTGCTCTCTAACAAAAAACAGATTTTGAGTGTGTGTGCCAATAGATGCAAATGTATGCGCTAAGAAAAAGCGAAAAAGCGTCAGCCATCACCTCCTGCTGTCAACGTTATCTAGTAATATAAGGTAACAAACAATCTTCCTTCACCATTGTTCCATTTTATTTAATTAAGCTATATTCTTTTAATAATACGAACTTACGTGTGTATGAAGATCCTACCCCGATCTAAACATAAAAAGGCTAATAAAAAAAAAATACTTCTAGGGTATGGAACTCTGCCTTTCAAAATCGAATTTGTTAATTCAGTAAGATAAACTGTAATTCTCAGAAAATAAATGTTGAGAATACAGTTCTCAACTAGGATTGAATATGTTTTTTTTTTTTTTAAAACATTTATGTTTGTTTTCTAATTAAATGCTTATAATTATCTTGTAAATAAACTCAATTTTATATTCAATTAATTTTAGTCAGTTTTCCTTTTGTTTACTTAATTTATTGAATTAATATTAATTCTTTTTTTTTAGGAAATGTTTTCTTTAATATTACAATCTAGGTTTTAAAATAAGCCATTATTTATTTAATGTTACATAACTCTCTGCAGGTAACCTTTGATGATTGTAATTGGCTCAAAGAGGATCCGAACTTCAAAAATAATTCACAACGCAACTTTTTCTTTTCTATAATTAATTGATAATTTGTCTAATAAAATTTTCTAAGTATAAATTATCATATCAGATCCTTAGAGTCCTAGGTGCAAAATAAATACTATACGTCTCGGATAATTTAAAATACTCATATTAATCAATAAACAGCAACATAGTGGTAAATCCTATGCAGTCAGACTTAAATTCAAATAATTTAATTGATCACTCTGTAGCATTCCATCATAGGGTTTACAGAATTAGAAGTGGTACCGTTACCTCTTTCTAAATTATTTTAATATATTAATTTAATTTTAGAAATAGAACTTTAGGTTATTGTATAATTTTTTTTTAAATATAAAAATATATATGCAATATTAAGACTGCAAAAAAAATTTTTTTTTGCTAACATAAATGTTCTTAATTTTAAAATTCTTTTGAAAATTTTTTTTCCTCTTTTCAACAACTAATAAAAAAAAAATTAAGCATTCATTGGGGAATCTTCATATACACTCTGTAACATGCATATACTTGGCAATTCTTTTTGGGTACCTCACTAAATATATAATGATATATTAAATAATAATAAGTGTTATTGGATTGATTTGTATTAACAAAATAATTGAAAATATGACTTGTGTTACATATACTGCAACAGCAGCAAATATAAAATAAATACATAATAATGCTCAAATATTGAAATGACATATATTATATATACTTCTTTTCAACAACTGTTGTAAAAAAAAAAAAAAATAATAATAATAATAACAATATATATATATAATTAATTTCTCGAACAGTGCATAACAATTCACCATTGGGTATCTTTTATTTTATGTTAAACAATTTTTTTTTTTTTTGCTCTCTCTCTATTTTATGATTTTTGTACTTTAATTGGATGAATAAGCGTAAAAGTCAAAGAATTAGTAGAATAGATACTGGTGTCAAAACTAGACAACAATTACGCGAATTAAATAATCAAACTGTAGACACTAATATTATTTGTAATAATAAGAAAAAAAAGAAAGAGAAGAAAATTATAAATTCTGAAAAAGCTACTCCTAAAATTACTACAATGGACACCCCAAATGCAGATAGCCTAATTTGATTCCATACTATGATGAAAAAAAGGAAGCAAATATTAACCATTTTTTCTTACAATTTGACAATCTCATCAATAAAACTGAATTGAATAATGATTCTAAATTAACTATATTAAAGGCGAAAATTGTAGGACCTGCTAAAGATAAATTGATGAGGGATCAAAATTTGTTCGTGGAACAGAACTTAGAAACCTTTAAAACAAAGTTAAAACAATTATTCGAACCCAAAACCACATTTCTAGAAGCGCAAAAGAAATTTTGCAATCTCAAACAAAAACCGGAACAAAACATGAACGAATTTATATTAGAATTTAATGCGGCAGCAGACCTTTATCTAAAAAAAAGTGGGCAAGATATAGGAGCTAACAACAGCTCTACATTCATGGAAATGATCAAATTATCTCAGTTTTTGGAATCAATTCGTAGTGATTTAAGTCTGGAAGTAAGAAAAAACTCTCCGCCGGACTTTAAAACAGCGTGCAACATAGCTTTAAAATTAGAGGAGGCTTATTCACATGTCAATCTAAAGGACATCAACAACATTTCCAAAACTAAAGATTCTGATTTGTTAAATGAACTGCTTAAACTCAATGTAGAAAGTGCAGAGAATATAAAATTATTAACCGCGGAATTAAATAACATAAAATTAAAGGTAAATGCCACTAACAATGATACAACTAGGTTTTGCAAGTACTGTAAATCCACATCCCATACGAACTCACATTGTTGGTTTTACAAGGGCAACGAACAAAACAGCAGTCATTATGTGGACGAAAATAAAAAAATTCCTGAGAATATTCAAATCGAAAAACCAAATTTTTATCAAGGGGGAAACCAACAAGCTCAGGGAAACTTTCAGCAAACTCCAAATTACATGCACCAAAACTTCAACCCTATGCAATATTCTGCTCCTCAGTACATGTACTATGCACCACCCCCACCCCACCAACAATTTATGCCGATATCATATCCCAGTTTTGGAAATTATGGAGGCAATTTCAACGAACAGAGATCATATGACCAGCGAAGAAATTATAGAGGGCATAGAGGGGGCTACAAGCAAAATAATTATAAAAAACATGATTATACAAAAAAAAATAATTCACAGCAGACATTTGAAAACAATAAACAAGATAAAGATCATGATCAGAATTCTAGTAACAATAAGGGAAACTAAAGTCGGGACTTACATTCTCAAATACAAGGCACCCGCGTAAGTCTCACTGCGGGTCTAAAAAAAATAACAAAATTATTGCTAGTGTCAAAAGTAATGACAATTCTCAACTTCCGATTATTACTTTTGAAATTAATGGTGTTAAGATTAATGCTTTGACAGACAGTGGGGCGGCAGTAACTTTGGCATCACCTATATTGTTCGAACAATTAAAGAATGCACACGTAAAATATAAAAATCTCTGTAACCAGGTAAAAATTCAAACATTAACAAATTCGACAATCTCTTTTAAGCAATGCATTAAATTAACTTTCAAATTGGAAAACGTTTTTGTATCGGGGGCATTCTATGTTACAACTCAAGATTTTGGTCGGAACTACAATATGCTATTGGGATTCGATTTCCTCAAAACAAACAATATTATCCTAGATTTTGAAGATAAAACCATGAAATTAAAAAACAAAAACATTGCACTTCAATTTCTAGAAAATGAACCTCAAAGTCTGATAAGTAACTTAACTGCTAACTCTAATGAGAATCAAAATAAAGAAACAATACGCAAAAAGAAAAAAAAACGCATATCGCACAAAAATTTTGTTACAGCAAAACTAACACAGACAACGGAGTTACTACCAGGCGAAAAAAAAATTGTTGCATTACTATTAGATCCAGATAAATTCGCGACTACAAATACAATACTCTTGGAACCGATTAAACATAATATGAAAATTCATTGTAAAACATCAATTCATGAAATTGCCAAGGATAATAAAATTCATATAATAATCACTAACAAATCACAACAAAAATTAATCTTAACAAAGGGAATGAACATTGGCAAAATTTCTAAACATTTTGAAATAAAATCAGTTGACACTGAGGGTCAGGAAGTAACGAAGCAGGTAGTGCACATTAATAATCTGAATTTAGAGCAAGTTCGTGAACGGAGAAAAGCAGAACTTAGATCAGACGACTTTAATTTACAACATTTAGACTCGGACACAGCAGAAAAATTAAAAAAAATACTTCTAAATAATGCACATGCCTTTTCTAAGAATTACGATACACTCAGACAATCTTCATTAGTCGTCCCAAGATTTAATTTAATACATAATTATCCTCTGCAGACTAAACCATACAAAACTGCACACAATGTTAAAGAGTATGCTAAAAAAGAAATTGAAAAACTTTTGAGAGCAAATATCATTCGTAAATCAAACTCTGATTACGCTTTCCTTGTTATTTTCGTTTTAAAAAAATCTTTGCAGAAAAACGAACAGGCTAATGAAGTTAAATATCGTATGGCGGTCGATTATAGACTTTTAAATGAAATACTTCAAAATTATGCGTACCCCATACCCGAAATTAAAGAGATTCTGCGGAGAATGAGTGGGAAAAAATATTATACAGTACTGGATCTACACAGTGCGTTTTTCCAAATAAATTTACGTGAAGAAGACACTGAAAAATTAGCTTTCATAACGGAGCACGGTAAATTCACCTTTTTAAGATTGCCTTTTGGAACACGCCTCAATACTGCGGTATTTGCAGAATTAATTGATAAAGTGTTGGGCCACTTTAATGTTGATCAAGTCGCATATTTTATTGACGATGTGATCCTAGCAGCCGACTCACTCGAAGAAATGTTAAATCTGTTAGACGAAGTCCTTAAAGCTTTTATTGAAAATAATTTAACTATTGAGCCTACTAAAATACAAGTCTGTATGTCAGAAATTGAATTTCTCGGTTTCACCCTAAACAGCGAAGGATACTCTCCTTCAAAAAGAAACATAGATAAAATTCAAAATTTAGTTAAACCTAAAAATAAGAAGGGAGTTAAATCTCTACTTGGTCTTTCGAATTATTTTAGATCGCTTATTGTTATTAAAGACTATTCTAAAATAGTTGACCCATTAATTAATCTTACTAAAGACAAAGTGAAATTTAAATGGTCTGACATAGAAGAAAATGCTTTCAAAGAAATCCAAGCAGCGATAGTTAAAAATCCCACATTAAAACCCCCGGATTTCTCAAAAGATTTCATTTTAATCACAGACGCTTCTAAAACAGCTATTTCTGGAATTTTAGCACAGGAATACGATGGAGAACAGCTGCCAATTGAACATTTTGGGCGAAAATTAAGGGATCCCGAAAAGAACTACCCCAGTTTCAAACTCGAACTACTGGCGGTTCATGAAGCAGTGATGTATTTCAAGCATATTCTCGCAGGGAGAAAATTTAATATTTATACAGACTCCAAAGCGCTAACGTATTTTTTAAATTTGGAAAAGCAACCAGACATTGTAGCAAGGTGGTTGGACAATTTGTCCCCTTTTAATTACTCTTTTCAGCATATCGAGGGATCTAAAAATCCTGCTGATTATGTTTCGAGGAACATTAATAATATAATTTCAAGAGAAAAATTGCAAAATTCATTGTTTACGGTAAACAAAGCTCTATCAGATGAAAACATTAAACTACAACAATTAGAAGACGAAAAATTGAATAAAATAATAAACAAAATTAAAACTGACAAACAAAACAAAACCACTAAGAAATTCACTCTCAATCAAAAAGAAATATTAATATTAAAGCCAGGCTCTGATACAAATGAACTATTAATTGCTCCGGATAAACTTAAAGCTGAAATAATACAGGAAGCTCATAAACCACATTTCGGATTTTTTAAAACTTATCAAATAATAAAAGCTAGATTCTACTGGCACGGGATGTACAGGGATGTAAAGAATTATTGTACTAAATGTATACCATGTAACACGACTAAACAACATCAAACTATTAAAGTTCCCACACAAAAAATAATCAAAGATAAAGAAATCGGATCAGTTTTGCATATAGATTTAATTGGTTTGCTTCCAATGACGCTACGCAAAAATAAATTTGTATTTATGATTATTGATTCCACATCAAGATTCTTGGAGGCTGTACCGGTTCGCAATTGTGAATCACAAACACTTCTAAATGTATTGAATCGTTATTTTAGTAATTTCGGATTGGCGCGATCCATAAAATTGGATAATGGCCGGTATTTTCACTCCGATTTATTCAAAGAATACACATGGATTCTCTTAACATAGACCTAGATTTTACATCCGTGAATAATCCACGCAGTAATGGGCTCTGTGAGATATCTAATAAAATATTAAAAAATTCAATTGTTGCCATGTGTAAAAACTCTCTGGAATGGGATACCAGGATTGATTTTTTTAAAATTAATTATAACAGCACACCGCACAGAGCTACGGGTTTTTCTCCGGCACTTCTATTTTTTGGTAGGGAAGTAAGAACCCCTTTTTCCATACACTTGCTCGACCAAGACATAATTGTCAAAACCTATGTTAAAAATAGAGTCCAACATATTGAGGAAATAAAGAAACTATATACATATTGAGGAAATAAAGAACAAAACCAAGAAAAAATTATGGCAGAGTACATCGACAGTACCCCAGTCCAAAAAGTAAAATTCCTACAAACGGGACAAGAATGCTACTTAAAAGTCGTGGGTAAACCAGGCGTACTTCAGCCAAAATTCTTGGGACCATTTGAGGTGGTAAGGAAGCTTAGGAATAACAATTACCTATTAAAGGAAATTGCATTCCCAGATAAAGCGACTATTAAACGCCATATAAATAAGTTGTTTTCACCAACGAAAGTGGAATCACAGACTATACACATAAATTCCTAGATCGGGAAGCGAGAAATTTTTTTTCTCTTTTATTGCTGTCAAGGCAATATGTATATATTTATTTTAATTTTTTATTGTTTATAGATGTCTTATTTTTCTTTAGTTTAGTACACATTTTATAATATTCCATTATTGTTTATTTACAGTACATTGAGGACAGGTTACTATTTAAAAAAAAAAAAAATGATCGTTTAGGGAGGATACTGCAAGTTTTTTGTCTTTGCTACACAGTGTACTACTGAGGGATTTGGCTCGTCAGAGGGAGTTATGAACAAACATGCACGTTAAATAAATAAAAAATAATAATAATTACGGTAAAAATAAAAACAGAGGCAGCCTTGCCATGGTGTCACCCTTTCAAACCCATTTTATACTAATTTATATAACAAAACAAAAAAATTTTTAATATATAACTTTACCCCCTCTACTGAAAGTGAAAATAAAAGTCTTTATATGTAGCACAAAACATATACCGTAATTTCGCACGTAAGCGCCGCGGCGCATACATAAAAAAAAGTTAAAAAATTGTTGGGAGCGGCGTTTACGCTGATGCGGCGTTTACGCCGATTTTACATTTTAAAATCTTCTTTTTATCTTACACAAAGTTTTTTTTTTTTTTTGGAAAACATTTATAAACATTAAATAAAAGATTTATAAGCGTTAAAAGAAGATTTAATCATATTTTGAATATCTTATTTCCTGCTACACAGCATCGCGTAGCACGCTGCTTTACACAGCGTAACAGCTTTACACAGAAGTAAACAATCATTGACTGTTGCCAAATTCAACCAACTAAACTTATGAATACAGGAAGCATATGCAGTGTGAGAAATGTAACGTTAACAGTGAACAGTTTTAATGAATTAATATGAAATAAAAATGTTAAAGATGAAGCGTAATTTTAAATAATGTAGAATGAATTTCAAGATGTTTTATGTGATTTTTGAAATGATTCCGTAATGTATATTTTAATATTGTAACTGTAACATTGACTGTAAGAAGTATGACGCAGGAGAATTGAGCAGTTGTGTTTGTTCTTGTGGTTGTGAAATCTTGCTTTTTTTCTCCTACTGTAAAATAGTTTACATAAAATGGCTCCAAAGCGAAAAAATAAAAGCTATTGTGCTAGTTTTAAGTTAAGTGTAATCGCCAAAGCGGAAGAGATAGAAAATAGAGCGGCTGGCAGAGAGTTCAGTGTAGATGAACGTTGCGTTCGGAGATGGCGCACCGAAAAGGAAGCTCTACTTAAGATGCCGAAAATTAAGAAAGCACGCAGAAGTGGAAAACCTGCTTGGCCTGAACTGGAAATCAACCTGGAAAATTGGATTTCATCCCAAAGAAGTAAGGGAATTCCAATATCAACAGTAAAAGTTCGTTTACAAGCCAAAGTGATTGCGGCGAACATGGGAATAGATGATTTTAAAGCCGGATCCAACTGGTGTTACAGGTTTATGAAGCGAAAAAACTCTCCGTTCGGGCCCGCACAACCGTAGGGCAAAAATTGCCTGATGATTGGGAAATTAAGAAATTTTCTTTCATAAAGTTTGTACAGGATCAAGTAAAGGACAAGAAGTTTTCCAAAGATCAGGTTATTAACATGGACGAAGTGCCCTTGACTTTTGACTGCCCTCCAAGCAGGACTGTCAACAAGATTGGTGAAAGTACTGTAGGTATTATTACTACGGGGCACGAAAAATCATCATTTACATGTGTCCTATCTTGCACAGCAAGTGGGGAAAAACTGAAACCTCTTTTAATTTTTAAAAGAAAAACGCTTCCCAAAGGAGAATTCCCCAATGATGTTCTCATCCGCGCGAATGAAAAAGGGTGGATGAATGAAACATTAATGCAAGATTGGTTGCACGAAGTCTGGCGGAAAAGAAAGGGAGCTTTTTTTAATCCGAAAGGGCTATTGATAATGGATTCGATGAGAGCTCACATAACAGAGCCTGTTAAAGTCGCAGCGAAGACTGTGTCTGCAAATTTAGCCATAATTCCCGGAGGGTTGACAAAATTGATTCAACCACTCGATTTGGCTATCAACAAAGCATTTAAATGTCGAATGCGAACTCTCTGGGAATCGTGGATGATAGAAGGTGTGCATTCTTATACAAACCGAGGATTTATGCGTAAAGCAACATTTGTAGAAGTTGCAAAGTGGGTATCTCAAGCATGGAGAAATGTCTCCATTAAGACCATAAAGGGTAGCTTTATAAAAGCGGAAATAATTATTCCCAACACCGGCGACAACGACTGTTCTGGGGATAGTAGCTCTTCCGACGAGGAAGATGCAGACGACCCAGGAACAGAAATTGACCCAGCCATTTTGTCGCTATTCAATTCCGATACGGAAGATGAGGACTTTGATGGCTTTGATTAATGAATCTCACTTGATTCTTATATTTTCATATTTTGTGTATCATATTTTTTTTATTTATATTTTAAGTCTCTTATATTTCTTTTTTTTATTTCAATGGTTATTAAATAAATGGTTAGATAGTGCGATTAGTATTGTGTTACTGTGAAATAAAAATGTGTTTACATCCTTTTAGGTTACATTCTTATTTTGCATTGTTCTGTTGTAGAAGTGTTGATGTTCCATGATTATGATACTAATTACAATATTAGTACTGAATTTAATATTAATTAAATTAAATTATATGAATTTAATTTTCAATATTATATAGTATAATTTTAACATTGTGCATACAATAGGAAGTTGCAATTAGCTGATCAACCATTGTACTTTATTTGGAGGTCAGGGGAGTTAAACCAATCAAAACTGCCTATTTGTACTGTGTGACCTCCAACATGACGCCTATTGCAACTGCCCTATTGACAAATAATGTGCAAAAGGCATGAGCTTCAAAGGTAAGTAATGTAAACAAAATGCAACTGTTCCCAATCTGAAAGATCAATAAAAAAAAGAGCTTGTTTTGCCGATTATTTACCTCCATGTAGATATGAAGGTAAGAAAAATATTGTTAATGGCAGTTTTTCATTTAATAAATTAAATTTATTGATTTTGATTTGAAAAAATTCAGAAGGGCCAATACGGAAACACGATAGCCAATAAGAAATGATTATGCAATTTGCATCATCCAGACGATAACTTACTTCTGAATTTAAAAAAATAAGTTGTATAAAATCTTACAAAAACTTTAAAAGACCTATAAAAATACAAATATGACTTAAAAAGATGTTTTTAAAGTTTAATTGACTTAAAATAAATTTTGACGTAAATTTTTCCCGTAAATCATATTAAATTGCAGCTGCGATCGCAATGAATAATTGCCGAATGTCGCAGATAAATAGCACTACAATCAAACAACTCAACCGAGCAACTAGCAAATCAAAACAAACGCAGAATCGGCGGTTTGCATGTTGAAAAAAAAAACGTGGCATGGGAATCTAGGACAAAAATTACGAGATAAATTAAAATATGTGAATATTTAGAAATTGCAAATATTACATGAATCATATTTCTTGTAAGATTTTATTAATATTTTTTGTTCATTTTAATCAGATTTTGCTAATAGTTTTTTGCCTTGGTACTTCAGCTATTTCGTTTTTTTTTACCGATTTTTCGACAATGCGGCGCTTACGGTAGGTGCGGCGCTTCTGCCGAATTTTTTTTTTATTTAATGTATTTTCGGAAGTGCGGCGCTTACGGTGGGTGCGGCGTATACGTGCGAAATTACGGTAACTAATTGATTTAAAATTACAAGTCAACATCTATTCACTCGGCGACACAAATATAAATAATAATAATACAACATTTTATATTGACCAATATTTATAATAATTCGTCCTTTGCTTAAAGCAACGGATTGACGAATCCACTTGAATTATTATAACAAAAAAAAAATTGGTCAGATTTTACAAAATTATTTTAGTTTAATATTTATGATATAATCTAGGGGTGCACAACCTGTGGCCCGCGGGCCAAAAGTGGCCCGCGATCGGATTACTGGTGGCCCGCGGATCAATTTCACCGATCAGACGTGAAAAAATCACGAATTTTGCCGTTCAGGTGCGTAAAAATTGCGAATTTTGCCAAATTTCGCCCATCGGGTGCGTAAAAATCATAAATTATGCAGATCGGTTGCGTATAAATCGTAAATTTCGCCGATCGCCTGCGTAAAAATCGTGAATTTTGCCGATCGCCCGCGTAAAAATCGTGAATTTTGAAAATCGGGCCCGTAAAAATCGCGAATTCTGCCGATAGGGTGCGTATAAATCGCGAATTTTGCCGATCAGGTGCGTATAAATTGCGAATTCTGCCGATAGGGTGCGTATAAATCGTGAATTTTACCGATCAGGTGCGTATAAATCGTAAATTTCATCGATCGTATGCGTAAAAATCGCAAATTTTGCCGATCGAGTGCATATAAATCACGAATTTTGCCGCTCGGGTGCGTATAAATCGTAAATTTCGCCGATCGCCTGCGTAAAAATCGTGAATTTTGAAAATCGGGCCCGTAAAAATCGCGAATTCTGCCGATAGGGTGCGTATAAATCGCGAATTTTGCCGATCAGGTGCGTATAAATTGCGAATTCTGCCGATAGGGTGCGTATAAATCGTGAATTTTACGGATCAGGTGCGTATAAATCGTAAATTTCGTCGATCGTATGCGTAAAAATCGCAAATTTTGCCGATCGAGTGCATATAAATCACGAATTTTGCCGCTCGGGTGCGTATAAATCGTAAATTTCGCCGATCGCCTGCGTAAAAATCGTGAATTTTGCCGATCGCCTGCGTAAAAATCGTGAATTTTGCCGATCGGGCAAGTAAAACTCGCGAATTCTACCGATAGGGTGCATATAAATCACGAATTTTGCGAATCAGGTGCGTATAAATCGTAAATTTCGTCGATCGTACACGTAAAAATCGTGAATTTTGCCGATCGGGCTCGTAAAAATCGCGAATTTTGCCGATCGGACGCGTAAAAATCGCAAATTTTGCCGATTAGGCGCGTAAAAATCGCGAATTCCGAAAAGCGAACGCTCGCTTTCCATTCCTTAAATATGTATATTTACATGTTAATATATTTAAAAATAATAATAGGCAGAAGAATAAATAATTAAATAAACACTTTACTCTTGCATTTGCATGCACATTTTCGTTTGTGCAAAGCAATGCTTGTTCTCGCTAACTTAAATCGTCTACAAAATCACTTATTACCAAAAAAAAAAATAATAATAATATTATAATACATTAAGTTTTATATACATAATATAAATAATTAAATAAATATATAAATTGACGAGAAGATAGTGCGATGCAAACGGATTTGACCACGTTACCACGTGTACCGATTTTTTTTTTTTTTATAGAAACTATTTTCTGTAATTAAGCAGATATACAGATTTAATTATTACATACCCTGGCTATATATATAATAGGGTTGGGCAATTTGCCGGCAAAATGGTATTTTTGCCAGGACAGTGGCAAAAACTGGAAAAAACCTGGTAAAAACCGGCAAAAATTGGCAAAAAAGGATGGATTTAATAAATATAATAAAATAATATAATTTTGTATATATTATTATTGAGACTCAATTCAGAATATTAATTACATATTTCACTAATATTAATTTGATTAATTAAAATAATTTTCATTGATAATAACAATCCAAAAACAATTACAACCTAATCAATTTTGTAAACAAATTTATATGATGGAGACATAAGGTAAAAACTATGGGAGTTTTTTGTTCTTTTTTCCTCAACTTAATGTAGTAATGTTGCCTTTAAAAGTAATATGTATACATATTAAAAACTTTTAAATCAACAGTTTCTACATTCAGGAAACCTATATTTAAAAACAGCATTAATACATAAACATTTGTCAAATCAATCTTCATTTTATCTGTATTTGAGGCTCTAGGTATAACTTGTGATTTTTCTCACCATTTTCCCCATTCTCATCATAGAGGCTGTAGACCTAAATGTAATTTGATCATAAGAAATGAGAATGAATTGTCTTGCAAAATGTTTTGTTTCTATTGTTTTTACTTTGTAACTTCAAATTACTGTTGTTCTCATAGCATAGCAAAATTGGTAAGTGCTATTTCTCTTCAGACTTTGCTACAAAATTAACTGAAGCATAAGGATTGATTGTTTAATAATTATGACAGTTTAAACCAAAGGCAGTAAGTTATTTACTAAAAAGTAAAACTGATTACTAAAGTATTTTACTAAAAAATACAAACTACTTAAATTACTGTTTTAATGATGCATTGAATATTCTAAGGTAAATAAAAAAATAAAATTACATATTATTAGAGTTGAAATTATTAAAAATGAAAATATATTAATTACATCGCTGTAAATAAAACATATCTATTTTTGCCACTTTGGCAAAAAGTGGCAAAAATGTATTTTTGCCAGGACGGTTTTTACCGTTTTTTCCATGGCTTTTACCACCTTTGGCAAAAACGTGCCAACCCTAATGTATAATCAATCCAAGCCGGGTAAACACGACTTTTTTGATAACCACTCAGTATAATTTTTATTTTAAAAAAAAAAAGAAAACAGCCGTAATTCGCGATGACTACACTTCACAAATTTCACGTGCAATCAACTCATTTCACTGTAACCCCTTTTTGTAGAGTCGAAAATCCAGGAGTTTAGTAATCATACACCTAAGGGATAGCAACGATCGTTAGTACATGCATTTCGCAAATCTTCCCTTGTGTACACCTGGATACAAAAGTAAAAAAAAAAAAAAAAGGGGGGGGTCATTTTTCCACAGGTGAGCTCAGTAGCTGTCATTCGAAATCCTTCCCCTTAGCACTTTGATGGATCGATAGGAAATAGAGGAGATTTTTTCTTCTTTTTCTTTTCTTCGTTCTCTTTCAACCTTGTTCATTCTAGGAGCCGGGCAGTGAAATTGTACTTGTTTTGATTTTACCAATGGATAGTTAAAATTTTGTTAGCAAAGGAAAGAAGAAAATTCATTTTTTAGACCTGTTTCTTTTATGAAAATATATTATTATTGAAAATATCTTTCATTCAGAAAAGTCATCCTTTTATAAGATCCCAAAACAAAATTGTTTTAGTAAGAATGATAAGATTTTTTTTCACATAACATTTTCTTTATGTATATTATATAAAATAAAATAAAGATGTTTGCCTTTTTGCTCAAGAGAGACATTTCACGTGAGATTATGTATATCTATTTTCTCTCTATGTTTTTGATATAATATATATATATATATATTTTTTTTTAATGTATGGTATTAATTATACAATGCATACAGTTTACTGATTATATTGAGTATTTGTTTTAAATGATTCTGTATATTGTGTTTCAACGTATGGGTACCTAATTAGCCTGTAATAATTAAAATAAAAGATTTGCCAATTTATATGTATGTAATAACTAAAATATAAGAGTGGAAAAGAAAATTAATTTTTTTTCTTTCCTCTCTCGGGCATTTTATTTTATTATTTGGCTTATTCAAATTTTCCTGCTTTATTTGGATTTGGACCTATTAAAACTTAAAATTTTAATAAATTTTTTTTGGAACAATGGAAATTAAAACCAACTACACATGATAACTTGCTGAAGAAGTCATGTCTTTCATCAGATTCTTCAACAGTGAACTTTTGAATACGCTTTATTTCAAAAATGTGGAGAACTTTTTCTGGTTTTGCTAATTTCATTCATTCGGAACTACAATCCCACGTTCCTAGACTATTCTATTCGAACATTTTCAGTTTTGATCTTCAATACAATACTACGATGCACTTTCATCAAGTACCTTGTGGCTACATATATGTTAAAAAAAAAAAAGAAAAAGAAAGAAAAAAAGATACTGTGACTTTTTTTTTTTTTTTCCTAATGTAGGGGGAAAAGATGATGGTGAGAAATACCACCATCTAGATCTAAACTAGCACACACTATAAAAAAAAAAAGTATTTGGTTTTTTTTCTGCATATTAGCAGAGTATTTGGTATCATTTTAATCAGTGAACAGTGAACAATACAAATTAAAGATCCATTTTAGGATCAGCGCATACAGGTAGATAATTGTGGAACAAAGTGAACCACGGCAGTCAAGAAAATATTTGTTTTTCCGTTCCCACGAATGATTAACTACACCTAATAAAAATGTCATGGAGAAAATTGTCAGAACAATAATATGACACATTTATTTATGAGAGCTTAAATAGGCACGAAGACCTCCCAAGTCAAAGCATCTTTACCTCCCAGACACAGCACGGCGTCAAGAGGAATCGCTATTGTACCGACTGGCCTATGAAACACTCAAGGGGAGTACCAAATTTCTCCCGCCTGCCAATGGTCATCTCTCTAAAATCAGAGGTATGGCCGAAACATGCAAATTTTCAAGAAGTTAAAATGTATAAGGCCTTAATTTTATGTGAAAAGGGAAAAATGATTCCATCCCTTTTTTTTTCTCCACGAAAAGAATGTGATTTTTTTTTAGAGTTCAGATTAAAAAAAAGATGGAAAAGTAGAAGGTTGACTGCTCTCTAACAAAAAACAGATTTTGAGTGTGTGTGCCAATAGATGAAAATGTATGCGCTAAGAAAAAGCGAAAACGCGTCAGCCATCACCTCCTGCTGTCAAAGTTATCTAGTAATACAAGGTAACAAACAATCTTCCTTCACCATTGTTCCATTTTATTTAATTAAGCTATATTCTTTTAATAATACGAACTTACGTGTGTATGAAGATCCTACCCCGATCTAAACATAAAAAGGCTAATAAAAAAAAAAATACTTCTAGGGTATGGAACTCTGCCTTTCAAAATCAAATTTGTTAATTCAGTAAGATAAACTGTAATTCTCAGAAAATAAATGTTGAGAATACAGTTCTCAACTAGGATTGAATATGTTTTTTTTTTAAAAACATTTATGTTTGTTTTCTAATTAAATGCTTATAATTATCTTGTAAATAAACTCAATTTTATATTCAATTAATTTTAGTAAGTTTTCCTTTTGTTTACTTAATTTATTGAATTAATATTAATTCTTTTTTTTTAGGAAATGTTTTCTTTAATATTACAATCTAGGTTTTAAAATAAGCCATTATTTATTTAATGTTACATAACTCTCTGCAGGTAACCTTTGATGATTGTAATTGGCTCAAAGAGGATCCGAACTTCAAAAATAATTCACAACGCAACTTTTTCTTTTCTATAATTAATTGATAATTTGTCTAATAAAATTTTCTAAGTATAAATTATCATATCAGATCCTTAGAGTCATAGGTGCAAAATAAATACTATACGTCTCGGATAATTTAAAATACTCATATTAATCAATAAACAGCAACATAGTGGTAAATCCTATGCAGTCAGACTTAAATTCAAATAATTTAATTGATCACTCTGTAGCATTCCATCACTATGGAAAAAAAACCATCCTGGCAAAAATACAATTTTGCCAAAGTGGAATAAATAGGCACATGTTTCATTTATGGGAATATAATTAAATTACTTTAATTGTTACTAATTTTAACTCTAACAATATGTAATTTTGGATTTTTAAACTTAGAATTAATCAATGCATCATTCAGACAATAATCTATTAAGTTTGCATTATTTTTAGTAAATATTTTTTTAGTTTATGTTTATGCGAAGGATGCTGAGGATGGCAAAGGGGAGAGTAAATAACAAAATAACTTTCTGGTTTTGATTTACTCATCTTTAATTATTGAAAAACTAATTTTTATGTTTCAGTTAATCTTTAACAAACACTAAGAAATATTACCTTGCTATTAAGGTGATTCCATTTTTTTGGTAAAGGCAGAAGATCTTACAGAAAATACTGTCAAAGTCAGCATTTTGAACCGAATTCCTGATGCAGCAATGCCAGAAAGGGGAGAGTAAATAACAACAAAATAACTCTCTGGTTTTGGTTTAATCAGTTTTAATTATTGAACAACTAATTTTTATGCTTCAGTTAATCTTTAATAAACACTAAAAAATATTATATTGCTATGAAGGTGGTTCTCAAATTCCCTGCTCGACAATGCGAAACTTTCTGGCACATTCTTAAATGTAAAGGTACAAAATTGGCAAATCAATTTGGAATCGAACTGCATTTTCAATTTTTTTCTAAATTAATTACTTAATGAGTTATAAACAAATCAGTACTTCTCTATTATCCCGTCGACCACTTTTCATAACAAAAAACTATCGCCAAACTGTAAGATTAAATGCCAAAAATGCAGTCCCATTTACTTGATGTCAGAAGCATTATTTTGTGTTTGTTATGTCATCAAGTGGTTTTTAATTCGACATTTGCGTGTATTTTTCATTATGTTTTACCAATTTATTAGTTATTTCATTAATTAAAATAACAAATGTGTCCTTAAATTCTTATATTTTATTTATATATTTATTTTGATATTCCAATGGCAACGTTCTCCCATTTATTTGGCGTTACAGTTTGGAGTTTGGCGATAGTTTTTTGTTATGAAAAGTGGTCAACGGGATAATAGAAAGTACCAACAATTCTTGTCACACGACAACAAAGTTTTCCCCTTTCTGGGATAACTGCATCAGGAATTCGGTTCAAAATGCTGACTTTGACAGTATTTTCTGTAAGATCTTCTGCCTTTACAAAAAAAAGGGAAAACGTCTTTGGATTACATAGTTTCTGAAATTACCTGTCAATTTCATGCATTTACCAACAAAAATGAATTTAGAAATGTTTCAGAAAGTAGCTCTTTTGAGTTTGAGAACAGTCTTAAGAAATATTATATTGCTGTGATATCCAGAACAATAGTAATTTGAAATACAAATCATAATAAATAAGTGTATAAACACAATCCCTTCCTCTCTCATATATGTTTTATCTGGTCCAGATTTGTAAAAGTTTAGAGATAAAGATAAAACAAAGATTGATTTGGTTGTTGCAAAGTTGTTATTATTTTACTTGTACTTCAAATGTCATCAACAATTAAAATTATTTAAAATTGTTTTAATTAATCAAATATCAATAAAATACCAAATTAACATTATGGTTTAAGTCTTTGTTATATAATAGTATTACATAAAAAATTACATTTCTTGTTGTATTTTTTTTTTTTTTTTTTTTTTTTTATCCAGCCATTTTCACAGTTTTTGTCATTTTCCTGGCAAAATAAAATTTATATGGTTTTTGTAGAGTGATTTGTTTAATTTTCTAAGTCCATTTTTCTTTATCAAATGGTCTCTAATCTTTGTCATCCAAAGATAAATTTTGTATCCCTGTATAGAGAAAACTTTCAAAAATCATTTAAAAAACAAAAATTCAGAAAATATAAAATAGATTTGTTCCTACAAATTTGTAAAATATCAATTTATAAAAATCAGTTTACACTAAGCTTGGTAAATGAAGAAAGAAAACTTTTCTGAAACCCCGTCTCACAGGCGAACTAGTTCCATGACGATGGCAGTGACCTTGTGGTCAGGGTCAGGAGATTTTTTAAAAAACTAGATGGAACCCGTCAAAATTTGACGGCAAACAACTTGATAGTACCATAAAAATAAAATTTATAGTTGCCTTAACTTGACAAATTTCATAGTGGCGAGCATAATATGATTAAGCGGTCACAGACCTTTCCATCGATATACCACATGAGGGGTGTGTGCAAAATTTAGAAAAGTGCCCCTTGGGGGGTGGGGCAAAGAGGGGGGATACTTAAAGTAAAATGAGAAATGGTAAGAAAATTTTAGGTATATTTATATTTAAGGTTACTGCCCCGTACCCAGACAGGTCCACTACCATGAAATAAAAATGAACATAACTGTGCAGAAAATTATAGATTTTGATTTTTACAGTATTTATATAAGAAAGATAAAAACATCATCTAAATAATAATATGCAAAATTAAAGATATAAAATTTATCTTTCATAAAGTTAGAGACACTGATGTATATATATATATATTTACAAGATTCTATTTAAGGCTGTTCTGAAATCCAAAAAGGCTACTTTCAGACACATTTTTAATTCCTTTTTGTTCAGACAGAAAGGCATCAAATTGGCAGGTGTTGTTATTCAGGCAGTTGCAATCGAAAGATGATTTTCATTTTTTGGTAAATGCAAAAGATCTTTCAGAAGACACTGTCAAAGTCGGCATTTTGAACTGAATTTCCAGATGCGAGAGCTAGAGAAAGAAAAACTGGCAGTCATGTGACACAAATCGCTTATAATGCAATAAGTAATTTATTTAGCAAAAAATGGAAAATTCGTTTCGATTTCAAATTGCTTTAACAGTCAGGCCTGCTAAATTTATGCTTTTGCCTTTAAAATGAGACAGAAAGTTTCGCATTGTTGAGGTCATTTAAGAACCACCTTAAACAGAAATTTAAAGTAAAATTTAACTTTTTTTTTCATTCCCCCCCCCCCCTCTTTTTGCAATACCAATAACAATTGGAAAAAATAATAATTATATAGTTACTGTGACTCAGGGTTGGCAGGTTTTTGACAGTTTAAACTGTCATGTCAAATCCTAAAACAAGGGAGACACTTGGCGGCGTCGAAGTTGGTGAAACGATAAATGAGATTTTCTTGCTACCAGTTTGTTTGTTATGTTTCTTCCATGCCTATTCTGGTTGATTAGTTGGTTTATTGTTGTTTGTTCTGGAGATTGGATTATATTTTGAGCTCAAAGCAAAGATGTAAGAAGGTCTTGATTGGATTATTCTGTGTCGGATTTGTTGAATTACATTTGTGGAATGCATTTTGTGAAGTTTAATGATTTGATGCTTTGTCGTACATCATAGAAGGATAATTCTTGTGAAATAAATTTTTAAAAAAAAAACGAAAGATGAGAAATATGTGTGTTATATATATATTATTGCAGTGGCAACACTATTTTTCCATAGATGTTTTGGCAACAAGACCGCTTATTTTAATATTCAATACATGCTGCTATGTTTGCTTGTATACGTTTATTAATGCTAATTAAAAGATATATACAAACAAAAATAACAAAAGGTAAGTGAATTTTTGTTGATTTTATTTGATAAAATGCATTTCATGTATTCTAGAGACTGCTGTACCGGGAATTTTGTGCATCCAGTGGAGTTTTTTTTTCGGTTCATGTAAGTTACTAACCACTGCTTATATGAGTTTCGTGCATTCTAGAGACCGTTGCACGTTGAGGTTCATGCATCCAGAGGGGTTTTCTTTCGGAAAATGTATGCGAAGCACACATATATAAGTTACTAACTGGTGCTTGTATGAGTTTCATACATTCTAGAGACCGCTGCACATTGTGTTCCATGCATCCAGAGGGAGTTTTTTTCAGAAAATGTATGCGAAGCTTACATATATATGTAAGTTACTAACTGCTGCTTGTACGGGTTTCGTGCATTAGAACAATCAGGAATCTCAAGATTCTCCCCAATCATAAACTGTGTGTTTTGTGGCAGAGAACTCATTATTTACGCAGTTCCTATGACAATTTCGGAACAGATGTGTTGTTGGTCTGCAGTATAAATTTGGCGATTTTTTTCGCGCCAAAATGCCATTTCCTTAACCAACAAGACATCTATACCCATTTTCAACTGATTATGTCAGGTGTGGGTTATTTTCAGGTAACATGGGTTATTCTTTAAAAAAGTGTTTTTTTTTTGTTTTTTTTTTTTTAATTCTTGCTTAGTTGGCTGCCACTTTGTAATAAAGAGATAAAATGAAAAATGATCAACATTGAAATCTTAGTCAGAACAAGCTATAAAAATTTGGCTATGTTTAATTTTTTTGCATTCTTTATTAGACTTTATATAGAGAATTTTCAAAAAATAGGGGTTTTTTTTTTAGAGGACAGCACAATAAATAGGAGGGAGCTTTTTAACATCTTTGATGGTTTTAATGTTTTAAAACTTTTATATTTATATTTGCACCTTTTTAATAATAAATGAATTATGTGTCAATGTATTTACGTTGTGAATTTTAACTTATTATGGTGAATATGACGTTCAGTATATAGAATTTTCTATATTTATTTAATCATTAATCATAATAACAATTCAAGATAGAGTGCATTTTATTATTTTTGCTTTTTTTAAAAATATCAACAATATTTGTAAAAGGCAAACTTTATTACACTAAATCGACATTAAAATATTGTCAACGACATTTTTTATGTTCTTTTTTAATTAAAAAGTCGGGCTTTGTTGTAAATCTATTACAATATACTTAATGCTGACATTTTAAAATAAAATACAGAGAAAAATAAATGTTTTATTTTTGCTTAAAGCATACTTACTAAAAGTATAACAGCGTAGTTCTTCAGTAATCCATGTTATTGATAAACACATTGTAGTGTGCAATCAGAGTTTTAAAATGCAAAGGTGCAATAAAATAAAATGAAGCTATAAAATTGCAGCTATAATACCGTGAGTTTGGCCAACTTTTTAAAGAAAATATTTGATGAAATAAAAAAAGAAAACTGCAAGACTTCTTCTGTAACCCAAACGTCCAGGAAGTCATGCACTGACGACAATCAGAGGCTTTAAAACTTCCTTCTGATTCTTAAATACACTATAAAAGAATATTTTAAACATATAATCGGCCTGAAGCAGCTATTATATGCTTAATTTAAGTTCAAGGTTATAAGTTATTTTTTTTTTTTTTTTTATCGAAGAATCACATTGCATCGCCATTACTTATGACGCCGCAATTCGTAAACATTAAAATTCGAATATCGAATTTCGACAATTTCGGGTAATCGAAAGTGAATAATAAAATTTTTCTTTTCTCTAATAATTTTACATTTAATTTTTTTAAATATAGAAGATAAAAATACTTTGAATTTTTAAAATGATAATGTATATAGCAGGTTTTCAAAATAATCTCTGAAGGTCCAGTAGGTCCTATTATACAGTTCTGAGTTCTTTTAACAGAGAGTGGTGACATACTATACTGATAAGTAAACAAGAGTGCCTATTATAAAGAGTGGCGACATATGCACAGAACGTTCTATGTTCTATGGCAATCTACCTTAATCTACATTCCAGAACTTGGCGATACTCGCCTAGATGAGTTCGGTCACTGCCACCTCTACTGCATACTGCATATATCTGTGAAGAATGGTAAAGGACCACGCACTCGGCGTGGTTGGAGCCTGGTGAGCGTAGTTTTTCCAGCTCTACTTGTGATTTAAATTTCGGGTTTGAAGTTAGTTATTTTGGTAGTGGTAGTTGTAGAATACATTAATAGTCGGGATATAGTGAATTTTTAATTGTTTCCATTGTTGTCAATACTGGTGATATTGATAGGTGGACTTTGAAACGGCCGGTGGGCCTCAGTTTCCCTTCCACAGCAATGGCGGGGTCTGAGTTCAAGATAAAAGAGAGTCCTGTCATTGACAGAGAGGAATATAAGAAATATAATTGGAATGATGGTAGAACAGCAGAGGAACAAATATCCATAATATCGGAATTGAAAGAATATGTGATAATTACGGAATGCGAACACGGAAATTTTCAGAAATTAAATCCTATGCAGGTGAAACAGGAGATAAAAAAAACATTCGACAGGCACAGTGGTATCGACACATTTCGATATACCCGAAATGACAAATTACTCATAACTACCAAGAGTTATGAAAGTGCGAAGGAAATTGTCACGAAAAAAAAAATATTTGATAGACAGGTCAAGCACAATCTCATGAATGAGAACATTACTACTAGATTCCTCATTTTCCGAATAGATGTGGACATTACACCGAAAGAAATACAGGAAGAGATTGAAGAAGAAAATGAACTTGTAGTTCAAAATGTGAAGCGTTTTTTGACACGAAAAGACGGTCTAATGGTTCCTACTGGAACAGTACTGATCACAATTTACGGACATACTAGCTTACCCGCCCGGCGTTGCCCGTGCCAACAACCTTACATGTACCTGAAATCAGTGTTGCACACTTTTTTTTATTTTTAAACAAATCTAATTTTGGGGGCCCCACTACCTTAGACAGCAAACACTGGGCGTGCCATACACACTCCCATATATTACCGTAAGTCGAGTCGAATGAGCCATAGCCCGTCGTGATCCAGCCTATAGAACCAGATATAGGAAAGCACCCCTTGTGGTGAAAATCCGAACTAAAATCAGTCAGCTCTATCGAGTCAAGTGGAAAGTGCCATACCCCGTTGTGATCCAGCCCATAGAAACAGAGATAGGAAAGCACCCCTTAGTGGTGAAATTCAGAACTAAAATAGGTAAGCTCTATTGATGTTGTGTCGAATGAGCCAAACCGTGTCGTGATGTGACCCATAGAACCCGAGTTAGTGCAAAATCCTTTAGTTACACCTTCCACCGCCAGGGGGCACAATATGTTCTATACGAACATAACTGAATTCATTAACGTTATCGATGTCGAGTCGAATGAGGCATACCCCGTCATGATCCAGCCCATAGAACCAAAGATACGAAAGCGCCCCCTGTGCTGAAAATCCGAACTAAAATCAGTAAGCTCTATTGATGTCGGGTGGAAAGAGCCATACAGTAATGACTTAACGAACTCCAGTGATCCAAAGTGATGATTAACATCCAGCACTTTTTATTAGGCATCGTTGATACACAAGTTAAAATAAGATGAACAATTAAAAAACATTACACTCTGCCATCAAAACCCCAGCGTACACAATCATCATATACTGTTCACGCGCACACATCATTTTCCGCTCACCATCGTCTGTTCAACTCTCTCTGCATCTCTCTTAGCTTAGCTCGACTCACTTCTTTTTGACCTGCCAACTAACATCTCTTGCAGTCTCTTTGCATATCGAAAACTGTCCTTTCGATTCGATTACACGGCAGTCAACCTCCGAAGCTAGGCGACAAAACCATGGACAAAAACTGGACAACTCTAGGCCAGCAACTTACGAATCAGGCTAGGCCATAGATTTCTTCGGTCGTTACACTGCTCTCATTGGCTGGCTGCTTCGTTGCCGAACCTATTTCATGGGAGGAGCTTGAAATAGCCTCGAACCCAAAATTCCATATGCACGTTTTAATTTTTTTTAAAAAATCTAAATTAAAATTTAAAAATCCGGCCGCGAGGTATACTATCCGGTGACAACATCTACACATGACAAAAATTTCTGAGTCCTAGGTGTTATAATTACGGAGAAATCCGCGGGCAGGCAGACAGACACTTACTCTTTTATAGAGATAGAGACTATTCCAGAATATGTGAAAATGTTCTATATCAGGCAGAAGAGTAAACTGTTCGTAGACCGACCGAGGAGGTGCAACATATGTCAAAGTTACACTCACTTGTCAAATAAATGCACATATGGTAAAAAATGTAAACGGTGTAGTAAATCTCATCCCGAACTAAACTGTACTGAATTGGAAATTCAGTGTGCAAATTGCGGACAAGAACACGAAGCAGATGATAGCGAATGTGTCGAGAGGAAGAAGGAAGCAGAGATCTTAAAAATGAAAAGCGAAAATCATATTACACTGGCAGAAGCACGCAGACAATACAACTTGAAAACTTTGAACAGCTACGCGGCAAAAACTAAACAACATGTTGTGAATGACACGGTGGAGGAAAATATGCATAAATTGGCCATAATGATAGAAGAGAAATTTGAAAAAAATGATGCAGATAGTTATGCATCTATGGGGTGTAGTTGAATATATGGTTCAGAAGAGTGATGTAGTTCAGACAAGCGATACTCAAAAAGCTACAGTATCGGAAGATAATGCCAAAGAGCCGACCGAGACTTCCAAGGTTATTAAAAGAGATGTCATGACGGAACTCTACAATGCCTTGAAGAATAAAAAGTTTAAAAAAAGTGATCAGAGTCCGCTCAGTGGAAAAATCCAGATTCAAGATTCCCAGGACAATGATGATATGATTACAGATGTGGGATAAGAATATGTATGCTTGCGGTGCGGAAAGTTTATGTGTGTTATGTTGTAGTTATTTTGGACTGTCATATGCTGGATTTTTTGTGTTAGTGTGCTTTATTGGGGTAAGTGTTTGTTGTTTCATTTCTTGTATTTTTTGGTGGTTAGTTGTTTTACTTGTTTTGTCGGGTTGTGTTGTATGGACACTTTTTTGATACAATGGAATATTAGAGGTATACGGGCCAACTTACCCTGGCTTCATACTGGGTTATTTCGCAAGAGTGTGGTCTGGGCGTTTCAAGAGTCTCTGCTCAAGAATAAGCATCAAGTTTTTTTTAGGGATAGGAACATTTTTCGTGCTGATCGGACAGGAAATTTAGGGAGAGGGGGTGGAGGTTTATTTTTCGCAGTCCACAAGAAAATTCCTGTTACAATCATTAACCTGCCTACTATTGACCGGGATCATGAGGTGCAAGGGATTAAAATTTGGTTTAAAAAGAGGTGGATTGCCATTATAAATATTTACGCTCGGGGCTACGAATTGGTTGGATAACATAAAAGATATGATTGGTGATAATTATTTAATTATCGGTGATTTTAATATTAATTTTCTCAACTGGCAGACTAATCCGAAAGGTCAAAAAATGGTTAATCTTGTTAACTGGATTAATCGGAATGATGTAGTGCTCCTGAATACGGACCAGGTAACGAGATTTTCTGGCGGTGGTAGTGGATCTCTCCTAGATTTGAGTATGGTGTCGAGTAGGTTAGCTGGTGAGTGTAATGTGGTTGTTCATCCGGATCCGATGGGCTCTGATCACTATCCCATTGTGATTCAGGTATCGAATAGTGATTATGAGGTCAGGAGAGATTTTTTGACTCTGGTTAATTGGGATCGTGTTGGTTCGGCGGTGGCTGGTGTTGGTGAACATGAATACGAGGAAGATTTGGATAAGTGGACAAAAACGATTACCCAGACTATAGAAAATTGTAAGGAGCGGGTTCCGATTAGTAGTGGGAATCTTCCGCCGTGCTGGGGAGTGGTGACTCGTCGGCTGTTGGCGTTGAAACGATACTATTATCGGAAAGCGGTTCGGGAGTACCAGCTAGATTTATGGGTTAAATACAAGCTGTACAATGCTAAACTTAGAAAAGAAATAAAAAAGGACAAAAAAAAATTTAGTGGCCAGAGAGGCTGGTAGGGGGCCAAAAATTTTCAAAATCATTCGCGGCATCAAGAAAAAAAACGAAGGGGAGGTGAACACGGATTTTTGCTTCCCGAATTGTCCGCCTGACGCAACTTTCCAAGCGAATGCCCTTTCAATAATTTTCCAAAACAGTCCGGTGGTACAGGGTATTCCAATCGACTTTTCGGGAAATGATGGAATGGACCATAAATTCACAATGGAGCAGTTACAAAACACAATCAGTAAGGGCAAATCCACGACCCCTGGTATTGATGGCATAAAGATGAGTTTTTTTTAAAAACTGAAAATTAGGATGCTGGCTACTCTCCTAGATATGTACAATGCAATTTTGGAGAAAAAGAATATCCCTGAGGTTTGGAAAGAGGTGATCATGCTCCCTATAAAGAAACCTGGCAAAAGTAGGAATGATGTTCGGGGTTATAGACCAATAGCGTTAACAGTCACCAGCAAAAAAGTTTTTGAGAAAATGATCCTGGACAATTTACTTAATTGGTGCATGGAAAAGAAGATTTTCCATAGGAATCATTACGGATTCATCCCATTTAGGGACTGTGAGGCTGCGGCATACAAGATTTATAGAGATATCAGTAGGGCAAGGCACTCAAAGCGGAAAGGTTATTTGTGGCATTAGACATCAAAGGGGCCTACGACAATGTCTGGTGGGATGGATTGCTTTTCAAATTAAAAAAGCTGGGTCTTGGTGGTGATCTTTGTGTTCTGATTCGGAATCTGGTTCAAGAGCTTAGGATTCGGGTGAAATGGAGGGGTTCGCTGTCTGCTCCATTCCAGTATCACATGGGTCTTTTACAGGGAAGTCCTCTCTCCCCTTTACTGTTTGCACTTTATCTAGTGGATATTTTCGAAATCTTTGATTCTTGTATACAATGTGTAGTTTATGCGGATGACATTTTTCTTTATGGTTTTCATGATGACGTGGTCTGGTTCAAAGGAATCTTACAGGAGAACATTGCCAGGGTGATTCAATGGCTTAAGGCTTGGAACTTGGAGGTAAATCCCAACAAATGTCAAATCATCAAGATTGGTAGGTGGAGGGAGGTTGAGGAAAATCATTTACAGGTGTTGTGGGGATGGGGGTTCTTTCTAAAATAACTTACTTAAACTTAAAAAGCTTATTTAATACTCAATCTTCACTTGACAATTAAATATTAAAAAAAATAAGTATACCCTGATTAGCTCCATTGAAATCTGTTGCCATGGAAAAGGGAGCAAATTATATTAAACTAATCAAAATATCAAGACTTAAGAATCCGAATAGGTCAATACAACAATGATAATTTTGAACTCATCATTTTAAGACAATATTAAATGTAGTAAGGGGCAACAGATTTCTAAATCAAGTAGCATACTGGATTGCATAAAGAACACCCAACTCCACTCCAACCCGACCAAGCTCAAATCTCCATATACATTAAATTAACAAAAGTGTAATCATCATATAATTTGGAAAAATGCAGACAACCTGAAATTCCTCCAATATGAGGACCAAAAGGTGAGAGAGTTAAACCCGTTAATAGAATAGGGATATGATGATGTACTAAAATTTTAGAACAACTATGGAGATTCTGAACAAGATCAGATCGGTTAACCAAGAATCGTATAGTGGCTTATAAACAAGGAATACAATCCTTTCCTTTTTTTTTTTTTTTTTTTTTTTTTTACTTTTTAAAATAAAGCATTTTAGGTGTTTATTTTAGAAAACAATATTTCTGAGAGAGGAGGGTTAAAGCTTAATTTAAACAATTATGAAATTAGATTTAATATTACTGTTTCACTTATTAATCTATCCATCCTTAAATCAAGATCAAAAATACGATTGTATAACATTGAGTGAACTTCAATTAATGTTCATTAAAACAGTCAGCTATGAATTTAAACTTAAGACATTTTAAAGTCCTAATTTAATAAAGTTGGATTTTATCTCTTTTTTTTTTTTTTTTTTTTTTTTTCACTCACAGAAAGGTTAAGCCTTTCTTATAGGTCTACTGTGAATATAAAAAAATTAATTATTTAGAGATTTATACAAAGAAAAACATACCATCTTTAAGAACAAATAAATCTTTTATTCAAACACTTAAAGTTATAACAACGGAGTTACTTCAAATTATTATAAAAACACAATCTAAACGTTGATCTGTAATATGGGGATTAATTACTTAAATATATTTTAAACCAAACAACACATTTCTAAAATTATCACACTATCATGCTTTTAAGGTTGATCAACTTTGCTGAATTCACTTATTATTTTAATTGCAACTAGGCACAGAGAATCTTAAAAATATAACATTACATTAAAGCTTAACAGTCTAAAGTTTAACAGTCCATCAATTGTAAAAACATTATATAATAGTGTTTTAAAATACACACTTATCATTCTTAATCTCTCCAAATAGCCATAGATAATTTAAAGTGGGAGAACATACATTTATGAGGAAATAAAAAACTACTTACAAAGTTAGCAGGTTTAATCGAATCATCAGTGGGCAGACTCTATTTCCCTTCCCTCTTGAGAAGAAACAAAACTGTGGACGGGCACCATCTGACGTAATTACACCTCAGGGGGATGGTTTCCTAAATCACCAGAGCATCAGTCAAACTTCACTCCTTCTCAACATTTCTTGTAACATTCGCGAGCATTTGAGTTGAGTCTTTTGCTTGTCAACTTTGCGATTCAACCGAACACCTCATATATCTCCCGACGACGGAGGTTTCTCGGACTACCCATATTTTCACAACTCCAGCTCCAACACACACAGCGATCAGTCTTCCTTATTATAAACAAGACAATATTAACGTCTCATAGATAGTTGAGACCCCTCTGGACTGCACAAGGAAAAAAAACTTAATCTCTACGCATCTGGAACCGTTGACGCTCTTTCACTGACTATCATTTTCATTTCTTTGACCAGTAGCTTTTCGCTCATTATCACAAGTGCCGCTACGCAACGTCCACTAATTTTTCGAACCAAACGACAGGTAAAAAACTGTTTGGTACTGCTTTCAATCTCTACAGATTATCGCATGATAGACCTGCCATGCAGGCCGATTTGATAGTTCCACAGACACTTGGCACAGATTGACTGCCCACCCGCATGTGCCTTGCGCTCGTCTAAACATGCCTGTACGGCTATCCTGCTGAACGTGAAAACCCAGTTTTCACCGACGACCTAGTTTGTCTTCCCTCTCACTCGTGCCGTTCGTTTATTCGAGTCCTCATCCTCTACCAGGAAGACGTGCCAGCTCTCGCCCCGTCCTGGATTTGAGCCACTGCTCTTTAATTGGTCCTTCATATTTACATAGTTCTGCAATAATTAATAAATTGAGTAGCTACATCAAGATATTTGCTACTTTTTACACACTGATCCATTGGGACGGTTAGGCCGCCGCACGAGAGCGGCGTTTATTCACATGTTAGACTTATTAATCTTGGTTATATATAGGATAGAAAAACATTAATTATTTATTTATTTACATACATACAATTTTTGCCATTTATTAAACTTCGCCTTTGTCTTCTCTCTTTGCTCTTCACTCTTCTCTTACTTCTTCTGTCCCTTGGATTCATATCCTTTCTCTTCACTTTCTTCTCTCTTCGAACTTCACCCCTCACCAACTGATCTTACTTACCTGGGCCAAATTTTTAAAGGTTTCGCCTCAGGTGCACTGGGTGGGACTGCCCAATAATGGAGCCTATCTCAAATGCGGCTCCATTTCCTGGAGAAAAGCTGTGAGTGCTTTCCTCCCTTCCGGAACCACGAAATAGTTCCGGACAGTTGAAGCTGTGAGCTTCGGGCAGAACCTGTCCCTGAGAGGTTGTGTTCCTATGCATGCCACAAGTAGATGTTCACTCGTGGCGGGATCTGGGTCTGTGCAAAATGGGCATCCTCGCGTAAGAGTTCTTACCTTGAATCGGTGGAAGTATTCCGGAAATGGTCCATGCCCTGTAACCGCCCAGTTAATGAGAGGCGCAGTCCAGGTGCGTTCTTCCGATACTTTCGGAATTATGGTGAACACATTTCTCCCTGTTTCCGCCTCCTCCCATCGACTTTGCCAGAGAGCTCTCACCTCCTGGCGGATCCTGGTCTTCACGGACCGGGGCGACAGACTTAGAGGGACGTCAATGACATCTAAACCTGCACCTGCTTTCGCAAGGCGGTCTGCCGTTTCATTGCCGTGAATCCCTACATGGGCCTTTACCCAGAACCATCTCACCTCAAGGCCTTCTCTCGCCGCGTGAACACGTGCACATAGTGGGTCTTGCGAGTACGGATTTGCTAGTGCCGTCAGCGACGATCTAGAGTCGCTGAACAATGACAGCTCGCTTCGGGCTCTGCACAACTCCAGCGCTTTGATAATGGCGACTAGCTCGGCCTGGTACACTGTCGCATGGGGCGGGAGGTGATAGGCTTGCTCTTCAATCAATTCCCCACCGTCATAGATTGCTACGCCGGATCCTACACCTCCTCCAATTTTTGACCCATCAGTAAATACTGATATCCCCTGCTGGCTGTGGGGTTCCCCGTTGTTTTGGGGTGCTTCTTCCCAGTCAATGGCAGGTGCCTTCGCAGGGTGTACCGACCATCTCTCCATCCGTTTTTGGACTTCGTCCGTTCTAATAGTTGTTCCACCAACTTCGGCATTTTCCCCTAAGCGGAGGACGCGACTCTGGTTGAACTCCCTTTCCACCATTAGATCCAATGGCAGGGTTCCGGCGAGTACCTGAAGCGCTACCGTACTAGTTGTTCGGTAACACCTGGTTATCGCGATGAGGGCTAACCGTTGGGCTGTGATTAAGCTTTCTCTCATGCGGCCGGTCCCCGACCACCAGAAACTACAACCATATGTCGCGAGCCTCTCTATGCCGTTTTTGTAGAGACGCTTCAGTACGGTCCCTTTGAGACCCCAGGTCCTCTGACTGAGTGAGCGGGTCGCTCTCACGTAGTTTGCCAGACTTTGTTTGACGTATGCGCAGTGTGCCATTCCGTTCAGCTTATCGTCCACCATCACTCCGAGGTATCTAGTGTTTTGTGCGACTTTAATGGGTCTTCCAAGGAAGGATAGTCTAGGAGCCGTTTTAGGGTTCCTTTTGTAACTCCCCAGCCGGCGCACTTTTCGGAAGTAGACCAGTACGGTCTTTTCCGCGGAGAACTCGAGTTTATGCATCGCCGCCCAACGAGCTATCTTCGCTAAGGCAGGATTTGCCCGCTTCGCACAAACATGGGCGTTTGGCGCTTCGACTAAGATGGCAAAGTCGTCGGCATAAGCGATGATTTTCACGTACTCTCCCAAATCCAACTCCAACAAGGAGTTCGCCACCAAGTTCCAGAGAAAGGGACCTGAATTCGAGCCCTGAGGGCAGCCTTTGTCATACATACGTTCCAGGGACACGTTTTGCGTTCGAAATTGGATTTTCCTCTCCCTTAGGAAACTCCGAACTAGTCGATAGAGATTTTCAGGGCAACCCATCCTTTGCAGTTGAGCATAGATCGCCGGCCACCATAAATTGTTAAAGGCGCCTTTAACGTCTAGCATGATGAGACAACAATCTTTGTCTCGTGCGTGGCAGTCTTCGACTGTCTTTCGCACTTCATGCAGGGCATGCTCTGTGCCCTTTCCTGGAGTAAAACCGAATTGGTTTTGGTGGAGGAACCCTCGTGACTGGGCATGGAAAACCAGCCTGTTTGTCACAAGTTTATCCAACACCTTACTCCAAGCTGTCAAAAGACAGATAGGACGGTAGGCGCTTGGGTCCGAGCGATCCTTTTCAACCTTATTAAACAGAACAAGGTCTGCTATTTTCCAGCTAGAGGGGAACTCTCCTTCCCTCAAGCACTTATTCATGAGTGATATGAATAGCGGTTTGTTTGCCCTGTAAACTAGTTCGATTACCTCCATGGGTAATCCATCGTGTCCTGGCGCTTTCCCTCGGTTCGCGGTCCTGAAAACGGCTTCAACCTCCTTTTGGGTGAATTCCGGATCGTCATCAGCCAACGGATGTGTCTCTGCCCGAATTTCTTCGTGCGACGGCTCATCATCTCCGTCTACCGGGAAGTGGTATTCCATCAGTTTCCCGATGGTAGCTTCGAAGCTCGTGGTTTTCTCCTCGTCCCTTGTCCCGACCATTTTCAATTTCAGATTCTGGGAGGATTTACCTCTCATCCAGTCAAAGTGCGGGCCAAAGGGTTTCCCCGGCTCAATCTCTTCGAGAATGCGCCGATAGTACGCCCACTTGGCCCTTCGGACCGCTCGTCTGAATTGAGCTCTTACCTTGCGGAAGAGTCCCTCATACTCTTTCCGCTGGTCGGGATCCTCACATTGCCGGTACCGCCTCCTTGCGGCACCCACCTTTTTCCTTTCTCCGAGGAGACTTGGAATCCACCACGGCTCTGCCTTTTTACGCACTTTCCGGGTACGCACGTACTTCTCGCAGAGACCTTGAACGATCTCTGTGAGACTAGAAACACACTCGTCGACCGACTTCCCTTCCAACCAGTCGACCGACATGTCACCTATCCTTCCGGACAGGGCCTCCCGGAGGTTGGGCACAATCAAGTCCTTGAACCGAACCCGGTATTTGGGCCTTTGGGGTGGGATCTCTGTTGAGATCTCCGTTGCGATACGCATGTGTTCCGTGGCTGTCGCTCTGGACTCTACTTTCCAACCAACAAGAACTGTCGGTCTCGTAAGCCTACCTAGTGATAGATCAATCCAGCTGTCGCCCCTGGTTGACTGGAATGTCGGTTCACTGGCTGAATCGTTGAAGATAGTGAGGTCGTTCTGGGCACACAGCTCCAGAACTAGGTCTCCTCTACTATCACATTTCTCAAGTGGGTTTCCCCATACCGAGCTCTTAGCGTTAAAATCGCCCATTATTAGTACGTCTTGTTCTGCATTACTTTGTAAAATCTGCTGCAGCGTTTCAATGTGTGTGTCGATCGGATCCAGCGGGGTTTCTGGCGGCAAGTACACGGAGACCACAATCATCTTTCTCCCGGCAAAGTTAAGCTGGATTGCGACAATGTCGTTTGTCGCCATCAGTTCAACTATGTCTAGTGACTGATTAATCACGACCACAGCAGAGCGAGCCTGCTGTGGTGCGTGATAGACCACTGCCGCCGCTGGTATGTGGCCTACTTTGCCGTTTGACAGAACATGAGGCTCCTGTATGCACAAGACGTCATAATCCCGCATGTCATTCTTCAACACATTTGACGCCGCAAGAGATTTTCCGGCATTCTGTTGCCCTATCCGCAAATTAACCATAGTCAATTTTCTTGCGGATGCGCACCATTTCTAGAGCTCGGGTTGGGCACTGGGGATCAAGGGAGCTGTGAGCCGTGGAGCACTGAGACTCCTTAGGATAGAACACATTTTGGCTCACGCAGTTCATGCACTTTCGCTTACATGAATCTGCTCCCTTATGCTTGTTCTTATCACAGTGCAAGCATTTCTCTGCAGATGACGTGCAGGACCCACTGATATGTCCAAATCGACCACATTTGAAACATTGAGTCGCCCTAATATGCTCAGCCAGTTTAACCACCACCAGCCTTCTCAATCCAAGCAAAGCCTTAAAGCCTCCTGGAGACGTCTCAAGAACCCAATGACAGGTCCCATCCCTCTTTATGGGGAATTGGACAGAGACATCATCCGGCTTCAGGTTCGCCTGTTCACAGGCAGCTCGGAGGACGCTGGCCCCGTCGACATCCGTGGGGACGTCGAACGCAATTATCCGAGGCCTTCGAAGCTTCGGTACCGTGACGACCACAGTGTCCTTCAAAGCTTCGTTGTTCTTGATAGCGTCCTCCAGGATTTGGACATCAGACTTCTGCTCAAGGCGCACAAGGACACCTCCGGCCGACACAGGTTTTCGCCCACGAACCTTAATATTTAAAGTTCTCGGGCTAATAGCCTTGGTTAGCCGATTCTCCACAGACTTGCTCTTTTCCTTTCTATCCTTGGGATAGACGATTAGAACGTGTTCTGTGGCGGGGGTGTCTGTGCGGATCCGCCCTTGAGTTTCTGTCCGTCGTCCCTCCTGCCCATCCTCATCCTTTCTCTTTGCACATGAGGCTGCAGGAGTCTGTGCAACTCCTGCATAGGAAAGTTGTTTTTCCCTTATTCGAACGAGCTCCTGTTCATCGTTGAACCCTTTTACAAGGAGGTGCTCATTCTGGCCCTTGATCCGTGTTAGTTCAAGGGCCTGCTCTATGAACAGTTCATAGAGTTCTCTCAAGTGCTCTTCAGCTACTAACTTTTCATTGCCGGTTGGTTTACTTTTTGTAATCACCATCGCCCTAACCTTTGCGATTAGGTCTCTTGCCACAATTCTGTGGTCCTTTTCTTCACCAACCTCGGGGACTTCGAGGTCGGCCATTGAGAGATCCAAGTTGGCTTCTTGGACTCCCTTGTTCTGCTCTTCCAGCTTTCTTCGCTGGCTCTGCTTACCGTCACTCATTCTTCAACTCTTAATGTTTTACCACCTACTGATTATTACCTACCTGATACGGTACGGAAAACCCGTGTAAGTGCGGACTTCGTCCTAGCGCAAATCTGTTTTTACGTGAGTAAAAACTTGCCCAGGAACAGCCGGGAGCTCCTCGTCAAGGCTCCGCACTTACCGTGCACACGAACTATTGGATTTGGATTATCTGATCTGTTAAACAACAAATCAGAACACTTCGATCCAACCGCCTGCTTTGACACACTGTGATAGCTTTTAAAAATGATAGTATTCTAAAAATCGCATGTACTGACAGCAGACGTTAACGTTCGTCACACGCCGTAAAGTTTTTATGCTCCCGGCAAACGACAGGTATCTCAGCCAAGCAGCAAGTGTCGTAAACATTCACTCTCCCGCGCTGCTTGAAAAACGGGACCGATCCACTCTGCCAGGGGTACGGGAATGGAAACAAAAGGAAAAATGGACTCTTCCTGAAGACTACAGCTTGCCGCTCCACTCTGCCGGCCGCTTCATGGGGGAAGGCAGCCATGCTTCACCCCCATGGCGTGTGCTGAAGGGGGGTCCTGTGAGCCTCTGTTTACATGGGCGCCAGCTATCCGCCTGATAGCAAAGCCAATTGAAGAATGTCGTAAACTTACAAAGCCTAATTGCGTATATAGTACACTCATAAGATAACGTAATTCTTATACAGGGCGGACGGTCTTTCTTTTAACCAAAGCCAGACTAGGTGACTACAAACACATGATTCAAGGGTATGGGAGAAAACGTACACGACTGCCCAATACAATATGTGTGGTCTTTTACTGAGAAACCTCCCTCCCTGCTATATATCTTTCGTATTTGAAAACAGGAAGCAAAGCTAGACTATAAACGTTGAATTTACTTTGCAAAAAGAAAAAGAAAGAAGAAAAAAAAAACTGATTTTATTATTATTATTACAATTACTTTTATTTATTTAAATTTTTATTAGAAACAGAAAAAAAAGAGTGCTTTTAAATAAATGTTGAGAAAGTGATTTAAATAATTAATGTAGATTAAAAAAAAATTGGTTGAAACCAACCGTAACAAGATTGCTCCCCCCGGCTAATTAAAAAATTTTTTTTTTGAGAAAACAAATTATATTTTTGAAAGGTAACTGGGTACCACATGGCATGCTGGGACCTCAACACTGAAAAAACTGACCCACAAACACAAATCATACATCGATCCGGGACGGGATCCAGAGAGTTCACCGCTGAAATACCACCCTGACAATATATTCCGGATATATACAACCAGAGCTCGCACATCCGTAGAAACCATTACCTAAAATATTACCTGAAACATGACCACAAAAGAGTACTACCAGAGGAGGGACCACAAGGCTGATTTTACCACTAAAATGACCAAGATATTTTCTGCACCTGTAAAAGAACACATGTTCCACCTGACTGTGAAACCTCACTTCCCTACTACTGTCATTCCTACGCATAACTGCATCCTACCTGAGACTTCTGGCAACAGAACTGTAAACAATACATAAATTGAATTTTGAGAAAAAAAAAATTAGCCGAAAAAGAAGAGAAGTGCCCACTGATTAATTGTCATTATACTGCTTATATACATAACTTCAATAATTGGCATCACAGTATATTACAACACTATCTATTAATGTAAATAAGTACTAGTAATATCATAGTTACAACACTGTAAATGTCAATGAAATTTGTAAAACACATATTAATTCTATTATACAAAAATACACAAGAGCAACTGGCGACATAAAAATAAAAATATATATATACATCTGCAAGACACATATTATGGTATCACAGACCATGTTAGAGAATTACGCACACAATTGTAACAATTTTATATGAGAACACATGTTTGTTTTCGAACACAGTCTAATGATTCGGGATATTATGTAGATTTTACAAATGCACGTACAAGTAATGTGCATGGGAAAGAGTATCTCTGCCTCTGTGCTACTTATAGCAAAAAGCAGTTTCGGGCTTTTGGGCACAACAGGGAAAACATTCCACAAAATAAAATAAAAAACAGGGGTGGTGACATATATCACCAGGAAAGAAAACACACATTCCACAAAAATAGGAAGTAGAATAAAGAAAATAGTTAATTTTAGCACTTTTAGCCACACACAACAACATACAGGCATGTACATGAAACAGTATCTACAAGAAAAAGAAAAAGGGCCCACACTCCTTAAAGTTTAAGCTCAAATAAAACCACAAACTGTATAGTAAATAATAAATCTATCTAGTTAAAATGCAGAAATTAAAGTAAACACATACTTAAAAAGTTATATACAAAACACTGATGCATTAAAAAAAACTGAACCAAACAGATCTACCTCGGCAAAAGGGCATACAAAACATAACATCCTAAAAAATTTTAAAGTAACGAAAATTACATTCGTTTTTTTGCAAAAATACACCCAAAATCTACGAAAACGGGGTGCGGACGGGTATATACCACATAATCTACCATAAAACAGACAAAAACCTTAAGTATAGGCATAAAAAGGGTTAAAAATGCCTACATGAAAGTATCAACACACAACCAAAACAAACCTTTAATACGCTAGAAAAACTAAGTTCCGTTTTAAAAATGTCAAAAAAAAATAATTAAATATACATACACATTAACTAAAATATAAATAAATACAAAATAAACAAGGTAAAATTGAATAAAAATGCTTGAATAACGAAAAAGGTAGTTAGTATTTATAACACGGACGGTCTCGTCTATCCCGTAGCGAATAGTCGGTTCTAGAAGTCGATATTGAACGACTACTTCTATTTGATTTAGCAGCTGGACGAATCGATGAACGAGACCTGCGCGAATCGCTGTGCTCAGCAGTTGAACTGCTTTCTGCTGTGGCTGAATTTTTACCTACGCGCATTTCGCTGCCTTCTGCCGTTGCTAAATTTTTATTTACGCACATCTCGTTATTCTCTGCCGCTGCAATCTCCGGAGAAATGGGAGGTGGGGGAGAGGGATTTATGATTTCAGTCGCGTCGCTGTCTGTTTCCTCCACTTCCGGCGCTACCGGAGTTTCGTTATTGTTGACGTTCACTACTGCTGGTGCGCGGTTACTATCATATGGTGCCCAGGGAATGAATCGGTTGCGTTTACACCTGCGTACAGGAGGAGAAATGCACGATTGGTGTGGTGAATCGATGGTCACGTTTTCAGTCGATCCCAGGCCAATTGTTTGTTTTGATTCACTGGACCAGATGGGAAGTCTGTCTTTGAAAGAAGACAACCTGTCAACATGGACAACCTGACAATTTTTGGGATTAGCAACTAGCGCTATTTTAAAATTAACTTCATTTAGCTTCTCAATTATAGTAAAAGGACCATTATTTTGCTTGCTTAATTTTTTTGTATTACCAGGGGCGACTGTGGGTGTAAATAACCACACAAGATCTCCTATTTTAAAATTTTTATCAACAGCTGTCTTTTCACGGTATTTTTCCTGCTGCTCAGAAACTTTAATTAAATTACTATGTACTTCAGTGTATACTTTTTGAAGAGCTGGGATTAAGAGTTCGCAAAAAGAGGGTGCATCATTATAATTAAAAGCAGGTGGCTGGGAAAAGAGATTATATGGTAAATTCATATTTCTGCCATACATAACTGCAGCTGGGCTAAGTTTAGTTGAAGAGTGGACAGCTGAACGCATAGCTAGTAGCGCAAATTTTAGTTTAGTGTCCCAGTCAGATTGATTTTGGTTGACTATGTGACAAAGTGCATTTTTAAGAGTACGATTCTGTCTCTCCACTTGCGAGTTGCCAGCCGGGTGATAAGATGAGGTCTTAATATGTTTAATACCAAACATTTTATACACGTGTTCAATCGCATCTGAAATTAGATTCTTCGCGTTGTCCGTCGTAATAAAACAGGGCGCTCCGTAGCGTGATATGAAATCAGCTAAAGTGTCCGCAATGACATCTGAAGTGGTTGAACTAACCGCATATGCTTCTGGCCACTTAGTAAATGAATCTATATATGCGACAATATACTTATTTCCCGAGAAAGTTTGCGGTAAGGGTCCAATGAGATCCAAATGAACCTTGTTCATGGGAAACTGGGGGGTCGGCATACGTTGCAGAGGGGCGAGCTGGTTCGCTCTATAAGCTCGCTTCTGCTGGCAACTAATACATGACTCCACTAGATGCTTGACATCTGACGACATTCCTGGCCAATAGAAGTGCTCACGAATGCGATCAATGGTCTTTTGAAAGGCTTGATGACAAGCCGCTAGGGACTCATGTGTAAGTGCAAAAACTTGAGTAACCAATTCTTTTGGCACGACTAACTTTACAGATTTATTCAAAATAACTGACTCCCTTGTATCCTCACAAACTAAAATGTCATCTCTAAAAAAAATTTCATGTATTTAGGAGCAATTTCTACACCTTGGTCTAGTTTTCTTGCAATCTCGCAGCATTTCTTGTCTGATTTTTGTAATTCACCAATTTTTTCAAGTAGATTGGAATGAGGCATAAAAGTAACTTCATTTTCGACTTGTATACAAAAATTACAATTAACAGTATCATTGGAGTTATCATTGTTGACATACCTCGAAAGGAAATCTGCGACACTGTTACACTTACCTTTAACAAACTTAATTGTAAAATTAAAGTCTGAGAGAGTGCAGATCCATTTAGCCATGCGAGATGTAGGGTCGTGAATTTTTAACATAAATGTTAGAGGCGCATGGTCTGTATAGATGAAAAAATGGGTATTAGCAATGTAACATTTAAAGTGGGCAGTAGCCCAAACTAAAGCTAGTAATTCCCTTTCAGTGGTGGAGTAGCGGGTCTCAGCATCTTTCAATTTTCTGCTGGCAAAGGCAACAGGATAGAGCATGTTATTTTCATCTAATTGTGATAACACTGCCCCTAATGCTTCGCCACTGGCATCACTATATAAGTGATTCTTCTGTGCCAAATTCTTTCTGTGCATCTTCATTCCACGAAAATTTTCCTGTTTCTTTAGTTAGATTGATTAAATTTTTAGCCCTCTTAGTAAAATCTGGTATAAATCTCCTATAGAAAGATAGAGTTCCAATAAATGACCTAACAGCCTTTCGGGTAGTTGGAGGTTTAAAATTTTCTATTATGGCAATATTTTTATTGATAGGTGATACTTGGCCACTACAAATCTCAAAACCTAGATATTGTATTTTATTCGAAAGGAAAGTGCATTTACTGGGCTTAAGTTTCAATTTATGCAGTCTTAACCTTTCAAAGACCATGCTAAGCTTCTCAAAATGAGAATTAACATCACTGGAGGCAATTACAATGTCGTCGATATAAACAAGAATTCCAAGATTGCCTAAATCACCGAAAATAGCATTCATAAGTCTTTGGAAACTGTTACCTGAATTTGAGAGCCCAAAACAGTTACGGGTCCACTCAAAAAGTCCTTTGTGGGTGATTATAGCAGTTTTATGCCTATCCTCTGGGCGAATAACCTGTTGAAAAAAACCACTAGTTAAATCTAGCGTTGAAAAAAATTTAGCCCCACTTAAAGCATCAACAGAGTCGGTAATGTTAGGTATTGGATAAGCATCTTTAACAAGATTTTTATTTAGTCTTCTGTAGTCAACAGCAAGTCGATAGGAACCGTCTGATTTCCGAACCAGAATAACCGGAGAAGCAAATTCAGACATGGAAGGGGAAATTATGTCCGCCTGTAATAAAGTATTAAGTTGGTCTTCCATTTCTTGACGTAGTTTGTAGGGGACTCTATAAGCTTTGCCTTTTACTGGTTTATTTGAAGTTAAGTTAATTTCATGAGGGATTGTATCACAGCCGGGTAAATCTAAGACCGATGCTGCAAATACATCTTTGTTTTTGTCTAGAAAATTTTGCATTTTAAGTTTTAATGGGGGTTCTTAATGATCTAAATTAATTTCAGAGCTCCAAGTGAGATCAGCGTGATCAAAGTCACCAATTGGAGGGGCCAAATTTACATTACAAGTAAGGTTATTTTTAGTTACGGGTACATTTGACTTGTCTACACATTTTTGAATTTTGGCAACAAAGGTTCCTTTATTTAAATGAATACTATTGTCTGAAAAATTTGCAAATGAGATATATAGGCCATGTTCTTTAGTGCAAATGGCTCTGGGGGTAAGGAGACCTTGATTTAAATTTTTCGCCAAAGGTTCTAACATAACAATATCATTTTCCTCAATAAAATTTTCCTTATAACTTTTAACCTGGGCTAACATTTTTGACTGCGGGGGAATTGAAATTTTACTACATAACACAGCGAAACTTATATTTTTATTTTTATTGCTTTTATCACTACTGCTATCTTCATTGCTCTCCTCCTCGACTTCAGGTACCTTATCCTCTATACTTACCAAATCTTCACTTTCATCAATATTACAAATTTCAGTAGTATCTTCAGCTAAATTACCGTGGGTTACCTGATTCGCTGCTGATAGATTGTTGTCGACACTTTGAATACTTGAAGAATTTTCAGTATTATTACCTTCAGAGCTACCACCTGATATTGTTTGCATGCAAAAGTTCTGCGCAACACTTTTAACTTCCTTATCTGACTCAGTTTGAATGATTATCTCAACATCTTTTCCCATATTACTCAACTGCGGGTCCTGAACTACCATATCTTCACTACTATGATTCCCATTTTCAATATTAACTGAGTCATGAACAACATGCAAAACTTTCAGGGGGGCTATTGGCATTACTACTATTTGTATTCTCCCCTACTTTGTTGACACATTTTATATTTACAGAACTATTTTCAACACAATCATTATTTATACAATTATTATTTGAATTTACACTATATACAGAATTAGAAATATACCAAAACACATTTCTAAAATTATCACACTATCATGCTTTTAAGGTTGATCAACTTTGCTGAATTCACTTATTATTTTAATTGCAACTAGGCACAGAGAATCTTAAAAATATAACATTACATTAAAGCTTAACAGTCTAAAGTTTAACAGTCCATCAATTGTAAAAACATTATATAATAGTGTTTTAAAATACACACTTATCATTCTTAATCTCTCCAAATAGCCATAGATAATTTAAAGTGGGAGAACATACATTTATGAGGAAATAAAAAACTACTTACAAAGTTAGCAGGTTTAATCGAATCATCAGTGGGCAGACTCTATTTCCCTTCCCTCTTGAGAAGAAACAAAACTGTGGACGGGCACCATCTGACGTAATTACACCTCAGGGGGATGGTTTCCTAAATCACCAGAGCATCAGTCAAACTTCACTCCTTCTCAGCATTTCTTGTAACATTCGCGAGCATTTGAGTTGAGTCTTTTGCTTGTCAACTTTGCGATTCAACCGAACACCTCATATATCTCCCGACGACGGAGGTTTCTCGGACTACCCATATTTTCACAACTCCAGCTCCAACACACACAGCGATCAGTCTTCCTTATTATAAACAAGACAATATTAACGTCTCATAGATAGTTGAGACCTCTCTGGACTGCACAAGGAAAAAAAAACTTAATCTCTACGCATCTGGAACCGTTGACGCTCTTTCACTGACTATCATTTTCATTTCTTTGACCAGTAGCTTTTCGCTCATTATCACAAGTGCCGCTACGCAACGTCCACTAATTTTTCGAACCAAACGACAGGTATCTCAGCCAAGCAGCAAGTGTCGTAAACATTCACTCTCCCGCGCTGCTTGAAAAACGGGACCGATCCACTCTGCCAGGGGTACGGGAATGGAAACAAAAGGAAAAATGGACTCTTCCTGAAGACTACAGCTTGCCGCTCCACTCTGCCGGCCGCTTCATGGGGGAAGGCAGCCATGCTTCACCCCCATGGCGTGTGCTGAAGGGGGTCCTGTGAGCCTCTGTTTACATGGGCGCCAGCTATCCGCCTGATAGCAGAGCCAATTGAAGAATGTCGTAAACTTACAAAGCCTAATTGCGTATATAGTACACTCATAAGATAACGTAATTCTTATACAGGGCGGACGGTCTTTCTTTTAACCAAAGCCAGACTAGGTGACTACAAACACATGATTCAAGGGTATGGGAGAAAACGTACACGACTGCCCAATACAATATGTGTGGTCTTTTACTGAGAAACCTCCCTCCCTGCTATATATGTTTCGTATTTGAAAACAGGAAGCAAAGCTAGACTATAAACGTTGAATTTACTTTGCAAAAAGAAAAAGAAAGAAGAAAAAATAAAAACTGATTTTATTATTATTATTACAATTACTTTTATTTATTTAAATTTTTATTAGAAACAGAAAAAAAAAGAGTGCTTTTAAATAAATGTTGAGAAAGTGATTTAAATAATTAATGTAGATTAAAAAAAAAAATTGGTTGAAACCAACCGTAACACAGGTGTGTGGTCAGGAGGTGGATTTTTCCGATTCGCTTAGAGTTTTAGGGGTTTATTTCAATCGCCAGGGGAACTTAAAAGATCATATTGCCATGTTAAGGAAAAAAACTAGCAAGCGGCTGAATTTGATAAAAGTTATTGCAGGGATGAGTTGGGATGCGGAGACTAAACACTTACTGCGTATAACAAGGAGTATGATGGGAGTTCTGTTAGAAGGAAATCCTCGGATTCTAACGCATGTGAATAAAACGGAAGGTCGGCTACTCCAGGTTATCCATAACATGGCTTTACGGTGGGCTAGCAGCTTGCCTAAGTGGTGCCCAATTCCGGTCTTATTACAGGAAAGTGGGGTGTGGAGGTGTGGACAGAGGATTGAGTATCTTGCTACCAAACGATCTATTTCAGAAGTAAAATACCAGGATCATACGGAAATGCTTCCGACTGACTTGCTCTACCGGGAACTAAATACACTCAGCAGGTATGGCACGGACATTAATGAGTTGGTAAATTATAAGTGGGGGACGAAAATCAGTGACCATTGTCGGATAGTGGTCAATACATGGGCATTTCAAAATAAAGACTTTCCGGACGAGGTGATCCAGAATTCCTTCCATAACTTTGCTCAGACGTATAAAAACACGGCCACGTTCATTGCAACTGATGCTTCAAAAGATACCCAAAGGACTGCAATTGGGATGATGAATCAGAAGACAGGTAGTCAGTTGGCCTTTCAGATTCCGCATATCAATACGATTTTCACGGCTGAAGCCATGGCTTTATTGGTTGCAATTAAATTTTATACGGTGGACAGTGGGGAATATATGTTTTTCACGGATGCTAAAAACGTTCTACAGGCCCTACAAAAGGTTAATCGGAAATCAGTCGGTATAATCACACAATTGAGAGAAGAGATTAATAGGAAAAGCAATGAGCAGTATAACATGCATTTCATCTGGGTTCCTGGGCATAAAGGGATTGAGATAAATGAGTGTGCGGACAACTTGGCTAGGAATGGTCCTTTCAGCAACGTAAGCATTCCGTGGTTTTCGGCTGAAGATTGGATGATGAAGGTAAGGAATAATAAACAGACAGAATCTGAATGGGAGTGGGAGCAATATCTGAATAACTGTACCGGTCGTTGTTGGGATTATGGTAGCATGGGGCATCCGCATCAATCATTATAGAGGAAAAGTGGTGTTATATTTGCACGGTTTTTAACGAAGACTCTTCTAACACAGGCCCGGCGTAAGAGGTTTCTTGGTAGAGGGGTATCGACGTGTAACCTTTGTGGGTTGGAAGATCAAACTGAGGAGCATTTGGTGTTGCGATGTAAGAGGTTTTCGGGGTTGCGCGATATAGTGTTTCGTAAGCTGCAGGTTTTGAGCAATACTTCGTACGAGGATCTTTTTGGAGTGACTGGGCGTAGAGGTGGAGAACATATAGTTTTGTTATCTCAGTTGTTGGATGCGATTTATGAAGAGTGTCCGAGTTGGATTGATGGTGCTGGATAGGGGTTTATCGGGTTTTGTTTGGAGTGTTTGGCGGTCGTTGGTTGCTGTTTTTTTCGGATTGTTTCACCTCTGGTAGGAGCTGGATACTTGCGGAGTAAGACAGCTATATAGTAATAAAAAGCTGCTCACCGGGCCCACGGGCCACACCAACAACAACAACAACAACCACGCACTCTAATTATATGAAAATGGGGCCTCCGTGGAATTAGCTGGTTTAACATGTTATTATAGTTCATGAGATGCTTTACTTTACTTTAGTGCTCGAGAGGGACTGCTCAGACTAGGAAACCATGCCTATAGAACATAAATGTCCCTCTCGGTCCCCTTTATTGAGGTAATAATAAAAGCGAACAAAATTACAAAATTTATCGGAAACTGAGCCCACCGGTAAACGCGAGAGAGGGCAGGTGGCGAAAAGAAGATAAATATATTATTGATCTAAAAGAACTTTACAGTGAATATAGGTCAGAGTGGTTGTGGTACACAACCACTCTGCCGAAAAATCTGACATAGGGCAGAAGTAGTGAAAAATGCTAAAAAGTCCACTAGTTTAGTTCACATTAGCTAACTGTTACCAAGCGCGACACAGGACAGGATATGTATAGATCGATGAATTGAAAGAATATTGTGATAGCAGAATAATGAAACGCTTTAATTGAGCCAATGGTAAATGAATAATGCTAATTTCACTTTGCAGAGGGTGAATGTTGGCTCGGCACATGGAAAAAAATACGCAATGGTGATCACAAAAACTATTTACTTTAAGATGAGGCACTATGATGAGCACAAATCACTAACGATGAAAAGGCACTAATAGAAGCACTATGATGATACGCAAAATAGTTAATATTGAATATGAAAAAATTCTTGATTAAGAAAAACACAAAACGAAGACAGAATATGAATACGTAAAAATTTGAAATTTCTCTTTGATACGAGGGTTTCCTTTTATGTTTTTACAAACGACCAATAGAAGGCGCTACTGAAATTCGTCTTTAGCATATTCGTAAAATTTACATTTTTTATGTTAGAATCAGTGGCATCTTAGAAATCGTCTGCGTATTTTGTTTACAGTGAGTGTTCTAAAGAAACATGTGAGTGAAAAAAATGGAAATGACTCGTGAAGGTTTCCGTTGGATGATTTTTTATGATTTTAAGAAAGGCCTCTATTAAGATAATAATAACTGAATCAGAGGCCGATAAATATAAGTAACTAGCTTACCCGCCGACATTGCCCGTGCCAACAACCTTAAATGTACCTGAAATCAGTGTTGAACATTTTTTTATTTTTAAACAAATCTAATGTTGGGGGCCCCACTACCTTAGACAGCAAACACTGGGCGTGCCATACACACTCCCATATATTACCGTAAGTCGAGTCGAAAGAGCAACACCCCTTCATGATCCAGCCCATAGAACCAGAGATAGAAAAGCACCCCTGGTGGTGAAAATCGAAAAGCTCTATCTATGTAGAGTCGAATGAGCCATACCCCGTCGTGATCCAGCCTATAGAACCAGATATAGGAAAGCACCCCTTGTGGTGAAAATCCGAACTAAAATCAGTCAGCTCTATCGATGTCAAGTGGAAAGAGCCATACCCCATTGTGATCCAGCACATAGAAACAGAGATAGGAAAGCACCCCTTGGTGGTGAAATTCAGAACTAAAATAGGTAAGCTCTATTGATGTTGTGTCGAATGAGCCAAACCGTGTCGTGATGTGACCCATAGAACCCGAGTTAGCTGCAAAATACTTTAGTTACACCTTCCACCGCCAGGGGGCACAATATGTTCTATACGAACATAACTGAATTCATTAAGGTTATCGATGTCGAGTCGAATGAGGCATACCCCGTCATGATCCAGCCCATAGAACCAAAGATACGAAAGCGCCCCCTGTGGTGAAAATCCGAACTAAAATTAGTAAGCTCTATTGATGTCGGGTGGAAAGAGCCCACAGATTAAATATATTCCACCAGATAGGACACTTCCATAAGCTCAATGGTAACCGAATCGCAACTTCAGAGCCCCTAGTGACAACAGTCGCAAACGTTCCGGGCGTGTCGCCACAAGTAGGTATTTCTTATCTTATTTGTATAGTATCTATCTTTTTTTATGTAAATGCGTCGCCGCAGTTTGTTATTGTTTAAAACATCAAACATATTTTATTTTATCATACAAATACTTACAAATATGCATATTTACACGAGTTTCTTACAGATTTACACATTTTTCTTAAATAATTTAAACTGAGAAACTGTCATGTCGATATTAAATAAACAGAACTGCCAACAGGTACATGTGACCGTGACAATCTGACAGTTTATGGATCGCGCGCGTGTGCGTTAGTTCTTGACTGTGCTCAGTAGTGGCGCTTGTATCGCGCCGGTTCGGGTTTTCGCTCCACTGTCAAATCTGTATGACTATATTTAATCTGTGAAAGAGCCATACTGTAATGACTTAACGAACTCCAGTGATCCAAGGTGATGATTAACATCCAGCACTTTTTATTACAGTACCGGTAAAAGATATTGGCAGTTCAAGGACAAACGGCCTGCTTTCTTATCTCTCCGTTGCCATGGCACTGCAGGACGCAAGCCTCTCGTCTCTTTTTTCCCCACTGCACTTTCGCAGAAACAAGTTTCTCCATGCAAGAGTGAGTTACTGCGGCGTTCAAAACGGTCTCAAATCCAAACAAGCTGTTTTCTGACACATATTTAAATTCATTTTTCTTCGTAAATGCATGAAATTGGCAGGTGTTTTTTTGGCAGGTGCACAGTTTGGGACCAAGAGTTTAAAAATAACAATATAAAAAGAAATAATATAACTCAAAAGTAATTTAATAATTTTAAGTATGTTGGAATTATTATAAAATTTAAATTTTATTGGCTGTTATTTCATATGTTATTGATAGTATAATTCAATTTCATATTTCATTATTAGTTCCGAAATCTTCAAGTGAAGGGATAAATGCAAACTTACAACTATCTGTTTTAATGTGACTTTTTTAACAGCATTTTCTGAAAAATACCTTGTTTCTATGAAAGAACTCAAATTGTTGTTCCATTTATTGAAATCTGAGTAAGAAAAACTTCATGTATTTTGTTTTCATGGAGGAAAGTGCTTTCATGAATGTTGCGAGTAATATATTTAGATTTGATAATATATTCAGAATTTGAGATCTCACAGACCAAATACCCTTAAAACAACGACAAAAAATATTTTAAGAGGAGGGGGGGGGGGAGATAAGTGTGGTTCAACCAAATCGCACCACTGTAAACGGCACGGCGTAAATTCATTCTGTATAAATCTAAAATAATTCCTGTTCTTGGTGTGATGTGTAAAGGGGAGGGGGGTATAATTCAATTTCATATTACATTATTAGTTCCGAAATCGTCAAGTGTAGGGATAAATGCAAACTTACAACTATGTGTTTTGTGCCTTTTTTAAGAGCATTTTCTAAAAAATATCTTGTTTCTATGAAAGAACTCAAATCGTTGTTCCATTTATTGAAATTTGGGTAAGAAAAACTTCATGTATTTTGTTTTCATGGAGGGAAGTGTTTTCATGAATGTTGCGAGTAATATATTCAGATTGGATTCCGGGAATTTGAGATCTGACTGACTAATACCCTTAAAACAACGACAAAAAATATTAAAATAGGGGCGGGGGGGGGGGGGTAAGTGCGGCTCAACCAAATCGCACCACTGTAAACGGTGGTGTCTTGGTGTGTGGGGGCGGCGGAAGGGAGTATAATTCATTTTACATTCTGCATTTTTTGCCTCAAAATCTTTCGAGGAAGGGGGTAAATGCTTGATTTAAAGTATGTGTTTTAAAGTGAAACTTTCTTTTTATTTTTTAGCCTTGGGTAAGGCTTATTCCTTAAAAGGACTTTTTTATAGTCCTTAAAAGGACTTTTTTGTACAGTTTTTGAATTAGAAAACAGTCGATTGAAAGTTTAATCATTCAGCATTCAAATTCACTATCGCTGCTACTTTCGCTATCATCTTGCAGATTGATGATAATCTGTTGGGTGAATTCATTTTCATCTCTTAGGCCCTCTTTGACAAAATCTGCTTCCTGCAACTCTTCGGAATGCTTGACGCATTTTTTCCAGTTATCCACAGTAACATGGGAAAGAGCCTCCTGGAGCAGTTGTCTTACATCCTTTATTTTAAACGTATTATTTCTTTTGCCGACTTCTCCTTTCACCTGAGCCCATATTAATTCGATTGGATTGTACTGGCAGTGATAAGGTGGAAGCCGCACTACCTCATGCCCCATTTCATATGCAAGAACATCCAATTCATAAATTTTATATTTTTCTTTATGTATTTTAACAATACTTAATAATTCGGGAACAGTAGTGTTTGGATCGTGCATAATACTTTTTCTTTCCAACCAAGCAATAATATCCGATTTTCGGGTCTTTGTGGATGGGATTTTTTCTAAATAATTCGAATGGTAGCTGGCGTTGTCCATTACTATGACGCTGGGTTCTTCAAGTCCTCGCAATAAATTGATGAAACATTCTCTGAATACAGTGCTATTCATTTCGTGATGGTAGTTTTTTGTAGAGCTTGACTGGAAAACTAAATCTGCTCCTTCGATAAAGCCATGCTGAGCTGACCCGGCATGACAGATCATCAGCCTCGACCCTTTCCCTGTCGGTACTTTAAGACCACCCGAATTTTTAGAATCATGCCATACATGATTCTTTGAGTGATTTTGATTCACCCAAGTTTCATCTAAATAAATAACTGGACGCAGTGGAGACTCTTTCCTGATATTATGCATTTTTCTGAGAAATTTTATACGTGCAGCTATGATGTCGCTTCTTTCAATCAAATATTTTTGGCCATCATTGCCTTTTTTATATTTGTAGCCCATATCTGTTAATATAGTCCACACAGACTTTGCGCATCCAGGAAAATTTTTTTTTTGTTGCAAAATTTCTTTTAAATTGTCGCAGGTTGGATAATTTCCACTCTCGTAATACTCTTTAACTGCGCGACATACAACTTCTTTGTTAAAATCATCTAATCCTGTCACACGTTTTAAGTGAGGAACTTTTTTTTTAGGCGATGAAAATGACGGATTTTCTAAGCTGGAGTCTGGAAAACTATTAGCTTCAGCACAGATCCTTGCAACAGTACGAGGAGATACGCCACATGCTTTTGCGGTAGCCTCTTGCGTTTTCATAAATATATCTTTGATTTTTGCATCAGGATTGGAAGCAACAAGCTCTTTCAAATATTGATATACATGATAAACAACGTTCTTCGACTGTTTTCTAATATCAGGACTAGAACTAGAAGCCATAATTAAAAGAAAGCAAAATGAACAGAAAATCAAAGAAAGTACGAATCAAACAAAGCAGAAGCAGTTATACTGAACAACTGATCCCTCGCTAGTTCTCGTTCAGTCTCAAGTGGGGTGGAGAAAATGATAATGGCCAATCCGTCACGTGAGCTGTTACCATAGTTACTGACTTAAGATAAGAGTTGCGGGGCTGTAGGACGTTTGTCCTTGAACTGCCAATATCTTTTACCGGTACTATAGGCATCGTTGATACACAAGTTAAAATAAGATGAACAATTAAAAAACATTACACTCTGCCATCAAAACCCCAGCGTACACAACCATCATATACTGTTCACGCGCACACATCATTTTCCGCTCACCATCGTCTGTTTAACTCTCTCTGCATCTCTCTTAGCGTACTTCTTTTTGACCTGCCAACTAACATCTCTTGCAGTCTCTTTGCATATCGAAAACTGTCCTTTCGATTCGATTACACGGCTTACACGGCAGTCAACCTCCGAAGCTAGGCGACAAAACCATGGACAAAAACTGGACAACTCTAGGCCAGCAACTCACGAGTCAGGCTAGGCCATAGATTTCTTCGGTCGTTACACTGCTCTCATTGGCTGGCTGCTTCGTTGCCACGGATGGCGTTGCCGAGGCTATTTCATGGGAGGAGCTTGAAATAGCCTCGAACCCAAAATTCCATATACACGTTTTAATTTTTTTTTAAAAATCTAAATTAAAATTTAAAAATCCGGCCGCGAGGTATACTGTCCGGTGACAACATCTACACATGACAAAAATTTCTGAGTCCTACGTGTTATAATTACGGTGAAAACCGCGGGCAGGCAGACAGACACCTACTGTTTTATAGAGATAGAGATATTTAATTAAGATTGAAAATAACTAAATCACGCACATGGCGGTACTACTACATGACATATCACCTCTCACAACACTCTGCTTGGCGTTGCCAAACAGTATGCATATTCGCCGTTCCCAACCGTCAGGAAAAAAAAAAAAAAAAAAAAAAAAAATTGCGCATGCGTCAAAACTTAGAGATTGAAAATATTAGGCTACAAAACGTGAATAAGGTTGCCAGATTGGCGTTTTTAGCGTATCAGGAGTGACATTTCGATCAACATTTATTTCATTTTTTTTCTGTGGACAGATATCATTTATATATAGGTGTTTTTTAATAAGCCAATTAAATTTTTTTCTCTTAGTGTTTATTATTTTAAATTATCTGCAAACTATTTATTTTTTAAATAATTGAACGTAATTTAGCGAAATTTGACCACCTTTACCCAGGTAGAAAGATATTGATTTTAACAGAAGGAATTGCAAATAATACAAAACTTATTTAAAATCGTATTTTTATTTATTTTATAATTTCCTGAGTTTATTATTTTATTTATTTTTTACCTCTGCTGTGGGAAAGTAGCATGATATTCTTAAAATATTTAGTACCAACGCTTGTGAAATTATTTTTTATTCAATAGATGAAGATATAAATTTATGCAAATGAGCTTATCAGTAAATAACTTAAAAATGTACTGTTTAAACTTTATTGTTATTTAATAATAATAATGTTAGTTTTTTAAATCTTGTATGTTCTAATTGCCAATTGGTATTGCTTTAAATTAACATTAAAAAATTAAACAATGCATATAATTTAAATTAAATTGAAATTGTAATTTTTACAAAATTAATAGTTATTTATTTTTTGCATTCTATCTTTAATATATATTTTATTACCTATTAAATACAATTTAGTGAATATTTTACTATTGTCTTCTTTTTCGATATAACATGTAGGAAATGATTCTTTTAATTGTCTTATAAACAATTAAAATCTCTATTTAGATAATTATAAGATCCTTTTAATAATCACTTCTCTTTTGATCATTGAACACAGATGGTAGCACAAAAGACACTTTATGGATATATATATATAATTCCATATTCTATTTTGATCTTATTTAATTCTTAAATGGTAAAATATATTTATTTAAAAAAATTTATTTAGACTTTTTAACATTTTCCAACATAGTTGAAAAGTGTTTATGAATTTGGTTTGTCTGTCCGTTAACTCGCATAAATATAGTATAGTAGGATTGGTAATGTAATTGATATACATTATTGAGGTTTATCATAGCATGTTTGGTATTGAAAATGAAGCATGTAGCATTTATAGTTCCTTTAAAGGGGCACCCAAAAGTATTCCGTTACATTATGGTCTATGTGGGAAAATAATTCATGTTGTATTTTAACAAGTGTTACACTATTTTAAACATAATGAAATTTGTATATATTATTAAGGTGCACTAGAAGAAGGTTACTATAGAATATGTTATGTGTAGCATTTAGAATACGTTTACAGGGAAGCTCAAAAGTATTTCTTTATTTACCGAGTTAAAGAATTTACAAGTGTATATGCAGCCGAAGTAAGTTTATTTATTTAGATATACAGTTTCTGGAGATTGTAAAGCAGATATAGATATTTTTCTTAATATCTTCCCAGTTTTGATTCTTTTTCTTCTATGATCAACTATACTAGATAATAAATTGTTATATAATTGATAATTTATTATTATTATCAAATATAATATAATAATACAATAATATCTAGATTACTATCAATATAATTTTCAGATAATTAAATTGATAGTAACAAATAAAACTTATTACTATTATTAAATTTACAATGGTGTTTTAGGACTTATTAAAGTTTCCTGTGGTATTTTACTTTTATGTGAATCTGATGATTCAAATGACTTCAAATTGCAATTGATATATTTTAAATCTGTCCTCTGCCTTAGTCATAATCACTACTATATTAAGATATTTAAATAAAAGAGTTTATTGAATTATTTTACCAATACTGCTAATATGTTACATTTTATAAATTTATTTATTATCATTATTAACTTATTATTATTAAATGTAATCAAATATTAATAATAAATAAATCAAATATTTTTATTATTTTATCAATGTAAATAGAAAAGAGGTAGTATTTTATCATTACTGCTAGTATGTTATATTTTATAAATTTTATTTATTATCACTATTAACTTATCATTAAATGTTATCAAATATTAATATTTTTATTATTTTATCAATGTAAATAGAAAAGAGGTAATATTTTATAACCATAATTACAAAAGGCATTTCATCTTCATTATTAAAAAAGATAATATTTATAATAAATTTTATCAATAAATTTATAATATTAAGAGAGATTATAAATTTATTTATCTAATATAGATAAAATTTATTATAAGTATTACCTCTTTTCTATTTACATTGATAAAATAATAAAAATATTACTATTTGATAACACTTAATGATAAGTTAATAATGATAATAAATAAATATTACAAAATATAACATACTAGCAGTAATGAAAAATTAATTCAATGAGCTCTTTCATTTAAATATCTTAATAAAGTAGTAATTATGAAAAAGGAAGAATATGGATTTAAAATACATCAATTGCTAATTCAGGTTTCAGTCACCAGATTCCCAAAAGAGTAAAATATCACAGAAAAGTCCTAAAACACCATTGTAAATTTAATAATAATAATTTTTATTTGTTATTAGCAATTTAATTATCTGTAAATTATATTGATAGTACATATCAATTTCAACAGTAATAATTTGATAGTAATCGAGATATTATTGTATTATTATATTATATTTGATAATAATAATAAATTATCAAATAAATAACAATTTATTATCTAGCATTGTTAATATTATTATTTATTTGTAAATCACATTAAAGTTGATCATTGAAGAAAAATAATCAAAACTGAAAAGATATTAACAAAAATATCTATATGCATTTTACAATCTTCAGAAACTATATCTAATTAAATAAACTTACTTCTGCTGCATATCCACGTATGTTCTTTAACTCGATAAATTGTATTATTTTCATCATTTTTGAAAGAAATATACGTATATTGTTCAGGTAAATTCATTATTACGTAAGTTTATAAACTGTATCAACGACTGATTTGCACGTGTTCACACAATAATTAGAGCAACGTGTGGCTAAAATCCGAAAACCAAGCCAAAAGTAATCGCCAATTTGATATATGCAGTAACCTCATAAACCCGGTTCTTGCGCACGCGCATTTTTTCCCTGACGGTTGGGAATGGCGAATATGCAAACAGCATTATACACAAATATATAGTAATACAGTTACGGTTACATATAATATACACCAAAGAGTAAGTATGATTACTTTCAACACCCTCCCTTAATCACACCTTATTTTACATTTGTATCTTAAATCACATAATCTTGGTTTAGGTAAACATTTTGTAAACATATCAGCTAACTGATTTTCTGTAGCAACATACTCAAGATTTATATCATGCAATTTTATAATATCCCTAACATATTTCAATTTAATATCTAAGTGCTTCAATCTAGCACAGTTGTTTTCATTTAATATAGCCTTAATGGCTGATTGATTATCCTCGAAAATAAAAATTTTAATATTTTGATACCCTAAGATTTCTGAAGTTACATTGTAAAGAACAATTAAATCCTGGACAGCTTTTGCTAGAGCTAAAATCTCTGCCTCGGTAGAGGACAGGGCAATGGAGGTTTGTTTCTTTACAGACCAAATAACTGGACAGAAATAGACTTTCTGTCCTGTGCATCAGCCCCCCAATCTGCATCAACATAAACATTAATCACACTACTGTAACTATCAGATTTACAAAACAGTAATTTGAGTTCAGATGTCCCTTTTAGATATCGGAGAACTCTTTTAAGACCAGCCCAAGCAATATCAGTAGGCTGCTCTTGAACTTGACTAAGGCAGTTAACAGAGTACAGAATATCAGGACGAGTCATCATGGATAAGTAGAGCAGAGCGCCTACAAGCTCACGATAAGGACCATAAAAACTTTTGCCTTGCATAAAATCTGACGAAGTTGACTTTGGCACAAGAGGAGTGTCTGATGGCTTACACTCTACCATTTTAAACTTATTTAAAATTTTCTCAACATAGGCCTTTTGACCTAAAGAAAGTTGATTTTGGGAATATTCTATACGTATTCCTAGGAATTCTTCAGCAATTTCAGCTTTGGACATCTCGAACTCATTTCTAAGCAGTTGAATCACAACTTTAACTTCTGAATCATCAGAACCAGCAATAAGCAGGTCATCAATGTACAATACTATGTAAATTTCATTCTGTTGAGATTTTCTTACAAAAACACACGCTTCACTATTTAGCTGCTGGAAATTTAAATGAAGAATAAAATCTGTGAAACGTCTGAACCATTGTCTGGGTGCTTGTTTGAGGCCATAAAGACTCTTAAGTAGCTTACACACACGTCCACTATTATCATTATAGCCCATGGGTTGCTCCATGAAGATTATTTCATCCAGTTCACCATTCAGAAAAGCCGTCTTGACATCCAATGCATAAATTTTGAGATCTTTTTGGACAATGATGGCAAGTACAAGTCTAAGTGATGACATACTGATAACAGGAGCATAGGTCTCAAAATAATCAATTCCTGGCTTCTGTTCGAAACCACGAGCAACCAGTCTGGCTTTGTAAACATTATTTCTTTTGATACGCAACACCCATTTTCAGGACACTGTCTTTTCTTCCTTTGGCAATTCAACTAGCTCCCAAACTTTGTTTTTATTAAAAGACTCCATTTCTTCATTCATAGGTCTCTTCCATGGGACTTGCTCTTCTTTGGGCAATTTTTCTACATCCTCAAATGATATAGAATCAACAGATGTCACATTAGCTTCGTATACAAAATAATCATCTAGTCTGGCAGGTAATCTAGTATTTCTTCTGGGTCTGACATTCTCTTCAGGAGTTGTAGTTTCCATATCACTTGTGTCAGGGATCACTTCTTCATTAGCAAAATCTTTAACTTCTATGGAATCATCTTGAATTAAATTCATTGTGCATTTCTTTTCTTCATTGAATTTTACGTTGCGAGAAACCACAATATGTTTTGTGACTGGATCTAACAGACGGTATCTCATAGTTGAATATCCTATAAAAATCATCTTTTTGGATTTTGGATCCAGTTTCTTTCTTAAAGTGTCTGGTATTCTCATATATGCATCACAACCAAACACTTTGATAATGCTTAGATCAGGTGGTTTATCATATTTAAGCTTAAATGGCACATTTCCAACAGTTTGATTTGGAATTCGATTTTTGAGGTATGCAGCTGTCTGCACAGCATAGCCCCAACAAGTTTTAGGCAACTTGGATTCAAATATTAGGGCACGGGCCTTCTCTAAGATATATCTGTTTGCCCTCTCAGCAACACCGTTTAAAGGAGCTGAATATGGTGAAGCTGGATCAATCAAAATACCACTTTTTTTGCAATAACGGGCTAGTTCGCCTGACACACACTCTTTGGCATTGTCACACCTAATTTTGTAGAGCTCAGGGTTTTGCTTGATGAACAGTTTGAAGACTTCAGCAATATCACTTTTGTGTTTCAAAAGATGTACTTCAATGAACCTTGAATGGTCATCTATGAGTGTAACAAAATATCTTTCACCCTCTCTGGTAGGCGGATCAATAGGGCCACATATGTCACTGTGGATCATTCTCATTGCCACATGCTCTCGACTTCTAGGACTCTTGCTCACTGGAGTGTTAGAATGCTTTGCAGTAACACACTCTTCACAGAAATTTGATAAAGATTCAGAAATTGGCAAACCCATTTCTTTTAACACCTTGTTAGATGGATGCCCCATCCGCCTATGCCACAGTTCTGCATCATGATTCACAAGATATACCGAAGCTTTAACAGGTTGGAAATCACTTATATATTGTCCTTTGTTGTTAAGTCTAGCAATTTTAAACTTATCACTGCCTTTCTTAATAACAGCAAGGTCATTTTCAAAAGTCACACTGTACCCTGCTTTTTGAATGTTTTTAACTGATACTAATTCACCATTCAGCTCAGGAACAAATAGCACATCTGTTAAAGTTATTTTCCTACCATGTAATGTTCCAGGTATGTTGCCGATACCTTCTATGTTCAAAACATCATTTTTGGAGGCACAAGTAACAGTTCCAGAATACTGTTTAATTTCTTCAAACCACTCACTTTTGCTGCACATATGTGTGGATGCTCCAGAATCCAGTAGAAAACCTTCAACAGGCTCACCTGCCATGAATGTTACTGCTGCTGTTTCTCTGTAATCTGCTTTGAGGCGAACTCTACAATCCTTTTTAATGTGTCCAGGACGTCCACATTGAAAGCAAACTGTTTTCTTTTTACAAAATTTGGCAATGTGGCCTTTGGATTTACATTTATGACAAATGATGTCACGCTTATCTGCACTGAAAGCTATGTTCTCCTTTGAAACAGGGTCACGAATATTATCTGGATTTCTTTCAAACTTTAATGCTTCAGCATTCAAAAGTCTCTGCATAACAAAATCTAAAGTCAAAGTTTCATTTGGCTGGTTTTCAATCGTAGCTTTAACCACATCATATTCTGCAGGTAGAGACATTAACAAATAAATAACAACGTCCATGTCTTTTACTTCTGCGCCTGAAAGTCGCAATTCATTTACGATGGCCAATAGTTCATTAATATGTTGCTGCATGCTGCAGTCCCGACGTTTCTGCAAAGTCGCGAGTTTCTTTCACACTAAAATTTGGCTCACTGCACTGGTTTTCGCGTATTTATTTTTCAAATTTGTCCATATTTGACATGCAGTTGTTTCCGTAGCTAACGTCGCTAACACCGTGTCATCCAAAAGGGTTAGCAGTAAAGCATATGCTTTCTTTGATTGTTTAACTTCCGCTTCTTTAGCTGGATCACATTCCTCATTTAAATATTTATCAAGATCTTTAGCGGCAAAGACGGCTTCAACACGTCGCTTCCACAGAACAAAATTTTTACCGCTAAAAGATTCAACACTGTACTTAATATTTTCATCACGTGCCGCCATTTCAACTTCCGCGTCCGCGTGATTCAGTTCAAAGCAACAAAACAGTTCACTTTAACACAATCTTAATATATTTTTACTTCTAGCGTGTTCAATTTCGGAACCACGCTCTGCTATTAAGATAATAATAACTGAATCAGAGGCCGATAAATATAAGTAATATTTAATTAAGATTGAAAATAACTAAATCACGCACATGGCGGTACTACTACATGACATATCACCTCTCACAACACTCTGCTTGGCGTTGCCAAACAGTATACACAAATATATAGTAATACAGTTACGGTTACATATAATATACACCAAAGAGTAAGTGTGATTACTTTCAACAGCCTCACTCGACAAGAATGCTTAGTATCGCTTCGTGAAACTTTTGGTAATGAAGCACCATCAAAAAAGACTGTTTACAATTGGTTTGCAGAATTTCGTCGTGGTCGTGCGTCTGTCAGTGATGAATCTCGTGAAGGACGACCAAAATCGGTAGTGATTCCAAACAACATCGATGCTGTGCGCAAGATGATTGAAGAAGATCGGCATGTCACGTACCGTGAGATAGAAGCATCCTTTGGCATATCACAGACTGCAATACATTCGATTTTGCATGAACATTTAGCTGTTAAAAAGATTTGTTCCAGATGGATTCCGCACAATTTGACAGAAGCTCAAAAAGAGACTCGTGCAAATTGGTGTAAGGAAATTCTAAAAAAATTCAAATTTGGAACTGCAAAATCCATATACAACATCGTTATAGGTGACGAAACTTGGATATATTCGTATGAGCCGGAAACTAAACAACAATCCACTGTTTGGGTGTTTCCAGATGAACCGAATCCTATGAAAGTTGTTCGTTCACGAAGCACTTCCAAGAAAATGATTGCTTATTTCTTCGGTCTTACAGGACATGTCGCAACCATTCCTTTAGAGGATCGAAAAACTGTTAACGCTAAATGGTATACAGAAATTTGTTTGCCAAAAGTCATCAACGAAATCAGGAAAAATAACAAAAAACGCCGCATCAGTCTTCATCACGACAACGCCAGCTCCCACACAGCACGTGAAACAATTGATTATTTGAAGGATAAAAATATCGAATTAATGTCTTATTGCCCATATTCTCCTGATTTGTTGCCTAACGACTTTTTCTTGTTCCCTTATGTCAAACAAAAAATGCGTGGGCAGCGATTTTCATCACCTCAAGAAGCTGTTGATGCCTTCCAAAACTTTGTTTCTGAGATATCAACTTCAGAGTGGAAAAACTGTTTCAAGAATTGGTTTGAACGGATGGAAAAGTGTATAAATCTTAAAGGCGAATATTTTGAAAAGCAATAAAACGGTTTGTTCCTAAAAAATTCTTTTTCTTCATACTTTTTGTAAAAACTTAAAAGGCAACCCTCGTATACTTGCACATATATTTACATAAAAACTTGGAACATCACTAAATTAGGCACATGAATACAGTTGATTGTATATTGAAGGTTGCCAGGAATATTGATTATAAGGAAACTGAGTTGAGAAAAAAGGAGAATATTGCAATATGGAATCTCTCTGAGGAACAGAGATTAGTTGGTGGTTTAATTTGAGATAAATTGGAATTCATTGTCCAGGCAGAGCTGGGCAAAATACACCGAATAACCATTTTCGATACAAAATACATTGGTTTTAGAACCTAAAATACAAAATACTTTTCAAATTGTAAAATTTCAAAATACATGTATTTTTAAAATACATTCAAAATACATTAATTTCAATTTTAATTATTCTGTATTATCTTGCATTACGCAAAAATGTTTTAATTGCAATGTCATGGTATAAATAAAAAGGCCGGGGTCAAGGATTTTTATACGATCTGGGTCGAGACCGGGACTGAAAATTTCTTTCCATCTAGACCTCTAGGAAGAAAGTCCAGGTCTGGCTCGATCCAGATAAAAAGAAATCTGACCCGGCCCGGACCGATTCTACAGTCAAAAGTAAAGCCCAAGCCTGGTCCGGTCCGGTCCGAAAAGAGTGATGACCAGGTTCTGTCGGTTTCGACCGGAAAATAGTGCTTTGGTCTTACACCAATTATCACAAAAAATATTATTTTTAAATATTTCGAAAATACTTATATTTATATCACATATCGCATAGCGGGATGTACCACAATTAATTAATTTCCTTTCATTAAGAGTTCTCAAGTATGTATTATCCATCTTTTTACGAGTCTATGCAATAACTAACCGCATTACTCTCCTAACATACTTTAAAAATGCAATACTCGGGAAAACTCTGGACGATCCTACTTGTGTATCACACGATAATATTTTATAATTCACATAACAACATTAAGAATTATAAAAGCATTTACTAAAAGCATTCAGCAAAAATCTTTCGGCAGAAGATAAAAATTGTGTATCACACGATAATATTTTATAATTCACATAACAACATTAAGAATTATAAAAGCATTTACTAAAAGCATTCAGCAAAAATCTTTCGGCAGAAGATAAAAATCCTTATCGTACCAAATGTGAAAAAAAAAAAATGCTTATATTAACTTCCAGAAACGAATTCAAAGACTAGACAAAACAGACAAGCATGTATTTTCCTATTGTGAATCAGTAATTTGCGGTTTAAACACAAGTTGTGGTTTAAACCAGCTTCAAGTTTGGTAAGAAAGGTTTGAAAAATTGAGAAATGTATTTTGAGTATTTTGAAAATACAAAATACACAGAAAAATCATTTCAAAATACATTACCAAAATACTTTAATTTTATCTGTTTAAAATACAAAATACAAATGCATTTTGAAAATGTATTTCAAATACGTGTATTTTCGATACTGCCCAACTCAGTGTAAAGGTAAGATATTTCGTTGCTATAAGTTTGAATATAGTCGAGAGTCTGAAGATTTATGATGTGTGTCATGATTAGTTTTAAAAATTTTATTGTATGTGATGTAATTGATACAACTGGAAGGAATATGGCAATCTTTCTCATAATGATCAAGGCCACAGTTGGCACAACGAATAGAATTCAGGCAAAAACGGGAAAAATGACCCAGCTAATGATAACGGAAGCATCTGGGAAATAATGCGAGCGGTTTAATACTATATTGTGAAGAGCCCGTGATGAGGATACCAAGACTTAGTAGTGATTTAAGTGCTGACTTTGTTGTAAGAAAGTACCCATTGTTATTTGAGCTATTATATTTAGAGGATTTTGAGGAATGAAAATCATTTAGGTTGAAGTGATTGGCTGCTAATGAAGCCTTGATGGTCTGAAATGTGGTAGAAGCTGAAGTCTTCAGTAGAAACGCTCTTTGACATCTATAGGCTCTGTAATAAGATTAGAATGGGTTGGTTATTGTATGGGTCTTCATTGTAACTTCTATAGTAGATGCCTGTGGAATCACCTCATTATCAAGAGCGAGTCCAGTGGGTGCAGGGAACGAAGATTTAAGTTTATAATCCATTCTGTGCAATAGAACATTAACTTCATCAACCCGATCACAATGATGTTGGAGAGTCATTGCTAGAGATGGGTAGATGTCTGACTTTAGTTCATGAGTATTAGCCGTGGAAGTAGTAGGAGAAATTGTTGGAGAGAGAATGAATAAATGAACCTTTAATTTAACTAAGAGAGTATTAACTTTATTTAAGGTTGATTATTGATGTTGTATTGCTATCTAAAAGAAGAGAGCAATGGCTGCGTCTTGAATGCTATCAGTTTTTGGAGAAATGAGAGAAAGCTGCTCATGTATACTCGTGAGGGTCAATTTAAAGTCCGAGCTCATATTCACAGATGTAGATAAATGACGTTCCAATGAAGCCAGAATGCCATCAGCTGTCTTGTTGAAAGTATTTTAAAATTGAGTATGGAACTGTAGTAATTCGTCAATGGTGATATGGAGTTCCTTCAGTAGAGTAGTGGCGTTTTTCTCCTGAATATTAAAATACTTTTGAAGAACCTCCAAAATTAAGTGATGCAAATCATCCTTCACATCAGAGGAATCGACCCCAGAGGAGAAATAATGTTCCATTGCTGAGAGTACTTCCTTGAATTAAGAATTAAAGTTGTCTTTAATTTGGGAGGTGGAAAATTTTAGCGAATCTGTCAAGGTCGTGTTATATAATTCTTGCGATTCTTGTAATTGTGCGAGCTTACATGTTATGTAAGACAGCTGATACCGTCCAGTGTTCCAAATCTTGAGCAACGTATCTTTAGATGGAGAATTGCTATTATTCGATAATTTTTTGACTTTATCTTCAATTTAGCATAACCGGTTGAGAATGACGTCGATATCGGTTGATGTTAACTGTTAATCTAAAGTTTTGGTTTCAATTTTTTGCAGACGTTTAATGATGTTGTCAAATAGGGCTCTTTTAGGATGAAAAGGTATTGGCTTCAATATTTTGTTGTCGGTTAATAATCACTACGAACAGGTTTGATTTAATAGTTTCAGCTGCATCCACAGAATGTAAAGCAAGATCTATCTCAGTTACTGTATCCATGAATCCATTACGCTTTTCTCTGGGCCATAAGGTGTTGGCATTTTTTAAAGTGTCTAGAACAGTGGTTCCCAACCTTTTTTTAGCCGCGCCCCACCAAAACATCTCTAAAATGATGATGCCCCCCGTCCCCCTATAACATATAATTCTTATAAAATTTTAAAAGAATTTACTCCTGATATAGTCAAAAGCATTTAAAATTGATCCTGAAACGTGCCGAAGGTAATGGATGAATCAAATATTTTTTATAATCATCTGATACTCCTCCGTAGTTTACTTGCACACGGTCGCCACGTATGCGTGATGTATAGAGTGCTCAGAATCCTTGAATAGAAAAATAAATAATCTTGAATAAAACATTTTTGCCTTATTTAATCGCAAAATTTCTGCGATTAAATTACGCAACAATTTCTAATCAGAATAAAACGTGATAAAAGATTCTGTAAAGGAAGGTCGTCAAGTAATTGTTAAATATACACTTGAATAGTTTCATGTGTAAAATTGATTTTCATGTGACATATTGCACTCATTCAATAAATAATCGAAAAAGTTGTTTAAAATTCTAAAATAATTATAAATCAAAAAAATTAAAGAATTTTTAAATATATAAAAGTATCTAAATATCTTTTAAAGTTTTCTCTGTAATTATTCTGGTAGAATTGTATTTGAAACTTTTGAATGGATACTTTTTAAAAATTGAATAAAAAACTTATTTTTTTAAATTATTTTTTTGAAATTTGAATGTGTAACTTTTATTTTCAGTCTACAACATTACTGTTAGAAAAACAATTCAGAAGGTGTGAGTTCACAGAAATTCCAAATTGTCCCCTTGAAACGATACATTGCCCCCCGGAAAAGTCAAATTGCCCCCCTGTGGGGCGTACGCCCCCCGTTGGGAACCACTGGTCTAGAATATGGCGCTGTAGATTAATAGATTTGAACAGAAGTTCTACTTAGTTTAGTTTAATACACCTTTTACCTTTAAAACAGAGCTCATGCAGGGTAAGAAGAAAAATTCACACATAAACTGTAATGTTATGAAATGGGAGTCCCATTGAGAAAATTTGACAAATCTGAGAATTATTTGCCATTGCTCTGGAAATTGTGCTATTGTGAGGTGATGACATGGAAAATGGCATTTGTCTAGACTTTGTGCTGTTGTCATGAAGTGGCGTGATAACGTTCCGATTACTTCTTGATGTCATATTGAGATAATGACTAGCAAAATTATGAAGATAGAGCAACCGAGACACATATCGAGAAAAGAAATGATGGTAAAGTGAACCTAAGAAAAGTGAAAAGCAAATACCAGCGGACGAATCCACTAAAAATGGCTAAAGGTGTTACATGGCCTAGAATAGATCAATTTCAACCACGTGATAACCAGCCCACCAATTTTTATCCAACGAATCATAATCGTCAATTTGTAGCCTGTATTGTGAGCTAACCAATCACAATCGACAAAATTTGAGGGCAAACGAAACGCCCATCTGGTTGCTAAGGGAGGTTGTGACGTCAATTGAAACTGATCTATGGAGCAAAAATAAAAATAATAAAATGAGAACAGTGGAAGGGGAAGATAGTTGGTGTTGAATGGTCAAAACAAGCATGAAACGGTGAACAGATGGCTGAAGAACAAAGTAGCAAGCACGCGAGAAAGTAGTAACCCTGGAATACTAGTTTTCAGTGAAAGGGCACCTTGATCTGGAGGCACGGCAGTGCCTCCGCCAAGTCGAGAGAGGACAGCCGTAAGCATACTTTTCTGGAAGCAACTCAGGGCACTTTTGACCCCCCCATATCTCCGCGCTGGAGTATCCCAAAAATTTGAAACTTCGTTTTTCTAGAGTATTTGGCACACAAGACCAAAATTTAAAATTACAACTTTCTGTCTTCTCTATTTCAGACGATATATGAACTCAAACATTCGATTTTTTGTCACTCACTCACTCACTCGTTCACGCGTCATCAAAAAGATTAGGTAGATCCCGCAGCCCTAGAAACTTGACATTTGGAAAAAAGGTAGTGTTTAGGATACAAAGAAAGGAAAAATTATAAAATCCGGAAAATTCGAAAGAAAAACATTCGAAAATTCAAAAAATTCCATCAAAATTGAAAATTGAAAATAATACGATCTTGCAGTCTTAGAAATTTAAGATTCGGTGTGAAGGTAGTGTTTAGTATCCAGAAAAAGAAAACATCAAAAACACCAAAAAAATCGAAAGCAAAATTGAAAAAATCGAAAAAAATTGAAAATTTTCAAATAATCCGATTTTGTTGCGCTAGAAACTTGGAATTCGGAATAAAGGTAGTATTTAGGATGCAAAATAAGGAAAAATTAAAAATTCCGGAAAATTCGAAAAAAAAAATTCAAAAATTCGAAAAATTCGAAAAAAATTGAAAAAATTAAAATAATTTGATTTTTTATCCTTAGAAACTTAAAATTCGCAGTAAAGGTAGCGTTTAGGATTCGGAATAAGTTAAAATAAAAAACGCAATAAAATTCGAAAATAAAATTAAAAAATCGAAAAATAAGGAAAATTTGAAAATAATTCGATTTTATAGCGCTAGGAACTTGAAATTTGGAATAAAGGTAATATTTAAGATACTAAATAAGGAAAAATTAAAAAATATGGATAATTAAAAAAATACCCATAAATTAGTGCAGACGATATATGAACTCAAAGTTTCGATTTTTTGTCACTCACACACTCACTCACTCTCGCGTCATCAAAAAGATTGGGTAGATCCCGCAGCCACAGAAACTTAAAATTTGGAATAAAGCTAGTGTTTCGGATACAAAGAAAGGAAAAATTATAAAATCCGGAAAATTAAAAAAAAAAAAAAAAAAAAAAACATTCCAAAATTCAAAAAAATTGAACAAAATTGAAAATTGAAAATGACACGATCTTGTAGTCTTAAAAACTTAAAATTTGGTGTGAAGGTAGTGTTTAGAATTCAGAAAAAAAAACAGCAAAAACGCAAAAACGCAAAAAAAAAAAAAAAAAAAAAAAAAAAAAAATCGAAAAATTTCAAATAATCCAATTTTGCTGCGCTAGAAACTTGGAATTTGGAATAAAGGTAGTATTTAGGATGCAAAATAAGGAAAAAGTTAAAAATCCAGAAAATTCGAAAAAAAAATAAAAAAATAAAAAAAATCGAAAAAAATTGAAAAAAATTAAAATAATTTGATCTTTTGGCCTTAGAAACTTAAAATTCGTGGTAAAGATAGTGTTTAGGATTCAGAATCTCTATAATAAAACTGTAAGTCATGTGACTGTCCTCAACAGTTCCGGGATGCCGCATCGCTTTTTCATATGCCAAGCGGCCATTTTTATTCAAAATTATTTTTTCGAATAAACTGCATAAAAGTTACATTTTAAGAAAGATCGTTCAAAATAAATTAATATTTGAGAGATGACTTGCGTTCAATTATGTATATATTCTGCAATAACTTCAGTCGAAAGATTCGCAGTTCAAATTCTCTATTCATAAAAGTAAACAAAAAAAAGATTGATTCGTCGTGAACATTTAAAATATTAAATCATGGAGGTAATCATTCGCAAAGCAAGTTCTCCGCGAATGAATTTTTGGACCGCTGCCTCGCGTCAAAAAAATAATTCGCACCAGTGAGACAATCAAAGTTTACCATAATTATGTGCTATACAACTCAACTTTCGGACCTTTTCTTGACGTAAATTGAACTCATGTAATAATATTTAATGAATCAGATTTTTAGCATTTTTAAAATCGCTAATACAGCTTTTATTTATCGCGTGTACAAATTAGAAATGATACTTTGATTTTGAAATCAAATGTTTTGATTTATGATATTATTTCTTATTTATTTATTTATTTTCTCTTTTAAATGAAAAGTGTGAAGTATTTTAAATTTATGTAATATAAGCATTTTAGATTAAAGTTAAGTATTTTAAATGAAATGAGTGACAGGTTTATAATTTAAAATTAAATTAATTGTAGTATGAATGACGGTGATGGGAACGATATTTGGCGAATTATCATCTGCTCCGGCTAACAAAAATACTCATAATTAAAAAAAAGAATAAAAATAAATAAATGATAGTTTGTTGTAAATAAATATTGATATACATATCAAAAATAATTTATAGAATTAAAATAAAAAATAAAAGTAAATAAACAACAATTTCCATAACAAAGCTTTCGCCAAATTGGCGGGGAGGGGGGGGGGGAATCGCGCCAACGTGCGTATGTGACATTTGTGCCCAAAAAATATGCGAAATGCTACCATGATCGCAAAAGTTCATGATTTGTCTATTAGAATCTTCCGATTTGGCGAAGGATTAAGGGAAAATTAAATTATGAATAAATGTAACGTGTTGCAATGTTTAACATACATTTAAGGGAGACCAAACTGGTCGCCAGTGGCGGCTAGTAAGTTAAAATAAAAACGCAATAAAATTCAAAAATAAAATAAAATAATCGAAAGAAATCGAAAAATAAGGAAATTTTGAAAATAATTCGATTTTATAGCGCTAGAAACTTGAAATTTGGAATAAAGGTAGTATTTAAGATACTAAATAAGGAAACATTAAAAAATATGGATAATTAAAAAAAAAAAAATCGAAAATTTTAAAAATAGAAAGAAAGAAAGAAAAAGAAAGAAATTGAAAATAATATGATCTCGTAGTCTTAGAAACTGAAAATTTGGTGTATTGGTTAGTGTTTAGGATTCAGAAAAAGAAAAAATTAAAAACACAACAAAAATTGAAAATAAAATCAAAAAATCGAAAAAAAAAAAAAAAAAAAAAAAACGAAAATTTGAAAATAATTCGATTTTGTAAAGCTAGAAACTTAAAATTTGGAATAAAGTTAGTATTTAGGATACAAAAAAAAGATATAAATAAAAAACCTGTAAAATTCGAAAAAAAATCGAAAATTCGAAAAATTAAAAAGAAATTCGATTTTGTAGCTTTAGAACTTAAAATTCGGCGTAAACTTATTATTTAGGATACAGAAAAAGAAAAAATTAAAACACAATAAATTCGAAAATAGAATAAAAAACTCGAAAAAGATTGGAAATTTCAAAATAATTCGATTTTGTAGAGCTAGAAACTTGAAATTTGTAATAAAGGATACAAAATAAGAAAAAATTAAAAAATCCAGAAAATTATAAAAAAAATTCGAAAAAAATCAAAAATTGAAAATAATTTTATCTTGTAGTCTTAGAAACTTAAAACTTGGTGTAAAGGTGGTATTTACTATTCAATAAAAGGAACAATTAAAATATTCGTTAAATTCGAAAATAAAATCGAAATATCTTTAAGAAATCGAAAATTCAAAAACAATTTGATTTTGTACTACTAGAAACATTAGTTTTAAGATAATTGTCGTATTAGCTAGTACAACGCCCCTAATTGTTTTATGTTATTTCCCCCGGATTATGGTTTTCTTTTCTTTCGTTTACGAATTTCGTTATAGAAAAGTTCCGCTATAGACTGGCTACGATATAGGCGATTTCTTTATAGACAGGCTTGTTTTCTTTCACAGGTTATACTCTATTTACTTCACATATGAAATATGGATTGTTAAATGATGTTAGCCCCACAAAGATTTTCACAGCTCCCCCTACCCTCTCGACATTACTGGCTGGTTATGGCTTGATAGTCCTTTCTAAATAAAATCATGGTGACTCTAAGTTTCACTTGATTTATCTCTAAATTGAACCTAAATGATCCTAAGAAGACGGATCAAATAATTACTATATTGGCATGACAATCAGGTAACTTAATTAAAATCGGAATTAAAATCGAAAAATCAATAAATTTATAAAAAGTCGAAAATTTGAAAATAATTTGATTTTGTAGTCCTAGAAGCTTGACATTTGGCAGAAAGGCAGGGTTTAGTACACAAAGTAAGGAAAAAATAAAAAATCCGTAAATAATAAAAAAAAAAGACTAAAAAAACGAAAAAAAAAAGCATCGAAAAAAGGAATATACTTTGATTTATTGGAAATTGCCGGAAATTTTAATTTTGGCTTTCTTTTTATACTAAAAAGTTCTTTTATATTAAATATCAAGTATCTAGGGCTGCGAGTAATATCTCAGATGGATAGCACCTATCCTGGAAACAATTGAGAGTACTTTTGACACTCCCCCTCCTATAACTTAGTGCTTGCCTAGGAACCTGAAATCTCTTTTTTTCTACAGTACTTTGCAAACGAAACTAAAGCTTCAAATTTTTTATACCTGTAAATAATAGGGACAGAGTGTGGACTTAGCGAAAATCAGTGGATGATCTTCAAAAAGAACCCAAAATCAAGAAAAGGAGGATTACTTACAAAAAGAAGTGAAATCTCATCAAAAAATCACCTGTAAAAAATGCAGCCAAGTCTCGTAACTCATTTACCGTAAAAAGTACTGAGATCGTATAAAGCCAAGTTTAACTATCTTATTAACTCTGAAATTTTCATTTACAAATCACTCCTAGTCTCTACATCTTTAGTTAACTATTATTTTGTGACTTGGCAATTACGTAGCACGAGAATGTGATGTATATAGTTAGTCTTAATCAAATAATACTATAACATATTAAAGTGTGTAATAACTTTCCTGTGCGGATATAATTTGCCTTAATTAAATTATCCCTTCCCATCCCATAACATAGTAAGGTGTAATAACTTCCCTGTGCTGCGTAATTGCCAAGTCACAATATAATAATTAACTAAAGATGTAGAGACTAGGAGTGATTTGTGAATGAAAATTTCAGAGTTAATAAGATAGTTAATCTTGGCTTTATACGATCTCAGTACTTTTTACGGTAAATGAGTTACGAGACTTGGCTGCATTTTTTACAGGTGACTTTTTGATGAGATAGTCATCTTTACGGAAGATGTTGTGCTCATCGGATGCAAAATATGGCAGGTAAGTAAGTTAAATAGAATGGGCATCATGAGGCTGATGCAGTATGTGTTGGGGGAGAACTTAGAAGCATTATATAAATGAACACCAGATGAATCATGCAGTATTATTGCTTAGTTAAAAAAACATCTTTGTATTCATGGATTATAAAAGTTGTTGCAGGAGATCTTAGAAATATTAAATAAATGAACACCAAGTGACTCACAGTCATTGTCGGATTCCACTTCTCCGTCCACACAACTTCGAAATAAATCCAGTCTTTTGATATGCTGCCACCACCGATATGAATACGTGATATCGGGCACGATACTTGATGTATATTCAAGAAAAACCTCACTCTTTCAATTAAAGTTAAAGTAACAATTTATTAACAATATTTACACTTAAACTGGGATGTAAATTATATGGTTTAACACTAAATCAAAACAATTACAGAAAACGCTCTACGTGTACCGTTAGACTACGTCAATTCATTCCGCACTGAGATTTCTATTCATCTCACACCCGCTCTCTCTTTCTATCGAGAGATACCGTTAAACACACGTGGCTCAGATCGTCAACTCTCAACGACCTTACACCTTCACTACCACGTTCGAACTAACTTCACCTCTGGTCATTCCCCAGCGCACCCGCTCTCTCTCTCTACGGGGCTGCTGTTTTATTTCCAAGGGTCGCTTGACAACCGTTCCTCCCTCTTGACTGATCTGTCTTTCTAAATAAAAGGGTGCACTATCTTTCTTATCTATCAAAGACCACATTGCAATGGAAATACCTCTTTCATTATGTCCAACTCGCTACCCTCCGGATTAAGGTTTTTCTTAAACCAGACTCTAACGGTACACAATAGATACAGATACAATACGCTAATCCCTTAAAAATAGCGTTCAACTCTTGCAGCTGTGAGAGAAACCTGACAGTAATAATGGGTTAAATTTAAAATTAGCGAAAAGACAACTTTGTATAGATGAATAAAAAGAAATTTTGGCACAATTTTGGGAAAATAAGAATGCTTAATAATCTCATACAGTATTAATGATTTGGAAATAAAAAATTAGGAAGTAATAATGCACTTTTAAAATAATATCAAATAACATCTTTGTGCTCATCGAGAAATTTTTTTACAAGGAGAAAATGGTTCTAGAAGATTGACCAAAAGGCACCTTTTGATCATAAAAATAGTATACTAACATATCTTGGCATCTTCGGTTCTAAAGACCAAAAGATATCATGTGGATCAAATAATTTAATGCAATAACATTTCAAAACAAATTCAAATAGCATCTTTGCAATCATCAAGGAAAAATACAATTTCAAAATAATATGAAGTGGCATCTTTGCGCTCATCAAAGAAAAATACAATTTCAAAATGATATGAAGTGGCATCTTTTCTCTCATCTTGAAAAGTTTTGACTAAGGGAGAAGAGTATGGGAGGGGGGGGGGGTAGGGTAAAAACTTTTTCAAATAAAATCAAATGGCATCTGTGATATGAAATCTCACAATGTTTAAATCATGTTATATTTTTATTTCTTTCGGCCTTTCACGTCGATATTATGTTGATTCATTCCGTATTTATTTTTACGCGAGCGTTTCTTATCAGGCATCGTTCGGCGGCCGTATTGCGCTCTTGCCGATGTGTTCGCTCTCTGCCTTCTCCTCGTATTGTGATGACGTCATCGAAGCGCCGTCTTTCCCCCTCTCGTGGCGTACGCATCGGGTAGCTGTAACAGGAGGCTCATCTCTCAGAGGCGTGGTTTATTTGATGATTGCTGGCGCAAATTGAAATAAATGTTTTTAAATGAATTGTTCGGATTTGTTAATTAAGATATTGGCTAATTTTTTAAATTCTCTAATAGATTTAAATCTTGTCGTCCGGATACTTATGGTGTCCCCGTTCCTTACTATAAATTAAAAATTTCGTTAATTTTAAATCAGAATCTGTTTTATTGATGAACTGTCATGATGTAGTTTTCGTTTCAAAAAGATCGCTTGCCCTGCCTGCCTGCGGCCGACAATGCGTGGTCCGGCGAAATTCTACGACGATGTCTCCTTGTCTGAATTTATTGCCTGATGGCGCGTAAAAGTTTTAATTGAAATTCTCATCTTTAAAATCTGGATTAATGCTGCATTTTAATTTTTAAAGACATTTCTTCGAGTGGAAAAGATCATTTTTATTCGGCCAACGTTTTTATTAAAATAAAAAGGTGACCAACGGATGAAGGCCTCTTTCTTCTCTTAAAAAAAAAAAAGCGAATAAAGATATTTGATTATATCGTTAACAAGGCTCCTCTTCATTTGTTTTCAGCTGACACCATTCAAGTAAGAAGTTTCTTTTCCTTTTATTTTTAACCACTGCTTGACCAAAAAGAATGCTAAAGGGTCTAGCGAATACAACGCAATATTTTAAATAAAGAACTTCATAACTATTTAATATATAACTCCACATCAACAAAGCAATAAATTATTTATACCACAATTGGTGCCTAAAAGGGCAGTGGTTTTGAAGGAAAGTTTGAATTGATTTAAAGAAAAACGAAATATTTTAGAACTTTTTTGTTCTCAGAATAACTTTTTGAAAATTTTTATGATATGTTTAATAGAATTCAAGATTTGTTCTTTTAATGAATTTTAAAGTGGATTCTTTAAAGATATATGGAATAATTTATTTAAGAATTTTTGTGTAACGACATATGAAAATATTTTTAATATTGGAAGTTCTTGTTCTCAAAAATTTCTTGAATTGATTTTTGCTACTTTGTTTGGAGAATTAAATTCCATAATGAATTTGTTCTTTTCCATCTTGAAGAAAAATAATATATTTTGCTAAATTTGCCATATTTTTTTTGGAATAATCATTTAAATTGAAATGAATTTCCTTTGAAGAATAATTATATTTTTGATGATGCATATTTATTATTCCATTTAAATAGTTCTACATATTCTTTTTTTTTGTAATAAATTATTGTAGAATATAATATTTTTCAAGAATTTTTAGTTGGTATATCTATATTTTTGAAATGAATTATATATTCTTTTTAAGAAAATTTTTATGAGTTTGAAATAATAAAATTGTTCTCAAAAACATATTTCATATTTTAAGAGGCTATGACTTTGGGTTTTTAAATTTAAAAAAAAATTATGGCACTATTGCAACAAATTTACAAATTATATATATTATATTTTAGAAGATTAAATTTTATAAGAAGCATTATTTTTGAAATTATGATTATTGATGCTGAGAAATTTTATTCTTATTATGTCATCCTTATTTATTATGGTCACATTTTCTTTCTGAAGCAAAAATTCTTCACAGAAGTTAGTAGTTGTAAATATCCTACATAACATTCTTGCAGATTTCTATGCTTCAATTCTACAAATTTCAAATTAAGACATTTTTTTTTAACAATAGTTTTAATGCGAATGGTTTGTTCATAGATTTATTCTTATGCCATCTAAATTGTGATGTTAATAATCATACAGTTTGGCTTAGTGCAAAGTCTGATGAAGTCTACAAATTAAGAATATATGCATTTAAGAATATTTTCACAACTGTTCTCATGTTGTTTGTAAAGGAACTCTCAGCTGACAAAATATTATATTTGAAAAATTCTTGTTGCTTCATTTTATTTAAAAATATTCCTATGGCAAGTTGTAATTGTGGAATTAAGACCTTTTCACTTCACTATATGTGCAGGCTGTGACAGTTTTCATCAACCAGCATTCTCATGTTGCTCTCAGAAAAGGAATGAAAGCAACATTATTTTTTTCTACTCTTGAGAAGAAGTAGGCATAGGGCTACTTCATTCCTGTTACAGTTATATTCAAGAAATTCTTCTACATCATCTATATAAAAAAAAAAAAAAAAATTTCTATGCTTCATTTTCAACAGTTCCTTACCTGATGAAGTTGGCTATTCAGTGATGAGTTGTATCCATTTGTGATAACCGCTTCTCTAATATTTTCCTTCTTTTACAGTGAAAAATAATTATACTACACTTACCTGCCTAAATAACTGTTTTAGAACAATAACTTTAAAACTTATGCTTCATTTTCAACTTTAAAGTAACTATTGAAGAAGAGTCATGTCATGTATGTGTATACTATCCTTGCAATGTCGGATTCGCTTCAATATCTTTGATGTTTGTGTTGAAAGCTAAAATAAGATTTACAATAATCTTAAATATTTTTATCAATTAATAGCTGTTTTTTGACCTGATTATAGAAGTTTTGTTAGTTGGCCTTTTCTTTTGGTGAGTTGTGCATTACCCTTACGAAATGGATGGGTTGACATATCTACTCCTAAAAGTCAGTGTTGCTACTTTTGCAATATTTTTTTTGCTTTATATTTTCAAAATCAAGAAAATTCTTATTTATTATGAAATATTATAAAAATAACTAGTTGCTTTCAATAGTGATTTTGTATGATGCATTTTCTTATATATATATCTGTAAGAGTTGCTATTTTTGATTCAGGAATTCTCAAGATCAATTTATTTCATTGGGCAAATTTCCCATTTTTCAAATATTATATTGTGCCTTTATGTTTTCATTTGTGAATATACCCAAAGTCTCTAAATATTATTTTGTCATATGCCTCATATTTTTATACAAGAAATAATTAATTGAATTCTGAAGAATTATTATTATTAATGAAGAAATTTGAAGATTTTAAGTGCCAAGTTAATTTATATACAAGATTATATAAAAAGAAAAGAAAAGCACAGTTCTTAGTACTATTTAACAGCGCCTTTTAATATATAGAAGTGTTCCATGGTGAATCTTCAAAATTTACTAAGAAATTTAAAGAAAAAGTGCTCTTTGAATTCATCGATTTTGTCGTCTCAAATTTCTATGTGACTTTCTTCTGTTCCTCATTATGTCGATAAATTTCCCTATTGTGTCTTAAGCCTTATGTGATGGTGAATCTAGTGTTCCCCAAGTCACCCAGCTTATCTACAAAAAAAAGAAAAAGAAGTGTGTCATAGTGCTTTGTGTCGGTGCTAAATATTCCCAATTGTGTCCTCATTCTTTTAAAATTATGGTTTGTCATCATAAGTGATTGTGGCCAAATTGCTGTGATTTCAGTGCCATCGTGTCCACCAGTGTGCCATAAATCTGCAAAAGTTATTCTGCAAACATTTTTTTTTTTACTAGCAGATAATATATTTTAAAGGAGATGTAGTGTGTTACTTGTTAAAAACTGATTTATTAACTATAACTATCGCATCTTACTATTTGTAAGTGGCCGAACGATACTCATCCCTCATCTGTAATAATTTTTTTTACAGCAATAGTTATATTCTTAGCTTCAATATTATTATCAGGTGTACACAATTGCCAATGGTTTTGGAGATCGCCATTGTCTCTTTTGTAGATTTGATTGTTTTATTTTACATTTGTTTGATTTACTGATAATTTGCTAGTGGTTGTGTACCAGAGCTATTAGTGTATTTTTGTGAATTATAACAAATGTATATTTATATTTTGATTTTGCTTAATTTTCACGACTGCTGATAGTTTCTATGGCTAGCATTATTAGCACTTATGTGAGTTATGTAGATTCAAACTAGTATTTTACAATAGCCAATTTCTATTCTCAATAACAGTTTATATGTATATTTCTGGATGATAATTATGGCCATTACAATAGGTGCACTGTGTTTTTATTGTCTTCCCATGAAAGTGTCATTTTTAACTTGCCTTTTTTAATGAAGACTAAAGGTTAAATTTTTTGCAGGGATCCCCACCCAACCAAATACCCACTGATTCATAAAAACCATGATTTATCTATGAGTTTATCTTTATACATATTTAAAATTGTATTAAGTGATGTCTCGTATTTTAATGAATGGTATATATTTTGAAAATTCTTACTGAGTAAATAATCCAGTATTTCCAGAGAAATATTTATATTGGTGTTTGTTGATATTACTTTTGCAACACATATTTTCAGTTGTAATGAGAAAAGTGGTAAGAGTATATGTTTCAGCATTAAAACACCTAATTTATTTAGACATGTCTCTCTTATATATATATATAGTTGCAACTACCATAACTATCTGTGTTTTAGATGTGAGTGGTCATTTAGTGCACGATTTGGCTACTTGTTCATGTAGAGTACAGCTGGTTATTTCAAGTCAATTACGTATTTAGTACTAAATAAAATAAAATTACAAAAACAAATTGAATATGGTATTATGAAAATTGTACTAAAGATATTTTTAAGTATGGCCAATTTTTATTTAGAGTAAGTGAAAATAAATGCTCTATTTTATAAAATATTAAATAAATTGTAAGTCCTAGGCGGTTGATCAAATACTGAAGGTATGTTGATCTTTGTTGCTTGTAAAGTGCAACTTCTATTTTTAATGGTACCAATTTAAATATTTGATAATGAGCCCATTTTATATATGCTAATTCTGATGTTTGTTTAGCATTTGTATTTAAGTATTTTGATGATGAATTTGATGAGATCAGACTAGAAGAAATTGCCATAAATAAGAAGATTTGGCATTTTTATATGCATACTATTGAATATACTATGTATACTTTTGATGTATTTTCCTTTTCTTCTCCCTTCCAGTTTGGTCACCACTATTAATTTTGATTGCAGCAGTTTAACGTTTGGCTTTACTTTAACATTTTAATTTTTTTTTCTGTGTTTGGTGTGCAAAATTTTGTCATCCCCTTTCTGTAAAAGGTTTTTATTTCATTTTACCTTTTACATCACTTGTTCTGCCAAAATTTTAATCGGTAAATGGGGGTATTGTGATATGAAATCTCACAATGTTTAAATCATGTTATATTTTTATTTCTTTCGGCCTTTCACGTCGATATTATGTTGATTCATTCCGTATTTATTTTTACGCGAGCGTTTCTTATCAGGCATCGTTCGGCGGCCGTATTGCGCTCTTGCCGATGTGTTCGCTCTCTGCCTTCTCCTCGTATTGTGATGACGTCATCGAAGCGCCGTCTTTCCCCCTCTCGTGGCGTACGCATCGGGTAGCTGTAAAAGGAGGCTCATCTCTCAGAGGCGTGGTTTATTTGACGATTGTTGGCGCAAATTGAAATAAATGTTTTTAAATGAATTGTTTGGATTTGTTAATTAAGATATTGGCTAATTTTTTAAATTCTCTAATAGATTTAAATCTTGTCGTCCGGATACTTATGGTGTCCCCGTTTCTTACTATAAATTAAAAATTTCGTTAATTTTAAATCAGAATCTGTTTTATTGATGAACTGTCATGATGTAGTTTTCGTTTCAAAAAGATCGCGGGCCCTGCCTGCGGCCGACAATGCGTGGTCCGGCGAAATTCTACGACGATGTCTCCTTGTCTGAATTTATTGCCTGATGGCGCGTAAAAGTTTTAATTGAAATTCTCATCTTTAAAATCTGGATTAATGCTGCATTTTAATTTTTAAAGACATTTCTTCGAGTGGAAAAGATCATTTTTATTCGGCCAACGTTTTTATTAAAATAAAAAGGTGACCAACGGATGAATGCCTCTTTCTTCTCTTCAAAAAAAAAAGCGAATAAAGATATTTGATTATATCGTTAACAAGGCTCCTCTTCATTTGTTTTCAGCTGATACCATTCAAGTAAGAAGTTTCTTTTCCTTTTATTTTTAACCACTGCTTGACCAAAAAGAATGCTAAAGGGTCTAGCGAATACAACGCAATATTTTAAATAAAGAACTTCATAACTATTTAATATATAACTCCACATCAACAAAGCAATAAATTATTTATACCACAGCATCATTCCCCGCATCAAGAAAAAAAATTCTTAGGGGTTCTAGAAAATGAACCAAAAGGTGCCATAAAACTCAATTAAGTTAATAGAAGTACGAAGTCCAAAATTAGCAGTGGAAAACATTAAAAGTATTAATTGGAGATTCGGTGAAAAAAAAGATTAAAAGTAACAAGTTGCTATAACTCAGCCGTTCCCAACCTGGGGTACGTGGCAGGCCTGTTGGGGGTACGTGAAAATAATATTGGTAATACCGGAAATCACAAAAAGGGTTCAACTGAAACACATAAAGAAAGTGGATAGTTTTGGATTACAAAGATAATGTGTTGAGTAACTCCCGTATGTTATTGACAGAATGAGGGAAAAGTCCCATTAAATATAATAATTCCTTGATAATTCCATAACACTAGCTTCGCACACTTTTAATCATATTGTATGATTACTTATGTTTTCCTCCATTTTCGCAAAAATTGAAGAGATCCAAGAAGTCAGGGATAAAGCATCAAGATACTTGTTGCCTTTCACAAATACAGGGCTTGTCGAAAGAGCATTTTTGTCTTATGCATACATTACGAACAAATGTCGCAATAAGCTTGACGCTGCTCCTGGGATAAGATTATATCTGTCTTCGTTTGAACCTAATTAAAAAAAAAACTTAGATACAGAAAATATGCTCAAAGATTCCCATTTTGAGTATTAAAAGCCATATTTGACTACTTGTATATCATGATGCAAAATTGTTATAAACTTTCATCTTAAAAATTCTTAATTCTATATTCATGTTAAGCTAATTTTATGAAAAGCAAAATTAATTTTAAACTGTAAGATAAAAAAAAAATTAAAAGTTAGAAATGTCAATGTAATTTGACTCGATTTATTTTTAGCTCTGCTAAGAAGATTAATAATAATAAAAATAAGCATATTTGCGTTATGTGAGTGAGTAGGTACGTGTTTATAAAAAAGGGGGTACTTCTTAATGAAAAGCATAAGAAAGGGGTACGTAAAGAAAAAAGGTTGGGAACCGCTGTAACTCATAACAACAACGTAAGCAGATATGATCTACGTTAAATTTAATAAGTAAAAAAGACATCAATGATCAAATATTTCATTAAACAACAATTTTGAACAAGTTGGAAATTGTACGTTAAACGTGACAAATGAAGTCTGTTTGTACTATAACTAGTTTTACAATGTAAAAAATTCATCGTTATTATTTCAGTGAAATGAATTATATCGTCTGTTATGAGCGAAATGAGTATGCCTTTTCTCTTATTATGTATGCCACGTTTACAGATGCGATTTTTTTTCGACACCAGACGGCGCTGCAAAAATCATCATGAAGATCTTGCTTTGCGAATGGTTGAATATTTTTATGACTTACTAGCAAGCTACGCCTGCTGCGCTGGTCGGTTTCTACAAATGAACCTTGAATCATACGAAATATATCATTTAATTTGACCTTGTATTTGAAAGCAATCTGTATATTTACCTGGAATAGCCTTCCACATTACTAAAAAATGACGCCATTGTGCTATTATATTTTCTAATGTGCAGTCAAAATTTTAGCTGTTAAGGACCAACTCTTTTATTTGGTAATTTACAGTTAGGGTTTGGTAAAGAGCGATAAAAATATATGCAATATACTAAAACCATTACTAAAAATTATCGAACTAACAATGCAAACAAATTAACTAATAAAATCCATCCAGTAGATGTTTTTATAAAGGCTAATCTTTGATAATCGGGTTCATCTAATTATAGAACTTTTCCACATAATTCTAAAACTAACATAGAACGATATGAAATACACTAACATAGGTGCCAACCGCTCATTATTATTCCGTAATATGCCGGTTAATTTGACCCAGGTTTAACACGTTTCGCACCAGAAATTTTTTTAGACATGAAATTAAATAAATTCCACGTAGAAACCTGAAATTGAATAAATAAAGATTCATCCAATATTTTTTCTGGTTTGAAGCGTTGTTAAACTGGGTCAAATTAACCCGCATATTACGGAATATTAATGAGAGGTCGGCACCTATGCAGTAAAACCATCCTTAAAATTTATATACTTAATAATGCAAGTCGCAAAAAATACGCCCAGTAAAAACTTTCAAACACGCTAATCTTTCGGAATCGGGTTCGCCTGACTATATAACCTTCACACATAACTGTTTGACTAAGCAACGTAGAACAATATGTAGTACACTAAAACCATTCCTGAAATAGCATCTGACTAACAATACAATTCTCATCAAAATCCGTCCAGTAGAACTTTTTCAAAAGGCTAATCTTTCATAATCGGGTTCACCTGATTATAGAACTTTCCCCCATAACTCTATAGCTAATCAACGTGAGACCGATATGCTATACACTAAAACCTCCCTGAAAAAATTATCTATCTTACAGTTTGAGTTCTATGAAAATCCACTTAGCAGAACTCGGAACGAAATTTCATATATAAGGTAGAAGGTAGAAGTAAATAGAAGTATATTGCTATCAATATAATTTACATTTGAATAAAAAAGGTACTTTTCGGTATACAGTGTCTCACATAAGTGATGGGACACTTGTGCTTTACAAAAGGAAACTAATCAAATAAATTAAAAAAACATGTACACATTTTTTTTGTGGGTGTGTTTCATACTTAAATTTAGTAAAGATTATTACATAACATACATTTTGTCAAAATATTAAAATATTAATTTAATAAAAATACAAATGTTTAGAACGGAGCAAAAAATAGCTCACATAAGTGATGGGACACCATTATATATGCAACAAAAATCGCCTGAAATAAGCAATAAAAATATTTTTTGGGGTTTTATTTTTACTTAAAAGCAATTGGCAATAATTTATAAAATCGTCTGCAGTATTTCTCTCCAGTTTGTTTTGGAATTTTTGTGTTTTTTAGCTCTGTGTAGTCATGAATGCTAAACGAAAAGAAACTTCGCCTGAAATTCGAAAATTAGTTATTAATTTGCATATTGAACGTGGAAAATCTATTAGAAAAACTGCTGAAACAGTTAACTTGAGTCGTTCAACAGTTTTCAATATCATTAAACGATATAAAAAGAATCATATGATTCAGGATAAAAGAAGACCTGGCTGACCATCAAAGCTATCCAATGGAATAAAGCGAATTATCGTTCGAAATATTAAAAAAAATCCAAGAATTAGTGCTTCAAAAGTTGCTGCTGATTTACAAGCATTATATGGAATAATTGTTAATCCTGAAACTATTAGAAGGGTAATTCGATCTGCTGGATATCACGGTAGAGTAGCCAGGAAAAAATTCTTCGTAAGTGAAAAGAATAGAAAACTCAGACTAGCTTTCGCAAAATCCAACATAAATAAGAATTCTGATTACTGGAATAAAGTTATATTTGCTGATGAGAGTAAATTTAATATATTTGGTTCTGACGGTAGAATCTTGGTGTGGAGAAAACCCAGGGAAGAACTTCGCAAACAGAACTTGGTACCAACAGTAAAACATGGTGGAGGAGGAGTTATGGTATGGGGGTGTATGTCGTCCGCTGGAGTTGGTAATTTTGTTTTTATTGACAGTATAATGGATCAGTACAAGTATATTGATATTTTAAAGCAAAATTTGAAATCTTCAGCACGAAAATTGAACCTTCATAACGATTTTAAATTCTACCAGGACAATGACCCCAAGCACACTGCTCTGAACGTTAGACTCTGGCTGCTATATAACTGTCCTGAAATAATAAAAACACCACCACAATCTCCAGACTTAAATCCCATAGAGAATATTTGGCAAGAATTGGAATCAAGAATTCGCAAACACACCATTTCTTCAAAACAACAACTAAAATCGGTGCTTCAAGAAGAATGGGGTAAAATCACTCCAGAAATCACAAAAAAAATAGTCGAATCCATCCCAAAAAGATTAAATCATGTTTTAAAAGTAAAAGGAAATCCAACAAAATATTAAAACCTTTAAAAAAGTAAAATTTGTGGATAAATATTTGATGGAAAAGTAAGTGTCCCATCACTTATGTGAGCCATTTTTTGCTCCGTTCTGAACAATTGTATTTTTACTAAATTAATATTTTAATATTTTGACAAAATGTATGTTATGTAATAATTGTTACTAACTTTAAATATGAAACACACCCAAAAAATTTTTGCACATGTTTGTTTATTTATTTTATTGCAGTTTCTTTTTATAAAGCACACGTGTCCCATCACTTTTGTGAGACACTGTATATGTATGTATATATGTAATCTCTTGTTATCCAATTTTCTATTATATTTAGTTCATATTTCATTTCTTAATCCATTTGTATTCACTTGATATCAACTCCAAATTATTAACATTTTATGGTTTATTTTATATATATATATATATATTTATTATTATTATTTATTATTATTATTATTATTATTTTTATAATTTTCTCTATCTCTCCTTTTAAATATTCTTCATATTTTCAGTATTTTTGGCCAATTACCATTGAAGCACAAGCTACGGTAAAATTATGATTGCACTTGTTAATTTATTAACTATGTGGTATTCTGTCTACACATTATTATTAATTATCTCTTTGGAGATTTAATTAGATTGTTACAAGAACTTGATATGTTTTTTGAAATTCAAAGATATTATAATTATATATATATATATATATATATATATATATATATTCACACATATAAGTGTATATACATATATGTATATATGTATATATATGTGTGTGTGTGTGTATATATACATGTATATATATCACTGGCGCCTGGCTAACCGAAAAGTACCAAAAAAAATACTCCAAAAATGCTGTTGTACACTTGAAAAAACACCTTTTGGCTTAAAATCAAATTGTTTGGGGGCAAAAGTAAAATCAAAATCGCCAAAAACAAAAGATATATCGCCAAATATTGTTTCAATAGCAATCTTGCTCATTGAATAATTTTTTAAGCATTGCGAACATTCCCAAACATGTTTAAATTAAATATTTTCGTCTTATAATATTATCTCTCATCAAAACTGTTTTTCTTTTTTTTCTTTTATTTCTCTTTTTTTTGCTTTCTTTTTTTTTTAAATAAAATTAGCAACAGTTTTTTATTTTATTTTTCGAGATGTATAGCCTTTTTAATACTTTCTGCAATATCAATGGTCGCCAAAAAATTAGCAATGGTAACCTTTTTGGCCAAAATAACAGAACTTTCTATCATAATTCTATAACTAATGTACGTAGAACATTGTGTTATATACTAAAACCTTCCCTGAAAAATTATCTATCGAACAGCGCAAGTTCCATCAAAATCCATTCAGCGGAACTCGAGTTATAAAGGAACGGAACGAAATTTCCGTTTGTGTTTTATATATATAGTAGATGATGAGCGAATCTCTTGTGTTTAATGAATTTAATGGATTAAAGGATATTACTTTAATGGATTGAGATTTTAGGCTGTCAACATAATTTGAACTGAAGTTATCTCAGAACCTTTACATTGTTGATTGTAACTCATCTCTCAAGCAAACAATTTTTTTCAACGATCTTTCTAAAAATGTAACTTTTATGCAATTTTATTCGAAAAAAGTTTTTTAATAAAAATGGACTCCCGGCATATGAAAAAAGAAATGGTTATGTATATATATATATATATATTACAAAATTTAAATTTTGTTCCGTCAATGTTAACATTAGTCTGTATCAGGGTTGATAAAAATCACGATTTAAAAAAAAAAAAAATCGTATTTATTTGATTTAAATCGGATTTTTTTTTTAGTTAAATCACATTTTTTTTAAATTTAAATAAGATTTTTTTATTAATATTATTTGTGTACTGTGCATGTATTTATTCATTTTCTCTGCATAGATTTACACATCTCTATTAATTTTATTACAGTTCCTAGATAAAAATTCAAAAAAAAAAAAAAAAAGATTGTTGCAAACAAATTCGGATTTTCTATCATATTTTTCTACTATTAAATTGTTACAGATAAGATATACCTATGTGTCTTGTGTGTATAATTTCTAGTTCATTTATTGAATTTTTCATTAAGGTATTACTCTAATAATATACATAATATCTAATCACATTATGAATGCAGCAAAGAATGCTAAATATATATGTGTATTTCAACCAGAGTTGGCCAATTTTTACCTAAGGGGAAAAAACTGTCCTGGCAAAAATACTTTTTGCTATAATTTTTGCCACTGACAAAAACTGCTAGTATTTTAAAACAGGGTTTTAAGGATTTTATTTAAATTACTTATTTCAATGTTTAAATCATAATTTTAAAAGATTAAAATCAGTGATTTAAATTACAATCGTGATCAATTTCCGTTTTTTTTCCACTTTCTGCTACTTTCCTGACAAAAATACGTTTCGGAAAATACAAAAATATAATTAATAAGGACTTTACGTTGCACATATAAATACTCATCAAACATTTGCTTCCAACGTAAAATTCGTTTAATAAATATGAGTTACTTTAAAACTACATATATAAATAAACCTCGACGTTTCGGTTAATTTTTATAACAATCTTCAGGAGAACTTTCATAAATATGAACAGCAAAAAAATTAAAAATGTGTTACATGATTGATTCCAATGTTCTAACTGACAAGACACTAAACTAACGGAATTTACGGAAATAACGACTCCATCTTAAATATGACAAAATCCCCATGACAACCTAGCATCATTACCTATCATGGAATATCATTGAAATAATTACGTATGATAGGATTTATTAGAATGAAGAAAACTTGTATTACTATCTTTTAAGTTTTGATTCGATTTTCATAAAAGTTGAAATGACTCAACAACATTCTGCAACGATTATATATATTAAATTTCCAACCATTCGGTTGGGTAGTTTTTGTGCTGTTATATGCGGACGGACGGACCAGACGACGACTATAGGTGCTACGTATTTATATAATTACGAATGCACCTAAAAAATGGTTAGTTTGGATGCTGTGACCGTCAGAAGATCTTAATTCTCTTTGTCATGCACGATAATTAAATCGATACAGTATAGTTCATAATTGTTTCTATGCTGTTTTCCTTTTTGTGGAAATAAAAACAAAATAGTTGAGTATGATCACGGGCAATTGATGTGGCTGCATCACGCAGGTACCTTAAACCAGCGAGCGTGCAGGTCTTACGTTTTCTACCGTCGCACAGTGTAAGAATTTGCGAATCTAGCGGGTCAAAATTCAATTTATGAAAAATACTGATATTAATTAAATGAAATTGCACTTACTATAGATAAAATGTTTCTATATTATGGAAAAATAGACATTTACTCGTTACATTGTACATTTTACGTCATCATTATTACATTATCATAATCGAAAGAGTTTTCGTCATTTTCATTTATTGACTTTTACGCAGTGTTATTTTATTCAGTGCAGATTTTAAAAATATACAATACCTAACTTTTACAACAAGAAGAGTTTTTTTTTTAGTAAATAGTAATTAAGTTATTAGGTACTGACATCGCTGTCAGTGTCATCATTGATGTTTTCGGCACTGCCTTTTTTTACATCCAATCTATAACCAATATGTCAAAAGCATTCCATAAATTTCATCTGTGCATGTAGTGTCGATAAGCCCCAAGAAAATGTGTGAGCATTACTCGTATAGGTTCAAATACATTTCAAATTATTCATAACCTTGGAAGTTCGTCTTATAATATTATCTCTCATCAAAACTGTTTTTCTTTTTTTTCTTTTATTTCTTTCTTTTGCTTTCTTTTTTTTAAAATAAAATTAGCAACAGTTTTTTATTTTATTTTTCGAGATGTATAGCCTTTTTAATACTTTCTGCAATATCAATGGTCGCCAAAAAATTAGCAATGGTAACCTTTTTGGCCAAAATAACAGAACTTTCTATCATAATTCTATAACTAATGTACGTAGAACATTGTGTTATATACTAAAACCTTCCCTGAAAAATTATCTATCGAACAGCGCAAGTTCCATCAAAATCCATTCAGCGGAACTCGAGTTATAAAGGAACGGAACGAAATTTCCGTTTGTGTTTTATATATATAGTAGATGATGAGCGAATCTCTTGTGTTTAATGAATTTAATGGATTAAAGGATATTACTTTAATGGATTGAGATTTTAGGCTGTCAACATAATTTGAACTGAAGTTATCTCAGAACCTTTACATTGTTGATTGTAACTCATCTCTCAAGCAAACAATTTTTTTCAACGATCTTTCTAAAAATGTAACTTTTATGCAATTTTATTCGAAAAAAGTTTTTTAATAAAAATGGACTCCCGGCATATGAAAAAAGAAATGGTTATGTATATATATGTATATATATATATATATAATTATAATATCTATGAATTTCAAAAACATATCAAGTTCTAATATCATTCTACTAAAATCTACTAAGAGATAATTAATGATATTGTGTAATCAGAATACCACATAGCTAATAATTAACTTGTGCAATCATAAAAATTCCATAGCATGTGCTTCAATGGTAATTAGCCAAATTTACTCATACCTGAAGAACATTTAAAAAGAAAGAGAGAGAAAGGGGAAAAAAATTATAAATTGGAGTTGCTATTATGTAAACACAAATGGATTAATAAATTAATAATGAACATTATTCAGTGGAAAAACTGGACCACAAGAGAACCAATCAAGAATTGGATATGAAAAAACATATGTGGATGTACTCGTCAGCTTGGCTGCACCCACATGTGTTTTAAAAATAATTCAGTATTTCATAATTCTACTGGCATGATGCTAAGTACAGTAGAATCAGCCAAGTATACTGAATTATTACCAGACAACAATTGGAAAAATTTAAAATTGGAAATATGTAAAATGTAAATAAAAAACCATTAAGAAATATATAATATATCACTTACAACGATTATCCTAAAATCTTTATAAATCACCACACTATATAACCACCAGATATCATTTTTGAAATAATATTGGAATTTTGAACCCTTAAATTGTAGACAAAATGTTTTACTCACAAGAATGATACAGTATCCTCAAAATATAGCAACTTCTTCATAATGATCAATTCCACATGGCACGTATCAAACATGTTGACATTCGATATATATATATTACAAAATTTAAATTTTGTTCCGTCAATGTTAACATTAGTCTGTATCAGGGTTGATAAAAATCACGATTTAAAAAAAAAAAAAAAAAAATCGTATTTATTTGATTTAAATCGGATTTTTTTTTAGTTAAATCACATTTTTTTTTAATTTAAATAAGATTTTTTTATTAATATTATTTGTGTACTGTGCATGTATTTATTCATTTTCTCTGCATAGATTTACACATTTCTATTAATTTTATTACAGTTCCTAGATAAAAATTCAAAAAAAAAAAAAAAAAAAAAAAAAAAAAGATTGTTGCAAACAAATTCGGATTTACTATCATATTTTTCTACTATTAAATTGTTACAGATAAGATATACCTATGTGTCTTGTGTGTATAATTTCTAGTTCATTTATTGAATTTTTCATTAAGGTATTACTCTAATAATATACATAATATCTAATCACATTATGAATGCAGCAAAGAATGCTAAATATATATGCGTATTTCAACCAGAGTTGGCCAATTTTTACCTAAGTGGAAAAAACTGTCCTGGCAAAAATACTTTTTGCTATAATTTTTGCCACTGACAAAAACTGCTAGTATTTTAAAACAGGGTTTTAAGGATTTTATTTAAATTACTTATTTCAATGTTTAAATCATAATTTTAACAGATTAAAATCAGTGATTTAAATTACAATCGTGATCAATTTCCGTTTTTTTCCACTTTCTGCTACTGTCCTGACAAAAATACGTTTCGGAAAATACAAAAATATGATTAATAAGGACTTTACGTTGCACATATAAATACTCATCAAACATTTGCTTCCAACGTAAAATTCGTTTAATAAATATGAGTTACTTTAAAACTACATATATAAATAAACCTCGACGTTTCGGTTAATTTTTATAACAATCTTCAGGAGAACTTTCATAAATATGAACAGCAAAAAAATTAAAAATGTGTTACATGATTGATTCCAATGTTCTAACTGACAAGACACTAAACTAACGGAATTTACGGAAATAATGACTCCATCTTAAATATGACAAAATCCCCATGACAACCTAGCATCATTACCTATCATGGAATATCATTGAAATAATTACGTATGATAGGATTTATTAGAATGAAGAAAACTTGTATTACTATCTTTTAAGTTTTGATTCGATTTTCATAAAAGTTGAAATGACTCAACAACATTCTGCAACGATTATATATATTAAATTTCCAACCATTCGGTTGGGTAGTTTTTGTGCTGTTATATGCGGACGGACGGACCAGACGACGACTATAGGTGCTACGTATTTATATAATTACGAACGCACCTAAAAAATGGTTAGTTTTGATGCTGTGACCGTCAGAAGATCTTAATTCTCTTTGTCATGCGCGATAATTAAATCGATACAGTATAGTTCATAATTGTTTCTATGCTGTTTTCCTTTTTGTGGAAATAAAAACAAAATAGTTGAGTATGATCACGGGCAATTGATGTGGCTGCATCACGCAGCTACCTTAAACCAGCGAGCGTGCAGGTCTTACGTTTTCTACCGTCTGTCGTCGTCGTAGGCGTAACAGGTCCGTAACAGGTCTGGTATTACATCCAGATCTGTTACGAGGTGTTAAGGTTGTGTAGGCGAAGATTCAACGCGTTTTCTAACAAAGGCAAATAAACAAAACTATTGACCAGAACATATAACAGAAGATTGGTATTAACATATGACTAAAGGTTTATGAAAAATAACTAAAGGATCATACTTGATTCATGATCAGGGATTTATAATTAAAGATAAAGGCTCAAACCAACGATTGTTGAACTAGAAAAGACATCTACTAAATATACAGTATTACTTTCTTTAGCAAAAAAATACAAACAAAATTATAAACGTAAGTGTATAGTATTTCTTTCTATAAAATAACAGTGTTTGGGGTGTATGTTTCTTATACAAATGTATAATTTTTAACTGATTTGCACGAAACTTGACATACATACGCTTTAGAACAAGGAAAGAACGAAACTTTAGTAAGATAAAGACTAAGGTTTTAATATGTGTTTGAACTTTCAATTTTATGTATTTCAACTCTTTATTAATTCAAAAATTGATAGCAATTAAATGAATATTTTAAAATGAACTGATATGCATAAAATGCATTGTCACATTCAGGTACATTGGACGTCTCATTTAGCTTTTAACTATAAATGCGACAAAAATTACCTCAATGCGACAATCGTACAAGTGTTTGCTTACATTGCAGATAATGATTAAATTTGTACAAAACAAGTTTGTTTTCAACTAAAGACACATCATTCAACCATTTTCTGCTTAATAAAATATATATTTATGTAATAAAATGCCCATTATACCCCAAATGCGACAAACTATGGGCAATCATATCTCATTTAGGCACAATGACCCTACATTCACTTTAATGATTTTAATTCTATCTCCCCTCACCCTACTGTCTGTTCGAAAACGGTTTCATTGATCGGACATGTCCGGTCACTTGACATTTCTATACGCAATGCCAAATTTTTTCCTTTACGACTAGAACTCGCTCCAAAACCGAAAATTCTATTTGAAGATAACCAGAAATTGAAGAAATTTGAACCATTTTTTTAATGCAATTAGGGGAAATAATCTATAATTATATTTCTAATAGAAAATTTTATCTTTTATGTAGAAAAATGGACACACACATACACACACACACACATATATATATGCTCATTTCTGTCCAAATATAAAGATTTTTCATATGAAGAAATATTCTGGATTTTCTTTGAAAAAAGAAAAAAAAAGCGAGTTAATCATAATTCGATCCACAAGAGTCAAAACCCAACCCGACCTCACATGTTACGTGTGGTTCGGGTTACCCGATCCGATCAAGAATTCTACTCCATTCTACCGAAACTACCAAATTAAAGCCAACTTTCAACAAGAACGAAAAATCATGCGTCAAGCATAGATCATGAAACACTTTCCAACACTAACAAAATAGTGTAACAAAATTTCACTGTTTAATAAGGTGAAAGATGATGTATAATTACACAAAGTAAAAGTCAAACCGGGCGGGAAGGCCTACCTTTCGGGCTTAAGCTCAACTAGCCCCACCCTGTCTAATTACACAATTTGAAAAAATGCATAACATATTTGGAAATCCAATATCAGCAATTAGCATCAATAGTCTAAAAAATATCCGATTTTTTTTCTTTTGTAAAGCCCTACATATGATCTATTGATTTGTATATAAACCCATGTTAAAATTTAGTTTAATTAGGCAACGCGTACCACAGTTGAAATACAATTCAGCAATTCCCGCGGATAAACGGAAATGTAATCGATTTCTTTTGTGCAGTCCTGTATAGGATCTATAGAATGTATACACACCTAGTAATGTGCAAAAAACGTTAAATTAAAAACCTGTACCACACAACCAATTTAAAAACAAATTTCCAGCAATTACCGCTTATGGACAATACTGTAACCGAATTATTTAATTATTTTGTGTGTCCCTGTAAATGAACGATGAATTCTATGTACGCCCTGTTCTACAGTAAGCATCTTGTAGCCATCTTGTAGCGCATTTCAGTCATTTATATCAATTGATATGTTTGAAATAATGTAACATCATTAAAATACTCCGCAAACGATCCCCCCCCCCCCCCCCATAGACTGTAATGTAACGGAATTCTTTTGAGTGTCTATGTGAACGAACTATAAATGCTACACACTTCATTTTCAATACCAAACACTCATTAATAAACCTCAATAAGATATAACAATTGCATGGCAATATGTGTATATATTTACGTGAGTTAGAGCACTGACAGACAGACAAACCAAATTCCTAAACCCCTTTCAACTATTTTGGAAAATCTTAAAAAATTCAAAACGATGCATTTTGTTTATAAAGTATGATCAACTAGATTCGATGCTGTATTCAACTGTTCGATGAGCTGTAACGAAGTCAATTCATTCCGTAATGTTTCTCGGAAAAAATAAAATAAATGATGCTGATAATGTGTTCTTTGATTTATGCTGACTGTAAAAAAGAAGAAAAATCATAATAATTTACACGAGCCTGTAGCTACAACACACGTATTTCAAACGAAACAAACAAATGATGCTATTATGTGTTTTAAGACAGGTGACTGTCTCCGAGAGATTGCATAAGTAAACAGCAGCACTCTTCGTCTCTAAAAATAAAAACATCAGAATTCGAGCGAAAAAACAGATTATGCCACATGAAACTGCAATAAAATGGCATAAAAATGTCTTGGATGTTCCAGATATGTTCCAGATAATGAAAGATGATTCTCTCTTTTGACATTGGTACTTACTTCTGGGATTCGTAGGATCATTATGGTAAGATTTTGTGAATTTATTAGTTTCATATTTAGTTATAAATGATATAAATGAGAGCGATAGATTTCCTCGCCTTAATTATGTAAGCGATGACCAGTTAAAGAGAAATGAATTATTATATTGGCGATATCGGAATAATTAATTAATAACCTTTTGATGTGAATTGCCTCTCCAGAAAATTTTAGCAGAAAAAACATTTTAATTGTCTACTTTCTACTATCCATATTAAATGCAAACCGGAATTCTGTTACGATCGCTTATAACTTGAGTTCCACTGAATGGATTTTGATGGGACTCGCACTGTTATTTAGATAAGTTTTCAGGGAAGGTTTTAGTACCTTGCCCGTGGCCCTAATTCTTTGCGCACCACTCTAAAACTGAAGTTTTTCAAAGAAATAAAACAAACTTATAATTATGTCAAATAAACAATCAAATTCATGAAATGTCAGTCATTTTAGACGGCTGACATTTCACAAATTTGATTATTTATTTAGACAAAATTAAGTTTGCGTTTTATTTCTTTGAAAAACTTCACTTTTAAACTGGTGCGCAAAGAATTAGGGCCACGGCAAGGCAGATAATATATCGTTCTACGTTGATTATAGTTATCGAATTTTGGGGGAAAGTTCTATAATCAGATGAACCCGATTATGAAACATTAGCATTTTTAAAAAGATTCTATGCTAAATGGATTTCGAAGGAACTTGCATCGTTAGCTAGAAAACTTTTCGGAAAAGGTTTTAGTATGTAACATACTATTCTACATTGCTTAGTTATAGAATTATTGAAGAAAGTTGTATAATTAGTCCAACACGACTATGAAAAATTTGTTTTTATAAAAGCTCTACTTAACAGATTTTGATGGAAGTTACACTATTAGTTAGATAAGTTATGCAAAATAAATAAATAAAAATAAAAATTATGTGTAAAATTTCCATTCCGAATTGCAAAACTTACATTAGACGTGAGTGGAGCAGCGGGATAAAGCTAGTCTATAAGTCTCTGCATTAAACTACAATACCATTTCTTCAAGTATCATGAAACTTAATGTTCCTAAAACGAATTATATACAGGGTGTCCTAAAATAGGTTGAATACACGCTTTAATTTTTTACCTGTTGGAGATAAGTATACAATGTAAACTGAAGACGTGCTCAAAATAAGGCAAGAAATAAGGTTATTTTAATGAAATGGTCTTATCATTAATTTTCAAAAAGTTAAACTTTTTAAATTTTTATACGAGTTATCCACCCTGTATATAAAATTGTTCAGTTAGAAATGTTTTTCTTTTGCTCGAACAAGATAATTACAAAATAACTGCATACATATATTTTTTTAAACTGAATGGATTAAAAACGACCATTGTGAAATAGAACCATACGTCACATTAGAAATGTAAACCTGTGAATTGCAACAAAGAGAAAACCCGGGCGATTGATACATAAATGCAGTTGACCTTAAACAAAAAAAAATAGATGCGTGTAGTATTAATGGCGAAGAATTTCAGAATATAAACAGAAGTATTTTTAGAAGAGCTCAGTTATGTATTGGAATTGAGGAAAAAACTTTCACAGTGATGGAACAGTGGCGGCACCAGAGAACCAATTGACATCGCTAAACTTAAATAGTCGTAAATCGTCTCATAAACTCGTCTTATTTAAGGACAGAATTTCTGAGATTTTTTATGGCGAAGAATACTATTAAAATTTAGTGGTGATAATCGTTCGAATGGTATGCCATTGCTTTGTGAATTGCTATTTTTTTAATTATGCTTTTAGAATTTTAAACTAGGGTGAGCTAGTGTAAGAGGTCGCATTTTTCAAACGACTAAATATAAAAACTAGCCACCGTAATACTTACCCATCATGAATATGCATAATATAAAATATGAAAATGAAACATGTGTAAACTATTTATAAAATCCTTTGCAATTCTAATAAAATCCTGGCTTGATGACGTCCTAAACTTTAAATGCTCTATGACTGAGTTGCGTAAAAGAGATATCCTTATAACTCCAAAAATGATAATCCTATTAACTAACAGTTTACTGCGTCGGATTAAGCGTCTCATTTCCAATTAAAATATATATTTGAATTGAAATTTGAATGAAATACAGTGTTATGAAAAATCAAAGGTGTGGAAAATAGGATTACAAATATCTCGACAACTAATAATCCGATCGACTTATTCTTTATGCAAAATTTATGTTTTTTTATGGGTTTTTATATTCACTCCTTAAAATAAACAATTTCGAAAATTTTTATATACCTTTTATCAGAAGGAATATTTCGAGAGTCCGAAAAAAATAGTTCCGGATAATCAAGGTTACTGAAATTCAATAGGCTTCATCTCATTATTACATACTAAGTACATACAAAATTTCAAGTATCTATCTCAATTTGTTCGGGAGATAGAGCTTTTACAGACACACCCACAGACAGACGAACGGCAATTTTTATTCCTTCTAAAAATATGTTTTTCGGGATCTCCAGCGTCTGAAACGTGTAAATCCGTCAAACGAATTTTTTTTTTCGATTTTTAAAACGATTGCAAGATTTACCCTATACTATGTACGCTGAGTAAGTAAAATTAAAAATGAATGTATCATAGTTACATTATTAAACCGAAATACACATTTGGAAATAATAATAAAATTATTAGGGGTAATCAACAACAAATCAAAAAGGGACAAATGCGCACTTTGACACACCTTGGTGTGCAAGAGTTACGCATATAGATGTGTAAGAGCGCGCAGGTTAATTTTTGGTATCACTTAATACATAAATAATAAATTGCAATTTTAGCATCACTGTAAAAAAGACGTATGTTTCTTAATCTAGGAAAATATAATTTAAGCACGAACGAAAGTATACAATAACCTCCCCCGAAGTACTTACGATTCCAAAAGCGTTCTTTATCTATAGAAACCTCAGACACCGACATATTTTCGAGATTTAAAGAAGGATTTATGAAAACAAAGTATCTTGGTGATCGTAATTTTTCGTAAGGTTTCTTGAATTGGATCTCTAAGAGATTTGAACGGGCCGAAATTTCCAGGCTCTGCCCGTCCCGGTGTAAAAACTAAAAGTTCGGCCCGGCCCCGGCCCTGCCCGTTTCTAATTTTTCAATTCACGGCCTGGCCCGACCGACCCTTTGAAAAATCAGTGTAAAGGGACTTAGCCCGTTTTGCGCAAAAATCAATTAAATCAGACCCGGTCCGACTCGGTTCAATTTCTAGAAAAAAAAATATATTTTAATTTTTTTTAACATACAATGAAGGTAAAAAAAAACAAAAAAAAACACAGCATACATATTTATGGGAAAATTTTGCAGTATATTTTAGATTACTGTATCTTCGCAAGTCATAGAATACATAATAGCAACATTAATGATCACTAAAAATCGCATACAACATTAACTAAAAACAAAAACAAAAAAACAATAACAGAAATCGGGCTTCGAAGTGCATAACTACAGATATAAAGGTACCTTCCTGTCAAACCTTGAAGCTCTTGCGTGAAGCGGTCTCTGCAAAACACAGCGGACAGACACGCTCACAAATACACACATTCACACACAAACTTCTTTTCTTATTAGCATAGATTTAAAATTCATCATGTAAAAATTCGTGGAAATACAAATTTATAGCAGTGTTGAATATGTGTCTGATGAAGTATAAATTACTGAAAATAAAACTGATTTTTTTTAGGTACAGGCGTTATACGACGCAAGCGCATTACAAATGTGTACTTTGAGTTCTTCAATTGTTTTGGGCATGGAAGGCACGTCTTTCACATAACCCCATAGAAAAAAATCACAGGGTGTCAAGTCCGGAAATCTCTGTGGCCAAGAGCAGAACACATCGTCGGCTCCACTTTGACCGATCTATGGGGCTATGTGGAAGACATACGTGCCCAAAACAATTGAAATACTCAAAGTACGCATTTGTAATGCGCTTGCGTCGGTGACTGAACAAATGCTTTAGAATGTATGGCGTGAAATGGACTACCGCCTAGATGTTGTCCGTGTGACCAAGGGAAGTCACATAGAACATCTATGACGTATGTATACAAAATTTTGAAGTTCCGTCTACATTCTGTGTTAATCTTATCGATAAATTATTTTCCATTAAATAGTTATAGCCGTTTGTAATCGATATATTCATTTTGACTTATCCTGTATTTTTGCTCCGTTTTGTTTTACAGGATATTTCCGAAGCATAATGCCCATGTGTATTTTAAATGGTACTGCTTTTGAAGTATTAATTATTTTTTAGTAATGCAATTATTAAAACTTATAAATAGAAACAATATTTCTTTTCTTACCGATAGAATGAGCGTGGTCGCATACTCCCCAAAATAAATTTTCTTTCTATCCTGACGATAAGTTTTTTTTAGGTGCGTTCGTAATTATATAAATACGTAGCACCTATAATCGTCGTCTGGTACGTCCGTCTGTCCGCATATAACAGCGCAAAAACTACCCAACCGAATGGTTTGAAATTTAATTCATATAATCGTTGCAGAATTTTGTCGAGTCATTTTAAATTTTATGAAAATCGAATCAAAACTTAAAAAGAAAAAATAATAAAAGTTTTTTTCATTGTATTAAATTATATCATACGTAATTAATTCAATGATATTCCATGATAGGTAATGATTCTAGGTTGTCATGGGGATTATGTCATATTTAAGATGAAATCATGTTTAAAAACCTTATTTGTAAACTAAAATTGTTTAATTAATCCCATAATCTACTGACAGTTTTTTAGATAGATGTTTTCGGAGAAATAGATATTAAATGGAAAAATAGTCTAAATATGGATTTCAAGTTCTAAAATTTTCAAAGATAAGCTTAAGTTTCCCATTGGAATTTTCAGTAAATGTCAACAAAATATAAAATGTTGTCAACTTAAAATGTACTTATTTTATTACGGAAATAAATCCTATTATAATAAAAGACGATATAATTCATTTTTTCAGTGAAATAATAACGATGATTTTTTTTTTACATTTATATTTGCGCATAGTATAATTTTAATGTAACAGAATTATAATTAATGGTTTGTAAAAGTGTATTGAAACTTAATTTCATATAATAAATGAATATCTATACTATGAAAATCTGCACATAAAATAAATTTTGTATTCATCCATTTTGGCATAAGAGTGCAACGGCTATTGCACCAAGATCTGATTATTTATAAAACTAGTTATAGTACGAACGTACCTCATTTGTCACGTTTGACGTACAATTTCCAATTTGTTATTTATGAACAAAGTAACTGTCCTGTAAAAAAAGACTTATGTTTCTTAGTCTAGGAAAATATAATATAACCGCGAACGAAAATATACAATAACCTCTTCCGAAATTACCCAAGACTCCGAATAGCATACTTTATCTTTTGAAAGTCAGGAAACGATAATTTTTGAGATTTAAAGAAGAATTTATAAAAACGAAGTTTCGTTTGCTACAACTGATTTTCGGAAACGTTTCCGAGTAGTTTTTATAGTGTATTAACCAGTTAACTCAAACCGGAATATCGGTTTTTAGGATTTATCTATTTTTACTCCATTCTCAAGTAAACATTTTCTGCTCCATAATGCAAGAGTAACAAAATAATATAAATTTTAATTTTAATGCTAATGCTGTTAATTTATCATGTCTGTCTGTAGAACATGTTTGTTGAGCATGAAAATGTTTACTTGAAAATGGATAGCATCGGAAAAACCTATATTTCGGGTTGAGAAAACTGATTGATACGCTACAAAACCCACTTGGAAACGTTTCTGAAAATCAGTGCAACAAAAGAAACTTTGTTTTAATAAATGATTCTTTAAAGCTCGTAAATATATTGGCTTCTGAGTTTATTTCTACAGAAAAAGACCACTTTTCGGAATCCCGTGTCACTTGGAAGAGGTTATTGTATATTACTTACCCAATCTTGTAATTGTTTTAAAAATCGAAATTTTTTTTGACGGATTTACACGTTTTAGACACTGAAGATTCCGAAAAACATATTTTTAGAAAAAAAAAAAAAAGAAATTGCCGTCCGTCTGTCTGTGTATGTGTGTCTGTAAACGCTCTATCTTCCGAACAAATTGAGATAGATACTTGAAATTTGGTATGGGCTTAGTATGTAATACTGAGAAGAAGCTTATTGAATTTCAGTAACCTCGATTATCCGGAACTGTTTTTTCGGACTCTCGAAATATTAATTCTAATAAAAGGTACATCAATATTTTCGAAATTGTTTATTTTAAGGAGTGAATATAAAAGACAATAAAAAAACATAAATTTTGCATAAAGAATGAAGTCGATCGGATAAGGAGTTGCCGAGATATTTGTAATCACATTTTCCACACTCTTCGATTTTTCATGACACTGTGTATTTCATTCAGATTTCAATTCAAAGATATATTTTAATTGGAAATGAGACGCTTAATCCGACGCAGTAAACTGTTAGTTAATAGGATGTTTCTTTTACGCAATTCAGCAATAGAGCCTTTAAAGTTTATGGCGTCATCAAGCCACGATTTTATTCGAATTGCAATGCATTTTATAAATAGTTTAAACATGTTTTATTTTCATAATTTATATTATGCATATCCCTGATGGGTAAGTATTACGGTGGCCCCCAACGACTAGTTTTCGTTCGTGGTTATACTATTATATGTTTTTAGATTAAAAAAAATCTGCTTTTTTTTACAATAGACTGAACGTTGTTTGGGACCTTTGTGAAAAACTCAATTGCACAGTTACTACTGTGGGTTCGCTATTGGAAATTATGATACAGATCTGTTTTATTAACAAAATTAATATAGAATTCTGCATAGTGTTGATAGTCTGCTATTTTTTTTAAAAATTCAGATTACTTGATTGCTACCAAGTTTTCAAAACAGAAATATATCCCGTTATTTAATGACGGATTAAATGAGCCAAATATTACTATTTCAAAAATGTGGTGGCAATCAAGCAATATGAATTTTAAACATTATGTCAACATCGAGCTCAATCTGACGTTTGATATTAATTCTTGAGATAAAGCTATTGTGGAAATCGAGAAAAATGCACTATAGCAGCGCCACCTGTTGGATGATTTACATCAAAAACTAATCACCATCAATTTAAATCAAGCTCAAATTGTTCATTCAATATTAAAAAAATAAACAGATAAATAAGTAGATATAAATAATTGTTTAAAGAATGTTACTTGTTATTTTTTAAAATTACAAATCATAATAAATTTATTTCGTTTTAATATTTTTTCACTATGGGGCATTTGTGTTAATACGTTGTTGTTAAATACGAAACGTTTCTTTTTCTTATTTTTTTATCATTATAATTTAAGTCAGCAACACAAGTTTAACAATAGGTCCTAGTGTGGCCGTAAGGGTTGAAAGCCGGAATGATAGTAAGGATTGAAAAACACTGATTTCTGTAGTAAGTGAAAGGATTTCTTTTTTTCAAGCAGGTTACTAAACAACTCGAGTAAACGACTGTTATATTTGATTGACTGTAATAAAACGTAACAACCGTTAAGGACCATTTTGTAACTTGGCTGATGATCATTAAAGAAAAACGACAGCACATACAGAGAAAAGAAAAAAAAAGTGTAGCAATCACTTGCCAAACGTTCTTTCTTCATAATAAGAAAGTGCTTTCTCTACTGTTACGCCTAAAGTTTCGTCGATACTGGCAAAAAAATGCCTGTTTCGGTGAGTTTCTATCATTCTTTAAAATTATCCTATTAATTTTCAAGAGTTCTGTATATGTGCACAATCTGACCCAGGACCGAAATTAAGAGGGCGAAGAAGAGGGGGCGGGGGCGGGTGCCAAAAGAAGATTTGGTTCGTAGTTCAGTGCAAAAAAACGGATAACGAAATTTCGGCAAAAATGTCGTGGAATCGGACAATCCAAAGTAAAGAAGTATTCGTTAATTTTATACTCTTTGTTTTAAACAGGTTTTTTTTCTTGCGTTAAGTGACCGCCGAGGGGACATTAGAACCATACTTGATTAACGTATTCTTGCAAGATCTGTCCCAATTAGGTAGGAATTAATTCAATATTTTGGATATTATCGCAATGATACATTTTGAATGCTTTGCACTTTGTGCATCCCTGTATACAAATTACAAGATCGGTATACGTGATTAACGAACTCATCCAAGATACTTGTAAGATCCATATACTGTGCCAATTACGTTTGAATCGGTCCAGTATTTTGGATGTTATCCTAAAGACAATATTTACATTGTATATACAGGGTGTTTAAAAAATGACCGGTATGTTTGAAAAATCAATAAAAACTAAACGGGCAGCGATAGAAATACACCGTTTGTTGCAGTATGCTTGGGACAACAGTAAATTTTCAGGCAGACAAACTTTCGAAATTAGTTACAATTTTCAACAACAGATGGCGCTGCAGTCTGGAAAAATCTAAACCACGATATTTCCCGCATATCCACCATGCGCAGCAATAATATGGCGTAGTCTCTGAACGAAATTACCAGAAACCTTTGTAAACGTGTCAGGCGCGATGGCTTCACATGAAGAAGAGATGTACTGCTTCAGTTGTTCAATTGTTTCTGGATTGTGGCGGTACACCTGGTCTTTCAAGTGTCCCCACAGAAATAAGTCACAGGTTTACAAAGGTTTATGGTAATTTCGTTCAGAGACTACGCCATATTATTGCTGCGCATGGTGGATATGTGGAAAATATCGTGGTTTAGATTTTTCCAGACTGCAGCGCCATCTGTTCTTGAAAATTGTAACTAATTTCGAAAGTTTGTCTGCCTGAAAATTCACCAAAATTCATGATTGCCCAAGGTGAAAAAAAAATCATAGTTTCGGCCCTTGAATTTGACTTTTGCACGGGCAAATAGGGATTCTGTAATGCGCACTATAAGTGAAGAGGCGAAAAAAATATTGTCCGATGATTTTTTAAAAGGAGTGTTAAGCTATTTCGTGAATGATTTTTTCTGAAAGTAAACAAGAACGAAAAATCATGCGTCAAGCATAGATTAGGAAATAATCTCCAACATTTCCAGAATACGTTAACAAAACTATGCCCTTTAATAAGGTAAAATATGATAGCTATACGTAAGCAATTTGGAAAATGCATAACACATTTGAAAACATAATTTCAGCCATTTAATTCAAATTAATCAAAATAATTGAAGACCCCCCATTGGAAAATTTTAGCATTCATAATTTAACATTTAAATCAATTATACAATTGCACCATTTTCTGTTCAATGAATAGTAAAGTTTGAGAATCGTCTGAATAACCATAGAAAAGCATTATTAACTAAAAAAAAAAGTACTATATTTTCCACCTATGATCCAGTGTAGAATTGCCAGTGTAGAACGAACTTTCAGCAAGACCTTTTCGCATTGAATTCTCCAAAATTTATGTAGTAGATGGTATGGAATTTGTACATCGAATACAACTAAAAAAGTTTAGTATATTCGGTGCTTGCAGAAGCATTTTTAAACGTATAAAGCTGATATTCTCACAGCTTGCAAAATGGGTTGATATTGTATTTGACAGATATACTTATGTTTCAAACTGCTAGGTTCTTTATTGTACGAGGGGCAGTCGGAAAATAAGTTTCCCCTGGCGACTGTGGACAAGGGTGTGTATGAAAGACAAAAAATGTAATGAGACATTAAAATGAAACATAACTTTATTTTTCCACATAAGTACCAAGTACATTGAGACATTTGTCATACCACTTTATAAGCTTCAAAAAGCCCTCCAGGAAAAAATCAGGGCTTTGCATACGGACGAAGCGTTGAACGGTTATAGGCGAAAGACGACACAGAAGGTGAACGCGAACGTGCAAGAACCGATACACCATTGGGCAGAGGTTGCCCGTGGCATAATTTCCATCTCCACCGCCGATCGACGATTGGGACTTTTACGCTTTCTGATTATTTGTAAAATCAAACGCTTTTTAAGTCATTTCTGGTATTTTAGAGGATTATGAAGATATAAGAAGATATAATATAAGAAATGGATATATATTATTAGATTATATAGAAATATTAGATTAGATAGAGATTAGATTATATAGAAATTAATTAGATTATATTACTATAATATTTATTATATTACAGTTATAAATTAATTAGATTATATAGAAATTAATAGATATTATATAAGAAACCAAGTTCAACCAGTAATGACTTAAGAAGCGTTCGGTTTAACAACTAATCAGAAAGCATGATAATCGCAATCGTCTATCGGCGGTGGACAGGGAAATTATGCTTGACTTGACCGTGATCAAGAAGATGGCGCTGTTGACATAGCCGTTCAATGCTTCGTCTGTATGCAAAGCCCTGATTTTTTCCTGGAGGTCTTTTTGAAGCTTATAAAGCGGTATGACAAATGTCACTTGGTACTTAAGTGGAAAAATAAAGTTATGTTTTATCTTTAATGTCACATTACATTTTTTGTCTTTCATACACACCTCTGTCCACAGTCGCCAGGGCAAACTTATTTTCCGACTGCCCCTCGTAAAAGGTGTTTCATAAAGCCCTTTAGAAAGGGTGGATACGAAAATGTTTTGCCATATATTTCTCACAGTAAAAATGTCTATAATCATGCAGTAAAACCACCCAAATATGCCTATTTTTAAGATGTTATTGCTATCGAGTAGATAAGAATGTATTGTAAAAACTTGCATCTAAATATTATAGTACTAGCAGACTACGCCCGCTGCGCTGGTCGGTTTCTCCAAAAGAACCTTGAATCAAACGAAATATATCGGTCAATTTAACCATATATTTTAAAGTAATCTGTACCTTTACCTGGAATATCCTAAAATAACATAAAAACGGATACTTATTTCACTAAGTTGTGTTTTTTAATACGGTTTACTGTTACGTTTACAATTTATTACTTACTGTTTTCCATTGATTTATATGTTTTATAGCTACATTTTTTAATTACGTGAATTAACCTATATTATTCACAACTAAAAAAAAATGGCGCATCTAGTATTTGTCGAAAAATTAAATAAAATCATGCACTCATGACATCATAATTCACTTTTATATTTTAACAGAATAATACGGCTACTATAATTTGTGACTCGTGCTGACACATTGCTGTTATTATTATTTTTTTACGCGTGAAGTTTTTGCTATAGTACTTCATTGTGAAATTTGTTAATTTTTTTAATTCAATATTTGAAAAAGTGCATAATCAGTGGATTTGAAATTTATATGAAGAAAAATACAATTTTTTACCTTTCTAATGCAGTTTCTCTAACAATTTTCTGACAAATACTTTTTGAGCAATTAATTTTTTCAATAATTTCAAATGTTTCATTTTCCGAGATTAATCTGTGGCAACGATTATCGAAAATCCCAGTCGTCAGCAACACGTACCTTTTTATAATAGAAGATGACCAACAAAACTGTTTTCAGATACAAAAATTGTAAAAACATTATATTTTTAAATTAGATTAAATTATACTAAATTCAGTTTACATTTACGTAAATATATTTCTTACATAAGATTTTATTAAGAAATCTAAGGTATACAGCAATTATGATATAGCACAATCAATAGAAAATTGCGAATGTAAAATTAAGGAAATTATCGGAGATTAGAGTCCCTCTGTAGAAATGTATCTTTGAAAAAAAAAATTACAAGAATAAACAGTTTATTAGAATACCATTGCATAAAAGCGTGTTTAATGTGATTATATATACACAACAAATTTAAATTGGAGATTTTAGAATATTAAGTTATTGTGTAAAGTGAGATTAAAAAACATTGATATATAGAGCAGACGTTGAAACCCCTGATCTCCTGATTTACTAGTTAAGAATAAAAAATATTTTTAACTTTGCCTTTGTAGTAATTTAATGTAATAAAATATAATTACTTATTTCCATTAAATGAACTAATAAATGTCGTTTAAAATAAATATTAAAACACTCCACAGCATGCACTCGATAACTGGGGGATGTGGGGTGGGGGTAATAAAAAAAAGGACCCTAAAATGGACCGGCACCATCCAGAATATTAATCTCAGGGCTCTTCTGAACTAATATCAATTGAGAAAATGCGGTTGTCTTTTTTTGCGCACTCAAGTCCTTCTAGAGCCGGTCTAATTACCATCTATAGTTGGAAAAGCATCCAAGTTATTTTATGCAGACTTGTATATCGTCTACAGAATTTATACACACCAAGTACTAGGCAAAAAATGCACTTTCAGCAATTATTGTTCATAAACAGTACTGCAACCGAATTTTTTTGTGTGCCCCTGTAAATGAACGATGAATGCGATGCACACCTTATTCTATTGAAAGCATCTTTAGTGTACTTTATTGGTATACATCAATTTCAATATGTTTGAAACAGTGCTATAGACATCATCTTTCACCTTATTAAACGGTGAAGTTTTGTTGCTATATTCCGAATGTGTTGGAAAGTGTTTCATAATCTATGCCTGACGTATGATTTTTCTTTCTTGTTTATGTATTTAGACTTGGTAAATTACGAACAATGAGCAGGGAAAACCGAGCTACGCTCGGTCAAAATTAGCTTTGAGTTCAAATATCATGACCCATAACCAAAATGAGCCACTAATCAAATTTTCTCGAACATGTGACCAAGCCCAATTGTCTTCTCGTGCCCGAAACCCGTAGGATATAAAATTTAGTCAAAATAATCTGAGCCATTTTTTAGATAAAATTAGCTTGACCCAAATGACCCACTAATCGGAATTTCTCGAGCATGTGACCTAGCCCAATGATTTTCTCGTGCCCCAAAACTGTAGGATACAAAATTTAGTTCAAATCGTCTGAGCCGTTTTTAAGATAAAAATAGCTTGACCCATAATGACCCATGACCAAAATGACCCACTAATCGAATTTTCTCGAACATGTGACCTAGCCCAACAGTCGTGTTGTGCCTGAAAACCATAGGGTGCAAAATTTTGTCTAAATAGTCTGAGCCATTTTTTAGATAAAATTAGCTTGACCCACAGTGACCCAAAAATGACCCACTAATCGAAATTTCTCAGACATGTGATCTAGCCCAATGATTTTCTCGTGCCTGAAACTCGTAGGATACAAAATTTAATCAAAATCGTTAGAGCTTTGTTTAGATAAAATTAACTTGACCCTCGTTGACCCACTAATCAGAAGTTCTCGAACATGTGACCCAGCTCAATAGTCTTCTCGTGCCCGAAAATAGTAGGATACAAAATTTAGTCAAATTCGTTTCAACCATTTTTTAGATACAATTAGCTTGACCCTGACTCATGGTGACCCAAAATGACCCACTAATCTATTTTTCTCGAACATGTGACCTAGCCCAATAGTTTTCTGGTGCACCAAAACGGTAGGATACAAAATTTCGTCAAAATCGTTAGAGCCGTTTTTAAGATAAAATTTGCATATATATATATATATAAAACCACACACACACACGATTTGCTCGTATTAGAATATATGATTTGGAATTGATTCCCAAATAAAATCACATTTGTATATTTTTGTTCATTTAAATTCAACATCTTCTTACTCACGCATGATTATTCTGTTTCTGCAGCCATTCTTATAGAATAATGATTATTCGCAACGAAAGTTACACAACATAAAGGGAAATTTTCGGAACTTTTTGAAATATGTCTTCCTAGAAACTGAAAATAATTCGATTTCATGACATTATCCCAATCCAATGCAGGAAAAATATGCTGAATAGAGTAGAAAGATCCTGTACATGACGTCATTTGTTTATTCAGGAAACCAGATATAATATGAGTGAAATATATAGGGATATCGTTCTTTAGGCACAGTAACCCGTATTCTATCTCCATGCCCATTTTTATAAGAGGAAAAAAACATCATTTAAGATTTTTTTAAATCACTTATTTAGCATATAAAAAATATTTTAGGTAGATATTATTAAAACAAGAACAATAAGGATATTCGATTTATCATTTTCGATAGCTTTTGTAACATTTTCCAACATAGTTGAAAAGTTTGTCTGTCTGTCTCCCGTCTGTCCATACTCTAACCTGTAACTCGCGGAAATATACTCGGATTGCCATGCAACTGCTATAAAATATTGATTTTTATTCGATTGTTCAGAAAGTTCCTTCCATTTGGAAAACCAATTCGTACCACAAAATTCTGCCCTTCAATTATTAGACATTAAATATCGGAATTAATGTCTAATAATTAAATGATAGAATTTGCCGGTACGAACCATCTTTACCAGGGTCGGACTGGGCCAGGGGAAAGGGCGCAGACCTTGGATTTTCAGAGGGCGCGAAAATGTTAAATAACTCATGTCAATCTTACTTATTTTTTCTGTGTTTTACTTGACAAGAGATAACACATTCGTATAGCACTAAGTAAGAAAATTGTTTAATATAATTGGGTTGTCCGGAAAGTTCGTGCCGGTTGGGAAAATCAATTCGTACCGGAAAATTCAACCCGTTAATTATTATACATTTGAATCGAATTTAATGTCTAATACTTAAATGGTAGAATTTTCCGGTACTATTTGATTTTCCCAACCGGCACGAACTTTCCGGACAACCCAATAATATTATTGAGTCTAGAAAGACGACTTCGCTATATTCCTCGTGTATGTTTGATGTTCCATCAAATCTTTACAATGCTACACAATTTTCCAAAACATGTAATGTTCAAAAACTCTAGAAAGTTGAAAATAGTAGTTGAATACATTGTAGTAGATTGACTATAGGTTACGGCTTTCCTACTTTAGCTTTTTTGTCAGTAGAAGATGCCTTACAAAGTCATGGGAAAAAAGTGATCACCCTTACTAATTATCCTGCAAATAAGATATAAAAAAACATAGGTACCAATTTATTGGGAATAATATCTACTATTAAATTCTATTCATAAATTTTGTTTCGGGGATTGTATACATATTAAAAAAAATGCACGAACCATGATTTTTCAAATGGTAAAACCTACTTTTGACACTCTCTTTGAGTTCCCTGGATCAAGGTCACTTGGGAATATACTTCTCTTAAATCTCCATAGCCTTATAAAAGAAAATGTGTTAGGGGTTTGTCTAAAAATTTCGAAAAATAAAATTAAAATCCTACAAGAAAAAGTAATGAAAACATTCATTTAGACACCAGTAAATTATACAGGAATTTTAAATTTATAATTAACTTTCTTTCGATAAAAGTAAATACAGCAAAATGTTTCAGGTAATATATTACGATTTATTTTTTGTGTATCTTTTGAAAACAGAAGAAGGTTTTCTATATCTCGAAAACTAATTATTCAAATGAGATGTAAACTTACACACTAGTGATTTTTTTATACAAAAATTAATGCAATTCATGATTTATAATTTTTTAATGTGAATTTATTAATAACTTTAAAAAAAATGTCTTTGAATACAATAAAAGCCTGGAATATGTTTAGGTCAATTAAGTGTATTTCATTAAAAAATTAATAAAAATTCAATCGGATGATTTTTATAAGTTTGTCAAATGTATTTAACATTAGCATCCTCAAACTTTAAACTCTTCTAATTCTATGAATATTTAAGATAAATACTATAAACTATACCTTTCCGCCAGCTGTCTCGATCCAAGGAACTCAAATGGGGTTAAAAAATGCGTGTTATGGTTTTAAATTCAAAGTTGGTATAATATTTAATATGTAGACGACTCCTGAAACATTATTTATGCATAGCATTAATTAGTAGACATTATTTCCAATCGATTGATACCTATAATTTTTTTTACAAATATTTTTACAGGAATTAGTAGGAGGGGATCGCTTTTTTTTTGTCCAGGACTTTAAATTAACACTTTAGTCTAGCTTGATTTTTTTTTTTTGTCCAGGAGTGTAAATTAACACATTAGTCCAACTTGGTATATCCATAGTCGTGTCCATTAACAACAACAAAAATAACATTGCTTTACTTTTTTAGCAATTTCAGATTTTATTACAAGCTTAACGATATATATATATATATGTATATTACCGTCATCTTTCTGTGAGTTACGACTCTTCCCTTTTATATATATATATATATATTTTTTTTACTCAAGCAAGACAGAATTATTGGGACATCATTAGTTCATTGTTTTCTAGCTTCGTTAGCCAACGATTGAGTTTGGCAGTCTTGCGATTGGCAGTTTGGCGATTGACATTGGCCAAAGATTTTTCTATTAGTTGGACCAACAGCTAACACTGCGTCTGAGTCAACGTTTGGCTGATCTTTGGTCTAAAGATATGAGTTGCCATTTGACCAACAGTCATGTTTACTGGAAAAAACTGCGCTAATAATAACAATAAAATATGATAATAATTGACCTTATTTTAATTAGAAACTTCAAACTAATTTGTCGATTTTTTTAGGCAAAATTTAATTATGCTTCTAGGATTACTGATTAAAATTGCTAAATATTTGTTTTTTCTTTAGCAAAGTAGTATATTTAAATGGGATCTCTGCAGGTGTCTACCTCATCACACACACACAGAAAAAGATTTAATATGCAAACTTCGTTCAAAAAATATTTATATCTAAAACAAAAATGTACTTTCCGTATGGAAATGGAAATAGAAATTCTGAAGTTAAAACTCATGCTTGATTTTTGTTTTATTTCATTTATTTATTTATTTATTTATATATTTTTGGAAAAAGTACCACACATTATAGCAGTATTTGAATGTTGAACTATATGATGAATGTATGATGTATTACTGTTTGTATGTAAATGCGGAAAGAACACTTACTTGTGAAAATAATATTAGACTTGAAGCATTTGACCTAAGGAGAGACAGGAGGGGGAAGAGGTATTTTATCTGCTTTAAAAATTACTTTATGCATCCGTTAAATACTGAATTGATATCGCACTATAAAAAAGTTTCTACTGAAAAGATAGATCGGAAATAGCTATTAGTAGTCATAAATCACTGAAATAATTGAGTAAATTTACTTTTTTCAGAACACTCTTACCATGATTTGCAAATTTTTTATCACAATTAGAGATCAAGGGAAATATTTAAGTTTCCATAATTGAAATAAATCCCCCGGGGATTGCAATCCTGTAAGCTACAGGATTTTGCAGTCAGCGTTTTTTTTTTTTTTTAACCTACAATAGTTTCTGAATAGTAATCATCGCTTTATTAAATGATCGATTTTTCTGTGATGAAATAAAGTAATTTTTTATTGAAAATACATACCAGAATTTTCTATTAGTTATTTAATTACAGAAATGCTGTTATTAAATATATCTAAGATTACTATCCGAAAAATATAATAGGTTTTTTTAATTAAAAAAAAAAAAAAAAAAACGCTGGCCGCGGTAATCTGCAGCTTGTAGAATTGCAATCCAGAAATGTGATCGAGGTTGTATTCCTCGAAAAGAAAGAGTATGTTTTCCAGTCAACAACAAAATCCACACAAAACGTTTTGGTTTTCTAATATTTATCTCTTTCTTTTATCAAACTGTTTTTCGAAAAGCATACTTTCGATTATAGGGACATTCAGGGCCGGCTTTAAAGGGGCGCAAGTTCGGTGACCAATGTTGAATTCAGGCGGTGGCCCGGGGGGGACATCATCCCTCTGAGCCTGGAAATGTCCCCCCCCCCGGAAGATTTGAGATTTTATGCTTTCAATGGGCAAAAAGTGGAATCCCCCCCCCTGGAGCTACAGAAATCCCTCCCGGACAAAAGTGTCTGAATTCAACACTGTGGGTGACCGCCCTGGGTTGACCGCCTAATAGCTAAGGGACGGAAAATTTAAAAATATTTAGCCTAAATGTAAGACCTAAAACATATTATTTTAAGAACCAATGAAAAAATTTCTCGCAGGGCGCGGGAGTAATACCTGGGCGTAGTATCCACAGCGCGGCAGGGCTTTTAAAACTTTCCCTATGAACAAGATCTTAAATAGTACGCAAGAAGATTCCTCAATAGTATGCAAACACGTCTGCTTTGGTTTCCTATTCAGGAAATTCCTTCGATGTATCTTCAATTTCTTCATGATAATAAAAATCTCTCTCTTTTGACATTTGTCTTAATTGATGATTATTCGTAAGAAAATTATCCAAATTTAGTACAATAATCAGAATGTATGCTTATAGCCAGGGGAAAACATTGCAGTGGCTTAGGGGCGCAAAATTTTCCCTGGCTGAGGGCGCACCGGCCCTCGGGCCGATGGGCCGGCGGGCCAGTCCGAGCCTGATCTTTACCAAACGAAAAGAACTTTCCGAACAATCCAATACTATGGCGTGTTCGGTATTGAAAATGAAGTGTGTAAGTGTGTAACATTTATAATTCGTTTACAGGGACACTCAAAATAATTCCTGTACATTACAGTCTATTTGAAAAATCGTATGCGGTGTATTTTAATGATGTTTGCACCATTTCAAACCAACTGAAATTGACATACATCATTGAGGTGCACTGCAAGATGCTTACTACAGCATAGCGTGTGCATAGCATTCACCATTCATCTACAAGGGCACACAAAAGAATTCGGTTATAGTACTGTGCATTTGCGATAATTGCTGGAAGTGTGTTTTATCATTTTCGATAGCCTTTGTAACATTTTCCAACATAGTTGAAAAGCGTTTATGAATTCAGTTTGTCTGTCTGCCGTCTGTCCGTACGCTATAACCTCTAATTCGCGACAACATACTCGGATTGCCATGCAACTGATATTTAACTATGGGCAGTAGATCATGTACGCTAATGGCGAACGGTGCATGTAAAATCCGTCGTGAGTGTAAAGTCCTCCAAGTTACTTGTGAATGACAGCTCTGGGGGTGCCTAGTCAGGTGAAGGTCTCGTCACCAGATCAAGGTTCTAAATTACGAGACCAACTCGAGTAGCGATGGCGTGGCGTATGGATGGGCGATGCAGCGAGGAAATAGCAAATATCCCAGCATCTCACATCCGTCCGGCATGACTTCGCTACACTGCGCAGTGCTGAACCGCCTGATCCAAAATCAATTAGCAACCGGCCAACTAGCAATTAAAAAAAAGCAATTAAAGCAACAAGACGCACTGAAGCCACGTCGGCCTATAGATTTAACAAACACGACATCTTCGCCAAGCGGAGAGTGGGCGATTCCTCGCCCGGTTGCCAGGTATCAACCCGTTAAGCTAGGCAAAAGCCTGGCAGGTAGGGTCCTGGTCAGCGGTCTAAACAACAACAACAACAACAAAAAAACTACGGGCCGTAGAGGTATAGTTCTTTGGGAATGTTTTATGTACTCCAAGCAAAGAGAATCGGGCTGTGCAGAGTTTGGGCGGTCTTGATGGGACACCCCGTATAGGCAACTGTAGCCTTACAAGTCGTCGTCGGTGTTGCAATGAATACAAACATAAAAGATCTAAGTCGGTGTATTCTTCATGAGCCCAATTCTTGCATTCAGTGCGCCGTATCTACATTTTGTTTGTCATTGAATCTGAATACGACTTTCCACGAACAAGACAGAAGTATTCTTCTTCTTCTGAATTGTACGCAACGCTAGTGGACGCATTTTTTTTCTAGACTTTTCCATTTTGTAAAAGTGGAGTCTTCTTTTCGAAACAAAGCTTTTTACGAGTTGCCTGACTTTCTTGGCTTTTTCTTTTCTTCTTCAGTTGCCAACTTTTTTTCTGATGGGCGCGTTGCATGGAGTTGTCAAAATAAAGGAGGATCAATGATGGTTCGGGGTACTGTGTGAGCTCAAGTTTAGACTAATTTAGTTTTTCTGTTAAGATGTTGAACTAAAAAGTGTATACATGTATTTTAGAAACACAAATTTTTGCATATGGTTGCGTTTAGGAGATGAATACAGCTGTGTTAATATACTTTCGTTCCCTAATTGAACTTTTACGTGGCCCAGATTTCGGGGACGGTGACTATATGGTCGAAAGCGACTATGAAAGTTTAAAATTTTGTCCCAAAATAGAACCGGTTCACGATATCGATTTTTGAAGGAAGAAAGCTTGTGCGATACATTTTTGACACCGCTTTATTCCGTCCATTTCTAATACATTTGCAGAATTAACACTATTGTATTAATTATCGTAATGCTTTCTAAACAACGCGTATATGTCTTTAATTTTTTTCTAAATTTTTTAAAAACATATTTATTTATTTATTTTTTAATTTGTAGAAAAGGAACACGAATAACTAAGTATTAGCTGTAAAACAAAAATTTCTGGAGATATTACTAAAATTCCTTAATTGCTTTCATAATTGCATTAGTAATTGCTTAATTTTTTTGCTTCGATCTTGGACTCGTTGTTTGAATAGTTATTATATTGGTATGTATACAGTTTAAAAAAAAATCAAAATTTGAAAAATAACTTTTTCACGATACCTTTTTGATGTAACTTTATTCTGTCTATTTTTGAAAAAGCTGAAAAATTAATGAATATTCAATGCCTCATTGTAATATGCTCTCGAAATCTAAACAACAGTAATAGCTTTTAAAATGTTTTCCCACTTGCCCTGATAAAGAGGTCAACATCCCCACGTACGATTACGATCATTCATAAAAGTTGAACAAGTGTCTTTCTTTTCTTATAAGATAGACAATAGAAGTATTAAATATCCGATAAAACCAAGCCAGTATGAAATTCTCTCGTTATATAATATTGCTCTTTAAATTTGATGTATATTTATAACTATAATATGAATAACCTTTTTATAAAAAGCTGGATTTTTGTAAGTAGATATATTTTAATCGGTAAAATAAATACTTAAATGAGTCAAGTTTACATAAAAAATCTACAGGTATTATGGAAATTATCGTTATATAGAGGTTTCACAATCTATAGAATTAAATTGCAATCTGCAGCTGAAATCGCATTACTGAGTAGTTTACAGCTGAAATCTTATTGCTGAAAAGTTCACAGCTGAAATTGTACTACTGAAAAGTTTTAAGCAAAAACATTTTACTACTTTATTAATGTTTTCACAAGTTATTTAATTATTTACTAGTTGACCCTCCCGTCGTTGCCTGAAATGTTTTTACTCCCCTTCTTTCTTCTCTGCTTCGGAAACCCTGCAACGAATGGCGGTGGCGCTCCATTTTGCAATGTTCATTACGGTTTTAATTTATATCTCGGCTAATTATCAAAAAAGAAAAAATCTGATTCTCAGGTGCTTTCGGACTTGCCTTTGGACTATCTTCATCCAAATTTTCAGACCTCTATGGACGGTATAGATTTTCCTAGCCATCGCCAACACATCTACACACAGAGAGAAACTTTTATTAACATAGATTTATATTTTATCAGTTTCCCCCAGACAGTTTCAGAAGGGTGCTGCACCCTGCCTACCCTTTGGTTTACAAAATAGCACCCTTCTTGCCCCTCATAAAAATAATTAGCACTCTTCTTGCTCCCACCAGTAAAATAATTAGCACCCTTCTTGCCCCTCAGTAAAAAAAAGTGTCCTTTCTCCTTTTTGCATTAAAAATTTTGCTTTCATAGTAAAAACTGACCCAGTGTTGTCTTAAAAAGAGTGCCCTGACTTTTAAATATCAAAAATGGCTTTAAAAACCAAACAAATACCTTTAACAATTAAAAAAAAGGTACTCTTAAGAATCTGAAAAGTGCCTTCAAGATTTCAAAAAGGGCCCTTAAGAATAAAAAAGTGCCCTTAAGAATAAAAAAAGTGCCCTTTTCTCACCAGAAGCACCTTGCCCTTCTTTAAACCTGAGGGAAACTCTGATTTTATTATTATTACTTGTTACTTGTTAGTAAAACTTTTCCATAATATCCATCTAAAATTGTCGATAAAATAATGGAGTTGAAATATTATTCGCAAAAGTAACATTGTTTTATAACTGATTTTTCAAATCTCGAAAATATATTGGTTTCTGAGGTTTCTAAAGGAAAAAAAAAACGCTTTTTGATATCAAGGTGTAACTCGGAAGAAGTTATTGTATATTTTTATACGTGGTTATATATTATAATTCCGTAGATAAACAAACATTCGTCTTTTTACACAGTGTGTTCTTATTATACTATTGGTCATCTGAATATATCTTGGTATTGTCATTGACTATTGTTATTGGCAATTTTCAGTGGCAACGGATGTACGGATTTTGTATGTAAATTAAAAATACTTGCCTACTACCTTCGAGGACACGTTTTCAACAACAAGAATAAAAATGAAAGCGTATTTCGAAAAAAAAAATGGATTTATGTAAGTTTTTGCAATAACCGATTCAATTAAAAACATGTACGCTAAACGTTCGAACAAGAAGCTTGCAGTTTAAAATAAAATAAAATAAAAAAGAATAGCAAAGGCATTAACATACATAGGCGAAAAGGCAAATAGACAGTCATCACATTGTTTAAAAATTTATAGGAAAAAAAAATCAAACATCTTGTAAACGTGAAGTATTTAAAAAAAAAATCGTGGAAAACAGTAACGATAATAAGATTTCGAAGAGGAAGCTGTCTGTTTAAATAACGAAATATTAAAATGTCGTGCATGAGCTAACTCTGTTTTTTGCATTTCTGTGTATTTATAAATTTCTTCATCTTTTGTCACAAAACATATTTACATTATTAAAACTGAAAAAAAAAAAAAAAAAAAATCCTATAAATAATACTTTTTAATGCAACAAAAATTCTTGAAAATCCAAAGAAAATTATTAACATACACACACATAGTTATAAAAAAAGCCATTTTCCTCTGTTCAAGTCAGTTTAAAAAATGAAAGAAATAAGTGTTAAAACGATTCCTAAAAGCACAGTTTTATATAATATCTCGAAAGCAGAGTATCAGTCTATTTCTGAAAAGGCAAGTATTTTTTCTTTACATTCTTTTATTTAGTTCAACTTTTGGTTTTTATTCGTAAAAATGAATTTTGTAGTCGAATTTTAACTCACTACCTGATACGCTAGAATTATAAAAATTATGTACAAAGGTGTGTTCCTGATGACAATTCAATATTTTTATATTTTTATTACTTAAATTAACATTATATATTATTTATGTTGTCAACATCCCTTTTTCTAAGCAAATACAAAACGCAGAACGATAAATGAGATACCATATGAAAGGATTTTTAACCGGCTTCTGACATAATACACTCTCATTTCGTTAAAACATTTCGTTAAATAGTTTCGTCTTTTGATTGAAAATTGCAGTTAATTAAAAATTAAATCGGCATTATTTGCATAAAGGAAATGAAAGGTTTTTCTCAATGAGTGTGACCACAAAAATAAAATACTGCATATCGTGCTCAACAATGATAATTATAATAAAAATAAATAGTACAATAAAGATAAAGTGGTACATTGTTTCTGCACGGGTTTATTTTTGATTTTTGATTAAAAAGCAAAATGGAAATTTAAATGTTAAATTTATTTTTCTTTGCCCTATGTTTTTTTTTTTTTAAACAGATGATGTCATCCTCTAATTTAGTTAAAATACGATTAATAATTTCTTTTTGCCTTTTCTATCTTCAATCAGTTTTTAGAAGGAACTTTTTGAAACTTTTAGAAGGAAAAAAAAATATTAAACTGTAAACACAAACGTCTGGAATTCAGTTAAAAAAGTGTCTTAAATGGATGGTTACATTTTAAGTGAAAAAAAAGTGTCTTACTTTTTAAGACACCTTTTTGCATCTGAAGTTAAGACATTGGAAACGTCTTAAAACGTCGCCATTTTTAAAACACTTGATATGTCTTAAAAAGACGCCATTTTTAAAACACTTCAAATGTCTTAAAAAGCCGCCATTTTTTAGACCTTCAAAACAGCTAAAATGCTACCATTTTTAAGACATTTGAAATGTCTGAAAAAGGCGCCATTTTTTAGACATTTGAAACATCTAAAATGCTGTCATTTTTAAGGCACTCGAAAAATCTTATATGATTTTCTTTCTCTTATTTACACTGGCTGATTGACAGCAGGCTAAAACTTAGATTTACAATCAAGCTACAAAGCAAAATAAATGGTTGCCAATTATGGAAGACTATTACAACAGTCTGCATTATACTGTCATAATTTATTTTGTATTGCAGCAAGCCATGTGCAATATTCTCAAGTATATTTTTTAAATACTGTTAACCTTTTATATTCATTTTAATTATGAGAACATTACCTATTAAGCAAAGAATTTTTTTCAAAATTACAATTTTAATTGAATCTATTTTGATTCTTACATATCTGTAGTAGCACATTATTCTTTAGAAAGGACCCAATCTGCGAAGGGTATTCCTATCCTATCCTTCTAGGAATTAAAATTATTTTTAAAAAGTTACAATCTTCTTTAAGTACTTTCAGAAAACGTTTTTTCCTGATCAGTATCCAAAACTAACATATTTATCGGCATTTTTACACTGAAAAAAAAAAAAAAAAAAAAAAAAAAAAAAAAAAAACGCTGGCAATATGGGTGTCCTCCCCCCCCCCCACTCCATGTATTGTTTACCTTTATTTTTCTTATTTTAACCTGGGACATATGTTAAAGACTTTGGACACTAAGTATTATCTTTTTGTTGACTTATATCACTGTTTTAATATCATTATTATACAATCAATTCTGTCATACATATGTAAGGTACAAATTTCATTTTTTGGTCATGTATATCACGGATATAATTTTAGTCATTTGCCTAGAGAAAAAATATTTTTCAAAAAATTATAACAAAGGTAGATTTTATTTGTTTATCAAACTTTTAATCAATTTAATTTATTATTCAGTATTTCCATACAGGATTTTGTATATCCATTTATTTGTATTTGAAAATACCTACTAATTTAAATCATGAATATATATATATATTTTGTTTTCCAACAAGTTTAGTTATATTTTCTGCATCTATTTAAAGATTTTTGTTTATTGAATGTAATCACTAATCTTCACCCCCCCCCCTCCTACAGATCTAGAAAACTTTTTATGTAACCAAGTAGATTATACCATATTTTTGGTATATTGTATGATAACATATCATTACAGGATTTCCCACCATTTGTCAGGATTTCCACTGACTCCCTCAGTATACATGTAGTATAGTCGTTCATATGCGCGATAATATTTACTTTACTAAAATATATATCAATTTCTGTTTTTAAATTTAACCAAGAAAGTGCAGTAGATGGTTTTCCTTTTGCTATGTCTGACTTATGCTCCCTTATGCGGTCTTGTAATATCCTAGTTGTCATACCTATGTATGTAAATACTTCATTTTTAACACTTTCCAACCTTAGTTGAAAAGTGTTTATGACTTCGGTTTGTCTGGCCGTCTGCCGTCTGTCCGTACTCTAACTCCCGTAAATATGCTCGGATTGCCCTGCAATTTTTATATGTTATAATCGTTATCTATAGCATGTTCCCCATTTCAACGGAAGTGTGTAGCACTTATAGTTTTTTTACAGGGACACTCAAAAGAATTCCGTTACATTGCGGTCTATGAGGAAAAATCATTTGCGGTTTATTTAAATAATGTTTCACTATTTTAAACGCATTGAAATTTATATATATCACTAAGGTGCATTAGAAGAAGCTTAATATGGAATAGGGTGTGCATAGCACTTATACTTACTTTACAGGGACAGTCAAAAGAATTCCGTTACATTACGTCTATGGAGAAAAATCGTCTGCGGTTTATTTAAATAATGTTTCACTATTTTAAACGCATTGAAATTTATATAAGGTTCATTACAAGAGACTTACTACAGAATATTGTGTGTATAGCAGTCATCGTTCATTTACAGGGACACACAAAAGAATTCTCTACTGTATGTTAACAATAATTCTTGGAAGTGCGTTTTAAGTTACTGAATGCGATTTTAATTTTAAATCGCTTTTTGTCTATTACGTGGTGTGTATAAATTCTGTAGATCCTATACAGGGAAGCACAAAAGTTCGGGAACACATTTCCGTATTATTTAACTCCAGACGGAGGATTTTAAACTGTGCTACGTGTTTCCTAACTGAACTAAAATTTAGCATCCTATGTAGTATATATACAAATCTATAGATCCTATACAGGGCTGAATAAAAGTATTCGGATTACTTAGATGTTATCTTTTAGCTTATTAAAGAGTATGATTCGTAAAATTATTTTGGAAGCGTTGGAAAGTGTTACATAATCTATGCTTGACGCATGATTTTTCGTTCTTGTTATTTTTACATTTAAATGGGATGATATAAATTCCTGCTTTTTCATGCATATCTATGAGGTCAGTTTTTCTGGTCTTTCAAATGGTTTCATATTTTAATTGATACACAAAGGTGAATTTTGTTACAATTTTAGAATAATTTTTCTATATATTTAATGACTTCTGGGGATATAATATATATTCTATATATTTAATGACTTCTGGGGATATAATATATATTCTATATATTTAATGACTTCTATTTATTTAATGACGATTCTGGATACATAATGGAACGATGCAATTTGAAGAAAAAATTCAAAACAGAAAGAATGAGGCTGGATAGGGAAATTATCAATATTAGGTTTTTACAACTCTGCAAGGAGCACAGGGTTATCCCCACATTTTTGAGGAATCGTAATAAAGTAATTCAGGAAGAAATTTCTGAGATCGGATATAAATTAGACAGTATTACCCTGAAGGCATATATTAAAAGCAAGTTTAAACTGATTGATCTTTTGACCAGGAAGGTAAGGGACTTATACAGTGAATTGTCACGGGTTTTAGATAACAGGGATTTTGATGAATTTTTGCGTTTGGTTAACATTTACCAGCTAATTCAGAAAAAACAAAAAGAAAGGTGTATTTACGGGAAAATCAATAGACTTAAAGACAAGAAATCCTATGAAGGGCTACAGCAAAAACCAGTACCATATGTTAACCTCACCAATAAGAAAATAGACGGAAAACTGCATAATTTTCTAAGTATGGGACCTAAACAGATGTTTCAGAGAAAAATAGATATCAAAAGTGTGATAACGAACTGTGAAAAGATCATTAACATTATACCCACTAATAAAAAAGAGGAAGTTAGAAACTTGTTATTCAATAATGCTCAGAAATATTTAAAAATACCTATGGTAACGAACGATAAAGATCTAAGTGTAATCAAGCAAATTAAAAATAATCAGGAGGTCACAATTATACAAACGAATAAATCAAATAAACTTGCAATATTACCTACTGCAGATTTCATTGCCAAAATGGAGCATTGTATTAGTGAAATGAATTGTTTAAAACTGAAAAAAGATCCAAACTTAACGATTAACAGAAAAACACAAGAAATAATAGAACATGGTTTTTGGCCTAGTGAAATAAAAGTCAAACTTATGATTAACAAAACCGCAACTACCCCCCGCTTAATAGGACGTTTGAAAGATCATAAACCTGATCTCCCTCTCAGACCTATTGTTTCAAAATATTCAGCATCAACCTATTCAATCGAGAAAGCATTTGTACCACTACTAAAAGTAATGTTACCCCCCCCCCCACACTAAATATGCAATCAATTTTACCATAGATTTAATCAAACGAATCAAATATTTTAAAATTGAAGACAATACTATACTTGCAAGTTTTGATATCAAGTCATTATACCCCTCAATTAATGTACAAGAAGTCAGAAATATTATTGAAGATCAAATCAGCAATAACCCAGTGTATGACGACAACATTAAAAATACTCTTATATCCAGTTTAAATTTAATTACTAATAACAATGTTTTCATTTTTTAACGGAAATTATTATAAGCAACAGAAGGAGCCCCTACGGGCTCCCCCCTCTCCGGTTTATTAGCTGAACTAAAAGACCCAAGAACAGATTATTTCCACCTCGGATTTAAAACCTGATTTATGGATCAGATATGTCGACGACATACTCATAATTTGGAAGCATGGAATCTCAAATCTGGAAAATTTTTTAAAACATGCCAATACTTTAGACAGAATACAATGGACATAGAAACAATATTAGACATACAACAGTTTACAATGGAAATAGAGAAAAATGGGTCATTGCCTTTTCTGGATGTTGAACTAATTAAGTATAAATTAACACATTGTTTAGACAGAAATATTTACAGGAAACCATGCCGATACAGTAATGCAATATCTAATAGCAGTATACCATTTAATTATAAGAAAGCAGCATATAATTTTTATGTCAGAAGGGCATTTAACGTATGTTCACAAAATTATATTAACGCAGAATTTACCACGATTAAGAAAATTGCAACTCAGAATGGGTGAACTCAATGAAACTTATTAACTCAATAACTCCAAGAACTCAATGAAATTTATTAACCAGGTAATTTATGAATTTAATAACAGAAAAATAATAGCCAAGAATAAAGCGCAAGTTTCAAAGTTTTGTAGTACAGATTATATCCCCCAACTTTATGAAAGAATCCGGTATGCTTTAAAGAAATATGACATAACATTAATTGCCAAACCTCCAACAATATTACAAAATCTAGTACACAGAAAAATTGACCCCATAGATATGCATGAAAAAGCAGGAATTTATATCATCCCATTTAAATGTAAAAATAAAAATGAAGTATTTAAATACACATGACATACATACACATATTTTTATTTACATACACATAGTATGACAACTAGGAAATTACAAGACCGCATAAGGGAGCATAAGTCAGATATAGCAAAAGGAAAACCATCTACTGCACTTTCTCGGCTAAATTTAAAAACAGAAATTGATATATATATTTTAGTAAAGTAAAGATTATCGCGCAAATGAACGACTATACTACATGTATACTGAGGGAGTCAGTGGAAATCTTGACAAGTGGTGAGAAATCCTGTAATGATATGTTATCACACAATATACCAAAAATTTTTTATAATCTACTTGGTGTGTTAATGGTACATTTGGGTTGGAATAACCCACCTTTCTCAATAGACTAGTCCGTCCCCCTTCCCCCCTTTCTGCATATGGGGTTTCGCCTTCGGCTATTTAAACAGCTTACTTTCCGGAGGTTACAGAATTTTTTCTCATTTCCACCCTTTGATGATGGCCAGGTTCTGGTCAAAAGCGCTCGGGATTCCGACGAATGTTTTTAACATCTTAAAATGGTTTTAATGTTTTAGAACCTTTTTATTTTTACACCTATTGTAGTAATCCACAAATTGTGATTCATTTTAAATGGTTTCATATTTAAATTAATTATTTATGTTTGATAGTTTAAATACCAGAAAGTTTTCTAGATCTGTAGGAGGGGGGAGGGGGGAAGCTTAGTGATTACATTCAATAAACAAAAATCTTTAAATAGATGCAGAAAATATAACTTAACTTGTTGGAAAACAAAAAACAAAAGACTTGAAAGCTATTTATCGTGTTGTACATGTGGTTTGAAAACTAATATCGTATCTTACAAATATATAATAGAAATTATGTGACGTTATTAAAACAAAGATATAAGAAAACATAAAGGTAAAACTCACTTTTATTTTTTAAAATACTTTCTTTTATAATCCAACGAGCTGTTGTATTTATTATATTTGTGAATGCATTACGCCGTCATGTAATAACGCCGTCCATATCTCTTATGGTCATCACTGCACCTGCTTGCCCTGCCCTCCCTCCCTTCTCAATTGAGATGTGATCAACAACACTAACGTTATGTCTTAATTTAAGACATTTTACCATATTAAGACACTTTATATTAGTTCATTTCTTACCACCAGTCCATTAAGACACACAAGTGTCTTAAATTAAGGTATCTATTATGTCTAAGCTCTATATTAAGACATTTACGTGTCTTAAATGCTTTGTCAGTCGTTTTTTTGTCTTACTTTAAGACTCCTTTATTTGCAGTGTATTGATTGATCGAAGCAGTGGTATTTTACACGTGTAGCATAAAACGGAACATTTTCCCAATGGTAATTGTAATTTGTTAAATTATATATATATTTTTTTCATTCTTTTGCAGAACAGAACCGCAGAATACACCGATCCGTATCCATTCGAAGACTTCGCTCCTACACTGTCGCAGTGTTTCGTCCTTGTCTTCGTCGGGTAAGTCCATATTAATAGACAGCTTTTCTAACGATGAAATGCAGATTTAAGTCATTGATTTCTTTTCTAGAATCGGTATATTGTATTTGCCGAGTCACTTGTTTTAAATTTGTCCCGTATTTAACATGGAAAAATAAGATTGAGAAGAATTTTGACGATTTTAGTTTAAATTTTATAAGGCTTTAATTAATTAATAACTTGGTTACTTTCAACGTGTTATGTTGTCTAATCAATGTTCATCTTGTGGTAAAATAATTACATTATGAAAACACGCACTTTGTTTTAAGATAAATATAAAGAACTAATTTTGGCCCCTACTCGACCCACCTCTCCCCGCAAAATCTCCTAAAAAATCCCCATGTTTAGTTAAAATTGAAACATTCATTCATGTTGTTTTTCTTATCTAGATACAACTTTTCATTACTAAAGGAGTGAAACAGGTAGAAATAAAAATTCCATGAAATTTCTGAATAGCGGCATGCATTTTGGTGTATTTAATTAAAGAATAAATTACGAGAAAATGTATTAACTCGTAATTCAGTGAATATATTAATTATTTTTACACTTTTTTTATTTAACTTAATTTGGTTTTTCCATGTAAAAATTTTTTTAAATCGATTTTTCACTCATCTACTGATATGCTAGGATTATAAAAATTATGTTCCCAGGTGTGTTTCCAATGACAATACAACAATTTAATATTTTTAGAACTTAATTAGGACTTAATAATTTAATTTTAAGGCAATTTCCCGTTACCCGGGGTTAGTTTTCTCTATGCAAAGATAAACAATTTATCTTTGGATGAAAAGTATTAGATACAGAGATCATTTGATAAAGAAAAATGTGCAAAATGTGCCTTAAGAGAGTTAAAAAATATTGCGTAAAATTCAAAAATTGTTGTACGAACACTGAATAAAATCGATTGAAAAAGTCCTTCCGGCCTGTACCGGGAGGAAAAGGTAGCTTTCCTATATCTTCGTTTTAAAATTTGAGCTAATGTTACACGAAAACAGCAAGCTAAAATGCAAAGAAACGTTTACAAAAGATTCGTTAATACTGAATTTGAATAAGAAATTCGCCAAATTATTGAGCAATAGCCAAATTGGCTTCATTTATGAAGACTTATTTTGATCGCCAAATTTGGCGATATTTTGCCAAATGTCGCCCAATTTTGTCGCCAATGTCGCCAATTTTGGCGTTAACGGATATGAATATATAGTTTTATGCGTATGATTGGGAAAATTATTACAACAATGAAAGAAAATAATTTGCGAGTAATCGCGTTAATGTGCTGTTTTGTTTCAAAATGCCAGCCACCCTAGAATTTCAAACTGCTCTATCTCAGCCATTTTTTAAGATAGAGGTAAACCAAAAAAAGCTCTGGAATCCTTGTATCAAGGCCTAACACGTAATTAAAAAATAAATTTGAATTTTTAAATTTTTTGTATATTTATTTTAGATTTTAAGTTATTTTACATCTTTAAATGGCCGCCATCTTGAAACAAGATGGCGGACCAAGCTGGCCAACGAACTCGGTCGAGACATTAGTGACCTTAATACACACAATTAGTTTCATCAAAATCGATTCATAATTACGGGCGTTATCGTATGACATAGGTCAGATATATATATATATATATAAATATAGATATATATATATATATGGATATATCTATATGTATAAATCAACATTTGGACGGAGGGTGGTTTTGGGGTCTGGGGGTCATGATCGGTGAAAATATATCGAAATTTTCCGGAACTGCTTTCCTCCGAACGGCTGCAATAGGTAGCTTTATACTTTTTTGTATTGAAAGCTACCTAAAAGGGGACAAAATTTACCATATTAGGGTAAAAGATTGCAACCGGATTCATATTACTAATTTCAAAAAATTGCTACAGAACGATAAAAAAAAGTTAAAAATCGTATAAAAATTTAATAACAAAAAAGTCTTATAAAACAAGCACATTCACACACACACACACGCCAAAATAGATAAATAAATTAAATAAATCTATAATAAATAAATAAATAAATAAATGTTTTTATTAATATAGATACAGGCGATCAATGGATTAAAATTTTGAATCAAGTATGTTTTTCATTTAACATATATCGTACTTTTTAAGTGATTAGATCTCAATGATCTTTTTTTTTTTTTTTTTTTTTTTAAAAAAAAGATATATTTTGAACACTGCTTGATAGGGTAAGACACAGACACTTCGATTATTGAAAGAGGACGAAGTAAAATGCCAAAAAAAAAAAAGTTTATCCTTTGAAAACATTAACAGTTTTCTCATCTTTATTGGCGTATCAGCGGAAGGAAGGTATATATTTTAAAATACAAATTAAAAATATTATTATTAGCCATTCTGGTACGTAAATAAAATTTGCCAATTAGGCAGCTTTCTTTACATTTCTTTTCTTATTTTTTTCTTTTTTCTTTCTTTTTTCTTTTTCCTTTTTTTTTTTAATTGTTGTAATTCTTAGACAACTATTATGGAAATAGCTCTATGTGTTCATTTGTTATTATCGGTATCAACACAAATTTTCTTGTTTTATAAATGGATGCCTTTAAAATAAACTCTCCGGGGGCGGAAAGAAATAAAGCATTTTTTTTTTTTTTACGTCTGTAAAAGTGCATTTAACATTAACTATTGTAAAACGTTCTATCATAATAAACATATATTCGGCTTTAAACACTAAACTAATGCTGAAAGAGTGTACTTTTCACCTTTCTCTTTTGATTGAAATGCTTCAAGATATAAAAGTATAAATGTCAGTCTAACGACACTGTAATTCTAGAGAACGTAAGATAAGATGGGAGTTCTACAAATCTGAATTAAAACAGAAGTTGGAGCCGAAAGACAAGACATTAGTCTATCGAAGATTATCTGATGAGATAATCTTTAGAATGAGGTTAATTTTTATTAACGTTTAAGTAATATTCAAAAGTTTAAATCTTGATAGAAAAGGGGATATTAAGTAACAGAGTAATTCTAAACCCTATAATCACGAACTTTTGAAGGTTTATTTTATGAAGTACTTCATGTTAGATCATGCTATTAATATATTTTTTTGACACACGATCTGACTTTTTTAAATACGATTTAGGTCACTCTCACAGAAAGATTAAACTAGACGTTGGAGGCCACCGTAATACTTACCCATCATAGATATGCATAATATAAAATATGAAAATTAAACATGTGTAAACTATTTATAAAATGCATTGCAATTCGAATAAAATCGTGGTTTGATGACGTCATAAACTTTAAAGGCTCTATTACTGAATTGCGTAAAAGAAACATCCTCATATCTCTAAAAATAATAATCATATTAACTAAGAGTTTACTGCGTCGGATTAAGCGTCTCATTTCCAATTGAAATATATCTTTAAATTGAAATTTGAATGAAATACAGGGTCGAGTGTGGAAAATAGGATTTCAAATACCTCGGCAACTCATTATCCGATCGACTTCACTCTTTATGCAAAATTTATGTTTTTATATTGTCTTTAATATTCACTGCTTAAAATGAACAATTTCGAAAAATTTTATATACCTTTTATCAGAACGAATATTTCGAGAGTCCGAAAAAAATAGTTCCGGATAATGAAATTCAATGAGCTTCTTCCCATTATTACATACTAAGTACATACCAAATTTCAAGTCTCTATCTCAATTTGTTCGGTAAATAGAGCGTTTACAGACACACAGACGGACGGCAAATTTCTTTTTTTCTAAAAATATGTTTTTCGGAATCTCCAGTGTCTGAAACGTGTAAATTCGTGATTTTTTTTTTTCTTTTTTAAAACGATTACAAGATTTACCCTATACTATGTATGATGGGTAAGTTAAAAAAAAAAAAAAAAAAAGCTTTAAACTCTTGAATTTATAGAATGTAATTTTCTGAAAAACGATGCACATCAGGATTTCATTACTTTTCAAATTTCTGTATGTGTTTGAAACCTCCTTGCACTGTGTGCAGTATAACTGTTTGATAAAATAACTGAAAAACTAGTCAATATCAGCAAAATTGGATATGCCAAATCCACGGAGGAGATAAAAACTAAGTTTTGAATTCTTAAGTACTTTGGTTTTCAGATGACTAAAATCGACCATTTCTTTTTATTAAATGAAGTGTTAAAGCTGTCAACAATTTGTATTATAACTATAAATTAACTTTTTCTTCACTTAGTTATGATATGATTAGTGATGGGCATAACGATTATTTTGATTATTCGAATGAATCATTCGGGTATGTGCTGAAGCATATCTGTCAAACTTCAAAAATTGTTTTATTCAATTAATACCAGAAATTTTGAAAAAAAAAAAAAGAAATAAGTTTCTGAATTTTTATCTGGCGTCTAATCAAATTCTAATTAAAATAAAAAACTTTTTTTTTTTTTTTCAATTTCTGGTAGTAATTGAATAAATTTTTTTTTTTAAGTTTGACAAATATGCTTCTGCGCATGCCCGAATGATTCATTCGAATACAAAATAATCGTTATGCCCATCACTAATTATGATAGCCACGGTGTATAAGCTGAGAACTTTGCCAAACTTCGAATGGAACTAATAAATTAGAAAAGATTCAATAACTTCAAAACAGAGCAAAGATATATCTAAAAAACAAACTGTCTGTCTTACTTCCAAACTACCTAAGATAATTTGGCATGTACTGGTCATCGACGGCACTTTTTATGGTTATTTTCAATGTCCATGGAGGGAGGCTATTTTGGTTAGGAACAAAGTTTATAAGTTAATTCCTTAGTAAAAATAAAACCATTTTTTTTTAAATATTAAGTTAGAACTTAACTAAAGACTTTTAACAAGTTATTATTAAATAAAAAGGGTAAAACAATTTAAATTGTTTAAACGTCAGTAAATTTTTTTTGTGTGTTTTAAATGTAGGAATGTATGTCCATAGAGGCGAATTTTGACTTATAAAAGATTAAAGTTAAATATTAAAATTATTTTGTCAGAAATGTATTTTTCATAGCTTACTTAAAACTAAAAAAAAATATTAGGAAATTTTCTGCACTTACTAATATTTATCCCTTTGTGACTATATAAAGCCCTTTTTCGTGAGAATGATACATTTTATGATTTTTTGGTTACTGAAGCTGACAATATTGAATCGCATGATATAAAAATGAAAACAAAATTTTATAAATCTTATCTATGACGGAATTGTTAATATTTATAACATAAAGGGTTTTTAAAAACATATTATTTACAGATTGCTGGAAAAATTCTGAAAATCCTCTTAAAAATGTTTATTTTGAGTGTGAAATTCTACTTCCAAAATTAACTTCAATTCCAAATTGAATGCATTACGCCGCTGCATCATTTGAAAGACAAATTTTTAAAATGTTCAAAAAATCTTTTAAAATAATAGTATTATTTGAAAAGATACGAAAGGAAGAGTGACCCAGCAACCAAGACAAAATAAAAATAAAAATAAAAAATAAAATAAAATAAAATAAAATAAAATAAATAAATAAAATAAATAAATAAAATAAATAAATAAAAATAAAAATAAATAAATAAAAATAAAAATAAATAAATAAAAATAAATCTTATTAATAATTAGAAAATGTCTGATGTTTTTCAAAATTTATCTTTTTTTCTTTCTTTTGAAATAGAATGTTTTTAGTTTATCATCACTGGTAAACAGTGCCTGATTTACGACAGGGCATTCGGGGCATGAGCCCAGGGGCCCCCAAATGCTACTAAAGTATTTTCAATTATTGGCCAAAACAGTTTTAACTGTCAAAAAACAAAATTAAAATGGTAAAATCTGTTTGTCAGAGATTGTCTATACGTCAAAATAACTTCACTTTTTGCTGATTGTTTTTTTAACAATTTATTTGCAGTAATGTACAGAACTCCATTTTTGTGATCGCCATATTATTTCATTTTTATTTATTTTACATGTAAGGCCCTCATGGTTAACATGGACAAAGGCGTGTGGTTCTGTTAGTTACTTGTGTAAATTTAGTGTTTTTTGTTGTTGTTTTTTCATACAAAGTTTGTATTTGAAAGAAAAAGTTGTTTGATTAATAGGATATACTAATATTTTAAATAATTATAGCTTGGTACTGCGATAAATTTATTATTAGTTGTTGCCTACTTTATCATTCCAGATATATGGACTTGAATAGAGAAAGGTAATCAGCACCACACAGTTTATTATAAAATTCAATTAAAAATTCATAATTATCAAATAATTATTTAAAAGTAAAATAATGATTATCAAATTTATTTTTTTAAATTAATATTTTAAAGAAATTATCAAAGTCAATAGTGGTTATTTTAATAAGTGCTGCTTTCGAGATTATATTTTTTTATTAAAAGAATCTGTGTGAGGGGGGCCCCCATATGCATCTGTGCCCAGGGCCCCCAAATTTCTAAATCGGTCCCTGCTGGTAAAATAGGTATAGTTTGGAATTTGGAATAAAATGTCGTTTCTTAACCGTGCTAGGTTTTTTTAAAAATCGATATAAGTGACCATGCCGTTATAATGCAAAAATTAATTCGATTCTAGAATAATTATATAAACTACTCAAAGTGAAAAGTAAAAGAAATAATAAAATATTAACTGAAAAGCACTATTGTTTTGTTAATATTACATAAATGAATATCGTATAATGACATAAGTAAACAACAATACAAAATAAAAAATTAGACTTATTAACTGCTGATAATTACCTTTAGTTGAATAGATATAGCATTTTACTGTAAGGTTAACCTTCTTTGATCCCTCGCTTGATAAAAGCCAGAGTGAAATTGCAGATAAGATATCAAAATTTCCAACATCTAGTATATCCAGATATACCCGCCTTAAATCAGTTACGGTTTCATTTTTTGTCTGATTTCGCCAGTTAGGTTTAATATCACCTTAATTAAAAAAAATAATAATAATAAAAGAAAAAGCTCTTTCAGATTCACCAAATGCATAAATAATTACGTACAAAGTATTAATTAATACTAACATAACATCCTTTTTCAGTAAATATAATTGAAAGGAATAATTTATGTAACTTTTCTAATTATTTTCCCCAGTTACATTTGACCGGTTTCACTTTCACTTAGCTGTTAAAATCTATAAAAAGAAAACAAAACAAAAAATAAGTTCGTATTTCTACTCTTAATTTTTTTAACGGGAATTTCTCTCTCTCTATTTTTTATGTTCAAAAACAGTAAATTTAGGCTTTACTCATTTTTTTCCCATGACATATATGGGGAAACCCATTTTTAATCGAAACAAGTATCGATCGAAGTTGGTATTGCCGTTTGAAATCGTCGTTTAATGGGAAAGTCCCTTAAACGAATGTCCCTTAATGGGAAAGTCCCTTAAGGAAATTCTTTGGTATTATCATTTTTTTTTTATCCCCTCGTTACTTTAAAACACAAGAAATTGTCTTAATCAGTTGTAAAATAATATGTAATACTGAAAATCGTAAAAAAGTATGTTTTATTCAAAATTGAACCTCTAATTTAAGGGCGATTCTAATTCTTTGGGTCAAAATTTTCGAATTTTCTTTATTTGCATATCTCAAGTGTGTAGATTGTTTTCCTAAAGGGGTTTCGTGATATTTTAATTCTTTACAATATTTTTTGCTCGTTGCATGTAACGCTATCGTAAAAATTTAAAACTTTTAGGTAGATTTCGTAAGAAATATACTACCTATTACATTCTCCCCTAAGTTGGAATTTTTGAAAAAATTTTGCAGATCTACGCCGATCATGACTCCCAGAACTCAAAATCACCCCAGTTCAAAACTTTATCTATCTATCTATATATGTCACATTTTTATAGACACGATAACTGCAATAATTCTGCACAAATATCTTCCAAACTGATACATAAAATCAAGGGGCATAAAATCTCTGTCAAGTTCGTTAGTGGGCAAAATCGAACCAAGAGGGGGGGGGGGGGGGAGGGTTGTGAAAACAGAAAAAAAACCCATAATTTCTTAATTGTGATACGTATTGAATCCGTTTAAAGTTATTATTACTTCTAGGAAAAGGGTCGAAAATTTATGTATGACAGATTTTTGATATAATTAAAAATGGCCCCAAGGGGGGGCGGCAAAAAAAGGGGGGGTGTTTAGAAGAAAAAAAATCATAACTTCGTCAATTCACAAGATATCAAATCCGCTTAAATTTATTATAAATCCTCTTAATATTATCTAAAACTTTTATACTGACAAGTTTTTTATAGGACCAACCCTTATAGCAAAAAAAAAAAAAAATAAATAAATAAAATAAAAAATCCCAACAAACAGGCGTCCCACGGTCTGCGTCTTCGAAATCTACCTGTGCCTGTAGACCGAGCCGTCAGGGATTTTTTTTTTTCGAAATCCTGTTTTTCAAACTGAGCGACTACTTTTCTCGACTATTTTTCTCAAGAACTATTCGACCGATTGCTCTCATTTTTTAAGAAATCTAATCGTTTTTGCTGGAGCTTATACCATGAAAAGTATATATATTTTTTTATTAATTATATTTTCGAACTCGAAAAACGCATTCAAAAAAGGCGAAAAAAACCAACAACTTTATTATTCAAAAGACCGCCATTTTATCAAAAATCAACTTTTTAAACTAAATGTTGGTGTAAGCTCCAGCGAATTCAATGCCCTTTCATAATTTGGCGCCCAAATTCGTTTCAGATGCTTGTGATCAGAGAAAATCGGTCGCCTGATTGGAAATTCACGGTGTAACGGAAAAATACTTTACACTAATTTAGTAAGTTTATAATTAAGCGCTAAAATATTAAAACGTTTTATTGTTATTGAAAACACACCTTTGTACATAATGTTTATAATTCTATCGCATCAGGAAGTGAGTGAAAAATCGACCACAAAATTTCATCTTTACACACAAAAATCAAGTTAAATAAAAGAGTGAAAATGGATGATAAGTCACATTCTGGCAGAATTTCAGCAGATAAATAACATTATCAAATATTTGTTACACAAAGGTATTTATGTTCATCATGCCATCCAGAATGGATCGTGTTATCACAAATAACACTTTGAAATAAAATACTGTGAAATATTTCACAAGAAAATAAATATAATCTGCAAGATTTCACAAGATCAGAGTTGATGTAACCAAAGTTATTTTATTAAAGAAAGTAATTTTTTAAGTTTGTTTCTATTTCTAGTTATTGTAGAACTTGAAAAAAAAAAAAAAAAAAAAAAAAAAAAAAAAGCATAAATTTAAAAATACTCGATTTGTTAAAAATACTCGATTGCAAAATGCCATCACTTCGTCGTTGACTCAGAGAAACAGCTTCAAATCAAATATCGTGGAAATTTTTTAGAAAATAAATTCAAATAATTTATAGAATTTCTGAAAATAATATTAATACTGGCAAAGTTTATTTTGGTTATTTTGTAGAATATCTGAAGATAAATTTTATACACCATGTGTGATTAAAAAAATTTTTTTTTTTTGAAAAGCCTGTCGATATTTCAGAGAAAGAAAATGTCTACAAATTTCTGAAGAAGATTGTACTTTCTTAAGGCAGGTTTTAAAAATACAATTGCCTACTTTCTGACACATTTTTTAATTAACTTCTGTTCTCAAACGCAGAGAATAGGCAGGTGCTCTTATTCAGAAGAAATAGAACTGCTTTTCCATTTTTTAGTAAAGGAAGAAAATCCTTCAGAAAATGCGGTCAAAGTTGGTGTTTTAAACCAAATATCCGGACACGACAGCGCGGGACAGGTTATAAATCAACAGCCGCTTATAACTCAAGATGTAATTGATTTATGAAAAAGGGGAAAAAACTGTTCGATTACAAATCACATCAATAGTCATGCCTGCACGTTTCATGTTTCTATATTTAACCCGTGAATTCCACACTAATGCGAATCGTCGCCGACCAAAATTTCTTATGCCGGCGTTTCTTGAAAACATGCTTTCATTTACTTGCATTTTCCGTTAACAAAACGGAATTTTTGATCAAAATAAATATCACAGTTCGATTCCTCATTAAATTTTGTATATCAGTCATGAGTTATGCAGGGTGTCTCAAAAATATAGCCCCAAACTCTTAGGGGAGGTACAGGGGACTCTAAAAATCATGTATTGTATAGGAAACCAGGGTCAGAGAAATCCATTTATTTAGTTAAAATTACAGGACGTCTCACTCCAATCCGAAGTCCCATTTTCGTTCACAACTTTAATAGTAGTTAAGGTACTTTAATGAAATCCTTACAATATCCTTACAATTCATACAAAGATGAGTCTGTTGCGAATTTTGTTAAATATCTTCACTATACTGTTAAAGTTTTGAACGAAAACGCGACTTCGGATTGGCGTGAGACGCCCTGTAATTTTGACTAAATAAATGGATTTCTGACTCTGGTTTCCTATACAATAAATGACTGCTACAGTGTCCTGTACCTCCCCTAAAAGTTTGTGGTTATATTTTTGAGACATCCTCTATTTCATTATCACTATACTGCTGTGACGAGTTCATTAAATCTCTCACAGTCTGCTAATTAGGCTGAATAATCAAGGATAGAAGTTCTCAGGTTTTGGAAAACTTCTCTCATATTTTTCTGCGAAGTTGCAAGAATGTCGCCGACTACAAAATCATAGAGTAGCTTCCATCAACCTTGTGAACGGAAAATGCTTAGACAGCAAAATATTTCTCTGATCTAACCGCCTTCATGTGAGGTCTCTCATGGTGGCAATGTTGCCCCGTGAGAATATTTAAAAGTTCAGTAAGACCTCCCAAAGGAAAGCTTTATCCAATGACTTAAAAACTTAATCTGACGGCTTGAATGAAAACTTCTCTGATTGGTGAACGGGGAGGCGATATCCCGAAGAGGGTGATCGAACAAAGGAACAAAAGAAGAGAGTCGGGGTTGTCGAGGCAGAGCGTGGCGGAAAAACAGAGATCTGAGGAGAGATTCGCATCCTGGGAGGAACGGAGAAGGTTTTGCTGACACATTTTTCGAGGAGAGGAAGAATCTCTCTGGAGTCAACGAAAAAGGGAATTGAACATTCACGAAAGATGAAAGAGAACCCTAGAGGTTTTCGAATATGAATCTCTGTATATAACTGGACAATTTTCATTATTTGCTAATTGATTGTAAGTTGAATGAACAACGCTAAAAAAAAATGTTGTGAAATATTGTAACCTCAAGAAATTTCGTGAACGACTTTTTAATAAAATTCGTTTAGAAACACATACTGAAGTTGATCCATATGAAAAGGCTACACGCTACCCCTTTTTAAAACATAACATCATGGATTCATCACACTGCCAACAAAGTTATAGTTATAGCGCAGTTGAAGTTACGGAATACCAAATCACACTAGTGCCCGGGAGCTGCACCGAAGTGGTTCCATCCACGGGTTAACCTTTCAAGACACGGGTGATTTGTGGTAAAAAAAAAAAAAAAAAGGACACGGGTGGCGCACTCTATGTGTCATCGGTTTTTAAAGGATAAACAACAACTTTTAATGATATCCTTGTTTCATGCAATGTCCAGTAATAGTATAAAAGTAATAAACATGAAATTGTTAAAAACAAAACTAATTTAATTAGAATTAATATGAATCGAAAAGTTTGTATTTGTATAGTAATATAAAGACACGGGCAGAGAGAGTGTACTCCTTATGCCAACGTCTTTTAAAGCCTAAATACCAACTTTTGATGCTAAAGAAGAATGGTTTCTAATGTCTAGTAATAGTATAAAAGTAACATATATTACCACATTTATAAAAAGAAGAAAGAAAATAGAATAAATAATGCAAATTCTCGGGCGACATATTCCGTACACCAATAGTAACATACCAAAAAAAAAAAAAATTAAAAAGAACGGAAAAAATTTGGAACCTCTACTTTAAACATTGGTTGAACATTAAAGGGTCTTTGGAAAGGGGATACATGTAGCACAGAAGTTAATCACGCAATTGTTTTTTCTCTGAGTGACGCAGTTAATACGCCACCCGTGTCTTTAAAGATTTAAAAAATGAGTCAGAAAATGTGTAAGAAAATTTCGCGTTGTTGAGCAAGTTTTTTTTTTTTTTTTTTTTTTTTTTTTTTTGAGAACTGTTTTAAGAAAATATTCTGATTATTTTCAGCTTGGGAACCTTACAAATTTCAATTTATTTCAATTTTTTATTTCCAGATATCTTCTCTCAAGGCTTGAGATTCTTTCAGCAAGCGATGTGAAAGGCGTTTTGTCTTTGGCGAGCTATTTCGCCATGCCCGGCATCATCTGCGTATCGTTGATGGATGCAGACTTCGGCGATTTTCGCTGGGAGCTGATGTTCGGAATATTCCTGGGCAAGTTCATCACTTTCGTCGTCGTCTCGGGTTTCTGGATCCTGCTGAAAGGTAACATCGGAGTGGCTGCAGTCCTTGCACTCTTCTGCACCCAAAGTAACGATCTTCCCGTGGGCAACCCTTTGAGTGAGTGCATAATTTAATATGGAAAATTTTACTCATATCTAAAGAATAAGTATATATTTCCAGAAATTAAATATTTTTCATAGACATCATATCGATTTATCTCCTGATACACTTGCCATGCGACATTATTGCGATATATTTACCATACGCAATGGGGATAATAATGCTCATCCAGGAGGATGTTTCGTTTCGCTTCCTAAAAATAGGCAGAGAAAACACCTTATTTCACTGTTGCGTATCCACATCCAAAAATTTCAATGCTCATCTTTTTATTTCGACTTTACTTTATTATGGCTTTTTCGATATCATTCAGTTTAGTCATATGTTACTCGGTATTGATCTAAGTTTTTTTTTTAAATCATATATGACTAAAGATATTTAGTTATTTAATTTTATTATATTTTTCTTTGTTTTCTTCTCTCCTTATTATCTAGCCACTGTCAAAATACTTGAAGTTTATGTTAACTTCAACACGATGTCGTAATGTGCAGTAAGTACATCCTCCATTGGTTGGCTGACTAAACAATGCGAATAACTTATATTTTTCCTCATATTTCCTCATTTTTACTCAAAATAAAATTTTCAATATCTACTTACCGAAAAAATGGGATTATTTCAACATAGGCTCTTTAAAAATGGCGGGCTTTAATTTTTTTCCCCCACTAGTCTATACTTTTTCAGATCTGAGTTTTTCCATTTATTTGTAAAAAGCTGTTCAAAAGACTTCATTAAGGTTCACTGAAACCTAACAAAAAGATTGGGAGTTGTATAGGTGTATTTCAATACTACAATCAGAGTTTAGAATAAAAACACCTTGCTCTTTTTGTGAAATATTCTATTAAAGTGTAGTGACGCTATACCTTGCAACAACAACATTGACTAATAGTATATGATGAGTCACTGACACAGAGCAATCTAGCAAGCCTCTTGCTCGGTGCTACGGCAATCGTCTTCTGTTCAGAGATCCCTGTTTCAATAACCGCCAACGCCATACTGACCTTTACATTGGTGATCCGTAAACTAGCATGCAACCTTCACAACAGATAGCAGCACCAACGAATTCATCCCCACCACGCAAAGCCTCACAGCAAATACCTCAAGAGCACAAGCCAGCATCTAAATAAGACGTTTTTCTCAGTGGGGGTGGATTGTGTAGTGGCGCCATACCTCGCAACAACTACTGTACAACAACATCGTCGAACAGTATGTATTGCGTCTCTTGCACGGACTTTTTGCTTGGTGATAAGGCACTCACCTTCTGTTCAGAGGTCCCTGATTCAATCCCAGCCAACGCCATTGCTGACTTCTACAGTAGTATAGACTTAAATATCTAGATTTACGTAGATATGACATCTCTCCATAGTCATGTGTAGTCCTAGTATCTTCTATTTTAAATAATTCTTTAAATAAAAATTGCGCTCACAAGAAAACAGATAAAGTTCATGCACGGAATGAAAATCAATATGAAGTTTTAGAAATCAATAACGGACAAATAATTATTTTCGATATTTCACTTGTACCAACATCATTATTATTTTTAAATAACATCAAAAACCACCAGAAACTGAGGAGTTGTAGTTTTCCAACTGAGTGAAAAAGCACCCAGGTTGGGATTTGAACACACGACCTTTACTTAAGCTCCCAACGCCCTACCAACTGAGCTATCCTGGACAAATCTGGTGCTATGCATGTATCATTCAGACAACCCTTTAATAATGACATCTGGTTTGTTACCTAGAATAAATGGCAGGTAATGGAACTCAGAGTAAACACTGGATTGAATTATAAAATACTTATTAAAACTACTTATTTCAATTTCAACATTTATAATTAATTTTAAATCTTTTTTTTTTTTACAGTGTCTTCCTTGTACAAAGAATATAGACCTCAAATGCTGAAATATTTATTTCTCATTCCTGCCATGACTGTGATCTTTTTCGTGCCAATCAGCAACATCATGCTCAATGTCCACAGAGGGATGAGAAAGAAAATTACTCCAGACGAACCAGATATCCGAAAATATTGGTGGAAACACGTACATAACGAAGACATCGTAAATCAGTTGCGCGGAATAGCAAAAAATCCAGTTGTGATTGCAACGATAGCTGGATTAGTGTTAAATTTTGCATTAGATGCAAATGCACCAGAAATCCTCCATCGACCTATCAAAGTAAGACTTAAAAATTCTGATTCCATTCATTATGCATAAATCATATGATAGAATTTCGTTAGATTAATTTTAACTGTTCTCTTGTTACATCTTAAATAATAACCTTGCTAACAAATAAAATCTCGCCAAATCTTAGCAGAATACAGAGTCATGTCCTCCCCCCCACCCATATCACACCTATGGGAGAGGAGGTACTGTATTAAGATTTCCAAATTACAAGGTAGGTCTATCAATTAAGGCCACGCTAATTTGTGTGAAATTTTATTATCGATATTCTGTTTGGAAATTTTATGAGTAATTCACATATAATACTGAATCTTTAGAGCGAACCTTTCAGTTAGCCCCCCCCCCCCCAACCACTGTCCAGCGTTTTGGGGAATTTAGTGACAAAAGGTAATAATATCTAGTATTATAGATGCTTGTCGGAGTTTGAGTTTGCAATGTCTGTTACAAGTATGTAATAGAAGCGAAATGCGGACAAAAATGTTTCGTGCATTTAATAGTATCATAGAAACTCGACAGAGTTTCTCGCCAAGCATAAGAAACAGCAATGCATTACACAGTAAATGAAAGGAATTTCCGCCAATGGATGCCAAACGATTTTACAATTTTTTTTTTTAACTCTGTCTAGTTTATATTTTGCGGACGGGACAAAACGAGTTTTTGACACATCTGTATCTCGCGTTCTATTTATGATAGAAACAAAATTCTTGATTCTATGGAATGGGGCGCGCCAAATGACTAAGAAATCAAAAGAAAAGCAAGATCTGTCGAATAGGTTTTCAGGAAATGCGATTTTAAAAGTGCTGTTTTTTGTCCTTTTTAAATCTTGTACAGACCAAAAACTGTTGACAGGGCTACAGCAATGTGTAATTATCGGATTTTTACGTGGTTTACGTCTTTTGAATTGTTTTTATGAGTAGTTCAAACCTTTGTAAGTTTCATGAAAAAATATTAATTAGATTTTGAGTTATATCAGTTTAAAGTTATTGATTCCTATACTTAACATGTAGCAAAAAACTGTTCACAGGGCTACAGCAATGTGTAATTATCGGATTTTTACGCGGTTTACGTCATTTGAATTGTTTTTATGAGTAATTCAAACCTTTGTAAGTTTCATGAAAAAATATTAATTAGTTTTTGGTTTATATCAGTTTAAAGTTATTGATTCCTATACTTAACATAGAGCAAAAAAATAATTAATGACCCAACTCTTTTAGAAATGGTCGTATACACATAATATTAAGATATGTTATTACAGTCGACCCAAGTAAGCTCCCTATTATAAAAAAATAGTAACATTTAAGGTTCGTTTACAGGTTCTCACAAAAGATCATTTGACATAGGGCTAAAGTATTGTGTAATTATCCGATTTTTACGCGGTTTGCAACAATTGCATTGTTTTTATGAATAGTTCAAATGTTTAATATTTTGTGTAAAATATGAATTAGTTTTATATATATATATCACTTTAAAGTGATTTATTCCTATACTTAAGATGAAGCAAAGACACATTAAATGGTCTAACTCTTTTAAAAAAGAACGTATGCGCAGGATGTTAAAATATGTTACTACGAACGACCTAAGTTAGCTTCCTATTGTGAAACAGAACTGTAGAATTTAGTTTTTGTTTACAGGGTAACTCAAAAGATTTTTTAATAAGATTAATAATTGTGTAATTAGCGAATTTTTACGTTGAAGTACTTGATTCCTCAACACACAGGAAAAACAATAGTAAATAGCATAATATTTGACAAAGTTGCTATATACACAAGATATTCAAATATGTTGCTACATCCGATTCATTTAAACTCTCTATTGTTTGTATTGTTGAACCATATACGTTTCGTTTACAGAGTCTCTTAGAAGATCTTGATTACATTACAACCGATGTATATTTACTGAGTGAGATGTATTTTAATGATTTTATACTGTTTCAATCTCTGTAAGGTTTTATTATCTTGCTTTAAAATTTAATACGGGTTCATTTTGTCTGTCTGAAAGCTCGTCGATCTTAAGCTCTAAATCTATTAAAATATAGTATTTTTATCGATTAAAAAAAACTGTGTTTATTAATAAATGTATCAGGAATTGATTGAAAAAAGCGATTAAAAAATTCCAACTTTACATTCATGCGCTGAGTAATAGAATGTAAAAATGTTGCTAGAAGTTTTGCGTTTAAATATTTGCCGTTCATCGAATCTCCGGCTATGACGAACTTAAAATGCTCTAAAAACGGGCCTAGAGCACAATGAAAAGGAAATAATTTCTTAAATTAATCATAAAAATTAAAAATGCTATATTTCGTATACAATAGGTGATCGGTAACGAACTGTTCGGTTTACGAACAAATCGGTTAACGAACACTTTCGAGTGAGATTTTTATGTTCAGATAACGAACACATGTTCGGTTAACGAACACTTTCAAAATATTTTTATGTTTGGAGAACGAACACCTCACGAAACAAAGTCATGATGAAGCAATGCCGTGTTTCATATTTGACCAGCTATACTTATTGCTTCTATTGTCGACTTTGGGAACATTTTAACAGTTGCATTACATATGTTCTAATTAATTCATGGACTGCCGGGGATTGAGGACCTATATTTTAGGATCCCCGAATTGGAATGGACAGACTAGAAACATTAATTATGTATTTTGTGTCTATGTATTTTGTGCATTTAGTAAATATAATCATTTTTGGTTTAATCACGCTCCTTTTTAAAATCTAATTTAAAGCTTTATGATTTATCAGATCAAAAATTTTAATAAAATTTTACATTTTTTTAAACGGTTTATTATGTAAACGCATTAGTCTTTGTGGTATATTTACAAAATCATACAAAATTTTGGAATACATGTCATCCTACGAACATTTTCTATTTTGAAATCACTTTAATAGTTTTTATACTTTTGCAAACGTTGCGAATCTTATATTTTTCCGATTCTCGAAACGTTGAGTTAAAAAACTTAAAAAAACTTTTAAGGTGCTCAGTAATTTTCAAGAATAATATTTAATATATTAGTATAAAAATCCCTGTAAGTAACAATGGTTCGTAGAAAAACAAATTTGATTATTCTCGGTAAAGTAAACTCGTTGTTATAATTGACCAAGAAAAAAAGGTACTTCTTATTTATCCACATTTTTCTGAAACTGCAGTATTTTAATTACTTTGTAAACTACTGTAAAATTTTCTATTTTTTTTGTTTTTTGAATGTATATAAACGGAAGAGTGATATTAACAAAAGAAAAAGGAAAATAAACATGTCATAAATAATCTGATGAATACAATCTAAGGAAATGAATATAAAAGTTTCCCCTTTGCTATGGTAGAGACATGTACATTGGAATAAGTCACTCAATAAATTATATAATTCTGATGTATAATTCTATTTATAGCATCACAATTATTTTTTTATTTTGCCCCTTTCATCTTTCTTTTATCTTTTCTTTTCTGAATAAAAATGGAATCTGTGTAATTGAAATTAAATACCTTACAAAAAGAAGTGATATCTCATCAAAAACAACTCGTTGTAAATGATCCCGCCAAGCCACAAACCTAAAACGTCAGCCATAAAAAGAAGTGATATCACATAAAAAGAAGCGATATAGAAGTGCATACTCCGAGTCCCGTGTAAAAATCTATCACCACTCATAATGTTTCCAAAGGACTAGGAGTGAGGTACAGTATGTGAAAACTGCTTGGCGACCTGCAGGCTTTTATAATATATGCAGTATATCAATTTTGAAAATCGAAAAAATAAATTTTTAATTTTTGTTATATCAATTTTATAAATATTTTTTCATGCGAAAGAACTTACAGAACGGATTTTTCCCCAGACTTATGCGATTCCGCTTACGCTATAATTATTGCAATATATCTCAATTTAGTTAACGTTTATTATAAAGTGCATTGTTATTAATATGTACATCATTACATACATATATATATATATATATATATATATATATATATATTACAAACTCAAAATCTTTACATGTTTACTTAAGAAATCTTTTTCGTAAGAGTAGTGTTTCTAGTTTAAATAATGGTAAATAAAATCAACAAATTAATTTTTCAAGCTCATAAATAAGAAAAGACATGCAAACACAGAAGCTTCAACTTTTTACAATTTTATTGGAGCAAAATAATTAAATAAATAAAAATAAATAAAAAATAAATAAAAATAATATAGTCATATGTAATTGCAGGAAACGCGAACATTATAAAAGCCTGCAGGTCGCCAAGCAGTTTTCACATACTGTACCTCACTCCGAGTCCTTTGGAAACATTATGAGTGGTGATAGATTTTTACACGGGACTCGGAGTATGCACTTCTATATCGCTTCTTTTTATGTGATATCACTTCTTTTTATGGCTGACGTTTTAGGTTTGTGGCTTGGCGGGATCATTTACAACGAGTTGTTTTTGATGAGACAACTATTTACAAACTGTACACAGCTATTTACAAATTCTCGATATGGACATTTTTAATGACTCTACAAATATTAATTTTGTAGTCAATCTCAAAGTTTATTTATACTTATCATCATGTCAGTGCTGAGGATAGCAATGGCAATTCTGACTTACATTTGCAGTTCCGGGGCACATGATGGAAGAAGAGGAAAAATACCCTGATCCTTGATATAATCGCAAACGAAAAAAAAAATCGGACAGAATTAGAACCGGAGAATTAGGTGGTTAATAAAGTAACTCCTGATAATCCACATTTCCATGCCTGATACATTTCTGTGGTAAACTTCGCTTTAAAAATGCCTTTGACTTTCGGAAGTTATTACCAGTATATACCATTATACAATAGGTACTGAGTGGATTTTGTAATATTTCAGTACATAAAACGCCTTGCTGTTTGCTGCCATTTTGCAAATTCTACCTCCTAGCGTTCAAATCTAGAACTATTGGATATCATTTACAATCAAAGTAAATTTTATGAGCTTGTCTATCTATCTAACCCAGCCATACACAACCTTTTTTTCTCGCAAACATATGTTTCTTATGTTAAGTGGACCGCAACGGACAATACTTATATAATAAAGTAAAAAAAAAAAAAAAAAAAAAAAAAAAACAGGTGTAATTGAAACAATAAGATGACAACAGTAGTATAAAAACCAATGTAACAAAATTTATATAATTTGTATTAGCTATATAATAAGTTTTAAACGTAATAATATAATAAAATGCAGAATTTTCATGTTCTAGAAGAGAGACAGAGAGATAGAGAGAGAAAACATATTCTTTAACAAATCAGAATTTTACTCAATAGAAAAACTTCGTATCTTTTCAAAATGTAAAAGTATATAGTGACAATTTAATAAATTTTAAATACTGTTTTATGAGTGTTAAAATTTAAAATATATATACACAATTGTAACTTAAATAGGACTACATGTAAAAAGAACATTTGGCTAAACAAATGACATTTACGATTTAGCATAATTTTAAAATATTTATAAACAACGGGGCAATTTTTTTTCTTTCCATAAAAATATGTAAAACCACGAATATTTTAAGTACATTTTTTATGCATCTCAATTATTTTATAAATACGGATTAACGATTGTGTGTCTCGGGCTACACAGAAAAGTACACCGGGCGCAGGTTGAGTATGGCTGATCTAACCACACTGTGTTTATAGTACAAGGGTGAAATAATTTGCAATCACCCTGTATAACTTAACACTAAAAGCAAAAACAATAACAGCTCATTAGATTGTCGCAATAATTACAATGTTATTCAGCCGTTTATTGATTATCTCGTTTGAACATTTCCTTACAGCCCGCTGATCAAAATGCACCGTAGCTTGAAACCCTATTATTGTCAAATGAAGTGGAAAAAAGGTCGAAACCATAATTGTGACAACGATATGTCCCCTTTTGCAACGAGTCACAAATATGTGACAATTTTATTACAAAATTATATAATACTTTAAATTGGGTTTTAACTGTAAAGTGTGACTCCGAGGCTAACGAAAAATACAGGCTACCGCGGTGCTTTACGCATATCTTTTTTTACAGACCGCGGGAGTCACGTGGTGGTCGAATCCACCAATGCAGGTGTACGAAAAGAGCATCACGTCACTCTGGCGGTCTGTAAAAAAAGATAAGTGAAATGAACCGCGGTAGCCTGTCTTTTTCGTTAGCCTCGTGTGACTCCCACGTGATGTCACCCAGTTATTCGTCCAGAAAAAAATAGGCATAGCCTCACCGAATGGCGGTTCGTGAGAGTCACAAACAGTTTAAAAAAGAAGTCACATTTTGGTCACGTTGCAACTGTGACATTTGTATCCTCATCACTTCAATCCACTAACTGTGTAATAAGGTTCATAAAGATACAGCTAAATGTAAATATATTGCTTGAAGGTGCGTAAAAACATACATATAAAAACATTTAAAAGCACATTAAAGTCCTTTTAAAAAATCATTTTAAAATTCATTTGCGATTTTTCAAAAGGACTTTAATGTGCTTTTAAATGTTTTTATGTATGTTTTTACGTACCTTCAAGCAATATATTTACATTTAGCTGTATCTTTATGAATTTCAATTATTAAACATGGTGAATTTGCAATTAAATTTAAATTTTTTATTGAATTGTGTAATAAGGCTTACAGCATTCATGTTTATTTTAGGTAGCTGCAGCGACCATACCCGGCATTGCTCTTGTTATGCTTGGCTTCAGCTTCGTTCGGAAAGAGAGATACCTCTTCAGTTCTGCTGTAGTGCCTACTGCTGCCCTTTTCGTCTTAAAAATGTAAGTTTTCCGAAGAAATTCCGTCATTTTACCTTAAAATGAAACTTTTAAAAAAGAAAACAATGCTTTTGAAACATTTCAATGCATTTTAACAATGATTATTACCAGTAAACACAGTGTTATAAGCACATACACAGAAAACTGTTGATAATTTTTTTTATTATTACCGTTACTAGCTTGAATCTTTGAAATTTTTTCTTTAATATTGCTATTTTGTTTTTATAACAATGTTAATTTTCTGGATTAATAATGCAGAATTTTTTCGATTCTTGCAAATGTAGCAGTTTTATTGAACATTACAATCTCTATTCCCTCTCTCATTTAATTTAAGATTTCTGAATAAAATAAAATGATATAATTTAATTACAGATTTTAATTGAAGTTAGATTTATTTGGTGAAATAAAATCAGTGAAACAGGGAAATGATTTGTAAATAACAATACTAATAATATCACATAAAATTTTATTTCTCATTTTTATCACCTACGTACAACAATACGTATTTTGAAAATTTAACAGTGCAGATTAAACATTTAACAGCAGCAATGAATGATAATACCAGCAGATTTGCGTTGATTTCTCTGGAATCACGAAATCACCATAATTTCTGGCAGTGCACAGTATGGTGGAGTGAAAAAAAAAAGTTTACAATTTCGAAATACAATAGTCGTTAAAATTTGCATTTTCACTTAGTAGTTAACGAAAAAAAAAAACACCCTGTCAATCAATTAATGTCTCAAGTCCTCTACCAGGCTCTGAAATTACGAAAATGGTATAACGTATCCCTCTATATTAAAAAAAAAGTAACGATTTGGAAATGTGCCAAACGATTTTGGAAATGGACAAATGAAGATCTGTGTAGATCTTCCCGGCATTTTTAGAATAAAAGAAGGAGAATAAAAGATAAATAATAAATATTAAAGACACGTAGCTTTTAGGCCGAATTTTTTTATTTGCAAGTTAAATTTCAGTAAAAATATTTATCCGCGTGCACTTTATTTGTATAAGCGAAAAAAAATTCATATTTATTGTGACATCACGGGAATATTGTCCACTGGGTTTATTTTATGATTATGATTTGTTGATTCCATTTTTCATTACAATTAAATACAAAATATATTTTTATCTGTATACATAGTGTTTGGAAATGTGCCAAACGATTTGGAAATGGACCAATGAAAGTCTGCGTAGATCTTCGCGGCTTTTTTTTCTTTTATTTTCTTCTAGAAAATAGGGATTGCTGCGCGATACCGAACGGAATCGCGAAGCGATTACGCAGGGGGTTGGAGAGCGTAGCGAGCAAGAGGGGCGGAGCCCCCTTAGTCATGTAAAAATAAATTTCACAATTTCGAAATACAATAGTCATCATAATTTCGGGGCCTGGTAAAGGGCTCAAGACATTAATCGATTGACCTGAATTTTTTTTTTTGTTGTTAAATAGGAAATAAAAAAGCCAATTTTGATGAGTACTGTATTTAAAAAATATGAACTTTGTTTTTACATGATACGTCACAAATGGCAGTCAGTTTTCGTAATTTCGGGTCCTGGTAGAGAAATCAAGACATTAATAGATTGACCGGAAAAAATTTCTTGCTTAATAGTAAGTGAAAAGGCAAATTTTAATCACTATTGTATTTCGAAATTGTAAACTTTATTTTATTTTTTTACTCCACCCTGGTGCACAATGATATTGCAAGTACTGTTAGCTACATTTCGACATAGTGGGTGGTAGCCATCTCTAGCACTTCCAAGTGATTTTGTAACAGCCATGTCGCTGTGGTTCATTATGATCAATGCTAACTCAGTCGAAATGAGCACAAGTTTAAGTAAAATCAAACAACTTTTATTTAAAATCTTAAAAAAGGAAGGGACTTGAGAAAGCACTGCTTAATTTGCCTTAGACCGAAAGAAAGTCAATTCCCAAAAATACTTCACTCAGGAAAATAAAACGACAAATATCAATAAAGTGATAACTTCAAAAATATCACTTACGACTTGGACGAGTGTCAAAACGTCGATTAGGATGCTTTCAGCAAGAGTTAATTTCCACTATGCAAGCTAGTCCAATTCCAACTTCAAGATGTCCACCTATGAAAGTTCTGACATTCCAAACGATTTTTCTCCATAGACCATAATGTAACAGAATACTTTTGAGTGTTCCTATAAACGAACCATGAATGCTACACACTTCATTTTCAATACCGAACAAGCCATTGTAAATCTCAATAACATATATCAGTTACAAAGCAATCCTTCTTTATACATGGGAGTTAGAGCTCGGACAGACAGACAGACGGACAGACATAAACACGAATTCATAAACACTTTTCAATTATGTTCCAAAGTATTAAAAAGTTTGTGATACCCGAGACAACTTCTTTTTGGTTTCCAATTAGCTGAAAGTGATATCCAATAATCACAATTCATGATTTTTTATCAGTTTTATGCGGCTAAATAAATTTATTAAGTGCGAATCACGTGTGCACCGTGCAGCCGGAGAAGAATTTTTTGTCTGTTGGGCCGCGCGGTGCACACGTGATTCACAGATTCACACTTCAGAGAAGTTTGAATTTACATATTAAAATGCATATTCATCACTCGCACGAGCAGTTAGCAATAGGGGTCAGTCTCACAAAAAAGGTACATTTTACGGTCCCGAAGGGATAAATATAAGAAAATGTAGTAAATTTCCTCATATTTTCATAGAAATGTATATTTAAATTTTAAGTACGCTATTAAATACATTTCTGACAAAATAATTTTATTATTTAACTTTAATCTTTTAATGAATATTAGGGCACCCAAACCGGGCTTCCCGGGATAGAGAATATAGGGTTAAACGATTTAGTTGTTTTATTGAAAACTCTAATAGATTTTTTACATTTAATAACTTTTTTAGATTGCCCCCTAACAACACCAAAGAGCAATTTTATATGAAATTTGTCAATTATATGTTCAAATAAAATTTTGAAATTTGTTAAAAGCGGTCATTTCGTATTGGCCTCGTGTCAGAAGTTAATAGCCGAAGAAATGGCTAAAAATTTTGTTATCCACAGAAGTTTTCCTTATTCTGATCATTTCAGCGGTTTTATGCGCTTGTTTCGATTACATGTCTGTTAAATTTGTGTTTTATTTATACTATTTTAGTTATTGCTTAATAAAGTTTCAATTGTGTTATGGAATATTAGCTGGTAACAAATGCTGAACTTTTTATATTGTTTAAAGTACAAACGGATTCATATTTTGTAATCGTCTGCAGGCAATATAGATTTTAAAAAATCCTATTTGAAATTTAATTTAAATGCTATAATAAATGAGTAAATTGTGACACAATTTTCAAACAAATAGCATTTGAAAGTTGATTTTTTTCCCTATATAACGGTGTAAAAATTGAAAATGTGAGATGTTTAGGAATTTAAAAAAAATGGCAGTAGCAAAAGTCACAAAACCGAAATTTCATCATTAAGTGTTGCCATTGGCAAAATGACGTCAGCGTTACGCACGGACACGTTTGTCCTTTATAATATAGATAAGCCAAAAGTATCCTCCGTGGACACGTCCCTGCATCTAAAACCCAACGTCCATTTCACTGACATGAAAAACATTTTTTTTTCAATAATAACTAATTAAAAGTCTTTAATTAAGTTCTGGCCTCTTATTATTTTTTTAAATAGTTTTATTTTTACCAAGGACTTCCGGAAACATCTATCCAAAGAACTGTCAGTAGATTATAGGATTGCTATAATGAAACAGTTTTAGTATACAAATTTGGTTTTTAAATTCAGTAATACGGAAATAATACGACTTCTTCTTAAATATAACGTAATCACCATGGCAACCTAGTATCATTACCTATCAAGGAATATCATTGAATTAATTACGTATGATAGGATTTAATAAAATTAAGGAAACTTTTATTAATATCTTTTTGAGTTTTCATTCGATTTTCATAAAATTTGAAATAATTCGACAAAATTCTGCAACAATTATACATATTAAATTTCAAACCATTCAGTTGGGCAGTTTTTGCGCTGTTTATTTGTGGACAGACGGACGGACCAGACGACGACTATAGGTGCTATGTATTTATATAATTACGAATGCACCTAAAAATGTCATAGAGGACAGTACATACCAAATTATCATTAAGTATATTTTGGAAGAAAGAAAGACTTTTTGTTTTTTACATATAACTCTTTGTTCTGTTGTAAATTATTAAATCTTTTCCAATATATTAGTTCCATTTGGAGTGTGGCAAAGTTCTTAGTGTATACTTAGTGGTCATCATAAATACGATAAGAAAAAGCTAATTTATAATTATATTACAGATTTAAAAAATCTTTAACATTTAATTTAATTTTTAAAAAAATGCGCCATTTTAGTAAACTGCAAACCAAAGTAGTTAAAAATTGAAAACTTAATTTTTGTCTCCTCCGTGGACATCTATGGACATCCATGGTCCTTCATGGACTTGGCATATCCAATTTTACTGATATTGTTTTAGTTTATCGGTCATGTAACAAATATTGTGTACAGTATAAGGAGGTATTAGATACAAAAAGAAGTTTGAAAAGCAATGAAACCTTGATGAGCAGTATTTTTCAGAAAATTTCATTCTATAAATGCAAAAGTTTAAAACATTTTTTTAAGCCAATTTTGACTTTTTTGTGAGATTGACCCTTAAGAGTTTAACTATAAAAATTAAATATGTACCAACTACGACCAATAATTACTCAATTATGTCTTCATTTAAATTTTTTGATGTAAATGTGCCTTCCCATGCCTCCGTAGCCATGTTAAAATTTAAAAAAAAATCAAAAACTTGTGAAAAATAAAATAGAAAAATTGAATACTAATATAATTTTATTTATTAAGCATAAATGAAAACATCCACGCAATTTTTAAGATTTTTTACATACTTTAATGAGATTTTTTTTGTTATTTTGTACGTTTTCGTGAGATGACCCATATACATTTTAATATATTTATTTAGTTATGTGCGTTTACCAGTTATAATGCAAATTGGCTTAAATCGAGTAAAAATAAAACCTCTATAATAAGCTATAGCTCCCCAATTGTGAATACTCAATATAAAATACTATATTATATCGATTTGTTTTCTTTATATAATATACTACAAGTATGTCAGGATAAGTATTGAGTGTTCATAGTTTTGAAGCGCTGTGTACAGTTGTTGAAATTCTGACGCACTATATTTAACCGTCCCCACATTTATATTACCCACACACGTTTAGATATGAATCGCGAGTGAACTATGAAACCTGAGAGACAAAATTTAATGCGAAGCAAGCAGAATTCACGCACAGAGCCTGACTAATGCAGGGGCATACGGGGCAGCTGCCCCGGGCCTCCCAGTTGATGGGGGCCAATAAGTAGTATTTTCGTTAAAAGGGAGCCAAATGTTAAAAATTTGCCAAAAGTGACAAAATTCTTACTTTTGTAGATATTTATGCGGATGGTGGCCCTCCTCTCCAGCTTCTGTACCCTATGCCCCCTCTTCAAAAAATAACCAGCTACATCATCAGAAACCTGATAATTAAAATTTTACTGTAACATCTAAGTAATTCATTGTTTTCAAGAGAAATTCATTATTGGTATTTTTCTCGTAACAAGTCAAATTAAAACTTTTAATAATGACCAATTGGGGACATTTTTTCTTTTAGACATCTTATGACATACATATGATATTATGATAAATAGCCAAGTATTTCAGAAAGACCTATGTTTACATTTCAACGGATCGCATAAGCTCTTATATTCCTATACAAAAAAAAAGTATATTCTATCATTTTTCTTATGATACCTGTATACAAATATGAATAGTACTTAGTACTAAATTTATGTATGTCGATTAGTCACTTCAGCGTATTTCAAGAAAATTTCGTATGGATAGATAGAAAGCTCTCCAACCCCCCCCCCCCCCTTCACCGGAAAATGCTTGCCTCGGGGCCCTAGATACTCTAAGTCGGGCCCTGTTCACGCAACACCCTGAAGAAATGTAGTGTGAATCGTATTTGATTCATACGGCAGTCAACGTGTTAACTCCATTGATATTGTAACTTGTACACAGTTGTAACCATAAAGAATATCGGCGATTTATCACCTGCGCTCAGCTAACGGAAAATGCCTTATAATTATTTTTTAAACTTATAATGATGTTCTAAAAATAACTGAAATGTTGCATTGTCATCGAAAACACACCTGTGTACATATTTTTTATAATTCTAGCATATCAGGAAGTGAGTGAAATATCAATTACAACATATTTCCATATGTGCACCAAGTTAAATTAAATAAAAAGTGTATTTACCAGGTGCCCCTAAAAGGTGGGACCCTTTTTTAAAATTAAATTATTTGAAAAAGGTTAACTTCAGAAATGCCCCGTTTGTTGCATCATTATTAGAAAAGCAATCAACTTTAAACCATACAATTTCAAAATTAGTTTAAAATTTTGCCAATAGGTGGCGCTGAATGCTGAAAAACATAATTACAATATTAGCCGGATTTGAATCCTTGCAATTTCTTTCTATGTGGACAAGTTAAAATACAAACTTTACCTACAAAACCCACAAAGTTTAGTGGAACTGGAACATTACATCTGTAAGACACGTTAGGACATTCCTGGTAAGACATATTCAAAGGCATCGGCTAGTTTTGTTATGAGACTATGTCACGTTATTACTGCAAATGGTGGATATTTCGAAAATAGTGTCCTTTAGTTTTTTCAGCTTACAGCGCCACCTCTTGGCGAAATTTTAAACTAATTTTGAAATCGTATGGCTAAAAATTTATTGCTTTTTTAACACAGATCGAACACACGGGGCATTTCTGTCGTTAACCGTTTTCAAATCATTTGATTTTAAAAACGGTCTATCCTTTTTTATGACACTCGATAAGTGGATTGCGGGCTAGGTTCTATGCAAATATTGTTCATCTTTTTGTGTTGTTTATGTGTAACTATCCCTCTTTTATCCAAAGAGCTCGTGGATACCCTACATATAGAAACATATAATACCGGGTATTAGATGTATTAGATTGGTAATTTCATTAATTGTGATAAGAAAAAAAGGTAGTGGTTTCTAGAATTAATGAGGACATAATAGTGTTACTAACAAAATATTGTATTAAAAATGTTGTGAAAAATTGAAACATTTCTACGTATATTTCCTTATAGGGTGATAACTCCTATTATGCTGCATTCTATTATTAATGTGATGACAGAAGAGTCGACCTCTTCGAATTTGCTGTCTGATTTTGTTCTGCTGTATGGAATAGTATCCCCAGCTACTGCGGTTTTCCTATCAGGTGTAGAGTTTAGAAAACCTCTGGCAGTCGTAAGTTTTTTGTATGCTCTATTCCTTCTACAAAATCTATTAAAATAAAGGGGCATCATTTGGGTGAGGGTAGAGGGTGGAGGGCAACTGCCTCCCAATTAGCGTTAAATAACCACTTTATGTATAGCAATTAAAATTATCAATAATATTTGTTGAAGTTTTGCTATTGCAACATTCTAAAAGTGAAGCATATTTATTATTAATGAGTACTTTGGCTAATTTTAAAAATACATTTGAAAATAAACTTTATTAATAGCTTCTCAGATGTGCTCAACAAGATCAAAATAAAATGTTGCCTCCCTTAAAGAAAACTATGCCTCACCCCAAGAAAGTTCTGAAGCCTCTGCTAGCAGTGTCTGATGCTTTTTGGGGGGCCCCAATAGATTAACTCATAGAATAACAGATGCCTGACTCTTGTGAACTAGCCGGTCTTCGCCCGTCTAGACGGTCGCTTGATGGGCTCAGATGACTTTTGCTGCGTATTTGGCTAGAGCTCACAAAGTGCGTTTTACATGCAAACATATAATAAATAAAAAAAGAATACTTTAGTTTAAATTATACGAAAATAACTCATAAAAATATCAAAAAAGCATACAAATAAAGATTTCACGACATAAAAAATAATTTTTATTCATAAGACCGTTGACAAAAACCCGTTTAGCCCTGCCGGTGTTAATCTTAGGAAAAGAGAGAGCTTGCGGTTGAAATAAACAAAAATGGGATAACTTAAGATATATGGCGAGTTTTGTAAATAAGGGTTTCGCACACATAAATTGTTAATTGGGTGATACAAATAATGGACCCTGTGTGCTTCGCAGCCATATATGGTCAATACGGCGATAACTATAACGGAACTCCGTGTATGTTGCGCCTCATAAATCATTAAAACACCAATCCTATAACGGGGCTCTGGGAATTTTGCGTACATGAACGGTTAAAACGACAATTATTTTAACAGAGCTTTGTGGATTTCACACTTATAAAATAATTATACAGCAATCATTATAACGGAGCCTCGTGCATACTCAAACCCACGTAAACATGGCGATCAGTATGTAAATCGTAAACAAACATTTTCTTTGAGAACAGGAGGAAATGTACTATATTTTCTATACAGATTGAAATCTGATTGCTAAAAGACGAAAAGCGTAAAAATAATTTATAAAATTATGAAATTAAATAAAAAAAATAAGACGAATCAAAGTTTTCCCCATAAAAATGTCGTGCGCATAATATTTAATCAAAAATCAGCAATACTTTTCTTTTTCGTCTAATCTTTCATAATCGGGTTCATAGTCAAGTTTGGCAACAAAAATTATCGATGCTAGCAAAAATGTAGCTTCAGAATTCTGAGAGTGATAATAGTTACAAAAATAACATCAGTTTTGCGCCAAACCACGCACGCTAACACACACAAGTTGGTAAAGGGTTTTTGCTTCATTTCCGCAGAAAAGTTCTTTTCGTTCATTCCAGACAACAGTGAATGCAAATATTCTCTACATTTTCCTCTTAAACTAATAAAAACAATTCGGCAAATTTTGTTACACTGATATCATTCTCGCCAAGCATAATATTTGGCAGCAAATGAAACATTTGAAATTAAAAATGAAATTGTTGATGCAACAGGGATCATTTAAAAAAAAAAAATTATCATTTGAAAATTACAAACTTTCCCAAACTATCTTATTAAATCAATTCAAATTATAGCTGCAGATTCCCAAAATCTGGAAGGAGCCAGTGGCTCCTAAACCCAAAAAATCCAGTGGCCACATTATGAAACAAACACATGAAAACATTTTTTTTCTCCATTAAATTTGGACAATGGGATATTGAATCTTCCCACCATAATTGTATACAGTTTGTAGGAATAAACGTAAGGCCTGAATATTCTGTGAATAAACGATTCTCTAAAGTTCTTTTATCTATAGATAACCCCCCCCCCCAAAAAAAAAAAAAAAAGGTTTTTTTTATAGCTGAAAATAAATGCTCAACGTAGGAATTTACATAAGAAAATATGTCCATAAAAATCAAAATTAAAAATAAATATATATGAACAAAATATGGATAAGATTTATTTTCTTTTAGGTTTTAGATTTTAATAAAAAACATTTAACAATTTCTGACATTTTCAAGGATAATGGAGAAAGATCGAATACTATAAGCCTCATTGCAACTTTTGTTGCAAGGGAATTTTTTAAGGATTAAAGATTTTTAAAAATCCCTATGGAGACAAAAAATCACAATTTTTGTGACCGATCGCCAATTTTCATGTTTTATTATCACAACTCCTTGACGAAATTCACATTTTTTTTCTGCAATCGATTCATGAACTTCGCGGTTTTTTTCGCGACCGGTTGATGAAATTTGCATTTTTTTTGCTTCTCGAAATTCGCTCGCTGTTTTTTTTTTTTTTTTCCCGAGACCAACTGGGGAAATTCGTGGTTTTATTTTGCGACCGATTGACGAAATTCGCAGTTTTATTTCATCAGCGATTAATGAAATTCTTGGTTTTATTTGGAGAGCGATTGACGAAATTTACAAAATTTTTCAGTGACGACTTCACGAATTTTGCGACCGATTCCCGAATTTTCAGATTTTTTTTCATGACTGATTGGCGAATTAATTTACAGAAATTAAAATAATAATAATAATAATGATAATTCGAGGAGTTTTGCTAATTCGTGGAGGAATTGCATGCTAATATCTATGTCTACATGTAAGAACATATTTGAAAAATCCCAGAGATGCAGATTTAATGAGTAGACCCAAAATTATTCTATTCTCGGCACGAATTTTACTGTGTCGCTGGCTAATTGTAGTATACCATCGCCGGAGAGTTCATTTGCGATGCATATTAAAAAAAAAAAAAAATTCTGATATGTATGCGGACATTTGAGGATTTTTTTTAAAGAAGAAAACGGAAAATTTGTGTGTGTGTGTGTTAATCAGTGGAAATGTGACATCCATGTTTAATCATATTTTTAAATTATGGACAATAGAAAAAAGAGCTAAATATCGCTGAATTATGGAGGACAATCCCCGAATTCATATTAAAAAAATAAAGCGGAAATCTGCCTTTCGGCGAAAAGGCATTCATGTAAAACACCTGGCGACTTAAACATAGAAAGTTAGTCGCCAAAGCAAAAACTTTAGTCGCCACGTGGCGACTGGCGACCGTGAATCTGCACCTATAATTCAAATATATACTTAAAATGAAAAAAGAAATAAATACTATGCAATAAAATAATAAAATGAAACTTAATTAAAATTGCAAGCAAGAAATTGTTAATGTTGTAGCTGGCATCTCGCAAAAAAACAACAAAAAAAAAACGGTACTTCTCTATTATCCCGTCGACTACTTTTCATAACAAAAAACTATCGCCAAACTGTAAGATTAAATGCCAAGTATGCAGTCCCATTTACTTGATGTCAGAAGCATTATACGTGTTTGTTATGCCATCAAGTGGTTTTTAATTCGATATTTGCGAGTATTTTTCATTATGTTTTACTGATTTATTAGTTATTTCATTAATTAAAATAACAATTGTGTCCTTAAATTCTTATATTTTATTTATTTATTTATTATGATATTTCAATGGCAACGTTCTCCCGTTTATTTGTCGTTACAGTTTGGCGATAGTTTTTTGTTATGAAAAGTAGTCGACGGGATAATAGAGAAGTACCAAAAAAACTTTTTTTATGTACGCATTTACATAGTCCTGAAACAATTTTATTGCAGCTTCATCATTATCAGATAACTACCAAATGGGTAAATTCATCTCAGCGTCAATAAAAAATGTAATTTATAACTTATAAAATATTGCAATTCGAAAAATAGCAAATTAAGATCTTTTGCGTGGATACCATTAAATAATAATGATAACAAAATGATTCACGTTCAATAAATAGCGAGCTCACAATGTTTGTCACACTTCTAAAACTAAAACTAATTTCATTGATTCATAATGAATGACTTCAAAGGTGTTTTCTGATTTTATTCTCTGCAGGCGATTAAAGTCTACGTTTTCTCCGTGGTTCAAAAATGGTAAAAATGACAATCAATTAAATTCATTTTGAAACGGGCATCCCGGAACTGTTGATGACAGTCACATGACTTACGGTTTTATTATATAGATAATAAATTGGAATATTTATGAATAACTGTTTTGTGCTGCAGGGGTTTTTCATACACAACTCATCAGCTTTAAAATTTAGTAATTCATTAACTATAATAAATATAAAAGATGAAATAAAAGACCTGTTTTCCAGGTAGCTCGCAAGTTTTGTATACGTAATTTTTAAATCAGTTCAAACTCTTGTCAACAGGTGGCTCTGCTCTATATTAAGCTACAAGAATGCTCAATTATCTTCAAATTTTCAATATACAAAGTTGTTTTTCATATTTCAGCATCTAAATAGATTAAAAGTAAAAACACAAAGGTATTTGATGCAGTTTTACGCGTTATTTTGAACATTCCTACAGCTCGAAACAGCGCAACGTCATCTATTGTCGATAATTTGAACTATTCTTAAAATTACTGTGTATAAAATTTTTGAGCAATCTAATAAGCATGTCACTTATTTCGTCATTATATCTGTTATAGTTAATGAATTACTCAACTTTAAAATTACGGAGTTCTTTATGAAGCACAAAAAATAAATATTTATTTCTATTTCAGATGAGCGTTACTTTGATTCTCTCCAGTTTGACTTGTTTCCCGGTGTCCTATGTCGTAGCTCGTGCAACAATCGCTCCAGCGAACAAACTCAGCAGTTACGTACCAATCTTGAAAAGAATTCTCTTTTGGACTGCATGCATCAGTCTGTGTTCAGACGTAAGTACGATTCTGAAAAGCATGCATGCATAGATAAAATAAACTAGTTGTGGCTCGTGGCAGCCTGTTTTGTCACACACAAGTTTGAGAGGCTGCATGTTAGTTTCGGGGTTTTTACTTTTGTAAAGACCTTATTACCACTATTACCGAATATATCAGCTTATTTAACTGGAATATTTAAAGACGATTGGTATTCGTAAATAGTGACAGCAAAGTACTTACAAAATAAAAGATCCTGAAAATAACATACAGTATCCCAAAATAAGCAATAACGAGCTGCTACTGAAATAAACTTTAAAATTGAATAATGAGTTGTTCGAAAAGCAAATTCAGGGATAGGCTCCAAATTGCTGTGTAAACAGTGTGAGATTCATTGTAACAGTTTATTCGGCTGTGATATAAGTGCTCTATGGATTGTCACTACTATGCGTTGGTTTATTGAATCCTTGAAAAAGGTTGGCGGCCCAGGAAGTAGGACTTCTATTAATTTACATACTATCTGCATCGAAGACCAGAAATTAAAATACGTAAACTTAAATAATCGGTCGAACTCTTCCTTTAACTAAGAGTACATTTTACAAAAGCACTACCATGACTAAATATCTAACGACTCACGTTGTGCTCATGATTGACGTTCCATATTGTGCTGCAAGAACTAGCCATATAAGAGTGAGAGAATGCTAGACCGAATGTCGTCCGGATGGCTTAATTGGTAAAGCACTTGGTGCGCTATACCAAGGGTTCCGAGATCGAATCCTGGTTTGGACATTTTTTCACTCTGTTGGTTGTACTCTGTTTAGTAAAGTGATAATTCACATCCTTTGTATATCTAACGACCAATTAGATTTTATTGCCCTATGTCTCTGATAAATTAAGGTATTCAACCTTGGAAAGGATGTCGAGATCTTTTTTTATCCCCGATAGTCTACCCATTAATACGGCACATTCCGGATCAAATCACGAAGATTTTCAAATTACAAGAAAATGCTTTAAATAAATTCGATTAATTAAGGATTTTTATATCAGTTACATCCCGACTCAGTGCCAATCCGTCGTTTTTTTTTTTGCGAGGCAACCCAATGATGTAAACACAACGCGTGTATACAAGTTTAACAGATTGTCGTCAATGTATCACTTGCTAATAGGTTATACTTATCTACTGTAGACATTTTTACATCAACACTGGCTTTGTGTTAATGAGGTGCATGTATTTTTTTTTCATAAAATAAACGATACAAATGAATAAAATAAAGTATGATTTATATTTTATGAGGTGAACGCTAATCACTCATACTTCTTCTCAGGATAATTGTTAAAATTAATGTTACTGAAAAACGCAAAAATATTAAAATTCATCCATTTTTCATGAATTTTTATTTTAGCATCTTTTCGCTTTATTATACTGATATTTAATGAACCACTCTAGGTTATCAGTGGAATCACAATCATGTGGAAGAACCAGAGGCAGCCAATTTCTTTATATATTTTATACCTGATATTTACACAAGTAAGCTATTTATTTTTCTATTTTTATGTCACGGGACTTTCCCTTAATTCACCAGATTTATACAGTATGCCCACTAAAGTCCCTTGCCACCCTCTTAACTTCGGAACGGCTACTGCTATATTCATAAAAGTAGTGTCTAGGTATAGTAAAATAGCCATGCGCTACTCAATGAAACCGCCTACGGCGCCACCTGGTGGAATGTTGCGGAGTTAGCATTCCTATCTCTAAAACGGAAAGAGATAGAGAAAAAAAGGGAATTACAAAGTTGTAGAGCATCATCGATTTAGTACGAAAAGACACATTGTGAACATTAATGCGAATAATCACAAAAAAACAAATGCGCGTTTTAACCGTTCTATTCTTCGTATTAATGTCCACAAGGTGTCTTTTCGTACTAAATCAATGATACTCTACAACTTTGTAAATCACTTTTTTTCTCTATCTCTTTCCGTTTTAGAGATAGGAATGTTAACTCCGCAGCATTCCACCAGGTGGCGCTGTAGGCGGTTTCATTGTGTAGTGCATGGCTACTTTACTATACTTAGACACCACTTTTATGAACATAGCAGTAGCCGTTCCGAAGTTAAGAGGGTGGCAAGGGACTTTAGTGGGCATACTGTATATATATACATTTAAACAGCTGGACACATAAATAATGCACACCTTAAAACTCTTCGAATTTGGTTAGGGATATTGTCGAAAATGATAGTTATGAGACTCATCAAAAACCAAATATGGATTTATCTACATTTCGAATCGACAGGCAATAATACCAGAAAATTTCGTGTCAAACACTTTATTAAATCTAGTGGTCGAGTCTAAAGATAGTTGAAGCTAGACTTATAACTTTTTGCATATTTCGCGTTTCTATACTATATATATAGACTATGATTAGAGCAGATTTAATATACAACTTCTCTTTTTATATCTATCTATTTACTTAATATTTTGCAGACTATAAAAAGGTATCAGTGAAATGAAAGAAAAAGGTACCTTTAGAATGTTAAATTTGAACAAAGTAAGCTGATTTTGTAAGGAATTATTTGAAACTACGTAGAAACAGTGTGATTTTGGAGTCCAACTGACATCACCATATTTGAAAGTGACATATTGACCCAAAACAGAGCGCAATGCAGCAATGTTTTCGCATGCTGTGTGTGTTGTTCTCAGAAACCTATAGAAAATTAAATTTCTTGAACGCCGATTCGATAAAGTTCAAGGGAGAACAATTCTTTGAGCATTTTTGAGTAACATTCAGCATGGGTTATGGCAGAGTATTGCCAGCATCGTCAACACTGCTAGACTTTTTCTTTGAGGCTTTCTGAAGTCTAAAATTTAGGCGAGTAAACCAAAAGCACTTGATAAATTGAAAGCAAACATTTGTGCCAAAATTGCAGAGATAATTGCATTTATTTGGGAAAATATGATTGAAAAGGATTGATGCCAAACATAAAGTCTAGATTTTCATTTAAATAATATTAGATGTCATATTTAACTGCTAACACGAATAATCAAAATTAAAAACACTGAAGAAATATAAATATTTTTTATTTTAAATCAAATTTAGCATCCTAAAAGTATTATTGGATAATCCTTTCCTAAGTAGCACATATTGTTGGTAGTTTGTGGAGACAGTTGGGGAATGGTAGGGTTGGGAAACGATTAGGAAATGGTGGGTATCCCCTCTAATTTGAAGCGTATCCGAGAAGGATTCTGAGCAATTAACAGTTGGCCACTGTTTGGCCTCCGTTGGGAAATAGTTCGTTGGCCAATAATACGGCAAGGCGGACATTTCTTATTGTGAGACAGCAATTAGTCAACGATGGCTGGCCTAACCATTTTATGCTACCTGGGTTATCTTATGATCTTACCTAACAAAGAGGAATATGTTACCCAAATGTTTATTTCGCAAATATAAAAGTTTGAATTCTGCTTCGAGTTTTCTCTCTAGTATGTAAAGAAATGTTAAAACATATATATAAATATTTCTGATGTCAACATCGCTTTTTCTATGCACATATAACGTTTGAAAGAGGTATCATTTGATAGGTTTTTGAACAGGGATTTGACATAGTGCATTCACATTTCGTTAAAGCACTTTGATTAAAATAACAAGCTCAATCAATGAAATATTTGCAAAAAATATTAAAAATTGCAGCTTGAAATCTTCGTACGTGTCTACTGGTTATTCATTATTAATATAAAGCATAGTAACCTTTCGAAATTCCTTTATCACGCATTGTAGAAAGGAAGTTCGCAAATGTGTTATTAAAACAGTCATCCAATATGTCAGTAAAACTGTTTGTTGTATGGAAGATAATTTTTTTCCCCTAGAAACAGTATTTGACTGTTACGAAACAGATAGTTCATAAAAAAGAAACACATTTTCCTCGTAAAATAAAATTGTTTTACTAGAATACCCCAACTGACAGATTTTCCATACTAAAATTACGGGTTTTTTAGTTAATTTAGTTAATATTGTAGTAACTTTTCCTTTTCTTTAATTTAATTTTTTGCAGGCAATCACATGTTCTGGATTAATAATATGGAGCTGTACAGAGCAGCTTACGTGGAGAGTCTATTGCGAGATGGTTTTTTACTACGGTGGTGAAATATCTGGGTATTTCTGGACGGGAACGTTGGCTGTCATACTCGTTTCAAAAAACAGAAACTGGATGCTGGCGAAGCGAGGCTTCTTCATTATATCATGTACGGCTTTCAGGTAACATCGAGATATAGTACTTTAAAAGTGCAGACATGATCAAGATGATAAATAAACATACTCTATTGATTTACGTTATTTACATTAAAACGTTTGTTTATGTTAAAAATTCTATATTTTATGCTCCGCAGTGCCCAAATATTTATTATAATGTCGGATTCATAGTTCGGCTTCAGCTCGACATTCGGCCGTTGAAACATGGCCATGTACAGTCAAAAAAAAAAAAAAAAAAAAAAAAAAAAAAAAAAAAACAGAAATAGCTATTTGATTATAGAAAGTAAAAATTTAAAAAAGACACATAAAAATTAAAAATTATTAAAAAAACACATAAAAATTTCATGATGTGATGGTATATTTCACGTCAAAAATGAGCGATGGTGGATTAAAGTTAATATGGATAGCAATAAAGGGTTGTCACAAAAACCAATATTGTGCCAAACCACTTTCACTAAAATATACCAACATAGAGCTCAAAGCCACAGGGGTTCGTTGCATTTCGAGGTGTTTAATTTGTTCATTTTTTCTTTTAAATTTGTCCGGTTTCAATTTTCAGATTTTTTTTTCTATCTTCCTGGCTTCCGTAAGTGTCTCGGTATATAAGGGACCATAACGCGAAACGCCGCCCTCCGCGAATTCTGTGGCGGTTCTTCTTCCAATTTATTTTTAAAAAATAATCTTAGAAGACAGTCTGTTGTTGTTGTGCCAGAGAAACTTCTTTGAAAGAAGTTGTGCCAGAGCCTCAAGAAAGGTTGGACTTCTAGAGTTGGTCTCTTAATTTTGAACCAATTCCAGATAAGAGACCTGCACTTGGATTGGCACCCTCAGAGGTATCGTTTGCAAACTTGGAGGACATTGGAGCCATCAACAGATTTTACGTGCACCAGCTCCCATTAACGTACACGATCCCACAGCAGCCGCAGTCGAAAGAGGTTCTCACCCTCCCAAGCAGCATCGACCATGGCAGTGCTTGGGAGGGTGAGAACCTCTATATATCATGATGTATATGTGAATGAAATTTTATTTAATTTGAATAATATTAAGTATGTGTTCCATACACACTCACGTATATATATATATATATATATATATATATATATATATATATTACTTTCCATAGAATTTGTAATGTAAATGGAAAAGCATTTTTTTAGTATGGCGTCAAGAAGTTTGAATTCACGTTTGGATGAACAATGCTTTTGAAAGTTATATGGACTTGTTTTTTACAATCGGAGCAAAAGGTTTCGTGGTGTCGAAATAGCAACATAGATAATAGAAATAGAAACAGAAACAGCCATTCGATTAGAAAGTATATCTTCTTTCAATTTATGTTTAAAAAATAAGCTTAGAAGGTCTTCTTCATACTTAAGTTGTACCCAAGCTCTGAAATTTTCAATATGAACACCTACTTTTTTCATCCTATTTGGATTTTTCTATAAATTTTTTCTTAGGATACCAATCGGGAAGTCATTCAGTGAATAGGTTTAGGAATTATCAAAATTATTAAAGTTTTGAACTCCTAATGTTAAATTCATTATTAATAGGTGCAAAACGAACTGCAATGCTTGTAGTTTTTTTAAACATAACTCAAAAACTACTTGACAAAATGAGGTGCTATTTTAGATTGAAATATTTGAAGCTTCTAGAAATCAATTTCTGTTAAAAATAATTATAGATTACAATCCATATTTCTTTCAAAAATTTATTTCAAAAAAGTATGTATTTTAAATTAATATATATAATGAATTGCACATAATTATAATTTTTTAATAAAAAATAGATTTCTAGAAATTTCAAATATGCTAATTCAAAATTACAACTTATTTTATCAAGTAGTTTTTGAGTTATGCTTACAAAACTAATTGGGTTTCAATCTGTTTTGCAGCGATTACAAATAAATTTAATATTAGGAGTTCCGAAATTTACTTTTTCACAATTTGAATCTAAACTATTTGACCGAATGGCTTACCGTTTGGTTTCTAAGGTAAAATTTACCGAAAAGCCAAACATAATGTGAAAATTAGGTGTTCGTATTGAAAACTTCAGAATTTGGTACAATTTCAGTACAAAGACAACCCCTAAAGTTTTTAAGTTTTTTTTTTTTTTTTTTTTTTTTTTTTTTTTTTTTTTTTTTTTAACATAAAATAAGTTTTAATATTTTTAGATAATTTTATGTAACTCATAAAATTGTATTGTGGTATTAATTATGTTCTACATATCAAAATTATATTGTAAAAATTTCCCTTACAAAAACAGGCCTTGTCCTTAGACAAACGAATGAAAGGAAGGCTATATAAAGACTTACAACAACAAATTGTTACAACATTTATAACTATCTTTTGTTATATAATTTTTATTTTCATTTCCAGTGTTTCCGTTATAATAACAACCGTTATGTGCCTGTTGATACCCTACAACCCTGTACAGACTGTGTATTTTGTTGCAAGAGCCCGGTCAAACTTTGAATTCCTTCAGGTATGCTATCCTTTAAACAATTTTAGTATACAGATTCGGTTTTTAAATTCAGTAATACGGAAATAATAGGACTCCATCTTAAACAGGACATAATCACCACGGCAACCTACAATCATGACTTATCATGGGATATCATTGAATTAATTACGTATGATAGGATTTAATAGAAAGAAGAAAACTTTTATTAATATCTTTTCAATTTTTGATTTGATTTTCATAAAATTTGAAATGACTTGACAAAACTCTGCAACGATTCTATATATTAAATTTCAAACCATGCGGTTGGGCAGTTTTTGCGCTGCTATATACGGACAGACGGACAGACCAGACGACGACTATAGGTGCTATGTATTTATATAATTACGAAAGCACCTGAAAATGGTGTTTTATTAAAGGAAATACTGAATTTAATGCACATCACTACAATAAAGTATTTCAAAGATTCTCAGATTAGTCAACTGTAAAGTAAAATTTGCTTCCCCTCCCATACAGCCAGCGTGGTGGTAGGGACGTGTTGTGACTTCACTGTAAGTTTCAATGTAAGCCATGAATGTCGCAGTGGCAATTGGGACGTCACAGGATATCATGGATATGGTTATGATATTTGTAACAAACAATGGTAAAGCGCCGTGACGTGGTATTTGTGATTATAACATAAACAGTATAATAAAACTTTGTTTAATTTTATTAAACTGTATTGCTATACGCCGTATCATTTAAAATAAAAGAAATATTTGTTAAGAAACAAATTCTAAACGAATTACTTTATTTATTTAGTACATTTATATTTTAATCTGTTTATATATATTTTTTTATTTTTTTATTCACATTAAAGTAGATTTTTATTTAATTTGAACTAGAGTTCACAGAAATAATTTCTATCCAAAATACTTTCCTTCAACAGTATACGATATCCGCTTGTAAATTGTATATGTTTTTGTCTAAAGTCACAAGTCAGATCAAAAACGGACAAAACGATGTAGTAGCCATATCAGTGCAATGTGGGATCCCTGTCTCGCGACGTCACTGTAAGTTACAAAAGTCACATTGTAATGTCCCCATGGCTTCACACTGTCGTACGTAGATATGAGAATCCCGGGACTACGGGATCCTGGATGCTTTTTGATCCAGAAAATCCAGGGATTACTTTATGCCAAATTTCTTGACTGTCGGAATTGACAAAAGACCAACGGTGTGCAGAAATCTATCAATCTACCTTCTAAAAAAGTGAAAAGTTTTTAAATATATGAATAATCCATCACTCGCCATAGTTATCAAAGAAGAACTAAATTGTTTATCGGAAGATTGGAAGATTACTTTTAGAACAAAATAGTGTATCCTAATTACAGCAAAATTTTAGAGTAGTAGCTTGTCTTTAAAAGTCTGAGAGGAAAAATTAAATACAGAAATAAAATAACAAATAATCAGAACCATTGTATCACAGAAGGCGCTGTTGAAAATTACATTAAGTTATTGATAGAATTTTAAAAGCACTTGCCTGAATATAGAATTGAGATTTGCTGGCAAACTATTTTTTTTTTTTTTAATTCGTAATAAAGTAGTTTTTGGAAGCAAGAAGAATTTATTTCTGTGTAACGCTTAAAAAAAATGCATTGAAAAAGAGATATAAATAACAGAAAGCAAAACTAATGATATACAACATCCAAAGAAATATCGTTTAAAGATAAACTAACAACAACAAAAATAATACTGATATTTTTCAACCTATACGAAAGCAATCTGAATTTTCATGCCTACTAAGGAGCGAGATGGTATTAGAGTATGAATGAGTCTGGAACCATTATTTAGACTACTGTAAAGAATTGAGCTTCGACATCCAGCTGCACTATGTGTCATTCTAGCATTTCCTGTGAGTACACTTAACTGCATACCTTCCCTCGCTATTTTTGCCTTGAAGACTAGCAGACGCCGAATTCTATTGTACTGTGAGCGGAAAGTTCGGACAGTGATGAAGTGGTAAGGCGTTACCCAAAGAGGGGTCTTATGCTTTGATCCTTGCCGAGTTCGTGGTAAAGAGTTCATCTGCGAGAGGAGCGATCTCTGCACACGATTTTTAGGTTTGCGCCCGAAACTTTGCCCTTTGTCTTAGAACGTCCAATGACGGACTTAGTGAAAACGAAACAGAGGGATCTCAAGGCTGCTAAGAGGCTGGAGAGTTTCGAGGGGCCCGCCTCGACAAAGCCCCCGCCCCTAGAAGGAGTTCTCCTGCGAGAATGAAAAAGTGAGAGAGGACAGTTTTTGAATAGATCTGGACGAGAGTGTTGACTCTCTGGAGAAGGGAAAAGGAAACGTCAGTTTCGAACTCAGCGTGGTGTAAGCGCTAGTGAGGTCCGACCTCTAGAATTGATACAGCAGGTATCCGGTGAAAATCCCAGCGAAGTGAAAAAGCACACCAAGTGCGAGAGTGAGAGTTCTTAGACTCAGAATTAACGAGTATTAGTAGATCTTCCGAAGAGAAGGAACGGACGAGCCTTGGTCCGAATGAACTTTGTTTTGTAGTCACGACTGTCTGTAATGTTTAGAGACTTTTGTTTGTTTCAGTTACACTTGGAGTCAAGAGGTCATTAATTTATAAGCGATTGACTCACGAAAAATAATTAAATGCTGTATTGACGTCTTGTATATATTTTTCATTAGAATTAACATTGTTATACAATAAAATTCTATTTTCTAATTTATGCAAGAAATTCTCTGTGCCAACGATCCGATCTCGCTACCACTCACCATCTTTTATCGGGTCGGTATAGAGGAGTTACTACAACTGGTGGCTTGCGGTGATGGATTAATTAGCAAAAATTAATGACAATCTTCAAAGACAAAGAGTGGACTCCGAAATTTAAATCATCAAAGTGCTCCAAGAAAGAGTCTCCTTGTGACTTGTGACCTGAGTCTCCTTAGACGCCCCTGTGGATCAACACAGCATCAGAAAGAGTAATCTACCAAGAATTCTGGAGAGTGTTCCCCCATCAGAAAGAGAAATCTACCAAGAATTCTGGAGAGTGTTCCCCCATCCGGAAAGTGTGACAGAGAACCCCGTCTGTGCTCCTGAGAATCTCTGAAGTTTGTGCTTCTGACGCCCTGAAAGACTCTTAGTAATGGAGGTAAGCTCTTTTTATACTCAGAGTGGCTTTAATTGTTATTAGTGTTTGTATAGGTGTTGTAGGCTTCAAAAAAAAAAAAAAGTTGTATGTTAATTTTTGTGAGAGTAAATATTTTGAGAAATTTTTCCGGTAGAAAAAAAAAAGTATGATGAGATACTTCCGAGATTACTGTAACTTATTTAATAGAAAAAATTTTGTAGTTAAAAATTAAATTATTGTTGAATTAATTTAATGCAAACTGAGAGTTGTGCAGTGTTACAAAATTTTAGCTGAATCTATAAATGAGAGTTCATTGAAAAAAAAAAAAGTATTGAACGCATTTCATATTTTACGATAACAGAGTTGATTTTATATGTTTTTTGTGAATTATTCTAAATTTTTTAAGAGTGGATGCAGAGATTAAGACCACCATTGATTTAAAAAAAAAAAGGGAATTGATTGAGACTTTTGCAATTTAAAATATTTTTACTGTGCTTTTTGAATTTGAAATTTTTGTTTTGTGTAGAATTTATCCCATATGTATTTTATAACCAAATACCAAGGTGAATGTAGACGTTAGGATAGAGTTGCTTATCTTTATATGTTGCATATTTCCTATATTATTGCTAAGCGTACTTTTTTTATGAGTGTATATTTTGGTAATATTTTGACGCACTTGGTAGGATTTGATTTTATCTTATTGTATTGTTTTATATTTGTGGGAAAGATAATTTCTAATTTTATACTTTAAAAATGTCGGAGCTTAAATATTTTAGGAAAGCTGATTTGCAAACGTTAGCTTACGAATTTGAGGTCATTTTAGAGGAAAATGATACTGTACCGAAAATTATAAAAAAAAATAGAGTCGTCAGAAGGATTTGATAAAGAGCTAGCCTTAGCGCAGATTAAACTTATAGAAAAAGATAGGGAAAATAAATTATTGGCAGATAAGGAAGAAAAAGAGCGGGAACATGAGTTAGCTAGGTTAAAAGCGACGCAAGAGTCAGATGACCGGAGTACCGCATCTAGTAGCATCTCAGTTAGAACGAATCATTTACCCCTAAAAACAATTATGCATCGCTTTGATGAAAAGAATTCGGATATTTGGTTGTTTTTGAATTTATTCGAGAGACAGGCAAAAAAATGTAATCTAAATTCGGATGAGTTGGTGACGAATTTACTATCATTATTACCTGTGGGAATGGCCGAGCTAATTTTGAGAGAACCCGAAGACAAAATTGATGATTTTCAATATGTGAAAGAAAAACTGTTAGAACGCTATCGTTTGAATGCAGAGACATACCGACAAAAATTTAGTCAACATCCACGAAATCCTAATTCAGTTTGGAAGGATCTGATTTTTGAACTTAATAGTTTTTTAGAAGGTTGGCTGTCATGCTTACAAGTTTCGGATTTTGAGGGTTTGAAAAATTTGCTTGTCACGGACCAAATCAAACGGAGAGCGTCTCCAGAAATGCGCGAACATTTTATAGATAACTGGGCGGAGATTAAAGATCCCGAAAAGTTAGTGAGGCTTTTAGATGCGTACGAGGCAATCAAGCGACCGTCTAAAAAAACTTGGAATCCGAAACTCCCTTTAGAGAAGAAATTTGAAAGACCCAGAACTTTTGAAAATGGGCGAAACAGTAACAGAAATCCGGAGACTAACTTTAACTGGAGGGATCGCGATGATCATAAAGAAAGGGAAAGAGTTTACGAAAAAAGGCGAGAAGTCAAGTGTCACGCGTGTTTTCAAAGCGGTCACTACAAAGTAGATTGTCCGGAAATTAAAAAGAGAGATGTTGCGCGGGTCGGTCACTTAATAAGTAAACCGACACTTGAAGAAACCTTCTCCCCTTATTTGAGTAAAGTGTTAGTGAATGGAATTCAGACAACTGCTTTAACTGACACTGGGAGTGAATTTGATATCATCGCATACGACTTGGTCAGTCAAGATAAATTGAATGGAGATCACGTATGGATTAAAACTCCGCTGGACAGTAAATTATACTGTTTACCTATAGCAGAGGTCACTTTAGAAATTGAAGGCGTGGGGGTCATTGAAACCAAGGCAGGAGTTAACAATAAAGATTCAGATATGTTTTACTATTTGTTGGGTAATCACACTCAAAAATTGTTAGAACAGGCGAAGAAAAAACCCGAACTGATGAATGCAGTTTTGACGCGGGCTCAAAAGAAAAAAATTGACCATACTCCAAAGCTGGAAGATAAGCGGATTATGTTTTCCGATAAGGAAGGGGAGAATGTTCACCGACACGATGAAGCGGAAACTTTGAATTCAGTAAAAGAAAAAGAAGGGGGAATTTTTCGCGAGTGCAGTGAAGCGGAAGCGTTGAATTCAAAACTAGAGGGTGAAAATCTAGAAAACCCTATTGAACTGGTTAGTGTGGATAAGGGATTATCGCCTTTGTCGATTTGTGAGGGATCTTCGAATTTAGCAGAAATTGGAGGGAAGGATAGTCAAATTGAATTAGACAGAGATCAATCTCTCAAAGAGATTAGTAAAAAAACGGAAGGTGAAGAATCGCATTGTAATGCAGGAGATTCTTTGATAGTAGCAAAAGCCAGAGAAAATCGCGTGAGTGGGGGGAAGCAGGTGCTTGTCCCATTGCCTTATCAGGCAGATATTTTTGGCGCGTGCCTTGAAAAAGTGTCATTACACTTAGCGAAAGGGAAAGTTAAAGGAAATGTGTCAGGATACTTTGACTTCGGGAGAAGTTTGATGAATGATTTAGCGACCGCATTTCTAAAAAGGTTCGGTGTTAAGTTGAAAAATCCGAGAGTGTGTCACACAATAAGCGATAGTATTGCATGTTGGCATCGAAAAGTTAGAAAGCTTTTGAAAGCGTTAGTATTTGGAGAATGGATAAGAGAAACGGAGGTAAATAAATTCGTGAAGGGATGTGTGTTTAATCTCACGAACAGGTTAAAAAGAGGTCGAGTTTTAGCCGTGGAAAATGTGTCAGAAAAACGAGAAAAGAGGAAATTTTGGTTTGACAGAAAGGCGGTAAAACGGAAGCTTAATGTGAAAGATGAGGTTTTAGTTTTAACTACCAGAAAGCCAATTAAAATGTCAGATAGTCGGATAGGGCCGGGAAGAAAGGAGTCAATAATTACGGAAACAAATTATAATGTGAATGTTCCTGGGAGGCGACAAAAATCTCAGACTTCTCACGTGAGTTTAGTAAAGCCTTACAGAAAACGGGTGGAGTTAGCAGATATCTTAACGCGGGAAATAAACGCACTTGAGGAATTCTGTTTACCGTATCTAGATGATATGGCGATTTTTTCAGACAGTTGGGAGGACCATATGCGTTATCTAGAAATAGTATTAAAAAGGGTGAATGACGCGAAACTAAAAATCAAATTGGCGAAATGCAAGTTCGCTCAGAAAACCGTAAAATATCTTGGGCATATTGTAGGAGAGGGCAGACGGAGGCCAGCTGAGGCGAAAGTAAGGGCAATTAAGGAATTACCGGTTCCGAAATCGAAAACTGAAATTCGTAGATGTTTGGGAATGGCTGGATATTATTCCCGGTACATAAAAGATTATGCAGTGATTGTAGAACCATTAACGAGGGCGCTTAAAGGGAAAAATAAAAAATAAAAGATTGCATGGAGCGACGAAATGGGAAAAGCCTTTGAGACTTTGAAAATGAAACTTACTGAAGAACCGGTGCTTTACGCTCCTAATTTTCAGAAAGAATTCATAGTACAAACTGATGCTAGTGACTTAGGTATTGGCGTGGTTTTGGCTCAAAGAGAGGGATCGGAAGAGCACCCCATAATATATTTAAGTCGAAAATTTACTGATAGTGAGAAAAGTTTCTGCGCCACTGAAAGAGAGTGTGCAGGGATTATTTTTGCGATAAAAAAGTTAAGGCATTATATTGATGGACAAAACTTTTCTATCGAAACCGATCACAATCCTTTGGTGCTTCTAAAAAGAAATTCTGGAAATAATCCCAGATTATTAAGGTGGTCCTTAGCTCTGCAACCTTATAATTATGCCATTTCTCATTGCGCAGGCAAAGACATTCCGCATGTTGATTGTCTGAGTCGAGTTTAATGAGATTTCTTGATAAACTTTTGTATATAATTATTTTAAGATTTTTTATTTTTTATTTCACTGTGTTTTATTTCATTATATGTTCATGATTTCTTATCAGAGCGCGGAAAAAAAAGGAAGGTAGTATTATCTTATTCATGTATGTTTTATTTCTTGCCACTCTGATGTAATTTGAGCTTGCAATTCTTTATCCGACTCTTAGAGATTCTTAGTGTTTCACCCTTAAGAATCGTTTGAGGAGGGGGTGCTGTAAAGAATTGAGCTTCGACATCCAGCTGCACTATGTGTCATTCTAGCATTTCCTGTGAGTACACTTAACTGCATACCTTCCCTCGCTATTTTTGCCTTGAAGACTAGCAGACGCCGAATTCTATTGTACTGTGAGCGGAAAGTTCGGACAGTGATGAAGTGGTAAGGCGTTACCCAAAGAGGGGTCTTATGCTTTGATCCTTGCCGAGTTCGTGGGAAAGAGTTCATCTGCGAGAGAAGCGATCTCTGCACACGATTTTTAGGTTTGCGCCCGAAACTTTGCCCTTTGTCTTAGAACGTCCAATGACGGACTTAGTGAAAACGAAACAGAGGGATCTCAAGGCTGCTAAGAGGCTGGAGAGTTTCGAGGGGCCCACCTCGACAAAGCCCCCGCCCCTAGAAGGAGTTCTCCTGCGAGAATGAAAAAGTGAGAGAGGACAGTTTTTGAATAGATCTGGACGAGAGTGTTGACTCTCTGGAGAAGGGAAAAGGAAACGTCAGTTTCGAACTCAGCGTGGTGTAAGCGCTAGTGAGGTCCGACCTCTAGAATTGATACAGCAGGTATCCGGTGAAAATCCCAGCGAAGTGAAAAAGCACACCAAGTGCGAGAGTGAGAGTTCTTAGACTCAGAATTAACGAGTATTAGTAGATCTTCCGAAGAGAAGGAACGGACGAGCCTTGGTCCGAATGAACTTTGTTTTGTAGTCACGACTGTCTGTAATGTTTAGAGACTTTTGTTTGTTTCAGTTACACTTGGAGTCAAGATGTCATTAATTTATAAGCGATTGACTCACGAAAAATAATTAAATGCTGTATTGACGTCTTGTATATATTTTTCATTAGAATTAACATTGTTATACAATAAAATTCTATTTTCTAATTTATGCGAGAAATTCTCTGTGCCAACGATCCGATCTCGCTACCACTCACCATCTTTTATCGGGTCGGTATAGAGGAGTTACTACACTACGAATGCGTATATTATGCATATGCGAATGTGTTTTGGGCAGTAGCCAAATTGGAACAAACTTCGAAAAGCTTCGAGCGGGACTTCCTGAAGAGAAAATACTAAAATTCTCATTTAGTAGATGTAAGACTGAACATTTTACTCATTCACATTAGTCGCATAGAATCGATTGAAAACCGAACTTTTCATCTTGGTAATTCGCTTGCTTACCAGGTTTTCATATAGAACTCAACTAACAATATTTTTTAATATTATCGCCTACGATTATTTAATCAGAACAATTAATTTAAACTTGATTTATTCAAAATAAAATTTCATTTCTACAAGGAAGCAAATCCTGGAATTATTTTTTCTATCGATTGAGCGTATATAAAATATAAAGCATATTAAAAAAAAATTATAGTATAATTGGTTAACTGTTAATAGTATAATTGGTTAACTATATATATATTTGTCTTACGTGGCGCGGAAATAGGGCTGAATTTCTACCTTATCGTTGGCAACAACCGTAGTTTCCAGAGCTCAGACCAATGAACAGACAAGATTGTGTTAGCTCCGCCTCCAATATGGCGGTCAGTGTCAGAGCAGTGAAACTCAAGCTAGCAATTATTAAAAATAAAATAATATGAACGTAATCCAAAGCGTCTGAGATGATTCCTCATTTTAATTATGAGTAATATTTTTAATTTCAAATGAATTCTCAACTATTATTTAGAATTTATTTACGAATTTCACTCACACAAAAAATCGGAGATAATAAAATATAAACTTTCTAGAATGCCCCTGCTGCCATCTGTTGCTGTTTTATTGAAGTAAAAATAATTTATTTTGCATAAATCTATAATCAATTAAAATAGTAAAATGTAGAACGAAATTTAAACAATCACTGATGATAAACTATCTTCCTACCACGTAGTTTTCTTTTTCTTTCTTTTTTTTTTAAATGAATTTAAGCCGTGCTGTACAATATTATAGGTGCAATAAGTTTTAAACTAATTATGTTTCCAAGATCATTTTTTCATAGTATTTAAATGATTTATATGCCCATTAGTAGCATCAACTAAATGCATTTTTAGTTGTGTTTTCAACGGAGTTTTTAATTACTTTTTTACATTAAAAAATTGTCAATTTCATATGTTCAAATGATTTATTGTAGTACTTATTCCGGCTAGAATTACTAGACAAATAAAAAGGGGCGAGCGAGCAAAGCCAGCTGGGACTGCGTAGCGGTCTCAGTGTGAATTGCCTTGCAATTCACGGGGGGTTGGGTTGGCGAGTGTTAGCGAGTAGGGGGCCGAGCCCCCTAGTTTATTATAAACTTCGTCAATCAAATAAATATGTGATTTTTTCTTTTATGCAATGTTATTAAAATAGGAAGACACATTTAGTCTGAAGCGTAAACTTCTACATAAATTACCATTTTTAAAAGATTACTTTTTTAGTTATCAAAAAAAAAAAAAAAAAAAAAAAAAAGGAAGGATACTGGAAAAAAATCTCGTTCGCAAAATCACGGAATTTTATTTATACAATCCTGGAAATTCCGGGATTGGATTGTTCAGCTGTACGGCGAGGCAGGAAAAAAAAAAAGTTGTTTTACTGGGTCGGAAACCTAAACTTTCTTCATAAATTTTCATTTTTAAAAGATTACTTTTTTAGTTATTAAAAAAAAAGTAATGATACTGGAAAAAATCTCGTTCGCAAAATCCCGGAATTTCATTTATACAATCCGGAAATTTCGTGTTCGTCTCACTTCGGACCCCTTGAGTCATGTACCGTTTTTTTTTTTTTTTTTTCGTGACGCAGGTGCGACAAAAGCACGATGCAATTCGAAATGCTCGAAAGCAGTTGCTTGAAAAGAATATCAAGTCTTACGTGACTCAAGGGGTCCAAAAGGAGACGAAAACGTGATTCAGTGTGAAAGACTCTCTTTTTCGTCTTTCCGGAGTCCGGCTGTACGGGATTTTTTTAGCCGTTGTATGTTATATGCATAAAAGAGTGGTAGAATGCTTTAACTAGAACATTTTCATAAATTTTAGCATTTATGTTTAAAAAAAAACTTCATAAGATATTTATTAAATAGAAATTTCTTAAAACAGTACAGTACTTTAAATTACAATATGGAAAAATAATTTTCTCACTTTAACTGTTTTGTTTTATTATTTTAGTTAATTATGTCATCGCTTTTGTTGGTCATCAGTTTAACAGTTGTGACTGTATGTTTAACGTACTATTTCAGAAGCAACGAGAAAAATGAAAGTGAGTAAAATGAATTACATATAGTATTTTATAACACCTTATCTGAAACGAAGTTTTATAGAAATTTCAATAACAATTCAAATTAATACCACTTAAAGAAAATTTAAATAAACTTCGGTTTCAATTATATTGTTTTTAATTTTTTTTAAAAAATCTGGTAGTTTAGTAGTTTTAATTAATTTATTTTTTAAATATTTAAAAGTGTCTTTTAACTTATTTTAATAAAAATAATCACCTTTAATGAAAATTTGCCTAAATCTGTCTATTTTTTCCTTTGAAGCTTCTTCTCTTATTGACGAAACTAATGTTTATCCACAAATAAATAAATTTAACTATAATAAAAAATTAGTAAATTAATTTACTTTACAAAAACTAGAAAAACAATAACAATTATAATATTTTGTTAGTTTAAAATTAATTTCATATGTTAGTAATATATTAATTTGTAAAATTAAAGACAAATTATAATATGAAAATACCAAATTAATTCAAATACAATTGAATTAATTAATTAAAATTACAAAAACTAATATTTATCAATTTTCTAAAGAAAGGAAAAATTATATATATTCGTTTTTGTATCTAAATATGATTTTCGCTTAACAAGGATTTAAATTTCGTAATTTCCTCAGAATGTATTTAATGACCCATAAAACTTCTAAAACAAATATTTACTTTATTACCATTTCATGGACATTTCCGTAATTGGAAGTACAGGATGATTATAAAAAAAAAAAAACTATCCCGATATATGAGCCCCTAACTATCATTCCGTTCACATAAACTGAATGAAATTTTGGTTTAAAGTATTTTGAGGTATATGCGCTCAAGAATCATATGGAAAACAATAGTTAAATTCTAGCAGTTACGGTTACAGCGCCAAAATTTCGAAAATTTTAAATGACAACACCTACTTTTTTTTTTATATTATTGGAATGTGATCTTCATAGTGAAAAACCAACCACGAAAATCTCCGGCGCTAAGACAGACTAAGAAGAAAAATGAAAACAACCAATAAGGGGCAGAGAAGCAACAGAAAGTAAAACATTTTATTGTTCAGTGTTATCCACCATTTGCCCCATGAAAGTATCATCATGTGTGAAGTAGAAAATTTGTGAAACAAAATAAAATGTTTGTTTTCTGTTGCTTCTCTGTCCTCATTGGTTGTTTTCACTTTTCTTCTTAGTCTGTCTAAGCGCCGGCTATTTTCGTGCTACAGGTACCGTTCGAACGCTTTTTATGGTTTTGACTATGAAGATCGCATTCCAATTCCAATAATAAAAAAAGTAGGTGTAGCCATTTGTAAATTTCGAAATTTTGTCACTGTAACCTTAACTGTTAGAATTTAACTGTTGTTTTTCATATGATTCTTGAGCGCATACCTGAAAATACTTTAAACCAAAATTTCATTCAGTTTCTGTGAAGGGTATGAGAGTTAGAGACTCATATATCGGGAAATTTTTTTTATATAATCACCCTGTATACTGAGTCAGTGCTAATTGCACAAAAGTCAAAATTCAAAGTCGAGTTTAAACATGTAATAAAAACTGAATTTTTAAAAAAAAATGTTAAAATAATAATAATAATAACTTATTGCATCATTGTGTTTGCGCAGGCATGCCAAACTCGTTTACCGGGCCAAATTAAGTATTATATACAAAGCCGCGGGCCACATAAAAAAAGTAGATAATATTATTACCATTGCGGAAAATAAAATCTGTACGTACAAACACAACCATGTTAAAGAAATATTCACGCAAAGTTCCAAAGTTATTATTATACATAGTTTAATTTATCTTATTTTTTGAAAAGATACTCAAAGTTATTTTTCATCAACCAAATCTATAAAATTTAATTGAATATTCTAAATTGTATTTAGTTTAAAAATTGATTGTACACGCCGGTCGGCTAATCTTGATCTGGCAAAAGCATAGCTGTCAATTTTCCGTGTTTTCTTCAAGTAAAAAATAAAAATAAACATATTTTTAATCAGAAAACTTATTTAATAAAATGTGTCTTGTATCTATGCGCTACTTATTTGATTTCATTTTTAAATACATTTTCTGGTACAAATTATGTTTATTTGATTTGACAAATGACAAAATGTTGGCAGCCACGCAAAGATGTGGTATAAAAAATATACCTAATTGCACACTATAATTTAAAAAATCGATCGATTGATTAATAATTACAGAAATTTGGAAACCCCCATATCCATATATTTTTGCTCTAATATGGAATCACACTGAATTTTGGTTAATTGCAGTAATAAATTCTGAGTAATAATTTCAACATCAATCATTAGAAGTGAAGTAATTAGATTAAACTGATTTTCATATTTTTAAAATTCAAAAATCTTCTTTTGAATTCATTTTTTAATATATTTCTAGTATGTTCTAAACATTTTTACTCCAATGACTTTTGTAATAATACCTGGTATTTAAAATTAAACACATTTTATTTTTTTTAAATTGTATCCCAAAAGTTTATCAAAGTAATAAATTCCATTTGAAAACGCTAATACTATCAAATAACAAAACAGCATTATGAAATTTTCCTTGAAGTTGAAATTTACTCAGGTGCTTTGTAATTTCAAATGGAAACTCCAAGTACTTTGTCTATTAGAGTGCTCCTTTTTAATAATCCACATTCATAATTTGCCGATTTAAAATGAAAATTGTAACATTGTTTAACAGTTCGAAGTTATCAGTTAGAACATTTTGATGGAAAGCTGTCAAATATCTGTATATAACAAGGTAGATCTGTTTATCTCCAACTACCCTTATTTTCAAGATATTTTCTATATTGACGATGATTAAGCATGTGCGTATGCATATAATGCAATTTTATGAACACTATAAGATTTTAAGCACATATCCGGCTTTTGTAAATCTATCCGCTATAAAACCATCCACTATCCGCCCACGTGAAGAACATGGATGACATACGAGTAGTAATTTTCCAACTGGACGAAAAATGTCCAAGCCAGGATTCGAACCTGGGATCGCTTGGCTGAAGCCGCCACGCTCTACCACTGAGCTATCCCGGTCGAATCTGGAGGGCATAATTCATCCAGTTAACCTTATTGATCAGAGAATCTGGTCTGATATTTTAATCAGCTCAACAGAAAGGATCGCAGGTAAAGGAACTCCAGTTACCAGCAGGTAAAGGAACTGGAGTTCCTTTACCTGCGATCCTTTCTGTTGAGCTGATTAAAATATCAGACCAGATTCTTTGATCAATAAGGTTAACTGGATGAATTATGCCCTCCAGATTCGACCGGGATAGCTCAGTCGTAGAGCGTGGCGGCTTCAGCCAAGCGATCCCAGGTTCGAATCCTGGCCCGGACATTTTTCGTCCAGTTGGAAAATTATTACTCGTATGATTTATTTACCAATTTGAAATAATTGTGTTAAAATTAATCTAATGGATGACATATTCGGAGTTTTTGTGTCAAGTACAAAAGGGATGATTTGTGTCACTTTCAAAGCAACTCTTTTAAAATTATTTAATTTTATATTATGATTTTTTAAATATTTCAACTGTTCGTAATTAGCGCCGAATTTTATTAATTTTACAATACATTTCTTAGTATTTAATAAATACAGCACATTATTTTCTAAAGTGGTGTAAAATCGAGGCGAGTAGTAAAATAAAATATTACTTTCGACAGAAAACAATAAAAATATATAAGTAAAATACTTGAAAAAAAATGTACGAATCTTTACAATTTCAAACACAATATCCCGCGTTTTGCTACGTTCCGATTGGTTATCTTTGTTCCACATGTTTTTATTTTTGTGCTAAAATGTAAAATTGAGTTACATCTGTCTCTATACATCACTGTTGCCAGATGAGCAGGATTTTTTTAAAATTCAGAATGCTGCCACATTCTGAAAAGAAATATTCTTCTTATTTAATGATACAAAAATAAAACAAATATTAGTATTCAAAAATAGTTGTAGCATTCTGAATAAAAAAAAAAAGCTCTCTAAACTGGTAACACTGATACACATATTTTTCTGATGTTTGCCATCTGTAAGACCACGGTTGGTGCACTTTCGTTATTCGTACAAAGTGTATTTTCACCATGCGTGTTCTAACAACTAAATTAAACTCAGGTAAACTGCCAAAAGCTTCGCGGGCCACAGATAAGGTGTCGGCAGGCCAGTTGTGGCCCGCGGGCCACGTGTTTGACATGCCTGTGTTTGAGTATTTACTGTCTCCGAATATTAATTTTGAGTAATTGTATTTAATTGCAGTAATTAAACTTTAAATCCTTCAGAACGAGTGTCATTTAATGACATTTTAATTTTTAATACCAGTCATTCTGTATATTTTTCGCCTTATTTAAGCCAAGAATTCTACAATTAGACAAGGTAAAGATTACGACTAAAATATTCTTGTACTAAAAAATAAAAAAAAAAACGTACGAAATGGAACGTCCTGAAGGTGTTAATGCATACTTAGCCACATTATGGAAAATAAATCGCAAAGAAAATTGCTATTTCCGACTAACCAGACAACAAACGAAAATACAAAATTCAAAAACTTACCAAAATTTTATTGGAACTGTCCTATTATTGTGCTATCTGACGATAGTATAATCTACTATACAATAAAACTGTATACATCTGTTTTGCAGTTACTTAGCAATACCTAGTTTTATACTCAGCAGTAACAGACATCTTATGGCTAAATTTGAAGAGAATTATGACATTTTTTTTTCACACTATAATAATAATAACAAAGTCATGCCAGATAAAATAGTAAAAATTAGCTGAATTCAAAAATCTAAAATTACAATAATAATAATAACTAATAAATTATTAAAATTGAGCTTAAAATGATTAAAAGTGGGCTCATCAATACCTATTTTAGTAGCGTATCAGAAATACAAAATGCAATATTATTTATGAAACCCTCTGTACTGTACATAGTGTTCAAATAATAAGTAATTTTAGACTGTTTTCTTATTTAAGGTAAAATTGTTGGAGACAATTCGTATGATAATACAGTATTTTACATCGAAAATAGGGAGGAGATATTACGAACTCAAAGCAGGTATGTTTGATTTAGACGTAAACTACAATTTTCTTTCAAGGTTACGGTATAAAAAACTTTCATCTTGCATTTATTCTTATTTCATTAGCATAACACCAGCTTTAGATTAAGGAAAATAAGATTTTTATTACAAAACATTACAATTTTTAAAAAATATAAATAGGGAAATATTTCAAATTTATTTCTTATTTCATTATTAAGGTTTCTTTTTTGGAATGGCTTGAGCATATTGTTTTAAAATATTTTGTATTGAGCTGTAATTTAAAAAGGAAAGACTCAATATTTTACAATTTTTAATGCTGACGTAAATGACGAGAATTTTTGACTTAATGACATTTAAATTTTTAATACCAGTAATTCTGTATACTATTTTTTGCCTTATTTATCCTTTTGATTACGGGATAGGATTGGCGACTATTTTTATATTCACTCGTAACACAATTTACAAAAAAAATCTCTTTGTCGAAGATTTCTCTTGAAAGTATCCTAGTATACGCGTATGGTAGAAATTATTTTCCAAAAAGTGGTGTGACAGAATAAAAAAATAGTAGTTGGGACGACATAAGTCCCAACCCGATAATCAAAGGATTAATACAAGGTTTCTACGTTTAAACAAGACAAAGATATGACTAAACTATTATGGCTCTAGAAGCAGCAACGCAGCAATTCTTATTTGCCTCTGATGCAAAGAAATATATATATATATATATATTTCCTATTCTATTAGTCGCCTGTGCATCAGTAGTAATGACTTATAGCGACTTTGAAAAGCCTATGTGGCTGGCGCCTGGTGCCTGGACACTATCCGCACCCCCTTGCTATGACTCTGACTAGGAAATAAAAACCATACGCTTCCTAAATGGAACGTACACGTGACATCCGTTCTGAAGGGGCTAACACATTTATGACATTTAGTTTTTCTCTACTAAGCAGGAGGCTCCGCCTATAGGCGTTACTCTTACATATTACATTATTTATCAAAATAGATTTTCTGTGTTCTCAATTTCATTAAAAATGAATGCATATAATAATGGTAGTGTTTCTAGTCGAAGTATCTGTATGCCTGGTACACTAATAGTATAAATACGAATATAGTATACATTTTTGTGAAATAATGTAACATATACAAAGCAAAAGTACTACCCGGTGGTGGAGTTACGCATAACGAAAAAAGGCGAATTCGCTTCAGTCTTCAGCAGCTTGTTAAAGAGGAAATTTTAAATAAAAACTAATTAATTGCATTAAGCAAATCTCTACATTTGTATTTTTTTTTTTTTTTTTTTTTTTTTTTTTTAAGGAAACGACCGAAAACTGAAGTTTACGTTTTTAAATTAAAGAAGGAGAATCGAAGAGAAAAGTTTTGGTCTAGAGAACTTTATCAAAAACTCTCGAATTGTACTTATAATTGCCTTTTAACATTATTATGTTTTTACACGATTTTATTTAACTCATCTTTGGTTTTTGTATGTAAAGATGAAATTTTGTAATCGATTTTTAACTCACTTTCTGATAGGCTAGAATAATAATAAAAAAATGTATAACGGTGGGTTTCCGACGACAAGACACCCTATACTTTTGAATGAATATTTGGATTGTGATGGTACATTCTGTGAGGATATTGTCTGCCTTGCTGTGTACTATTAACCCTCTTTTTTTTTTCGTAAGATTCGTAGACGCTCTGTATATCAATACTTTATGTTTCAAATAATTTTTATTCTTACTACGCCTTATTGTTATATTGACTGCTGACCCGCCCGGCATTGTTCAGGATTTCCTTAAAAGTGTACAATTTTAACATGTAAAAAGTTAATTTTTAAAAACATGTAAAACAAAGAAGGAAAATAAAGAATTTTGCACTCTCTTCTGCGATCATTAATCATAAATAGGCATTTCCATATTACCGGGATGACAAATTATTGCATCGAATGACATCGCTTCAATGGCGGTCTGAGATTGAACTCAGAACACTCGTTTTCCGAGATGGCAAAGCATTTCATATACATTCTAATCCTATGTTCTACAGTCTCGGTCGTTAATAGTAACTGATTTTTGTCAGCCTTTCAATGTTCCAGTATGTTCATAAAGGAAAAATTATCTTAATCCTTTATTCGCGTTTTCAAAAAATTCGCCTCCTCTTTGTATATTTTTAAAAAATTGTAAAAAGTAATATTTTTTAAACGTTTTACGAATGTTCTCAAGGAACGCACGCAGGGATATAAAACTTAAGCTTGGATGGTAAAGATTCGATACCGAATTGTTTAATAAAAAGTTCCCCCTCATTTTTACTTACCCATCATACGTAGTATAGGGTAAGTCTTGTAATCGTTTTGAAAATCGAAAATTTTTTTTGACGGATTTACACGTTTCAGACACTGGAGATTCCGAAAAACATATTTTTAGAAAAAAAAAATTGCCGTCCGTCTGTGTGTCTGTAAACGCTCTATCTCCCGAAAAAATTGAGATAGAGACTTGCAATTTGGTATGTACTTAGTATATAATAATGGGAAGAAGCCTATTTCATTTCAATAACCTCGATTAACCGGAACTATTTTTTTCGGACTCTCGAAATATTCGTTCTGATAAAAGGTATATAAAAATTTTCGAAATTGTTTATTTTAAGAAATGAATATAAAAGACAATAAAAAAACATAAATTTTGCATAAAGCATGAAGTCGATCGGATAATGAGTTGCCGAGATATTTGGAATCCTATTTTCCACACTCTTCGATTTTTCATGACCATGGATTTTCGAAAAGCGTGACGCGAAAAATCGGAAAAAACCTCTGTACGAATTCTGAATAAATATTAGAAAGATATCAACATTTACTATATTGGTGAAAAAGTTGGATTTCAGATACTTTTTACGAATGCCTCAAAATCGCCGGCGAATTTGGAAAATAGGAAAAACATCTTCAGTATAAAATTTAAAAAATCGAAAATATGAGGACGACTTGATTTGGAAAAATTTGCGTCTACCAAGAACCAAATTTGCAGTAAGTGCAACGGATTTCCCATTCCAACGTTCACGATCACACAGAGAGAGAGAGAGAGAGAGAGATTGTAACCCTTCTGTTTCTTTTATGCATGCAAACATTTCATTTTTTAAAAATATGTATGCATTAATTTCACGTAAAAATTATAATAATTTTTCCCGATTCAGTAAAGAGTTGCCTTGGGCCGAAAGAGTTCAAGCGAGCACTGGGGGTAAAGGAGAAGCCAATGCTGAAGAGGAAAAGATGAAAAGCAAAGAAATCAAAAGTGGCCCGTCAGTCGAAGAAAGAGAATGGACGTTTCGACTGAGTAGTCTTTTGATATTGTTGGGTCTCGTAATGCTTGTGGTAAGTTAAGGAAAACGGATTGCCATTTCATATTTTCATTCATATCATAATCAATTTAGTCAATCTATATCACAATCGATTAAAAAATGAAACTAAAACATAAAACGCTTTCAGATCCCGATTAAGTCACTTTGGGGCTTCGAGCTAGAATCCTGCACGGGTCAGATTTGTACCCGACCCGAACCCGAACTCGAAGTGAAAGAAAATTAATCCATATTTTAATAAAATTATGTAAACAAAAGTCTACAAATATATCTCTAATATCAAATTTATCTTTTTGTATAAAAGTGAACACATAAACACTCAAATATTCAAATACGATACAGTTTTTTTTCATTTGAAAAATATTCAGGATTTTCTTTTGAAAAATCGGGTCAACCCCAACCCAACTCGAACTAGTCAAAACCTAACCCAAAACCAATCCGAACCCGAAATAGTTAAAGTTAACCCGATCCGAACCCGAACCGTAATGAAAAAAATAGGGTCAACCTGGCCCGACCCGCGGCAGGTCGGGTCAAGTTCAGGTAAAATCGGGTTACCCGACCCAATGCAGGCCTCTACTTTCAGATTTCGAAGACCTGTTTAAGCTCGACACATATTTGAATTCAAGACCAGTTTTTTAAAACACAGAAGACTTAAATTTTCACTTCAAACACATAATAAATTCAAATGAAAAAAAGGATACATTGATCAAAGTATTTCTTCTAGATTTAAAGATTCTTCTAATTACATGTAAAGCAGCTTGTTTCGAATCATAACAAGGGATATTTAACGAAAATCTTTAATTTTCAACATTAGGCATTTCTTTTCATCATACATTATCATACAAAACTTAATTAACGATATTTTGTGTGAGATTACTTGGATTGAGTAAATTTCATGTATAACAAAATGCTTATGTTAATGAGGTTTTGTTTCAAATTTTGCAGTGATATTAAGGGAATGACTGAACAAATAATTTATTTGAAGAATTTTGAAAACATTTTTAGTTATTAATCAGTTTTCTCAACCTAGAATATAGATTTTTTGGCCGCTATCCATTTTCGAGTTAACATTTTCATGTTCAACAAACATGTTTTACGGATAAACAGGGTACATTAACACCATTAAAATTAACATTAAAATTAATATTATTTTGTTACTCGTGCATCTATAAGATCAATTACACACCTGAAAACGTTTAATTGATAATTAATAACATCCGAAAAATCGGTATTCAGGTTTGAGAAAACTGATTAATACACTACAAAAACGACTCGGAAACGTTTTCGAAAATCACTGGCAGCAAAAGAAGCATTGTTTTTATAAATAATTCTCTAAATCTCGAAAATATATTGGTTTCAAATGATAAAGAACGTTATCAGAATTATGGGTAACTCGGAAGAGATGATTGTATATTTTCGTTCGTACTTATATACATTTTTTCGTTTATTAAGAGATATTTGCGTTTTTCACAGTGTATATAATGGTAATTTTCATTGTTATTTAAAATTGTTTGTCATTCTTCTCATTTACAAAGATACTAATATATATTATATATATATTTTATTTTCAGAGATTCGTCGCCAACTTATTTAAGCTTGTTCAAAGTAAAGCTTTAGAAGTGATGATTCCAATGGAATTTTTACAGTCGACATTATTTGTCGGTCAGGTAAGTTCTTGTAGTAGATTTCTATGTAAGAAGTGATTTTTCTATTAAATTTTTTAATGCATGAAGAATTATTAACTTATTTAATTCACATATCTGAATAAGATAGAATAATGAATTCCTGGACAATAAATTATGAAAATTATAAATGGATATCAAATTTACTAAAGAAAATAAATAAAATAATAAAGGATTAGAAAAAGGCGAGATTTTCATTCGACATAAGATTTTGAATAAAACTTCTTTTTTTGCCCTTTTCGTATCAATTAGTCTAGATTCTAGACTATTTTACACATCTGAGAAAATCTAACGGCTTTTTGACATATTAGACTTATAAAGAAAAAAAAAAGTTAAATTTCTCTATATTCCGAAAACTAATGATAGAAAAACTAAAATTAAAGTTTATGCATTTTACGTGGATTACCATCCATTACCGTTCTCAAACTTTGACCTCTTCTAACTCTGTGAAGATTTTTTTTTTTTTAAGGCATAAACTATATACTCTTCCGGCTGATTAGATCCAAGAAATTCAAATATAGTGTCAAATGAATGAAAAAAAAGTTGCCTAAACTTTTTAGAAACATACAAAAAAATCAAAAAGCTAAATTTCTCTATATCTCGAAAACTAATGACAGGAATAAAACGTAAATCACATAGCAATGTTTTGACGATGCTCTTTCTTTACACGTAAAAATGAATGCAGGTCATAATTAATATTTTTTTAAACATGAATTGATTAATAACTTTCATAATTAAAAATGGGCTCCATTTGGATCTATTCAATGTATGTCATTATAAAAAAGGTACATTTCAATCTCATGATTTTTTGGGAGATCTAAAATTAAATTTTGTAACGTGGATTATCTTCCTCAAACTTTGACATCTTCTAACGCTATAACAAATAATACAGTGTTGTTAAAAATAATGTACGGTATTTTAAAAAGTTAAATTTTCAAAACTATTACTCATATTATAATAAGTGATATATGAGAATAAAGAAAAAACATTCATAGTTTTTTTTTTTTTTTTTTTCAGTTACAAATGTTCGATGTGTGAACCTTTCGTAACCCGACAAACATAATCAAGTACTAGGTGCTCAAAAAGAACAAATGAAAGAAAGTTTTGGTGTAGCTTTGATATTTAGTGCCTTTATGTTTTTTGGGTCACTGAGCACGAATCTGAGGTTTGCCAACACAATTTTTCCCGGAAATCACTTTTTTTTTTTTTTTTTGAAGTGAAAATTTCTTTAGGCGCGTTGGGCATTTTTTGAGATGGGAAAAAACCATTGAATTCGCGACAATGAACCATTGAATTCGTTACTGTTACCGACACCAAATTAAATTATGTTGCCAATTCATACAATGAAGCGAAAGTATCAAAAGGAAATAGTTCACGTGCAGAAAACGAAATGATTGGTATTATGAATAAAAATAATTCAGAAAATTATTTCAAGATAAATTTAGCACGCGCGGTGAAAACAGATAAAAGTGACTCAACTCGCGAGACCAAATCAAAAGATGAAAATGAAATAACAAAACACGGAAAATATTATAATTTAACTAGCACGAGAAAAGAAATAGACGGAAGTAATATAAAAAGTAAAAATTAAAATAAGGAAATATTTCACGAAAGTTTTAAGAAACGTGGTTACTGATACGGAAATGAAGTGAAATCATTTTATAGAAAAGAAAAGTTTGTTGATAGAAATTATAGATACCGCAAACAATACGCGCAGTATGAAGATAGAAAAATAGCATAATGTTCACGAATACCGTAAACAAGACAGGCAGCAAAGAAGTCATAATTTTTGGAGTGATAGGAAGCGGGAACCCTATTTTGCAGATAAATGTTATTACAAAAGATATGAAACTACATCTCATGGAAGAAATGATGAATGTATTGAGAGTTGTTAAAATTGTGGATGAAAATTCATAAGTTTCATTGGTATTCATTTCAAAGAATACCAATTAATTAAATTTCATATTTTATGTATTTGTAAATTTACGTTTTAAGCAATAGATTGCAATTTTTGTATGTAAAATAATATGCATTATTTTTCATGTACAATAGTGCATTAAATGAAAATTGTAATATAATTTTTGTAGTAGTAGTTTATAATAATGAATAAAAAAACACTTCATTTAAAAGTATTTCCTGCTCAATAAAACATTTCCTGACGATTCAAAAAATACACACGTAATTGTTCAAGTTTTCACTTCTGTCGGCACTCCCGGAGTGCCATTGTTTTTTTTTTTCTTTTTTTTTTTTTTTTGCAAAAAACATGTAAAAAACGGACTTTTTTCTGTTTTTCAAAATAACTCTAAAACTATGCCTTTTACTTAAAATTCAGCAATACATAAATTAAAAAGAATAAAATTTCCTACATTTTATGTATTAAAAGTTTTTTCTCTGATCAATGGTTTAGCCGTGAGAATGCCGCTCAGTGGCAATGTGAATAATGGCAAATCATCGTTACATGCACGTCCAATCTACTGTTAAGCGACGTCTAAAAGAACTTGGAATGTTTTTCTTTATTTTCATATATCACTTATTACAATATGTGTAATACTTTTGAAAATGAACATTTTTAAAATACCGTACATCCTTTTTAAATGCCCTGTATAGCAAATCCAAATACCCAAACATAATCTTCAAATTGTTAAAATGTGTTAAATAAAACAGTAAAAACTTTTATTGTCCCTCCATTATAAGAGAAACCATTGAAATTGTAACACTTGAAAATTCATTATGTAAACGATACAGCATCATTTAACTTATGGGTTGAGTTACTCCATGGTTATGAGTGCGGAAATAAACATCAAAGTAAAAATAAAATAAAATAACGTGAGAGAACGTGTAAAACGGGAATGATGTCGTTTCAGAGAATTTCGTTGTAGATCATGCATCTGTAGAATATTCTCTACTGTAAATGGCATCGATGAAGCCGAAACATGTAGACAGTTTGTGTATAAAACTTTTTTACTGTTTTATTTAACCCCTTTTAGCAATTAAGGTCGTTCTCAAATTCCCTGCTAAAAAATGCGAAATTTTCTTACTCATTTTTAAATGTAAATGCATAGAATTTGCAGGCGTGTGACTATGGACGTGGTTTGGAATCAAATAGCGTTTTCTATTTTTTGATAAATAAGTTATTTATGGAGTTATAGGCAATTTTTGTCACGTGACGACAAGATTTCTGTTTTCTCGTGCTGCAGCGTCGGGAATTCGGTTCAAAATGCCAATTTTACGGTATTTTCTGAAAGGTTTTCTGCCTTTATCTAAAAATGGAAAACGCCATTCCATTTCATAGTTTCTGAATAAGAACACCTACCAGTTCCATGCGTTTCTGAACAAAAATGAATTCAAAAATGTGTCACAAAGTAGCTCTTTTAGATTTGAGAACAGCCTTAACAACGTATATCTCTTCTAACTTTTTGAATATTTAAGAAAAAATACATAGACAACATATATTCTTCCGGCTGATTTGATCCAAGAAATTCCAATATAGTAACAATAGCAAAACCCGCAGCTTTGCTCGCCTAATTCTTGAAAAATGCCAAGTGGTATTCGTTGGCCTGTTTTCATTAGAGGAAATTTTACTGTCACAGATAATTCCGAAATTACTAATTAAGCCACGCTAATGTCCAAAAAAAAAATCGAAAATTTAGAACATTTTCCGTTCTTTCACCCCCCCCCCCCCCACATCTCTGTGGTAGTGTCACCGATATAAAATATAGCCTATGTTACAGCAGGGACTGTTACCATAAATTTGTCAACATCACTTTTGAAAATGGTTCTGTAGTTCCAGAGATTCCATAGAAATTGTAATTTAGAATGTTTTTAGACCGCTTTTCGCTTACCTCACCTTTTTAAATTTAGAATTTTTTTAGAATTTGTTCTTAGACAGCATTTACATTTTATAAATAACTGCCATGCCAAATTTCGATTTTCTAGTTCCTTCAATATAAAAAAAATCGAAATTTTAGAAAGTTTTTCGCTTTTGTACCTCCCTGTGGTAGTGGCACCGGCATAAAACATAGTCTATGTTACAGCAGGGACTGTGTTACCATCAATTTGCCAGCATCACTTTTGAAAATGTTTCTGTAGTTCCAAAGATTCCGTAGAAATTGAAATTTAGAATGTTTTTAGACCGCTTTTCGTTCATCTCACCATTTTACATTTCGAATTTTTTTAGAATTTGTTCTTAGAGAGCATTTACATCTTTTAAATATCTACCATGCCAAATTTCAAGTTTCTAGCTCCTCCAGTATAGAAAAAAATCGAAATTTTAGAACGTTTTTCGCCCTTGCACCCCCTTGTGGTAATGGCACCGACATAAAATATAGCCTATGTTACAGCAGGGACTGTTATCATCAATTTGCCAACATCACTTTTGAAAATGGTTCTGTAATTCCAGAGACTAGAATGTTTTTAGAACGCTTTTCGCTCATCTCACCCTTTTAAATTTCGAATTTTTTTAGAATTTGTTCTTAGAGAGCATTTACATTTTATAAATAACTACCATGCCAAATTTCATGTTTCTAACACCTTCAGTATAAAAAAAATCGAAATTTTAGAACGCTTTTCGCTCTTGCACCCCCCTGGGGGTAGTGGCCCGACATAAAACATAGTCTATGTTACAGCAGGGACTGTCACCCTGAATTTGCCACCATCACTTTTGAAATCGATTCTGTTGTTCCAGAGATTCAATAGAAATTGTAATTTAGAATATTTTTAGAGCTCTTTTCGCTCATCTCACCCTTTTAAATTTCGAATTTTTTTAGAATTTGTTCATTTACATCTTATAAAAAGCTATCATGCCAAATTTCATGTTTCTAGCTTCTTCAGTATAAAAAAAAATCGAAATTTTAGAACGTTTTTCGCTTCTGCACCCCCCTGGGGGTAGTGGCACCGACATAAAATATAGCCTATATGTTGGAGCAGGGATTGTCACTATCAATTTGCCACCATCACTTTTGAAATAGCTTCAGTAGTTCCAGATATTATCCCCTACAAACAAACTAACAAACAAACAAACAAACAAACAATCTTTACTACTTTATTAGTATACATAAATGGGTATATTTGCAAAGACAAGTTTTGTACATTTTTTAATAGACGGCCCCCAAATCCTAATCCGCGCATAACGTTTATTAGTAGATGTTATTACCAATAGATTGCTACCAGTATCTTTTTAAGAATTTCCATCAAAGTTGAAAAGTATTTATGGATTAGGTTTGTCTGTCGTCTGTCCGTGCTCTAACTCGCGTAAATATAATCGGATTGCCTTAAAATCGATATATGTTATTAGAGTTAACTATGGCATGTTTGGTATTGAAAATTAAGTGTATGGCATTTATGGTTCTTTTAAAGAGCCACTCAAAAGAATTCCATCACATTACGGTCTAGGAGAAAAATCGTTTGTAGCGTATTTTAATATTTATATTTGTTTATAAAGAGTGGAAGGAAAAATGTTTCACTATTTGAAACGTATTCAATTGATACATATCACTGAGGTGCATACAAGGCGCTTACTGTAGAGTAGAATAGGGTGTGCATAGAATGTATCGTTCATTTACAGCGATACTCAAAAGAATTTGGTTACAGTACTGTCTATGAACAATAACTGCTGATAGCTCGCTTTCAGTTGCACGCATTTTTAATGTAACTAATTTTTTTTTTTGCATATTAATTGGTGCATATAAATTCTATAGATTATATACAAGGCTGCTCAAAAGATCTGACGTACATTTCCGCTCATTGGCAGAATTTGCTAAAGCGAATTTTTCCATTTTCTAATTGAAGTAACTTTTAGCATACTGTGTAGTATACATACAAATCTATAGATCATATACAGTGCTGTACAAAAGTAATAAAAAAAAATTGTTTGGCTAATGGTAGTAATTTTTGAAATTGGATTTTGAATGTTTCATTCGTTTTCTAAATTGCTTACTTAGTAAACTGTAAAGTTTCGTTACAGTTTTCGGGATGTGTTGGAAAGTGTTTAATAATCAATGCTTGACGCATGATTTTTCGTTCTCGTTTATACAATTATTTTTGGCAGAGTTAGTGTGTGTGCGTGTGTGTGGAGGGGGGGGGGGGATATACCTTTTTTTCACGACTGTATCTGTAATGGTAAATACGAGCTTACTTATCTGGGAGTAATACAATTTCAAGATTTTATTACAAACACAAAAAAACAAACAGATATACGTATGAAAAGTAGCACATTATTAGGAGTATATATATTGAAGTTTTTTTTCTTTTTCATCAATTAATAAACCTGTATATTTACACCATTGGTTGTACGAAGCACGTCAAAGCGATCATCGTCGACGTTTTTTTTATTCTGATATTCTTTTTCGTTTACTCTTTATTTTATCCGATACTGAGCCGGTCTCCATGAATTTCTTGTGCCATTCACCAATTCGTATACGTGGGCACAAGCAATTCGTACCGGCTCAGTATCGAATAAAGCAGGGAGTGGAATGAAAATAATGTCAGGGGAAAACGTGGAGGATTATCGCCTTCACCTGCTTCGTGCAGCCAATGTTGAAAATTACAGAGGTTTATTAATTGATGGAAAAAAACTTCCATATATATATACTCCTAATATTGTACTACTTTCCATAAATGTATCTGTTCATTTGTGTTTGTAATAAAAACTTGAAATTGCAAAATGACTTTTCGGATACCCTGTATATATCTATTCTTACTTCGAAGTAACTTACATACCAAAAAACAGATCTAAGACTCTTTTACGAACTAAAAATCTAGATTCATAATTTGTTTCTTTTTTCTTTTCTTTTCTTTTTTTTCTTTTCTCTAATCAAGCTTTTACTTTTAAGGAAATAATAAATGAAAGACAAATCTTTGAAAATGAACAAGCTGTATTTGTTATATGATTAGGTTTTTTTAGTTTCCAAACACGTAGTATAGTATTATTCAGTTGACGCCATACTGTCTTATTTATTCAGCCCCATGCTGCATTCAAATAAATAATGACATGCAAATAAAGATGATTATAGAGCATTACTTGCACTTTGTAAAAATTAAATCTATTCCTTATGACTGATTGCTGTTATTTTTAAACAATTTTTTTCTTTTTTTTTAAGCATTATTTTCATATATTTTATAGAAATGCCGACTGTAACGTTTTTTCACTATTTTTTTTCTGCATACATTTCTATTTACTATATACATATACAATGCAGTCACTTAAACACACATAAATTTGGAACCAAAGCCTTACACGTTTGTGGATTTTGGAGTTTAACATATTTTAGATAACTCCTTAAAAATAACTCTATAAATTACCAATTGCGTAGCATTTAAATTGCATGAGATCTTTCAATTGCTTTGGGGAAAAAGGAATCTAGTTTTATTATATACTAGCTGACCCGCCCGGCGTTGCCCGAGCCTGTGTAATAAATTTAAATCTCTTAAAAAACGATACTCTGGTCACGGTCTCCGATGGCTTCGGCACCGGTTACCGGGCATGCTCGTACGCTTCGGAAAATCTTTTATTTCCCCCTTCCACCGCCAGGGAGACATTATGTTCTAAACAAACCTCTGAGACAGGTCCCCGTTGCCTACGGCACTGTATAGTAGGCGTGCTACAAAATTGACCTGGTTCGGAGAAGGTGGGAACATTATTAGCCGAGTTATTGAAATTAGGCATAGTTAGAGAAAATACCCTTGAGGGAGTTGCCGGGAGGGAGGGGATATTCAAGTGTCCTTCAGAAAATGACTAATTAGGAGGACCACTATGCATCTTTAAAAATTCGTTCGTTGGGTTAAGATAGGAGCTTAATTAAAATTTAGCTTACACTATTATTCAGAAATCGTGGTAACTGCTACTCATAAATTTAGTTTAATGTCATAGAAGGTGACTATTAAATTAATTATAATGTTTGGAATCACTTGCGTTGAAATCAGAAAGATAGTTGCTGAGATATGGAAACGTGGCATAGTTAGAGAAAAAACCTTGACGGAGGGGCCGGGGGGGGGGGGAGATGTTCAAGTGCCCTTCAGCAAATAACTAATTAGGAGAATCATTATACATCTTTAAAGATTGATTCATTTGGTTAAGCTAGGAACTTAATTTGAAATTTGGTTTAGACTATTATTCGGAAATACCGGTAACTACTTTCTAGAAATACACCTTGAAGCTATAAATGCTGATTTTTACGATAATTTAGTAAAAATGAAACTGGTTTGGAGAAGTTCGGAACATTATTAGCTGAAATTTAAAATACCGGTATTCTCTATATAAAACAGCAATTAAACGCTACGTCTGAAGCTAAAAATGTAAAAATTGTTAAATGTAATTAGTTCTGTTGAAATAAGAGCAGTAGATTTGGATTTATAAATAAGGGAGTCAATTAAGGAAAAAGCCGCCGTCAGGTGGCACGCGGTCAAGTAAAATAAATGCGATATTTAATAAAAAGTTGTGTATCTATTACCCCTACTAATCCCCGCAAATATAACAAAAAATCTGTTAAATAAAGTATTCTGTATTAATAATCTCTATCATAATAATATATGTCACAGCAGGGAGGACCGAGCTATGCTCGGTCAAAATTAGCTTTGAGTTCAAATATCATGACGCATGACCAAAATGACCCACAAATCAAATTTTCTCGAACATGTAACCTAGCCCAATAGCCTTCTCGTTCCCTCAAACTTTAGGACACTAAATTTAGTTCAAATCCTCTGAGCCGTTTTTAAGATAAAATAGCTTGACCCATAATGACCCATGACCAAAATGACCCACTAATTGAATTTTCTCGAACATGTGACCTAGCCCAACAGTCTTCTCGTGCCCGAAAACCATAGGATGCAAAATTTAGTGTAATTAATCTGAGCCGTTTTTAAGATAAAATTAGCTTGACCCACAGTTACCCAAAAATGACCCACAAATCGAATTTTCTCGGACATATGACCTAGTCCAAGGATTTTGTCGTGTCCGAAACTCGTAGGACACAAAATTTAATCAAAATCGTTAGAGCCGTTTTTTAGATAAAATTAACTTGACCCGGGTTGACTCAAAAATGACCCACTAATCGAAAGTTCTCGAACATGTGATCCAGCCCAATAGTCTTCTCGTGCCCGAAAATGGTACGATACAAAATTTAGTCAAAATCGTTTGAACCGTTTTTTAGATAGAATTAGCTTGACCCTGACCCTCGATGACCCAAAATGACCCACTAATCGAATTTTCTCAAACACGTGACCTAGCCCAATGGTTTTCTGGTGCCCCAAAATGGTAGGATACAAAATTTCGTCAAAATAGTTAGAACCGTTTTTAAGATAAAATTTACATATATATATATATATATATATATAACCACACACACACAAGATTTGCTCGTATTAGAATATACGAGCAGGAAAGACCGAGCCATGCTCGGTCAAAATTAGAGTTCAAATTTAAGTTCAACCTATGACCAAAATGACCCACTAATTGAATTTTCTTGAACATGTGACCTAGCTCAACAGTCTTCTCGTGTCCAAAAACCATAGGATGCAAAATTTAGTGTAAATAGTCTGAGCCGTTTTTAAGATAAAATAGCTTGACCCCTAATGACCCATGACCAAAATGACCTACTAATTGAATTTTCTCGAACATGTGACCTAGCCCAACAGTCTTCTCGTGCCCGAAAACCATAGGATGCAAAATTTAGTGTAAATAGTCTGAACCGTTTTTTAGATACAATTAGCTTGACCATGACCCAAAATGACCCACTAATTGAATTTTCTCGAACATGTGACTTAGCCCAACAGTCTTCTCGTGCCCGAAAACCATTGTATCCAAAATTTAGTGTAAATTGAGCCGCTTTTTAGATCTTGACCCACAATGACCCAGAAATGACCCACTAATCGAATTTTCTCGGACATGTGACTTAACCCAATGATTTTATCGTGCGCGAAACTCGTAGGACACAAAATTTAATCAAAATCGTTAGAGCCGTTTTTTAGATAAAATTAATTTGACCCGCGTTGACCCCAAAATGACCCACTAATCGAAAGTTCTCGAACATGTGACCCAGACCAATAGTCTTCTCGTGCCCGAAAAGGGTCGGATACAAAATTTCATCAAAATCGTTTGAACCGTTTTTTAGATACAATTAGCTTGATCATGACCCAAAATGACCCACTAATCGAATTTTCTCGAACATGTGACCTAGCCCAATCGTTTTCTGGTGCCCCAAAACGGTAGGATGCAAAATTTCGTCAAAATCGTTAGAGCCGTTTTTAAGATAAAATTTGCATAACCACACACACACACACACACAAGATTTGCTCGTATTAGAATATATATGATGATATAAAAAAAAACCCCGTAAACCCAGCTAATTATCGTGAAGAAAAACGTGCCTGGAAAAATGTTTCAAACAGTAATCAATTACACAGTATGTGTAATTTGTCGTGTGCAGGTGGCGCTACATTAGCAAGGCTGTACGCCAGTAACTGCAATACATATTGACACTATTTCTTTAGAAGTCCTTATCTATGCATCGCTACTATGGTTTATTTAATTACTTCTGTAAAGACTCTGTACAACCGACCAACCGAAGAAAAAAAAGCGTATTTTTGATGAGAGTTCTTTGTGGATTTTACTTAATATTTCAGTAAATAATTAAAATATTGAAATTCTGAGTCTCAGGTGCATCAGGAGAGGGCTTGGACTACCTAAATCTAAATTTCCAGGCTTCTAGGTGAGCTAGATTTTCCTAGCCATCGCAGACAAACAAACACACACGCACGGAGCGAAACTTTCTTTAATTAGTAGAGATACAGATTTCACGTTTCTAGCCCTAACAATTCCAAATAAATCGTAATTTCGAACATTTTCCGTTCATGTTACACTTTTAAATTTTGAATTAAATAAACCGTTTATAATGAGCATTTATATCTTATAAGTAACCACCATGCCAAATTTGAAGTTTCTAGCCCTAACAGTATCACAGAAATCGGAGAAGATGCTTTTTTCTCGTGCACCTTTTTAAATTTTGATTAAAAAAAAAAAAAAAAAAACCTGGCCATTTACATTATAAAAGTAACAGCCATGTTAAATTTTAAGTTTCTATCCCTAATAGTTCTACAGCTATCGTCATTTAGAACGTTTTTGGAAGGTTTTTCGCTCATTTCCCTTTTATTAATTTCGATTTTTTTTAGAAACTGTTGTCGGCGAGCATTTGCACCTTATAAGTTAAAAACCACCATATTTTCTAGCACTGACAGTATCACAGAAACCACAATTTTAGAACAATATTTTCTCGTGCACCCTTTTAAATTTAAAAGTTTTATAAAAACTGATCTGCGCGAGCATTTAAGTCTTAAAAGAACAGTCATGTCAAATTTCAAGTTTCTAACCCTAACAGTTCTAAATAAATCGTGATTTAGAACGTTTTCCACTCATTTCAATCTTTTAAATTTCGAACTTTTTTGAAATCGTCCATAGCGAGTACGAGGGTAGTTTGATCAGTTCTCGGCCTAACACAGAAATGGGACAAGTATGACCAAATGATAATGTTGTTTGTAAAGTATGATCCTTTAGATGACATGTCACCGATTTCAGACGCGTCAGTTTATTGGTTATTGCTGGGCGATAAAGTAAAGTAAATAAGTTTTCACATTTTCTAAAAATGGAAAAAACTGAAATTCGAGCTGTCATAAAATACTTTGTTAAAAAATATTTAACCCCCACGGGCATACAAAAAGAGTTACAGTCCATCTTAAAGGATTTTTGTCCTTCATAATCGACAGTAAAAAAGTCGGCTGCTGAATTTAAACATGTTAGGAAATCAATTCGCAATGATAAACCCCCAGGAAGCCCAAAAACCGCTACGACCGACGAAATCGTCTCAAAATTTCACAATGCCGTATTGAATGATCGCCGATTGAAGATACGCGAACTTGCTGACATTGCAAACATCTCGATAGACCGTGTCCACCACTTTTTACACGATGTTTTGGGTATGAAATAGCTTTCCGCTCGATGCGTGCCACGTTTGTGCTAAAACCGCTAATAAAAAACGTTAAAGAATGAACATTTCTCAAGAGTCTTCTGAAATGTTTTGTGTTGCAAGTTTGAAATTAAAATGAAATATTGCCAAAAGTCTTTTTTTTCTTTTCTTGTCAGGCCGAGAACTTTTCGAACCGCCCTCGTACAGGGCTGCACTAAAGAATTAGCACACAATAGTGTGTCTTAAATGTATTAAGTTGCAAGGAAACTACATTGAAAAATAATATAAAATTATGTCAAAAATCTTGTGCTTTCACTGTCAGGCCGAGAACTTATCAAACTACCCTCGTATTTAGATCTTAAAAGTAACCACCACACCAAATTTCAAGTTCCTAGCCCCTATACAATATCACAGAAAGTCCGATTTTAGAGCGTTCTTTTCTCCTGCACCCCCTTGCAGGTTGTTGTACCGACATAAAATATTGTGGAGAAGATATGGTCACCATCATTTTTCCATCATTATTTTTTAAATCAGCTCGGTAGTTCTAGAGATTACCCCTACGGTAATACTAATGCGAAAATAGAAAATTCATAAAACAAAACTTTTCTTTTACCTCAATTTTAGCCTACGCAAAAGTATAATAAAACACTGTCCTTTCAAGAAGTTATTTGTCTTCATTATTTCTTTTAAAGCTGTAACATATTATGTTAGATACATTCGTTATTATTCTGTTGCATATCCATTATTATTGTGTTACATATACCAGTATTTAATTCAGACACTTTTCTCCGGGAGGGATTTCTATGGCTCCGGGGGGGGGACACTATTGAGTTCCGGGGGGGGGATTGCATTTTTCGACCATTAAAAGCATAAAATCTCAAATCTTCCGGGGGGGACATTTCAATGCTCCGGGGGAGATGCCCCCCCCGGGCCACCCCCTGAATTAGATACTGACATATACGTTACATTTTCAAAGCAGATATAATTAATAATACATTTTTAAAGACCTGTCTCATCGTGACTCACTAGTGGGTTAGTGGGTCACGACCCATAGTTTGAGAACCGCTGAGTTAGACAATTACATTCAAGTGAAAATGCGGTAAAAATAAAAAATGTAGTTTAAAAGGAAAAAAAAAAAAGATTGTTTTAAATAAAATCATAATTTTGAAGCTTTATAAACAAAAACAAAATTCTGTTAATTAAAAGATTATTATTATTATTATTATTATTATTATTATTATTAAAATTTAATTTAAGATTTTTTTTTTCAAAATTTGATTATTTATTTATATTTATTTTTTAAGGGGATTTTCATTCTACTGACATTTGGTGTTGACGTTAGAACGATTATCATTAATCTAAGAAAATGGTAAGTTCTACTTGAAAAATTATCATTGCATTTTATTTTTCTTTTATCCACTAGCTTTTAAACTATTATTTAATGGTCTTGTTAAAAAAAAATATATATCTGAATTCGGATTTATAGCATTACAGTTTTTGAGTGATATTTATAATTCATAAATAAATATTTATTGATTATTAAATACTAGTATTTTGTCAGTATTAATAATAAATAAAAAATAAGCTTAGTGCAATTAAAAAAGAATGTCATATAACAGTATAATTTTATGTGTCTTTATTGGGATTTTGTTGCTCTTTGGGGTAAAGCAGTGGGTACGCCAAAGGTTCTACACGTTTATCAGTACTACGCAAATTGACACTTTTTGTCACGCTGAGGCACAACCACGAAGCTTCGATTAGCGTTGAATATAAGGACAGAGCATATTTCTTTCGTCATGAGAATAATGAGTTTTCTGTAATCAGCACTTTCTTGCATTTTAACCCTCCAAGTACCAGGTTTTCAATTTTAATGAGAATTCTTAGTTTTGCATGATTTCAACCAGTAATTTAATTTTATTAAATGTAGATTGTTTCTACGAAAATTTTATATGATTTTATTTATTAAGCTTAAATTATTATTCTTTTTCTGGTTCGAAACATAAAAAACTTCAAAACAAATTAGTCGGATATTCCAAAACTTTCTTCTATGTTATACAAGTTTCACATACACTAAAAATGAATCAGCACCAATTTATGTCAAGGTCTAATTGAATCTAAAGTTTTATTAAATTCCGTGCTTTAATTCTTGAGATACGATTATCTCTAAAGTCGTATAAATCCAGAAAAATGCAGCATAACAGAGCCATCTGTTGGGAGATTTGCACCAAAAACTAATTAGCAACAACTTATGTCAACGTCTAACTGAATCTGAAGTTTGATGAAATTCTGTGCATTAATTTTTAAGATATAGGTATAGTAAAAATCATGAAAAAAGTAGCATAGCAGCGCCACTTATTGGGCTGTTTACACCGAAACGTAATCAGCATCTATTTATGTCAAGGCCTAACAGAATCTGAAGTTTGATAAAATTATGTACATTAGTTCTTGAGATATAGCTATCATGAAAATCTTAAAAAATGTAGCATAGCATCGTCACCTCTTGGGCGATTTACATCGAAAACTAATCAGCTCCAATTTATATCAGGGACTAACTTAGTCTAAAGTTTTATTAAATTCCGTGCATTAGTTCTTGACACAGAATGACACAAAATTGTCCTTTGACACAAAGTTTGTGTCACACACAGACCCACGGACAGACATTTTCTAAAAAACAGTCAAATCGTGTTCAGGACCTTCTAAACCGTATAAATCCGTCAAAAACCTAAAGTTGAAAATTTTTCACGAAATCAGTAATTTCGTGAGAATTTTCGTGTTTTAATTCTGAGAATCCTAAACAATAAAACAATTTGGTACTAACGATTGTGGAATTATGTTACAAAAATCACAACTGTTATTTCGACACAATGGAGAAATTGGATACAGTTTAATACAGTGTGTTTCAAAAAATGTATACACAGTTTGAATGATTATAACTTCAGTGTTTATTAATATATAATTAACACTCAGATTGCAAAAGAATCTACATAAAATGTATAACTTTTCCTCCTACTGCAGGTGTTCAAAATTATTATCGCTCTGCTCAATACACACACAGCTGATAACGGTGGACTATTAATTCATAAACTTCAACGAACATTTGGTGTTATGGCGCATTCTTGCTCAATTGCGGTTCCGGAACGTTGCCTATGAACATCCATCCGTTTCAAAATTATCTTTTATCCGATGAATTGTAAGTCGCATAGGTAGATCTGTCTGAAACTCCTTGCGATATTTTTTTTGTATTTCTGCTACATTTTCCTACTTCCAATAACATTTTAAAATAAATTTTCTTTTTTCAAAAGTTAATCTTGATCCTCTCATTATTTCCAATTAATTACACCCTGAAAAGAAATAAAAATGAAAAAGTTATAAGCCATTAAAACAGTGTATGTATACATTTTTTGGGACACCCTGTACATGTAAAAAATAATAAAAAATAAAATAAATTAAATTAAATTAACAGCATTTGTCATAATCTTTTTTAATATTTTATATAGAAACGAGCAGGGAAGACCGAGATAAGCTCGGTCAAAATTAACTTCGAGTTCAAATATCATGACCCATGACCAAAATGACCCTTTAATCGAATTTTCTCGAGTATGTGACGTAGCCCAATGATTTTCTCGTGTCCCGAGCGGTGAAAACAGATAAAAGTGACTCAACTCGCGAGACCAAATCAAAAGATGAAAATGAAATAACAAAACACGGGAAATATTATAATTTAACAAGCACGAGAAAAGAAATGGACGGAAGTAAGATAAAAAGAAAAAATGAAAATAATGAAATATTTCACGAACGTTTTAAGGAACGTAGTTACCAATACGGAAATGAAGTGAAATCATTTTATGGAAAAGAAAAGTTTGTTGAAATTATAGATACCGCAAACAATACGCGCAATATGAAGATAGAAAAAAGCAGAATGTTCACGAATACCGTAAACAAGACAGGCAGCAAAGAAGTCATCATTTTTGCGAGCACCCTATTATGCAGATAAATGTTATTATAAAAGATATGAAACTACATATCATGGAAGAAATGATGAATGTATTGAGGGTTGTTGAAATTGTGGATGAAAATTCACAAGTTTCATTGGTATTCATTTCAAAGAATACCAATTAATGAAATTTCATATTTCATGTATTTGTAAATTTACGTTTTAAGCAATAGATTGCAATTTTTGTATGTAAAATAATATGCATTATTTTTCATGTACAATAGCGCATTAAATGAAAATTGTAATATAATTTTTGTAGTAGTAGTTTATAATAATGAATAAAAAAACACTTCATTTAAAAGTATTTCCTGCACAATAAAACGTTTCCTGACGATTCAAAAAATACACACGTAATTGTTCAAGTTTTCACTTCTGTCGGCATTCCCGGAGTGCCATTGTTTTTTTTCAGTTATAGATTAAAGCAAGGAGGCAAAGTTAAGCTCCTTGCATTTAGGTCTACAATAATTGCTCCCTATTGACAAGAATTGAATTTAATGAAAAAGAATATACTATTTCCATTATCTTTGAAGGATTGCTATTAAAACGTTTCACAAAGGCGTTAAAAGTAAAATGGTTTACCAGGTAAACTTGACATATGTTTTTATATAATTCGCCGATTTCCACGATTTTATTTGGCCCGACTTTTTTCATTGGTTGCAGTTTCCTTTTCGTGATTATTTGTCACAAAATTTCACTTTTTTAAAACTTAATTATGTCAAAAGGCCTCTATAACATAGAAATACTGTATTGTCTCCTATGGAATATGATAAAGAGTTAGTTAATTATTTTACGTTTCTAATTATCGGGAATGAAATATTTTGCTTAATTAATGCATTTATTCTTCTTTTAATGATACGTGAACGAAGTCACGGGTAACAGCTAGTTAATTCATAAACTTCAACGAACATTTGGTGTCATGGCGCATTCTTGCTCAATTGCGGTTCCGGAACGTTGCCTATGAACATCCATTCGTTTCAAAATTATACACTGCTCAAAACAATTAAAGGATATTGCAGTTTTATGTGGATTTTGTATCTGGGAAACTTTTTAGCTGATTGATACATGGTCGACAGACATAGTAGGTTATATGAGAATAAATTACACATGTTTGGCAGAAAAAATGCATTTTATTGCGCATTTGTGTACAAAAGGAAAAAAACACAATTTGTGCATATGAGAAAAAAAGAATAAGAAAATGTGTTTTCTTCAAAGAAAATCATTTTCAGTAGGGGTTATGGTTTCCACGGGCGGCCAGCAACGTTGAACATCTTTGAGGCATGGACTCAATGAGGCTATTAATGACGAGTTGGGGTATTCTGCCCCACTCTTCCAGAAGAGCTCTTTCCAGTTCTTGGAGAGTTTGTGGGGGTTGTTGGCGGCCAGAAACTCGTCTTCCTAGAGCGTCCCAAACGTGCTCGATTGGATTCATGTCTGGAGAACACGCTGGCCATTCCATTCGAACGATTCCATCCTCGAAAAGGAAATCCTCCACCAGGTTTGCACGATGTGGCCTGCAGTTATCGTCCATTAAAATGAAGTTATCTCCGATTGCTGCAGCGTAAGGGACTACAATAGGTCTGAGGATCTCATCCCTATATCGGCGACCAGTCAGAGCTCCATCTCGAATGATGTAGAGGTCAGTGCGCCCGTCAATGGAGATGCCACCATACACCAACACTCCTCCACCGCCAAATCTGACACTTTCGTGCACGAACGCAGGATTATTCCTACTGTCACGGTCCCTCCAGATGAAAATACGCCTATTATCCGGATGCACAGAAAAACGGTACTCGTCAGAAAACAGAATATTGCTCCATTCATTTCTCCTCCAGTTGACATGCTCGGTTGCCCACTCCCTGCGGTCGCGACGATGCCTTGATGTTAATCTAACACATACCATCGGTCGGCGAGCATACAGACCTACAGCATGGAGCCTGTTTCGGACAGTCTGAGTTGAAATCGTGGTGCCTGTAGCCGAGCGAAGGTGTTGTTGGAGAAGAGTAGCGTTCATGTTTCGGTGTCTCCGAGCTGTTAACGCTAAATACCGATCTTCATTGGGCGTTGTTGCCCGTCTACGACCTTGCCGTGGTCTTCGGCCTGCACATCGACTCTCCGAAAAACGGTTCCAGATCCTGGAAATGACACTTTGTGACACTCCAATGGCTTGCGCTACTTCGGCTTGAGTTTGGCCCCCTTCTAACCTACCAACAATTCTCCAAGCTTCTGAATCTGTCAAATGACTTCGCTGAGACATCGTACTCATCGAAACAAAGCAATCACTGAATGCCGATCATCCTTGTCTTCATTCTCTTTTATCCAGTTGAAAGTCAAATTTCATTCGCTGCCGCTGAAGCGACGTTTTTGACGTCGAACTCAAAATTTGCATACTCCCCAGTTTGAAAACCAGAAAAATTTGCATTTGTGATTCTCCTCTTCTATTTTCGGCAAAAAAAAATTCGTTTATATCTTTATTTTATATAAAACTTCAAATATCCTTTAATTGTTTTGAGCAGTGTATTTTATCCGATGAATTGTAAGTCGCATAGGTGGATCTGTCTGAAACTCCTTGCGATATTGTTTTTGTATTTCTGCTACATTTTCCTACTTCCAATAACATTTTAAAATAAATTTTCTTTTTTCAAAAGTTAATCTTGATCCTCTCATTATTTCCAATTAATTACACCCTGAAAAGAAATAAAAATAAGAAAGTTATAAGCCATTAAAACAGTGTATGTATACATTTTTTTGGGACACCCTGTACATGTAAAAAAATAATTTAAAATAAAATAAAATAAAATAAAATAAAATAACAGCATTTGTCATAAAATTTTTTAATATTTTATATAGAAACGAGCAGGGAAGACCGAGCTAAGCTCAGTCAAAATTAGCTTTGAGTTCAAATATCATGCCCCATGACCAAAATGACCCCGAATTTTCTCGAGTATGTGACGTAGCCCAATGATTTTCTCGTGCCCCAAAACCGTAGGATACAAAATTTAGTTCAAATCGTCTGAGTCGTTTTTAAGATAAAAATAGCTTGACCCGTAGTGACCCATGACCAAAATGACGCACTAATCGAAATTTCTCGAACATGTGAGCTATCCCAATAGTCTTCTCGTTCCCTAAATCTGTAGAATACTAAATTTAGTTCAAATAATCTGAGCCATTTTTAAGATAAAAATAGCTTGACCCATAATGACCCACGACCAAAATGACACTAATCGAGTTTTCTCGAACATGTGTCTTCTCGTGCCCGAAAACCATACGAAGCAAAATTTAGTCTAAATAGTCTGATCCGTTTTTTAGATAAAATTAGCTTGACCCACAGTGACCCAAAAATGACACACTAATCGAATTTTCTCGGACATGTTACCGAGCCCAATGATTTTCTGGAGCCCGAAACTCTTAGGATACAAAATTTAATCAAAATCGTTAGAGCCGTTTTTTAGATAAAATTGACTTGACACGCGTTGACCCAAAAATGACACACACTAATAGAAAGTTCTCGAACATGTGACCGAGCCCAACAGTCTTCTCGTGCCCGAAAATGGTAGAATACAAAATTTAGTCAAAATCGTTTGAACCGTTTTTTAGATACAATTAGTTTGACACTGATCCATGGTGACCCAAAATGACCCACTAATCGGATTTTCTCAAACATGTGACCTAGCCCAATGATTTTCTGGTGCCCCAAAGCGGTAGGATACAAAATTTCGTCAAAAACGTTAGAACCGTTTTTACGATAAAATTTGCATAACCACACAGACAAGATTGGCTCGGTTTAGAATATATGATAAATTTAAAAAAAAAATGTCTTCATTCAAATACTTATGAAATTGAAAAAATATCGAGTGAGACTCGATCTTCCCAGGCACTTACTATTATATATATAAAAAAAAAGAGCTTTATTGAACTGATAAATAAATGAAGTCTCTGAGATCCTGTTATGTTTTCATGTTTCACCTCTCCAGTTGAAGGTGAAAAGCATTCAAATTATATGACATTCACGCGTTGCTCTGTAAATTTATGTACAAGTTTTTGAGTTTCAAGGTTACAGGAAAATCATAAATCTCTGTTATGCGAAGGTGAAAGTCAAATGTAAGTTATGCATATTAGTAATAAAAATTCATTTCTAAATATTGGCACAAGCTATTCCCGCGCGGATATTTATTCAACTGTTCTGAGTCACACTATGTTTTTTAATGTCAATCACCTATACATTGACGTTTTTGACACGCACTTAGTATGTCATATACTGACTTAATAACACACTGATTTTTGTCTCTTTGCTTTCTTTTCGTTCCATGGCAAATATTTTACAAGTACGATTATTTTGATTAAAATAAAATATAGACAATATTACTGACAGAAGAAGATTATCAATCCGAAAATTAAAAAAATATATATGAAAAAAAAAAAAAAAAAAACCTTCGGCACCCAACCCGGTTTTCCCGGGATAGAGAATATGTGAAAACCATTTTTTTTTTTAAACTCTAATAGGTTTGTTACATTAAATTTGTTTTTTTCTCGATTGTCCCCTGTGTCCCCTAACAACACCAAAGAGCATTTTTATATGAAATAGGTCAAATATATATTACAAATAAAAGTTTGAAATTTATTAAAAGCGGTAATTTTGTATTGGCCGTGCCAGAAGTTAATAGCCGAAGAAATCACTAAACATTTCGTTATATACAGCAGTTTTATTATTATTATTATTATTCTGATAATTTCAACGGTTTTAAGCGCTTATTCCGATTACATGTCTGTTAAATTTACGTTTTATTTAAACTATTTTATTTGTTGCTTAATGAAGTTTTAATTTCGTTATGAATATTAGCTAGAAACAAATGCTGAACTTTATATTTTTTAACGTGCAAACGGATTAATATTTTGTAATCGTCTGCAAGTGAAATAGATAGATTTTTTTTTTAAAATCATGCTTGAAATTTAATTTGAATGCTATAATTAATGTGTAAATTGCGATACAGTTTTCAAACAAATTGCATTTGAAATTGTTTTTTTTTATCCTATATAACGGTGTAAAAATTAAAAATATGCGATGTTTAGAAATTAAAAAAAATACAGTAACAAAAGTCGCAAAAGCGAAATCTCATCGTGAAGTGTTGCCATTTGCAAAATGATGTCAGTGTTACCCACGGACACGTTTGTCCTTTATAATATAGATACTAAATGGAAAGTCATTCGGCCAATTAGTTTAGGAATTATGAAGGTTGAGATTTTGGAACCTCCAATGTTAAATTACTTTTTAATCGTTTCTAAACAGATTGAAATACGGTTAGTTTTTTTTTAAACATAACTCAAAAATTACTAGGCGGAATGAGGTGTAATTTAGGATTAAAAGTCTCTAAAAATCGAGTCTGTTTAATAGATTGCAATTACAATTCATGTTTTTTTTTTAAATTAATATATACATATATATATATATATATATGCTTTTGTAAAGGATAACGTGGTTTTTGATTGTTAAAATGTCACTGGTTGGGTATATTTTACTGCTATATTTCTCTTTTCGTTTAACAATTCTTTATTGCGTTTTTGTATTTAATAATGTTCTATATTCATTGATTTTTGCACATATCATGTTCAGTTACTTAACATTTGTCCATTTTTATTAATTTTTCTTTAATTTTGACTACGTAATTGGTCGGGAAATTTGACTTATTAAATTCGGCTAGGCCTAGTTACTCAAACAGAAATAAATTATATTTTACTTATGTATTACTGGAATATTTACCCTTGAGAAAGTATTTATATACGTTTCCAATCGCTTCTTGTAATAATTTTCACCTTCTGCACATTGGATTTTTTCTCCACATATCTTTAAGTATTTTTTCCCACTTATTTTAATTTTGGGAATCTTACAGTTTTGGATATATATATATATATATACGTATTGTATTATAATTATCGGTTTATCTATTGTCAATTATTTATGTAATTTAATGGTTATTATTAACAAAAGTTTTATTACATATTCAAAATAAATTTTCAAGAAAAATAGGAACTGTAACCTATGAAATGTTTGACATAAATCGATTCTTATAAGCTTCAAGTTTGCGACTATCAAATTACAGCTCATTCCGTTAAGTAAGTCTTTGAGTGATGCTTCTAAAACTACACGCATTGCAATTTGTTTTGCACGGGATGCAACTGAATTTAACATTAGGAGTTCCAAATTTTAAACCTTCATAAATCCCAAACTACTTGACCGAATGACTTCCCCATTGATATCCTAAGGTAAATTTTACCAAAAAAAAAAAAAAAAAAAAAAAAAAAAAACTTTATATAGTATCAAATTTAAGTGTTCCTATTGAAAATTTCAGAGTTTGGTACAATTTCAGCATGAAGACGACCCCTAAGCTTTTTTCAAAAAACATAAATTGAAAGAAGACATAATTTCTAGTCGAATGGCTATTTCCGTTTCTTTCTGTGACAATATAGAGATTAAAATGTATGTGGTGTTTTTTTAAACGGAGGAGGGAGGCAAATGTACGTAATAAGCTTTTTTCTTTCTTTTTACCGACTTTACTTTAAGGGCTTAAACTTTATCCTACGGAATATTTTTCAACTTTATTTTACAGCCCATTAAGAGTATAAGAGATAGAGAAGAAACTTAAATTAAATAATTCTTCTTTTTATTCAGTCTGTCGAATGCGAACCAAACATCAATTTTTAATAACACTTAAAAAAAAAAAATCCAAAATACATTTATAACTAGAATGTTTTTGAAAAAAAAAAATGTTGAAAATTGTTTACTGTTATTAATAGTTGATATTTTTGTTCCATAAAACTAATAAAGCGAAATACCTTTTTTCCTAAAACTTTTTCTCTATCTCTTACCATTAATGAGTCATAAAATAAAGTTGAAACCCCTATTCCAGGGAGGGGGGGGGGCGCTGATGCTTATTATTATGTACCTTTATAAGCCCAACATGTTCTCAAAGTTTCTTATTTTTTTTAAATTTCCGGGTCGGGGATCTGCCCTTGAAACAAAATTAAAGGGACAATAGACTTAAGTGCTTTATTTATTTTTATTTTTTTTCATAGAGATACGAAATTTGTGCACGTATAATTAGGTAAACATTTAAAAAATAACCTTGGAATGTTTTAGAACAAATTAAAATTTAAAATTTCTTTGTATAAATCCGTTATTCATATTATTTAACAATATTCCGATAGTGTCGGGTAATTTATGCCATAATGCATGATTTTTCGTTGTTGTTTATTTGTGTTCACAATGCATTTAATGTTAATAGACAATTTGCTTCTTACAAGATTTAATTACAATAATTTTAATTTATATTTTGCTTATAATGTTTTTTTCTGTATATCATTGAAAATTTGATAATACATTCTTTAGCTGTCGAAAAATAACGCATAAGGATGGTCATTTGGCAACACATTCCAAAGAATTGGACAAGAAAGTTGAAAAAGAGATGGGACAATTTTGTAATCAATTCTGCAAATTTTACTATAGTCGTTGTTTTAGAGATATTGCCAAGGAGAGAAGGTAAGATGTGTTTTACTATGCATGAACAATTCTTTATTTCTTTTTCACTAAGGGGCCGTCCACAAATGATGCCACGCTTGGAGGGGGGGGGGGAGAGGGGGTTCTTGAAATTGTGACAATTTGTGACAAAGGGGTGGGAGGCGGTAAGAAGAAGTGTGACATCACACATTTTGGTTAATTTGGAATTTGCAGATTGGGTGGATAAAGACAACATTGACATTAGAGGGCTTACTATCTCCGAGGATAAGAACGATGTCAAAATGCCAGTGTATTCCATGGATGAACATATACTGTCTTCACCATGGGAGGAAGAGTCGTAATAGTAAATGATTCAGAGTACTTTCTGTTTTATGATTTTGTATATAATTTTATAAATGTTCATATTAATGTGAAAATGAAATGTGATGGCAATTCCATTTAAGTAAAATTAATATTGAGGCTTCTTTTTAAAAATCAATCTGTTTAAAAGTAATTAATAAGGACTTTACGTTGCACTTATAAATACTAACATCAAACATTTGCTTTCAACGTATATTTTGTTTAATTTAATATCAGTTAATTTAAAAACTACATATACGTATAAACAATTCTCGACGTTTCGGTTATTCTTCATAGCCATCTTCAGGAGAAAATTTCCATAAATACAAACAGCAAAAAAATTAAATATGTGTTACATAATTGAGTAAAATGTTCCAGTTGTTAAAATGTTTTACTCAATTATGTAACACATTGATGTCGGTTGTGACGAAAGATTACCTCAGCTTGTGATGTAAGTTATCTTTGAACATTATATAAAAATAATTTGCTATTTAAAACTGTAGAATTGTGATGAGAATATAGTTTAGATTTAAACTAAATTTCGGATTAACATATTTTAGAACTAGTTTTGGGTTTGATTTAAGTAAAAATGAGTGAACTAACAACTTTTAAAACGAAAAGAACTGCTCACGGAGAAGTGTAACGAATTATATTAAGAAAATCGAGAGTATAATCGCAGATGGTGAGATTAATTTAACAGAATTAGAAGAAAATATTGAACTGTTAAAACAGAAAGAAACGGAACTAAAAAAACTTGATAGAGAAATTGAAAGTTTAATTACAGAATCTAAATAATTAGAGAGTGAGATAGATACCGCACAGGAAATTTTAGATAAAATTGATTTGTGGAAATTTAAAGGTGAAAAGGTATTGAAAATCGAAAATGCGAAGTTAAATAAGAGTGAAAATAAATCTGATAGTGTAATTTCCGAAAACATTTTTGAGAATATTAAATTACCTAGGTTATCATTACCTACTTTTGGAGGCAATATCACTGAATGGATAGCTTTTAAAGATCTTTTCAATGCATGCGTAAACAGTAATACGACTATATCTAATGCTCAAAAATTGCAGTATTTGAAGGTTTCATTGAAAGGTGAAGCGTATCTCGTTATTCAGTCTATTCAAATTTCGGATTCTAATTTTGAAATTGCATGGAATCTACTAGACGAAAGATATTCAAATAAGAGAGAACAAATTTTTGCATATATTAAACGATTTCTAAGTTTACCAGCAATTCAAACAGAATCAGCTGTTGCTATTTTAAATCTAGTTGATAACATTAATGAAGTTATTTGCTCGTTAGAAGTATTGAACCAAGCCATTGACAAATTTGGTGATACATTAATGACTTATTTAATTTTGCAAAAATTGGATCCTTCTACAAAATTGTGGTGGGAACGTCAGCTTAAAAGCAATGAAATTCCGCAACTTAAGAACTTAATTGAATTTCTTAAGAATTATGCAAGAACTCTTCAAAATAGCAAGTTAGTGGTAAATAAGGTACCTAAATCTGTATTTCCAAGTAAGAGTAATGCTTTTGTAGCTACTTTGGGTTGTGGTTACTGTAAGGAAAAACATGGTTTAGCTAAATGCTCGAAACTTCTTAATTTGCCTGTTCAACAACGAGTAGATTTCGTAAAACATAATCACTATTGCTTCAATTCCTATCTAATATGCATTTTCTCAATAAATGTAAGAGTCTAAATACGTGCCATCATTGCTTTAAGAAACATCATAGTATTTTGCACATGGTAACCAATTCAAGGAATAAGACTCAGACGAATAGAATGTCCCCACACGCACAAGAATTTATCCCTAAAAAAGTTGAGTCAGCGAGTGATAATGTTTCATCTACAGTCTGTGCCTCTCATTATGAATCAAACGCAGAGAGTAATCAAAAGAGTCATATTTTGTTGTGTACCGCATTAATAAAAGTTCAAAATTCTAAACAAATAATTTGTAAAATGCAGATTTTTATGTGATACAGGCTCTCAGAAGTCATTTATTTCTAGAGAATGTGTAAACAAATTAGGATTAAATGTAAAAGATAGTTCTATTTCTGTGTCATGTTTGGGAACATTTAATACTGTGAGTAATGGGGAAGTCGATTTATTATTCACTTCTCACTTCAAAGGTGATCTTAGAGTATCAACATCAGAATTCGTAATGGATAAAGTGACAGATAATATTCCCTATGTGTCTTTACCTTCAGTCATTTGCGATAATTTCAGTGATTTAATGTTAGCTGATCCATTGTTTTACAAGTCACAAAAAATTGACATTTTATTTGGTGTAAATGTATTTATGCATTTAATGACTGGGGAAATTGTCAAACGTGAACCTAACCTTCCATTTGCCTTAAATTCGAGACTAGGGTGGATAATTTCGGGTACTACAAATTTTGAAACGCTGGCAACTGATCCAGTACATGTAAATCATTTAAGTACAAAAACTGACGAGTTAGTAAATTCATTCTGGGAATTAGAAAAAATTCCAAATGTGCAACCTTCAACAGTTGAAGAAAAACATTTTGAGAGTTCTCATTTTAGAGAAAAATCAGGCCGCTATTCAGTCGCATTACCATTCAAACAGGATCGAGATATTTTAGGTTATTCACGCCAAATGGCGCACAGAAGATTTCTTTATCTTGAGAAAAGATTAATATCCATGCCAGAAATTTACAACCAATATGTTCAATTTATGAAAGAATATTTATCTCTGGGCCACATGGACTTTGTTTGGAATACAGATCGTGAATTAGAAACTAAACATTATTACATCCCACACCACTTCGTCTTAAACAATTCTAGTTTAACTACCAAATTAAGAGTAGTTTTTGATGCGAGTGCTAAAACAACAACAGGTGTTTCTTTAAACGACATTCTAATGGTAGGTCCCAAAATACAAGATGATTTAATTTGCATTTTATAAGGTTTAGATTTCATAATATTGCCATAACAGCTGATATAAGAATGATGTATAGGCAGGTAAAAAAATTCATAACAATGATAGGGATTTTCAGAGAATATTATGGAGAGATAGTCCAGATAAACAAATACAAGTCTTTCGCTTAAATACTGTCACGTATGGAACTGCTGCTGCTCCATATCTTGCAACTAAAGCTTTGAGTCAGTTAGCAATTGATGAGGGTCTTAATTTCCCAAAAGCAAAGTCTATAGTTTTAAGAGATTTTTATGATGTGGATGATGTTTTAACTGGTGTTGAGAATAGTCAGGAAGGTACTGAATTGATATATGATTTGAAAAATATGCTAAAAAAAGGTGGGCTTGAGCTACATAAATGGTCCACAAATGAACCATCACTATTGAAAAATGCTGGGTTAGCAAACACAATTAACGATAATATACATAGTGTAGTGGGCAATAAGACCACAAAAGTTTTAGGAGTGGAATGGCATCCTGATAATGATATGTTCAAATGTAGTTTCAGTGATATAAATTATCAAGGTGTCCCTACTAAAAGAATTATTCTGTCATTTGTCTCAACGCTGTTTGATCCATTGGGGTGGATTGCACCTTTTGTGATTCTAACTAAAATGATCCTTCAAGAACTGTGGAAATTACAATTATCATGGGATGACCCAGTACCAGAAAATATTGACCAAAAGTGGAAAATTTTGTGCCAAGAAGTCTCTTAAATTCCATACTCTTAAATTCCATATATATACCTAGAAAAGTAATTTTGCCCAATTATTCTCGATGTGAACTTCACGGATTTTCTGATGCGTCAGAAAAGGGTTATTCAGCAGTTATTTACGTTAAAACTTGTGATAGCTCTAACATTGATGTGAAACTTTTAACAGCTAAAACTCGCGTAGCACCACTAAAACCTGTCACGATTCCAAGACTGGAATTATGTTCTGCAGTATTACTGGCGCATTTAATACAGGCAGTCAGAGCTGCATTACATATAAAACCTGATTCTGTGCACGCATGGAGTGATTCACAAATTGTATTGTCATGGCTAAGATCAAATCCTAAAAGTTGGCAAGTCTTTGTAGCCAACAGAGTATCTGAAATCCAATCCATTTTACCAGCTGAGAATTGGAACCATGTGGACGGAAAAGAAAATCCTGCTGATTGTGCATCACGTGGGTTACTTCCTGCAGAACTACTGTCCCATGACTTGTGGTGGAACGGCCCACTATGGTTGAGAAGCAGTGAGGTTCCCGTGCATGAACCTATTCGCATAAATGAAGAAGAATTACCAGAAGCACGTAAAACCTTATCATTTGTAGCTTCTGAAACTGTAAAACAGCTTGATGTTATATCAAAAATGTCTTCGTTTTCCAAATTTCAACGCATATTTGCTTGGATATTGAGATTCATCTCCAATTCAAAGGTAACACGTGTAGAAAGAAATACATCCTTTTTATCAAGCAGTGAAATTCAAGCCGCAACACGCTGCATTATTCGGATAGTTCAACAAGTGAACTTCAGTAAGGAAATTCAGTGTTTAGAAGCTGGAAAAGAGCCACCTGCAAATAGCAGTCTCATTTGCTTGTATCCAATTTTAGATGATAACAAATTATTAAGAGTTAGATGATGATAACAAATTATTAAGATTGAAAAACGCACAGCTGTCAGAGAATGAAAAGCACCCACTCTTATTACCATCAAAGCACCATGTGACTAAGATCATAATTAAACATTATCATGAAAAATATTTGCATGCAGGTCCAGAACTTCTTCTTTCTTTAATTAGACAGCAATTTTGGATCATTACTGCTAGGTATGTTATTCGGAAAATGGTAAGAGCTTGTGTTACGTGTTGCAGATATAAAGCTCAAACTGCAAAACAAATAATGGTTAATCTTCCAGCATCCAGAGTCACACAATCACGACCATTTCATCGAGTTGGAACAGATTTTTCAGGACCATTCATGATTAAATATCGTGCAGGACGCGGAGTAAAATCATTTAAATCATATGTGTGTGTATTTGTCTGCTTTGTCATCAAGGCAGTCCATCTTGAAGTCGTCGAAGATCTTTCAACAAAGGCATTCTTAAGTGCATTAAAACGATTTATTGCAAGAAGAGGGAAACCTTTTGAGATTTTTAGTGATTGTGGAACCAACTTTAAAGGTGCAGAAAAAGAAATTAACAAATATCTTTTGCAGTGCAAGCAGAATGAAGAAATTCGCAAATTTTTGTCGTCAGAGGAAATAACTTGGACATTTAATCCGCCTTCTGCTCCACACTTTGGTGGACTGTGGGAATCTGCAGTAAAATCCATGAAATCGCATCTGAAGAAAACCGTTGGTGACACTGTATTAACCTATCCTGAGTTCCAAACCTTGGTTACACAAGTTGAAGCTTGTCTCAACTCTAGGCCACTGTGTCCCATATCATCTGACCCAACAGACTTGACTGCTCTAACGCCAGGTCACTTCCTAGTTGAAACTTCTCTAACTGCCATACCCGAACAAGATCTAAGTCACAGTTCCTTGAGTCACTTTGATAGATGGCATGTGAGACAGTTCATCTTACAGCAATTTTGGAAAAGATGGAGCCGGGAATATTTGGCTCAACTTCAGCAAAGACCTAAATGGCAGAAAAGTCAGCGAAATTTAGACGTCAAAGACTTAGTCCTCATAAAAGATGACAATCATCCACCACTTAAATGAAAATTAGGGAGAATACTAACTGTTCATCCAGGTTCAGATAATAAGGTCAGAGTTGTGACGATCAAGACTAGTAGTGGTGTAATCAATCGTCCAGTAGTGAAACTGTGCCCTCTACCTATAGAAACTAAAAACTGTGAACTGAAAACTGTTTAATATTTTTCTTTTTTTTTGCATTAATTTGTTTGTGTTATTAATTGTTTTTTTCATTATAGTGAGAAATTGTAAGCAACTAACCACTTGTTGAAATCCCAGGGGATTTCAACGGGGGCCAGAATGTTTATGTAAGTATCGTCTGCAGCTAGCTAAAGCTGCATGCTCCTAGGTTTCAGGCCTCCGAATTTATGTAAGTTTCTTTTTCTTACATTCCGCGTTTGGCAACACTCAGTGTTCTATTTTGCTTCTTGTTTTTTGGAATGTAAAAAATGCTGTTATAGAATAAGCCGTGTGATGGCTCGCTTATTATGTTGTTTCTGAATAAACCGCTTTTATACAGTCCATTAGTTTTAGTTAAGTGTTTTTAGTTAAGAACCAGCAGTGTGTGTGTATAGTTTAAAACGCAATAACAACTCCTTCGCAGACCATCTGGCCACTGTGAATTCTAGAGTTCGTCTGCTATTGTGCTCACAGTAGGAAGCGTACAGCTCATCAAAATCTATCTTTTGTAAGTTGGGGTTCCATTTCAAGAGCCTCAATAAAAAATTTGCTGCGCCTTGCAATCCAAAGTTCAGATAACGAACTCTTGCGACAACATAAATAGATCCTTATTAGGTTTGGGTGTGTACCGCCCAACAGGTATCGCTGCTATGCTGTGTTTTTCACGATTTCCGCAATAATTGTATCTCAAGAACGAATATATTGTCATTTAATTTTGCTTGCAGACATTTGATTTATATAGCAGAAAGTTTTGAGATGGAAACAACATACTAGTTTACAGTGTGTGTAATAACTGATGCTTAATTATCTAAACTTACCCTCATGCTTTTAAACATTTTATTTCGACAGGTGGAAAGGTAACGTCTACAAAGATAGCTTCTGGGGACATCAGCTTGTAGACTGGCTCATAACAGAAGGAGTGTGCCAAGATGACGTGGACGCAGAAAGACAAGGCCAGAAGTTATTAGAAGGAGGTGTGATAAAACATGTCTCCGAAAAACACCACTTTTACGATGCACCCTATCTGTACCAGTTTGTAAAACGGAAGTGGGACAGTATTGTGACGGACAACTGCATGAAATTTTGAATGTTGTTATTAAAAATATTTTTTTTATGTGCATCATTTACTACCACAGTATCCATCGCCTATATGAGTCTGTACTTAGTCGAAATATAGGATACCCTGCTTATAAATTTGCTGAAATTTCAAAAATTGATAAGAAATTAACAAATACCAATATTTGGCAAATGTTCGGACTTTTTGCAGCAAACAAATAGTTCAAAGACATTTTTTTTTCTTTTAAGTATTCGGCCTTTATACAATCATTCCGGAAGATTTTATCTTTTGCCTCTATTTTATAATGTCTGTGATATAGCAGTTGGAAATTCTAGGATAGCTGATTTATCCATAATCAGGTTTCATTTTTGAATTTCAGTAAACGTGGTTTTTCGCAAATTTAGTTTAATTGTAACCATTGTTGCTGCTCCCATAGGCTTAAAACCACATAGTCATATTCGACAGCCTCAAATTCTCGCCAAGTTTGGCGATACTTCTCGAAATATCGCCAAATTCTAAGGCCATAAATGAAACCAACTTGGATATAGTTGACGAATTAGGCGAAATTCTCATTCAAATTCAGTATTGACGAAAAGTGGGATTAAATCTTCTATATCGGGTTCCACGCTTTTTAACTTCGTGTGTTTGAATAAAAGTAGCTGAATTTAAAAAAACTAGTAATAGGGAAGCTACACTGAGAAAAATGACACTTTCAAATCTGAGTAAATCGATGTTTTCATTTTGTTAAGAATTTTTTTGTTTCAAATAGGACAACCCAATGCTTTCAATTCTAAAATACCAGAAATACTCAGAATATTGAAACATGGACATAGTACTCAAAACTGAACACAAAAAGGTCAGTTCATACTTATTTTTGAAACATGGACATACTCAAATATGAGCACATGAGGTTTTATTCTAGAGTGTGTGCATGTTTTGAGAAATGAGTATATATATGTTTCAAACTTGAGTAATTTTGATTTGGGGCCATTTTGACTATGCGACATACTCAGATTCGAGTATTTTTTGCTCAGTTTTGAAAATGTAATTTTTAGAGTGTACATTTTCCTCCTGGTACAGACCGGAAAGACTTTTTTGTCCTGACCCGTTTTTTGTAACAACTCTATTTGTTAACCGTTTTCATTAATTTAATCCTTCAAAATAGAGACAAAAGCCACATTTTTTGTTTTGCCGTGTAATAGAATCAGTTGCTTTATTGAAAGCAAATCAAGTTGAACAATCGTGATTCAATTACAAAACGATAATTGTAAACCAGGGTCGTCAACACACATCAGTGGACGCAAATGTGCCCACAAAGCTTATATAAATTTATAAGTACTAGGGGGCTCTGCCCCCTACGAGCTGCGCTCGCCAACCCCCGTTCTGACACCGCATGATTTAAAAACACTCTGATTTGATCATCTCTAAAACGATTACGGAAGATTGTATTATAATTAAACAACCAGTGGCGATCTGCTGTAACAGGGTTTCCATTCATTTTCCTTTGACTGAGGGATTTTAAGGTCGAATCAACTGCTGTTGAAACAGATTACAACTGTAACTGTGACCAAAATATATGATTTAGCGCCAAACGTGCATAATCGTGGCGTCGCGTCACTTTCAGTTGACACGGGGCTGACGCAAAGGGCTACCGTGGTTGAAAGTCACGTGGTAGTCGCGGTCTTACTCAAAACGTACTTTGACGCGCAGCTGTACACAAAGGAATTCCATTACTTTGGTTTTAACTCGTGTGCGTGTTGTTATATATTCTTTAATTATAAAAACAAACGTAATTTTCATTGCGAATCTTTTATTTTACTTTACTTTTGTTAAGCTTTTCTTAAGTAGTAATGTTTAATCCATTTACGCTGGATAATCTATCGAATGTAAGTATTAATCATTTTTCCGCTTTAATGTAATATGCATAACATTTAATTGTGCAATGTTATATACTTTAAATCGTCGGAAAACAGAATGCCGGCAACTTTACTTTATGTGAAATAAAATAGCTCAGCAAAATCGTAAGATTATTATTGAATATAACGTACCTTTATTGCAGTGTTGATTACAGATATTTTTCTAAGGGAGGGGGGAGGGGTTGCAGCTTCGGGTTTAGAACATTACAGAGTTTCGGGGGTGATTTTTCATTTCTAGACCATTAATAAATGTAAAATCCGAAATCATCTGTAGGGAATATCACCCCTTGAATTCAACATTGCATTACTAGTCTTGGTGATGTATTTTTTTTTAACTTTTGCATTCATATGATAATGTTTGTTTTGAATTGTTTGAATATAAGTAAACATAATTTATTTTAAATGAATATGTCTTTACTTGTACTATTTACTCTAAAAGTTTTTCACTTATTAATATAAACAGGATAGAAATAAGTCGAAGTTTTTAATAAGTTCAGATTATTTTTAAAGATTTAATATTCAGAATACTACACCTGTAATATTATTACGGATTAACATTAAGAATATACTATATATATGATACTTTGCATTTTGGTTCCATTAAACAATTCATGATTTTTTTTTTATGTATACATGAATTAAATGTTATTTTAATTTATTTATTAGCAAACTGACTACACTCCACTAATAAATGTGTTAAATATTTTAAAAAAATTGTTTATAATAAATTAATAAATCAATAAATTCAGATTTTGACTGAGCACAAAGAACAAATTGCCAGATATTGTTTCAAACTTTTATATTGGTACCATTTATTTTCAATTATGTTGTGTATGAATTTCGAACTTTGTTTTACAAGGAAATCCGACATGCTTGATTGTATTGCAAATTTAAGACTTGCATACTTTCCCAAATAGATATTGTTAAAACAGTTTCAGCAATAGCGATTTGGGAAAGTAAACAAGTCCTAAATTTTTGTCACAAAGTGTATTGGATTTTTTTCTAAATCAAAATTCGATAGTGAGAAATCATATAAGTTTTTTATTATAACATGTGCATGTCTATGCTAATTTTTTGCCACACAATGTCTGCTTATCATTTTTGTCATAATTTCTGTTTAAAGTGTTTCCATATTTTCCTATATTTTTCTTTGGGTATGTACCATTACTCAGGACTGACATATATACATGATGTCCCAAAAGATTGAAACACATTTTAATTTTTTTACATGATGGGAGTAATGGGGCAATGTAAATTGCCAAAGTGTTCAAAATTAAGTAAAATTATGTCAATGAAACACCTTTTTTTTTAAAATAATTTTGAAAAAGTTACACTTTATTTATTTATTTATTTATTTTTAATCAATTCTCCTTAGACAAATTTGGTCAGTTAGACATTTTTTGTGTTTTTGATGTAACAGATCATTGGAAAAAAATTGCATACACGCATACCTTTAAAAGTATTTCTGGATTATTAATATTATTAATATATGTCTACGTTAACTGTATTTACTGATCACTGTAACTCCATATTAAATTCAAATAAATCCACTATACTTCATCTTCATAATAGTTGGTGTTAGGATCTATTTAAATCAATATATTGGAATGATTATGAAGAAAGTCTTGTGATGACTATACAACATACTAGTGTTTTAATTTAATATACTTAAAATTATGCCTGTGTTTTGAACTTTTAATATGATTTAACAATCATAGATCCATTGCTTGGGAAAATTTTCGTTAAAAACAATATTAATTTTTAGATAGTTTGTGTCTTAAAATTGTTTTCTTTCTGTTATTAACTTCTATGCTCAGAGATAAATAATGAGCACATTTAATTAAAAAAAAGTTATCTTTGTACTAAAACTTTGAAAAGTTTATATATTATATAAAGTATGTATCCAATGGCCATGCATAATTTTGGTTCAGAAATATTGATATTTAAATATAAAGGTCCGGTTTGAAAAAAACAACATTTTTTCCCCTCAATAACTTAAAATTGTTCTACAGCTTTGAGATTTGAATATGTTAAATAAATCATTCTTAAGTAATATGTGTTAAATTTCTGTGTATTTACAGTGATTTGTAGGGTACAAGGAGCTCTTGTGTAAAATATACTTATTTTTTCTTCTAAAGCTTTGAAAATTTTATATATATATATATAATATTATATAAAATATATGTCCTATGGCTGCATATAATTTTGGTAGGGAAAATATTGTCATTTAGGTATAAATGAATGTTTGAACAAAAAAAAAAAAAAAAAAAAAAAAAATTTTTTTTTTTTTTAATTTTTTAAAAATTAAAAAGCAAAAAAAAAAAAAAAAAAATTTTTTTTTTTTTTTTTTTTTGCTTTTTAATTTTTTTTTTCTTTGAAAATCATTCTTTTCTTAAATTGTGATTCATCTTTGAAATTTTTAAATGTTAATTAAATTATTTTTAGGTAGTTTGTGTTATATTTAGGTGTATTCGCAATGATTTTTAGGATATAAAAGGCTCAATTTTCATTATTTTTTCCCCTTTTGACAACTTTATATCTGGTTACAAATTATTTTATTTAATATAATTAAATTATCTTAATGTTTTTGTAAGATTTGATAATCATTATTCCGCTGCTTGGGGGCAAGTAACGAATTTTATCAAATTAAAGAATGACTCGGATATAAGAGTAATCTAAAATTGAGGCAATAATCTATATGTCAATTGGTTTGCTTAGCTCAGCTGAGACCGGGAGCGTCACGTGACTACTCTAAATTGGAGAAGCACGGTAGCCCGTTTTTCTCGTTAGCCCCGAGTTGACATCAGATGCGTTACACGAGTTAGTTTTTTCATCGGGGAATTTTTAATTCAACGCTTATTTGTCTTTTGATACTTCTCCATTACCCCGTCAATCAATTTTCATTAAAAAAAAAAAAAAAAAAACTATCGTTAAACTGTAACACCAAATAAACAAATAGAAGAATTTTGACATTGGAAAGGAAATATTATTATTTACGCTGTTTTAAAATTTGCAATAATGGGTAAAAAATATGTCGAAATAAATTGATCTCTCATGAAAATATAATAATTAATTGAAATTGTTTGGAAATATTGTTTTTTTTTTATCATTTTAAATGTGACGTGAATTTCCCTAGTTACTCGTATTTCTCTTTGTAATATTCACGCGCAAGTATATTTTTATTACGTCATTTTCTACATTTATTGCTTTTAACACGTGATCATTTAAATATTATTTTAAAGTTTTATTTCTGTTTTTAATAGTCTCGTGTAAATACATTTCTTAATTGAAAGGGAATCTTATTACGTGCGCTATTTTACAAATTGGCAACGGTTCAAATAATGGAATTTATGAAATATGAAATAAATCTTCGTCAAAATAATGAAAATTTTGAATAAAAAATTGGCAACGGTTCAAATAATGGAATTTATGAAATATGAAATAAATCTTCGTTAAAATAATGAAAATTTTGAATAAAAAATTGAAATATAACCTGAAAAAATTACTCAAATTAAAAAAGTGATTGCAGTCTGCACTCCGCAAACTTGTCAACTATATCCTTACAAATTATGGTTAAATTCCTGCGGATAGTTTTCGTTCCTATAAAACTTTTTTCAAAAAACTGTTTTGACGAACTTTGATTTTAAATATCTCTTAAAATAATTCTTCGATTTAAAAACTGTTTGCTTCAGCGTGTTTATCGAACATTTCTTTATAAAACTACCAATTTTTAAAATTTTACATGCAATAGTTTTCTAGATATTAGTCCAGAAAGACTTCAAGGCACAAAATCTTAATTGACAGCGGCGGCAGCGGTGGTTACTTTTTTTTAATATAGAGAGATAAATACATATTTTGCAGTTATGGATGAAATAAATACAGAAACAGAAATTCAGTAACCAAAAATGACAAAAAAAAAACAGATTTTTTAAAAGAAAATTACCAATAATAAATACATTAATCTCAAGATTAATAATTTCTGTACATGAGTGACCATCAATATCCATGTTTTCCTTAGCAAGGTCTTTCTAGCGAAACCGTTCTTTTTAGATAGATTTCGTAAGAAATACTACCTATTACATTCTCACCTCAGTTGGAATTTTTGAAAAATTTTTGCAGATCTACGCCGATCATGACTCCCAGAACCCAAAACCACCCCCAGTTCAAAACTTTATCTATCTATCTATGTCACTTTTTTATGGACACGATAACTCCCATAATTCTGCACAAATCTCTCCCAAACTGATACATAAAATCAGGGCCCGACTAGCAAGTTTTCGTGCCCAGGGCACTTTCAATTTTTCGTGCCCCCTTAGATTGGTTGATTTACTGATACTAGTTTTTTTTAACATACTGCAAGTTTATTCGAAAAGTGTCAACTAAAAAAATTACGTTTTCCGGAAAATTAAAAAATGGATCCAGGAATAAAAATAAAATATTTTTTCTATTATTTATTGAAATGTACTTTTAACTACAGATTGAGATATATTTTTGTCATTTTATCGTATTAATATCTGAAATATCACATTTTTTCAGTTGTGTCACTTTTTGAATAAGTAAATGATATAAGCAATATGATAAAATTGAATGTTTTGATAAATTCAGAACACCAATTACTAGAAAATAATGATAAGAAAGCTACTTATTAATGATGTTATTGATAGTAAATGAGAAAACCAAACTGATACTGAGTAGAAACAAAAGTCCTAAAAGAAATAAAAACGTTGGCACAATTATGATTTTTGTAAATAGAAATTTAGAATGAAATTATGAACATTTTCGTGCCCTTCAGAAATTTCGTGCCCAGGGCATGGGCCCCAGGTGCCCGTGCGATAGTCAGGGCCTGCATAAAATCAAGGGGCATAAAATCTCGGTCAAGTTCGTTAATAGGCAAAATCGAACCAAGGGGGGGGGGGGGGGATGGAAAAGCTTTTTGTGAAAACAGAAAAAAACCCACAATTTCTTAATTATGATATGTATCGAATCCATTTAAAGTTATTATTACTTCTAGGAAAAGGAACGAAAATTTATGTATGACAGATTTTTGATATCATTAAAAATGGCCCCAAGGGGGGGGGGGGGGTTAGAAGAAAAAAATTCATAACTACTTCGTCAATTCAGAAGATATTAAATTTGCTTAAATTTATTATAAATCCCCTTAATATTATCTAAAACTTTTATATTGACACGTTTTTTATAGGACCAACCCTTATAGCAAAAAAATAAATAAAAATAAATAAATAAATAAATAAAAAAATCCCTGCCGGCTCCACCTGCAAACAAGTTAGGTTTCGAAGTGGGCGTTTCCAAATGCCGCATCATGGCAAAAAGGTCATTTCTTCCGCAATTACCAACAAACAGGCACCCCACGGTGTGCGTCTTCGAAATCTCCCTGTGCCTGTAGGCCGAGCCATCAGGGGTTTTTTTTTAACATAAAAATTTCAATGGAAAATTTTGAACCAAAAAATACTTACACCAGTTTGCAAAATGGAAATAGGGCAGTACTGTAACGGACCGCTGTGTGAAATTTTTATCTTCGTAATAAAATAAAATGTTTTTTTTTTACTTGCGTCATTTAGTATCACAGTATCAGCCGCTTATATGATACTGCGGTTAATGAAACGGCCATAATTTCATTCATTAAATCATTGAAAATAATACGAAAGATATCATTTTACTTTAACACAGTTTTCGAAATTTTAGTCGACAGCTATTGAGTTTTTGCGAGCGGATTACTGCAGGGGAAAACCTCCATTAGTATTTATGAATAGTGTTGCCGTCGCCTTATTTAAACGCAGAACTATAAGTATGGCGAAAATTTCTGTTCTGAAAAACTGGTAGAAGTTGACCCCTGCGGCAATCAAGCTATGACGATGGCAACTTTGCGACCGAGATTTTCCAAACCTTGCTTTAACGCAAATTAGAATGTGTTGATTTATTGAATCATTTGAAGGTATAGTGAAGAGATTCAATAAAGCCATGATATAGTCCTCTCTGTGATAACTTAAGCGGATAACCTTGAAAAAAATCCTCGATGCTACGAGAACGAAAATTGCTAGCTTGCACAAATGGCGCGTCCATTAATGATGCATCATTGGAATGCATTACTTGTAATTTCTATTTAATGCTTTAGGAATATGCATTATTTAATTATAAATTATATTGCGCTAGTTTCTAGTAGTGATTGTCACCTTATTGAATTAAATAAATTCGTATAAATTTTTGTAACGCATCAGCCAAGATATCGTCAGAAGGCTATACACAATAGAGACAAGGCGGGCTCAGCCACGGCCGACTTCAGTACCGGCCGGAAAAGCTTATTTTCCCATTTCTCTAGGGCGATTTTCTCGACCAATTGGGTCGCCTGAAATTACGTGATCGGACATTATCAACTCAGTCTTAAGCCACCGCTTTAACAAACAAGAGCTTTCTCGCTCGGTATTGAAGTTGACTGCGTCTCAGCCTGAGCCCGACATGGATTCGGGGTCGTTTTTTAAATTAGTCTTCGGGCTAGGGCTCAAAGTGAAAATTTTATTTATTCACAAATTGAGAAACGAAAAAAAAAACTTGCTATTTGGGAAACAAGAATGTAGTCTAAGTTTCTTAAAGTGTTTTACAATCCTTTAAAAATCAATTTGAAAAGAAATTTAATTGTTATTGACTGGACATAAGAAGAAATATTCTATCTGATCCTGAAACCTTTGTACGGTTCGTGTTAGTAACATAAAGAAACCATGGGATATCTCTTATCTATCCTCGCTTTCTGTTTGAAGTCCTTTTCCAGAATGAATGGAAAACAGAATTCATGTCTTTCTGCCATAGTTGTAGAATGATATTTTAAAAGAATTGAGACTTTTGGCAGATTTCTGCCAGTGGCTGCCTATAAATAATAAATTTGTTATTTTAAATAGATTTTTAGAGTCATAAAAATCAGGAAGCGTTGCCATGAGCAATCATTTAGGATTAATACTTATTTATATTTTGGAAAATATTTTTAAATGATAAAATTGATCTTGAAACAATTAAAAAATGTTATTAACAATTTTTTACTGCGTACTTTCGGACTCGGACTCTGCACTCGGAAACGACATTTTCAAAACTGAGCAAAAAATACTCAAATCTGAGTATGTCGCATAGTCAAAAAGGCTCCGAATCAAAACTACTCAAGTTTGAAACATGTATATACTCTTTTCTGAAAACATGCATACACTCAAGAATAAAACATCATGTGCAATTATGAATTGCACATGATGAATTAATAATAATCAATTATCCTATATTAGTATGTCCAGGTATAAAAAATGAGTGCTCATTTTTTTGAGTATTTCCATGTTTCAAAAATGAGTTTGAACTGATTCTAATTATTTTTGAGTATGTCCATGTTTCAAAAATGAGCATGAACTGACCTCTATGTGAACAGTTTTGAGTGTGTCTATGTTTCAATATTCTGAGTATTTCAGAATTGAAAGCATTGGGTCGTCCTATTTGAAACAAAATGAAAACATCGATTTACTCAGATTTGAAAGTGTCATTTTTCTCAGTGTGATAACACAAAATATTTCGAGTTCGAATAGCAAATCTTTGGGCTCGGGATCCGAAAAAAGAGCCAGAACTTATCTTTAATACACAACTTATCTTTAATACACAGCTTATCTTTAATACACAAACGCGCTTCAATTAAAAAGCGATCGTTGTAAATTAAGTTCATCATACGTACATATGTACGAGCGCAAATGCTCCCAGCACGAAGGGTATCTAGATTTACGAGTATATAAATACACATTTTGCACACAAGGATAGTAATTATTGATTTCGGTTTAAAAGACGGAAAAAAGTTCCACTTGCCAGCAAAAAACATATTGATCTCAAGTTTTATAAATGCGCGAGTGTGCCATAAATTCTTTAAAACTGTAAAAATTCATTAAGAAGGAACAAATGATGCTGAAAAATTTGCGGGTTGCACGAAAGCGATTAGAGGGAGATCAGATGTTTTTAATAAAAAGAAAAAATACCGATAGATGGCGCTGGCATGTATCATATGAAGCCACAGAGTTATACAGAGATGAAATGTATACGTTTGGCGTGACGCTAAAAATGCGACCCTAAAGTCGGCCCAAACAACTAGGCGGCTGGCGTTGAAAACCTCTCCCCGTCCAATGAATCCAGTCCTTGTTCCACGTGCAGTCTCTCTCCATCCAATAAATTCAGCCCTCGTTCAACGTGCTTGTCCTCCTTGGGCCTACTGATTTGAGCGATAACCAGCTTCATATTGCAAGCCGTTTTTACGATATAGTGCCTCTCTATCTAACTCTGATCTCTGTGATATGAAGCTGATGTCAAGTAAGGCCTTCCGCATCGCGGAGGATCCTCCAAACGACCCGTTTCTTCGAAGCGTGACAAGCTTCAGTATCCCAGCACATGAACAGGGCCCTTTTCTCGCCTTGAGTCCTTTTGTCATGCGGAATTTTCGCAATGCGACGTTTGCTGATTCCCCGTTCTTGTAAAAGAGTTTAACCAATAACGCTTGATCTGGTGAGGATATAGCATACTGCTGGCATCAAATGAATAATATTGTGCATCGAGGTTTTTATTGACAGATTGATTTGCATAAATCGGCTTCATATTATGCATGCAGCGACATCTATCGGTAAATGTTTGAAACACAACTTTTTTTGTTATTAAAAAAATCTGTTCTTCCCCTAATTCTATTTGTAGCATCATTTGTTCATTTTTAATGAATTTTTATAATTTTAACGAATTAATGCCGCACCCGGTACTGTCTGAACTTAAGTGACCACCGACATTCATATTTTCCTTAAGCATCACTTCTGACATCAGTAGAGTTTGAAATTTCTAGCTTCATTATTGATCAGATTATGGACCTGGAATGTGTCCGTAATTTTCAAATTTATCATCGAAAAAATTTTAATTTTTAACTCTTTTTTTTTTTTTTTTTTGTATGTGTAAACTCTTCTTAAAGTATGTTTCTTTCATTTTTGCTTGGCAAAATATTTTTTAAATATGCATTTTATGTTATTTTAAGTGTTAAAATCTTATTCGCAGCGCTTCAAAAAGAAATATTCACTTGAAATATTATATTTGAGAAATAGAAAAAATATCTTTAAGGGGACACATAGGATCTTTAAATTTTCAAAAAATCAATTTCCTATTTTTGTTTTATTCTAAATCCCTAAATATTTCTGAATAATATGCAATAAACCACAATAAAGAATCAGTATTATTTCTTGAGTTATAATCGTTTAATACTGTAAAAGCGCTTATTTTCGCGAGGCTTTAATTTTCGCGATTTTCGCGAACCCGTCGTAATCGCGAAAATTTAAGCCTCGCGAAATACTTTTTTTTCGTCTCAAATAATAATAAAAAAATCAGAAAGTTTTCACTTACCCAAAATTGAATGATTACAGTTACTTAAATAAGAAATAAGTACAGAAAATTTCTTGAATACTTACAACTATTTCTTGAATACTATACAACTATTTCTTGAATAAAAACAATAATACAACTAATAGAATGCAGCTCATTCACTTGCAACATTTATACCAGCTTCTTTGAAGCCATTCAAAATTATCTCATGTTTGGCTTGAACACCGTTAAATGTGCGCACAAGCCAAGAAGCGTGAATCGGTTTTAGTCGTGATATTCGCAAGTCCACAGGTTATTTTTCCTCTAGAAATTTAAGCTCATTAGAATACCACTGAATAAACTCATTCTTGAGAAAATGCTTGAAGTCGCCGTTTATAGTTAAGTCCAAAGGCTGGAGCTCTCCTGTGCAGGAAGCGGGCACAAAAACTGGAAAAACCTCTTCTCTAGTTCAGCCAGAAAAATAGGATCTTGGTGTGCCTTAAAAACGTCGAGCAATGCTACACTAGGTTGTTCTGGAATTAGCCCGAGAAGCTCTCTCTGCTTGTCGTAATAAGGTACAAGAATATTCTCGAAGTATCGAATCATTGTGTCAGTATTGCTCTAGTGCGAATCGGTGTGCCACACATCCCAGTCCGCGGGAAATGTAAACTTTGGATGACAATTTGTTGTTTTTCCAGCGTACAACAATTGTGGTGGAAATAGGTTTCCAGAAAGGGAACATGCTAACAAAGGAGTCATCTCTCTCTTATCTTCCATGCCGATTATGGACACTTGTTTTGAACCACGTTCTTCCAATGTGTATTCAGATGCAGGCACAAACTTTGCGTTTGTCGGATCGAAGTTAACGAACATCTCAGGGGGAACAACATTTTGTTTGTGTTGTGTGGCCGCGTGTTGTTTTTAGAGCGATGGGGAGAGAGGGGGGGGGGGCGAACTTTTCTGACAAAAGGAAGTTTCTTAAAATGCCTTATGTAAAGGGGGTTGTATTTAGGTAGTTTCGGTATTTTTCAAATTTCGGTTCAGTTCATATAAAATTCGCGAAATTTTCAGATCGCGAAATCACCGATATCTTCATTTTCGCGAAAATTACGGCTCGCGAAAATAAGTGCTTTTACAGTACTCAGTGAGTATAACTGAAGGTTATTGAAAAAGGATATTGAAAATTTAAGATGAGTATTTTGAGATTAGTACATTTTGAGTAATATATTTTCAAACTATATAAACTACAATTTCAAAAATTTAACCGTATGTGATGAGTTTCTTCATAGTCTACATGCTTAAAAAAAAAAAAAAAAAAGAAAAAAAAAAGTGACTATTTTTGTTTTTTATTTATTTCTGCTTGAAAAATTTGAAATTATTTTAAATATTTTGCAAATTTTAAAAATTTGCGTTAAAACTTAATTTTAAACAATATTTTTTTTTTGTGTATATTTTAGTTTAAGTTAGATCTAAGTGTGTTATGATTCTATTTTGGTCTAAAATTGTTTTCTATTTGCATAATTTCTAATTTCATCATACGCGTAGCATTTAATGCTTTTCATTCACGTTATTAATGATATGAATTTTTAAAATTAAAATTAAAATATTATTTTTGTATATACAACATTTATTTTTCTGTGTAACATACTTAAGAATATATACAGGGTGGTTATAATATAAGTATATCTATTTGGAGCTGTGTGTAGCTCGAAGGAATAACCCGAATGAAACAAAAAATAGGTGCACTTACTATTCGAGAAGGGGAAAGAAGAATGGAACAACAATGAAATAAAAAAAATGCAATAATCACCGACAGATGACGCTACTGAGTGTGAAATGTAATGTGTAATACAAGAACAAAGAATTAAGGCGTCAAACCGGAAGGCACACCTAATTTATTGGAAAATGTCACGGTGAATGTGGCTGCGCTTTCGCATGGCCGCGCCGATCATGTTCATGTTCCATATGGCCGGTGTGCTGGAGGACACAATCTAGGCGGTACATGACGTGCTCAACTGCGGAATGTAACGCATCAAAAGTGATCTTTCGCACATGTTGTGATATCCGGTAAAGTCATTGAGGTTTGCGACACCTCAACGATACACAATATTACACATTACATTTCACACTCAAAAGCGCCATCTGTAGTCGATTATTGCAATTAATTTTTTTTTATTGTTTCATTCTTCTTGCCCCTTCTCGAATAGTAAGCGTACCGATTTGGGTTTCATTCCGGTTATTCCTTGAAGCTACATACAACTTCAAATAGAGATACTTATATTATAACTACCCGGTATTTATTAAACTAAATCTGTATAAAAGTTTATATGTAAAATCCTTCTATATCCTCCTATACAAAATCTCAATTGCATAGTATTTGACTTTTGGTACTTTGAAAATGGTGATGTATTTGATCGTTTCGACAAACTCAAAGGATCTGTGTCTGTGCCCCTTACGAAGAGTACACAGGAAAAAATAGGTTAAACATTTTAGTTTTTTTTTATGAGAAATTTGGAAATACGAAAACATTTCAAACCATACACTGCAAAAGTGTTGATTTTACAGTATAATATTGGCACCCTAGCTGCCAGTATTATACCGTAAAATTAACAGTAATAAACAGTAAAATAAGCAGTAATACGCTGCCGCGCATGCGCGGTAGCTGTTTTCTACGCGCGGTTAGTGCGGTTTCTGGCCAGCTTTGATGCCAGTATTATACTGTAAAATCAACCCTTTTTGTTTGCAGTGTAGAATTAATATTGGAGAGTAGAATTTGCAATCTCAATCTAGCGAGTAAGCAAGCGGAAGAATTATTTTCCTCAAACTGACAATTATTGAGCTGACATGCATCACCTACCTTTCTGAAAGTTCTATTAACTTCTGATAATAAATAAAAGAACCTATTACCATTAAATACAAATATAATGTAATTTTCTGTCAATCACACAGTTAAGAGGTGAAGACAGCTTTAATGAACACATTTTTTTTTTCTCCAAACTATTATTTAACTCACATGCATCACCTGCCTTTCCGAAAGTTCTATAACCCCTAATAATTAATAAAAGAACGTACTATACCATTAAATACAAATATGACATATTTTTTATGTCATTCCAAGATAAGATGATAAGACATCTTTAATGAATAGAATTTAATTTTAGTTAATGAATGTGTCTGAGAGATGTAGCGTTCTGATAGTGATTGTCTTTTTCTTGGCGTGAATAAGTCACATGCTTTGTTATTCTTTCTTTCTTTCTTTCGATCAGAATTAGAAAGTTTTGGTAAATTATGCATGATGTCAAATTCTGTGAGGGCTTGTTACACATTCATTTTATATTAGCAGAGTTTGTAATCAGGGCCCAACTGTGACTTTTGGGAACCCAAAGCCCAAACGTGATACGAGTTCCTTCATTCTTATGCTATAAGATAATGGGAAATAATTTTTAATCACGTTTCTTTATTACCATACTCAAATTCAAACTTGTCCCTTTTTCATGGCTGCCACTGCCTAATGACATAAAAAATAATCGCTTTAATAGTCTACGATGAAAAACTAGTCGTTGGGGGCCACCGTACTACTTACCCATCATGGATATGCACAATATAAAATATGAAAATAAAACATGTGTAAACTACTTATAAAATGCATTTCAATTCGAATAAAATCGTGGCTTGATGACGTCATAAACTTTAAATGTTCTATTACTGAATTGCGTAAAAGAAACATCCTTATAACTCCAAAAATGATAATCCTATTAACAAACGGTTTATTGCGTCGGATTAAGCGTCTTATTTCCAATTAAAATATATATTTGAATTGAAATTTGGATGAAATACAGGGTCATGAAATATCAAAGAGTGTGGAAAATAGGATTACAAATATATCGGCAACTCATTATCTGATCGACTTCGTTCTTTATGCAAAATTTATGTTTTTTTATTGTCGTTTATATTCACTCCTTAAAATAAACAGTTTCGAAAATTTTTATATACCTTTTATCAGAACGAATATTTCGAGAGTCCGAAAAAAATAGTTACAGATAATCGAGGTTACTGAAATTCAATAAGCTTCTTTCCATTATTACAACTAAGTACATACCAAATTTCAAGTCTCTATCTCAATTTGTTTGGGAGGTAGAGCGTTTACAGACACGGAAACAGACGGACGGCAACTTTTTTTTTTTTTTCTATAAGTATATGTTTTTCGGATTTTCCAGTGTCTGAAACGTGTAAATCCGTCAAAATTTCGATTCGAAAAACTTCGATTTTTAAAATGGTTACAAAACTTACCCTATACTACGTATGATGGGTAAGTAAAATAGTAGATATAGCATTTGTACAAAAATAGTAGCCAAAATAATTGCATGTTTACTTTAGAAAAAAGGGAGGGGAATCCTTATTTTCTATAAAAAGAATAAAGAAAACTGTTTCATGAAAACCCGCACCTTATTCCATAGTTTATGCTATCACCCAAATTTGCCACTTTTTGTATTTTTCATCACACATTAACTATTACAAAAAGAAAAGAAAAAGAAAAATATATATACCTTAAATTATTATATTAAGTAGATGATGATCAGAATGCCTTTAAAAGATACCTTTAAGAATAACAAAATATTGGGAGAAATACACTGTAAAGCATATGGCTAGAAGCCAAACAGAAAATCAATAGTTTTCCCCTGAAATTTGGACGACTGGTATTTTTGCACTAGACTAGATTGAAAAGGGTAATTTAGAATTAGAGACCAGATTTAAAAGGAATTTTTAAATTTTCAAATGGAAGTTTTTATAGATTTAAAAAAAAAATTTAAAAAAACTTAAGACATTGATATTGAAACGTAACATTAAAATATCGAGTTAAGAGAGGAAAAACAAAACAAAACAAAAACGAAGAGTTGGAAGCTCAAAGATTGATAAAAAAATGTCCCCCCCCCCCCCAAGTTGGAATTTGAAAATAGTCTCTTTTTATGGTTTCGTTCATCTCACGAAACCCTAATTACTCCCCCTCCGTTGTCTGTCTATCATAGAGCCGTTCTCAGAACCTATATAACTTACAGAGTTGAAACTTTGTGTATGTATAACTGAATATCTGCTATGAAGCTCAAAATATTAACATTTGAAAAAATCGTATTATTTTAATAAATAGAGATAAAAAACCAAAATTCTAACAGCCTTTTCCTATTAAATTTAAACATTTTTCGTTATAGCAGTTGCCAACAATTAAAAATCCACAATAAAAATCTTTCTACAATAATTAATTTTCTATTGAAAGATTTCCACGTGAAAAAAGAAAATGAAATAAAAAGTTTCACCAACTGGAAAAAAGATTAATACGAAATAAAAATGATTGACGCATATTGGTAATAAAACGGAAATTTTCAAAGATTTCTCAACAATACAAGGAGTATGAGTATGTGTATGTACAGAAAGCAGATTAGTATCACGTCATTAGAGAATTAAAAAGAAAATTAATTTGACGTCATATCGGAAGTTTAACGGATTTCTCAAATGTTTGAGAATAATACAAAGCGAGTATCAATATGAGTAATGGAGAATAGTAAATATATGAGTTTGAGGAACGTATTGAATCATGATAAAAACCCGATTATGGAAATATTCGCATATTTTAACATTTTGAAGGTGTACAACATGTTTAATTTTGGAATTATTATTATTTTTTAAATATCGCATTTAGTCCACATGACAGGTATTATTACGACAGAGTATAATAGCGGGCATTGTCCGCTATCGGGTTGGTGTTGGGGGTTTTGTTTACTAGTCTAGGTACTATTACCTTTTGCAAAAATTATGAATGAGTGCAAATTACCTATGACTAAAAATTGAAATGAATCCTGTCAATATGCATACTTACAAAATTATTCACAAACTAAAATAAATTTAGAAAAAAAGTAAATGGATTAAATTAAACAGAAACAATTAAAATTTAAAGAATTTAAATTTACTTGAATTCTAAGTTTTGAATTCAAAATAGTATAAGAATTAATCATTTAAAAGCACTGACAAGATTCTCAATTTGCACTACATCCAATTCCCCAACAATCAGCATTGTGAATTCAAGAATTAATATGAAGGGTAACAACAAGGAATTTTCATAGACATAATAATTTAGACTAAGTAAAAATTTTGGAATAAAGGGGACAAAATCATTCTTTTAAAGAAAGTACAAAAAGGGGAGGTATAAAATTGATGATATAGGTTAAACAAAATAATATTTGACCAATATTAAAAAAAAAATTGCAAAATTAATTCCAAGAATTCACAACACTGAAGCTGTGATCGTATAGATTAATCCTTGTTTAAGAGACCATGAGTAAATAATTAAATTTTGAATAAGTAATTCATTATTATAAAATGCTCCTCATAAGACTTTAGATCAAAATGTTAAAATTACTTTATATAAAAAATTCAGATAAGTATGTCCTGTAATTAATTAAAGAATAGTAAAAGGTCTCAGTTAATTAAATAAAATAAGTATGAATATTAAAAATTTCAACATCCAGTAAATTAGCAGTTTATTTTTTTATTAGATTTAATGCTTAAAATAAAATTTAGAATTTCCATGACTAGAGAATACAATAATTTACTTTAATTAATTAATTAATTTATTTATTTATTTTACCAGAATTAATATTTAAATCAATAGAATAAATTAAGTTAAAGATTACTATGCATTTTAAACTGATAACTCAAACTATACATAGTATTCCCAATTAAATTTTAATGATTAACAAAAAGTAAAATTACTGAACATGAATCTTATTGAAATGATTTAAAATAAATTAATAAGATAAAGAAAACAAAGAAGAAATTTACTTAGATATTTTGTTTATTGACAGAAACACATTATTCATAGCTTTCACGAATTATAATAGCAATCTAATGTATTGAGGTCATGATAATAGATAAAAACATTAACAAATTGGTTAATCCAAAAATCAGAAGTATCATATACTATAATCAGATAAATTTAACTAAAAATACTGATGTTATATTTACCACAGAAAGTACATAGTGATGTTAGAGGTGCTTTGGTCATTCTTTGGTAGGTTTGGTTTCACTCCATTATCACACTAACACGAGTTCGAGAACTTAAGGCACGAAAGTTCTAGTCATAGTGGCTTGTTAGTAACGATCACAATGCTTGGCTACTACACTAAGTAGTCAAAAATGTCTAAACAGAATCCGAGACGGTAGAGGACAATATGCACAAGGAAATATATGTAAATAAAGTTAGTCAAGAATAAACTATTCACAAGAAGTTGTTGTTCCCACACCAGGAGTCGAATCCAATAACTATTATGTAACTATTTATAACACGCTCCTGTAGAGTAGTTTCTGCCCCAAAATATGAATCAGAAATACTTTTCTGATATGGTGCATAGCCGGAAATAAGTGTCACTACTCTGTGTACTCACTTCCATTTTCGACGTTCAGCCACTCCGTGTGAATCTCCAGTTACACACCGGCTCCAAATACGAGCAGTGGTGCTAATCTCTAGCAACGATTATTCCTAAACATCAGTCTTTAAAGACTGCAAAAAAATGTTTTTTTTTTGTTCGTTTTATCTTGCAGATCGCTAGCAGAGTCTGTTACCAGGGCAAACACATCTCGCGATAGACCACTAAATCTGCACGTCCTAACACTTCGACATCTAAAAACTTTCTCGAATTCTTAACATCTCTTTTTTTTTTTACTCCAACAACAACATATCATTCTCGTCATTTCAGGCCGCGTAGCATACAACCATTTTCTATCAACTCCCTAGTAATCGTCCGTCTTCCTACTCACTAAAAAAAATCTACCGCTCGAGCAGGCGGCGGTGGGGGGAAAAATCCCCTAACCCACACACACCCAAACTATCCACGCTTCACAACATCACTGCCACTGCTAGCCATCTCTCGTTCCCCTGGTAACGGACGAGGGGAAAAAAACTCAGCGTTGATTGGGTGGGGTTCTGCTACGTCCAAAACTTCCCTGTCTCAATTCCTGGAAACAAGGTGCTCGTGGGCTTCGTTGAAAAACAGCTGTATGTCGGGTCCCACGAAAACAACTATCCGCCCGCTGACACCTGCCATAAACAACGACTCGAAAGCAATATACTGACGTATCTCCATAACAAGCCTTCGAAATAGTTTTATGACTCTCTTTTTTGAGGGTAATAAAAGTTGCACACAATACAACTGACAATAATGCTTCAGTTATTCCCATGACTTCTTATAAAGGCCTTTTGTACTTTATCCAATCTGCCTGTGTGTGTTTCGAATTTACGATCCCGTAAATTACGTGAGAATTTCAAGTAAAAGTTGTTTGCGTGGAAACTATCTCATAGTGAAAAAAGAAGAACCTGGGTGGTCTTGACTTATAGAAAAATACAAATGTTTGGATTTTGAAAATAAGAGTTTTAATTAATAATGTTTAAGAAAAATAAGAAACAGGAGGAGGGGGGTTTGATTAAATATCAAAATAGAATGAGTTTATAAAAAAGAAATGTTTTAAGATATTAATGAAATAATAAATATAAAAATTTAGATTAAATTACCTCTAACAAGAATCCCCCGTCTCTATTTAAAAAACACAATTTTTTGAAAAATAAAAAAAATTTTGTTTTTTAAGTAAAAAGTGCGAGTAAAAATTCAATGGATGCGGGAGAGATCACTAAATGGGGCCTAACATTTCAAACAAACCAGACTTCGGTCCGAAGAATTATCAAGAAACACTTAGCAAGCCTACCCCTCAAGGTATACAGTCCGGAATGCATAACCTGAGTTTGCATACACAAAACTCTCCTCACTTGTCAACAAAATCCTAGACACACCTGTAGAATAACAAAAAAAATTAAAAGATGAACACAAGGCTGGACATTGCTTTTGTCACCACTAACCTTATCAATCGGGAAGGTTCCATTCAAAGTATTTACCTGAACACTGTTTGCTAAACCACAAAAAAAAATTTTGAAAATTGCCAAAATAATAATTTTTTTTTTTTTTAAAGCCAAATAAAAATTTGGGAGAGAACATTGCCAACCGAAAGAATCGCCAAATCCATTACAATAATAATGCATATCAATATAGGTATAAATTGTTAGCTCGATGTACACAGATATATAAAAACATACGAACTAGTAATGTATATGCATATAAAAACACAAACAAAAAGAATAAAAATGGGTAAAAGGCAATTTGCACAATATACAGTTAATTCACAATAAAATACATTTCACTAATTAAAATTCAGTTAACACAAATTGTATCAATGTGTAAAAATTGATAAACACTTTCTCCAGTTGATTGATATGCAAGTTGAAACTATGAAGTAAGTTATTTACATATGCACTTACAGCGACACTGTGCATATTGGAAGAGCAACCCATTTATCTGTGCTATAAACAATTGCCAAAATAAAAGCATAATGGGGCGAAGAAGACCCAAAAGCTATGGTGAAGATTATCACCAACAGAAACTTAATTTATACAGTAAAAAATAAAAATTTTGACAAAAGAAATCCTTTAAAAAAAAAGGAAAAAAAATAGCACAGAACCAGATAAAATTTTATAAATTTTTTAATAAAACCACACCACTATACTTTAATGAAGTAATGTACTCAAGAACAAAATTAATAACCTCAAAAATTTTCAGGTAAAAAAAATATATATACACAAAACAGTACACTAATATTACCTTACACTACGAAATACCTACATATTATATCTAGTAATGAGTAAAATTAATAGTTCCCTCAAATATAGTATTATCCTGTAAATCCACTTATACTCATCTACTGAGAACTTAACTAGAACATCAATTAAAATATAAATAATATGCAAATCGATGGATACTATCGTATTACACAAACAGGGAGTACTACATGAAAAAAAAAGGGGAAAAAATTTTGGATTCCCATTTTCAAAATGCACCAAAAAATTTTCAAAGTCTCGAAATTACCCAAAAATCGAGAAAAAACGTAACATAATTCCAAAATATACCTGCGGAGAGGTTATTTGCACTATAACTATCGAAATATACCTTATTTACACTAAACTTAGCTATATAGAACATTAAATGTGATGAAAACACAACCGCTCAGATCGCTACCGCTAACCAAAACAAACGGTATAAGTACTCTAAAAAGCTTATTTTTCACGTTAAAATACAATAAAAACTAACTCTAGACTATCTATATACATTATACAAACAAAATATAAGGTCATTAAAATAAAAATACTATAATTAATACAACTGAAAGTTTATAATTGGGACGCTTGTCCCTGTTCCTGAATCCATAAGTATTTCTGGACGAAGGAATCGAATCAGTCGGTTTGCGCTGAGATTCGATTAAAGTCGGAATACGACTGGTTGAAGGAATAACAGAGGATTGAGCTTCAACAACTTCGTTAGCTACCGCGATATCTGGCGTGTCCGTAACTGGATTTTCAGCCGTGGAGGGGGAGAGGGTGGTTTCAGCTCGTGAGTTCTCGAACTCGGCTGAAGGAAGAGAGGGGGAAAGGGGTTCGTTGCTGGTGGCTAGTGAAGGCAACGTGTTGGCTGTTGATTGCATGGGCAATGCTTCATCTCTGTTTACTGCTGATGCTGTTGGTATGATAAACGCGCGCCTGCGTTTTTTCGTCCGCCGTTCTGGGTTATCGTTAATCGATTGGTGAATGGGAGTAGTTGGATTCTGAATATTCGATTGATCATCGAATTGACTCTGCGGCCGTTGGTCATTTGATTGGAAATCAACATGCCTGTTTTTAAATTCAGTCAGCCTATCGACGTGTACCACTTGCGTTAATTTTAAATTTGATTGGAGGGCGATTTTAAAATTTACCTCATTTATTTTTTCAGTTATTGTATAGGGACCATTATTAAATTTAGATAGTTTTTTACATTGTCCTGGTTTAACAGCTGGTGTAAAGAGCCAAACTGAATCACCTATTTTAAGATTCTTAGAAACAGCAGTTTTTTCTCTGTATTTTTCTTGCTTCTCTGAAACTTCCACCAAACTACTGTGCACTTCAGCATACACTTTCTTCAAAGCAGGGAATAAAAGTTCACAATAGGTGGGGGCGTCATTATAATTTAAAGTTTGGGGGGTGGAAAAAAGTTTATAGGGGAGATTTAAATTTCTGCCAAACATTACTGCAGCTGGGGTTAATTTTGTAGAAGAATGCACGGCTGTCCTGAGAGCTAAAAGAGCAAATTTTAATTTTGTATCCCAGTCCGACTGATTTTCATTGACAACATGGCATAGGGCATTAATTAGAGTTCTGTTTTGACGTTCAATCTGAGAATTTCCTGCTGGGTGGTAAGCTGATGTGTGAATATGTTTCATTCCAAAGTTTTTATAGACTCTCTCAATGGCTTCTGATATAAGATTTCTACCCTTGTCGGAAACAATATAGCTAGGAGCACCGTACCTTGAAACGAAATCTGCTAGAGTATCCGCTACAACGTCTGAGGTGATAGAGGATACAGCATATGCTTCAGGCCACTTAGAAAAAGCATCGATATATGTCACGATGAACTTGTTACCCGAAAAGGTTGTCGGTAAAGGACCAATTATGTCGAAATTCACTTTCGCCAATGGAAATTCTGGTGTTGGCATTCTCTGCAAAGGGGCTAGATGTTTAGGTCGATAAGCTCTTCTTTGTTGGCAACTAATGCAAGATTCTACTAGATGCTTGACATCTGCAGACATACCTGGCCAGTAAAAATTTTCGCGAATGCGATCAATAGTTTTCTGGAAGGCTTGATGACAAGCTGCTAGAGAATCATGTGTTAGTGCGAACACTTGGGGGATTAGTTCTCTTGGCACCACCAGTTTGGGCAATTTATTTAAAATGGGAGAGTCTCGAGTGTCCTCGCACATCAAGAGATCATCTCGGAAGAAAAATTTCATGTGCTATATCCACTCCTTGATCTAGCTTCTGAGCAATTTGGCAACACTTTTTGTCAGTCTTTTGGAGTTCTTGAATTTTTTCAAGAAGATCCGTTTGGGGCATAAAAACATTCTCCTTTGCTATTTGTACACAAAAATTACAACTTACTGTATTTACAGAGATTTCATTAGAAGTAGTGTATCTAGAAAGAAAATCCGCAACACTGTTGCATTTGCCCTTGATAAATTTAATTGAAAAAGTAAAATCAGATAAGGTGCAAATCCACTTTGCCATACGAGAAGTTGGGTCCTGAATTTTAAGCATATAAGTTAGGGGGGCATGATCAGTGAAAATAAAAAAGTGGGTGTTAGCTAGGTAACACTTAAAATGGGCGGTTGCCCAGACAACAGCTAAAAGTTCCCTTTCTGTGGCTGAGTACCTTGTTTCAGGGTCCTTCAACTTTCTGCTGGCAAAAGCCACAGGGTGTAAAAAGTTGTTCTCATCCAGTTGAGATAAAACTGCGCCTAAAGCTTCACCACTCGCATCAGTATAAAGATAAAATTCCTTCGAAAAATCAGGGAGGGCAATACATGGCTTAGAAATTAAAGCAGCTTTTAAATCTTCGAATTCTGCTTGCGCTGCAGGGTTCCATGAAAAACGACCATTTTCTTTAGTTAGTTCAATTAAGTTTTTAGCTCGTTTAGAAAAATCAAGGATAAATCTCCTATAAAATGAAATTGTACCAATAAAAGATCTAACTGCTTTGCGGATATCAGGGGGTTGAAATTTTTCAATTACTTCTATATTTTTATTAATGGGTGAGACTTTACCTTTATGGATTTCAAAACCTAAATATTTAATTTTATCTGATAGAAAAAGGTATTTACTGGGTTTTAATTTTAAATTATGCTGGCGAAGTCTATCAAAAACAGTTGTTAATTTTTCAAGGTGGGATTCTACATCTTTGCTAGCAATAACAATATCATCTATATATACAAGAATTCCCATATTTCCCAGATCTCCAAATATTGCACTCATGAGTCGTTGAAAAGAATTTCCTGAGTTTGATAAGCCAAAACAATTTCTCGACCACTCAAATAGTCCTTTATGAGTTATGATTGCTGTTTTGTGTCTGTCCTCAGGACGCACAACTTGCTGGAAAAAGCCACTTGTTAAATCAAGTGTAGAAAAGAAATTTGAACCGGATAGTGCATCAACCGAATCTGTGATATTGGGGATGGGGTATGCATCTTTAACTAAATTTTTGTTTAATTTTCTAAAATCGACAGCCAATCTATAAGATCCGTCTGCTTTCTTAACCAAAATGACTGGAGCCGCAAATTCAGAAATGGAGGGGGATATTATATTAGCTTTTAACAGGATATCTAATTGATCTTCCATTTCTTGTTTAAGATTATGGGGAACTCTATAGGCTTTACATTTTACAGGTTTATCAGAAGTTAAATTTATTACATGGGGAATAGTGTCACAGCCGGGCAAGTCTAGGACTGATGCTGCAAACACATCTTTATTTTTATTAAGAAAATCCTGCATTTTAAGTTTAAGAGGGGGGTCTAAATGGTCAAGATTAATATCTGAACTCCAGCTGAGATTAGCATGATCAAAATCAGCTAGTGGAGTGGGCACATTAACATTAAGGGCATAATTACAATTGTTAGAATTCCACTCAGAATCATCGATGCACTTTTGAATTTTAGCAACCCTCATTCCCTTATTCAAAGTAACCTCATCATCCGAAAAGTTAGCGAATGAAATATATAACCCGTGCTCCTGAGAACAGATTGTTCTAGATGTTAAAACACCATTACCAAATTTTTTCACTAGGGGTTCCAAAATAACAACATCATTATTATCAATAAAATTGCTTCTCGAGCAGTTTACTTGAGCTAAAATTTTAGATTGGGGGGGGATAGTTACTAAATTTTTCAAAACAGCAAAACTAATTTTAATAATCTTCGACTTTTCACATGTATTATTTACTTCAGTTTTGACATCATTAGATTGTGACTTTTCGCTATCATTACAAATCACTTGGCATATAGGGACATTGATTTCATTTTCACTATTTTTCACATCCCTGATAGTATTTACACTAAGATCACAACCATTTGTTTCACATATATTATCCCGGCCAATTGCCTTATTTTCATTTAATTTATCACTATCCATATTACTACAATTTTCATGATTATTTGTACTATTAACATTTCCTAACTTTGAAACACTCTCAGAAGATTTTTGAACAGAGGAATTGTTATCATTACTTTCACATTTATCTAAAATCACCTTATTTTTATCTTCGCTACTACATTTTTCACTATCTCGAATCTCTATTTGTTCTCTACTATCCCTTACATTGGCTTTTACTACCATACAATTGTTCTCACTGTTCTTATTCTTCTCAGAAATATTACTAACATTAGAAAAACATTCTACATTACCCTCAGTTTGACATGACATATTTTTAAGGCAAGAAATTTTGTTATTTACAATAATTGGCGGTTTAATATTTACATGACATTCTGAAATTTTTGGAACATATTTACAAAAAGTTTGCTCATTAATACCAAGACTAATAGATTTGTCACTACACTTTATGATAGCCTTGTACTCACTCAAAAAGGGCATACCTAAAATAGCAGTAAATTCATCAGCGAGTTTACCTGCTACTACAAAAAATTCAGCTTGGCAGCTGACATTACTGAAATTGAAAAATAACTTAACTTTCTCAGTGAGAGGGACACATTCACCTGTCACAGTTAGAATGGGTACATTGCATGCCTCAGTTTTTACACCTGGGAATAAACACAATCCCTGTCGAGAAATTAAATTGATACCTGATCCCGTATCACACAGTGCAGTAATAAAAATATCACCGACAGCAGTCCTTGCGGTAGGGAGATTGCATGCTGATGGTGAGAAAACATTATATACAGAGGGGGTTTTGTCGTTCGGCTTCTCATGAGTCAGTCCGACTATTCCAGACTCAGCCATTACCCGTTTAAATTTTGTTGAACATTGTGTTCGTTGGCAGTGTTGTTATTCTGCTGGGTTACATTATTTTGATTACCCCTATTCCTATAATTACCTCTCTGGCCATTGTTGGTACCTCTGTTTCTATAGTTATTGCCATTTCCCCTATAGTTTCTTTGATTCTGATATCCCCTGTTACTATAACTGCCTCTGTAGTTATTGTTAGGTCTGGCCATACCTCTACGACCATAAAGATTTTCATTATAATTTTGCCAGCCTTGATTTCTGGGGTTTTGGGGGCAGTCCTGAAAAAAATGGTTGGGGTCGCCACATCCAAAACAGAAAAAAGGGTTGTACTGGACATTTTCCTGGGCTGGTGGTCTCGCTGCAGCTGGTTGTTGCATAACAAGACTATCAATTTTAGCCGTTAAGATTTCCATTTTGTTTTGGAGTTCTACAATTTCACGGTTGGGATGGCTAACTTGGGGTGTAGGGGGGTAAACAGCAGCACATGCTACACCTGAGGGGACCTGGGGGGCAATGTTTGCTGGTTCATAGCTGTAGAAGGGGTTAACACTCCTACAAGCCTTTTCTTCAAGTAAGGCAAACGTTAGTATTTCCTGAGGGGTCTTTGGATCTTTTGAAATGACACCCTTCCGAATTTCTGGCGATAGGTTACCTAGAAGCATAGAGTGCAGTATAGCATCTCTACTTTTATTTACAATGCCCTCAGCAATTCCATCGATGACAAGAGCTCTGCGTGACAGATCAGAGGCTCTGTCGAAAAAATCTTGGACAGACATTGAAGGCGTCTGTTTGAAGTTAAGAAACTTCGATAATGCCACATCTGGCGACTCCTGTTCCGTGAATCTGTCTTGTATAATTTCCACTAATTCCTTATAATTTTTGCCTTTATTAGCCTTAATTAATTTGGCTGCTTTCCCTGACAGTCTGTTAAACAGGGCGAAAATTTTTTCTTTTTCATCCCAGTTAAAGAAGGTGGAAATATCTGTGAACTTTTCAATAAAGTCGGAAAAGGATATAGTAGAGTCCCCGCTAAAAGGTGGGATGTTGGATAAATTATCCATCAAAGACGATTTCTTCTGCAACTCAGCCATCTCCTTGGTAAGGGTCTCCGCCATATTTATGAAATGTTTTGTCAACAAAAAATTCAGCGATAAAAAAAATTTATAATTAACCCTACCTAAACCTTAAGCAAAGAAAAAAAAATTTACACAAATGCAAAATCTAAATAAAATTATTGAGAGCTACACCCATGTATACACTAGTCGCCTTTGTCAATATATATAATCAATTGCAAATAAATATAAACAAATGGGAAAGGTATGTTAAAATTTCCAAAAATTCAGTGCGGGTGGGGTATTATGAAAAAAAAATTGAATAGCACAGATATGAGGGTTAACACTTCATAACATATACTCAAAGACATAATGCACAATACATTTTGAAAAAAAAATAGTTGCCTTATACCCTGAACTTTAAGTATACACAAATAAACATTAAAAATTTGAATTGTGCTACACAGGTAAGTGTCACGGCATCAATTCTTTGTTGGGGGTTTTGTTTACTAGTCTAGGTACTATTACCTTTTGCAAAAATTATGAATGAGTGCAAATTACCTATGACTAAAAATTGAAATGAATCCTGTCAATATGCATACTTACAAAATTATTCACAAACTAAAATAAATTTAGAAAAAAAGTAAATGGATTAAATTAAACAGAAACAATTAAAATTTAAAGAATTTAAATTTACTTGAATTCTAAGTTTTGAATTCAAAATAGTATAAGAATTAATCATTTAAAAGCACTGACAAGATTCTCAATTTGCACTCCATCCAATTCCCCAACAATCAGCATTATGAATTCAAGAATTAATATGAAGGGTAACAACAAGGAATTTTCATAGACATAATAATTTAGACTAAGTAAAAATTTTGGAATAAAGGGGACAAAATCTTTCTTTTAAAGAAAGTACAAAAAGGGGAGGTATAAAATTGATGATATAGGTTAAACAAAATAATATTTGACCAATATTAAAAAAAAATTGCAAAATTAATTCCAAGAATTCACAACACTGAAGCTGTGATCGTATAGATTAATCCTTGTTTAAGAGACCATGAGTAAATAATTAAATTTTGAATAAGTAATTCATTATTATAAAATGCTCCTCATAAGACTTTAGATCAAAATGTTAAAATTACTTTATATAAAAAATTCAGATAAGTATGTCCTGTAATTAATTAAAGAATAGTAAAAGGTCTCAGTTAATTAAATAAAATAAGTATGAATATTAAAAATTTCAACATCCAGTAAATTAGCAGTTTATTTTTTTATTAGATTTAATGCTTAAAATAAAATTTAGAATTTCCATGACTAGAGAATACAATAATTTACTTTAATTAATTAATTAATTTATTTATTTATTTTACCAGAATTAATATTTAAATCAATAGAATAAATTAAGTTAAAGATTACTATGCATTTTAAACTGATAACTCAAACTATACATAGTATTCCCAATTAAATTTTAATGATTAACAAAAAGTAAAATTACTGAACATGAATCTTATTGAAATGATTTAAAATAAATTAATAAGATAAAGAAAACAAAGAAGGAATTTACTTAGATATTTTGTTCATTGACAGAAACACATTATTCATAGCTTTCACGAATTATAATAGCAATCTAATGTATTGAGGTCATGATAATAGATAAAAACATTAACAAATTGGTTAATCCAAAAATCAGAAGTATCATATACTATAATCAGATAAATTTAACTAAAAATACTGATGTTATATTACCACAGAAAGTACATAGTGATGTTAGAGGTGCTTTGGTCATTCTTTGGTAGGTTTGGTTTCACTCCATTATCACACTAACACGAGTTCGAGAACTTAAGGCACGAAAGTTCTAGTCATAATGGCTTGTTAGTAACGATCACAATGCTTGGCTACTACACTAAGTAGTCAAAAATGTCTAAACAGAATCCGATACGGTAGAGGACAATATGCACAAGGAAATATATGTAAATAAAGTTAGTCAAGAATAAACTATTCACAAGAAGTTGTTGTTCCCACACCGGGAGTCGAATCCAATAACTATTCTGTAACTATTTATAACACGCTCCTGTAGAGTAGTTTCTGCCCCAAAATATGAATCAGAAATACTTTTCTGATATGGTGCATAGCCGGAAATAAGTGTCACTACTCTGTGTACTCACTTCCATTTTCGACGTTCAGCCACTCCGTGTGAATCTCCAGTTACACACCGGCTCCAAATACGAGCAGTGGTGCTAATCTCTAGCAACGATTATTCCTAAACATCAGTCTTTAAAGACTGCAAAAAAATGTTTTTTTTTGTTCGTTTTATCTTGCAGATCGCTAGCAGAGTCTGTTACCAGGGCAAACACATCTCTCGATAGACCACTAAATCTGCATGTCCTAACACTTCGACATCTAAAAACTTTCCCGAATTCTTAACATCTCTTTTTTTTTTTACTCCAACAACAACATATCATTCTCGTCATTTCAGGCCGCGTAGCATACAACCATTTTCTATCAACTCCCTAGTAATCGTCCGTCTTCCTACTCACTAAAAAAAAATCTACCGCTCGAGCAGGCGGCGGTGCGGGGAAAAATCCCCTAACCCACACACACCCAAACTATCCACGCTTCACAACATCACTGCCACTGCTAGCCATCTCTCGTTCCCCTGGTAACGGACGAGGGGAAAAAAAACTCAGCGTTGATTGTGTGGGGTTCTGCTACGTCCAAAACTTCCCTGTCTCAATTCCTGGAAACAAGGTGCTCGTGGGCTTCGTTGAAAAACAGCTGTATGTCGGGTCCCACGAAAACAACTATCCGCCCGCTGACACCTGCCATAAACAACGACTCGAAAGCAATATACTGACGTATCTTCGTAACAAGCCTTCGAAATAGTTTTATGACTCTCTTTTCTGAGGGTAATAAAAGTTGCACACAATACAACTGACAATAATGCTTCAGTTATTCCCATGACTTCTTATAAAGGCCTTTTGTACTTTATCCAATCTGCCTGTGTGTGTTTCGAATTTACGATCCCGTAAATTACGTGAGAATTTCAAGTAAAAGTTGTTTGCGTGGAAACTATCTCATAGTGAAAAAAGAAGAACCTGGGTGGTCTTGACTTATAGAAAAATACAAATGTTTGGATTTTGAAAATAAGAGTTTTAATTAATAATGTTTAAGAAAAATAAGAAAAAGGAGGAGGGGGGTTTGATTAAATATCAAAATAGAATGAGTTTATAAAAAAGAAATGTTTTAAGATATTAATGAAAATATAAATATAAAAATTTAGATTAAATTACCTCTAACACTGGTTTAGATATTCGAAAAAACGATAAAATAGACCGGTAAATTTTTACATTATAAAAAACATAACTTTTTTTTATATTTTTTCTAATAATTTTTTTTTTTTTTTTTTTGCTGAATGAAATTTATTATGATTTATTAAAGAAAGGATAAAGTGTTTTGAAAGGAATATTAAACGAAATCCTTTGTACGATCTTCGATCACACTTACCCACTTGTTTGGTTTTTCACTCACATAGTCGTTTTTGAAAGGTTTCGGGCTAAAATAGTTGCCATACACGCCTGATGATGAAAACAGTCGCTTTCAGTTGCATTTTAGTTGAAAATGGCATCCCTGTTTTCTGTCTCATTCAGAAAGTCAATTTTGTTCGAAAATGCGCAAAATTTCAGGTATTCTTATCGAGATACCGAAAAATAGGATAGCGTCTTCCCGTTTTTCTATAAAGCAAAGATTAATTAAGCAAATTACTCTCGAAGTTTGCATTTTGAACTGATTTTCTAAATTGATAGTCAAGAAAAAGTAGTGTTCGGGGAAGAATCCATCATAGCTTAGGATAGGATGTATTATAATTATAACAAAAACAATGATCTATTCCGAGGCATTTAAAGAGTTAATATCTAAAAATTTTATGTTTTTACGTGTAAAAATATCAAAAACATTTGCAAGAAGGGGTAAAAAGAAAGAAAAAAACCGAGAAAACACTTAATAACATTTAAGTAATGTAATTATATAATTGGACATGATTTTATTTTCTTAGACATGATTTTTGTGATCTGGCAGCAATACCTATAATGCAACACAAAACCAAGATGATAATAAAACTAACATGAAAATAACGAAATAAAACTGCTTTTTTAAAAAATTGTCGGCAAATTTGAGTCCCCTGGGTTAGTTCCATGTGTACCCATGATTTAATATGGTCATAATTGTAATCACGGCGCTTTTATATTTTAGTCGAAATTGCATAAAGGTTTCGATATGCACGAGATTGTATCCAATCCAATCAAAGCTGTTTGCAGTGCTGACAAGAATGCAACAGCTGAAAAAGTTGGAAATACAGTAAAATCGCTATAAGTGACACTCCTGAACAGCGGCAACCTTTTCTAATCCCCAAAGCTATGTTTTTAAGTAAGAATTGCGGACACTTCCGAATAGCGGCAAATCCCCTAATCCCCAGTCAGTGTTGAATTCAGAGGGTTGTCCTCCCAGGAGCATTGAAATGTCCCCCCGGAAGATTTATTTGAGATGTTATGCTTTTTAACGGTCAAAAAGTACAATTTCCCCCCAGAGCTGTATAATGTCCTCCCCACGGAACCACAGAAATCCCCCCCCCCCCCCGAAGAAAAATATCTGAATTCAACACTGTTCAGTTGTTACATTTTTAGAAGTTTTAGTGCATAAACTGGATGTTGATGCAAGTGTAAACCTGTAAACCAAAGATTTTTAAATATTAGATTGGAAAAACAACCAATTACTATAACTGAAAATTTTTAAACATCGTTTGTAAGCAGCAAACATAATCCCATATCGTGTTGCAACTTATATTTACTTTTTAACATTTGTCTTAGAACATGACCATTGAGATTCTGCGGGTGATCTCGTACTTATAAACATTCAATTTTCATCAAACTACTGCAGTGAATTAGATTTCTTTAAGATTTTTTCCTAGAATTCCTTTAAAAGAACAGAATATTTTTTTTTCTTCTTAGTGGATTTTATGTTAAATCAGAATTATTTATGGGTTTTATTACAAAACAGGACATTTACGAAAAGTGTCGGACAATCCGGTTCGAGCACGACAAACCGTGAATAATTTCCTACATTAATAAAAGTAGCTTACTTTTCATATTTGCAACAGATGGCAGCACCACAAAAAAAGCTTACTTCCTATATCTGTAACAGATGGCAGCACCACATATATTTGTCAAAATGTAGTAGTAAACAAAACTTTTCTGACAAAGATCAAAATCTATCCTTTGACGCGTAACATACAGATTAAAAATATTGTTAATTTTGTTGTGTTACTTTTGTAACCAGTGTAGGGATCCAAATAATTTAACAACCGGTTATCTGCTCTTATGACCTTTTCCAAGCGAAGAAAAGAGGAAAATAGTGCATCACACGTAAATTATGAAATACTTTGCAACATTATAAAAACTATGTTGCAAAACTGCTACCTCACTGACTGTCAGGCATTCCTCTTTATACTTTTGCTTTAGCGAAAAAACTTCAAACTAATCTGGAAAGTTCTTGATAATTCGTGTCCTCAGGGCCCGACTTGGACTATCTGGGGTCCCGGGGCAAGCATCATTCTGAAGAGGATGGGTGGGGGGGGGGGCTTCTATCTATCCCTGGAAATTGTTCGAGAATTATGTTGAAGTGACTAGTATTAAACTTCATACCTATTGTATGTATACATAAATTTCGAACCAAGTACTATTTACATCTGTATAAAGGATATCACAAGAAAGATGGTCACAACTTTAACAGATGACAAAACACTATTTTTTTTGTGTAGGAATATAACGACTCATGTGAGCTTTTGAAGTGTAAATACAGGTTTTTCAATCATTTTTGGTTATTTGTAATAATATAAAATTTTCGACCACATTATAAAATTTAATCTTTGTATTGTATCAGCATGCATTTGAGTGATTCCATAATATGGAAGCATAGACTTATGCTAATAGCAACAAATTTCAACACTTTTTAGCTCACAGGCTATCAAAGCCTGAGAGCTTATGTGCCCGCCGGTTCTGTATGTATGTATGTACGTAACGCGATAACTCTTGATAGAACTAACCGTTTTACTTTAAATTTTGTTTATAAGTTCCTTGTGATAAGGCGCTTCCCTGATTAGTTTTGGAGGTTCATTGGTTAAGCATAATGGGGGAAAACGGGGGGCTAACCCCCCATAATTTAGATAAATGGGTTTTCCATGCAGAATTATCCCATTTTCTTCAAATTTTGTATAAAGGTTCATTTTGATAATGCGCTTCTGTCAATAGTTTTGGGGGTTCATTGGTTAAGTATAAAGGGGGGAAGGGGGATACCCCCCCCCTAATTTAGATAAATGAGTTTTTCATGCAGAATTATCCGATTTTCTTCAAATTTTGTATATAGGTTCATTGTGATAATGCGCTTCTCAGAATAGTTTTGGGGGTTCATTGGTTAAGTATAAAGGGGGAAAGGAGGGCTAATCCCCCCCCCACATAATTTAGATAAATGGATTTTTCATGCAGAATTATCCGATTTTCTTCAAATTTTGTATATATATATTCATTGTAATTAGAGACTTCCCCGATTAGTTTAAGGGGTTCATTAGTTAACTATGGGGGGGGGTAACGGGGGGATGACCCCCTTAATATATTGTTGATTTCTTTATTTTTCGAGGGGCTTATTTCAAATTCTTTGAAATAAGAGTATACCCGTAAGGCATGGTGACGTCACGGTGACGTCAGTGTGAAGTCACACTGTGACTTTGTGACCGTCGTCGTGACGTCAATTGACGTCGATGTGAAGTCACTGTGACATAAATGTGAGGTCGTTATGGCCGTTTTCAAGGCTTTCTGTGACCTCACAATGTGATTACTTTGTGAAGTCACCGTGTGACTTCAATGTGAAAAATGTGACGAATCTGCATCGGATAGGGTGACCAGATTTTACCCTAATCCTATCCGGATTGTTCGGATCGACATTTTTTTATGCTGCAAGTTTGTGACGTTTGTGACGACACTGCACCGTGTCGGGTGACCAGATTTTACCCGAATCCAATCCAGAAAGTTCGGATCGATCTTTTTGGATTTGTTTGGCTGCAGAGTAGATTTGTATTAGTGGTCGGGTGATCTGATTTTCGTGAACCCGATCTGACCCGAGTCGGGTATAATGTTTTTACTGTAAGTCTTGTTCGGAATAGAATCTTGCATACGCGGATGAGTCATGCACGAATCCGGTTATATACTTCTTGAACATGGTTGAATGTCGACTTGAACATGAATGATGGTTGACTGAAATTATATTTCGATTCAACCCATATTATTACTCTAACCCAACAACAACAACAAAAACAAAAAAATCTGTAGGCCCACAACCCGACCGAACCTGATAAATGATTTCGCATAGATTCGGATAACAAGATTTTACCAAATCCGGATACGATCGACGATAAGGATTGGATCGGCAATAATTTTTATTAATGCAATTCGTATTCAAATTAAAACTTTGCATCTGATTGGGATACTGGCTAATGTAGCCGTTAAGCAAGAAAATTATAAATGTAAAAAACGCATACTAAATTAAAAATAATAGATGAATGTCTTAAAAATTATAATAAAACTAAATATATCAATAATATGAAATTCTATTGTGCAAATAACAACGTTTTAAATTAACTTCTACTTCCATTTGTTTTATTTAAGCACAAAAAATATTGACAATAATTAAAACTATGCTATTTTGCTGTTATGTTATCTGGAGGCACGGCAGTGCCTCCGCCAAGTCGAGAGAGGACAGCCGTAAGCATACTTTTCTGGAAGCAACTCAGGCACTTTTGACCCCCCCATATCTCCGCGCTGGAGTATCCCAAAAATTTAAAACTTCAATTATAGAGAGTATTTGGCCCACAGGACCAAAATTTAAAATTACAACTTTCTGTCTTTTCTAGTTCAGGCGATATATGAACTCAAACATTCGATTTTTTGTCACTTCTTACTCACTCGTTCACGCGTCATCAAAAAGATTGGGTAGATCCCGTAGCCCCAGAAACTTGACATTTGGAAAAAAGGTAGTGTTTAGGATACAAAGAAAGGAAAAATTATAAAATCCAGAAAATTCGAAAAAAAAAACATTCGAAAATTCAACAAATTCCATCAAAATTGAAAATTGAAAATAATACGATCTTGTAGTCTTGGAAACTTAAGATTTGGTGTGAAGGTAGTGTTTAACATCCAGAAAAAGAAAACATCAAAAACACCAAAAAAATCGAAAGCAAAATTGAAAAAATCGAAGAAATTGAAAAAAACCGAAAATTTGAAGACAATCCGATTTTGTTGCGCTAGAAAATTCAAATTAGGAATAAAGGTAGTATTTAGGATACAGAAAAAGGAAAATTAAAAAAATCCAGAAAACTCGAAAAAAAAATTAAAAAATTCGAAAAAAATTGAAAAAATGAAAATAATTTGATACGATAACGCTCGTATTTATAAATTAATTTGGATGAAACTAATTGTGTGTATTAAGCTCACCAATGCCTCGACCGAGTTCGTTGGCCAGCTTGGTCCGCCATCTTGTTTCAAGATGGCGGCCACGGAAAATTTTAAAACTAAAATAAATATACAAAAAAGTTAAAAAATCAAGTTTATTTTTTAATTAGTTGTTAGGACTTGATACAAGGATTCCAGAGCATTTTTTGTTTTACCTCTATCTTAAAAATTGGCTGAGATAGAGCAGTTTGAAATTCTAGGGTGGCTGACATTTTGAAACAAAACAGCACATTACAAAAAACCAACGATAAATTTATGGTCAATAATGGTCAAGCAGGTGCAATCCCGAATGAATACTCCGTGTTATTATAACTGTAACTTTGACTTCGAAATTTTGATACGTTGCATTTTCTATTTGTTGATATTTTTGAACTATGATTTACGCTAAGTGAAATGTTGTTGTTGAAGAGGGATTTTCCATGTAAATCCGAAACGTCCAATTTTAATATGTTTTTAATGTTTTATGAAAGTGCATTGTAATGTCTGTAATTTTAATGATTTTAATATAAATTTATAAGTTTAAGTGAACGCGATTTCTCGCAAATTATTTTCTTTCATTGTTGTAATCATTTTCCCAATCATACGCATGAAACTATATATTCATATCCATTAGCGCCAAATTCTCGCCAAACTTGGCGACAATTGGCGAAATCTCGCCAAATTTGGCGACAAAAATAAGTCTTCATAAATGAAGCCAACTTGGCTATAGCTCAATAATTTGGCGAATTTCTTATTCAAATTCAGTGTAAACGAATCTTTTGTAAACGGTTTCTTTGCATTTTAACTTGCTGTTTTCGAGTAACATTAGCTAAAATTTTAAAACGAAGATATAGGAAAGCTACCTATTCCTGCCGGTACAGGCCGGTGGACTTTTTTATGAGTTGTGGGATGCAATCTATGTTTTGCATTAAATAAAGTAAAACATTGAAAAACAAATCCCACAGGATGGGGATAGTTTGTTTTAGATAGATTTTAAGATAATTGTCCTATTAGCTAGTACACCTTCCGTTATTGTTTTGTGTTATTTTCCCCGGATTATGCTTTTCTTTTCTTTTGTTTACGAATTTTGTAATAGAAAAGTTCCGCTATAGACCTTTTTTTTTATAGACAGGTTCATTTTCTTTCACAGGCTTTACTCTATCTGGAGGCACGGCAGTGCCTCCGCCAAGTCGAGAGAGGACAGCCGTAAGCATACTTTTCTGGAAGCAACTCAGGGCACTTTTGACCCCCCCCCCCCCCCCATATCTCCGCGCTGGAGCATCCCAAAAATTTGAAACTTCGTTTTTCTAGAGTATTTGGCACACAGGACCAAAATTTAAAATTACAACTTTCTGTCTTTTCTAGTTCAGACGATATATGAACTCAAACATTCGATTTTTTGTCACTCACTCACTCACTCGTTCACGCGTCATCAAAAATATTAGGTGGATCCCGTAGCCCTAGAAACTTGACATTTGGAAAAAAAAGGTAGTGTTTAGGATACAAAGAAAGGAAAAATTATAAAATCCGGAAAATTTGAAAAAAAAAAAAACATTCGAAAATTCAACAAATTCCATCAAAATTGAAAATTGAAAACAATACGATCTTGTAGTCTTAGAAACTTAAGATTCGATGTGAAGGTAGTGTTTAGTATCCAGAAAAAGAAAACATCAAAAACACCAAAAAAATCGAAAGCAAAATTCGAAAAATCGAAAAAAATCGAAAATTTTCAAATAATCCAATTTTGTTGCGCTAGAAACTTGGAATTCGGAATAAAGGTAGTATTTAGGATGCAAAATAAGGAAAAATTAAAAATTCCGGAAAATGCGAAAAAAAAATCAAAAATTCGAAAAATTCGAAAAAAATTGATAAAATTAAAATAATTTGATTTTTTAGCCTTAGAAACTTAAAATTCGCAGTAAAGATAGTGTTTAGGATTCAGAATAAGTTAAAATAAAAAACGCAATAAAATTCGAAAAAAAAATCAAAAAATCGAAAAAATCGGAAAAATCGAAAAATAAGGAAAATTTGAAAATAATTCGATTTTATAGCGCTAGAAACTTGAAATTTGGAATAAAGGTAATATTTAAGATACTAAATAAGGAAAAATTAAAAAATATGGATAATTGAAAAAATACCCATAAATTAGTGCAGACGATATATGAACTCAAAAGTTTCGATTTTTTGTCACTCACACAATCACTCCCTCTCGCGTCATCAAAAAGATTGTGTAGATCCCGCAGCCACAGAAACTTAAAATTTGGAATAAAGCTAGTGTTTCGGATACAAAGAAAGAAAAAATTATAAAATCCGGAATATTAAAAAAAAAACATTCGAAAATTAAAAAAAATCGAGCAAAATCGAAAATTGAAAATAACACAATCTTGTGTGGTAGTGTTTAGAATTCAGAAAAAGAAAACATCAAAAACACAAAAAAAAAATCGAAAATAAAATAAAAAAATCGAAAAAATCGAAAAATTTCAAATAATCCGATTTTGTTGCGCTAGAAACTTGGAATTCGGAATAAAGGTAGTATTTAGGATGCAAAATAAGGAAAAATTAAAAAATCCAGGAAATTCGAAACAAAATCAAAAATTCGAAAAATTCGAAAAAAATTTAAATAATTTGATCTTTTGGCCTTAAAAACTTAAAATTCGCGGTAAAGATAGTGTTTAGGATTCAGAATAAGTTAAAATAAAAACGCAATAAAATTCGAAAATAAAATAAAAAAATCGAAAGAAATCGAAAAATAAGGAAATTTTGAAAATAATTCGATTTCATAGCGCTAGAAACTTGAAATTTGGAATAAAGGTAATATTTAACATACTAAATAAGGAAACATTCAAAAATATGGTTAATTCAAAAAGAAAAATCGAAAATTTAAAAAAAAAAAAAAAAATTGAAAGCAAGAAAGAAAAAGAGAAAAATTGAAAATAATATGATCTCGTAGTCTTAGGAACTGAAAATTTGATGTAAAGGTAGTGTTTAGGATTCAGAAAAAGAAAAAATTAAAAACACAACAAAAATTTAAAATAAAATCAAAAAATCGAAAAAATAACGAAAATTTGAAAATAATTCGATTTTGTAAAGCTAAAAACTTAAAATTTGGAATAAAGGTAGTATTTAGGATACAAAAAAAGAAATAAATAAAAAAATCTGTAAAATTCGAAAAAAAAAATTCAAAAATTCGAAAAATTGAAAAAAATTCGATTTTGTAGCTTTAGAACTTAAAATTCGGCGTAAACTTATTGTTTAGGATACAGAAAAGGGAAAAATTAAAACACAATAAATTCGAAAATAGAATAAAAAAACTCGGAAAAGATCGGAAATTTCAAAATAAATCCAGAAAATTATAAAAAAAATTCGAAAAAAATCAAAAATTGAAAATAATTTTATCTTGTAGTCTTAGAAACTTAAAACTTGGTGTAAAGGTAGTATTTACTATTCAATAAAAGGAACAATTAAAATATTCGTTAAATTCGAAAATAAAATCGAAATATCGAAATATCTTTAAAAAATCGAAAATTCGAAAACATTAGTTTTAAGATAATTGTCCTATTAGCTAGTACAACGCCCCTAATTGTTTTATGTTATTTCCCCCGGATTATGGTTTTCTTTTCTTTCGTTTACGAATTTCGTTATAGAAAAGTTCTGCTATAGACTGGCTACGATATAGGCGATTTCTTTATAGACAGATTTGTTTTCTTTCACAGGTTGTACTCTATTTACTTCACATATGAAATATGGATTGTTAAATGATGTTAGCCCCACAAAAAGTTTCACAGCTCCCCCTACCCTCCCGACTTTACTGGCTGGTTATGGCTTGATAGTCCTTTCTAAATAAAATCACGGTGACTCTAAGATTCACTTGATATATCTCTAAATTGAACCTAAATGATCCTAAGAAGACGGATAAAATAATTACTATATTGGCATGACAATCAGGTAACTTAATTAAAATCGGAATTAAAATCGAAAAATCAATAAATTTATAAAAAGTCGAAAATTTGAAAATAATTTGATTTTGTAGTCCTAGAAGCTTGACATTTGGCAGAAAGGCAGGGTTTAGTACACAAAGTAAGGAAAAAATAAAAAATCCGTAAATAATAAAAAAAAAGACTAAAAAAACGAAAAAAAAAAGCATCGAAAAAAGGAATATACTTTGATTTATTGGAAATTGCCGGAAATTTTAATTTTGGCTTTCTTTTTATACTAAAAAGTTCTTTTATATTAAATATCAAGTATCTAGGGCTGCGAGTAATATCTCAGATGGATAGCACCTATCCTGGAAGCAATTGAGAGTACTTTTGACACCCCCCCTCCTATAACTTAGTGCTTGCCTAGGAACCTGAAATCTCTTTTTATCTACGCATTTCTTTGCAAACGAAACTAAAGCTTCAAATTTTTGATACCTGTAAATAATAGGGACAGAGTGTGGGCTTAGCGAAAATCAGTGGATGATCTCCAAAAAGAACCCAAAATCAAGAAAAGGAGGATTACTTACAAAAAGAAGTGAAATCTCATCAAAAAGTCACCTGTAAAAAATGCAGCCAAGTCTCGTAACTCATTTACCGTAAAAAGTACTGAGATCGTATAAAGCCAAGTTCAACTATCTTATTAACTCAGAAATTTTCATTCACAAATCACTCCTAGTCTCTACATCTTTAGTTAATTATTATTTTGTGACTTGGCAATTACGCAGCACAGGGAAGTTATTACACCTTACTATGTTATGGGATGGGATGGGATAATTTAATTAAGGCAAATTATATACGCACAGGTAAGTTATTACACTTTAATATGTTATAGTATTATTTTATTAAGACTAACTATATACATCACATTCTCGTGCTACGTAATTGCCAAGTCACAAAATAATAATTAACTAAAGATGTAGAGACTAGGAGTGATTTGTGAATGAAAATTTCTGAGTTAATAAGATAGTTGAACTTGGCTTTATACGATCTCAGTACTTTTTACGGTAAATGAGTTACGAGACTTGGCTGCATTTTTTACAGGTGACTTTTTGATGAGATTGAAGTCTTGTGAATGTGTATACTTTGCGATATTTCCCCTCTCTCAGTATCACGAAACTTTCTGACACATTTATGAACAAATTTTTAAACGTATGGCACTTGCATGCCTCATTATTAAAGCGATTTGGAATGAATAGCGTTTTCCATTTTTAGATAAATGAAATACTTAAGATCAATTTCGGTCACGTTTTTCCCGTTTCTCACGCTGCGCGTCGGAAATTCGGTTCAAAACACCGACTTTGATAGTGTTTTCTGAAACATCTTCTTCCGTTACCAAAAAATGGAAAACGCCATTCGATTAAATATATTCTGAATAAGAACACCTGCCAATTTCTTGTATTTCCGAATAAAAATGAATTCAGAAATATGTCAGAAATTAGCTATTTTGGATTTGAGAACAACTTTAATGAAATATAAATATGGATTTTAAAATAAGCATTGTGAAATATCTATGTTAGGAATCCATTTAAATAATAGATCTATCTATTGTGAGATATTATTAAATAATAAACATTGTACCAAGCAGTAAAACATTTTTCGAAGCAAATGAAATTTAAAACTTAAGATCATAAACGCAAAAAATAGTATATAAATTTTTTTACAAATAGGGTAGATGTGCCAGTAATGGACACCCTTAAGGAATTTCTTTAAAAATTATTTTTTAATTAATAGTTATAATTATTATAGTCCACTTTTTTTAATATTATATTAATCTATCAACAATATTTAATCATGCTCATAGTCACATTTCCCAATGTGGATCAAAATTTAATTGTAAATAACAGAAATAAATCAAAACACCCTAAATTCCAGTAATGGGCCACCTCTCTTCCAGTAATGGGCCACCCAGTAATGGACACCCCACAAAAAATAATAGGTAATTGATTTTATGATTGTATTTAAAACCAGAATTTCATGAAAGCATATTAATGAAATAAAATAGTCATTTTAAAATAAATTTAACAATTAGGATATCAATAATTAATAAAATATTTATGAGAATAATTCACTGTTTAAATTAATTATTGTCACTATCACAAGATCAATATTTTAATTATTTTAGATAGAAGGTTTAAAATACTAACTTTCAAAGAATTATATCTATCAAATTATTAAGTCATTGAGGGGGGGGGGGGGTTTAGAAGGGTTAGTTTAACAAAAGAAAAAGATTTTTTTTTTAAGTGTCTTGAAGTACCAGTGCATGGAATCATATTTCTTTTTATTCTTAACAGTTAAACTTCCTAAAACTGCTTTATATATTACTTTTAGCAATTTGCATAAAATATATCAAATAAATGAAAGTGTAGGTTGAATGTTTTTTAAATACTAAATAAAATTATTTCAAAATAAAATATCAGAACTGACATTTGAGCCCCCTGATCTGCAGATTTACTACTTTCATTGCTACTATAAATTTAATATTATAGGGATTTTTTATGTATGTAGTTCTTTTGTCAGAGCTGAATAATGAAACATTTAAGACAGAAAATAAATTTTTAAGCACTCGTTATGACTTAAAAATTTGTCTTTTTTTAAATGGGGAAAGTGTGAACCCCATGAGCCCCTCATTTTCCCATGCCCTTAAAGATTATTGTCTGCTTCCTGTGGGTGTTAGTTGCCACATGGGTGTTGTTGCTGATGGGTGTTAATTGCCACATTATAAAATATGCAAGGTACGGTTTACAAAAAAATAATTTGATAGCAATCTAAAAAAAATTATTAATTACATGAAATTAATTTTAAAAAAAATGTATTATTACAGTCTGGTAAGTAAAATTAAAAAATTAAAATTTGACTACTTAGCTTTTCAGTTAAATAACAAAAATATATGCACTATGAACATTACTGAAATTGCTTTTTCAGTAATGTCCACATGGGGTGTCCATTACTGGAAAATGACTAATTAAGCATTCCAGTAATGGGCCATGGTCCTAAAACCTGAAAAATAAATGAAATTTTGTAAATTGCCATTAGTATGTAAAATTCAAAGTTTTCTATTATTGTCTAAACAAAACCATGCAATTTTTTCAAGAAAATAAAAAAGATATCAGTTGTTTAAGTGAAGCCAGCTCTTAGCATGTTCATTAAGATTTTCACAGAAAATCTGTGGAACTGTGAAACATTATTTTCTGCTTCCTGATTGGTTTGATTAAGAGTGTCAACAATAACCCAGATTATAAAACAAGCAAGGAGGAATTATGAAAAAATATATAAAAGGCTAAATTTTTATTGGTTATTTTTTTATAAATCAAAAACTTTGAAAGTGGCCCATTACTGGAAGGGGGTCCATTACTGGCACATCTACCCTATATAGTTTTTGATAGAATACTAAATGCAGAACTTAAATATAAATTTTTACGGTAAAAAAAATTCGGTAACACAACTGGAAAAATTATCTAAACTGAATAATTATTTTATTATTTTATCAATATTGATAATTTTTATGCACGTAATGTTGACATATCTTGACATCATGCTATAAATCATGCATGGGACCTCTCTTTTAAATACTATATGTGTTTTAATTACGTTTACTCCAGTATTTGACTGGCATTACTTTATCTATAAATGATAACTATAAAAATTAAGAAAAATGTTTTGTTAATTAAAAAAAAAAAAAAAAAAAAAAAAAAAAAAAAAAACTTAATCTATTTAAAATATATCTATATATATTTATGAAACTGCTATCTTTTTTAAATAATAAGTTTTGCAGTAGATTATTTTTTGGAAACACCGATCATTTTTTGTTGATAACGCGCCACTCTATTTAGCATCGGATGTGAAGAAGTTGTACAATTTTCTAATAATTTACGATTCATCGATAGTAATATATGATAACGCCAATGACTTGATATCTATCTGGCTTGATGTTTGATTCCGGGGCAAGAACAACAGTAACATTTTCTGTGATTCTGATACCATAATACATAGTATACCGTACAATCGGATTTGAGATCTACTGTATGAGTTTTACAATGCAGTTTAGTGAACATTACTGATATTTTGAATTGTTTTAACAATACAGATAATTTATATGATACAATTCAAAAATAATAAATCTAATATTAATATCAAATAGTTAACATTTAATTAATATTTAAATTCTTACTAGTATACATAACAAAAAAAATTTTCAAGCTTTGCTGTTGGTGTTCTTTAGATTGAAAAAATAACATTTTTACATACCTTTTTTTTAGCAAACGTAATTCTTTATGGCATCATGGAAGTAATCCGAGGAATACAAGTGTTTTTCAAGTAAATTAAGTACAAAAACATTACAATAGCATTGACGAATACATATCATAACCGCCAACGCAATTGTAAGCATTTTCGGACTTATATTTTAATCTGAATTCTTAAATCCGATAAAACGACAGTTTTTTCTAGAGAATATCTCTTGCATGTTCCGTTCCAACAATTAAATGTCGTGTTTTACTGTTTAGTGGTCTGCAGTAGCACTAAAAAAAAAAAAAAAAAAAACATGAAACGAAACGGGAATTATCCTTGCAACTCTTTGACTTTATAAATAAACCCTTCGAATGAAACCAACCGCTTTTCGAAATAGCTTCACAGCAGACGATAAATCGGACGAGTTCATTTTACAAATATTGAGCAGCTGGTCAATTTTCTTAGCAATCATAAAAGATAAAAAAAATCAACTTCCTGTTAACAGATGTGCAATTCACTGAAATAATTCCCTTTCTTTTATTTTATTTTATGCCAGGTTTACTAAATGTAATTTTTAAATTAAATAATACCGAGAGAATTGATTGTATTTTTTTAAATAAGGCTTGAATAGCTAAAAAAATTATATGGAAATTTCTGGAGATAAAATGAAATAGTTTTATACTTCTAAGGGGAGCAAATTACTTATTTTATACGTTTATGATATTCATAATCTACTTCATCCATAAAGGTACATAACAATTTAAATAAAGCACTTGCATACAAAAAATAAACTTTAATTTTCTCAGTATATCCCATTATCTGTATTTACATTTTGACTACATTGTAACTTCACATTTTAATGGCACTTCGCAATGAACAAGCACCTCCCTCCACTATGTTATTTTTCAGCCTTTATCGATAGTAGAAGTAATTTATAATTGATACAATTGTTTGAAGTTGTTTTAACACAAACTATTAATTTTTCACAGAAAATAAAACTTTTTTTAAATTAAAAAATAAATTATAAAATTAAAAACGTTTTCTAGTTTTCATATCTAATTACCTTTGTATGATAATCTACAATTGCATAGTTACAAAAAATTATATACATACATGCAGATCATTTTTTTAGCTAGATAAAGGAATAAGTGACTATAAATTAATTTACAAGGAAGGGGTAACAAAAATTACTAAGGTCAATGGCTCAATGTATCAAATGAAGAAAGATGGCACTAAGTAAAATGTTTCTTCTCATTTTCAAATATTTTTAAAATTCGCATTTTTGTCACAGTGTGAGTTCACTATATGGTAGTATATTTTAGTAACAGGTATAACGTAACATGCGTGACTTTCAATGACGTCACTGTGACATCACAAAAATTTAAAAATTGTAGAAAAGTATTTTTAACTATAAATAACATGTTTTGAAATAGTCCTGTATGATTTTTAGAGTTTTTAAAGAAGTTCACACTTAAGTCACAATGTGACCTCTCTGAATGGTGGCATTTTGGTCACAGATGTGCCGTGACAATTGTGACTCGCAGTAACGTCACAGTGACGTCACTGTGACCATGCATGCTATGCGGGTAATATACAATTAGTGTGAATAGCCTGTGAGCTCAATGCCCTCAGTTTAACTGGGCAGTTTTCTTTTTTATTATGTTGTTACTTCATTCCTCATGCTCTGAAGTACTTTTGTATAAAATTTTATAACATTAGTTTTCTGATGATGTAGATTGTTAATTTTTGGAGAGGAGGGGACATGGGGTACAGGAAGCAAAGGGTGGAGATGGAGGTGGAGGTATACACTACTTTCCTAAATCTTTGAAAATCCAAGAATTTTTTTTTGGGGCAATTTAAACTATTTTGCACCCTTTTAACAAAAATCCAAACTAAGCCCAGAGGGGGCCCCTCTCAAATGGGGGGCCCGGGAAGCTGCCCTGCATAAGTCAGGCCCTGCGTGTCCTGTGATTTGTGAATAAAATATGATTAATTCCGGGATTTTTTAGAAATTTTAAATACATTTTTAAATACATACACACTCAAAAGAATGCTGTTACATTGTGGTCTGTGAGAAAAATCGTTTGCGGTTTATTTCAATGATGTAAAACTATTTTAAACATATTGAAATCGATGTACATCACGGAGGTGCACTACAACATGCTTACTATAGAATCGGGTGTGCATAGCATTTATCGTTCATTTACGGGGGCACACAAAACAACTCGGTTACACTACTGTTCATGATCAATAATTGCTGGAAGTGCATTTTCCATTGCGGTATGCGTATTTAAATTTAACTCATATTATTTGGTGTGTATAAATTCTGTAGACCATATACAGGGCTGCACAACTGAAGTCGAGTACATTTCCTCTTATTTTACGGAAATTATTGAACGGGAATTTTGAACTGCGTTATGCGTTTCCTAACTAATAAATTGTGGCTTACTGTGTAGAATATATACAAATCTAGAGATCATATACAGGGCTGCGCAAAAGAATTCGGATATGTTTCCGACAATAGATGGTAAATGCTGAAATTGCTTTTTCGGATGTGGTATGCGTTTTACAAATAGTTTAATTTGATATCATATTTCGCCTTATTAAGCGGTGAAGTTTTGTTACCGTATTTTGAATGTGTTGGAAAGTGTTTAATAATCTATGCTTGACGCATGATTTTTCTTTCTTGTTTCAAACGTTTAATGCTATTTACATTTCCTTTGAAAGGAAACTGTAGCCATGATGATGACAATGGAAATGGACCAAATTACACAAATTAATCGAATGTGGAAAAAAAAAAAAGAAAGGAAATAACATTATTAATAAAAGGCAGTCAGGCCTCTCACTGTCATCATCCATTTATAGTGTTTTACCACCCTGTGCGAAGAGGGGGTGCATAACATAATTGTTGGATCCACTAGTTTCAATTAAAAGATAATTAATAACACAGCAATAGTTTTTTTTTCCCAGTCGTTCAGAAGTTGCCTACTCGTTTAAAACGACGCAAAAAGTCTGTAATAAAAGAAATGAGACTTCGTTGCTGAAAATAAAACTAGCCGGATGTGCCAATCCTAAAACTTTCTTCTATCTCATACAGGTTATACTTCAAAATGCATATTTTTTTTCAACTAGCCGATCCCGCGCAGAGTATCCGCTCTCTAGTGTCTACTCTTTTAAAGGCTATATGCATATAAGAATACACGAATTTCAGCATTATATGTATAAATATCATACATAAAAACTTCTCCACTTAGTATTGGGTACTTTGAAATAAAAAAATATATACACATCATAAGATAGGGACACCATTTAGAAATATGGAAACAGAGGTATTTTTCAGCACCGTGCATATAAAAACCTTTGCATACATACAATAGTTGCTGGATACTCTTTAAAATTAAACTAGTCGTTGGGGGCCACCGTAATACTTACCCATCATGGATATGCATAATGTAAAATATTAAAATAAAAATGTGTAAACTACTTATAAAATGCATTGCAATTCAAATAAAATCGTGGCTTGATGACGTCACAAACTTTAAAGGCTCGATTACTGAATTGCTTGAAAGAGGTTTTTCCTTATAACTTTAAAAATAATAATCCTATTAACTAGTGGTTTATTGCATCTGATTAAGCGTCAAATTTCCAATTAAAATATATCTTTGAAGTGAAATTTGGATGAAATACAGGGTCATGAAAAATCGAAGAGTGTGGAAAATAGGATTCCAAATATCTCGGCAACTCATTATCCGATCGACTTCATGCTTTATTCAAAATTTGTTTTTTTATTGTCTTTTATATTCATTTCTTAAAATAAACAATTTCGAAAATTTTTATATACCTTTCATCAGAACGAATATTTCGAGAGTCCGAAAAAAATTGTTCCGGTTAATCGAGGTTATTGAAATGAAATAGGCTTCTTCCCATTATTACATACTAAGTACATACCAAATTGCAAGTCTCTATCTCAATTTTTTCGGGAGATAGAGCGTTTACAGACACACAGACACACAGACACACAGACGGACGGCAAATTTTTTTTTTCTAAAAATTGTTTTTCGGAATCTCCAGTGTCTGAAACGTGTAAATCCGTCAAAAATTTTTTTTCGATTTTCAAAACGATTACACGACCCTATACTACGTATGATGGGTAAGTAAAAAGTGTATACATATTATACTGAAAATATCTACACCATTCACAGTTAGGAATCCTAATAATATTATAAATCTGATTGTGTGCAAATGTTAGGCTGAAGCCAGCGTCAAAATGAAGCATTTAATTATCCTGTATCTTTGCATATAAGTTGATTATAACCCTCAAATGAACATAGAATAGTTTTTGTTTATTTTATTTCAATATTTTTCTTAATAATTCAAAATTTCATTATTTTCATAGAGAATAAATGGACATTTTTTCGTACATTTTAAAATGGTTGGTTGGTTTTGTTGGTTTGGTCAAAAGGGCCCGGTTTGGCAGCTTTTTTTAAAATGGTTAAATTTATTTTACCGTTGCTAATACTTTATCGTTGCCAATATAAAATAAAACCCCTGAGTAATAATTTTTAATCAACAATTTATTTTCAAGTGAAAAATTTCCACGTGAAAAATGAAAAGGAAATGAATTATTTAAGAATTAAACAGAATATGAAATGATGTCATATTAGAAACAAAACGTGCGTTTTCAAATATTTGATAATAATACAAAGTGCAGAAATAAGAGTAAGTATGGAAAGCAAGCGAATATGATGTCATATGTAGAAAAATAAAACAGATTTGTTTTGATGATGAAATAAAATGATCTTGGGTTATCAAATTATTTGTGATTAATTTCTCTTTTTTTTTCTTTTTCTTTTTGACATGAAAGGAATTATTTTAAATGTACGTAATATATGTATTTTAAATGTATGTGTTGTAAATTAAAGTTCTGTGTTTTAAATGAAGTGAGTGACAGATTTATATTTTTAATGAATTCAATACGAATGATGGGATAGGTTGGCGATTTATCGTCTGCACACGGCTAACACAAAGATACCATATTTTTAATTTAAATTTTAAAAAGTAAAAAAATATATAAAAAAAAATATTAAAAAAAATTGGATGGCAAATGTCAATGATATGCATTGCAAAATTATCCGTATCGAAAATCAGAACATCTTAATAAAAATAACTATATTTTTTAAAAGAAAGTTGCTTTTCTCATAAAAGCTAAAGATTTAATATGATTGTGTCGAAGTAACAGCATTTTTTCTCTATCATTTTCCCACAATCGAAACACATTTGTAAATCGTCGTTTCGAACCGGAATTTAATTTTACATTTCTTTTAGTTTTAAAATAGGAAAAACTTTGTTGTCGTTTTTAAATATAGCTTTTTTTAAAGTTGTTTCATAATAGATTATTGTAAAGTCTTGTAGAATAAGAAAAATTGCATAGATTTTAAAGCAATGTTTAAGTAAAATTACAATATTTTTTAAACTTAAAAAACAACAATGTTATCGAAAAGAAAATCGATTTTACCAACAAATTTGCGTAATGCAAAAGCAAAGAAGAAATCAAAAAGTAATGAATCTTTTCTTCAGCCGAAATGTGTAAACTAGAACAAGCCGATCGTGCAAATTCATAACATTATAAACGTGAAAGGGCGTTCTATATAGTAGAATTTTTTTTACATATAGGTAGAAAATTTCCGAGAATAACAAGGTTAGGGGTCTGTAATTAAGTCCATAGTCAATTTGCTTTTTTTTTTATCAAGTGAAATTTGGCGCAAAATTAAATACATTGTTGTAACCAGATTTGTTTTTTGCGTGGTAAACACTTAATGGTATTTTAGATGATCATTTCCCCGCTCACCTTTGATGCCAACTATGACTGTAAAACATATTAAAAACTATTAGCCGATAATTTTATAATTTTCTTATTGCTTCATGATGGTTCATACTTGAATCGGTCCTGCTATTGTCGTTCAACTTTTATTCCTAATCCTAACCCTAATCGTATCCTATCCTAATCCTGATAATAACTTTAAAGAATATTCTTTGACAGGAATATGTAAATAAAATCAATATCCATAAATGGAATGAATGGAAAATAGAATAAATAGAAATGGCAAAATAAAATAACAAGAAAGTACATTTATTCGACACCTAACCCTAGAGAAAGCGTAAAAAATTTCAAGCGCATGAAATAAATTAAAATAATCCTATATATACTAACAAAAATATGGAAATTTAGATAATGAGATTTGTGTCGTCGGTATTTATTTGCTAATAGGTTCTTGATGTGATAGAGAAAATATCGAGGTTAAATTGGGCAGAATTTAAAGTACTTTCTAGCAACCTTTATTTACATTTTAGAATCGCATCAGATTGTTATATCTTTGTGAAATATCTATCAATGCATAAAATCCACAAGCATTTTGTTCACTATTTACACCACTTAGCGTGAAACACTTAATTTAATACATACATAAACAAGATAATGTAGTAAGAAATATATAACATATGTCTATGCAAATAAACAATATAATAATACCCATTTTGCAGTGCACACATATACAAATTGTACACCAAATACCACCTAAAATGCACTGTTGTATAGAAGAATTCTGCCAGTGTTGTTTTTCGTTTTACGAAAAGGAATTCCTCGATTTTCACGATTTTACTGGGTCCTCCTTTTTTCATTAGTTGCAGTTTCATTTTCGCGATTGTATATATTATTTGGCATGAAATTTCACTTTTTTAAGACTGGGTTATGTCAAGGTCCCTATAGCAAAGAAATACCGTATGATCTCCTATAAAATGTGATAAAGCTTTGGTTAATTATATATGTTGTTAATTATCAAGTGAAATGTTTTGCTAAATTAATGCATTTATTCTTTTTTTAATGTTACGTGAACGAAGTCACGGGTAACAGCTAGTATATATATATATATATATATATATATTAATCTTTTTTCTGCACGGAAAACGTCATTATAGACACAATTGTAAATTTCAGAGCTCGGAGATATTATTATTAATTTCAATTGACAAATTGTTTGTCACTGTTAGTATGGCTCGTCTTTTAAGCTTTTGAGGTGTCATCGTTAAAAAATGTTAATGTTACTGAAAAGTTCCTGCACTGAATCTTGTATATCTGGATAGCAAATTGGGGGCAACTTAATAATTTCCCCACTTTGACATTCGCCAACCTGTAACAGCCAACTTGCTAACTCTCTCTCTCTGTTTGAAGGGCACGCATATTTTCTGTAAGTTGCATAATGTAAAATCTTTTTTTCTTTATGCAACTTGATATTGTTAGTGATCTCGAACCTTTAAAAATGACAGGTAGGACTGACTTGATGGAAATCTCCACCCAATAAGATTGTTTTATTCATTTATTATTATTTATTTGTTATTACTCAATCTATATTATAAATAACCAATATGTGCATCCGTAGCATTGACGTCATAACGATTCGGACAACAATGAGGTTAAACTGCATAAGGTACAACGATGGAGTTAATGTTTTAAGTAATAACAAAATCGTGCGTTTATTGGTTTGATTTCGCACTTTATTTTCTTTCCTTTTTAGAAAGCAGCTAGTTTTTTTAAGAAATAAATAAGAAAAATTACCGGCCAATTCTTACAAAAAATGTATTTTCGGATGCAAAAAAATTTTTCTTCATATGTGTGGTGACTTTTAAATCGATACCTCAAATACTTTTCTTAATATTCGCAAATTAGTGAAAACAAACCTCTCGTTGCCATCGGCAAATGATAAATAATCGCAATTTCTGTGCCACGTACGATAGCGTAATATTTTTTTCAATTATCTATCTATATTATAAAAGACAAACGTGTCCGTGCGTAACGCTGACGTCATTTTGCGAATGGCAACAGTTGACGAGGAAATTTCGGTTTTGAGAATTTCACTATTACAATTTTTTAAATTTCTAAACATCTCACATTTTTAATTTTTACACCGTTAAATAGGAAAAAAATCTACTTTGAAATGCAATTTGTTTGAAAACTGTATCTTAATTTGCTGATTTATTATGGCTTTTAATTAAAAAAAAAATTGTTTTTTTTTTTCACTTTTTTCGTGTTTAATGGTTGCCATTGGTAATTTTTCTTCCCCTCTTGGCGACCGCATATTATCGTTGATTAAAGAATTGAAATTAGTATTATTAGAAAAACTTTTACTGATTTTATATAAAATGCAAAATAATAATAATAATAATAGTAATAATAATAAACGTTTTGATGAGCGATAATTTTATAAATCAAAATAATTTATTTTAAAAACCAAAGGAATGTTTGTGATACATAAAAATATTTTTCAATATAAAAATTGAAAATTGTAACTCAAAACAATATTTGGCTATTTATCGTTTGCTCCAGGATTATCACGTTGAAAAATCAATTTATGGTGAAGTTTCGCTTGCTGTTTTAAATGAAAATTCTAAGGTTTATTTTATTGGCGCGCCAGGACTGGCAAAACATTTTTACTTAATGAGTTTTTAAAATGATGAGATCTTATAATATGGTTCAGGGCCGAAACTAAGGGGGGGGGGGCGAGGGGGCACGTGCCCCGGGCGCCAGCAGAACTGAAGGTGGAGGGGGCGCCAAATGCAGGTTTTGTTTGTTGTTTGATATAGAAATGTATATAATATATGAAATTTGTATAAAAAGTCTCGCAGCCAGAAAATCCAAAAGAAAAATGAACCAAATGCATTAAAATAGACAAATAGATAAAAAGATTCGTCTACAATACAAGATAGCAAATGAATAAAAAACGAACTGTTCTCTTGGCTATTTTCGTTCTCCCATTCCAAATGTATCATGTCTATGTCGTCTATCATTTAAATCTGTTACTGTGGTTTAGGAGAATCACTAACATTTTTCAAGGTCAGTCCCTACTAGTGTCTGTATATGACACTGTTCAATGTCGTCTGGATACGGTACTGCACTGTCCAGCATGGATAATTGGCAAACGATTCCCTCACTTTGATTTTCTATTAGATAAAAATATTCCATGAAGGCTGTTCAATTTTTTCAATTTTCTCCCAGCGTGGAGCTTTCTTCTCTTTCCATTTTGTCATGGGCGAGTGATGACTGCCCTGGACAATAAACACAAATTGGAGGATGAATGCCCAAAGTAAAATTCTCAGTAAAATCTTTTTCATTTAAGTATAGCCTTTGTAGAGGTACAGTAAAAAATCTCGTACAGCGCGCCATGGCTAGTAAAGTCGGAGCCGCCCCTGGCTTTATCTTCCAAAAAGCTTTTTACTCGAACCTTTTTATGCGAAAGTTTTCTAAGCATTTTGCCGCCCTTGGCGGCAACTGGAATATGCCGGCCTGTTAATTTTGCTGAAATTACTTTTTTATCCAGATCCAATCCAGTATTATTAGAGGGGGCGAGGTTGGGCGACTGACTTGGATACTAAAAACAAATAATATTTGAAAGAATAATTTGAAAAATACGCAAATTAAAACTCTTTGTTAAAACTTTTTTTGAGAAAAAAAATGTCATTTGTAGGGGTGCAGGGAGAAAACCATACCCAAGTTGCTATGAATAATAAAACCGCAGCTGCCCCTGCCTTTATCCTCCTAAATTATTTTCTCGTCCTTTGGCCATTTCCAGATAAATGAAAAATGCCGCTGTTACGGTTGGTTTCAACCAATTTTTTTTTAATCTACATTAATTATTTAAATCACTTTCTCAACATTTATTTAAAAGCACTCTTTTTTTCTGTTTCTAATAAAAATTTAAATAAATAAAAGTAATTGTAATAATAATAATAAAATCAGTTTTTATTTTTTCTTCTTTCTTTTTCTTTTTGCAAAGTAAATTCAACGTTTATAGTCTAGCTTTGCTTCCTGTTTTCAAATACGAAATATAAATAGCAGGGAGGGAGGTTTCTCAGTAAAAGACCACACATATTATATTGGGCAGTCGTGTACGTTTTCTCCCATACCCTTGAATCATGTGTTTGTAGTCACCTAGTCTGGTTTTGGTTAAAAGAAAGACCGTCCGCCCTGTATAAGAATTACGTTATCTTATGAGTGTACTATATACGCAATTAGGCTTTGTAAGTTTACGACAGACTTCAATTGGCTCTGCTATCAGGCGGATAGCTGGCGCCCATGTAAACAGAGGCTCACAGGACCCCCCTTCAGCACACGCCATGGGGGTGAAGCATGGCTTCCTTCCCCCATGAAGCGGCCGGCAGAGTGGAGCGGCAAGCTGTAGTCTTCAGGAAGAGTCCATTTTTCCTTTTGTTTCCATTCCCGTACCCCTGGCAGAGTGGATCGGTCCCGTTTTTCAAGCAGCGCGGGAGAATGAATGTTTACGACACTTGCTGCTTGGCTGATATACCTGCTGTTTGGTTCGAAAAATTAGTGGACGTTGCGTAGCGGTACTTGTGATAATGAGCGAAAAGCTGCTGGTCAAAGAAATGAAGATGATAGTCAGTGAAAGAGCGTCAATGGTTCCAGATGCGTAGAGATTAAGTTTTTTTTTTCCTTGTGCAGCCCAGAGAGGTCTCAACTATCTATGAGACGTTAATATTGTCTTGATTATAATAAGGAAGACTGATCGCTGTGTGTGTTGGAGCTGGATTTGTGAAGATATGGGTAGTCCGAGAAACCTCCGTCGTCGGGAGATATATGAGGTGTTCGGTTGAATCGCAAAGTTGGCAAGCAAAAGACTCAACTCAAATGCTCGCGGATGTTACAAGAAATGCTGACAAGGAGTGAAGTTTGACTGATGCTCTGGTGATTTAGGAAACCATCCCCCTGAGGTGTAATTACGTCAGATGGTGCTCGTCCACAGTTTTGTTTCTTCTCAAGAGGGAAGGGAAATAGTCTGCCCACTGATGATTCGATTAAACCTTCTAACTTTGTAAGTAGTTTTTATTTCCTCATAAATGTATGTTCTCCCACTTGAAATTATCTATGGCTATTTGGAGAGATTAAGAACGATAAGTGTGTATTTTAAAACACTATTATACAATGTTTTTACAATTGATGGACTGTTAAACTTTAGACTGTTAAGCTTTAATGTAATGTTATATTTTTAAGATTCTCTGTGCCTAGTTGCAATTAAAATAATAAGTGAATTCAGCAAAGTTGATCAACCTTAAAAGCATGATAGTGTGATAATTTTAGAAATGTGTTGTTTGGTTTAAAATATATTTAAGTAATTAATCCCCATATTACAGATCAACGTTTAGATTGTGTTTTTATAATAATTTGAAGTATAAATTTGAAGTGAAATAATTTGAAGTTGTTATAACTTTAAGTGTTTGAATAAAAGATTTGTTTGTTCTTAAAGATGGTATGTTTTTCTTTGTATAAATCTCTAAATAATTAATTTTTTTATATTCACAGTAGACCTATAAGAAAGGCTTAACCTTTCTATGAGTGATAAAAAAAAAAAAAAAAAAAAAAAAAAAAAAGAGATAAAATCCAACTTTATTAAATTAGGACTTTAAAATTTCTTAAGTTTAAATTCATAACTGACTGTTTTAATGAACATTAATTGAAGTTCACTCAATGTTATACAATCGTATTTTTGATCTTGATTTAAGGATGGATAGATTAATAAGTGAAACAGTAATATTAAATCTAATTTCATAATTGTTTAAATTAAGCTTTAATCCTCCTCTCTCAGAAATATTGTTTTCTAAAATAAACACCTAAAATGCTTTATTTTAAAAAGTAAAAAAAAAAAAAAAAAAAAAAAAAAAAAGGAAAGGATTGTATTCCTTGTTTATAAGCCACTATACGATTTTGGTTAACCAATCTGATCTTGTTCAGAATCTCCATATTTTGTTCTAAAATTTTTGTATATCATCATATCCCTATTCTATTAACGGATTTAACTCTTTCTCCTTTTGGTCCTCACATTGGAGGAATTTCAGGTTGTCTTCATTTTTCCAAATTGAATGATGATTACATCTTTATTAATCTAATGTGTGTGGAGTTTTGAGCTTGATCGGGTTGGAGTGGAGTTGGGTGTTCTTTCGTATTTCAGTATACTACTTGATTTAGAAATCTGTTGTCCTTTCTACATTTAGAATTATTTTAAAATTATGAATTCAAAAGTATCATGTTGTCTTAATTTATTCGGGTTTGTCTTAAGTTTTGATATTTTGATTAGTTTAATATAATTTGCTCCCTTTTCCATGGCAACAGATTTCAGTGGAGCTAATCAGGGTATACTTATTTTTTTTTAAATATTTAATTGTCAAGTGAAGATTGAGTAATAAATGAGCTTTTTAAGTTTAAGTAAGTTATTTTAGAAAGAACCCCAACCCCACAACAAATGGAGCCGTAACAATTCGGTCTCTGGGTTATTGATTTTTTTTTACTTGTATGTATTTATGTATCAAAGAGCAACTGGGTGTTTTTGCAATTAAAATTTTATTTATATGTTCAAGTGTAAAAAGAGGTCTAGGCTCTCTCTCTGTGCTATTAGATACAATCCCCAGTCAAAATTATGTTTTGTGTACATAACTGTAGCTTAGTCACTAAAATCATAGTCCTGTACTTAAGTTTTATGTATTTATAAGGTTTTCCTTTCCCCTCTCTTTTTTTCATTTTTAAGTTGCCCCCCCCCCCCCCATCTTTCATTTTTTTGGTTTGTTTGTCATTTTCTAACTCTAACTATGGCTGATAAGCACTCGGAGGCAATTGCCACTATTCAGCGAAAAAATGCTTTAGTGGATAATTTGTCTAATATTCCCCCATTCAATGGAGAAGCCAGCTAAGTCTGCTTCTCAGATTTTTCTGAGAAATTTGAGAGTTTTGCCAAATTATTCGACTGGAATGAGGAGGAGAAAAAATTCGTTTTGTTAGCTAGATTATCAGGAGCTGCTTCTAGGCGGATAAAAATTCACAAAGCGAAAACATCTGATGAGCTATTAAAAATCTTAAAAGAGAGTTATACTTCACAGGCCACACCAGATGTTGCCCTCAGTCATTTTTTAAATTTTAAACAGCCACCCAATATGAGTGTTCAGGAGTTTTATGACAAGGCATATGATATGTCATTAAGAGCCCTTGTAATTGAAGGTATCCAGGGTGAAGTAGTCGATAAAAGCCGAGCGGCTCTACTACACTCCATGCTGTTGAGCAATCTTACACCAGAAGTGCGAAAGGGGGTAATTGCGAGAAATCCACAATCCCCAGAAGAAGTCCTCAAAATTGCGCTTCTTGAAGAAAAAGCTTATAGGAGCATTAACCCTTTCTACAACCACCGCGAGGAAATTCTCAACCCAAATTTGACCCAAAACCTACCCTGTGCTGCTGTTTTTCAGCAAGATAGATCACAAAAGAAGGAGATAGACCAACTAAAATCTCAAATTGATGTTTTAGCAGCTAAGATAGACAGTTTAGTTGATCTTAGGGCTAGGGATATGCAGGAAAATAACCAGGAAATAAGACCCGTAACCTGCTATAGGTGTTCCGTACAAGGCCACTATGCCAGAGATTGTCCACTAAATTTTGTCGACTATAATTTTAGAAGGGGAGGTGGTCAAAATTTCAGGAGCCGTGGGCAAAATTTTAGAAACAGAGGTGAAAATCCTAGAGGGAACCACAATCAGCGAGGCGGATATAGGGGAAGAAGAGGTGGTTATTACCAAAACAATAGGAGCACAGCTGCGAACAGAAATGAAGTGCAGGCGGTAAATAACACCCCAGTAGCTAACAGTGAAAGTGAGGCTTTAAACTATTAGTGGCCGGATCAGATGTGGTCAACTCGATCCCCCACAGGCCCCTGGACCCCCCAACTGTGTATAGTATGTTTCAGCCCCAATCATATACATTACCAACTGCAAGAATTTACATAAATAAAGTTTGCCTGAATGCATTATGTGACACGGGTTCTGCAATTAATCTCCTGAGTGGTACTGATTGTAACTATTTAGAGAATTTTGAAACGGAGAATTGCAATATCCCCATTATGACTGTCACCGGTGAGAAAGTGCACCTAAATAGGAAGATATTTTTAAATGTTATTTTTGATAATGTTCAATGTCAAGCTGAATTCTATGTAGTGGAAGGTAAATTAGCAGAGGAATTTAATATGATTTTGGGAATGCCATTTTTGAAAGAGTACCGGGCAAGTATAAATTGTGATACAAATGCTGTCGCTCTTAAAGTGCCAGTTGCAGGCCAATGTAAACAAAGCGTAGAAACCCCAAGTAATACTTCAGGGTCTAATACTTCTCTTGCTACTAATTCTGTAAATATTTCTAATTCTGTATATAGTGTAAATTCAAATAATAATTGTATAAATAATGATTGTGTTGAAAATAGTTCTGTAAATATAAAATGTGTCAACAAAGTAGGGGAGAATACAAATAGTAGTAATGCCAATAGCCCCCCTGAAAGTTTTGCATGTATTAATGTTCATGACTCAGTTAATATTGAAAATGGGAATAATAGTAGTGAAAATATGGTAGTTCAGGACCCGCAGTTGAGTAATATGGGAAAAGATGTTGAGATAGTCATTCAAACTGAGTCAGATAAGGAAATTAAAAGTGTTGCGCAGAACTTTTGCATGCAATCAATATCAGGTGGTAGCTCTGAGGGTAATAATACTGCAAATTTTTCAAGTATTCAAAATGTCGACAATAATCTATCAGCAGCGAGTCAGGTAACCCAGAGTAATTTAGCTGAAGAAACTACTGAAATTTGTAATATTGATGAAAGTGAAGATCGGGTAAGTATAGAGGATAAGGTACCTGAAGTCGAGGAGGAGAGCAATGAAGATAACAGTAGTGATAAAACCAATAAAAATAAAAATATAAGTTTCGCTGTGTTATGTAGCAAAATTTCAATTCCCCCGCAGTCAAAAATGTTAGCCCAGGTTAAAAGTTATAAGGAAAATTTTATTAAGGAAAATGATATTGTTATGTTAGAACCTTTGGCGAAAAATTTAAATCAAGGTCTCCTTACCTCCAGAGCCATTTGCACTAAAGAACATGGCCTATATATCTCATTTGCAAATTTTTCAGACAATAGTATTCATTTAAATAAAGGAACCTTTGTTGCCAAAATTCAAAAATGTGTAGACAAGTCAAATGTACCCGTAACTAAAAATAACCTTACTTGTAATGTAAATTTGGCCCCTCCAATTGGTGACTTTGATCACGCTGATCTCACTTGGAGCTCTGAAATTAATTTAGATCATTTAGAACCCCCATTAAAACTTAAAATGCAAAATTTTCTTGACAAAAACAAAGATGTATTTGCAGCATCGGTCTTAGATTTACCCGGCTGTGATACAATCCCTCATGAAATTAACTTAACTTCAAATAAACCAGTAAAAGGCAAAGCTTATAGAGTCCCCTACAAACTACGTCAAGAAATGGAAGACCAACTTAATACTTTATTACAGGCGGACATAATTTCCCCTTCCATGTCTGAATTTGCTTCTCCGGTTATTCTGGTTCGGAAATCAGACGGTTCCTATCGACTTGCTGTTGACTACAGAAGATTAAATAAAAATCTTGTTAAAGATGCTTATCCAATACCTAACATTACCGACTCTGTTGATGCTTTCAGTGGGGCTAAATTTTTTTCAACGCTAGATTTAACTAGTGGTTTTTTTCAACAGGTTATTCGCCCAGAGGATAGGCATAAAACTGCTATAATCACCCACAAGGGACTTTTTGAGTGGACCCGTAACTGTTTTGGGCTCTCAAATTCAGGTAACAGTTTCCAGAGACTTATGAATGCTATTTTCGGTGATTTAGGCAATCTTGGAATTCTTGTTTATATCGACGACATTGTAATTGCCTCCAGTGATGTTAATTCTCATTTTGAGAAGCTTAGCATGGTCTTTGAAAGGTTAAGACTGCATAAACTTAAACTTAAGCCCAGTAAATGCACTTTCCTTTCGAATAAAATACAATATCTAGGTTTTGAGATTTGTAGTGGCCAAGTGTCACCTATCAATAAAAATATTGCCGTAATAGAAAATTTTAAACCTCCAACTACCCGAAAGGCTGTTAGGTCATTCATTGGAACTCTATCTTTTTATAGGAGATTTATACCAGATTTTACTAAGAGGGCTAAAAATTTAATCAATCTAACTAAAGAAACAGGAAAATTTTCGTGGAATGAAGATGCACAGAAAGAATTTGAAGACCTTAAAATGGCTCTTATTTCAAAACCATGTCTTGCACTCCCTGATTTTGAGAAAGAATTCCACTTATATAGTGATGCCAGTGGCGAAGCATTAGGGGCAGTGTTATCACAATTAGATGAAAATAACATGCTCCATCCTGTTGCCTTTGCCAGCAGAAAATTGAAAGATGCTGAGACCCGCTACTCGACCACTGAAAGGGAATTACTAGCTTTAGTTTGGGCAACTGCCCACTTTAAATGTTACATTGCCAATACCCATTTTTTCATCTATACAGACCATGCGCCTCTAACATTTATGTTAAAAATTCACGACCCTACATCTCGCATGGCTAAATGGATCTGCACTCTCTCAGACCTTAATTTTACAATTAAGTTTGTTAAAGGTAAGTGTAACAGTGTCGCAGATTTCCTTTCGAGGTATGTCAACAATGATAACTCCAATGATACTGTTAATTGTAATTTTTGTATACAAGTCGAAAAGGAAGTTACTTTTATGCCTCATTCCAATCTACTTGAAAAAATTGGTGAATTACAAAAATCAGACAAGAAATGCTGCGAGATTGCAAGAAAACTAGACCAAGGTGTAGAAATTGCTCCTAAATACATGAAATTTTTTTTTAGAGATGACATTTTAGTTTGTGAGGATACAAGGGAGTCAGTTATTTTGAATAAATCTGTAAAGTTAGTCGTGCCAAAAGAATTGGTTACTCAAGTTTTTGCACTAACACATGAGTCCCTAGCGGCTTGTCATCAAGCCTTTCAAAAGACCATTGATCGCATTCGTGAGCACTTCTATTGGCCAGGAATGTCGTCAGATGTCAAGCATCTAGTGGAGTCATGTATTAGTTGCCAGCAGAAGAGAGCTTATAGAGCGAACCAGCTCGCCCCTCTGCAACGTATGCCGACCCCCCAGTTTCCCATGAACAAGGTTCATTTGGATCTCATTGGACCCTTACCGCAAACTTTTTCGGGAAATAAGTATATTGTCGCATATATAGATTCATTTACTAAGTGGCCAGAAGCATATGCGGTTAGTTCAACCACTTCAGATGTCATTGCGGACACTTTAGCTGACTTCATCTCACGCTACGGAGCGCCCTGTTTTATTACGACGGACAACGCGAAGAATCTAATTTCAGATGCGATTGAACACGTGTATAAAATGTTTGGTATTAAACATATTAAGACCTCATCTTATCACCCCGCTGGCAACTCGCAAGTGGAGAGACAGAATCGTACTCTTAAAAATGCACTTTGTCACATAGTCAATCAAAATCAATCTGACTGGGACACTAAACTCAAATTTGCACTACTAGCTATGCGTTCAGCTGTCCACTCTTCAACTAAACTTAGCCCAGCTGCAGTTATGTATGGCAGAAATATGAATCTACCATATAATCTCTATTCTCAACCACCTTCTTTTAATTATAATGATGCACCCTCTTTTTGCGAACTCTTAATCCCAGCTCTTCAAAAAATATACACTGAAGTACATAGTAATTTAATTAAAGTTTCTGAGCAGCAGGAAAAATACCGTGAAAAGACAGCTGTTGATAAAAATTTTAAAATAGGAGATCTTGTGTGGTTATTTACACCCACAGTCGCCCCTGGTAATACAAAAAAATTAAGCAAGCAAAATAATGGTCCTTTTACTATAATTGAGAAGCTAAATGAGGTTAATTTTAAAATAACGCTAGTTGCTAATCCCAAAAATTGTCAGGTTGTCCATGTTGACAGGTTGTCTTCTTTCAAAGACAGACTCCCCATCTGGTCCAGTGAACCAAAACAAACAATTGGCCTGGGATCGACTGAAAACGTGACCATCGTTTCACCACACCAACCGCGCGATTCTCCTCCTGTACGCAGGTGTAAACGCAACCGATTCATTCCCTGGGCACCATATGATAGTAACCGCGCACCAGCAGTAGTGAACGTCAACAATAACGAAACTCCGGTAGCGCCGGAAGTGGAGGAAACAGACAGCGACGCGACTGAAATCATAAATCCCTCTCCCCCACCTCCCATTTCTCCGGAGATTGCAGCGGCAGAGAATAACGAGATGTGCGTAAATAAAAATTTAGCAACGGCAGAAGGCAGCGAAATGCGCGTAGGTAAAAATTCAGCCACGGCAGAAAGCAGTTCAACTGCTGAGCACAGCGATTCGCGCAGGTCTCGTTCATCGATTCGTCCAGCTGCTAAATCGAATAGAAGTAGTCGTTCAATATCGATTTCTAGAACCGACTATTCGCTACGGGATAGACGAGACCGTCCGAGTTATAAATACTAACTACCTTTTTTCGTTATTCATGCATTTTTATTCAATTTTACCTTGTTTATTTGTATTTATTTATAGTTTAGTTAATGTGTATGTATATTTAATTATTTTTTTTTGACATTTTTAAAACGGAACTTAGTTTTTCTAGCGTATTAAAGGTTTGTTTTGGTTGTGTGTTGATACTTTCATGTAGGCATTTTTAACCCTTTTTATGCCTATACTTAAGGTTTTTGTCTGTTTTATGGTAGATTATGTGGTATATACCCGTCCGCACCCCGTTTTCGTAGATTTTGGGTGTATTTTTGCAAAAAAAAAAAAAAACGAATGTAATTTTTGTTACTTTAAATTTTTTTTAGGATGTTGTGTTTTGTATGCCCTTTTGCCGAGGTAGATCTGTTTAGTTCAGTTTTTTTTAATGCATCAGTGTTTTGTATATAACTTTTTATGTATGTGTTTACTTTAATTTCTGCATTTTAACTAGATAGATTTATTATTTACTATGCAATTTGTGGGTTTATTTGAACTTTAACTTTAAGGATTGTGGACCTTTTTTTTTTTCTTTTTCTTGTAGATACTGTCTCATGTACATGCCTGTATGTTGTTGTGTGTGGCTAAAAGTGCTAAAATTAACTATTTTCTTATTTCTATTTCCTATTTTTGTGGAGTGTGTGTTTTCCTTCCTGGTGATATATGTCACCACCCCTGTTTTTTATTTTATTTTGTGGAATGTTTTCCCTGTAGTACCCAAAAGCCCGAAACTGCTTTTGCTATAAGTAGCACAGAGGCAGAGATACTCTTTCCCATGCACATTACTTGTAAGCGCATTTGTAAAATCTACACAGTTACACGGTTCTAAGAACTTTCTTCAAATACAAACATAACTTCACGAACAAATGTATACGTGATTCTATAACATGGTCTATAATTACCAAATTGTGTGTCTTGCTCTTAATTTTCTATATGTATAACCTTCTATTACAGTATGTATATATTTTTATTTTTATGTCGCCAGTTGCTCTTGTGTATTTTTGTATAATAGAATTAATATGTGTTTTACAAATTTCATTGACATTTACAGTGTTGTAACTATGATATTACTAGTACTTATTTACATTAATAGATAGTGTTGTAATATACTGTGATGCCAATTATTGAAGTTATGTATATAAGCAGTATAATGACAATTAATCAGTGGGCACTTCTCTTCTTTTTCGGCTAATTTTTTTTTCAAAATTCAATTTATGTATTATTTACAGTTCTGTTACCAGAAATTTCAGGTAGGATGCAGTTATGCGTAGGAATGACAGTAGTAGGGAAGTGAGGTTTCACAGTCAGGTGGAACATGTGTTCTTTTACAGGTGCAGAAAATATCTTGGTCATTTTAGTGGTAAAATCAGCCTTGTGGTCCCTCCTCTGGTAGTACTCTTTTATGGTCATGTTTCAGGTAATATTTTAGGTAATGGTTTCTACGGATGTGCGAGCTCTGGTTGTATATATCCGGAATATATTGTCAGGGTGGTATTTCAGCGGTGAACTCTCTGGATCCCGTCCCGGATCGATGTATGATTTGTGTTTGTGGGTCAGTTTTTTCAGTGTTGAGGTCCCAGCATGCCATGTGGTACCCAGTTACCTTTCAAAAAATAATTTATTTTCTCAAAAAAAAATTTTTTTAATTAGCCGGGGGGAGCAATCTTGTTACGGTTGGTTTCAACCAATTTTTTTTTTAAATCTACATTAATTATTTAAATCACTTTCTCAACATTTATTTAAAAGCACTCTTTTTTCTGTTTCTAATAAAAATTTAAATAAATAAAAGTAATTGTAATAATAATAATAAAATCAGTTTTTATTTTTTCTTCTTTCTTTTTCTTTTTGCAAAGTAAATTCAACGTTTATAGTCTAGCTTTGCTTCCTGTTTTCAAATACGAAATATAAACAGCAGGGAGGGAGGTTTCTCAGTAAAAGACCACACATATTGTATTGGGCAGTCGTGTACGTTTTCTCCCATACCCTTGAATCATGTGTTTGTAGTCACCTAGTCTGGTTTTGGTTAAAATAAAGACCGTCCGCCCTGTATAAGAATTACGTTATCTTATGAGTGTACTATATACGCAATTAGGCTTTGTAAGTTTACGACAGACTTCAATTGGCTCTGCTATCAGGCGGATAGCTGGCGCCCATGTAAACAGAGGCTCACAGGACCCCCCTTCAGCACACGCCATGGGGGTGAAGCATGGCTTCCTTCCCCCATGAAGCGGCCGGCAGAGTGGAGCGGCAAGCTGTAGTCTTCAGGAAGAGTCCATTTTTCCTTTTGTTTCCATTCCCGTACCCCTGGCAGAGTGGATCGGTCCCGTTTTTCAAGCAGCGCGGGAGAATGAATGTTTACGACACTTGCTGCTTGGCTGATATACCTGCCGTTTGGTTCGAAAAATTAGTGGACGTTGCGTAGCGGTACTTGTGATAATGAGCGAAAAGCTGCTGGTCAAAGAAATGAAGATGATAGTCAGTGAAAGAGCGTCAATGGTTCCAGATGCGTAGAGATTAAGTTTTTTTTTCCTTGTGCAGTCCAGAGAGGTCTCAACTATCTATGAGACGTTAATATTGTCTTGTTTATAATAAGGAAGACTGATCGCTGTGTGTGTTGGAGCTGGATTTGTGAAGATATGGGTAGTCCGAGAAACCTCCGTCGTCGGGAGATATATGGTGTTCGGTTGAATCGCAAAGTTGGCAAGCAAAAGACTCAACTCAAATGCTCGCGGATGTTACAAGAAATGCTGACAAGGAGTGAAGTTTGACTGATGCTCTGGTGATTTAGGAAACCATCCCCCTGAGGTGTAATTACGTCAGATGGTGCTCGTCCACAGTTTTGTTTCTTCTCAAGAGGGAAGGGAAATAGTCTGCCCACTGATGATTCGATTAAACCTTCTAACTTTGTAAGTAGTTTTTATTTCCTCATAAATGTATGTTCTCCCACTTGAAATTATCTATGGCTATTTGGAGAGATTAAGAACGATAAGTGTGTATTTTAAAACACTATTATATAATGTTTTTACAATTGATGGACTGTTAAACTTTAGACTGTTAAGCTTTAATGTAATGTTATATTTTTAAGATTCTCTGTGCCTAGTTGCAATTAAAATAATAAGTGAATTCAGCAAAGTTGATCAACCTTAAAAGCATGATAGTGTGATAATTTTAGAAATGTGTTGTTTGGTTTAAAATATATTTAAGTAATTAATCCCCATATTACAGATCAACGTTTAGATTGTGTTTTTATAATAATTTGAAGTATAAATTTGAAGTGAAATAATTTGAAGTTGTTATAACTTTAAGTGTTTGAATAAAAGATTTGTTTGTTCTTAAAGATGGTATGTTTTTCTTTGTATAAATCTCTAAATAATTATTTTTTTTTATATTCACAGTAGACCTATAAGAAAGGCTTAACCTTTCTATGAGTGATAAAAAAAAAAAAAAAAAAAAAAGGAGATAAAATCCAACTTTATTAAATTAGGACTTTAAAATTTCTTAAGTTTAAATTCATAACTGACTGTTTTAATGAACATTAATTGAAGTTCACTCAATGTTATACAATCGTATTTTTGATCTTGATTTAAGGATGGATAGATTAATAAGTGAAACAGTAATATTAAATCTAATTTCATAATTGTTTAAATTAAGCTTTAATCCTCCTCTCTCAGAAATATTGTTTTCTAAAATAAACACCTAAAATGCTTTATTTTAAAAAGTAAAAAAAAAAAAAAAAAAAAAAAAAAAAAAGGATTGTATTCCTTGTTTATAAGCCACTATACGATTTTGGTTAACCAATCTGATCTTGTTCAGAATCTCCATATTTTGTTCTAAAATTTTTGTATATCATCATATCCCTATTCTATTAACGGATTTAACTCTTTCTCCTTTTGGTCCTCACATTGGAGGAATTTCAGGTTGTCTTCATTTTTCCAAATTGAATGATGATTACATCTTTATTAATCTAATGTGTGTGGAGTTTTGAGCTTGATCGGGTTGGAGTGGAGTTGGGTGTTCTTTCGTATTTCAGTATACTACTTGATTTAGAAATCTGTTGCCCTTTCTACATTTAGAATTATTTTAAAATTATGAATTCAAAAGTATCATGTTGTCTTAATTTATTCGGGTTTGTCTTAAGTTTTGATACTTTGATTAGTTTAATATAATTTGCTCCCTTTTCCATGGCAACAGATTTCAGTGGAGCTAATCAGGGTATACTTATTTTTTTTTAAATATTTAATTGTCAAGTGAAGATTGAGTAATAAATGAGCTTTTTAAGTTTAAGTAAGTTATTTTAAAAAGAACCCCAACAACACAACACCGCCATACCATTTGTTACAATTACTTTTTTACGTACAGATCCGGCTTTAAAGGGCGCGAAGTTGGCTATTGCTAATGACACTAAAAACTAAGGAGACGAAACATATGCAAGATAAAATAGTAACCTCTCCTCCCCTTTTTTCTTTCTTAAGAATATAGCATTTGTAGAGACGCAGAAAAGAACCTCGCACAGGGTGCCATGGATAATAAAGTCGTCTCTGCCTTTATCTTTGCAGAAAAAAAAAATCATCTTTTACCCATTCTTACGTGTTTTGCCGTCCCATTCTTTTGCTGTAATTATTTTTTTAGATCCAGATGTAAATTTCCGGCACAAATACATCGTGTGCCCCTGTAATAGTCAAGCAGAATTTCTTTTTGTTTTTAATCTTATCCTACTCTAAAACTGTAAAATATCGATTATAATCAGTAACAAAGTCAAATGCATTCTAAATATCAGATTTACGTAAACCGCATACTAAATATGAGGCACCCCTAAATTAGGGCCCCCAGTGTCACGAGTAGATAATAAATAAGAGTTCTACATCAGCGCAGTTCGCGCAGTCGACCTTCTGTGCTCTGTGAAGGTCACCGGAAGGGACAGGTGTGGAAACCGGAAGTGGCAGGTGGTGATAACAGGCATGTTGAGACAGGAAGTGAACAGGAAGTGTAGATAGGAAGTTTAACCAGAAACGCGGCAGGAAGTGAGTGCGATAAGGAAGAGAGGGGGAGGGCTTATTTTTGTGGGGGGGCTTAATTTTTTTTTGTTGGTTTTAATCCTTCTAGTCGAGTGGAGTTGAGTTGTAGGAATCCTGCTATCAGAATGAATTTAGTTTGAAAGTAATATTAGCAAAATGTTCGATTTTTTTTTTTTTTTTTTTTTTCTCACCTGAAATAAAAATTTTATTTGCTAACACCTAATATAAAAATGGAAATCTTTCTGACTTTGTTTTACTTTATAAAAGTTTAACGTGAAATTTATTTTTAGACTGGAAACGCGACAGGAAATAAGATCGGAAACGGGATTAGACATGCTTTTTCCAAAAAGGGTTTTCAGGAAGCAGTAAACATGTTTTAGGAACATGTTTGGGAGCTTGTTGGAACAAGACAGGTGGTTTGTGAGACCGGAAGTAATTAAGATGAGAGAGATAAAGAAGGTGCATGATTAGACATATAGATTTTGTTCTTTGTAGAGGGTGAAATTTTGTTTTATTTTTTATTTAAAGTGTTTTCATTTTTTTTTTAAATTTAATTTATTTAAAGCGTTTCAAATTATTTTTTATATTTTTTTTTGTAGTGTTTTACGTATTATTTTAATTTTTAGTGACATTAGAACCTGCAATTTCTGTATCACACATGTCTTATCTTAGGTCACCAAGGATGTGTGTGTGTTGTTATCTCTTTAAATGCGAGAGATGGTTACCTCAGACCTGCGTTGAGATATCTTTATCATAGTTTTAATGAACTGCAGGAAATTGTCTTTAGCTATTGAGTAATTCGCGAGTTTTGGTTTAATATGAATGCTATTACATCTGTTTGTTTAATTTACAAGCACATTTCTCTTACAACACTCTGTCAACAGATCACTTCAATATTCGAAATAATAATTTAGAGGGAAAATTTTTACTTTCTATACGAAATTTTATTTATAAAGATTGACGAAGATAGTATGCCTAATTCTTTCTTGTACATTTCTTGTACAACATTATATTCGAAATAGAGTTTTGTTACCAAAAATAACGTGTTTATACATTTTAAAAACGAAAGCAAAGTGATTTTCAAAAATGTAAATATAAGCTATACACCCACGCATTTTTGTTATTGAATTAAATTACAAGGTTTAATATTGTATTCAGCGTAATATTTTCTTATAAAAGCCGTTTCACAAACTTGTATACTAAAAGTAATGTGTCATTTTTAGGGGAAAAAATTAATTCAAGTCATTGAGACTAATCCTTTATGGGGGAAAAATTTGTCATACTTCTTTGTGTTACATTACATCTTCCGTTTTTTAAGTTTACAAATTTGTGGACTAACTTAAATAATCGTTTTTAGGATACTTAAACAATACATATATACTTTTTAATTATATAATTTTTTTTAATTGACTTGTAATATAGCTTTTTTTTTCTTAAAAGGGTACTGTAGAATAACTTATGTCACAAATACTACATCCTTCTTTAGTTAAATATGTTTCACTTAAGACATGACAAAGTGTCTTAGAAACATTTCATTTTGGAGTTAAGTGATTAAAGAAGAAAAATATTATTTATATAAACACAACACATAAGACCAGTGACTGAGAGGTTCTGGTTTTAAAGCTACTAGACGTTTGGGTTTAAACTTCTCTCGCGCTCGTCGACCTAACCGTTCGGAGTTTTCTTCGAACCTTGTCAATACGAGTTAGGAGCCCTTAGAATGACCCCTAGAGTGACCTATATCCCAAGCGTAGATAATCGATTTTAACAAATAACCAACCATCCACAACACATAAGACATTTTAGATCATTACATAAGACATTTTAGATCATTACATAAGACATTTTAGATTATTACATTTAGTTAAGAAGTGATTTGACGTGCAAAATATTATTTATAAAATCATACAATAAGAGAATTTTAAAGATTTTTTCCTTTTAAATGAACAATTTTTAGTGACTATTTAACTTATTAAAGAGAGCGGGTATTTTGTTTAGAGTTATACGATTAAAATAAATTTTCAATAGATTTGACTTTATACAACCAACATTTTAAAAAAAGGGAATGGAATCTAGTTTTTATAAATTAACGTTTTTCAATTTTACAAATACTTCACACCCCGTCTTTTTTCCCCCTCTTTTAGTAGACTTTACATACATAAGACATAAAAAGCGTTTTAGAATACATCATTTAGAAATTAAGTGGTTTGATAAATAAAATATTATTTATAAAAGCAATAGATACGAGAGTAATAAGGATTTTTACTTACATATGTACGAACTTCTGATAGGTAAGACTTTCTAAATCATTGTGCAAGAATTAAGTGGTTATTGAACTTATAACATTACAGGATGAAATAATCACGTGACGTATTTTTAAACCAATAAAATGTCAGTATTTTCAAACAAATAAAAAGTTAGTATTTTTACACGAGCGCCCTCTATCATTATATAAATTTCAATGAAACGAGTTCATAACATTCTACTGTGACCTGATATCGTTGTAATAGGTTGTATTTTTCATTTAAGTTATTGTGGAACGAGTTATGAATTCTTATGTTGGTGATGTAACCAACTTGGAGTGTCAACACTCATCACCAGAGTTAAATAATCAAGAGATGGATTCTACACTTTTATCCAAAGAAGGACTCGTTTCGAATTATGAAGTTAAACTCACCTCATCAGGACTAAAGAAACAGAAGTTACCCCATGTGCGTAAGATGTGTAACACAGCATTTCCTCGAAAAGTTAACTTAGTGTTTCATATGAAAAGTCATCTAAAGGAAAAATCTTTTTGCTGTGAGGTGTGTGCTGAAGTTTTTTCACAAAAGAGTGATTTACGTAATCATCAAAAGATTCACAAATTGCCCAAATACAAGTGTAGTGATTGCAACGAGATATTTTCAAGAATGTCTGACTTATTAATACACAAGAAGACCGATAAGATTCGTAAACAATATTCATGTGCAAAGTGTTGTGAAATATTTAAGTGTGAATCGGATTTTTTACAACATTGTGATACTTTTCATAAAGTTTTACCTAACATTGCGAAATCACCCTGTTTAAAAGATTTGTTATTTGAACTTATAGTGAAGCTTATAGATTAGTTCGAACTTATAGTGAATTAAAAGACAAAATGATATGCAAAATATATAAACTAGAATTAACAGACCAAAACATACATGTACATGCTGAGAATGCCTTTTTAAAGTTGTACAACGGCTTTGAAGATTTCACAGAACGAGTGTTTAATTGGACATTATGAAAATTTTTGAAATTAGAATTGATTACAGCTCAATATGACAGGCTTATTTGATTTGTATTATTTTAAATGATTAATAAATAGTTTGATTGCGAAAAAAGTGTTTTCTTTAGCATACACTGTGTGACTTTTAAACTAATGTTGTGTATTTTGAATGTGTCAGAGAAAACAGGAGTGTGTTGACATTTTAAAAAAAAGATTTCACATAATATAAAAGTTTTACAATAAAAATTGACTTACCTAAAGTTTTTTCAAGATAGTCACGATATCCTTTCCATTACAATTATTTTAAGGAAATAGAATTTAATTTTGTTGTGAATAACACTTTGTTGTTAACATCACGTGGTTTGTCTTATCATAACTATGAGATCCTAAGATCACTTCCTATTAACATGATAACGAAGAGTAAAAAAATGACTAATGCAAGCCGATTTTCCTGCCTAAACTTGTTATCAGCTTGCATGAGTGACTCATCTTTACATGTGTGGATTTGTATGTTGAAAAAATGATTGCTATGTTTAACCCGTGTAGACGATTTTTATCCGGAAGCTGTTTGAACTACCAAATTTCAGATAGCACACATTTTACTAGAACATTTAAATATTTTAATGTCTTTTCGCCCGCAAATTGGAAACTTAGGATTATCACCTTTACATCGAGACATGGAAGGTAGAAAAATAATAACTTTACACTTAGACAATATTTTAATTTAAGAAGAATTAGACTTAACACATTGTTAGAGTTTCTTTGAAAAATATCTAGTTGGTTGTAAATTTTAGAAAATTCGACCTAACGAAATTAACACACTTAAAAATATCTAGTTGGTTATACATTTTATAAAATAAGCAACAAATAAACATTTCGATACATTGACAAAAGAAAATAATTAAGTTTAAGTAAACTTTACACTTAGACAATATTTCAAACTAAGAAAAATAATAACTTTACACTTATATAATATTTTCAACTAAGGAAAATTAATAACTTTAAAAATCAGACTTAACACATTGTTAAAGTTTTTTTAAAACAACACAACATTTTCAAAGCAGTGGAAATAGTATACCTGAAAAAAATTCAACTTAGTGGAATTTAATAGTGAAATTTTTTAACCTCACTCATTTAAAAAATAAAACTTTGTAAATTTTTTCCATTTTTAAAATAAAACTTATTTAAAAAATAAATAAGCAACTATTAAACATTTTGAATGTCTTAGGCAAAGTGTGAATAAATTTGTTGAAATTATATAAAACATGAAAAATTTCATTACTTTTAAAAGAAATTTTATTTTTGGTGAAATAAACTCGAGGTATTTATTATATGTTACTTAAACTACATGAGAATTGATTGAAAATGTGTTACTTTTAATCACTCACAAGATAAGACATGATGTTACAATATACACATAGGAATGACATAGGAATTTCAGATGGGTTTTTCTCCCACATATGACGTCACTGATAACATATTTACTGATCAAGTCATAAAATCATAGTTTAGGGTAGGTTTTTAAGCACGAAGTTTAGTTGAGATTTAAGATATTTGAGAAATATAAACTACAACTTTGGCTACTTTTTGAAATTTCCCCCTACATAAGAAAAAGAACATAGAAAAATAAAATGAAAAGTCGTATTTGAATGGAATCAAATTATTATCCTTTCACTTAACAGCTGAATGCGTCGGTAATTACATCACAAAGGCACTGATAACAACTGATTGAATATATTGTGTTTCTTTTTTAAGGTTAAATTGATTTAATATTCAAGTTATTTCTTAATGATACACTTAAAAACAATAAACTTAATTAGCATTCAACAAGCAAACGATCACATTATTGTGTAAAACAATCAAATGTTTTAAAAGTCACGAGTTAAAATTTGAAATGACTTAGAGTTTAAGTAGAATTTAGATGTGAACCTTTTAAAATGAAATAATAGTTTTTTGTATCGCCCTCTATCGGTGGGTAATAGAATTAAGAGATAATTAAAAGTTTTAACTTGAATTCGAGCCCACAACAAAAATTATTTTTCGGTTTTATAATTTAGGGTAGGTTTAACTGAGCAAGCTATGATATTTCAGTATTTATAGACGATTTAAGATATTCGATAAAGGAAATCATCTGAATTTTTAATTTAATTGAAGGGTTTACTGCTTAAAGTACTACAAAATGAGTACAACACGATGCATAGTTTTTTAATTAATTATATTTTTCGAAAGATTAAATTGACTTATTGATAAACTTAGGATTTATGTTTAAAGTGAATAAATTTGACATGTTAGGTTCACTTAATAACAGAGGGTTGAATAAGTTATTTTTAATAAAAATAAAGTTTACTAAAAGTTTTTAAAGTTAAAAAAATATAGTTTTAAAAAATTTAAAGTTTACAAAAAGTTTAAAAATCTTTAAGTAAATCAAAATTAACTTTTTAATTTTAACTATTGAGAGACTATACTATAATCTAACTGTTTATCCTTGTAACCAACTGGTGCATATCAACTATATACTCTATATCTGCATATGCGCAGAAAAACATAGACATTTAATCTAACTTGAGTTCGACTTTAAATTATTTGCCAACTTTTAAGTTTAATTACTATACACAACTCGATTACCTTTCCCACAAAACACCTTTCAGAAACAAAACAGAAATTAACACTTACCGAAAAACACGTCCACTTTGGGTGTTAGTCTTCACGCAACTAACGTTTCTCCCTTATCTTTGCTAGGGGGCGCTGCAATCGCCGCTAGAGGCGTTAGTAGTCTTCAGGTGTGTGATAAGAATAAACTTTAAATCCAACTTACACTCGCTCAGTCATTCTTGCTTCTGTCTACCTTGCTAACAACCGTTTGCTGCTGGCTCATTGTTTGGTTGTTTAAACTTGTTGAATGACGTCATCATGTGTTTGTCTAAACTTGTCCAGTCTTGTTTTTATGCAGTACGTCTATTTAGATGAGTCATCACTCGCTTATCTTGGTTGACTTGTCCAAACATGTTTTTGTGTGGCACGTCTATTTGGGTGAGTCATCGTTCGCTTATGTTGCTTTACTTGTTTGAACTTGTCTAGTATCCACCACCTCATCTCTTTTGTCATAGCTTGAATATACTTTACACCAATCACTTAAATATAAAAGTCTTGTCACAACTTACTTAAACTTTGATAAAAATATTAATTATTTATAAATTTCATCAAATTCTTATTTTTCTGATACATTTACTATGTAATTTTCGTTCAAAAATATGGTAAAGCCCGATTTTAAATCGAAGTCTAAGATAAATTCCCCAAATTTGTAACATTTTAACACTAATAATAAATATTGTAAGCACCCAGTACATACAAGTTTTGTAAAAATAATATTACTTATAGCTAACTCGTTATGTCCCATGAATGCCCATGATACAAAACTTCAATATAACTAAAATCAGTGTTAAACAAAAATCTAATCACGTGTCTTTATATATTATTTTGAAATGCAAAGCAGTATATCTAAACGAATGATATAAGGAGTAGTTAGAATAGTTCTTATATTTTTGTTAGTAAAAAATTTATACACATTATCTTACAAGGTTGCAATATTCAACACACGGTTCACCATATTTAAAAACGATTCACCATGATTTAAAAACTTAGTAACATATTTTTATAAATAAACAATTATAAATACTTAAGTATTTTTAATTTAAATTTATAAATTTAAAATATGTTACTAAGTTTTTAAATCATGGTGAATCGTTTTTAAATATGGTGAACCGTGTGTTGAATATTGCAACCTTGTAAGCTAATGTGTATAAATTTTTTACTAACAAAAATATAAGAACTATTCTAACTACTCCTTATATCATTCGTTTAGATATAATGCTTTGCATTTCAAAATAATATATAAAGACACGTGATTAGATTTTTGTTTAACACTGATTTTAGTTATATTGAAGTTTTGTATCATGGGCATTCAGGGGACATAACGAGTTAGCTATAAGTAATATTATTTTTACAAAACTTGTATGTACTGGGTGCTTACAATATTTATTATTAGTGTTAAAATGTTACAAATTTGGGGAATTTATCTTAGACTTCGATTTAAAATCGGGCTTTACCATATTTTTGAACGAAAATTACATAGTAAATGTATCAGAAAAATAAGAATTTGATGAAATTTATAAATAATTAATATTTTTATCAAAGTTTAAGTAAGTTGTGACAAGACTTTTATATTTAAGTGATTGGTGTAAAGTATATTCAAGCTATGACAAAAGAGATGAGGTGGTGGATACTAGACAAGTTCAAACAAGTAAAGCAAGATAAGCGAACGATGACTCACCCAAATAGACGTGCCACACAAAAACATGTTTGGACAAGTCAACCAAGATAAGCGAGTGATGACTCATCTAAATAGACGTACTGCATAAAAACAAGACTGGACAAGTTTAGACAAACACATGATGACGTCATTCAACAAGTTTAAACAACCAAACAATGAGCCAGCAGCAAACGGTTGTTAGCAAGGTAGAGAGAAGCAAGAATGACTGAGCGAGTGTAAGTTGGATTTAAAGTTTATTCTTATCACACACCTGAAGACTACTAACGCCTCTAGCGGCGATTGCAGCGCCCCCTAGCAAAGATAAGGGAGAAACGTTAGTTGCGTGAAGACTAACACCCAAAGTGGACGTGTTTTTCGGTAAGTGTTAATTTCTGTTTTGTTTCTGAAAGGTGTTTTGTGGGAAAGGTAATCGAGTTGTGTATAGTAATTAAACTTAAAAGTTGGCAAATAATTTAAAGTCGAACTCAAGTTAGATTAAATATCTATGTTTTTCTGCGCATATGCAGATATAGAGTATATAGTTGATATGCACCAGTTGGTTACAAGGATAAACAGTTAGATTATAGTCTCTCAATAGTTAAAATTAAAAAGTTAATTTTGATTTACTTAAAGATTTTTAAACTTTTTGTAAACTTTAAATTTTTTAAAACTATATTTTTTTAACTTTAAAAACTTTTAGTAAACTTTATTTTTATTAAAAATAACTTATTCAACCCTCTGTTATTAAGTGAACCTAACATGTCAAATTTATTCACTTTAAACATAAATCCTAAGTTTATCAATAAGTCAATTTAATCTTTCGAAAAATATAATTAATTAAAAAACTATGCATCGTGTTGTACTCATTTTGTAGTACTTTAAGCAGTAAACCCTTCAATTAAATTAAAAATTCAGATGATTTCCTTTATCGAATATCTTAAATCGTCTATAAATACTGAAATATCATGGCTTGCTCAGTTAAACCTACCCTAAATTATAAAACCGAAAAATAATTTTTGTTGTGGGCTCGAATTCAAGTTAAAACTTTTAATTATCTCTTAATTCTATTACCCACCGATAGAGGGCGATACAAAAAACTATTATTTCATTTTAAAAGGTTCACATCTAAATTCTACTTAAACTCTAAGTCATTTCAAATTTTAACTCGTGACTTTTAAAACATTTGATTGTTTTACACAATAATGTGATCGTTTGCTTTTTGAATGCTAATTAAGTTTATTTTTTTAAGTGTATCATTAAGAAATAACTTGAATATTAAATCAATTTAACCTTAAAAAAGAAACACAATATATTCAATCAGTTGTTATCAGTGCCTTTGTGATGTAATTACCGACGCATTCAGCTGTTAAGTGAAAGGATAATAATTTGATTCCATTCAAATACGACTTTTCATTTTATTTTTCTATGTTCTTTTTCTTACGTAGGGGGAAATTTCAAAAAGTAGCCAAAGTTGTAGTTTATATTTCTCAAATATCTTAAATCTCAACTAAACTTCGTGCTTAAAAACCTACCCTAAACTATGATTTTATGACTTGATCAGTAAATATGTTATCAGTGACGTCATGTGTGGGAGAAAAACCCATCTGAAATTCCTATGTCATTCCTATGTGTATATTGTAACATCATGTCTTATCTTGTGAGTGATTAAAAGTAACACATTTTCAATCAATTCTCATGTAGTTTAAGTAACTAATAATAAATACCTCGAGTTTATTTCACCAAAAATAAAATTTCTTTTAAAAGTAATGAAATTTTTCATGTTTTATATAATTTCAACAAATTTATTCACACTTTGCCTAAGACATTCAAAATGTTTAATAGTTGCTTATTTATTTTTTAAATAAGTTTTATTTTAAAAATGGAAAAAATTTACAAAGTTTTATTTTTTAAATGAGTGAGGTTAAAAAATTTCACTATTAAATTCCACTAAGTTGAATTTTTTTCAGGTATACTATTTCCACTGCTTTGAAAATGTTGTGTTGTTTTAAAAAAACTTTAACAATGTGTTAAGTCTGATTTTTAAAGTTATTAATTTTCCTTAGTTGAAAATATTATATAAGTGTAAAGTTATTATTTTTCTTAGTTTGAAATATTGTCTAAGTGTAAAGTTTACTTAAACTTAATTATTTTCTTTTGTCAATGTATCGAAATGTTTATTTGTTGCTTATTTTATAAAATGTATAACCAACTAGATATTTTTAAGTGTGTTAATTTCGTTAGGTCGAATTTTCTAAAATTTACAACCAACTAGATATTTTTCAAAGAAACTCTAACAATGTGTTAAGTCTAATTCTTCTTAAATTAAAATATTGTCTAAGTGTAAAGTTATTATTTTTCTACCTTCCATGTCTCGATGTAAAGGTGATAATCCTAAGTTTCCAATTTGCGGGCGAAAAGACATTAAAATATTTAAATGTTCTAGTAAAATGTGTGCTATCTGAAATTTGGTAGTTCAAACAGCTTCCGGATAAAAATCGTCTACACGGGTTAAACATAGCAATCATTTTTTCAACATACAAATCCACACATGTAAAGATGAGTCACTCATGCAAGCTGATAACAAGTTTAGGCAGGAAAATCGGCTTGCATTAGTCATTTTTTTACTCTTCGTTATCATGTTAATAGGAAGTGATCTTAGGATCTCATAGTTATGATAAGACAAACCACGTGATGTTAACAACAAAGTGTTATTCACAACAAAATTAAATTCTATTTCCTTAAAATAATTGTAATGGAAAGGATATCGTGACTATCTTGAAAAAACTTTAGGTAAGTCAATTTTTATTGTAAAACTTTTATATTATGTGAAATCTTTTTTTTAAAATGTCAACACACTCCTGTTTTCTCTGACACATTCAAAATACACAACATTAGTTTAAAAGTCACACAGTGTATGCTAAAGAAAACACTTTTTTCGCAATCAAACTATTTATTAATCATTTAAAATAATACAAATCAAATAAGCCTGTCATATTGAGCTGTAATCAATTCTAATTTCAAAAATTTTCATAATGTCCAATTAAACACTCGTTCTGTGAAATCTTCAAAGCCGTTGTACAACTTTAAAAAGGCATTCTCAGCATGTACATGTATGTTTTGGTCTGTTAATTCTAGTTTATATATTTTGCATATCATTTTGTCTTTTAATTCACTATAAGTTCGAACTAATCTATAAGCTTCACTATAAGTTCAAATAACAAATCTTTTAAACAGGGTGATTTCGCAATGTTAGGTAAAACTTTATGAAAAGTATCACAATGTTGTAAAAAATCCGATTCACACTTAAATATTTCACAACACTTTGCACATGAATATTGTTTACGAATCTTATGGGTCTTCTTGTGTATTAATAAGTCAGACATTCTTGAAAATATCTCGTTGCAATCACTACACTTGTATTTGGGCAATTTGTGAATCTTTTGATGATTACGTAAATCACTCTTTTGTGAAAAAACTTCAGCACACACCTCACAGCAAAAAGATTTTTCCTTTAGATGACTTTTCATATGAAACACTAAGTTAACTTTTCGAGGAAATGCTGTGTTACACATCTTACGCACATGGGGTAACTTCTGTTTCTTTAGTCCTGATGAGGTGAGTTTAACTTCATAATTCGAAACGAGTCCTTCTTTGGATAAAAGTGTAGAATCCATCTCTTGATTATTTAACTCTGGTGATGAGTGTTGACACTCCAAGTTGGTTACATCACCAACATAAGAATTCATAACTCGTTCCACAATAACTTAAATGAAAAATACAACCTATTACAACGATATCAGGTCACAGTAGAATGTTATGAACTCGTTTCATTGAAATTTATATAATGATAGAGGGCGCTCGTGTAAAAATACTAACTTTTTATTTGTTTGAAAATACTGACATTTTATTGGTTTAAAAATACGTCACGTGATTATTTCATCCTGTAATGTTATAAGTTCAATAACCACTTAATTCTTGCACAATGATTTAGAAAGTCTTACCTATCAGAAGTTCGTACATATGTAAGTAAAAATCCTTATTACTCTCGTATCTATTGCCTTTATAAATAATATTTTATTTATCAAACCACTTAATTTCTAAATGATGTATTCTAAAACGCTTTTTATGTCTTATGTATGTAAAGTCTACTAAAAGAGGGGGAAAAAAGACGGGGTGTGAAGTATTTGTAAAATTGAAAAACGTTAATTTATAAAAACTAGATTCCATTCCCTTTTTTTAAAATGTTGGTTGTATAAAGTCAAATCTATTGAAAATTTATTTTAATCGTATAACTCTAAACAAAATACCCGCTCTCTTTAATAAGTTAAATAGTCACTAAAAATTGTTCATTTAAAAGGAAAAAATCTTTAAAATTCTCTTATTGTATGATTTTATAAATAATATTTTGCACGTCAAATCACTTCTTAACTAAATGTAATAATCTAAAATGTCTTATGTAATGATCTAAAATGTCTTATGTAATGATCTAAAATGTCTTATGTGTTGTGGATGGTTGGTTATTTGTTAAAACCGATTATCTACGCTTGGGATATAGGTCACTCTAGGGGTCATTCTAAGGGCTCCTAACTCGTATTGACAAGGTTCGAAGAAAACTCCGAACGGTTAGGTCGACGAGCGCGAGAGAAGTTTAAACCCAAACGTCTAGTAGCTTTAAAACCAGAACCTCTCAGTCACTGGTCTTATGTGTTGTGTTTATATAAATAATATTTTTCTTCTTTAATCACTTAACTCCAAAATGAAATGTTTCTAAGACACTTTGTCATGTCTTAAGTGAAACATATTTAACTAAAGAAGGATGTAGTATTTGTGACATAAGTTATTCTACAGTACCCTTTTAAGAAAAAAAAAGCTATATTACAAGTCAATTAAAAAAAATTATATAATTAAAAAGTATATATATATATTGTTTAAGTATCCTAAAAACGATTATTTAAGTTAGTCCACAAATTTGTAAACTTAAAAAACGGAAGATGTAATGTAACACAAAGAAGTATGACAAATTTTTCCCCCATAAATGATTAGTCTCAATGACTTGAATTAATTTTTTCCCCTAAAAATGACACATTACTTTTAGTATACAAGTTTGTGAAACGGCTTTTATAAGAAAATATTACGCTGAATACAATATTAAACCTTGTAATTTAATTCAATAACAAAAATGCGTGGGTGTATAGCTTATATTTACATTTTTGAAAATCACTTTGCTTTCGTTTTTAAAATGTATAAACACGTTATTTTTGGTAACAAAACTCTATTTCGAATATAATGTTGTACAAGAAATGTACAAGAAAGAATTAGGCATACTATCTTCGTCAATCTCTATAAATAAAATTTCGTATAGAAAGTAAAAATTTTCCCTCTAAATTATTATTTCGAATATTGAAGTGATCTGTTGACAGAGTGTTGTAAGAGAAATGTGCTTGTAAATTAAACAAACAGATGTAATAGCATTCATATTAAACCAAAACTCGCGAATTACTCAATAGCTAAAGACAATTTCCTGCAGTTCATTAAAACTATGATAAAGATATCTCAACGCAGGTCTGAAGTAACCATCTCTCGCATTTAAAGAGATAACAACACACACACATCCTTGGTGACCTAAGATAAGACATGTGTGATACAGAAATTGCAGGTTCTAATGTCACTAAAAATTAAAATAATACGTAAAACACTACAAAAAAAAATATAAAAAATAATTTGAAACGCTTTAAATAAATTAAATTAAAAAAAAAAATGAAAACACTTTAAATAAAAAATAAAACAAAATTTCACCCTCTACAAAGAACAAAATCTATATGTCTAATCATGCACCTTCTTTATCTCTCTCATCTTAATTACTTCCGGTCTCACAAACCACCTGTCCTGTTCCAACAAGCTCCCAAACATGTTCCTAAAACATGTTTACTGCTTCCTGAAAACCCTTTTTGGAAAAAGCATGTCTAATCCCGTTTCCGATCTTATTTCCTGTCGCGTTTCCAGTCTAAAAATAAATTTCACGTTAAACTTTTATAAAGTAAAACAAAGTCAGAAAGATTTCCATTTTTATATTAGGTGTTAGTTAGCAAATAAAATTTTTATTTCAGGTGAGAAAAAAAAAAAAAAAAAATCGAACATTTTGCTAATATTACTTTCAAACTAAATTCATTCTGATAGCAGGATTCCTACAACTCAACTCCACTCGACTAGAAGGATTAAAACCAACAAAAAAAAAATTAAGCCCCCCCACAAAAATAAGCCCTCCCCCTCTCTCCCTTATCGCACTCACTTCCTGCCGCGTTTCTGGTTAAACTTCCTATCTACACTTCCTGTTCACTTCCTGTCTCAACATGCCTGTTATCACCACCTGCCACTTCCGGTTTCCACACCTGTCCCTTCCGGTGACCTTCACAGAGCACAGAAGGTCGACTGCGCGAACTGCGCTGATGTAGAACTCTTATTTATTATCTACTGTCACGATCCAGATTTAGATTTATCAGATCTGATTTAATTATACTCTGAATCTGTGTAATTAAATCGTCATAAAAGTCTCTAACAGTAACAGGGTCCCTTTCAGCTCAGATACAAGTTTGAGTCTCACCCCAACCCTCCACAACCGTTCACAGTTCTGATAATTGCTAATAGAAGAGAAGACAAGGAAAAACATTTAAACATAACTAAAACATATATCCAATGGTTGGAGTATCATAGTTGAGATTTTTTCCAATAGAGTGAAAATATGCCGGGACTCGAACCTGGGTACTTTGGTTTGCCGTACCTACTGAGCTATCCCGACGATATCCTGGACTGGCATATTTCACTCTTATCTGTTGGACAAGGCTCCGAACTGAAACGCTAATTTCATTCATCCGAGCTAATAACTATAGCACTGGTCCCGGCATATTTTCACTCTGTTGGAAAAAATCTCAACTATGATACTCCAACCATTGGATATAATTTGCCTAGTTGAATATACTTTCCTCTATTCATTATAACTAAAACATTTCTGGGAATAGCAAATGGCATAAAAAATATTCTATTTAAATTACATGAAAATTATGTAGAAATATTAAAAAAAAGTGCTAAGAAAATCCTTTGATCAAAAAATAATTTTTCTCGTTGAACTCAAAAGAGGATTTTGGGGGCCCTTTGGATGCGGGGCCCCCCGCGATTGAGACCATCGCGACTCTTTAAATTCCGCCACTGAGAATATCAATAATTATACTTCCTAAGATGAAAACCTGTATAAAGCGGAATAATTTTCGGTTCCTTTCGATTCCATTTTCAAGGTTTTAATGAATCAGTATTTGACAAAACTGATTACTTAGTTCAGTATTACAGATTATCTGATTATATACTTTAAATTTTAGAAACTTAGAAAAAATTCTTTTCGGAGGGGGGGGGGGGGGGGGGCAAAATCCATGTTTGCCCCGGGCGCCAAAAAGGCTAGTTTCGGCACTGATATGGTTGCATCAGCTGTTGCATATTCTGGGATCGCAGCTTTGTTATTAGATCAAGGTAGAATAGCCCATTCAAAATTCAAAATACCGCTGAATTTGAACAAAACATCTACGTGTGCCATTAGTAAGCAATCTGACCTTACTGAATTAATAAGAGAAACGAAGTTAATGGTCTGGGATAAAGCCCCCTTGATGAGTAAATTAGTATTTGAATGTCTAGACCGTATGGTTAAAGACATACAAAACAATGATTCGCTATTTGTTGGAATAGTAGTTGTATTTGCTGGCGACTTTAGATAAATTTTGCCTCGATTCAAACATATAGAATAAAATTATTTTATTAAATTTTGATTCTAATCTTACGTATACGTAATCAGGTCCATGTCAAGGGATGATGTCACACATAAATGATGCTGTCAATAATAGGGTTTAATAATAATAAAAATCTATATTATTATAAACCAACACATGTCTGATTATTGCTGAAGTCATTTTTATGGTAGCAACGAACTGACTAATAAATTTCGCTTTCACTGCATCTTTTTAAACTTCTAAAAATCGCACAATTTCAGTTTCTACGCCGTCGAATCGAAAAAAAAAATACAATTTCTTTGAAAACTATTTGAATTTACTGATTTTTTATAATTTATGGAATGCTTTCCAAGCTTGAATTAATTTTAAATCTATCTCTATCACGTGCAATCCGATTGCGAAAGACTAATCCGTTTGCATTTAAAACAATATAAATAGATCCACACTTATTTCCGGATAATATTACAGAACGAAATTAAAACTTCATCAAAATATAACTATAAAAAATAATATAATATAAATAAAATGCAAATTTAACAGACATGTTCTCGAACTACGCACCTAAGCATCAGTTGAAATTTTCAGAATAAAAAACCTGCAGTAACAGCGAAATCTTGGACGATTCCTTTGGTGGCCGTTAACTTCTGGCATACGGTTAATACAAAAGTATCACTTTATTAAATACTAGCTAATCCGCCCGGCGTTGCCCGGGCCCGAAATATTAATAATCTGTTCTATACGAATATGACTGAAATCTGTAAGGCTTTCGAAATCAAGTCGAATGAGGCAAACTTCGTCGTAATCGGGCTCATAAAACCCAAGATCGGAAAGCGCATCCTGGCAGTCGAAAGTACAGCTAAAATATTTAAGGCTATAGATATCAAGTCGAATGAGCCTAACCCCGTCGTAATCGTGTCCATAGAACCAGATATACTCCTATAGTTCCACTTTCCACCGCCAGGGGGCGCAGTCTGTTCTGGAAGAGGCCTTTTCAGAACACTTACACTTGACCCAACCAAATTTCCTAGTAGAATTGAAATTTAACTACAGGTAAACATTGCCAAAATAGCGGAAATCGCGAAAGTGGGTTACGTAATCGATCGGTTTCTAAAGGGTTAATGTAGATATTTTTTAAAACCCAACGATGCATTTTGAAGAAAATGAACGTGTCTATGATCTGGAGTCTACTGTTTGTCCGTACTTGCATTTCCCGAGTCGATGCCGATTTTTAAATATGGACCAAAAAAAGGAAATTCGCGTGAGTGAGTTTTGGAAAGGATTTTTTTTTCCGAAGGGTTAAAATTAATTTTTTTCAAAACGGATACCAGATTTTAAAAAACAAAGGGATATAGATTAGGCACGGTATTTTTAGTTTTTCGTATCTTGTTTATAAACGCCAATTCGGATTTTTAAAGATAGGAGAAATAGTTAAAAAAGCGAAATTGACTTACGGTTAATAAAAGAAAACTGCCCAGTTAAACTGACGGCATTGAGCTCACAGGCTATTCACACTAACTGTAAATTATATTCTTATTTCAAAGAATTTGAAATAAGCCCTCGAAAAATTAAGAAATCGACAATATATTAAGAGGGGGGAACCATCCCCCGTTTCTCCTTCTTATAATTAACCAATGAACCCATAAAACTAATCAGAGAAGCGCCTTACCACAATGAACCTATATACAAAATTTGAAAAAATCGGATAATTCTGCATGAAAAATCCATTTATCTAAATTAAGGGGGGGGGTTAGCCCCCCGTCCCCCCTTTATACTTAACCAAAGAACCCCCAAAACTAATCAGAGAAGCGCCTTATCACAATGAACATATATATAAAATTTGAAGAAAATCGGATAATTCTGCTTAAAAAACCCATTTATCCAAATTAAGGGGGGTTAGCCCCCCGTTCCCCCCCTTTATAGTTAACCAATCAATCCCCAAAACTAATCAGGGAAGCGCCTTATCACAAGGAACCTATAAACAAAAGTGGAAGAAAATCGGATAACTCTGCATGAAAAATTCATTTATCTAAATTAAGGGGGAGGATTCCCCCCCCGTTAGCCCCTTTATACTTAACCTATGAACCCCCAAAACTAATCAGGAAAGAACCTTATCACAATGAACCTATATACAAAATTTGAAGAAAATTGGACAATTCTGCATGAAAAAACCATTTATCTTAATTAAGGGGGGTTAGCCCCCCGTTCCCCTCTTTATAGTTAAACAATCAATCCCCAAAACTAATCAGGGAAGCGCCTTATCACAAGGAACCTATAAACAAAATTGGAAGCAAAACGGTTATTTCTGTCAAGAGTTATCGCGTTACGTACGTTCATACGTACATACATACATACAGAACGGGCGGGCACATAAGCTCTCAGGCTTTGATAGCCTGTGAGCTAAAAAAAGAAAACTGCCCAGTTAAACTGAGGGCATTGAGCTCACAGGCTATTCACACTAATTGTATATTATTTATAATAATTATTATTTATATAATTTATACTAATTGTATATTATTGCACTTATTTCAAAGAATTTGAAATAGCCCCTCGAAAAATAAAGAAATCGACAATATATTAAGGGGGGATCAACCCCCGTTCCCCCACCCCCTTATAGTTAACAATTGAACCCCCAAACCTAATCAGGGAAGCCCTTTATTACAATGAACATATATACTAAATTTGAAGCAAATCGGATAATTCTGCATGAAAAACCCATTTATCTAAATTAAGGGGGATTACCCCCCCGTATCCCCCTTTATACTTAACCAATGAACCCCAAGACTAACCAGGGAAGCTCCTTACCACAATGAGCCTATATACAAAATTTAAAGAAAATCGGATAATTCTCCATGAAAAACGCATTCATCTAAATTAAGGGGGGGAGGATAAGCCCCCCCTTTACCCTCTTTATACTTAACCAAAGAACCCCCTAAACTAATCAGGAAAGCGCCTTATCACAATGAACCTATATACAAAATTTTAAGAAAATCGCATAATTCTGCCTGAAAATCGCAGTTATCTAAATTAAGGGGGGGGCAGCCCTCCGTTACCCCCTTTATACTTAAACAATGAATCCCCAAAACCAATCAGGAAAACGCTTTATCACCATTAACCTGTATACAAAATTTGAAGAAAATCGGATAATTCTGCATGAAAAACCCATTTATCTAAATTAAGGGGGGATTAGCCCCCCCCCCCTTTCCCCCTTTATACTTAACCAATGAACCCCCAAAACTCTTCAGAGAAGCGCATTATCACAATGAACCTATATACAAAATTTGAAGAAAATCGAATAATTCTGCATAAAAACTCATTTATCTAAATTAGGGGGGGGGGTTATCCCCCCTTTCCCCCTTTATACTTAACCAATGAACCCCCAAAACTATTGACAGAAGAGCATTATCAAAATGAACCTATATACAAAATTTGAAGAAAATGGGATAATTCTGCATGAAAAACCTATTTATCTAAATTATGGGGGGTTAGCCCCCCATTTCCCCCCTTTATGCTTAACCAATGAACCTCCAAAACTAATCAGGGAAGCGCCTTATCACAAGGAACCTATAAACAAAATTTAAAGTAAAACGGATATTTCTATCAAGAGTTATTGCGTTACGTACATACATACATACGTACGTACATACAGAACCGGCGGGCACATAAGCTCTCAGGCTTTGATAGCCTGTGAGCTAAAAACGTTTTCGAAAGGGTTAACGTGATTTATTTTTTAAACTAAAGGTTTCTGCCTAAATCCGATAGAACGTAGATGTCTTTAGGTATGTTTGCTTTTTGTTTGATTGTTTTAGAAAGCCGATGCCAGATTTAATATATAGCAGAAAATCGGAATTCGCAAAAGAGAGTCCTGCGCACGTATTTTTTTGAAGGGTTAATATTCGTATTTTTCAAAAACAAATACATATGTCGAAAAAGGAATAAATGTAGATATTGTCTGGTATTTTTAGTTTTTCGTACCTGTCTCTGAATCGCCGATGCAAAATTTTAAAAATTGCCAAAATCGCAAAAATCGCAAAACAGCATACAGAAAATATACTTTTTCGAAGGGTTAATTTTTGTATTTTTTAAAACCAAAGGTGGCTTTGTAAAGGACAAAAACAGTTCTTTAATTTGGTGACCTTCGTTTTTCCGTATCTTTTGTTTTCCGGTAGATGCAACATGCAAGGCTCGGCAAACGGGAGAAAATAAAAAACACGAATTCGATGCTTTTTGATTATTTTTTTTTGAAAGGGTTAAATGTAAAATTTTTTTAAACCAACCAGATCGTTCGAGACGTAAAAGTATGTTCTTTTAGAATATGTAGACGGTTTTTCCGTAATTTTAGCCGTTTGTCCATGGCGAATTTAGAAATACTTTAAACAAAAACGGAATGTCTTCTGCTTTCTTTCTTCTGTTCCGGAAGATACGGAAATTGGTTTCTGCACATGCGTCAGCTCGCTTCAGAATAATGACTCTTTTATTTGTGATCTTTGATCAGTTTTTAATTGATAACTACTTTAATTTTCAAAATTTTAAAATTCTGAGGCTCAGGTATACCAGGAGAATGTTTGGACTACCTAAATCTAAATTTACAGACTTCTAGGTGCGCTAAATTTTCCTAGCCATCGCCAACAGACACACACACACACACACACACAGACACACAGAGCGAAACTTTCTTTTATTAGTATAGACTAGCTAACCCGCCCAGCGTTGCCCGGGCCCGAGATAATTACAATCTCAGAGAAAGGCGTTAACCCCCTCCCTCGCCATACTCGCAAATATAATGAATAATTTGTTCAAGAGAACCACCGTCACCTACATTAACGAGATCATTAAACAAGAACGAAAAATCATGCGTCAAGCATAGATTATGTAACACTTTCCAACGCTTCCAAAATAATTTTACGAATCATACTCTTTAATAAGCTAAAAGATAACATCTAAGTAATCCGAATACTTTTATTCAGCCCTGTATAGGATCTATAGATTTGTATATATACTACATAGGATGCTAAATTTTAGTTCAGTTAGGAAACACGTAGCACAGTTTAAAATTCTCCGTCTGGAGTTAAATAATACGGAAATGTGTTCCCGAACTTTTGTGCTTCCCTGTATAGGATCTACAGAATTTATACACACCACGTAATATACAAAAAGCGATTTAAAATTAAAATCGCGTTCAGTAACTTAAAACGCACTTCCAGGAATTATTGTTAACATACAGTAGAGAATTCTTTTGTGTGTCCTGTCAATGAACGATGACTGCTATACACACAATATTCTGTAGTAAGTCTCTTGTAATGAACCTTATATAAATTTCAATGCGTTTAAAATAGGGAAACATTATTTAAATAAACCGCAGACGATTTTTCTCCATAGACGTAATGTAACGGAATTCTTTTGACTGTCCCTGTAAAGTAAGTATAAGTGCTATGCACACCCTATTCCATATTAAGCTTCTTCTGATGCACCTTAGTGATATATATAAATTTCAATGCGTTTAAAATAGTGAAACATTATTTAAATAAACCGCAAATGATTTTTCCCCATAGACCGCAATGTAACGGAATTCTTTTGAGTGTCCCTGTAAAAAAACTATAAGTGCTACACACTTCCGTTGAAATAGGGAACATGCTATAGATAACGATTATAACATATAAAAATTGCAGGGCAATCCGAGCATATTTACGGGAGTTAGAGCACGGACAGACGGCAGACGGCCAGACGGCCAGACGGCAGACGGCCAGACAAACCGAAGTCATAAACACTTTTCAACTAGGTTGGAAAGTGTTAAAAAGGAATTACATTTTTCTAATTAGAACATAACGAAGACTCTACGCTAAAATAGTCGGCAGATGACACCCCTTCCCGACTTCAATTTCAAATCTATATCTTAATTAGTTACTTAAATTTTTGTTCATTAGTCAAAATTGGCAATTATTTCCTTTCATTTTCGCAAGCTAAATGGAGGGATCGGCCCGAGAAACAGATCTTTTTGTAGTTCAGTTTTTAATGAAAGCAGATCTCTGTCTTGCATAAGACGGATGCAGAATTTTTTTTACATATGCTCAGAAATTTTCAAATTGATATCTTAATTAGTTTTCTTAAAATTAGCTAATTAGTAAAATAATTTCGAATTTGTTCATTTCCGCTTGCAAACGATTCGTTTCTTTCGCCATTTTGATTTAAAAGATGTCATTTTAGAAGCGATGGTTAATGAGAATCTAATTAATATCTAGGCTAATTATCAAAATATTAAAATTCTGAGGGTCAGGTGCACCAAGAGAGGGTTTGGACTATCTAAATCTAAATTTACAGACTTCTATAGGTGCGCTAAATTTTCCTAGTCATCGCCAACAGACACACACACAGACACACAGAGCGAAACTTTATTTTATTAGTATAGATCGAAATTTTATTGGAATATATTATTGATATTTTACTTATAAAATTCTTTTTTACGTTGTTATTAAATATGAAAAATCTATTAGAATTAGAAAAAAATGGTTTTCGCCTATGTTCTGTAACCCGGAAAGCCCGGGTTAGATTCCCTAGTACATTTTAAAATCCAAAAATGCAGCATAGCAGTGCCACCTTTTATATGATTTACACGAAAACCTAATCAGCACCAACTTATGTCAAGGTCTAACAGAATGTGAAGTTTGATGAAATTCCGTGCATTTATACTTGAGATATGACAATCGCTAAAATCGTGTAAATCCTGAAAAATGCAGCATAGCAGCACAACCTATTTCGCTATTTACACCAAACCTATTCAGCAACAACTTATGTGAACCTCTAACTGAATCTGAAGTTTGATGAAAATCCGTGAATTAGTTCTTGAGATAGAGCTAGTGCAGAAATCGTGAATAATACAGCATAGCAGCACCACCTGTTGGGCGATTTACACCAAAACCTGATAAACAATTTACGTTAACGTCTAACAGAATCTGAAGTCTGATGAAAATCCGTGCAATAGTTCTTGAGATACGGCTATTGTGGTAATCGTGAAAAATGCAGCATAGTAGTGCCACCTGTTGGGCGATTTACATGAAAAACTAATCAGCACCAATTTATAAAAATGTTTAACTGAATCTAAAGCTTTATTAAAGTTAGTGCATTAGTTCTTGAGAAGAGTGCCCACAAAATTTCTGTCACATACAGACATTTTCTGAAAATAGTCAACCTTACAGGACCTTCAAAAATGTATAAATCCATTAAAAACCGGAAGTCGAGAATAAATTCACAAATCCAGTATTTTCTACTTGTAAAGATAGAAGAAAGTAATAATGAAATAAACAACACTTTTTAAAATGTTATGCTGATTAAAAAGTTTAGTGCTATCATTAGTGTTTTCCTTAAAATGGTTCTCAAATTCTCTGCTCAACAATGTGAAACTTTCTGGCACATTTTTAAACACAAAGCCATAAAATTGACAGGACTGACTATTAAAGGAATTTGGAATCAAATAGTGCTTCCCTTTTTAGAAAAATAAATTATTTATTGAGTTATAAGCGATTCTTGTCACGTGGCAACAAGTTTTTCCCTTTACTCGCGCTGCTGTTTTGAGAATTCGGCTCAAAACGCCGACTTTGACAGTATTTTCTGCCTGTAAAAAAAGTATGGAAAATGCCATTTGTTTCTAGTTTCTGAATTAGAACATCTGCCAATTTCATGTGTTTCCAAACAAAACAGAATTCAGAAAAGTATCAGAAAGTTCCTCCTTTGGATTTGAGAACAGCCTTAAGCGAAATAGCGGGAAAATATTAAGATGTAGCACAAGGATAAAAAAAAATTATTCATTAACAGAAAAAGGCCACAGGCAATATACTAAAGCAAAATTTATTCTAAAAAACATATTTTATATCTAGGAATAATATATTTGTTAGGTGATAGTATACTAATGATATATTAATTTATTTTAATCATCTGATAAAAACTGAATTTGTCCTGTATTTAAATTTACAAGTCTAGGAGTAGATTTCTTACAGTTTACAGTTATTTTGAAGCATTTAAAAATAATTTGCCAGAGAGAATTTTGTGCATCTCTCACGTTAATATCACACACTGCACCGAAAATAGAACAAAATACAACTAACCATTTTGTAAAATAAAGAAACAAAGGAAATGATATTCGAAAAATATTAACATTTTCCGACACTACGTATATAAGAATATTAATTTTTATTGTATTTTTTTTAACAACCGTAAATTTGATTCAAAGTGTTGTGTCAGATTTAATTATTTTTCAGCAATCGTGTAATGATGCTAATTTTTTTTTTTTTTTCTAGGAATTCTGGCTTCTGTAAACTGCTGCCTGCTAACCCACTGTAACATGTTTTAATAGTCTTCTACTGTATTTAATTATTAAATCATGGCTATCAAGGTCCTTTAGATTTCCTATATAAATATATTCCTCTCCTTTTTTTTTATATGTAAAAAATAATAACATACTTTTCTTAGTATATATATCTTAGTATACATGTGACATCTTGATAATGGTCATACTAAATATTTCAAAAATTGTAGGTCAGTTCAATTTAGTATTTAATCGATAATTACATGCACATTTTTTAAATTTAAATATAAATTGGTAATTTAAAAAATATATTGTTGTCTGTTAAAATTTACTTAATTATAAAGCATTCGAATACAAAAAAATGACAAATTATATAACTTCTCCTGAAGTAAAATAAGACATTATTGAAATGAATTATCTTATCGCCAATAAAGTAACAAAAATCAGTCTGCCCGGAGAGAGAATCGAACCCCTACTGTCAACAGAGAACCACAGCTTAAAACCAACGCCTTAGACTGCTCAGCCATCCTGACCTCACGCTTGTTTACTTTAAAACTGCATAAGCTTGTGTTGCACATGCGCATTTGTCTTTTTTGCACAGAAAAAATTGATCTTGAGAATTACCTTTCGGTTTTAATCACGGTGGAAGAACCTCCGGGGTTTTAATATATAGGATGTTTTATATTACCATTGAGCAAAATTATTGCATCCATGGTCTATATTTTAATGAATCTCAAAGGAATGAATCGCATATTGTTTACCATTGCTAATGCTGGATGATATGATTTTCAATGCAAGATATATCGAAAATCATGCATATTTGGATGTAAGTGATCACTCAAGTTGCTTTTTGTTTTTCACAATCCTTCTAAAAAGGTTAATCATATACAGCTTTATTGAAAAAATTAAATCTCTGAAAATTAAAATAAAATAACTGATTTTAACGAAAGATTATCGGGATCCGGATGAGTTCACTCTATAAGTGTTATACACTTAGCGGTATTATATACATAATTAAAACAAATCTTTTCCAATTTTTTTTAAAAATTTTAAATCAGGGTGGTCACAAATATCTTATGTTAAAATTCCATGATTTTTCCATGATATTTCCAGGTTAACCTTAAATTTCCAGGTTAGCGTTAAAATAATGAAATTTCCATATAAATAACATAACACATAAAGAATAAGCATACAGATGTAATTGAATGAGTCCATATTACAAGACATTTAATAAATTTAATTTTAATAGTAAAATTTTACAAAAAAGTATCAAAACTCAAAGTTTTATTCATTTTTTAAAAATATTTACTCTTTTATTGCTTTTATCTCCTCCATTAGTATTTCAATTTCTTTATTTGCTTTTACATTCAGCTTTATACTTTCAATTTTGTTATTAATTTCTGTAGTCGCCAATTTTATTCCTTTCTTTTTAGCTTCGGAAGCATCTTTTCCTTTTCATTTCTTTTACAGCATCAGCTAGAGCTCTGAACATGCATTTTTATAACTTTGAGTGAGTTCCAAGGAATCTCATAATTATTAACATTGCTTACGGATGACTTTATTTTGTCAATCAGGGTATCCTCTTTAAGATTGTTAATGAGACATTCTGAATTAATTCATAAACCTCTTTCTACATTGATATTTCCATGAGATAATACCATGACTACTTTCATGACAATATTTATACCCTAACAATCACCAAACTTATTAAATATATCTCTCCAAAATATGTCAATTCTGGAACCTTGGTGTTTATAAGCTTTCAGTTTTTCTTTGGTGTCAATGTCAAAGCATACCTTTAAATATTCTCTTTCAGCATTGTCGACTTCATTATCAGCTGATAAGTCTGCTGTCTACTAACATTGTCAAAAGATTTTTTATGCGTTTTTTGTTGAGTTTCATTTCTGGCTACATCTGGGTCAAAACAAGTTAATGCCTATGCTAGAGGATAAATAAGGGGGATCTTTGCAATAACTTTAAGCATAATGCTTTAGACGAAATACAGAATCTTTGCGGAATTGTAAAATCTTATAAGAAATTTTCTGTTTGTTTCTTTTTTTTTTTAAAGAAAGCACTCCATGTGACATAACCTACGTCAATTGTAGATGCTGATTTCAAGTTTTTATTATTAGACAAACCTATTATTTTATGAATACAACCATCAATAAGTACGCTCTCTTTAACAAATTTTGACATTATATTTCTAACTATTGATGTTAGAGAATTACAAAGAAAAGGTGCCATTGGAACATCTGTTTGATACTCTTTCAAAAAAAGTTCGACTTCCCTTGAGAGATTTGAAAAAAGCCAATTTGGCTTCTAAAAGTTCATTTTCCACAAAATTTGTCACAGTTTTGAAGCTAACACAAGCTGGTTCTTTTTCGTCTTTTCTTGCACACTGAACGAATTTTCTAATATGTGAAAAATTATCAATAGCACATTGATACACATGACTAACTATTCTTCAGCCACCTAATTGAACAAAATTTTTGGGGATATAGATCTAAATCTGTATATTCAGAATATAGAACTAGAGAAGCTGGTACATCTTTAAACAAATTATGGAGGCTATGGAAAAGACTGATTAATGACCAATTGGTCACTTGAATGCCTTTCATAAAGGCTCCATACAAAATATGTAAATCACAGGTATCAATGTTCAGTAAAATTGGGTACCAATCTTTGGCACACTCTAATTCAGCTTTTAAATCTTTCTAAAACTTTAAATTAACATTAGGTCCATCCATTGAAATCTGAACTATAGTTTTTAAGTTTAAAGAAGATAAAGCAGTTTTAAAGCTTTCTTGAATTTTATCAGATGTTGAACTACCTAAAAAAGTTGAAGTTAAGTAACATGCACATTACTTGATTTTCATCAAAACACCAAAATCTTACATTTACATCCATTTGAGCCTTTCTGTTATATTTTATTTAAAGATTCATCAAATCCTACTGTTATGTATTTACATTTTGATAATTTATCCAACAGTTCATTTTGAAAATATGGCGAGATTCCATATAGTACAGAAATATGCAATTTCACTCTTTCTCAATTTCATTTTCTATGCTATTTCGCTATCTAGAAAAAGGTTTTGAAATAGTGAAACACCCCTTTCTGACATTCCCATTGATTTATGTGTCACTACTGAATGAATGCACCATAATATTTCAGTTTTTAACACACTTTCATTAAAAAGTACAGACTTTAAGCCACAAGGATTGGAAACTGTTAATTGAGTTATGTTTTCTGCAACTGAAACATTTTCTGAAATGAGAGTATTAGCAATGTCCTCACTTGATGAAAAAGAAATGGAAGGTACAGATGTTTTAGATGAATTTGAACACAATGAACCTGCAATAGATGATGGAAAGGAATTGGATGAAACCCCAACACTCATTGATTTAGATGAATCATTATTATTGATGCTCGTAAACGTCTCTGTGTGTGTGTGTGTGTGTGTGTATGCATCTGTACCTGGATAAAGTCTGCGAGCGTAGCGAGCAGCGAAGCGCTTTTGGTGTAAAAAAATTCAGAAAAATCCGGGCCTTCAGGAATTGCAGTTTCGAAGAAATCGGCCCTTAATTAAGGGAGTTATTAACGAACAAAACTGTTTTAATTACTGCAAAAGAAATCTACGTCATAAGTATTCCGCGCATGCCCAGAAGAGCTAAATCCTCATCTTCCGCAAAAAGAAGGAGGAAAGATCGCTTCGGCCAGTTTCATTTTACGACTGTCTAAACTCGCCGATGGCGAACCGACAGAAATACGAAAAAACCGTCAACATATTCTCAAAGAACGTACTTTTACGTCTCTAACGATCCGGTCGGTTCGAAAAAATTTCGATATTAACCCTTTCAAAAAAATAATCAAAAAGCATCGAATTCGTGTTTTTTTATTTTCTCCCTTTTTCCAAACCTCGCATCCGCCGGACTAAGAAAGATTCGGATAAACGGATTCACCAAATAAAAGATCGGACTTTGTCCTCTCCAATGCCACCTTCGATTAAAAAATATACGTCAGTTAACCCTTCGAAAATGTATATTTTCCGTACTCCGTTTCGCAATTTTGGCAATTTCGACGATTTTCAAAAATTCGCAGCGGCGGTTCCAAACGAGTGAGGGAAAACTAAAAATACCAGACGAGATCTACATTCTTTCTCCTTTCGAAATCTGCGATCGTTTTTGAAAAACACAAATATTAACCCTTCGAAAAAAATTCACGCGCAGGACTCACTTTTGCAACTTCCGATTTCCTGCGATTTTTAAAATCGCGCATCGGCTCTCTAAAAGAACAAAAAAACAAACAAATACACCCAAGTACATTTATGTTCCTTCGAGATCACGAAGAAACCTTTAGTTTAAAAAAATATTTTAGTTAACCCTTTCGAAAACGTTTTTCCGCAAGTCTCTTTCGCTTTTTCAGCGATTTCTGCAATCTTTAAAAATTCAATTCTGGGCTTCTAAACAAGATACGAAAAACTAAAAATACCGAGCCTAATCTACGTTCTTTTTCTTTTTAAAATCTGGTATCCGTTTTGAAAAATTCATTTTTTAACCCGTCGAAAAAAAATCTTTTCCGAAACTCACTAACGTGAATTTTTGTTTTTCGGCCCATGTTTAAAAATCCGCATCGACTCGGAAAATGCGAATAGGGACAAATAAAATACACCAGTTCATAGCCTGGTTCTTCTTCTTCCAAACGTATCCTTTGGTTTTAAAAAATATATACATTAACCCTTTAGAAACCGGTCGTTCCCGTACCTCACTTTCGCGATTTCCTCTAATTTGCCAATGTATACCCCCCCCCCCCCCGCCACAGGAATTTTTTATCGAATTACACAAATTCCGAGAGAAGAGGCTAAAAGTGCATACATTCAACTATAGAAAGACGCCTTCGACTTTAAAAAATTCGATTATTATCAATTTAAAAAAAATTCTTTTGTGAAACCCGTTTCTAGAAATAAGCGTTTTTCGGCGCAAGCCCAGATTAATCGAAGTGACATAAGTGACTTTGCTTTGGCCGTAATTATCTTATTTATTAACGATTTTAAATCAAATATCGTTGTTCATTTTGCGTACAGAATTGAATGAGCTTTCCTAACATATGATTTACTTTGAAAAATAATTATATTTTCGTGGTTAAAATTCTATTCTACTAGGATATTTGTATTCTGAAGCAGCCGATTGCACTGCAAATACTTGCTCTATTTACTTTTTTCGAAAGCTTCAAAAGATATCAAAATATATTTCTTTTTTTCTATTTTTTATATATCGGATTCTATATAGTTTAACTTCCGCTTTATGATTTTGTGTTTGTGTGGGGGGCGCGATATATTTAAATTTGTCGTTTTAAAAGGCATCCTTTTTTCTTTTCGTCGGAAAGAAACGTTGCAATTGAGATATACAAAATTTCTATTTGATGGATCAGAGATTATACGATATGTAAACAATCAACTTCATGTTCGATCGCAGTCAAATAAACCAGAGGGTCAACACAGGAACATTTATTTTGAAAAGTTTTAATATTTTTTAAATACCGTATTTTCGGGTGTATAGCCCGCACCCAGTGTATAACCCGCACCCCTAAATCGAGCAGTAAAGTAAAAAAGTTCTTGTATAAGCCGCGGGGCTGCATCGATGTATAGCCCGCGGGCTATACACCGTCTACAAACGTATATTTCGATCAGGGTTTGAACAGGTTGGCCCGATTGAACACGTATTATGATAAAAAGCCGATTATGGAAATATTGGCTTATTTTAACATTTTGAAGGTCACTATAAAACATGTTTAATTTTGAAATTGATCTTTTTAATATCGCATTTAGACGGATATAAACTGAGTAATTTAATTTAAAAATAGGTGAATTTTTTCTGGTCAAGTATTATTATATTTAAATTGAAACAAAATAACAAAACAGTATGAAAAAAATAAAAAATCACCTGGCGTATTCAGTACACTACGTGTGTAGTTACGTGATTAATTTTAGTACTTGTATTTGATTGTTAATTAAAACTATTAGACCCACTTGTACAAAATTTTAAAGGAATATTTTTAAATATTTATTACTCTTCAATCATAAATAGCTTTAAATCATGTATAATTAAAAATCAATCCTATTTCATAAATATTGCAGTGTGCGCAGGACAACACTCATGTAACTTAAGGGGACCAGAAAGGTTTAAATGGAGAAAATGGAACAAAGTTACCTTTGTCTATTTACATTATCTCTGTTTGTGTAACGATTTAGTTAGAAGTATTTGTGGTGCACATTTTGCGCATTTGTTAACCCGTTTTTAATCTAAGAAACGTCGATCAATTTGTGAATGCTCCTTATTTTTACTGATGAAATAACCTTTTGAATTTTTGAAAAAGTGGTATAAGTCAATATTACTTAGCAAAATTCGGTTAATTGTCTGAGTGCAACGAAGACTCATACACAGCGCAGTATTACTTTGCCCCATATATAGCTACGATGGATATTAAAACCTTTCGTCAAGCATAACTCAAAAAATATTTAACGGATTTAGTTCAAATTTTTACAGCAGGTACCTATAAAGGTGACAAAGTCGTCTATTTATTACCAAGAATAAGTGACAAACCGTTTGGAAGTTATATTAAAAAAATAGATAAAAAAGCACAATTAAAGTACATACGTCACTAAATTTTGTGCGTACGTCATTTTCACCGGCGGGAGATTTTCGTAGTCAATCGGAATTGAAAATTTCATGGAATACATGGAGAAAAAAATGTGCAATCACTAATATTCAGCACAATAAAATATATTTCAATTTAATAAAAATGGAAAGTTAATCTGGAATTTTTTCTGTTTGAAAAGTATTATAGATTAGTAAGAGTAGTATTAGTATTAGAGATTTGGCGTAAATCACAACATTAGCAGCTTTTTTATTTCGCGTGTGAATGTTAGGAACAATTCTTTGATGTTTAAATAAAAGGTTTCGATTCGTGGCATTATTTCTTATTTTCTTTTCCTTTTTAGTATTTTAAATGGAATTAGTGAAAGACGTGTATTTTTAATGAATGTATTTCAAATGAAATCAGTGAAAGATTTATGTTTAAATGAAATGAATGCAATATGACGACGTTATGAGAAAAATATTTGGCGATTTATCAACTGCGCAAAGTTAACATAAAAGTACCAATACATATGTGGGTACTTCTCTATTATCCCGTCGACCACTTTTCATAACAAAAAACTATCGCCAAATAAACGGGAGAACGTTGTCATTGAAATATCAAAATACATAAATAAATAAAATATAAGAATTTAAGGACACAATTGTTATTTTAATGAATGAAATAACTAATAAATCAGTAAAACATAATGAAAAATACACGCAAATGTCGCGTTAAAAACCACTTGATGACGTAACAAACACGTATAATGCTTCTGATATGAAGTAAATGGGACTGCATTTTTGGCGTTTAATCTAACAGTTTGGCGATAGTTTTTTGTTATGAAAAGTGGTCGACGGGATAATAGAGCAGTACCTCTATGTGAAATGAAACAAGGCACAGATGTCATATACGCACCACGTTGGCGCGATTTTTCCCTCCACCAGCTTGGGGAAAACTTTGTTTTTGAATATTAGTTACAAATAGTGTGACAAATAGTACATGTGATTTTTTATTTCAATATAAAAATAAAATAACGTAATAAATGAAACAGCTTCTATTATTTTAAAAAAGGAAATAAAAAATAAATAAATAATAGTTTGATATAAATAAAGGCGCGGATGTCATATACGCACCACATTGGCGCGATTGCAACAAAATGGCAATTTTATGCCTCACATGGTAACCCGGTTATTTTGTTTCAATTGTTGTTTATTAACTTTTATTTTTTATTTTAATTCTATAAATTGTTTTTATTATATATATCAATATTTATTTATATCAAACTATCATTTATTTATTTTTATTTCCCATTTTTGAATAATAGGAGCTATTTCATTTATTACGTTATTTTATTTTTATATTGAAACTAGGGGGCCTACCCCCTGCGAGCTACGCTCGCCAACCCCCGCTCAGACTTCGAGGCTTCTAAAAACATGACAGCGTGCTTTGTTTTAAAAATATTGGTAAATCTGTAATTGGGTTGCCATGCTTTTAACGTTTTAATGGGGCATTTTTTTATCATCATGGCCTCATACACAGCTGTTGCGACAACTGACGACTGTTTTCGGGATTGATAAGTAAAACCAATTACAACTTGAAAACCAGCTTGTATAAAATGCTTAGGTTTAAATTGTGGCTACCTCTCGGACTTTTATAACAGCGATCTGTTTTCTATTCTTCCTTTGCGTTTAAGGATGAGAAAAATTCCACCTGCTTGTGAATAACATTAAGAACCACGGTATTGAAAAGTACTATGTTATAGACATTTTCAGTAACAGGTTTTATTTTCTCTCTATTTTAGTGCACCATCATGCATATTTTCATGTTATTTTAAATATGTAAATTATTTATTTTAATTAATATGTATATACGAATTTTCTAATAATTATTTATCATACAAAGTTAATTAAATATTTTGTGCATGCATGCCTGCATTTATTCGGCATCAATTGATGAGATATTTAAACAAATTTGCTATCCGCGATACTTTTACATCATGTTATGTCACTTGAATATTGTCCATCGGGAAAAATCGGGTACTTTTCCAGTATAGGATCCTTTGCTTTTAGGTTTGGCGTAATTCGAGCTTCAAAAAGGGATAGATTCGTTAATATACATAGATTTGTTGCCAAATGTTATGAAAACAAACCCAATGAACTTTTGGTGCTTTTCTATTATAGGGGTCTTGACGCTTTTTTAAAAAGCTTGGCGGAAAAAACCAAGCAGGATATTTTATTCTCCTTCCGTTCAGTTGGGCAATTATTATTTTATATATTCGTTTCAAATATCCGAATTAGTGATTTTATAAATTCAATTAAATTTTACAAAAAAATAACAAAATGATATCAATAAATAATAATTACTATTAATTACTTTTCCCCACTTTCTTTTGCGTTTACATAAATGACGTCATTTGGACGAATTTATTCAAAGTATTTTCAGTTTATAAATTAAATTAAATGCTGACAGACGACTAAATCCTGACGATAGAAATGTGATTTTTTTTTTTCAAATTTTTCTGAAAAACATAATTTCATCACAATCTTGTCTTCATTATCGATTGAAATAAAAGATAAATTCAATTTCAATTTGAAAATGACGAATAAAAAGAATACAATATTCCCTATCGGGATCCTGTTCAATTTTTTTTCCCTTTTTTGTCACAAAAAAACTGTCTAATTAGTTGCCATCATTACAGAAATGTCATTAAAATTAGAAAAAAAATAATATCTCAAAAACTAATTCCAATTTCAAAATTCTATTACCAGTTTTGACATCCGCGGATTTTTATGGACAATTGGTATTAATTTCACCATCAAGCGTTCAATATTTTATTAAAAATAGCTCTGAAACATAATCAGTCGTTTAATCAGCCGTTTCATAAAATCGTTTCATAAAATCGTTTCACAAATTCGTTTCATTAGGATTTTATATATATAGGGTAGATAAAAAATTACATGCTATTATTGTATGGTATTTGTAACTAATATTCAAAAACAAAGTTTTCGCCAAATTGGCGGGTGAAAAATCGCGCCAATCTGGTGCGTATATGACATCTGTGCCTAAATTAATATTGATATACATATAAAAATAATCTATAGAATTAAAATAAAAAATAAAAGTAAACAAACACAACAAACAGTTTTCGCCAAAGGGGCGGGGGAAAAATCGCGCCAACGTGGTGAGTATATGGCATCTGTGCCGGGATTTTTACCCTTTTATCTGTGCTTTCGGAAATATAAAAAAATTAAAAAATTCTTATATCAGGTGTATAATGTTTTGCATTTTTATACGGACCACTTCTCCATTTTAAGATTTTAAATGCTATTTATATCAGATATTTCTTTCTTGAGATTCCCACAAGTTTTTTCCGGTAATTTTTTTAGTTCGCTTATTAATTGTTTACAATTTGCCCCCCTGGCAATAACAATTATTTATCACAAAAAATGGGTACTTCTCTATTATCCCGTCGACCACTTTTCATAACAAAAAACTATCGCCAAACTGTAACGCTAAATAAACGGGAGAACGTTGCCATTGAAATATCAAAATAAATAAAATATGAGAATTTAAGGACACAATTGTTACTTTAATGAATGAAATAACTAATAAATCACTAAAACATAATGAAAAATACACGCAAATGTCGAATCAAAAACCACTTGATGGCATAACAAATACGTATAATGCTTCTGGCATCAAGTAAATGGGACTGTATTTTTGGCGTTTAGTCTTAGTTTGGCGATAGTTTTTTGTTATGAAAAGTGGTCGACGGGATAATAGAGAAGTACCCAAAAATGGTTTAGTTTTGTTAAATTTGTTTGTTATGTATTTTCATTTCTTATTAAAATATCGAAAATGGCAATAAAATTTTATTTTAGCACCGTACTTAATTTTTCAAAATGGCTCAAAAACATGGTTTAATAAACGTATATTTGTAAATATTTTAAAAAACATGTTTTTCCGCTCTCTAGAAAAATTTCTAAGATTCTACAACTGTCTTTGGCACCAACCAGTACATGATACGGAACTTTTCCCTATTCAGATACACAGAAGAGGTTGGTCACAAACAAGAGTAATGCTAGCAACAATATTGTTTTAACTCTATAAGAGTTAGGAACAATAATGATATTAAATTCCCCGATTAGCTTAGGGCCCGATTACGGAACTTTCTCCTAGAAAAAAAAAACTGTAGAAGTCTTTTACATTTGTTTCGAATGAAGCTCGATCAACAAAGTATTAATTGATAATACAAACAACACTAATATTAACATGGGGGCAAAAGTTTGAATTTAAGTGTATATATTTGGAACCCTCCCCCCCCCCCCCCAACCACCCACCAAAAAAAGAAAAAGAAAGTTACAGAAATGAATTTAAAATGGCGTGAAGCCACCCTTTCTGACATAAGAAATTGGCTGCGAATCCGATTACGAAACTTTCACTTAACTTAATAACATGTATCTAATAGCCCTGAGGACAATTCCCCTTCCCAGTTATACGGACCTTGGGGCTTTTTTAAAAAGCTTGACGCAGTTCGGGTTGAAGAAGTTGAGATTTACTGTCAAATGACATAAACTACTATGAAAATAAAACTGGTGAATTATTATGCTGGTTTATGTATGTATTTAAAAAAATTGCATCTGATTACACTCTTTAGATAAATTACTCCTGTTTGCATTTAATAACAGATAAACGGCTTCCGTTTACTAAATTGTTTAAATATTGGGAAGAGTTGGCGAGAGATAGATAGACGTGTAAACAAACGGGTAGACAGACGGGTAGAGAGACGGATAGCGACAGAGATAAGCTAACGGGTAGCGAAACGAATAGACAGAGGGGTAGCGAGGCAGGTGCAAAAAAGGGTTGACAGAGGGGTAGTGAGATGGGTAGGGAGACGGGTAGCGTGGTGGATAGAGAGACGAGTACAGAGACGACTTGACAGACGGGTAGAGAGAGGGGTTTATAGACAGACAGACGTGTTGATAGACGAGTAGTGTAACGGGAAGCGAGACAGGTAGAGACACGATTAAAGAGTCGGGTAGAAAGACAGACGGATACTGAGACGGGTATACAGAAGAGTAGAGAGACAGTAGACAGATGAGTTCGGAGAGAGACACAGCTAAGACATACGAGTAGTTAGACTGGTAGACACGTTTGTAGCAAAGCATGTTATCAATGTGGTTTGAAGTATACGAGTTTCTATAAATAGTTATACAAATAAACAAAGGAAATTTTTTTAATTCAAATATTAAATATTTGATTTAATATTTCAATATTTAATATTTTATTTTTTAATATTTTATTTAGATATTTGTCACAAAGAAAATGTTGCAAAAATTAAATTAAATTTGCGTTAAACTACGCTTGCTAAAATACGCTATTGGCTGCAAATCTGATTATGTGACTTTAAAAATATCGTTTTAAAAGATCCGGCGGTTTTTTTTTTTAAGTTTTGAGCAATTCCCGCTTAAGAAAATGAGATTATTTGCCAAATGTTATAAAAAAATGCATATGAAAACATAACAATATATGAATTTATATATGATATTTTGTAATTATATCATTTAATTTGCTATTTTTCATATGTTCTATCTTTATCTATCTCTTGTCTATCATATGCTGTATATTCACTTAGATTCTTGTTGATATCTTCTTTATATCGTAATTGTTAACTTTATGTTCTCAGCAATATCACTCAGACTAATCCCTTTGAGGGAAGTCCTAGTTTTTAAGATACAGATATGTAATTTTTAAGTTTGATCGTGGATTAAGAGCCTTGTAATTAATTTAGACTACTATTTGTTTTTGCATTTATTTATTATTTTTTATATAAATAAGAATAAAAAAATACTTGTTAAATTGTAAAATACAATAACAAAAGTTTTAATAGTATACGACAAATTAATCTTGAGAAACTAGTTTTGCCAGGATTTTAAAGTGCGGGTTCCATAGTTTTAAGTCGTAATTTTTTGTACATACTTTTAATTACAGTATCTTTCTTACTGGGAAAAATAAATAAAAATCTGTAAGAAATTTAAAAAAAATGTTTTAGTAAAAAGTTCAAAATTCATTAAAATTAATAACATTTTATAACTTGAAAAAAAAAAAGCTTATTTTTTGAAAATAGTTTGTAGAAAATTTAATTCCTTTTATTATTTTTTTTAAGAAAAGAAAAAGAAACATGTAAATGCGTTAACTTATTTAAAAGTTATCGTGGCAAAACTGCTGAAAAACAGCGTTCGGAGTTAAGTGAGTTTAAAGTTTTACCTTCGCAAGTATCGCAGGTTTGCACGGCTCGTCCGACCGTAATTTTGAGAATTTTCCTATTGGACTAAAAAATAATAATTAAAAAAATACATTATTTTCTTCATTTATAATTTTTTTAATACTTAAAGAAACAGCGTTTTATTAAAATGACCTGTTATTGAAAAAAAAAGTCTCGTATAGTTTCAATAATAAAAAATAATTATTCTTAAAAGTCGGATATTTTAAAAACTGGAAACAAACATAATTTTATGAATATTAGCAGAGGGACCTAAATTTTGTTATTTCATTTGCATACATTTACTAAGCAAGACGATGAAATTTCACGAAAAACTGGTTAGCCATTTTCACGAAATCGTATATGCAATCTGAAAATAGTTGATTTGAATAAAACTAAATTTAAAAGAGAATATTCCTTATGTCGTAAATGGTGATAGCTAAAGTACAGTGCCTAGAATATATAGCGTGGAAAACGGCTACAAAATAGTGCTAAAAAATTTAATCTAATAAATGTTGGACGATGCTGAAAAGATAACGGGTCGATCGCAGCGATATCTTCTAGCAGTGCCGTAGACAGGGTGGAGGTCAGGTGGTTTGGATACCACTAATTTTATAAAAATATTTTTGCCTTATCTAATCGGAGAATTTTCTGCGATATTGAAGACGAAGAAACCTTTATAATATTACTGTATTCCAGAGAAATTGGACTCCCCTCTCTGGCTACGCCACTGTCTGCTAGCTCTTTTAAACCCAAACATTCTTTAAGAATTGAACTGAGAAAACGTTTCAGCTGGTGGTAAATATTTTAAATAATTAAATTATACCCTATTTCCTTTGACTTGGGTAGTGATTTCCATAAACTTTGAAAATATGAATGATATTGATCATGGCCAAAAAAAGTGATACGCATTATTTTGTGCTTGGTTGCAGTACTCGATACAAGACAGCAAACTAGAAACTATGCCTATTTAGCATACCAAAGGATGAATCTCTGCTAGAAGAGTGGAAAAGATTAATTCCCTGATATGATAAAAAACTAACTTCAAAATCAGTTGCATCTGAAATATACACTTACAAGAAGATTTTATTAACAGAAATTTTGGTCATGTTGTCAATTGTGAAACGGTTACTTTTGCTTGAGGTAAATCTATTGTTATGAATTTTGTATATATCTGTAAATATTCCATTTGTTTAAATTTATTTTATTTCATTATTGTGAAAATTGCAGTATTATTAATGTATTTCCTATTGAGCATCATGTAACTCAACGCTAAAGGCCTCAGATGGTTTGCAAGGAAAACAACCTTACACCCTCATCTTTATAATGGAAGTCTATGGAAAAATCGCCAAGGAATGGGTTTATCGCCAAGTTGGCGATGGTTTTGGCGACTTATTTTTGTCGCCATGGCGACGGATTTGGCGACTTTTTGTGCAACCACCCCCCCTTATACCTGTACATTGGGATCCTTTCTCGCTTAGGTTCTCTATCGAAAGTTAAAGCACTTTCTGGTAATTTCTAGCATCTGAAGGCTCTGGAAAATTCTACAGTTATCTTTAAAGCCTATATAAGGGACCTCCACCAGTTCAGTTCAGTTAGTTGTCTGTCAACTGCGATTGAATTCATACGAGAGGCTTTGCATTGAGAACTGTGTTTCTCGGATCGATTTTGTCGTTGATACGTCGTATTGAACACATTGTTTCTGTGTGAAATTTTGCTGTGCTTTTATTGGATTTGAAGATTACTGAATATCTTGTAATTTTCAGAAGATATTGGTGTTCGTATTGCACTGTTTATAGTGAATAAAGCCTTTTGATTGTTCTTATATATTGGCATCAGTCCTTTCGAACCCCGAACGCACAACACTATTTTTAAAGCAGATGTCGCTGCGATTTGTTGTTAATTATTGTACCGCATTGTTGCACGTTTATCGCCTACAATGTTTTAGCACTTATTAAAGCATTACCCAGTTTGGCGTTTTCTAAATTCCAAAATTTCGCATTCATACCACAAATTTCCTATAATGTTCTTTTCGTTACTTAATGGCAGATATTTCGTGACTTCTTAAAGTAAAAATTCTTGTTTCAGAATTTCCGGTTTGAATTCGAAAATTTTGAATTAAAAAACGGTAAAACTGTTTTCCACACTATGTATTCTAGGCGCTGTAGCTAAAGTTTCTTTTACCAACTTTTATTTTTACACGAAGTTCTGAATGCAGCTTTGATTAAAATACCTATTTCAAAACAAATAACTTTATTGTGAATGAGTAAAACAGTTTTCTATTCTTTGGTCCGTAGGTACACAACTACTTAAATAGGCATTAAATGTGAGTGTAACCTGACATTTTGTTTAAAGTGATATTATAAAAAAAATTTCCAACTTAGGTGAGAATGTAATAGGTAGTATTTCTTACGAAATCTACCTAAAAGAGGGATTTTTTAAAACCATTTTAGATATCTGTTCATAACATTTAAATAGTTTAATGGGTAACACCACTTTGACGCCCTAATATTTAAGGCTGTTTTGGGATTATTATTATTATTATTATTATTATTATTTGTTTTTTTTAAGTGAGTTATTTGTAAAATCCACTTACAGTAATCTATAATATTACATATATTAAAGTAGAAAATTGTATTTTTTTAGTTCATGTATTAAAAAATAGCGGTTTGAGTGATGATGGGTGGCAGTACTTTATAAAAGAGGGTCAAAATGTGGTCACGATAACTCATCGTAGACTTGACTTAAAACAATATAAGAAAGTTTCTTTAGTCAAAAAGCTAGTAAAATACACAGCCATTTAAGTATAAATATGCATTTTTGGTGAAATGGTATTCATTAAAACTCAAATGCAAAATTTCAACTGAAACTTTTGTTTCGTACAGTTACAGAGAAACGCGATCGTTCGTTGTTAAATATATCGATTAATATATGATATACTATCTATAATGTATAACATCTATAATATACAACATATAATAATATATAATGTCTATTAATATATCGAATCAATCCCACATATTTCACTAGAAAATATGTAACGATTAATCTTCAAAAAGATCAAGTTTATTGATTGAAAACTGGCGGAGCTAGAGTGTCCAATGATTTTGAAAATTGCTGTTCTTAATTTAAAAAAAGCTTAAAGTTTTTGTTACTGTTTACTGGCTGCGGCGCACTCTGCTTCTATAACTTCAAAATTATCCTTCCGCTTTCTATACAGATTTCTGGCTAATAAAATATGACTTTCATCTGTATAAAGAGAACTTTAATCAACAAAAAAGTTTTTTAAATTTTGGACAGGTCAAAATGGTGATACTCTTTAATTTGTTTTATTAATTCCTTATTTCACTTAATTTTAGTTGGTTTCTCTATCATGTACAAACCTAGTTACTTCTTTTCTTTTTAGTAATTTCCATTGAAACTACTTATATGAAAGTTTACACGGTACGTACTACCACAATTTTCATATAAAATTTTTCGCCTTGTTTAATAGCAGAACAACCTTATAAATTATGCGATTAAACACAAAGATTTCTTATTTAAATTAGAGGTGCCACACTGCTTGGAAATTCCAAGGAGTGCACCTACATCGTCTCTTATTTATTAGTAATAGTACTTTGGTCAGCTTTTGCAGAAAATGCTTCACATGATTATGATTGGCCTGCATATCACTTATTATTACTGTTTCTCAAACTTTGGAAAAGTACCCAGATCATTACAAAATGTTAGTGTATTTTGAACTATTCGTATCCAAAATGTATGGAGCAATAATGATTGTTTCGATGGTATATATTTTTTTAAATATTATATGACTAATTCTATTTTTTTTTCTTCAAAACGTTTCTAACTTGTGACAAGAAAAAAAAAAGTAAATTAAAAAAAAAATCTTCTCTTGCTACATATTTAGCCTTACAACAGCATTAGAAAGCGTTATTTTAAGTTAAAATGTTATCTGGGATGCGCTTAAATGCATTTTTAGATATAAAATTTTACTGTCTAGAAGTAATTCATATAGTCGATGGAATCTATATGAATTTAAAAGTCGATAATGAATATATATATATTTTATGTTGATACTTCCTGATACCATTTATATTATATTGATTAATCTACGACTAATATTAACCGTTCAAAAATAAAATATACGTTTAATGCAGTGTCGCCATTTGGGAGGCTAGAGGGTAGAGCAAATGCCTTCTTTTGGAATTTGGTATTTTAAAGTGTATCAGGGGGGGGGGGGGGGTTGTCACAGATCAGATTTTTAAAAAAGGGTCTTAAATTGCACAAAAGCTAAAATATTTTGTTTTATTTGATTAAAATATAAGCAGTAGGTATTAAATAAATACTTTAAGCAAATAAATTAATAAATATCAATGTTTGCAAACGCCTTGCTATTGCAGATTTCGCATAGTGAAGCACATTTATCAATAATGAGTATTTTGGCTAATTTTATAAACAAATGTCAAAATAAAACTGTACAGATTTCTTGTTTCTTAACTATGCATAATAAAATTAAAAGATTTTTGTTTCCCCCCTCATTCAAGAAAGTTTTCAAAAGATTGTCCCTGTTTTACCGATGTGGATGATTTCAGACGCGCGAACAGAAATCAGGTGGAAAGTTCAATAAAGTAACATGTTAACGTTTCGATTTTATTTCTATCATACTTTTAACTTTTTCATTTAAAATGAATTGATGAATTCAATTAAAATTTAATTATATTTTCAATATTAGAAAATTCTATATATAGATTTTCTAAAGTACTATCAACACCAAATTTATTTTCTAATACAGTAAAGTTTGTTTATAACAGAATCATGCTATCAATGAAAAATAAATATAGTCCTGCCAAAAAAAAAAAAAAACTACATGCAATTTTCTAAGATGGAAAACCTGTCTAAAACGATATTCTTCACTGGTTATTTGCGTTTTCGTCTATGCGCGTTTTATTGTATCATACTTATGGTGTGCGCCCACACTGGAGTTATTACAGGGGCCCACGGTCTCTCTGTACGGTCCTGATCGTACGTGTAAAAATACAAAAAATAAAAAATAAATAAAAAAATAATAATCTTCTTTGTAGTAGCACGAGTTAGTCGAACAGAATCGGAAATGAGACGAACAATGAGTGTTAATTGTTTAACTTTTGCCCTGACCCGCCTGATTGGTCCCTGAAACCTGTTAGGTCAAGGGTTACATTATTTTGAAGCGGAGTTTTAGGTTATCTTATAACCTGCTATTTGGCTCAGGTTAGTATTGTAGCTCTGTTAGTGCAATACTTGGCGATAGTTACAATAATTCTTCCGAACTCAGAAATAAATAATATTAGCATTTAAACAGTGAAAAAAATATTACAAACACGGGAAAATTCTTTAAATTTCGTGACATAGCGAAAAAAATTCACAAATTTCGACGATTTTTGAAAATTTTTTGTGGTTTAAAAATTGTAGAAAAATCACACGATTTCCGTTTTTGTAAAGAAAAAATCGTTGTATAACCTGCACCGTGTATAAGCCGCAGTCGCTATTCCAAATGTTTTTTTCTTGTATAACCCGCGGGCTATACACCCGAAAATACGGTAATTGTCATTTTTGTATAGTGAAAAGAAAAAAAAAAGTTAAGGAATTTGCTATTTCTTTTCAAAATATCTCCCTTCGTATGGGTCCCATCGCGACCTGGTTTGGCTCATTCGACTCGACGACATCGATAGAGCTTACCGATTTTAGTTCAGAGTTTCACCACCAGGGTGCGCTTTTCTATCTCTGTTTCTATGGGACGGATCACGACGGGGTATAGCTTATTCGACTCGACACCGATAGAGCTTACTAGAGATTATCGATTTTAGTTCCACATTTCACCACTAGGGGCGCTTTCCGAACTCTGTTTCTATGGGCCGGATCACAGCGGGGTATGGCTCATTCGACTCGACATCGATAGCTTTAACGGTTTCAGTGCCCGTATAGAACAGATTGCGCCACCTGGTGGTGGATATGCGAGCCGGAGAATACAAAAGTTTCGAGGCACCGATGTAAATTAGGGGCCCGCTGGCGGGCGAAGCCAGCTAGTCTAACCTACTAATTATGTTTCTCCTCTACTCAAACTTCACAAACCTACTGCCAATGAAATATGATCTGTCTAACCCCACCTTTGAAGAACTATGAAGTGCTGGTGCGATGGAGAAAAAGATTTTCTTTTTTCCCCTTTAAGATTACAGTTGAACTTACACTTATCATTACAGAAAACAGGTGAAATTGCTCACTTTAAATAAGCAACATGCAAAAACATTTCAGAATTCCCCAATGTTATATATACTGAATAGCACTTTCTGTTTCCTGAAATCAGTGGCGCAGCCAAGGGGGGGGGGGGGGGTTTGGGGGTTAAAACACCCCCCCCCCCCCCGAGATAAAAAAATTACTATAATTGCCGCTTATATGAATCAAAACTACTAAAGTTTTAACTACTAAAGTTAAACTACTAAAGTTTTTTGGCCTTTCTGCCTTGGCAGAATCCACCGTTTTTTTAAATCAAATTCTATTCAACAATGTGATTCAATTAAATGGCGAAAATTCTACTTAAAACTGTGAAAGCGCATATTACATGCATAGGTTATGTCAAAACTTGATTTTTGGACCGCGTCACTTTGTCGAGACATCTTATAGTACAAGATGGGTCATATAATCTCAGACAGACGCTTTGAGTTATATAGTATACAGTGGTCTGTTTCTTAATTGCATTTCTGTCTTTGTTTTGTTCCCCGTTCGAAACAATAACAGATCATCGAATTCCAGAGAAAAAAAAAACATACATTTTGTAAGTCTCTCTCAGTTTCAAGCGGCTTTTTTTGCGTTTTTTGCTCTCAGTTATATCTAAGACCAAGCTATGTGCGTATCCAGGAAAAAAATATTTGCAAAAGTAAGAATTTAAAAAAGTACTTAAAGTTATAAAAAGCTATTTTTCGATTATGAGCAGATTTTTGCAATCGATGTTTCTTTCGAATCATTCATTTCGTAGGGGGTCTGTACACAAATTTAAAGACTATATTTCATTTGTTGGTAATGTAGCAACGACGTCTTCTTATGATGGAGATTCATATATTTATCGTTAAAATTTTATAAATTAGTTGTGGTTCCTCTTTTAGCTATTTTTAATTCTATCGCGCTTCTGTGAAAAGAAAATCTCTTTCCTTTCTATTTAAAATTCAACAATTCTTAAACTCTTTTATTGCAGCTTGAAGTGATCCTTTCTCAATTAATATACATGTCTAAATTCTTTCTTTCGTATGTGCTCTCGTTTCATAGTTTAAAAAAAAATAACCCCAGTTGTCTGAATTCTATAAATTTTTCATCAGTTATAAACAGGTCTTGACAAATGCAGTCGGCAGGTCGCCACTGGCGACCTAGTTTTTCTATCTAGCCACCAAGTTATTTAACCCGATTTTTTTTTTTATTATTATTATAGTTTTTTGTACAAAAATTGACCTAAGAAAGGACCATAAATGGCATTTTTTCTCATTTTCCGCATTTTTAATTAGGTAAAAATAAGTTTAACAAATGCAAATTTTAAATTAATAAAAAATAATTATATGACTGACTTCGACACGAAAATAGGCAGAAATTGTTTTCCTGCTTCACTGTTTCATCCATGCCCCCCTCATCAGATATAGATTTTGCAGCACTCACTTATCCAGACATTTGAAACCTTCGGCAATCAGCATTTCCTGAACATACCGGTTAATGCAGCCTTTACATTTTTTTTCATAGATAAATAATTTTGATAAATTTCATTAGAAAACTTTGTTTATACCATCTTTTTAAATGATGTAACTGTTCTAAACTATGTAACTAATAATCCTACAATAGGCTTATTATTTTTCTCACTTAATTGATAAAAAACTTTTGTGCTTTTGAAAATTAGTGATTTTGGAGGGGAGCAGGTTATATTTTTTTACTGGTAACTAGAATTTTTTTACTGGCTACCAGATTTTATCAAATATCCAAAGCCATGGTTATAAATATAATGGTTTTACAGACCGTGGAAAAATACTGATATCTAGCTGTAAAAAAAATGCTTTCTTCTCACGTCTTTTTTTTTTTTTTTGCGACGTGTCCTTTAAAATAACAACACAAAAAAGTTACTGTCCGAACTCTCTGAAATTTTATTCGATTGCAAATATAACTGTATCCAACGCCTCTTTAAAATTCCGTGAAAAAAGTCTAAGTCTTTGACTAAAGTCGAAGAGAACAGAGTCACGTCAAAAAAGAATAAGTCACATTTAATGCTGAAAACATGAGCCGACGCCGAGCAAACCCACGCCAAAATACCCAACTTTCTTTTTGCATTGTCATCGAAAAATTCTCAGATTTTTTTAAATACTTTTATTCATCAGAGCGTTTCCAAATTTTTTTAGGCGCTGTAATTTTGATCTTCCAAGATGCTTTTAATGGATTGTGTCGAAATACAGACGTTTAGTTACTTTTAGCATAGAAAAAAGATCGTCTTCGAAAGGCCCGATATAACGTGAGGTTCTAAATAAATCGTAATTTAGAATGCTTTCAGCTGTTTCACACCCAGTGGCGTATCCAGGGGGTGGGCTGATGGGGCTGCAGCCCCCCCCCGAAATTGTCAAGAGTAAAATGAAAAAAGTGCTTTTTTCTTTCTTTTTTATATAAATTTCTAATTTTTTTTCTGTTATACAGCGGATAAGCCATTCTCGTTAGTCCATATTAGTCCGCATTGACATCACAGCATAAACAGGGTAAGGGGGCTGATGGGGTTATAGCCCCCTTTCCCCCCCCCCCCCCCCAACGCCCAAAATAGTCGAAAATCTCATGAAAAAAGTGGTTTTCTTCTTTTTTTCAGATAAATTTGCAATTTTTTTTTTTTTTTTGTTATACAACAGACTACCCACTTTCTTCTTTTTAGCTTCATATTAGTTCACATTGACATCAGAGCATATCTAAAAAGAGGAAGGGGCTGATGTGTTTACAGCCCCCCCCCCCCCCTTCCCGAAATAGTCGAATGAAAAAGTGCTGTTTTTTCCTTTTTTGAGATAAATTTGTATATATATAAATTTTTGTCATACGATAGACTACCCACTGTCTTCTTTTAAAACCCATATTAGTCCACATTGACATCAGAGCATTCCTAAAAAGGAGAAGGGGCTGATGGGATTACAGCCCCCTCTTCCCGAAATAGTCGAACATCTCATGAAAATAGTGCTGTTTTTTTCTTGATGGGGTTACAGCCCCCCCCCCTCTTCCCGAAATAGTCGAACATCTCATGAAAATAGTGCTGTTTTTTTCTTGATGGGGTTACAGCCCCCCCCCCCCTTTTCCCGAAATAGTCGAACATCTCATGAAAATAGTGCTGTTTTTTTCTTCTTTGAGATAAATTTGTATTTTTTGTTTTTGTTATACTACAGACTATCCACTGTCTTCTTTTTAGTCCCATATTAGTCCACAGTTAGTTGACATCAGAGCATACCTAAAAAGGGGACGGGGGCTGTTTGTGTTACAGCCGCCCCCCCTTCCCGAAATAGTCGAACATCTCATGAAAATAGTGCTGTTTTTTTCTTCTTTGAGATAAATTTGTATTTTTTTTTGTGTCAGAGAACAGACTATCCACTCTCTTCTTTTTAGTCCCATATTAGTCCACATTGCCATCAGAGAATACCTTGTAAAGAATCCACGATGTTGTGTGTTTTTGAAATGGGGTAGCGTGGAGCCGTTTCACAATTGATCACCTTCATTAAATATTTCAGAACAAATTTTATTTAAAAAGCGTTCTTGAAATTTCTAGAGGTAAAAATTATTTACAACAATTTTTTTTAGCTGAGTTCGCTCGACTTGTAATTTATAGCAAATCACCAAATAGTCCAGTCTTTTACAGTAGTTTTAGAATCTTAAAGTCTTAACTAGTGCTACTTTTCACTCTCCCCGAAAGGTCAAATCCAAGGCTGTTGCCTTGACTTCAGAGAGATCGCACTCTCTCATTCAAAAATCTGTCAGCAAACCTGTCCTTCCCTACTAAGAAGGGAAACCGTCCTGAGATGAGTGTTTTCCACCAACACTCGTTCTCCTGCCGAAACTCTAACTAACCTCCTCTCGATCCTCTTCTCCGGTCCGTTTGCTCGAACAAAAGATTCTCCGATCACCAATCAAAAAAGTTTTAGTTTACGTCATTGGATAAAGCCTTTTTAGGGAGGTCTTACTGAACTTTTAAATGTTCACGCAGGAAATTCCCACGATCTGAGACCCCACATATAGACGGTCAGATCAGAGAAATATTTGCTGTCTAGCAATTTCAGTTTCACAAGATTGATCGAAGCTCATCTTTTCCTATTGTAGTAACCGGCATTCTTGTCACCCCACAGCTAAGCGTGAGAAAAGTTTTCCAACTCTTGGGAACTTCTATCTTTGATTACTCTGCCTAATTAGCAGACTGTGAGAGATTTACTGAAATTGTTACAACCTATAAAGGAAAAGGGGGCTGATGGGGTTACAGCCCCCGCCTCCCCAAATAGTTAAACAACTCATGAAAATAGTCCTGTTTTTTTCTTCTTTGAGATAAATTTGCATTTATTTATTTTATTTTATTTTTTGTCAGAGAACAGACTATCCGTTCTCTTCTTTTTAGTCCCATATTATTCCACAGTTAGTTGACATCAGAGCATACCTAAAAAGGGGACGGGGGCTGTTTGTGTTACAGCCCCCCCCCTTCCCGAAATAGTCGAACATCTCATGAAAATAGTGCTGTTTTTTTCTTCTTTCAGATAAATTTGTATTTTTTTTTTGTCAGAAAACAGACTATCCACTCTCTTCTTTTTAGTCCCATATTAGTCCACATTGCCATCAGAGCATACCTATAAAGGAAAAGGGGGCTGATGGGGTTACAGCCCCCCGCCTCCCCATATAGTTAAACAACTCATGAAAATAGTCCTGTTTTTCTCTTCTTTGAGATAAATTTGTATTTATTTATTTTATTTTATTTTTTGTCAGAGAACAGACTATCCGTTCTCTTCTTTTTAGTCCCATATTAGTCCACATTGACATCAGAGCATTCTTAAAAAGTAAAAGGCGCCTGATGAGGTTACACCCCCCCCTCCCTCTCGAAATATTCGAAAATCTCATGAAAAATGTGCTGTTTTCTTCTTCTTTGAGATGAATTTGTAATTTTTTATTTTGTTATACAACAGATTACCCACTCTATTCTTTTTAGCCCCATATTAGTTAACATTGACATCAGAGCGTATCTAAAAAGGAGAAGGGGCTGATGGGGTTACAGAGGGCCACATTTTCCCGAAATAGTCGAACATCTCATGAAAATAATGCTGTTTTTTTCTTCTTTGAGATAAATTTGTATTTTTGTTTTGTTGTTATACAACAGACTATCCACTTTCTTCTCTTTACTCCCATATTAGTACAGAGTAACACCACAGCATATCCAAAGAGGGTAAAGGGGCTGATGGGGCACAGACCTCCCATCCTCCCAAAATGGTCAAAAATGGAATGAAAAAAATTCCGATTTTTCTCATTATGTTTGAGATAGAATTAGAATTATTTTTTTCTGTCATGCAATTGACAACCCACTCTATTCTCTTTATTCCCATATTAGTACACAAGGGGTGGGGTTATGGAGTAACAGCTCCATTCCCCTTCTGAAGTGGTCGCAGTGAAATAAAAAAACTGACTTTGTTTCTTTCTTTTTGAGATAAATTTGTTTTATTTTCTGGCGCGCAACAAATTTGTTTTCTCGTTAGCCCCATATGCCTCTCAGTCCTGCCATCAAAATTACTTGAGACCACAAAATATGCTTTCAAATTACTGAAAAACAGTTCCATACATATTTTAGTGGATAATTGAATACGTATAATATGCTCAATTAGCAAGATCTAGAAGTAGTTTAATTAATTTAAGGAATATTTAACTCTCTTCCACAGATGATGCCAAGACTAAGGAGGTATATTAGTGCGCAGTGACATTAAATATTATCGAGAAAATCAGCAAATGTACGTACTGGAATTTTTTTGTGAATGGCAATGTCAAGCAAGATTATTGATTTTCGGTTTTGGAAGGGTGTTTTAAAGGTGCCCAGTAGTAATACTAAAAAAATAATCTCCTGTAGATTTGTTTGTTCCTGGTCTTTTTACTAGCGAACTAGTTTTATTTACGTTACGTGATTTTCTAGATTTAAGGCTGTTCTCAAATACAAACTGGCTACTTTATGACATATTTTTTAATTCATTTTTGTTCGGAAACGCGTGAAATTCACAGGTCTTTTTATTCAGAAACTTTGCAATCGAAACACGTTTTCCCGTTTTTTTTTTTGTAAAGGTAAAAATCTTTCAGAAAGCACTGTCCAAGTTGGCGTTTTGAATCGGATTCCCGACACAGCAGCCTGAGAAGCACGAAAAACGAGTCGTTAATACGTTACCAGAATCACTTATAACTCGATAAGTAATCTATTTATCAAAAAATGGAAAACTCATCTCGATTCCAAATCTCTTCCATAGTCAACCTGCCAGTCTAATGCCTTCGCGTTTAAAAATGTGTCAGAAAGTTTCCCGTTGATGAGCAGCGAGGAAGATGCCTTTTTCAATATTTCAGTGTACGAGTGATCCAGCAAAAGATAAAAATTCTTAATTACTCTTCTATGAAAGTACAATATTACGAATAGTGTTCTTCTCTAATCGCTCTTATTTTGACACGACGCACTTTAGTATCAGCATTTTTACCATTTGGAATATTTAACAAAAGAAGCATTAAATAAATTCACAGGTTAAAAATAAATTTTCTTACAATTTTACTTACCGTTTTTTTTAAAAGTCCAGTAATATTGTTAGCTATAATTCAATAACTTTAACTCTTTAAAAAAAAAGGGGGAAATCTGATGTTTAGTTTCCAATTAATTCTTAACTTGTCCCTTCCTTCACAAATTTGATGAGTTTTTTAACATATATTTCTTGAAGGTTAATAGCCATACGTTTGATCAAAATTCCAGGAGCATGTATACGAAGGGAAGGGGGAGATCAAGAAAGAATGCTTGCTACCCATAAGATTTTAAATTACAATTTTGTTGGTATTAAAAAAAGAGATTTTGCAAAGAAAGTTTGTTTATCCTGAACAGACACTGACCATCAGAATTTTGGGCCATGGCAACAGAAAATATTTTTGGCTCTAATTGTAGATTATCACATTTTTACAAATACTGTGAATGAGAAGTGTATGAATATAAGTATGTAATGCACCCATTTAAATGAAAGACAGAATAAATGTAAACTGAAGTTGGATTATTATTATTATTATTGAAATTTCTTCGTAAAAATTAACTTGACAACCTCAAATATGCTAAATAAACATGAAGTATAATGTTGCACAAACTTTAGAAACATACACACCCCAAAGAAAATTGTATTTTATAAATAAGATAGTCATAAAACTAAAACATTTTTAAACAAGTTTAAAACACATATATGAAGAAGCTGAAATAAATTGGGTGCACTATGAGAAACTTAAATCTTCAAATGCGAAGAAAAATTATAAATATACTTATGATATTACTGACAATTTTAGCTTACATAAGTTGGGTAATGAATCTAGAAATTTTAATTTCTTATTCTATTAAGATTGTTTACAATAAAATTGATTTGAAACACCTTAAATGTTTGGGCTCCTTAAATATATGGGTTCTGGGAAAGTGGGAATTTATTGTCATGCAAGAATCGTAGCCAGAATTTAGGGGAGAAGGAGACAACTTTATGGATTATAAGCTACAATGACTTTCTTTTAAATGAAAGTATATGAAACAATCCATTATCACTTTTCAACTTATTTTAGCGGGGGGGGGGGGGGTGTTCAGGATCGGCCCCGTACCCCCCCCCTAACCCGTTTTTCTCTGCCTACGGCCTTATTGTCAAACATGATTTCTATTTATAACGCAGTTCAACATGTTTCGTAAGACTCAGAACATTATCGAAATTTATGTCAGCCCCCCCCCGAAATTAAATCCTGGATACGCCACTGTTCACACCTTTAAATTTACCATTTATAATAAATTCTTTATGCCAAGCATTTCCATCTTAAAAGTAATCTCTATACTAAATTCCATTTTTCTAACACTAACAGTTTCAACTAAATCATAATTTAGAAAAGTTTTAGAAAGTTTTCAGCTCATTTCGTCCTTTTAAATTTTTAAATGTTTTTAAAAATGTTATAAGGAAGCATTAACTACATAAAAGTAATCATCATGCCAAATTCCAAGTTTTCATACCAATTGTGTCACATAAATCGCAATTTTAGAATGCTTCTTACTCTTGCATTCTTTTAAATTTCGAATTGAAAAAATAAATTCTGGGGAGCATTTACGTCTTTTAAGTAACATCCATATAAAATTTCAAGACTATAGCCCTAAAAGTTCTAAATGACTTGTTACATTTGGCCAAAAGCAAGGTAAGTAAGTCTATTGAAAATTTTGTTAAAATTGCTTCATTATTATTAAAGTTAGGAATAAGAATTTGTGATTCTCTTGTAATGAAACCTTATGTGTTTTTGATTGAACAAATGGATTCCAACTCTGTTATTTTCTATGTAAAAATTATTTGCTGTAGTGTGTTCTTCCATCTTTAAGATTTCCCCTCATCATTTTTAAACACTTTATAAATCTAACATAGTTTTGTGTTATTTCATTGGTGCATTTTATAGTTTGTAACTCTAATATTGTAAACGCTGTTTAAATGAATCATAACCAACTTAATTGCGGAGAAAAGCATTATCCCAACAAAAACTTTTCAGTAAAAAAAAAAAAAAAGCGCCAAGTTCTTCTTAAGGTTTCGGCCAGAAAAAGCAGTGATATCTGAAGCTCGCCCAATTTAAAAGTCAAACATCCCAAATCTTTCATTGAAAATGGCTTCCTGCGACTTGGCCGTTAATGCATTCAAGAGGGTTTTTCAAATACTAAAAATTGTATAATGATGTACATGTCTACTACATATTTTTCAGCATTTTACGCTTTTTGTAGCACAAAGTACAGAAGTATAATACACATTTCAATAAAGCATATAAAACCACTTCAGAGTCTATTTAAATGCTTAGTAAATGAAAAATAACAAAATACTTGTATTCAGAAGATAATGACTTTATGATATTCAAAAGATTAAATTGCTCAAACATAATTATCCGTTTTTCGACTGTTAAAAACGAATAAGTGCATTCTAATATCATTGCAATAACTCTTAATACATCCAAACAAACTATAATAAATGTTCATATGGAATGAATTCCTTTCGTCAATGAACAAGATTTCAATATTATACAATATACAGCATAACGTAACACATTGGGAGATTTGATTAAAGTAGATTTAGTTTATTTCATCGGTTTCGATATAATGACTTTGGACCATACAAAATGACAATTAAACCATAAGTGGACTGAATGATTCTTAATCAAAACTAATGTTTGTTGAAATTGAATGGTAGTATTTATCACAAAGATTTTGCTTTCAATATATTCATGGGGATTTGTCTCTTTGCATTTCTAATATTATTTTTAATATTCAAACAATTTATAAATGTATAATTTCCAATCATAAATTTGGAAATGTCCTAGAATGCATTAACGGCCAAGTCGCAGGAAGCCATTTTCAATGAAAGATTTGGGATGTTTGACTTTTAAATTGGGCGAGCTTCAGATATCACTGCTTTTTCTGGCCGAAACCTTAAGAAGAACTTGGCGCTTTTTTTTTTTTTTTACTGAAAAGTTTTTGTTGGGATATCACTACTTTTTTTATGTTTTTTTAATGTGTTTACTAAAATATATTAATATGAAAACAATTTTATTGATTTTATTGGACTTTACAAATTTATATTTCACTTCAAGTTTATATTAAAATATAGAGTGAAAAATGAACATTTTACGTAAGATTTTTAAGTGTTTTCTGTAACCTAAAATACATTTTTCTCAATGGAATTCAATATTCAATTGGAACTTTAAAGATGCTGTATTTTTTTCTGTACGATAATTTTTATATTAAATTTTATAGGATAATTTAATCTTATTTCTTTATTGTATATTTAAATTGACCAGTGTTTATCAATCTGATGTAATCAATACAACATTTATTCAAATTGATTTATTTTATTAGACAGTACGAGGAAAGATATTAAATACAGTCTTATAAAATATTATATCCTTTTGAAACACCGTTTTTATCTACCCTACATTTATTTCTGATTAAATAATGATATACATCTAAATAATATTTTTTCTATATACTTTTTTTGCATTTCGAATTTCTTCTTGTAGAACACCGCTTCCTTTTTCCTCTTTTCTTTTGAGAATCTGGATCTTGAACAACTGATACAATTTTCGGCATAGCCCACTTTCTATCTCTAATTTTCTTTCTCCACGGCTTTGTATATTCAATCATTTTCATATCTGATTGGTAAATAGATCTGAGCCTGTTGTATTCCCTAATTGCCGATTTCTGAGCTATAATGTTGTTAACATCGAGATTAATTAGATGAACCCCATTTAGAGTTTTCACTCTCGATAGAGCTACGTACGCTTGCCCACATGAAAAGACGGAAGATCCTATGTCAATAAGTGCGCTTTGTAAACTTAAACCTTGACTCTTATGAATGGACATTACCCACGATTTGGGAACGAGAGTATAAAACCACGCCCCTGTAGGTATTATACTTGAGCTTTAACATTACAGTCTATGGAGAAAACGCCAAAAATTAACAGCAATTTTTAAGAGAAAAACAATTTAACACAGTGTTTTTTTTAATGCAACATATTTGTGTAGTATTTAGCTATATTAGTAGCGGTATCAAAGCTGATTTTAAGGTTAGGAACGTCTGTTTTTATTAAATTAAAATGACACTGTTTGGCGCGTGAAAGTAACATTGGCGACGAACATATCGTACTATTGTGGCAGTCCTACTATTCTGCCTCTGTTAAATCTGTTGCTTTGCTAATTGTTTGTTTTGTTTTGCTCGCTTGTTCCTATTGTTTTTGAAATGTCAGCTTCAATTTTGGATAATCCACTGCCTCTGCGTGATTTCTCTCAACTGAATATTTCAGAATATATTATGAAATTAAATTTGTTGAATGAGAATCACGGACAGGATGCAAATTTGAAAGCTAGTGTAGCGGGTTTTAAAATGTTTCGCAATAAATTTGTAAACAAGGTAAACTTTGATGAGGATGAATTAAATGGAAGCTTGGAAATATTTAGCACTGTGAAAGCAGAAATGAAAAAAATTACTTACAACGTAAATGTAGTAATTGATATTTTGAGTAATGAAGTAAGTTCATTTAATTTTGATATTTCCTTTAATATATTGGTAAGTTTAAAACATTAAAATTTTGAAAATTCATTAAAATCTATATTAATTTAACCCCTTGGAGGGCACCGGTATATAATATGTACCACTTATTAAAAAATAACTTTTGCACCAGAATTATCAAATAGAAAATTTTGTTGTTAGTTTTTGGAGAATAAAAGCTAAAAAAAAACATCATTGAAAAATACTGGTGTGAAAACACACAAAAATTTGGCATTTTTGGCCCCGCCGCATGCCCTTCAAGGAGTTAAATATTAAATTAATTATTCATGAATTACTAAATCTGTTTGAAATACTGTCCAAAAGTGCCCCGCTATGGTTACGATCTGCCCCATTTTATTCATTTTTGAAATTCTTAATGTTCATTAAGTAACACATTAATTCAACTTTGCCTCATACAACAAAAAAAGTTATTTGATTTAAAAATACATTAAGAAAAAGATTAAATCTTCATCTATGTTTTCTTTTAAAAATTTTATTAAAATGTGAAAAATTAAAGCTGTCTCAAAGGAGGGGTACAGGAAAGTGGAGGAGGTATGGGGCAGTGAGGTTTTTTCCCTAATATGCATCATTGATCACATTTCATAAACCACACAGCATGTGGAGCACAAGCAACCTAATTTTCTGTCCTAAAAGATGTCTGATCAGAATAAGCTTATAACTATGCAAAGAAAAAAATATTACTTCAACATACAAACGTAAAACTACTTTTTATAGTTTTCATGCTCTGTAAACAAATGACTTGTTAAAATAAATAAATAAGTTTCTCTTTTCATATTATACTATATTCTACATTATTCATGATTTAAATTAAATCTAAAAACTATAGTATTTTTTACAAGTAATTTAATATAAAGACATTAAGTGGTATGTATGGGACATGCCAGCAAAGTGAGGAATAGGATTATATTTTAATAATATATCTAAATTTTGATTTCTAATCATATACTATTTTCTTAATGAGAGTAAATAAAAAAAAGGGGGGGGGGAGTAAAAATTATGAAAATTAGATATTCTATTTTAGCCATTAACTGGGAATAAGTTATGTTCAGAAGATATATGAGTTAAATTTACCAAATACACTATGATTGGACAGACAGAAATATTGCCATCTTTATAGTTGCCCCACATCTCCCTATCAACAGGGGTAAATGAGACACATTTTGCAGCTTTCAATTTCTTATAGTATAAAATAATTTTTGCATACTATATTTTCATATTGCTTAAGGATATAAGAAGATGCATTATCTTGCATTCTATAATTTGAAATTTCGATTTTTTATGCAAATGATTTTGATTTTATTATATTTGTAAAATGTGTCCCATTCTTCCCTATAGATCAACTTCTCTCATTAATGGTATTTAATACTTATTTCCATTGCATACATGATAATTTATGTGAAGATTTATAAATATTTAAGGAGATGAATATTTGAATATACTATTCAGAATTAAAAATATATATATATATATATATATATATATGTGTGTAACATGCTTTAACACATCATAATTTTATAAATATGCTGTGTTTTCAGGGGTAAATCCAGAAGAAATTTTGGTTCCTTTTTGGGACCTTTCACAAAATTTCATTTTTTTTTTTTTAAGAACCCTTTAGAAAATTCTATTTTTTTAAATAGGACCCTTCACAAAATTACACTCTTTCAGAGAGGACCCTTAACAAAATTCATAACAATGAAAACTAATCTTTCATATATATAATTGTTTACAAAACAAAACTTTTTAATTGAATTTCAAAACTTTAACCTGTTTTACATACATTTGATACATAAACTAAATTTGCTATAAGATGTATTAATATGCTATATATTTTTTATTTATAATATTTGTTTATGATTTTGATTACTATAATATGACAGTGTGAATTTGCTATAAAAATTCAAAAAGTAGTGTTTTCAGAAAATTTAAAGTTCTAAACTGGTTTCACAAAAATGTTTTGATTTTTCACAAAAATATTTTAATTTCTCACAAAAAAGGGCCCTGCTAAAATATCCTGAATCGATCCTTGTTTTTGATTTTTTTTATTACTTTATTGCACTATTGGGGGGGGGGGGTAGTTTAAGAAGTTTTTAAAATATATATTATATAAATCGTCCATTGTACATTTAATATTGTTACTTTTATAGATCTTGAGTGCATCATGTGAATGTCCTGGTGGGGTTACGCCATCAGGATGCAAGCATGTTTTTGCAGTGCTTTCTTTACTGCAGGAGTACTGCACGAAAGAATTACATGAAGCACCCACAGAAATTATTCAGAAGTGGCATGCTCCATCAAAAAAGGCAAAATTTAAAGCTGAGAGAATTGAAGATCTCTTTCCAAGTAACAGTGCGACTCTCTCTACTTATGACACCACTGTTAATTTTGATGGATTAGATATGTTTCGTCCTTGGACACCAATTGTTTCTCTCATTAATGATACCCGTTTTGATTACATGAATTTTGTAATGAAAAAATCTATTCCACTGCCATCTGTAGTATTAATTGAAAAGTACGATAATATTTATCCATTAAATTTGAGTACTTCTGACTTATTTTTCTGTAATGAAAATATTAAAAAAAACTTAAATGAATGCTATGACATTGAATGCAGAACAATGATGCAAAATGATGAGTTCTGGAAAAATCAGAGGCTCTTACGTGTGACTGCATCCAATTTTCATAAGGTTTGCAAATCCACTAACATTGATGATACAAGCAGAACCTTGTTGAAACCGTTAGATTTGTCTAATATACCTGCTGTGGAACACGGTAAACGGTTTGAGAAAAAGGGGAAAATTGTTATAGCTGAGAAGTACTCTGAGTACCACTTTAGAGATGTAGGTCTCGTTATAAATCCTCTTTTTCCTTACTTGGGAGCCTCACCAGATGGCCTTTTGTATGGAGAAAATCCCATGTTACTTGAAATAAAGTGCTTATATAACGTTGATAAATTAAGTTTATCTGATTTATGCAAAAATTCACAGTTTTGCTTAAAAAATGATGATGGTAAATACTCTTTAAAAGAGTCACATAAGTACTATTATCAAGTACAGGGTCAGATGGCAGTGTGTAATTTGACTACATGCTTATTTGTTGTTTTTTATGATATGAAAAAAGAGCCATTTGTACAGAAAATTTTATTTGACCAAAAATTGTGGCAAGATATTTATGTAAAATTGAAAAGTTTTTATTTTAATGTACATTTAAGAAATATAAAAGAACTTTCAAATTTATCTGAAATTGTAAATTAATTGTTTATATTTTTTATTATATTAACCCATTTTAGGCCAAGCATAGAAATTTTATAAAATGTGGTATTATTTGTATTAAAATTTGCTTAAATTACATTCATTAAGACACCAAAAAAGTTTTGTGCATGAAAAATAATAATTTATTTAATTTGACGTTACTATTATTAATTTATCATTAAATTTAAATAAAAAAAATTTAAGTTTTCTTATGGCATTTGTTTTATTTTTATTTTATTTACAGAACTTGCAACTTTTTTCCAGTATAAAAACATATGATTAATCTCAAGTAGAATAATTATACATAGTCAAAAAGTCGAATTTGTCAATAACTGTTTCAAGTAAAAAACCAGCGTATTTTGAAAATTTCTCAACAGAAAGTGATTACTTCAATTGAATTACTAATATTTTATAGATGTCTCCAGAACCCTTAAAAATAGCAGAAAAATAAAAGTGAAAAATATACGTCACAGTGTTAATAAAAATGTATTTATTGAAATGGTGCATTTATGCACCTTTGGCCGAAAATGGGTTAAAGCTATCTCTGTTTGGATTCTCCATGTTTACTTTTTGTTTTTCTTGAAAAAATGTTCAGTTATATATATAGAGGGAACATTTCATAGTAGAGGAGACCGGTACACACTGGACCTATGGGCACAGTGGACCACCCCCTAATATTTTATTTATTTAAATTTTTTTTAAGCTTCTCTTCTATCCTAATAGACAACAGCACTGCAATGATTATTTATAGCTTTCAGAAAATATGTTTAGCTCATATTGAACTAATTTATCCTGATGGGTTGTTTTGAGCTTCTAAAAGTAAAATTTTTCATCATCCTATTTTTATTTTTTTAGTAATTAAAAGTTGTAGATAAATAAAATAAAACAGCTTTTTTGCAAAGCTAAGATACTTGTTTTTATTTTACTTTAAAGTTAATTTGTTCAAAAGAAAGCTATAAACAATATTAATATGATTATTTATTGAACTTCAACATGGGGTACAGTGGACCACCCACTCCTGGGGCACAGTGGTCCACAATCCACTCTGCTCCTGTAATGCAGAATGTTCAAAATATTTAATAATTGCTTATTCTCTATAAAGAAAGATTGTTTTAAAGTAGATTTAACTGTAAAATAAAGTAAACAAATAAAAATAACAATTTATTTAACATAGTAAGAAATATTTGTTTTGTATTTACTGCCTTTGATAAATATAACTGTAGTATAATTGGTGATGATTCTATTCAAGTAAGATTCATGAGACGCAAATTGAATGGAAATCAGTTTATTTCTCACGAAACTGTAGATGAATCTGCTGTTGATGTCAATGATTTCATAATGTTGCTCTCAGACCCAAAATTATTTCTTGAAAATTCCAGGCTCAATCTTACTCATAAGTACTTTGGAATTTCATTTGCAAATTTTAATGTGCGCTGATATCAGCGCACATTAAAATTTGCAAATGAAATTCCAAAGTACTTATGAGTAAGATTGAGCCTGGAATTTTCAAGAAATAATAAGTAATAACTTCAACTAAATTGCAATTGTTCCTGTAGTAATCTGTTATTATTTTCAAAATATAATTAATCTTTTGTTTTTGTTTCAAAATTTATATTACTATGTTATTTTGCGGGTGAAGGGGCAACAAAAAAGAATTGGATTAATGAAAAATAGATTTATATTGTATTTTAGATAATACCTAATAGTGGTCCACTTTACAAGTGTATATAATTTTTTTTTTTTTTTTGAAAAATGTATTGAAAACTATGTTGTGCGAAAATTATGATGGATGTAAGAAGGTTTAAGGAATATTCAAAAATATTTTCATACAGATCGGTCAGTCTGTTAAAGAGAAAAAAAATGTTAACTGAAAAAGTGGTCCACTGTGTACGGGTCTCCCCTACAGTACAAAGTCTCAAATCCGGATGTTTTGCCAACTGGCGATTTTTTTTTTTTTTTTTTAGACATATGTGTTGGAGTGAGTCGTTTTTCTCGCTATCTGTTATATTTGTCTAGGTATATTTTTTAATTTGCTCTTCTTGCTTTTATTCCGATCATTCCTTACTCATTGCCCCTTCCCCCCACCAATCTCCAAAATTTGCATCAATTTATTAAATAAATATATGCTTATTTCGTTATAGGTCATCTCTCAAGATGCTTTTTTTTCACAATGTTTATAAAAAGATAAATTTGGCATGGGGGAGGGTGGAAAATCTTGCTTATTTATATTATTTATTCAGAAAAAAGTTCATCTGTTGAAAATTATTTATGTAATGAGCATTTCACTATCATTATATAATACATTAGTTATTTTTATATATGTAAACTTATGTCTTTAAACTTTATGTCAAATGTGTGTTTATGTATGTCAAATGTATGTTTATGTGTAAACTTTATGTCAAATGGTTAGCAATAAATATCCTGAAATGTTAAGCATATATATATTTTTTAAATGTGCCCAAAACAAAATGAATTTATTTAAATTACAAAATGTCTTGTAAAATAAAGTTTATACTTAACATAAATTGTTTATAAGAAATACGTAGTTTTTATAAATTGCCATTGGTCCTTTTTTAATTTTAGACTTCATTTCTAAATACAGGATAACTATTTGGGTTTAGCAGAGTAAACAAAAATAAAAAGCATATATAATTTTTTTTATTTTGAGATATTTGTAAATTTAGAATGAATAAATGAATTTTTCACCAATAAAATAAATTAGTTTGTATGGCATTTAAACACCTGAAAAAGTGCCTAGTTTTAAAAATCAATAGAAAGTACTAAAAGAATGGTTGTCTAACTCTAAGGCACTCTCTATATTTATTAAAATTCAAAAGTATTGTTGAAATACATTTTAATTTACTAGAATTTTCCAAATTCAAGCCAGTTGAAATTGGTTTGATAAGTTCACTGTGCTGGAATTTTTTTTAATTCAAGCCAGTTTGATCCTTTTATGTTCAAACTTTTCAAATTCAAGCTAGTTCAAACAGGTTTGATAAGTTCACCATGTTGGAATTTTTCAAATTCAAGTCTGTAAAATTTGAAAAGTTGAATCACAGCTAACCCATTAGGCGCTATAGGTGAAAATTAGCGGTCGCCACTCGCCACGTGGCGATTAAAGTTTAAAAAGTGACGATTAAAAAATCAGCCATCGATCGCCACCCTAGTCGCCACTCGCCAAGTGGCGATTAAAAAATCTTATTGATCGCCAAGTGAAATACACCATTTTTTATGGAAATATGCATCTCTACATTGATTACATCTAATTAGAGAACTGGTTACCGTAATTTCGGGAGTAAGCGCCGCGGCGCATACGTGTTTGAAAGTTCAAAATATCGGCGATGCGGCGCATACGCCAGGGCGGCGGGTACGATGATTTTTTTTCCCCTCAACATAGCAAAATCTGGATATTGTGAAAAACAAGCCTTCATTTCAGGTTTTTTTAGTCTTACTGCCTCAAATACACATTTAAACACATGGATTCATTAACATTCATTCATATTTCACCTTTATTTACATTCATTTAATCTCAGTATAAAGTTCATAAACAGTACATAGTATCACAATATATCTTTATTATAAAAACGTAATTACTATAGTCAAAATATATTTAACTTACCCATATTTCTCTATTTTCTGTTCAATATTAATAGCTCACTCTTTAAAAGTATTTATTGTATACTTTACAATAGTTGATAAATTATATTTATTTCATTATCACACCACATACGGCGATATTCGATTAAAACAATAATCGATTGGCGCAGTACGTATTTTTTCCCTATTGTATTTTAAGATAACCTGTGTTTCAATATCAATAGCTCACTCTTTAAAAGTATTTATTGTATACTTTACAATAGTTGATAAATTATATTTATTTCATAAGCACACCGCATACGGCGATATTCGATTAAAACGATAATCGATTGGCGTAGTACGCATATTGGCGTAGTACGTATTTTTTTTCCTATTATATTTTAAGATAACCTGTGTTTTATTGTTAATTCATATATCTTGTCAGATTTTATCGCTATTCTTGTTACTTTTAATCCCATTTTGCCGATCGTTTTTTATCGTGACTATTTCATTTTTACCGATTTTTCAATGATGCGGCGCTTCTAATGGGTGCGGCGCTTACGTGTATATTTGTTTTTTTTTACCATTTTTTCAATGATGCGGTGCTTACGATGGGTGCGGCGCATATTCCCGAAATTACGGTAAATCTTTTTCCTACCAGATGCAAACATATTTCAGTGACTTAGCTGTATTTTCAATATTTCGGCTTTTTCTCATGTGCTCTTACGTGCAAGTTATGATTACTCTTTAGTTGGATTATTTTTTCAAGAAATACAGTTTATTCTGCAAAATATATTCATCAGCTTTGATTCCACATGCATTTCAAGTAATTTATTCCAGTTTCCCACCGGATACAAGCGGGTTTTAAGGACATTTCAATATTTCGACTCCTTTCACACCAGTTGGATTTTCTTTATTTAAGAGATACTGTTTAATCATATGAAATACACTCATACTCATACAATAGGTATAAAACTCTTATAGAAAAATATGTTTTTATACAACGATTATAATTTAATCTAGATGTCAAGAAAGTTTGAAACATAATAGTGGCTACTAACTTTAAAAAGTGGCCACTAATGAAACAGTCTACCGGCCACTGGCTACTAAATAAATTTCCCTGTTTTCACCTATATTAGGCGCCACTATATATATTAAGCTATTTTTTAATGAAACAGTTGTTTTTTCTTTATGAAAAGAAAGTCTTTAAAGTATTTCTGAAAAAAAAAATTCAAATATTTAAGAAAAATAGCATGTTCCCAAAATGGGAGCAATAGCGCCTAATGGGGGTAAATTTTTATGCAGCATTATAGTACATTTTTTTCGTTTTCTAAAATTGGTTTTTTAACTTTTTCTTTTTTGTGTGTTTAGTTTTTTCCATATTCCAATTTGAAGATTCGTCTGAACTTTCATCTAAAATATCAAGCCTGTGTTTAATAATTTGTCTTTTTTAAACACTAAATCAGATATTTCTTGATTGTCTGTTGATTCAGAATTTACAGAAAGTTCTACTCCAGCAAATATAACATGGGATAAATTGTCGCATAAATTATTTTCTATTACATGTCTAATAGAAAAAAATTTATGCAACATACATATGAGGAAGATATTTTCCCCCATTAGGTGCCATTGCTCCCATTTTGGGAACAACTTATGCTTTCAGTAATTGTGATTGATCTATTATGCATATTAATTCCGGATTGAAGTTGTTTAATATAATACACTGTTATAAACATATTTTAACTAAAATATATAATTTTTATTATAAAGTGTTTTTTTTAAAATATTTCTTTCGAATACTGCCAAAAAGCTATTTTTCGCCTTTTTTAACACGTTTTAAAAAGAAGAAACTTTTAATGAATCTTAAAGAAAAAAATTTCAGGTGTCATCCAATATATTCAAAATGCAAATAACATGAACTTTTTAACAATTTAAAAAATACGCACTTTGGGGAAAAATCCTAAAGCAATGTTCCCAAAATGGGAGCAATTTTGCAATGTTGAATTTCAACTAAGCAGTCAAATTAAAATCTGACAGGCACACTAAAGTCATGACAAACACACTGGAGCATTCTAAAAAAGTTTCTTTTCCTGTGGAATTAAGGTTCCAGAAGCCAAGGGGTATAAGTGACAAAATTGAACATCAATAATAATTGACTGAATTTAAATGAAACTGTTGATTATTTCATAGTGATCGTTGAATTCTTATTTCAATTTTGTGAAAACAAAGTGGAATACAATTTATTTTTTATATTTATAATTAGTAATAATAATCATTCAGCATTTGTACACCTTAGCTTTCAAGAGGTTTAAAATAACTGATATTTATTTTCCTTTTTAACTAATAGCCTTATATCCAGATCATCTGTGCACTTATCTCAGTGTTTTAAATTTTATGACTTGCACCCCTTGGCTTCTTGATCCCCAGTTATAAAATGTTAGGGGCGAAAAAATGAAGCGCTAAAAGTCAAATTTCTAAATTGTCCTACATGTACTTAAAAAAATTGATGAACTCCAGAAAGAAACCGTCTAAAAATATATATAATCGCAACATATACAATGAAACTTGTGTATAATGATAATTTTTTTGTGTTCCCTAGAGAATAAATTTTCTATAGAATTCTGTGTATCACAGATCTGGCTATAAGTATACTTCTTTTAGGTTCCTTCAGTACCTTTATAACAGCACATGCGCAGCCTTTCCTGGACGTTGCAGTGCAGGAAGGAACTTGTTCTTCAAAACATTTTTGTAGGATGCACCTGTCACCGTAGTGCCCTTTGGAACGCAATGGGTAAAAATGCAACAAAAACGTCCAGGAAAGGCTGCGCGTGTGCTGTTTCACCAAGACAATGCACCCGCACATCGGGCTAACGTTACGCAACAGTTTCTTTGTGAAAACAACTTTCAAGTGGTTTTCAGGTGAGTAAATAGTTAGAAAAAAAATCGGAGGCCTGAGAACTTAAATGCACCTTGTATATATGAATTCATTTTGTGTTCACCAATGTTGGATAATGACAATCGTATACAATTTATCATTGTGCTGGTTAACAGAAAAGTGTCAGATTAGGAAAATGATGTTTAAGTTTAGGAACTTTTTTTTATGTTACCTTCAGTTCTTTGCCGTCAAGTTTTGACAGTTTCCATCTAGTCTGTTACTAAATAACAAAGTATAAAACAATCATATTGTTATCTATCCTAATATGTTAAATAACACCCATCTCTAATGCATAATGCTTAGTCGTGATATTTCGTTGAGTGGTGCACTGTTTCAAGAGACAGGACCCTTCACTATTTAGTAAGTCAATTGTTTCCTTGCAACTATAAAGTTTTCGAATCTTGATAGAGATTCTAATCAAACCAGGTTGGTTTCTTACGTGATGATTTATCTCGATCCCATATCACAAGCCGGGATGGCTTCCTTTTCACCAGTCAATCTCTCAAGATTAATCGCGCCACTCATATTCTCCTTAATGAAACACTAAACTCCGTCGGATTTTGGAACCGCCCTCGAGCTTTTTCCCAGCAATCCTGCTTCCCATCAAAAATCCCCACAATTTGTGGCCACAAACACTTATGTAAAAAAATTTCAGCAACATATTTTAATAACATATTTTTGCAGATTACAGGTCATATCTATTGAATCTTTTACATTATTTAAAATTCACCTTTTGGACAAATTTAGATTGCTAATTCTTAAAAATAAATAAAATACTCATTTAAATATATAAATAAGGTACAAACTGCTTTAATTATAATAATTTATTTTTTAAACATGGCATTAATAGTTGTCTCTTTTAAATATATAAATAAGGTACAAACTGCTTTAATTATAATAATTTATTTTTTAAACATGGCATTAATAGTTGTCTCTTTTAAGACATTTGGTTTTGATTGTTGAGTTTTATCTTGTAGTCTATAAATATTTCCTGCTCTATTAAAATTGTTATTTGATATATTTAAACATGCAAAATATTGAAATTTGGTGGAATTTGTTTTAAAAATTCACAATTTTGTCATCATTGAAGCCTTTTAAAAAAAATTCAATGCACATTACAGGTTGGCGGATTAGAGGTACTCTACTGTACAAGAAATAAAGCAACTAAGATATCAATTCATATATATTAGTTTAATCAAAATTTATATTGAAAGGAAAAAAAAACAAACATTTATTATACATAACACATTTCAATACAAGTATGAAGCCATATCTTTTGGACAACATATTCCAATAAATAAAAGAAATTTTATGCATCAACACTCTGTATATAACAAAACATACAGAAAATTACCATATTTAAGAATTCCTTAATTTATGTTAAACCACCTTATTTACAAAATTCATACATAAAAAATAAACTTAACAAATTTAAAATAAGAATTAAAGATTTTAAAAACATTTTTTTTAAATGTGTGTGAAAATAAAATTTAAAGTTTCTGATCAAACAAACAATCATTTTTAACCCATTAAGAGTCATTTTATTTTTTTACAGATTGAAGATCTTTTTCTGATCTGATTTTATATTACACAATTAACTAATATGCCCACTGTGAGTTAATTTTTGGTATTAAGAAAAGCTAGTCGTTGGGGGGGGGGGGGGGGGGGCACCGTATTACTTACCCATAATGGATAGGCATAATATAAAATATGAAAATAAAACATGTGTAAACTAATAATTTCAAGCCTCTATCTTAATTTGTTTGGTAGATAGAGCATTTAAAATTGTGGCTTGGTGACGTCATAAACTTTAAATGCTCTATTTCTGAATTGCGTAAAAGAAACATTCTTATAACTCCAAAAATGAGAATTATATTAACTAACAGTTTACTGCGTCAGATTAAGCATTTCTAATTAAAATATCTTTCAATTGAAATTTGAATGAAATACAGGGCCATGAAAAATCAATGAGTGTGGAAAATAGGATTACAAATATATCAACAACTAATTATCCGATCGACTTCATTCTTTAATCAAATTTTGTTTTTTTTATTGTCTTTTATATTAACTTCTGATATATATATATATATATATGTTTTATCAGAACAAATATTTCGAGAGTCCAAAAAAAAAAAATAGTTCTGGATAATCAAGGTTACTGAAATTCAATAGACTTCTTCTCATTTTTACTCTCTAAGTACATAACAAATTTCAAGTCTCTATCTCAATTTATTCGGGAAAAATTAATTATCCGATCGACTTCATTCTTTATGCAAAATTTATGTTTTTTTTATTGTCTTTTATATTCCTTAAAATAAATAATTTCAAAAATTTTTATATACATTTTATTAGAACAAATATTTCGAGAATCTGAAAAAATAGTTCTGGATGATCAAGGTTACTGAAATTCAATAGGATTCTTCTCATTATGACATACTAAGTACATACCAAATTTCAATTCTCTATCTCAATTTGTTTGGGAGATAGAGCATTTACAGACACAGAGAGCAATTTTTTTTTTTCTAAAAATATGTTTTTTGGAATATCCAGTGTCTGAAATGTGTAAATATGTTAAAATCTTTTTTCCATTTTTAAAACGATTACAAGACTTACCCTATACTATGTATGATGAGTAAGTAATAAGATGGAGTTAGTCAAACTTTAAATCTTGTTTTTTCAGTATATTTTTTATGGGAAACTTTTAGAAAAAGGAAAGGTACTGCAGCTTTTCAAATTCAATAAATCTATTGTAATAAAATTTTTTGTTTAAGATTGGCAGGAATGAAGAAAGAGTTAATGGGTTAAAAACATAGAATTAATTCATTAGAACTGTTGCCATAATGTTCAGGTTTCATCAAAATTAAATTTATAATTGATAATGAAATTTTATTTTTCAATTATTAATTAAATTGAAAATTGAAGCAAAATGATTACATATATATATCAAAGTAATAGGATAAGCAAAATATTTAAAGATGAAAATTAAAACATTTAATATACAATTTTAATTTTAAGAAATATTGTTTTACATTATTATAATTTCAAACATGATATATACAAAAATTAACATTTAATTAAGGGATTGCCAAAATTAGTTAGAAAAGCAATAATATAAATTAATTTATTAAATGAATGGAGGGTTGAAATGGGAATAGTATTAGCAAAATATTTAAAACATTTTATTCTTAGAATAGCTCTTTCAACATGAACCCTATGTCGTGATATTTTTTTGTTATCTTTCCTCTCTATTATGTTAAATTGAATCTTAGCTTTTAAGAAATGGGGTGTGTAAAGGTGACACCCTCTGGCTTCAATTTCTTTTCGGATTATAAATCCTCTATCTGCTAATATAGCATCACCTTTATCAAATAATTCTATCATATTACTGTTAAGAAAAATCTCTTTGTCAGAGATTGAGCCCCCCCAAGCATCAGAAATAAATGAAATTCCACCATTGGGTGCAATACCTATAAGACATTTGATTGTATTCTTATTTTTATAATTGCTGAAAGTAAGCTGTTGTTTTTTGGGATCTGATGGTTTTTGTATGGGGAATTCTGTTGTATCAATTATGACTCTGCAATTTGGAAAATTTTTTTTAAATAGATATGGCATAAAATTTTGAATCTGTTCTTTAGATGGCCAAAAATCAATTGCTTTAATTTTTGCATATATCATATCTGTCATCATAATAATGGTTCGTGAAATGGAACTTTGGGAATATCTAAACATTAATGCCAGCAGTTCTTCTGATATTCCTGTTTTGAGTCTGACCAGAAATATGTATAATCTAAATTTCATCGAATGAGGTTCATCTTTATTTCCTTCAAAATTAAAAAAGGTGGAAATGCCATTAAACTGAAGTTTATTAAAACCTGTCAAAGTTTTCATGTCTAAATCAGTAATATAATCTATATTAAAAGAATATAACTCCAGTTTTTGGATCAATATTTCATTCTCTTCTTTTAAACGTTCATTTTTTACAAGTAGTATCCCGATTACATTTTCTTCTGTTTGTGTCTCGGCGTCACATGCAGTTGAAGTTGAATCAACAGGGCTTACAGTTAGAATACCAGTTGAGCCAGTCCTGAAAAAAAAAAAAATGTATTTTTTACAAAACAATGTAACAAATGGCTTTTTAAAGAACTGTGAAAGATCAAGTTTATTTATTTCAAAAATAAATGAATTAAGATTTAATTGTCACAGATGCTAATGTTTATATTTTACTTTTTATACAGTATGTCCATTCTAACTGCTGGCCAATAGCTAATTTCTGAATTATTAGTTTTACAAGAGGAGGATACAATCAACTGAGATGAATTTTTTTTTTACAAGTAGGTCTGGTGCCCCTTCGGCAATGTGACCTCCATGATGAAAAAAAAAAAAAAGAATTTCAAATGAGTTACTATTGAAATGCTATTCCATAATTCGGAACATTTTATAAGTAGTATTAAGATACAAAATATCCATATTGTATAATGTACAAAAGTGCACATTAAATGCGCATAATGCATTAAAATAATAATTTCACAAATAATGTAATTATAAGTAATATTTATTAATTTAATGACTGATTGATTCAGAATATAGAAATAGAAAGCACGTGGTAATCTTCCGTAAACAGCAATAAATAATGCGTTTCATTGCATCATAATTTTTACTTATTTATTTCTGCATAATTATTTGTTGATAACTAAGATTAATAAATGAAAGCAATATTTTTTAAAACATAAAATTCATCTTTTACATTTTTGAAATGAAATTAATTAAGTTTCTGTTTTTGCTTTGTATACCTGTTTTCGGAACATTCTGGATAACGAATCCCATACTGTATATACATATTGCAACTTTATACAACTTGCAACTAACATTTTATTTAAAAAAATATTGTATAATATTTTTCTGTTAATTGAAATTGTTTGTAATTAAAAGTTTTTATTAGTTCAGAATTAAGATCTTGTATGAATTGTTTAAAATATATTGCAAAAAAAGGATGCAAAGGGATGCTAGATGCTGCACCCTGTTAAATCGGCCTAGAGTCAGCACTAGCAAAATTTATAGCATCACTATCAATATACCAGAGTTTCCCTCAGGTTTAAAAAAAGGCAGGGTGCTGCTGGTGAGAAAAGGGCATTTTTTTATTCTTAAGGGCACTTTTTTCAATTCTTAAAGGTATTCTTTTGGTTTTTAAAGCCACTTTTGTTATTTAAAAGTCAGGGCACTATTTTTAAGACAACGTTGAGTCAATTTTTACTATGAAAGCAAATTTTTTAATGCAAAAAGGAGAAAGGGCACTTTTTTATTGAGGGGCAAGAAGGGCAGAAGGGTGCTAATTATTTTACTGGTAGGGGCAAGAAGGGTGCTAATTATTTTACTGGGAGGGGCAAGAAGGGTGCTAATTATTTTACTGGGAGGGGTAAGAAGGGTGTGATTTTGTAAAGCAAAGGGCAGGCAGGGTGCAGCACCCTTCTGAAACTGTCTGGGGGAAACTCTGAATAAACTATATACCTGTATCATAGTTACCCTGGTGACCCATACTACCTGGGACATAATTAAGTATACATTTAGAGCTTAATTTTTTTTTTTAAAGTACATACATTTAAAAAAATCCTAGTATCTATATTTTAAAACAGTATTAAAAAAAATCCAAATACTTAAGTAAATGTGGCATTGTCTTTAATAAAATGTGCGATTTTCAAAAAGAATCTTTTTGAAAGATAATTTTATTTTAGTGTACTTTTAATAAATTTATTTAATCATCCAGACTACATACTCAGACAACAATTGATTTTCTTGAGACCAGTGATAATATCTCAAACATATAAAATTTCATTTAGCAAATTATTGAAATTACTGTTATAAATTTTATTTTGATTATACACATTTTATAGTAGACATCAAATGATTGATTTTTTTTTTTTTTTTTTTTTTGGTTTTTAAAGATATAAAAGTTTTAAACTTTAACATAAATATCATCAAAGTCATGTTTAATTTATTTCATTAATAAAGCATGCATTCAGTAGTATGTTTTCCCTTTTTATTTTGTTCTAACTGTAAAAGGTTCTCATAATTTTTTTTCTAACAATGCACTGCTGTCATTGATAGTGAAATAACTCAAAATCATCTCGGTAAAACAATAACAAACATCAGATTATGCTTTTATTAGCAATGAAAATATAGTACACATACATTATATATATAAAGCTATCAAAAATTATGATGGACATGTTAACTATATTTGTGACAGTCTTCCATCGAAAACATATACTTTATTTTCATTACTAACATCAATCTAGGAGGTGGCTAGTTCCATTTGTGACAGACATGACATTGGACAGCTTTTTAGACATTTAATTCATATTAAATATTTTGTTTTATAGCAACAAAATTTTATGAGCTGGTATGTATGGACCTAAACTATAAGTACCCACATAAAAAATATTAAACACTTTTATTGTTATTTTAAGGGTAAAAACTAACTATGACATATTTATGACAAATTATGTTATGTTTGCCAAATTTAATAAGAATTAAAGGTCTGGAAAGCTGTCTAATGTCAGGCCTGTCACAAATGGAATTATTCAGATAATTATGATGTATGACTATCAATGAAAAAAATGAATGTCACAATTCAAAGTGGGTGGTTAAATTAAAGGGTAAATTGTGCGTGATGTCATTTTTAAATGGAATACAAAATTTGTTGCCTTTAAATATGTTCAAAGACATGCTTTGTTTCGTTCAAATAAATTTTTATTTAGTATTTTCAAAATAGTTAATTTTAAAAAACACCTCTCCTGTAAAATTTAAATTTTTAGAGTTATGCTGCTGTCAAAGCAAAGCAGCTATATAATATCCTAAGAGAAATAAATGCAATTAACACAAAAATATGCATAAATTCATATGCTTACCCAAATTGATACGATGTTCTTTTCCTTTTTGCTCCACATTTTGAAAAAATAAATTTTGATGGAATAGCATCCTTCTTCAGAACTTTTCTTTTGTTAATAGGTGAAAGATTTTCAAAATTATCCTGCTCAAAATGTTCCGAACATAGCGTGGAATGTTCACTTGGTGAAAAATTTTCTCGTTTCACATTTGACAGCCACCGATTCAGTCGGTCAGTTTCCTTCAGTGGAAATTTGTGAAAGCTGATATTTTTTTCTTTACAATCAGCTTTGTCACTGCGATTAACACAGCCATATGCTGCACAAAATTGTGGCATTTTTACAAAAAAAAAAACAATGTGGCACTTATACTTTATATAGTGGCGAAGAATAATACAAGATCCTCCTTGTTTACGCTGCTTTGCTTTACGGCTTCACTCCCCTCGCGAAAAGAGAAGCTTCGTGGAGCAGGGTTGTCAGAATTGGCGAAACGCACGGATTGGCGAAATATGCACCGATTTTCACTTCGGCAGAGACATGCGATGGCATTTCGGACGCCATATACCTACTGTGACGTCACATGGGTAATGTCCATTGTTACAGCGTATGCTACACATATTGGAAATTGCTCTCTGTGAACATATGCTTTGTTAATCACCTCAAATTTGGATTTTACGGGAGCCAACTCATATAGTTGAGAGTTGCAAAACTCTATCAACACCCTTCTGACTTTGTTGTGGTTCTCTGGATGCCATTTGACATCTATGACTGTGCCTATAGCGCCATTTACCAAACCCAAATTTATATCAATATTTCTTTTTAACATCACTCTAACTCCTTTTTTAATTATTATCGTTTCTTGTAATCCTGCTGTCATTGAATCATCTTCTTCATAATTTAAAAGGACTTTACGAGCTCTTTTTGTTAAGAACTTTGGACATTCAAGATTATCTGTTGCAATAAGGCGTATTTCAGGACCATCGAGTCCTTTAAGCATGGCGTCGTTCAATTGGTGACACATATTTCTTGTGGGCAACAAACATATTGTATCATTTGAACATTTTAAAAGATAATCTGCAATATCTCGCAGTCTGCCCTCGTTAGTATCCGATTGAAATGGAATGAGTCTTTTTGATAAGACATCATAATCTGCTTCTGTAATTATTCCTATTCTTATTTTTTTTAGTATTTCACCATAAACAGAATCATTATGTTGTCTAATGTTTTCTGTGAGTTCGTCATACATGAATAATTCTTTCCATAAATTAGGAACACTAAGTGATCCGAATAACTTGGTCCCTTCAGAAGGTGAAAAAAATTCGAAAGGAGATTTCTCTCTAAATGGCGGTAATTGCAAAAGATCTCCTAAGACCAGGATGTGTTTTTTACCAAACCATCCATTATTGTCATCACTTGTATCAAATATTTCTGAAAGACGGAAATGTATAAATGCTAAGGTGACGTTTGAAACCATTGAAATTTCATCTATGATGAATAAAACAACGTCTTTTAAATCTGATCTTAATATTTTAAGTACTTCATCGGATAGTGGTTTATATCTTGGTGTCTTTTTATGTTCAACTGGCAGCTGAAGAAGCCTATGTATCGTTAGTCCATTTACGTTGAATGCTGCGATTCCTGTTGGTGCTCTCACTGCTACTTTTTTTTTTTAAATAATGGTGGACCCAGAGTTTGATAGCTTTTATTAAGTAACTTTTTCCTGTTCCTCCGGTACCACTGACAAAACATCGAAAAATTTCATCGTTATGATCCGTGTTTTTCAATTTCATGGTAATGCTATCAAATATTCTCTTTTGATCATTATTAAGACTTTTAAATATTTCTTCAAAATCGTCAATATTTAGATTTTCCTCAATGTTAATGCGACAGAAATCTTCCATAGCATTTGTAACCTCTAAAGCATTGAATTCTAATGGATTATCAGGACCTCCGTCAACTTCAATATTTTCTTTCTCTTCAATTAATTCTGATATTTTAGATTCTACTTTTGTGATAGCTTTTTCTATTTTTTTTCGTTGTTCTATGCATGAGTTCCCGAAATTAAATGCTTCTCTAAACGCATCTTTTTCCGAGTGAAAAGCTTCAGTGTAAGTCTCAAAGCCCATTTTCAACTCTTCTAATTTACGCCAAGGTTTGAACATCAAAAGTAGAGCGAAGAAATATTTTTCTGGCACTTGTTCGGCATCATAATGATAATGATTTAAAATGTACGGTCTGTCTCTTTCTTTTAAGTATTTACTTCCCTCTTTTAAAACATAAAATTTTGCTCTCCCTGAAACCGGCTTTTTATTCACGATGTCAAATTTCTTCATAAAATCAAATAAATGCATTCTTTCTAATTCTTGTGGCCTTTCTGGATAGAAATTATCAACCCAAGATTCGTAGAATATGTCCGTGGATTTTGGATCGAGCATATTCATCTCCGATTTGGACTTAACCCTTCTGTTACGATGAATATTTACATCTAGCCACCTAATTGTAGTTTGTGGATCGGTACCATATAGTTGTATGCCAAGCAGAGTATCACTAGCTTCTAAAGCTCCGCATTCTCTGTGTCCTAATAATCTTAGACCTATGTTGAATAACTTGCTTCTCAAACTTTTCGTTGAATATATATCATTAAATGCATCCATAAGGTGTGTCTTTTCACTTTTCGTAGTATACTTTGTGATATAATAATTTAGAATGGATGTTTTTTCACCAATGTATTGTATATCCATATTCCCATTCCATGCTAGCAACATTGTAGGATTGTAATCGTTAATCATTTTCCACTCTTCCTTGCGTACAAGATCGTACAGACGATTGTTTTTCGATAGTGTTTTTCTTGCGGCTATGGATTCTATTGTATCCCTGATCACAAGTTTTTCAGTAACTAATCTAGGAAACCCAAACCTACATACAGAACGAAAACCACTTTTTGTTTTCTTTTTTCTCATACAGTAATCATTGTGTTTGTGTTTTTGGAAAGATGTGACCCGTTTATGGAGAGTTGGAGAAATATTTCTTTTAGGAATAGCACATGTTATATATCTATTTATAAAAGATGCTACGTCATCTATAGAGGACTCATTGATTACAGGAGCATCTTTAATCCACAGTAACATATGAAAATGCTGAGCTCCTCTAGTTTGATATTCCCGTCTCCAAAAGTAATGTTCCACCTTACCCAACGGTTCATCTGAGGAAGTAAGGAAATCTAGAATGGCACGAAACTTATTCTCTATAAAGCGAGAAGTAGACACGGGATCAACTGCTACTAATTCACTTATACTTTTATTTGCCATTTCAGGACCGTTTATATCCTTGATATATTCACCTAAGTCATTCCACATCCATTCCGAAGAGCTTAAAGTAAGGAACCAAGTTGCCGGTCCATAGTGTTGTATCATGCAGTTAATGTCGTTTCTGGGTTTCTTCCAGTATTGCTCCGTGTTTCTTAGTTTACTGAATATAGCTGTAAGATCACTTTCCAACTCATCCTTTTTAAGCATTTTCAAATATTGTTCGGCTGTTAGTTTTTGACTTTGATTTACCAAATTCATTTTATAAAATATTCCAGAACCTAACTGGCGGATATTAGCATCATTTAATAAATAAAATAAATATTGTTGATCTAGCCGAAATTGGGGATGTTTGGACATTAATTTGGCTTTTATAAATTCACTGGATATTAATTTCTGAGCACGATCGTGAAACTGGCCATATTTTCCTTCTGGATACAGACAGGGAAAGCATTTAACATCGATATATTTATCTCTAGAATCTATTGGTGCTTCATTTACCTTAAGCATCTGATAGAGGGCTGAAACAGGAGCATTTATTCTTCTCTCATGCAAAGGATATATGGTAAATTGTTCATAATCTGTTGCTTTTTCTCTTGAAATTTCTTGTAATAGTGTAATAATTCGATAAAAGCGGTGTAAATTGCAATATTTCCATTTTTCAAGAGAAAAATAACTGTGGCGTTGATGGGTTAAAATTCAACACCGTGCAATAAAAACAAGCTGGAAATTGTACGTCAAACGTGACAAATGAGGTGCGTTCGTACTGTAGCTAGATATATAAATATTTAGATCTTGATGATTTTTAATTTTGTGAAATGAATGATATCGTCTGCAGATTAATTTCTGTAATAGAATAAGTATCTTTGTCGCTTGACGATGAAACTTTGGAAGCTCCTATAACAAGAAAGCACCGATTTAAAAAAAAAATCAAATTTTTTAATAAATATTTTTATTAATATCTCCTAAAGTTTGGATTCGATTTTAATAAAATTTGAAATGTCTCGACAAAATTCTGCAAAGATAATATATTTTAAATTGCAAACCATTCGGTTGGGTAAATTTTGCGTTGTTATATGCGGACGGACGGACAGACAGACAGACGGACGGACCAAGCGACGACTATAGGTGCTACGTATTTATATAATTACGAACGCACCTAATGAAAAACAAGTTACGTATGTTAATACTTACACAATTTGTGGCAACAATTTAAAATTAACATATAAGTTATTTATCTGTATATCATAAATTTAATTTTACCTGATCTAGAATCCACCAATCAGAAGCATGCTTTCACAATAATAATAATGTAATATGTAAATGAAAATTTAGTCATTATACATGTTACGCATTTATATAAAATACATGGTTGCAACAGTTTAATAATTTTTATGCCAAACCACCATCGCAAAATTTCGCCAATTGTTTGTACACTCGATTACTTAAATCGAAATAGTACGGTTTATAGCTCAGTTTCATTCCCCAGCTTGAAATTTTGTGCTTTCGTATGTTATACCATTTAATTAACCAGATGATATGCTGAAAAATAATTGCTGAAACGTCAGTTGAGGCTCACTGTGGAGACCCGAAAAGTTTTTGGTTTCTGTCTGTCCGTCTGTCTGTCTGTTTGTCTGTTCTGCGATAACTGCCGTAAAAATGATCCGATTAGTTTGATTTTTGGTAGTTATGTTGGTGAGATACCCGGAATTAGCTGTATAGCTTTTAGTTACATTTGGTTCATTCGTACGGAAAACATAGAACATTTCTTTTTTTATCATGTTTTCCTATGGGAATTCAGACGATTTTGAAATTTTTCAGTCGTTGAAAATAAAATGTCGCATTTGATTAATGTATTTAAACGGTAAGTTATGAAGGCTAAAATTTATCAAGTCAGGTGTTAAATTATTCAAATTAATTTGAAATTTTGTTTATACATTCGTCAGATTTTTTAAATTAGGTGTATAATTTTTGGTGCAATTTTATACATCTGTTCTAATAATATAATACTTTTATTCTATCATCTTTTGCAAATATTAAAGTGCATTCATTTTTATTTTCCTTTTCAATTTAACTGTAACCTAGCAACCATATTTCAAAAAATATAAAAATGATAAAATTCAAGTAACTCAGACGATTTTGCTACGATATTTTATTCGCAAAATAAAATATTATTGGGTGATTTTAATATTTTATTGAAATAAATGAGAATTTATTTTGGTACAAGTTACCTTTTAACTACTATAAAATGATAGCCGAAATATTTTTATATGAGATATTATTAATTTTCTGGAAGAGATGTGGATTTTTCGTGGTTGAAAATTAGTATTATTTTAAAAACAAAATGTAATATCTCGTACAACGATATAGTTAATCTAAAGAAATTAGCGTAGTAAAACGCATCCATACAGCCTGAAATAGCACAACTACTGGAAACTGAGATCATAAAAAGTTATCACAAAAAATACTTTATAGCGCCAAATCAAGGTTGCTATTTAGTGAATTGGCAGTAGGCACGATTATGAATGATTACACAATAGGTTTAAAAGTTTCCAAATAAGCCTATTTTGGGGAAATTTTAGTATGCTATTGCCATCGAATTAGATCAGGATGTACTTAGGTCAAATAAATATTGTACAATGACCATCAAAACTGTTTTTCTGAAACAAAAATTGTAATAATACTAGATTTCTGAAATAGATAAGTGAAATATATAGTAGATTGTGTTCACATTTCCATAAGTTACTTTTGTACACGGGATATTATTCAACTTATCAATCAGATACGAGTGTTTCGTGATTGGCAGGTAAGTAAATATTGCTATTTAGGTATTAGGATAACATGAAATTATTTTTAAAATTTTTGTTTATCGTAATGAAACCACTGTGCAGAACGAAATGGAAGATATACTAGAATCATTCACACAAATAATAGGGAATCATGAATATAAATTTAATAAGATTACGGAGGGTTCAGCGGGGCAGAGCCCCCATCCCCTGAAGAAATGTATTTTTTTAATCTAAAAAATAGAATAAGAAATTCATAAGAATGTCAGAATATTATTGCATAAACCATGTTTAATTTAACGTTTCTAAGTTCTGAAACCTTCGAATTATTTTATATGCATATAAATATATATGCAGTAATTTAAATAATTTAATTTGCGGATTGTAAGATATTAAATATTATGAAAAGTGAGTGTAAAAAACTTTGACTTTCAGAGCTGACGTTGAGGCTCCTGATCTGTAGATTTACTAGTAATAGATGTCTACTCGCAGTAAAAATTAACTCAATAAAAATAGCCGCTAGCGTCTAATTATTTCCAAACTTGGCGACACTAAGAAAAATATCTCCAAATTTGGTAAAAAATTAATATTGCTAAATCTCGGTTCTTGTCGACGTTTGGTGAAATATCGCCAAACCAAATTTGGAGATAAAAATATCATGTTTGTGTTGAAGTCATAACATCATTAAAACGCACCTAAAGGATAAGTAGTTGCGTATTTTTGTCAGATTCAATTGAGTGCTATTGAGATTAAAATCCCGACATTTATACTAAAATTTACTTTAAGGCAGTAAAAGATCCAAAGATGGACAGATAAACTGAACGATTTCCTTTATCAACATTTTTGGAAAAGCATATAAAAATTTTCATTCAACTTGAAATCAAGTAACACTTTCAAACTCAGTTTTTTGGCACATATGTCATATACGTACCACATTGGCGCAATTGCAACAAAATGGCAATTTTATGCCTCACATGGTAACCCGGTTATTTCGTTTATATTGCTGTTTATTTACTTTTATTTTTTATTTTAATTATATAAATTGTTTTTATTATGTATATCAATATTTATTTATATCAAACTATCATTTATTTATTTTTTTTACCTTTTTAAAAATAATTGAAGCTATTTCATTTATTGCGTTACTTTATTTTTATATTGAAATAAAAAATTACGTGCTATTATTATGCATGCTATTTGTAACCAATATTCAAAAACAAAGTTTTCGCCAAATTGGCGGGGTAAAAATCGCTCCAATGTGGTGCGTATATGACATCTGTATCAATTTTTTCTGTAATCGGATTTTGGCAGCCAACGTTGGCTTTAAATATGAGCGAGTAAATGGTTGTTCTAGGAAACATTTATTATTTAAATGTTTATCAAACAACAAAAACATACATCGCTGCAACAATGTAATTATTTTAATTTGCATATTGAATGTATTACGAACTGTATATAGCCAAATAAGCACCCCCTGTTTGAAGCGTTTAAAGGCGGAAATTCTATGTTTTCAGACTTTTCTGGTTATTTGTGCTATAAAACCTACTTACTTGTCAAATTTCATTTTTCTACGACTGTTAGAAGTACCTTAGGTATTTGATGATCCCCTGTGAGTCAGTTATAAAAATGCCCTTTTTCGGAATCTCATATTTCGAAAAATATTAAATACGGAAATAAGAAATCTTGGAACCTAGTTCAGTTTGATTATATTAATGTGTGTTAAAAAGGAAAACTCTCTAGCGCTCCCCAAAACACAGTTATGAGGGGGTGAAAAGTATGCCGAAATGGTTCAAGAAAAGGTAGCTTACGGCTTGTGCGAACTTGGCGGACGCACTGACGTGCTCCCAGATATATATATATATATATATATATATAGAGTTTATTAACATCATTAAAATGCACTTAAAGAACTAACAACCCACTGGAATTTTGCCAGATTGACTGAGTGCTATTGCGATTAGAATACCGACATTTATAATAAAATTTATTTTAAGGAAGTAAAAAATAGAAAAACGGACAGATAAACTAAAAGATTTGCCTTCCCAACATTTTCGGAAAAGAATATAAAAAATTCATTCTGCTTGAAACCATGTAACACCTTCAAACTCAGGCTAATTTTCTGTAATCAGGCTTTGGCGACCAGCTCTGGCTTCAAAACATGAGCGAGGAAATAATTGTCTAGGCAACTCTTAGTACTTAAATGTTTATCGCACAACAAAAAACACAAATGGTTGCAACAATGCAATTAATTTAATTTGCCAATTGAATGTGCTACGAACTGTATATAGCCAAATCAGCACCCCCTATTTGAAGGGTTTAAAGGCAGAAATTCTATGTTTTTAGACTTTTCTGGTTAATTGTGTGACAAAACCTACTTACTTGTCAAATTTTATGATTCTACGACTGTTAGAAGTACCTTAGTTATTTGATGATCACCAACTTTTTAGTTGATGATCCCCTGTGAGTCAGTTACAAAAAAGCCCTTTTTCGGAATCTCATATTTCGAAAAATATTAAATATAGAAATAAGAAATCTTGGAACCTAGTTCAGTTTGATTATATTAATGTGTGTTAAAAAGGAAAACTCTCTAGCTCTCACCAAAACGCAGTTATGAGGGGGTGAAAAGTAGGCCGAAATGGTCAGGGAAAAGGTAGCTTACGGCCTGTGCGAACTTGGCGGACGCACTGCTGTGCTCCCAGATGATTTCATTCATTTAAAAGATTGATTCCATTAACCGATGATTCTATAACCGGCGACCATCTTTATTATAAACCCCCCCCCAAGAACCGAATTTTGGCTGTGCCACTGCCTGAAATGATTACACGTAACACATTTCACAGTAAACGGAAATTAAAATTTGTTTGGACAAATTTCCAGGATTGAGTTGAATTTCCATGATTTTTCCATGATATTTCCAGATGAACAAAATTCCCTGATATTTCCATGTTTTCCAGGTCTGTGACCACCCTGTTAAATAAAATAAGTGAAAGTAATTTCTGTTTCATTTTTTGAACATGTGTGTATTTTCTTTATTGATATGAGTTTCAATTCTTTCACAAATTCATCTATGATGTACCAAAAACATTTGCTATTAACGAGATTTGTGCCCGGCTAATAGAAAAGTAGCCACAAAAGATTATCACCCTTTTTAAAGTAGTAAAACCAAATAGTGTGAGACATATGCTAAATGTCATTTTCAACTCTTCAGTTGAAACATTTATCCATTGTAATTATGTAAAACATTTTACCGCTTTGTAAGCATTAAAAAAATATATTCCTCTTTATTAATATGGTTTACATGAGTAATAAGTTTTTCAACTGACTGAAAATGTGTCCAGGCTGGGGATTTGAGACCCCTTGTCTTTAATTGCCAATGCTCTTAAAATTGAGCTATCTGGATGACATCCCAGCAAACACACTTCACTCAGACAACCATTTGGCAATGACATCTTGTCTGTTATTTTAAACAGCTCAACAGAATAAACCACAAGTAAAGGAACTCCAATAAACTATGTATATATTATACATTCAATCGAACTGCCAATTATCTTTAAATTAAGAGTTCTGGGTTTGAGTCCCAGCCTGGATACATTTTCACTCAGTTGGAAAAATTATTACTAGTGTGATTTATTTACCAATCAGTACAATTGTGTTAAGAAAATGAATGCGTAATTACGTATACAAAGTTTAATTCCTTTACCAGCGATTTATTTTGTCAAGCTGTTTAAAATAACAGACCAGATGTCATTACCAAATGGTTGTCTGAGTGAAGTGTGTTCACTGGGATGTCATCCAGATAGCTCAATTTTAAAGAGCATTATCAATTAAAGTCAAGGGTTCTGAGTTCGAATCTCAGTCTGGACACATTTCACTCAGTTGGAAAAATTATTACTTGCGTGATTTATTTAGCAATTAGTTAGATGGTATTAAAATAATGAATGTACAATATGGTTTAATAAATTTGGTACTTTTTAGGACACCCTTTGACATATCATGATGACGTAATATTATTTAGATTGTTGAAAATTTGTTAGTTTCTGAAATTAATTGAAATCTAAAACTTAGACTTTTTCCATTCAAGAACATACAATAAAATAGATTTAATTCATAAATTTGTTTTATAAAGAGAAACCACTATAGTGTATTCAAAATTAAAAGGGAAAACAAGCATAAAAAATAAAATCATGCACAAATTAGCAGATTTTGTAATGCTTTGGTCAGCCAAACATTGATCGTTGCTTTACATAAAAAAAGAATACAATTTATCGAAATAAATATTTAATTTGAACAATTAAATGTAATTATTATATTGCTTATTTAAGTTTTAAACATAAAATATTAGTCAACAATTTTTTCTAAATATATTTAAAAAATATATTATTAATTTATTTTTATAAAGTCGTCAAATTAGTGAAAAACATGCAAATCTAAAACTATGTGGCATAAACTATCAACCCTTATGTTTATTTAAATTCTCTCTTAATTTTGCATGAACTATAACTAGAGATTATAAAACTGATTGTTGCTTTCAATTGCAGGATTATAACATGCAAAAAAAATTTAAAGAAACATACAGGGTGCCTAAAAATATACTGTGGCATATGTTAGAATCAATTTGAAAATATGCACATAAAATTAAGAAGTTGAAAATGACAGATATTTTAGCTGATATATTAAAGTGTTTGTTTTGGTAAAGTCAATAAATGTGTATCTTTTGTTGCTCAAAGAAAATATAGCCAATATTCAATATTACAATTTAGATTTTAGCTGTCTTTCAAATTTTCTATTTGTATCCAAAAATTATGTGGCAACAAGAAAGAATATTGCTATATTAGTGTTATAATATACATATATATATATATATATTAATCAGATACTTTCAAACACAGATTGGTTGAAATGGACTAATTCAATAGCTTTCAAAATCTAAAAATTACTGCAGTTTTTGATTGAACTACAAAACACGTTTTATGGAAGCCATTTTGGAACATATGTTGCAAAAAAATTGGATATTAAATAGATGTTCTTCATGCAATGAAAAGTTAACTTTACAAAAGAAAATAATAATAATAAAAAGGGTTTTTAACAAATTTGTAAGTTTCAAGTACCTATTAGCACTTTCCAACCTAGTTGAAAAGTGCTTATGACTTCGGTTTGTCTGGCCGTCTGTCCGTGCTCTAACTCCCGTAAATATGCTCGGATTGCTCTGCAATTTTTATATGTTATTGTCGTTATCTATAGCATGTTCCCTATTTCAACGGAAGTGTGTAGCACTTATAGTTTTTTTACAGGGACACTCAAAAGAATTCCGTTACATTGCGGTCTATGGGGAAAAATCATTTGCTGTTTATTTAAATAATGTTTCACTATTTTAAACGCATTGAAATTTATATATATCACTAAGGTGCATTAGAAGAAGCTTAATATGGAACAGGGTGTGCATAGCACTTATAGTTACTTTACAGGGACAGTAAAAATAATTCCGTTACATTACGTCTATGGAGAAAAATCGTCTGCGGTTTATTTAAATAATGTTTCACTATTTTAAATGCATTGAAATTTATATAGATCACTAAGGTGCATTACAAGAGACTTACTGCGGAATATTGTGTGTATAGCAGTCATTGTTCATTTACAGGGACACGCAAAAGAATTATCTACTGTCTGTTAACAATAATTCCTGGAAGTGCGTTTTAAGTTACTGAACGCGATTTTAATGTTAACTTGCTTTTTGTCTATTACGTGGTGTGTATAAATTCTGTAGATCCTATACAGGGCAGCACAAAAGTTCGCGAACACATTTCTGTTTATTGACAAACTCCAGACGGAGAATTTTAAAATGTGCTACACGTTTCCTAACTGAACTAAAATTTAGCATCCTATGTAGTATATATACAATTCTATAGATCCTATACAGGACTGAATAAAAGTATTCGGATATTTTTCCGAATATTGTATATGTTGGAAATTCCTGAAATTATGTTTTAAAATATGTTATGCGTTTTCCAAATTGTTTACTTAGAAGTTATCTTTTAGCTTATTAAACGGTATGATTTGTAAAATTATTTTGGAAGCGTTGGAAAGTGCTACATAATCTATGCTTGACGCATGATTTTTCGTTCTTGTTTTTATATTAATTTCGAAAATTGTGTCACGGTTTTTTAAAACAGCTTGTGTATATAACCCTGATTTAATGATTTTCTGAATTTAATGATAAATTTGAACGGTCCAGATATACCTATAATTAGAAAGCTGAAAATTATGAACATTTATAATTTATATTAGCTAGCTACTATCCAATAACATACATTTTCTAAAAAAGCAAATTTTATTTACTTTAATTTACAATAGAAAAATAATCTTACATAAAATTTTATATACATCACAGAATATTTGACAGAGTCATAAAAACTTGTAAAAATTATCCCTTTTGATAAAGTTTATATAAAAGTCACTTAACAAATAATACAGATCTATACACGATCGATAAATAGCTTGTAGTAAGGTGTAAACTTTACACATGTCCCAGAGATGTAAAACAAAATGACTTTTATATTACTGGGCTGAACATCTGATAAGTAATAGGAATAAAATGCATTAAATTAAATGCTGTGTAGAAACTTCCATATTGGCAAAAAGAATTTACATCATTCCTGGAGATTCAATAAACAAGCTTTTATACCACTGGCCTTAATTTCAATGATTCCTAAAACAGGAATCTAAGATGATGGAAAGTAACTAGTTGAATAAAAAGCTGTAGAAGGAGAAAAAAAAGTTTGTTAGTAAAGTTAAACCTTAAATACGAGAAACTGAATAAAACATGTTTAAAAATTAGTATTATTATCACAATCAAAATTTTACATCAATATATTTAAAACAGAAAGATAAATCTCATAAGAGTGATTTCAGCTCTCCAGAGCTGAGCTATGAACAGTTTCTGCAGAGTGGTGCTTTTCTGTCGTTAAACAGAGCAGTAAACCAGTTGAACTGATTTCATTTCAGAGGAACATTAACCCTTTTTATCACTGTGATGCCTATCTTCAACATACCCTTAAGTCAACGTCACTTATACAGTGGGCTTTAAAAGACGATTTTATTTATTGCGGCTATCTTCCAACACAGCAGTTAATATAAATTGTTCATAGAATTCTTAACAGATGGCAATACTGAGTTAATTTTTCACGCTAAAGTTTTGTTTATCATTTGAAGAGTTTCACATTGCTATTGCTAAAATGATCTTCATAAATTTTGTCAAATTAAAAAAGCCGGAGACATCCAAAAATAGACTTTTTAGAAAGGTAAGTATGGATACATTACAATTTTGTATTAGAAAGTTTACAATATTTATGAAAAGTATTATAAATTAAGATGGTTATATCATTTAATAACTTTAAAATTAAACACAAATACATATTAAGATAAAAATATTAATTTACCAGATACCATGCAAGTACGCATGTTTGCTACAGAGATACGATCTGCCAATGTGGCATCTAGGTTAAACTTACAGTTACCACAATTCGTTAGCTGTTGCCAATATAATTAACAACATAAATAATATATTACAGTACTTTCCCTTAAAAGAGTTTGAATGTCCAGATATTTATAGGTCCAGACAAAGAGGTTTCTTATGAGTGCTTGGTGGGTTACGACGAACATTCATATCAATTTTATTTTCTTGTTCAACAGTTGGTGTGTCATTTGTGATATCATCTGACTGTTTCTCAGCATGTATGGTGGTTGGTATTTTCTCATTTCTTACATTAGCATCAGTTTCGGAGATTTCAGGATTACCAGGGATGGTAGAAGTATTCCTCTCCACTGGGCGAATTTCTGCTGGCCTTTCATCTACATCAATGGTTTCAAGGATGTCAACATTATTGTGACAACTCTGACTGACCAAATTATCGAGGTTTGTAGATTCTTGGTCCTTTTTACTGTACTTATGACGAAGCTGATCAACATGTGCAAAATACATCTTGTTGTTGATGTTAACAACCCAAGTTTTATTACCTTGTGGTCTGATTAAAGTTCCTCTGCTCCATTCTTGGTTTTTATGGGAGCGAACCAAAACTTTTTCATTAGACATAAAACTTCTATTACTAGTATGGTTTCTGTCATATTTTCTCTGAGCACATTGGTTCTGTTCAACACGAGCCTGAGTGCTGGGATGTACAAGTGCTAATGGTGTGCGAATTGGTCTAGCTAAAAACAATTCAGCAGGAGAAAGTCCAGTCGTAGAGTGAGGCGTTGAGCGATAGCTCATAAGGAAACGAGAAATTTTTCTGTTGAGTGAGCTATGATCTGTTGCATCACTGTTCATTTTGCTTAATGCCTCTTTGAATGTCTGCACAGTTCTTTCGGCTAAGCCGTTCGATTGTGGATGGTAGGTTGGAATGGGAGTATGTTTTATTCCGTTCGACTTCAGAAACCATTCAAATTCTTCTGATATTAACTGAGGGCCGTTGTCAGACACTAATTCTAATGGCAATCTATATCATGAAAAAATCTGCTGCAGAGCTTCAATGGTGTGTGAAGAAGTCGTGGAAGGCACCCGCATTACCTCTAACCATTTAAAGTGGCTAGCAACAAGTAACAGATAGTTGTTCTTGTCTTTCTGTGCATAGTCAATATGCACCCTATCCCAAGGATGTTTAGACCAAGTCCATGGTTGAAGTGGAGTGCCAGGAGGAGAACGGCTATTCTTCTGACAAGCAGGACAGTATTTTGCAACTTTTTCAATGTCTTTATCCAATTTTGGCCACCGTATATGAATTAATGATTCTGTATTTTAAATTTTAAATTAAAAGCTTTGGCACGTAATTATTGATCAAACAAATTGAAAGGATCTACAATTTTGGGTATTTTTTTTTATTATAATTGATCGATAAGACATATATACTAAGGTACATGATTATATTATCATAAATAAGTTATTCTCTCAAAGTTTTTTAAAATGAACTTGATAAAAATAAACATAAACCACAAAATCATATGTATAATGAAAGCAGGTGCTTAAAAATGGTCAATAATATTAATTTTTAAGTTTACAATTGACCATTTTTAAACACCTTCTTTGATTATACATATGATTTCGTGGTTTATGTTTATTTTGATCAAGTTCATTTTAATAAAAATTGGGAGAATAGTTTAACATTATTATCTATCTTCAGTTTAATGATAATGAGTGATTTTCTAATATAATTAGGTAGAGATTATTTTAAATGCTGCATTCTTTGCAGAATAAGCTTAATAATTCTGTTAAATTTCAGATAGTTTAAAATTTCTTTTTTTTTCAAATGCTTAAGCATCTTTACACAATGATAAAGATCAATCAAAATTGCATGATTTATGTTTTCCTTGGACTTGAACATTCCAATAACATGACACAGATGTTTTAAGTTTTTCGGTTTCTGTCACTAAAATTTTTTCTCTCTTTATATGAAATCAATGCTATGGAACAATCACAAAAATCTTTAGATATCCAAGCAAAAATAGATGAAATAGAGTGATATAATGCATGTAATATATTCAATAAGATATTGTATAGTAATAAATAAATTGAACATTTAGAATCATCTATAATTAAGATACTGGATTTGAGAGAGTTACAATGAACAGATTATTGAAACAACTGAGGTTCAAGCTTTGCAGAGAAGTAATTAATGTAATAAAAAGATAATATATGTTTGATAATAAAGAGTTTAATATAATATAGTAAAAAACTTTGATAGAAGATAAACAGTCCTTGGAGTATCAGTACATATAGTTGTATTTTGCATTATAATTTGCAAGAGTTAAAATCTCCTGAAATTGCTTAGTAATACTTACTGACAGGAAAAACAATGAAATTGCAGATTGAGAGAGAGCTTCAAATATTAAATAAAACAAGTTCAAAATAAAATTTGACTTGCAGAATTGATTTTGAGGCCCTTGATCTGCATGTTTACAGGTTAGAAATTTAATACATATTTACAGTGCTTCATTATGTACAGAATTTTCCAGAGATGAATTATCGAGCACTAAAGACAGAAAATAGTCTTTTAAATAAATTTTCTTCACTTAAATGGGGCAAGCTTTCCCATTCCTACAACTCCAATTTACAGACTTAATGAATATGTACAGGGTGGTCTAAACAAAACAGAATTGGACACGGAAATAAAAGAACTACAGTATTTTTCGGTGCAAACGTAGACTCAATTTTTTCTATGAGATGGTATTTTTAATTATTGTGCATAATATATCTGCAGTGATAAATTTTATAAATCGTAACAGCAAGAAAAAGATCAACATTTATATCATAACTATCAATAATCAATACAGCTACAAACTGCAATTATCAGATGTCAGTTTTTACATCTTGTGTATAGGGTGGCTCCAGAATTTTCTTTGCATTTTGGTGGTTTAAAAAAGAGCTTATATACCAGAAAATACAGTATGTAAATTGAATTTCAGAATGGTCTGGTTCACTTTTATTTGGGCACCTTGACTACTCTAAAGTTCACAGTTATCTAGTGCTTTATCTTTCATGTGTCACAGAGTATTTTATGTCTAGTTTGGTTTTGTTTGGACTACCTTGTATAACTACAGTTGCCAGATTTCTTTCTTAAAAAAAGGGAAAATAAAAAAGGAATTTTTTATTGACACAAGTTTGTTTTTGTTTTATTGTACTACTGTCATTTTAAAATCACATTATGCATATAATGTCTTCGTTAAAGATTTTACATATAAATAATTAAGGAAGCCTTAATTAACAGTTATAATTGTTATTTTCTAACTGTACATGCATCAAAAGTGAATTTTTAGAAGCAAATTGAAAAGGTAAACTGATAAAAATTCTTGAAACTATAAAAGTCCTATCTGTTTTTTAAAAAATGGAAGAAATTATCTTACAGGAAAGGTTTAAACATATAACGTACAATAAACCTGGCAAACGTTAATCTAGTAACTCTATGTATAACAGAACCAAAGTTCTAACCCTGCATTTATCGATCAATAACTAGTACTCTATAACTAAATAAAATGGTGTGCTAATTAAGAATAGAATATAAGCACAGCAAGTGTGTTTCTAAAAAAGTGCTATATATACAAAGCTAAAACAAAACAGATTTAATAAATAAACATAACTTTTAAAAGAATACAAAAGTATAAAAATGAATATAATTAATCAAATACAGAAATAATTAAAATATAAAAAGAAATGAGTAGACCCATATAAATGAACATATAAAATTAAAGAAACAAATAACAAATTTACAAGAAAATCATTACACAACAACATAATACTGCTGATGATGTGTTAAAAGCAATATAAACAACAGTAATCAATGAGAAACAAATACAGGAAAATAAAATAAAAGCAGGCTTAACATAAAGCAGACATAAAAATGAGTTCAACAAAGTACACTTCATAAATGTGCAAAACTAAATAATGCCAATAATATTTACTACAATTATAAGCATTACATTTAATATTGCCCATATAATAAGTACTGAAAAGCTGGAAAATAATGTTAGAACAGGGATGGCGAACCTATGACATGCACAACAATTTCTATGGTACACAAAAGATTTAAATTTGAAATGATTATGTAGTTAAAATTAATTTTTTTGTTAAAAAAGTTTGCCTGAAAAAATGTTTTGTCTAACACATGTAGACTATTAAAAAACATGCAATTATTTTTGCATGGATTTAACACATTAGAAAATCTTCCCTTTCTGTAGTTCAATAAGAAACTATTTTTCCATTCTATGTGAATTCTAAAAGCATTTTCTTCAAATGAATTTCATAAGATATCACTGCAATAAAATGACTATTGAATCCAATTTCGTTATGTATGTTACTAAAAATAACAAAATATGAACCAGCTATAAAGCATTTTACACCAAACATACAACAGCAGAAATTTCATTAAATTAATACATTTTTTCATGGAACTTTGTTTATTGTAAGTTAGATGTTGCATTAATGATAGTTAAAATTACAAAAATAAAAGTTCTTCCTCCCCCCTTTTTTTCCCTTATTACAGTATGTGCCCCACTTAAATGAGTCACATTTCAAAATTAAAATTTCTTTAACACTGTAAGTCCCAACCACCATGATCATGATGGTCCACAGCTTTATTTTATCGTTTACTAAACTAGGTCTGCTTTAATACCAACTAGTAATGAGTAGTAGTAGTAGTAGTAGTAATCATGACAGTAGCTCCTAATTTCATAGTTTAAAATTCAATGCAGAATACAATCTTTGTGACAGAATACAAACTTTGACTTATGAGTGTTTTTGTTTGGGTTATATATTGATTAACCACTTAACTGTTTTGTCGGAATGCTGCTAAAGCAACTTTTTTTACACCAATCCATTGCTTTGCCTTTATGAATGCTACTTTTATTTTTGTAAATGAAAGTAAACATAAATTAATGAATTTAATACTTGCAACAGATTTAATTGAACTTATATAAACAATTGGAATATATATATATATATATATATATCAAAAAGGTGCTTATTTTTGGATACAATATGGCAAATAAAGGCAACTGTTAAGGGGTTAATTGAAAAATTTCTTGGGTATTAAAGGGTTAAATGAATGGCTGATATATTATATGACAGCAAAATTGCATTTTGACCTTTGTTCTTAGTTATTTAGTACATGAAAACAATTAAGGTACTTCTTTATTTATAGCAGCCCCCAAGGATAAATTGTCAAGTGACAGAGATATATCGCCAAGTTAGGTTACAAAATATCATTAAATGGTTTGCAGCTCTAAAGAAACAGCACATGTTTATGTTATTATCACATTGCTTTTATGTTGATGTTCCAGAACATTTTTCATATGTATTATTTTTAATTGCATGTTCCAATGTTTTTTCTTTAAATGCCTGTAATTTTTTTTTTTTATAAATATGGAAACAATCTTTGATTTACCTATTGAGATGGATGCAATCTCAATTTTCATAAGTGAGAGTTTTTACCTAACAAACAAATAGTATGGGAAATGGGCATGATATGAAACTGTATGTTACAAATGATGAAGTTATATGGAGCTGTCACATAAAAAGTTGTAAAAAAAAAGGCCTCCATGTTGAACTTGATAATTAATATTTACTATTTCAAAAATAATATTATTTCCTGGAAGTTATTTTCCAAATTCGTCACCCCCCCTCCCTCTTTTAATGCTTTCAAAGATAGCTTGCCATTTTAGTTCTGCTTTAGAGTATTTTTGGAGGGGTTTCTGTGCATTTGCATCTGCTGGGAAACCTCTACATTTTCTCAGTGAGCATTATTATTCAGAGTTTCAAAAGAGGGAAGGTGAGGAATGTTTTATATTATTTAGGTTTTCTCAGAAATTTTTGAACAGAATTGAAAGTTTAATATATCTAAACGTCAGAAATTAAATCAGCAATTATTACTGTGGGGTCTTTAGTTCATTTGGATAGCTTTTCATTTAAAAATATAAAATCATACAAATTCAAGGGTGTACTAAACGCTGCCGAAGGCAGTGAAGCCCCCAATATTAGGATTATTTGGAAAGATTTTTGTTTAAAAATATAAATTCATTCAATATTGATTTTAGGTATATTTAAAGTTATTATCACAGTTCCAGGATATGCCGGTGTTTTGTTTAAAAATTTAAAATCAAAACAGATCAGAGTATGCATGGCACGTCCGAAGGCAAAGGAGCCTCTAATTTTATGCTTATTTCAATAATATAGATTTTCGTTAAAAATATATGAAATCATACTAATTTGAGGATGTACACTGCTTAAAGAAGTGGGGGTGCCAATATTAGGTTCATTTGGAAAGATTTTTGTTTAAAAATATAAAATCAAAACAGACTGGACACTCCTAGTGTATGCTGCTGAATGTAGTGGGGTCCCCCGACAGTAGGTTCATTTGGATAGATTTTCATTTAAAAATATAAAATCATACAAATTTGAGGGGATATGCTGTGGAGGCAATGAGGCCACCAACATTACGTTCGTTTGGAAAGATTTTCGTTTAAAAATATAAAATCATTCAACATGGATTTTTGGCATATTTAATGCTGTTATCACATGCCCTGGCAAGTGAGATATAAGATTAATCTTAGCAAGCGAGATAGCAAGTGAGATATAGAATTAATCTATCTAGTAGTAATGCTTCAACTTTTGTAAGAATGCTTGTTAAAATATGTTATTGGTCTGGAGTTTCACTTCATAAATAATATAAATTAATTACATGTAAAAAATTTCATCACAGATAAATTGCAATATAATTTTACCCTACCTATATGGATAACCTTGTGCTTTCGATCGAAACACGGACAAAAGGAGGCTGAAAAATATGAGAACCAATACGAGTCCGACAATTGCCATAACTGCAAGAAGAAGAAGTATATAAAAAAAATGGAGATTATCATTTAAAACTTAAAAGTACCATTTGAAAAGTACACATTATAATAATAATAATAATAAATGCATATTTAAATAACAATTTTCAAGAAAAATTTATATTAAAACACATAATAAAAAAAAATACTGAGAGAAATTTCTTAAAATGACATCACTACTGCTTGACCATTCTTAAAAGACGGACCTTAACATGCTGCCAAAAAAATAGACCATTCCAAAGGGAGGGAAACGGGAAACGTTGGATTAAAAGGAGACATAATTCAGGTTTCGCTTAACCTGTCTGACCACATGTCATTTCTTCACTGGTTCTTGTACTAGTAAATACAAAACTAGCAGAATTCTCCTATCCATTCCCCACAAAAAAAAAAACTGGGGAGATTCTTTTCATTACCTACTTTCCTATTATCAAGGATAGATGTCTTACCCATACTTGTTACTCACGTGACCAGTCTTTAAAGCTTGGCTCAGCAGTAGTGATGAATGATAAAATATGAGTTCATACTATTTTTGTCCTTTACTCCCCCTCCCCTCACCCCCAATAACAATATGCATGTGACATTTTGCTACCCACATCAAGATGAAAAGACTTTTATGGATACACGTGGCTAAATTTAACCAGTTCAGATCAGAAAGATCTCCACAGCACAGTAGTATAAAATTGGAAATTATCTGCAAACAGACAACTTTTTGTCCAAAAATTTTCTGTAAAAATCTTCTAAATCAAATTTTTGTTAACAAGAAATCACATGTAACTGAAATACACTTATTATTTTACCATATGCAACCCATATTTTATTTCACACAAGATAATCATACAATGGAATGATTTATTTTTTCTTGGACATAATTCAAGTAAATGCAAAGTTTGTTTACATACATAAGGATTAACACACAGTGATGGTATTAAGAAATGGTGACTAAGTAAAATACAACAGAAAGGAAAATAGCTATGGGGAAAATAGGGAAAAATAGATAAGATACCGATAACATCATTCAGAGGAACAGATAGAGATTGGGGAAAAAGTTGTGTTCGTTCCCATAAACCTTAAGAAACACCACAAAACAACAAAACAATTTTTTAACAAAAATCTGTTATTTATGTGTAATTTACTGAACTTGCCTTAAAAAAAAAAAAAAAAATAGAATGAGGTGGAGGGGTATTAGTTGTTAAAAAAAAAGTCAGACATAATTAAGAGCATTATAATATACAGAAAAACAAAATAAAAGAGAGCAGAAAAGAAGCCAATTTACTTTCCCGTAGCATGGTACGACCTTTAGAAGTTACTGCTTCTTGCATGAGAATCATGCCAAGTGTAATAGCAGCATCTAAGTATACATTAAGGAAAGGTAAAGGACTATTTACTTCAGTAAACAATTATATTAATAAAATACATTCAGAAACCTTTCTTAATTGTATAACCCACAGTACAAAAATATACTTCTCCAAATATTCATGACTTCTACCAATCAACTATATTATTTTTTATGACGAGCATCATGCTTAAGATCATTAATTTCACAGAATAACAGATCAGATTACTGATTATCACAGAACCTATTTTTCACAAAAGAAGCAAGTTACGTTCATGTGACTAGACAAATGGCACATCCCTTCCCCGAATTAGCATTAAAAGTAGTATTGGTATCTGGTACAAACTACTGATTTTTTGTGTTGTGTTATTCGCTACATTACATTTCTCAAAATGTAGCACACTACACTATAAACTATCAGAAAAAGTAGCAACTACTCTAGTTTTGCTACTTGTAGCACACTACTTCCAACTACTGGTTACAAGTTACATTAAAAGTTACTTTATTTGATGATGCTTCTATCGTTTGAACTTCAAAAAACTTGTTTCAAATTACAATTTCGGTTCATTCGGTCAAATTACAGTTTCGGTTCAAAATCATAGTTTTTTCACACAAGTGGCAGCAGATAATTTTTTGCTAAGTACTTTTACATATTTAAGTCGAGGTCATTTCAGGTTTTGATTGAAGGAAGCAAAATTATTTTGTTGAATATAGTAAATCTAATTTTCTGTCACTTGAAATGAACTATTTTTGGGGCATTTATCTTTCACACAAATATTTTAACTGCTACAGTCGAACATTGTTAACATGGAATAATACTTAGGTCCTGTCAGGTAAGTCTGAAAATCAATGTTAATTAATTCGCTTAACACAAGATAGAATTTCACAAAATTTCGCTTAAGGTGAAAATTTTTTTTTTTGCTCTAAAGTTAAAACATGATTCCTTACACAAAGTTTTCAAATTCACATGCCACATCCTTTTATTAAAAATGGAATTTTTCTCATGCTTTGAAAATGACCTAAAGTGGAAAAGGGTTTCAGAAAATGGTGAAATACTGAATTCCTGCTTTCCTTTGTTGTTTGTAGGAAGTTTTCACACACTAACTATATGAGTTATGATCGGTCATAATGAAAGTTTGGATGAAGGAATTTTCTTTTTGAAAGTGACTGTTCCACTACTTGTTTGACTACATTGACAGTGACATAAACCCTAAACTGGGTTTCTGAAATATCATTATCTACAAGTGATAGAAGTGAGAATCCCTACTTCACTACCTGACTAACGTAATTGAAACTGTTCACAGTAGCTGTATAGAATGCTATGAAAGATGAGTTGAAAACAGAAAGCAGTATATTAGAAATGAAGCAAAAAATTTTAAACAAAGCAGCGATAAAGTGCTGAAAAAATCAGAAATTGTGACAAAGTACGGACTACCGAATAGCATACTCTCTACGATTTTGTGAAGAATCATGAAAAGATTGAAGTGGCTTATGTTGTGAGTCAATTTGAAGCAGCAAGAAAATAAATGTGTATAGGAAAGAAATTGAAATTGTTCTCTTGTGGTGGATACAAGAGGCAAAAAGCCAGAACATTGTTTTAACTTGTTTGTACACTTTTCAAAGAGAAAGCAAAAACTTTTGCTGATGCTCTTGACGAAAGCGATTTCACATGTTTTAACAGATGGCTGACAAGATTCAAAGAGCATCATAGAATTGTCTGCAAAAGGATATGTGGAGAAGAGTCTATTGTAGGTGAGAATTCTATACAGTCCTTCTTAGAAAAGTGGTTAGATGTTAAAAAAAATTATTCTCCCCGTGATATTTTTAATGCCGATGAAATGGGACTGTTTATCAAAGCACAACCCTCGTGAACACTTACTATAAAAATAGAAAAATGTACTGGAAGAAAATTCAGCAAAAAAAGAATTAGGATTGGCTCCAACATGGACGGAAGTGAAAACCACTGCTCGTGATCGGTAGTAAGTGGGCTAAACCACATCATTTCAAAAAAGTCAAAACTTTATCTCTTTGATATGCTTCCAGCAAGAATGCATGGATGAAATTATGATGAATCTATTTTCATGAAATGGTTAGTTGATCTGGACTCAAAATTCTACCGAGGAAAAAAAAAATCTGTTTAATGCAGTACTCATAAAGATATTCCAGCAAAGATATGCTTAGTAAAAGCAATTGAATGCGGCTTTCTTCCTCCGAACACTACTTCAAAACTTCAGCCTTGTGACCAAGGAATTATTCAATGCTTTAAAAATGCAGTACAGAAACAAAATTGTTCATAAAAGGATTTAATTCTTTGACAATAAAATAGAATTTTCTGTGAATTTACTAGAAGCGATAATTTACCCAAGAAATGCCTGGAACAGTATCGCTACAATAATTGTAAAATATTGTTTTTGACATGCGGGGTTTACACATGAAATAAATGAAGAATTTTATGAAACAGAATCTGAAATACCGACTAATTTAATAGAAGCAGGGAAAACTGAGAATTCTTTCACAGACATTGTTTGCTGAGTGCTGCATTGTTTGCATAGATGTGCTGACTTCGGATGTGACGACACACGAAAAAATAATTGGAAAAAAAAGAAAAAATTACAACATAGAAGTGTCAGGCGAGGATGAAGAAATAGACACAGGACAGAAAAGTTTAGTGTCATTAAATAAAGCTACTGCATCATTTAAAACTGTACAATGTTTCCTTATGGAACAAGAAGGGGCTTCCTAAGATTTGGGCAAATTAGATGAGGCCCATATGTTCTAAATTGAAGCAATCTGCAAAAGTTAATGCAAATTTCAATAACTGACTTTTAAAAAAAATTAAAAAAAGGATTAGCAGGTAAATAAATTTATTATTGCCTAAAATTATGACCAATTTGTTTTATTTCTTAATTAAATTTTCTATTTCTTATTAACTTATTATTTTAAGAGTACGGCGATATTTGTAGGTTAATTTATTTAGTTTTTATATCTAACATAGGTGGTACTATTATTTTGACAGTTAACAAAAAACACAGTCCTTTCAATTTTATGTTAACAAGGTTCGACTATATAATTGATTTACATGCAGTTATTAATATGACTATTATATACTGGTAAAAATAAATGAAAACAGTTAGCAACAACAATAGTTAGTTAACAACAATATGAAAACAAAGAAACATATAATACTGATAAAAAAGACAGAAATCCAGAGGGGGTCCCCATTTTCTTACCCTGCTATCAGGTTTGTTTTAGTGAAGAAATTATGAAAGTTATGTGATTAAAAAAAATTCACTACATTAAAGTACAGTTGAAATTCAACCTGAGAATAATATTAAAATACAAAAACATAGTTTTTATGAGAAGAAAGCTAATTTTGAAGAATAAAAAGCTTTATACATTATGACAAATATTTTAGAAAATATGGTTACAATATTAAAACAATATTAATACACGTATCAGTAAAATATTTACAAGCTTCTGAGCTCTCAAAAGGATACTAAAGATGATTACAATATAAGTTTCTGCAACAAATTGATAGCTACTGCTTCCATGTATGTAACCCTGAAATTAAAATGAAACACAAAAATAAGACTGCAAATTCAAAATAGGAGAAATTACAAAGACAAAAATCTAGATTTCAATAGAATAAAGAAAACACAGCCGAAACAACTTTAAGAGAGTTTCTGATGAGAGAAAAACAGGTTGATATATACAGGACTTGAAATTTAAGGTAAGATGGTGGGACTTAAGCCAAAAACTTCCGAAATCCCGTAAAAGAAAATTTTGCAGGTATGAACATCCTGGTGAAGAAATTTCACTAATTTTCTAAGAATTTTTTTCTAATAACAATCAAGTGGGTGACGCCACACAGAATGACCTCTATGTGATTAGGACCAAAAAACACAATTGTTAAAGGCATATAAACATTTAATTAAAATGGAAAAATAGATATATTCAAAGCTTGATTTTTTCAACCTTAATGAAATTCATATATGCTATTTTATAATCATCAACCTTTGTTAATTTAAATTTTCTACTGAGGAAAATTAATAATTTAACATTCTCATGTCGTTTTCATTCTCTATTTTTGTCATAACAAGAGAAAAAAAACACTAGCAGAATAGAAAAGCACATAGAAAATAATATGCACATAAAATCATTTTCAATACAAATTCCAATGAAATATACAGTTATTTATAAAAAGTTTATTATAGTGGTATTACATAAAAATGCATTTAAATATATTATGTTTTGTATTAAAAATGTTAATTCATTAGAATTTGCATTAGGAATAACTAAAATTTAAAATAATAATAATAATAAAAAGAGTTTCAACAGTTAAAATGCTTGAGAATCAGATTACTAAACTTACATTTCCTTTAGAAGAACGGTGCATGAATGGAGGGCCTCTTATAAGGTTCCACATCTGACCAGAAGTCATAAAAAATACTATGCCCTGAAATACAATAAATAAGAGTGAATAAATAACATTATCGTTGTATAAATAACAATCATATATATTATTTATGATGTTTTAACATCTCTTTTTCTATATACATATAAAACACACAATGATGGATGATTGAAATATCCTTCCAAAAACTTTTTGCATAGCATTTCATTAAAACACGTTGTTTGATTGCAAAAAAGAAACAAAAAAAAAGAAAAAAAAATTTAGTTAATAAAAATTGAATGAAAAAAATAATCTTAAAGATTGCAGTGTAACAGCATTGTACGGCTCTACTGACCAAACATAATGAATAAGAATAATAAAATTCAACTGAAAAACATAGTCAAACTTTGATAATAAAAGAAGCAAAAAAATAGTAAAAGTCATTGTATAAACCGTTATTCATAATACATGTGAAGATTATAGAAATCTTAAAAACCCAAATATAAATACACTAGTTACAACTTTTATGTATCTCTAATTATCTCAGTGCTAAAATTAACTTATTACCATAAAGTTAACATAAAATATTAAGTCTTAGCTGTGTGTGTCATTTTCTTTAGACTAAATCATAATACTGAAGTCTGCCAATATATACGGCCAAGTCTGACAATACTGCCGCTAAATCAGTAGCAATTCCAAAGAGCATGAATGACATATAGTAATGCAACTAACCACTTTTCTTTTTTTTTTTCTGGAAAAAAATGCAGCTGATATTGCAATAGTCACTGAAATTTTCGAGCTACTGATTTCACATATCCTTTTCATTTTAAAAGTACAATGACAAATATTAAAAAGCTGGTTAATATGTCCCACAGTGCAGATTTAAAGAAATAACCAAATAAAGTTTTTTTTTATCTGCTCCTTTCTTTCCATGGCTTAGTTGTATATCTTACAAAGAAGTGATATTTGAAACGTCCTTATTTCTCTTTTTTTTCTTTGAAGAATCAAGACATTCCTTTGCATTTTCTTGGGTAGTGTGTTACATTAGAAAAGTGACATTCATATTCTTCTTTCGTATCCATGTGGCTAATTCCTGTTTTTAACATAAATTTTAATTACTTTAATAGTTTTTCTTTATTTTCTATTTAAATATTTTCAATCTTCAACAATTTTTAATTCCCTTCATTTTAACATATTATTTATTTTTCTACGACATCTGGTTCGGTTTTTGAGTTCTGATCCTAACGCTGTATTTATCATTTTATAATTCGTTCAATTTTATGTTTTAGCTATCGCCATTTTCTAGCACTCTTGCATGAGAGAAAGATGCTTTCATTCCCTATGCAGACCTCTGGAGGTGGCTTTCTTCACTCTTCCCAGGTGATGTGTGCACAGCCGATACGCCTTGCCGTCGTAGATTGGCTGAACTGCGGGTCGGTCCTAACAGAGGCAATTTTCGCAAAACAGGTAATTCAGTTGCAGTACAAATTACAAATCATCTAGGTAGAAGTTGCTCGTGTTTTTCCTGGCTTGGCAGTAGTCATGCGGCTTCGCCGATGCTGCACTGTTTTGTTTTAGCACAAACCTTCTATGATCATTGCGGCCTTTACAATAGATAAAAACCACACGATAGTGCAACGTCACCAGTTCCTTCTTTGACATTATTCTACAATAATAAAAACAAGCTAGCAATTAGACGTCTTATTTTTGTGTCTCAAGCATGTCATAATTGTGATCTTCAAAAACACGGTGTTCGACTCTCAGCAGATGACGGCAGCACTTGCTCTAAAGTTGGTATCCGGAGAGCCTGCAAGTACTTTTTATTATTTCTGCATCCCATCAATATATTTGGACAACATAGCGATTTCGTCAAGTTCCTGGAGTTTGGTAGCTTCATAGTGAAATATGGGCTAGTGAACCCAGTACGTGATATGTTGTCTCAAGTTTCTCAGAGTTTTCTTGTATCTGAACTATACGTCACAGCCTGAGAAAACCCATTCTCACAATGGTGGCATATGTGTATGCATGTGTGGGGGTTCCTTGAAGGTTGAAATCTGTCTGGTAAAATTGATAAATTAATTCATTTTGACAGATAGTTGTAACGTAAGAAATATTATTGCAGAGAGAACAGTGTTCAATAAGAAAGGGACTTCTTTCCTAATTGTACCCTACTTTATGCAAAAAATCACATTGAAATGAACATATTGCTCATATTAGTCTTTGTCGTACATTTGTAGCTCTTAAAAAAACGTAAAAATCTTAATACAGTTTAAATGATGAAACATTCTTAACAGGCAAAATGCTCGTTTTAACCAAGTACTCATTTTAGTCATGCTAGTATTAAATGAGTTTGACTGTATATACAAATTGTTAAGCAGTAAAAATAAAACCTTCCCTTATTGTTAGATTTTATCAGCACACCAGAATAATAAATACATTCTTATTTTCATTTTAAGAGATATATTTTGCATTCCGGTGGGGCAACAAAATATGCAGGTGAAGCAGATTATTTATAATGCTTTCTAATGACAAAGATTCAAAACTTTTCATAACTGATCATAAACTTAATAGTGAGTGGTCCATATTTGTTTGGTGAGAATGCTTTTACCATTGTCTGAAAGAAAAGTAACCATTTTGTCATTAATAGAAAAGTTTAGGGAATAGAATTGAAAATAAGAAAAAAAAGTACAAAATTAAGATCCAACTTTGTGAAAGCTTATTGAGAATGACAAAAACATAGAAATGTTTTCATTTACAGGTGGTTCTTGATGAATACGACTACGAAATTCAAGTGGACTGTAAATTATACAACTATCGATAAAAATTTAACTATGTTTACTAACGAGTAACGAACCATTTTTTATTTACTTCGGAGCTCCCCATGGAACAACCGAACGAAACAAGAACAAAACGACTTCTGAGTTACATTTATCGCCAAGCGATATTAGAAGCCAAGAGTGGCACCAACATACCGGCCACCACTGAAATATTTATTTCAGCACATATTTTAAACAATTGTCCTTCGTTGTAAACAATTAATTTTTTTTTTTAACAATAAATCTTCAATTATAATACAAGTTTCAGTTCAATCAATAATACAAATATACAATTCAATTCAATTATAATATTAAAATACAAAGTTACTGCAAAAAATTTTCAAATATAAATGCACAGAAATATAAGAAAAATAAATATTTACATTATAATAAAGGATCATTTATGGGCAAAATACTAATATTAGAAATTGCTCATTTGAATATACCATTAGGAGTTTTTACAAGCAAAACCCTAATTTTACCATCGCTCCCATAAATAACGTCTTGAATGCGACCGACTGACCATGGACAAATTACTATCCTTTAATAAAACCATCGTTCCAATTTTAATATTTTCTTTTTCAAATAACCATTTTGTTCGCTGTTGTAGATTATTTAAATAATCTCTACTCCATTTTTTCCAAATTAATTGATTAATTTTTGTAATTTGCTGCAAATGACTAAGTTTATTATTGGCAAGGTCAGTCAAGTTTGGTTCACAGATGCTATTTATAGGGCGGCCTATTAAAAAATGTCCTGGGGTTAACGTTTCAAAATCGTTTGGATCCGAAGATAAAGGTATTAGAGGCCTACTGTTTAAAATACCTTCGATTTGATTAACTACTGTTAAAAATTCCTCAAAAGTTAGTTTTAAGTCTTGGCACAGAAATGGTCTTTAGAGGTGACACTCTTGATTTGCTTGCAATGAGGTTTGATGTGGTCGAGTTGGATGAATTTAAACAATATATATAAACTGCAGCACCAAAAGCTGTTATGGAAGCGTCAGCGAAACCAAGAACAAATATTGATTCTGTGGAAGGAGTTAAAATGTATCGACTAATTGTTATATTTTCTATAGTTTTTAGTTGACTTACGAAGTTACACCAATCACTAGCAAGAGGTTCCGGAATGTTCTCGTCCCATTCTAGTTTACACAACCACAATTTTTGAAGATAACACATGGCCTTGGAAATAATTGGACCTATGAGCCCAAGAGGATCATATAATTTTGCTATGACAGAAAGAACCTGTCTTTTGGTGTATGATTCTTGCTCTTTCACTGAAACTCTAAACACAAATTGGTCCTTGTTGGATTGCCAAACCATACCTAGAGTCTTAGCTGAAGTGTCAGACTTAGTGCAAAAGGAGACATCTTCGATTTTGTCATGATTTAAAAGCTCATTCAAATTTGAATTCCATTTGTGCAAAGCCATTCCACAAGAATGAAATATGTCAATTAATTGATTTTTCAGGGCAATTGCCGACTCTGAATCAGGGGATCCAGTCACGATGTCATCCATATAGCTATCAGACAGAATAGCTTTTGCTGCAAGAGGAAATCTGTCCTTCTCATCTGAGGCCAATTGTTTGATGCACCTTATGGCCAAAAAAGGGGCGCATTTAGTTCCATAAGTGACCGTGTTCAATTTAAAGGCAATTGTGGAATTATTTTCGTAATCCTTCCAAAGAATGTGTAGAAGGTCCCTTTGCGAAGGATCTATCAAAATCTGCCGAAACAGTTTTTTAATGGCCGCAGTTAAAGCAATCTTATATTTTCGAAATCTTAACAAAATATCAAAAAGATCTTCCTTAACTTCACCGGAAAGCAAAATATCATTCAAGCTTTTTCCGGTTGTGGTAGGTGCAGAGGCATTAAAGACAACCCTTAATTTTGTAGAGGATTTATCTGGTTTAAAAATGCCATGATGAGGCATGTAATAAACTACTGAGCGAGAGTCTTCGACTGAAATTCGCTCCATATGCTCCAATGCTTCATATTCATTTAAAAATTCGTAATAAAGTTTTTTCATAGTACTATTATTTTCCAATCTCTTTACTGTTTGTTGTAAATGCCTTTCTGCTAATTTTCTCGAATTTCCCAATGAATTTAATTGATCAGTTTGAATCGGCATTTCGACAATAAACCTTCCGGTATCATCTCTTTTGTGCGTTTTTTAAAAAAGAGATTCACAAAATTCTTCTTCTTTACTTAGAAAACGGTCACGTGAAATATTTTCTATTTCCCAAAATTTTTTAAGATTTAGATTCAATGTTCTCGATTTCATAATTAAATGTCAATCCCCAATATGAATTAGAACTCTTGATTTTAACAGTTCCAGTAGCAATAAGGCCAAACACTGAATTTTGAAACATTAAATTTGGTGAAATGCGATTTTTTCCTTCTTTTATTATCTCATAAAAGAGTTCTGCCCCAATTATTAAATGAATTTTTCCCGGTATGTCAAAAATAGGATCAGCTAGCAAAACCCTATTTGGTAACAATGCTTTATCAATTTTAATATTTGAAGAAGGTACACAATCAGTAATTTTCGAAACAACAAAAAATTCGCTAGGTGAAGAGAATGAAGCATTTTTATTACGAATTATCGTATGAATTTTCCCTTTAACATTAAAGGCATTTCCACCTAATCCACTAACGGAAACATTTATTCTTTCTTTTTTCAAGCCCAAATAGGAGGCCAATTCTTTCGTAATATAGTTAGCTTGGCTCGCACTATCGAGGATTGCCCTTGCCTGAACGAAGCATTTATGTAACGGACTATAAATATAAGTATGTGCCGTAGACAAAAGAACTGCTTTTTTACTTTCATTATTATGTGATGAAAAACTCTGAGATATTTCCGATAAATTTTGTTTATTTGTTTCATCATTTTCTTTACCAGAACGTCCGTCTGGCGCCAATGATATTTCAAGTTCAGAATCGGGGCCTTTTAATGACGTTTTATTTTGAAATGATTTATTTTTATCTCTATGAAGTAACATGTTATGTCTGAGAGAGCACAGTTGACAGTTATATTTTGAACCGCATTTCGAAAGCATATGCGAATCATTTAAACAATTTATACAAAGTTTATTCTTTTTTACTTCATCAAATCTTTGAATTGGAGTCATTTTTAGAAAAACAGGGCACTGGTGAATTGCATGTAATTTTTTACAAACAAGGCATGAATTAGATTTCAGAATAAAAGTTTTTTGTTTGTTCTGGGTTTTAAATTTTTGCGAATTTATTTGTGTTCCTTGAAGGTTTTCTAATATTTGAACACGATTTTGCAAGAATTCGATAAAGTTATCCCATCTGGGTAAATCTGTCGTTGTTAATGTCATTTCGAATTCCTTACATGTTGTTCTATTCAATTTTGTCAAAATAATATTAATCAATAAATTTTCACTAAAATTGTTCATTTTGACATTTAACACCTTTAAAGCTCTTGCATGCTTTAAAATACAATCAAGCAGCATTCTTAATTTTTCAGCTGAATCAGTACAAATATTATCTAACATTAATAAAGATTTAATATGACTGTTAACTATTAATCTTTTATTGTCAAATCTTTTTTTAAGTGCTTCAAATAATGACTCATATGTGTCATCAGTACTTTGTATTTGTTTCGCTGTCCCCACAAGAGAGGATTGCAAATAAAAAAGTTTCTGATCACTAGTTAACAATTCGTTCGAATCAATTATACTATTAAATTGAGTCTTGAAGTTATACCAATTTTCATACGAACCATCGAACTTCGGCAATGGAATTTCAGGTAATTTCACATTTAAATTTTTTGAATTATTAACACCATTATTTTCATTTATTAGATCAACATTTTTACTTTTAGAATTCTCAATAAGCCTTTTAAATCTTACCTTGAGATTTTGGAGATCTTGTTCGATTTCTTCAAATTCAGCATCACACTTATCAATTTCTTCATCTTTCAAAATTTTATAGAACTCCATTTTCAAGTCATCTAATTTATCTTCTAATTTGTTCAAATTTTCTATTTTATTCAAGATATCCACTGAGTCTATTTCTTGTGCCTCATCGGCTATAAAGTTTGACAATTTTGTCAATTGGGCCTTTATGTTGCCCCTTCTTCGATTCAACACCTTTACATCCATTGTTATTGTTCCGATTTTTTTTTTCTCTTTAAACAAAACGCAATATAATCCTATGATGGCTGATTATTCTCCGCGAGCGGGGCGCCAACACTTGACTATTGAACATAACTGGTTCTGAAATGTGTCCAAATGTAGAATGTGTGACCCCTAACATAAACATATTAAAATAGTACTTTCACATTTTGTCCCCTCTGTGTGAAAAGATAGATAAAATGTGAAAAAAAAAGAAAGCCAAGTTTGGTCACTCAAAAATTTGTGTAACAATTGCACTGAATCTAAGTTATTTCTGATGTCAACATCCCTTATTCTATGTACATACAAAGTGCAAAACGATGAATGAAGTATCATTCAAAAGATTTTTGAACAGGCCTGGGAGGTACACTCCCATTTTGTTAAAACACGTGGTTTGATTAAAAATTGATGAAACAATATATAAGTAAATAATATGAAAAACAGCCATGTGAAATCCCCAGATGGGTGCACTTTTAATATTGAATAGAGATAAAAATTTTACAAAATTTTCAGGAAACTTCAATGTTCAGCATTGCAAGAAACCACTTTCATTGTCTCATTGATCCTAGCCCTTTCATGAATGCATTTTCTTCCTAAAATATTGAATCTGAAATGTCTTTTTGAGTAAGAAATTTTAGTCTACTCAAATATTTTATCATGTACTTTCTTATTTATGCTCTATCTTTTTTTAAATTTGTACATAAAGATTTAGTGCAGTCTCTTTCAAAAAATTTTCATTCTAATAATTCTGTTCAATTAAAGGTAGTTCCTTAAAATAGCTAATTTAATAAGGTGAATGAAACAGTTAAAATACAGCGTATGCTGTTCATAATACATAATCATATTTCTAGAAATTTCCATGAAATATTTTCTGGTGATACTATCATATTTACTTGCATAATTGTGTGTCCCAGGTAATATATGCACCCTGTATTTTTGAAAGAACCCCCCCCCCCCCCCTACTCTCCTCTTAATAAAATGATTTTTTTTTTCTTTTTTTTTCAGATGAAGCAGTTATGCAAAAGTCTAAACTAATGAAACACGATTCTGTATTACTCAAACTGATCGCGATAGTTCTTCCCTAGCAATTCACATTTCAGAACTTTTATGAGATAGAACATAAATCAACTAAAAAGCTAGAAAACAAACATATAAATACTTACCAGAGCAAGCAACCCCCATAATTTTTTATTGAAAATAGCATCGAGATTGTCTCTTTTCGTGAATAACAGGACAGCCATTAGAGCGAACAAAAGAGCTAAGGCTAAAGTGCTAAAATAATTAGGAGGCCTCAATACTTTTATCTGAAAGAAACCAAATTACTTTATAATTTATACTTGATATTATTAATGTTAATAAAATTTCAATTAAAAAAAAACATGCAATAAATTAAATTGGAAAATTTAAAGCGATAGCACATGAAATCAAAGACAAAGAGAAAGGGAGATTACTTAAAGCATTAAATAACAACCATGGTGCCCAAAACCTTAAGTTGTATCTGATTGTTTTAATGTTATTAAGAATATTAATAAATTATAGTCAAATTTCAAGAATTAATTATTCAAGTAATTAACTTTATGTATAGTCATTCTTTTTATTTTATTTTTTAAATTCGAAATGAAAGGTAAATAACTTTTCCAAATAAACTCCTTAGGGTATTTTTTGTTAATGATGAATATAAAACAAAAAGAATTCAAAATATAGTAAATTCAGATTATTAGAGGCATCATTTAATTGGGACTATTAACTTTACCTCTAAAAATTGGGGCAGCTGCTTTATCAGGACAAAGTGCGCTAAATCAATGTGTCCCAATGAAGGGTGTCATAGTCAGCGAGGTCTCAAATTCCTATAGCTAATGTTATATCTATGGGAGTGGAATGTATTCTTATTTTTTAAATATCACATCAGGAAATTATTATTTTTAAATCCTTCTTTCTGTATACTCTTCTTAAAGGATGCCACTTTCTCTTTTAGTATTCAAAATATTTCTAAACTATAAACTTAATTTTATTTGAAGCGTTAAAATCTTACTCACAGCTCGTCAACTTTTAACGCATAAGATATTAAATTAAACATAAGATTTTAGAAATATTTTGACAGGTAAAAAAATGAGAGATATCTTTTAAGAGTACACAGAAAAGAGAAGTTAGAGATGTTGATTTCCTGATGAGAAACTCTAAAAATACGAATGCATTCCACATCCATAGGTTTAACATTCGTAAAGGGAATTTGAGATCTTACTGACCAAAACACTTAACCCTTAAAATATACATTTTAACAATCATAAATTCATCATTTATCTATATAGATAAAAATTAAAAGAAAATAATAATGAAAAAGTATTAGAAAATACTGTTATTATAAATGATAGGAAGTTATAAAATAAAGCACTAAAAAAAGGATTTCAGAAACTCATACAACATTGTCTGAATTAATTAATACAGTAGAGTACCGCTAATCTGCAAATGCAGTAATCCACTTCAATCTATGAGTGTAAACAAAAAATTAAATTCTTGAAAAATGTCTCAATGGCGACAAAATTTTGAATTTTTTTCCACCAACTTTAATATTTTCCTTCTGTTTGTACGTATTATCAGTGCAGTTAATTAATCCTGCAATATTACTCCATTAATCAAAACATATATTGAATGGGAGAAACTGCAATACATCCACAGCCATCTTTCTCAAAAACCCAATATTACATAAATAAACAATGTAATAATGTACTACATCATTGTTTTTGATGTATTATTGTTAAAAAGTAGATATTGCAATTTATTTGAAACTTAAAGAAAAGTTTTTCTCATTTACACAAACTTCCATTGACATAAACATAAGAGCTAGCTAATTTAGTAAAGTGACAATCAAGAAACATTGAAAAGTGAATTTTAATTTAAATTCTTGATTACTACAATTCTTCAAATTACTTATGTTAGTTTACTTACCATTATGTTATTTTTTTTTAAACGTACAGAATTTGGTTTAAAATTTATTGTAATACAATTTGATTACTTCTAACTCACATTTTAATTTATTTAAATGAAAACTTATCAATTGCCAATTGCACAGTTTTTTTTTTAAATACATATTGCGGTAACACAACATTTGATTTTCTAAATTCCAGTTTTTGAAAAGCTTTTTGGAATTCTTTTAATGTTATTTCTATTTTCAGCATTTTCTGCAAATTTCATTTAAAAAAATTCGGCACCATCTTGATGGGAAAAAAAAAAAAATCACCTATTTCATGCTTTGCACATTAATCAAAATTTTGCCTGGATTGAGAAAGGAAGCAAAAAAAAAAAAAAAAGTTTACCACACCAAGCAAAATACAGGGATACCTGTATTTTATTTATTTAATCATTTATTCATGCAGCACTTGAAAAACACAATTTGAGCTCCTGTGTAAAAGTATCTATATTATAAAGCAAAAACATGTCTGTGAGTAAAGCTGACATCATTTTGACAATAGCAACGAATTGACCAATAAATTTCGCTTTTACTACACTTTTTAAAACTTCTATATAATGCGTAATTTCAATTTTTACACTATCGAATAGGGGAAAACATGTACTTTTTCAAATGCAATTTGTTTGAAAACATAGCAATTTACTAATTTTTTTATTGATTTTTAAATATTTTTTAAGCATGAATTTTTAAAAAATCTTATCTCTATTTCATGCAGCCCGGTATGAAAGATTAACCCACTCGCACTTCAGTATAAATAATTCAGCATTTGTTTCTGACTAATATTCTGTAACGAAAATAAAACTTTGTCAATAAATAAAACAATCTATATACACATCTATACATAGTGAAATTAAAAAAAAAAGTACTTTTAAATGCAATTTGTTAAGAAAACTGTAACTCATTTTATTGTTTTTTGTGATATTTTAAATAATTTTCAAGCATGATTTTTTAAAAATTAGTCCCAACAACAAACATTTGTTCATTAATCGCAGCTAATAAACATCACAAAACAACCTTTTCATAAAACTCAGCTACAGAAAAGTGCTCCAACTATGGAGGAGATGGAAGTTTAAAAAGCAAAAAGGAGGGCAGAAAAAATAATTTATACTTTTAAAATTTTACATCTGCGAAAAAAAAAAAAAAAAAAATTCCTTTGTAACATGCGTTTTTTTTTACATATTACCTTAATCGTTCAAAAAATATTCGAACCTGTGAATTTATATGATTTTCGTTGTTGTAAAATAATATTTGCAAAAATATAAACCAACAGGCAAAATTAAAGAAAAAGCGGCAGCGTTACTACAATTTGCTTTTGACTGCTCATGTTTCAAGAGATTTTTTACTTTTTTCGATACATACGTAAACATACATAAAAGTGGCATGGAAGTACGTATTCATTACTTACATATTCCTTGCCATGAAGATAGATCGACAAAAATGGTTGCTAATCACCAATCAAGAGAGGCTTCTATTTCTGATTAAAAATCACCTAACACTGTACGAAAATTATTAAGCCTGTTAAAAGATGTAATTAAATTTATATGAAAGATTATTGCATTATATAAATCTCCACAAAAATATAAAACAAACATCGTTGAACCTAGTGTTTCTTACGTTAAATTTTAGTAAGAATTAAAATTGATGTTTACAGCTTCTTTATTAATACAATTTTAAACATAAAGGATTTTTAAATTTTGTAAAACTAAAATGCGAATAAAGAAAAAGCATCTGAACAACTAAAAAAACAAATATCTCCTTTGTTGGTTTAATAAGTAGGCAAGATCTCTAATGAAGTTACGAAATTTGGATGCCACAGCTACTATCTTTGCCATGGCAAAAATCAAGATCAGGGTGTCTATTCCAGATCAACAACGAATTTCCCTGATTTTTTCCAGGTTTTCCATACCAATGAAAAAAATTTCCAGGTGTCGAGATTTTGTGATGTTACACACAAAAAATCTTAAAAGTTGTGAATTTGAGAGTGGAACTTTCACGACTGATTCTGAGGAACAAGTTACTGATTTGTTACACAATTTTTTGCAAAATTTACAAATTGTTGAACATTTTACATGCTAAACATTTTACAGATACATATTTTTAGCATCAGGTTCTATCCATTTTGTTTAATCAGGATGAAATTCTTTATCACATCACAGTTAAAATCAGATTGCTTTGACATATTTTAATACAAATAAATATTCAATAAATTAAGCTAATAAATGTTCAGTTTCCCAATCCTACAATAGTCAGCAGAAAGTTTCGGTGAAGCTGGAACTGAAAATCTCTGAGTTACAAAGGACTCAAAGGGGGTAGACAAAATAATTTGTACGAGAGGGGAAAATACTCTTCACAGTACTTATGAAGAGCAAAGTTTGATTTTAATGGCGCTGTAGTTTCAAATCCTTAGTTTTATAAGAAACATTTTCCTATTTTTTTTCTTTAAAGTTTCAAAAATTTCTAACTTTTTCTCAGAATTTTCAAATTTCCCTGACTTTTCCTCAGAAATTGTATATTTCCCTGACATTTCCAGGTTATCCAGGTGGCTAGACACCCTGCAGGATTTATTGAGAGTTTGTTCTTTGCTCCAGAAATATATAAACTGTAATGCATTTGTGAATGATTGAATATACTGCATCTCCACATAATCTATATATTTAAAACACAAGTCAGTTTTTTTCCCTGCCTTTGACTTTCTACAGAACCAATTTTAATAATTATTACATTTAATAATCTTTACAAGAAGAAAGCATTGGATTTGCGAAAAATATTGACTTACGGTTTTCGATGAATTTATACGTTTTAGAAGGTTCTGAACACGATTTGACTGTTTTTAGAAAATGCCTGTCTGTGAGTATGTCTCTCTGTGTGTGTCTGTATGCATCACAAATTTTGTGGGCAATCTATCTGAAAAACTAATGCATGGAATTTAATAAAACTTTGGATTCAGTTAGTTAATTAATTGGTTATTAGTCATTGGTAATTAGTCATTAATTGGTGCTCATTAGTTTTTGGTGTAAATTGCCCATCAAACAGGTGGCGCTGCTAAGCTGCATTTTTCAGGATTTCCACAATATCTCTATTACAAGAATCAATGCACGGATATTCATCAAACTTCAGATTCTGTTAGATATTAACACAAGTTGTTACTGATTAGGTTCAGGTGTAAATAATCCAACAGGTGGCACTGCTATGCTATATTTTTCAAGATTTACACTTGGAAATGTATAATTTAAAAAATTCCACTTTTTGAAGTACTAACATGTATGAGATAGAAGAAAGTTTTGCGATTGACGCATTCGACTAGTTTTTTTAAAATTGAAAGCTGTTCCTTTATAGATGAGTTTGCACTAGCTTTTTTTTTTTCCTTAATATTTCCATTTTTATACTTAATTTTTATTTTTAAAAGTTTTTAATAAAATTTCTTCAAAATGGTGGCAATTGAGTTACTTCCAGTGTTACAAAAAGAAATAATGGGAATTACTACATCTTTACTGGTGCCATTTTCTCACCACAATTAAAAAGAACTTTTTACAATTTTGAACAGAAAATGACATTATGTTTAAAAGCATACATATTTTCACTCATAAAGCTGCTACATTTCAATATTCTTTCATTCCACTGATACTATTTGGTTGATCACAAGCACTATTGTCACCTTTTGCATATGAGGGTTAAACAGACCGGAACCTCCGTTAGAAGTTTGAGATGCTAATCTAAAAGGGTGTCGATACACTTCAGTGAGTGAAAATGATGTCATATTTAAAAAGAAACAAGCATTTTTTAAAATAAAACTAAATATTTACTATGAATGCATCTAAAGAACATAAATTTCTGGATTTTTATAGTATCTGTTAGTACTGAATCTTGCCAGTACTAACAAGGACAGTCTTCTTAAAGTGCATACTCAGAAACTTTTGAAAAAAAAAATGCTAATGAAACTACTGATGTATGTTATAAAGGATCAGTCAAATTTAGCTGAGGAATCCCAGTAGAAAATCTGTAAAAAAAATAATAAAATACTTTCGAGTATTTGACACAAAAAGATCCCAATTTGGTGAGCAACACTTTTTCCATGCCAAATGCAAGCAATTTTAATGCATTTGAAAATAAGTTTGTTAAATGAGTGTTAAAATGCACATTTTACTGAATTCAAACTTAAACGATGAAATAGTTTATTATCATTTCTATAAGTTTATAATATAATAAATTTTACATGGTTTCACCAGCTGAATAAGTTTTAAGTGTATTTTAAAAGTAACTGCCTGAATTAAGAGGTCTGTTGTTATAAATTTCTATATTGAATAACTTGTTGTTTCCATGGCAACAATACGTTATCTCCTACACTGACAATATTGAAGCCTAATTAACAGTGCTCAGAACAGAACCATAATTTTAAGATTGAAACCATTTTAATCAATTTAAATGTTGTTCTAAACTGTATAGCATGATTGTTAAATTTCATTATAGATACATATAAATGTATATGACAAAACTGTATTTATTTAAGTTAAACTTACTTAAACTAGTTCAGTATGAAAGTAAAAAAAATGTTTTCCTTAAAGAGTATTTGTCATAAAAATGAATATTTTTAAATTTCACTATGTAGCCAACCAACGATAAATTGCAAAAAAATGAAACTTTCATAATTTTTTGTGATCACTATATCAAAATTCCGCAGAAATTTTTAAAAATCTTCATGAGAAGATTATTTTGCAATTCTTTAAAAATTTTCTTGAGTATACGCTTATGGAGACCTTCCTTGTGGAATTTGCTTGTTAATGTTCACAAGCAAAGTTGTAGTTCACAAACTTAAGTTTAGAGATGTATTTATTAATAATCTATTGTGTGTTAAAATATTTTTTAAAATAGTGAATATTAATATGAGAAGTACTTATAAAGTATTTATGAAAAGTAAGTACATAAAGTAATTTAAGACTGATTCATATAAATCGTTTAAACTTATTCATTCATGATAAAAAATTCATACATCCAAATAGTTATATTATTCAAGAAAGAAAATTTAATTTCCTATGAAAGTCAATGCTTATTTCTGCTAACTTCTGACAATGAAATGGAAAAAGCAACTTTTGATGAAGGTTTTGCATTAGGCTAGAGATATTTGAATGTTTTAGAGCAACAAAGTTTGTGACTCAACTGTTTATAGACTGCAAGATAGAATTCATCAGCATAAATAAAATGTCTTAAAATAAATAACCATTGATGCAATGCTCAAAAAATAAAAAAAATAATAAATTATTATTTTAAAAACAAGTCTTATCTTATTTATATGTTTAAGTGGGTAATTTATTTATTTTTAAGAAATATCAATTTAAATTTAGCAAAAACATGAATTTAAAAAAAATTAAACAAATATTAAATAGATATGATCTGTAATCTGCAAAAAGTCTCAAATCTACATAATGCTTGGAACAAAGTTGTGCAAATTAGTGGTCTTCAACTATACTTTCCTAAAGCACATGTCAAAGAGAATAATAGCCTCAAATGCATGTTTGTTTTTGTTTTGGTGGATGTTTTTCATTAAGCAAAAACAATGTGGCATAAAACTGACAAATTAACATTATAGAATGCTGTAAAGGTCAATCCGCATAGTGGTAAAGTATACTGTGAGTTGATTCAGGATAAATAATAAAAGAAGTCCTGTCCTCCTGAGTTAACTCATGACATAAGCATAGTGTCAGGGGGCACACTCTCTCTCTCTGCCCCCCCCCCCAACTCCTCCACTTACAGCCTTTTCAAGAAATAATACAATCAGTGATGAAATGTCTTCTGTTAATCCAAAGCTAGAATAAAAAGTATTAGGACAATAACCATTATTTTTTTTAGATTTTTTGATCTTCTTATGGGCCTACTCAACTCAGTGAATAATATACTTTCTGTTAAATAAGGAGAAATTCAGTGACAAAATTTGTTCGTTCGAATCTGCACAGGCAAAATACAATGACTGTGTAATGTTTCTAGGGTTTACCTAGCATATTAACAAGAATGCAGGTAACTTTCTCTTAGGAAGTTCTTTCTACCTTTGAAAGCATTTGAGGACGCGAGTTTCAAAACTCGCCTTATCCAAAATTTAAAATATCGTATTTTCTCTATCAGTCTATTCTATTGGCAAATCTTCACTGAAAAAACACTACAATCTGCAGAAAAACTAGTTTTAATACGTATTTTGGGTGTTCTAAAATCTTGGTTTACAATGAAAACCAATGTAAGCAGTCAATTGTTTTTCGCAATTTCCTTGAATTTGATTTTTTGCATAAGGCGAGTTTTGAAACTCACATCCTCATTTTACCTTTGGTAGTATAATACAGATTTTGTCTAATTAAATCTGTTCTTCTTTTCTGTATTATTTTATTTTACTATTCTTTTAAATGTAACCTTTTTGAATTAGATAATTTAAAATTAAAAGATATAAAAAAACAGTTTTAATAAGGTTGGTTGGTTGATTTTATGATGGCCGATTATCTACAAGTGGGATATAGGCCCTAGGGGAGAAAGCCCTCAGTGGGGGTCTTTCTAAGGGATCCTAACCCGTATTTACAGCAAGGTTCGAAGAAAACCACAGAAAACTCCAAACGGTTAGGTCGACGAGCACGACAGGGGTTTGAACCCAGCAGCTTTTGTCTACCAGCTTTCAGAGCAGAACTCTCAGCCACTGGTGGGGCCCAATTTTAATAAGGACTTATATTAAATGTGCCTCTCAAGATTTCTGGTCTCACTGACTATTTCTATGACTCGTGAAAATTATTTTTGGCAAATTTGTGTAATTGAGTGAACTAGTTGAGGAATTAAACTCGCCTAATACTAATACATACAAATATTATTTTTCCCCTGTTTTAAATGTAACCTTCTTGAATTAGATGCTTTAAAATAAATGTAAGAAAAACAAGTTTAATAGGGATCTAAATTAAACGTGCCTCTCAAAATTTCTGGTCTCATTGACTATGCCTATGACTCGTGAAAATTATTTTTGGCAAATTTGTGTAATTGAGTTAACTAGTTAAGGAATAAAACTCGGCTAATACTAATACACACAAATGTTTATCTAATTTGTCTCTCATTACTATTGCATTTGTAATAGTGTAAATACTTTGCACAAAATATATGATGTGCACATACTTGTACAAAAAATTACAGCACTGCTGAAAGTTTAACAGATTTTTATATATTAAACACAAGAAGAGAAAACACTCAAAACATTATAAGATAAAACCTTTACAGATATATAACAGAATATTCATTAAAATGATATAGAAAATCAGGTATTAAGCAGTTTTCAATAACAGAAGTTTAAATACATCTAGAGAATTATTTCATTACCTGGATGTTGGTCCGATCATAAATCCATTTTGCAATAATTTCCGCTTGGAATCCAATCCTGCAAAATAGAAAAAAAAAAAGAAGAGATGAATATATTATCGTATAGTAATGTGTATAGTAAGGAAGAAAAGCAAAATTATAAATGAAATCTCCTGCAGTTCGAATAACATTTCAGCAAGCACACTGTCGTAAATTTTACAATGCATGTGATATTTCTAACACTTTAATCTTCCATATGGCACTACAATAATTGAAATTTTTACTATGGAAATAAATTTTACAATGAATGTGATATTTCTAACACTTTAATCTCCCCATATGGTGCTATAATAATTGAAATTTTTGTTGCAGAAATGTATAATTGTTTATTGGGAATTCAAGGGTTGACTTATACACTGAACACACCCAAAATATGCCATTTCAGGGTTAAAAGAAGTATAAAAGTAAAAAATTATATATTTTAAAATACTCGTTTATAAGCCTACAATGTTTATCTTGAAAATCATGCCTCATTTCATGAATGCAGTTCATAATTTTTCAAATAAATAAATAAATAAATAAAAATAATTATAATAAAATAAATAAAAATAAAATAAAATAAATAAATAAATAAAATAATAATCAAATAAATAAAAATAAAATAAAATAAATAAATAAATAAATAAAGTAAAAAATTGTAATAATACATTAATTTGGCATGGACACCAAACCAGGCTATGAAAAATTCCCTGTTTTTTTTATGCTTGATAGAAAGCGCAAGCTAATGAATTTATTTTTAAAAAAAATTATAAATTTTTGCTCTGTATCCTTTTTAAGATATGGCAACAGGAATGAAAAAAGCATTATTTAAACTATCTTTTTAAGTTTTCTAAACTGATTTTTCAACATATAATCATAATTTAATTAACATAAAACTATTGATTAAAGAATATTTAAAAAAAATCTTTTACATGCTTATTTTTTATTTATATTTTCTACTTTTTCATGTTTAAAATATTTCCTTGTTGCAGCTTCACAGCTAGTTGGCCTTTATTGGCGACCATGCTTTGTCAGATAATTAAATCCATTATTGCAACTCGTATACAATTAAACCCTTAAAGAATATTCGATGATTTATCACGTGCAGCTGCCTAACGGAAAAATACCTTAAAATTAAGTTACTATCCAATGGTTGGAGTATCATAGTTGAGATTTTTCCAACAGAGCGAAAATATGCCGGGACCATGACTCGAAGATGGGTACTTTGGTTTGCCGTACCAACACTCTCCCTACTGAGCTATCCCGACGATATCCTGGGCTGGCATATTTCACTCTTATTTGTTGGACAAGGCTGCAAACTGCAGCGCAACAAATCCTTGAAATTCATGAAAACATATTACATAACTTTATACCTAAGCCAATAGTTTAAATGTTTTTTCCCCCTCTGTTGCGTTACCTTAAAAAAAAAAAAGAGAGAGAGAAAGAGAGCAAAATTTATAATTATTTATACTTTAATAAATTCACTAGCTTGAGCTTTCCACCAAGCATAAATCAAAAATTTTCACAATCCATTTTTTTTTTTTTCATTTCAAGATTCAGTTAAAAAAAAAATCCATGAAATTCAAATTTATATTTACACAACAAAGACAGAAAATTCTGAAAATAAAATATTTACCCAAATTAAAATAATTAAAATCTGGTCAAATCTGTGAATTACAAATTACTGTATAATGTTCTTATGAAAAATTCAGCATTTTTACACTCTTTTATTTAACTTAACTTGATTTTTGAATATAAAGTTAAAAATTTGTAATCGAATTTTCATTCACTGACTTTACGTCATTTCTAACCAATCAAAGAACTAAAAAATGACATCATATAAAAAAGACTAAAAAGATTTCTTTCTGTTACATAGAACTTTAAAATAGAAGCTTTTTCTCGCGTATTGGAAATGAACATGTAATTTCGTTCTCCCTTAAATTAAATTAAATTTAACTAATGTTTAAAATTAAAATTATGTAACTATTAAATATAAGAAATGTAAATTAAATACTTTAAACTGTATAATGAATAATGTTTTATTAATTAACAATATTTTCACATTTCACAATCACATAGTGATACTACAAGGATTTAAAACATAGTGTGTGCCACATATAATGGATAATTCATTACCATGGATTAATTAGTGTACATCATTAATAAACGGATTCATCGACATGGAGACTGGCAGACCTGGCACGCGGGAAAATGAGGAGTGACTATGAATGCTGAAAACAGGGGTGATTGTGACACAAGGTAAAAAACCCTGAAAATTATTGACACACAGGTGAAAAATCCTGAAAATTTCCGATGCAAAATACTGATATCCATTTACACTATAACTTATTATATAACTGCATTTCTCTGTGGCCCTTTGATGAAATTCGCATTTTTTCCACGATCCTTCAACAAAACTCATGTTTTTTTTTAGTCTTTTGACGAAAATCAAGTTTTTCCGCAGCTCTTTGGCGAAATTTGCGTTTTTATTGCAATCTGTCAACAAAATTAGCCATTTTCTCAGATTCTTTGAGGAATTTCGAGTTTTTTCTTTGGCCTTTGGACAAAATTCGCAATTTTTCCGCGATCCTTCGATGAAATTTGCCGTTTTTTCGAGATCATTCGATGAAATTTACCGTTTTTTGACGATCCTTCGACGAAATTTTCCGTTTTTTCGAGATCCTTCGATGAAATTTACCGTTTTTTTTGCTATCATTCGACGAAATTTGCCATTTTTCCGCGATCTGTCGGCAGAATTCTCCGTTTTTCGCGATCCGACGACGAAATTTGCCTTTTCTTCGACGAAATTGACCATTTCTTCCCCACGATCCTTTGACAAAGTTGGCGTTTTCTTCGTAACCCTTCGGCAAAATTTGCATTTTTCCACGATCCTTCGACGAAATTTTCCGTTTTTTCGAGATCCTTCGACGAAATTTACCGTTTTTTGGCGATCCTTCGACGAAATTTGCTGTTTTTTCGCGATCTGCCAGCAGAATTCTCAGTTTTTCGCGATCCGACGACGAAATTGACAGTTTTTTCCTCGATCCTTTAACGAAGTTGGCGTTTTCTCCATAACCCTTCGGCAAAATTCGCATTTTTCCGCGATCCTTCAACAAAACTCATGTTTTTTTGACGACCTTTTGACGAAATTCACGTTTTTCTATGGCCTTTTGACTAAATTTGCGTTTTTTTCGTGATCTGTCAACGAAATTAGTCATTTTTCGTGATCTTTAAATAAATTTCACGGTTTTTCGACGAAATTCGCCGTTTTTTTTAACGATCCTTCGACGAAGTTTGCCGTTTTTTCGCGTAATTTATGTGCTATAGCGCAGTCGCGGCATCGCTGTATGTTTTTAGTCTGCGGGTGCCCTAAAAAGTCTGTCGCATACATTCTGCCACAGGGACTGTAAAATTATCCCATAAATATAGAATCGTATATATAGAATCATAAATATAGAATTGTATGTTAAGAAAAATCTGATTTTTTTGTAGATATTGAGTCAGGCGTGGTTTAATATATTTTCCACGGGCCGGGCCTGTTTTCACTGAATTTTGGACGGGCTGGGAAAAGGTAGCTTTCGTTCGGCTCAGCCCCGGAAATTCCGCCCGTGCAGACCCTAATCTACAGTCTACTTATTTTTTTCTTCTTTTCAAATTATGCTCTACCGAGAGCTATTTCGCCATAGAAAAGCGCAAATTTCGAGGGGAAGGGTATTGAATGAAGGCTTACGAAAAATATGCACTCATTGACATCTGGTGCAGCCCATAACAGAATTTGGGGGAGGATCAGCATTGTTAAACGAAAGGGAAGGGGGGGGGAGGAGATGAAGATTCATACTCAGGTATCTTTTAAAAGACTGGTTTTTGTCTCCTGGTTAGGGGTAGGACAAAGAATATCTTTCAGTATCGGTATTCTCGTTTATATTCTTTGGTTAAAACAAGACAAGGGGTTAGGAAAACACAGGGCAGAGGGTTTGCTAGTTTCACTCCGATCAGGCTCCGGGTAAGGGTTGCCGTAACTTAAACGTTTGTCGCTAATTTGGCGAATGTTTTGCACTTTTTGCAACATATTTTCAGTTTCGATTCGTTTTTTTCCCTAAACAGGATGATTTTATGAACCCGGAAGAGCCGAAAGAAAAACCCGGAAGGGTCGATGGAAAAACCCAGAAATCCGGGGTACCCCCGGAGCACAATCACCCCTGTGAAAAAGGAGGTAAGCAAATATCTTACCTATCTTTTGATAAAGTACAATTGTTTATTTATATATTGCTAATTACTTTAGAGCGCGCAAAACTACTAGCTACCTTCAAAATTTACTAACACAAACAATAAAGTTAATTATGTGCCAAACCACTCTCTAAGAAATGTCAACTCATTGTGAAACTGCAACAAGATAATATTTTAAACATTAAACAATAGAAAACAAAAAATAAAGAGTCTATTAACTTCTTTCAAATGCACTTTTATCATTTAATAGTTTAATATTAATTAAATTATGAATATACATTGATAAAATAATTTAAAAATCCTTAATAGATAGTTTAAATAATGTTTTTTCCCCCTGTTGCCATATCTTAAACAAGAAAGAAAAATCATGCGTCAAGCATAGATTATGTAACACTTTCCAACGCTTCCAAAATAATTTTACAAATCATTACCGTTTAATAAGCTGAAAGATAACATCTAAGGAAACAATTTGGAAAACGCATAACATATTTAAAAATATAATTTTAGGAATTTCCAACATATACAATATTTGGAAAAATATCCGAATACTTTTATTCAGCCCTGTATATGATCTATAGATTTGTACATATACTACATAGGACACTAAATTTTAGTTTAGTTAGGAAACACGTAGCACAGTTTAAAATTCTCCTTCTAGAGTTTCTGTCAATAAACGGAAATGTGTTCGCGAACTTTTGTGCTGCCCTGTATATGAAATACAGAATTTATACACACCCAGTAATAGACAAAAAGTGAGTTAAATTTAAAATCGTGTTCAGCAACTTAAAACGCACTTCCAGGAATTATTGTTAACAGACAGTAGATAATTCTTTTGCGTGTCCCTGTAAATGAACAATGACTGCTATGCACACAATATTCTGTAGTAAGCCTCTTGTAATGCACCTTAGTGATATATATAAATTTCAATGCGTTTGAAATAGTGAAACATTATTTAATTAAACCGCAAACGATTTTTCTCCATAGACGTAATGTAACGGAATTCTTTTGACTGTCCCTGTAAAGTAACTATAAGTGCTATGCACACAATATTCCATATTAAGGTTCTTGTAATGCACCTTAGTGATATATATCAATTACAATGTATTCGAAATTGTGTAACATCATTAAAATAAACCGCAAATGATTTTTCCCCATAGACCGTCATGTAAGGGAATTATTTTGAGTGTCCCTGTAAAAAAACTATAAGCTCTACACACTTCAGTTGAAATAGTGAATATGCTATAGATAACGACTATAACATATAAAAATTGCAGGGTAATCCGAGCATATTTACGGGAGTTAGAGCATGGACAGACGGCCAGAAGGCCATACGGCAGACAAACCGAAGTCATAAACACTTTTCAACTAGGTTGGAAAGTTTTAAAAATAAAGAGAGCAAAAATTACATATATTTTAAAAAATAAATTCACTAGCACTTGTATCTTTTTACTAGGCGTAAATCAAACAATGAATTTTCAGCAATCGAGGCTTAGAATAAAATTGATGTATTGTAGCGAAACTTTTAGGAATGACCTGAATTGCAATCATGAAATTAAGCGTGATTATTTTATTTTTAAGATAAACATTGAATGCTTATAAAAGAATGTTGGGGATGGTGTGATATCGCTATCACATTCTGTGTTTTTATCGCATGCTTCGCTCTTCTGTAGCGCGCGCGATGTTGTTAAGCCTAACATCGGCAATCGTTTCAGGCCGACGGCCGCTGTTTTCGGCGTCTCGTAGGAACGTTTGTAGCCAGTGTTGTTTCTCCCATGAGATCATTTTTCATTCTGCTTGCACTCGGAGGCGTGGCTTATTAGTTCATTTTCCCTCCACGTTAGCGCTGATGCTAGGGGTGTGTTTACTTTAACGTATTATAGCTTATGTTATGGTTTTGGTTTCATCTATTTGCTCATTGACGTTAATCGTCATTTTTAATTATCTAATGAATTTAATTTTCTCGTGTTTTCACTTTTAGAACCCCCTTGTCGTTCATATAAATAAAGATGTAACGGCCTTTATTTTCAGAAGAAGAAGAGAGAAAAGAAACGTTCTTGATGATGTAGTTAATAATTACTGTTGTCTTTTCGGCGCGAGTTTCCGTTTATCGGAACTCCCAAACATGCCGATTTCTAATTCATTTTAACGTCTTAAAAATCCTCCAGTTTGAATTTAATTTAATTTATTATGAAGTGAATTTATTGTATTTTAAAGAGCTTGCCGATTCAACAGAAATTCGACAGTATTATTTGAGACTTTAATTTTCAACGTATGCCATCTGTCAAGAATTCAAGAAATTTAGAATATGATTTTTATTCTAAAAAAAAATAGCAGTGCAGTGACCGAAAGAGAAAGTCTTTTATCCTTCCTATGAGTTTGTTGATGGATTAATAAAAATTGGATTGTACCACATCAATAGAGTCTTCATTCTACAGTCTTCTTGTGTCATTCTTCAAATCAAGTAAGATCTACCCTTTATTATTTCTCTTCTATTTTACAGAACACGACCAAAAGAACTAAAGGGTTATTTGTTTGCTCAAAATCACAATGCAATGTCTGAATCGTTATTATACGATCTATAAAAATATACCTTCCACAATGCAATATCATCATTATATTTTAGAACAACACCAAACACAAATTATTAACACCACATTTGGTGCTGTTTGGTGTTCTGTATTTTGTGATATTTGGCTTATTTTAAGCAGAAAAAGTGTTGTTCTTTTTTTTTTTGAAGAGAAAACTTTATTTAATTATTTTGGAAAGTATTATTCTTGAATGTTCTCAATTAAATTATTATTGATTTAAAAATAAATTATTATTGAAGTAATATGTATAAAAAAAAAAAAAAAAAGAAAAAGAAAAGAAAGAAAGAAAATGAAAATTATTCTTTCATCATAACTTTTTATTAGTAAGATATTCTTTTGTTCTCAAAATATGATTCTGAAGAATACTTTTGTTTCATTAGAAGATGAAGTTTTAAAATAGTAGATATTTTGTTCTCAAATTGAAAATTTCACATATAAGAGATAAAGCTGCATTGTATTAGTTTGAAATTATGATTTTATGACGAATTGTATTAATTTAAATATTATGATGGAATACTTGTCTTAAATACTTGAAGAATTTTTGCCATTTTTTTTTCCTGAAATATTCTACAATATGAAATTTTACTTTGAAACTCAAGATAAGATGCATTTTTTATGAAATTATTGAAATATTTTACTTGAAATGAAATATTGATTATTTTTGAAGATATATAGATTGAAATATATTATTAATAATAATGAATTTTAAAAGGCTTATTCTAAGAAGAAATTTTATTTTTAATAAGAGGCTATGGTATGGATTATATTTTAATGGCACTTTGGAATTAAATTTTACAAATTTAATATATATTTTATGAAGATTGATTATTTTACTATTGAAGAATTATTTAAAAATTTTATCATCATGACATCTTTTAAGTGGACTGATCCTGTTCTCATCATTTATAACTCAATGTTGTTCTGTCGGAAGCTGAAGTTCTTTCAGTGATTTGGTAGTAGTTCCTAATCCTATTTGAATTCTGAAAGCTTCTCTGCTTCTATACTTAACAAATTTTATTTAAATATATAATAGCATTACTATGCCATTTTTCTATATTGGTGTGCTGTATATGAAGGTAATATGAATTAATCAACTGATTTTAAAGAAAATGTTCTCATTTTAAAAAAATCTGTTCTCATGATGTCATCCTATGGAATCTCCTACCTAACAGATGCATCGCTTTAAGAAAATGTTCTTACTTCAAAATTTTGAAATTTTATGGCAATGCTCATACTTGCTGCATCATCACCTTGATTCTCTGCATCAATTTTTCTCTTCTTCTCACGTCATAATCAAAAAGAGACTGACGTTATTATTTTTTTTTTTTTTTGAGAAGCACTCAGGTCATTCTTAATTCCTGTGTCATCCTTGTTCCTGCAAATTTTCTTTACTGATGCTTCATAGTTTTTACCAGTTACTCTGCAACTCAACTATAAATATCAATAAATATTAACTGTTTTTCACACAGTGTTTGCTTACCTGTTGGAGTACTCATCCAGAATGTGTCATATCCATTATTGTTTGAAGGTTCTCTACTGTTTGCAACTGTTGTGGTAAATTAATTAAAAATTACCTACCTGCATTTAAAAATGTCACTGTTTCTGTACAAAATAAAAGTTTGCTCTATATTCTACAATGTGAATTACATGATGATGGTCGCCATTCACAGATAGGCAATATATCCATCTATGTCTGCCCTTCCTCTGTGTTCTTCATATTGTGCAATTGAAATAATAATATATACAATAGTGTTTTATTTTCAATGATAAATTATTTTGTTGTTGGTTTCTGCTGCAAGACCTGATTATAGAAGTTTGCTGATCAATCTTTTGCTTATGAGCAGTAATTCATCTCCATATAGTGAGAGTTTGTTGATTCATCTGCTACTGTGATCGTTTTGCAATTTTTAATTTTTTTGTGTCAACTTGCTAATGAATATTAAACTGGAAGTTCAAAAAGGAACTCAGGTATAGAATAATGTTTAATTTTGTGTCCTCTTCTCAAGATAAAAGAAAATTTTTATTTTTAATTAGTGCCATATTTAATTATAGTGCCTTCTTTTTCATGCTATTTTATTGTTTCTATTATTATAACCCAAATATTCTATTAATTTTACCACATGTCTCTCTATAAATTTAATATATAAATGAAAAGTTGAAATAAGGAAATTTGAAAATTTAGTTTATTTTATTCAAGCACAAATCTTTTCACAATGTATATTAAGAAAAGAAGCATGTATTCTTAGAGATTTAACAGCGCCTCATAAAGAACTCATCAAGTGATATTGATGTCTCTTCAATTTCTTTTTCTAAGAAATATTTCAAGTGCTTGTGTTTTGATTTTTATGATGTTCCTAATATGCAATTCTACATTAGAATTTGTGGTGAAGTTTTGCTATGCAACAATGTTGTTATATCCATTTGTTGTTCCTTTTTACTGCTGTTCTAGATGCTAAAAATACAAATATTACCTATCTAAAGTGTGTCAGATTTTTTTTTTCTGTTGATTTCTGCAAAAATTAAGTAATGATTTATGCTGCAAGTACAGCGTTGATGTACATAAGGGGAAAGTATGTTCACTTATAGGCAACATATCCATTGGTGGATGGCCCCACCAGTGGCTGAGAGGTTGTGCTCTCGAAGCTGGTAGACGGGAGGTGCTGGGTTCGATCCCAATCGCGCCCGTCGGCCTAATCGTTCGGAGTTTTCGTGGTTTTCTTCGAACCGTGGATTTATCCATGCGTAAATACGGATTAGGTTCCCTTAGAAAGACCCCCACGAAGGGCACTCCCCCCGGGCCTATATCCCTAGTGTAGATAATTGGCCGTCAATAATCAACCCAACCCAACCCAACCCATTGGTGGATGCCTTTCTTCGATGTTTATTCAGTGGTGTCTTCAGCTACTATAATTACCTCCTAATTAATAGCAATATGCAATTTAAATTATTCAAGAAGAAAATATTTGTTTAATTAAAAATTAAATTAGAATTTTTTTTTTTGCACCATTTATTTATTTGTATAAAGAAGGAGCAGAAATTCCAATTTACCAGCACCTTTTAGAAGTTTTATCTTCAAATTTTATAGGAATTTCATCTTGTGCTTCAGAATTTTGTGACTCCCTGATTTGTATCTCCAGCATTTAAAGTGATTGTGTGTGAATTTTTTATTAATTTTGGTGCAAAGTGATCCGCCAATTGCTCTACAATGCTCCACCGATCTGTGTCCATATGCATGCAGTGTATCAACTAATTTTTTTTGTGTGTGTGTTACCAAGTGGTAATCTTCTTGAATTTGTGCTGCATTTATTGTGACATTTTTAAGACATTGAATAACTTTTACTCAAATTGAACTGCAATAACTTTCACAATGTCTCATGTGACAATTATTTTACCTAACTGCTTTTGTGCCTACAAAAAGTGCCACATAGCACTTTACATCTGTAAACTTTTAATTTTTTCAACTTCTATGCTATTTTTATTGTGTTCTTTTTTTTGCTGGGATTTCGGATGTCTTCAGTGGCCAAGGAGCTGTCTGTGGTTTCTGTGAAGAAGGAACACTCTACAACAACTTTAATTTTTTTAACTTAGTAAAATATTCTTTAATTGTTAAATTTTAAGCACAGAATTTCTTAATTTTTTTTAATATAAAGGTAATTAATTTAATTAAATATTTCAATGATACACTTGTTTTGCATATTAAAAAAAAATTTACCTGATTATGTCAATTTGTTTAATTCCTTATAATGGATAATTTTTTAAAGGAATTATTGATTTAAAAGAAAATTTAAGTCCTAGGTTGTCAGAATATACATAAAATATTCTTGACTTTTTGTTGCTTTATTATTGCAACTTTTTATTAATTGTAATTTGAAATTTCTATTCCTAGGCAGTCAGAACATAAACAGTATTTCTGACTTTTTGTTGCTTTTCTCTTGCAACTTTATAAATTTTAATTCATAAGTGTACCGGATAATCTTATTGAATTCAAAATTTCTTTATGATCTCATTTTGGCTAAAAATTATTTAGCTTTTGATTATTTTAAAAATATTATATAGGGTAATATTTTATTGAGATCATTTTATAGGAAGGTGCCTGTCTTTGCGTATAATTGCAATGGGGCTTGTTAATTAATTGTATACTTTGACTTTTTGTATACTTATATTGAATGTACTATTACTGATGATGTATATTCTTTTTCTTATTTTTCTTTTTGGTCACTGTACATATAAATTCTTTTTGGCATCATATAATTTTTTTTGGCATATTTTAAGTATTTTTGGCATTTATATATAAAAAAAAAAAAAAAAAAAAAAAAAAAAAAAAAAAAAACATTTTTTTTCTTTTTCGTTGGCATTTAAAATTTTGTCTTTCCACTTATGAAAAAGGTCTTTAATTTTTTTCTACCTTTTTCACTTACTGGTCATCCAAAATTTTATTCGGCTATTGGGGGTATTGTGATATCGCTATCACATTCTGTGTTTTTATCGCATGCTTCGCTCTTCTGTAGCGCGCGCGATGTTGTTAAGCCTAACATCGGCAATCGTTTCAGGCCGACGCCTGCTGTTTTCGGCGTCTCGTAGGAACGTTTGTAGCCAGTGTTGTTTCTCCCATGAGATCATTTTTCATTCTGCTTGCACTCGGAGGCGTGGCTTATTAGTTCATTTTCCCTCCACGTTAGCGCTGATGCTAGGGATGTGTTTACTTTAACGTATTATAGCTTATGTTATGGTTTTGGTTTCATCTATTTGCTCATTGACATTAATCGTCATTTTTAATTATCTAATGAATTTAATTTTCTCGTGTTTTCACTTTTAGAACCCCCTTGTCGTTCATATAAATAAAGATGTAACAGCCTTTATTTTCAGAAGAAGAAGAGAGAAAAGAAACGTTCTTGATGATGTAGTTAATAATTACTGTTGTCTTTTCGGCGCGAGTTTCCGTTTATCGGAACTCCCAAACATGCCGATTTCTAATTCATTTTAACGTCTTAAAAATCCTCCAGTTTGAATTTAATTTAATTTATTATGAAGTGAATTTATTGTATTTTAAAGAGCTTGCCGATTCAACAGAAATTCGACAGTATTATTTGAGACTTTAATTTTTCAACGTATGCCATCTGTCAAGAATTCAAGAAATTTAGAATATGATTTTTATTCTTAAAAAAAATAGCAGTGCAGTGACCGAAAGAGAAAGTCTTTTATCCTTCCTATGAGTTTGTTGATGGATTAATAAAAATTGGATTGTACCACATCAATAGAGTCTTCATTCTACAGTCTTCTTGTGTCATTCTTCAAATCAAGTAAGATCTACCCTTTATTATTTCTCTTCTATTTTACAGAACACGACCAAAAGAACTAAAGGGTTATTTGTTTGCTCAAAATCACAATGCAATGTCTGAATCGTTATTATACGATCTATAAAAATATACCTTCCACAATGCAATATCATCATTATATTTTAGAACAACACCAAACACAAATTATTAACACCACAGATGGGGGACTGTTTTTGCTTTTTCACACTTGAAAATAATGCTTGATTCATACACTGAGATAAAAATATAAATGAGAAATGTTAAACAAAATTACACATAATATAAATTGTACTTAAAAAGTATAACATTAAATTATCAATAAAAAAATAAATAATTAAAATGTCACAGTATAATTAAAGTAATTATTTCCCACATATCAGGGAAGGGAGGGGAACAGGAATTTCTATTTGATTACATTTTGATTGAGTTATGAAAAGATGACTGAATACATTTTAAACTGAAATATCAATAAAAATACATAAATTTCTTTTAATTTCAGAAGTAATGAAATAAAGTGAGAGTTAAATTACCTTTGAATGTCCATGGTGTCACTTTTCTTCAGTTTTCCCTTTTCGGGAAAATGCATGAATACAGGTGCTGAATCCAGTTTCAACTGCAAAAATGCATTAAAAATTATTTTTCAGCATATACATTATTTGAATCAAATTTATCATTGCAGTTTACAAGGGTATTAGTCTTAGTAAAATATCTGTTTAATTTGGAATTGAAAATAATGCATTTATATAACATTAACATCTTCAGAACTGAAGTACACAAATGTGGACAGACCTCTATTATTCTCCTCATAAAAACTAAACAGATTTTTTTTTTTTTTTTTTTACATTTTTACTTTACTTCTATATAGCTGAATGTTTTTTGCTTTGGAACAAAACCAATAAATGGCAGAAGTTATGTTTATTTTCTCATAAAATAAATGTTAATTTCATCTGAGTTTGCAAGAGGCCTTCAAGATCATGTGGCCAAGAAAGTAAGTTTAATTTAGTAATTTTCATAATTATTTAACTTAAACCCTTTACAATACAAAGAAATGAGGACTTGTACAAAGGGCATTCCATAAAAACTCAGAGTTTTTTTTTTACATAGTGGCAACACCGCGAAACTAAAAAATAAAACTGCAGGCGATTTTTTCAAACTGTTAACTGTACGTTTATAAATATTATAAACAAAGCAGATGATTTTATTTTCCTAGTTTCGTGCTTGTTTAACCTTTCACAAACTTTCCTAACTCGTTCAGTATGCTGTAGGTTTCACTGCAATGGAAGTATTCTTTAAATTAATATAATTCCACAAATATAATGCAGTTTTAAAACATCGAATAATGATTAATATTCTCAAGGATTACACTCATATACATAGTTGAGTTTTTTATATCAAGTTTAAAAATTAATCTTTTTTTAGCATTTAAAAAAAAAATAAGAAAACAAAGACATTACAAATTTGTCCGTTTGTGCAGCGGTTAAGGGGTTAAAGAACTGTTTTTATTTGCCCTACAGAAATGGAGGTGAGTGATTCAGAGTTAAAAAACAAAATGTGTTGTGCCATAAAATTTTGCTATCATTTGGGCATAGCAGCTCCAGAAACAGTTAAGTTAATGAAAGAAGCTTACAAAGACAAATGTTTTGGTGAGTTTACAATTTTTAGATGGCATGGTGATTTCAAAAAAGATGTTTGTCTGCAGAACTGGATTCTAAGCCTGGCGGACAAAAAAGTATTGTGAATGCTCGAATTGTTAACACTGCGTGAATATTATTTTTCAGTTTTGAAAATTTTGTGACAACACATATCAAGAAAGCACCATGAACTGGTAGGGAATTGGACATTACATCACGATAATGCTCGCCCAAATGTCGCTACTTCTGTTCAGCAATAACTTAGTAAAAAATGCAATATAAAAATCATGCCACATCTCCCTGACAGTCCATATCTCGCACCATGCGATTTCTGGCTGTTTCTGACAATGAAGGGAGAAGCTCTGTGGCAGAAAATTTAATACAGATTCTAAAGTTATTTCAGCAGTGTTGGATTCTTTGAAGCAGCTTCCAGATAAAGGCTTCTCTACTTATTTTGAAAAGTGGGTTGAACGATGGGACTGTTGCATAACATCTGAGAGAAGTTATTTTGGAAAAAGAATGATGCATTTTTTGCTGTAAATATATTTCTTGATTTTATATGATTTTACTCTCAGTTTTTATGGAACGCCCTTTGTAGATGATTCGCTCGTTTAAAGCCCTTCAATTTGTTATTTTGTGAATTTAGGTTACTGATACTTAAAATGATATTATTTTAAAGGGGTAGTAATTTTAGATTCATATCAGTGAACCTAAAGTATCCATTTCAGAAAAGGGACTCTTTCGGTCGTCTGTTGTGTCATTTTGTTTATGCAAAAGCAAATAATGTGTATTTGTAGTATTATTTTAATATCGGGTCTCAAGAGGTTAAAAAACACTTAGAGAGCAATAGCAATACAGAACATATAAAGAATCAGATATCAACTTTTTCTTCAATCCTGAAGAATAATGTTAACAAGAAACAGCATAACATTAATTGCATTTATGCAAACCAATTAATGGTTACTCTTACAAAAATTACATTAGGAACACAATCTACATTTTTATGCTTTAATTAATAAAGTTAATAGCACAAATAACAAAACAGACAAATGTCATGGCAACTCTTTTTGCATTTCTATTTAGAAAAATTACTGTTAATCATATAAATCTAAATTTACACACAAAACAAAGCTTTGACTGCAGCAGAAAAAGAGAAAGGCACAAAGAATGCATGAAAACTAAAGGTTTATATGAAAAAAAGATTTTTTTTTCATAAAGAAAGAAAAATCACTATCTACTTAATAATTAGTGAAACTCGAGTCAAAGGAAAATATTTATAAGCAACATTCCAGATTGTAGAAAATTATTATATATATAAAAGTTGTTCTAAATAAATAAAAAATAGGTTACAAATAATATAATAAAATCACTTGTTAAATTTAAATTAAAGAGTAATTACTGATTAAATTGATAAAAAACATAACACAAAAGGTTTAAAAATATTTTAAAATATAGATGACATGTTTTATGTGCTCAAACGGCGATTTCTTCAGATCAAAATGATAAATAAAAAGTTTTTGAAACTGATAAACATAAATCACAAGATCACATGTCCAAAGTAAGCAGGTGCTTAAATTGGTCAAACTGGAAAACGTGAATTTTTTTATTTTCATTTTTATTTGGCATGTGATGGTTTACAAATTAAACTAGTCAGATGTGCCAATCTCAAAACTTTCTTCTATCTCACAAAGATTTCGCATACACTAAAAAGAATCAGCACCAATTTATATCAATGTCTAACTGAATCTAAAATTTTATTAAATTCCGTGCATTAGTTCTTGAGATAGGACTATTGCTAAAATCATATAAATCCTGCAAAATGTAGCATAGCAGTGCCACCTCTTGGGAGATTTAGACCAAAACCTAATCAACAGCAACTTATGTCAAAGTCTAACTGAATCCGAAGTTTGGTAAAAATCTGTGCATTAGCTCTTGAGATATAGTTATCATGACAATAATGAAAAAAGCAGCATAGCAGCGCCACCTGTTGGAAAATTTATACCAAAACGTAAGCAGCATCTATTTATGTCAAGGTCTAACAGAATCTGAGGTTTGATCAAATTCCGTGCATTAGTTCTTGATATATAGCTATCGTAAAAATAGAGAAAAAAATTTCTAAAATTTTTTTTAATTTTTCAATTTTTGTTTGACCTTAATTGGTTAAACTTTTTTCTCTAACCTCTAGTTAAAATTAACATTTTTTTTTAATTTGAAAAAAAAAAAAAATTTTTTTTGGTGAAACTTTATATTTTATTTTCATCAGTTTATAGTAGTTTATGTTTTTTTTTAATTGAAACTGTTTAGCCTAGGCTATTTATTTTACTCTTGACCCTTGCATGTCCAGTATTTCTGCGAGTCCTGTGCATATTTTACAAAGGACTCTTAATTCTTTCTGTGAGGCAATGAGAGGGGAGGGGGGCTTTGATGTACATAATACATAGAAATAGTATTCTCATCGCCTCTTAAACTCATTAGTTTCATCTTGAAATCTCTATATTACTTATTCAAAGCAGTCACACATATCTTTATTATACACACATAAGTTACCTTAATAAACCATATTTATTTACGTTTATACAATATATAATTCACTTTAAATATTATTATATTAAGTTTATTCACTTACCTTAAAACCTTTTTAAGTTTAATTGTGTTTTAATTTAAAGTTCTATTATTCCACGTACATCGTTTTCGTTATCAGCGTTATGCTATTTTTGTTTGCTTTACAGTAATCTTTCCCCATCCAACACTCACCAGTACCATCTCAAAACTGACACTAGTTTATGAAAATTAATCTCATTTCCGCCAGATGGCGACACTATAGTTCATTCGATTAATTCGACTCACTATTCGCATCTACTTTGATGCCGTAATCTGATTGGTTCATTGAGGAGGCGTTGCTCATAAGCACACATTTTAAACATATAACTAGTAAGGTCTAAGCGGACATTAGAGTCATTACTTGTTCTTGTGAATATGAAAATTAATCAAGTAAATCTGAAAGTTGGCTGGTCCAGTCTTTCTGGATGTATAGTAATCTGTATCTTTTATACTTTTTAAACTATTTTAATGCATGAGTTGTTTGGTGAGAATATTTTTATTGATGTCAATCCTAAAGTATGTTATCGTCTTTTACCTGTTCATCAACTCATCTATTTATTGTATTGAGATTGCTAATTTATTCAAGCTGCTTTCCCTGGATAAATAGTCAAGCTTTTTTTGTAAGTTGCTTCTTATCTGCATATACTTCATTATTCTGCTTTATTAAATAAACGTTAGTTTGAAGTCACTAAAATATCTGTTTTATCACTGCCTCTCAATTACACCTAACATTTATTTTGAAAATGAATGAGTTCAATTACGATCTTGTGTTATGAACAAAACCAGCATTAAGTTTCCATATTGTGCCTTTTACTTCTACATATTTCCAACTCTGCAAAACTTAATTCTGCATAAAACCCACATTAATTTATCTCTATTTATCAAAGATCACATCAATCAAGGCTTTTATCCAATTAGAAGTAAGTACCTTTTGATTATTCCCCCCTCTGCTGGAAAAAATCGGAATTATGAATATAAAAGCAGATCCCCAAATGAAACAAAGATTTTTGGCAGATTTTGAGATACTCAGCTTTCCCTAGAAGCTATGTAAGAATTTCAATAAATAATATGGTTCTTGGGGGCCTCCATCTCTTTCACTACTATCTGGATGTATTATTGATGTGGATAAATAAATGAATGTGATTTGCAACAAGGTACCAACCAAGCCAATATTTTTAAAGCAGTGCTATTCTATTTCACTCACCAATACACGACATGTATTCTGGTAACCTATTCACTGTTTCTTATACACAAACTATTTTTTCAGTATTTATACGATTTATTTAATAAAAAGAAGCCATTCTTAAAAATGTAAAAAAGAAAAAAAAAAATGCTGAAACAAGATAAAGAATGATGAGCATAGTTTTTACTTATGTATAAAAAAAGAAGACACAAATGCACTGAGTATTCGGTATTAGGACTATTCAGCTATACTGCTGAATATCGAAATATTCAGCCAAAACAAATACTAAAAAAAAAACTTTTAAAAAATATCTTAAAATATTTACCCAACTTCCATCTTTAACTATGAATTAATAAATATATTCAGTATAATTAAGAAATAGAATCATATTTAAATAAAAGAGAATGCTTTTATATTATGTATTTGTTGTTTGAAAAGTGACACTTGAGAAAATTAACCATTAATGATGACCTTCATAGTCATTAATGATGTACAAATGAAAGTTCCTGAATATTGTCGGATAATAATCTGCTTCTTGCTTTTTCACAAACAGGGTGCTTGTAAACAGAACAGGACAAACTTTCAGGGGTGATAATAGGCATCAAGACAGGCTTTTTTGTCCAGGAAACCAGGATTGCAGTCCACTAAAAATACAGTGTATCTTACTTCAGGCCCATGGGTTAAAGAAGTCCATTGAAGCTAAGACTGAAAACTTTTCTAAATATTAGGAATAACCAAATGGAAATGAGCTAGAAGATTTCTATGTCCCTCATAATAACTAAAAATCTATCTCTTACAATAACAGAAAGTTATTAAGTTCTTGATAGTGAAATAGCTATTATTTAAGTACATAAAGTAGAATTTACTATTGGTCAAAAATCTCACCAAGACTGAAGATCTTACACCTATGTTCAGACCGAACTTACATTTTTGTTTGTTACATTAACAATAATGAGCACATTGTAATGATATTTTCAACAGACTTACTTTGATTTCTGTGAAATAGGATAACATGGCGAGAAATGCTGAAAATGGCCACCATAATGGTTATGTAAACAATACTGAGCTAGATATTCCATTATTCAGAATACAGCTGACAGTACATATACTATGTTACTGACCAAAACTCAAGTCACTTCCAATGATGTCATCACATATCATACAAGCAAAGTTAATATGATGAAAATCTCGTTAAAATCACTGTGACAAGCTCTGTATTTTTTATTTGAATGTATTGTATTTTTAATGGAACAGGTGGATTGAAATAATGGTTTCCTGTACAAAAAATGTTTGTCTTGACCACATTATCTCCCCTGAAAGTTGGATCGAAGATTTTAGGAACACCAGCTGAAAATTATTGTCCACTCCAGACATTGCCCTCTATTGCATTTAAAATCTTCCTTATTAAATTTAAAAAAAAACAAGAAAGTTATTCTTGCTGAGTTTCCACTATTTGAAAAGTTTGTATTATTATTTTTTTCTTTTACTTTAGTCACTTCTTGACAAACACTATATGACTGTAAAATTTTCTTTATAATTTTTTCAAAATTTCTCTTCTATTTTAATATATTTTATTTGTTTTAGAATATCAGAAAAATTTATTTATTTATTTTAGCTGTGAAATATTGATTTAAGCTGTAAATTTTAGAGTTTTATTAATTAAAAATTTTTTAAGATATCCTCTTCTTAAATAATAACATAAAAGCAAATATTTTATTTATTTATTATTATTTTTTTTAATGTTAAGTTTTCTTGTAAAAAGATTGTTTTATCAAAATTGAAGTATTTGTGTTAAATGTTAAATAAAATTGTTTTAAAATGTAACTTTTTAATACCTTTAAACTCTGAAATATAGTAGTATTCAGCCGAATAATCACTACTTAGTGCATCCCTAAAAATATAATGATCATATTATCGTTCACATTTGAACTATTATAGACATTAAAAACAGACACTAGGGAAATGATGAAAGTTTGAAACTTTCAACTAAAATCACACTTAGAACTCAGTTTTCAATTTTAATGATTTTGATAGATAATGAGCAGGTTTTATTAGAGAGGCTAAACCATACAAGTTTCAGTATGTGTGCTTTAAATGAGATGTTCGAGAGCTACAAGGAATGTTTTTACAACTGCAAACCTCTAATTGCCCTTTTATTTTTTTTTTTTTTTTAATACATTAGTATTTTATTTGCATATTGTTCTAATCTTATTTGTGATTAATATCAAGTTACTAAATTGATAATTTAGTCAGGAAAGCTAACTTAAATTATGCTAAGCATAAAATTTGTAAAAAAAAAAAAAAAACTATTCAAGAAAAAGTGACACCATCTCCTTTTTAAAATCCTTATATACTTATCAAGTATAAAGAACACACAAAATTTGATCATAAAAAGAAGCAATTTCCTAATCAATTGTTAAATATAACACTGCATACATGGACATAACAGAAAACTATAGTATAATGTTTTATTTGTGATTCATATCAATAAATAATATATTAGATCAATATCATATTAATATGAACAATGTAAGTGCCTAATATGACCAATATGAACTGAGCTGCACCTCAATTACAATATTTGAAATATTTAATTATTAATAAATATGTTAAGTGTTGTCAAAGGCAAATTAAAAAAGAAAAAAACTGCATTATTAGCAGATTTTATTGATGTGCCAGAGTGACTAAGATTATTTTTTTTTTCATTAAAATTAAATAAATAATTACATAAACACATTAGAACAAAAAAGGAATGGATAGAAGTTTCAATACATTTTAATACTTGAGAACAAAGATACATAAGAAAAATGAACTTACTGAACGGAAGACATTAGGACTGTCATCAAAGTCAACCATCCCAAAAAATATGTTTGTATTGTCCATGTTTGGATTATAACTCAAAGAATTCGCAACAAGTTGAAATTCCTCATAAGCATGCCTAAAAATGAAATTTATGCATAATAAATAATCTGTGATTGAAATTAATATAATTTGATCTGAGATGACATGACAGAATTTAATTATAATAATAACACTGAGTTATTACCAAATGGGATTCTTTCAAGGTAAAAAAAAAGCCCTTCCAGCCTGTATCAGTTGGAAAAGGTATCTTCTCTATTCCTTGGTTTTAAGAACTCAGCTAATTTTATTAAAAAAACACAAAGCTAAAATGCATGGAACCTAATTATAGAAAATTCCCAGTTCTCATTGATACTGAATTTGAATGGGAATTTTGAAAAATTAGTCAATTATTGCCAGATTGGTTTATTTATGGCGACCAATTTTTTGCCAAGTATGGTGAGAATTTGTTGCTATTGGATACCGTTACATCCATAATTGTGTGCACATGCGCAAATGTTTTATAAATACCAATATACAGTGGTGGCCAAAATTGTGGAAACCTTTTGGGAAAAATGCTTTTTTGAAGTTTAATGTCTCATGACACTAAATATTTCTTAGTAATACCATAAAAGCTATATACCACTAGAAAGATTATTTAATCAAGAATATCATGCAATACAGTTTGTTCAATTATAACTATTTTATCAAACGTTATATAGTGAAATAATCAGAAAAAGGCAGTAAAACCGGGTTAGGTTGATGATAATTATTTTTCTTTTTCTTGAATGTAGCAAATACACATGAATGTTTGGAGTGATAGATAGATTCCATTTTATTTGGTAATGTGTCAATAAAACCTAGGGTAGGATTTAAAAAATATATATGCCATATTTTGGCATTTATAGAATTACTTTTATCACTATTTTTTATTATTGCTATCAAGTTGCTAAAGTTTTTTGCCACCTGTCAATTTTTGAGCTAGTAAAACATAAGAAAATTCATAAAGACAAAGAGTTGATTAGTTACACAGAAATCAATGTATACAAATATTTTTAAGTGTAGAAACCTATGGTTAAGAAGAAATTTGAAGTAAAATTGGAAGTAAATTAACAAAGGGATGTCTAAGTCACACAAAGCAAGACTAGTAAAGGCAGGAAAAAGTGCAGGAGAACAATTGGCAGTAGAAGAGTGAGGTCCCTGTGTATAGGCAGACCTGCCAACCTTTGAAAATGAAAAATAGTAGCACACAAAAATCAAATTAATCTAGAGGTTGGTTGGTTGGTTGTTTTTTACATTGAAAATTTTAAGTGAACAAATACTAATCAACTAAATGTATATGTAATGCATAAGCATGCAAAGTAGGAGACTGTTTTGTTTTTGCTAATTTTTTTGTTGTGGGTGGGATTGATTAAATGTAATTATTTCCATTCAATTAATGCTCTGTCCACTCCTAAGCTAAATTTCTGAACTTCACAATGAATTTTCTGAAAGATTCTAGGGCGGATTCCCCTCCCCTGACGAAACTACAGATATTTTTCTAGAGAAAAATGTCTAAATTTGTCTAAAATGTTCTGCATCAAGCCAGGTAAGGCTGTCAGGTCAGGTATGTGCTAATTGTTTTTTTTTATTGCATGTCAGGTTAATCTCATTTTTTAAAAGTTAGTTCAGATTATTGTTTCAGATGAAAAACTATATCTATAATAATAAACATAGATGTTTGTCTCTGTGTGTGCTGTTTTGTGAAGAAACTGCTGCGATGCACACAAATCTACAAGATTTGGCAGGAAGGTACCTGTTATTTCTGAAGTTATGCACCTTGAAGACAGTTTCTGGATTTTTTTTAATTGATTTTCTTTTTTTTTTACGTTTTGTGGTGAATTTTCTACATTAGTAAAAAGAATATGGTTTCAATCTTTTAACCCAATGCAGTAAATTTTGAAGAAATTCGGGTTTTTCCAGTATTTTTTTTGAAAAATTCATGTATTATCAGCGAGTTTTTGAAAACATTTGCATCTTTTCAGTGATTGTTTAATGAAATTTGCATTTTTTCAGCGATCCTTTGATGAAATTCGCGTTTTTTCAGCGATCTTTTGCCGAACTTCGTGGTTTTTACACGATCTTTTGACGAAATTCGCATCTTTTTAGTGATATTTTGACAAAATTCGCATCTTTTCAGCGATTTTTTGACAAAATTCGCGTTATTTCAGCGATCTTATGACGAAATTAGCACTTATTTAGCAATCCATTGACGAAATTCGCGATCTTTCGCCGAATTTCGTGCTTTTTACACAATTCTTTGACAAAATTAGTGTATTTTCAATGATCTTTTGACGAAATTCACGTTTTTTGAGCGATCTTTTGACAAAATTCACGTTTTTTTCTTCCCTGATCCTTTGATGAAATATGAGTTTTTTCCGCGATCCTTTGACAAAATTCGCGTTATTTCATTGATCCTCTGATGAAATTCGTGTTTTTTTGCACGATCCTTTGACGAAATTCGCATTATTTCAGTGATCCTTTGACGAAATTCAAGTCTTTTTGCAGAAATTCGCAGTTTTAGACCAATTTTCGTAGCATCGTAGTTTTTAACGCCAAATCGTAGCAACTTCGATTTTTTCGCAGCAGTTGGCAGCTCTGTATAGGTCACAGAAAACAATCATTTTGGCATATGTAACATGAAATGGTGCACTGCAATGGAGAGTTGAATCAATGTACAGTTAAGGCAGTGCAAAGTGAGTATTTTGGTCTAAATGCTAAAATTCCATTAAAAAAAAAAAATAGCGCTCTAAATAGCATGACCCTACCATTGTGCCTTTTAGATCAGTTTAATATCTTTATTTGATTTATATTTTTTTTTCATGAAATTCTAGCATTTAGACCAAAATACTTCACTCTCTACAGAACTGTACTTTGATTCAACTCCACATTTCAGTGCACCATTTTATTTTGGACACTCTCAGGCATTTTTTGCTGTGACCTATACACAGGAACCTTACTCTTCTACCGATTGCCAATTGCTCTCTTTCACTTTTTCCGCCTTTACCAGTCTTGTTTTGTGTGACTTAGACATCCCTTTCTTAATTTACTTCCAATTTCTTCATAACCATAGCTTTCTATACTTAAAAATATTATTATACCATTGATTTCTGGGTAACTAATCAACTCTTTATGATGTTTTCTTAATTTTATTATGCTTTACTAGCTCAAAAATTGAAAGGTGGCAAAGAACTTTAACGAGTTGATAGCAATCATAAAAAATGGTGATAAAAACCCTCTTATAAATACCAAAATATGTTTTTTTTTTTTTTTTAAACCCTATCTTAGCTTTTACCAAATAAAATGGAATCTGTCTGTCACTCCAAACATTCATATGCATATTGGCTACATTCAAGAAAAAGAAAAATAATTATCATCAACCTAACCAGGTTTTACTACCCTTTTCTGATTATTTCACTATATAACGTTTGATAAAATAGTTATAATTGAACAAACTGTATTGCATGATATTCTTGATTAAATAATCTTTCTAGTGGTATATAGATTTTATGGTATTACTAAGAAATATTTAGTGTCATGAGACATTAAACTTCAAAAAAGCATTTTTCCCAAAAGGTTTCCACAATTTTGGCCACTATTGTATATATATATATATATATTTAATAGGGCAAAAATATTCTAATAAAATGCCTCTGGAATTCTGCCTCTGCATTAATCGGCTCTGGTCAAGACTGAAAATATTTTGAATATCCCCGTTCCCAGATACTCTATGTGCACTCACGTAAAAACACAATGTGCATTAAATTTTACATGTGGTAAAATTTAATTATGTCAAAACTTTACAAAACATGTATGTACAATATTTATATGCATGTAAATTGTAATCAAAAAGTTAAATTTGAAACTATAAGATAGAAACAACAGTTGAAATTTAATAAATCTCCAAAGTTTAGTTTGAAAAACACACATAAAGATCTATCAGTTGAATCCAAACAACATATATTATGCTGGTATGTCATTTTAAGGCAATAACCGAAATGTTTTATGACAAATATAGTGTGGGCAATACCAAATATATATTATACCAAAATAAGGGTAAACTGATGTTTAATTTTGGTTTCATATCCATTCCCACAGACCCCAAAAATAGAAGATGAAATTTTGCAATTCAAGTATCATTTGGAGGCTCCAGAACCCGAAAAATTATGAGGGAACCCAAGAAAAATAAAAATGAAAACTTTACTGTTTTCGCATTAATTTTGATCACACGGCTTCGTAAAAAAAAGGCAAAAATTTTATATTTTCAGCATTATTAATTGTACAATTTTGGGTACTGCAAACCCAAAAAATTGAAATCTAAGAAGAAAACAGAATGGAAATTTTACTATTCCGAATCCCGCTGACTTGGAAAATAAAATACAAAAAGTTGCAATTTTGGAGTTATTTCATGTCTTCCAGACCTCCCAAAATTGCAATGTAAAGGAAGAAAAATAGATAAAAATTTTACTATTTCGGAAATAATTCATGTTCTGCAGATTCGAATGAAAAGGTGATAATTTTATATTTTTGGCATTAATTTTATAATTCCGGATCTGCCAGACTCGAAAATCAAAAAGAGAAAGATAATGGAAATTTCACTACTTCATCATTATTTCAAGTACTGCAGACTCAATAAAAAAATTACAATTTCAAATTTTCGGAGTGAGTTCCATGCACACACAAAAGAAAGGGGGAAAAAATTTACAATTTCGGCATAACTTTTGGTGCTACAGACCTGAAGAATCTGAGGGAAACAAGAAAAAAAAAGAGGGGAAAAAATTTCTATTACAATAATAGTTCTGTAGACTCAAAAAATAGAAGAAATTTCCAATTTTCGCATTATCTTGGTTTCTGAAAATCCCAAAAAACTGAGACAAAGGAATATATACTAAATGTAAAATATCAACTAGAGCTTTCAATTAAAAACAATTTTCATACATGCTGTGCACTGGACAGTATATTGGGCCTCTTTAACTTGGTTTGTGTGGTATATATAGTCCAAAAAAAAAGTAATAATAATAATTGAGTTTATAAATTTAAAATTACATAGAATTGGTTTAATTTCACTTATCTGTCCCATAAACAGGCTGGAGTCGGAGTCGGCCTGATTTTTAGCGACTATGACACTTTTGCTCAAAAATGGGCCTTTACTCTGACTCCACAGTCTTGGTTGTAAATTCTCTTTCAGGAATTTCTGTCAATAAATGGAAATTATCCATACTTTAATTCTTTTGTGCAGCCCTGTATAGGATCTATAGGATTTATACATACCAAGTAATATGCAACAAATTAGTTAAATTTAAAAACATATACAACTGAAAACACACTTCCAGAAATTATTATTGCTCAGACAGTACAATACTTTAACCGAAATATTTTGTGTGTCCCTGTAAATGAGAGATAAAATGTTATGAACATCATATTAAACTAAACAGTACGTTTCCTGTAATAAATTGTACAGCACATTCAAAAAGTTCCAACTAAGAAGAAACAAAGTATTGAACTACCTGCATACAGTACATTGCTGTTGAGGTGAAAGGGCAGTGAAAATTATAATAAATGAATAATTTCGAGGAGCAGCTTTAACAAACTGACGGAACTTATCCTCAGTGAGTTTGATAATTGCTTTTTTAGATGACAACACCTTAAGTTTACGAACTTTATCTTCTAGAGTTTGTTCCTGAATAGAAAAAAAAAAAAAAAGTTAAAACATCATAAAAAACATAAACATATAATTTAACACAAATCAATATGGCCTGCCTGATTTGGAAGCTTTGTAAAGTTGATACTTATTATCCATACCAGGAAGATAGATCGCCAAAAACGGTTGCAACTGCCAATCACAAATCATGTTGTAAAAGTAATGATACTTTTCTATTATCCTGTTGATAACTTTCTATAAAAAAAACTATCGCCAAACTATAACACCTAATAAAGAAATGGAAGAATGTTGCCATTGTAAATTTTTAAATAGTTACAGATAGGAAAATTATGAATTTAGAGAAAAAAACGTCACTGAGGAATAGGGTGCCTTTACATGAGAGTAGCAGTATATACCAGATATAAAATTTGATTCGTTCAGATGATTTTTGACAAAAGAATGCTTTGCTTTTAAGAAATAATTATAAGAATTAATTTAAATAATTATAAGAATAAATGAATTTAATTACAAGGAATAATTTAAAAATTTAAATTCAGAATTATAAAATTAAACGATAAACAAACAGATGATTTTTTTTTTTTAGATATTGCAATTATGAATAAAATACAAATATTTTATTCCACAAATTTAATAAGATACAGTCAAATGCCCATACTAGGAACAACTTCATACTGAGAAATCAACCTCTTTATGAAACGTAGAAGCTAAAAAAACATCTTTTAAAGGGTATCTGGACTATGTTAACTTAAAATTTTTAGGATCATGTTTAATAAAAATAATAATAATAAAATGGTGTCTGTCCCAAGCTGGACTTAGGCAACTTAATTTGAGACTTTTTTCCCCACTTGTATCGTGTTTAAGTTCCTTATTCCAAATATGGGACAGGTTAAATCTTTTTAAGAAATGTTAAAACACAAAAAATAATTAAAAACCGCAACAAAAAAATCAATTTATTCATCAAAAATAAGGTTTCAATCCTCATTACAACATCACAGATCAAGTTTTTCAGTAAAAAATAAATAAAGTTTTACTTCTTTTTTAACGAATTCTACTTATTCTGAACAATGTTATTACATCTACGATTGGCTAATGAACATTTGATGATAGTTGCAGTCAAGTGCTCTAATAAGGCACAAGACATGTCAGAAATCCAAACGAATAAAGACTAGGAAGACTAGAAACAAAAGCATATATATGTAAATAGCTCCTTCGATGGACTAAAAAATTATGTATGTACTACATATTTTAAGGAGGAACAAAGGAACATTTAAATATAGATCAATGAAATCATGGTACAGTCTCTTCATGTTGATCAATCTCTAGATTGGGAAATAAAAAAGTTTTTAAACTTCCAGAAGAATATATTATACATGGTCTAAAACATGAAAACATTTAACAAAAAAAAAAATGACAATGCATAATCTTCAACCTGAGACAACAATGTGAAACTTGAGACAACAATGTCTAACTTGAGACAATGTCTTATGTTTTGAGCAATTTGACCTTTTTGGTATCCAATCTGAGGTTAGAGATTCCTACAATAGTGATAAAAATAAAATTCGACTGGCTTCAGATAGGAGAAAGCTGAGGTGCTGTAAAGCAGAGAAAACCCCAAGTTTTAACATAAATGAAGTACAAACCTTAGTATTTCAAAGATAAAACTTACCAATTTTGGTGATAACAAGAAAAAAATGTTCCTCCTTAACAACAATGCCCCAAAATGTCAGGAGCAGCCCTAAACTACCACAGAACAATAATGAAAAAATATATCCTACTTCAGAGGTAACCTTCAAAAACCTACTGGAATCCCCAAAAATGAGATTTGTTGCCAAATGATATAAACAGCTATGAAAATAAAATTAGAGAAATTTTATGTTTGTTTATATATGAATTTGCATAACCTTTTTTTTAAATAACATTATTACTGTTATTTACTATATACAATTTACTTCTGTTTGTATATAAAAATAGATAAATGGCTGCTTTTTATATAATTAAATTGTATAATATAAATATCGAAAATAAAATTGCTTGTGTATATGAAACAGTGAATAGGTTGTCAGGAAATATGTTGCCAAATTTCCTTCTCACACCAAGGCCATGTTTTCCATCTCACCAAGGTCCCTGTAATGGAAAAGTACAAAAAAAAAAAAAAAAAAAAAAAACATCACTGGATGCAGCTGCCTTGCTGTATTGGAATTCGCAAAAGATACATGAAATTTGTTAATGTTGTTATATAATGGGGCTTTTTACTCGTTAAAAATCTCCACCCAATATATAAACTAAAATGATTAACTTAAATAGGTAGAGCTTTCAGTTAAACCAAAAAAAGCTGCAGAAGGTATTGCTGGAAAGCAATTTATGTTGTAAAAGATTCAATCATTTTAAGCAGCTTCTTGGAATAGTAAAGAAGAATTATTTTATCTTGAATAAATATGTAGGATATAGTCAGGGACTGTGCCAGGGTTGGGTTTTTGACGTCAAAAAGTGGTTTTTGACATGACATGTCAAAAACCTGTCGAAAAGTGTCAAAAACTGTCGAAAAGTGTCAAGAACTGTCGAAAAGTGTCAAAAACCTTTTACACATTTTTTTAGCAATCATTAGTGATATTTTATATTAAATCAAGCTAAAAACTGATTAAATAATAATTTATATGTTATATAAATAATTTTTAATTAGTTATGCTATAATTAAGTTGTAATAAAATTATATATCACAATTCGAATTATTTCTCAATTGTCATGCTAGGAAAAATAGCTAAAAATATTGAAACTACTATTAAGTGCATTTTTCAAAGTACTATTTATATCTTTATTACTATTAAGTGTTCAGTTTATTATAAAAAAAAAAAATTAGCAATCTAATTTATGCTTAAAAATCTTGCGTAAAGCTAAAGCGGCCACTATTCAGTGACTGATCATAAGATACCCAGACTTTTAATGATTCTAAATGTTTGTTTTTGTACATAAACATTAGATATAAAGCACCATTGCAACACAAATGTTCTCTGAGTTATTAAATGAATTATTATGATATGAAATCAGTATAATTAAACATTCTTTAAATCAATAACTTAAAAGAAGATGGTTTGTTATTTTCAATATTTACACATATATAATATATTCTCATTTTATTATGTTAGTTTCAGCTTAATTATTTAGAACAATTTGTTTATGTTAAATTCAATTTTTATACATAATAAAATAGTGCCTGTTTATTTATTTATTGGAACATATTTCAAGTTTGTAGCTGCAAGTCCAACCTTAATCTTTAATCATTTGTTTGTGCAATGTGCATTTACAGGCAAAGAACGGGTGTAATTTTTTTTCTTTGTTTGGATTCTATTAACCTGGGATAAAAAATTAAACAATATAAAAATTATATGAAATTTTATATACGTTAAATTATACAAGTATTTAATAGGTTGATTAGTTTATATTTTTAAAGTAACAATATTTTTTATTCTATATTTATAGCTAACAATTATTTTCTATTTTCTAAACAACTTGTTAAACCAAAATCATGTTTTGAGTTTTCAAGGGTCGAAGATTTTTTTTTTTTTTTTTTTTTTGGGGGGGGGGGGGGTATTTTGTGAAAAATAAAAAAAATTGTGAAATTTATCATATTTTTGTGAAATTATATTTTTGTTAAAATTAACGTTTTGTTATGAAAGATGAAAGCTGCTCAAATTCATCCAAATTCAAACCAAGCATTTAATAATAATAACTTCTTTAAGTCTTTCTGCTAAAGTTTTCCTTTCTTGTGAACTGGTTTTCTTTTTGAAATTATACATTGTAAAACCTAAGAAAATAAAAATAATCCATGGAGAGTATGTTTTTATGGAATAGAATTTTGTGAATTGGTATATTTTATTAAGAGGAATTTTGTGAAGGGATAGTGTTTTATTAAGAGGAATTTTGTGAAGGGTTCCGCTTTATTAAATTGATTTTTGTGAAGGTGGCCCTAGTTAGGTCCCAACTTCTTCCTGAATCAACCCTGGTTTACAGGATATGTGGTTTTTACTGTCAAAAAGTGTACAAATGTGCCTAACACTAAAAATTATGAAAAATTGTAAATTTAATGTTGTAAAAATAACTTTAAACAGTTTTTGAACTCAGTTTGAGGTTTTTGACAGTCATTGTCAAAAACTATGTCAAAAAGGGGTTTTTGACATGACGGTTAAAACCATGGTTAAAACCGGATAAAACCGTCACACTGTCAAAAACTTGCCAACCCTGGACTGTGCTAACCATTTGCCAAATGCAAATAAATCTGAAAAATGGCACTAAAAATTTAATTTTGCCGAAATATGTGGCAAACGAGTATTTTAACGCCAATTGTTTTTAAAATAGGTACAAACACTACTTTTTTTTTTTTTTTTTTTTTTTTTAATGTTAGGGAAAGTAAACTGCTATGATATGATGCACTTTACAAATTACAATTTTTATACTCAAAATTGTAAAATTTAAGTTTATATATGTTGTTTATAAAAGAAATTAATATCATTTTAAAAAATTCAATGCAGTTTTTGGCTAAACCTCGGAAATGGGCTAATGATTTTCAAATTTGGCTAATAATGTGTTGGCCAATAATCTTAATTTTTTTAGTGCAGTCCCTGTATAGTGGCAAGTGAGCTCCAGAGAAATTTTGATAAAAGTCTAATTTGACTTTTATTTCAAATAAAAATAAACAGTCAAGTGAAGAATAAAAGTTACTTTCAATGACATTGAATAACATAAACTTAATAGATAATGCCTAAACAAAAACAGCTTCAACGATGTTCAGAAATATTATTCATATTTTCACACTTGTTGAAACACAAACTAAATGAATTACAATAATAAATTATACATATGTAATTCTCTAACAAAAACCAGTGACTAAAAAGAACTATTAGCATATTCTTTTAGTGAGATATCTGCATTAGTATATTATTCTATGAATGGGGAAGAACTAGCTTCATCCAAGCTCCAGACATTTACATTAGGAAGTTATACAGAATTGTTACTTTAATTAACGAAAGAACTAATAAATCAGTAAAACATTATTAAACATGGAACACAGATAAACAATGAATAAAAAATCACTTGATAACAACAATAACAAACACGTGTAACGAATCTGACACCAAGTGAATGCAAAAGTCACAATCATGCATTTTTGGCATTAACACCCATATCATATACTTTGGCGATATTTTTTTTTTATGAAAGTGGTCAACGGGATAATGGAGAAGTACCATTACTTTTTAAACATGATTTTGTCATTGGCAGCTGGCAACCGTTTTTGACGATTTATCTTCCTGGTATGGATAATAAATAAGTACCAACTTTAAAGTTCCTAAATGAGATAGGTTAAGTATTAGGCCATTAGATAGATTAATTTAATATACATTTATTAAATGCATTAAAAATTAGGTACTTTTCCGTTATACAGACACCATTGCCGCCAAGCATACATGTAATTGTCTGAGTGCAACGAAGACTCATACACAGCGCAGTATTACTTTGCCCCATATATAGCTACGATGGATATTAAAACCTTTCGTCAAGCATAACTCAAAAAATATTTAACGGATTTCGTTCAAATTTTTACAGCAGGTACCTATAAAGGTGACAACGTCGTCTATTTATTACCAAGAATAAGTGTCAAACCGTTTGGAAGTTATATTAAAAAAATAGATAAAAAAGCACAATTAAAGTACATACGTCACTAAATTTTGTGCATACGTCATTTTCACCGGCGGGAGATTTTCGTAGACAATCGGAATTGAAAAGTTCATGGAATACATGGAGCAAAAAAATATGCAAGCATCAATAGTCAGCACAATAAAATATATTTCAATTTAATAAAAATGGAAAGTTAATCTGGAATTTTTTCTGTTTGAAAAGTATTAGAGATTAGTAAGAGTAGTATTAGTATTAGAGATTTGGCGTAAATCACACCATTAGCAGCTTTTTATTTCGCGTGTGTATGTTAGGAACAATTCTTTGATGTTTAAATAAAAGGTTTCGATTTGTGGCATTATTTCTTATTTTCTTTTCCTTTTTAGTATTTTAAATGGAATTAGTGAAAGGCGTGTATTTTAAATTAAATGAGTGAAAGACGTGTATTTTTAATGTATCTATTTCAAATGAAATCAGTGAAAGATTTATATTTAAATGAAATGAATGCAATGTGAAGATGTTATGAGAAAAATATTTGGCGATTTATCAACTGCGCCAAGTTAACATAAAAGTACCAATACATATGTGGGTACTTCTCTATTATGCCCTCGACCACTTTTCATAACAAAAAACTATTCCCAAATAAACGGGAGAACGTTGTCATTGAAATATCAAAATACATAAATAAATAAAATATAAGAATTTAAGGACACAGTTGTTATTTTAATGAATGAAATAACTAATAAATCAGTAAAACATAATGAAAAATACACGCAAATGTCGCGTTAAAAACCACTTGATGACGTAACAAACACGTATAATGCTTCTGATATCAAGTAAATGGGACTGCATTTTTGGCGTTTAATCTAACAGTTTGGCGATAGTTTTTTGTTATGAAAAGTGGTCGACGGGATAATAGAGCAGTACCTCTATGTGAAATGAAACAAGGCACAGATGTCATATACGCACCACGTTGGCGCGATTTTTCCCTCCACCAGCTTGGGGAAAACTTTGTTTTTGAATATTAGTTACAAATAGTGTGACAAATAGTACACGTGATTTTTTATTTAAATATAAAAATAAAATAACGTAATAAATGAAACAGCTTCTATTATTTTAAAAAAGGAAATAAAAATAAATAAATAATAGTTTGATATAAATAAAGGCGCGGATGTCATATACGCACCACATTGGCGCGATTGCAACAAAATGGCAATTTTATGCCTCACATGGTAACCCGGTTATTTTGTTTCAATTGTTGTTTATTAACTTTTATTTTTTATTTTAATTCTATAAATTGTTTTTATTATATATATCAATATTTATTTATATCAAACTATCATTTATTTATTTTTATTTCCCATTTTTGAATAATAGGAGCTATTTCATTTATTACGTTATTTTATTTTTATATTGAAATAAAAAATTACATGCTATTATTGTATGGTATTTGTAACTAATATTCAAAAACAAAGCTTTCGCCAAATTGGCGGGGGAAAAATCGTGCCAATCTGGTGCGTATATGACATCTGTGCCTAAATTAATATTGATATACATATAAAAATAATCTATAGAATTAAAATAAAAAATAAATGTAAACAAACACAACAAACAGTTTTCACCAAAGGGGCGGGGGAAAAATCGTGCCAACGTGGTGAGTATATGGCATCTGTGCCAGGATTTTTACCCTTTTATCTGTGCTTTCGGAAATATAAAAAATTAAAAAAATTCTTATATCAGGTGTATAATGTTTTGCATTTTTATACAGACCACTTCTCCATTTTAAGATTTTAAATGCTATTTATATCAGATATAATATTTCTTTCTTGAGATTCCCACAAGTTTTTTCCGGTAATTTTTTTAGTTCGCTTATTAATTGTTTACAATTTGCCCCCCTGGCAATAACAATTATTTATCACAAAAAATGGGTACTTCTCTATTATCCCGTCGACCACTTTTCATAACAAAAAACTATCGCCAAACTGTAACGCTAAATAAACGGGAGAACGTTGCCATTGAAGTATCAAAATAAATAAAATATAAGAATTTAAGGACACAATTGTTACTTTAATGAATGAAATAATTAATAAATCAGTAAAACATAATGAAAAATACACGCAAATGTCGAATTAAAAACCACTTGATGGCATAACAAATACGTATAATGCTTCTGGCATCAAGTAAATGGGACTGTATTTTTGGCGTTTAGTCTTAGTTTGGCGATAGTTTTTTGTTATGAAAAGTGGTCGACGGGATAATAGAGAAGTACCCAAAAATGGCTTAGTTTTGTTAAATTTGTTTGTTATGTATTTTCATTTCTTATTAAAATATCGAAAATGGCAATAAAATTTTATTTTAGCACCGTACTTAATTTTTTAAAATGGCTCAAAAACATGGTTTAATAAACGTATATTTGTAAATATTTTAAAAAACATGTTTTTCCGCTCTCTAGAAAAATTTGTAAGATTCTACAACTGCCTTTGGCACCAACCAGTACATGATACGGAACTTTTCCCTATTCAGATACACAGAAGAGGTTGGTCACAAACAAGAGTAATGCTAGCAACAATATTGTTTTAACTCTATAAGAGTTAGAAACAATAATGATATTAAATTTCCCGATTAGCTTAGGGCCCGATTACGGAACTTTCTCCTAGAAAAAAAAAACTGTAGAAGTCTTTTACATTTGTTTCGAATGAAGCTCGATCAACAAAGTATTAATTGATAATACAAACAACACTAATATTAACATGGGGACAAAAGTTTGAATTTAAGTGTATCTATTTGGAACCCTCCCCCCCCCCAACCACCCACCAAAAAAAGAAAAAGAAAGTTACAGAAATGAATTTAAAATGGCGTGAAGCCACCCTTTCTGACATAAGAAATTGGCTGCGAACCCGATTACGAAACTTTCACTTAACTTAATAACATGTATCTAATAGCCCTGAGGACAATTCCCCTTCCCAGTTATACGGACCTTGGGGCTTTTTTAAAAAGCTTGACGCAGTTCGGGTTGAAGAAGTTGAGATTTACTGTCAAATGACATAAACTTCTATGAAAATAAAACTGGTGAATTATTATGCTGGTTTATGTATGTATTTAAAAAAATTGCATCTGATTACACTCTTTAGATAAATTACTCCTGTTTGCATTTAATAACAGATAAACGGCTTCCGTTTACTAAATTGTTTAAATATTGGGAAGAGTTGGCGAGAGATAGATAGACGTGTAAACAAACGGGTAGACAGACGGATAGCGACAGAGATAAGCTAACGGGTAGCGAAACGAATAGACAGACGGGTAGTGAGGCAGGTGCAAAAAGGGTTGACAGAGGGGTAGTGAGATGGGTAGGGAGACGGGTAGCGTGGTGGATAGAGAGACGAGTACAGAGACGACTTGACAGACGGGTAGAGAGAGGGGTTTATAGACAGACAGACGTGTTGATAGACGAGTAGTGTAATGGGAAGCGAGACAGGTAGAGACACGATTAAAGAGTCGGGTAGAAAGACAGACGGATACTGGGACGGGTATACAGAAGAGTAGAGAGACAGTAGACAGATGAGTTCGGAGAGAGACACAGCTAAGACATACGAGTAGTTAGACTGGTAGACACGTTTGTAGCAAAACATGTTATCAATGTGGTTTGAAGTATACGAGTTTCTATAAATAGTTATACAAATAAACAAAGGAAATTTTTTTAATTCAAATATTAAATATTTGATTTAATATTTCAATATTTAATATTTTATTTTTTAATATTTTATTTAGATATTTGTCACAAAGAAAATGTTGCAAAAATTAAATTAAATTTGCGTTAAACTACGCTTGCTAAAATATGCTATTGGCTGCAAATCTGATTATGTGACTTTAAAAATATCGTTTTAAAAGATCCGGCGTTTTTTTTTTTAAGTTTTGAGCAATTCCCGCTTAAGAAAATGAGATTATTTGCCAAATGTTATAAAAAAAATGCATATGAAAACATAACAATATATGAATTTATATATGATACTTTGTAATTATATTATTTAATTTGCTATTTTTCATATCTTGTATCTTTATCTATCTCTTGTCTATCATATGCTGTATATTCACTTAGAATCTTGTTGATATCTTCTTTATATCATAATTGTTAACTTTATGTTCTCAGCAATATCACTCAGACTAATCCCTTTGAGGGAAGTCCTAGTATATACATACATTAGCATACATTTTGGCATGGTGTCTGTATATAACGGAAAAGTACCAAAAATTATAAGTAGTACAAAAGAGAACTAAAGTAATACAAAGAAAGAACAAAAAATCATGCATCAGGCATATAGATAATGAAACACAAGGACAAGAGTGCAAAAAACATGGGTTACTGTGATTAGTATTTTTGGTGCCACAGTTGTACATTATATTATATCTTCCTGGCATGGATAATATGTAAATACCATATATTTTTTTTAAATCTCAAATTGTGAAAGATACGCATTAAATTTTTTTAATCAGTTTTTGATTTTGTAACTGATTGATCAATATTTTGTACTTTAAGTGTAGAGGGAAATTAAATACAAAAAATATCTTTACTTAAATATGTATTTATATGTTCTAATATTATAAATTTTTTAAAGCATCAAAAATATAAATTTTCTTTTACATTACAAGTACAAGGTATTTAAAATTTTTTGTTTTTTTGCATGATACAGAAGGGTGCCACGGAAAAAAATACAAAGTCCTGCTATAAGGTGAAGTGCGGGAACAGGATGTCGCAGATGCACAGGGTTTGGTGAGGTTTTTTTGTGCCATTTTGGTGGGAAAACCCTGTTTATGAATACATGCTAGATCTAGCCTGCGAAAACAGCATGTTTTATTTTATTATGAAACTATTTTATTATAAAACAAACACAATTTTATTATAAAACACAAAATATTTTTTTTCTTTGATAAAACAAACTTATTTATTCTATTATAAAACTTTCCCCTATTATAAAACGCTCCTTTGTACTTTTTCGATTTTTGTTGAAATTTCTTTTTATTGAGGATACTTTCACTTTCAAAACCGGTTCTGAAAGTGAAAGTACCTTAATAAAAAAAAATTGTAATCAAAATCAAAAAAGTACAAAGGAGCGTGCATAGAGATTGACCTCAGCTATCCAATGCAAAAAAAAATCATTTAAAAATATTGAAATGCGAACGAGATATCTTAAAATATTTCCTCCATAGGATTAACATTAGCAAGCGGGTGTTTTCGTCTGAGTGAAGTAGCCTCTTAAGGGAGACTTAGGGGCTTAAGGAGGGTCTTTACTCACTCGAAAACACCGCTTACTAATGTTAAACGTATGACCAGGTTGTTTTCGAATTTCTCGTTTAAATTTGATTATTTTTAAACTTTTTTTTTTGCATAAGATAGTTGAGGTTGATTCTTAATATGGCTATTTTTTTACTTTTTCGATTTCAGCTGCAGATTTTTTTTAATAAAGGTATTTTCACTTTCAAAACCGGTTCTGAAAGTAAAAGTACCTTTATTAAAAAAAGTCTGCAACTGAAATCGAAAAAATAGCCATATTAGGGATCGCCCTCATCTATCTTATGCAGAAATCATTTAAAAGTCTTCGAATTTCAACGATAAATTCAAAAACAACCTGGCCATAGGTTTAACATTAATGAGCAGGTGTTTTCAAGTGAGTGAAGACTAAAGGTGAAAATAAGCACTCACCAGTCGCTGATTAAACTTAAAAAACTGGCGATTAAAAATATGGAAAGAACTGGCCAAATGCAGTATTTTCTGATTTTCCCCAAAATTCAGGATTTTTCCGTGTCCGATCGCCGAAATTCTTGATTTTTTCACGTCCAATCGACGAACTAAGTGATTTTTCTGCATCAAATCGACAAAATTCAAGATTTTTCCGAACCCGATCGCCAAAATATATGATTTTTCTGTGCCCGATTGCCAAAATTTTTGATTTTTTCACGTCTGATTGACGAACTTTGTGATTTTTCTGTGTCCGATCGATGAAATTCATGATTTTTCCGTACCCGATCGCTGAAATTTTTTATTTTTCTGTGCCCGATTGCCGAAATTTTTGATTTTTTCGCTTCTGATTGACGAACTTTGTGGTTTTTCAGAGTCCGATCGATGAAATTCATGACTTTTCCGTACCCGATCTCTGAAATTCATGATTTTTCCATACCTGATCGCCGAAATTCATTACTTTTCTGCACCTGATTGCCGAAATTCATGATTTTTCCACACCCAATCGCCGAAATTTATGATTTTTCCATACCCGATCAACGAAATTCATGATTGTTCCGCATCCGACCGTCGAAATTCATGATTTTTTCGTATCCAATCGAGAACTAAGTGATTTTTCTACATCAGATCGACGAAATTCAAGATTTTTCCGAACCTGATCGTCAAAATATATGATTTTTCTGCGCCCGATCGCCAAAATTTTTGATTTTTTCACGTCTGATTGACGAACTTTGTGATTTTTCAGTGTCCGATCGCTGAAATTCATGATTTTTCCACACCCGATCACCGAAATTTATTATTTTTCCGCACCTGATCGCCGAAATTTTTTTTTTCTGTGCCCGATCGCCAAAATTCATGATTTTTCCACACCCAATCGCCAAAATTCATGATTTTTCCACACCCGATCGCCGAAATTCATGATTTTTCAGCATCCGACTGCCGAAATTCATGATTTTTCCGCACCCAATCGCTGAAATTCATGATTTTTCCACACCCGATCGCCGAAATTTATTATTTTTCCCACGCCCGATCGCCGAAGATTTTTATTTTTTCATGTCTGATTGACGAACTTCGTCATTTTTCCGCACCCGATCCCCGAAATTTGTGATTTTTACGCTCCCGGATGGTGAAAATTCATGATTTTTATGCTCCTGAATGACGAAATTTGCAATTTTTTCTGGACTAATTGACAAAATACACAATTTCTGAAGATGTCAGCCACTTTGGTCCGCTGCTAGTGGTTGTGCACGTGTAATGTATATCATGTTGTGGGTTATTTCTTAGTGTATAAACATACTTATTTTATTTTTGTCAGATCTTAATTCTAGACAAATAATTTTTTTGAAAAAGGTACTTATGTAGTTAGCTACACAAGTACCTAAGCTCAGTGAGACTTATGTAGTTAACTACATCGGCATGTTGTGTATAACTTTGCTGTTAACTTATTTTAAAACTTAAAATAGATTGAAAATCAGTATTTCAAGTTTATTCAAAGCAATATAAATTAAAATATTTTTATTTAGTACATAAATTACTTTACTGAAAACTAATTATATATATTTTAAATTAAATATTCAGTAACATAAATGTATTTACTGGCTAGTGGCTACAAAAGAAATTATTCTCACTCGCCACTCACTGGCTGCTAAAAAAAATTAACCTACCGGCCAGTGGCCACTAAGCAAAATTCCTTATTTTCACCTTTAGTGAAGACTACCCTTAAGCGCCCACCATTCAAATGAAGACAATTGCATTTTTAACTAGTAAATAAATCTACAGATCAGGCGTTAAGGTCAACTATGCAAAAGCATTTTTATTTTGAATTCATTTTTAATATATTGAAACTTTCACGTCACTATTTCATTTCTTTGATATTAGTAATATTACAAGTAGTTTTGGGAGATTTAACACAAGAATTTTAACAAGAACAATGATTATTACATGCACTGATACTCTTTTTTTTTTCTAAGAGGGGGCTTTGCCCCTCTTAACCTCTGTTGTCACATAAATTTATACTAATCATATCTCTCTAGAATTCAGTATCTTAAATAGGTACTTCTTTCTTATAGCGGCCCTCACAATTACGATTATACCAAGTTCCAGTCGATTTCAGCAAGGTCATAGCTAAGCTTATGAAGCATAAATGTAGCGTATAATAGATAGATATATGAAAATAAACACCTTTGCATTAAATATTATAATATACAATGTTTCATAAGAAATCCATACTAATGTTTTATAACAATTTCTTACAATGCTTCACAAGAATAGTGACTTTTTTATTTTACACTTTCCTCGTTTAACTATTCCAGTCAAATGTCGCATTTTCCCCCATATTCATTTGTTTCTTACACCATTTTATGGACATTAATTCCTTTGCTCAACAGTACATAAACCTTAAAGCAGTTATGAATGGTATTCTCGAACCAATAAACAAATTTCCAACACAGAGGCCTTTTATTTACAGCTTTAAACATTGTATCTCCATACCTTCATCATTAGTAACATATAGGGGAGACCGGTACACACTGGACCTATGGGCACAGTAGACCACCCCCTAATATTTTATTTATTTACTTTTTTTTAAAGCTTCTCTTCTATTCTAATAGACAACAGCACTGCACAGATTATTTATAGCCTTCAGAAAATATGTTTTAGCTCAAATTGAACTATTTTATCCTGATTGGTTGTTTTGAGCTTCTAAAAGTAAAATTTTTCATCATATTTTTATTTTTTTTAGTAATTGAAGGTTGTAGATAAATACGATAAAACAGCTTTTTTGCAAAGCTGAGATACTTGTTTTTATTTAACTAAGTTAATATGTTTAAAAGAAAGCTATAAACGATATTAATATGATTATTTATTGAACTTCAACATGGGCACAGTGGTCCACAATCCACTCTGATCCTGTAATGCAGAATGTTCAAAATATTTAATAATTGCTTATTTTCTATAAAGAATTACTGTTTTAAAGTAGTTATTTAACTGTAAAATAAACAAAGGAAAATAACAATTTATTTAACATAGTAAGAAATATTTTGTTTTGTATTTACTGCCTTTGATAAAATATAATTGTAGTCTAATTGGCGATGATTCTATTCAAGTAAGATTCATGAGATGCAAATTGAATGAAAATCAGTTTATTTTTCCCAAAACTGTAGATGAATCTGTTGTTGATGTCAATGATTTCATAATGTTGCTTCCAGACCCAAAAGTATTTCAGGAAAATTCCAGGCTCAATCTTACTCATAAGTATTTTGGAATTTCATTTGTAAATTTTAATGTGCGCTGATTTTTTGAACTTAAGTAATAACTTCAATTAAATTGCAATTGTTCCTGAATTAATCTGTTATTATTTTCAAAATATAATTAATTTTTTTGTTTTGTTTTTGTTTCAAATGTTACTTGTAAATTTATATTACTATGTTATTTTGTGAATAAAGGGAAATAAAAAAGAATTAGATTAATGAAAAATAGATTTATATTATATTTCAGATAATACCCAATAGTGGTCCACTGTGCCCCGGTGGGTGGACCAATGTGCCCCACTTCTGGGGCACACTGGTCCACTTTACGGGTGCATATAAAAAATATTTTTTTGAAGAATGTATTAAAAACTGTGTTCTGAGAAAATTATGATGAATGTATAAAGGTTTAAGGAATGTTCAAAAATATTTTCATGCAGATCGGTTTGTCTGTTAAAGAGAAAAAAAAATTTAACTGAAAAAGTAGTCCACTGTGTACCAGTCTCCCCTACAGTTTCATATTATGGCCATTTTCGTATAATTGTTTGTTGTGTAAAAGACTTCGCTTTTGATAAAATTAAATTGCATCCATCTCAGTACTAGGTAAATCTAAAATTGTTTTCAAATTTATAAAAATAAATATAGGCAATTAAAGATAAAACAATATACATCATGTAATTATTAAAAAAAAAAAAAAAAAAAAAAATGTTCAGATACAGCAACGAAAAAGCAGTATGACGACAGCATATAAACTAAACACGTGCTGTTTCTTTAGTACTGCAAACTACTTGAAGAGATTTTGGAACAGATGTGTTACACTCACGCTAAAATATAAACAAAAGATTGGCGACTGTTTGGTTGGCGCGATTTCCGAGACTGCGCCAAACGAATAACTTAATACAATGGCTAGGTTGCCATTAAAGGAAAAAAATCCCCTAAATTTGGAGACTTTTTTCTTTTTTTTTAACCAATTTTTTTTTCTTTAGCGTGAGTGTAAAGCATCTAAGCCGAGATGGAAATTTTGAAAACTAACTAAGCGATATAATCTCTGCCAATTCATCCTTGGGGGGACGCTACAACAAAGAAGAACAGCTAAATGTGCTATCTAAAATAATTTTAATGTTGACTTTGTGATTAGTTTGAATACTTAATTATTCTCATAAATACTTTTTGATTATCCTAATTGTAGAATTTGATACAGAAATGAATTAATCATTTGATCTGTTCAATTTGAAAATGACTACTTGAGCCACTCCTATATGTTTTGAACTGCTACGCCACTGAATGAAATATACAATTTATTTAAAAGCATATTTGTATAATATATTAATAGTTAGAAGAAAAGACTAACTTCTTTTTTGCCAAAAATACATATGGAGGAATAAAACACCAGTATTAATATACTAAACAGCAATCGAGTCTTGAAACTACACATTTTTAATAATTAAGTTAGCAAAAATCTTAGATGGCGAACGAAGAATAATCAAAACAAAGGACATCATGCAAAACGAAAGTAGAGCCACAAACAAACCCATGCGCAATGATGGTTGTGTTCAGGAAAGAAGATCGCGCGGCGCGCGCGCGATGGAGAGAAGGGTTATGGAGTAGGTCTTATCGGAAATTTAAATAATTTAATATATTGAAATAATTTAATTATTTCAATTATTTTAAGCTTCTGTGGCTCGGATTAGGTGAAACCAGCGACTACACATCTTTATCCTCCAAAAAAAAAAAGGATCTTATAATACGTAGAGCTCCTATAATACAGGCTGAATCATACCGCCATTTAATGACCCAGCGGACCAAAAACCAAGCTAAAACCGGTTTGCTTACCGTACTAGTGGACCGCGAGTGACAGTAACAGGTACGGCAAACACCTGCTCAGGCGGTTTCCTAATGCTGAGCTAGGTCACAATATGGCGGTTATTTTGGGCAACATAATGGATATGCGTCAGCTCCCTTTATAGGAGCCTTAATAATACGCTAGCGAAGTGTGACGTCACAATAATGGCTGCTGGAGACGAAAAGTTTCGGTTTCCCATAGAACGCTAATGTGTGCAAAAAATAAAAGCCTGTCAACGTTAATAATAATTTTTTTTAAGAGATTTCCGTTGCAGTATTGCTAAATCTGAGGTAAGGCATTCATATGAATTAATCAAACTTTGGATAAGGTGCTTATTTTTTTTTTAAATTCATTAAAAACGATAAGCCTACATGGAGAGCATTAATGGCGGCTGTCAATTGACGTTTTGAATATATTCGAACGTCCTTTTAAAATTTTCTTAAGGTTTAAATTTATTATAGTTTGTATTTTAATTGTTTAGGTGCACTGTATATAAAGTTCATCTGAGTTTCTACTTTTTTTCCCCCCCTTCATTCGCCGTATTGTTTATTTCTCGAACAAGGGTGATACTTTATTTTGCTTGATATTTTGCCATTTAAATGTATTCTTCAGTTGTTTTCATGTTATTTGTATTGTACTTTATTATTTATGTAATTGATTACCGGAAATATCTATGTTTAGTTTAACATTTTATCAATTTTTTAAAAAATAGTATTCTTGCAAGTACTAATTGTTATATGTCCACGTAAAAAAATAAAATAAAAATCCAGAAGATATGCAGAATCATTAGTGATAATTATCGTTACTTATCGAAGTATTATTTTCTGTTTCTAATGAAGTATTATTTTCTGTTCTGTTCTTGATGATTACAAATATTTTTAAGCTTAACATAAATTTGAAACTAAAACATATTGCACCTAGTAGGAAAACTTAATAAAACAATATTCTAGATGTCTTTTTTTTTTTTTTTTTTTCTTTCTTTCTGTTTCACTTAAGTAACAAAATTGAAGATCAACTAATTAAAAAATGACACAATTTGTTTACTCTGCTCTCAAAAAACAAAATGTAGTATTTAGTATCAGCATCAAGAATTTTTTTTTATTTTATACAACAAAATTTAAAATACTAAATTGTTTATTTTTATCAAAAATGTTAACATGTATGTAAACTTGTCTATTTCATTCGCCAACCTGTTCTGTAATGTAAACTGTACAGAAAAATTCTTTCAAATGCAGATGTAAATAAGTTGTCTAAATTAGATAGAGAAATGCCCAACATAATGACTGGTTATACATTTAAAAATTCAACTTCAAACATAATTTTTTATTCTTTTGGAAGGGGGGGGGGGGGGGGGGGGGGGTACAGTCACTGCCAAAGCAAAAGTTATTTATCTAACAGAACGACACGAGTAATAATAGTTAAAATGTTCATTTACACTTGTTTTGAATGAAAAAATCATGCACAATGATGTTTTTAAATTTAAATGGGTCGTTTCAATTTTACATGCAAATTTCATGCCCTGAAAAGAAAGATTTTTTTGCTTGAAAAGTACTTAATGTTATTAACACTTTTAGCAGAGTTTCCCCCAGGTTTAAAAAAGGGCAGGGTGCTGCTGGTGAAAAAAGGGCACTTTTTTTAATTGTTAAAAGGTACTATTTTGGTTTTTAAAGTCACTTTTGATATTTAAAAGTCAGGGCACTATTTTCAAGAACATTGAGTCAATTTTTACTATTAAAGCAAAATTTTTAACCTGGGAGAACTCGTGCGTGAGATTTTCTCTCACCATCATACTCTTTTTTGTCCCAGCTGTTGCAATAAGACTCTTATTTAAACCCTTTTTTTCATTTTAAATTAAATTTTAGAAACTTTGTTTTTTCATCATTTTAAATTTTTTTGTGAATAAAGTATTAAGAGTAAGAATAAAGTATTAAGTTCTGGTGTGACAAGAAATCTAGCGAGTTCTTGCGGGTTAATGCAAAAAGAAGAAAGGGCACTTTTTTTACTGATGGGCAAGAAGGGTGCTAATTATTTTACTGAGGGGTCAAAAAGGGTGCTAATTATTTTTATGAGGGGCAAGAAGGGTGCTAATTATTTTTATGAGGGGCAAGAAGGGTGCTATTTTGTAAACCAAAGGGCAGGGAGGGTGCAGCACCCTTCTGAAACTGTCTGGGGGAAACTCTGCTTTTAGTATATCTTAATTTGTAATTTGGTAACAGAGATTAGATGGTCACATGATAATTGCATTATTGTATCCAGTAACAAAGATTACAAGTTTTTTAATTGTGAAAAGATTTTGTTCATTAAAATTGTCTTTGTGTAAATATGATGTAAAATTTATTTTTTAATTTAACTTTTTAAACTTTAAATATAAGACTATTCGACTATCAAATATTCAGTATTTGGCTGAATAGTTACTATTTAGCTGGCCAAATATTCATTTCATCTGCGTGACAAGTATTCAGTTTGATGCATCCCTACTAAAAAATATGTAACATAATTTTAAGTGTACTGTGTAATGTATGTAACTTTTATTAATTTGTCTACTTATATGACTTATTTTGTTTATTTATAGTTTTCTTTGAGTCAAGACTAAGGATTATTAAATATGTTATGTTTTGCTTTTGACTGCAATCATAGAAATGGGACAAATACTTGCTCTTTCTACAGATTTCCACATGATAAAAATAAGTATGCCCTATGGAAAAAAATGTCAAGGTAAACTTATAATAATTATTATTATTTTTAAATATCTTGAAACTGAGTGCTTGTTTTTACCAATCTCTCAAGTCAAGTTCCACTGTAAAAAGTCATTACAGTATGTAATTAAGTCTTTTTGACCGACACAAAAGGAGGAAGTTATCAATTCGACGTGTAGGGGAGACTGATATACATTGGACCTATGGGCACAGTGGACCACCCCCTAATATTTTATTTATTATTATTATTTTAAAGCTTCTCTTCTATCCTAATAGACAACAGCACTGCACTGATTATTTATAGCCTTCAGAAAATATGTTTAGCTGAGATTGATCTATTTTATCCTGATTGGTTGTTTTGAGCTTCTAAAAGTAAAATTTTTCATCATCATATTTTAATTTCTTTAGTAATTAAAGGTTGTAGATAAATCCGTTAAAACAGCTTTTTTGCAAAGCTAAGATACTTGTTTTTATTTAACTTTAAAGTTAATTTGTTTAAATGAAGCTATAAACAATATTAATATTATTATTTATTGAACTTCAACTTTAGGCACAGTGGTCCACAATCCACTCTGCTCCTGTAATGCAGAATGTTCAAAATATGTAATAACTGCTTATGTACTATAAAGAAATATTGTTTAAAAGTAGTTATTTAACTGTAAAATAAAGTAAACAAAGAAAAATAACAATTTATTTAACATAGTAAGAAATATTTTGATTTGTATTTACTGCCTTTGATAAATATAACTGTAGTCTAATTGGTGATGATACTATTCAAGTAAGATTCATATGACACAAATTGAATGGAAATCAGTTAATTTTTCCTGAAACTGTAGATGAATCTATTGCTGATGTGAATGATTTCATAATATTGCTCCCAGACCCAAAAGTATTTCAGGAAAATTCCAGGCTCAGTCTTACTCATAAGTATTTTAGAATTTCATTTGCAAATTTTAATGTGCACTGATATTTTTGTACTTAAGTAATAACTTCAACTAAATTGCAATTGTTCCTGTATTAACCCTCTGAGCGTCTGAGGGCTTTCCTTCATTTTTATAAAAATGTTCATAAAACTAATATTAATTTTAATGTTTCTTTGCCTGATTGTTTCTAAAAATACACTTCATATCTCTTAATTTTACATATAACTTAAAATATAATTCTATTAAAAGGTTTTTGTCTAGAGCTAATTTAAGGGTACTTTTCGGTTAGCCGGGCGCCAGTGATATATATACATGTATATATATACACACACACACTTATCTACACATATCTACATATACATATATACATACACATATATATATGCATATATGTATGTATATATATACAAATTTATGTATATACATATGTATTTATATATGTACATATATCACTGGCGCCCGGCTAACCGAAAAGTACCAATTTAAGTTGTTAATCAGAAACGGAAAAATATGGGCAAAATGCTTAGAGGGTTAATCTGGGGTTAATCTGTTATTATTTTCAAAATATAATTAATTTTTTTTGTTTTTGTTTCAAAATGTTACTTCTAAATTTATATTACTATGTTATTTTGCAGATAAAGAGGAAATTAAAAAAAATTTCATTAATGAAAATTTGTTTTATATTGTATTTCAGATAATACTTAATAGCGGTCCACTGTTCCCCGGTGGGTGAACACACTGGTCCACTTTACAGGTGCCATATAATTTTTTTTTTTTTTTTTTTTTTTTTTTTAATGCATTGAAAACTATGTTATGAGAAAATTATGATGAATGTATAAAGGTTTAAGGAATATTCAACAATATTTTAATGCAGATGAGTTTGTCCATTAAAAAGAAGAAAAAATTTAACTGAAAAAGTTGTCCACTGTGTACCAGTCTCCCCTATGTAATTTTTTTTTTTAATGTAGGTTCACCGATTACTACAAAACTATGTGTCCTATTTACGTGATTTATAAAATATCCAAATATCTATATTATATTATATAATACAGAAGTAGTGAAAAAGATGATGAAATGATTTAAATGATTAACTAGTTTCCAAAGCTATGTTTTTTAACTTGCTCGGCTCTGGCACAGACTCCAAAAAATCAAATTAATGTACATAAATATAATAATAAGCATGGCAAATACAATGCGCTTAATTTAATTTCTTATTAACTATTATGTAAAAAAAAAATTATTTTTTACTTTGTAGTAATTTTTGAAGTTGGTTCTATTTTTAATAAAAAGTTTATTAATAAATATTTTTCTTTTTTTTAAAATATTATTCTGTTGCATTTACTTTTCTACAATTTTTTAAAATAGCACATTTAAAACTTTTTTTTTTTTCTTAATTAAATCAATTTTGATTTTAATGAAAGAATAAATATTTTTGTACTCTTTCTTTTTTATTTTCTTCATAGATGTTTTTCATTATATATATCTTTTTTTAGGCGATCTGATAGACATCCAGGACCTAATGATAGACTTTGCAGCTGCCATTTTGTAGATGGAAAGAAGTCCCATGATCCATCAATCTTCTCTTACAATGAAGGCAGAAGATTTGAATATTCCAGTCCTGAAAAGAAAAGGTACTTTTCCTTTGTTAATTTTCTTATGTGACACTTTTCAAATGGCTAATAAATAATGTAAAAGCATTCTCTTTTATTGAAATAGGATTTTATTTCTAATTTTTTTAATATCTTTATTAATTTACAGTTAAAAGTAGAAATTGTGGGTGTTAAAAAAAATATTTAAAAAAAAGTTTTTTTAAGTATTTGGCTTGGCCGAATATTTTGATATTCAGCCAGACCGAATAGTTTGATGTTTGGCCTAACTGAATATTCAGTAATGTGGCCGAATAGCGAATACATACCGAATATTTGGTGCATCCCTAGTTCTAAGCGAGTATTTACATCTTAAAAATAAGCATCATGCCTAATTCTAATTTTCTAGTTAAGCAAATTTTTGTATTGCAATTTTAGAAATATTTTGTTCCTGCGCACATTAAAATTTCTAATTTTTTAAAAACTGTTCTTTGGATGAATTTGTGTCTCTAAAGTAAGTCATGTAAAATTTCAAGTTTCTATCCATAACCATTTCGGATAAATCAAAAATTCAGAAGGTTTTTAGAACTTTCCAGCTCATTTCACTATTTTATATATATATATAGAAACCATTCAGAGCAATCACTGAAATTTTAAAAATAGCCACCGTGCCAAATTTCAATTTTTTAGACTAGCAACATCTCTAAAATTGCAATTTTAGAAAGTTTTTTTTTTGCTTCTGCATCTTTTTTAAATTCGAATTTTGTAAAAACTGTTCTGTGTGAGCATTTACGTCTAAAAAATAAGAAGCATGTCAATTTTGTAAGTTTCTATTCCTTACAATTTTGGAAAAATCATAATTTATAATGTTTTTCACTTATTTTACACCTTTTTAAATTTCTAATTTTTAATAAACTCTTTATATCAAGGGTCTACATCTTAAAAGTTACCACTATACTAAATTTCAAGTTTCTAATCCAAATATTGCCTATGTGGGAGCTAGGATTGTCACCATGACTTTTGAAATTGGTTCGGTAGTTTCAGAGATCACCTTCTACAAAAAGACAGAGATCACCCCTTACAAACAGACAAAAAATCAAACATTACTTCTTTATAATATTAGTATAAATTTATAATTATTTTTATTAATGTGCATGTTTATATTGGAATCATTTATCTATTATTATTATATATTTTTTTAATTTTCAGAAGATTGAATAAATCTATTGCGATGGATGAAAATGAAGTGGCAAATCTTGATGAAGGGAGTAGCTACAGTGGCCACAATGCAAGTTTGCATGCAGAAATTTATTTTTTAAAAAAAGATGTAGAAGAATTGAAAGAAACGATAGTCCAGTCATTTCATTTTTCATCCATCAAAGATGACGACAAACTTGTGCTCATGTACACTGGGCTACCAAATGCATCAGTTTTTCAGATGCTCCTAAATTATATCGAACGTTTCGAATTACAGTATGATTTTGGTTGGAGAATACAGTCGATAAGTTTGGAAGACCAACTATTCATCGCACTACAAAAACTGAGGCAGAATTATTCATTTGTCGATTTGGGTGTCAGATATAATGTTTCGGACACAACTATTAGAAACATATTTTTCACCTTTGTTTCTGTGATTCATGAAGCATTATTCGAATTTATTTTGCAAGATAATGTTCCATCATTAACAAAAATGAAAAAAACTCTGCCTGGTAAAGAATTTAAGAACTGTCGTTTTCTGATAGACAGCACGAGATTTTTATTGAAAACCCCCGTGGTGACTTAGAAGCACAGCGGCAAACCTATTCACATTATAAGAAAAGGCAGACTTTTAAGGGTTTGTTAGCTGTGTCACCAAATGGTATTATTTGTTTTGCCAGCAAGTTATATCCCGGGTCAATTTCTGACAAAGTATTGTTTGGTGAATCTGGGCTAATTAAACTTCTGCAGCCCGGTGACCTTCTTCTAGCTGACAAAGGTTTTTTAATCCATGATATGTTGCCTGTGGGTGTATCTCTGAACATTCCACCTTTTTTGTTCAATCCTCAGTTCACCAAACAAGAGGCAAAATATACAACAAAATTAGCACGTAAAAGAATTCACGTAGAACGGGCTTTCCAACGAATTAAAAATTTTGAAATTTTAGATCTGATTCCCCATCAATTTAATGCTGAAGCAAGCCTTATTTTTCAAGTCTGTGCAGTATTGGTAAATCTACAGAATCCAATAGTTAAACAATAATTTTCTAAATCTTCCATAAATTGATGCATCTTTTCATAGTGGCTTTGGGCTGTCTGGCATTAAAGTAAGAACATTGCAACATGTTAAAGACAATGAAAAATTTTATTACTTAGGATGAAAATCATATAGAACTAGATCTTTTGTTTTCATATAATGAGTACAGAATACAACTAGTATTTTCCAAAGCAATTAATTATAGTTTTTCTTCATCAGAGAACAGTTAATCCAGAATCTGGTTTCCTTTTGTTCAAATTTACTGTGTTCTGCTAATAATCACCTGTTGTAAAGACACAATAAATAATTGTTATTGAAACTGCTGTTGTATTCCTTACTTATATAAAGAGAAGATGTATTCCTATATAATTTTCATCCCAAGTAATATTTTTGACTGTCTTTAACATTTTGCAATGTTTGTACTTTAATACAAGATAGCCCAAAGTCGATATAAAAAAGATTTATTTTATTTACATATACACTGTTGTATGCTTCTGTACATATTAAATAAGATGTTTATGCCTGTATACATATCAGATAAATTCCCTTTTTAACACTTTACAACATAGTTGAAAGTGTTTTTGATTCATTAAATCTTGTATTTGTAAATATACTCAGATTGCTTTGTGATTGATATATGAGGGGGTTAGAATCACAGTGGAGTAAGTCAAAAATTTGAAAAAATCTAGATAATCAACCATATTTTCACTGAATGTGTATTAATTTCTGTTCAGTGTGACAGTCCAGTAAGTCATGGTTCACTTAAGGAGTCTCTACAGGGCAAAAAAAATTGGACCACTTAATGCAACGACAAGTTTCACAAAACCCTTCATTTCTCAAATTACTAAATATTGACTTACTCCACTGTCATTTTAACCCCCTCATATGTTATTATGGCTTTAACATGGCATGTCCAGTATTGAAAATGTAATGTGTAGCACTTTGAATTTGTTTACAGAGCACGTCTGTGTATAATAATTCTTTTATCAAAAAATTTTAAAGTTTACTTTTTTTTTTTTTTTTTTGACAGTATTTTATGACAATACACAGTGTTTAAATTTACTTAAAATGTTTGCAATGTACATACATATATATATTAAATAATTAAGAATTGTGTGCAAATCTATGTTTTGAGATTTAAAAAAAAAAATTATATGAGTTTATTGCTAGATATTGACAAATTAAGTTTGCTTATTCTGTTGATATTATGAAACATGTAAATACCTTTTTTTTTTTTTTTATTATTAAAATGTACTTTTATACCATGAATTTCCAGAATTAGAATATTTAATTTTACATCCATTTTTGTTATATTTCTATATGTTATATAATTCAGATCACCACCTATAATGGTTAAATTTATTGAAAATTATTTTAAATAAGAATCGTGTAAATATAATCTAAGTTTTGAGGGAGAAAAATAATGGAAATAAGTAATGTTCTGAAAAGCTATCCTGATTTGAGTAAGATTTGATATTTGTTAAAGAGTTTTGCCTAATTTTCTTAATATTGTGAAACTGGTAAATATTATTTAAAAATTTTGTACTGGTTATTTTACAGTCAGCATTCTCAATGTTTCAAGTAATCAAGAATTTATGTATATAAATGTATAAATTTACTTATGTTTTGCATTAAATAGCAGCATGTTATTTAAATTATTATTAATTGTTTAAAGCATTTATCTCTTTATTTATCTTTAAATATTTTGATTTTTCTGTTTGTAGTATAAATAACGCTGAGGCAAAAGTTACATATTACCTTTTATAACATATATTAGTGTGAGGGTTTTTGTATTTTTATGTATAAAAGTAATCTTTACTAAGCATTTTGGCTGTGCTCTAAGCTATTAATTTTTTGGCAGCAAGTTATCAATAAGTGTACCAATGTCAGAATGAGGATGAAAGAGAAAAACTATTTCCAGTTCTTTCATTTTTAATATGTGTTGGTGTATTTCAGAATCTTAAGATAAGATTTTGAAGTATTTAGATTGTTGATGTGCAACAGTTCATAACGAATCATTTTTATTATTTAAAATTGTTCATACTGTGCCATAAATTGTATTGTAATAAATGGAGCGGCGTACCGCAACCCAAATTGAATGTTCCTGTTTTTTATCATGCTTTGAAATGTCAAAAAATTGTCTCCTGTTTAACATTTTGACAACAGGTTACTGAAATCAGTGAAAGAAAATATAACTAAATTCAAACATCAATAAATTTCTTTACATGGAAAACTGAAAACACTATATTGGCTGTAATTTTTATACACTTTAAGGGTGTATTCAAATCCAAACTGCTTATTTTGAGACACATTTTTAAATTCATTTTTACTCTAAAATGCATCCAATTGGCAGGTTCTCTTACTCAGAAATTTTATAATGTCCGTATTGTCTCGATTTTTTGATAAAGACAGAATTTATTTTTTAAAATGCTGTCAAAGGGGACATTTTGAACCAAATTTCCCGACACGGTAGCGCTGGAAACAAAAGAAATTATTGTACTGTGAAAATAATTGTTTGTAAATCAATTTCTAATTAATTGAACGAAAAATAAAAACATAGGTCCTTTATTAAATCATGCTGCCAAGTTTCATGTTTTTACTTTTAAAATGTGTCTCAAAATTTTGAGTTGTTGAGCGTGGAAATTTTTTTTTTGAATACCGCCTTAAACTAAAACTATTCAACTTTCTTTCTAATGAATAAAAAAGGTATAATGTATAATCTAATATAATCCAATGAAAAAAAGACTTTCTGTTATAAAGACTTTATTAACAAATATAAAAAATTTAAGCAATTGAATAGTTAATTGAAAATTAGCATTAAGCAATGTTCTTTACATTAAATTTAAATATGAAATGATGGGGGGAACAAAATTGTCTTGAGAATATGTCATAAGTAGGGATACATTATTATGAGTCTACTGTATTACATGCTTATTCATAAAGTAGCAACGAGAAAAAAAAAACCTTTCAGATATTTGTACATGAACAAATCATAATCATACTTTCAAAACTGTCATTAAATGTGTATTATTTAAATATAATTGAAAATGCTTGAATGAGCAGTTACCTTTTTTGGTACTTCTCTATTGTCCCGTCGACCACTTTTCATAACAAAAAACGATCGCCAAACTGTAGCGCCAAATAAACGTGAGAATGTTGCCATTGAAATATCAAAATAAATAAAGTATGAGAATTTAAGGACACAATTGTTATTTTAATTAATAAAATAACTTATAAATCAGTGAAACATAATGAAAAATTCACGTAAATGTTGAATTAAAAACCACTTGATGACATAACAAACAAGTATAATGCTTCTGACATCAAGTAAATGGGACTGCATTTTTGGCGTTTAATCTTACAGTTTGGCGATAGTTTTTTGTTATGAAAAGAGTTCAACGGGATAATAGAGAAGTACCTACCCCTTTTTTTTTATTTTTTGCATTTGGAATTATGTATACTTTATCTTCACTATTTATTGAAATATGTCTTAAAAAAATAAAGTAAAATTATAATTTAACAAATTACAATAACCATTTGGAAAATGTTTCGAAAGTTGAAAAAAAAAAAAAAAATACTGTACTTTCGTTTGTTTTCCACAATTATGATTATGCCAAGGTTGCAGTTATGATTTTGCAAAGCTTATATATGCACATATATATATTCTAAACACTTCTATATGTGCCATATATATATAATTATACACATATATTACTTTGAATAAAATTTTTGAATTCGGCTTTTTCTCATATCTGATAGTTTGCATCTGTCCATTTTGAAACTTTAACATTTTTGTAACAATTTTATGCATTTCTATTACTTATTCAAAGAAAAATTCTAAAGTTAAAGAATTTAATTAAATACACTATGGCAAAATGGTTATTTGATCAATAGATGGAAAAGTGCTCACTACTCAGCCAATTGCTGATCCCCAACCTAGCTTTAATTTAAGGTGGGTGTTTTATTTATTTGAATTATTCTGCAAAAATTTCAAACATTTTAAAGCACTATGAATTTTATTTTTATGGCACTATCAAGTTGTTTGCCATCAAATTTTGACGGGTACCATCTAGTTGTTTATGAAACAAAACTAATTCAATAACAAATCGTAATGAAAATATACCTTTTACATTCTACTATAACTTTAAACTGAGTTTGATGTTTCAATAAAGTGTAAAATATATGTTTTCATAGAGATTTCTTATGAAACTGATAGTATATGGGGAAGTGGCAAAAAGGATTAACCGAACAAAAAAAAAAAACTAAATAACCTCTTTAAGTTCTCCTAAAATCAAAAATAGTTTTTTTTTTTTTTTTTTGGTCGCATTTTTGGGCAAAGATGTATATTATCAAGATACCATTTTGATTTGTAAGCACAAACTCAATAAAATCACCATTTTGTGACAAATTATGAGTTTAATAAGTATCGCCCAAGAACGGAGATGCAATCTGGTATAAAATGAAATCGTCATCGCCCAATAATGAAAGCAATAATAAATCAAAACATTCACGAATTGTTTATGAAGCAAAATTCAATAACAAATCTTAATGAAAATACACATTTTACTCTTTTTTTTTTTTTTTTTTTTTTTTTTTTTTGCATTGTTGGGCAAAGATGTATATTATCACGATACTATTTTAATTTGTAAGCCGAATGACCGATCTTACAAAATCTCAAATACACTTCTAATGCAAACTGCTTTAAATATATGGATTGGCGACACAGCAAGTTTCTAAATTTGTCCCTGCTGATGAGGGTTTTTTTTTTTTTTTTTTTTCGTGCAGCTGCTGGTCGATTTTTGCAATTTTTCTCCCCGCAGCAAACTGAAGAAATTTGTGTGCCACCAAATTACTAAATTTACAATCTCCCCCCCCCCCCCCCCTCAACCCCACAGGTGAGTGGTGTTTTGGAAGTTTGGATTACAATAAATATTTGGTACTTTTTCATTTTATCATTATTTATTCTGGTTTGTTGAATTCTTTGGATTCACCATATAATTATACTGGATGGAAACTATTTATAGTACGATCAGTTCTTTTTTTCTGGAAATACACTATATTGTCAAAGGTGACCGGTCACTTGCGATTTTAGACATTCTGTTAACTATCTAGAAAAATACATGAGGAATTAACCTGAAACTGCAGGTGTGTAAACAGTATAGTATAGGTTATATACTTCCGCTAAGATTTTTTCACGAAACCCCATAGGGGACTGTCAACAAATTGAAAAAGAACGAATATCTTTTGGATAATCCTGTAAAAACTAATGTAGCAAAGGCGTTCAAACTCGAGATTATTAATAAGTGGCTTATTGTAATATACTGTGTTCATTTTTATGAGGATAGCGTGTATACTCGTAGAGAAATTAAGGTTTTTACAAAAACAGTCCCAATATTCGCCTAGTTTTTTTGCTTATAATTTGCAGAGTTCTTAATATAAAAATAAGTTCTTTTCAGAAAATATGACAAACAACATTGTACATAATACTCTGCAATCAGAATTAAAAAATAATAAAAATTGGATGAAAAATGATCAGGTTTACTAAAAAATGTTTCACTGCGCATGCGAGACTGCAATCAAAATATAATATGCATAATGCATAGCTGCCAACTTTTACGCTTTATTACTACCACTATAATTTGATTATAAATTTTATGTTATTAAATCGACAAAATCGTGTGATTACATGAGAAAAAAAATTCTATTAAATTTTAGTGGTAACAAAGAAGCGTAAAAGTTGGCAGCTATGATAATGTACTAGCTAAGTATATAGAGCAACTTTTGTGAAAGTCTCAAAATCATAGCTTGAAAATTCTGAAAATTATCGTCGATAGAATAAGCTCGAAATCCGTTGTTCCCAAAAGGAAGCAAAAAAGATGAGGGGTTGTATCAAATATCTGTTGATTAGTGCCAATATAGCGTACACAATATTGCACGTACTACTATATTTGGATTTTATGATTTCATATTTTAAAATAAGTCAGCTATTAGTAACTTAATAAAATTCTTTTGAGTACATATATATTTGTAAGCAAGAACATTTAAAATTATGAATATAGAAAAAGCAATGTCTTTTATGAGAGTTCAAGTAAAAGATAAAAATACACACATAGAAAACATATAAATATGTAATACAAATTAAATTTATTTAATAAAACTATAAACGTATACATTCTTGTAAAAACTTAATAAGTTTTCTAAATTTTTTTCCCAACCACCTTCTTTTGCGACCGGGAATAACAATGATGTCTTTGGTGTCCAAATCAACACATGACAAATATCTTTATCCATAATATGCAGCATTCCCTGGATTTGATGATGATAATTCCAGCCCATAGGATGCCGCAAATTAAAAATTATATCTCCAAGTTTGAAATCATAAACAGAGATGTTGTCAGACTGATACAAATCAGAAATTATTGTGGTTGAAGTAGACTTTACATACCATTTCTTTGAGTTAATTTCCTTTAAAATGTCTGTATCAGATTTTGAAACTGGACATTTTACCTCTAAGAGGTCGGTTTCACCTACAAGTCCATCCGGAGAGCATCCTAAGAGGCCTGAAGAATGCAGGAATACGCCACCAGATATAATTTTTTTTTGTTTAATTTCTGTAAAAAGTTTAACACCGGAATCCTCGTGGCATATTCCCCACTGGATAGATTTTACATTATCCAGTGGATATTCACCATTTAGTGTTTTTATTAGACTTGGGGGAATTTTATTTTTATTTATTGCCTTTATAACACTTCCAAAGTTAGAAGAAGTTATTCTCCCTTTACGATACATACCCCACAGAGGATTATGCCTTTGACCTTCAGTTGCTGAAAATATTTCTGCAATTTCTTCTTTGGTTACACACATTTCATTAAAAAAATGTACAATTTTATTTTCAGCACTTGTAAATGATGATGAATTGAGAATTCCGTCAACATGTGGTTTAGAACATGCCCTTAAATCAGTTTCTGGTTCAGGGGACATGAACCAGGTCAATCCACTCTTGGGAGCATGTTTTTTAAGCATGGAATAAAGGAAGTCTTTATCTTCTGCAGTAGGCTTTCTTTTAAGACATTTTTTATTTTGCATGCCAAACAATTCCTCACAACTTTTTGGCTTTTCAGGCTGCTTCACTACATTCCATCTACATGGTTGGTCTGTGGAGCTCACGTGCTTTGAAGCATAAATAAGGGCAGCAGCCATATGATGGCATTTGTCTTTGCCTTTAGCGCATTCACAACTTCCATCCTTTATCATCTGATTTTCATCTAGACATATCTGCAAAGAATAAAAAAAATTTTATAAGTTGTTGTACTGATATGGACTTATCATCGTGTGTATATACATCATATGGACTTATCTAGAATGAATTATGTAATTGCTTAGTAGAAAAAAAAATTAAATTATTTTTTTTATTAGAATGCTGATTAACTAAATATGGATGCTCTCAAGTATTAAATATGCTAATTTCATTTATTAAATACATAAATTAAGTTTTAATCAATTTTAAAAGTAAAAAGCAGTATGTAAGAATTTTTCATTTTTATGGCGATGTTTTGTTATTGTTTAATTAAATATAATCTTTAAAATGTATAGTATATGTCGAGCTATGTAATACAGAATTTCAAAACACCACCTTGCAGTCTAATTTAATATATTCTTTTCAATGAGTAAATAATTTTCTTTTCAGACATATAGCCTCATAGTTGCCTTCTAGCAGTTATAAAGACTTGTTTATTAGATAAAGTTTAATAGAAGTTTATAAATTTTTTAGAAGGAAATATTTTATGATTTAAAAATAAATCAATACAAATTTAATGTGAATTAGCTGTAAACCACTTTTTTTTAAATTAAAGCCGGCTTTTTTGTAGTGGATAAAACCAATAAAAGCCGGCAACACTGGTGATTCCTCTTCCCCCCCCCCCCCCAAAAAAAAAAAAAAACCACTCATACTCTAGGAGCATTTAGCAACATCCCTTTTAAACATCCATATAAAAAAAACATAATCGCCCCCCCCCCCCCCCCCAAAAAAAAAAAAGGCGTCAGAATAAAAAGAAAACTCCCTCATACTCTATGAGCATTTAGCAACAACATCCCTTTTAAACATTCAGATTTCAAAGAAACCGCCATCAAACAAACACACGAGTCAAAGATGTCTGCTTCACTACCAAAATGCAACGACATTGAAATTAAAAATCACCTTCCTCCAATGCATCCTTACTAAAGAACATATTTTAATTTTCATTCCAAAAAAAACCTCCGATTTAAACAGTTTCATGCAACTTATGCATCAACAGAACAAATTACAATCTTTTTAACTTACATCACTGTTAGCATTTAAAACTTGATTTTTTATCGGTATCTGTCAAGTTATATACCGTTCCTTGTAACTCTAAGAGCTGCATATTTTGACGAATGACACAAATTTAAAAGGAGAAGCTGATTTTGATTGGTTGCTTGTAAACCAGGTGTCTCAACAGATAAGGTCCATTATAAAACAAACAAGCCAGGTTACAACTATGAAATTAAAACTGTACCAAGCCACACTCAATAAATTACCTAACTTTTGACACATCCACAATTGTGAAATGGCCGCCATTTATAAATATTTTTTAAAACATAATTTAAATGGTATATAGAGTAATAAAATAGAAAATATTAATGAGAAATAATTTTGTACTTTTTTGTTAGGTGAACACTACTTTGTGCCAAGTTTAAATGTTTTAAAAAATACATAACTTTGTTCGTTGGCCACAATATCATTTTATGGATTCGAAATCAGGATTAAATTATTTTAATGTGTACTTTTATGAACAAATTTCACAGTATCAGTTATACTTTGCATTACAAAAAAAATAATTGCAGACCCTTCACCATTTTGAAATTGTGTAAGTCATATAAAAATAGAATTTAAAGAAACAGATGTCACAGGCGCACCAAGGTTGGCATGATTGGTTTTTGCACTGTTTTCGTAGAGAGACCCCATTTTTGAATATCTGTTATGCTTAGCATACAAAAACAGCATGTTAGTTTTATTTATTATCGAAAAGGCAAAATTTTTATTAAAAACACAAATTATTTTATTAAAAGACACATGTTTAATTTATAAAAAAACACACACAATGTTCAACTACATATAAAATGCATATAATCTGTTCTACCATCTTGCCAAAATCACAGAATTCCATGCCAGGCGATAAATCATCATTTTTGCCACCAGAAAGAAATTCTGGTGCCCCTGCAACATGTGTACCATTAAAAAAAAAAAAAAAAAAAAAAATAATATATATATATATATATATATATATATATATATATATATATACATAAAAATTAATAATCAGATTGCTACATTTATTGACAAGAAATAAAAAACAGTTTACCACATTTTGTAGAAAGCTGCGATTGGTGTTCATCTAATGGAAAAGTACCAATAATTTTAACAAAATATCAACTTACCAGAACTGTGTATATTTTAGCTTTCATTGTAGCACAAACTTTTGCATCAATTTGTTGATTTTCTGGGTTGAAGCTGAATGCCTGGACGTCAGAAGCATTAACTGAAGCTTCGCCTCTAAAAATAAGGCTTTTCTGCTCCTCAAAAAAATTAAAAATTGCCTCAAGTGATATCATAGCTGAAAAATAAAAAGAGAAAATGAGAGAATCATTATTAATACTTCTACCGGTAGAAATTGTGTTTAATTATATAATAGTAGGGTGAGTAATTTATTATTCAAAAGAGATTATTCATTCATAAATTATAAAAACTTTTTAATTAAATATCAGTTTTAAATTAGAAGGTATATTGAAATCTGTGCAGAGTTAATATATATTCAATTATGAGACAATTAAATTTAAAAAAAAGATAACTAATGTCAATTACATAAAAAAAAAATAAAAAAAATATTTTTGAGCAAAAGTTCAAATTAACATTATCAGCAGAAGATTCTCAGTCAGTCTGTTATAACTATTTAAACATTTAAAATTAATCTGCATACAGCTGATAAGAAATACAGGGAACAAGGCAGAAAGAGCCCAACCTGTTTTGTGTTCCATATAAAATTATTGATATTACTCATATAGAATCTTAAATTTTATATACATTAAATAAGAATTAAAGCATGCCTACTAAGGTTAAACAATGTGAATTAACATGAATATTATGTATATCCTTCTTAAAATTCATTTAAAATACAAGAAAACTATTCAACTAAATAGAACTATTTCCGGTAATCAAATAAATAATTAATAAAACACAACAAAAATAACATGAACAAAAAACAACTGAATAATACATTTAAACGGCAGGAATATCAAGCAAAATAAATTAAAAGATCACCCTAGTTCTCGGATTAAGCTGAAAAGTTTATGTAAACAATACAGCAAATGAAGAAAACTTAAAATAAAAGCAGAAACACAATACAAGAGGGGAAAATTCTGCTATAAGGCCGAATATAGATTTGCCACACACGGCTTTTATTTAAAAAATAAATAAACTAGCTGTAACTCAGAATAAAAACGCAATGACAACAAACAATTTTAAAATATCTAAATAACAAATAAAAATTCCCCTGTTAAAGTGTTGAGTTGTTCAATAACCATTCGATTTAGAAAAATATTTTTCTACCACTGAGCAATTTTTTTAATGAAATTTAATTCATGTTGCTATGGCAGCAGACGATAAAAGATATCTTTGGAATAAGGGAATAAATAGAAGAAAAAATTTTGTTGATGTTTGTGATAAAATGTTTTTCTTTATTTTTTAAAAATGTATATATGTACATAATTGACTTTTATATTTTAACAGAATAATAAGTTTACTATAATTCGTTACTCATGCTACGGCCAGTATACACGATACACGTCGAGCCACAATGCCTTTATCATTATCTTTTTACGCGTAAAAGTTTCGCTACGGTACTCCATTGTGAAGTTTTGTAATTTTTGAAATCTAATATTTGAAAAACGACATAATCATTAGATTTGAAATTTATATCAAGAAAAATACAATTTTTTACCATTCTAACGCAGTTTGTAAAACAATTTTGTGACAAATACTTTTCGAGTTATTAATTTTTTAAGTAACTTCAAATGTTTCATTTTCCGAGATTAATCTGTGGCAACGATGGATTGCTGTGACTTTTCATAAACATGAAAAATGATAGAGATTGAAAGAATAAGCCACCCTGTGTGTGGCTAATAACTCAGATGAAACTGAACATAGAGTAAGTCTGAAGAATAAAAATATCAACTAAAAGAAATTAAAACATTTTAAAATGACGTTCGAATATTCAAAACAACAACTGACGGTCGCCATTAATGCTCTCCATGTAGGCTTATCGTTTTTAATGAATTTAAAAAAAAATTAAGCACTGAATCCTAAGTTTGATGAATTCATATGAATGCCTTACCTCAGATTTAGTAATACTGCAACGGAAATCTCTTAAAAAAAATTATTAATAATGATAAGAAGCATTTATTCTTTGCACACGTTAGCGTTCTATGGGAAACCGAAACTTCTTGTCTCCAGCAGCCATTACTGTGACGTCATCACTTCGCTAGCGTATTGAAAGAAACGATAGTCCAGTCATTTCATTTTTCATCCATCAAAGATGACGACAAACTTGTGCTCATGTACACTGGGCTACCAAATGCATCAGTTTTTCAGATGCTCCTAAATTATATCGAACGTTTCGAATTACAGTATGATTTTGGTTGGAGAATACAGTCGATAAGTTTGGAAGACCAACTATTCATCGCACTACAAAAACTGAGGCAGAATTATTCATTTGTCGATTTGGGTGTCAGATATAATGTTTCGGACACAACTATTAGAAACATATTTTTCACCTTTGTTTCTGTGATTCATGAAGCATTATTCGAATTTATTTTGCAAGATAATGTTCCATCATTAACAAAAATGAAAAAAACTCTGCCTGGTAAAGAATTTAAGAACTGTCGTTTTCTGATAGACAGCACGGAGATTTTTATTGAAAACCCCCGTGGTGACTTAGAAGCACAGCGGCAAACCTATTCACATTATAAGAAAAGGCAGACTTTTAAGGGTTTGTTAGCTGTGTCACCAAATGGTATTATTTGTTTTGCCAGCAAGTTATATCCCGGGTCAATTTCTGACAAAGTATTGTTTGGTGAATCTGGGCTAATTAAACTTCTGCAGCCCGGTGACCTTCTTCTAGCTGACAAAGGTTTTTTAATCCATGATATGTTGCCTGTGGGTGTATCTCTGAACATTCCACCTTTTTTGTTCAATCCTCAGTTCACCAAACAAGAGGCAAAATATACAACAAAATTAGCACGTAAAAGAATTCACGTAGAACGGGCTTTCCAACGAATTAAAAATTTTGAAATTTTAGATCTGATTCCCCATCAATTTAATGCTGAAGCAAGCCTTATTTTTCAAGTCTGTGCAGTATTGGTAAATCTACAGAATCCAATAGTTAAACAATAATTTTCTAAATCTTCCATAAATTGATGCATCTTTTCATAGTGGCTTTGGGCTGTCTGGCATTAAAGTAAGAACATTGCAACATGTTAAAGACAATGAAAAATTTTATTACTTAGGATGAAAATCATATAGAACTAGATCTTTTGTTTTCATATAATGAGTACAGAATACAACTAGTATTTTCCAAAGCAATTAATTATAGTTTTTCTTCATCAGAGAACAGTTAATCCAGAATCTGGTTTCCTTTTGTTCAAATTTACTGTGTTCTGCTAATAATCACCTGTTGTAAAGACACAATAAATAATTGTTATTGAAACTGCTGTTGTATTCCTTACTTATATAAAGAGAAGATGTATTCCTATATAATTTTCATCCCAAGTAATATTTTTGACTGTCTTTAACATTTTGCAATGTTTGTACTTTAATACAAGATAGCCCAAAGTCGATATAAAAAAGATTTATTTTATTTACATATACACTGTTGTATGCTTCTGTACATATTAAATAAGATGTTTATGCCTGTATACATATCAGATAAATTCCCTTTTTAACACTTTACAACATAGTTGAAAGTGTTTTTGATTCATTAAATCTTGTATTTGTAAATATACTCAGATTGCTTTGTGATTGATATATGAGGGGGTTAGAATCACAGTGGAGTAAGTCAAAAATTTGAAAAAATCTAGATAATCAACCATATTTTCACTGAATGTGTATTAATTTCTGTTCAGTGTGACAGTCCAGTAAGTCATGGTTCACTTAAGGAGTCTCTACAGGGCAAAAAAAATTGGACCACTTAATGCAACGACAAGTTTCACAAAACCCTTCATTTCTCAAATTACTAAATATTGACTTACTCCACTGTCATTTTAACCCCCTCATATGTTATTATGGCTTTAACATGGCATGTCCAGTATTGAAAATGTAATGTGTAGCACTTTGAATTTGTTTACAGAGCACGTCTGTGTATAATAATTCTTTTATCAAAAAATTTTAAAGTTTACTTTTTTTTTTTTTTTTTTGACAGTATTTTATGACAATACACAGTGTTTAAATTTACTTAAAATGTTTGCAATGTACATACATATATATATTAAATAATTAAGAATTGTGTGCAAATCTATGTTTTGAGATTTTAAAAAAAAAATTATATGAGTTTATTGCTAGATATTGACAAATTAAGTTTGCTTATTCTGTTGATATTATGAAACATGTAAATACCTTTTTTTTTTTTTTTATTATTAAAATGTACTTTTATACCATGAATTTCCAGAATTAGAATATTTAATTTTACATCCATTTTTGTTATATTTCTATATGTTATATAATTCAGATCACCACCTATAATGGTTAAATTTATTGAAAATTATTTTAAATAAGAATCGTGTAAATATAATCTAAGTTTTGAGGGAGAAAAATAATGGAAATAAGTAATGTTCTGAAAAGCTATCCTGATTTGAGTAAGATTTGATATTTGTTAAAGAGTTTTGCCTAATTTTCTTAATATTGTGAAACTGGTAAATATTATTTAAAAATTTTGTACTGGTTATTTTACAGTCAGCATTCTCAATGTTTCAAGTAATCAAGAATTTATGTATATAAATGTATAAATTTACTTATGTTTTGCATTAAATAGCAGCATGTTATTTAAATTATTATTAATTGTTTAAAGCATTTATCTCTTTATTTATCTTTAAATATTTTGATTTTTCTGTTTGTAGTATAAATAACGCTGAGGCAAAAGTTACATATTACCTTTTATAACATATATTAGTGTGAGGGTTTTTGTATTTTTATGTATAAAAGTAATCTTTACTAAGCATTTTGGCTGTGCTCTAAGCTATTAATTTTTTGGCAGCAAGTTATCAATAAGTGTACCAATGTCAGAATGAGGATGAAAGAGAAAAACTATTTCCAGTTCTTTCATTTTTAATATGTGTTGGTGTATTTCAGAATCTTAAGATAAGATTTTGAAGTATTTAGATTGTTGATGTGCAACAGTTCATAACGAATCATTTTTATTATTTAAAATTGTTCATACTGTGCCATAAATTGTATTGTAATAAATGGAGCGGCGTACCGCAACCCAAATTGAATGTTCCTGTTTTTTATCATGCTTTGAAATGTCAAAAAATTGTCTCCTGTTTAACATTTTGACAACAGGTTACTGAAATCAGTGAAAGAAAATATAACTAAATTCAAACATCAATAAATTTCTTTACATGGAAAACTGAAAACACTATATTGGCTGTAATTTTTATACACTTTAAGGGTGTATTCAAATCCAAACTGCTTATTTTGAGACACATTTTTAAATTCATTTTTACTCTAAAATGCATCCAATTGGCAGGTTCTCTTACTCAGAAATTTTATAATGTCCGTATTGTCTCGATTTTTTGATAAAGACAGAATTTATTTTTTAAAATGCTGTCAAAGGGGACATTTTGAACCAAATTTCCCGACACGGTAGCGCTGGAAACAAAAGAAATTATTGTACTGTGAAAATAATTGTTTGTAAATCAATTTCTAATTAATTGAACGAAAAATAAAAACATAGGTCCTTTATTAAATCATGCTGCCAAGTTTCATGTTTTTACTTTTAAAATGTGTCTCAAAATTTTGAGTTGTTGAGCGTGGAAATTTTTTTTTTGAATACCGCCTTAAACTAAAACTATTCAACTTTCTTTCTAATGAATAAAAAAGGTATAATGTATAATCTAATATAATCCAATGAAAAAAAGACTTTCTGTTATAAAGACTTTATTAACAAATATAAAAAATTTAAGCAATTGAATAGTTAATTGAAAATTAGCATTAAGCAATGTTCTTTACATTAAATTTAAATATGAAATGATGGGGGGAACAAAATTGTCTTGAGAATATGTCATAAGTAGGGATACATTATTATGAGTCTACTGTATTACATGCTTATTCATAAAGTAGCAACGAGAAAAAAAAAACCTTTCAGATATTTGTACATGAACAAATCATAATCATACTTTCAAAACTGTCATTAAATGTGTATTATTTAAATATAATTGAAAATGCTTGAATGAGCAGTTACCTTTTTTGGTACTTCTCTATTGTCCCGTCGACCACTTTTCATAACAAAAAACGATCGCCAAACTGTAGCGCCAAATAAACGTGAGAATGTTGCCATTGAAATATCAAAATAAATAAAGTATGAGAATTTAAGGACACAATTGTTATTTTAATTAATAAAATAACTTATAAATCAGTGAAACATAATGAAAAATTCACGTAAATGTTGAATTAAAAACCACTTGATGACATAACAAACAAGTATAATGCTTCTGACATCAAGTAAATGGGACTGCATTTTTGGCGTTTAATCTTACAGTTTGGCGATAGTTTTTTGTTATGAAAAGAGTTCAACGGGATAATAGAGAAGTACCTACCCCTTTTTTTTTATTTTTTGCATTTGGAATTATGTATACTTTATCTTCACTATTTATTGAAATATGTCTTAAAAAAATAAAGTAAAATTATAATTTAACAAATTACAATAACCATTTGGAAAATGTTTCGAAAGTTGAAAAAAAAAAAAAAATACTGTACTTTCGTTTGTTTTCCACAATTATGATTATGCCAAGGTTGCAGTTATGATTTTGCAAAGCTTATATATGCACATATATATATTCTAAACACTTCTATATGTGCCATATATATATAATTATACACATATATTACTTTGAATAAAATTTTTGAATTCGGCTTTTTCTCATATCTGATAGTTTGCATCTGTCCATTTTGAAACTTTAACATTTTTGTAACAATTTTATGCATTTCTATTACTTATTCAAAGAAAAATTCTAAAGTTAAAGAATTTAATTAAATACACTATGACAAAATGGTTATTTGATCAATAGATGGAAAAGTGCTCACTACTCAGCCAATTGCTGATCCCCAACCTAGCTTTAATTTAAGGTGGGTGTTTTATTTATTTGAATTATTCTGCAAAAATTTCAAACATTTTAAAGCACTATGAATTTTATTTTTATGGCACTATCAAGTTGTTTGCCATCAAATTTTGACGGGTACCATCTAGTTGTTTATGAAACAAAACTAATTCAATAACAAATCGTAATGAAAATATACCTTTTACATTCTACTATAACTTTAAACTGAGTTTGATGTTTCAATAAAGTGTAAAATATATGTTTTCATAGAGATTTCTTATGAAACTGATAGTATATGGGGAAGTGGCAAAAAGGATTAACCGAACAAAAAAAAAAAACTAAATAACCTCTTTAAGTTCTCCTAAAATCAAAAATAGTTTTTTTTTTTTTTTTTTGGTCGCATTTTTGGGCAAAGATGTATATTATCAAGATACCATTTTGATTTGTAAGCACAAACTCAATAAAATCACCATTTTGTGACAAATTATGAGTTTAATAAGTATCGCCCAAGAACGGAGATGCAATCTGGTATAAAATGAAATCGTCATCGCCCAATAATGAAAGCAATAATAAATCAAAACATTCACGAATTGTTTATGAAGCAAAATTCAATAACAAATCTTAATGAAAATACACATTTTACTCTTTTTTTTTTTTTTTTTTTTTTTTTTTTTTGCATTGTTGGGCAAAGATGTATATTATCACGATACTATTTTAATTTGTAAGCCGAATGACCGATCTTAAAAAATCTCAAATACACTTCTAATGCAAACTGCTTTAAATATATGGATTGGCGACACAGCAAGTTTCTAAATTTGTCCCTGCTGATGAGGGTTTTTTTTTTTTTTTTTTTCGTGCAGCTGCTGGTCGATTTTTGCAATTTTTCTCCCCGCAGCAAACTGAAGAAATTTGTGTGCCACCAAATTACTAAATTTACAATCTCCCCCCCCCCCCCCCCTCAACCCCACAGGTGAGTGGTGTTTTGGAAGTTTGGATTACAATAAATATTTGGTACTTTTTCATTTTATCATTATTTATTCTGGTTTGTTGAATTCTTTGGATTCACCATATAATTATACTGGATGGAAACTATTTATAGTACGATCAGTTCTTTTTTTCTGGAAATACACTATATTGTCAAAGGTGACCGGTCACTTGCGATTTTAGACATTCTGTTAACTATCTAGAAAAATACATGAGGAATTAACCTGAAACTGCAGGTGTGTAAACAGTATAGTATAGGTTATATACTTCCGCTAAGATTTTTTCACGAAACCCCATAGGGGACTGTCAACAAATTGAAAAAGAACGAATATCTTTTGGATAATCCTGTAAAAACTAATGTAGCAAAGGCGTTCAAACTCGAGATTATTAATAAGTGGCTTATTGTAATATACTGTGTTCATTTTTATGAGGATAGCGTGTATACTCGTAGAGAAATTAAGGTTTTTACAAAAACAGTCCCAATATTCGCCTAGTTTTTTTGCTTATAATTTGCAGAGTTCTTAATATAAAAATAAGTTCTTTTCAGAAAATATGACAAACAACATTGTACATAATACTCTGCAATCAGAATTAAAAAATAATAAAAATTGGATGAAAAATGATCAGGTTTACTAAAAAATGTTTCACTGCGCATGCGAGACTGCAATCAAAATATAATATGCATAATGCATAGCTGCCAACTTTTACGCTTTATTACTACCACTATAATTTGATTATAAATTTTATGTTATTAAATCGACAAAATCGTGTGATTACATGAGAAAAAAAATTCTATTAAATTTTAGTGGTAACAAAGAAGCGTAAAAGTTGGCAGCTATGATAATGTACTAGCTAAGTATATAGAGCAACTTTTGTGAAAGTCTCAAAATCATAGCTTGAAAATTCTGAAAATTATCGTCGATAGAATAAGCTCGAAATCCGTTGTTCCCAAAAGGAAGCAAAAAAGATGAGGGGTTGTATCAAATATCTGTTGATTAGTGCCAATATAGCGTACACAATATTGCACGTACTACTATATTTGGATTTTATGATTTCATATTTTAAAATAAGTCAGCTATTAGTAACTTAATAAAATTCTTTTGAGTACATATATATTTGTAAGCAAGAACATTTAAAATTATGAATATAGAAAAAGCAATGTCTTTTATGAGAGTTCAAGTAAAAGATAAAAATACACACATAGAAAACATATAAATATGTAATACAAATTAAATTTATTTAATAAAACTATAAACGTATACATTCTTGTAAAAACTTAATAAGTTTTCTAAATTTTTTTCCCAACCACCTTCTTTTGCGACCGGGAATAACAATGATGTCTTTGGTGTCCAAATCAACACATGACAAATATCTTTATCCATAATATGCAGCATTCCCTGGATTTGATGATGATAATTCCAGCCCATAGGATGCCGCAAATTAAAAATTATATCTCCAAGTTTGAAATCATAAACAGAGATGTTGTCAGACTGATACAAATCAGAAATTATTGTGGTTGAAGTAGACTTTACATACCATTTCTTTGAGTTAATTTCCTTTAAAATGTCTGTATCAGATTTTGAAACTGGACATTTTACCTCTAAGAGGTCGGTTTCACCTACAAGTCCATCCTGAGAGCATCCTAAGAGGCCTGAAGAATGCAGGAATACGCCACCAGATATAATTTTTTTTTGTTTAATTTCTGTAAAAAGTTTAACACCGGAATCCTCGTGGCATATTCCCCACTGGATAGATTTTACATTATCCAGTGGATATTCACCATTTAGTGTTTTTATTAGACTTGGGGGAATTTTATTTTTATTTATTGCCTTTATAACACTTCCAAAGTTAGAAGAAGTTATTCTCCCTTTACGATACATACCCCACAGAGGATTATGCCTTTGACCTTCAGTTGCTGAAAATATTTCTGCAATTTCTTCTTTGGTTACACACATTTCATTAAAAAAATGTACAATTTTATTTTCAGCACTTGTAAATGATGATGAATTGAGAATTCCGTCAACATGTGGTTTAGAACATGCCCTTAAATCAGTTTCTGGTTCAGGGGACATGAACCAGGTCAATCCACTCTTGGGAGCATGTTTTTTAAGCATGGAATAAAGGAAGTCTTTATCTTCTGCAGTAGGCTTTCTTTTAAGACATTTTTTATTTTGCATGCCAAACAATTCCTCACAACTTTTTGGCTTTTCAGGCTGCTTCACTACATTCCATCTACATGGTTGGTCTGTGGAGCTCACGTGCTTTGAAGCATAAATAAGGGCAGCAGCCATATGATGGCATTTGTCTTTGCCTTTAGCGCATTCACAACTTCCATCCTTTATCATCTGATTTTCATCTAGACATATCTGCAAAGAATAAAAAAAATTTTATAAGTTGTTGTACTGATATGGACTTATCATCGTGTGTATATACATCATATGGACTTATCTAGAATGAATTATGTAATTGCTTAGTAGAAAAAAAAATTAATTTATTTTTTTTATTAGAATGCTGATTAACTAAATATGGATGCTCTCAAGTATTAAATATGCTAATTTCATTTATTAAATACATAAATTAAGTTTTAATCAATTTTAAAAGTAAAAAGCAGTATGTAAGAATTTTTCATTTTTATGGCGATGTTTTGTTATTGTTTAATTAAATATAATCTTTAAAATGTATAGTATATGTCGAGCTATGTAATACAGAATTTCAAAACACCACCTTGCAGTCTAATTTAATATATTCTTTTCAATGAGTAAATAATTTTCTTTTCAGACATATAGCCTCATAGTTGCCTTCTAGCAGTTATAAAGACTTGTTTATTAGATAAAGTTTAATAGAAGTTTATAAATTTTTTAGAAGGAAATATTTTATGATTTAAAAATAAATCAATACAAATTTAATGTGAATTAGCTGTAAACCACTTTTTTTTAAATTAAAGCCGGCTTTTTTGTAGTGGATAAAACCAATAAAAGCCGGCAACACTGGTGATTCCTCTCCCCCCCCCCCCCCCAAAAAAAAAAAAACCACTCATACTCTAGGAGCATTTAGCAACATCCCTTTTAAACATCCATATAAAAAAAAACATAATCGCCCCCCCCCCCCCCCCAAAAAAAAAAAAAGGCGTCAGAATAAAAAGAAAACTCCCTCATACTCTATGAGCATTTAGCAACAACATCCCTTTTAAACATTCAGATTTCAAAGAAACCGCCATCAAACAAACACACGAGTCAAAGATGTCTGCTTCACTACCAAAATGCAACGACATTGAAATTAAAAATCACCTTCCTCCAATGCATCCTTACTAAAGAACATATTTTAATTTTCATTCCAAAAAAAACCTCCGATTTAAACAGTTTCATGCAACTTATGCATCAACAGAACAAATTACAATCTTTTTAACTTACATCACTGTTAGCATTTAAAACTTGATTTTTTATCGGTATCTGTCAAGTTATATACCGTTCCTTGTAACTCTAAGAGCTGCATATTTTGACGAATGACACAAATTTAAAAGGAGAAGCTGATTTTGATTGGTTGCTTGTAAACCAGGTGTCTCAACAGATAAGGTCCATTATAAAACAAACAAGCCAGGTTACAACTATGAAATTAAAACTGTACCAAGCCACACTCAATAAATTACCTAACTTTTGACACATCCACAATTGTGAAATGGCCGCCATTTATAAATATTTTTTAAAACATAATTTAAATGGTATATAGAGTAATAAAATAGAAAATATTAATGAGAAATAATTTTGTACTTTTTTGTTAGGTGAACACTACTTTGTGCCAAGTTTAAATGTTTTAAAAAATACATAACTTTGTTCGTTGGCCACAATATCATTTTATGGATTCGAAATCAGGATTAAATTATTTTAATGTGTACTTTTATGAACAAATTTCACAGTATCAGTTATACTTTGCATTACAAAAAAAATAATTGCAGACCCTTCACCATTTTGAAATTGTGTAAGTCATATAAAAATAGAATTTAAAGAAACAGATGTCACAGGCGCACCAAGGTTGGCATGATTGGTTTTTGCACTGTTTTCGTAGAGAGACCCCATTTTTGAATATCTGTTATGCTTAGCATACAAAAACAGCATGTTAGTTTTATTTATTATCGAAAAGGCAAAATTTTTATTAAAAACACAAATTATTTTATTAAAAGACACATGTTTAATTTATAAAAAAACACACACAATGTTCAACTACATATAAAATGCATATAATCTGTTCTACCATCTTGCCAAAATCACAGAATTCCATGCCAGGCGATAAATCATCATTTTTGCCACCAGAAAGAAATTCTGGTGCCCCTGCAACATGTGTACCATTAAAAAAAAAAAAAAAAAAAAAAAAATATATATATATATATATATATATATATATATATATATATATATATATATATATATATATATATACATAAAAATTAATATTCAGATTGCTACATTTATTGACAAGAAATAAAAAACAGTTTACCACATTTTGTAGAAAGCTGCGATTGGTGTTCATCTAATGGAAAAGTACCAATAATTTTAACAAAATATCAACTTACCAGAACTGTGTATATTTTAGCTTTCATTGTAGCACAAACTTTTGCATCAATTTGTTGATTTTCTGGGTTGAAGCTGAATGCCTGGACGTCAGAAGCATTAACTGAAGCTTCGCCTCTAAAAATAAGGCTTTTCTGCTCCTCAAAAAAATTAAAAATTGCCTCAAGTGATATCATAGCTGAAAAATAAAAAGAGAAAATGAGAGAATCATTATTAATACTTCTACCGGTAGAAATTGTGTTTAATTATATAATAGTAGGGTGAGTAATTTATTATTCAAAAGAGATTATTCATTCATAAATTATAAAAACTTTTTAATTAAATATCAGTTTTAAATTAGAAGGTATATTGAAATCTGTGCAGAGTTAATATATATCCAATTATGAGACAATTAAATTTAAAAAAAAGATAACTAATGTCAATTACATAAAAAAAAAAAAAAAAAAATATTTTTGAGCAAAAGTTCAAATTAACATTATCAGCAGAAGATTCTCAGTCAGTCTGTTATAACTATTTAAACATTTAAAATTAATCTGCATACAGCTGATAAGAAATACAGGGAACAAGGCAGAAAGAGCCCAACCTGTTTTGTGTTCCATATAAAATTATTGATATTACTCATATAGAATCTTAAATTTTATATACATTAAATAAGAATTAAAGCATGCCTACTAAGGTTAAACAATGTGAATTAACATGAATATTATGTATATCCTTCTTAAAATTCATTTAAAATACAAGAAAACTATTCAACTAAATAGAACTATTTCCGGTAATCAAATAAATAATTAATAAAACACAACAAAAATAACATGAACAAAAAACAACTGAATAATACATTTAAACGGCAGGAATATCAAGCAAAATAAATTAAAAGATCACCCTAGTTCTCGGATTAAGCTGAAAAGTTTATGTAAACAATACAGCAAATGAAGAAAACTTAAAATAAAAGCAGAAACACAATATAACTCAGATGAAACTGAACATAGAGTAAGTCTGAAGAATAAAAATATCAACTAAAAGAAATTAAAACATTTTAAAATGACGTTCGAATATTCAAAACAACAACTGACGGTCGCCATTAATGCTCTCCATGTAGGCTTATCGTTTTTAATGAATTTAAAAAAAAATTAAGCACTGAATCCTAAGTTTGATGAATTCATATGAATGCCTTACCTCAGATTTAGTAATACTGCAACGGAAATCTCTTAAAAAAAATTATTAATAATGATAAGAAGCATTTATTCTTTGCACACGTTAGCGTTCTATGGGAAACCGAAACTTCTTGTCTCCAGCAGCCATTACTGTGACGTCATCACTTCGCTAGCGTATAGGAATATCTATTTTTATTTCATCATAATAAACCCCCGAAACATTCATGAAAAGCATCACGTGATCAGATAGCCCGATCAGCGTTCATAACCTGCAAATTTTTAGCGCGGGCTGCGCGCGGGTGACTCACAAAAATTCTGTGGGCGATTTGATCACGTGATTGGGCTTTTTTGTGTCTTACTTGGTTTGGTAGGTTGATTGATACAGCTGTAGCTACATGATCGGATATCTGAAAAATTTAAAATTTTTAACATTCTAAAATGATTTTTTAAGCCTTTGATCCAACATAAAAATAATAGAATACGAAAGTATGATGTGTATATATATATATATATATACACACATCATATAGTTACATAACTGCTTTCAACTTATATGTCTCTAAAACTACAGCACCTACTAAAACTGATATATTAGTTTAGTTGATAGCAGTTACATAAATATATATATTGTACAAAACAATGCATATAATATTATAAAGTTTAATATTCTATAACCAGTGCACCTTTAACTAACAAGGGAGAGGACGTTCGGATCACCGAATTCCTGAAACACAGTATTGGTGGTTTCAATAAAATTAATGTAAACTCCAAAAAAAAAAAAAATTGGGTACTTTTTGGTTAACCGGGCACCAGTGAAACAAATATAAATATATACACAGATACACACACATATATTGGGACTTAAAACGGCCTATAGAGGCGCTGATTGCAACCGTCGGTACAGGAAAATTGGCCCTTTAACTAATGCTAAAGTTCCATTGAAACCATTATTTATTGTAAAAAGTGTTAGATATTCAAATGCGGATAATTTTTACTTTGACATATAAACACGGAACACAAATAGCACATGAAATCTGAAATTGTGCATAAAAATAATCATTATGAACAAATTAAAAATGCATGTAACGCAATGGGATTGCAAGGGATTTTCCTGAAGGGAGAAGTTATATCTTTTTCCACCAGATGGCGTATTCGAGCGCTTGAATTCCCAATATATATACATACATATATACACAGACATATATGTAGATATATATTTATTTTTTTTTTCACTGGCGCCCGGCTAACCGAAAAGTACCAAAAATTGTTATGTACTTTACTGACGTTTGGGTTGTCTACACAGATGAACCTGAAAAGTATGGATACAAAGCGAATGCTCGCCGTTTATTTCCGATTTTCTTCCCCTATTTTTATTAATTTAAAAATTGTTTATCAGTTGCTTTATATTTTTTGGGATAAATAGAATGTTAATAAATCAAGGTCGTGATACCAACTGTTAGAACATTAATCTAATCAAGAAACTATTTATTATATCAAGGCATCTTTACATCTGTGACGTGCAATCATCTTTTATTTTATTTTTATAATTTTTGTGCTAATGCATCATTCTTTCCTCTTTTTTCAGTAAAATATAATTTTCATTCATGATATTTTGGGGTATTGCCAACTTTCTCTAAATGATAATCATTAATTGTTTATACTTTCAATTTCTAAATAATCAAGCCTGAAAAAACCCCAATTTGTTTACTTTATAAAACATATAATTGATTATATTCCTCATAATGGAGATTTATTACTTTTATAACGATTTTTGGTGATTTAATGTGTTATAATTGGGAAATTATAAGTATTATATTCACAGGATGTGGTAATTATGGTTGATGATGTAATTTTTGTTAACTGTGGATCTTTATGAAAAGATTCAGTACCATTCTGGATTTGTAAGAAGTATGTTCTCTTGTGCCTTTGAATAATAAATACGAAGTTCTTTTCCCCAAAAAAATGAATTTCACTGGATTATGAAGATGACAAGAATTAATTTAGTGGACACGGAAAGTGAACTACCCAGGTAAGAAGTTTATTTCTTCAAAAATATATTTAAATGTGGCTGGATAGCATCTCACTTATCTCTGGATGGAAAAATGAGGGGAATTTATTTATGATATCTGAAACGTCAGAGTCGGGTAGACTTTGATAGTTTAAATTTGTTACTTTTAGCTGTTAGTATGTAACAAAAGTGGCGTCCGCTGATAGGATCAATCAATTTTTTTTCGACTCAGTATGTTTTCTAGTTTCGATTAGATAACTTTTAAGATGTTTGCTTGTTTATTTTTTAGATTTAACTTTGATTACTGAATTCATTGTTTATCGTTTTTCATAATTTGCTTACTTTCATATATGCTTTAGAATTTAATTTTTGTTTTGGTTTTATTGAGAATTAAATTTGAAAGAATAAAGATAAATATGAGTAAGATTGAAAAACAGAAAAAGGAGCGTGCGGCGCTGAGAACGTCTTTCACAAAGACTTTGAATAGTTTAAAATCGGAACTAGAAAAGACTGAAATTAATAAAGGCGTTGTTCTCGATACAACAACGAAATTAGATGAATTAATGAATAAATTAAAGGTATATGATGACACTATTGTAGATTTAACGTCAGAAGTTGGAGAAAGTACTGAACATACAATATATGCCTTGATAGAGGATAATGAGAAATATTCGGACGAATATATATCTGTTAAACGAAATGTTTATGAATGTCTGAATTCGTCAGTGCAGAATATTTCTCATCAATCTGAGCCTGTCAGTACAGTTACCCAAACTAAACATTACAAATTGCCTAAATTAAGTATAAAACCTTACGACGGTTCTTTAATTAATTATTTGTCTTTCTGGTCGCAATTTAAAAAGATCCATGAAGATAGTGAGTTAGATGATTGTGATAAGTTTCAATATTTAATACAATCTGTACAGTACGGTACTAGGGCCAGGGAACTTTTGGAAAGCTATCCCTTGACTTCAGAAAATTATTCAAAGGCCGTTAATGCATTTCAAGAAAGGTTTGGGAGAGAGGATGTTTTGACGGAAGTTTACGTGAGGGAATTTTTGAAATTAATAATCGCCAATGTCCGTAGCTCTAGTAAAGACAGGTTACCGCTTCCTGATTTATTTATGAAAGTGGAGGCGTATTTAAGGTCATTGGAGTCCATGGGTTTGAATATGGAGAATAATTCAGCATGGTTATATCCCATGGTAGAGTCAAGTCTTCCAGAAGATGTCTTGAAGGCATGGCAGAGGTACTCAGTTTTAGGTGGGGATGAAAAGGATGTGACAACCCAATCCAATTTAAAGTTACTTATGAAATTCCTAAAAAAGGAAGTTGAAGGTGAGGAACGCCTACAATTAGCTAGGTCGGGTTTTGAGGCTACCCCCATAAGAGATAATCACAAGGAAAAGTGGAGGAAAAAGGATACCCGGGTTCCCACGGCGGCTAGTTTATTTGCAGGAAAAGAAGTTAGCTGTCTATTTTGTAATAAATCCCATGAGAGTAAAGACTGTTTTGCTGCGAGAGCACTATCTCTGTGTCTTGTCTTAAGAAGAATGTTACGTAGCAACTATATTACGATTGAATGAAAAGAAAATGTTTATATTCGTCGAAGATTATATTGAAGACCCACAGCAGAAAACAGTTGTTGGCGTTGACGAAGAAACTTAGCTGAAGACGAAGACATCAGTGTCCGGAGAAAAACGAAGGCATTTACTGGCACTATTAAAGAAGTAGTATTTAAGCGTTTTCTCCTTAAAACTATGAGTTAAGTTTATTCAAAAGGAATAAAGAAATCGTGCTGTAGTTAACTTGAATTGCCGATGGAGATAGCAAAATTGGAAGAACTTTAATTGTTGGCAGCCGGAATCGTAGATAAAGATATTAACAACTGAAGAATCGCTTAATATATCGCATCATCTTAGCGATGAATGGAATTTAGATTTTGAGTGAAATACTTGCATAGACGAGAGCAAGGGCCGTAGAAGAAGAAACTCGCAAGGGTGAAAAATTAGTCTTCTAAAGACGAAGATGACGCCTTAGAGAAACTGCCTAACTCAGCATTTCATAAACGAAGAAAACGATGAAACCCCACAGTGAAAAGCAGCATACGAAAGATTTCCATTTAGCAATTGAAAGTCACAGCAAAAAACCCCGGCGGGACCCGAAGGTCCGCGCCATTTATAGTACGTCTAGCTCACTTAATCCCTAGTCGATGACTGATGAGAAACATAACTTTCAAAAATCAGTTAGAATTTTGAAAGCCAACTTTCAGCCAATGAGCATCGAGCATTATCGAGCGTTCGCTACGCAACGTAGAGTTGAGATGAATAAAAATCATCATTACTCCTGAATGGCAACGACGCCGTAAAAGTACCCGGATGGACGCTGAGATGGGAGCGCGTCTCTGCCTGAGTGCAATGAACTGTACGCTATTTCTTCCGAGAAATCCTGTCACGTGATCGTAAACAACAAGTATCTTGGGGAAGATGCGCAATCAAAATGTCGATATTTCTGCAAAACAAAACGCGCGATCTTTGAAAAGAGAATTGAATAAATAGAATTTCTTGCCATAACTGCTGAACTAAATAACGTATTTAAAAACCGTAAACGGATTCTTGAAGTAGAATTTTTTATCTATAGATTGAATATGGTTTTAATACAAAATATTTAATATTTAATAATTATGATTTTCGTTTTTGGACTTAGAAATATTTCGTATCAGTTTGTATTGACACGCGAAAAACTTATCTTTTTACTGATATTACTTTAACTGAATATTATATTAATGATTTTAATAATTAAAACATTTGATTTATTGATTAATATTATTATTTAATAACAGAATAAAATTACTTTAACGAAAATATTTGAAAATTTAGAAAGAAAAAGGACTTTACTGAAAAATGATTATAAGATTAAGTTAAGTGTATAATTAACCGAAATTAATGAATTAAATTAGCATAGATTAATACAGAAACAATGTACGGTGGCGTAACATTTTCCTCCACACTGTGGAAAAAAAAAGCAAGAAAAAAAAAGAATAAGCTGACGGATTTTTTCTCACTGAAAAAATGATATTACACAAAGGTAATAATAAAAATGAAACGTTGAAAACCTCAACGATTGATCTCATGAACATAACAGAAATCAATAAAACAAATGTGCAGATAAACAAGTTCAAAATGCAAAAGTCCAGAAGAACTTGACTAATTTTAGCTGAGTCTTGAGCACATATGAAACTTAATAATATAAAACATGAATGTAAATAGTTAACAAAATGGTAAATAAAATATATATGAAGCAAACACAAACAATTACAAATACGCCACAAATAAACACAATATATATATATATATACATAGTAAGGGTGAGTGAACGAACGAACAAGTGTATAGTGCCTTAATTAAACCAAAAATCTAAAATTGTGAAAATCTGAGATGTATAAATGTAATATCCATGTGCACACCATTACAGACTATTGCAATGTTTAAATAAAATCTATAACATATATAACAAGGTAAATAGGAATCTGAGTGCAGAATCAAAGTATATTATATACAGGACAAATACTGAAGAGCAGAATACAGGACAAACACTGAAGAGCAGATGTGATTTGAATGAGACATAATTAACATTAATTCATCATATGTCATTGTAAATAAACTACAAATAGCTATAAGGAAAAAACGTGAGTACATTCCCTATGAATTGTAGCAGTGTCCAATTATTTAAATAAAATTAAAGCTAATTAAATTTTAACCAACTGTTGGTAAATTAGACAACATATTCACAAAAACAAATTTTGATTCCATAAATTTGATAACGTTTAAACCATGAAGGATTGTCGGAAGGGCAATATATTTGTGATTGTTAATACCCCATTAAGCCCGAATGTACCTTCTGTGTGCTCAAACATTAATTTAGGAAATAGCCGAAAATATTTTAGAAAAACTTAGAGCAATTGCTCCATCGTATTCTATAAGCATGTTCTTACATGCAATCATTATAAATCTCAACTAGAACCATATAGGCATGCGCATTTTTTGAGATTATCAACATTCTTTAAACAATTGATCAATTTTCAAAATTCTTTATTTATTTCATTTTCCTTTTCATCATTGTCTCATTCTTTTAAATTTGATCATTTCTTGTGAAATGTATTATTAATTTAATTAATAGTATTTTCAAAATTCACATCAAACTACAAACAGTAAAATGAGAGTGTGTAAAATCAAAACAATAAAAGTCTAAATTCATGTAGTAAACATAGAAAAATTATAAAAAATAATAGTAGCAACTGAATTAATAAAAGCAGAATGTAAATAAAATGGAATATTTAAATGCATCATGTGCAGGAGAAAATATTATAACTTAAAAATTTTATGAGTTTGAGTATATAACATGAGACAATACTTCCTGAAGCGATTTGTGGTAGCTAGTCACTCACACTGCAGGTAACTTACACTGATATCAGAATGTAAATTGTTTGAATATCATAACAAGTTATATAGGTAGTTGCTACCTACTATGGTAAAATTTTACATAAAAGTTTACGAAATTAAAATGAACTTATATGAATAACATATTGAAATAAAGATCTCTTGAAGTAAAATTTGAAAAAATGCAGACTTTAAATCTAAAACAGTGTAAAGCTTCTTCCCAGCAATATTTTGCATGATGTCATTGATTCTTGGAAGACAAATTTTGTAAGGCTCTGTGATAGCATTTAATAATCTGTAGTCTATAACCATACGAAATTTAAGTTTGTTAGGATTGTCAGTTGGAAGAGATTTCTTTTTAACAAAAATAACCGGAAAGCAATAGTTTGAATTGGAGTTTTCTATGATACCTGCATCTAAGAGAGCAGAAATTTCATTGCGAGCAAATTCTTTAGCAATTTTGGGAATGGGATAGGGTTTAGTTTGAAGAGCAAAGTCATGAAGTAATTTGAATTCCGGAACAACTTTATCTGTACATCCAAGAGTATCATATGAAGTAGAAAATACAGCAGAGTTATTCATTAGAAGTTTAAGAACACGTTTTTTGTCTGAGTCAGGTAAGTGGTTTATGGTAAAATTATCTACTTTAAGTTCCTTTTTTCTAAGTTCTAAGATATCCTGAGTTACTAAAGAGTTAATTTGAAAGGTTTCTGAGTTGTTATGATTAGAGATTTGATCTTTAGCAATTGGTTTAATAGATCCCAGTATTACATTTTTCCTGAGTGTGATTTTATCTTTAGAGTTATTGTGGATGTATATAAGAATAGAATTATTTTCATTAGTTTCGTGGAGACTATAATCTAGGTTAATTGGTAATTTAGTAGTTAAAGGACAAAATAAATAGTTAAGAGATTTACTGATTTTAAATTTAGTTTTAAGTTTAATAATTTTGCCTTGGTTGGGTCTGATTATAATTTTATACATGGGTTTTACAAAGTTCTTTTCGTTATCAGGAATATCATCATTAGAAATCAAATTAATGTTCTTGGATTGGGAATAGGTAGCAGCGTTCTCAATTACATCAGAATCCGAAAAATTATTATCATTAAGGTTAGAATTATTAGAAATGAAATTATCAGAATTTAAATTAGAGTTTTCAATATTATCTGGAATTTTGCTTTGGAAAGGAAATCGAAGGTTACCCATAATGAGTTGAGAGTTGGCAGAGTCCAATAAAAGTTTGTTACGATTAAGAAAGTCATATCCTAGAATAATTTGATAGTTGGAGTGCCAGTTATTATGAGTTATGAAGAAAACATTCGAAAACCAAGTGGAGTTAATTTTAAAGCTGAGTTTAACAGTAGAAAAAAATGGGATGGAGGAATTATCTATTGTCTTGATTTGGACAGATCTAGAAAGAAAGTTAAGTTTTTTATATTTTTTGAGAATTTCTATTGCCTTAGGTTGAATTAAAGATAAGTTTGCTCCACTGTCCAAAAGAGCTTCGAAGGAATTTTTATCAAAAGTAAGTTTAATTATGGGCAGTTCTGAATTCTGAGTGCTACAAGACATTAATGATTTATTGACAGAAGAAAAATTAGAATTTGTACCCTCGTACCTTGCAAGAGAATTTTTACGACGGGTTCTGTTAGAGTGAGGGGGATTATGTTGAAAAATTCTGTCAGAACCCTCTATAAGTTTAAATTCTTTCTTGGATGACGATTGTAGGGTCTGTAATTACGTCTTCCTCTACCCCTGTTAAATCGTGAGATGTAGTTGTGATCATTTCTCCTTTCCTGTCCCGAAACATTACGATGAGGACTAGAAAAATTCGAAAAATTGACATTTCTGCCCTGAAAATTAGCATCTCTGCTAACAAAGTTGGGATTTGAAGAAAAAAATTGTGAATCCCTGTGAAAATTTCCCTGATTGGCTGCACCCAAATGATGCCAGCAGTCCTTGGCATTGTGCGGTTTCCCACAAATTTGACAACTCTTCTTGTCCTCCTGTAATTTTTGCACTAAGTTTGTTAGTTGCAAAAGTTGTTGATTATGATCTGCCTGCTGCTTTAAGAGCAATTGCATGACTGAATCCTGGCTACTGCTGCTGGTAGTCGGAACAGTGTTTAAGTTGTTAACTTCAAAGGAGTTTTGTTCTAGCGCCTTTTCGATGTCAACTGCTTTGGCTACGACATCGTCAAAATTAGTAACACCGAACTTTATTACCTCTGTTCGAATATCAGAACGCAGGGCTTCAATGAATTTTGAATACATTAAATTCATTTTTAAGTCTGTCAAATGGGGATTGTTATCAACATCTGGAGCCATTTTACCCACAATTTTACGAATGACCTCTGCTAACTCTTTTACAGATTGTTTTGGTTTTTGCACCGTTCTAGCATACTCGTACGAAGCTTCCTCAAACGTTTGTTCTTTACGAAAACGGTCTCTGAGTAATCTGACAACAGTGTCAAAGTCTTCCTCGTCTCTGATCTGGGGATCACTGGACATAAATTCCAAAGCCCTGTCCCTACAATGCAATCTTACTAAGGGTATTCTATAATTGTCAGGCCAATTTTGAAGATTGCAAATGTCGATAATGCTTCTAATAAAATAGTTAACGTTTTCGTCCTCTTTCCCGTGAAAAAGCGGAATAGCGGACATTAAAGCATTTAAATGCATCGGAATTGCCATGATACCTTTAAATTTAGAAAAACAAAATTAATAAAATATAAACACGTAAGAAAAGTTACTTTTAAGAAAAATTTTATGATTCCCTAAATAATTTCCAACATGTTATCACTATAAAATTTCTTAAATAGTATAGATAATATTGCAATAAAATAATGAAACACAAAATAGTATAAAAATATGAAAACACAAATAATAAAATCAGAATACAGATAATTAAATAAATTATACTAAAATTTTAGTGAAAATTTGTAAAGGAAATTTCACTAAAGTTGAAATCTTTGGTTAAAATATAAAATATATTTGTATTGCACTATTGGAGGCACATGGATTTGAAATCTCAGTTCTAGTATTTAAAATTCATATCAAAGAATGGTAAAATCACAAAGAAAATAATTTATTTACTTCAGAATGTAAAATTTGGCAAAATTAAAAGCAGATAAAATTTTGAGACTGCAGAAAGAAAAGTTATTTTAAGTAAATCTAAAAATTTGAGAATTTACAAAAAAATCGTTATAATATCAAACATCGTTAAATATAAGATTTTTGAGATATAAAATATTTTGGAATAGAAAATAGTTAAATTATAAAGATCGTTGCATTCTAAAAGATCGTTACTTTTTAGCACTGAAAGAAGCCAAAATTAATATATAAGTAAGAAGTTAAATTTTCCTGAAAATACTTATATTACAAAACACACAGGTTCAACTTCCTAGGGCTAAGGCACCATAAAATGTCACGTCGTTTCGGATTGGTGTGAAAAATTAAAGATTGAAAGTAATTTTGAAAATAGAGATGCAATAATTAATGAAATTAAAAGAACTAAAGAAATGCTTTAAAAATGCCAATCCAAAACAACGTCACGGCACGCGATCGTAAAGTGGTAATTAACCCAATAATCGACATAACAGTAAAAGATATAGCAAAAGAATTTAAGAATAAGGCCGTCTAAACAATTAAATAAACTTCACAAAACAATTTGGAAAATATTATTAAATTTAAAAATCGATTATTAGATTAAGATGTAATAGATATAAATTAATCACTCACCCAAGTCTTGAAATGAAGAGAGAAAATTGATGTTTAAACACATATAGAAATTTTATTTACGAAATACATGTAAATTATATGTAAAGGAAAATACTTAGTTGGCCAACCCTGTCACAACATATTCATAGATAAATTATAATTATACAATCAATATTAATTTCATTACTTTATAAATATTATTTCAGATCACTGATAATCAAATATTGAATTATTTATCTAATGTAATACTGTATTCATGCTGAAAAAACATGAGTATCTGATTTCTCCGTTAATAATAAATATGGCACATCTATATTATTGTTAGGAAGAAATAATGTCTATTAAAATTGCACAAAAAAATGATTATATATGTTGAATTTTTTTTATATTGCTGACTGACCGCGGAACACAGTCTAAGACGTTAAAGGAGAAATTATCACGATTACTTGTCTTAAGAAGAATGTTACGTAGCAACTATATTACGATTGAATGAAAAGAAAATGTTTATATTCGTCGAAGATTATATTGAAGACCCACAGCAGAAAACAGTTGTTGGCGTTGACGAAGAAACTTAGCTGAAGACGAAGACATCAGTGTCCGGAGAAAAACGAAGGCATTTACTGGCACTATTAAAGAAGTAGTATTTAAGCGTTTTCTCCTTAAAACTATGAGTTAAGTTTATTCAAAAGGAATAAAGAAATCGTGCTGTAGTTAACTTGAATTGCCGATGGAGATAGCAAAATTGGAAGAACTTTAATTGTTGGCAGCCGGAATCGTAGATAAAGATATTAACAACTGAAGAATCGCTTAATATATCGCATCATCTTAGCGATGAATGGAATTTAGATTTTGAGTGAAATACTTGCATAGACGAGAGCAAGGGCCGTAGAAGAAGAAACTCGCAAGGGTGAAAAATTAGTCTTCTAAAGACGAAGATGACGCCTTAGAGAAACTGCCTAACTCAGCATTTCATAAACGAAGAAAACGATGAAACCCCACAGTGAAAAGCAGCATACGAAAGATTTCCATTTAGCAATTGAAAGTCACAGCAAAAAACCCCGGCGGGACCCGAAGGTCCGCGCCATTTATAGTACGTCTAGCTCACTTAATCCCTAGTCGATGACTGATGAGAAACATAACTTTCAAAAATCAGTTAGAATTTTGAAAGCCAACTTTCAGCCAATGAGCATCGAGCATTATCGAGCGTTCGCTACGCAACGTAGAGTTGAGATGAATAAAAATCATCATTACTCCTGAATGGCAACGACGCCGTAAAAGTACCCGGATGGACGCTGAGATGGGAGCGCGTCTCTGCCTGAGTGCAATGAACTGTACGCTATTTCTTCCGAGAAATCCTGTCACGTGATCGTAAACAACAAGTATCTTGGGGAAGATGCGCAATCAAAATGTCGATATTTCTGCAAAACAAAACGCGCGATCTTTGAAAAGAGAATTGAATAAATAGAATTTCTTGCCATAACTGCTGAACTAAATAACGTATTTAAAAACCGTAAACGGATTCTTGAAGTAGAATTTTTTTATCTATAGATTGAATATGGTTTTAATACAAAATATTTAATATTTAATAATTATGATTTTCGTTTTTGGACTTAGAAATATTTCGTATCAGTTTGTATTGACACGCGAAAAACTTATCTTTTTACTGATATTACTTTAACTGAATATTATATTAATGATTTTAATAATTAAAACATTTGATTTATTGATTAATATTATTATTTAATAACAGAATAAAATTACTTTAACGAAAATATTTGAAAATTTAGAAAGAAAAAGGACTTTACTGAAAAATGATTATAAGATTAAGTTAAGTGTATAATTAACCGAAATTAATGAATTAAATTAGCATAGATTAATACAGAAACAATGTACGGTGGCGTAACACTCTGAAAGAGAGAGTTGGAAAAATAAAAGAAAAAAATTGCTGTCTGAAATGTTTACGCGTCGGGCACAGGCAGAATGTCTGTAAGAATTTTGTTAAGTGTCTGGTGTGTTCCAAAGCCCACTTTGAGCTTCTTTGCCCCGAGTTAATAAGTCAAAAGGAAAGGGTAAAGACCACTACCGAAAATTTACAGGCTACCACTGCGGGACAGGTGTGCACTGCAGAGGTAGCTCTGATGACCCTACAGGTGAGAGTTGCCGGAGGGAGAAGTATAAGGGCGTTGTTAGACTGTGGGTCGCAAAAATCGTATGTCTTAAAATCAACAGCTCAAGAATTGGAATTTACAGTGGTTTCAAAAGAAAATATTACTCATACATTGTTTGGCGGAACTAGGACCGATCCTAAACTGCATAATAAGTACCGCATAAAATTGTATTCCTTGGATCGACGTAAAGCATCAGAACTTGAATTTGAATTTTTAGATCAGGAGACAATTTGCGGAAACATACCTCGTGTGACTAAAGGACATTTAATGAGAGAGTTAAGCCGTCACAAAATTTGGTTATCGGATTTGGGATCAGAATGTCCAAAAATTGAGATGTTAATTGGTAGCGATGTATATGGGAAGATACTTACTGGGCAGGTAAGGCAACTTCGAGGAGGTCTGACAGCAATTGATACAAAATTGGGATGGACTGTTTGCGGAAAATTTGAGGATTTCCGAGAGAAAAATGAAAATACCTCGGTTTTGTGTAGTTTGGCTATTAAGGACTTTAATATTTCCGATCTTTGGCGTTTAGAAACGATTGGGATAGTAGATCCATGTAGCAGTTTCACGAAGGCTGCTGAGGAAGACCTCGCCAGAGAACATTTTTTGAGTTCTCTTAGAAAAAGCGACAATGGCCGTTATTGTGTAGGCTTACCTTGGATGGAAAATAATTTCGAGTTACCGTCCAATCGTCACGCTGCCGAAAAAAGGCTCTTTAATGTTACAAAGCGGCTTAAATTTTTGAACAAATTTGAAGAATATGATACAATTTTTAAAGAGTGGCTTCAGGAGGGGGTTATTGAGGCAGTGCCGAATGAAGAGTTAGAAATTCAAGGGCACTATCTTCCGCATCATCCAGTATTTAAACCGGATAGCGAAACGACAAAAATTAGGCCAGTTTTTGATGCGTCATGTAAGGTCAATAAATCCCTATCTTTAAATGATTGCTTAATAAGGGGTCCAAATTTAATAGAGGAAATACCTTCCATATTATTGAGATTTCGTGAAAAAAGTATTGGAGTCACATCCGATATCAGGCGAGCATTTTTGCAGATAGAAATAAAGAAGGAAGATCGAAATTATCTTAGGTTTCTACGGTGGGAGAAAAATAATGTTATTAAAATATACCGCCATGCTAGAGTCGTCTTTGGAATTACATCAAGTCCTTGGCTCCTCGGAGCTGTTATTTCGTTTCATTTATCCAATGTGCCGTTAGAACAAAACTCTGTTGCGCAAAAGCTTAACAAATCATTCTACATCGACAATTGTGTGACGTCTGTAGATAGCGAAGTAGAATTAAATAATTTTATTAATAGTTCAGTGAAAATATTAGCGCAAGCAAAAATGGACTTGCGTCTGTGGAAATTTGGCCCACTGGAAAGTTGTGCAAACATAGTAATAAATGATTCAAACAGCGATTCTACATCCAAAGAACCGATTACCGTTTTAGGCATTTTATGGAATAGACAAAGCGATTGCTTAGCGATTCACGTGAAACTAATACCAATTTCAGAAAATTTATCAAAAAGAGAAATTTTTTCCTTGACACAGGGGATTTTTGATCCGTTAGGATTTTTCGCGCCTGTTTTGCTCCCAGCTAAATTACTGATTCAGGAAATGTGGGTGACAAAATCGGACTGGGATAGCCCTTTGGCAGAGAAAATTCAGTTAAAGTTCAAAAAATGGTACAATGAGTTACAAGTCATGTCTGAATTTAAATTACCTCGACGAATAGGTTTTGGCGACCAAAATTCATGGTCTTTGCATGTCTTTTGCGATGCGAGTCAACAGGCGTATGCTAGCGTAATTTTCTTGAGATGTGAAGAAGAGAATGAAATTTATGTGCGGTTTGTCATGGCAAAAACTCGTGTTGCACCTCTAAAAAGAATGACAATTCCTAGGTTAGAACTAATGGCATGCGTTTTAGGTTCTCGCCTTTCTAAATATGTTGTAGAGGCAATGTCTCTCGGAGAAATTAAGACTTATTATTGGTCAGATTCTACTACTGCTTTATCGTGGATAAAGAAAAATGAGCAGTGGGGGACGTTTGTAGGTAATAGGGTGAAAGAAATTTGCTCTCTCACAGTTTCAGGTCAATGGTTTCATGTGTCGGGCCAATTAAATCCTGCAGATTTACCCTCCCGGGGATGCACTCCACGGCAAATTATAAATTCATCTTGGTGGGAGGGACCCCATTGGTTAAAAAATCCAAGGGATAGCTGGCCAATTCTTGAGATCAATCCGGATGAAAACCTAGTTAATTCGGAACGTAAGAAAAGTGCCACTTTAGTTATTACCAGTGTAAATGTTAACGAGACTAAATGGTATGAGAAATTTTCGAAATTTTCTAGAGTAGTCAGAATTTTAGCCTGGATTTATAGGTTTATTAAAAATTCCCGAAAGAGGGAAGTAAACAAAGATAAATTACTCTCCGCTTCGGAAGTACAGGAGTCTGTTCATACCCTTTGTTTTCTTATCCAGAGAGAGAGCTTTCCAAACACCACAGATTCTATAGCTGGCTTAAAAGTGATCAGAGATCAGAGTGGCCTGATTCGAGTAAAAACTAGTATAATTGAAAGAGAAGATAATTATTCATTTAAATATCCCATTCTTCTGCCTTCAAAACATTATCTTGTAAACCTCCTTATCTTGGAATATCACTTAAACAACTCCCATGCGGGCATTCAAACATTGATGACAATAGTACGAGAGCAATATTGGATAATCTCTAGCAGGCGTACTATACGTACAATTCTTAACAAATGTATACGTTGCAAACGATTCAAAGCGAAGGCCCCATCTACTGCTCCAATTCAGTTGCCTCTAGACAGAGTTAGAGATGCAGGAGTATTTGAAATTACGGGGATTGATTTGTGTGGCCCTCTGATTCTCAGAAACAAGACCAAAACCTGGGTAGTGTTATTTACATGTGGAGTGTACCGTGCAGTACATCTCGAACTAGTCACAGCTATTAGTACAGAGAATTTTCTGTTAGCTTTGAGACGATTTATAGCAAGGAGAGGCCGTCCTTCCGTGGTCTACACTGATAATGGGACAAATTTCGTCGGTACATCAGCAGCACTAAAAAAGGTGAATTGGGAAAGAATCGTCACTCACCATATGCTAACCCCGATCAAATGGAAATTCATACCTCCCACTGCAGCGTGGTGGGGTGGATGGTGGGAGAGACTAATTCGAACCACTAAGGAGCTATTGGTCAGGGTTCTAGGACGTGCAGCTGTGACATATGAAGAGATGCTCACGATCATATGCGATATTGAAGCGGTTATCAATAACCGTCCCCTTACTTATATCTCCAACGATTCCGAGGAACTTTCACCGCTGACACCCTCGATGTTCCTCCACGACAGTAAGGAGTTTGGGACACCAGATTTAGATGCTCTACACCGAGATAAACTTCTGAAACGACAACGATACTGCAAAGAACTTCGAGATCAGTTAAGAAGTAGATTCCGCAAGGAGTATCTCGGACAGTTAGTTCAAAAGGCTACAACTGACGACTGCACTATAAAGATCGGCGACGTCGTGATGATGGGTTCTGAAAACGTAAAGAGACAGAACTGGCCAATTGCTAAAGTTGAAGAACTTAAGTTGAAGAACTGCCCCAGCAGAGATGGCCGAGTAAGAGCAGTTAAATTGAAAACTGCCAATGGTTATGTAATTCGACCAGTCAGAAAACTTTATCCTCTGGAACTTTCTTCTTGTGCTAAGGACTCTATCCCAGATGTTTAACCAGATTTTGATTTACCTCCCACTAAATCAAAAGGTGGGAGGATGTTAGAACATTAATCTAATCAAGAAACTATTTATTATATCAAGGCATCTTTACATCTGTGACGTGCAATCATCTTTTATTTTATTTTTATAATTTTTGTGCTAATGCATCATTCTTTCCTCTTTTTTCAGTAAAATATAATTTTCATTCATGATATTTTGGGGTATTGCCAACTTTCTCTAAATGATAATCATTAATTGTTTATACTTTCAATTTCTAAATAATCAAGCCTGAAAAAACCCCAATTTGTTTACTTTATAAAACATATAATTGATTATATTCCTCATAATGGAGATTTATTACTTTTATAACGATTTTTGGTGATTTAATGTGTTATAATTGGGAAATTATAAGTATTATATTCACAGGATGTGGTAATTATGGTTGATGATGTAATTTTGTTAACTGTGGATCTTTATGAAAAGATTCAGTACCATTCTGGATTTGTAAGAAGTATGTTCTCTTGTGCCTTTGAATAATAAATACGAAGTTCTTTTCCCCAAAAAATGAATTTCACTGGATTATGAAGATGACAAGAATTAATTTAGTGGACACGGAAAGTGAACTACCCAGGTAAGAAGTTTATTTCTTCAAAAATATATTTAAATGTGGCTGGATAGCATCTCACTTATCTCTAGATGGAAAAATGAGGGGAATTTATTTATGATATCTGAAACGTCAGAGTCGGGTAGACTTTGATAGTTTAAATTTGTTACTTTTAGCTGTTAGTATGTAACACCAACATATGTTGGTATCACGACCTTGATTTACGATAAATCTTTTAACATATGTTAAAAGATTTATTTCTTTATTTATAATAGTAAAATAAAATCTTTGTTAAAATTTGATAAAAAAGTTTTTAAACATTTTATTAAAATATATTTTTCGATAACAACCTTGTTGAAACATAATTATTAATTTCTAAAAATTTATTTTTCTTGAAATTTATTTTTCGATGTAAATTGCATTATTTATTATATTGCAATAAACATCATAAAACACGAGAAACAAATGCTAAAATACTTGTACATTCAGTAGAAAATTTATAAACATTCTAACTATATTTTATTTATATTCATTACGGAACTAGACGGTAAACCACATGTATTTTACCTCTTTACAAAAATAGGTACTGATATTTCTAGTTTAAATAATGTATATATTTTACATTTTATTTTTATAATATTTTTTACATTGTAAAATATGCTTTGCATTCTATTCGTACTAAAAATTCACTGTTGAAGTACTCATTATAAAAACGTAGAGAAATTCGTGCAAATTGACTATATTTTCATTTCTTATTTTACATTTGCTAAAAAGAAAAAAATAATAATAATAATGTTTAAATATTAAAAGACACTGTAATGTAAAATTTTAATCGTAAAATAGCTGAATTTGTCGTATTTAATTAAATAAGTAATTGTTAATAATATTAAATTTTGCTTTTATAAAATATATTCCATTAATCATGAAAAATACAAAGCAACCGATTAAACATTTTTAAATAAAAAAAACAGAAAAATCAAACAGAAATTTTGGGGGATCGAATCCGCAACCTCCAGAATCAAGAGCAGTGCTCTAACCATTCGGCCACCAAGTTCACTTATTAATTTAACAAAATATCATTAAAATACGCTAATTAGTCAAATGAAGGACCGTGTTCATTATCATTGATTTGAATGTCAAAATCAATGATAACGAACGCAGGCCTTTCAATTTCATTCACAGTATAGACTCACTCGATATTTTAATCTCCATCGCCCGCGCGCCGCCTGATCTTCTGTTCTGAACAGCCCCAAGGAAAGGGCATGTTTACTAACATACTCTCCCATTAACCAATCTACCCACAGAGTAAAGTGGAAAATAGAGGTAAAACGCTTATGCTTGCCGTGACGCTAAAAATCTTGCTAAAAATGCAAACTTAAAGTCGGCTTCATATTACAAGCCGTTGTCATGGTTTACTGCCTCTCTATTCTTTCTCTTTAATGCACAGAGATTGTAGATTACACAGAGTAAAGAGAAAGAATAGAGAGCCAGTTAACCGTTAAAACGGCTTGCAATATGAAGCCGGTTATCGCTCAAATAATTAGGCCCAAAGAAGCCAAGCACGTGGAAGAAGGATTGGATTCATTGAAGCAACGCCTGACGTCACGGCAGATCGGCTAATGATTCAACTGATAACATCCTACCATTCCTGCAACCACAATAAAACAAAATTCTAAATGACTTTTTTTTTTTTACTTCTTTAATAAAATTGAAGATCAACTAATTCAAAACACACTATTTGCTTTTCACACCCGCGCAGAAAAAAAAAAAAAAAAAAAAAAAAAAAAAAGACTGTAGGATTTAGTATCAAGAAAAAATTTGTTTTATGTAACAAAGTGTGACAGACAAAATAGTTATTTTTAAATAAAAATAACTATCTTTTGAGATTTCATTAACACTTTTTTTTTTGTTAATGTGCAAATGAAAGCTCGCATATTTGAGTTCTAGCATATTTTCATGAAAATTAATAATATTTTGATTAAAGATTGGATTGCTTTCAATTAAAGTATTTATTTACAGTATATATGTGCATTTTTATCAATATTAACAATGCTAATCATTATCTATTAAAATATGTTTACTTTGTCACTGCTGAATACTTGATTGAATATTTGCATTTGAATTTGAAATTTCATTTATTTTGCCATATATGCAGTGTTTTTTTTTTATAATCACTAGTAGTAGCTTACTATTATTAGAAAATATTAAATATATATTTTAGTTATGTGCAATTGAAAAAATATAATTTTGTTTTGGTTTATATTTAGATATTTTGTTTTTGTTATGCAAAACATGATAAGATAAAAACTAACTTTTAATTAGTTTTTTAAATATTTTTAACACAAAAGTAATTACAAAATTTAAATGATAGCTCTAAAAAATTTGCTAGATATTTGCATTTTATACACAACACACACACATATGAATGTAATATTTAATAATTTGTTTTTCAAAATATAATCAAAGATGTTTTATTATGTAATATAATAATTCTAATTATAAAATAATTATTATAAATACCTAAAAATCCATATAATGTGAATGTAATTATGTATTCAACATGGTCATCTAAATAATGTGATTATTATACTAAAAACTAAATCCTATAAACTAAATATAATCCCAAAAATATAATAAATTATGTAATAATAAATATAAAAATAAAATAAATTGTAATCGGAATTACGATGTTTTTTAGACCTTATTTGAAGAGGGTGTAATCAGTGTGGTATACATGTAACATGCATTTATATAACAAATAAGTAATTAAAAAAACATTTTTTAGCTAAGTGTAGTATATTTAAGGCAAAGGCAGATTTGAATGCTAGCCGTAATAATTTCATTTGAACATTAGTAAAAATATATATTTAATATTTTCTAATAATAGTAAAATATCTCTGGTGATTTTTATTGGTAATTATAGAAAAACTGCATATATAGCGAAATAAATCAATTATGTAATCATCAAAGGATAGTCAGTACATTATATTAAGTTTTATCTTACACTTTTCACTAACTGATATATTTTTGAATATGAATTAGTGACAAGAGAAACATTTAATTAAGTTAATAAATTTATAATTTAATCTCTGTATGAAAAAATATATCAATATTTTAGCGATAAAATAAAATACATTAAACAGGGGGGGGGGGGTGCATCAGAATGAAACAATCCTGAATTTCTCAAAACTTATTTTTATAAATAAAATTTACATTTTTTTTTATGAGAAACAACTCAGGGATCTGTTTAGGAAAAAATTGGGTCCTTTAAAGGACCCTTCACAAAATTTCTCATTTCAAAACAGTACCCTTCACAAAATTAATTTCTCTAAAAGAGGACCCTTCACAAAATTATTTTCCCTAAAATAAGACCCTTCACAAAATTCTTTGTCTTAAAAATAGGTTTTTCACAAAAATTTTCCATCTTTAAACCGAACATTTCACAAATTAATCATTTAAAAGTAAAATCTGACCTGTCACTTTTACATACATAAAGAAAATATATGTATTTTACATCCATGTATCTTTTTAAAAATGTATAAATAAGATCCTGAATGTAACGATAATTTCAAATTCACATACTTATGTCTAGATTTTTCACAAATGTGAAAAGCTGTTCACAATTTCACAAAAACAGGACCCTGGGAAAAAAGTCTGTCACATTACCAGCTTCAACAAAGCTGTGCGATTAAGCCTAATCGTGCAACAAGGACAAAAGTAAACATATTTTAATAGATAGTGATTAACATAGTTAATACTCATAAAAATGCACATATATACTGTAAATAAGTACTTACCTTAATTGAAAGCAATCCGGTCTTTTAATAAATTAGAATTAGACGACAAGAACTTTCTGATTACGAAGCACGTTGCCGCTACAACGTGCATGGCTTACTCTCCGTCTCCTTATACTGCAGCACAAAGGAGGGAAGGGCGAATGGCCGATCTGCAAATACCTCATTCAATCCAGTGTTGCCAGTCCTGAGGCATTATCTCTAGGGGGGGCGTTGATTGAAGCATAATTTCCGTCTCCACCGCTGATCGACGATTGGGACTTTAACGCTTTCTGAAAATCAAACGCTTTTTAAGTCATTTCCAGTATTTTGGAAGATTATGAAGATTTTTAAGAAGATATGATATAAGAAATTAATATATATTAATAGATTATATAGAAGTATTAGATTATATAGAGATTAGATTATATAGAAATTAATTAGTTTATATTACTATAATATTTATTATATTACAGTTATAAATTAATTAGATTATATAGAAATTAATAGATATTATATAAGAAACCATGTTCAACCAGAAATGACTTAAGAAGCGTTCGGTTTAACAACTAATCAGAAAGCGTTAAAGTCCCAATCGTCGATCGGCGGTGGACAGGGAAATTATGCTTCATTGAACGGCGAGAGGTTTTCAAAGCAAACCGTCTGTTGTTTGGTCCGACTTTAGGGTTGCATTTTTAGCGTCACACCAAACGTAAACACCATCTCTATTTTCCTCTTTACTCTGTGAATATACCTACTACTTCTTTGAATTAGTTCTGCAATGACCCTTTCTGGTGGTGTAGACCAGGGCCGGCGCTAGACATTTTACTGACTGAGGCGAGCATTATTTTGCCGCCCCTATGCCGTGATTGTTTTTTCACCACTTTTCAAACTGTTTTAAGAATAAGTAAATTAATTTTGCTAACTATGATTTATTTAAAAGAAAACAATTATATATAAAATTAATTTACAATTAAGAAATTTAAAATAATCAAATTACTTAAAAAATTTTTGCATCTATTTTGAAAATATAACAACATCTAACTTGAAATTAAATGAATAAAAATTTTATCATATTCTAGTAATATTTACAAACAAGTTAGAAATTGTACGTTAAACGTGACATATCAGGTGCGTTCGTTTTATAACTAGTTTCACAATGTAAAAAAAAAAAATCATCCTCATTATTTCAGTGAAATGAATTATGTCGTCTGCTAGGAGGAAAATGAACATGCCTTTTCTATTTTTTTTATTAGATATGCCACGTTTACAAATGCGAATTTTTTTTTCACCATGGAGATCTTGCTTTGTGAATGATTACCTCCATGTTTTAATATTTTTATGGCTCATAATGAACGAATCTCCTGTGTTTGTTTACTCTAATGGATTGAGATATTCAGTTAACGTAATTTCCACTGAAGTTATATCTCAGAATCTATACATTGTTGATTGTAACTCATCTCTCAAGCAAACAATTTTTTTGATCGATCTTTCTAAAAATGTAACTTTTATGCCATTTTATTCGAAAAAATAATTTTTAATATAAATGGCCGCTTGGCATATGGAAAAAGATGGGGTTAGCCCGTATTTGTTTTCCTCAGTCACATGACTTGCGATTTTATTATATTAGATTACGTATGATAGAATTTAACAGAATAAAGAAAACTCTCATTAATAACTTTTTAAGTTTTGGTTCGATTTTCATAAAATTTGAAATGACTCGACAAAATTCTGCAGCGATTATATATACATTAAATTTCAAATTATTCGGTTGGGTAGTTTTTGCGCTGTTATATGCGGACAGACGGACGGACGGATCAGACGACGACCATAGATGCTACGTATTTATATAATTACGAGTGCACCTAAAAAGCATCATATCAAGAATTAAATTGACGTTTCAAAATCTCATTCGCTTCGCTTTTCCTTTGGAAAATGCATTTATTGTAAAGACGTTATGAATATTAGTAAAAAAAAAAATATAAAAAAAAATTACATCAGGTGAAGCTGAGCTTAAAGTATACATTATTAAGCAAAATATGTCAAACATTTAAAAACAATCAAATTATGTATAAAATTTGTATAAAATTTTAAGTAGCAAAATAATAATATTAATAACAAGTTATATATCTTTTTGAAACTTGCACAAAAATAAAATCCCATATTAGTAGTATTTAAAATAAAATATTTATTAAAAATAAAACAAAATTTCAAGATCTAATTTTCCTTGATTTTTCTTCGACGAAGTCATTTATTATAGTACGGAAATCAATATTATAAAGCAATCACATTATCAAGACAAAAATAGATAAACATACTAACGCAAACTACGCATCACATTCTTGAAATCAAATAGGAAAATTATGATATGAATTGAAAATTACATGGTCATTTGAAATTGTATACATGAAGATTAAATTTTACATCAGTAATATTTACAAAAACACGAGTATCAACGGTGAAATAAATAATTCAATACTAATTCGCCTTGAATTTTTTTTTTTTTTTTTTTTTTTTTTTTTTTTTTTTGCAAAATCGTTTCACCCTAATATTAGCAAATAATTGTTTTTTAATTTGCTAAAATAATTTAACTAACTGACTCGACCGGCGTTGCCCGGGCATATAAAAAATAGCACGAAGCGCGAAAAAACTACAAATCGTAATATAAAAGCGCAAAAAATATAAAAAATCACTCCATGAATTCCGAATAAACTTTAATGAAAAGAGAAAAAAATTACTATATTGGGATAGAAGATTGATGCCGGATTCCTTTTACTAATGTGGAAAAATCGCGGCGAATTGCGAAAAAAACACTAAAAGTTGCATACAAAAATCACAGAGAACAAAATATACTATTGGGCTAAGAGATTTAAAAAAAAAATATTTTACGAATGTCCACAAATCGCCGCAAAACGCTAAAAACTCTAAAAATCAAACAAAAGAATTCAAAAATTGCTGAACGAATTCCGAATAAACGTTATTGAAAAGAGGACAAAATTTTCTATATTGGGTTAAAAGATTAAAACCTGATTCCTTTTACTAATGTGGAAAAATTACCGCGAAACACAAAACCAAACTCGCTAAAAAAAAAATCGCAAAGGACAAAATTTACTACTGTATGCTAATACATTCTAACAGTAATTCTTTTCCGAAAGTCAAAAATTTGAGCGAAAAAACGTTAAAAATCGCATTCAAAATCGCTGAATACAAAATGTAATATATTGGGCCAAATGTTTGAAACCGAATTCCTTTTATGAATATCAAAAAATCGCCACGAAACGCAAAAAATGCTAAAAATTGCATTGGAAATCGCAATAAAAATCACAAAAACTTCCAAAATCGCAGAGAACAAAATTTAATATGATTCGCTAAAAGTTTGAAACTGAATTTTTTTTACGAATGTCAAAAAATTCAACAAGAAACGCGAAAACTCGAAAAAACTCATTGCATTAAAAATCACTAAAAATTCAAAAATCTCGGCGAACAAAATTCACTACATAAGGCTAAAAGTTTGAAACAGAATTCCTCTTACGAATGTCAATAAATCGCCGCAAAACGCTAAAAATTGTAGAGAACAAAATTTACTAATAGTGAACTGAAACATTGTAACAGGGATTATTCACGAATGCCAAAAAATTACCACGGAACGCGAAAAAACACTAAATATCGCTAAAAACTGTCAAAAAATTGCCATGGAACGCGGAAAAAGCAAGTTGAAAATCACATTAAAAATTCAAAAATTGCAAAGGACAAAATTTACTGTATTACGCTAAAAGTTTTATGTTAAATACCTCTTACGAATATGAAAAAATCACTGCAGCACGCGAAAAATCGCTAAAATTAAAAAATAGAGGAGGACAAAATTTACTATATTAGTCTAAAGATTTGAAACCGAATTCCTTTTAACAACGTCAAAAAATCGCCGCGAAACGGGAAAAAACTCTAAAAATCGCATAGAAAAATTCAAAAATCGTTGTACGGATTCCGAATAAACTTTATTGAAAACGGGACAAACTTTACTATATTGGGCTAAAATTTTACAACCGGAATTCTTTTACTAAGGTAAAAAAATCGCCACAAAACAACAACAACAAAATAAAAAACGCTAGAAATCTCATAAAAATTGCTAAAAATTAAAAATTCTCACAGGAGCAAATTTACTACAGTTGGCTAAAACATTTTAAAAGGAATTATTTTTCGAATGTAAAAAAATCAGCGCGAAAAGACGCTAAAAATCCCAATGAAAATCGCGGAAGACAAAATGTAATATATTAGGCTAAGTATTTGAAACCGAATTTCTTTTATGAATGTGAAGAAATCGCCGTGAAACGCCAGGAAATGCTAAAAATTATATTGAAAATCGGAAAAATTTCAAAAATCGCGTAGGACAAAATTTACTAAATTAGCAAGAAATTGCAGCAGACACTGAGAATCGCATTGAAAATTGCATTAAATACAACTAAAATCTCCAAATCCCGGAGAACAAAATTTACTATATTAGGCTAAACGTTTAAATCAGAATTAATTTCTTTAACGAATATTAAAAAATCACCGCGAAACGCAAGAGAAAAAAAATCTCGTCAAAAATCACTAATAATTCAAAAATCGTCATGAAGAAAATTGACTAAAGTGGACTAAAACATTGTAACCGGAATTCTTCAGTGAAATTATATGCAACTTCTTTGACTGTAATTATATGCAATGCACTCCGTATTTTTATTTTAAATAAGAAAAAAAAATCCCTTCTCTCTTTTTTTCTTAAGTTTCGACACATACAATATGCGAGCCAAATGCCGCCTCTCTAGGGGTGCGCCCTGAGGTGGCTGCCTCACTTGCCTCACCCCTGGCGCCGGCCGTGGTGTAGACCAATTATCCATAAACCAAAGAGATCACTTAAATTCTTGGACGATAAGGGCCATAACAACGGCCCACTACAGAGTTCAGAGAAAGATAGACATGAAATGTGTTGGTTTGGCGTGAAGCTCATAATGCAAAAAACCGGTACGATTTTTCGACAAGTCGGCCCAAACATTTGTGGCTCGCTTTGAAAACTTCTCCCCGTCCAATGAATTCAGCCCTTATTCCACGTGCTTATCTTATTTGGACCGAATGATTGAACCTTTAGTGGCAACAAGTCACGTGATATTTTCCAGTAGATACCGGGCTTGCTCATTCATTCTCATGACGTCACAAATGGTGGCTGGCCGCGATGAAAGACAAATAGAGATTGGCACAAAACGCTGGGCGCGTCGCTTTGTACCAATCGCTGGTCTCGGGACGTCATGAGAATGAATGAGCAAGCCCGGGATCTAGTGTTGCCTTGACCGTGGCTAACGAGCGTGTCTCTTTTTTCAGACCGCTTGAGTCTCGTAATGGAATCCAGCGGTCTAAGGCAAAAAGTAGTGCGGTAGCCTGTCTTTTTCGTTAGCCTCGTGCTGCACACAGAGTTCAGGGAAACATACAGATGCTGATGCTACCCATGGCCGGATTTAGGGGGGGGGGGGGGGCGTACGGAGACTGCAGCCCCGAGCCCATCATTGATTTAGGGCCCTCGGCAATGGCTCAAATATCAAAATTTCGTTTAACAAATACTTAATTTGTATTTAAAAAATAATAATAATAATTTTGCTTTTAAAATGATAACAATACTCTGAAATGATGAGAAAAAAGTCATGGTTCAAGTGTCAACATGGATCATTTTCTACTTTTGCAGTTTTAAAACGTTGCAAGTCCGATATAACGCTCTGTTGCTAAGCTGTCCTTTCAGTATTTTTACCCTGTTTTGCCTGAGACCGAAAACGGAAAAACCCCTTTATTCTAATTCTAACCTTTGCTTTGCAATCTCAACAAACATGTGCACTGCATATGTTTTCTAAGAAATTAGTAAAGAGGATCTCCCACTCTCCGACGTCGGATACTTCCGAATGTTATGGACAGTACCAAGGCTACACTAGATACCGGGCTTGCTCATTCATTATCATGACGTCACAAAAGGTGGCTGGCCGTGACCAGCGATTGGTGCAAAGCGACGAGCCCGTCGTTTTGTGCCAATCGCTGTATGTCTTTCATTTTGTCGTTTCGCTTTGTACCAATCGCTGGTAGCGGCCAGCCATTTTATAATCATCGTTGCGGTATTTTATTTTTTGTTGGCATCACTCATTTGAGATAAATCTTTCATTTCATTTATGAAAACAATGGGAGAAATTTTTTCTACCATATAAAAATTAAAATTAATTAATTAAATTTAATTGATGAATTAATATTTGAAAAAACTGTATTAACATCAATTGTCATCCAGTACAAGTTTAAAAAAATGTATTTGAACTTGAATGGATGAATAGAAAATATTTTATTAACGATTGAAAATTCCAACAAGATATATATTGTTATGAATTTTGTAAATATTTCATTCTTTTTAATTTATTTTATTTTATTATTGTGAAAATTGCAGTATTATTAATGTATTTCCTATTGAGCATCATGTAACTCAATGCTAAAGGCCTCAGGTGCTTTGCAAGAAAACAACCTTACAGCATCGGTTTTATAATGGAGTTCTATTGGAAAATCGCCAAGGAATGGGTTTATCGCCAAGTTGGCGATGATTTTGGCGACTTATTTTTGTCGCCAAATGTGGCGATATATCGCCAAATGTCGCCAAGTTGGTGACGGATTTGGCGACTTTTTGTGCAACCCCCCCTTATACCTTTACATTGGGATCCTTTCTCGTTTGGGGTACTCTATCGAGAGTTAAAGCACTTTCTGGTAATTTCTAGCATCCGAAAGCTCTGGAAAATTCTACAGTTATCTTTAAAGCCTATATAAGGGACCTCCACCAGTTCAGTTCAGTTAGTTCTCTGTCAAATGCGATTGAATACGCACGAGAGGCTTTGCATTGAGAACTGTGTTGTCTATGAGCGATTTAGTATTGAACAATACGCTATATTGTTCTGTGTGAAATTTTGCTGTGCTGTTATTAGATTTGAAGGATACTGAATATTTGTGTCTTTGAAAAGATATTGGTGTATTTATCGAACTGTTTGGAGTAAATAAAATCTGTTGATTGTTCTTATATATTGGCATCAATCCTTTCGAACCCCGAACGCACAACATTTGGTGTCAGGAGTGGGGTTGAATGTCGATCACCAGAGCAATGGAGTGTGAACTGAAACAATTATTGAAGAAATTAGCTGCAAACCTTGGCGAGTTGAAAGATGAAATGAAGAAAGATATGTCAGCTATGGATGAGAAAATGACTGCAAACCAGGCTGAAATGAAGGAAATGTCGGAAGAAATGAAGAAGGAAATGTCGGAAGAAATGAAGAAGGAAATGTCAGCGATAGATGAGAAAATGACCGCAAACCAGCCTGAAATGAAGGAGATGTCGGAAGAAATAAAGAAGGAAATGTCAGCGATAGATGAGAAAATGACCGCAAACCAGGCTGAAATGAAGGATATGTCGGAAGAAATGAAGAAGGATATGTCAACCAACCTTGGTGAGTTGAAAGAATTAATAGATAATAAAATAACATCTTTAAATGAAAGAATTGACAGCGTGGAAAACAAATTTGAAGGAAGGTTTCAAGAAATAGAAGAAAATGTTCAAATGACAGCCAAAACCGTAGAAGAAGTTCAAAAGATCTCCAAAACCGTAGAAGAAAGGATGGAGAGTGTAGAAAAGGAGTTGGAAAATGTGAAGAAACAAAAGATAACTGCCGAAAACTATCCCGAAGATGTGAAGTATCAAGCTATGCTTCCTCGGGCTTCTATTAAACTCTCGACCTATGACGGAAAATCCTCATGGCCAGTTTTTAAGACACAATTTGGGATCGTAGCGGACGCCAATGGATGGGATTCCCAGACAAAGGCTTGCCAGTTAGCTGCTTCTCTACGAGCTGATGCTGCCGACGTCCTACGGACTTTGCCTGCAAATGAACCGCTGGATTTTGAAACGCTCGTCAGTGCCTTAGAATTGCGCTTTGGCGAGAAATGCATGAAGGAATATAGCAGACTCCAGCTCAAATCTCGACAGCAGAAATCCACTGAATCCCTGCAAGAGCTTGCTACAGATGTCGAGAGACTTTCACATCTTGCTTATCCTGACTGTCCGACTGAAATTAGAAAAAGTTTAGCTCTGCAACATTTTATAGATGGTGTGCGTGACTCTGAGATCCAGAAACAAATCCGGATTGCAGATCTCAATGACTTAAAAGGGGCTTTAGTTTATGCCCTGAAATTCGAAGCAGCCCAGCAAGCTACAAGGAAAGGTCGGCACTTTGTACGAGTAGCCAACATGCCTGAGACGTCGGATAGAGCTGTGGAGCGTTTACAGCAGCAGGTGAAGGACATGATGAGATAGATGAACTCCTTGATGGACAACAAATCTGGCAGAAAGATCAAGTGCTGGAAATGCGGTGGAGAAGGCCATATTCAAAGAAACTGCATAAAACGACTCAGCACAGAAGGTAATAGCTCCCCACGAACGATGGAGCAGGAAAACTAATTAATGGCCATCTCGCGGGGCGGAGGTTGCCAGATTTTGAGAAGCCCCATTATCAAGTGTGTCAAATTTCTGCAAGAAGTTGCGGCAAAAACGGAGTTTTTATAGTCGGGCGTGTGAATGATTTGCCCTGTAATTTGATCATCGATACAGGAGCCAATGTGACCATCATCCGGAAAGATCTAGCTCAGCGGCTAAAAGAAAAACTCCTCTGGACTCCGCCCCGTGTTATCCTTCAAACCATGACAGGGGATAAGATCGACATACATGGAAGAATGAAATTGAAAATAAAGTTTGGGAACGCCTCTTACCATCATACAGTCTATGTGGCCGATATTTCAGACCCTTTTATACTCGGACTGGACTTTTTAAACAAGCATGGATTTACACTGGACTTTAAGAATAATGAGTTACGCTCTGCTCAAGCAGATGTCACTAGTTTCAAACTTGGAAATGAGTCCGGGTCTATTCAACGGATCACAGCCAAGGCAGATGTTATCATCCCTCCTCGGACCGAAATGATGATACCTGGATTAACTGAGAACGAAAGTAGTTTTCAATGTGGCTTGGTTGGATATCCTGAAAAGAGCCCAAAAGGAGTGCTAATAGCATCAGCGCTGATAGATCTGTCGAGAGATGTGATACCCGTGAGGATGGCGAATGTAAGTGAAAAGTCCAGAATTATCCAGAAGGGTGAAGTGTCCAGCGAACCTACCTGTGCTCCAGTCACCTGTGTTTGCAAAGACCCGAGCTTGACGTTGTCGGAGCCGCCTACAAGTTTAACACCTGAAATTGGACGAAATGAGAATTTATCTCCTGAGCAGAGACATGCCGCAGAAAGACTGTTCCAGGAATTTACGGATGTGTTTTCACAAAACGAGAATGATATAGGTCGCACTTCTGTGACACGTCATAGAATTGATACTGCCGACCATCCACCGATTAAACAGCATCCAAGACGCTTGCCGTTTGCAAAACAAGAAGAGGTTTCTAAGCTCTTACGAGAGATGTAGGATAGTGACATCATGGAACCGTCATCAAGTCCGTGGGTCTCTCCCATCGTGTTGGTCCGAAAGAAAGATGGCTCCACAAGATTTTGTGTGGATTATCGTAAACTTAACGATATCACGAAGAAGGACAGCTATCCTCTACCAAGAATAGACGACACGCTAGATACTCTTTCAGGACATAAATGGTTTTCCACACTGGATTTGAAGAGTGGATATTGGCAAGTAGATATCCATCCTGATGACAAAGAGAAGACCGCATTTACTACTGGACAAGGACTTTGGCAATTTAAAGTTATGCCGTTCGGGATCTGCAATGCTCCAGCAACGTTCGAGCGCCTCATGGAGACAGTGTTAAAAGGTCTGACTTTTGAAGCTTGTCTCATCTACCTAGACGACGTCATCATTGGTGGCCGCACATTTGAAGAACATCTAGAAAATATTCGAAAGGTGTTAACGAAGCTAAGAGCGGCGAATTTAAAGCTGAACCCTTTGAAATGCAAATTCTTCCAACGGGAAGTAAATTATCTAGGACACATCATTTCAGCTGAAGGTGTTCGAACAGATCCTGAAAAAGTGTCCGCAGTAAAGAACTGGAAGCGTCCGGAAAATGTCCATCAGTTGCGAAGCTTTCTGGGACTATGCACTTATTACAGAAAGTTTGTCCAGGGGTTCTCCAACATCGCAAGACCATTGCATAGGCTCACTGAAAGCAAGCAGAAGTTTCTATGGACATAAGAATGCGAGAATTCCTTCCAGCGGCTGAAAGAAGCTCTCACATCCTCTCCAGTCCTTACCTATCCGCACCCCGAGAAACAGTTCATTGTGGACACGGATGCCAGTCACGAAAGTGTCGGCGCTGTACTTTCCCAAGAAATAGATGGCCAAGAACGAGTCGTAGCATACTGGAGCAAATGTTTATCGAAACCAGAGCGGAATTATTGCGTCACTCGTAAGAAGTTATTAGCTATAGTGAAAGCCATAGAACACTTCCATCACTATCTCTATGGCAGGAAATTTCTCCTTCGTACTGATCACGCATCCCTAACATGGCTAATGAATTTTAAGAACCCAGAGGGCCAAGTAGCCAGATGGATACAACGGCTCCAGGAATACGACTTTGACATCAGGCATCGCAAAGGCTCATCGCATGGAAACGCCGATGCCCTATCAAGAAGACCGTGTCCCGAGAGCTGTCGCTATTGTTCCAGAGCGGAGAGCAAGTATAATCCCGAATATGTCATACGCCAGACGAAGACTTCACTATTGACGCCACCAGATCCCTGGAGTGATGAGAAGATTCGAGAAGATCAAATGGCAGACTCTGAGATCAAACCAATCTTGGAGTTATTAGAATCTTCTTGCACGAAGCCCAGTTGGAAAGACATCTCGACTTACAGTCCTACGACGAAGCAATATTGGGATCTTTGGAACTCTCTCCACGTCAGGAATGGTGTCCTGTTCCGAAAATTCGAATCGGAAGATGGGAAGACATCTCGGTGGCAGATGGTACTTCCTCGATCCCGAATACCAGAGGTCCTCAAGGAATTACATGGCAGTCCCACTGGTGGCCATTTTGGAGTCATGAAAACATTACATAGAGTCCGAGAGCGCTTCTTCTGGGGAAAAGCGAGAGCTGACGTCGAACGATGGTGCAAATCTTGCGATGCATGTGCAGCTCGAAAAGGACCAAAGAAACGTAGCCGAGGAAGACTACATCTCTACAATGTAGGAGCACCTTTCGAACGCATCGCCCTTGACATCCTAGGCCCTCTGCCAAGAAGTGCTGATGGCAACAAATACCTCCTTGTTGTCATGGACTATTTCACGAAATGGCCTGAAGTTTATGCCATCCCTGATCAAGAAGCTTCTACGGTTGCGGATGCCTTGGTACACCAGTGGATATCAAGGTATGGAGTCCCCCTTCAAATGCATTCTGACCAGGGGAGAAATTTCATCTCTGTTGTGATTGAGGGTCTCTGTCAACTTATCGGAATGGACAAAACTAGGACGACGCCTTTACATCCACAATCGGATGGCATGGTTGAGAGATTTAATCGTACCATCCTTAACATTCTCTCACTGCTAGTCTCAAGAAACCAACAAGACTGGGACCAAAAACTTCGCTTGTTTCTTCTCGCCTATCGCAGCGCCGTCCATGAAACAACCGGCTATTCCCCGTCTCAGATGCTTTTCGGTCGTGATCTTCGTCTACCTTGTGATCTGATTTTTGGTCGTCCTCCAGATGCGCCTTCATCGCCAGAGGGATACGTGCAGAATCTCCAGGCACGATTTGAAGACGTCCACAACTTGGTTCGAGAGCGGATCAATATACAGACGGAGAAGATGAAGACCAGGTACGACACGAAAGCCACGGGACATCAATTCAAAGAAGGTGACAAGGTTTGGTTTTATAATCCGACTCGACGTAAAGGACTTTCTCCCAAACTGCAATCGCTCTGGTACGGTCCTTATACAGTCCTAAACAGACTGAACGATGTCGTAATTCGGATCCGAAAGTCACCAAGTGCGAAGCCTAGAGTCGTTCATTACGACAGGCTGGCTCCATACTATGGCCATAGTACTTAGTTCATTGATTGTAAATAGTGTAATGTAAATAATGTAAATTAGTATGACCATGGTCTTGTATATAAGTTAATGTAATAATTTCTTTTGCTTAGCATTATCATTATTAATGTTATTATTATTTAAATACTTGTATGTAATGATGTCTAAGCTTTAATTTAATTTAATTTAATTTTTTTTTTAAACAAGTGTATATTTTGTATAATTCAGCATTATGAATGTGTTTAATTGTTATTTTCCATGTTTGCTTTAAGTGCTTTGAATAGTATAGCATTTGTTGGTAACGGGTTTGCTTTCCGATCAAAGGTTGAACTGCCCGGGACGTGCAGTCCTTGAGAGGGGGGCAATGTTATGAATTTTGTAAATATTTCATTCTTTTTAATTTATTTTATTTTATTATTGTGAAAATTGCAGTATTATTAATGTATTTCCTATTGAGCATCATGTAACTCAATGCTAAAGGCCTCAGGTGCTTTGCAAGAAAACAACCTTACAGCATCGGTTTTATAATGGAGTTCTATTGGAAAATCGCCAAGGAATGGGTTTATCGCCAAGTTGGCGATGGTTTTGGCGACTTATTTTTGTCGCCAAATGTGGCGATATATCGCCAAGTTGGTGACGGATTTGGCGACTTTTTGTGCAACCCCCCCCTTATACCTTTACATTGGGATCCTTTCTCGTTTGGGGTACTCTATCGAGAGTTAAAGCACTTTCTGGTAATTTCTAGCATCCGAAAGCTCTGGAAAATTCTACAGTTATCTTTAAAGCCTATATAAGGGACCTCCACCAGTTCAGTTCAGTTAGTTCTCTGTCAAATGCGATTGAATACGCACGAGAGGCTTTGCATTGAGAACTGTGTTTTCTATGAGCGATTTAGTATTTAACAATACGCTATATTGTTCTGTGTGAAATTTTGCTGTGCTGTTATTAGATTTGAAGAATACTGAATATTTGTGTCTTTGAAAAGATATTGGTGTATTTATCGAACTGTTTGGAGTAAATAAAATCTGTTGATTGTTCTTATATATTGGCATCAATCCTTTCGAACCCCGAACGCACAACAATATATATATATATATATAGAGTGTGAGCTAGTAGTAGGAATTTTAAAAAATCATACCTAGTTTCGTGCATATAATGTGAATCTCGCACCCTATTTAAAATTTTCATCTAATGACAGATTTTAAATATCGAAAATTATGTTGAAAAGAGTGAAGAAAAAAGTTACTTTATAGCTTATAACCAATGTGTCATACACATAGCATTAGCCCTCTTCTTTTTCTTTGATGCCAGGCTTTTATATTCTGGCCGAAAGCACATCTTCAAAGGCTACTGGACACTGATAATGCATTAATTTACTTTCGCTCATCCGTTATCTTTTAAACGGTGTTCACCAGATATAGTGGCTCGTCATTTAAAATACAACGGTGGCTGGATACAAATGGCTCCAAGTCTCTTTGGCCACAATGTTTACAGAATGTGGCCGCAGATCTTGTGTTTGTTGGGATACTACCTTTTTGTATACTTTTGGGATACTACCTAATGTGTACTTGGGAATTGAGTAGTTTTTGCATGTCATTAGTCAGTTTCCTCTACTAGAAATATAGTTTTTTTGGATGCTATCAATTCCCAGGTAATTATTTTCATGTTCAACAAACGTGATAAATTAAAATCATTGATGGATTCTATTCCATTCTTTCGAATTCGAATCAAAACTAATCTAAGTAAAATGATAAATATATTCTAAAATCTTACGTGTGGTTCAGTGTAAACTAATCTAGTAAACTAACCTAAGCTAATCAAATTCATTTACGGCACAAATGACATTTAATAACATTTAAATACATAAAAGAATATTAGCGCCAAGTATTCGACGCAACAAATCTAGAAATCTACATATCAACAGAACAATTATTTCGCTTCAGTTCACATGAAAATATGAGTTCAAACTACGTATGCGCTGGCTAAATAGTTGTTTCACGAATTAGCCGGAACATCCCGCCCGGCGTTGGACGGCTGTCCAACATTATCATAAAATGGCAAAGGCACTACTCTAGTAATGTTTCTACGTAATATACCTGTGGATGTCTTCAGATCGATGACGCGAACAAGTCCATCATCACCTTTATAGGTTTTCAAAATTCGAGCTAATTTCCAATCTATAAACTTGTCATTTCTATCTTAACAAGACCAGCTGACCAACTTCAAGATTTTGTGAAGGTTTTTTCCATTTACTGCGGACTTGGAGTTCATTCAAGTATTCACGGCTCCAGCGCTGCCAAAACTGCATTTTTAATCTTTGAATCAGTGTCCACCTAGAAGAAAATGGTAAAGAATCTAAAACATCATTATTTTCATGAGTACTTAAGAGAGGACCTCCAATAAGGAAGTGACCAGGTGTTAGTGGTTGCAAATCATTAATATCTGCAGACAAGGGCGTTAACGGACGTGAATTCATAACTGCCTCAATTTGTGTCACGAGTGTTGTCAGTTCTTCAAAATTCAAGACAGAAGATTTAGTTATCTTCAACAGGATTCGCTTCATTGTTTTGATATTCGATTCCCATAGTCCGCCGAAATGTGGAGATGCAGGGGGTATAAAATTCCATTGTATTCCTTCTTCTTCACTAAATCGCTGAATTTCATCCGAAGCACAAATTTGATAAAAGGATTTCAAAAGAGCACAAGTACCCTCAAAATTTGTGGCATTATCACTCCATATAATGGAAGGTTTAGATCGTCAAGCAACAAATCTTCTTAAACAGGCTAAAAATGCTTCTGTGGTCAAGTCTGAAACAACTTCCAAATGAACGGCTTTGGTCGAAAAGCAGATGAATATAGCAATGTATGCCTTTAGTGTTATTTTTGATCTTTTTAAGTTAGGCTTTGTTATAATAGGACCGGCTAAATCCACGCCTGTCTTCTCAAATGGTCTAGAGGGTATGATTCTATCACGGGGCAAGTCACCCATCATTTGTTGAATAGTTTGATGCTTTGTTCGAAGACAAGTCATACATCTATTTATAATTCGTCTTACTTGGTTCTGACCACATGGTATCCAATAAAACTGTCTTAATAAAGAAAGAGTGGTCTGAGTACCTGAATGTAGAAACCTTTTATGATAATATTCAATCAATAGGTCGGTGAAATAGTGAGACTTTGGTAACAGTATTTGGTGTTTCTGAGATTCTGATACATTAGAAAACTTCAGTCTTCCACCGATCCTTAACAGTTCATCTGTATCTAAAAACACATTTAAATTCAAGATCTTACTGTTGTTTGGTAGAGGGCGTTTTCCTTTTAAACATCGAATTTCCGTTTGAAATGTGGAATTTTGTACAATCTTTATTAGTTTTTTCGTTGCATTTTGTAACTCAGAAGTATCTAAATAATCCCGTTTCTTAATTTTTGGTTCTGGTTTATAGTTATTCAGAAATCTCAAGCACCATGCAGTAACTCTTATTAATTTCATAAAAGAAGAATATCGATTAATTAAATCAGTGTTTCCTTCATTTTTATCTACAATAGTTGATTTCACAGCAGTGTTTTTCTTTAGTTCTAACTGATCCTTAACTTCAGAAATATCTAATTTATCAAATGGTTTTTCGAATTTTGGCCAAAGAGATCTGTCCTGTTTTAACCATTGGGGACCTTGCCACCAAAGATGATTATCTTTCAATTCTGAAACTTTCAAACCTCTAGTAACTAGATCGGCGGGATTATCTTGTCCAGGACAATGAAACCAACTAAGTGGATCACTAAGCTCTTTTATTTCTTTTATTCGGTTTCTGACGAACATTTTAAATCTCTCTGACTCTCCTCTAATCCAGTAGAAAGTAATAGTCGAGTCAGTCCAAAAGTAGTAAGTTGCAGGAAAAGATAAGTTTTTAGCCATTTTATGAGAAAGTCTAGCAGACAAAACTGCTCCCAACAGCTCTAAGCGAGATATAGAAACAGTTTTTAATGGGGCCACTCTACTTTGCATTTTCGCTGCAATAAAGCTGGTAACAACATTCTTGTTTTTTAATACTGCTCTAAGGTACACTACTGTACCATATGATTTGTTTGAAGTGTCTGAAAAACTGTGTTACTCAAAATAATCAACTTCTTCGATGGCAATATCTGCCAAATAATATCTGGGAACACTAATACTATTCAGTTCTTTAATTTCCTCGAACCATTCATTCTACAAAATATCCAATTGTTTGGGTAGATTTTCATCCCAGTCAAGTCCTAAACACCAAACTTCTTGGATTAAACATTTAATTCTAATAGTATAAGGACTAATAAAACCAATTGGGTCGAAAATACGACCGACAGTCTGCAATAGATAACGTTTAGTACTAAGTTTTTTCGACAGGAATTTTTCTAAGTTTTGAGTTTTAAATGAAAACTTATCACTGTTTGGATCCAAGCAACCCCTAAAACCTTTGAAGGTATTAAATGCTGATTACTAAGATTTAAGTTATCTGTTACTTCATCAACGTGTAAATCATGTGCTTCCCATTTTTCACATAATTCTAATGAGTTTGTTTTCCATTTCCTAAAAGTCATACTGGTATCTTGAAATATTTTAAAGGCTTCTTTACTTAATTTAAATGCGTAATCAACATCACTTTCACTAGTAATCAGGTCATCAACGTATAACGATGAATTTAAAATAACAAAAGATTCAGGAAATGTTGTTACATACCTTTGTAAGTGATGTTTGATAGTAGCTGCCAGAAGGAAGGGGCTTGACTTCACACCAAAGAGAACTCTTGTTAATCTGAAGATCTTAAATTGCTTACCTGGATCTTTAACCCATGGCTCATCATCCCAAAAAAATCTTGTAAAGTCCTTGTCTTGTTCATCGATCTCGATCAGCAAAAATGCTTGTTGTATGTCTGCAGTAATTGCTACAGGAAAATTTCTAAATTTGATTAAAAGGCTGAACAGTTCAGGGATAAGATTTAATTCAGTATATAAACAATCGTTTAGTGAAAGTTCACCTTTAGCATGGGCGCTTGCGTCGAATACGATTCTGACTTTGCTAGTCGACTTATCCTCACGAATTACTGCTCTGTGGGGTAAGTAAAATGTGTTTGCTTCCGATGTGTTGTTCTCAACAGGTTCAATAATATTCTCTTCTAAATAACTATCTAAAATAGCTTTATATTCTGAGAATAACAAAGGATCGTTTGTAAAATTTGTTCTCAATTTCAAAAATGTGTCTGTATGCCACTTCGCGATTATTATTAAGAGACATTTTCAAATTAGACTTCCATGGAAATTTAACTTTGTACCGATTATCTTTAAAAACTATGCTTGATAGAAATTCAGTCATAATTTCTTCATCTACATTACTAACATCTTTAGTTTCAGATTCAATTCCTAAGCTTTCTAATTGCCAAAAATTTCTGATTTGATCCGATATATATTTTTCTTCAACTATAATTTTCATGCTAAACAATTCGTTGGCTGACCCCATGTAACCCTGTAAACACCAGCCAAAAAGGGTTTCAGTAGCTACGAGTTTATCTTTTAATCTTTTAATTCTACCAGTTGCAACATTATAATAATTATCTGATCCAATTAACACTGCAATTTTATTATTATTACATTCGTAACTGTCAGCTAGTTGTAACCCTTTTAATTTACTATAAGTTTTACGAATGTGGGTAAGCAAGCAGCTGAAATTTGATCTGTCTCAACTTCAATATTTAAAGATGGATCATCTCTATTTTCTAGTTTTACTTTTACTACATTATACGTTTTCTCAGTTGCCTTTTCGGCTCCAAAAGCATAAACAGATAAAGTTTCTGTTCTAATAACAGGTAAATTTAAATTTTGTGAAACAACGCGAATTATGAATGTTCTCATACTACCATTACCCAATGAAATACGAACTGGTTCAGTTTTATTATCTTTCGGATCCTTTGCCATCACGGAACAAGTTTGCAAAAAACTGTTGCATTGTGTGTTTTCATTTTGTACATTATTAGTGGAACTGTTATCACAATGTGAAACAGATACGACACTCTTATCCGTATTTAGCTTTAAATCATTTTCGAGTTGGAAACAAATGGCCCTACTATGTTTTTTGTTTCAAATATCACACATTTTAGTTTTTTCACACTCTTTTATTCTGTGTTTGGCCTGTAAACATAAAAAGCATCTTCCCTGCCTTTTTAATATTTCTTTTTTCTGATCTATAGTCAAAGATTGACACATTTCACTATTATGATCAATACTATTACAGAATAAACACGAATTCTTATTTACAGAAGTCATTAATTCAGTAGCTGAAACATTATTTTGTTTAAATCCTTTCGTACTATATTGCAATCTCGGTTTATATTTTGATTGTTTGTCAATAAATTTTGATCTATGTTCAATTTTATTATCACTGGAAAATGATTTTTTTAACATCTAAATCATGGATAGTTAATACCCTTTCTCTACTTTCAACTTCGTTTTTAAGAAAACTCATGAGATTTTCTATATTCCCCATTTCTCCATCATTTAACTTCCGATTGAATTCTAAAGTCAAATCCGGAGGTATTAATTTAAGTAATATTGGACAAAGTAATCCACTGTATGTATCTGATTTTACACCTAGTGACTCTAAATTACGAATTTGTACTAGACATTTATCATACAGATTTCTTAAACCCCGAGTGTCAGAAGAACTTTTCAGATATTCCATATAATAAATTATTCAAATGAGCATGTACGAGCATATCATGTCTACAAAATCTTTCTTTCAAAAGGGATACGGCCGTTGCATAATTTTTTTCCGTTAGACTGAATCCACTTATTGTGTTTGCAGCCGTTCCCGAAACTAAACTTTTCAAATAACTAAATTTCTCAATATCTGACAGACCTGTGTTTTTATCTATGGCTGTTTCGAATGTGTTCCAAAATTCCATAAATTTATCAGGTTCACCAAAAAACCTATTTATTTGTAATTTTGGAAGCTTTACTTTTTTTAGTTCGGTAGTAGCATGATCTGCTCGCACTGGATAAACATTGTTAACATAAGCATTGTTAGCATTAGAGCATAAGATTTTTATCTTAAAGTTCAGTTTTGATCTATATGATATTATTTTTTGATCATACAAGTCACAATTTAAAATTTCGTTTTCAATATGTTTAGCATTAATCGTAGTTACAATGGTGTTATCAAGTTCCTTAATAGTTTTATATTTTTCATTCAATTTATCAAGAAGTTCTTCTAATTCTTGTACAGAATATTCTGTATTAGTTGAATATTGATCGATACTTTCAAATATTTTATTGAGAAGATTCAGATGCGTATCACGCATTTTCGTTTCTTTATTTTCAGACATTTTCAAAACAAAATGTAATCATAAAAAGAAACTCACCGATTTCCAGTCAAACAAAAAATAATTTAGTACTTGGTATTACGCAATCACTGTCCAAACGAAGTTATCATAATCATATTTTCAAGGCCGCTTACACCAAAAATGATGGATTCTATTCCATTCTTTCGAATTCGAATCAAAACTAATCTAAGTAAAATGATAAATATATTCTAAAATCTTACGTGTGGTTCAGTGTAAACTAATCTAGTAAACTAATCTAAGCTAATCAAAATCATTTACGGCACAAATGACATTTAATAACAATAAAACACATAAAAGAATATTAGCGCCAAGTATTCGACGCAACAAATCTAGAAATCTACATATCAACAGAACAATTATTTCGCTTCAGTTCACATGAAAATATGAGTTCAAACTACGCATGCGCTGGCTAAATAGTTGTTTCACGAATTAGCCGGAACAATCATTAACATTGACATTAAAATTAACAGCATTAACATTAACATTAAAATGAACATTATTTTGTAACTCTTGCATGTATGAATTCTGTTACGCAGAAGTTCTGCAGAAAATGTTTAATTGAGAGTTAATAGCACCCGAAAAACCGATATTTTGGATTGAGTAAACTGATTAATACGTTGTAAAAACTTCTCGGAAACGTTTCCGAAAATTGCAGGCAGCAAAGCATACTTTTTTTTCAAAAATTCTTCTTTAAATCGCGTACATTTATTTGTATAAGAGGCTTCTAAAAATAAAGGAACGCTTTTTGGAATCGTTGGCAACTCGGAAGAGGTTATATTATATATTTTCGCAAACCTTAAGAAAATTAAAGTTTGATTAAGATACACTGCCTTCTTTTACAGTGTATTCAGATAAGTTAAAAAAACCTTTTTGCTACTATCGCTTGATGAAGAGAGCGGATAACTAATTGCTCTCGAAACTATGGTCGTGTTCTTTACTCATTATACGGAGAAAAAAAGAAAATCTTGTTCTATATAAGTAATGTCCAATCACAGAAAAGGAAAATCTAGTTCTGTATAAGTAATGTCAAATCACAGAAAAAGAAAATATCGAGAGTTATCTTTTGAAATATGAAAGAAGATACAGAAAATTAATTAAACACCAATGGGTGAAAATATTTGTTTTTTAATTTTATAGCTTCTACAGCAGACGTCCCTCATCCCGGAGAGTGTATCAGTGTTCTATTTGCGTTAGTGAGGACATAGTTGATCATGGGGTAACATGTTGAAGATTTTTTCCATTGCAGACCAATATAATCCAAGTCTTCTTTATAATCTAAATCTTCTGGGGGAAGGACGGTGCTCTCCATTCCTTAGAACCATTTGAATTCACTTGTTCTGTAATAAATTAAATGAAATTTAATACCCAAAGTTGCATGCAGATCTTTTGAAACAAATATGGGGATTTGCGACTTAGAAATTTAAAGCTTGCGCTAATCTTAATAAACAAGGTGTTATATCCTTCGAAATCGATTCCGAAAGTTAAAGTACCTTTATTCAAAAAATCTCCAACTGAAATCGGTAAAGTAAAAAATAGCCATATTAGGGATCGACTTCAGCTATTCTATGCAAAATAAATCGTTTAAAAATATTCAAATTTAAACAAGAAATTCGAAAACAACCTGCCCATAGGTTTAACATTAGCGAGCGGGTGTTTTCAAGTGAGTGAAGAGTCCCCTTAATTAGTTTGAGTGTTCTATTTTTTTCTTTTTCTCGATTGTATATATTGGTCACATCTGTAAAAAAAATCTGTAGGATATGATTTATCTATATTATAAAGAACAAATGTGCCCGTGCGTAACGCTGACGTCATTTTGCGAATGGCAACACTTGACGATGAAATTTCAGTTTTGCGATTTTTGCTATTACAATTTTTTAATTTCTAAGTATCGCATATTTTTAATTTTTACACCGTTATATAGGAAAAAAAATCTGCTTTCAAATGCAATTTGTTTGAAAACTGTATCGGAATTTACTCATTTATTATAACATTTAAATTACATTTCAAGAATGATTTTTTTTTTTTTTTAATCTATATTTATCGGTTGCAGACGATTACAAAATATTAATCCGTTTGTACTTTAAACACTATAAAAAGTTCAGCATTTGTTTCCATCTAATATTCAGTAACGAAATTAAAACTTCATTAAGCAATAAATAAAATAGTATCGATAAAACACGAATTTAACAGACCTGTAATTGAAATAAACGCTTAAAACCGTTGAAATTATCAGAATAAAAAAAATCTGCTGTAGATAACGAAATTTTTAGGGATTTCTTCGGCTATTAATTTCTGGCACGAGGGTGATATGAAATTACTGCTTTCAATAAATTTCAAAATTTTATTTGAATAAATAATTGACATAGTTCATGTAAAAATGCTCTTTGGTGTTAGGGTTTCAATAATAATAATAAAAAAAATAAATGCTATTCAAACATATTCTCTATCCCGGGAAGTCCTGGTTAGGTGCCCTAGTATCTTTAATGTTTTTACAGTTAGAAACTTGAAAGTTTTATAGTTAGTACAATGATTTACAGTTAGACTTTTATACTTTTAAAACACTTTATTTTTTAATATTTTACTCTAAAAAGAGTACACAATTATCTTTATGCTGTTTTCCAAATAATCCAAGTAATAAGTTTTGAAAGCTTAATTTCATATTTTTAACAAATTTTAACAATTTTAGTAAACTTTTGTTACAGGAAACAAATGGAATCAAAATGCATCTGAAAAATCATGCTAATAAAATTTTCCACCGGCATCTAGTTATGTAGTGGAAATATAAATACAATACATTATATTTCAAATATTTTTCTTTAGCAAAGAATTTGAACAAATCAATGAAAAAAAAAGTTGTTTATTTTTAAAATTTAAACCAAAATGTTTACATTGTATATTACATATGGGTAGAGACTGTTATATTACCGCGTCAGTAGATGGAAGCACCAAAGAGTGTATAGTAATTGTTATCTTACTATGTCAATAGATGGCAGCATCATGAAATGTTTTTAAATTGCTATCTAAGTTTTAGATGGGCTACCTGCATAATAAAAGTTGTTACAATTATCCTCCATCGCATTTCGTTAATGATCTTATTTTCATATCATTTTCATTAATTTCGATATTTTAGAACATTATTATTGATAATAATAATAATAATAAAACATGTACTGTTCTAATACGTTACAGGGAAAGGGATATGGTATTGATGTAGTTACTTCCTGAAAAATATAAGTTGAGAATAGAGGTACTAATCTATCAACAACAAATATAAATACACATTAACAAATTGCAATTTGATATAGAATAACTATAATAGAATAACAAAATATAGAATGAAAAGGATAATTCTAGATGAGGAATATAATACAACAGCATAGAAGAAAATAAAAATAAAAATACTAGATATAGTAACTATAACACGTATATTATTATTTATTTATCAGCAACTGCAGAGCGTGATTAAAGAAAAAAACTGGATAACTTTTAAAGATGTTAGTGTATATTACAATAGGCAATTTTTGTATAGGAAATTAGGATCAAAATCTGTTTATACAGACAAAAATCGAAGAATAATTTAGATATTACACAGAAATTTGAAATAGGCTGACCTTTCCTTATGTGAAATGTAAGGATATCACGGGAAATGACAGAAGTGGCTACCATTCTTATCCAAATAACGCTGAACTAGACACTCCGTATTTCCGACTGTAATCCACTGTTCATACGGTTTCACTCACCGAAATGCTTAACACTTCTATCGCTTTCCGCGACATCATTGAATTTCACACAAAGTAAGCAAGGTATGTCTGTTGAAAGTTGATTTCAAATATTTTAAATATAATTAAAGGGGTGAAAGACAGTTATGTTCGAATTGGAGTGAAACACCCTGTATTTTTGAGTAAAAAAATTGGATTACAGCTCTGATTTCCCATACAAAAATTCTTAGTTTTGGTGTGCACTATCACTAGAGGCGTGCATCGGGTCGTGTAATCCGTAATCATTTGAATCCGACCAGACCTGTGGTTCGGGTCAGGCCGGTTGACGCTAATTTTTTTCGTTGCGGGTTGGGTCTACTTTAAATGTTTCGGGTTTGGGTTGTTCCAATTTTATAAAGGAAAATCCTACATATTTTTTAAATGAAAAAAAAAAAAAACTATATATTTGAGTATTAATCAGTGTATGTGTTCATTTTTATATAAAAACGATAAAATTGATATTAGAGATATAATTGTAGACTACTTTATTAACCCCTTGCCTGTTCGGGCAACGCAAATCCGCCAATTTTGGAATGCCCGACCTGAATTCGGGCAAGAGAAAAATCGGTGTTTCAATTCCGTGAAGTTCGTCCAATGCTTAGAAACAAAGCAAATAAACTTTTAACTTGCGAAAAATTTATATGACTGCCTGTCAAACATAATGTGGTTTGAATGAAATTCGGGAAAAACTGCAAAATTATAAAAATCCGACAAATGGCGCGAAACTGCCGAACTTTTCGCTGTTAAGGTATCGCCATCTATTGGGGAAAAATGGTAAATGACATATTATGCATTGGACGGACTGAGTTCGGGCTTTACGGAATTGAAACACCGATTTTATCTCTTGCCCGAACTCAGACCGGGCATTCAAAAACGGGCGCATCTGCGTTGCCCGATACAAAATGTAATACATTTCAGTAATTTGGGACACAACTTAATTAGGGTAGTGGTTTAATTAGGATAAAATATCAAGAACAAAATAGAGTCAAATCAGTAAATTTATACTTCTGATAATTGAAGCAGCCGCTTTATTTTGGCAAATCGTTTAGACCCGATGTGTTACCAGAATTTAGTACAATTTACAATAATTATGAAATTAATATTCGGAAAAAATATGTAGTGTAACCTATAAAAAGTTTAACAGAAAGAGAAGAACTTTCTAGAAGCAACAAAAAGTTTAACCCTTTCAGGGGCAAGCACTTGTGCTCCTGTAACGTTGAATTCCCACCGGAATTTAGGAAAGAATTTACTTCAAAATAAGAATAAGCAATTTTTCAACTTTTTCTCGTCAAAGTTAAAAAAGTAAAATTTAATTAAAAGTTTCTGGTTTGAATCGGATTAAAATTAGGTGGTATATAATATATACCACCGCCCCTTAAAGGGTTAACAGAAAGAGACAGAAACTTTCTTGAAGCTTTAAATATGTGAATCTGAAATCTTGTAGCCTTTTTAGTTGTAGTCTGATTTGTAAGTAAATGAAATGTTTCTGAAATTTGTCTTAAGGGATTACAGCTTTTCCACTAAAACATAGCTAGCAAATGATGCTTTTTCTCAATTTCTTTTATTTCTAGACTGAAGCAAAAATTAAAGCGAACGATATCGCGAAGGGATATATCACGGCGTTAAAACAATTTCTTTCGCTTTATCGAACATAGGCGAAGGCTTTAGATGTAAAAAATGAAGTTGAAGCCTCTCAGAGGTAGACTCTTTAGTAAGTAATTGATATCTATACTTTTTTTCCCCTTTTCATCTGAATGACAACTGCTGGACAGTATGCTAATGCATTTGCGAGAAACTCTTTGATTTCTAATAGAAACAAGTGATACCGTAAAAGTGCAGGAGATTTTTCATCCTGAATGGATCTTTTTGATTGATAAGCTATTTACAACGAATTGACACTGTTGAATATATAGGACACGCATAAAAACTTTGTGAATTAGAAGTGTCTAGAAACATTTCCACTGCGAGATGTAAACTTTCTGTCGTTAATTTGATGAGATCCTTGATGTGCATTAAGTTCGATTTCTTTGGATCAAAATTTTTGATTTCTTTTTCCGGTACTTCTTCATTATCCCGTCGACCACTTTTCATAACAATAAACTATCGGCAAACTGTAATGTCAAATAAACAAATGGAAGAATGTTGTCATTGGAATATAAAATAAATAAATAAATAAATAAATTACAAGAAATTCGGAAAAGCCCCACTCACCAAAGTGCCAACGATCGGTAAGTTTAAACAATAATATTTATAGTACTAAAAAGAGAAAAAATTCTTCGTTATTTATTTATTTACATTATTTTTCGGCTGGTGAATAACTGTTTGTGACGTCAGTTGAAACTAATCTCTTGTACGTAACTGTGCATCGCAACATTTTTTCAATGCTTTTTCTCTTCTAATATCATGACACTGCCGTTTATGGACGTAATTGTTATTTTAATTAACGAAATAACTAAAAAATCAGAAAAACATAATGAAAAATATAGTTCAATGTCGAATTAAAAATCACTTGATGACATAACAAGCACGTGAAATGCTTCTGACGTCAAGTGAATGGTACTGCATTTTTGGAGTTAAATCCTATAGTTTGGCGATAGTGTTTTGTTATGATAAGTGGTCGCCGGGATAATGGAGAAATACAATTGTTCCTTTCTTTACTTTTCTTTATTGATTTTAACTTTTCTTCACTTTCGAAACCGGTTCCAAAAGTGAAAGTACTTTCGTAAAAAAAATCCGCAAAGAAAATCGAAAAATTAATCAACGGCGAAAATTAGATTGCTCTCAGCTATCCAATGCATACACACACACAAAAATCGTTTAAAAATATTGAAATGCAAACGAGATATTAGAAAAATAATGCCCCATAGGATTAACATTAGCGAGCGGGTGTTTGCGTGTGAGGGGAGTGGACTCTTATGCACGCGACTTGAGTTCGAGGCTAAAATTCGTCTGCTGGTGGCATTTACTTTTGAACATTATCATAGCGTTCTACGGAGTTATGCATTATTAATGATCTTTTGATAAAATTATCCCAAAACAATTCATTATTGTGGCAGTAGGTATTTAATATATGGTAATATAAATTCAAAATCTTGTTATGCAAATCGTGCATAAATATTTGTTAAATTTTATGCACGCAGCCTTGATCAAAGCTAAAAGTCGTCTGCTGGCGATGTTTGTGGCTGCGCATACTCTGGCGGTACAGTTGCTAGAATATTGGACCACGATACCATCAGCTCTGGCGTGTGATATCAGCTGTATAAGGTCCATTGATCAAGTGTCTTCTGAACGACATGTTCCATCTTCCAAACGTGAAATTTTTTATTGAATTTCATATGTCTGTGTAGCAAAAGTGAATACCATTTCATTACTGATACCGTTGACCTTCAGTTGATAAGGGAAATCCCTTTCCTTGAATTTCCCTTAATCAAAAATTAATGTAAGGTACCTTTAAATAGTGCTTTAATTTTCCCGCTAGTGTATATACATATTTTTTCATTTAGTACCGGACCTGTTGTTATGTTCGTTGTTTAGTGTTATTTAGTGTTTCCACTCTGCGCTCAAATGAAATCTGTAATGCAGATTTTGAATGTTTTCAACTCACAAATAAAATGAAATAAAGATAAAAGGCAACGTAAGCGATCGTCAATTTAGAATAACGGCATAGTATGGCGTGGCATAGTGTGACGTTGAGTGATATCTATTTTTTTGGTTACACCGTTTTTTTCCGTTGTCTGAAATAGCAACAAATATGTCGAAAGAAAAACACAAATTGGAAATTGTACTATAACTAGTTGTATAAATATTCAGACCTTGGTGCAATAGCTATTGCACTCTTATGCTAAAATACATGAATACAAAATTTATTTTATGTGCAGATTTTCATAGTATAGGTATTCATTTTAATTAATATATCCAATTCATTTTAATTAATATATCCAACAAATTTCGAAAATATCCAATATAAGACAATGTAAAAAAAAAAAAAAAAAAAAAATTATCGTGTTTATTTCACTGAAAAAATGAATCATATCGTCTGTTATTATGATAAGGATTAATTTCCGTAATAAAATAAGTGCATTTTAAGTTGGCACCATTTTATCTTTTGTTGACATTTACTGAAAATCCCAATGAGAAACTTAAGATTAAACTTGAAAATTTCAGAACTTGAAATTCATATTTAGACTCTTTTTCTATTTAATATCTATTTCTGCGGAAACATCTATCCAAAAAACTGTCGGTAGACTATAGGATTAGTATAATTAAACAATTTTAGAACACAAATTCAGTTTTTAAATTCAATAATACGGAAATAATATGACTCCATCTTAAATAGGACTTAATAACCATGACAACATAGAATCATTACCTATCATGGGATATCATTGAATTAATTACGGATGATAGGATTTAATAGAATGAAGAAAACTTTTATTAATATCATTTTAAGTTTTGATTCGATTTTCATAAAATTTGAAATGACACGACAAAATTCTGCAGCGATTATATATATTAAATTTCAAACCATTCGATTGGGCAGATTTTGCGCTGTTATATGCGGACAGACGGACGGACCAGACGACGACTATCGGTGCTACGTATTTATATAATTACGGGCGCACCTGAAAAGAAAAGAAAAAGTAAAAGAAGGCTTTCATTGCATTAATCTGGATCATTTCTATGTTAAATGTGGAAATAATATAAAAAAAAATGTCGATCGTTATTAGCTTGATTATTTTATTAACGATTCGCATGTGACTATCCCAAGAATCCCATTTAAATGCTCTGACACTTTTCTTTTCTTTCTGCATTTTCTATAAATTCAACGTTCTATTTTTTTAGCACTTTCCAACCTAGTTGAAAAGTGCTTATGACTTCGGTTTGTCTGGCCGTCTGGCCGTCTGCCGTCTGGCCGTCTGCCGTCTGCCGTCTGTCCGTGCTCTAACTCCCGTAAATATGCTCGGATTGCTCTGCAATTTTTATATGTTATTGTCGTTATCTATAGCATGTTCCCTATTTCAACGGAAGTGTGTAGCACTTATAGTTTTTTTACAGGGACACTCAAAAGAATTCCGTTACATTGCGGTCTATGGAGAAAAATCATTTGCTGTTTATTTAAATAATGTTTCACTATTTTAAACGCATTGAAATTTATATATATCACTAAGGTGCATTAGAAGAAGCTTAATATGGAACAGGGTGTGCATAGCACTTATAGTTACTTTACAGGGACAGTAAAAATAATTCCGTTATATTACGTCTATGGAGAAAAATCGTCTGCGGTTTATTTAAATAATGTTTCACTATTTTAAACGCATTGAAATTTATATAGATCACTAAGGTGCATTACAAGAGACTTACTACGGAATATTGTGCGTATAGCAGTCATCATTCATTTACAGGGACACGCAAAAGAATTATCAACTGTCTGTTAACAATAATTCCTGGAAGTGCGTTTTAAGTTACTGAACGCGATTTTAATGTTAACTTGCTTTTTGTCTATTACGTGGTGTGTATAAATTCTGTAGATCCTATACAGGGCAGCACAAAAGTTCGCGAACACATTTCTGTTTATTGACAAACTCCAGACGGAGAATTTTAAAATGTGCTACGCGTTTCCTAACTGAACTAAAATTTAGCATCCTATGTAATATATATACAATTCTATAGATTCTATACAGGGCTGAATAAAAGTATTCGGATATTTTTCCGAATATTGTATATGTTGGAAATTCCTGAAATTATGTTTTTAAATATGTTATGCGTTTTCCAAATTGTTTACTTAGAAGTTATCTTTTAGCTTATTAAACGGTATGATTTGTAAAATTATTTTGGAAGCGTTGGAAAGTGCTACATAATCTATGCTTGACGCATGATTTTTCGTTCTTGTTTTCTAAGACATCGATTTCTGTTTGGGTGTCAATGTGGGAGAATTGTGTAAACATTTTCCGGACTCCTACACAGTGTAAAAGCATGTTTGTTCAGTCGCGACATTGCTATTTAATTCTACGCTACGCACTTCTCTCATGCGATTTTTTGATTATAAGAAAAAAAAATAATCAAACAATTAATTCTCTTTCAATAAATTTTTGGAAAAGAGAGTTTAGCTGGCGGTTATTGAAACTGGCAAGCCAGACGGCAGCTGTATTTTCCGTAAAAAAAAAAAAATTATTTTAAACTCCCAATAGTGTTTAAAAACCTGCATATTCTAAAAAGATAAATTTTCGCTTTTAAAAAGATTTTCGGTCGCTATAGACTTAATTTTTTTTTTCATTTTTTTAGGAGATGTTTTGGTTATTTTAATATAATTTAGGATCTATGTTGACTGCGGATTTTCTTTCGAAGATTGTTTAAATGTGTTGTGCAAGTTTTAAAAAATAGTTTTATTTACCAAATTTTACTATTTTTTCAAATATATCAATTTGCAACGCAATTATATCAGGGCCGTAGCTAGGGGTGCCAGGGGGGGGGGCTCAGCACCCCCTGAAAATTTTTGAGCCCCCCCCCCCCCTGGGAAAGTGGCCAAGGACACGAAATGAAATTCTGTTTCAAAAATCGTGTGTTAAAAAATTGAACTTAGTTTTGGGGGCTTTTTACAGTTTTGCATAAATACTAAACTATAGTATTTGTTTAAAAACTGCAAATAAGGGGTTCAATATGCGCGCATCCTATCTGCACATACTCAGAATTAGCAACCTTTTGCTGATGCAAACATTGACTTTTACATAAGTTACTGAAATTTTTCGTTTTGCAGCGTTTTCCATTATTAACATAAAACAAAGTTATTCTAATGAGTTTGATAGTAAATATAATGCTTATGATAAACATTATGTTTCGTATTTGAGTCATCCTAGTTAAAAAAAAAATATATATAAGATCCTTGATTTATAAATCATACTAATGAAAAAAAGCTAATAGCCAATTTAAATACAAGCATTTGACTAAACACAAAAATAATTTTAAAATGCAAAATACATCCTTGGTTTTTCTAATGTTTGTTATCCTATAAAAACATAACTTTATAATTCTTAAGGGCAGAGAATATTCAGAAAAATAAATAAAGATTGCAACTCTTTTGAAACAGGTGAACTGTCAGCGTTTTATTTACTTATTGACATCATCACTTATTATTTCACTAGGATAATTATACACTGAAAATTTTCATTCTGCAGCCAGTGAAGTAGTCGTTAAAAATCCAGAGGTGCATACGCTGTAGGCAGAGGGTATACCCTAAAGAGTATATGCTATAGTGTTTCTGAGTAGAGGGTATCCGGTATTCCTTAAAATAATCCAGAAAGTATACCGTATAAGTCGTATCCACCGTATATCCTCCATTACATTCCCGTCTGCAGCTTTTACTTTTCTTATAATCCGATAAAGTTATTATAAACAGTGTAATAAGAAACGGAGTGCCTACAATATGAATATGCAGCAATTTATCTTTCTATATAGTACTTTGATCATATATATCTGTGTTTGTGCGTGCATGCGTCTCAGAGAGAGAAAAATAGTATGAGCCCCCCCCCTCCCCCCTACATTTTCTTGAGCATCCCCTGTTGTTTACTTCTAGCTACATCCCTGAATTATATTATCTCAATTGTTCATATTATATCAATTATCAAACGCATAACACATTTGGAAACCCATTTTCAGCAACTATCATCTATAGTCGGAAAAAAAATCCGAATTCTTTTCTGCAGTCTTGTATATGATCTATATATAGATTTGTATCTATACGATTTTTTTGACACAGACCATAATGTAACGGAATTCATTTGAGTTCCCCTGTAAACCAACTATAAATGCTATGCACTTCATTTTCAATACAGAATATGCCATTGTAAACCACAATAACATATATTAATTATATGGCAAATCCGATTATACTCACGCGACAGACGGCAGACAAACAAACAAACCGAATAAATAAGCACTTTTCAACTATGTTGGAAAGTGTTTAAAAAAACAAAAACAAAAGGAGGTCGACAAACGGAAAAATTTCAGAATTACTGATAAAAAAAAAAAAAATCAATTTCACTTATACTTACTCAGTTTTTCCGTTTATGTTCTCACAAATAAAAATGGTGTAAAAGAACCAGCTGCGCTACCTTCCAACCATTAGAAACCTTACACATGATACCGTTAAGATACTTTTACCCCAGAAAAAAAGGTAAAAATAGGAAATCTGTCCCATTAACGGCACTCAGACAAGCAAAATCTCGATTTTCAAAAAACAATGCAGCTATGAAAATTCATCCGTGCCGGGTAAAAAGTTTTGTTTTGAACCGCAAGATTAGAGTTACATTTCAGAGAGCCGATATTGACAAGTTAGGAGACGTACAGCTGCCAGGGCTTTCCATATTTTAAAAGCCTGCGTCAGATACGACTGGATTAGAAGGGTTTTTGGGAGGCTCTCATGCTATTTTTTGCATTGGGTGTCGTTTTAGTTGTGATTTTTGTGTCGGATAAAATCTAAAGCTATTTTAGTTCAAAAAGTTAAAGACATGTTGTATTTTTGTAGTAGTTCATAAATGTTGTTTATGTTGGCTTATTTCTTTTTGTTTATATATGCTACATTTTATTTATTGTTTATGGTTTTTCACATAAACAAAATTTCAGCTTTCACTAAAACGGTGTTTCATGCAATGTAAAAAAAAAAAAAAAAAAAAAAAAAAAAACTGGTGTTTCATAATCTAGGGAAATATAATACGACCACGAACGAAAATATACAATAACCTCTTCCGAGACCTCAGAAACCAATATATTATCGAGATTTAAAGAAGCCTTTATAAAAACAAAGTTTCTTTTGATACCACTGATTTTCAGAAATGTTTCCGAGTAGTTTTTATAGTGTCTTAATCAGTTTTCTCTACCCAGAATATACTTTTAACGTAGGCTATCCATTCACAAGTAAAAGTTTTGATAGTCAATAACTATATTTATTATTATTAATATTATTATTTATTATTAATATTAAACTTAATAATTTTTTGTTACTCTTGCATGTATGAATTCAATTACGCAGCCGAAAATGCTTAATCGAGAATTGATAGCATCCTAAAAGCCGATATTCCGATTTAAGAAAACCGATTAATACACTACAAAAACTACTCGAAAACGTTTCCGAAAAGCAGTAGCAGCAAAAGAAACTTTGTTTTTATAAATGCTTCATCAAATATTGAAAATATATTGATTTCTGAAGTTTCTAAAGATAAAGAACAATTTTCGGAATCATGGGTAATTCGGAAGAGGTTACTGTATATCTTGTTCGTGGTTGTATTATATTTTCGTAGATTAATTAATATTTAAATTTTTTTTATAGTGTATGAAAATAATGCTTAATGGGTAAGTAAAGGCAAGAAAATTGAAATTTTTATTTTTAATTCTTTAGATAATTCATAATCTTTTTTATTAAGAAAGCCATTAGAAAAATACAAACAAAATAGCGATTTTGTGCAGGAGAGTCCCATATATATATATAAAAAATAAAATACTTAGAGAAATTTATACAAAATACTTTTCTTATGGAAAAACCACACCAAAAGAAAATTGTAGGAATTATTAATAAAAAATTAAACGATTTCACTTACATTTTTACGGACTTTTTCTACACTGTAAAAAATGATCAATGTTTCTTATTTTATGAAAATATACTATAACCACGAACGAAAATATAATATAATCTTCCGAGTTATCCGAAATTCCGAATAGCGTGTTCCATTGTCTTTTGAATCCCCAGAAACAATTAAATTTCCAAAATTTAAAGACTTATTTATAAAAACAAAATTCCTCTAGCTGCCCGTATTTTTCAAAAACATTTCCGAATAGTTTTTATAGTGTATTAAACAGTTTCCTCAGCATGGAATACCTATTTATCGAATGTCATCCATTCTCAAGTAAACGTTTTCAGCTGCATAAGTTAATTTATACATGAAAGAGTAAAGAAATAATCTTAATTTTAATGTTAATGTTAACGCAGTTAATTTTGCATGTTAGTCTGTTAAACATATTTGTTGAACATGAAAATGTTTACTTGAGAATGGATAGCATCGGAAAAATCTATATTCCGGGCTTAGAAAACTGATTAATACACTTTAAAATCTACTCGTAAACGTTTCCGAAAATTACGGGCAGCTAGAAAAATTTTGTTTTTATAAATGATTCTTTACATCTCGAAATGCCATTTATGTCTGAGGTTTCTAAAGATACAGAAACACTTCTCAGAATCATGGTTAACAAGGATGAGTTTATATTATAAATTTATTCGTCATTATATTATATTTTTGTAGATTCAGAAACATTCGTCATTTTTTACAGTGTACTGTTCAAATAAAAATGGTCTAACGTACCAGCTGCGCTTTCACATTCTTTTTTATTAAAAATGTCACTAAAAAGATACGAACAAGATTGCAATTTTGTGTAGGGAAGTCCCATATATAGAAAAAATAAACAAAATACTTAGAGAAAAACATACAAAGTACTTTCTTAAAGAAAAACTACGCAAAAAGAAAAAAAATAAGAATTATGAATAAAAAAGTAATCGATTTCACGGACGTTTTTACACATTTTTTCTACCATACATGTAAAAATGGTTTAAAGGACGAGCTGGGATTTCACATTCTTTTTTATTAAAATTGTCATTAAAAAATATAAACAAGATAGTAATTTTGTGTAGGGGAGTCCCATATATAGAAAAAAATAAACAAAATACTTAGAGAAATTGATACAAAGTACTTAAAAAAAAAAAAAAAAACTACACAGAAGGAAAATTTTAAGAATTATTAATAAAAAAGTAATCGATTTCACTTGCATTTTTACAAAAGTTTTGTACCGTACAAATAAAAATTATCTAAAGGAGCAGATGCGCTTTTACATTCTTTTTTATTAAAAATGTCATTAAAAAATTCAAACAAAATAGCAATTTTGTGTAGGGAAATCCCATATATAGAAAAATAAACAAAATACTTAGAGAAATTGATACAAAGTACTTTTCTTAAAAAAAAAGGAAAATTTATTTTAAGAATTATTAATAAAAAAGGTAATCGATTTCACTTACATTTTTACACACTTTTTCTACTGTAGAAATAAAAATGGTGTAATGAACCAGCTGCTCTTTTACATTCTTTTTATTAAAAATGTCATTAAAAAAATACGAACAAGATGGCAATTTTGTGTAGGGGAGTCCCTTATATAGAAAAAATAAACAAAATACTTAGAGAAATTGATAAAAGTACTTTTCTTATCTAGAAAATCTATTCAAAATGAAAAAATTAAGAATTATTAATAAAAAGGTAAAATATTTCACTTATATTTTTTAAAAATTCTTCTACAGTGCAATTAAAAATAGTCCAAAGGACTAGCTGCGTTTTGACATGCCTTTTTGTTAAATATGTCATTAACAAACTTCAAACAAGATAGCAATTTTGTGTAGGGGAGTGCCATATGCAGGCCGAATATTACCACTGGCGAATATTTTAAAATTCTATATTGCACCACTTTCTCGAAACGAAATTCTTTTATATAAACTTTGGCAACATGTGCAGTGCTGCCAGATAGTCAAAAGTCAATTTTCCCAAAATTTCTGAAATGTTCCCTAAATCAGGGATTTTCCCCGAAAAAGTCCTCAACTCAGTTTCTACTCAAAAAAGTAAATTTTCAGTTTTCAATTTACCACTATGAAAAATATTTAACTAATTTAAACTAAAAAAAAATTCCCCAAATCAAGCCTTTTTTCGAAAGAATTCCCCATTTACAAGAAGGAAACATTTAAAGTGTTATATTTAATTGATTATCGTAAACTTTTCCATCTGCAGAACCTACTGATCATTGTTTCTGAATCTTTAGCAATTCAGGATTGAAAGTGGAAAGTCGTCCAGTCGTATACTTTAAACTTATGAATGCATCATGTTCATTTATGTTTATCAGCTATCTAAATCTAAAATCTTATCTACTTCCGTTACAATTTCTTTTGATGAAAATATAAGAAAGGGTACTTCTCTATTATCCCGTCGACCACTTTTCATAACAAAAAACTATCGCCAAACTGTAAGATTAAATTCCAAAAATGCAGTCCCATTTACTTGATGTCAGAAGCATTATACGTGTTTGTTATTACGTCATCAAGTGGTTTTTAATTCGACAGTTGCCTGTATTTTTCATTATGTTTTATTGATTTATTAGATATTTCATTAATTAAAATAACAATTGTGTCCTTAAATTCTTATATTTTATTTATTTATTTATTTTGATATTCGAATGGCAACGTTCTCCCGTTTATTTGGCGTTACAGTTTGGCGGTAGTATTTTATTATGAAAAGTGGTCGACGGGATAATAGAGAAGTACCTAAAAAGGATATTATATTCAAAATGACATTTAGATTAGGGGGAAAAGGCAATAATGCTTTATGACATTAATTCTTCAGAATTTCGCTTACTATATTTGTATATTGGTACATTGAAAAGTTAACAAGAATAAAAAAAAAGTAATAAAAAAAAAATACTGAGATAAAAAGAAATATTAGAACATCCATTGTAAGAATGTTAAAGATGTATACAAATGGCTGAAAATGATGCATAGAAACGAGTTAAACTGTACGAGCACGACAATGAGAATAATGAGTGATATTTCCGATTTACGTATTTTATTTTCATTTTCCGAATCAAAATCGAGTTCGAGACATATCTAGTGTTACCTAAAAGTAAACTCTGCTTGAAATAAGGAAGAAAATTCCCCAAGTCCCTCGCCATCAAATGCTGACAGTCTTTAAAAATTTCCCCTCGAATTACTTGTCCCCCAAAAATTCCCCTAAAGGTTCAAAATCCCCCAAAATGGGGACAAATCCCCAATCTGGCAACACTGAGCATGCAAGAGAAATGTGCAAGAGAAATATAATACAATATTATTATTTTTAAATACTGATGCGAACAGAAAAAAAGAATATTCGCCACTGGCAGCTCTGCATATATATATATATATATATATATATATATATACACACACCCCATGCCAAAAAAAAAAAAAATAAAAAAAAATAAAAAAAAAATAAATAAAAATAAAAAAATAAATAAATAAAATAGAATAAAATAAAAAATTAAAAAATAAAATTAAAAGAAAATAAAATAAATACCTAGAGAAATTAATACAAAGTACCTTTCTTAGAAAAACTACACAAAAAGAAAATGCTAAGAATTATTAATAAAAAAGTAATCGGTTTCACTTACATTTTTACATACTTTCTCTGCCGTACAAATAAAAATGGTCTAAAAGAACAGCTGCGCTGCCTATCAAACAGTTAGAAACCTTACACATGATGCTGTTATATTACTGAAAAAAGGTAAAAATGAGAAATCGGCCCCATTATCAGTATTGAGACAAGCAAAAATCTCGATTTTCTAAGAGGATGCAGCAAGGAAAATTTATTTTTGTCGGGGAAAATAAGTGTTGTTTTTATCCGAAAGATTAAAGTTATATTCCAAACAGGAACGGGCTGAGAGACGATATTGACAAGTTAGAAGACATACAGCTGAAAGGGATTTTCCTATTTTAAAAGCCCGCATGAGATATGACTGGATTGGAAGGGATTTGAGATGTTATTGTGCTATTTTTTGCATTAAGTGTCATTTTAGTTGTGATTTTTACTTGGAAAAAAATTAACTTAACTTGGCTTAATACAGATAAAATTTTGGAATCTATTTTAAACTCATCTTCCTGATATGCTAGAATTACGAAAAAAATGTACACAGGTGTAGAGATGGGAATGTTCGAAAAAAAAAAAAAAAAAAAAAAAAAAAAAAAAAAAAAAAAAAACGGAAACTTTGGGAAAAAACTTTTTTTTTTTCCGTTTTTTTCCGACGGGCTATTTTTCAATTTTTCCGAATTGGAAAAATTGAAATTTAATTTATAAAATAATATATTCAAAATGTTATTATGGCTGCATTCAGATATTTTTTCTTTATGTATTTTAATGTTCAGTGTCTCCCATGAAAATGTTAACATAGAAAATATGATCTGTAAGCAGTTTAGGAAGACCCTTTGTCCTTCAAAGGATGCTTTACAATTTCTTCACCTTAAAACATAGAAGCTTTCAAAAAATTTGGAATATTTTTCAATCTCCATTCTGAATCCTCCAGAAATGTGATGATTTTAGAATAACAAAACATGTCACATAACAGTTGAAATCGCCAATGAATCTCTCATCTAGCTGTATATACGGTAGTGGCCAAAATTATGGAAACCTTTTGGAGAAAAATCTTCTTTTTTTTTTTTTTTTTTTTTTTTTAAATTTGATGGCTCTAACATCCATTATTTCTTAGTTATACCATAAAAGCTATGTACCGCTGGAAAGATAATTTAATCAAAAATATCATGCAATACAGTTTGTTCAATTCTAATTAATTTATCAAACGTATAGCCAAATAATCAGAAAAAGGCAGTAAAATCTTAGTTATGAGCCATCAAATTTCCAAAAAGCATTTTTTTTCAAAAGTTTTCCACAATTTTGGCCACTACTGTATTTATGAAGGACCTTATTAAAAATATCTAAATAAGAACCTAAATATAATAATAATTTCTAATTCACAAAATTTTGATTATATACACTATAATGCCATAAATGATGGGAACTTTCAGTTTTAGACATTTTTAAAAATATTTCCAAATATACATATCAGATTATTTTGGAATTTTAGGATTAAAAAGAACAGGTTTGACTTCATATTTTTCAACGTCGATTTGATAAGGAGGACAATTAGGGGTCCAACCAAAAATTAAAGAAAAAAAAATAATACTTGGGATCACCCTGTAAAATAAATGCACGAAATGATCTGTCGCTGCATAATATACAAAGGCAGACATTGTATAATATGTGCATTCATTTGTGTAAGAATAGCATGTATATTAATAGAGATATAGCGATTTTTTTTAAAAATTAAAAAAATTCTTGCATGTTTTTTGCTTATAACACACAGGGTTTTTAACCAAATTTAACGCCAATTTCAGAAAAATTGACAAAATGTAGTAGCAATAACATAGTGCTATTGGAATATAAATATATTAAATATTTAAGGAAATATGGGCAGTTGTATGAAATAATTTTTATCTGCGCATGCGTGAACGATATCAAGGAACTTTTTGCATAATTTAGTAGTCAACTCTCTGTAGCAACTTAATTAAAAAAAACCAGTCAAATATCGCAAAAATTCAGAGATATATCGGCATTAGAGTGAGCTGTTTTTTAGTTTCTGACTAAAACTCGTTGAATGATAAGGGATTGTCCACAAATTGTTATTTTAAAGTTATCTGAAAGCATTCGGAAAAAGTTTTTTGAAAAAGCTATTTAATTATAGTTTACGGTTATGTTTAGGAAGATTTTGATTCTAAACTACGATGAAAAGGAAAATATAGTCCATACATTGATTACATTTAGGTAAATTGAGGTGTTTATAATAAAATTTTGTGAAATTTAGCCCAATACGCAAAACACTCTACAGTAAATTCTATCGCATATATACGTATGTATTTTGTGTATAACGTATATTTATACATTTATATTATACATTTTATTATACAGATATATTTATATTATACAGATATATTATACATTTTTCATAAGTTATGAGTCAATGACTTGCAATTTGATTTTTATAGTGATATTTCAATAGCTTTTTGAGAAATTATGTTTTGCGTATGGAATTGTCACAGAAAAGTGCATTTTCCATAAAATACATTAAATACATAAAATAACAGAAATATTTACTTAACTATTTTAAACTTTATTTATCATTTACTTAACAGTTATGTGAATTGGAATTTATTGACACTTTAGTTTTTCTTGGAAAACCAGCATGTACTGTACATGGCGATTTGCCACAAGACACCTTATTACAGAGCTGACACTGGCGACTACTTTTTAATTTTTTCTCGTACCACTTTTTCAAAATAAAAAAATTTCACATGCGCTTTAACAACATGTGTAAGAGAAACATAATACAAAATTTATTTTTTGAAAAGAATAGTGAAAATAGAATATAAAAATAATCGCTATTGGCAGTCTTGTCATTAGGACCGTAGGAAATCGCGGGGGGGGGGGGGGGGATAGATATTCTTCGAAAATCCATAGCATTGTATTTGTTAGACATTTGTGCAGCTCAAGGGTAAGAGGAGGGAGGGAGGGAGTAGATGCTGAATCCATTTTCAACGCAACTTTAGCGAAGCGCACTTACTTTATGTTATGATGCCAAAATTTGTAAGTGTATTTTCATTTGTTATTAGATTTTTTCTTATTTTTTCAGTATTATTAATGAAATATATATTTTGTAGCCTGATGTAATATTTCAAACATCTTAAAACTGAATTTAATTCTTAATTAAATGAAAATAAAAATGAAATAATGCTTTGAAATAATGCGCAAACACATTTTGAATTTTCAATAAAATTAATTATTAATTAATCTACATATTTGCTTATCAATGAGAAGATCTATTATTAATTGATTTTCTTAGTTTCGCAGTTATTTTGAAAAACACTGAGTTAGAAACTTATTTAGCCACCCCTCCCCCTCTTAATTTTTGAACTGCGATGTTATTGCCCCTCATACTATGAATTTAAAGAGGACTCAGCATAACTTTAGTACCGTGTAGGGCCACCCTTCGCCGCAATAACTGCTGCAACTCTTTGAGGTAAAACTTTCTACCAGTTTTCGATACGTTTCTGGAGGAATCTTGCTCCATTCATCCTGTAGGTGTAGAGTACCAAACAGTTCTGGGGTGTTTTTGGCCGAGTTGGACTGGCTGTAAATCGGCGCTCTAACTCATCCCAAAGGTGTTCCAAAGGGTTGAGGTCTGGACTTTGAGCTCGCCAGGGAAGGTTTTCCACACCAATTTCTTCAAACTACGTCTTAACAACACCTGATGTATGACATTGAGCATTGTCATGCTGAAACAGGTATGGAACAAGACCAAAGTGTTGCCATAATATCGGTAGCGCTGAATTATCCAGAATTGTTTTGTAGGCTTCGGCATTCATACTCCCAGAAATTAAAACAACAGGATCCCACCTCCGCCAAATTTCACTCTGGGTACGAAAGAGTCCTGTAAATATCGTTCGCCAGGCACTCGCCGCACACAAACACGTCCATTGGACTGCCAAAACTGCTAGCGTGATTCATCGCTCCATAGGATGTTTTTCCATTTTTCTACTGACCAGTGCCGTCGTTCTTTGAACCACTGTAATCGACGGGTCTTATTCAGATGCGTGATATTTGGCTTGTGAACTGCAGCTCGGCTATGAAAACCAAGTGCCACGATCTTCCGCCGGACGGTACGATCACTTGCATCATTAGTCGTAGACGATCAAAATTCCCCTGAAATCGCCTCTAAAGGAAGCCTTTCGGTTTGATTTCACAACACGTTTTAGGCATAGACGGTTCCGATCTATTACGTAATTTCCCAAAAAGCTATTGAAATATAACTGTAAAAATCAAATTACAAGTTTTTGACTCATAACTTATGAAAAACTAGCTTACCCGCCCGGCGTTGCCCGTGCCAACAACCTTAAATATACCTGAAATCAGTGTTGAACATTTTTTTATTTTTAAACAAATCTATTGTTGGGGGCCCCCACTACCTTAGACAGCAAACACTGGGCGTGCCATGCACACTCCCATCTATTACCGTAAGTCGAGTCGAAAGAGCCATACCCCTTCATGATCCAGCCCATGGAGATAGAAATAAGAAGGAGAACAGTGAAGATAGGCTTTCAAGATCAGAACATGGACCGGAGATTAGTACCCGGTTCGTGGCGCCGGTGCTCCCAAAGGCCGGTCATGTGACCTGTCAAACATGACAAACTGTCGTCCGCTCTTCTTGCATTTTGGTTTCGAGCATGGTAAAGAGTTGTCAGTCGAAACCGGAAATAGAGGGCGCTACACTCCCCAAAGGCCCCAAAAAAACGGAAACGCCGCCATACTAGGTACCGTTTTTAGTTCCATAAGTAGAAACATTATCGTTGTTCTCTTTCTCTCTATCTTCCTGATCCAGCCCATAGACCCAGATAGAAAAGCGCCCCTGGTGGTGAAAATCTATAAGCTCTATCTATGTAGAGTCGAATGAGCCATACCCCGTCGTGATCCAGCCCATAGAACCAGATATAGGAAAGCAACCCTGGTGGTGAAAATCCGAACTAAAATCAGTCAGCTCTATCGATGTCAAGTGGAAAGAGCCATACCCCATTGTGATCCAGCCCATAGAAACAGAGATAGGAAAGCACCCCTTGGTGGTGAAATTCAGAACTAAAATAGGTAAGCTCTATTGATGTTGTGTCGAATGAGCCAAACCGTGTCGTGATGTGACCCATAGAACCCGAGTTAGCTGCAAAATCCTTTAGTTACACCTTTCACCACCAGGGGGCACAGTATGCTCTATACGAACATAACTGAAATCATTAAGGTTATCGATGTCGAGTCAAATGAGGCATACCCCGTTATGATCCAGCCCATAGAACCAGAGATACGAAAGCGCCCCTTGGTGGTGATACTCGGAACTAAAATCGGTAAGCTCTATTGATGTCGAGTCGAATGAGCCAAAACGTGCCGTGATGTGACCCATAGAACCCGAGATAGCTGCAAAATCCTTTAGTTACACCTTCCACCGCCAGGGGGCACAATATGTTCTATACGAACATAACTGAAATCATTAAGGTTATCGATGTCGAGTCGAATGAGGCATACCCCGTCATGATCCAGCCCATACAACCAGAGATACGAAAGCGCCCTCTGTGGTGAAAATCCAAACTAAAATCAGTAAGCTCTATTGATGTCGAGTGGAAAGAGCCATACCACGTCGTGATCCAGCCCATAGAAACAGAGATAGCAAAGCACCCCCTGGTGGTGAGAGGAAGTTGATGTAGAATAAATGCGATATTTAATAAAAAGCCGTTCCTCCCCCACCCCCTTTATCTCGCCATTTTCGCTAATTATTACAAATATACAAATGTTTTTTAATTACATCTAATGTTCCGATCCGATAATGGGGTTTCCCTATCTACCTATCCTAATCCGCTTTTCCCTGTCATAATAGAAAAAAGCATATTTTATCAAAGAATCGCTGGCAAACGCGAATTTTGTCAAAGGTTCGCGAGAAAAACACGAATTTCATCAAATAATCGCAGAAAAAACACGAATTTCGTTAAAGGATCACAAAAAAGCAAATTTCGTCAAATGATTGCAGGAAAAACTTGAATTTCATCAAAGGATCACAGAAAAAATACGAAATTCGTCAAAGTATTGTGGAAAAAATGCTGATTTAGTGAAAGGTTCGTATAAAAAACTTTCGTGAAAGGGTCGCGGAAAAAATGCAACTGTCTTTATTAAAAACAGCACACATACAAACCTCTATACAAACAAACCTATTCTGTCTTCCTGCCTGAGGAAAGCACCGTAATTATAACACCTAGGCCTGATTTTTTAATTTCAATTTAGATTTTTTTAAAAATTAAAACATGCGTACGGAATTCTGGATTCGAGGCTATTCCATGCTCTCCGCCAATCCACAGCAACAGAGCAGATAGCCAATGAGAGCAGGTGTGAATATGGGATGATCCAGGATCCAGCGACGGCAGTTCATGTTCACAGCTGAAAGCGGCTAGCCACTGATTTCATTGTTTTGTTTATGTTTGAGTTTTATTTTAAAGAAAAGGTATATATTTTTGGCTAATTGAGGTTCACATAAGTTAGTTTCAATTGTATTCATTCTTTGTATGCGTAGTTGCCCCCATATATTATGTGTTTGGTAAGAATATATTTTGCACTTTACTGAATGTTTTCATAGCGCTAGACATATCAGCTCATGTTCTTAAATGAAACAAACTGTTTACAATAACAAATCTTAATAAATCAAATTAATCTTACACTTTACTATAAAATGTACAGTTCTACAATTTATCGCATATTACAACGTTCTTGGGAACTAAAAATGTAGTCCAATAACAGTAACAGAAAGAAAAATTGTAAATAACAATAAATAAATAATCATAAATTTCACATCATTGAATTAACAAACTCATATATAAGATACAACTTTAAACTGATATGCCTCATCAACTGTGTCGAAATCAATATAATGTAAATAATTCTTAAACATTATGAGTTTGCTAAGAAATTAAAACATTCAGTGCAGTGTAGGATGTATTTTTTCCTCAAAACAATTTAATTTGTAAATATGAAGTAAAAAAAAATCACTGTTTTCTCACATATTATGAGTTTTATCAGCAAGTTAAAACATTAAGTAAATATGAATGATTTGCGGAGCTGTTTCTATCAAAAATGCAATAACATTGCCCAAAAACCCTCAACAAAAATAATTATAAAGAGTGCGATGACAACATAAATTTTATACCACATTGCATATCCGTTCTTGGGCGATTCTTATAAAACTCAAAATTTGACACAAAATGGTGATTTTTTTACAACATGCTTACAAATTAAAATAGTTTATAATTATTTAAAAAAAACTCGGCCAGAAATAACATTGATTTTACATTTTTAAAGACTTATTCTTTTTAATTATTTTGAAACAGCTCCGCAAATCATTCATATTTATTTATTGTTTTACTTTCTGATGAAACTCATTATGTGAGAAAACGGTGATTTTTTTTTACCAATACTTACAAATCAAATTGTTTTGATGAAAAAATACAATCTACACTTCACTGAATGTTTCCAATTCTTAAACAAAATCATAATATTTAAGAAATATTTACATTACATTGATTTCGACAACAGTTGATGAGGCATATCAGTTTAAAGTTATATCTTATATATATGAGTTTGTTAATTTACAATCTTTCTGTTAAGAGTTTTTTACTACATTTTTAGTTCCCGAGAACGTTGTAACATGCGATAAATTGTAGAACTGTACATTTTATAGTAAAGTGTAAGATTAATTTAATTCATTAAGATTTGTTATTGAAAACAGTTTGTTTCATTTCAGAACATGAGCAGATATATGAACGCTATGAAACCATTCAGTAAAATGCAAGTTATATTCTTACCTAAAACATAATATATGGGGGCAACTAAACATACAAAGAATGAATACAATAAAAACTAACCTACTTTAATCTCAATCAGTCAAAAATATATTCCTTTTCTTTAAAATAAATCTAAAAAATAAACAAAACAATGGAATATGTACCTAAACAGCTGCGTAAGCTACGACCATAAACTGTCGTCGCTGGTCGCTAGATTTTGGATCATGCCATAATCACACCTGCTCTCATTGGCTGGCTGCTTCGTTGCCACGGATGGCGTTGCCGAAGCTATTCCATGCGGAGAGCTTGAAATAGCCTCGAACCCAAAATTCCATATACACGTTTTAATTAAAAAAAATCTAAATTAAAATTTAAAAATCCGGCGCCGAGGTATACTTTCCTGTGACATCATCTACACATGACAAAAATTTCAGAATCCTAGGTGTTATAATTAAGGTGAAAACCGCGGGCAGGCAGACAGACATCTACTGCTTTATAGAGATAGAGATGTATAATATATCTTAGATTTTAGTTTATCATCTTCACTACTGGTATACAAATTACGTATATACAGAAAATACATATATATGCCATAGAATTTACTGTAGAGTGTTTTGCGTATTGGGCTAAATTTCACAAAATTTTATTATGAACACCTCAATTTACCTAAATGTAATCAATGTATGGACTATATTTTCCTTTTCATCGCAGTTTAGAGTCAAAATCTCCCTAAACATAACTGTAAACTATAATTAAATAGCTTTTTCAAAAAACTTTTTCCGAACGCTTTCCTATAACTTAAAAATAACAATTTGTGGACAATCCCATATCATTCAGCGAGTTTTAGTCAGAAACCAAAAAACAGCTCACTCTAATGCCGATATCTCTCTGAATTTTTGCGATATTTGACTGATTTTTCTTATTAAGTTGCTACAGAGAGTTGACTACTAAATTATGCAAAAAGTTCCTTGATATCGTTCGCGCATGCGCAGATAAAAATTATTTCATACAACTGCCCATATTTCCTTAAATATTTAATATATTTATATTCCAATAGCACCATGTTATTGCTACTACATTTTGCAATTTTTCTGAAATTGACGTTAAATTTGGTTAAAAACCCTGTGTGTTATAAGCAAAAAACATGCAAGAATTTTTTTAATTAAAAAAAAATCGCTATATCTCTATTAATATACATGCTATTCTTACACAAATGAATGCACATATTACACAATGTCTGCCTATGTATATTCTACAGCGACAGATCATTTCGTGCATTTTATTTTACAGGGTGATCCCAAGTATTATTTTTTTCTTTAATTTTTGGTTGGTCCCCTAATTGTCCTCCTTATCAAATCGACGTTGAAAAATATGAAGTCAAACCTGTTCTTTTTAATCCTAAAATTCCAAAATAATCTGATATGTATATTTTTAAATATTTGAAAAAATGTCGAAAATTGAAAGTTCCCATCATTTATGGCATTATATTGTATATTTTATGACAATTTTATATGATTTTTTTAATAAGTCAACATTTTTTATACAAAATGTTTACAAAAACAGGATCGCGTTTAAAAAAAGTAAGCAGACCCATGCAACTTCTCTTGTTAAAAACGAAAATTCATGTGCAAAAAATTATTTCAATAATATACTGAAATTCAATATGAAATTTGAAACATGCATTTTTTTTTAATTGGGTGTTAGTCATATATTGGCATAGCTGCGATTTTTAATGTAATCAGATAATAATTGCCAGAAATATTGAACTATTTTTAGAAACATGTTATTTTCTAATAACATGCAATTGAAATTATTTAGTCTTTTCAGGCTTTTTTTCGCTTCCCTTCCTATTCCTTAAATATAGATTTTAAGACTTGTCTAACTATTTTTTTTTTAAATATAAATGCATACAATAAACTTCGCAAAGAAAATGTAAATTTTCTGAGAAAAATTGTTTTCAACTAAATACTTCGAAGTATTAAAAAATCCACCTGTTTTATAAATTTCATTAAAGAAATATACACACATATATATATATATATATATTACTTTCATATTAAGAATCTAAATCTTAAACTAAAACCAAAATATACAGTTGGTTTAGGTTTAGACTGGAAAGCTATACCAAAACTAAATACACAATAAATAAAAATTCCAGTCGTACGACAATAAAATTGTAATATTGTAAATTATTATCAATTTTTAAGCAATTTAAGATATAAAAATAATAATATTTATAATGTCACAACTACAATAATTTGTTTCTTTAAAATAGCGTCATTTATATATAAAGCAAAACTATGTAGAGGGGATTTTAAATTTGCTTTCAAACTGCAGTGGTACTGGTTGAAACTCATAAGATTTTTTTTGTTATTTTTTTTTATTATTATCTTTACTGGTAATTGAACAAATGCAAATGAAAAATCATTTCAACAGAGACATGATATATTACAAACAATGGTGTTAAATTAAGCAAGAAAAGCTACTGTGAAAAATCTGAGACTGAAAGTCTAACTTTAAAAGTTGACTATTTTTTTCTTTTTTGTAATATATTCATGTAAAGTGAAAAAAATATTTTCTTTAGTATGCAGAAATTTAAAAAATGTTTATTATTTTATATCATTTAAGAAAATGTAACTCATTTTTGAGAAACATTTGTAAGATATCAATTTTTCCAAAATTTCCAATTTTTTCAGAAAAAACCCGGAAAAAACTGTTTTTTTCCGCCACTTCAAAATTTCCGGAAATTTTACTTCTCTACACAGGTGTATATGTACATTTTAATATTTTTAGAATTTAATTATAAATTAATTTTAAGGCATCTTACCGTTAGCCGGGCGAAGGTGATAAATCGCCAAATATTCTTTAGGATTATAACTGTCTACGAGTTACAAGAACAATCGAGTTCATTATGCGCCAAACCACGCTCGTTAAAATAGGCAAACTGGCTGTGAAACTGCAACAATGAAATATTTTACACGTTAAAAAGGAAAAAAAAAAAAAAAGATAAAGAGAGCAATGTATCTATTTTTTTAAAGTACGCTTTTCTTTATTTTGCAGAAAATTTAAGCGATTTCCGTTCACGAGGCAATTTTAATAATTATTGTATATATTGACATGTATTTTGTGTATTCATGATAGCAAAGATTTTTGGTAAATCTAGAAGGGAAGTATCATAACATAGCTTAAGCAATACCTTTTGTTCCCACACAGTAATTGTATACTTTGAATGATTTAAAAGTTAATTTTTGTTAATCTACAAATATCTGAGTTATTTTTCTAAAAAACTATTTTAGAATGTCCTTGGGTAGGTATTAATTAGGAAATTCAAAATTTTCAATCTTTCATTTTGAAAGTAAGAATCATAACATATCTTAAGCAATCTTACATTCCTATTATACATATTATCTTTCACTAGAAAGTAAATGTCATATGTTAAGTAACAATTTTTGTTCCTACGCAGTATATGGATTTTGAGTGATTTAAAAATTAATTTTTGTTAATTTACAAACATCCGAGTTTGTATTCTAAAATATTTTAGAATGTCTTTGGATAAATATTGATTAGGTAATTCAAAATTCACAATCTTTTATTTTGAAGGTAAGAATCATGGCATATCTTAAGCATTCTTACATGCACATTATATATATCATCTTTCACTAGAAAGTATAAGTATCATAACATATCTTAAGCCACATTTTTTGTTCCCACAATGTACTTTGAATAATTTAAAAATTTAAATGAAAAATTAAAAATCAAAAATATTTAATTTTAATATCTGAGTTATTTTTCTAAAACACTATATTTTAGAATGTCCTTGGGTAGGTATTGATTAGGAAATTCAAAATCTTTCATTTTGAAGGAAATAATCATAACATATCTTGAGCAATATTACTATGTCCATTATATATATTATCATTCAGTAGAAAGTAACTATCATAACCAGGGTTTTACAAATTTGAAAAAATCTGGTAGCCAGCAAAAAATTCTAGTCGCCAGTAAAAAAAAATCCCCCCCCCCCTCTTCTTGGATTTTCAAAAATCACAAAAGTTGTTTATGAGTTAATTGAGAAAAAGTAACAACAAGCATAGTTTAGATATATTAAGTTACATACTTTAGAATATACCAAATTTACGAAGATAATATAAATTTTCTAATGAAACTTATCCAAATAATATAATAACTGAAAAAAAAAATCACTGTAAAGGCTAAGAAGCTATACTTCACTCATGCGAAAACGCCCGCTCGCTAATGTTAATGGTACGGGAGAAATTTTCTAACTAAAAAACTATTAACAAGCTCGTTTACATTACAATATCTTTAAATGATTTTTTTTTTGCATTATGTATAGTTGAGGTCGATCCCTACAAAGACCGTTTTTTAGCTTCTTCGATTCTGTTTAACAAGTTTTTTTTTTTTTTTTTTTTTTTTTTTTTTTTTTTTTTTTATTAATATACTTTCACGTTTGAAAACGGTTTCGAAAATGAAAGAATCCTCATAAAAAAAAAAAAACTACAACCAGAATCGAAAAAGTAAAGAAAAAAGGCCTGCATAGAGATCAACCACAAATAGACAATGAAAAAAAATATTGAAATGCAAACGAGATATTTAAAAAAAAATGCCTCCCATAGGATTAACATTATCGAGCGGGTGTTTTCGCGTGAGTAAAGTAGACATGTTCAGGAAATGCTGATTGTCGAATGCTTCAAATGGCTGGATAGTTGAGTGCTACAAAATCTATATTTGATGAGGCGGCATAGATGAAATAGTGAAGCAGGAAAACTAATTTTTGTCTATTTTCCTGTCGAAGTCATTCAAATAATTCTGATTTTATTATTTTAAAAATTGAATTTAATGAGCTTATTTGTGCCAAATTAAACATAAAAGTTAAAAATATTTTTGTTTGAATTAATTTCCAAGTTTATTTCTTACTATTTTGCAACTCTGCAACTTCTTATGAGAATTTTAATTTACCACCGTGACTCATATGAATAACAGATGCTGCCCTTTATAGAGATTGGTAAACAGGTAATTACCGTAAACGTATTAATTGTAAAAACATAAGCTTATTTATATACATAAGGTGGCTCGAATAATAAAAGTCTTTACGTGCTTATAACATAAATCTCAATATGAGAAATATCAAAACTAATTACGTTTGCAAAATAACCTAAGAGTTATTATGTTATATACATTGCTAAAAAAACCCACCATATTAAATAATTTGGTCGCCAGTGGGACCTGGCGACCGCATTTGTCAAGCCCTGGATACCTTAAGCAATCTTCAAATCACTCTTTGTTTCTAATATCATGGTATGTTTTAAAAAACTTTTTGGTTTCAAAAAGTATATGTTCTTTTTGTTCTCACTTAGTATATGAACTTTGAATGATTTAAAAAATAATTTTTGTTAATCTACAAATAATAGAGTTATTTTTCTAAACAAAAGAATAAAAAGTCAGAATGTCCTTGGTTTTTTTTTTTTTTAGACTGTTGACGAGGCCCCTACCTGCCAGGCTTTTGCCTAGCTTAACGAGTTGATACCTGGCAACGGGGGGAGGATTCGCCTGCTCTCCACTTGGCGAAGATGTGTTTGTTAAATCTATAGGCCGACGTGGCTTCAGTGCGTCTTGAAGTCTTGATGCTTTAATTGCTTTTTCTTAGTTGGCCGGTTGCTAATTGATTTTTGATGAGGCGGTTCAGCACTGCGCCTTGGTTAGGTATTGATTAGGAAATTCAAAATCTTTCATTTTCAATTCTACAATGGTCTTACCATACTTCACGTTCTTTCACCTAAAAATGTTGTTCACACAAACAAAATAACTATTTAAACACATTTTTTACTTTTAATCTACCTATAAAAGAACAAAGCATTGTAATCGAAATTTTTTTCGACTTCCGGTTTTCGACGGATTCACACGATTTAGGGGTCAGAGATTCCAAAACACAAGTTTTTATAAAATGCCTGTCTGTCCGTGTGTCCACGTGTATGTCCTCTTTCTATCATCGAAAAGTATATAAAGTTATGCCTAGAATTGAACCAAATTTTATTTATATGTTTTTGCCTATGGCCAGAAGGTCTCACTTGAATTTGGGGATATTCCGCCGGAAGGGGTGCTGTGATGGCCGTTTACAAAAATAAGTTGTCATAAATGAAACCAACTTAGCTGTAATTCACTAATTTGGCTAAATTCTGATTCAAATTCAATATTGACGAGAATTGTGAATGAATCTTATATAATCGGGTTCGACGCCTTTTAGCTTAGTGTATCCAGTAAAATTAGCTAATATCTTAAAACAAGGAATAGGGAGGCTATTTTTTCCCCCCGGTATAGGCCAGACGGACTTTTCGTAGTCGTGTTGTACATCGGCTGCCCGTGCAACGAAGTGTGCTTCTCCTCCAGGTAATCCGACGATTCGCAAGCAGCTGACATACAACAGAATGACAAAAATATTGATTTTATTAGCGATGTGATACCGAATTTTGAAGTATTAACATGTATGTGGTAGAAGAAAGTTTTGGCATTGGCACATCCGACCAGTTTTTTTTTATGTGAGAAAAATATAAATGAATTCACAAAAAATGATGCAAAATACTTCTTCTCAAAAACAAACAATTCCACGAAAATTTTTGGAATTATCGATATAAATGAATCGATTTCACTTATATTTTCACACACTTTATTTTCTTCCATACTACAACTTAAATAAAGAATTAAAGAACCAGCTGCACTGCATTTCGACCATTAGAAACCTTACATAGGATGCTTTTAGCAGTAAAAAGGGTAAAAATGAGAAATCTGCCCCATTAACGGTACTCAGACAAGGAAAGTCTCGATTTTCTTAAAGGATGCAGGAAAGAAAATTTATCTTTGTCGGGTAAAAAAGGCTTGTTTTGATCCGAGGATTAAAGTTACATTTTAGAGAGAACAGCAGATAGACGATATTGACATGTGGAAGACATACATCTGCCAGAGCTTTCCTGTTTTAAAAGCCTGCGTAAGTTATGACTGGATTGGAAGGGATTTGAGGATGCTGTTATGCTATTATCTTCTTTAGGTGACATTTTAAGGTGTGATTTTTATATGGGAGAAAACTGAAGCTATTTTTGTTCAAAATGTTTTGTTGTAATTTGTGTTTTTGTATAGTATCATAACCAGGGCTTTACAAATTTGATAAAATGTGATAGCCAGTAAAAAATTCTAGTTGCCAGTAAAAAAGTATTAACCCTCCCCTACCCCGTCATTGATTAAAAAACACAAACATTTTTTATAAATTAATTCAGAAAAAACAAACATAGTTTAGAATTATTAGTTACATATTTTAGAATACTAAACTACATTAGTACTAAACTAGTACTATGTTGTATTCTTGAAATTTTAATTAAGTTTGATAAATTTACTACAAATGAATTACTTATAATCACTTATCTATTATTAGTCTTTAAAATTAATGTGATTGATTAATCAGTTTTAATCCCGAACACAAAAATCTGATTTGAAACTTACACAAAAAGTTAAGCATTCTTTAGCATTATAGCCCATTTTAGATGCCACAGAGCTGGATTGACAATATTCCTTACTGTTATATTGACGCCATCCCCATTTTAATCATGTGACATGCTAGCTAACTAGAGCGCAAAAAATGGCGTCTTCTGTGCATGAGATGGAAAATGCCTTTTTAACTTGGTTCTTCGATTAAAAGTACGAGAGAAAAGGAAGATCATTGCTTGCAGCCCACGAGTAGGGATGAGAGAAAAAATACCCTTTGTGCTCAATTTTTGTACTAAAAAAAACATACAAAAAAACTTCTGATTAAATAACTTGGACGCCAGTGGCGACCTGGCGTCCGCATTTGTCAAGCCCTGATCATAACTATTTTAATGTAGCTCTTACAATGAAAAAAATTGTAAGACTAAAGTTCGTATATCATGACATATATTAAATACAATTTTTTTCTTAAAAAAAAAAAGTTTATACTCTTTGAATGGTTGTGGAACATTCATTTATCGATATACTATAGTACATAATTTTTACTTGAACCAGGATTTTTAAGTAAAAAGACTGGATTGCAAGGGATTTGGGATGCTGTTATGCTATTTTTTGCTTTAGGTGAAATTTAAAGGAGTGATCTTTATATAGGAGAAAACTGAAGCTATTTTTGTTAAAAATGTTTTTGTATCGTATCATAACTATTTTAATGTAATTCTTACAATGAAGAAAGTTGTAAGACTTAAGTTGGAATATCATGACAAATTTTAAACAATATTTTTTGGTTTCGAAAAGTACACGCTCTTTGAATGGTTGTCAAACATGCATTTATTAAAATGCTATAGAAGATGATTTGTTACTTGTGTCAGGATTTTTAAATAAAAGCCATCTATTATCATATAAAAACTCACATAATAAAGAAAAACATATTTACATAAACTGTATACAATGAATACTGTATACACTATGCATAAAAGGTCTCCAAATGCCTCTTATGTCCTCTTTTTAGGTGCGTTTGTAATTATATAAATACGTAGCACGCATATAACAGCGCAGAAACTACCCAACCGACCCAACCGAATGGTTTGAAATTTAATATACAGTGGTGGCCAAAAGTGTGGCCATTTTTTGAAAGTTTCATGTTTTTCAAATTTGTGTGCTTGTAGAATATATTAATTTTCACTTAAATACAAACGTTTACATATCAAATTAAAGGTAATTTAATGTAGAATTTAATAATAAAAACAGTATTACAATATCTGTATTACAAAAAAAGTTATGCTCATTTTAGTAGAACAAACAAACACAAATCGTTTTGAATAAGGACGTGTTTTGTAATAAAAGCGTACTAGTCAATCACAAACACTGTTCTGAGTACCAATCAAATGTCTGTAACTATAGTTTAGGTTATTTGGATGGTAAAAGAGTTACTGTTGTGGAAATATTTTGCGGAATGATGCATACTAGTACAATTAAATAGAGTATTGCTGTTTTTGAATATTTAAAGTCCCTTTTTTTAATTAAACTAATTTTAAACAATGTCATCAACAAGAAGAACTAATTGGACATCTACAAAAAGAAGACGAATTGTCATATTGAGAGAAAATGGCCTCTCTTATGCTGAAATTGCAAGACAAGTTGGTGGTTCAGTGACTTGTTCTGGTGTACGAAAGTTCTGTTTACGTTATGAAAAAACGAAATCAGTGGAAAATAAGGCCAAATCAGGCCGAAAAAAATGCACAAGTGCTACTGCCGATAGAAAAATTAAACGGCTATGTCTTCAAGATAGAAAAATTTCATCAGATGCCATTAGATGTGAAATGAATGCAGCGGGTATTGCAGTAAGTTCAAGAACAATAAGAAGAAGGTTATCAGGATTTGGACTACAAGCTAGAATTCTTAGGAAAAAACCATATTTAAATCAAAAGCAACGCGAAAAACGAGTTAAATGGGCAAAAGAACACATTAAATGGTCAGAAAATCAATGGAAGAAAGTAATCTGGAGCGATGAGAGTAAAATATCGCTTTTTGGTAGTGATGGTAGAAAATACGTGAGACGTAGAGTAGGAGAAGCACTTCATCCTGATTGCATTGAAGCAACTACAAAAAACCCAACAAATGTCATGATTTGGGCCTGTATGTCTGCAGATGGTGTGGGGCGAATTCAAGTGATTGATGACATCCTGAATGCCAAAAAATACATCGAAACTGTCCTGGAACCAAAATTGATACCTTCCATCAGGGATCTCTTATCCAACAACGTACCATTTATTTTTCAGCAGGATTCAGCTCCATGCCACACAGCAAAAGTATGCAAAGCATGGTTTCAAAATAAAGGCATAGATATATTACCATGGCCAGGAAACAGCCCTGATCTCAATCCAATTGAAAATTTGTGGCAACGTTTGAAAATTCTTGTACGAAAAAAACGTCCATCCAATAAAAGACAACTTATTGAAGCTATAATTGATTCTTGGCACCACGTGATTACGAAAGATGAACTCCAAACACTCGTTCACTCGATGAAAAGACGCTGTGAAGCTGTCTTAAAAAATAAGGGTTATCCTACTAAGTATTGATTGTGTAAGTATCACTTTAAAAAAATGCAAATCTAAGATAGATCTTACTATTAGTTGCATAACCTTTTTTGTAATACAGATATTGTAATACTGTTTTTATTACTAAATTCTACATTAAATTACCTTCAATTTGATATATAAACGTTTGTATTTAAGTGAAAATTAATATATTCTACAAGCATACAAAGTTGAAAAACATGACACTTTCAAAAAATGTCCACACTTTTGGCCTCCACTGTATATTATCGTTGCAGAATTTTGTTGAGTCATTTCAAATTTTATGAAAATCGAATCAAAACTTAAAAAGATATTAATAAAAATTTTCTTCATTCTATTAAATCCTATCGTACGTAATCTATGTATTAAAAGCGCAAGTCATGTGACAAAGGAAAACAAATACGGGCAAACTACTTCTTTTTTCATATGCCAGGCGGCCAATTTTATTCAAAAAATTGCATTAAAGTTACATTTTTAGAAAGATCGTTCAAAAAAATTGTTTGCTTGAGAGATGAGTTACATTACAAAATATATAGATTCTGAGATAACTTAGTGGAAATTAGGTTAACAGCAGATTATCTCAATCCATTAGAGTAAATAAACACAGGAGATTCGTGTATTATGAGTCATAAATATATTAAACCATGGACGTAATCATTCACAAAGCAAGATCTCCATGTTGAATTTTGCAGCGCTGTTTGGTGTAGAAAAAAAAAATCGCATTTGTAAACGTGTCATACGTAATAATAAAAAAAAAAGCCATCCTCATTTCGCTCATAGCAGACGATATAATTTATTCCTCTGAAATAAAAAAGGATGATTTTTTTTACGTTGTGAAACTAGTTATAAAACGAACGCGCCTCATATGTCACGTTTAACGTATAATTTCCAACTTGTTGAAAAAAAGAATATGTAATTCTGTTTGTCTATAGTCATCTTATTTCAATGCCCAGACCAGAAACAACCGTTCTTAATCCAGTTAAGAACAGTTGTTTCCGTTCCAGATATTAGATTTTATCCAGTTAACCCTTAATTGCATAGTGATGTAAATTTCCATCACTTTTTATTTAACTTTTAATAAATAAATCAACTTCTTCGCCACCACTATATTTATATAGAAATATTAATCCAGTAAATTTCCCGTGAATTATGTTGCTGAACAAAGTTAAAAATCTATCTTAAAATTTCTGGTGTCTAATATTTAATATATGTATAAAAAAACACAATTGTAAAAGAAAAACTTATGCAAAGAAGGGTTAACCTTTCACTGCATCATTAAAAAAAAATTTTGATGAAAAGAAAATACAATAAAAAAATAACGTCAACAACAACACACTCACACAAAGTAATTAAATCCTACTTGATTCTTATCATATGAAAATGTGATTTTTTAGTTTTGTTGCTTAAATGTTACAAACTACATTACTTGTCATGCTTTTCCAGATTGTCATCCTGTACTTGCTGCTTTTAAGCTACTTAAATAAAACATCATATCTCATCAAAAACAACTCGTTGTAAATGATCCCGCCAAGCCACAAACCTAAAATGTCAGCCATAAAAAGAAGTGATGTCACATAAAAAGAAACGATATAGAAGTGCATACTCCGAGTCCCGTGTAAAAATCTATCACCACTCATAATGTTTCCAAAAGACTCGGAGTGAGGTACAGTATGTGAAAACTGCTTGGCGACCTGCAGGCTTTTATAATGTTCGCATTTCCTGCAATTACATATGACTATATTATTTTTATTTTTATTTTTATTTTTTTTTATTTATTTAATTATTTTGTTCCCATAAAATTGTAAAAAGCTGAAGCTTCTGTGTTTGTATGTCTTTTCTTATTTATGAGCTTGTAATATATATATATACTAGCTGTTTCCCGTGACTTCGTTCACGTAACATTAAAAAAAGAAAAATAGATTAATTTAACAAAGCATTTCATTTGATAATTAAAAACATATATAGTTAACCAAATCTTTATCACATTTTATAGGAGACAATACGGTATTTCTTTGCTATAGGGGCCTTAACATAACCCAATCTTAAAAAAGTGAAATTTCATGCAAATAATATTTACAATCGCGAAAATGAAACTGCAACCAATGAAAAAAGAAGGGCCTGGTAAAATCGTGAAAATCGACGAATCCTCTTCGTAAAACGAAAAATAACACTGAGAGAATTCTTTATCAGATCTATACAGCAGTGCTTTTTTGGTGGTATTTGGTGTGAAATTTGTATATGTATTCATTTCTAAATGGGCATTATTATATTGTTTATTTGTATAGATATGTGTTATATATTTCGTAATACATTATTATTTATGTCTTGTTTATGTATATATTAAATAAACTGCTTCTCACTAAGTGGTGTAAATAGTGGACAAACTGCTTGTGAATTTTGTACATTGATAGATATTTCATAAAGATATAACAATCTGATGCGATTCTAAAATGTAAATAAAGGTTCCTAGAAAGTACTTTAAATTCTGCCCAATTTAACCTCGATATTATTTCTATCGTGTCAGGGACACTCTAAACAAATAACTACCGACAACACAAATCTGATGATCTCAATTTACATATTTTTGTTAGTATATATATTGGATTATTTTAATTTATTTCGTGCGCTTGAAATTTTTTACGTTTTTTCTAGGGTTAAGTGTCGAATAAATGTACTTTCTTGTTATTTTATTTTGCCATTTCTATTTATTCTATTTTTCATTCATTCCATTTATGGATATTTATTTAATTTACATATTCGTTTCAAAGAATATTGTTTAAAGTTATTATTATGATTAGTAAAGGATACGATTCGGGTTAGGATTAAGATTATAAACTTGACGACAATGGTATGATTAATTCAGGATGTCTATTTACAGGATACTATATACCAGGATGTCTATTTACATCATGAAGTAATAAGAAAATTAGAAAATTATCGTCTGATATTTTTTAATATGTTTTACAGTCATATTTGGCATCAAAGGTGAGCGAGGAAATTATCATCTAAAATACCATTAAGTATTTACTACGCAAAAACAAATCTGGTTACAACAATGTATTTAATTTTGCGCCAAATTTCACTTGATAAAAAAAAGCAAATTGGCTATGGACCCGATTACAGATCCCTAACCTTCCGATTCTCAGAAATTTTCTACCTATATGTGAAAACCTTTTCTACTATATACAACGCGCTTTCACGTTTATAATATTATGAATTGGCACGATAGGATTGTTTAAGTTTACATAATTCGGCTGGAAGAAAAGTTTCATTACTTTTTGATTTTTTCTTTACTTTTGCATTACGCGAATTTGTCGGTAAAATTGATTTTCGTTTCGATAACGTTGTTGTTTTTTAAGTTTCTAAAAATATTGTAATTTTACTTAAGCATTGCTATAAAATCTATGCCATTTTTCTCAACCTATAAAACTTTAGAAAAATCTATTATAAAACAGAACTTAAAAAAAAAGCTATATTTAAAAATGACAACAAAGTTTTTACTATCTTAAAGCTAAAAGAAATGTAAAATTAAATTCCGGTTCGAAATGACCATTTACAAATGTGTTTTGATTGTGGGAAAATGATAGAGGAAAAATGTGAAAACCCAGCTATAGATTTGTATTTGAATCCAATTCTCAGTTGTATATGTTGGTATTTTATTAAACCATTTTACTTCGACGCAATCATATTAAATCTTTAGCTTTTATGAAAAAATGCAACTTTCTTTTAAAAAATAAAGTTATTTTTTATTAAGATTTTCTGTTTTTCTATACGGATAAGTTTGCGGTGCATATTATTGACATTTGCCGTCCAATATCTTTTCAAAGTTTTTTTTCCCTTGTTCAAATTTAAATTAAAAATATGGTACCTTTATGTTAGCCGTGTGCAGACGATAAACCGCCAAGTATTATTCCTATCACCATCATTCGTATTGATTTCGTATTAAAATATAAATCTTTCACTCATTTCATTTAAAACACAGAACTTTAATTTACAACACATACATTTAATATAATTCATTTCATGTGAAATAGATAAAGAACAAAAATAGAGAAATTAATCACAAATAATTTGATAACCCAAGATAATTTTATTTCAACATCAAAGCAAATCTGTTTTATTTTCGATATATGACTTCATATTTGCTTGCTTTCCATGCTTACTCGTATTTATGCACCTTGTATTATTATCAAATAATTTGAAAACTCAAGTTTTATTTCTAATATGACGTCATTTCATATTCTGTTTCTTAAATAATTAATTTGATTTTCATTTTTCACGTGGAAATTTTTCATTTGAAAATAAATTGTTGAGTAAAAGTTATTATTCCAGATTTTGATTTATTTTGGCAACGATAAAGTATTAGCAACGATAAAGTAAATTTAATATAACCAACCAACCAACCAACCATTTAAAAATATTATACAAAAAAATGTCCATTTATTCCCTATGAAAATAATGAAATTTTGAATTATTAAGAAAAATATTTGAATAAAATAAACAAAAACCAGCCTATGTTCATTTACGGGTTATAATCAACCTGTATGCAAAGATACATGATCATTAAATTCTCCATTTTGACGCTGGCTTCAGCCTAACATTTGCACACAATCGGATTTATAATATTATTAGGATATATATATATATATATGTGTGTGTGTGTGTGTGTGTGTGTGTGTGTATAATGATCATACGCATATTAATAACAATGCACCTTATAATAAACGTTAACTAAATTGAGATATATTGCAAGAATTCTAGCGTAAGCGGAATCGCATAAGTCTGGGGAAAAATCCGTTCTGTCAGTTCTTTCGCATACAAAAATATTTATCAAAGTGATATAACAAAAATTAAAAATTTATTTTTTCGATTTTCAAAATTCATATATTGCATATATTATAAAAGCCTCCAGGTCGCCAAGCAGTTTTCACATACTGTACCTCACTCCGAGTCGTTTGGAAACATTATGAGTGGTGATAGATTTTTACACGGGACTCGGAGTATGCACTTCTATATCGTTTCTTTTTATGTGATATCACTTCTTTTTATGGCTTTTAGGTTTGTGGCTTGGCGGGATCATTTACAACGAGTGTTTTTGATGATATATCACTCCTTTTTGTAAGGTGTTTAATTTCAATTACACAGATCCTATTTTTATTCAAAAAAAAAAAGATAAAAGAAAGATGAAAGGGGCAAAATAAAAGAATAATTGTGATGCTATAAACAGAATTATACATCAGAATTATACAATTTATTGAGTGACTTATTCCAATGTACATGTCGCTACCATAGCAACGGGGAAACTTTTATATTCATTTCCTTACATTGTATTCATCAGATTATTTATGACATGTTTATTTTCCTTTTTCTTTTGTTAATATCACTCTTCCGTTTATATACATTCAAAAAACAAAAAAATAGAAAATTTTACAGTAGTTTACAAAGTAGTTAAAATACTGCAGTTTCAGAAAAATGTGGAAAAATAAGAAGCACCTTTTTTTTGGTCAGTTATAACAATGAGTTTACTTTACCGAGAATAATCAAATTTGTTTTTCTACGAACCATTGTAATTTACAGGGATTTTTATACTAATATATTAAATATTATTCTTGAAAATTACTGAGCACCTTAAAAGGTTTTTTATTTGTTAAGTTTTTTAACTCAACGTTTCGAGAATCGGAAAAATGTAAGATTCGCAACGTTTGCAAAAGTATAAAAACTATTAAAGTGATTTCAAAATAGAAAATGTTCGTAGGATGACATGTATTCCAAAATTTTGTGTGATTTTGTAAATATACCACAAAGACTAATGCGTTTACATAATGAACCGTTTAAAAAAAATGTAAAATTTTATTAAAATTTTTGATCTGATAAATCATAAAGCTTTAAATTAGATTTTAAAAAGGAGCGTGATTAAACCAAAAAGGATTATATTTACTAAATGCACAAAATACATAAAGACACAAAATACATAATTAATGTTTCTAGTCTGTCCATTCCAATTCGGGGTTACTAAAATATAGGTCCTCAATCCTCGGCAGTCCATGAATTAATTAGGACATACGTATGCAACTGTTAAAATGTTCCCAAAGTCGACAATAGAAGCAATAAGTATAGCTCGGCAAATATAAAACACGGCATTGCTTCATCATGACTTTGTTTCGTGAGGTGTTCGTTCTCCAAACATAAAAATATCTTGAAAGTGTCCGTTAACCGAACATGTGTTCGTTATTCGAACATAAAAATCTCACTCGAAAGTGTTCGTTAATCGATTTGTTCGTAAACCGAACAGTTCGTTACCGATCACCTATTGTATACGAAATATAGCATTTTTAATTTTTATGGGGAATTTAAGAAGCTATTTCCTTTTCATTGTGCTCTAGGCCTGTTTTTAGAGCATTTTAAGTTCGTCATAGCCGGAGATTCGATGAACGGCAAATATTTAAACGCAAAACTTCCAATCTTGGGGTAGCAACATTTTTACATTCTATTACTCAGCGCATGAATGTAAAGTTGGAATTTTTTAATCGCTTTTTCAATCAATTCGTGATACATTTATTAATAAACACAGTTTTTTTAATCGATGAAAATACTATATTTTAATAGATTTAGAGCTTAAGGTCGACGAGCTTTCAGGCGGACAAAATGAACGCGTATTAAATTTTAAAGCAAGATAATGAAACATTACAGAGATTGAAACAGTATAAAATCATTAAAATACATCTCACTCAGTAAGTATACATCGGTTGTAATGTAATCAAGATCTTCTAAGAGACTCTGTAAACGAAACGTATATGGTTCAACAATACAAACAATAGAGAGTTTAAATGAATCGGATGCAGTAACATATTTGAATATCTTGTGTATATAGCCACTTTGACAAAAATTATGCTATTTATACTATTGTTTTTCCTCTGTGTTGAGGAATGAAGTACTTCAACGTAAAAATTCGCTAATTACACAACTATTTAGTCTTATTAAAAAATATTTTGAGTTACCCTGTAAACGAACAGTAAATTCTACAATTCTGTTTTACAATAGGGAGCTAACTTAGGTCGTTCGTAGTAACATATTTTAACATCCTGCGCATACGTTCTTTTTAAAAAGAATTAGACCATTTAATATTTCTTTTCTTCATCTTAAGTATAGGAATAAATCACTTTAAAGTGATATACATAAAAGAACTAATTCATATTTTTACACGAAATATTAAACCTTTGAACTACTCATAAAAACAATGCAATTGCTGAAAACCGCGTAAAAATCGGATAATTACATAATTCTTTAGCCCTATATCAAAAGATATTTTGTGAGAACCTGTAAACGAACCTTAAATGTTACTATTTTTTTTATAATAGGGAGCTTACTTGGGTCGACTGTAATAACATATCTTAATATCATGTGTATACGACCATTTCTAAAAGAGTTGGGTCATTTATTAATTTTTTGCTCTATGTTAAGTATAGAAATCAATAACATTAAACTGATATAAATCAAAAACTAATTAATATTTTTTCATGAAACTTACAAAGATTTGAACTACTCATAAAAACAATTCAAATGACGCAAACCACTTAAAAATCCGATAATTACACATTGTTGTAGCCCTGTCAACAGTTTTTGGTCTGTACAAGATTTAAAATGTGCAAAAAACAGCACTTTTAAAATCGCATTTCCTGAAAACCTATTCGACAGATCTTGCTTTTCTTTTGATTTTTTAGTCACGTGGCACGCCCCATTCCATAGAATCAAGAATTTTGTTTCTATCATAAATAGAACGCGATATATAGATATGTCGAAAACCCGTTTTGTCCCGTCCGCAAAATATAAACTAGACAGAGTTAAAAAATAAATAAATTGTAAAATCGTTTGGCATCCATTGGCGGAAATTCCTTTCATTTACGGTTCAATGCATTGCTGTTTCTTATGCTTGGCGAGAAACTCTGTCGAGTTTCTATGATAAGAAAGGAAGTTCTAAAAACGTTTCTTTTTTAAATGCACTTATTAAATGTTAATTTATACAATAAAGGAGAAGTTTTGAATGTAAATGTGCATGAAATATATGAAATACAAAATCAAAATATAGAAAAAACAGTAAAATAGTAGATAGCAATAAAAGCATAAAAATATCCTTTAGTATGAAAATTAAAAAAAAACATTTGTTTTGGTTTAAACATTAATCTGCTCCACATTTTGATAATTTCTTGAAAGTTAAATCTTTGCAATCAGTATACTTGAACTTCTGTATGAGTTCGGGACACTGGCCATTCTCATTATGAAGCAATAAATAAACAGATCTGGGGTGAAGCAGTAAATAAACATATCTCCAGAACAGGCTACCCACAAAGGCAACAAATAAAACTCCGTACGAAACTTGGTTCAAGAGAAAACCAAACTCGTCGAGATCACGTCGAAACAAACTCTAATTATAAAGTATGTAAACTAAACAAGACCATATACGGTCTCAAGCAAAGCAGGCAGCAAGAGCCTGGTACATGAAAATAGCAAACTCATTAAACTCACTTAATTTCACGCAAAGCACAGCCGACTCATGCTTATTTATAAGAAAAGAAAAAATGTCACATACATAATAGTTTACGTAGATGATATTCTTATAGCAAGTAAACCGGAAATAATAAAAGAAATCGTAAAATCCCTAAACGAAGAATACGAATTGAAAAATTTGGGGAAAATAAACAAATACTTAGGAACTGAAATAGAAAAAATCCCGGACGGTTACGCGCACTAAACAAAAATGAAAATTTGAAGAATTAGCTAAGAAATTTAATCTTGAAAATGCAAAACCATGCGGAACACCGATGGAACCCGGTTTTAATAAACTAGAAGATGACGAAAATTTGTTACCAAATAACACTGAATACAGAAAAGCCATAGGACTACTTCATTACATCACGACAGTAACTAGACCTGACATATCTGCACCAGCGAATATCCTTAGCAGACATAAAGAAACACCGCGAAACAAGGATTGGAATGCAGCGAAGATAATAATAAGATATTTAAACTGTACGAAAAACTTAAAATTAATTTTAAATACTAAAAAGAAACCAAAATTAGAAGTTTACACAGACTCAGACTGGGTGGGAGATATAAAAACGAGAAAATCAACTTCAGACAGTATTTACATGTTAGGAGAAGGAGATAACCCGATACAGTGGATCACAAAAAGGCAGTCATGCATAGCCTTATCTGCAGCAAACGCATGTCAAGAAACTATATGGTTAATAAAATTATTAGAAGATTTTGGGTTAACTCAAGAAAAACCAATCATAATGCATGAAGACAACCAGAGCTGCATAAAAATGATTGAAAATGAAAAATTTGGTAAACGTACCAAATATATAGATGTAAAATACTACTCCATAAAACAACTTAAAGAAGAAGGTATTATAGAATTAAAATATTGTCCCACAGAACAGATGATAGCGGATGCGCTAACAAAATCCTTACCGAAGCCTACACTAGAAAGGCATAGAAACTCAATGAAACTATTAGACAATTCCTCGGAAGAGCTTAAGGGGGAATGTTAGAAATATTAACCTCATCCGCGAAATTAAAGGTAAAAAAATATATTTTCATTTCTTACTGAAATAAAGAATATAAAAGAACCTTGATAATCAAAAAAGGGAAAAACACGGAATCATCAACTCATTCTTCATCGCGTAGTGAAAACAAATTATAAAGATTAATAGCCACTCAACGTTAGACAAATGATCAAGAAAACCACTCTACATTGATAAGCAAGTTTGTGGGATATGCTGAAGATAGAACAATAATTATAACAAGAAATAAAGAATTTAATTGACTGATTACATTCTTACGGGTAAACCTTGCAATGTGTAATTCCACTGACGTAAGAATGACGAAAGCAAAAAACTCTCAATTTCTGAACTTATGACTTTTAACCTTCAGTCCGTAATAAAAATGTAACCGAGAACATACGTGAGCCTCTGAGCTCAGATATAATATGTTATTATACTATATAATGCTTTATACCTTACTTTAAATTTAAACATAAATGTTAAATGTAATCATTGTTAAGTCCCAGTGTTTTTATAATCAAGAATATATACGTCCAAGATAAAGAACAAGTCTAAAATTATTTAGTCTCCACATACTAATCTAATTATTTAGTTTTTCAACTATAGTTCTATGTGCAGTGGTGAAAAACTTCAACCTTGGATACCAAAACTTCAAGGATATATATCACTACAAGCAATAATAAAAAAAATCATCTTTGGATTAAAACGCACGCTGGATAAATTACCAGGTAAAAGCACCTTCAGAAAAGGTAAGAGAATTTTCTTATTCTTATTCAAGAAATTGATATTTATGATGAACTGAAAAGGTAACGTCTAAAAACTTTCGAGATAATTAATCGCGTTGCACGAACTCCTCCTTCAATATATATATATATCAGGTTCTAGATTCAACACGACGTCTTCTTTATAATACACGTATGTAGTATGCATACTCACACATACATACACACACGTACAAGCTAAAACTTCGAGTCTAATATTAAACATATATTTTTTGTAGAACATAAAATCATAATAATAAAAACATAAATTTGAAGTAAACATTTCTACAATTTTAAAACATTCTCGATAGAACTTAATTTTTGAACATAGCATTAAAATCGGGGAAGAATTCAATTAATTTTAGGTTAACTTCATTATTATATACGCCATTGTTATTGTACACAATTCTCTAACAAACAAATTAATATTTAAATCTTCTTTTATAAACCAAAAAAAAAAACCTTACACGCTTTTCGTTACTTCCCCGCACCTGAAACTATTATGCCGAAGAAACGTTTTCCTTCTCCCTTTCAAAGGAGAAAAGAAAAAATGTTTCTTTACTAGCAAAACACACGGAGTACCATCACCACCGTATGCTTTATGAAATTCTATTTTCTTTCTATTCTCCTGTAACAACGAACTGTCGTTGATAAAAATTCCCTCCTTAATGGTGTTCCTCTTAATACCCCGATAGGGGCTCCTCAATAAAACGAAAGTGCTTCTATCCAAAGCCCCCTTAATCCCTTAGACGGAGTAAGGGCGCTCCAGGGTTAAGCCCCGGCGAGAAACTATTATCCGCAACAAGGTTCCGGCCGCAGTAATCCTTTACATATTTACTGGCAAATGATTGGATACACAACACAACAAAAAAACTAAACACGAACAAAACAATATCGTATATTTTTTGTATAATAAAAGTGGTGTGAGTTTGTAAAATATTGAAGTAATTTTCGTGAGGTTTTTTTTTTTTTTTTTTTTTTTTTTAGGGAGTAAAAGAAAAAAAAAAGAGATTTTGTTTTCCTTTTTATTTATTCGAGTTTTTATAGCATGAATTATCTTTAATGAAGTTGTTGTAGAAAATGCAAAGTACTTTCTGGCAAACATGTTTTCTTTCTTTTTAAAGTGTATTCAAAAATCAATTTAAGCTTCATTTTCCCGATAAACTAGAAATTTCAATTTTGAAAAAGGGATGCTTGGATCTGAAAGTTTTTCTATTGTAATTATAGAAGATAAGCTTTTTATTTTTTATTATTATACCTTGGAAAGTGCAGCAAGAATTCTATTTAATCTAAGATGTATTTATTATTACAAATTGTAAACAAATGAGAACTAAAAATGATTTTTTTTCAATATCTATAATAAATAAAATTATACTTGTTGAAACAAAAAAAAAAAGACACACTCTTTTCACTACTTTTCCGCACCTGAAACTATTATGTGGAAAAACATTTTTTTTCTCCCTTTCAAAAGAAAAAGAAAACGTTCCTCTACCAATGAAACACATTTTATATGGAGTATCATCACCACCGTATACTTTATGAAATTCTATTTTCCTTCTATTTTACTGTAACAACGGACTATCGTAGATAAAAATTCCTTTCTTAATAGTGTTTCTTTAATACCCCAATGGGGGCTGCTCAATAAAAAGAAAGCGCTTCTACCCAAAGCCCGTTTAATCCCCTAGACGTAGTAAGTAAGCTCCAGGCTTAAGCCCCGGCGAAACACTATTATCCGCAACAAGGTTCCGGTCGCAGTAATCCTTTACATATTTACTGGCAAATGATTGGGTACACAACACAGCACAGAAACGAAACACGAACAAAAGAATATGTTATATTTATTGCATAATAAAAGTGGTGTCATTCAGTGAAATATTGAGATAATTTTGCGAGGTCGTTTTTTTAGCGAGTAAAAGAGATTTTTTCCCCTTTTTATTTATTTGAGATTTTATACAATGAATTATTTTTAATGAAGTTGTTGTAGAAAATGCAATGTACTTTCAAGCTAACATTTGTTCTTTCTTCTTAAAGTGTATTGAATAATCCATTTAACCGTCATTTTCCCTGGTAAGAAATTTCAATTTTGAAAAAAGAAATGATTGCATCTGAAAGTTTTTCTATTTTAATTATAGAAGAAAAGCTTTATTTATTTTAATTATACTTTGGAAAGTACAGCAAGAGATGTAAGATGTATTTATTATTTAAAAATATCAACAAATGAATGATAAAAAGGATTTTTTTCAATATCTATAATAAATAAAATTACACTAGTCGAAAAAAAAAAGTCATTGTACACTCTTTTCTGACAACTAAAATAATATTAAAGTCTTTTATTACCAAAGCACTTTCACTTTTGTAACTAGGGTTTTCCTGGTCCCTTAAATTACGTTTAGAACCATTTTCCTTTCAAAAAATTTTCCTGTACCAATAAAACGCTTGTTACACTGTGTACCATCATCACCATATGCTTTATGAAATTCAATTTTTTTCTCCTATAACAGCAGACTATCAGTGATAAAAATTCCCTCCTTAATGGTGTTTCCCTTTATAACCCGACGAGGGCTGCTCAATAAAAAGAAACTGCTTCTTTCCAAAGCCTTCTTAATCCCCTAGATGGAGTAAGGACGCTGTAGGGTTAAGCCCCTGCAAGAACTTCTAGTCGCAATAATCCCATACATATTTACTGGTAAATGAGAGCAAAAGAATAGGCTATTTTCGGTAAAAGAAAACTGGTGCGAGTCAATAAAATATAGAGGTAATTTTTGCGAGTTGTTTTCTAAAGGGAGTAAAATAAAGGATGAGGTTTTTTCTTTTCTTTTTATTTATATGAGATTTTATTTTTAATGAAGTTGTTGGAGAAAATGCAATATATTTTCAGATTAGTTTTTTTTTCTTTCTTCATATATTCAAGAATCAATTTAACCACCTTCTCTCCGAGAAATTCAAATTTTGAAAAAGAAAGAGAAAAATGCTTGAATTTCAATTTTTTTCTATTGTAATTGCAGAAAATTAGCTTAATATATATATATATATATATATATATATATATATATATATATATATAGATAGATATATGTAATTATTTTTTAAGTGAGCAAGAGTTTTCTTATGAGGTATACTATTATCAATGTATTAATGATCGGTAAATATATACTATATGTAAAATTCAAATGGAAATTTCGTTCCGGCTGCTTATAACTCGAGTTCTACTGGATGGATTTCTATGAGACTTGCACTGTTAGTTAGATAATTTTTCAGGGAAAGTTTTAGTATATTGCATATCTTTCTAAAACCAAACACTACTTTAAATGATCAACTAAAAGAGTTTGTTCTTAATAGCCCAAATTCTGTGACACGTTACAAAATATAATAGCACTAGCTGACCCGCCCGACGTTGCCCGGGCAGACTGTTATTGAAAAATATAACAGTGGAGTGGACTTCATAAAAAAAAGACTGCATAATATTTATTTATGCTAAAAACTTTTTAAAAAAATTAAATAAGAGCTAAAATTTCAAAAGTATAACAATTACGTTTAAAAAATGAAACGGCCAGGGAAAATTATTACACTTAATTTTAAAGAATGAAAAGGTCAGGGAAGTTCTTACGGTGGAACACAACAAATCTTTCTGATAAGGGAGACAAAATTACTTTACCGTCATGACAACCTTTTGTAAACTTCTTGCTGCTGTTTAATTCGCATTTCCAATACAGTGCTTGGCAGAAATTGCACGTTTCACTCGAAGTCCCACAATTATGCTCCGGAACGTTTGAATCAGTAATTTGGATTTCAGAAGCAACGCGTTCGTGCATGCGACGGTTATTAAGCTTATTTTGGCGATCGCTTATGCTCTGTGTTTGATGGCGTTCTCGATGCAATTTATTTCGATTTTCCCTTCTTAATTCGTCCTTTTCTTCACTTTCAAGCATTCGCCTCTTTCTAGCGAAAGAACGAAACGTAAATAAACCTCGGCCTAAATCTTGCCAAACGATTTTTACACGATAACAAATGAGATGCGTTTCATTCGGGCGTTTCCATTAAACAATTAACAAATAAGCGCGATTTCTGTGCCACATACGATAGAGTAATATATATATATATATAGGTAATGACGTTCGCATCGTTTTCAGCAATGCGAAAGGACATTCCAGGTAAAAGTTCATATTGATTTAAAACACAATATAAAATTCACTGATTTTGTTTGACTCGAGGTTCCTTTGGTGAAATCGACCAGCGTATGAACAAAGTAGTTCATTTCGCGTAAATGTTCATATCATATAGTTTCTTTTTTTAACATCAGTAAACTGAACTATTTGAAATGAAATAGGTAGTTCTTTATTTTAATAACTATAATAATTTTTTGATTAGATTAAACCGGTCTCTTAAAGCCATAGTCTTTAAAAAATATTTTATATATATATATATATATATATATATATATATAACCGAGTGAACCACTTTAAAAATTCTTTTTAAAGTGTTTAGTTTTTAAAATTCTCTTTAAAGTTAAAACTTTAAAAATTCTAAAAAAAGAAAGAAATTGTGATAAAGAAGTGCGGTTTGCAAGAAAGGGCTCACAAAAAATTTTTAGTTAAAAATGTCACTGGTAGAGGGCGCTGACAACCGAAACACAATGAGCAGGGCAAGAATACGCTCCATCCATTTATTCTTGCAATAACAATTGTTCAACATGACCTCCAGAACATTGTACGACACAACTAAGGCGACTCACAACGCCCGTTACAGCTGAATGCAACATGTCGGAATGAATTGCAGAAACCCCACAACAGATAGAATCTTTGAGTTTGACCAATATAGAAGGTGATAAACGGTACACAAGTGATTTCAAATAGCTCCACAACCTAATTTGCATAATTCTGTTGAATCTCTCGCATGTTATCGCCATCTACAAGTGACATTTTAACTAAAATTTTTTTTGCTGCTAAAAGTTTTTTCCCTTTTTAATTTTTTACATTTTTTATAGAATGAATTATTTTTAATGACGTTGTTGGAGAAAATTCATTGTACTTCCAGACTAAAATTTCTTTCTTTTTAAAAGTATTTTTGAATACACTTTAACAATTATTTAACCTTAATCTCCCAGGCAAACTAAAAAAAATTGAAATTTTGAAAGAAAAAGTGCTTGAAGCTCGAAGTTTTTCTATTGTTATCACAAGAAAAAGTTTTATTTGTTATTATTATATCTGGAAAAGACAGCAAGAATTCTATCTAATACAAGCTGTATTATAATATCAAAATTATTGACAAATGAGTTCTAGAAAGGAATTATTTTTTTCACATTATATATATATATATATATATATATATATATATATAACGTCATATGCAGATACCTAAGTTTAGAAAGTTTAATTTCGATATTTCCCTGCGCATCGATCACTAGCAAAAATTTCACGGAATACTGATTGCTTAAAAATCAACAGTTGAAAAATATTTTAATCTTTTGTGAATATTTTCCATTATTACTTCTTATAAGAGTACTATTGTATGCAATTTGAGAAAGCGTATATCATGACCAAGCTAAAGATATAACTAATTTTTATAGCCATATTTAGTTTGTTAGTTAATTTTGTGTAGCAAACGCAAACAACGTTAGCGGCGCGGATAATTTAATACAAGTTGTTGACGTAAACAATTTTTGGTCCCGTATTTGTCAAAAGATTAAGCAAAATCGACATATTGACATATTTAACTTTTCCGCTATCAGCTATGTTTTTTCTTGGAGAAAAAAAAAACATCTGTCACCTACCTGTTTTCAGCCAATTACTGTCAACGTTCACTACTGTCTATTCCAACAAAAATGTTCTAGCATGTTGTTTAGAATTCCCAAAATAAACAATTTTTTTTCTTGATGCATTTTTTAGCTTTGTAGCCTTGTTTATCGAATGTTACCCTCAAAGATGGACAGATATAGAAATTTTGCATGAATTCTCTTCGTGGAAATAGTTTAGTATGCTTACGTCGAAAAATGTCCATAAATAAATAAATAAATAAATATGTCATAACATAAAAGAAAAATATTAATAAATTTTGCTTTCATGTCATATGTAACTATTTTTTTCAGCGTAAATTTTTTTTTAATAGTGTAACTATATATATATTTAGAAAATGTCGAGCCAATCATAAATGTAGTGGAAAATGGAAATTATGTTTTGTTTTTTATTAATACCTATTTTAAAAAGTTTATATAGTTTACAGGGATTTTTAGAAAAAATGTAATTTTCATACAGCATAAACAAAAATAATGTTTGCATGTGTTAATTTATTTGAATAAATATATTATTTTTTTTTGTTCCTTTTTTTATTGTGCATTTCTATTTAAATTCATTTCGATAGAAAAATGTAACTTCAGTTTAATATGCATATTTTGGATTTTACCGATATGTTCTGAAATTTCTTAGGTTTGCTTTGTTACCCATCCTACATTTAAATACATTAAACTGATCCAAATTTTTTGTTACTAATTATTGTTAGTGTGTTACTTATCATTCGCTTCACTCTAAAAACGACATTTTTAAAACTGAGCAAAAAATACTCAAATACTCAAATCTGAGTGTGTCGCATAGTCAAAATGGCTCCGAATCAAAAATACTCAAGTTTGAAACTTGTGTATGCTCATTTCTGAAAACATACACACACTCAAGAATAAAACATCATGTGCTCATATTTCAGTATGTCCATGTTTCAAATATGGGTATGAACTGACTTCTATGCGCTCCTTTTTGAGTATTTCCATGTTTCAAAAATGAGTTTGAACTGATTCTAATCATTTTTGAGTATGTCCATGTTTCAAAAATGAGTATGAACTGGCCTCTATGTGCTCAGTTTTGAGCATGCCCATGTTTCAATATTCTGAGAAGTTCTGGTACTTCAGAATTGAAAGCATGCGGTCGTCCTATTTGAAACAAAAAATTTTGTAACAAAATGAAAACATCGATTTACTCAGATTTGAAAGTGTCATTTTCCTCAGTGTTGGGTTAAATTATATATTTGTATCTATCGATATCTATATATAATGTAATATAATGACTGTTCGCTGTAGAATATTGCATTTTATTATTATTTCTTTTGCTTTGTATCCTATAGCATAAAATATTATCAATGGCAGGTTAAGATAGGGCACAATTTTTTATTTTCGTTTTTCTGAAATGTTCAAACTAGTCTGCGTAAAACAGATTCCTGAATCTACCTTAGTTTCTTTTTTTATTTATTAATATTCTCAAATATTAAGTCTTGATAGTTTTTAGGGAAACAATACTTTTTATGGATTAATATGTGTCCCACTGTACCCCATGTCTGGGATAGGTTGGGACACCACATGGGGCATAATGAACGATTCATAAACCATAATGTAACGGAATTCTTTTGCGTGGCCCTATAAACGAATTATAAATGCTACACATCTCATTTTAAATACCGAACATTCTATTGTAAGCCTCAATAACATATAAAAAATTCATAGCAATCCCAGTGCATTTACCAGAGTTAGAGCACGGCTAAGACAGACAAACCGAAATCATAAACTATGTTGGAAAGTTTTAACAAAAGAAAAAAAGAGTCGCAAGGAAATGTAGGGAAACAGTAAGTATATATTATAACAATCGAAAGAAAAAAAACAATAAAAAAGTATTTTTTTATTTATATACGTATTTGCATTTTGCTTATTATTGTGAAAAATAAACATGGTTCTGCGCCCTCCTTCACGTTCATAATATTATTGAAATAGCAGATAAATAAAAGTAAACAAAAATGTAAAAGAAAAGACAATTAATAATAAATATTAAAAACATAATAAAAATAAAATACCTTAGAGGAGCTTACTTGCAACAGTATACTTAGAAGACATTTGACAAAAGTATTGATAAAAGAACGTATAGTGCATGAAATATAGAACATTGTAGATATGTAATTAATAAAAAGAAAAGTGCCCAGTTAAACTGATGAAATTGAGCTCACAGGATATTCACACTAATTGTATATTATACTCTCATTTCAAAGAATAATGGACTTTCGAAAATTAAAGAAATCGACAATAAATTAAGGGGGAGTTAGCTTACAGTGACCCTTATACTTAACCAATGAACCCCCAAAACTAATCAGGGAAGCACAATGAACCTAAATACAAAATTTGAAGCATATCGGATAATTCTGCATGAAAAACCCATTCATCTAAACTAAGGGGGATTAGCCCCCCATTCTCCCCTTTAAACTTAACCAATGAACCCCCAAAACTAATCATGTAAGCGCCTTATCAGAATGAACCTATATATAAAATTTGAAGCAAATCGGATATTTCTATCAAGAGTTTCTATCAAGTGCGTTACGTACATACATATGTATGTATATACAGAATCTGCGGGCACATTAGCTCTCAGGCTTTGATAGCCACTGAGCTAAAAACTATAAGACACACACGCGTGCACAAATGTTTGAGCACATTAAGAATGATTATTTTAATAGCATACCAAATACACATGTTCTAAGGAAATGTGGTTTGCTTCAACACTATCATATGTATTATTTCTGATGTCAATATCCCGTTTTCAATGTACATACAAAATAAAAGGTTTTTGAACGAGTTTTTGACATAGTACAACCACCTTTTGTTAAAACACATTTGTGTTGATTAAAAATTGCAGTTAATTGAACATTAATGAAAAAGCGTATCAGTAAACATTCTCAAACAATGCGAAAGACTCGCATGGGTTTATTATTGAAACGGTACAGTCAGATAGAGGTATAAAAGTGTGAAAATATAGTATGCAGCATTATTTTAACTGCAAATTGACTGCGTACGAAATGATTAAAAGAAATATCTTTACATCTATGCCATTGAATTTTCCTTTACTTATGTCACTGTGTTTATGCTTTTTATGTAAGCTTAAGTGAGAGCGCTTCTTTTATGTTCTAAGGATTAGTATCGTCTTCCTTTTGAAAATGCATTCAGATTCGGGTCTTAAGTTTCCTATTGTAAATTCGGCGAAGAGATTTTTCCTGGTAAAGATGCGGGTCAAGGTAAACGTTGATAGAAGTACAGCAACATATTTTTCTTTACTTTATTACTTACCCATCATACGTAGTATAGGGTAAGTCTTCTAATCGTTTTGAAAGGCGAATTTTTTTTTTTTTTTTTTTTTTTTTTTGACGGATTTACACGTTTCAGACACTAGAGATTCCGAAAAACATATTTTTAGAAAAAAAAAAATTGCCGTCCGCCTGTCTGTGTGTGTGTCTGTAAACACTCTATCTCCCGAACAAATTGAGATAGAGACTTGAAATTTGGTATGTACTTAGTATGTAATAATGGGAAGAAGCTTATTGAAGTTCAGTAACCTTGATTATCCGGAACTATTTTTTTCGGACTCTGGAAATATTCGTTCTGATAAAAGCATATACACATTTTCGAAATTGTTTATTTTAAGGAGTGAATATAAAAGACAATAAAAAAACAAACAAATTTTGCATAAAGAATGAAATTGATCGAATAATGAGTTGCCGAGATATTTGGAATCCTATTTCCCACACTTTTCGATTTTTCGTGATCCTGTATTTCAGTCAAATTGCAATTCAAAGATAAATTTTAATTAGAAATGAGACGCTTAATCCGAAGCTGTAAACCGTTAGTTAATAGGATTATCATTTTTGAAATTATAAGGATGTTTCTTTTGTGCAATTCAGTGATAGAGCATTCAAAGTTTATGACGTCATCAAGCGACGATTTAATTCGAATGGCAATGTATTTTATAAATAGTTTACACATGTTTTATTTTCATATTTTATATTATGCATATCATATCCATGATGGGTAAGTATTACGACTAGTTTCATTTTGCGAGAAAGTTTTCAAATGATTTATTGCAGTGTAATGTCGCAAATAATTTATTTAAATATTAAAAATCCCTTAAAACGTGGTATGTGACTTTTCTGAATATTAACACTATTTAGTTTCCGTAATAATTGAAATGAAGTTTAGGATTTCTTAGTAGCTAGTTACTTTCACTAAGTAAAACTAGTCGTCTGGGGCCACCGAAATACTTACCCATCATGGATATGCATAATATAAAATATGAAAATAAAACATGTGTAAACTATTCATAAAATGCATTGCCATTCGAATAAAATCGTGGCTTGATGACGTCCTAAATTTTAAATGCTCTATTACTGAATTGCGTAAAAGAAACATCCTTAGAACTCCAAAATTGATAATCCTATTAACTAACGGTTTACTGTGTCGGATTAAGCGTCTCATTTCCAATTAAAATATATCTTTGAATTGAAATTTGAATAAAATACAGGGTCATGAAAAATCGAAGAGTGTGGAAAATAGGATTCCAAATATCTCGGCAACTCATTATTCGATCGACTTCATTCTTTTTGCAAAATTTATGTTTTTTATTGTCTTTTATATTCACTCCTTAAAATAAACATTTTCGAAAATTTGTATATACCTTTTATCAGAACGAATATTTCGAGAGTCCGAAAAAAATAGTTCCGGATAATCGAGGTTACTGAAATTCAACAAGCTTCTTACCATTATTACATATTAAGTACATACCAAATTTCAAGTCTCTATCTCAATTTGTTCGGGAGATAGAGTGTTTACAGACACACACACAGACAGACGGACGGCAAATTTTTTTCCTAAAAATATGTTTTTCGGAATCTCCAGTGTCTGAATCGTGTAAATCCATCAAATTTTTTTTTCGATTTTCAAAACGATTACAAGACTTACCCTATACTACGTATGATGGGTAAGGAATATTGTAATTAAATTTGCATGTGTATGTGTGAAGGAACACGAATTTGTGACAATATTGTGTGCTTAAAAACATAATATTATGTGTAAAAATAAAAAAAAAATTCTATAAATGGAAATTTCCGCGAAACGAAATTTTAGGAAGTATGGTGCGTTTACATCTTTGAAACATGCTGCTGATATAGATAACATTACATTTACCTAATTACTGGTAAATTGTCAGTCTAATATTTTGAAAGTTTTAATAAACTCCAATACTGGTGTTATTAGAAACACAAAATTCGAAATATTTGCAATAAAATAGCAATATTACCTTAATACCTGTATTATATTATAAGTATTTATATAATAATGTCAGTAAATAATATATTGGCGTATATATTAGGTCACTCATGATTTGATGATTCTTAGACGATTTTAGTAGTAGTGGATCTATGTTTAATTTAAAACCAATATCGGTTATAACATTACCAAAATCTTGATTAAGTATTTGTATGAATTTGTTCGACATTGCGCCAATATGTGTAGCATTTACTGTTCAAAAACTTATGACCAAATCTGAGAATCTTTATTTTTAATGGTGAAATATTGGAATAGCACTGAGAATATTTCTTATTAAATACCATTATTAGTGAAATATTTTGATCAAACTAAATGCCACTATAACCAATATTAGTGAAATACTTTGATCAAACTAAATGCCAATATACCAATATTTAGGAAATTTCAATACTGAATAGTTGATAAAGTCAATGTAATATCATTATTTCCAGAATATTTGTATTACATTTTAAATATCGGAATCATTGCTAATCAATAAATATTTTATCCTTATTGGACCCATACTGGAAATCCATTATACAATAAAGAATTTTTTTTTTCGCTAATGTGGCAGTGTGTTTTTAAATCGATTTCTTTACTTTATGTCAATAATCCTCTTTAATGTAATCTAAAATTTAAAAGAACTTGCTTCTTTCTTCAAACTTTTATCATGAAAAATTTCTTTAAACCGATTCAGCTAAATTTAAATATATAAAGCTCATTCTCTTTCTCAGTTTATTCAACGGTGACTCCGAAGACCTTTATTTAATTTATTTACTGTTTAACTTTATTCTATTTATTTAAATTATTTTGTTTACTTACCTAGACCACCATCAGCAAACCGTTTAAGGACTCTTTTTGTTTAGACATTAAAGACAAAAGGGAATGTAGTTTCAACAAATAGGTTTTATAAACCATTTATCAAATGTTTTCAAACCCTTATGTTTTGAAAACTTTTTAAAGTACTTACCCTCTTCTATTTGCTAAAACGTAATGAGCATTCGGATAGATTTTTTACAGTTGAAGGTTACTAACAGTTAATTAAAATTGTTTGCTATATAAAAAAAAATAAATTTAAGACTAATTTCTGTTTATTTCATTCGCTTATGTTCATAAATTTAATTTATGGAAAATATTAATATTGCATGTATTTTTATTATTTCACTTCACTTAAAAATAAAAATACAGTAAAACCTGCGAAAGCGCGGAATTTGTCTGTAACGGAAAAATAAATCATGATCTGGCGAAAAGAATACAGTACAATGGCAATAGGCTGTGCATCTTGTTTGGAACGTATTTTTAGATACTGCACTGAAAAAAAATGTTGATTTTACAGTATGATACTGACATCCCAGCTGCCAGTAGTATACCGTAAAATTAACAGTAATAAACAGTAAAATAAGCAGTAATACGCTGCCGCGCATGCGCGGTAGTTTTTTGCAGTGCGTAAAATCTGTGAAAGTGGAACTTGTCTACAACATCTAAAAAGGAAAAAAGAAAAATCAAGATATCGGCGAAAAGAACACATTACAATTACAATAGACATCCGGTACATCTTGCCTTAAACGTATTTTTAGATACAATAAAACATGTGAAAACTGGTACTTGTCTACAACGGAATTCTGACTGACACGGAAGAAATCATGATCATGGCGAAAAGAATATTGCTTTTTTAAAATTTAAAAATACCTCGTCCTAAATTTTAGGTAATTCAAAAGAGGTTGATTCACTGCATATGTTCTCGTTACGCATATATATTTCTATTGATTAACGGATAATAGATGGGAAATAAAGTCTTGATTTGGCACGATATGTTTTCAATAAAAAAAAAGCATTAAGGAAATATTAATTTTCACGTCTACAGTTGATCATTTTTAAGCACCTGCTTTTATTACACATACGATCTCGTGGTTTATGTTTTTCCATTTCATTTTCAAATTTTTGCGAGAATAGTTTGCTTATCGTGTAGATCTTGATAATGACGCCGCCGTTTGTGCGTTTGAAACATTTCGATCATCATATTAAAAGTGTTTATATAAGCCTTTTTGTGTTCTGTTTCAATAACTTTAAGCATTTACATCTGAATTTTACTGAAAATATAGTTTTCATGCGAATTTGTTTTGCATATTGCCTGCAATGTAAGAAAGTCGATCTGAACACATACAATATTTTTCAGTCGTTCATTAAACAAAGCTGACTAGACATATCATAATTTTTTTCCATTTGTTATTATTTCGTGTTATTTGTGTTACTTCATGAAGTATGCATGGCTTTTAAAAAAAGTTATATAAGTGTTTAAGAACTTCAATGTACTCACCTCTGTGAAGTAAAACGGAAAAAATGAGAAAATATTTTGCTGGCACTCACATTGACAGCATTTTTTTGCTGTCAAATTTACCTAATTATCAAAATTTATTTTTTGTAAAATACAAAAAATAATTAATTTTACAACATTAATTTTTTGCTGTTAATTGACAACAGAAAATGCCGGTAATTTTAGTGTAAGGAAATTTCGCTGTAATTCTTGCCTTTTTATTTTTTACAACGTGTATAAAATGTGAATATATTTATTTACTGTTCTGAATTCAGCTCAACTCAATATTGTAAAAGGCATCACAAGTAAGTTACCAATTATTAATGACAGTAATACAGCAAGAAAAAACAACACAGTAAATATATTACCATCGAAAACATTTTTTAACAGAGAACTAAATGAAGAATTCCTTTAAAAAATAACTCCAGTTAATAACTCCTCCGCTACTTTCCAATTATATATCAACGCGGTTTCAAACAATTTTATTTCCTCTTCCCTCTTAATTACTTCTTGTAACATTATCTGGAATTGAAAAGAGTTGCCCTTTTTTCAGTGAATTTTTAGCTTGAAAGATTTCACTTAACGAAATCAATTGAATTTAAATGAATCGGATAGATTCCCTTTTCAATTTATTCAGCGGTGACTTTAAGGTAAATTCTATTTTTTTTTCTACTTGAGTCATCTATAGCAAACCACTTTCATTTTTTTTTGTTTAAACATTAAGGGAAAGTGGAAATGTTCTTTCAACAAGTCGTTACTTTATTCATCTGTCAAACTTTATTTTATCCGAAATCTTGAAACATTTAAGGAAGAATTTCAGTAAATAAAAAAATTATTACTCTAACGTAGTTTTTATAAACAATGGTATAATTAATTAAGATAATGAAAGCAAACTATTACGTTCGTCATTTATAAAACTGAAATTGTAATTTTCATGCGAATTTGTTTCACATACTGCATGCAACGTAGGAAAGCTGGTCTGAAAACATGCAATATTTTTCTTTATTCATACAATAAAACTGACTACACATGTTGTAATATATCTACTTTTGTTATTATTTCGTATTATTTTTAGGTCTTTATGAAATATGCACTTTTTTTTAAAGTTATTTCAGTGTTTAATAGCTTCAATGTAAACCACTCTGTAAGGAAAACCGGTAAAAATTACAACAAAATTTTCTGGAACAGCACGTTGACAGCATTATTTGCTGTCAAATTTACTATAAACAATTTTTGTTATATATAACAAATTTTTACTGCAAATTTTGCTGTTAATTTACAACAGTGAATGCAGTTAACTTTGATGTAAACAATTTTTACTATCATTCCTGCCGTTTTTTCTTACATTATGTACAAAATGGGAATATATACAGGGTGTCGGAAAAGTCTGGAAACAGTCTAATAACTCGAGAAATATACATTGGATAGAAAAACGGAAAAATGCATGTTTAATATATTCGAAAAATCTATTTAGGGATATCAAAGTTTCCCCCCAAACTATGCCCACTGGGCTGGGGGGGGGGAAGGGGGCAACTTTGAAATCTTAAATGATAACTGTGGGGTTGATTTTGGGATCGTTATTAGTACATTACGAAGACACGCATTAAAGTGGTGGAGAACGTGATGATAGTTAACCCAGATAGGACAAGACAGCTGTTTAGGCCATTAAATTCTTTATTTTAAAAAAACATGTTGATCAGGATACAGAGGCAAATTAATTTATCACCGAACGTGCGCCGGGAACTAGAACAAAATGCATACGTACCAAGGCGGGTAGAAGCAGATTACATCATGCTCGAATGGAGCGCAGGCAGAAAAATGAGTAGAACATGCCATCGGCAGAACTTACCAGAGCTGTTCGGCCGTTTCCAGACTTTTCGGACACCCTGTATATTCATTGCTTGAATTCACCACAATTCAATACTGTATAAGGCATTTGAAGTAAGTTAACAATTATTAATGACAGTAATACAGAAAGAAAAAACAATACATCAAATATATTACAATCGAAAATAAATTTTAACAAAGAACTAATTAAACCATTTCTTGAAAAAAAAAAAAAAGAACTCCAGTTAATAATCTTCCAGCTACTTTCCAATTATATATCAACGCCCGCCGTTTCAAACAATTTTATTTCCTCTTCACTATTAATTACTCCTTGCTGCATTATCTGGAATTTAAAAGAGTTGGTTTTTTTCAGTGAATGTTTATCGTGAAAGATTTCACTTAACGAAATCAATTGAACTTAAATGAATCGGATACTTTCCCTTTTTCAATTTATTCAGCGGTGACTTTAAAGTAAATTCCATTTATTTTTTTTTCTACTTGGGCCATCCATAGCAAAACATTATACGTTTTTTGCCAAAGCATTAAGGGCAAGTGGAAATGTTCTTTCAACAAGTCGTTACTTTACTCATCTGTCAAACTTTTTATTTTCTCAAATCTTGAAACGTTTAAGAAATAATTTCAGGAAATTTAATTTTCTTTTTTTATTATAACTAAATCATGCAAATTTTGCAGATCATAATATTTTTACATTATTGAGAATTTTATGAATATGTTCAAGTGAAATTCAGTATTTTCCCATTTAATATTGGTTATTCCATCATACATAAATATTGAGGGATTTCGAAAGGATGAACGCAGTTTTACATGGATACATACACCGAATCATACAGTGAATGCAAATGTCATTTAGGTAATTTAAAAGAGAATGTCCTATAATTATAAATACTAATGTTTTTAGTTCTCCCAAATCTCTGATCGTGCACGCAAGCTTCAGCTTTGTGGAGAATAACCACTACACATATGCAGGTGATGGGGGATTCATAAAAGAAGCAGTTTAAGTTCCACTTTTAGTAATAATTTTTGATTACCCAAAAAACCGTATCTCAGCTGCGGCGAAATCACTGGCACAATATCTTTTTCATCGGGTGTGGAATAAATTCAGCTATCTTCTAGATTAGTTGGTCTTCAACCTTCCGCGCTCAAGCGCCACTTTAGGAAATTGCTGAAGTTCCGCGGTCCACCATAGGTCAGTTAAACACGATTTCCAGTTTGTCACCCCCCTTTTTTTTCCAGAAATTCCGAATTCATACCAGCAATTTCGAATACATTTTTTGGTGTATTAAATGACAAACGTTTTCGTTATTACATAAATTAAAAATTCTTTTTCTGGAATTTCGGATTAAAAAAAAATGAAAAAGAGGCCAAACTGTCAACCTTGCAGTTAAATAGCATGTAGACAAAAAAAGTATGCATTCATTGGTTTCAAGACCAGGAGAAGGTTGTATAAGCGCTGAAAAATTAGGTAATTCCATTTTTTTTTATTAAACTTGAACAACTTCTTCTTGATAAAAATATTTTAATTATAATTGCACATAATATTAAATTTTGCCATCAGCATATTATATACAATTACTTTAGTAGTACTACAAGTAGTAATAATAATAATAATAATAACAAAAATAATGGTGATAACAATTAGTGAGCAAGCAGACTCTTAAAAGAGATAGAGACGCTATAGCATTATAATGATATTGATACATGGTGCAGTCATGGTAAAAAGGGATACCTCCCCACACATACTAATTCTACTTCAAATCATTTATAAAAATGATACTAATTCAATTGATTGATAAAAGCGTCTACTATTATATGTTATGCATTTATTAGGGTTTGGGGCCGTCGACGTACTAAAAATTACATGAACTTTTTTTTCAAATAGCAATAACCACTTTTGACACCATATCTGAGTTTCTTTAATCAAGTCAACCCGGAAGAGTGTATATATCATGTATTTTTTGTAATTTTTTGCATTGTCAACTTTCACTCCACAACAAAGAAACACATTAAAATTTTTGAATGAATACTTTTTTTCTGATACCTCCCTAGATACCTCCCTAGATACCTCCCTAGATACCTCCCCTTTTTCTGATACATCCCGACCCGATACAAGAGTTTAGTCTAGAATGAGAAGCGGTCGTCTGTAGTTCGGCTATATCACTTGTAAAAAATTTAAAACTGTTACCAATGTCGTTATGAATGATCCCTCTCTTCAATATTCTACACACATCCTTGAATTTGCCGTATACCTCGAAAGTCTGTCTCCGATTTCGCGGAAACTTTTATTTTTTATTAGTCGAAATGACATGGCGGTCCACTAAATTACTCTATCACCGCGACCCGCGGGCCTTGGGTTAAAGACTCCTAGTCTAGATGTAAACCATGCGGCTGGAAAGAGGCACATTGCACATCTATAAAATTTACTGTAAGTATAATAAAAGATATTGGTGGACAAAACTTAAGGACCAAGAAGAAATGGGAATGTAAATAAAAATGTATGTGTGATTGTGGATCAAGAGGCAAACAATAGTATTGACAGTATGTTCAACAGTATTTAATATATAAATTTTGTTGAAAGGATGCATACAGGGTGTTACAAGAGGTTGTTTTCCCGAAACGTGCATATTGTCCGAATACATGACTGTACAAAAAAGCAAAATACTTACAATAAACAATAATCAGTGCCATGTGAGTAAGGGATGTGACCACCATGTAATGCGAGACAACTTTCGATCCGGCGTGGCATACTCAGAAAAACATGATCCAGTAGCTGTTGAGGCAAGTTGCCCCATTTCTATTTCACTGCACCGATGAGGGTTTCCTTGTTTGTGGGAGGAAATTGTCGATCAGCAATACGTCCCCCCAAGGCATCCCATACATTTTCAACGGGATTTAGGTCAGAGGAATGTGCTTGCCAGGCTATGCGATGGATATCTTCGGCGTCAAGACAATTTTGTACAGCGTTATCATCCAAAAAATGAACTTTTCGCCGACAGTACCTCTAAAAAGTCGAAAATGTGAGAGCAAAATGTCTTCCATCTACCGTTAGCTGGTCATGAACCTTATTCAAGCACATAGAGATCCGTGTGACTTTTAACTATGAAGCCTGCCTACACCATGATACTGGAAGTCTCATATCGATCTTTTTCCAGAATATTTTCGCGACAGTAAGCACTGCCAACCTCACGCCATATCAGTTTACGTCTACAATCAGACAATACACTGAATCTACTCTCGTCTGAGAAGAGCATGGTCATCATCAGTCCAATTGCGTTGCATACGGCACCAATGTAAACCGGCGCTACAGTGACATCTCGAGGGTGGGACACACACAACAGGTCTTTGGGCGTATAGTCCACCCTTTTTCAAACGTCTTGCAACAGTTTTCCGGGATATTGGAGTTCCTGTGACAGCATAAAGTTTATTTGCCAATTGACCAGTTGTGCCGCGTCGGTTCTTTTTTGAATAAATAAGAATATAATGATCTTTTTGGGACATTGTACTGCTGGGACGACTTCCTCCCGTGTGCCCGGAGCACATTTCACTCGTTTGAAATGCTGCCCATAGCCTAGAAACGGTACTGTGCGCAATGTTAAATTCAAGGGTAACATCTCTCATTTGGCACCCTTCTTCCAGCTTTTCGATTATTCTTCCATGAGTAAAATCATCTAACTGATGCGTGGAAGATATGTTCAAAGTTTCAGTGTTCTAACTTCACTCCTTCTCCTTCGATTTTTACATGTAACGACAACTCACAGCACGCGCCGATTGCCTGAAATTTCTTATCTCTTCTGTCACCGATAAATGCGGAAATACAAAATTTGCATAAGTTTCACGAAACAGAGTACGTCCCACATTCATGCAAATTTACACACGTTGCTGCGGACCTATTTCTAACTGTAATCGTTGAAAATAGCAGCAGTCTTTAAGTTTTGTCCACCAGTGTATAATTTATATCATTCACATACAACATATAATTCTGAAAAATACAACCGCATGAAATTGAAATTGAGCTCGCCATTTTGAACCGCCTTGTATTTGTATTACCCAAAACTTTCGCTATTTAGAATTGTAAAGAGAAAAAAAACCGCTCACTATAAACGAGTTAAAATTATTAATAAAAGTGACACAATTAAAAAAATACAAGAAAAATAAATTTTTACAGAAAACTAAATAAAGTATCATTTACAACAAAAACCTAGAGTTAATAACTTTTCAGTAACTTTCCGGTAATATATCAACGCGGTTTCAAACCATTTCCTTTCCGCTACCTTTTTAATTAGTTCATGTAACATTGTCTGGAATTCAAAAGAGTTGCTTTTTTTAGTGAAATTTTACAGTGAAAAAATTTACTTAACGAAATCAAATGAATTTAAATGTGCCGGATAATACTTTCTCCTTTCCATTTATTCAGCGGTGACGTTAAAGTATCAGTTTATTTTTTTCTATTTGGGCCATTTTCAATTTTTTGTTTACCTAAACATTAAAGGGAAGTGGAAACCATCTTTTTACAAATCGGTATTTTTACTTCATCTATCAAACTCCATTTTTTTAAAATCTTAAAATGTTTAAGGAAGTTATATAATTAATTAAATTTACACTTTTTATTAGAATAAAATACAGTGTGCACAGATCACAACTGAGAGATTTATCACTGTGGTCAAGCGGAGGACAATACTTTTTAATTTAATAATCACCAGCTATCCAACACCGGTAACCAAAGATGCCCGATATATTACCCGATATACATACTGTAAAGAAGTTGGAAATTGTACTTGAAACGTGACAATGAGGTGCGTTCATACTATAACTAGTTTTATAAATATTCAGAACTTGGTGCAATAGATGTTGCACTCTGATGCAAAAATGCATGAATACAAAATTTGTTTTATTTCCACATTTTTATATTACAGATATTAATTTTGTTTTTTGAAATTAAGTTTCAGTACACTTTTGCACACAATTAATTACAGTTCTATTACATTAAAACTACACTATGCTCCAATATCCAATACAAGGCAATGTAAAAAAGTCATCGTTATTATTTCACTGAAAAAATGAACTACATAGTCTGTTATTATGATATGATTCATATCTGTAATAAAATAAGTACATTTTATGTTGGCAACTTTCTACCTTTTGTGGACATTTACTGAAAATTCCAATTGAAAACTTAAGTCTAGCTTTGAAATTTTCAGAACTTGAAATCCATATTTATCTCTTTTTCCACTTAATATCTATTTCTCCGGAAATATCTATACAAAAAACTGTCGGTAGATTATAGGATTGCTATAATTAAATTTTAGTATAGAAATTAGGTTTTTAAATTCAGTTACGGAAATAATATGACTCTATCTTAAATAGGACGTCATCACCTTGTCAACCTAGACATCATTACCTATCATGGGATATAATTGAACTAATTATGTACGATAGGATTTAATAGACTGAAGAAAATTTTTATTAATATCTTTTTTTAAGTTTAGATTTGATTTTCATAAAACTTGAAATGACTCGACAATTCTGCAAAGATTATCGATATTAAATTTCAAACCATTCGGTTGGGTAAGTTTTGCGCTGTTATATGCGGACAGACGGACAAACCAGATGACGACTATCGGTGCTACGTATTTATATAATTACAAACGCACCTAAAAATGCAAACATAGGAAAATATAAAATAACCACGAACAAAAATATACAATAATCTCTTTCGAGTTCTCCACGAATCAAGAAAGCGTTCTTTATCTTTAGAAACATCAGAAACCAATATATTTTCGAAATTTAAAGATGTATTTATAAAAACAAGGATGTTTTGCTGCCACTGATTTTCGGAAACTTCTTCCAGTATTTTTTAGAGTGTATTAATGAGTTTTCTCAAATCGGAATATCGGTTTTTGAAAGCTACCCATTCTCAATTATACTGTTTCAGCTGCGTACCTGAGTGATACATGCAAGAGTAACAAAGTAATATTAATTTTAATATTTATGATGTTGCATCATATTTTAATTAATTTCAGTAATTATTTCCCTCTTATTTAATTACCTTTTCCAAATTTGTTCCCCCTTTCCGTTATTTTAAGGCTCACTGTTCTACAAATATATATATATATATATTTCCATTTTTCTTTACCACCATGTGTTTTAAATTTAGTGTAACAGATTTCATTCCATTGATTCGAATGACCTTTTGATAATCATTTACATTAAAGATTTTTATACTGTGCTGATAAAGTAAATGATAACCGCCACATGTACTCTTTCCAACAGATGTCCATATGCCATCTTTTTATTTGGTCACACAGATCTGTTGCTAACTGCTTTCTCTATAAACATCCTCTTAAATAACAATGTTTCCTATACGCATCTGAAAAATATATTCCCAAAATATCTAACGTACATGTCAAGACCATAACAAATTCATATATCGCCGGTTCAAGAATGCAAAACTCTCTCCCGAGCCCCATTAAAGTTCCCACACATATTGGCTTCCCCTGTAAAAATTCGTTAGGATTATTTATGCCAAAAATGGTTCTTGTCTCTAAATTTTTAATTGTCTTTATGCTCTGTTTAAAGAAAATATCGCCAAATTGTAACCCGTTGGCGAGATGTGAAATCGTTCGAGTTTATGTCACGATAAGAGAAACATTTCATTCTCTCTCTGACCATTAACTGATCAACGTGTAAAATACGAATAAGTGTACGTTTGGAGTCCCGGGTACCATTGTCCCCGGCAGCTGTACCGGATTGAGCCCGTCTTATGTACTTGTGCACTGCTTGAACTTGGATTAAAGAATTGTAGCATACATTTAATATCTACTCTTCCTTCAAGATGTATCTCCTGTTTATTCTTTTAATTTTTACAGCTTACGTCAATATATTAATTCCGAAATATACTTTAAGTATCTCCGAGGGCTTACGATCACGACCACACACGACCCACACCATAAAACTAATGTAATGCAGTTAATTTATCATTGATAGCATCTGAAAAAAACCTATACTTCCAGTTGAGAAAATTGATTAATGCACTTTAAAACTACTCGGGAACGTTTCCGAAAATCAGTGGCAGCCAAAATAAACGTTGTTTTTATAAACGTTTCTTTAAATCTCGAAACTATATTGGTTTCTGAATTTTCTAAAGATAAAGGACGCTTTCAGGAATCGTTACTATTTCGGATGGTGTTATTGTATATTTTCGTTCTTAATTATACGGTATTTTCGTAGATTAAGAAACATTTGATTTTTTTTTACAGTGCAGCACATTGAATACCTATAAATTTTTACACGCGTATTATCAAGTGCTATTTACATTATTCAATACAGTGCACAGTACAGGAATCACAACAGCACGAAGTCGATTCCATCATTTTGAATCACTCTGTATTTTGTTTTACCTCAACTCTTCGCAATTCAGAATTATAAAAGATGCAAAAAATGAATTTTCCAATTATCAATGCAAGTAATATAATGCAAGTAATATAAAAAGAAAATTGCAGAAATTCTATAGTGACATTATAAAGTCTCGTTTGTGTGTAACTTTGTAGGGGGTAATCGTGAAACTACCAAGCCGACTTAAAAAATAATGATGGCAAAATGCTGGTGATCATCTCTGCTCCAACACAGGCTATATTTTATGTCGGCACAACAACCTCTAAGGGGGCAGGAGCAAAAAAAGTTCTAAACTTGAGATTGTTGGAGTTAGAAACTTGAAATTTGACATGGTAGTTATTTTAGTTTTTATTTTGTAAATGCTCGTTAAGAACGGTTTCTAAAAAAAATTCAAAATTTAAAAGGGTGACATGAGAGTAAAACATTTTAAATTGCGATTTCTATAGAACTATTTGGGTTAGAAATTTCAAATGCATAATAAAACTAGATCGTCCCGCCCCCCAAACAATAGAAAGCCCTCATGCAATTTAAATGCAACACAACAGGTTGTTGCATAACAAATATATTATAATCGAACATAATATTTAGCTAAACAAAATATCCTTTAAAAAAAGAACTCGAGTTTATAACTTAGCTTACTTTCCGATAATATATTAACGTGGTTTCAAACATTTTTTTCTCTTTTAATTACTTCAGCGACATTATCTGGAATTCAAAAGAGTTGCTTTTTTTGCGGGAAATTTTTACCCAGAAAGAATTGATTTAACGAAATCAAATGAATTTAAATGTATCGGATAATAGATCTACTTTCCAATTTATTCTGAAGTGATACTTTAAAGTTTCCTATTTATTCTTCCTGCTTAGATCATCTGTAGCAAATTTTTTTTTTAATTTTTTGTTTAAACATTAATGCACATTTTACGGAATGAACTTGTGGAAATGTTCTTTCGGCAAATCGTTACCATCAACATCTAACGTGCAGACCATTATATTAAAATGTTATTGAAAGTTTTTGAATATGAATATGAGCATGTGTATAAGCGTATATGTAATGTGTTAACATATGTGCGTTTAAGTATATGTGCGTGCGTTTAAGTATATGTGCTTGCGTTTAAAAGTACATATGCGTGCGTTTAAGTACGCGTGTTCGTTTAAGTATACGTGTGCGTTTTTAAATAATTATTTGCAATTATTGCTATGAATTTTGTAAATACTAGGGTGCTCTGTCCCTTACGAGGTATGCTCTCCAACCCCCGTCTCGACCCTACTTGCTCTAAAAACGCTAAATTGCTTTAATTAAAAAAATATTATCTGATTACGGAAATTTGATTGATATTATCACGACCAGTGGCAATTGTCTGTAATCGGATTGCCATTCATTTCATTTTGAACGGGAAGGGGGTGTTCCCAAGGTCACATCCATTGCTGTTGCGGTAGCTGACGTCTGTTTTCAGGATTAATTAAGAAATATCTATCATACGTTTGAAAACCGGTCTGTACAAAATGTTTAAGTAAAAAATGTCGCTGCCTCCCGGACTTTTATAATAACATCTAGAAGAAAAGTTTTCTTTTAGATACTATGAGAAAATCGTTTTAAATATGACGTTTTAAATATATTGTTTTAAATATGGCGTAATTTTTTAAAATTTAGTGCTTCTTGAATGTAAGAAATTAAATACAGTAATAAATTAAGTACTACAATATTTTTAAATCTCTTTTATTATTCATGTGTAAATATTTTTTCAGTTGACAAAAGTTTGTAAATATTGTAAAAATGGGCTGCAATAGATAAGAAAATAAATAGCAAACCCCGCAAAAAAAATTAGACGAATTTAAAAAATGATTGGACATTGCACACCACAATTTTGTTACTTATGTGCCTGCAAAAGGTGTTTAAACTGCTATGCACACTTTATCTTTTTTGTACTATTAATTTTATAATCTCAGCAATTTTTCTCAGCATTGATAAATGCTGAGAATGATATAATGCATTTAATTTTTGTGGCAACATTGATTTGAGAAAAACTTTTCATTTCATTTATGAAAACAATGCCGATTTAATTTTTAATTAACTGCAATTTTTAATCTAAAACATGTTTTAAAGAAATGTGAGTTTACTATGTCAGAAGTCGGTTCAAAAGCCTTTCGAATGATAACTCATTCATTGTTGTGTGTTTTCGAAATGCATAGAAAAAGAAATGTTGACAACAGAAATAATATATGTGATTACCAGAATCGAACGCTGTTCAAGATTGATATATCTAGCAAAATCAAGTTTTGTTTTTCTAAGACAGATTAGAAGATAATTTACTAAAATAATATAGTAAAACATTTATACCGATAACTATGCCAAAAGGAACAATAATGGAAGAAATATAAACATTTCAGTATTATCATAAACGAACAGAAAAAAAAGAAAAGAATATAAAAATTATATATATATATAAATTACTTCTGTTTTAACAATTTTCACGCAACAATTTAATTTAAAGAACTTGTTCGTGCAATTTCCTTTTCAATGTTTGCACTTATAGCTACACAAACTAAGTAAACACACGCTGATATGTCGTCGCATTCTTTTACGCATTCTTGTGAAATTTCACATTTTTATTTGAAATTAAAACGTATATAAATATTTAGATTTTAAAATAATTTAAATCGAAACGTTATATTTAGTTCTTTTTGTAACAGACATACAGTTAAATCAGTTGATATTTCATAATTTGAAATGTTTGTAACAAAAATGTTTCAATTTGTTGCAGATAGTTTACTTATAGATAAAGAGATAAATTAAAAAAAACTTTAAAATTAGGTGTTTGAACAATGTTATTTCAACAATCTGAAATAGTGTCAGGTAATATAATTTTGTTACAATCAATTTGAAAATTTTCGTGAACAAAAAAATTAAATAATTCTATTTAAAATAAATTTTAAGTAATTTTATCAAAATATAACTCGATTTAATATTTTGCAAATATTTTCAGCAATAATTTCTGAATAATTATAAATATGTTGTTTAAAAGATACATTCAATTTACTTTTATTTATATTATTCTGTATTCATTATTTTAATCAAAAAAGATATAGAATATGAAATGGTTCTGAGGAATCAATTTTAGTAGTTTAAAAAAATAAAATCTATGAAAGTTTACTGCTAAAATGTAGTGTAAAGAAATTTGAAAAAATAAATCATGTTCAAGAATGAGTTTTTCTAGGAGAAACCTTAACACACACACACAACGTATCGGTGATTTAAAAAAATTCTAGACATAGTTTAACCCGTTTTTGTGTCACAAGATCCTTCACCTCTCAAATACATTAATAGTATTCATACGAGGGTCGATCCAGAAATAAGGTTCTCAAAGAGCTCCAGCCGCACGAGAAGGTGCGAGGCGAAATACGACAACGGCGTTGTGTGCGGCTGTGCCTAGTACTCGTGATTCCCCCAGCCGCGCTTCGCTGTGCCGCTCGTCCAATTTGGAGGTTCCCATTGTTGATCCGGCTAAGTGCGAGATTCGTTCCGTAATTCGCTTTTTGCACGCCAAAGGGATCCAGCCCGTCCAGAACCGCCAGGGAGGACGACTGACAGCCGGTGTAACGCTGCTGTGGGTGGACTGTCATGTCCACCCACCTTACAGTCCGGACCTTACACCTGGTGATTATCACTTGTTCCCCAAGTTAAAGGAACACTTGGGTGGCCAACGCTTCCGGAGCGACGATGACGTCAAAGAAGATGTGAAACGTTTCCTCAACGGGTTGGCGGCGGAGTTCTACGACATTGGGATACAGAAATTGGAGCACCGTCTGCAAAAATGCGTAGAAAAAGATGACGATTATGTAGAGAAATAGAGCAAACTTTCTTCTTTCCAGCGATGTATATTTATATGTGAATAAACAATGTTGTCTATTTGTAAATTTGATGGGAACCTTATTTCTGGTCCGACCCTCGCACATATTTAAATGTCTACAGAAGGTGTTCGCACATTTTTAGGTGCGTTCGTAATTATATAAATACGTAGCACCTACAGCCGTCGTCTGGTCCTTCCGCATAACAGCGCAAAAACTACCGAACCGAATGGTTTGAAATTTAGTATACAGTGGCTCACATTTGTTTTTGGACACTTGTGTTTTTGAAACTTACTTATGAAAGACATCATCTAAATATTAAAGGATCTACTTAATTTTTTTTCATATAAACTTTCTTTTGTCTATAATAAAACCTACATATTGTAATAAAAATAAATTCAAACCCTTAAAAAAATAATTTACCGAGAAAGTGTTAGAAACAATCTCACATAAGTAATTGGACACTTGAAAGCTTTACTAAATTTTTTGACAGATGATATTTTTTGTTATTTATTTTTATTATAAATTGAAATTATATATCAAATATTATCGTCTTCAGTTTGAAATTACTACTACTTCATGTAAATTTGTTTACATTTCTATATTTGAAGCAAACATGGTAGGGCGCTACAATGTTACAACAAATTCTATTAGTAATTTAATCATAGAAAATTTCAAAGATGGTAAAAGCATCAGAACTATCGTAAAACTTATTAAAGTAAGACATTCAACTGTTTTTGCTATTATAAAACGGTGGAAACTACGTGGAATTGTTGAAAAGCATTAAAATCAGGAGCTTCTCACAAGCTAACTCCCGGGAATCGAAGGTTTATTATGCATAAAATCAAGAAAAATCCAAGAATTAGTGCAGTGAAACTTACAACAGAATTAGAAAACAGATTTTCAATAAAAGTAAACCCTGAAACTGTTAGACGAGTTATCAGATCATATGGATACAACAGTAGACTTGCAATAAAAAATTTTTTTGTTAATGAAAGAGCAAGAAAGTTACTTCTGGATTTTGTAAAATCCATGGTAGACAAAGATGTATCGTTTTGGGAAAACGTCATATTTGTGGATGAATCAAAATTTAACATATTTCGGTCTGATGGGCGAATAACTGTGTGGAGAAAGCCCAACGAAAAGCTCAATTCGAAAAATCTATTGCCAACTGTCAAACATGGAGGTGGAGGCATAATGGTTTGGGGATGTTTTGCTGCTTCTGGCATGGGAAATTTAGTTTTCATGGAAAATAATATGGACCAATATAAGTATATAAATATCCTGACAGAAAACTGGAAAATATCTGCACAAAAACTTGGAATTCAAAACGCATTCAAGTTGTGTCAAGATAATGATCCCAAACATACAGCCCTAAATGTTCGCTTATGGCTGCTGTCCCAAAGTTATCAAGACTCCAGCATATTTTGCAGATTTAAACCCATTTGAAAATGTGTGGCATGAACTGGAGAAAATAACAAAAATATATTATATTTCTTCGAAAGAACAACTTAAAGCAGTATTAACAGAGGAATGGAACAAAATTGAACATTCTTACACTATTTGCATCCATGCCAAAAGTATTAAAGGTGTAATTTCAGGTAAAGGATACTCAACAAAGTATTAAAACGTTTGATTATTTGCACATTTTTGTTTGCATTTGTTAAATGTTCAAAGTGTCCAATTACTTATGTGAAATTGTCTGTAGCACTTTCTCGGTAAATTAATTTTTTGAAAAAAAGGTTTTGATAATATTTTCATTACAATACGTAGGTTTTATTATAGACAAAAGAAAGTTTATATGAAATTTTTTTTTTACTAGATTCTTTAATATTTAGATGATTTTTTTTTATAAGTAAGTTTCAAAAACACAAGTGTCCAAAAACAAATGTGAGCCACTGTATATAATCGTTGCGGAAGTATGTCGAGTCATTTCAATTTTTATGAAAATCGAATCAAAACTTAAAGAGATATTAATAAAAGTTTTCTTCATTCTATTAAATTCTATCATACGTAATCTGTATAATAAAATCGCAACTCATGTGACTGGGGAAAACAAATACGGGGTAACCACTTCTTTTTTTCATATGCCAAGTGGCTATTTTTATCCAAAATTATTTTTTCGGATGAAATTGCATGAAAGTTACATTTTTAGAAAGATCGTTCAAAAAAAAAATGTTTGCTTGTGAGATGAGTTACATTAAAAAATATATAGATTCTGAGATAACTTAGTGGAAATTAGGTTAACAGCCGAATATCTCAATCCATTGCAGTAAATAAACACAAGAGATTCGTTCATCGTGAGTCATAGAAATATTAAACCATGGAGGTAATCATTCGCAAAGCAAGATCTCCATGGCAAATTTTAAGGCGCTGTCTGGTGTTGAAAAAAAAATCGCATCTGTAAACGTGGCTACGTAATAAGAAAAAAAAAGGCAGGCTCATTTCGCTCATAACAGACTATATAATTCATTTCACTGAAATAATAAAGATGATATTTTTTTACATTGTAAAACTAGTTATAGTACGAACTCACTTCATTTGTCACGTTTAACGTACAATTTCACACTTGTTAGGCGATTTTGATGGTACTTGCAGAATTATTTTACAAAAACTGTTTGTGGTTTACATGTTGAGCTTGGTAACCCTTATTCTAAACTATCTTTCTACATCGTAATTTCCATGGCAATAATGACTTTTGTAAGCTTGAAAGAGGTATTTTGGCCTAATCCTGAACAGCTTTCCAAAGTCCATGAAGGGTTGTAGGCCGACATTTGGATATAACGCGCTTTTTAAAAGTCAAAAGCGGTAACATCCATGGGTGAAAACATGAGGAGATACAGCAGGTATATCAGAGAAGGATCTCGCTACTCGTTCCATTTTTCAATTAAATTAAATGTGGATTGTGATGTGTGTCTGCATGCTTTGTTTTGATTCACTTCAACTGAAGAAGAATTCAGTTCTACACGCTGAAGATTGTAAAATATATTTCTGATAGCATGTGGAGTTGATCTTTATACTCTCTTTATTTTTAATTTGCTGTTCTATGCTAAGCCAGCAACAATCCTAAATCCTTTGCTAAATCTTTCTTTAGATACATTGAACCATGTTTTAAGATTTTTTTCCTCCTCTTTAATGATAATAAATGGATCTCTTTTTATTAAAATCATTTAAATAGACCCAAGATTCTCTCATCTATTGTAACAACCATTTTTCCATTTTTCTCCGGATAAATTGCTTCTCATAAAGAATTCTGCATCGTGTTCTACGTTCGGCGATATGTCAGGGAGAAAGTCGAGGAACATTGTGTTTTTGGCCTTTTTAAAATTCAAATCAGTGTTAATGGTTTTATTAAGAGTTGACACGGAGCATTTTAACGATTTAGCAACAATCCTTTGACTTGGAGGATTTTCTTTTACCATAAAAGATCTCACCGTTACAATATTCGAAAAAATTCCTTTTTGTTCTTGGGTATATATTTGGAACAGTTTTTCCATTTGAAGCTAAACATTCATATTTCTTTCCTGTGCTATTGACAATATTACCTAATGTAGCTTTAGATAGAAAAACCATGCCTATCACAGCGTTTTTATGTAGATTTCGTAAGAAATACTACCTATTACATTCTCCCCTAAGTTGGAATTAAAAAAAAAATTGCAGATCTACGCCGATCATGACTACCAGAACCCAAAACCACCCCCAGTTCAAAACTTTATATATATGTATATACATATATATCTATTTATCTATCTATCTATCTATCTATCTAATTCACTTTTTTATGGACACGATAACTGCAATAATTCTGCACAAATCTCTTGCAAACTGATACATAAAATGAAGGGGCATGAAATCTTGGTCAGGCTTGCTAATGGGCAAAATCGAACCAGGGGCGGGAAATGGGGCTTTTTGTGAAAACAGAAAAAAACCCATAACTCCTTAAATATGATATGTATCGAATCTGTTTAAAGTTATTATTACTTCTAGGAAAAGGGCCGAAAATTTATGTATGACAGATTTTTGATATCATTAAAAATGGCCCTAAGGGGGAGGAAAGGGCGGTTTTAGAAGAAAAAAATTCATAACTTCGTCAATTCACAAGATATCAGATCCGCTTATATTTATTACTAGCTGACCCGCCCGGCGTTGCCCGAGCCCTTGTAATAAATTTAAATCTCTTAAAAAACGGAACTCTGGCCACGGTCTACGATAGCTTCGGAACCGTATACCCGGCATGCTCGTACGCTCTAGAAAATCTTTTATTTCCCCCTACCACCGCCAGGGGAGCATTCTGTTCTAAACAAACCTCTTTCCGAACGAACTTCTGAGACAGGTCCCCGCTGCCTACGTTACTGTATAGTAGGCGCACTACAAAACTGAGCTGGTTTCGAGAAGATTGGAACATTATTAGCCCAGTTATTGCAATAAGGCAGAGTTAGAGAAAATAACCTTGAGTGAGGTGCCGAAGGGAGGAGATGTTCGAGTGTCCTTCAGAAAATGACTAATTAGGAGGCCCACTATGCATGCATAAATATTCGTTCGTTTTGTTAAGCTAGGAACTTAATTACAAAGTTGGCTTAAACTCTTATTTGTAAATAGTGGTAACCGCTACTCATAAATTTAATTTAATGTTATAAAGGGTGACTATTAAGTTAAATATAATGTTTGGAATCACTTGCGTTGAAATCGGAAAGATAGTTGCTGATATATGGAAACGGAGCAGAGTTAGAGAAAAAACCTTGAATGAGGGGCCGGGGGGGGGGAGGGTTGTTCAAGTACCCTTCAGCAAATGACTAATTAAGAGGAGCACTATGCATCTTTCGAAATTCGATCGTTTGCTTAAGCTAGGAACTTAATTACAAATTTGGCTTACCCAATTATTCGGAAATAGTGGTAACCCCTACTCATAAATTTAGTTTAATGTTATAAAGAGTGACATTTAAGTTAATTATAATATTTGGAATCACTTGTGTTGAAATCGGAAAAATAGTTGCTGAGATATGAAAACGGAGCATAGTTAGAGAAAAAAACCTTGAAAGGAGTGCGGGGGGGGAGGGGGGAGGGGGGGGAGGGGTTGTTCAAGTGTCCTTCAGCAAATGTCTAATTAGGAGGACCACTACGCATCTTTCAAAATTCGTTCGTTTGCTTAAGCTTTGAACTTAATTGCAAATTTGGCTTAAACTATTTTTCGTAAATAGTGGTAACCGCTACTCATAATTTTAGTTTAATGTTATAAAGAGTGACAATTAAGTTAATTATAATGTTTGGAATCACTTGTGTTGAAATCGGAAAGATAGTTGCTGAGATATGGAAACGGAGCAGAGTTAGAGAAAAAACCTTGAAGGACGGGCCGGGGGGGGGGGGGGGAGGGGTTGTTCAAGTGTCCTTCGGCAAATGACTAATTAGAAGGACCACTATGCATCTTTCAAAATTCGTTCGTTTGCTTAAGCTTTGAACTTAATTGCAAATTTGGCTTAAACTATTTTTCGTAAATAGTGGTAACCGCTACTCATAATTTTAGTTTAATGTTATAAAGAGTGACAATTAAGTTAATTATAATGTTTGGAATCACTTGTGTTGAAATCGGAAAGATAGTTGCTGAGATATGGAAACGGAGCAGAGTTAGAGAAAAAACCTTGAAGGACGGGCCGGGGGGGGGGGGGAGGGGTTGTTCAAGTGTCCTTCGGCAAATGACTAATTAGAAGGACCACTACGCATCTTTCAAAATTCGTTCGTTTGCTTAAGCTTTGAACTTAATTGCAAATTTGGCTTAAACTATTTTTCGTAAATAGTGGTAACCGCTACTCATAATTTTAGTTTAATGTTATAAAGAGTGACATTTAAGTTAATTATAATGTTTGGAATCACTTGTGTTGAAATCGGAAAAATAGTTGCTGAGATATGAAAACGGAGCATAGTTAGAGAAAAAAACCTTGAAAGGAGTGCCGGGGGGGGGGGGGGAGGGGTTGTTCAAGTGTCCTTCAGCAAATGTCTAATTAGGAGGACCACTACGCATCTTTCAAAATTCGTTCGTTTGCTTAAGCTTTGAACTTAATTGCAAATTTGGCTTAAACTATTTTTCGTAAATAGTGGTAACCGCTACTCATAATTTTAGTTTAATGTTATAAAGAGTGACAATTAAGTTAATTATAATGTTTGGAATCACTTGTGTTGAAATCGGAAAGATAGTTGCTGAGATATGGAAACGGAGCAGAGTTAGAGAAAAAACCTTGAAGGACGGGCCGGGGGGGGGGGGAGGGGTTGTTCAAGTGTCCTTCGGCAAATGACTAATTAGAAGGACCACTATGCATCTTTCAAAATTCGTTCGTTTGCTTAAGCTAGGAATGTAATTACAAATTTGGCTTAAACTATTATTCGGAAATAGTGGTAACCGCTACTCATAAATTTAGTTTAATGTTATAAAGAGTGACTATTAAGTTAATTATAATGTTTGGAACCACTTGCGTTGAAATCGGAAAAATAGTTGCTGAGATATGGAAACGGAGCATAGTTAGAGAAAAAATCTTGAAGGACGGGCCGGGAGGGGTGGTGGTGGGGGGGGGTGACTAAAGTCTAATAATGCTTAAAGTGATGAAAACAAAACACGAAATATTTAAAAATACCTTTTTAATGTAGATTAGATATGTTTCGTTTGCGCTATCGGCGACATCATCAGATCTAAATGATAAATACAATATTCTCGCATATTTTTGAAAATGGTAAACATAAACCACAAGATCGCATGTCCAAGGCAAGCAGGTGCTTAAATTGGTCAAACTGGGAAACGTGAAAATTATTATTTATTTATATTTATATTTATTTTTATTGCTTTTTCAATCTGTAGATCATCGCATGCCAAATTTTAGCTAATTCAAAAGAAGCGGCTTCGTTGCAAATGTTATCTTTTCGCAAATATATTTCTATTTATTCACGGATAATGGATGGGAAATAAGCTCTTGATTGAAAAATTATTTTATTATTCTTGAAATCAATCTGCAACGGCTCCTTTCTATATTGTCTGGCTAAGGCAGTAGTTCTTCTGTCATATTTAATATCTGCCATATGTTCTTTTATTCTTGTTTTAAATTTTCTGTTTGTCATTCCTATATAGTATTGTACTGTTCCATCTGCCTTGGTGAATGGGATTTCATAAACACCGGAAACAGGTTCTACTGGATCTGTTTTTCTACAAACTATGTTTTTTAATTTTGTGGAAGTTTTTGCAATAAGGCAGATATTAAATTTTCTAAGTTTATATTTTAATCTTTCAAAGAATCCTTGAAACTATTGTAAAGTTGATACTTTTGAGTTTCGTTCATTAAAAATTTTCTTCTTTTTATTATCCATGCTCGTAATTAATTTATAGATGGTGCTGTCTTTGTATCCGTTATTTCTTGCGATGTCACGTATTTTATTTATTTCATTATTTAATTGATTAGGGTTACAGACAGTATAGGATCTTCTAATAAAATAAAGTTCATTAATAATTTTCACGTTTTTCAGTTTGACCAATTTAAGCACCTGCTTGTCTTGGACATGCGATCTCGTGGTTTATGTTTACCATTTTCAAAAATATGCGAGAATATTGTATTTATGATTTAGATCTGAACATGTTGCGATAGAGCGATCGAAACATATGTAATCTACATTAAAAAGGTATTTTAAAATATTTCGTGTTATGTTTTTATCACTTTAAGCATTATTAGACTTTAATTTAAAGTTAACAAGTGATTGTATTATATTATTTATAACTTTTAGTTTAACTGAAGATACTAGTGCAATTTTATTTCTTTTGGGGCTCTACTACGTTTATTAATGGGTGAATTTTAATTATAATAGTTCTGCATCTAACGTTTAGTGCAGAAACAGTATCCTATGAGTTAATCGAGCCTTTCATTCATCGTTCGATCAAGCGGTCTCAGAGACCGCTCACAGTAGCTATGCGACAATTTCTGTCACAGCAACAGTTAAGGGTTAATATATGAGATATGAATGGTTCATTTTACAAATTAATGCTTCAATATAGAGCATGATTTTTTGCTATATATGTTCTTAATTCTTTGTTGTACTTCACTAAACAAATGGAATGTAAAATGTTCTATAAAAGTACTGCGTTACTTGTTCTTCAATGCATTTACAAACTGTAAGAAAAGCTGAAAAGAATATGGTATAAGCTGTGAGAATTGTTTCTCCTTCAATAGATTTGAAAACTCTGTTTTATAATTAGTACTTTTTGTTCAGATTAGTTTACTCCTCAAAAGTGTCTTAAAATCGAATCATACCGCGAAATTTTTATCTGATGTTCACTCTTTCTGAACCCGATAAAATATTTTTTATTGATTTGTATTTCTGATAAGTTCCATTATATTTTCACATTAATGCCTTTTAATTGATATGTGTTATTTAATTTAAAATAATGCTATCGTTTACTGCAAATGTAATCCTTTTTAAAATGCACATTTAAATTACGAAACAACCAGGAGCTTTGAGACATTATTTCGCTTAAATATTTTACATCTAATGTGAAATAAACATAGCATTTTAAAGGGCTAAGCCCGCGGCAAATAGCTCCTTCGAGAATTATAATGCTAAATAATTTAGAATACGAAATTGACGTAACGGAGTGTTATAGCATAACTGAGGGATGAAATTAAATGGGTTCATCATATTAATGGTCAAGTGGTTTATGAAAGTGCAACATGAATATTTTTAATACGTTTTATGTTCATTACGTGTTAATTTGTTAAATTTATTATCTCGATTTTTAGTAATAATGAAATAACTATATTTTCCGCAGAAATGAATTAGTATAACAAACCTCAACTAAATCGGTGGAATTTGTTTTAAAATTTTCAGATATTTTAAAGTTATTTCAGTTGTAAAGTTTCAGGAAAAACTGCGTGGAACAAAAAATTAATCTAAATTATTTTGGTAAATTTACGACAAAAAAGAGATAAAGATTTATAAACGGAGGACAGTATTTTGCTATAAAATCTAGACTGTGCAGTAATTTCATGAAGCATTCCCGTCAATCATCATATATATTATTTCTCCTGTGGGGGATGCTTTTTCAATGAAATTACGAAACGTACAACAACGAATGAGATACCATATGAAAGGAATTTGAACAGGCTTCTGACATAGTACACTTACATTTTCCTAAAACATGTTTTTGATTAAAATTTGCTGATAATTAAAAATTAAATCGGCATTGTTTTCATAAATGAAATGAAAAGTTTTCTTCAAATTAGTGTTGCCACAAAAATAAAATTCCGGATTATATCATGCTCAACAATGATTATCAAAAAGTAAATAGCACAAAAAAGATAAAGTGTGACATCTCAGCACGTGTTTATTTTATATTTCTGATTTAAAAGCAAAATTGAAATTGCAATGTTTAAGAGAAAAAAGACACCATGGATTGTCCCATGTTCTTTTCAAATGCATTTAAAATACGATTGTTAATTTTTTTTTCTAGCTCGTGTCTTTTTGTAAGTTTGATGGAATAAATGAGTTGATATTCTGGCTTCACTAATTAATGTTAGGGAACAGACATCGCAGACACACCGGGCTTGGCACAATTTTTTTGTACCCTTATATAAAAAAACCCAATACCCTTATATAAAAAAAACTGGAACCAAAATCGAAAAAGTAAAAACTAACAATGTTAGAGATCGACCTCAGCTATCCTATGCAAAAAAAGTCATTTAAAAATATTAAAATGCGAGCGAGAAATCTGTAAAGAACCTTCCCATAGATTTAACATTAAGCTTGCGCATTTTTTCACATGGCTGATGTAGGCTCTTAAGAGGTGTTTTACTTATCCTTTCCACACCTACATTGAAGCCGCACACTCAGCCAAAGTCCAATTTGTTTTCTGAGATGAATTAGATCTTTCCAATTTTCATGAGTTAGGAATTTTGTGTTTTTCGAGCGTTATGTAAAAAAGGTTTTTTTTAATAGGAGATAACTTATTTTTCTCTTGGTCACATCTCGTAATTAATAATAATTTAAAATTTTTACTATTATAGTAATTTTAAAATAAATTTGTAATTTCATATATTGTGCTCCATCTTCTTTTTCTCCCAGCCTCTCCAGCCTAAAGGGGGAGGATTTAAAAAATGTTTAAACTACATTATCCAATTTCATGCAGACTGTCCCCTAATCACATTTATAGTGTTTTTTTTTTTTTTTTTAATAATCATATTTTCAAATTTTTAGTAACCCAGAGTTCAAAGGGTTAAAGCAATCCCCGAAAACGGTAAGGTTATTGCCGAAACGTCAGTTGAGGCTTACTGTGGAGACCCGAAAAGTTTTTGGTTTCTGTCTGTCTGTCTGTTTGTCTGTCTGTCTGTCTGTCTGTTCCAGGATAACTGCCGCAAAAATGATCCGATTAGTTTGATTTTTGGTAGATATGTTGGTGAGGTACCCGGAATTAGCTGTATAGTTTTTAGTTACGTTTGGTTCATTCGTTCGGAAAATATAAAACATTTCTTTTTAGGTCATAATGCTTTCCTATGGGAATTCAGACGATTTTGAAAATTTTCATCTATTGAAATAAAATGGCGCATTTGATTAATGTATTTAATGTGTAAGTTATGAAGGCTAAAATTTATCAAGTCAGATCTTAAATTATTCAAATTAATTTGAAATTTTGTTAATACATTCGTCAGATTTTTTAAATTAGGTGTGCAATGTTTGGTGCAATTTTATACATCTGTTCTAATAATATAATACATTTTATTCTATCATTTTTTGCAAATTTTAAAATGTATTTATTTTTATTTTCCTCTTTAATTTAATCGTAACCTATAACTACATTTTAAAGAATATCAAAATAATAAAATTCAAATAACTCAAACTATTTTGCTACAATATTTTATTCGCAAAATAAAATAGTTTTAAGTGATTTTAAAATTTTATTGAAATAAATGAGAATTTATTTTGAAACAAGTTACCTTTTAACTACTATAGAATGATAACCGAAACATTTTTACATGAGATATTCATTTTCTGGAAGAGATATGGATTTTTCGTGGTTCAAAATTAGTATCACTTTTAAAATAGGGTATAATATCTCGAACAACGAGATGGTTAATCTAAAGAAATTAGCTTAGTAAAACGCATCCATACAGCCTGAAATAGTACTATTACTGGAAACTGAGATCATACAAAGTTATCACAAAAAATACTTTATAGCGCCAAACCACGGTTGCTATTTTGTGAATTGGCAGTGGGCACGATTATGAATGATTACCCAATAAGTTTAAATGTTTCTAAATAAGCCTATTTTGGGGAGATTTTAGTATGCTATTACCATCGAGTTAGATCAGGACGTACTTAGGTAAAAGAAATATTATAGAGTGATCATCAAAACTGTTTTCCGAAACAAAAGTTGCAATAGCACTAGATTTCTGAAATAGATATAAGTGAAAAGATTCAGTTTACATTTCCATAAGTTGCTTTTGTACACGAGATATTATTCAAGCTATTTATCAGATGCGAGTGTTTCGTGGTTGGCAGGTAAGTAAATATTGCTATTTAGGCATTAGGATAACATGAAATTATTTTCGAAATTTTTTCTTATTCTAATAAAACTACTGTGTAGAACGAAATCCAAGATATACTAGAATCATTCATACAATCAATAGTAAATCACGAATATAAATTTGTTAAGATTAGGGGGGGGGGGTGTTCAAGGGGGCTCTGCCCCCCTGAAGAAATGTATTTTTTTAATCTAAAGCATAGAATAAGAAGTTCATAAGAATGTCAGAATATTATGGCATAAACCGTGTTTAATTAAACGTTACTAATTTCTGAAACCTTCAAATTATTTTAAAAGCATTTAAATATGTATGTAGTAATTTAAAAATTTTAATTTGCGGATTGTAAGATGTTAAATATTATGAAAAGTGAGATAAAAAAAAAACATTGACTTTCAGAGCTGACATTGAGGCTCCTGATCTGTAGATTTACTAGTTTTAGCTGGACAGGGCGGGTCTGCTAGTAATTTCCGAAACGTCAGTTGAGGTGGAGACGCGAAAAGTTTTTGGTTTCTATTTGTCTGTTTGTCTGTCTGTTCCGCGATAGCTGCCGTAAAAATGGTCCGATTAGGTTGATTTTTAGAAGGTATGTTGGCGAGGTATCCGGAATTTGCTGTATAGTTTTTGGTTAAATTTGGTTCATTCGTTCGGAAAATATAGAACATTTTTTTAAAAAGTCATAATGCTTTCCTATGGGGATGCAGGCGATTTTTCAAATTTCATTTTTATCTGAAATGAAAATAGAATATTCGCGTAATGGATTTAGACGTAAAATTATGAATGCTAAATTTTCGATTTGGATTTTCAATAGTTTTAAAATTTTGCCGATAAATTTAATAGAATTTAGAAATTAATTGCTTAAAATATTGGAAAATATTTTTGCATCTGTTCGGGAAATATAAACATCTTATTTTCATATTTTTTACAATTTTTAAAAGCGTTTATTTTTACTTTCCGCTTTAATTTATTCGTTGCTTAGCAACCGTATTTCAAAGAGTATAAAATAATAAAATTCAAGGAACTCGCACTATTTTGGTAAAATATATATATATTTTTTAATCAAGACAAATGTAAATTTAATGAGACTACGAGGGGATGATTACCTATTTATTTAAAAAAGTTAAAAGAATAAGCAGTTCATAAGAATTTCAGAATATCATTGTATAACACCGTGTTTAATTTAAAGGATTCTAATTTCTGGAACATTCGAAAAATTTTATATACTTATTAATAAGCATGCAATTGAAAAAATGATAATTGCGGATTGTACGATGTGAAATGATATCAAAAATAAGATTTTAAAAACAAATGACTTTCAGAACTGACGTTGAGGCTCCTGATCTTCAGATTTACTAGTTGATATATCTTACTGAGGTTTTTCATTGCATGTTTGGTATTCTAAACGAAGTGTGTAGCATTTATAATTCGTTTACAGGGGCGCCCAAAAGAATCCCGTTACATTATGCTCTATCGGAAAAAAATGTTTGCAGTGTTGCACTATTTCAAACATATTGAAATCGATATACATCATTGAGGTACACTAAAAGATGTTTACTGTAGAATAGGGTGTGCATAGCATTTATTTTTCATTTACAGGGGCACACAAAATAATTTATATTACTGTCTACGAGCAATATTTTTGCTGGAAGTGCTTTTTTAGCTGTGGCGTGCGTTTTTAAATTGAACTAATTTTTTGCATAATATTTGGTGTGTGTAAATTCTATAGATCTTATACAGGGCTGCGCAAAAGAATTCGCGTGCACTTCAGCTTTTAGGCAGAAATTGTTGAAGGGGAATTGTCAACTGTGTTATGCGTTTCATAACTGAACTAAATTCGTTGCATTAAAATATGTAAAATTTGGCGATAAATCTTGGTCGCTTGGCGATTTATCCTCGGAGCCACTATAATACGAAAGTACCAAAATAAATTAGATTTTATAGGAAAAAAATAGAAAAAATATTCTGTAATAAGTTGTATCTTATAAGTATATTAAATAAAATCTTATTACAAATTCTTTGCATACTATGCAGCATATATACAATTCTATAGATCACATACATGGCTGCACAAAATAATTCGGATACACTGAAAAAAAAAAAGTGTTGATTTTACAGTATAATACTGACATCCCAGCTGTCAGTATTATACCGTAAAATTAACAATTATAAACAGTAAAATAAGCAGTAATACGCTACCGCGCATGCGCGGCAGCCTATTACTGCTTATTTTACTGTTTATTACTGTTAATTTTACGGTATAATACTGGCAGCTGGGATGTCAGTATTATACTGTAAAATCAACACTTTTTTTTGCAGTGTATTTTTCTGACTGAAAATGGTAATTGCTCAAATTGGATTTTCAAATGTGTTATACGTTTTTCTAAATAGTTTACTAGGAAATCCCCTTTCACCTTCTTTAACGGTGAAGATTTGTTGCAGCATCCTGAATGTGTTTGAAAGTGTTTCACAAATTATGCTTGATCCATGACTTTTCTTTCTTGTTTTTGTTTAAACGTTTTTCTAAATAGTTTACTAGGAAATCATCTTTCACCTTCTTTAACGGTGAAGATTTGTTACAGCATTCTGAATGTGTTTGAAAGTGTTTCATAAAGTATGCTTGATCCATGATTTTTCTTTCCTCTTCCTAGCATAGCAATAAATCTTCGTGTAGTTTGTAATAATCATTAACGTCAAAGCGTAATCTTCAAAAGAAGGCGAAAACTGAAGACAATATATAGGCGTTTCTCTTTAAACACGAAAGATCAGGGAAAACTAAACGAGAAGGGAAAAAAATAATGAACCTTGTTAAGACTATTGGTGCGGAGAAAAAAAAAATCAAGCACCCCCCATTTGACAAATCCAATTACTTTTTTTTTCAGGACCCGTGGACGTGTGATAGCTACAAGATGAAGTGAAAATCCGTGGACAACAAATACCAAGTAGACAGAGATAGGTTACTTTGCTAGGTCCCTTATCTTTGGATAAGATAAGGAGGTTAAGGTGTTAGCATTTGGCCCTCAGAGAATAAAAAAAGATAAGAAGGAATAGAAAAGCTACCAAGAAGAAAAATCAAGTTTTTTTTTCTTTGGAAAACTACTGGAATTAATCTGAAGAAATATCTTAACTTGATCCTGGAATGCAGGTTTGTGTTAAAATAAAAGTATTATTATAAAAGAAGTAAAGACTGAATATAATATATAGGCATTTATAATGAGAATAAGTATAAAAGTAAAAAAAAAAAGAAGTATTTTTTATAATGCGTTAAAATTTTTTCTTGAAAGTCATTTTAATTTCATGTTTGGAATTCTTGATTTTCCCAAAGAATTTCCATTTCAATATATTAATTTGGCGTGGGCACCTATTCCGATTATGGAAAATTGCCCGCTTTATTTTACGCTTGGTAGAAAGCGTGAACTAACGAATTTATGATATATATATATCTTTTTTTTTTCTCTGTATCGTTTTTAACACATTAAGATCTAGCGGTACCATATTGTACCAGAATAGCTTCCGATCATTTTGCTGTTTGAGTACCAGTATTTTTAAAGAGAAATATTCGCTTTATTTGATGACAGAAATTCCCCGATAAATTGGTGCGAAATGCAATTTTTGCATTTTAACCCTTTCAAGGGCGGTGGTTTCTTTTTGGATCACCTAATTATAATCCTTTAATGCCACATTGGCACCAGAATTTTGGAAAGAAAATTTTCCTTTCATTAAGTACGTGAAGAAAAACTTTTACTTATTTTCAAATAAATTTGTTTATAAAATCTGGCGTCAGTCAATCATTTCAGCATTTTACGAATAGAAGTACTTTGCCTTTGAAAGGTTTAAACAGAAAAATAATTCCGTCGTTGGGTTAAGATATGGCAACAGGAGAGTAAAAAAGTATTTTTTAAACTTATTAATTTTATCTCTTTAGGATTTCTAAATTAATTTCTCAACGTGTAATCATAATTTAATTACTATTAATGTATTAATTGATGAAAGCATATTTATTTTTTAAAATATTACTCTTTATATTTCATTTATATTTTCTATTTTTTAATGTTAAAAATATATCATTATTGCAGCTACACACACTGAAAGAAAACTTATACCACCTTCCTCTAGAACGAATAAGTAGTCATTTTCTAAATCCCTAAACTAGAAATATAGACTTACGAGTTATGAGAATAAAGTAAACAAATAAACTGAATAGACGAAGTGGTCAAGAATTTCTTGTCTATAGTTTTCTAGGTGATGAAACAATACATTATATTATGAATCGTTTGAATTGCGAGAAATTATCACTTGATTTCTGGAATATATTCATAAACTAGAATTATAGTTACTAAAACTAACCTCTTGTGTTCATATTTATTGCAGAGACTTTTAAATAAGTTTGACCACGATAATATAGCAAAACGCTCTTGAATTTGAATAGGGGAGATTAGAACTCTCTAGCAAAGGCAACTAGAATTTATAAAAGGATGACATGGAACTATTTTTTCTAGAGCCACAATTTAGATTCTATATGCCAGCGGCAAAATTTTTCTTTCATTGCAGCCAAACTGACCTTTATTGGTGAGCGTGGTTTGGCGCATTGTTGTTGTAACTCGTATACAATTGTAAGCAAAAAGAGTATTGAGCCATTTATCACCTGTGGCTAACGGAAAAAAGGCCTTAAAATTAAGTTATTCATTTATCATTAAGTTCTAGAAATATTTTTAAAATGTTGTAATTTCGTCGGAAACACACCTTTGTGTTTTTAGTTAGTAATAGGCTACCGCGCATGCGCGGTAACGTATTACTGCTTATTTTACTGTTTATTACTGTTAATTTTACGGTATAATACTGGCAGCGGGAATGCCAGTATTATACTGTAAAATCAACACTTTTTTTGCAGTGTACACTTTAACCCTTTTAAGGGCGATTGTACATTATTTATAACATTTAATTTTAATTCCCAACTGTCAAATTCGCACCAGGATTTTTGAATAAAACTTTGTTTTTACAGTGTTTTTGAAGAACATAATTTATTTATTAAAAAAAATTTTTTTTTCCTAAATTCTCGTAATATTTAATAGTTGTAACATTAAAAAAAATTATTGCTTTGCTCCTGAAAGGGTTAAGTAATTTAATGTGAGTAATCTTTTTATGTGATATATTTTCAGTGTGTATATTTTTATTCGTGTGAATAGAAATATTTTCTAATTTATAAGAAGTCGTTTGCGAGATGCAATATCATATTGCGCAATTATGTAAGAGTGGTTTTAAAAGTAACTTCATAATAATTCGGACATTTACAAAGTCAGAAATTCATTTTTACAATATTTATAAAATAATTTATATACATCTTACATTGTATGATTCCCTAGCGCAGTCTTCTTGAAAACTGAATTAAATATATATATATATATCGTCAAAAAATTATTTTTACACTGCAACTATAGAATTTGATATCAGAAAAAAAGAGACCAAATGAAAAAATATAATTTATGAAACAAAAAATCCAGAATTCATTTGTTTTCATCCTTTCCTTAATTTTGAAAATATAACTTTCAAATAGTGTACAATGAGCAGCGTATAATGTGCACATGGAAATTTCAACAATTTTTTTAGATTTAAAAGTATGTGTTATAAACCGGAATTTATGGAAGTTCGAATTTCATTTGTAATTTATAATACAACCCTAGTTGAGATAAGTTTTTAAGTAAATAAAAAATCTCAAAAAGGGTTTGCCGAGAGTAAAATCCCATTTCTTAAAATATATCTGAATTTTTTGAATCTCATTTTATTACACTCTTTTATTTAACTCAACTTGGTTTTTGTATGTAAAGATGGAATTTTGTAACCGATTTTTTCCTCACTTCCTGGTGTGCAGGAATTACAAAAATTATGCACAGATGTGTGAAACGCCAACTCTGACAGCACCTTCTGTCTTTAACAAAAAACCGAGAAAACGGTTTGAATATATAGTTTCTTAATAAAAGCACTTGCCAAGTTGATACATTTCCGAAAAAAAAAATTAAAAAATACGACAATAAGTAGCTCGTTTGGACAGCTTTTATAAAATCACTATTTCAGCGAAGACAACTCAAAAACTGAAACTCCTTAGCGTAAATCTATAATACTTCTGTTTACATTGAATATCACTTTAACTTGAACAGACATATCTGGCATATCTATCCTCAGTTCAAAATTAGCAAAATTATAAATATTTCGTTTTCACTGATGCAATAAAATCAAATTTGAAAATTTCAGACTTGTGACTTACACAATAAATGCAATATGAAAAAAATTAAAACAGTTGCTGAAAGCGGAGAAATTTTCATTGCATTCTTACATTTTATTTTATGATACACATTACAAGTATTAAAATGTTTGCTGAAAATATTTAGAAATAGCACAGAAAAAAATACAAAAATGTACCTTTTATTGCATTATATTGCATTTTAATACATTGTACAATTTATTTTCAACATATTATTCTTTTTACATTGCAGTTATGCATGTTATGAATGTTTATTTTATAATTAATTTTTACAGACATCTCAATGTACAAGATACAGTTTTTATTTGAATGATAAACGGTTTTTAAAAAAAAGATAATTTATTCATTCAGCTATTGAAAAACATAAACATTTTGATTCTTTTTTTTGTCATATAAAAGTTTTGTTTTATTTATTAAAATTAGCATATATTAGCATAAAATTAATTTTATCGTAGTACGTTAATTAGCCATTTAATATTTTATATGATATGAAATGCAAAAAATATTTATATTTCATGTTTAATTACTTCATGTTAGATTATTCTAATTACAAATTATATATTTCAATAAAAAGCGATGTAATAAAATTTCTTAACACTAGAACTACCATAAGCCGTCAGTTTGACGGTTACCAAATGAATATATTCCGATTCGAACCAGAAATTTCTTTTTAAAATAAATTAAATATAAAACTCATAGAAATACGTTAAATGAATAAGTTAAGTAGTTTTAAATAAAATATCTGATGTGAAATAGTTTTAAAAAACTTGAGTAAAATTTTCAGTAGTTCTAGTGTTAATTACTTTTTTTTTATTCATATTAAAATAACGAATTTGATAATACATACATATTTGAGAAAAACAATTTTATAAAACTGTTATTGTTGTACAAACTCTTGTTTTATCTGTTGAAAGAAATTTTTGTTTTCGCTTGATCGATTGATTTTCGTTTCACAGGTTCTCTACAAACATCTGAAAATCACACGTATATAAAATCTTGAAATGATTTTCTTGTAAATAATCATTAGAACTAATAGAGCAGTTTGAAATCAACTTTAATTCGTGTCATCTTTTTGGATAAAGAATTGTGAACTAAATAACAAATTTTGCTGTTGGCCTTGAGACATTTGATTGTTTCGTTATAACATACCTGCCAACTTTCAACTAAATTTTCGTACAATGTGAGCAGGGATGAGATTTCTCCGCTTTTTTGCATACCAGTATAATTTTAGAGAGAACGTTGTTCTGTTAAATCTGAGAATGTTCCGATTAAATAAAAGAACATTTTCTGTAAGATTATACTGGTATGAAAAAAAGCGGAGAAATCTCATCTCTGAATGTGAGTTAATTTAATCCAGGTTAAAGATATTTCCATCCAGAAAATATGTCTGAAAAAAAAAATAATTTCATGTTCGTACGTGGAACCTATTTGAATGTATTTCTTAAAAAAAATTCTGGTTTGAAACGTGTTTAACCTCGGTTAAATTAACTTACATTATACGAAAGTTTAGTGCGATGTTGGCAGATATGTTAAAATAACACAAAACCTAGCGATGAATTTCTATATACATTGAAATGTTATTTAAGAAATCTTTTTATAAAAGCCAAATAGATCTATCACTTCATCAATGCACATTTTCTTACTTTTCTTGCAACTTATATCATCCTTTCTTTTGTTGCCAATGTTTTCATTACTGAGGATAAATTAATAATATGTCAGAAAGAAACTAACAATAGATGCATATTTCCAGAACACCCTCATATATGTATGAAATTTTTATTATTATACAAATGTTCAGTTTCACCGATTGAAAGCGATGATTACTTTCGATTAACGATTGATTTTCGTTTCCTTGATTACCAAAGGAAAATAAACTCGACATCTATACACAAGGTTTTAGAACGACTTTTCTACAATATCCATTAGTAAGCAGTTCAGCACAATTTCTCATTAATTTCAGTTCATATCTTCTTTCTGCTTAAGGAACTGTGGATTGTTGTAAAGGAAACAAATTTCGCTCTTATCTTTGAAAAAATTGTTTCATTATAATAACACAAAAACTCTTGAATTATTTCTAAAATATCATTAGGACATCTTTACAAAAGATAAATAATCACCAATTTCACTAAATGCACATATTCCTAATTATCCTACAATGTTATACAGGAGAAACTTATACCTTTCACACACCCTAATAGCTTAACCAGTCGATGTGATGTCATTGTGATGTCGCAAGTGCCAGAGTCACAATGGTGACCAAAAGATATCGCTACACTATGGCTTACAGGTGTCTGTCCCGTTATGACTCTATTGCAAAGTTACTAGAATCGACTTTTGAGTCACTAGCATCTCATCACTAAACGGGATATATCGGCTTTACAGTGACTCATTTTCCTCGCAACTTGACGGAAATGTAGACCGTCAGAGTTGCATTTCGGTTACAATGCTCTCACAGTTGAGTCACATTCGGGCCATGGTGCTATTTAGGTATATTTTGAAAGGCCAAATTCTGTATTATTAATATGACTATAAGATTAAATGTTGACCTTTTCTCTATCAACCTCTTCTGCAGTACATTGTTGGTTCTAGTCTTTCAATACTTCTTCTACAAAGCATTTACTTTAGAAATGTCACAAAATTTGATGGCCTCGTTTCCAGTCATCACGTGATGCAGGGGTATTTTATTGATCACAATAGATTGCACACATCCGTTAAATCCTTGGTAGTAGTTAGAAGGCAGTCCAGTAGGAAGTTTTGTTGAACCACCTGTTAAAAAAAATAATAGCATCAAAAAAGTAATTTTGAAAAATATCAAGCATATAGTTATAGCTCAGATAAATTAAATTAGTGCTGCAGTTGGTAGCCATGTCCAACAAATAAGAGTGAATTAAGCTAGCCAGGATATCGTCCGGGTAGCTCAGTAGGAAGAGCATTGACACCGTAAGCCAAGGTACCCAGGTTCAATTCCAGGCCTGGACATTTTCCGCTCTGTTGGCATAAACCTCAACTATGATACTCCAACCTTCGAATATAGTTATAGCTCAGATAAATTAAATTAGTGCTGCAGTTCGCAGCCATGTCCAACAAATAAGAGTGAATTATACCAGCCAGGATATCGTCCGGGTAGCTCTGTAGGAAGAGAATTGACATTTGATCCCTGCAGTTTGCTAGATGTGAGTCCGTTTTACGTTTATTTAATTCAATTTGGTTCATGCATGTAAAGTTGGAATTTGGTAATCGAATTTTCATTCAGTTTCTGATTTACTAGAATTATAAATTTACTGGAATTATTGCATGATTTGTTAGAGTGAGAGATAGAAATTTTAACAATTTCATCGAATCATCTTAAAGTTTGGGAAAGTAAAAAAATAAAAATAAAAATTTTCATGAATGCTTTTTTCGAAAGGGATAGGCGACATTGAAAATAAAAGAAACTAACTAAATTTATGTAAATAAAAATGCTTCAAAAACTTTGGATAAATTATTCGGATACTCTTTAAACTTCAAGTGTTTAAAAAAGAGCAGATTTCAAGCGTTTATTTTATACAAATTGTATACGACATAAATACATTCCACATATCACTGTATACAGGAAAGTCTAAGTTTAAAACACCCGACACCAACAACTGTTGTTACCTGTTATAAATGTTGACAATAATACAGCACAAGTCATTTTGATTCCTGGAGTTTGCTAGATGTGAGTCCGTTTTATGCTTATTTAATTCAATTTAGTTTATGCATGTAAAGTTGGTATAGTGCAATGTGTAGTACTTGTATATAGTGTTTTTTTAAAACATTACTCGTATAGTGTTTTTTTTCTTTAAATATACTATTGTGAAGTAAATCGATCCATCCCTAGTTCAGTGGGTTGCACAATGTGCTGAAACGACGAATTTCCACGATATAGAGGAAAATTGTATATATTTTCCCAAGGTTTGCCAACTATGTAGATTTTTTCTCAAAGTTCCACCAGCATCAGATACCATGTATGTTTTTTCTCTTACACATACCGTCTAGCCCCATTTTTAGAAGGAAATGTATCAGAAAAGTAGAAAAACAAAAAAACAAACAACAACAACAACAAAAAAAAGAATAAAAAAAGGTGAAAACCAAAAATGAGTAACAGTTAAAAAAAAGTTGTTATGCAAATCCAATTTTTTATATTGTTGTACATTTTTTTTGCCTTGTGATCAATATTCTGAGCCTAAATTGTTTTTTTTATTAATTGGGTTTTTATACCTATTTGAGCTTTTTGAATTTTTTATAATTTTCAACATTTTCGTCTTGTAAAGTCAAGATCTCGATATATCCCGCAAAATCGTTGGCACATTCTTCTTCTGGGTTCTGCGCCAATTCGTCACGTACAATTCATCGCAGCGTCAATTATGCGCGGCGTCAAATCGTTATGGCGTCAATTCATCGCAGAGTCAATTCGTCGTGGCGTCAATTCATCGCAGCAAAAATGTTTTTGAAGGCGATGATGATAAAAGTAAATTTAATAAAATTATTTAACGATATTTTTTTTTCAGAAATAGAGAATTTTAATAAACATTTTTAAAGTCGATTTTAGATGTAGATTAAAATATTCGATATATTTCTCCTTTCATTGCTTTAGACTAACAATACCAATCATTAGTGAGGATTTTTTTATATGTGATTTTTGCGAATTTCCCAATAAAAAAATACGTTTTTAATGCACTAGTCTAACTAGTCTAGAGCAAGTGATTTCTTGTTTAAATTACCTGCAGCTGAAATCAGCTTGTATAGTGTTAGTTATAATTCTCTATATCTGAAAAACAAATTATCATTAAATAATTTTACTAAATTAACTTTACTTTTATCATCATCGTCTTCAAAAATTTTTTCGCTGCGATGAATTGACGCTACGACGAATTAACACTGCAACGATTTGACGCTGCGATGAATTGAAGCTGCCATGAATTGTGCGCGATAAATTGTTCCGTGATAAATTGTTCCGCGATGAATTGTGTGCAACGAATCGACGCGACACCAGTTTTCTGTAGCCATTTGAGGAGTGGGAAACGTTGGGATTACCTGCGCCCAGGTGCGACTTTGGCAGTTCGCAGTGTTTGATTGGATGAAAGTTCAGGTAAATAAACATGCTTCTGCCCCAACCTCATAAAAAAAAAAAAAAAAAAAAAAAAAAAACGATACTTGAAAAAAAAAAAACCCTGCGATTTGTGAACTAAAATTGTATAAAATTAACAAAAATACATAAAAAGGGATATTGAAACATAAATTTGAGCTTTCGCACATAATATGCAGGCAATATCTGCCCACCACTTCGTCACTATGTGCTTCGTCATGATAATGTGGAACGCTATCCCTTTTAGACAAAAAAAAAAATCCCGTTTAAACTTGGGAATAAACTGGATATTTTAGGAATAAACATTGGAATAATTTTTCCAACTCCAGCCAAAGAATTCCCCCTTTGCATCGAACGTCTGCCTATTTTATTTCATGTTTCCATCCTAAAAAAATAAGTAACTTTCTCAAAATGAAGTGATTAGAGCGAAGTATAATTCAGCATGTCCCATTTAAAAACAATGTGCGTCATATTTATAGTTGTTTTACAGTATCAGTGGTATTTATCACAAAGTTTTACTTACAATGTCCTCATGTGAATTTGCCTCTTTGCATTCTAATATTACTTTTAATATTCAAATAATTCACAAATGCATAATTTCCATTTATTAATTTGGAAATGCTCCAGAATGCATTAATAGCTAGATTGCAGGAAGCCATTTTCAACGAAAGATTGGTACGGATTGATTGAGGGATGTTTGACTTTTAAATTGGGCGAATTTCAGATATCAGTGCTTTTTGTGGATGACACACACTGTAAAAAAAAAAAAAAAATCTTAAAGTTACTAAAATTTTTTTAGTATATTTGTATTCCACAGATTTGTTTTAGTAACCGGTATTATAAACCGGAATCATTGCTAGCTGTTTTCTAGTAATTATTACAGATTTTCTTGTCACTGAGTAAGAATACAAAATTTTTTTTTGTAATTGCAAAGATCAATGAGAAAAACTAAATTTTTTTTAGTAGATCGACCTATTTTTTTACAGTGCAGGACCAATTATTATAACTATTCTACGCTTGATTTACTCGCAATATGATGCTTCGTGCGATAGACTTGCTGTTATTCCAAAGTTAATTTTTAAATGAATTTTTTAAACAAATTTATTAGAACTTTACTATGTAAGCTTATAAAACAGTGCCCCATCTATGTTCAAATTAATATTTGTAGACGGAATAACTTCAAAACTTTAATAGAATTACTAAAACTATGGTACGATAAATATATTTGTTGAATGATCTAATCAAATAAATGCAAATATTGAATTTAATTTAACAGAAAACTATTTCTACATTAAATAAGGTTATTTGAAATTAAATTAAATTGCGAATACTTAAAAATGAGATCTATGTTATGCAGAAATTTTTTTAAGGGCATTATTAGTATTGCCTTGAATATTTAAAAAACAATGTGAAATAAAAATCCAATTTGAAATAATTTGTTTTTATGATTCGTTATGTCATATTTTGCTTTTTACATTTTATTGAAAAATCAGTAATTTGATTTTTTTTTTACAGAAAAAAATGAAATGAAATAATTTCTTTTTTATTCAATTTTATTTAAATACTGTAATCTCATTTTCTAAATCCTACAATATCTTATTGAAACGAAAATAATTTGATTGGATAATGAAAAAAATTATTAACTCGAAACACTAAAATTCATTATTAAATCGTTTTAAAAGTTATGTGATAAACGTAGAGAAGTAAAAAATACCATTTTCTAAAGATTCTGTTCAAATTATAAATAAAATAAAATAATTTTCATGATTCAATTTGGCTTTCCTATTTATAGTTGAGTCAAGTCATATGAATACGATACTTGAAGAGAATATGCAGTACATCATATAAAGATTTTTTAAAACAATATTTATTGAAATATTATTATGCATGAAAAAATACATTGTGAAATTTCAGCGCGACAAACAGAAAAATCTTTCATAGTTAAATTCATTCATTAGATTCATTATATTTGAAGTTATTTTTTATTGGAAGTTTTTCAGTTTTCAGGTAGCATTTATAATACATAAATGTCTAACAATTGCAATTAAACGATGCATTTTTCCCAATTGAAAACCGTTAACTGAGTCGTTTATTGGTAACTAATTTCTTATTTTCATTTACTAAGCAGAATCTCCAACATATTGTGAAATACAGTAGACTTTCTTTAATTAGAAATATTGGTTGGTTCAAACTTATACTTATTCCCATAGAAAGCTACATTTAAAACAATTGTCAAAGTCTTATATAATTCCAATTTTTGAACCAGTTTGTTCGGATATAAGTCGAAAAACTTGAGTTGTGATGTCTCGTGCATCATTTACTATGTATGAACAAGCACGAAATGCCGAATTTTTAGTACCCTGCTTATAACAACTATAAAAAAATACAATGTCAAAAATATAACACCCTACGATTCGCTTATTTTTACTTAATACAAATGACACACAAATGTTAAATTTTATTAGAAATATTTCTAATTATACTCTAAGATTTCAACAGTACTCAGTAAATATAGCGAAACTGGCTATCTATTTTAAAAATGGGTATATTTTGTTCAATATTGGAGTGTTACATCAATATTTATTTATTCTTTGGGAATTAAAATAATAGAAAATACATACTTAATCAGTGTAATCACATATTATAATGTGTATGGTAAATGAGAGAATTGCACCTTAAGTCAAGTTGTTTTTTTAAATAATTTCCAAGCTGCTGAGTTGATTCATCGCAGAAATCGATTCACATAAATTGTTGAGAAATTGTAGGTTGGCATGCCAACAATGAGCCTACCGAGTCGCCTCAATTTTAAAGCATTGTTAGACCGTTAGAAATAATTTTCTTGGGTCATTGTTGGATTATACCCAATGTAAAACAAATAATTGGGCCATTGTTGGATTATACCCAATGTAAAACAAATAATTGGGCCTTTGTCGGTAAATGGTTCATTAACAATGGCTGGCAAAGCGGACATTTCTAACTATTGACCAGCCGAGGGTTGCACGTGTATCCACTGTTGCTCTACTATTTTGTGTTACTTGATTTTAGATGAAATAAAAATATGTTCTAGTAGTATTTGGTGATAAGAAGATCGGAATGAAAATTATCACATAAGTTATTTACGTTACTTTATTTGACCAATTTCGGTTCTACATATTCAAGTGCTTTTACTGTCATACAAAAACTGAAATCCTAATATTATTAAAGGGAATACCAATATACAACTTGATATCTGCTGATTTTGTATCTGTTTTCGAGTTTAGCGCTTCCGTGATAATGTGCAAAAATTACTACTCGACATGACATCAGCATACTAAAAGAAGTTCCCGTGTAAAAGTGGGATAAAAAAATTTCAAGCAATATTAATTTTCAAAGCTCGTTTCGATGATGACGATAAAAATTGAATAAATTCGTAAAGCCAAATATTTACTTTTTCAAAAATATATATAGTCGAACTCGTTTAAAACGAGTCATTTGCACGTTAAGAATGATTCGTCCTATAAAGTACATTAAGATTTTTCGTGTTTTTACGAGCAACAAAAGCAGGAACACGGCTAATACGAGCAAAACACATGTTCCTTTCAATTTGATTTTTGGTGGAAGATAGGATACACTGCAAAAAAAGTGTTGATTTTACAGTATAATACTGGCATCCCAGCTGCCAGTATTATACCGTAAAATTAACAGTAAAATAAGCAGTAATACACTGCCACGCATGCGCGGCAGCGTATTACTGCTTATTTTACTGTAAAATGAACACTTTTTTTTTTTTTTCGGTGTAGAATTGGAAAAAAAATTCCCTTTCTTAACGAATGCCGTTTTCTCTCAGCAATAGCGTTGCTACGTTACAATTGTTTGTCAAACTGTAGTAATTTATCAGTTTCACCAGACATAATTACAACCTTCAATGAACCCCCCCCCCCCCCACACACACACACAAGAAAATATGCAAAAAAAAATAAAAATAAATAAATAAATAAAAAAAAAATGGCCTGCGATCTTGAAAGGATGAAACAAGTTGAAACCTGTAAGTTAATCGCGACAAATGAGGTGCATTCTTACTAGAACTAGTTTTACAATGTCAAAAAAAAAAAATCAATGTTCTCATTTCAGTTATGAGCGAAATGAGCATGCCTGTTTAGGTAGATTTCGTAAGAAATACTACCTATTACATTCTCTCCTAAGTTAAGATTTCTCAAGATTTTTGCAGATCTACGCCGATCATGACTCCTAGAACCCAAAACCACCCCCAGTTCAAAACTTTATCTATCTATATATCTATATATCTATATCACTTTTTTAGGGACACGATAACTTCCATAATTCTGCACAAATCTCTTTCAAACTGATACATAAAATCAAGTGGTATAAAATCTCGGTCAAGTTTGTTAATGGGCAAAATCGGGCCAAGGGGGGGGGGGGAGGGGAGTGTGAAGGGCGGGGAGCTTTTTGTGAAAACAGATAAAACCCCATAACGTCTTAATTATGATACATATTGAATCCGTTTAAAAATATTATTACTTCTAGGAAAAAAAGCCAAAAATTTATGTATGACAGATTTTTGATGTCATAAAAAATTGCCTCAAGGGGGGGGGGGGGGGGAATAGGGTTTAAGAAGAAAAAAAAATTCATAACTTCGTCAATTCGCAAAATATCAAATCCCCTTAAATGTATTATAAATCTTCTTAATATTATCTACAACTTTTATACTGACAAGTTTTCTATAGGACCAACTCTTACAGCAAAAATAATTAAAAACAAAAAATCCTTGCCGGCTCCGCCTACAGACACAGGTAGATTTTGAAGTGGGCGGTCCCAACTGCCGCATCATGGCAAAAAGGTCTTTCTTCTGCAATTCTCAATAAACAGGCGCCCCACGGTCTGCGTTTTTAAAATCTACCTGTGCCTGTACGCCAAGCCGTTAGGGATTTTTTTCTTTTATTACGTATGCCACGTTTGCAGATGCGATTTTTTTTTTCGACACCAGACAGCTCTGAAAAATTTACCATGGAGATCTTGATTTGCGAATGATTACCGCCAGGGTTTAATATTTCTATGATCCACGATGAACGAATCTCTTTTGTTTTTTTACTTTAATGGATATTGGGATAAATATTGGGCTCTTAACCTAATTTCAACTGAAGTTATCTCAGAATCTATACATTTTTAAATGTAACTCATCTCTCAAACAAACAATTTTTTTCAACGATCTTTCTAAAACTGTCACTTTTATGCAATTTTTTAAAAATAAAAATGGTCCCCTGACATATATAAAAAGAAATAAATGGTCAGAACGTATTTGTTTTCTTCAGTCGCATGTCTTGTGCTTTTATTATATAGATTATATGTATGATAGGAGTTAATAAAATGAAGAAAACTTTTATTAATATCTTTTTAAGTTTTGATTCGATTTTCGTAAAATTTGAAATGACTCGACGAAATTCTGAAACGATTATATATATTAAATTTCAAACCATTTGGTGGGGTAGTTTTTGCTCTGTTATATGCTGACGAACGGACAGACGGACGAACCAGACAACAAATATAGGTGCTACGTATTTATATAATTACGAACGCATCTAAAAAGAAGAGAGAGCTGAGTACGTTTCAAATTCCACCCCTGAGTTTTACAATGAAATATGGAAAGGAAGGAGCATAGAGAAATACCTTTACTTATTTCTTTATTTAAATCCAAGCTCTGGGCTATATTAACCAGTCCTTTCATGTCGCTTATTACATTGTTAAAATGAAAAGGGCATGTGAAATCAATAACTTGGAAATTGGAGTTCCGGAAAACTTTATGATATATTAAATTTAGCACTGAGATAATTAGAGCAATTAATAATTGTAATTAGTTTAATTAGTCGAATATTACGAGTAACGGGTAATAGGAGTTTTACAATTGCCTTGCTCCTTGTATTAAACTGAGTTCGAAGGCATTTACAATTTTTTTTAATATGATATATTATAGAAATAGAAATTACCTATCCAAAGCAATCCGTCTGTATCAAGATCCGTGGCATGAGCGTCAGAAACATTGGAGACTATGTACGTTTTATCCACTCTAATTTCACCGAGTCTCTTCTTCCTGTAAATGAAAAATATACATTGTTACATAACTGAAGTTTTGAAATAAGCATGACTTTGATTTATTCAAATTTCTGATGTGCTACTGTTAAAAAAGTAAGATGTATCCATGGATTGTAACTCTTTCCAAAAGGGAAGATACTGATATCAAGTTTAATAGTAGCAGAAACACACTCTCTTGTTAGAAACTTATAAAATTTGCATAGGTATATGGCAGTATATGGCAAAAGCTAGCTACTCACTTATGAAGGGAGTCTAGTTTTTCATTACGAATGTTTTGTCCGATGCCTAACATTGCGTGAAAGCGATATCTATCCATTATTTCTATAATTTTCACAAGTGTAATTATGGTTCTCGGAATCTGTGTTTTGCGTTTATTTCATACAGTTTTATGTTAACCCTTTAATCGTCGCGCCCTATAAGTGTTGGATACTTTTTTAAAAATTCAGATTGCTTGATTGCCACCAGTTTTTGAAGTAGAAATATTCACCTTATGTAATGGCAGATAAAATAATGGGAGATTGAAGCCAGTTACACTATTTTAAAAAACTGGTTGGAATCAAACAATCTGAATAAAAAAATAGTAGCCTACACTGCCAGTGAATGTATTGGGTGCGACGATTAAGGGGTTAATTAGGTCGCGGTGGTCAGCTAGCGAACTATAAATATGAGACTGGAAGGCGAATGATGAGCGAATTTGAGTCAAGTCTTACCTCAAAGAAGAGCCTTAGATTGGGAGGTTTCGCTTTGGATTGAAATCTCGCTTTGTTGCCACGTGCTCGGTAATTGCTGTCTTATCTTAAGTCGCTATTTGGTAAGAAGTTGGTTCATAGTATGAGGGAAAGTAATTAAGTAAGTCACAAAAGATAATTAAATAATAACTTACAATGATATTCACTTCAAAACTATTTTTATTTCTCAACCTATTCTCCACCAATATTTATGCACTGTTATCACCTTTTTATCAGTGTTCCAACACCAGCTGCATAACATGCTTTGGGTTGCTGTCTCAGCCACATTAGGACTTCAAGTTGAAACTTTTCATCATCTATGAACATCATCTTGCTTCCAAGATGGTTTTTTAGTAGACTAAACAGATGAAAATTGCTTGGGGCTAAGTCGAAGCTGTATGGTGGATGTTGAAAAAGTTGCAAGATGATGTTCACAGATGATGAAAAGATTCAACTTGAAGTCCTAATGTGGTTGAGACAGCAACCCAAAGAATGTTATGCAGCTAGTGTTAGAACACTGATAAAACGGTGATATAAGTGCATAAATATTGGTGGAGAATATGTTGAGAAATAAAAATAGTTTTGAAGTGAATATCATTGTTAAGTTATTATTTAATTATCTTTTGTGACTTACTTAGTGACTTTCCCCCGTATTTGAATAAAGTACTTTGCGGAAAAAACGGATTTCTAGTTAGTAGTGACGTTTAGGACATTTGAATTGTTTTATAGCAAACTATTTTTGGGGATACAGATTCTTTGACAGCAAAGACATCCTGTGTACGATCTTGAGAAGCCATTTTCCTGAAGTAAGTGAATTTTAAGATTGATAAATTTTTATTTTAGTTCCTTTGAGAGTTTGTTGAGGCTAAATTTAATTAACTTATTTAGCTTGCTGCCAGCTCCACGGAAATACGAATTGCTTATTAATATTGAATAAACTTTTTGTCGTTATCTCAACCTAGAGTCATGACTACCTTAAAGTAACTTGGCAGACATGTCCGTTATAAGTAGAGAAAAGAAATAATTAGCTCAGACATTCGCCGAGCTACCAAGGGGGCACACATTGAAATTTACTGATGTACATGGTCTTATAAAAAAATAATAGTTAATATAGCAATAATAATAATATTTTAGATATATTATTAGTTATAATAGCAATAATAGTTTGAGCACAATAAATATTTATAATCAGGGAAAGACTTTTGGTTCACCCTGTATATTTTCGTTCGTATTTATATTATATTTTCATAGATTTAAAAAAATGTTTCATTTTTTGACAGCATTCGAAAAAAAATTAATATATTATAGTTCATACCATATTACGAGCTATGTAGGAAATTATCAGATTTCTTATCAAGCATAATAGCCTCAATAAACAAAGCTGTTGAAATATTTTCATTGATGATCTGTTCAATGAAATGTTTAAATGGCGTAAATTATGTTTTAAATAAATTGAATTTGATTCTTTATTCGAAAAATACAATTATTTTAGTATCCTAGACAAAGATATTTAAAGAACGTGGTTCAGTGATTAACATTTAAACGCAAGATTTATTTCGAAGAAAACAGGAGTAATTTGGATAATTTCAGAAGACAAATTAGTCTTACAGATCTTGAAGAAATGCAAATAAATTAATCCCTTTTCTATTTCGTCTATCTCGAAGTAATAATAAAATTTTCTTGAAAGTCTGTTTTCGTGCCGGCGAATATCATAATACGAAATTTAATTAAATAAATATGCTCTAAAAAGACATAATGTAATTTATTCTAAAAGAAGCGATTTAATTTATTTAAAATGATATTGTTTTGAAAAAGATTAAATCATGTTTAAACTTTTATAAAAATTTAATTTAAAGTTTGTTAGATTTATCAAATTATTTCGTTGTTGAAAGAAATTCTATTAGAAATTTTAAATGATTACAGATAAAAAGATTTATAGAAGATACTACATACTTTCTTTTATTGCTAAGGCTTTAAAATTCGGTTTTAATATTTTTATAATTATTGATTTTTGTGAAATAAATTTGAAATGTTTTATGTGCGAGATTTTGATGTATCTTTATATTTGCCTTGCTTATATTTATTATTGACTGTTTCCTATGGCGCTATTAACATCACCATTCCAGCCTTACTTTTGAAAATGTTAATTTTTAAGTGAAGCATTTTCAGTGTACTTATGTTTAAAATAATAAGTTATAGACCAAGTTCAGATTCAGGTATATATTTATTTGTTATTCAACCTTCTAATTTTCTCGTTTTAAAGATTGATATCCTTAAAAAATAGGAAAAAAAAATATTTGATATTTCTTAACTGCTTAACTTTACAAATTAAAATCGAGTGAATTTCTTATTTTTATATCTTACATTTTTTTTAACAAAGTGAATCATTGAACGTCTAACGATTTTTAAAAGTATTGATTTGTATTGATTTGTATCACTTGATTTTCAGTTATATATGTTTTTAAGTTGTGTAAATGATTTTCTGTACATTTTCCCTATTATGACTGGAAAATAAATTTTCTTTCAAAAAATTAAACCATCTTTCAGTCATTTAATTTCTCGTTTATTTATTTTTTTCCAGTAAATGACATTTTATTTATAAATAACCAGCAGATCCACCTGGCCTTGAACTTGATTTGATTGCCTGAGAGGGACTGCTCAGACAAGAAAACCACCAAGTCTGTAGAGCATTGTATCCCTCCCAGTCCCTTTGTTAAGGTCTTAAGAAACACAGTATTCAGTCACAGCTGCAGCCGCCGGCAAACGCGACAATGGGCGGAAAAACACAAACATAAGACAGAAAGGAAATCGGCCTGCGGCCAGCCCCTCTGTTAGCAATAAGAGCCTTCCCAGTAAAATAAAAAATACAACATTCTAAAACTATGACGATAACATAAACGGATCTCTGTTCATTTACTGTCATAAAATGATAATCATAAATAAAAATATATTATTTTGGCGCAACCACAGTAAAATTCCCCAGCCTTATAAGTTAAAATGCGCGTTTTCATTGGCGTTTGTAACAGAAAATATACGATTTTCTAGACAATACCGAAAAAATGCAAAAAATGCATCCAAATGGCATAGCATTTAAAGAAATTCTATTTCGTACGGCTTGAAAATAAATAATTTATTTTATAGATAATGGACGTTAATTTTAAAAGAGCAAGTGACCTCCACTGATAATAAAATTTCGTTTCTGAATGGAAAAATACGTTTTCATTCATAAAAATTTAATCCACAATGATTACATGGAAATGACGCCGCTTTCAATGTTTCTTCCATAGAAAGTGACGTAGTATTTATGAGATTATATTTTATTTTTACTTTACTTTTCTGAAATTGAAATTGTATCATGGTAGATATTTTAATTCCAGATACATTTATATCAAGCAAGGATTTTAGCGTCCTATATTTTTTAATATATTTGCTACCACTATTTCTAAACTATTATCGTCGTGACAGATTTATATAACAGCTACAATAGTATGCTACTACGAAAGTTATATTTTGAAAACACTGGTGGTGGATATGTAAAAAAATATAGGACGCTGCGACCATTGATGAAGGTACTAAGTCATTTTAACACACTTATAGTAAAAGTTAGGAAAGAAAAAAATTTGCATAACAAAAAAAGATTTGTATAAAGATAAATTGTGGAAGGTAGTTAAAAAAGAGGGTAAAGGGTTGTCTGAGAAATTTGTAAAATATACAGTATTTTTCGCCGGGTTGTAAAATGTATGTATGTCGCATTTCGTGCAAATCAGTCAAAATTGTAGATTTGCATGAGGAACATATACACACATAATTTTTATATATTAACTGGCAGAACCACCTGGCTTTGCCCGTGTTAACCATAGAGACCTTCCGGATAAAACCAAGCTGCGCTGCCGCAGGCGGTCGAACTTTGCCACCGATTCTAGGTTCTCGTGAACCCATACGAGTGATCCACCAGGGTGGCCTGGTTGACCCGGGACACCCCACAGGTAGGCTCTTCGGCCAAGAGAAGCACCGCCACCTGCGCATCACTTCTCTGCACCCCGAAAACTGACGACAGAGATCGTTGGAATATGCGGTGGAGCGCATCCTCTTGGGACACTACCACGTAACACTTGGGGAGATTGCCGGAGTCTCCCGACAGCATCGAAGTCGGGAACCCAAAAAGGAACTTGGCCCTAAGCCTTACGCCGAGCTTCCCCGACAACTCTTACTGTACCGCCGATTTCGAACATAGATATCTTATAAAGGTTACTACTGGACTCGTTGTCGACTTTGAAAAATAAAACTGTAATATCCTAAAAATACTGTGATCACAATAACGGAGCTCTGCACATTCGCGCCCAAAAATTGTTAAAACTACTATCAGGGAAAAGTGATGTCACTTTGACGCAGTCATAGTAAAACCCCCTAGCTTTAAAAATGAGAATGCAGGTATTTGTCACGTGTAACAAAAAATATACGATTTTCATCAGCAATACAGAAAAAATGCAAAAATTAAGACCATATGGTGTAGCATTTAGTGAAATTATATTTCTTAAGGCTTGAAAATAAACCCTTTACATTATAGATAATGGAACATACACAAAGACTTCGTCGTTTATACATATATAATTTTTTTCTAATTCAGTATCACAAATTGTAACATTAGTCCGTAAAAAGCCAAATGAAAATGATAAACGTTGTTCAGTTTATTAAAATACAGACAGGGATAACAGCTTAGTTTTATGCAATTTATGAATAAAAACAATTTCACGAATCTGCCAAAAAGTAGTGAGTTTGGATTTGGGTTGACAGTTTTAAACCAACTTGCCTGATGATCGTCAACGTGTGCCACATCCCGTCATCTAGCCTTTGGTCACTTCTGAGGACCCACGGAATTTTTTGTTTTCCCAAACTGTACCGGAGTTCCGGAAAGCCGTCCACCAAGGCAACGGCGAGATAGTCGCCGTTCATGTTCGGCTTCTTATTGGTCCAGAAGAGCAATCCATCAGGGTGGAATGTCCTGAATCTGACTTGAAATCTGTTAGATTTGCGACTCCTTGATCTGCAAAACACAAATTTTGCTCATTAGGATTTTGTAAACTAGTCGTTGGGGTTGTAAAAAAACCACCGTAATACTTACCCATCATGGATATGCATAATACAAAATATGAAAATAAAACATGGGTAAACTACTTATAAAATGCATTGCAATTCAAATAAAATTGTGGCTTGATGACATCATAAACTTTAAATGATCTATTACTGAATTGCGTAAAAGAAACATCCTTATAACTCCAAAAACGTTAATCATATTAACTAACGGTTTATTGCGTCGAATTAAGCGTTTCATTTCCAATTGAAATATATCTTTGAATTGAAATTTGAATGAAATACAGGGTCACGAAGAGTGTGGAAAATTTGATTACAAATATCTCGACAACTCATTATCCGATCGACTTCATTTTTTATGCAAAATTTGTTTTTTTATTGACTTTTATATTCACCCTTTAAAATAAACAATATCGAAAAATTTTATAGACCTTTTATCAGAACGAATATTTCGAGAGTCCGAAAAAAATAGTTCCGGATAATCGAGGTTACTGAAATTCAATAAGCTTCTTCCCATTATTACATACTAAGTACATACCAAATTGCAAGTCTCTATCTCAATTTGTTCGGGAGATAGATCGTTTACAGACACACACACACACACACACACAGACTCACAGAGACACACACACACGGACGGCAATTTTTTTTCCCTAAAAATATGTTTTTCGGAATGTCCAGTATCTGAAACGAGTAAATCCGTCAAATTTTTTTTTTCGATTTTCAAAACGATTACAAGACTTTTCCTATGCTACGTATGATGGGTAAGTAATAAATAAAATATTGTACTCCTATTCAAATTCCATAATTAAATAGATAAAACACGGTACACATTAAATATATATATATGTATCACTGGTCAATGTATATTTTTTTTTCTCTTGGTGTCTCTGTTTCTATTTAGGGAGCTAATTAAGAAAATTTCATTGGATTCATCACATCAGCTCTAATTTCTAAGATCCCACTTTAGGAATTTTTATTTTAAAGAGCTTTTTGTGTGTCAATTAATTCGACAGTTTGTATCTTAAACTCTGTAAGTTTTATAAGAAGTAAATGAATTTAGTATATTTTGCTTTTAATTTTAGAAAGTATTTCCCTTGTGCTTAAAAAACATATATATTCATTTATACACTGCAAAAAATAATTGTTGATTTTACAGTATAAAACTGGCACCCCAGCTGCCAGTATTATACCGTAAAATTAACAGTATTAAACAGTAAAATAAGCAGTAATATGCTGCCGTGCAAGCAGTAATACACTACCGCGCATGCGCGGTAGCGTATTACTGCTTGCACGGCAGCGTATTACTGCTTATTTTACTGTTTAATACTGTTAATTTTACGGTATAATACTGGCAGCTGGGGTGCCAGTTTTATACTGTAAAATCAACAATTATTTTTTGCAGTGTACGCTACCTTAAAGATATAAGTATTTTGCGAAAGAGCAGAGTGAACAATGGATCATGATATCTGTTGATCTCTGATATATCTCAAAAATCAGAGTTCTTATGATAAAACGGTATCAATTTTGAATTAGCGGACAAATATACCCAGAAAAAGATCTAAAAGCTTAAGGGAAAAGTGTGCCGGCCAATGAATCAATGAAAATTTTTAGTTTTAAGTTAAAATCCATATCTTTCAAAAAATATATACATTCCTCACAATTATTATAACAAATTGCAGATATCGTGTCAATAGATAATGTGCAAGTTTGTCTGATAATCTGGTCTACTACGCAATCTTCGTGTAGACATTGCGCATCTTTCCCATAAGATCGACCAACCACTCAGCGGCATATACAAGGAGGGACCAATACAACTAAATTTTTGATTTCATTAAAAAAAAAAAATATTTTTTAAAAAGCCTCTTTTTCTGGACTCCCCATTCCACCTCTACAACAAGAACAAGAACAACAACTACAAAACACCTACATCAAAATCGGTTCTTGCCTTAAACGTTCTCTTACTTAGACGTTCTCTAAATACAAGAGAGGGGAATGTAAAAGGCTAATTAGCTTCCCATAATTCAAGAGAATATTTTATTTAAAAAAAAAATAACATGCTGTAGTGTTTGTATTTTCGATAATAAACTCTAGATGGCTGCACTACAAATAGTAAAGTGTCTGTTCGCTAGCGCCCCCTTTTTCACATGTTTGATTGTACTGAAAGTAACCACTGAATTTAGTGACGTTAAGCCTTGATGTCGTGTTCTTATGTTCTGTATTGTGGATGGTAATTAAATGCGTAAAATTGATTTCATTAGTCTACATTTACTAAATAGTGTGCTTACTTTAATTAATAATTCAAGATAGAATACATGCAATTTTAGTACTACTTTTTCTTTATTGTTATCTTCTTTTTCAAATCTATAGAACTGAAAAAAAAAACCTTTCTCAACTTATATAGGACAGATTTGCGTCAGTTCATCTCGTATTTGGAACCGGATACGTTTCCTTTAAAATAATCTAAATGAACATTCATTCATCGTGGATTTTCTTTCTTTTTTTCTTTTTCTCTTTCTTTCCTTTTCTTTCCTTTTCTTTTTATAGAAATTGAGCGCTCATTTTGTGCTATGTAGATACTAAATATGGAAACAGATTAAGTATAAAATTTCTATGAACAAAACTTATAATACATAATAAAATTTGCAACTAATAAGGTACATCTGGAAAGATTAGAATACAAGGAAATTTCTTTAACATATTTTAAGATTAATCAAATAATAATAATAAAAAAAAATCAGAAGACTTTCAAATCAGAGATTCCAGTTCCTAACTTGAAGTCACATAGTTTAACTAACGTTGTAGTAAAAGGCTTTAATAAGAAAAATTTAAGTGCTTTTTCTTACTTACCCCTTGAAGTTTTGATATCGGACACTGAAATTTGTTGTTCCATTGAAAGATATCGCTTGTTGGAAATCTTTTTTCCTAATCCCTGAAAAATATATATTTATAATTTCGTGTATCTTCTCAGATCATATACGATTACAGATTATATACAAATTTCTAAAATAAAATTTGTATAAAGGCATATTCCATAAAGCAGACATCAATGTATGAGATTTTCAAAATATGCATACGGAAATGAAATTTATTATCCAGTAAGTCATCATAATTGTTAACATAAAATTATGAGTGAGATGTTCAAATGATACTAGTTAAGATATTTTTATAAAAAAAAGGAACATTTTTATATAACAATTATATGCTTAATATAGTTGAGTTTTTAAAAGATAAATACTTTAGTATTTTAACGGAAATGTAATTTTTTATATTTTGCAGGATTGATTATAAACATTATAATCATTCTAAAGCAGGTGCTTAAAAAAAGAATTGATTAAATTTTTTTAAGCTCCTGCTTTTATTACACATATGATCTCGTGGTTTATGTTTTTCAAGTTTATTTTCAAAAATGTTTGCGAGAATAGTTTGTTTGTCGTGTATATCTTGATAATGGAATGTTTCTGCGTTCGAAGCATGTCCATCATTATACTAAAAGGTTTTTATAAGCCTTTTTGTGTTCTATTTTTATCACTTAAGCATTTATATCTGTATTTTAATGATTATTAATGATTTTATTACATGATTTTGGATTTTATTTTTGATATATACACTGCAAAAAAAAAAAAAAAAAAAAAAAAAAAAAAAGTGTTGATTTTACAGTATTATTTGGCACCCCAGCTGCCAGTATTATACCGTAAAATTAACAGTAATAAACAGTAAAATAAGCATTAATACGCTGCCGCGCATGCGCAGTAGTAACAGTATAACACTGTAAAATCAACCCTTTTTTTACAGTGTACGATGCACATAGATGACTGCACTATTTTCGTGGTACAATGTTTCATTATATGAATAGATGTCTGGAAGAAGGGCCTACGTTACAAATGAAGAATTTTACAGAAATGAGGGAAAAACTATTCATGTCATTGGTTAATGATGTCCTGAGCATCTAATGCAACATAGGCCCTTCTTTCAATCTTAATGACTTTCCACTTTTGTCTTCATGCTGAGCATTGACGAGTAATATATAAATCGGTCAAGTGCGAGTATAACTCGCACTGAAAGGGTTCCGTACATTAAATTTATTAATTACTATTGATTTATTAATAAACTCCTACTAACCCTAATTTTTTTCGTACTTTTCGTTTCAATAGATTCGGAAATAGGGGTTCTGCGTCAATTCGTCGCGCACAGTTATCGCAGAACAATTCATCGTGCACAATTCATCGCAGAGTCAGTTCGTCGCGGCGACAGCTCATCGCAGCGTCAATTTGTCGTGATGTCAATTCGTCGCAACGTCAATTCGTCGCAGAGTAGGGAAATTCACAAAAATAACATATAAAAAATATTTCTCTAAAAATCGCAAGTAAATTCTTAGTTATAATTCTCTATATCTAAAAAACAAATTATCATTAAATAATTTTACTAAATTATCTTTATTTTATCATCATACACTCTAAATAAGAAAGAGTGACTATTCACTCCGGAGGAGTGGATATTCACTCTATCGCAGAGTCAAAATTTGCCCAACCTCTTTAGAGTGACTCTATTCACTCTAGGAAAAAGTGAAATTCTTGACTCCCTGAAAGAGTGTGCCCCACCAGTGGCTGAGAGGTTCTGCTCTCGAAGCTGGTAGACGGGAAGTGCTGGGTTCGATCCCAATCGCGCCCGTCGGCCTAATCGTTCGGAGTTTTCGTGTTTTTCTTCGAGCCCTGGATTTATCCATGCGTAAATACGGGTTAGGTTCCCTTAGAAAGACCCCCACGAAGGGCACTCCCCCCGGGCCTATATCCCAAGTGCAGATAATTGGCCGTCAATAATCAACTCAACCCAACCCTGAAAGAGTGAATACTCACTCTTTCAGGAGTGAGTTTTTTCACCCCTGATCAGGGGCGGATTTAAGGGGTCGCGATGGTCGCAATCGCGAGGGGCCCCGCATCCCAAGGGCCCCCAAATCTTCTTTTATGTTCAAAGAGAAAAAGTGACTTTTGATGAAAGATTTTTATATTTTATTTTTTCAATTAGTTTTACTATATCATTTTCATGCAATAAATATGATATTTTTTTCTATTATCTGTTATTTCCAGAAATATTTTAGTTTTTGCTTATCTTTTTTTTCTGTTATCATTCATTAAGACTTTGAACATTTGTGAAGGGCTGGGGTGGGGTTTAAGGGAGTCAAATGTGCTTTGCTCTGAGCTGAAAGGAACCCTGTAAAAGACCCTTTACAGCTATTTTAATATATAGATGTACGGCATACCAAGTTTGGGGGCCCCCGAAATCAGGACAACATATGTTATTAAACATAGCGGCCAAGTGGATCGTGACTCTGAGGCTCCTGATTTCGGAGCCCCTAAACTTGATATGCACTTACATAAAGCTGATATTTGAAATCTTTGTTATTTTGTTACCGGTTATAATCATTATTTTGTATTTCTAGAGTAGGATCAGGCCCCGATTATGACTAATTGCGGCCCTGAGCAAAGATAATTAGGGAGCCACATTCGAATCGTTGCAACATTATTCAAACTAGGGGATAAACCCGGACTTCCCGGGTTACAGAATATAGGTAAAAAGCCCATCACATATATTATTTCTGATGTCAACACCCCTTTTTTTCTGTACATACTAAAGGAACATCGATGAAGGAGGTTTTTTTCGAAAGGTTCTGCAAGCGGCTTTTGATGTCGGATAATTGTATATCGTTAAAATACGTTAATTTTAAAAACTGCAGCTAACGAAAAAATGTATCAACAAATAAGCTCAAAGAATGCGGGAAGAAAGCATCGCACTGATTTATTTATTTATTTATTTTTTTTTTAAATTGGTAACTCTAATATATTTTTTTACATTTAATATGTGTTTTTTAGAATGCCAATTAACAATAGCTGCTCGGTGCTACATTCATATGATTCTACGGAATGATTGAGGCTAAGTTTTGCGAAAGCACTGAGCTCTGTGAGTTCTCTCTGTGAGGCCTCTTGAAGTCCGAGACTCCTGGAAGCGATAATAAAGGCCCGAATAGGATAAGATTTAAAAAAAAAATGTTTATCAAAATATTTATTAAAATATTGAAATCTGTATTCTAAGACAGTTTTTTTAATCTTTTGTGACAGGTTCCCGAATGAACATCAGATCCTAGGCCTGTCTTTGGCTTGATCGGGCCCTGTACATATCAAAGGATACGTATGGGAATGGGTCGCAAAGAGAGGGGTGGAGCCGTTACAAATAACCGAAGGTCGTTTTTTTTTCTAAACCGTCCGTCACGCCCTGTCTTTAGATGAAATAATAAAATAATGTAGAGTGAAATCGATTTTTATTTAAATTCTGCAAGTTAAAATAACTAACAAGTGAGATAAATCAAAAGTCTAACTCTGAGTAGTATAATTAATGTATTTTAAATTTTGCACTTAGAAAATGTATTTTCTTTCTTTTTTGTTTACTTTTTTACTTATTAATAAATTATCAGATGTGCAATTATCATGTGGCTAAGATGACGGAAAGCTAGGGATCTCCAGTTTTAACTGCCACAGTGGCAGCAAAAAATTATTATCTGACCCCTAAACTTTTTGCGTCAGGGGCAAATTTTTCTGCACTCTGTTAATATACATTTAAATGTTAAACTATTTTTTAATACCCCAAAAAAGTAATTATTCAGCAATTTTATTTATTAATACAATTCTTAAGTGTCCACATTCGAATCGCTACCGAGACCATCAGACCAAAGGTTCCCACTACAATCTGCACCATATCTCAAAATTCTTCTCATCTGCGCTGTGAATAATTGCTGACTTTTATTAACTGTTAAGATATTTCCTTTTAAAATCCATAAACTCCTTGGTTATTTGTTCTGATTAACAAAAAAATCAAACTATTAACAGCTGGATTTTTCTCAAGTAACTTGCTTTTGCACTAAAGTTTTCTCAACATATATGCTTTTCTGTTAGTAAATCCATAGTCAACAAAATTTTTTGAGCAACCCCCATCCAGTTATATGACAATTTTCATATAAATTGAAATTTGAAAGTAAAATTTACATCTAGATTATACTTTTGCTTAGAACGACAACTTAATTAAAACAATAAGTAATGTCCATTTATACTTATGAATTTTCTGTTATTGAGGTGCACAATAACATCTTATCCACAGAAAATGTTGCATATGATATTTTATGTTTTTCTACAGTGCAGCGCGTGTGTGTAAAATAATATGTGTTACGTAAAATATAAATGAATTTAAAATCAAATCGATTTTTTTTGTTTTGTATCTATTAAATCTCATAAAGCAGAACATATCAAAGATATAATTTTGAAAAAGATTTCAGACCTTTGTTTGGACATAAAAAAACTGTAAGGGTCAATGTTATGACAATGCTTCGAACATGTCAGGAATTTATGGTGGCCTTCTGGCAAAAATACTCGAAGAAAGTCCGACAGCATTTTATGTTCCTTGCTCAAACCATTCTTTGAATTTAGTAGGGAATAGTGCTGCAGATATGCCGTAAGTTATTTTGATTTTGTGCAAAATATATATACATTTTTTTTCAGCTTCAACCTATAGATGGGAGATTCTTAAATCTCATATTCTATGAAAGCGTACAGTAAAACAACTGAGTGACACCCGATGGTCAGCAAGAGTCGATGCCGTATCAGCATTACATGCCGTATCAGCATTACATGAAAGTTACAACGAAATTAAAAAAGCACTGATCAAAGTTTCTGACTGTGAAACTGAAAGCCCATCAACCAAATTAGAGGCTAACTCTTTAGAAAGGTAAACATGAAATTGCTTTTATGACAATTTTGAGGGACATAATATTAAGGCAAATGGACAAAGTTAGCAAATTTTTGCAGAAAAAAAAACAAACTTTAAAATGGCTATAAACCAAATTCGTTCCTTAAGACTATTCTTTGAGGAAGTGCGTGATGATGGAAATTGAAGCAAAAGTTTTAGCTTTATATTCATCCATTCTGCGATCAGATGATGGCAAAAATAAGAGAAAAAGAAAAAGGAAAAGATTTTCAGACGAAAATGTTCATGGCAAAATACAGTTGGCAGGAACAGAAAGAGTATGTATTGAGATTTTGAATGTCATTTGCGACAGCCTAATAGTTGAACTTGAGAAAAGAAAAGAAAAGTTGGAATATGCTCCTAATGTATTCAAAGAAGTTTTTGTTGATGAAAATCCCATTTCCACAAAAAACTAACAATAGTTCAATTTTAAAAGTATATACGAAATATATACATGGAAAACAGTTCACTGATGAACTGAAGCATTTCCGTCATTTTCTCACAAGGAAGGTCTCCTTAAAGCGCATACTCAGATAATTTTGAAAAAAATGCTAATGAAGCTACTGATGTATGTAATAAAGGAACAGTGAAATTTAACTGCGGAATCCCAGTAGAAAATCTGCAAAAAAAATAAAATACTTTCAAGTATTTGGCGCAAAAAGACGCGATTTGGCTAGCAACATTTTCTCCTCGCCAAACGCAAACGATTTTAATGCAATTTGAAATTGCTAGTAAAATGATTATTCGAATGCGCAATACTTAAAAAATTTAAACTTAAAAGATGAAAGTTTATTATTTTCTGTCTATTCTTATTTTTCTTATTTGAACTTGAACTTGTGATAGGTTCAATGGGCTTCCAAGTTGCGAAACAACTGCACACCCTGGCTTTGAGTAGGTGTATATCAAATCCTGAGAGAGCCATATGAAATGTCTAGCCGTAGTCCAATTGACTACATAAAAATAGGATAGTGTTAAGTATATCTATAAAATAATAAAAATTTACTAGTTAAAGTATAAAAGTATAAATAGTTCAGTCTGTCATAATATGAAATACAAATTACTAATAAAATTTTTCGGTATGAATTCAAACTTTTGAATTTTAAAAAATGCCAAACTGGCAACCTGGACGTACGCACGTACGTAATGTTATTTCAGATAGAGGTTTTCATGACGTACGCAAGTACATTGTGGTGCTTAAAGGGTTAATGAGAGTTAATGAGTGTTTATTATTTTAAAATTATAAACGTACCCAACTTTTCAGATGGAGGGGGCCCCAAAAAGTTCCAGTGAGGGGGGCCCCTCACTTTATAAATCCGCCCCTGCCCCTGATAGGAGTAAATAGTCACTCTTTCAGGAATGACTAAAATTCTGGAATAAAAAAGAGAAACTCATTTTTTACACACGCTTGTTCGTAGGCGGTCACCCTCCCAAATAGTAACCGAGCTCGCTGCTGCTTGACTTCTGCGCTCGGACGAGAACTAGTACCTACAGCTTGCTACAGCCGCTTACGATTTAAAAAGCTCTTATTACATTATTTTAGCTTTGTTTCTTTTGTGATATTCGAACACACTTATTAAATTTGTGTAGAAATCATAAATATCTACGGTGTTTCTCAACTGTGTAAATAAGAAACTGAAACCTTCTTTTTGTATCATATAATACAGAGACTGTTCGCACATTTTTTAGACAAATTTGATAAATTATTTAAAAAGATGGAATTGTTTTAGAGGAAAAAATTCTGACAACAACTTATTATGTGTAATTTATATTATCGTCTGATACTTTCAAATTTATTCTTATTTCAAGATTGCGCATGCTAAAAAAGCTGTGAATGGGAAGATGCGTTTGCGTTTTTTTTTTCCTTCTTCCGAACAGAAGTATGCTAATTCCACAGTCTAAAATGATTGCAAAGCGCATAATATAAAAACTTTTTAGTGCGAAATAAACATAACAATTGATTGGAAAGTGCTATTCCAAAAATCAGTACATATACATAGTAAAAAGATATCAGATGAAAAAAAAAAAACAGGGAAAAAAAGAGCCCATTTCAAGGCGGAAAACGAAGTTTCAAGTAAGGATTTATGACTATCGCAAATTTATCTTACATCGAAAACATCCATCGATATCCATCGAAAGCATTATGCAGAATTAGAATCAAGAAACAAGATTATCATACAGATTATTTCAGAAAGCAATATTCATATTTTAAACGTTAAAAACAACAACGCCGAAATCGTCTAAAAAATGTGCGAACACCCGTCTGTACATTTCCGCTATGACAAAAATTCCGTTACAACAAAGCAGTTATTTATTTATTCATTCATTTTTTTCTTGCTAATAATGTTTCCATAATTAGAGCCCGATTAAGATTGTCCGAGGCCCAGGGCCTGTTTACCAAATAGGCCCGTGAAGCCGAAGTTTACTCACTGAAATACAAAGGGGTCCCCAAATTTACTTTTCAAAACTAATTTTTAGGGGGGAAATTTTAGTCAGGGTAAAAAACGTTTTTTTTTTTCTTAAATTATAGCTGTTAAATTTTTCCTAAGATTATTTCCGACACATTTATACTCTTTTTTTTTTCTATAATAAATGTTATAAAATCAGTGATTATAAATGCAACGTTGTTCATTTCTCTTATGTTTAATTTCAAACGTGCAAAAAATAACAGAAAATTTAATCTGTATAGTTATATTTTGTTTATATTCATAAAGAGGTTAGAAATGATATAAAATATGTAGAATAGGTTATTTAAATAAAGAGGAAAATAATTAGCATTCAGAGATATTAAATTTCTGTTTATAAAATAGAAGCAAAATTGTGTTGCAGCTAAGCATAAATTTACTTCAAATATTTATTTTCCCTGCACTTTTCTTAGCATTGGCAAATCCTGCAATTTGTAAAGCATAAAATATATTTCCTGTCCATAATTCTATCGATTCATTTATTATTTCAATGCCTTTTTCAGTTTTTTTTAAAATCGTGCTACTATATATAAAGGATTTCATTTTAGGTGTTTCGTTTCGATAACGGAGATTACTCGGATTCTCATCCTTCAGCTGGCGCCATCTTGTGATTTTATTGGAAAAAACTGTTTTTCCTCACTCTTCAACGGAGTGAAATATCTCACTCTTGTCAACGGAGTGAACAGTCACTCTCGACAATGGAGTGAGATATTTCACTCTTTTCTAGAGAGTGGAAAGTTCCACTCTTTAAAGAGTGCATATTTATAAAATTCACTCCTAAAAGAGTGAAAATGCCTCTCACTCTTCCAAAGAGTCAACTTCTCACTCCTTCCAATTTTAGAGTGTAGCCTTCAAAAACCTTTTCGTTGCGACGAATTGACACCACGACGAATTTACGCTGCGATGAGTTGTCGTCTCGACGAATTGTCGCTGCGACAAATTGACGCTGCGATGAATTGTGCGCGACGAATTGACGCGACACCGGAAATAGGAGGAGGGGGGCATATTTTTGTATTGCCCTTTCGAAAATATCTCTGAAAATATATTACCTAAAATTATTATTATTTTTTAGAGTTCGGTGTTACGAGATCTTTTGACCGATACCCTACTGCACGATACACACACAATTTTTTTAAAGTAATTTAGTTAGCCCCCTAAATTTTTCCTAAACATATTTATGAATAGCTAATAATCTATAAATATGTAGGTATAAATATGTATTACAACTCTCCCACGTTTCAATTTTCCACGTTAGTTTATGAAAAAAACGACTGTGACAGACGAACAGACAGACAGATGGACACACGAATGATCTTATAATGGATCCGTTTGTACTTTTTAAGTAATGAACTCTAAAAACTAGTTAGGTGGGTAAGGAAAGTAATAGTATTGTTTTTAGTTTATTGTTTTATTTTTTTCATTTAAAGTACACAAACTTGCATGTTATGAAACTGCAATTTGTAACACTGGGTAATGATCCATCATTCCACACTGGCCCTTTTCCAACAAAAACCTAAATTTTCAAAATTTATAACATAGGCTCCAGACAACCATTCATATATTTATACTAATTAAATTTAATAGCTAAGCGAAAACTTACGTTTTTCACATCTTCTTCCGACGAATTTTGCTGGGCATTTGCAAAAGAAGGAATTCAGCTCTGGAGTGCATACACCATTGTGAAGACAAGCGTCAGAAGTGCACGGATGACCTTTGTACTTCTTGACTCCGTACGCCCTGATGGCTTTGGCTGTCAGTCTGTGCCAATGTTCTCCGTTAACGATTAGCTTCTGCACGGCTCCGTCAAATCCATATTCTACTCCAGAGTTTTTGTGTACATATTTCGTGTTAGGAATCCCTCCAATGTACAGAGGTAGCGACAGATTGAGTTCGGTCAGCGGTGGCTAGAAAAAAAAAATACAAAAAAAAAAATAATTCATCCAATTTTACAGACATTTAGTGTTTATTTATGAATTGTGCAGAAGCCACCATGATGCAGTGGCGTAGCTACATGTTCAGCGCTCTGGAGCAAGTACAATCGAATCACCCCCTTCTCTACCATAAAAGGTTGCCCAAAATTTGTTTTCAGGTTTAAAACATATATAATGCAATAAAACATCCTGCCATAAATGGAAAATTTTCATGATGCTGATAGAAGGAATGCCATATAATATATCTGCTAAGACAGAAACGTGTCTAAAACGGAATTTCTCCCATAGTCCCTTGCGATTCCGTCTTAACAAACTTCATTGTGCTTATTTCAAATTAATACAAACTTTTTGCTATAAAACACAACCTGTAAACTTGTAATGCACATGAAAATGCCCTCATTTGTGCTTTTAAACGCTCTTTACCATTTTCATGGCATAAAACAATAGATTCATAATCTTAAATAAATATTTTGATAAGTCAAATTCAAGGAATACTATATTTTCATTTATCTAATTTTTAGCTAAAACAAAATCGGAAAGCATTGAAAAAATATTACGTTTTAGACAAGTTTTTGTATTAGTAAGTATAATCAGGAAAAATTCCTGTAAAAGACAGGATTCCGCTTTCACAGGTTTTACTGTATATTTTATATATTAAAAAAATGGCAAATGTAAAAAAAATATTTATACAAATAATTTCGTTCCTTTGCAATTTTGTGCCCTTATTATTCTCGCGCCTGGAGCAATGTGCTTCAACTGCTTCACGGTAGCTACGCCCCTGCCATGATTAGTTCTATGACATAGATATTTGGGCACAAATGTCATATACGCAACGCATTGGCGCGATTCCCCCCCCCCCCCCGCCAATTTGGCGAAAACTTTGTTTTTGAATATTAGTTACAAATAGAATGCAATAATAGCACGTAATTTTTTATTTTAATATAAAAATAAAATAACTTAATAAATGAAATAGCTTCTATTATTTTAAAAAAGGAAATAAAAATAAATAAATGATAGTTTGATATAAATAAATATTGATATACAAAATAAAAATAATTTATAGAATTAAAATAAAGAATAAAAGTAAATAAACAACAATAACAATATATAATGCAAAAAGAAAGTTTTTGTCAAACTGGAGGGGAAAAATTCGCGCCAACGTGGTGCGTATATGACATCTGTGCCGAAATTTTTAGTTCCAAGGAAATCTAGAACACGAGGAGCTGAAAGAAAGAAAATACTGTCTGTACCAGTCACTTCCTTCTTTCAGCCTCTGATTCTCCTCATCTTGTCCTGCGACGATGTTACGATGACATCAAGCTAGGCGATCTGATAGGAAGATTGTTGGTTCAGTGAGATCTCAAATTCCCCTCGATAACGTTAATCCTAAGGGGTGTGATGTATTCGTATTTTTAAAATATCTCCACAGGAAATTAACAGATTTAGTTTATTTTTTTCTCTGTACCCTTCTTTAAAGATTTATCATTTAAGTTTAGTTGTCAAAATATTTCAAAATTTAAGGTACCTTAATTTTATTTGAAGTGTTAAACTCTTACTGAGTTTCGCTAAGATTGTAACAATGGAATTATACATACGCGTATATCACACACCCATAGGTTTAACATTAGCTAGGAGAATTTGAGATCTCATTAACTAACATTCTTAAGGCAAGATTTGGATGTTCTTATTCCAAAAATTCATCCCCCCTCCCCCCCCCGGAAACAAGCCTTTAAAAATTAAAAAAAACGAATGCTCTTGAAATATTAATAATAATATAAGGTAAAAAAAAACCTAGAATAAATCTTTTTTTCACTATCCTTTACACAAAATCCATTAAGAAATGAGCAATGGGACTGTTCTTGAGAGTTTTAACGAGTGGTGAAGTTGGAATATAGAGCTACGTTTTGGTTTTGGCGAGGCGACATTTCGGTGTGATGTTGAGAATTGCCACTATCCATTAAAGAGAGTTTTGAAAAACATATATTTTCCTCGAAAGATAGTTTTGGTTTTCCGTAAATTCTACTTTGAAGTTTTCAGAAGGATCTTTAAAAATATTGATGTTCTATTATTATTATTAGGACATTAAAAAAAAAAAAAAAAAATCTAAAATAGAGACTTTGGTAATGATGTAGAAGTTTAAAGCTACTAAGTAAATGTTGCAGCTACTGTCATTAAATTTGCGGAATTTGATTTAGTATTTTTTGCTCGAGGTCGAGTTTAGTTAACTATGTAATCAAACTTCCCCACTTCGTAAACTGACACACCTATATTACAACCAGGTAAAATACCCTGTATTAGTTACCAAAATTTCAGATTGTGATCTTCTAATTTGACTTTAAATAAAAAATATAAAAATTGAAAAAGATTAATAGTGAGTATTTGTTAGTACTAGTAGCCTACACTAAAACTCAAATACCATAATAAAATAGATTTTTCTTAATTTCACTTTAATAGGCAGAATTATTATTCTTGAGAATTAGAAGAATTCTCTTCTTCTAGTTTGTGAGGATTGCCGCATTTGAATTTAGACTCAAGAAAGAAAAGTCAGCCTCTTGAAATCGCACATATTCAAAAATATTATCAATCACTTTAGCTTTTGAAGTTGAATAATGCAGATTAAATAACTTGGTATTTAAAAATTTTGATAATTGGATATATCAGCGAAAATGTCATAAGTGTGATTTCTCAGTCCCTAATATATCTTTCGGTATTTCTTTGCAATATAAATTCTCATTTAGTGTTAAAACGTTTCTCTGTTATTGTTCTACAATATTATGTTAATTTTATTGTGAAAATCTGCTTTTTTTAAAAATCTTTAAAATGGAATTTAAATATCTCAAATGTCACTACTGTTTCCTGTCCTCAGCCCATAACTTGATCATTAAAACCATCAATAAACAATAATTATTAAATATTTTTGAAAAACAATGCATTTATTATAAATATGAATATCATGGGGCATAATAATATAATTTTTAATGTGACTGAAATGGGTAATATTTGTTTTTGCTGAGTTTAAAGTTGTGTCCCTCACTTTTTTGGTCACTACTGTTCCGGTATATGAATTTTCTCATATTCCCACCAGGTGACAGTATGAAGTCATTTTCAGGATTGTTTTCAGTAGGGAAGGACATGCTGTTGTTAAAAAGTCGCCTTTGCTTATTGTTTGTTCATTAAAAAAAAAAAAAATCTGGATTGATAAGAATGGGGAAAAGGTAAGCGTAACTTTGTTAACTTATATATTGATGTTTATAGATAAACCAATATCTAGCCATTTAATTGCAGGTTTTCTATGTCTTTGAAAATAGTGCATACAACATTCCAAAAATGTTCTTTTTAAAGTAAAGTGGCAAAATTGCAAAATATGTCAATACTGTCCCTGTCACTTCTGTTCCCTTACAATCTGTGTTTTATCTAATAAAAACTGCCATATCATATTTATTTTTCAATAAAGTTCGTAACCATCTACTAATTATTATTTTGAAATATATCAGAGGTTATTAAAAATTCAAATTGACCATAAAAATCAGACATCAGCAGAAAAGGAGCAGCTGAAAATCACACTTATGAGATTTTCGCTCATATAAGTCGTCCGCAATAATCATTACCAAATAAAATTAGAGACAAAATTGTATTTCAAAATATACCACGTGCTAATGTATTCAATATAAAAATTTGAAAATGAAAGTGAATGAACGCGTAAAATAATACTTATAAGCCAGTGTGACGTCGTTGGGCATATTAAACACTGACTCAAGTTGCATATTCACATTTTTAATATAAAGGACAGCACAACACATTACACTTAATTCGCAACAAGAGCGTAAACTAGAAGGAACATAATACAATTAATTATGAGAAGGTCTCCAGGCGAGAGCCCTCCCAGTACACTCCGAACAACTATTGTCCCGCGCGATACATCTACGCTCAATTCACTTCAGTTCATCTTTGGCATAATATCTATGGATATTTTGCCCAAACTGGCAACAGAGCCATCTATACGTTATTTAATTTAGGGAAGGTAGTCATTCCGTTACATACTTACTTTAGATTTGCCAATAACTGTCGTTTCATTATCCACCTTTAATGATCCTTGCCTGTGACGACGACTCACTTTGACAGTGTGCCATTTGTTTAAATTGATCGGATGTCGAGACCTAAAAATATGAAAAACTCTTTTTATAAGGCGTAAAGAGATATAAGTAATTGGAAACATTTTAATTATTTCTATCTTGTTATTTAACAAAAGTTACAATTTGAGAGAAATTGTGAGAAGCTTTATTAACTATTCTTATAAGTAAGTTTTTCTCCTTCAAAAAAATTTTTTTTTGTTTAAATCTGAGGTTTTTGTAGTCAGAATAGAAAATTTGACATCTTTAATGAAAACATGTTATTGTCACTATACACACAGAAAAAAAAAATAAAACCCAATTTGGGTTGAAAGATTCTTAGGTATGTGCCCAAATTGGGCCAAAAAAAATTTTTTTTTTGAAAATGGGTATTTAACAGTGCCCAAAATGGATACACAGTGGTAACCGAAACAGGCATGACCCAATTTGGGCACATACCTAAGAATCTTTCGACCCAAATTGGGTTTTATTTTTTTCTGTGCAGGTACCCCCAGTGAAATATATCAGCAGATAAAGAAAAATCTAGTTTTCTAATTTCTTTAAAAGGTGATGCCATAAATAAGTTTTGTCCGAAAATTTTCTATGAAAAATTTCGATGGCACAATAGACAAAAAATATATAATGTTATTCGTGTTTAAATTATTATTTAACCTTTAACAGTTAATTCTGTAAGAAGTGGTAAAAAGTTATTATTATTATTTTATAAAATATGGAACCCACTTCCATTAACTTAAAACTTTTTATTCCATATTTGAACTTGGACGTGGAACATTGATCATACATTTATCTATAATCGTCAGTACATATTTTCTTGAATTTGGTCAATTTTACTCCGAGTGTGTACAATTAAGCACCAACCTTGAAGACTTTTGTTTAGCCCATCAATGGTTTTAATTATGACAATTATTTAGGTTGACTATATCGTAAACATTGTATTATTTATCTATACGCTATACGCTCTCTGTAGATTTTATCTATACGATAAAATGCTATACTAATTATGTCGGACTATTATAGTAAAAAATTATAATAGGTTTGAATTTTCGACGATACTCTGTAAAATACATATGTGTGATAGGATATTTCTTTTATTTTCAACAGAGCAATTATTGTGACCTATATCAGAAATATGTTTCAAGCCATTTTTCGAAGAGTTTTTCGAGCCATGTTTGAACGACCTATCCAAATTTCTGAGACTTCAGAAGTTCGGGAGTTCGAGTCTAAAAATACAGATTCACAGATATACAAACATACCATCTTATGATTATATGAAACATCTTTCTGTTAATTATTTTAAGGAAATAAAATAAATACTATATTCAAAATTCCAATGTGCTTTGCCCAAAAAATATCAAATAAATACAGAAAATAATATAAATTGTTGAACAGCTTTAAAAATATACAGGCATTTTTAATATTTTTACGAGAGATCGTCACAATTAAAACTTGAATTATTCATTAAGAACATTTCTTACACAATGTCGGTCGATCCACTGCCTAAATTGTAAACGAAATGAACATATCTGTTGATCAAATTGATCGTTAGAAAATCTCCTTTTTTATTGAGGAATTGTCCGTTGTATAACAGAACTCCGTTTTCGGATCGAGGGAAGAACCACATCTCCATCGATAAGGCCTGTTTCACGTTTTGAAGTGTAGGCAGCTCTAGGTAAGCATCACCATCAAAATCGGGAATGTAGATTTCTTTCTCAGCTGACAGAAAGAGAGAAAAAAACAATATAAGTTCCTAAATTCAGATTATAGAGTTTATACAAATAATAATAACATTAATAATAATAATAATAATAAAATGGCTGCACAGGCTTCTCAGACGTAAACCATTCAGTGGTCGGTGCCGGCATGGCTGACTTATTGACTTATGTCACGTCATAGATGATATTGCAGTACGGCGATTGAATATGATAAAAACCCGCTATTTATGGATTTTATTAGACATTTAAAATCTTTAGTTTAAAGTTAAACTATTCGATGGTGCAAAGTAATTAGATGAACCACACTATCGTTCTTCTTAACTTTCAAAAACTCTTATCCCCACTCCCCCCCTCCCAAATAAAAAGGATATTTTTATAAATTTCTGCCACAATGGAATCGGCTGGATTCAAACATTGGACTTTTTGAAAGTAGAGACATTGCCTCAACATTCATGCTTGAGGACATCGTCGTACTTATACTCTGTCACATTTCCTTGGAAGGGAGGAGGATATTCCGTATAGAATCGGTCGCCAAATGTTTTGAAAATGGTTTAAAGATTTAGGGTGTAGACTGTGAAGCACATGTGGTTAAATTTTTAAAACTGTAGCTTACATAGTTTGAAAGTAACAATGCGCGCCAGCACAAAATTTACTAATCTGAGAAAAGGCATCTTAAAGTTTCAATATCCATGTAAGTGATTATCACTCAAGAAATAATGCAGATTTTTTTATGTGGTTTTCTTGCTGAAATGTTTAAAGATTCAGCCCGGCTTTATAAATTAATAATAATATTAAAATTCCATAAAAATCTTTTTATATAATCTAAAATTTACAACTTATCTAAATTGACAAAATATATTTTTGCTTTTATTGCGTAAATAGCTGACGGAAAAACGGTGTAATGTAAAAGAGATTCGAGGACTAGTTGTTTCTTGAAAGATAGGAAGTTTACAAAAGTTTATTCACAGAAACTGTATTAAATAATTATTGTATTAGTTTAATTTAATTCTCTATTATTAATAAAACCTGCAAGTGACATTATTTAAGATTTCTTTAAAAGCAACTTGCATTAATATGGGTCCCAATTAAAATTTTGTCTAGGGCCTGCTAGAGCTATTGCCTCATCTTTAGCTGCTAAGATGGTTTGTAATTAATTTCGAAAATCAGACAGAGAAAAGTTTCCAGAAGAGACAATGAAAGTTGGTGTTCTCGAAGTGAAATTAAATAAGAGATCAACCAGAGAGGGAGTAGATCCATCCAGTGAAGAAGGACAAGAGAATTTCCTATGTCTCCGCTGTTTTAAATCATTCAAAAATAGTAAATCGGGAGAAGAATGGATTCAATATACTAGGTGCAAGCGTTGGGCACACGAATTATCTGTCACTGAGGGCATGATATTTTATGTTTGCATTCATTGTGATGATGACAAACTTTTCGATGAAGACAGTAGTTAAGTTGAACAAAATATACTTTCTTATCCTTTGTATCTTTTAAATACCAAATTAAAATTACATTTTATAATGTGTTTTTTCATTTCCTTTACAAATCCGAAAACCAAATCAGTTTAGAGTGCCAACCTACCCCATTCGATGGGGCAGGTTGGCGCAGTGACTTGATGTCCTGCTGAGCTTCATATAGACTATTAATTAATAATTTTCAAATTTTCTCATATGTGGTTATGCTTTAAGGTGCATTGACTGTCCAAACTAAAAAAAAAAATATTTTTTAATAAAATAAAATAAAGAAAAAATGGGCCAACAAGCCCCGGTCTCCCCTACGCTGAAAAATATAAAACATGTTATCAGTTAATATTGCACTTACTGGAATAAGTGCTTATCATGATAAAGTTACACAAGAAAAACTGAACAAAATTATGATTCAAAAATTATGATTGAAACGCATAATATATTTGAATAGCTTTTTGAAAATTAAAAATTCTGTGATTCTTTGAATCAAATCGTCTTTCCGTTCTAAATACTTCTTGACATGTGTCTGATTTTTTAGCTAGTCTGAATTAATCGATTTAGTTTTTTGTATTTAGCCATTCCATTTATGCCAGCATGTATGCCTGGAACTGTCGATTATTTGAAACTGACTGACTTTATAGCGAATTCTTGGGAATGTCATTAAAATTAAAATGATAATTTTTTGACGGAAAATTGTTGTTATATTCAGAAGTGACTTACTTAACAATTACATTTCTTGGTACTTACATATTAACGCCCCCGCAGCTACAGATTTGGCGGTTTTTAAGTGCCGTCAATCTACACCTAAAATTTTTGCGACAAATCATAAAATAAAACACTTTATTTAAAATCAAAACACTTTCAAAATTCAAAACACTTTATTTAAAAACAAAGTAGTCAAGTTTAGTAAATGAAGTTTTGTTTGTTGCCTTGTTGCCTTGTTGTTTGCTGATTTTAGACGCCATTTTTTAGTTCTACGAAAATGCGTATTTGGGATTTGCTAAAAACAGAACAAGATGCAATTTTATTTTTTCAGGAGTGAAATATTTTACCAAAAAAAAAAAAAAAAAAAAAAAAACGAAACTGTACCAATTCCCATGACATGAAACTTTATTAAATAAAGTGTTTTATTTTATGCTTTGTCACAAAAATTTTAGGTGTAGATTGGCGGCACTTAAAAACTGCCAAATCTGTAGCAGCGGTGGCGTTAATACGTAAGTACCCATTTCTTCAATAAATCTCATGCTCCTTAAAGTCAGATTCAAAAATTGCATATCATTCTTGTCGTCTTACGGGTATCTTCCTTCTGTTTAAAATCTCATAAATCCATGAGTTATATAAATAATCTCAGTCTTAAAATTCAGGGTCCCTGGGATCCAGACACTTCCAAAAATCTGCGTTTTGTTTTACATAAAAGCGGATTTTTCTTTCAAAAACAACACAGATTAAACAACAATGTGTCTTTAATACAAACTAAGACTCTTTTGCGATCTTTCAAAGGAAACATTATGCATCCTGATGGACCCAGTAAAATGTTTTTTATACATCCCTTCTCTAATTTTTTGATTAAATGATGCGCTATAGCTCAGGCCTGGCAACAGTGTATGAAAGGTTCACCAGACGTGAAGTTGTAGATTTCTAATTACTCAATTTTACTCAATTAATCAATCTAAATTGCAGGATGCATTTACCGTAAAAAATTATGCTTAATCTAAAATTAAATTCTATGATTTGTTTTCAATCCATCTAAATATAATAAAACACAGTGTAACGATTCCGGTGCTAGCCCATCCATCTTACCAATCCGAGATAAGATGAAGCTATGTTAGGCTTAATTTCGATTTGAAATGTATATGAGAAAATATACCAGTCTAAATACAAATTTCTTCTACCTCAAATCGACAAACCATTTCCGAAATCGTTTGTAATTTTAGTAATGTAAACAAACCATCAAACAGAAGCTGGTAGAAATGAACAATGACTTTCATAGGATTTTTTTACAAAACATTTTTCTAGAATAATATAACTATTGCAATGTATTATTATTATAATAAGTTAATAAGTTTAAATGATTAATTTAGAATAATAATGTTTAAATTTTTTTTAAAAAAGACGGCGAAATTTTTATCGTTAATACGGCCTTGAACAAAATTCTAGATAGAACATCTCTGGTGTCGCCCTCTATTATTACAAATGAGTATTAAAGTTTTTATTTGTAATACTGGATGTTATAAAAATAATCCTTATAAAATTATTAATAGAAGTCTTTAAAACGTTTTCAAATTTCTAATCCTAATTTAATAGGGTTCCTAATTTGTTCCAAATAATCCTAATTTGTTAGGGCTATAAAATAAAATCATTAGTAAATTTTAGATCAAACAGTCTGGTAAGTTTTGTTAACTAAAGAATCGGAAAATTTTAACTAACCCGTCCTAAAACGGGTATTTACACTAGTATAGTTATAAAACAGACCGTGTACACTTAACGAAAAATAAAAGCTTTTTATTAAGGCTTACAATTCTTTTTAAAAATGTGATCTAGAGAAAACATTAATAACAAGTATAACAAAATCTAAAAAAGAGAAATATTTAGAACAAAGAAATTTTGTTTATAATAATTGTTTTCACTGTTTTCCGCCATCTGTTTATTAAGGAGTTATTTAACTTCTATAAAAAAAGATTTAAGCTGATTATAGTATATCAATATTTGTATAACTTTATCAAGTAATGTAACCCACACAGCACATACGTTCATATTACATCCAGTTTTCATCTACCAAGTTCGAAATACGTCTAAAGATGTATTTTGGACGTAGACAGCCAGCTAAAATACGTCCAGATTTTGTTAAATGTTTGACATTACGTACGCACATAATATCTACAAAATATGGACGTCATTTTATGACGTAAATTGGATGAAAACCGAACATACTCTCGTCATATACTTATGGACGAAATATCTACAAACTATGGACATCAGTTTAGAACATAAATTGAATGAAAACGCAACTAATCCAATTTTCATCAGATCCGGAACCAAATCTTAACAAGTTTGTCCCCATTTTCTGTTTTACGGACGTAAACTGGATGAAAACGGTACTAATCCAATTTTCGTCAAACTGGATGAAAATTGAACCTCTCAGCCGCCATTTTTTTTTATGACTGCGAACTTTTCAACTGCTAAACCTTGCAGACTTCTAGAATTTATTTTTATTTATTCTATAAATTTATTTAAACTAGTAGTAAAGCCATCTCCATTTTTAAATATATTGCGTTTAGTTCAGCTCCACTTCAGCTAATCAATCAATCCATCACTGTTTGTAAGATTTTTTGTTGATATTCATGAAAATTGGCGCGACGGAAGTTGGTAAGTAAATATTACATTTTGTTTTCTAGATTTATCGTGGTGATATGTGTACTTTACATAAAACATTTCTGTAACGATTCTTTTTTCTTACTTATTTATACTTATTAATAATAATTCATATGATTTTACAAGTCATACGTAAGTGGTAGAGAAATAGAAGTTCGTTTACTTTTGAATAAGAAAATTTTGTAATATATTTTGTATTGTTGTGTATAATGAGTAGAAATGTTATGTTATGAAGTATTATAAGTCTTTAATCCAATTAAAAAGAAAGTTTTAATGTTTTTTAAAACACAAAAATCCAGAAGATTGTCAGTTAAAAACAAATCTAGTCTTGTAAAAATGCTTTTATTACCACAGATTTATGCAATATTTAGTTAAGATGCATTTTTTTGGTATGATTTAAGAAAATATGTGATATTTCATGCCTCGAAATTAAATTAATAATAATTTATATGATTTTAGAAACCATAGGTAAACGAAAGAAAAATCGGAAAAAAAGGCTGTTTTTTTTTTTTTTTTGTTTACATTTCAATAACAAAATTTTGTAATTAGTTTCTACTATTGTGCACACTAAGTAGTAATTAAGTAGAAATACTATATTATAAGCCTTTAATCCAATTAAAAATAAAGTTGTATTGTTCTTTTAAAACACAAAAATCATAAAAATTATTCATGGTTAATTTTACTTATTACTACAGTTTTACATAATACAGTAACCCCTCAATATATCGTGCTACTTGGGAGATAAAAAAAAAAAACATGACATACTGGGGGGGGGGGGGAGAAGAATGTTTATAAATTAAAAATAAACAGCTCTAAATTTAGATATGAGGTTTTCGATATAATACTTGTTTAAACAAGCTACGAGTTCAACAAAAAAGAGATGGTAAAGCATTGAAAAAATAGAAAACCATACATATACAGTACACATATTTATTTACATTTTACAGTATTTTCTGAAAATAAAAATCCAGAGTTGTTTGTTGTTTTATTTTCTTTGATTGTCTGCTTGCCACTGGAAATTAAAGAACAAAAATGAACTAATTGCATTTCAGTTACTTGCTTAGATTTCGTCGTTTCAAAAGTTGGCTATGATGTCATACACTCATGCACAGTTTTTCTTTTTTTTAATTGGTTATAAAAAGGAAAAAAGTTGCCAAATTTAGGGGATTTTTTCCTTTAATGGCAACCTAGCTATTGTATTAAGTTATTGGCTTGACGCAGGCTTGAAAACTGAAAAGTCACCAAACATCAGTGCGTGGGTATAACACATCTGTTCCCAAAAATTTTACATGCTTTTTCGAGAAACTAAATTTATCGGGGGATAACTGAAAAAGAGCAAAATAGCCGAATGTGCAATATAACAAGGGATTACTGTATATCTTGTAAAGCTGTATTGTTTTTACATGATTTAAGTATATAGAAGGTATTTTGTGCCTCTGTCTAAATTAATAATAGTACTTTAAATGATTTTAGAAATCATAATAAACAGAAAAAAAAAATCAAATCAAGAAAAGCAGTTGTTTACTTTTCAATAACAAAATCTTGTAATATATTTTTGATGAATATATTTTATTATTTTTAGTTAGATATCAGTATTGGTAATTAAACAAACATACTATTATTGCACTCATATGCATTTTTTATCACAGATAATTTATTTCAGTATTTTTACAACTAACCTCTTCTAAAGAATATTACATTCATGAACTGAGTTGCATAAAATGTTATCTATATACAAGAGTGAGTGGTGACATCTGTACTTCTTAGTTGCTAGAGATTTTTATATTACTGACTAGCTTATACATTATTTTACAGTACACAGTGTACATTGGTTGTTGATTATTCATTTAAACATTCAAGATCGAACATCAATTCGTTTCTTGAATGAGATATTTGATCAATGTTTGGTTCTCGACCAGGGAAGGAAAAATAGGGAATAAGCAACTTAATTTATTATTTATTTATTGTATTGTTATGGGAGTAAATTGTACATACATGAGTTAAAGTGATCACAACATTTGCAAAATTCATGCATTTTGCTTTAGAACAAGGTTGCTGGATTCGCTAATTTTTTTTTTTTTTTCTTTTTCAAATAACAGTTACTTAAGCTTCTTGATCTTCTGGCTTGTGAATAGATGTCAATCTTGCTTCAGTTGTTTTTGCTTCCAGAGGATCTTAGATGAGTAGTTATGTGTTCGAGAAAGTGATTACCATCTAAGATCCTTCGCAAGAAAGTCCTAACAAGATAATTGGTTAAAGGATGGACTCTAATATTTCAAGCAGGATCGAACTTTGAATAGGGTAAACTTTCTTTTAAAATCTATAAATGTTATTAAATAAAATGTTATCTTGTATGGTTATAGGTTTTGCAATATATATATTAATTTTCTGCTTCCATAAAGAGTGAATAATTTGGTACTTTTATGTTAGCTGGGCACAAATTATACTAACAATATATTTTTTTCAGTTACCAATAGCAACTTTTATTTTTCCCATAAGTAAATTAGAAATGATGGTTAGGTATTAAAATAAAATGTTTTGGTTTATGGTATTATTATTCTTATTACATTGTATTTTAAATGAAATAAGTGAAAGTCATGTATTTTAAAGAATGTGTTTTAAATTAAAGTTGGGTATTTTAAATGAAACAAATGAAAGGTTTATATTTCAAAGGTAATGAATACAATATTAATGATAGGAATATTATTTCGTGATCTATTACCTGTGCGCCGCTAACATAATAGTACTCCATTAATTTTGTTGAATATAAGCTAGCACAGGTGATAAATCGTCAAATATTGTTTGAGATGCTATCGTTGACATTGCAAGCATTTCTTGTCATTCTTCATGTGGTATTGTAACAACTAAATCTTGATTATATGAACAAGATTCGAATATGCTTAATTGTAATGAAAGTTTGGGACATTCGTACAATGGCTGAACAAGTAAAAATAAATAAATATATTATACACTATATCAGAGTTTCCTCCAGTTTAAAAAAAGGGCAGGGTGCTGCTGGTGAGAATAGAGCACTTTTTGAATTCTAGAGGGCATTTTTAAGATTCTTAAGGGCAGTTTTTTTTACTTTTAAAGGTATTATTTTGTTTTTTAAAGACACTTTTAATAGTTAAAAGCCTGAGCACTCTTTTCAAGACAACATTGAGTTAATTTTTTCTATGAATTATAGGTGCAGATTCACGGTCGCCAGTCGCCACGTGGCGACTAATTTTTTTGCTGTGGCCACTAACTTTCGGTGTTTAAGTCGCCATGTGATTTAAAAGTAATCAATTTCTGGTATTCCCAGTCTCCACCGTGAAATGTTAATTTTTTTTTAAAGATTAAGACCAAAACACATAACAAACATTATTATTATCTTTTAATAACATTTCAGAATGATCTGTTTAACACAGCAAACTATTAAATATATTCTAATAGCAATGTTATTCGTAACAGTTTGTATCTGATAATTTTACATAGACTGTGATTTTTAAATATTAACTGTGTTTTGATTTTTTATAGTGCAAAATAAATCTCACGAATTCAGATTTTCTTTCATATGTACTTTTGTCTGGCAAAATTAAAATAAGAAATATTGTTTTTTTTATATTCCCCACTATCATGATTACTTAGCTTATACATATTTTTTTTTTAAACCGTATCTTGCCCAACTTTATCTTCAGACTGTACATGATTTAAGATTTAATATTAAAAATTTTTTGTACATGTGTTTACATTAAATTACTTTACACTTTGAATTTTTTTTTTTTTTTTGTACCCCATATAAAGACTATTGTTTTTATGCGTTTGTTTTACAATTGTGGCCACTGGATTTTTTGGGTTTAGGAGCCAGTGACTCCTTCCAAATTTTGGGAATCTTCACCTATACTATGAATGCAAAAAGGAGAAAGTACACTTTTTTTACTGAGGGGCAAGAAGGGTGCTAATTATTTTACTGGGGCACAAGAATGGTGCTAATTTATTTTATGAGGGGCAAGAAGGGTGCCATTTTGTAAACCAAAGGGCAGGCAGGGTGCAGCACCCTTCCGAAACTGTCTGGGGGGAAACTCTGACTATATATATACACACGCACATACATATCTATAATAAAAAGAAAAGTTTTTAGTTAATGGTATTACAGTAGAGTACCTCTAATTCGCAAATGTCTGTAATCTGCACAGCATATGAGAATGTAAACAAAGAAATTTAATTCTTAAAACCAATATTTATCAATAACATTATTTTTTTCACTTCAACTTTAATTTTATTTCTGATATATATTATCACTTTTCATTTAATACTCTTTTTTATAGTTTAAAATGATAACATATATATAAAAGTATTTTAATTAATTAACCATTTATATGTAAAAAAAAAAAAAAAAATCCTTTTAAAAATGTATTTGTCTTACACATATATTTTTTACAATAGTTTGCCAAGGATACCGAAATTACTAAAAAACAAACTTTTGTGATTCAGTAGACAATTATGCCCATTTGTACGCTGCAAGATACAGTATAAAAACATAAACCAAATGTTTTAATACCAACAACTATTGATGATAGATTTAAAACATATAAATATAGATAAATTATTTTTTTAATAATTTTTATTTTATTTGTGTGTTTTTGTTTATTTTTCAGCATTAACAATCTAAACTCATCCGAAGTAATAAGTTAAAAAAATGTAAACAAAGATTAAATAGACATAATCTGTAATCCACAAAAGTCTCAAATATGCAAAACACTCAGAACCAAGCTGTGCGGATTCGTGGTCTTACTACTGTATTTGGTACTTCTCCATTATCCCGATGTTCACTTTTCATTAAAAAACTCACCAAACTATGGGATTTAACACCAAAAATGAATGATCGTGATATTTACTTATTAGAAACACATTATTTAATTTTATTGACTCATTTATATATAATGATAAAAGTTTTTAATACATTTTGATTTTAAAAAACAAGATGGCGGACCGCAAGTGAATATGATAGCTTAGCCAAAGTTGATATTTTATTCAAACGGGCTTCTTCTTTTTTCTTTTTTTTTTTTTAGATTCTAATGACAACATTCTTTTATTTGTTTATTGGCATTAGTGTTATAGCTTGGCAATAGTTTTTATGGAAAGTGGTTGATGGGATAATGGAGAAAAGTACCTGTTATTTCTTGTTAAACCTTTTTTCTTTTCGTATTTCAAATGTAATGAGTAAAAAACATTCTTATTTTATTTATTATTTACAACTCAGTTTAAAGAATTTTTTATGTATATCTTATAACATCTTCTCTTATATTCATTGAAAATTTACATTCTGCCAATGGTTGGCATGATTTTAAAAAAACGGTAAATTGACATGCTTTCGCATCTTGTCTTTTGGAGTTGCAACCTAATATCTAAATATCACAAAATAAATTTTGGGCAGGGGGGCAGGCTATGCTTGCAAATTGTAAAAGTATTAATATTACAGTTAATTATAGATAAAAATTAACTTCTTTACTCACTGGTCACTGGCCAGTACATGGATTTTTTTACTCAGCAGTTTTTTTTAAGCACTGGCCACTAACAAACTTACATATACTTGATTGAAAAAATTTGTCAAATAGTCTCGGGAAAAAAATTGCAAAATTTAAGAAATAATATCAGGGGGGGGGGGGAATCGCAAAACTCGTCAAACAATCGAGGAACAGAATTGCAAAATTCGTCGAACGACAGCGGAAAACAGTGTGCAATTCGTTGAACATCAGCGGAAAGAAAGTGTGCAATTTGTTGAACATTGATGGGACAAAAACATGAAATTCGTTAATCAATAGTCAATAAATCGCAAAATTTGTCAATCGATAGTGGAAAAATCACAAAATTCATCAAATGGTCTCAGGAAAAAAAAAATATGTGGATATCGTCAAATGGTCTCAGCTATAGGTGCAGATTCACGGTCGCCAGTCACCACGTGGCGACCACGTCCTCCATAATTCTGCAATATTTAGCAATTTTATGTATTTTCCAGGCCATAATTAAATAAATACGATTTAACATAGATGCCACATTTCTGCTGAACCACAAATTTTTTGTTTACTTCTTTAAAAAAGAAAAAAAATAGTAATAAAAAAAATCATGTTGATATGCGCTGTGAATGAACTCTGTGGTGGCGACATACCGCAATTAGCTTGCAACACAAAAAAATTCGTAACGAGAATACAATAATTTTAGATCCCACTCATTAAATTTGTAGCTCTGGGATTTTTCCGATATGTTCTTACAAGTAGACATAGATATCAGCATGCAATTCTTCCATGAATAAGCAGAACTCTTCGAATTATCATTATTTATTTAGTTACCGTATTTACCCGCATATGCGTCGATTCTGCGTATAAGTCGACCCCCCCCCACTTTCCCGATCAAGAAATTTGAATTTTCTTAAATCCCGCATATAAGTCGACTCCGCCCTTTTCCGAGCAAGAAATTTGAATTTTTTTAAAAATACATTATTCAAAATCACCTGGAAAGAAAAGAAAGTACTAAATATACAATAATAAAGAAACTTTGATTTTTTTTTGTGCATTTATTCGAAATCATCTGAAAAAAAAAGTTCTAAATATACAATAATGAAGATAATAATATACTAAAGTAATATACAAAGTTAAACTGATTCAAGGTCCAATTCACTATCGGACTCACCAAACAATTCACAAAAATCTTTCGTCGTCATCGGCTCATCATGATACACGTCTGTATCGCTACATTCTTCCTCGTCGTTATCACTTTCGAAAATGGCATAATTTTCTGTGCCGTCTAGTTCGTTGCTTATGCAGCATTTCTTGAACGATTTTATAATCATTTCGGAAGAAATTTGATTCGACGCATCTTTAACCCACTGGACAATTTTTCATGAACCCCAAACTGACGAGAAGAAGCACAGTTGTTAGACTCTTCCGTAAAAGAAATAACTTTAAGTTTAAATCCAGCTGCGTATGAATTGCATTTCTGTTTTCAAAAGTGCAGTAAGATAAACGAAGAAATAATGAATAAGTGTACTATCAAGAACACGTAAGATAGAACACGGGTCACGTGTTTTTAGAGAGTCGCATGTTTCTAGCCACTCGCGGACGATTCAATTGCACATAGGGGTGATACATTCTCGGAATTTTATCTACTGATCTTTCAGACGGAGGGGGGGGGGGGGTAGGGGAGTAGTAGGCTTAAATTCATCAGCACCAAACCCGTTACTCAGTCTCCAAACCTTTACCTCAGCGCTGATAAAGAAAATCAATTAATTCCTCTTTTTCTCTCCTGGTATGGAAATCGACAGTAAACGACGTCATTGTGTTATGGAATGTGAAAAGAAAACAATTGCCTTTCAGAAGGGCATTTTTGACTTTTGGTTAAAAAAAAAAAAAAAGGACCCTCGCATAAGTTGACCCCTCTAACTTTAAACCGTTTTTTAGTCCAAAATTTCTCGACTTATACGCGGGTAAATACGGTAGTTAGAGTTGTTCTGCAAAATGAATTTGTCAATCGTTCGCGAACTTTGTGAAAACGGCCACGGAAAAATCCAGCAAATTTCATAGCTCATGAAATAAAACTGCAAATTTCGTGAACCGGTCGCAAATAAAACTGCAAATTTCCTCAATTGGTCTCCAAGAAATAATAATTAAAAAAAACGCGAATTTCAACAAACGGTCGAGGAAAAAAACCCCGTTAATTTCATCAATTGGTAGCAGAAAAAAAAGCAAAACTTATCAGTCGATTAAAAAAAAAAAAAATGTGAATTTCGCCAATTAGTCCAGGAAAAAAATTATGAGTTTTGTCAGTTGCCCGTGGTTTAAAGACGCAAATCTCATCAAGCGGCTACAAAAAAAAAAAAAAAAAAATATATTAATCAATCACAGAAAAAATTGTGAATTTCATCAATCGGTCACAGAAGGAAAAATCCTGAATTTCGTTAGTCGCAGAAAAAAAAATACAGAATTTCGATTATTAGTCGCAGAAAAAAGCATGAATTTCGTCAATCAGTTGCAAAATAAAATTGCAAATTTCGTCAAGGAGTTTCGATAATAAAACATGAAAATTGGCGATCGGTCACAAAAATTGTAATTTATTATTAAGGATTTAAAAAATAATACTGAAATACTTAGTAAAATTTCTGTTTCTTTTCTCCTTTTAATTTCAATATTAAAGAAACTAAAATTGCAAAATTAATGTAGGTGACAATGTGAAATTTTCACCTTTAAGTTGCGGAACCCGAATTTACCTTTTCAAAGTCATGGTAAAACCCAAATGCTGAAATAGTAAAATTTCATATCTATATAAGTAGATATTTTTTATTATTTATGAAGTCTTCTATTTCTGTAATATTAACTAAACATGTATTTTATAGCTACTTTTTTTTTTCTCTTCATAGATGCTGTTGAGACTTCTATTTTGACAAATGAGACGTCAGATTGCCAAATTGAAAAAAGTTATTGCAAATTGGTTGTGGCATGCAAAAGACTGATTAGGGGGGGGGGGGGATTTAAAAGCTGTTTTTGTTTGCAAATTTGTATTGCATATTTTTCTTCAAACAGTGGCATGGGCTGAATGATTTTATAGATTGATTCTTTTAAAAATGCATTATTTTTTATATTAATGAAAGTATTAAATATATATTTTTAATAGATTATTTAAAGGATAATATTTTTAAAAATCAGCCTTAAGCCATGGCTTATTTTTCATAAATTAACAAAATAATTAAACTGTTTTGTTATTTAAAACTCATTGTACAATGAAAAATTTATACAATTTATAAATGATTATGCAAAACTCATTTCTTTTTTATATTAATAGATGACATCAAATAGCTGAATAGATTATTTTTTTTAAATTTAATTTCATAGTATATGATTAAATATACAAGATTTTTTTTCTGATTTAAATAAGTTGTAAATAAAGTACTTGCTTTCATGTTAAGTGAATAAAATTGAACTTTTTTTAAATTCATACATCTGTAATGAGAGTAAATTCTTGTATGTCAATATTTTTCTTTGAATTCTTCTGCTCTCTGGAACCAGAAGTGAAGTCGATATTGTAAAACTTTGATACTTTTTTCTCCCAAGTATGTCTTAAATAATACCAATTTTACTGTCAAGAACTTTTAATCGCTTTCATTTATTGTTAGATATAAATTTTTAGCCATAATGCAAGACATACAAATCTTCTAACCTATTTTCATTTGGTTATTCATAATATTGTTAAAGTTTTCAGTTTTGCCTTGAATAGGTTTCTTGCACCCATGTGTTTTCGCCTTTTAATTTCGTTATTCAGGAAGTTAAATTTGTAAAATTTCCAATTGAAGCTATGGAATCGAATTAATGCTGAAATAGTAAAATTCATATACGTATTAGTAAATACTTTTTTTTTTCATATGTCTTCTGTTTATGTATTAACTAAATATGTGTTTTTGTTTTTTTTTCATCTTTTTCTCATAGGTGCTGTTAAGACTCATGTAAAGTGGGATGAAACATTAGAGTGCCAAATCGAAAAAGTTATCTCAGATTAGTTGTGGCATGCAAAACGTCGATTGGATAATAAAAAATAAATAAATAAAGCATTTTTTGTTTGCAAATTTTTATTGTATATATTTTTTAAACAATGATGTTGGCTGAATAATTTTACCCATTGAATCTTTTAAAAATTCATTAATTATTATATTAATAAAATAGATTTTAAAATAGATTATTCAAAGAGTGAATTTTTTTAACAATCATGACCTTTAACTATCTGCATTACTTGTAAACCCTTAAGCCATTATATTTTTCATAAATTAACAAAATAAATAATTAAAATGATTAATATATATATATATATATATATATATATGTTTAATTTGCTGTGCAATTAAATTATTTAATAATTTTTTTTATGTATAATTAAAAATCAAATATGCTAAAGAAATTTAATAATGGCAAAAGTAGATGAAATTGAACTTATGGATTTTTTTATCCATGCATGTGTAATGAAAGTACAATTTTGTACTCAAGGAATGTATTTAAGAATATTAGGGAATGAGGTGTCAGGTTGAAAAAGTTACCACATGTAAAATACATTTCTTGCATACTTTCCTACAAATTTCAATATGTAAAATTTTATACACAATATACAAAAGTTGGCAAGAAATATCTCATTTGCCTCCATGAGTTAGCAATATTTGAAAAACTAAAATTTCTTCTTTTTCTTCAATACATTTAGTCATTGTTATTCTTAAGTATAGCCATACTTAAAGGAAAAAATATGATTTTGCCTTCGAAAAAGCTATTTTAGTGAAAAAGAAAAGTGCAATAGTTTAAAAGCAATGATTTTACTGACAATTTAAATGGGGGAAGGGGGGGGGATGATTCATCAAATGCAAGACCTTGCAAAATAGTTTAATAATTTAAACATAATTGTTTAATAATTTAAAAAATAATAAGTATCCAATTACTATTTGTATATATTTGGTATTCTGGAATCTACAAATTTAATTATTATCAGTGAATAAATCAGGAATTTTTTCAACGAAAAGCAAAAAAGAAGTTTTTGAGATGGAAAAAAAAGATTAAGACTGAGACTTCAATTTTCAGCAGAAAATATAGCAGTATGGTACATCAGCGGTTCCGAAGCTGTGGTCCAGAGGGTTCTTCAGGGGATCCATAAAGACCCTGTGTTCAATATAAAAACTTTCATTTTCTGAAATCGGTGACTAATCTAGTGAATAAAATAAAAGGCAATATAGTAAAACCTGTGAACATGGAATCAGGATAAAATTATTTTTTAGACAGATTTCTGTCTTCACAGGTACATTTGTCCGGTGTTTTTCTCATTGGGACCATGGAATTTTTTCGTTTAAGACAGAATTCCGCTACGTTAGAGACATGTTCTATCTTCATATGTTTTACTGCACTAAGAATTTTGTCAAAAAATGTAATACAATTAATTTGCTTATACAGTCGGACCCTGATTTAATGAATTCATCAGGACTAAAATTTTTATTCGTTAAATCGGGGTTCTGTGTAAGGCTCTCTCTCGGAAAAATATAATTCTCAATTTACTATGATTTATATCTTGTATGATTTATTTTTATTTTTGTCTAAATTATTTTTACACGGAGCTCTTGAATCCTAGAGGCCTGATGTATGTGCATCATATAAGACATTTGTGTACCAATTTCAGTACTACAGTAAGATAATATTGTTGCATGTTTTGAGTCAGGTAAATAATGTTGTCCTTCACTTGACCATCCTCTGAGGTGCACTTCTGCTTACTGAAAGGTTAGAGAAACCTGTTCTAAAGAATCAGTATATCCAGTCTTAAATCCTAGGAATCTGTGAAAAAGGGGCTATAGTAAATAAAAAATTAAAAACTGCTGTGATAGATCATATCATCAGATCTAACTGGAAATTTTCACACTAAAAAAATAAATTTGATGTAATTTAAAATGTTTAGACACAAAAATGTTGCAGTTGGGTAATTTTTTTCTAATCATGATTAGAATACAATACAGCAAAAAGTATACAAAAAAGAAAAATCATGCATCAAGCATAGATTATGAAACACTTTCAGAATACTTTTACAAAACTTCGCTATTTAATAAGGCAAATAAAATACCTAAGTAATTATTTTAGAAAATGCATAAAACATTTGAAAACCAGATTTCAGCAATTACCACCCATAGACGGAAAGTACTCCAATTCTTTGATACATTTTGTCATTGACTTCTTAGTATAACCATACTTAAAGGAAAAAATATGATATTGCCATCGAAAAAAGCTATTTTAGTGAAAAAGAAAAATGCAATAGTTTTTAAGCAGTAATTTTACTGACAATTTAAATGGGGGGAAAAAAGGATTCGCCAAATGCAAGACATTGCAAAGGGCAGTATTGTCTGCTAATAAATGAATATAATAAATTTTTACAACTGGGCCACCTCTGATTTCTAATGAAAATATTTGCAATACTTAATCTCAAATATCTGCAATTAAATAAGGCGAAAACTTCCGTTTAAAAATAGTGCTGGTTAAAAATCATATCAGCATCATTACTAATGAGAATATTATGACAATGCTGAGAGACCAAAATGATATGAGAAAAAAACCAAAAAGTTTTTTTTTTTTTTTTTTTTTTTTAAAGTAGATAGTAAAATAAAAATGTGAACAGCTGAAGTGCATAGATTTGTAGTAATCGAGAATGGATAAAAGCCAGAAGGTATCTTATAATTTCCATTTCTTATATTTATCATAAAAAGTTATTGTTACCCAATATGAAATCATACTGTCAATTTGAATACATTCACTTAGTTTTAATAAAATGACACAAAGTAATCATATACATGATTTTGGATAGCAAAAGATAAATCATTTTGATGGAAAAGATTAATTTATTGAAATAAATATATTTCGATGCATAATATAAGTTCAGTGAAGGCATGATATATTTAACTGTGTATTGAAAAATTAAAAATATTGTTTGAATGTGTAAATACACTTTAGAAGACAAAACAAAAGTAATTTTACTTGAATTTTTAAACGAACCTTTTAAAGTCACACAAATTTTGATACATCTTTTAAAGTCTAAATTTTATATATTAAAGCTTATGTCATTTTCTTTTATAACAATAAATAAAATTAATTTAAAAAAATAACTGTGTTCAGGTGAAGGACACTTAACTAAAATAGTTTCTTTAAAGGTCTTACAGAATTAAAAGTAAAGTTAAATAAGTTTTATTAGCAATAATATTAAAAAATATTTATATGCTCTCAATATTTTGAATATATATATACTTTTAAAATATTAAAAGCACAATAAATTTGACTGAAAAAGTTTTTACTTTTTATTAATTTTTATCCTTTCCTATAGGAACCCACATAACACAGATTCATCCAATTTTGGTTTAAAGTACGTAATTTGGACTTATGGACGTGTCCAATTTTCGTCCAAAAGTAGTCTGTACTTCATCTAAATCTCATCAATTTACGTTCAAATGTCACCATCTTTTACGTAATAAGTACGTCTTTTAGACGAGAAAGTGAACGTAAAATGAACATAAGATGGACATAATACGGACGTCCAAAATTTGTTCATATTATGTCCAAAATTTGTTCATATTACGTCCATTTTATGTCTTTCAGACGAGAAAATGAACATAAAATGGACGTAATATGAACAAATTTTGGACGTCCGTATTATGTCCATTTTATGTTCATTTTACGTTCATTTTCTCGTCTAAAAGACGTACTTATTACGTAAAAGGTGGTGACATTTGAACGTAAATTGATGAGATTTAGATGAAGTACAGACTACTTTTGGACGAAAATTGGACACGTCCATACGTCCAAATTACGTACTTTAAACCAAAATTGGACGAATCTGTGTTATGTGGGAAGTGCAGTGTAATTTATTAAATTTAGCAAGTTTTGGTAAGTTTCTCTAAATTCTAATAAAACATATCAGCACGTGTAATATGGTATAACTATTACAAAAAAGGTATATTTTCCTTCCAGGATTTATAAAAAATGTACATTTCCTTTACAGGATAATTTAAAAACAATCCATTTATTTCAAAGAGTTATATTCTTCAAATAATCCATTTGTTTCTTAATAGAATTTAAAATTTATTCTTATTTTAACGCGTTAGAATTATAATAAAGTTTCTTTAAGCAATTTATCTTTCAGCAATAATTGGTCTTTACAAATTCAATTTAATTAAAACAACACTGGGAAACACCGTTATTTCATTACATTCTCCAGGCTTAAGCAAACAAAATCTCATTCCAAAATCACTAATTCGTTTAAACGAAAAATGATATTTCAACATTCTTTTAATTTAAATATATTAGACTTTTTTGCAGTAAATATTTGTTTCAAATTGATTTGTTGGTTCTAAATCAATTTCTTAATATTTGTATAGACTAGACGTAGATTTGTTAATAAGAAATTACAAAAGATGAGGATTTATGGAGTGCTAAATGTATTTAATTTGCAACAAATAGAAATATTCAATGAATTTCAATATCTGTAATTGAAAAAACATTTTTCAATTACTCAAAAATTAACATTTTCCGAGATGAGAGTCTACTGCTTAGAGGGCGAAATCTGGTAATAGTATATAATATAGTAATAGTATATAATAATAATAGTACAATAGTATATAATATAGTAATGGTATATAATAATAGTAGTATATAATGGTGTATAGTACATAGTGATTATATACTATAGTAGTAACTATAGTATATTAATATATATAACGTGTAATATATAACATATACATAATATATAATATTATATAACTATATTAACCAGGGCATTACAAATTTGATAAAATCTGGTAGCCATAAAAAAATCTAGTCTCCAGTAAAATATATTTATCACCCCCTCTCCCCCCCCCTCCTCCCCAATTAATGATTTTCAAAAAGCACGAAAGTTTTTATGAAATTGTTGAGCAAAATAATAACGAGGATGCTTTAGAATTGTTAGTTACATAGTTTAGATTAATACATAATATAAACTAAATTTACTAATGAAATGTATCAAAATTATATATCTCTGAAGAAAAGAAAGAAGTATTGTAAAGGCTGAATTAAACGCCATGTTCGGAAAATGCTGAGTCCGAATATCCGGATAGTTGAGTGCTACAAAATGTATGTCTGATGAAGAATGCATCGACGAAATAGTGAGGCAGGAAAACAATTTTTGGCCTATTTTCCTATGGAAATCAGCCAAATAATTCTGATTTTATTATTTTAAAATTTGTATTTGATGAATTTACTTTGGCCAAATTAAAAAGATAGAGTAAAAATATTTTTTGTTTGAATATAATTTCTAAGTTTATTTCTTAATATTTCGTAACTTTGCAAAGACGAGACGAGAGATCTTATGAGAATTTTACTTACATGTTATTATTCTTTAAGATGATAGGGATAGATTCATCAGTTTTAATATTGAACACAAAAATCTGAATAGAAACATACAAAATAGCTGGAGCGTAACCACCTGATTAAATAACTTGGTCGCCAAGTAAAAAAAGCTTGGTCGCCACTGGCGACCTGGCGACCGCATTTGTCAAGCCCTGATATTAACTATATGCTATAGTATACTATATAGTATATAGTACTATATAATAGTGTACAGTATAGAGTATATAGTATTATATAGTATATAGTATTATATAGTATACTAGCAAGCTACGCCCGCTATGCTGGTCAATTTCTCTTAACGAACCTTTAATCAAACAAAATATTGACATTTGATAGTTAACTTTTATATTTTAACAGAATAATAAGGCTACTATAATTTGTGACTCGTGCTATAGCCAATTTAAACGTCAGGACACGTCGCCCTTATCATTATTTTTTCGCTATGGTACTCCATTGTGAAATTTGGTAATTTTTGAAATTCAATATTTGAAAAATGGCATAATCATTAGATTTGAAATTTATATTAAGAAATATACATTTTTTTACCTTTCAAACGCAGTTTGTTTAACAAATTTCTGACAAATACTTTTCGAGCTATTATGTTTTTCAGTAACTTCAAATGTTTCATTTTCCGAGATTAATCTGTGGCAAAGATTAGCGAAAAACCCAGTCGTCAGCAACGCATAGCTTTATATTAAAGAGGATGTTGGAGAAGGGATTGTCACCATCACTTTTGAAATCGGTTCTGTAGTTCCAAAGATTCCATAGAAATTGTAATTTAGAATGATTTTAGAACGCTTTTCTCTCAATTCACGCTTTTAAATTTCGATTTTTTTAAAATTTATTCTTAGAGAGCATTTACATCTTATAAGTAACTACCATGCCAAATTTCAAGTTTCTAGCACCTTCAATATAAAAAAAAGTCGCAATTTTCGAAAAATTTTCACTCCTGCACCCCCCTGGGATTAGTGGCACCGACATAAAATATAGCCTATGTTGGAGCAGAAAGTGTCACCATCAATTTGCCGCCATCACTTTTGAAATCGGTTCTGTAGTTCCAGAGATTCCATAGAAATTGTAATTTAGAATGTTATTAGAACGCTTTTTGCTCATTTCACCCTTTTAAATTTCGATTTTTTTAAATTTTGTTCTTAGAGAGCATTTACATCTTATAAGTGACTACAATGCCAAATTTTTAATTTCTAGCTCCTTTAGTATAAAAAAAATGCCATTTTAGAACGTTTTTCGCTCCTGCACCACCCTTGGATTAGTGGCACCGACGTAAAATATAGCCTATGTTGGAGCAGGGATTGCCATAAAAAATTTGCCACCATAACTTTTGAAAAGGGTTCGGTAGTTCCAGAGATTCCACAGAAATTGTAATTTAGAATGTAAGAACGCTTTTCGCTCATCTCACAGTTTAAAATTTCGAATTTTTTTAGAATTTGTTCTTAGAGAGCATTTACATCTTATAAGTAACTACCATGCCAAATTTCATGTTTCTAACACCTTCAGTATAAAAAAATCGAAATTTTAGAAAGTTTTTCACTCATGCACTCCCCTGGGGGCAGTGGAACCGGCATGAAATATAGCCTATGTTACAGCAGGAACCGTGACCATCGATTTGACACCATCACTTTTGAAAACAGTTCTGTAGTTCCAGAAATTCCATAGAAGTTGTAATTTAGAATGCTTTTAGAACGTGATTCGCTCATCTCACCCTTTTAAATTTCGAATTTTATTAGAATTTGTTCTTAGAGAGCATTTACATCTTATAAGTAACTACCAGGCCAAATTTCATGTTTCAGCTCCTTCAGTATAAAAAAAAAACAAAAAAAACAATGGCACTCCGGGAGTGCCGACAGAAGTGAAAACTTGAACAATTGCGTGTGTATTTATTGAATCGTCAGGAAACGTTTTATTGCGCAGGAAATACTTTTAAATGAAGTGTTTTTTTTATTCATTATTATAAATTACTACTACAAAAATTATATTACAATTTTCATTTAATGCGCTAATGTACATGAAAAATAATGCATATTATTTTACATACAAAAATTGCAATCTATTGCTTAAAACGTAAATTTACAAATAAATGAAATATAAAATTTAATTAATTGGTATTCTTTGAAATGAATACCAATGAAACTTATGAATTTTCATCCACAATTTAAACAACTCTCAATACATTCATCATTTCTTCCATGAGATTTAGTTTCATATCTTTTGTAATACCATTTATCTGCAAAATAGGGTTCCCGCTTCCTATCACTCCAAAAATGATTTCTTTGCTGCCTGTCTTGTTTACGGTATTCGTGAACATTATGCTTTTTCTATCTTCATACTGCGCGTATTGTTTGCGGTGTCTATAATTTCTATCAACAAGCTTTTATTTTCTATAAAATGATTTCACTTCATTTCCGTATCGGTAATCACGTTTCTTAAAACTTTCGTGAAATATTTCATTATTTTAATTTTTTTTTAAATATTACTTCCGTCTATTTTTCTCGCGCTTGTTAAATTATAATATTTTCCGTGTTTTGTTATTTCATTTTCATCTTTTGATTTGGTCTCGCGAGTTGAGTCCCTTTTATCTGTTTTCACCGCGCGTGCTAAATTTATCTTGAAATTATTTTCTGAATTATTTTTATTCATAATACCAATCATTTCGCTTTCTGCACGTGAACTATTTCCTTTTGATACTTTCGCTTCATTGTATGAATTGGCAACATATACAGCGGTGTCGGTAACAGGTCGCGAATCTAATGGTTTTTTCCCATCTCAAAAAATGCCCAACGCGCCTAAAGAAGTTTTCACTTCAAAAATCGAAATTTTAGAACGTTTTTCGCTCCTGCACCCCCCTGGGGGTAGTGGCACCGATATAAAATATAGCCTATGTTGGAGCAGGGACTGTCACCATCAATTTGCCACCATCACTTTTGAAAAGGGTTCGGTAGTTCCAAAGATTCCATAGAAATTGTAATTCAGAATGTTTTTAGAACACTTTTCGCTCATCACACACCTTTTAAATTTCGAATTTTATTAGAATTTGTTCTTAGAGAGCATTTACATCTCATAAGTAACTACCATGCCAAATTTCATGTTCCTAGTTCCTCCAGTATTAAAAAAAATCTAAATTTTAGAACGTTTTTCGCTTTTGCACCCCCCTAGGGGTAGTGGCACCGACATAAAATATAGCCTATGTTGGAGCAGGGATTGTCACCATCAATTTGCCACCATCACTTTTGAAATCGCTTCAGTAGTTCCAGAGATTACCCCCTACAAACAAACAAACAAACAAACAAAGAAAAAAAAACAATCTTTACTACTTTATAATATTAGTATAGATAGCACTGTATAATAGTATATAGTAACAGTAATTAATATCGCGTTACTGAATTTATACATGCAAGAGTGACAAAATAATATTTTGTTTGCCACTCAAGAAATGACGTGTGCGAAATCCGATTTAGTCTAGGATTTCTCTAGTGAGTTAGTTTCCATTTTAAATGGAGGTCCCGGTCTGTATAACCTTTATACACAAAGACTGACCGCAGAGCCACAAACTATACCTAACAAATTCCCCAATTCAAAGAATTGAACATAACGACATAGAATTTGGCCAAAAGAAACTTATTCGATAACCTCATTTGAATTAACCATGATTCCGAAAAGCGTTCTATAGTTTAAAATCCTCTGCAACCAATATATTTTCAACATTTAAAGAAGCATTTATAAAAACAAAGTTTCTTTTGCTTCCATTGATTTTCGGAAACATTTCGGATTAGATTTTACTGTGCATTAAAAAGTTTTCTCAAATCGGAATATCGGTTTTTAGGATGCTGTACATTCTCAATTAAACATTTTCAGCTGCATTATTGAATTTATTACATACAAGAGTGAGAAAATAATATTAATTTTAATGTTAATGTTAATGCTGTTAATTTATCATGTTTGCCTGTAAAATATGTTTATTGAACACGAAACGTTTGATTGAGAATGGATAGAATCCGAAAAACTGATTTCCTGGTTGAGAAAAATGATTAACTACACAGTTTAATTAACTACACAGTTACATTTCCGAAAATCAGTGGGAGACGTAAAAACCGACATTCCAGTTAGAGAAAACTTTTAATGCTCCATAAAAACTAGTCGGGAATGTTTCCGAAAATCAATGGAAGTAAAATAATCTTTGTTTTTTTATAAATGCTTCTTTAAATGTCAAAAACACATTGTTTTCTGAGGTTTTTAAAGATAAAGAATGCTTAAAAATATAACAAATTATAACACCTTGTAATTATAAACTTTTTTTATTTGCTAAAAGGCGTAAAATAAGTTGTATTAGTCAGTTGACATGTTTCGGCTCCATCTGAGTCATTATCAAAACAAAAAAAAAGAATATACGGTCATACTTGGTATACTTGGATACGGTACTTTACATACGATACACTTGGATATTTATTTCCATATTTGTAAGTTATATCCTCCAGTTACTCCATGGTTACAAATATGGAAATAAACATCCAAGTAAAATATAAAAAAGAGCGTGCGTAATTTAAAAAAATACGTGAAAAATTAAATGATGTCGTTTCAAATAACTTCATAGACCGTACAATTATAGAATATTCTTATTTATTTTGATAATGGCTCAAACTGAGCTGAAACATGTCAACAGTTCTAATAAAACGTATTTTACTGTTTATAATCTTTTTATTTTACGCCTTTTAGCAATTAAAATAAGTATATAAAGAATGTTTTTCGAAATCGTGGGGAACTCGAAGGAGGTTATCGTAAAATTTTGTTTGTGGTTATATAATATTTTCGTAGCTTAAAAAATCATTTGTATTTTTTACTGTATAAAGTAAACTTTGCCTAAGGCGGAGATTTTTCTCGAACCCCATCAATTCCTCCTTAGGCAGAGTTTACTGCATTTAAAATTATTGCTAAAGTTCTCTATTAATAAATAAAATCTCTATTAATAAAAATAATAAATACAAATCCATTTAAATTTCTCAGAAACAGAAAACTAAACTACCGAAAAAAATTATGAATTTCAAGGAATTTAAATTTAATTTAGAAATACAGTTGAATAACTCAATTTTGATATTTACCATTAAACAAAAATAGTTATCCGAATAAGCTATCATCATTACGAGAGGCAAATATTAGATTAAATTTACTTTAAAACTTATAAATAAATTAGATGAATAAATTTGGAAATTTTAAAATGTACTGAAATTATTTATAGGAAAATAAAAAATGTAATATATGTGCCGACATTTGCTTTTTGTAAAGTTTTGATTCCAAATCAAACAATTTATTTTGATTAATATTGCTTTGTCGTAATTTGTTTTTTAAACTTCCAAACTAGATTTCAACTATTTTCTCAGGCTAAATGTCTAGACCTAGACAATAAACTTTTCTTCTTAAAGTGAATAAGTTCTTCAGAAAAGTTCGTAAAAGTAAAAAAAATCAGGATAAATATGTTATCAACTAAAGATTTGTAAAATTGCGTTTGTATATTTTTTTTTCAATTGTAGTTAGTTTTTGTATGTTCAAAAATTATATTTTTATTAGCTAAGCACATAAGTTTTATAGCAAATAATATGAATAGTTTAAGTTATTTTCCTACGTAGATTTCTTCTCTTTAATTTCAAATTTGTTGAAGCGTACGTTTTGAGCATATAATCCGAAATTCAAAAACTTATTTCAATTAGACACATTTAAAAAAATAATTTAAAAGACATTTTTACATAGAATTCAAAACTTTAGTTAATTTTAAAATTATTTGAAAAGTTAGAAAAGAAACAATGACAAGTATAAAGCATCATCAAACCATAGAAAAATAAATCCAATTCTTCAGTAAAATTCATTGATTCGTTTTGAAATTTTACCTTATTTATTACCATTTGTATTGTTATTTTTTTTAATTATAGTTAGTTTCTGTGTGTTCAAAAAACATATTTTTTATCAGCTAAGTACATAAGTCTTATAGTAAATACTTTAAGGAATACTTTAAGTTATTTTCAACAGAACACACATAGACTTCTTCTCTTGAATTCAAACTTTTGTTGAAACGTGTGTTTTGAGTATACAATCCAAAATTCAAAATTAATTTCAACTACACATATTAAAAAAAAAAAAAAAAAAAAAAAAACCCTCATCTATTGCAACACAATTTTACACAGAATTCAAAATTTTAGTTCCTTTTAAATTTATTTAAAAGTTAGGAAAGAAACAGTGAAGTACATTTTTTAGATATGAACATTTGTTACACAAAGGCTTGTATGCATGTTAAATACGAAATTTAATTTTTTATACGACCCCCATTTCCTAAGTTACGTATAGAAAAATGTTGTGTCTAAGACGGACAATCCCATTCTTTTACGATCAAAACTTATCAAGTTATGATACTTTGAATTTTATGAATTTTCAGTAAGGTAAAGTCAGGAGAGATGGCGCGGTTGGAGATATTGGGCATATAGAGGTTCGGGGGGAAGGAGTAGAGTGAGTGCGCAGCGACTTCAGGTCGTTGTACAACAGCAGTAGACAGTAGTGGAGTGTCTACTTGAAAGTGCACGTTGATTGTTTTGAGCGTCTAAGATAAAGCATTGCTATTTTGTTTTGTTTTCCCAAAGTCAGTGCTTGAATTTTCATAGCTATTCGTCAGAATTTCTATAAAATGCCAGTAGTATAAAATATTTTAAATTTAAACGATTTCTCATAAGCTACTAATCTAGACTAACAGTGTGAACATCAACGAATCGTTTTAGTAGGGGCCATGTTTAAATAAAAGGCCGCGCAATCTCTCCTACCGAAATTGGAGAGTTTGCGCATCTGCTACTTAGGAGAGATGGCGCATTGTTCCCATTAGTTTCCATGTTAGGAGAGATTACGCAGCTTATTGGTAAATTTGCATAAAAAGAAAGTAAAAATGAAAATGGACTAATTTTAAGTTAAACGTGTGATGAAGTAACTTAATGTTATTTTGTAATCTTATCTGGACTTGCTTTTTCTGATTCTTTATTTTTTCCCCTTTAATTAAAAAATTTTAATCGTTTTTAAAATTATTTCCTTTTTCTGATTCTTTAATAATTAGGTTGAAATATTCACTCCTTATACGATAATATTTGTTCACAAAAACCGTACAACAATGTCATTTAAGCGTAATTATTATTGTTAACAATTTAATTGTAGTTATTATTAGTAACAATCGCTCCTACCCATGTGCGCAATCACACCAACCCTTTAAGGACAGATTGCGCAAAAATAACTTTTTCGGTTTTATTACAACTGTTCTATTAAATTACAACATAACAACAAAATAGCAATGGAAATGCATAAAAAAACAAATGAAGTAAAAATTATTCATGGTTAGTTTAGCAAAAAATTAATTTTTAGATTTTTTATTGTTATTCTTTTGAATTGTGCGCAGACTCTCCTAGCTTTACCTTATGTTTTTTTTCCACTCTGTAGAAAAAAAAAAAAAAAAGGTAAAGGTTTTTTTATTTAGGAAAATGTAATATAAACACGAACGAAAATTGTAAAATAACCTATGCCGAGTAATCCACGATTCACAAAAGCGTTTCATTTTTTTTTTTTTTTTTTTTTTTTTTTTTTTTTTAGATTCATCAGAAACCAATATATTTTCGTGATATAAAGAAGTATTTATCAGAACAAAGTTTCTTTTGCTGCCAATGATTTTCGGAAACGTTGCCGATACATTTTTATAGCGGAAAATAACTCGGAATATAAGTTTTCTAAACCAAGAATATAATTTTATTGAATGCTATCAATTTTCAAGTAAACACTTCCATGCTCAACAAACATATTTTACATGAAACATGGCAAATTAACAACAGTAGCAATAGCATTAAAATTAAAATTAATATTTTTTTCGTTATCTATACTAATATTATAAAGGAGTAAAGATTGTTTGTTTGTTTGTTTGTAGGGGGTAATCTCTAGAACTACCGAACCGATTTCAAAAGTGATGGTGGCAAATTGATGGTGACAACCCCTGCTCCAACATAGGCTATATTTTATGTCGGTGCCACTAACCCCAGGGGGTGCAGGAGCAAAAAACGTTCTAAAATTGCGATTTTTTAGCTATCAAACTGGCTATCAAGCCCTGAGAGCTTGCCAGCCGGTTCTGTATGTATGTATGTACGCACGTAATGCGATAACTCTTCATAGAAATATCCATTTTCCTTCAAATTTTGTTTATAGGTTCACTGTGTTAAGGCGCTTCCCTGATTAGTTTTCGGGATTGATTGGGTAAGTATAAAGGGGGGGGGGACAAGGGGCTAATTCCCCCCCCCCTTAATTTATATAAATGGGTTTTTCATGCAGAATTATTCCGTTTTCCTTCAAATTTTGTTTATAGGTTCACTGAGTTAAGGCGCTTCCCTGATTAGTTTTCGGGATTGATTAGTTAAGTATAAAGGGGGGGATCGGGGGGCTAATCCCCATTAATTTATATAAATGGGTTTTTAATGCAGAATTATTCCGTTTTCTTTCAAATTTTGCTTATAGGTTCATTGGGTTAAGACGCTTCCCTGATTACTTTTCGTGATTGATTGGTTAAGTATAAAGGGGGGAACGGGGGGGCTAATCCCTCCTTAATTTATATAAATGGGTTTTTCAAGCAGAATTATTCCGTTTTCCTTCAAATTTTGTTTATAGGTTCACTGTGTTAAGGCGCTTCCCTGATTAGTTTTTCGGGATTGATTGGTTAAGTATAAAGGGGGGAACGGGGGGGCTAATCCCCCCCCCTTAATTTATATAAATGGGTTTTTCATGCAGAATTATTCCGTTTTCTTTCAAATTTTGCTTATAGGTTCACTGTGTTAAGACGCTTCCCTAATTAGTTTTCGGGATTGATTGGTTAAGTATAAAGGGGGGAACGGGGGGATAATCCCCCCTTATTTTATATAAATGGGTTTTTCATGCAGAATTATTCCGTTTTCCTTCAAGTTTTGTTTATAGGTTCACTGTGTTAAGGCGCTTCCCTGATTAGTTTTCGGGATTGATTGGTTAAGTATAAAGGGGGGGAACGGGGGGATAATCCCCCCCTTAATTTATATAAATGGGTTTTTCATGCAGAATTATTCTATTTGCTTCAAAATTTGTTTATAGGTTCATTGGGTTAAAACGCTTCCCTGATTAGTTTTCGGGATTGATTGATTAAGTATAAAGGGGGGGAACGGGGGGCTAATACCCCCCTTAATTTATATAAATGGGTTTTTCATGCAGAATTATCCCATTTCCTTCAAATTTTATTTATAGGTTCACTGTGTTAAGGCGCATCCCTGATTAGTTTTCGGGATTGATTGATTAAGTATAAAGGGGGGAACGGAGGGATAATACCCCCTTATTTTATATAAATGGGTTTTTTCATGCAGAATTATTCCGTTTTCCTTCAAATTTTGTTTATAGGTTCACTGTGTTAAGGCACTTCCCTGACTAGTTTTTCGGAATTGATTGGTTAAGTATAAAGGGGGGGGGACGGGGAGATAATCCCCCCCTTAATTTATATAAATGAGTTTTTTATGCAGAATTATTTTATTTGCTTCAAAATTTGTTTATAGGTTCATTGGGTTAAGACGCTTCCCTGATTAGTTTTCGGGATTGATTGATTAAGTATAAAGGGGGGGAACGGGGGGCTAATACACCCCATAATTTATATAAATGGGTTTTTCATGCAGAATTACCCCATTTCCTTCAAATTTTATTTATAGGTTCACTGTGTTAAGACGCTTCCCTGATTAGTTTTCGGGATTGATTGGTTAAGTATAAAGGGGAGGAACGGAGGGGGCCAATACCGCCTTAATTTATATACATGGGTTTTTCATGCAGAATTATCCGATTTTCTTCAAATTTTGTATATATATTTATTGTAATTAGAGATTCACCTGATTAGCTTAAGGGGTTCATTAGTTAACTATGGGGGGGGGCTAACGGGGGGATACCCCCCCCCCTTAATATATTGTTTATTTCTTTATTTTTCGATGGGCTTATTTCAAACTCTTTGAAATAAGAATATAATATACAATTAGTGTGAATAGCCTTTGAACTCAATGCCCTCAGTTTAACTGGGCAGTGTTATTTTTATTTTTTATACTGAAGAGCTAGAAATTTGAAATTTGTCATTGTAGTTACTTATAAGATGTAAATGCTCTCTAAGAACAAAATAAAAAAGAAATTGAAATTTAAAAGGGTGAAATGAGCGAAAAGCGTTCTGAAGTCATTCTAAATTACAATTTCTATGGAATCTCTGGAACCACGGAACCGATTTCAAAAGTAATGGTTGCAAATTGATGGGGACAATCCCTACTCCAACATAGGCTATATTTTATGTCGGTGCCACTAACATCAATGGGATGTAGGATCGAAAAATGTTCGAAAATTGCGACTTTTTTATACTGAAGGGGCAAGAAATTTGAAATTTAGCATTGTAGTTACTTATAAGATGTAAATGCTCTCTAAGAATAAATTAAAAAAAAAATCGAAATTTAAATGGGTGAAATGAGCGAAAAGCGTTCTGAAGTCATTCTAAATTACAATTTCTATGGAATCTCTGGAACCACGGAACCGATTTCAAAAGTGATGGTGGCAAATTGGTGGTGACAATCCCTGCTCCAACAGCCTCTTCAATAAAAAACTATGCGTTGCTGACGACTGGGTTTTTCGCTTGTTGCACCAGATTAATCTCGGAAAATGAAACATTTGAAGTTACTGAAAAAAATGATAGCTCAAAAAGTATTTGTCAGAAAATTGTTAGACAAACTGCGTTTGAAAGGTAAAAAATTGTATTTTTCTTGATATAAATTTCAAATCTAATGATTATACCGTTTTTCAAATATTGAATTTCGAAAATTACCAAATTTTCCAATGGAGTACCATAGCGAAACCTTCATGCGTAAAAAGATAATGATAAGGGCGACGTGTCCTGACGTGTATATTGGCTATAGCACGAGTCACAAATTATAGTAGCCTTATTATTCTGTTAAAATATAAAAGTTATTTATGAAATGTCAATATTTTGTTTGATTAAAGGTTCGTTAAAAGAAATTGACCAGCGTAGCGGTCGTAGCTTGCTAGTTATTACATAAATAAATTCAATTATGCAGTTGAGAATTTTTACTTGAAACTGGCTAGCTTTCTAAAAACCCATATTTCGGTTTGATAAAGCTGATTAATACCCTATAAAAACTACTCGGAAACGTTTCCGAAAAATAGTGGCAGCAAAACAAACTTTGTTTTTATAAAGGCTTCTTTAAATCTTGAAAATATACTGGCTTCTGAGGTTACTAAAGATAAAGAACGTTTTTCGGAATCGTGGGTGATTGTATATTTTATTCGTGCTTATATTATATTTTCGTAGATTAAGAAACATTTGTCTTTTCTACTTACCCATCATACGTAGTAGAGGGTAAATATTGTAGTCGTTTTGAAAATCGAAAAAAAATTTTTGACGGATTTACACGTGTCAGACACTGGAGAATCCGAAAAACATATTTTTAGAAGAAAAAAATTTGCCGTCCATCTGTCTGTGTGTCTGTAAACGCTCTATCTCTCGAAAAAATTGAGATAGAGACTTGAAATTTGGTACGTACTTAGTATGTAATAATGGGAAGAAGCTTATTGAATTTCAGTAACCTCGATTATCCGGAACTATTTTTTTTCGGATTCTCGAAATATTCGTTCTGATAAAAGGTATATAAAAATTTTCGAAACTGTTTATTTTAAGGAGTGAATATAAAAGACAATAAAAAAACAAATTTTGAATAAAAAATGAAGTCGATCGGATAATGAGTTGCCGATATATTTGTAATCCTATTTTCTACACTCTTTGATTTTTCATGATCTGAATTTCATTCAAATATCAATTCAAATATCAATTCAAATATCAATTCAAATATCAATTCAAATATATATTTTAATTGGAAATGAGACGTTTAATCTGACGCAGTAAACCGTTAGTTAATATGATTATCAATTTTGGAGTTGTAAAGATGTTTCTTTTACGCAATTTAGTAATAGAGCATTTAAAGTTTATGACGTCATCAAGCCACAATTTTATTCGAATTGCAATGCATTTTATGAATAGTTAACACATGTTTTATTTTCATATTTTATATTATGTATATCCATGATGGGTAAGTATTACGGTGGCCCCCAACGACTAGTTTACAATGCAAGAATAAACACATTGCTATATCTAGAAACAGTACTTGCTGTGTATACTTTTCGCAAATGAAAGTACGTTTCTATCATCTTAACGGATTAAGAGATGGTCGCCATAACCTTTTAGCTGGAATCAATAATAATAAGAAAAAATGTTAATATTGGCTTCACTGGTTTCAACCTATTTTCTCATGTATAAAATTTACTACAATGTTGTTGTTTTAAATATTTTTTTTTTTTCAATTCGCTGTAAAATTATTTTCACACTGATACATTATTTATTAACTCTTTTTTTCTTTAAATGGTGTTAGTTCCTCAAATTCCTATTTTGCAGAAGGATTGGCAGTGTTTTGGCGCAAAGAAATTTCATTTCACATTTTTATGTACTACTAGCTGGCGTCGCAACTCTATGCTTTAGTATTGCACGAATTTTTGTAGGAAAACGAAATATAATTTAATTCTACATTTAGGAAAATTTTATAATATTATTTTTATTAATTTTTTAAATTGTAAGCAAGAAATCATGTTTAAAATGTAAATGAACTGAGAATTACGGAATTATATTTCTATTATCAGTGGATTAAAATATAATTGGCACACAGAAAAAAAAAACCCAATTTGGATCGAAAGATTCTTAGGTATGTGCCCGAATTGGGTCATGCCTGTTTTGGTTACAACTGTGTATCCAGTTTGGGTACTGTTAAATACCCATTTTCAAAAAAAAAAAAAAAAAAAAAAAAAAAAAACCCACCCTGCGTTTGTAAGTTACAAGAAAAATATTTAAATTGATATATATAACGCAGATTAACATACTGTATATTTATATAAATGTTAACTATGTATACTATATATATGTTAATTCACACGAATTAGTCACAAAATGAGCATAAAATCTAAATCCATTTTTGTCACATATTTTTCCAAATCTTCCAACTACCCACCCTGCGTTCTTAAGTTACAACATAAATATTTACATTGCTATACATGACACTGAATAACAAACTGTATATTTATACTATATATATGTTAATTCACAACAATTATTCACAAAATAAACATAAAGTCTAAACCAACTTTTGTCACATATTTTTCCAAATCTTCCATCTTGGCACTTGCAGGTGAAGTTTCCTCCGGGCATCGTTATGCAAGTAGAACCATGCATACACGGATTACTCTCACAAGGATTGGAAGATTTTTCGCAGATATCACCTGTTAATAAATAACACAAAATGGTAAGTTTATGTTAGCAAACTCATTGTGTGTGCTCGTTCGTCATAGGGCTTACATTAAAATTATGTTGTAAAGAACAAATATTCCTGCAAAATTATTAAAAGTTTTCAACACGCTTGAATTTAAAAATAATCCTCCATAACACACTTACACTATAAAACAAGAAATAAAAATTCAATTAAAAACATGCGACAAGCATAGATTATGAAACACATTCCAACGCAATTAGAGTATTATAACAAAACTTTAGCGTTAAAACGCATAACACATTTAAAACTGAATTCAGGAATTACCACTAATAGTCGGAAAAATATCCGATTTTTCCTGTGCAGCCCTGTATATGATCTATAGCAGAGCTGTCCACCCTGGCGCCCGCTATTCACCAGAAAATTCTTACATAAATATTTGCCTTATTTAACACCGAATATCTCCGATTAAATAAGGCAAATATTTCTGTAAGAATTTTCTGGTGAATTATGGGCACCAGATTGGACAGCTCTGATCTAATAGATTTGTATATATACTGCATAGTATGCCAAAATTTGGCTCAGTTAAGAAGCGCATAACACAGTTGAAAATTTCAGTTCAGCAAGTTCCGTCAATAAACGGAAATTTACTCGAATCCTTTTGTTCAGCCCTGTATATGATCTATAGAATTTACACACACTAATTAATGTGCAAAATATTAGATCAATTTATAAATGCATGCCACAATTGTCCAGCAATAATAGCTCATAGACAGTACTGAAACCGAATTATTTTGTGTGTCCCTGTAATGGATGATAAATGCTATGCACACCCTATTCCATAATAAGAATCTTTTACTACACTTTCGTGATGGATATCAATTTCAATATCTTTGAAACAGTTTAACATCATTAAAATACACTGCAAACCATTTCCACCCATAGACCACAATGTGACGACATTATTTTGAGTGCCCCTGTAAATGAACTATAAATGCTACACACTTCATTTTCAATGCCGAACATGCTATGATAAATATGAATGATATATATCAATTACAGGGTAATCTGACTATATTTACGAGAGTTAAATCATGAACAGCCAGCCAGACAAACGGACAGGGAGACGACGGACACATAGATGGCTAGACAAACTAAATTCATATGCATTTTTCAACTATGTTGGGAAGTGTTAAAAGGTCAAATGTTTCTTAATCTAGGAAAATTTAATATAAACAAGAACAAACATATACAATAACCATTTCTGAGGTATCTTTCGAAACCTCAGAAGCCAATATAGTTTTGAGATTTAAACATGGATTCAGGAAATCAAAGTTTCCTTTGCGGCCAGTGATTTTCAGAAACGTTTCCTAGTCGTTTTTATAGTATATTAATCGATTTCTAAACCCAGTTTTTCGGTTGTTATCAGATCCCATGTACGTTTTTTCATGTTCAACAAGCATGTTTTACACATTAACAAGCTAAAATTAACAGCATTAACATTATCATTAAAATTAATACTATTTTGTTACTCTTGCATGTATAAATTCAATTACGCAGATGAAAATGTCTATTTGAGAATAAATAGCATCGAAAAAATCGATATTCCTGCTTGGGAAAACTGATTAATACACTTTAAAAACACTCGAAAACGTTTACGAAAATCATTGAGAGCCAAAAAAAAAAAAACTTTGTATAAATGTTTTTATAAATCTCAAAAATATATTGTTTTCTTGAGATTTCTAAAGATAAAGAAAGCTTTACGGAATCGTGGGTAATTTCGAAGAGTAACCTCTTGCACATTTTTGTTTATTATATTTTCGTAGATTAAGAAGCATTTGTCTTTTTTTTTTTTTTTTTTTTTTTTTTTTTTTACAACGTAGATTGCGCAATAGTCGCAGTATTGTAACGGTTCAAAATTGTTAAACAGAGAATATGAAAAATTGGCTGTTTAACATTTAATAGTCCTGCATTGTCAGGACGATATCATAATATTATAATATGTTTATGTTACATTAGCGGCCCATCCCGGCTTCGCGAAAGTGGATTATGTGTTGATAACAATGTAGGGTAGAGATGGTTAGGTAATTCGAAAAAAAATGTTCGAAATCGGATATAAGCGAAAGTGAGACAAAATTGCAGTACTTACAAATTTTAAACTTTAAATAAAGGTTTGTAAAAATGTGATAAATATATTTTTTTTCTGTTTGTGTACATATTGAAACTAGTAAATTAATTTTAATATATAGCAGAACCACCCGGCTTCGCCCGAGTTAACTTTGGCCTTCCGGGTAACATAAGTAAAAATGTAATATCCTAAAAATATGCTGATCACAATAACGCATTTGCGTCCATAAACCGTCAAAATGATAATTAGAAAAAACTTAAGTTATTTTGACACAATCATATTAAATTCTTCAGCTTTATAAATGATTAAAAAAAGAATTCCTTTTAAAAATGTCTTACGCAAAATATCTAATGAAAAATCAGCAATAGTTATCTTATTCGTCTAATCTTCCATAATCGAGATCATATCAGATGAATTTCTAAAATTATTGATATACGTGTTTAAGGCGGTATTCAAATGAATTTTTTTCCACGCTCAACAACTCAAAATTTTGAGACACATTTTCAGACTCATTTTTTAAAATAAAATCATGAAACTTGGCGGCGTGATTTATGAAGAGATTTATAAGGGCCCCATGTTTTTATTTTTCGTTCAATTAATTAGAAATTGATTTACAAACAATTATTTTCACAGTACGATATTTGTTTTTGTTTCCAGCGCTATCGCTTCGGGAAATTCGGTTCAAAATGTCCACTTTGACAGCCTTTTTTTAAATATATTCTGCCTTTATCAAAAAATCGACACAATACGGACATTATAAAGTTTCTGAATAAGAGAACCTGATAATTGGATGCATTTTAGAGCAAAAATGAATTTACGAATGTTTCTCAAAATAAGCAGTTTGGATTTGTACACCCTTAACTATTTTCTTTAGTAGATTTGTTATCCTGAATTTCATGCTCCCACCTGAAACTGCTGCTGAGATATGGTGAAATGACGTAATGCGTTCGACCCTTCATTTAACCCCCTTAGTGGGTGAATTTTTAAAATCGCTGAAATACGTGTTTAACTATTATTTTAGTAGACTTGTTATCCTGAATTTCATGATCCTGACTTTAATCGTTTCAGCTGGGCGTTGATGAGTCAGTCTGTCAGGAGTTCTCTCTTTTTGTATAATTGTATAGATATGCAACGAAATTCAATTACCTATGAAACCTTTTTTGCATTGGCATTCGTATCGCTTATGGTCTGATGCGATGCAAATTCCACCATTTTTGCAAGGCATGTTGGAGCAAGCATTGAGGGTGCATTCATCTGAAATAACAATTTATAATCATATTAAGTTTGTATCAGATTTTTTTTAAATGCAGTATTAGAAATATTTTTAATTCAGAATGTTGAAAACGGTTAACATATTTGCTAGAAATAATAAGTTTTTAACTGTGGTTTCTTTTTATCGAATGAAAAATTTATATAATATTGGGAGATGAGAACAAAATATATATGTAACGAATTATCCGGGGACGACTTGGGAGACTAATAATCGACAGAAACATACAAATAAGTTGGACTCGGGACCTCTAGACAGATCGAACTCGTTTATTGAAGCATTTCTTCGTACAGACATCTTCGCGCGTTCAGTCGGAGGTCCCGCGAGCCATTTACGTTAAATTTTGAGAACTACATGGCCGAGGGTTTGGCTGACCGCTCAAATGTGCCAAAATTCTGTCTTCTTCGTCCTTGCATGTGGTTTTAATCAGAATTTAGGATATTTTCCAGCAGAGGGAGAAAGAGTCAAATTGGGAGGATCATTTATTTTAATTGGTCAATTAGCTTTTGACTGATGTCTGGGGTCTTATGCCGACACCAAGGCTTGGCCGGGCCTGGGAGCCGCACCCAACAGACTGCTGCAAGAAATGCAAACTCATCACTTTTAAAACTTAAAGAGATGTCGAAATTGATAGATGAAAGTAATATTTGTGAGGCTGAGAAACAAAGATCACAGGGGCAGATTAGATTTAAGCATTAGATTTATAAGTTAGAAAAAATGTTTTGGGATTTTAAATTTTAATTTTGCATTTTAAAAAGGGTTTATTTATATCCTTTCATATATAAATCGTCAGACAAATAAAATTTTGAAAAATTGTTTCATTTTTGAAACATTTTTCTTGTTCAAATCCTATTTAATTGCTTTTCAAAATACACAAAGTTTAGAGAAAAAATAAACACTCTTTACTAAATCTGTTATAAATAATCGCAACGTAATAATAATAATAATAACGGTACACTTTTCATAAAACACTTACAGAAGGTTTTCGAACGAAGTAAATTATTTTGAATAATAATAATAATAATAATAATAATAATAATAATTTAAAATGTAATGTAAATTTAAAATATTTAAAATGAAGACTAACTGTTTAAAAGATTTAAAGGTTAAAATGTTTTCAAACAAAGTAAAATATTTTGAATAATAATAATATAGATTTAAAATATAATGTAAACTTTTAAAGATTTTAAGGTTACAAAGTTTTCGAACGAAGTAAAATATTTTGATTAATAATAATATGGATTTAAAATATAATGTAAATTTAAATTATTTAAAAAGAAGACTAACTGTTTAATTTTGATCTTTTTTTCATTATAGAGATAAATGCTCATTTATTTTTATTAAAAATCTTGTTGTTAATTTATTATTAACTTTCTAAATGAAATTATTATTCACAAATAATTTTAATTAATATCTAAAAATTCTTTCAAATTATTAAAAAAAACAATGAAGAAACAGAGCTTGATTTCAATCATGTTTCTCTTACAAATAAAAAATGTTTATCATACCTAATGTTTATTTTTAAATAATGTTACCATTGTTATGTATTGAAATCAAAGTAAATATATATATAAAGAGCAATTACTTATTCCAGAACTCTTTAAGATTTCTTTCGATGAGGGCATTTTCAAGTTCACTTCCTTCTTATCTATCTTCAGGTGTCGTATGCAACCCAACAGCCCATTCTCTACTCCAATATTCAAAAATACCCTTTACAGAGAAAGAAAAAAGACAAATATCTATTACATTTGAAGCAGTGAAATGGGATTATTAAGAATTATTAATTACACATAACATTTTTTTTCCTGCAAGAATGGCACTATATTGAAAATTACCAAAGGATACACAAATGTCTCGCTGCAAACATCACTTGACCATGCTTAGATTCCTGCCCTTTTACATCTTTAAATATGCTTTGCTTAAAAAAAAATAAAATTATTTGATAATATTGTACTGAAATAAAACTTTAAATATTAAAAGGCACTTTAATGTACAATTTTAAGTGCATTTTATCGTATTTAAATATAAGTATTTTGTTTTATTAATAGAAATAAATCGAAGTGTTATTAATATTAAAATTAACTTTTATTAAAATATTCCATGCACATTATTTTTTTTTTAAATTCTGAAATAGAGTTTTTAAATAAGTATTTTATTTTCAAAATAAAAATAAATCTTTAATTGTTATTAACATTAAAATTTACTTTAATTAAAAATATCCCATTAATGATGAAAAATATAAATCAACCGATAAAATATTTTTAAATAAAAAAGTTGAAAATAAAACTGGAATAGAAATATTTCACCGATAAAACATTTATAAATAAAAATGTTAGGGGGGAAAAAACCTGAAATAGAATACTTTAACCGATAAACATTTGAAAATAAAGATCTAGGAAAAAAGTTGGGGAATAAAAAGAAGACGAGGGATTCGAACTCATGCTACCTACACTAAAATCCATTATTCCAACCATTCAACCGAACATAGCCAGTCTGAAGCAAAACATTAAAATAAGCAGTCAAATTTGAGCCTACGCTAGTTACGCGAATAAATGCTCAAGCTAATGTTAAGTCTATGGGAAGGTTGTTGCGCGATTTCTCGCTCGCATTTTAATATTTTTAAATGATTTTTCTTGCATAGGATAGCTGGGGCTGATCCCTAACGTTGTTAGTTTTTACTTTTTCGATTTTGGTTACAGTTTTCTTATAAGCGGACATTTTCAATTTTGGAACCGGTTCTGAAAGTGAAAGTATCACTTATATAAAAAAAAAACTGGAACCAAAATCGAAAAAGTAAAAACTAACAACGTTAGAGATCGACCTCAGCTATCCTATGGAAAAAAAAAAAAAAAAAAAAAAAAAAAAACATTTAAAAATATTAAAATGCGAGCGAGAAATCGCGCAACAACCTTCCCATAGACTTAACATTAGCTTTCCCGCTTTTTCGCATGACTGATGTAGGCTCTGAAGGCAGGAATATGAGTATGGTCACATGGTGTCAGCTGCGGAAATGTTAAAGCCATATCCAGGGCTTGACAAATGCGATCGCTAGGTCGCCACTGGTGACCAAGTTTTTTTTTTTTATCTGGTGATCAAGTTTTTTATCTGTCGACCAAGTAACAATCAATATGTTTATGGTAATTACTTGCCTACAATTTCCATCAAGAGCAGCATCTGTGACTCATCTTAGCAACAATGTCAAAATAAAATTCTCATAAGATGTCTCACTGTAGATATTGCAAAGTTAGAATATATTAAGAAATACACTTAGAAATTATAGTCAAACAAAGTATATTGTTAACTTTTATTTTTAATTCGAAAAAAAAAAAGACAAATTGATCAAATACAAATTTTAAAATAATAAAATCCGAATTATTTGATTAACTTCGACAGGAAATTAGACGAAACATTGTTTTCCTGCTTCACTATTTCATCGTGGACCCCCTTATCAGATATAGATTTTATAGCACTCAATTATCAGGACATTTGAAGCATTCGGCAATCATCATTTTCCGAACATGCCGGTTAATCCAGCCTTTACAGCATTTCTTTATTTTTTTCAAAGATAAAATAATTTGTTTCATTATGAAACTAAGTTTATATTATCTTTCTAAATTATGTACTATTATAAACTATATGTAACGAATAATTCTAAACTATTTTTTTTTTCTAAATCAATTCCTAAAAAACTTTGGCACTTTTCGAAAATCAATGACGTGGAGGAGGGGGGGGGGGGTAAATATATTTTACTGGCAACTGGAACTTTTTGACGGCTGTCAGATTTTATCAAATTTGTAAAAGCCTGCCATATCATTATTTGACTTTGTGACTTGCAGTGCCATGTGGCGTAGATCGTAGATGCCACGTTGCAGTGACGTAGCTGTGACGTTGATTTATCCATTTGTTAACCTAATTTTTGGTAAAATGACACTAAACTAAAATAACGTCCTTTTTTAAAAAAAGTTTTATATGGCAAATTACTAGCGAAAATTTACTGTGGCCTCGCGGTTATGTTAGAGAAATATTGTAATTTGATTTTGTGGCTTGCATTATCATGTGACGCAGATCATAGGTACCACGTTGTAGTAACGTGGCTGCGACATCGATTTTTCGATTAGTTAATCTGATATTTGATATCATTTACAAATATATTGCTCGCAAGTTTACATTTGTCGTGTTTGCGCTAGCAGTTTTGGTAGAAATAATATCTGAAAACTAAATATCTCTTTCTACTCCTAATAAAGTAACATTTACACTAAAATGAATAAAAATAATTCTATTAAGATTAAAATAGAATAAAATGTGAAAGTTTCTCATGAGTAATTTTTTTTCATTTTTATATTTATTACATTTATTATTTAATAAATAAACAAAATGTGATTATTTAATAATAACAAATAAATTCAGTTTTAGCAAGCTAAGTAACAGTACTAACTTGCTAATATATGTATATATTATATGTATATTATATGTATATGTATATGTATATATGTATATATTTACTAATATATGTATATCATTCATATATTAGTCACAAATGCAACGCCACGCCATATTGGCATATTTATCACAAGTGTCACAGTCGCTTTCTTGGTGTTGTCGTGATTTCGCAACAAAGTTTTAGTTATCATTGTGACAATCGTGACTTGAAGTGAAGTCATCACCACGTTCCCCCCCCCCCCCCTTACTTCCTGCGCGGACATATCTCAACTATCAGACAGCATACTTCTAACCATTGCCCGAAAATGAGAATGGCCAATAATATTAAAATTAAGTGGTATATTAAAGGGTATTAACGGATTATGCTATTATTATGCTATTATTAGTAAAGAAAATAAAGTGACATATCGAAAATATGAAAAATTATAAATAATTAATATCTGACAGATAGGGTTTGATTTTTAGGGCTCCATACTTAAAAAGTAACAAGAACGAAAAACCATGCATCAAGCATAGATTATGAAACACTTTACAACACAGCCAGAAAACTGTAACGAAACTTCCGTTATATAAGGTGAAAGAAGATATATAAGTAGACAGTTTAGAAAACATATAACACGTTGAAAATTACAGTTTTCGAAATTACCTTCCAGTATCAAACAAGTACTCGAATTATTTTGTTCAGCCTTGTATATGATCAATAGATGTAGATATATAGCATGATAAAATTTAGTTCAGTTAGAATATTCACATTTAGCAATTTTCGCCAATAGATGGAAACGCACTCGAAATCTTTTGTACAGCCCTGTATATTATTTGAAGACTTTTGTACACACCACCAAATAAGCTAAAATGCAACTTAAAACTCACTTGCAGCAATTACCAAACGTAAACGATAATGTATCTTTTTTTGCGTAGCCCTGTATATGAATTTATTTATATTCCACAAACTTCTACTGATTTACTAAATATAGTTTTGCAGGAAAATGCGAAACACAATTAAAAACTACCCTTAAGCAATTCACTCCTATAGTCTCCTATAGTTCATACTTACGAATTCCCTTGTGTAGCCCTGTATATGATCAACCGAGTTTATAAACACACACGTACTATAAAAAAAAATAGTTAAATTAAAAACGCAAACCAAAGTTGAAAACCGCATTTATCACACATAGTCTGTAAATATCGCACATGTACTGTAAACAATATATTTTGTGTGTCCCTGTAAATAAACGTAATGCACACAAGAGAGCAATTTATAGTGTACCTCAGTAATGCATATAATTTTCATTATGTTTGAAATTGTGATATATCACTAAATTACACTGCAGACGATTTTTCCCCATTGGACGATGCGTAACATAGTTCTTTTGTTTGACCCTGTAAATGAATAATAAATGCTTTGCACCCCATATTCTACAAAAAGCATGTTTTAATGCGCTTCATAATTATATATCAATTTCATTATGTTTTAAATGACGTAGCATCATCAAAATGCATTTGAAACGATTATTCCCCATTGACTGTAATGTAACGAAATACTGTTGACTATCCCTGTAAAAAAACTATAAGTGCGATACACTTCAGTTGAAATAGGGAACATGCTATAGATAATGACAATAACATATAAAAATTTAAGGGCAATCCGAGCATATTCACGGGAGTTATAGCACGCGAGTTAGAGCACGGACAGACGGCAGACAAACCGAAGTCATAAACACTTTTCAACTAGGTTGGAAAGTGTTAAAACCGGAACCATTATAAGATCACTCGTGTTTCTGTCTGTCCGTCTGTCACAGCCGTTTCTCTTTAAAACTACGGAATGTGGAAAGTTCAAGCTTGGCAGAGTTATAATGGCTATTGACCCACATACTTATAGTTTGTTAACATACATATAAAAATTTCCGCATACATATAAAAATTTCATTCACAAATATTTTTAGGAAACATTTAGGAGGGCTAATTAAGTTACTTGAAAAAAAAAAATCTTTTGTATATCGTGTGCGGCATTGTTCGAAAGATCTCGTAACATCAAACTCAAAAAAATATCTATTTAAATTTTAAGTATTGTATTTTCAGAAATATGATCGAAAATGTGCTGCAAAAATATGCCCCCCACCTCCCTATTTCCGAGTGCATTGAAACTAAAAATTAAAAAAAAATAGTAATAGTAGGAGTTTATTTAAACCTTGCAGGAAAACTATAGCGATTATCATAGGTCACATAGTCATAGAGAAAATCGAATTTTTCTGTTACACTAACACTTTACTTTGAGGGCGCTCAGTGGGGGAGTTGAGGGGTGTTAGAGGTATCTATAGACGCAGAATCATCCAAGGGTTGTCGATAATGATTTTCGAAAAAAATTTTGGTAATTAGCTGAAATAATATTAATTAAAAACCTATCTAGAAAAACGCGGAACGGACTAAGGCGTCGTTGAAACTTTGTGACCTCTTTTTGAAGCGCGCTTGGAACAATGCAAAGTTTAAACTTTGTGCAAGGTCTTTGTTTTAGGTAAGGTGAATCATAGTGATAAATATTCAACGTTTTCCATTCCAGTTAAATTCAGTTATTGAAGGCAATTTTTGAAAAATATTTTATACAAGAAATCAAGTCTTATTATTCTTTTAGCAACGATTTTTTGTAATATTGCAGTAAGAAATTAATAAATTTACTGTACGTGTACCTTTTGTGCGTGAGTAAAACTCACACTTAACCGATTATTTTTAATTTAAAAAACAATTCATCTTTTATCGCGTCAATAATAATGAAGTATTTTTTTGATGAAATATTTCGATACAACGTAATATTTTTTACAGAATTATTTTATGCAGACGTGGAAAAAAAAAAAAAAAAAAAAAAAACAGATTTTAAAATATCTTCTTAAAATAAAACACATAATTTGCCCTGCTTCATACTTTTTACTTAAACATCATACGTAGTGTAGGGCAGGGTCGGACTGGGCCAGGGGAAAGGGCGCAGACCTTGGATTTTCAGAGGGCGCGAAAATGTTAAATAACTCATGTCAATCTTACTTATTTTTTCTGTGTTTTACTTGACAAGAGATAACACATTTGCATAGCACTAAGTAAGAAAATTGTTTAATATAATTGGGTTGTCCGGAAAGTTCGTGCCGGTTGGGAAAATCAATTCGTACCGGAAAATTCAACCCGTTAATTATTATACATTTGAATCGAATTTAATGTCTAATACTTAAATGGTAGAATTTTCCGGTACTATTTGATTTTCCCAACCGGCACGAACTTTCCGGACAACCCAATAATATTATTGAGTCTAGAAAGACGACTTCGCTATATTCCTCGTGTATGTTTGATGTTCCATCAAATCTTTACAATGCTACACAATTTTCCAAAACATGTTATGTAATGTTCAAAAACGCTAGAAAGTTGAAAATAGTAGTTGAACACATTGTAGTAGATTGACTATAGGTTACGGCTTTCCTACTTTAGCTTTTTTTTCAGTAGAAGATGCCTTACAAAGTCATGGGAAAAAAGTGATCACCCTTACTAATTATCCTGCAAATAAGATATAAAAAAACATAGGTACCAATTTATTGGGAATAATATCTACTATTAAATTCTATTCATAAATTTTGTTTCGGGGATTGTCTACATATTAAAAAAAATGCACGAACCATGATTTTTCAAATGGTAAAACCTACTTTTGACACTCTCTTTGAGTTCCCTGGATCAAGGTAACTTGGGAATATACTTCTCTTAAATCTGCATAGCCTTATAAAAGAAAATGTGTTAGGGGTTTGTCTAAAAATTTCGAAAAATAAAATTAAAATCCTACAAGAAAAAGTAATGAAAACATTCATTTAGACACCCGTAAATTATACAGGAATTTTAAATTTATAATTAACTTTCTTTCTATAAAAGTAAATTCAGCAAAATTGTTTCAGGTAATATATTACGATTTATTTTTTGTGGATCTTTTGAAAACAGAAGAAGGTTTTCTATATCTCGAAAACTAATTATTCAAATGAGATGTAAACTTACACACTAGTGATTTTTTTATACAAAAATTAATGCAATTCATGATTTATAATTTTTTAATGTGAATTTATTAATAACTTTTAAAAAAATGTCTTTGAATACAATAAAAGCCTGGAATATGTTTAGGTCAATTAAGTGTATTTCATTAAAAAATTAATAAAAATTCAATCGGATGATTTTTATAAGTTTGTCAAATGTATTTAACATTAGCATCCTCAAACTTTAAACTCTTCTAATTCTATGAATATTTAAGATAAATACTATAAACTATACCTTTCCGCCAGCTGTCTCGATCCAAGGAACTCAAATGGGGCTAAAAAATGCGTGTTATGGTTTTAAATTCAAAGTTGGTATAGTATTTAATATGTAGACGACTCCTGAAACATTATATGCATAGCATTAATTAGTAGACATTATTTCCAATCGATTGATACCTATAATTTTTTTTACAAATATTTTTACAGGAATTAGTAGGAGGGGATCGCTTTTTTTTTTGTCCAGGACTTTAAATTAACACTTTAGTCTAGCTTGATTTTTTTTTGTCCAGGAGTGTAAATTAACACATTAGTCCAATTTGGTATATCCATAGTCGTGTCCATTAACAACAACAAAAATAACATTGCTTTACTTTTTTAGCAATTTCAGATTTTATTACAAGCTTAACGATATATATATATATGTATATTACCGTCATCTTTCTGTGAGTTACGACTCTTCCCTTTTATATATATATATATATTTTTTTTTTTACTCAAGCAATACAGAATTATTGGGATATCATTAGTTCATTGTTTTCTAGCTTCGTTAGCCAACGATTGAGTTTGGCAGTCTTGCGATTGGCAGTTTGGTGATTGACATTGGCCAAAGATTTTTCTATTAGTTGGACCAACAGCTAACACTGCGTCTGAGTCAACGTTTGGCTGATCTTTGGTCTAAAGATATGAGTTGCCATTTGACCAACAGTCATGTTTACTGGAAAAAAACTGCGCTAATAATAACAATAAAATATGATAATAATTGACCTTATTTTAATTAGAAACTTCAACTAATTTGTCGATTTTTTTAGGCAAAAATTAATTATGCTTCTAGAATTACTGATTAAAATTGCTAAATATTTGTTTTTTCTTTAGCAAAGTAGTATATTTAAATGGGATCTCTGCAGGTGTCTACCTCATCACACACACACAGAAAAAGATTTAATATGCAAACTTCGTTCAAAAAATATTTATATCTAAAACAAAAATGTACTTTCCGTATGGAAATGGAAATAGAAATTCTGAAGTTAAAACTCATGCTTGATTTTCATTTTATTTCATTTATTTATTTATATATTTTTGGAAAAAGTACCACACATTAAAACAGTATTTGAATGTTGAACTATATGATGAATGTATGATGTATTACTGTTTGTATGTAAATGCGGAAAGAACACTTACTTGTGAAAATAATATTAGACTTGAAGCATTTGACCTAAGGAGAGACAGGAGGGGGAAGAGGTATTTTATCTGCTTTAAAAATTACTTTATGCATCCGTTAAATACTGAACTGATATCGCACTATAAAAAAGTTTCTATTGAAAAGATAAATCGGAAATAGCTATTAGTAGTCTTAAATCACTGAAATAATTGAGTAAATTTACTTTTTTCAGAACACTCTTACCATGATTTGCAAATTTTTTATCACAATTAGAGATCAAGGGAAATATTTAAGTTTCCATAATTGAAATAAATCCCCCCGGGGATTGCAATCCTGTAAGCTACAGGATTTTGCAGTCAGCGTTTTTTTTTTTTTTTAACCTACAATAGTTTCTGAATAGTAATCATCGCTTTATTAAATGATCGATTTTTCTGTGATGAAATAAAGTAATTTTTTATTGAAAATACATACCAGAATTTTCTATTAGTTATTTAATTACAGAGATGCTGTTATTAAATATATCTAAGATTACTATCCGAAAAATATAATAGGTTTTTTTAATTAAAAAAAAAAAAAAAAACGCTGGCCGCGGGAATCTGCAGCTTGTAGAATTACAATCCAGAAATGTGATCGAGGTTGTATTCCTCGAAAAGAAAGAGTATGTTTTCCAGTCAACAACAAAATCCACACAAAACGTTTTGGTTTTCTAATATTTATCTCTTTCTTTTATCAAACTGTTTTTCGAAAAGCATACTTTCGATTATAGGGACATTCAGGGCCGGCTTTAAAGGGGCGCAAGTTCGGTGACCAATGTTGAATTCAGGCGGTGGCCCGGGGGGGACATCATCCCTCTGAGCCTGGAAATGTCCCCCCCCGGAAGATTTGAGATTTTATGCTTTCAATGGGCAAAAAGTGGAATTCCCCCCCCCACTGGAGCTACAGAAATCCCTCCCGGACAAAATTGTCTGAATTCAACACTGTGGGTGACCGCCCTGGGTTGACCGCCTAATAGCTAAGGGACGGAAAATTTCCAAAATATTTAGCCTAAATGTAAGACCTAAAACATATTATTTTAAGAACCAATGAAAAAATTTCTCGCAGGGCGCGGGAGTAATACCTGGGCGTAGTATCCACAGCGCGCCAGGGCTTTTAAAACTTTCCCTATGAACAAGATCTTAAATAGTACGCAAGAAGATTCCTCAATAGTATGCAAACACGTCTGCTTTGGTTTCCTATTCAGGAAATTCCTTCGATGTATCTTCAATTTCTTCCCCCCTGTAATAAAAATCTCTTTCTTTTGACATTTGTCTTAATTGATGATTATTCGTAAGAAAATTATCCAAATTTAGTACAATAATCAGAATGTATGCTTATAGCCAGGGGAAAACATTGCAGTGGCTTAGGGGCGCAAAATTTTCCCTGGCTGAGGGCGCACCGGCCCTCGGGCCGATGGGCCGGCGGGCCAGTCCGAGCCTGGTGTAGGGTAAATCTTGTAATCGTTTTAAAAATCGAAAAAAAAATTTCTGACGGATTTGCACGCTTCAGACGCTGGAGATTCCGAAAACCATAGTTTTAGAAAAAAAGTTTTGCCGTCCGTCTGTCTGTGTGTGTGCCTGTAAACGCTCTATCTCCCGAACAAATTGAGATAGAGACTTGAAATTTGGTGTGTACTTAGTATGTAATAATGGGAAGAAGCTTATTGAATTTCAGTAACCTCGATTATCCGGAATTATTTTTTTCGGACTCTCGAAATATTCTTTCTGATAAAAGGTATATAAAAATTTTCGAAATTGTTTATTTTAAGGAGTGAATATAAAAGACAATAAAAAAAACATAAATTTTGCATAAAGAATGGAGTTGATCGGATAATGAGTTGCCGAGATATTTGTAATTATATTTTCCCCACTCTTCGATTTTTTATAACCCTGTATTTCTTTCAAATTTCAATCCAAAGATATATTTTAATTGGAAGTGAGACGCTTAATCCAATGCAGTAAACCGTTAGTTAATATGATTATAATTTTTGGAGTTATAAGGATGTTTCTCTTACGCATTTCAGTAATAGAGCCTTTAAAGTTTATGACGTCATCAAGCCAGGATTTTATTCGAATTGCAATGCATTTTATAAATAGTTTACACCTGTTTTATTTTCGTATTTTATATTATGCATATCCATGATGGATAAGTATTACGGTAGCCCCCAAACTAGTTTACCATTTAAGAAACTTAAACTTACACTTTTGATGCTCCAGGAACATATCCCACATATAGGTTTTCCACCAAATCTAAAGACTCCAGTGTTCCCACAGTTTTGCCCTTGACAGTTTCTTGTCCATCTATGGCCAGCATTCCGTCCTTCTTGTACCTTTTGGCGACAATTTTGTGGTATTTTCCTAGTTCGATTTTTCGAGGAGATTTGATGACTACAGCACCACTGCCCAAGTTATATCTGCAATAGAAATGACACATTTTATTACGTTTGATAGTTTTGTTAAGTATGGAGATAATATACCAAGTATGTTATTAGTTTCTCAAACTTCTCAAAGTTCTTTTGAAACATTAAAAAAAATCTATTGGCACAAAACAAATCTAAATTTAAATTTAGGTGACATTTTCAGAAAAAAAACATTTAGTCGCTTCATGTAAAAATAGTCGTGGATCAGTCTATAAAACATCATTGAACGCACCAAAAGATTTACTAAAATTGCAGCCTTTTGTGGAAATTAAGCTTACCATTCTCATTGAAAATGATATAGTGGGAATTTTGATCACATATACAGTGAAGAAGAGAGTTGAAATCATAGTTTTATTGACTATTGTACTATTTGTGTCTCTCCACTCTCTGTATTCTTATTGGCTGTTTTTTCCTGTCTTGCAATTCTATTGATCAATAAAACTATTATTTCAATCCGTTTCTCTGTTCTCTATAATATAAAAGGTGTTCCATAAAAACTATCATAAAAAATTAAGAAATATATTTACAGCAAAAAAATACATCATTATTTTTCAAAACACATTCCCTCAGATGATATGCAATGGTCCCATCGTTCGACCCACTTTTCAAAATAAGTAGAGAAGCCTTTTTCTGGAAGCTACTTCAAAGAACCCTGTACTGCTGAAATAACTTAAGAATCTGTTTTAAATTTTCTGCCACAGAGCTTCTCCTTCAACATCAGAAACAGCCAGAAATCGCATGGTGCGAGATCTAGACTGTATGGAGAATGTGGCATGATTTTAATATTGCATTTATTAAGATATTGCTGAACAGAAGTAGCGACATGTGAGCGAGCACTATCGTGATGTAATGTCCAATTCTTTACCGGTTCATGACGCTTTCTCGATATGTGTTGTCGCAAAAATTTTAAAACTGAAACAGAATATTCACCATTCAGAGTAGTTTTTGGAGGCACAGCATGCTGATAGATTGCACATTTATGATAAAAAAAATAATCATCATGACCTTTCCAGCAGATTTAGTTTGTCGGATTTTTTTCTTCGGAGGCGAAGAATCAGTGTGTTTCTATACACTTGTTGCAGACTTGGTAAGAGGATCAAAATGATGCACCCAAGTTTCATCACCTGTCATTACAGTCTTTCGGAAATTCGGATCATTTTGAAGCATCTGTTTCCACTCACAACATTGCTGAATTCTTGTTTGCATTTGTTATTTAGTGAGATGATGAGGGATCCATCTAGAACAAACATGGCGAAGCTGTAAATTGTTGCGTAGAATGCGAAATATCGACGTTTTCGAAATGTTAGTTGATGCCTCTATCGCCTCACATGTCGTTCGTCGATTTTCTTGCAAGACTGCCCACACAGTTTTAACATTTTGATCAACCACAACACTTTCTGGTCGGCCAGGTTTAGGAGCCAGTTCTGCAGATAAACGTCCTTTTTCGAAATAACCATACCATCTAAAAATCATAGACTCACCAAAACATATATAAAAGTTATATAAAAAGTTAGGCCTAATATGTGTTACAAATAAGACGACTTTTACGACTACGACAAAAAATTGCAGTAACAAAAGCAATGATTGAACCTGTGTGTGAGAGGGTGAAATACTACGTCATTATGATAAAACGAGGCAGACAAAAAAAGACAGGCTGACGCATTGTGTCACGCGTCTGTCTCCTACCGTCGCCTGAATACTAAGCCTACTAACTGATACAAAAATTTCGGCTGTCATTAGGCGGATTTTTTTCGGCGTTTGTACAGTTCTTTGAATTTAAATACCAGTATTTTCTAAAATTATTATTCATCTTCTTTTTCTAAGATTAAGAAATGGTAAAGAATACTTTTAAAAAATGCTGGTATTGAAATTCAAGGGACCGTACAAACGTGAAAAACTGTCTGGCTATTCAAGAGGTCTCCCTTCGCACCCCTTGAGGCATGCAGTGATCTTTTTGTGCACCTACATTCGTGGATTTGACATACTTGCACCAAGAAAAGAGCATCACACAACTCGGAGACCGCTGACCAGGCCCCTACCTACCGGGATTCGACCCAGTTTGACGGGTTTGAGTGCCTGGAGAGTGGGGCGAAATTCGCCCGATCGCCTCATGGGGCGATCCGCAATGACAAGTACCCAGGTCGGCTGACCAATAAAGTCCAGATTTTACTGGGTTGATCACTCCTAGGTTTTAGTATTCTGAGATCTGTTGCCGCACGCCACATACTCGTCATGATAGTTGGAATGGGGCTAGGACAATTTAGTGCCGAAACTTTGGTACTCAACTTAGCTTGAAAAAGGGGGGGAGAATTTTGAGGAAAGACAATTAAAACCACTGAAATTAAAAAAAAAAATTTTTTTTGTCAATAGCTAAGTCGTACCAGCAAGGAAAATTTTGGGACCGAATAGCAAGGCAGTCGAAAACGCTGCGGGGGCTGACGGGACTGCGCCTTTCTACCGTACCCCACCTGGTAAAAACTGGCTCCGTGGGCTGTACCATTGGAGCGTGTCCGGTAGCTTATGCGGACAATGTCCATTTGCACCTAATAAAGAGGCGAACAGTAAAAAAAAAACTGCTGCTAAAAAAACCCTTTGTGCTACCAGTTGGGGCCTGCCATTGGCCCGTCCCAACCGGCAGCACGAAGAACTGCAAGAGGAACCTGAAAGAGAAGAATGTTAGTAACATTTTAAACTGAACTTATTCTGAATTTTGCTTTAACCCCTTGGGGACGAGCGACACGTATACGTGACACATAAGATGCTCAGAATCCTCGATTATTCCCACCAGGTATTTTTTATTGTAAGCTTTGCCTTATGTAATCTTAGCATTTCTGCGATTCAATTAGGTGAAAATTTCTGTTTTGAAACACCGGTGGTAAAAGATTAAAAATTTTGTAAAATACGCTCGTCGCGAAGGGGTTAACTACCTTATTGAAATTAATTTACTTTTATTGTGCTAATTGACTTGGCTACCTATTCACTGGGCCCATGAAAGGTTGTTAAATAATTAACAATTTGCATTTTAAAATAAGTACTTTTGTTGTTAACTGACTAAACCATAGGCCCAATGGGTTGTTGTTGTTGTTGTTGATTTGGCCCAAGGGCCCGGTTTTGCAGCTTTTTATTTCTATATAGCTGACATGATCCATGTAACTATGAAACTAGTCTCCTAATTTTGAACCAATTCCAGATGTGAGACCACCTGCATCACACAACTCAAGCGGTCCAAAGGGAGATGAACACGTGATGCAGGTGCGGCAGACTCTCATGAGCTTCGGAATGTGAGCAGTGGAAAATTTTGACTATTTTGTTATTTACTTTTACCGTACCATTAGAAATAAATAACAAAACAAATTAAAAATTACCTGTTTTTCAGTTAAAAGTCCAATTTCTAAAATACAAGTGTATTCTTTGAAACTTCTTAGAATATGAGAATAGAGAAATCTAGTATCTTTTAAATACCAACCTAGAATTATTATCCTGTTATGGATTTCTAAAATTCCTATTCAATATAAGTTTTAACATTAATTTAAATAGGGATTTCAATGGAATTACATTTTGACGAACAAAAAGATTCAGGTATTTTACCGCATGTGTTTTTTTTCCTTGAAAATGCAATTATTCATTTCGTGCTGACAGGACCTTTAATGTACATTTGAATGAATGACTGAACTTTACCTAAATTCAACAAATCCATCCTTCACACTAAGAGAAACAAAATCCCCCGATCTCGATGACGTTTGCCCGTTGTACAGGATAATGCCGTCGTTTGCGAAAGTCTTGAACTCTACTTCAAGGGAGAGACGAACGTACGCTTCTAATTTGTACATCTCCATGTAGGACTTTCCAGAAAAAGAGGGTATGTCTACCGGTACTTCAGGTTCTGTAAGAACATGGAAAATTTAGAACAATACCAATAAAATACTTTTATTGAAAAGAGTTTCAGTTACTGATTGTGATAAATATTTATTTATTTAAAATTTTTTATGAAAGCATTTGAATATACAGGGAAAACGTACTGAACGTTTTTAAAATTCATCGATTAAACCGTGGCAGGTATTGAAGTTTTTCTTTGAGTTTTGCGTAAAGTCGAGAATGTTCCTTGTTATATTTCTAAGTATCATCGGTAGATGGCACTGCACTGTCTAAAACTGTTAGAGCACTTTAGCAAACGTATGAAAAATTATCGAATTTCAGTCATTTTTTTAACCTTTATTGTTTAGTTATTGAATAAGAAAAAAATGTGGTTTGCGTTTTGAAATTACAGGGTTATGTTGAGTAGTATTGCAATTTTTGACAGAGAAGCACCATCTATCGGTGATCATTGCAACTAAATTAAGGAAACGTATTAAAGACATTCTTGACTTCGCACATTCTCTCCTGCGAGAATGACTTCAATAGCTGTCACTGCATTGAACTTTAAAAATGTTCATCCCATATATGTTATTTCTGTTTTAAAAGCCCTTAATAGGGTAATTGAGCTTCGTAGCGGGTTATCATTCAAATTACATAACCCGTTTTTGTCTATATTAAATAAATTAACACTTTCACAAGCAATATGAGGTATAATCATAAAACTAAAATATTTTTTACGACTAACAGCAGTAATCAATTCATTTGATATTAGATTAAATTATGGATAAATAATCATTAAAAAAAGTAACTTTTACTAAAATTTGAAAGCATTCATTATACAGCACTTAGTAGATTTAGTTTTAAAAAATCTGTCTTAATGCTACCTGGAGCAAAGGCTAACAGAGGCAACGCAGTCGTTGTCAGGCTGCCGTACGGCGATCGTGTGGTCATAAAGAGATTTTCTGGCAGATACATGGTCACCGCTCGAGTAGATTTGACGTCAGGCCTTTTGACATAACTTCTACGCTTGGGCAGTCTCGGTAGACTTGTAGTTGTTTCCAGATCACCTAAAATGAGAAGTGAGAGTCTATAAAACTGCGTTATTATAATGTGTTATATGTTAAACTGCGCTTATTTGAGCATACTAAAGCGAACTCGATGCAAAATATAAATAAAGAACATACTAATTAGCAAATAAATATTTGTTAAAAAGCTCTTTTGACAGACATTTCTTTAAGCTTGAAGACTACAATAAAAGAGTATTATCGTCCACTTGCGATAACTTGGGTGACGACCTTGAAAGAATTGCCAATTTATTACGGTAAAAAAAAAAATAACAGACATAAATGGCGCAGGAAACGTATTATTTAACCGGTTAACTCCATACTAGTACTAATTCGCACTGTAAGATATTCCTCTCTTTTTACAAAGAAAAATTACGAGGTCACACTCTTCTCGGGTTGCCTCAAAATATCCCTCTATATCAGAGATATCTTTCTGTAAATATCTTTTCATTCACAGACTATAAAATGTTTCCTAGTGTACGGCTAAACTACGGTTCTTACAACTCAAGTGTCATAATTCTATGAACATTTGCAAATTTCTAAGCCTCATCTAACAGTGGAATGCAATAATTTTTCGCACGCTTGAGACAAAATGTTGATACTTCAAAATCTACTTGAGATCCAATTGGAAAGCTTGCAGATATATACGATTGAAAGAGGCCGCATCAAGGACTTGATCGTTAGAGCTCTGACTGTGAGCATATCTGAATCCTCGCTGGATGAGGCGAGTTGAAGTTGCCTTGACGTAGGCTTGCCGTAAGAAACGTGTATGAAGCTTGGACGTAGGTTTCTTTTTTTTGTCGGGAGAAATATTCTGTCTCCTGGAGAGCTGACGAGCATTGCTAAACATACTTTAGCGAGACTGAACCCACGGACGGTAAGCATACTGTTGACAGACTAAATTATTTTTAGTCTAGCTATAAAAGTGAAGTTTATTTCTAAATGTTTCTTTCTGTGTTGTCCTGTAGCTAAATGTAATAAAAAAAATAAAAATAAAGCCAACCTGAAGTGAAGTAAATTTGGTCGTGACGCAACAGCACCGACCAGAATTTCAAATGGCGTTTTTTGAAAACATGCTTTCACTAATTAGCATTTTTCATTAACAAAATAAAATTTTTGATAAAAATAAATATTACAGTTCGGTTCGTCACTAAATTTTGTATAGGAATCGTGTGTTATATTTTATTATTACTATATTGCAACAAAGTTATATATGCAGTTGAAGTTGCGGAATCCCAAATCGCACCAGTGTGGAGTTCGCGGGTATGCTAAACCGAAGAAAAATATTTTGTTTCGCGAAACTTTTTCACACGTTTATGGACTCATTTTTAAACGTTACATGACACTAGCAGGCATGATTATTGAAATGATTAAGCAGCAAATAGTTTTTCATTTTTCAATAAATGAATTGCAGCTTTAGCTATAAGTGATTTTTGTCTTATAACGACCTGAATTGGACTGCCGTGCAAAAGCATTTGACTAGAAACACTAATTTGACAGCGTTTTCTGAAAGATCTTCTGTCTGAATTCTCATTATCTGGCCGGTGGAATAATACTGTCTGCATTTAAAACTACATATTTGCAAACTACGCCTTGCTTTGTTCTATTTTTCTATAGTTCCATTCAGCTTCAAGACAGACCGTCGCCAACAGGATCATGGCAGCCCTCACACTGTCATACGTTCTATGTTTCTGACATAGGGGAAAATGAGTTGGCAGAAAATCCTGCCAAAGTTATTGAATGGGATAAACGAAGTTTTGGAAGTCACTTAGAGTTAAGTAACTTAAAACCTCTAGTCTTAACGAAGTTTTACCGTTCATTCACTGCAGGGAGTGACTCAAGACTCCCTCGAACCCAGCGGGTCATGCATTGGCTAGACGTCTCGAGATTCTAGCGCTTGAACGTAACTCTTGATCGTGAGAAAAGCTAGGAGGATAGAATTGAACCGTAAAATTAGAGTTCATTCATGTGAGGAGTCTTCCTTTGTCCCATCTTTTTCTAGTTCAACTCAATTTCGTGACAGAGCGTCGCCAACAGGATATTGGCAACCCCATTCCGTCATAAATTAGACGTTTCTGATATAGTTGAAAAAAAAAAAGTTGGCAAAGTTATTAAATGGGATAAATAATATCCTTTACCTGTATATCCTTTACGACATACGCCGTAGTAACGAATGCCTATCGGTCTTTGATATCTGCAGCTGAACAGCCTCAACTGGCATTCAGATCCGTAGGTATTTCCGTCTACGCCACAAACCGGGTCCCTGCTGTCCTCTGGGGAACACTGGAAGTCACAAGCACAGTGAGGCAGCCCATCCTTATCGACACATCGGGCACCGAAGAAACACACATAACCGTCACAGGATCCTGACGTCGTATTTACTTGGGACTCTAAAAGGATTCGTAAAAGTTTTTCATTCCATTAATTGTCGATTGTAATGCATTATTATTTATTTCTTGTTAAATTTGTATATTAATTATTACATTTATTAAGCGATTTATTATGATTAATTTCCCTCGTTTAAAAAATTGTCATTCCATTAATTGTCAGTTACAGTGGATTAAATGGTATTTTCCTATATCAGCCGCATGCCAGCGATTAATCGTCAAAGGATGTCACAGATAATATTGAACCCTTAGAAAAGGCACATATATTAATTTAAATGAATTATTTACGGAATGAGAAATGAAATCTTCAAGTTACTGTAATAAACTGTATATTACGAAACTTTCCCCACCGATTACAATGCAACGTTTTTCATTCCGTCCATGTATTAGTGGTCTGTTGACAAGAAATTATATGACTTGACCAGTACAGACAAATTTAATACTGCATTATTATTTGAAATTGGAGAAATTCAAATATTAATTTTTTCGCAAGTTTAATTTGTATGAAATGTATGACATATAATAAAGTTGGATTATATTGTAATACTAACATTATCTTTATATACATTAAATATTATTATAATTAATTAATTATAGTTATAATTTAATATAGATATTATGTCATATTAATGACAATTATAATACACTGCTGTCCAAAAATTAAGGGGGAGTGACCGGACACTTTAGTTTCTACACGTTTTTTAGAATATCTATGGAAATTCTTGACGAATTGTCCTTGAACTTCGAGGATGTAAAGAACATGTTTGACTTTATATTTTTTAGTGAAGATTTAGTCGCGAGGGCAATTAGGGGACCAATAATAAATTTAATAATAAAACAATATGTGTGATCACCCAAGTAATAGAAAATGCTCAATGGTTTGTCACTGTAGAAAATGACTATGTGGGTCTTGTTCAACGTTTGTGTGCATTTATGTAAGCATAGCACGCATATTCGTGTGGATGTTAACGTTTCTGTGAAAAATGCAAATGTTTTGTGTATATAGCATACAGAGTTTTCAACCAAATTTGACACCACTTTCCGAAAACTGGACAAAGCGCAATAGAAAAAGTATACTGTAATTAAAATATACATAAATTGAACACAGTAAAACCCCGGTTATCCGAAAAACATGGGAGCAAGGATTTTCGGTTGACCGGGGTTCCATGGGAATTTTTGGATAACCGGAAGGCTTACTAATTTTGTTCAACTAGATGACACTACTCACCATTCTCACTCCCTCACAGTCGGGTAAAGTGCTTGTCCTTGCAGGTGCAGCAAGTGTCCGTATTCTGTTCGATTACCCCTTCCTGTTTACATGTGTTTTAATTTCCTCTAAACTTTATTTATGATGAGTAATACTTTAAGGCATAAACGTGTTTTTATAAGCATGAAGAGCTCAATGAGTTGAAAAAGTTGATACTGGCACCTCAATATATTGAAGTGCAGGAAGATGCAACAGCGTCAGATGTGATGTTGTTTGAAAGGTGACGTGATAAGGCAGCATTGAAGCAATGTAAATTTGAAAAAAAAATACAACATATTTTGTAAAGAAATGAAGTATATGTGTCTATGCAATAAAATGCCTGCAATATTCAATGGTCCAAATAGGTAAGTTGATCCCGTTTATTTATTTCATAAACAGCATGCTTGTTTAAAAATAAAAATTTTCATATTTAAAAAAAAAGTTTTAAGGTCTTTCGGTTAAGCCGGTTTTCGGATAACCGGGATTCGGATAATCGGGTTCTACTGCAACTGATGAGATATAGATATTTGTATGAAATAAATTTTAACTGTGTATGCGCGAACTACAAGATTTTTTTTCCATGATTTGGTTGTCAATTCTACAGAGCAACTCATATAAAAAGACCAGTCAAATATCGTAAAAACTCAGAAAGATACCGGCAATACAGTGAACTGATTGACAAATTGGAGGAAAATCTCTTAACACTCAGCTATTTTTAGAAAGCAAGTCACTATATCGCTACTACCTTTCTGAATTTCCTTGGTATTTGAATGGATTTTTCACATAAGTTGCGCTAAATAGCTGACTACCAACTTATGAAATAAAACTTTCGGGATCTTTCACGCATGCGCAGTAAGACATTATTTCATACAAATGCCCATTTCTCTTCAAATATTCCATATATTCATCTTTTAATTGCAGTATAGTATTTCTACTTTTCGAAAAGTGGTGTTAGATTCGGTTGGAAACTCTGTATGCTATAAACAAAAAACTTTTGAGTTTTACACAGAAATATTAACATCTACACGAATATGCGTGCTTACACAAATGTTGCACAGGATCCACATAGACATTTGCAACATTCACATAACATTTTGAGAATTTTGTGTTACTTGAGTGATCGCAGCAAACTCTATTTTATTATTAAATTTATTATTGGCTCTCGAATTACTCTCATGACTAAATCTTCACTGAAAATTAGGAAGTCAAACATGTTCTTTACATTCTCGAAGTTCAAGGACAACCAACTTTCGTCAAAAATTTCCGCAGATATTTGACAAAACATGTAAAATCGAAAGCGCCCGGTCACTGCCCTTTAACTTTTTGGACAGCAGAGTAGTAATAATAACTTATAATTATTATAATAATATTATTAATAATATGTAAATTTAGTTATGCAACAGAAAATGAATTTTTGAAATGAAAGAAATTAGCCATTTTTAAATATTTTCATTTATTTTCTATAAGGTATGTCAAAAATATTTAATTTTTATATTTAATTATGCACTGCAAAAAAAAAAAAATGTTGATTTTACAGTTACTGGCACCCCAGCTGCTAGTATTATACCGTAAAATTAACAGTAATAAACAGTAAAATAAGCAGTAATACGCTAGTATAATAGCACTACGCTAGTATAATAGCTAGTATAACAGCAGTAATACGCTAGTATAATAGTTAGTATATTCTAGTATAATAGCAGTAATACGCTAGTATAATAGCCGTAATACGCTAGTATAATAGCAGTAATACGCTAGTATAATAGCAGTAATACGCTACCGCGCAGGCGCTGCCACGCATGAGCGGTAGCGTATTACTGCTTATTTTACTGTTTATTATTGTTAATTTTACGGTATATTATTAGCAGCTGGGGTGCCAGTACTTCTAAACTGGCTAGTTTACTGTAAAATCTAGAAGTAAAATCTGAAAGTTTACTTCTAGTTTACTGTAAAATCAACAATTTATTTTTTTGCAGTGTTCATATGTTTGTTTTCATGTAAAGAAGAAAACTTACAGTAATTGGATGAAACACAGAACATAAAGGTAATGTGATTAACTTATTTTAATTATTTCATTTACTTTAAGAGGAATCACGTATACACGCCTTCATATGGAATAACATTCCAACAAAAACAATTCAAATATCTTAGGAAAAAAAATGACAATTATTGGGAGCCAAATATCAATGCTTGCTTACCAAACTCCTTTGGAATCCATAGAAAATGCAAGAATAGTTTAGACATTTATCATATTTAAAAAATATATATAATTTTTAAATAAACATTTATTCAGTATCTTGAAGTGGTCAACGTAAGATTTCTTTCTGTTTGACTTTTAAGTATTAATTTTTAATTTTTAACAAATATTTTACTAATAACACGAAATGGCTAACAAATTTAATCGCATGTTTAATTCTATTAAATTTGTTTTAACTCAAATGATCAATATGGAATTTATTTTCAATTCTTTGTTTGACTTTTAACTATTAATTTTTAATTTTTTAATACAAATTTCACTAAAAGCATAAAAAGTCTGTAGTTGTACGCGAAAGTTAAACATTTGTTATCTTGTAAGGTACATATTATCTTAGAAAAATTATTTAAGAAAAAAATCTGAATGATAAATAATATTTAGCTGTTTAGATATTGTATGGATAAAAAAGAATTGGGAAAAATATATAATCCTATTAATAATTTTAATATAGTAATTCATATAATGCACAAGATTAAACTAAGAGTAATATACAAATTAAATGTTTGTAAATTGAAAAATTTTCGAATTTATCAGAAATAATTTAGTTCTACCTTATACCCAATATAGTCGTTTTTGAGACAAAAGAATTACGTAAGCGCTCTACAGTTTACCAATAGGGTCATCACTAATCAGATAGAAAAACTTTTTTTTTTTAATACTTGACTATGCAAAATCAAATTGTATTATTTTTGTATACATCGAACATATATATTCTTGAAAATTGTGCAGCATCGACTTGGAACATGATATGATAAAAATCTACCCACGAGGTTCCCCTGAAGGAAATTGTCTAGTTGTACAAGTGCAAAAAAGTCATATGCAACCACTTGTGTCAGAGAAAACAATGATTATAAAATACACAGAATGCACACATAAAATACTAATAATTTGACCATGTAAACTTCAGGGCATGTTTTTTTACCATGTAAATATTTCATCCCTGTTATTTAAATTCTTGTTCCTGCAAAACTTAGAAAATATCTATTTCGTTTAGACTAATCTTGGCATAATTAGCTCGCTAATGTAATACAGGATTTCGTTCATATCAGTGGCAATACCATCATAGGATAAAACATTTAATTCAAATATTAAAAGAAATGAGAGACTAAAATACAGATTTTACTATTGATTGAAATATGGTGTTTGATAAATTATCAATCACAGATGAGTGATGTCTATATATGTAAACATCACACATCAGTTTGTAGACTAAGTGGCTGATAAACTCGAATTTCAAAATTGTCACGATTTAAAAGTTAAATGCGTTTTTTAAAACCCATTTTAAAATTTCCGTTATAATTATATATCTTATGGTATTATTCCATGTTAGTTAGAAATGCATGAAATTTCTCTGGTCTCAAAATATTTTAGATTGTGTTATTTTGTTTTATAAAATACTGTTTATAATGAATAGAGGAAAGTAAATTCAACAAGGTAATTCATATTCAATGGTTGGAGTATCATAGTTGAGATTTTTTTCAACAGATATGCAGTTCTCAGCCTTGTCCAACAAATGAGAGTGAAATATGCCAGTCCAGGATATCGTCGGAATAGCAAAGTAGGGAGAGCGTTGGTACGGCAAGCCAAAGTACCCAGGTTCGAGTCCTGGTCCCGGCATATTTCGCTCTGTTGGAAAAAATCTCAACTAGGATACTCCAACCATTGGATACTGTTTATACTTTCACTGCAATTCCAAAAGAAACTCTTTTAAACACATTGGTATACCCTTTAAATCTCACAAGGAGACCGCCAAACATGATGCGCACAGATTTTGATGATTTTAAAGTATGTTGTAGGGGTTATACCCCTAACTATTCAGGTTAAAGGTTTCCTTCAAATGGGCTTTAGTTTTCGAGAAATTTCGGGTTAAAGTTCAGCATGCATTTCAAATACCCATTAGTTCTCAATCTTGAACGAGGTCTTCGTGGCTCTGTGCTAGCGCGCGTGATTTGAGAGCCGGAGATGAGGGTTCTGTCCTCTCATGTGACTTTTACCTTTTTTTAACAAATTTAATATATTTGTCTCGTTATAAGTTTTATGCAGAATTATGAATACTGCATCTTTGAACTTTTTGATATTTTCCTAATAAATTCCATTTACATTTTCGAATTTTTCGTAATAATTTACATTTTTTTTTTTTTTTGCGCAGTTTTGAAATTAATATTTCATGAAATTCCAAACTAATTTATGTCTAGATTTTGTTTATTTTTTTTATTATTATTTACACTTTATATTTTAATAACCGTTCTAAAATAATACTTTTTTTTAACTTTATGAAATTTTAAATAAAATTTTGTATTCTTTTATAATTTATACAAAATATTTTTTATTTCAAATCTTCTAAAGGTATGTATGATTAGGTAATTTCAACAACATATCTTGAAAGGAGTAATAAAATATTAAAACAATAACGCTTATATCCAAGTTTTAGCCAGTTATGTATATATATATATATATATATATATATATTGTTATTTAAATACATTTAACTGCAAAGTTCAAACTCAACACCATTTTTGATTTGCACAAATAAAAAATAATATATTACAATTAATTTTTTAAAAATTCTAACAAGTCGATGCCATACAGAAAAATTCAACTAGAAATGGAAAATCGTTTGTAAATTACAATAGTTATAAAAAATACTTGAAAAAAAAATCGTCTGCAATGACTTTTACGGTAATATCAGAATAAATAATTTTTTTTTTTATCCATTTCGTTTAATCCTTTGCAGACAATTACCACGTTTTGAAATAATTTCTTTTCCAAATTTAATGCATTTTTTAATATTTATCACAATTTAAGTATTTTTAAAGACAATTACCACGTTTGAAATAATTTATTTTCCAAATTTAATGCATTTTTAAATATATTTATCACAATTTAAGTATTTAAAGAATATATAATATGCTAATTTATACATTCTTCCAGTATTGTTAAAACAATTTATGTAAAGAATATTTAAAGGCGATTTTGAATGCGGAATTTGTTTAGAATATTTTTGCGATATGTATCACACAATTAGTTCCATATTTAATAAACTAAAAATGTCGATGTCGATAATGATAAATATTTTAGTATTTCAGCAGTTAACATATTTCAATATATTTAGAACAAATCAAATATTAAAAGGATACATTATTTTGTTAATTTTTTCTTAATCATTTATTTTTTTTAAAAATAGAAAATGCAGCTAAAAAATGCAATATTTCATAAATACGATAAATAAATAATTAAATATACATAAATGTAAACAAGAATCATTTTAAAAACACGAGATATCAAGACTTAAAATAGTTTGGATTTTCATCAATAGAAATATTAGAATAAAAATTGCGCAAAAACTATAAATTTTCACGAAAAATTCGAAAATGTAAATGGAATTTTTAGGAAAATATCAAAAAGTTCAAAGATGCAGAATTCATAAATCTGCATAAAACTTATAACGCGAAAAACATATAAAATTTATTAAAAAAAGGTAAAAGTCACATGAGAGGACAGAACCCTCATCTCCGGCTCTCAAATCGCGCACGCTAGCACGGAGCCACGAAGACCGCGTTTAAAATTGCGAACTAATGGGTATTTGAAATGCATGCTGAACTTTAACCCGAAATTTCTCGAAAACTAAAGCCCATTTGAAGGAAACTTTTGACCTGAATAGTTAGGAGTATAACCCCTACAACATACTTTAAAATCATCAAAATCTGTGCGCATCATGTTTGGCGGTCTCCTTGTCAGTATACTAACTCAAATATTAGTATCCCCATAAAAAATATTGACCTTTATTATTGTAATATTGAATCCTTTTTGATGTAAGAAGATTTGGAACATTTTCAATGGCGATACGAATGTCCGTTTAATATTTGAGGGAATATTACAGTTGTACAGTCTATGAAGACTGTGAAGAAAATATGGCGAACATCTCATATTTAGTTATCACATAGCGATTGATTTTTTTTTTTTTTTTTTTTTTTTTTTTTTTTAACTTTCTTCTATCTATACACGAATAAAGTATTGGATTCGTGAAAAATTTCGACATCCAGCTTTCGACGGATTTATACGTTTTAGAAGGTCCTGAACAGGATTTGGCTGTTTTAGAAAATGTCTGTCAGTGTATGCGACACAAATTTTATGAGAAAGAACTAATGCACAGAATTTAATCAAACTTCATGTTCCTTTAGACCCTAACATAAGTTTGTGCGGATTAGGTTTGGGTGTATATCGCCAAAAAGGGTACGTTCTGTGTTTTTCACGATTTCTGTAATGGCTGTAATTCAAGAACTAATGCACGGAATTTCATGAAATTTCATTTTATGTTAGACTAACATAAATAGATGCTGATTAGGTTTGGGTGTATATCACCCAACTGGTGGCTTCTGCTGTGATGTGATTTTTACGACTTCTCGACAGTTATATCTCAAGAACTAATGCACGGAATTTCATGAAACTACATATTCTGGTAGGCCTTCATATATAAATAGATGCTAATTCAATTTTAACTTTGATCACTCAACAGGGGGCTGCTATTCTAAGCTTGGAGAAAGATTTCTAATCGGGGGTCCAGAATCAGGGTTAGCAGTGTTATTAACTCCATTCTTGTATCTCTCATATACTTTTAACCTCATTGTTGCCAAAATAGCTCATTTTTAACACTTTCCAACCTAGTTGAAAAGTGTTTATGAATTCGGTTTGTCTGTCTGTCTGTCTGCTATCTGTCTCTCTATCCGTGCTCTAACTTGCGTAAATATATATGTATTGTCATGCAATTGATATATGTTATTGAGGTTTATTATAGCATGTTCGATATTGAATATGAAGTGTGTAGCACTTATAGTTTTTTTACAGGGACACTTAAAATAATTCCGTTACATTACGGTCTATGGGGAAAAATCATTTGCGGTTTATTTTAATGATGTTACACGATTTCAAACATTTTGAAATTGATATATATCACTCAGGTGCAGTACAAGAGGCTATATTCCCTATTTCAACGGAAGTGTGTAGCACTTATAGTTCCTTTACAGGGACACTCAAAAGAATTCCGTTACATTACGGTCTATGAAGAAAAATCGCTTAATTTTAATAACGTTTCACTATTTCAAACATATTGAAATTGATATATATCACTAAGGTGAATTACAATAGGTTTACTATAGAATATTGTGTGTATAGCATTCATCGTTCATTTACAGGGACCCACAAAAGAATTCGGTTAAAGCACTACTGCTTGTTAATAATAATTGCTAGAAGTGCTTTTTCAGTTGCTGAACGCGTTTTTAAATTCAACTCATTCTTTATCTATTACTTGGTGCTTATAAATTGTATAGATCGTATACAGGGCAGCACGAAATTCTCGAGCACATTTCCATTTATTGACGGAAATTTAAGAAAGGAAATTTTAAACTGTGCTACACGTTTCCTAACGGAACTCAAACTTAGCATTCTATGTAGTATATATACAAATCTATAGATCATATACAGTGTTGCACAAAAGAGTTCAGATATTTAAACGAATATTGTTGGTAATTCCTGAAATTGTGTTTTTAAATATGTTATGAGTTTTCCAAAGTATATACTTACATATCAACTTTCTCCTTGTTAAACGGTAAAGATTTGTAAAAATATTTTGTAAGTGTTGGGAAGTGTTACATAAACTATGTTTGACGCATGATTTTTCGTTCTTGTTTAAACGATGTAAAGGAAAGCTGTGGAGCAGACGATTTTCCAAGTCGTTCGAGTCGTCTACAGGATATTTTAGTTATTTATTTTAAACGATGCAGGGAGAAACTGTAGAGCAGACGATTTATGAACAAACAATTTCTTGTAATTTCTCGTACTATTTGAATTATTTAATTGCTTTAATTTATAGAGAAAAAAGTTTAATGATCACCGCCACAAGGTGCTAGTTTAACTTTACTATTGGGTTTTTTATTGGGTGCTAAAGTTTAGAATAAAAGAATTACCATCTATGCAACCTTCCGGTCTCAATACCATTCCGGTCGGACATATGTCACATTTCATGCCTTGAATACCATGCCTGCAGACACATCTTCCAGTCGTTTGCTCGCAATCGTCTCTCAATGAGCCATACGGATGACAGTTACAATCTGAAAATAGATTGATTAACAGTGTAATAATGAAATGTAATGGCCATTTTTGACTGAAGTCACATCTACAGGATATGCTAGCAAAACTACATAAACTCTACATAGAATATAAAATAAGAAAAAACTATACCTCTTAGAACGTTTGTTATTTCGAAAAATGTGACGGAAAAAGTTTTGAAGCAAGGAAAATAAGATTTATTGGAAACTGGCATGTCGGTATTTGCATTAAGTTTGAATGTTTAAACGAACAGATGCTCAAAATAACATTTACATATATTTGAAATTGAAACATACTTTTACCCTTTGTGGCAAACGGTCCACTACAATGGACAAAAATGCTATTTTTCCCTCTCCAACATATTTCATTTACAGCTCCTATTCAGAGCTTATGCTATTCTGTGACATCTATGCTTTCAGTAGAAAAATCGAGATAGCACAAGTCGGGCAGCTTACTTATTGAGACATCACCAATATGGATGCCCCTTGAGAATGCCAGTAAGTTGCTTTGCATGAACTAAAATGTTCCTAAACCTTCAATAATCTTATTTAAATTTTATTTTGTTTATTATTTATTGTGTTTAGAATTCTTGGCCTATTGCGTAATTGAAACACAAGTATAAAAAAACTTTAATTGATTTGTTTTTGACTATAGTGGAAAGGCTGTATTAATAATAAAAAATTAAAATTGTTATACATAAAATAATTTTTTTCTCATTCTATGTGATCCTTTTATTTAGAAAATAGCAAATTTAATGTTAGAGACTGCGAGTTTTAAAGTATGAATTAACAAAGTGTGATTCAAAAGATGTGTGACTATGGATTTTTCTGGACGCCACGATGATGGGTTGTATATTCAATCGGCAATGCACACTGTGCTCAAGCAAGCCTCGATATGTAACAGTGGTTATTTTGACCATCTTCTCGTGTGAACATCGTGATTATTTGATATGCTTTATTTCATATTCATTAAAGTTTATTTTCTAACCACTGGATGTAATATCAAACAAACGTTTCCTTTTGAACTTTCTCTAAAACGAAGGATCGTAGAAGTGTGAGTTGTATTTAATGAACTCCGAGCGAGAATTCTCGCTGTTTAAAGTTTACGTAGTCTTGCTGAAACATTTTGAAGTTTCACGACTTAAACAAAAACTTAATTTTGGGAAGTATTATCTTACGTGCACAACCGCTGTTGCCGTTTGAGATCTTGTGCAAGCCCCAGTAACCTGGTTCACATCGATCGCATCGCAAACCGCCCACTCCAGGCTTACAAGGACACTGTTTAGAGACAGGATCGCAAGTAGAACTGTAGGAACCTAGTTTGTTGCAATTGCAGACACCTGTAAACAAAGAAACGTAAAATAGAAACAGTTTATCAAATATTTTATTTTAAGATATAACTTAGAGAAATTTACTTAAAGTAATTGTTGAAAAAAAAAATTGAAATACATTCCACTCATGTAATATATGTGAGAATAAATAGAATTTAAAATTAACACCCGTGAAAGTATATTGCATATATGTTATTTGCTATATTTTGTTACATTATATGAATCCAGTTTAAAATCAGTATGGAAAGCGCATGTAATTGGAAAAATTAGTCATTTAAAAGAAGCAATTTTTTTCAAGATAAATTATTCTAATACTTTAATTTTAGGAATGACAATTAAGATTTCAATATTTAGTTCTATTATTTTATCACAGAAACATTTCCAACAGCGCATTTTTAATATTTTATACCTTTTATATAAAACTTTTAAATTAAATAATAGCCATTATATGATTCTTAAATCAATAAAGTATGTAACAAACAGATTAAAGAATTAATGTATATAACAATCAATATGAAATTCAAGTTAATGAAATGTATAGCAAGCAGGATTTTAAAATTAAGACACGTATAATAAATAAATTACATAATAAAATGAAATAAATTTATATAATAATCTACATAAAGTTAAAAATCACGTACACAGAAAAAACAACAACACAATTTGGGTCGAAAGATTCTTAGGTATGTGCCCAAATCGGGCCATGCCTGTTTTGGTTACCACTGTGTATCCATTTTGGGCACTGTTAAATACTCATTTTCAAAAAAATAAATAAAAATAAAATAAAATAAAATAAATAAATAAATAAATAAATAAATAAATAAATAAATATATATATATATATATATATATATATATATATATATATATATATATATATATATATATATATTTATATATATATTAAATGTGTATTTAACAGGGCCCAAAATGGATACACAGTGGTAACCAAAACAGGCATGACCCAATTTGGGCACATACCTAAGAATTTTTCGACCCAAATTGGGTTTTATTTCTTTCTGTGTATAATCAATATATAGAAAGCTCTTAAAATGGACAAGGGAATAAATTAAAAAATAAACTTAACAGTAGAAGATTATAATTATGAAAAGGCATCGAACTTATCACAGGAAGATTATTATAATAACAATGTAACAATAATTCCATAGTTATACTAAGAATTTATATTCTTAGGATCTGGTTAACATATGTAGTCTCTTAAATTACACTATCGTCATTGAAGCCCCTTTCTTTCGGGAAAAGTTTTCTAAATTCTGCACACACAGAGAAACTCATCAGTCTAATAATATTGTTCAGATTTCCCAGACAGATAGCTGAACATTCTCGGTGTAATGGGAATTTTCTTTTGGAAAATCCCCCGCATAACAAAAGAAAGTTAAACAGAAATAAAAATGCAATGTAAAAAAACATATAAATAAATAAAAAGGAGAATTGGAGGCTCCATTTTTCAGCAATTTCGTGGCCCCTCATAAATTTTAGAGGAGCAAGATCGTAAATCCAGTACCTTTTCGGTAAGAAGGTCCAGCATATAGTATTAGATTAATATTTTTTTTAAAGGCAAAAAATGTTTGATTTGTTAAATTTTATACAATTCTTATCCATATTTAGATTTTGAGGCGACGTTTATGTTTGAAAAGAGCCGTTAACCAAGGATTAACAAAATTTGCTATTGTAATTAATTGTAAAAAACATTATCAATAAATATTTTTTTAACGAAATGACATTAATTATTATTGTATAATTGTTTTCTTTAAATTTCTTGAAAAAATATTTCATGATAATTGGGACAGAGAAAGAAAAAATAAAGGGATCATATGTCATATGTTATATATATATCTCTTTTTTTCTCTCATTCCGAACCGCATGTTTACGGATTATTCTAGAATGATATGAGCGACACTTAAGATTTTTTGAAAATTATATTTTATTACCTGATGGTTGTATATTGCTTTATACTTAAATACAATTTAAAATTCTAAAGTTAGTGATCCAAATATACAAACTGAGTCTTTATTTTACTGGTATAATTGTTGCATGCATCATAAAAAACAGCAGATGTTTCTTAATTTAGGAAAATATAATATAACAACGAGCGAAAATATACAATAACCTCTTCCAAGTTATCTAGGATTCTGAAAAATGTTCCGTATCTTTAGAAAACTCAAAATTCAACATAATTTTGAGATTTAAAGAATCACTTATAAAAACGAAGATTCGTTTGCTGGCGCTGATTTTCGGAAACGTTCCCGAGCACTTTTTATAGTGTATGAATCCTTTTATTTTAAACCTCGAACTTTTTTTGAATGCTATCAATTCTCAAGTAAACATTTTCAAGCTAAACAAACATCTATTATAGTCAAACATAATAAATTAACAGAATTAGCATTAAAAGTAAAATTAATGTTATCGTGTTATTCATACATGTATAAATTAAAATGAAAATGTTTAATTGAGACAGATAGCATCCTAAAAGGCTATATTACGGCTTGAGAAAACCGATCAATAAAATGTAAAAACTATTCGGAGACGTTTCCGAAAATCATTGGCAGCAAAAGAAACTTTGTTTTCATAAACGATTCTTTAAATCTCGAAAATATATTGGTTTCTGAGCTTTCTAATGATAAAGAACGCTTCTCTGAATCATGGGTAACGCGGAAGAGGTATTGTATATTTTCGCTCATGATTATATTATATTTTCGCAGATTAAGAAAAATTTGTCTTTTTTTTTCACTATGTGTTATCTGTCAAAAACGTGTCAATTTCGACGGAATGTTTTGAAACTTCCATATTTATAAATGATATTTTTAAATAATTATACGTGTCTTTTATTTGCATTCATAATTTTAGAATCAAATGAAAGACGAATAAATTTGAGAAATTCGGTGACTTACTTGGACAGCCACCGTTATTCGGTCCAAGCACAGGGTGACGGCCATCTGGACAGCAACCAAAAGGCGTATCTTCACAGGTTTTTATCAGCGGAGCTTTTTAGGCAGAAAATACAAAGTTATAAATCAGTGGAGCTGATAGGCAGAAAATACTAAGTTATAGGACAATTAGACAATAAAAATATGCGGTAAAAAAGAAAAATCAAAATATTACCAATATAATAAAAAACTAGTCGTTGGGGTCCACCGTAATACTTACCTCTCATGGATATGCATAACATAAAATATGAAAATAAAACATGTGTAAAATGCATTGGAATTCGAATAAAATCGTGGCTTGATGACGTCATAAACTTTAAATGCTCTATTACTCCAAAATTGATAATCCTATTAACTAAAGGTTTACTGCGTCGGATGAAGCGTCTCATTTCCAATTAAAATATATCTTTGAATTGAAATTTGAATGAAATACAGGGTCAGGAAAAATTGAACACTGTGGAAAGTAGGATTACAAATATTTCGACAACTAATTATCCGATCGATTTCAATCTTTATGCAAAATTTATGTTCTTTTATTTTCTTTTATATTCCCTCCTTAAAATAAATAATTTCGAAAATTTTTATAGACCTTTTATCAGAACGACCATTTCAAGAGTCCGAAAAATATAGTTCCGGATAATCGAGGTTACTGAAATTCAATAAGCTTCTTCCCATAATTACATAGTATTTACACACCAAATTTCTAGTGTCTATCTCGATTTCTTCGGGAGATAGAGCGTTTAAAGACACATAGGCAGACGGACGGCAATTTTTTTTTTCTAAAAATATGTGTTTCGGAATCTCCAGTGTCTGAAACGTGTAAACCCGTCAGAAAAAAATTTCCGATTTTCAAAACGATTACAAGACTTACTCTATACTACGTATGATGGGTAAGTAATAATACGCTGAATCAAAATATATTGCATTGTTCACTATTAGATTTGTGGATTTTACGTGGATTTGTTTTTCTGTCGTTAAAAAAATTACACCTGAAACGATTTAGAATAGATTTTTCTACGAATGTTATGCAGAATTTTTACACACACAGTGTCGTGAAAAGATAGTATAGTAGTAGTACATAAAGTATATTTTAATCTACAAAAACAACTTTTCAAAAGTAAAAAAAGGCCACGCGTAAAAAAAAAAAAAAAAAAAAAAAAAAAAAAAAAAAAAAAGTTGTGGCTAAAAAATGGTGTGATATCAAATTTCCAAGCTATTATATTGCTTATTTAACTTTTTTCTATTAAATAAGTTATCATATATATAAGTCGATTGCCTACGTATATGTTAATAGAAATCGTTTTCTCCTGTACTAAATACATCCTAATGAGTTTCTGAAAATTCAATTTTTTTTCAAATTATGCATGATGGGCTTGGCGGCCATCTTTGCATATTATTCACAAAATTCTAACCACCCAAATCCGTAGTTAAAATCCGAAGTTCAAAATTGTTATTTAAGCAAATATTTCAGAGTTTCATTTATAGACTTGTATGCTCTGAAAATTGTGTCTTAAGATAATGATGACTTATCTTAAAGATTCATCTTATGATTTATTTTTTAGAGTAATTATTAATTTCAAACTAGTAAAAATCAATTTATCAAAATATCAGTCTTATCTAATTTATCTGTCCGTAGTTAGAATCTGAAGTTTGAAATTTTTATAAACATATTACATTGCAAACATATTACGCTTTTACTTTAGAAATTTGGGTGCTTAGAAATATGGAAAGATGGCCGCCAAGCCCATCATGCATAATTTGAAAAAAATTGAATTTTCAGAAACTCATTAGGATGTATTTAGTACAGGAGAAAACGATTTCTATTAACATATACGTAGGCACTCGACTTATATATATGATAACTTATTTAATAGAAAAAAGTTAAATAAGCAATATAATAGCTTGGAAATTTGATATCACACCATTTTTTAACCACAACTTTTTTTTTTTTTTTACGCGTGGCCTTTTTTTACTTTTGAAAAGTTGTTTTTGTAGATATCATTTCTTTTTTTTAAATATATTGAACATAATTTAAATAATCTAAACATGAGAAATAATTTAAAAATACATTTTACTTTCAGTCATTGTTTAAAGGGTTAACTAGAAATACCAGTAGATTTTTCAATTAAATTAATTACACTCTTAAAAACAACATACTAAATGTGGCTTGTTATAATACTTGTTATCCTCCGTTAAAAAATATCACTGACTAATCCATTAAATGAATAAAAATGGAATATGTACATAGCGTGTCAGCGCTGCATTTGAAATCAAACGTGATATCACGCTCTTTTATTATTAGCACTAGCTGGCTTCGCCCGCTAGCGGGCCCCTAATTTACACCGGGGCCTCAATCCTTTTAAAACCTTGAATAAGATAAACCACGAACCTCCGACCTGGTTCCACGCTGCCTTCGGCACCGGATAATCCCTTAATTTGCACATCGAATTGTATAAACCTGTAAACAAACGAACTTCCGACACGGGTCCGACACTTCCGACACGGACAGCAGTCGTGCTGCGCACGCTCAAGTTCTATCTTCCACCACCAGGTAGCGCAATCTGTTCTATACGAACCTCGGGCACTGAAATCGTTAAGGCTAGATGTCGAGTCGAATGACCTATACCCCGTCGTGATCTAGCCCATAGAACCAGAGATAAGAAAGTGCCCCCTGCTGGTGAAAAAACGTACTAAAATCGGAAAGCTCTATAGATGTCGAGTGGAATGAGCCATACCCCGTCGTGATCCGACCCATAGAAACAGAGATAGGAAAGCGCCTACTGGTAGTGAAAGCTAATCGCGTTTGGGGGGCAAAGTGGGGGGATGAACACCGGAGATGCATAATCAGATTAGGCGGTCACAGACATTTCCAACGATGTATCACATGAGGGATATGTGCAAAATTCAGAAAATACCCCCCCCCCCCCCACACACACCTGCATAATTTGATTAAGCGTTCACAGACCTTTCCAACGATATATCACATGAGAGGTGTCGGCAAAATTTAGAAAAGTGTCCCCTTTGGGGGGGGGGGGGTTGAAAGCGGGAGGATGGACCCCGAAGATACATAATATGAATAAGCGGCCACAGGCCTTTCGAACAATATATCACATGAGTCGGGGGGGGCGCAAAATGTGGGGGTTTCACCTGTGGTACATAACATGAATAAGTGGTCACAGCCCTTTGTAACGATATGTGACATGACGGATATCGTTAAAATTTAGAAAAGTGTCCCCCCCCTTGTGTTGGCAAAACGCGCTCCGCCCCTCCCTATAATTTTTGACGCAGCTTTATTTTTAAAATTTATGTTATGTGTTATAAAATATCGTAAAGTTTCAAACAGATAGCCTTATTATACTTCCTAATTTTGTTCACGCTCCTCCCCATCCTCTCCCCGAACTGTGACGCGCCATTCTTTTTTATAATTTTTTTATCATGTGTTATAAACCATCTTAAAGTTTAAAACAGATCGCATTGGAATTTAATATATTTGCTGAAATTACTATTATATGTAGAATAATATAGAAATAAACCCTCCTTTAGATTGTAATTGAGATATAATGAACAATTTTTAATTTATGAAAGCTGATTTTTATTTATTTACTTATTTATCTATCTATTTATTTATTTTTTGTTTATTTATTTATTTTTTTTGCATTGCCCTGTGCATGTTTGGAATTTCTTAGCAATTTCTTAGATTTACATTATTTTATTCAATTAAACATTGTACTGTTACAATAAATTTAAATGGAAACTTCACTTCTAAAACAAAAATAATTAAACAACTGGATTTCATTAATTTATAGAAAAATGACGTGAAAGGTATTCCTGCGAACGAAATGCCTGTCCTTTACCGTTTTTTTTTTTTTTTTTTTTTTTTTAGAAATAAATGAATCACCTTTAATTCATTTCAAAAGTTTTGTTTACGTTTGGAAAGAAATTTTAAATGCCGATAACTCTTAATGTATACATTTTAGAAGGTACATCTTCCCTCAAAAACTAATTTATTTTTAAAGATCTTTCAAAAACGTATATTATATATTTAAAATATTTTTTAAAGCATAAACACTACGTCTGATTACTTTATTTTACAATATTTTAAGAACACGCATTTTATCAGACAATTAAATGCACTAAACAATCACGAGTGAAAAATTGACCTGGGCCAGGACTCGAACCTGGGACCTTACGCATACCGTGCCGCTGCTCTGCGACTGAGCCACCCAGATCGATACGCTTTACGGGAATTTCTCATACTTATTCATGTTGGAAACAGTCATCTGCCACAGTTTGCAGTCATATTTAATTGTTTGATAAAATGTGTGTTCTTATAATTATGAAGTTTTATTTAAAAAAAAAATATCTTCAGAAGAAAATGGCTGACTTGCAGATGAAATTTGATGTTGTTATAACTTGTAACTGATTTGTGCTGTTATAATACAGACTATCCTCCACTGGCGACCAGTTTGGTCTCCCTTAAATGTATGTTAAGCATTGTAACACGTTACTTTTATTCATAATTTAATTTTTTTCCTTAATCCTTCGCCAAACCGGATGATTCTAATAGACAAATCAAGAACTTTTGTGATCATGGTAGCATTTTGCATATTTTTTGTTGTTAGGTATTTCATCTTCCATGATAAAAACCGCTTAACCCACTTAAGCATTTGTCCTTCATGTCCGTTTGCTTATCAGTTGCAATATGTTCGCTAAGGCGGAGATTCTTAAACATATTAAGTAATTTTTCGTAATTGGGTCCATTGCCAATTGGCGTATTTTAGTTAATACGATTTGATGCAATGAAGTCTATTTTGTGAAAGTCTTTAATGATATCCACATTTACACTGAACCATATTGTTGCTAATATTTGTTTTTGTTTTTCGTTAACTTTGGCTGTAGACTCGATTGCGAAAGATTATAAAATCTATCATTATTCTCATCTAAAACGTCTTGAGTAATGTGCCATAATCGGGCTACATATTATTACACGTAATTTTCGAGTATAGTTTGGTGGAAAATTGAACTTTTGAAGGCCAGTTTTGATAATCGCATTCCCTTTAAACCATATTTTCTGTCAAGACTTTTTTCCCATGACGTACAATCTGATTAAAATTCGCGAACTTCCTTTTAGATGCCTAGTACGACTTTGTTTTTCTCTGCTCCCCTTTCTTGATATAGTTCGGGAGTTTTTATAATAGCGTAATTCTCTTATTTCTGCATGTCTGCTTAATGTCTACTGACTATTAAGATTCGTAACAGGTAAAATAAGCCGCGCCAACATTGGCACCTATAATTCTAATTACAGCAACCCGTTTTTTCTCTCTATATTGTAACTCTATAGTTAATATTACGTAGTAGAAATATAAAAGACTATTGAAGACGGTTCTATTGATATAGTAGATATAGATATGTATAGTATATTCATGGGTATATAATATGTGATTAGAATATATATATCTCATATTCATTCCGTTGGATATAACGTACCCCAAATAAAATTTCCATCGTAAATGTCTAATCTAAAAACCATCAATATGATTTTATGTGTTTAGTAAGTGTATACAAAAATAATTTTCTGCATTATTTTACTTTAATTCTATATTATTAACCATTTTTAATGATGGGTCCTTTTGGGTACAGTTGTCGCAGACGCATCGGGGTATCATTTTGGTGCCAAAATGGCGATTTTATGCCTGGCCAACCTGGCGTTTTAGGCTAGATTTTGGTTCGTATGGCAACCTGGTAGAGCAGATTCCGCATGCTTTATAATAAATTGAATATTGTGTGTTTTATAACAAATTAATGATTGTGTGTGTTTTTAAATAAAATTGTGTGTTTTTTTAAAATATAAAATGACTTATTTCATAATAAAATAAAAGTAACCTGCTGTTTTAGCAATCTCTAACAGGTGTCTGAAAATGGGATTTTCTCGCCAAGATGGCGCAAAACAAAAATCGCGCCAACACCGGAGCGTCTGTGACAGCTTTTCCAATTTAAAATGCATGCCGTTCACATTTTTCATTCAAAATAGAAAATAGATAAATAAAAAATAGGTACTTTTCCGTTATACGGACACCATGCCAAAATGTATGCTAATGCATAATGTATGTAAATGTATGTAAATGTATGCTTGGCGACAATGGTGTCCGTATAAAGGAAAAGTACCAAAAAATAATATCATAAATCAAAACATTTGATTTCAGAATCAAAGTATCGTTTCTAATTTGAACACGTGAAGAATAAAAGCTGGTATTGGCGATTTTAAAAATGATATTGGCGAGATTTGCACCCAAATAATATAAAAGTACTTAATGATGTTATGTATTTTATAAATGTATATTAAATTACTATTTGGAACGCGATTGGTCATTAACAATGGTAAATATGATTGGCAATTAACAATCATTTTAGGTGATCTCTCTTCCTGCCACGTATAATTCATAAATATCAAATTAACTGACAATTCGTTTCGAAATTTGATTCATTAAATATTATTACATGACTTGTATTTGTTTACATTCAACTTTGTCAAGAAGAAATTCCGAAAGAAGTTGAGTTGTAAAGCACTTCATCAAGCAGAATTATGGTAAACTTTGATGGTCTTACAGGTCCTGGTGCAAATTACTTTTTTGACACCAGGCAGCGCTCCAAAAAATCATTCATGGAAAACTTATTTTGCGAACGATTATCTCCATGGTTTAATGGTTTAATATTTTAAAACTTCACGACGAATGTATCTTTTTTTTTTTTGTTTACTTTCATGGATAGAGAATTTGAAATGCGAAGCTAATTTGAACTGAAGTTATTGCAGAATATACCTAATTGAACGTAAGTTATATTAATACTCAAATATTAATTTATTTTGAACGATCTTTCTAAAAATGTCACATTTATGAAGTTTTATTCGAAAAAATAATTTTGAATTAAAATGGACGCCTGGCATATGAAAAAGCGATACGGGCATCCCGGAATTGTTGATGACAGTCACATGACTTACGGTTTTATTATAGAGATGGTACATGGTCGTTGGCATGTTTTATCTCTGTTTTGGCATAATTTTTTAATCGCCAAGTTAATTAACAGTTTTTTGCTAATTAAGGATAGAAAATACTATTTTTTTACACTGAATTTTATAAAAGCACATAGATTACGTAATTACTTGTCCAAAAATGCAATCCTTTTTTTATTCTGCCGAATATTAAGGTCTGTGGGTTGTTTGAAAAAAAAAGTTTGACGAAGAAAAAAGTGATCATTTTAAGTAACTCGACGTTTTAAAAAAAAATCTATATCTCTGTTTATAAATCACTTATGAAAATGAGTTTGGTCTTAAATTGAAGAAATTCTTCATTAGATTCTTCTAGTTTTCGTTTTTTTTTTTCTGCGACGCTTGGTTTATTTGATATCTGATATTTTAATCTGGCATGTTTTGTCGATTTAACATTGCGAAGTTGATTCCTGTAAATAAGCAGTAGCGGTCTATTTCAGTTCTTGGCGTTGTTTGTGTGGCGTTTTTTTTTTTTAAGCTTGGCTTGGCAGAGCGACCGCCCTGCTTGATATTTACTGATACTTGATGGTAACTGATATTTTAGTTAATACGATTTGATGCAATGAAGTCTATTTTGTGAAAGTCTTTAATGATATCCACATTTACACTGAACCATATTGTTGCTAATATTTGTTTTTGTTTTTCGTTAACTTTGGCTGTAGACTCGATTGCGAAAGATTATAAAATCTATCATTATTCTCATCTAAAACGTCTTGAGTAATGTGCCATAATCGGGCTACATATTATTACACGTAATTTTCGAGTATAGTTTGGTGGAAAATTGAACTTTTGAAGGCCAGTTTTGATAATCGCATTCCCTTTAAACCATATTTTCTGTCAAGACTTTTTTCCCATGACGTACAATCTGATTAAAATTCGCGAACTTCCTTTTAGATGCCTAGTACGACTTTGTTTTTCTCTGCTCCCCTTTCTTGATATAGTTCGGGAGTTTTTATAATAGCGTAATTCTCTTATTTCGGCATGTCTGCTTAATGTCTACTGACTATTAAGATTCGTAACAGGTAAAATACGCCGCGCCAACATTGGCACCTATAATTCTAATTACAGCAACCCGTTTTTTCTCTCTATATTGTAACTCTATAGTTAATATTACGTAGTAGAAATATAAAAGACTATTGAAGACGGTTCTATTGATATAGTAGATATAGATATGTATAGTATATTCATGGGTATATAATATGTGATTAGAATATATATATCTCATATTCATTCCGTTGGATATAACGTACCCCAAATAAAATTTCCATCGTAAATGTCTAATCTAAAAACCATCAATATGATTTTATGTGTTTAGTAAGTGTATACAAAAATAATTTTCTGCATTATTTTACTTTAATTCTATATTATTAACCATTTTTAATGATGGGTCCTTTTGGGTACAGTTGTCGCAGACGCATCGGGGTATCATTTTGGTGCCAAAATGGCGATTTTATGCCTGGCCAACCTGGCGTTTTAGGCTAGATTTTGGTTCGTATGGCAACCTGGTAGAGCAGATTCCGCATGCTTTATAATAAATTGAATATTGTGTGTTTTATAACAAATTAATGATTGTGTGTGTTTTTAAATAAAATTGTGTGTTTTTTTAAAATATAAAATGACTTATTTCATAATAAAATAAAAGTAACCTGCTGTTTTAGCAATCTCTAACAGGTGTCTGAAAATGGGATTTTCTCGCCAAGATGGCGCAAAACAAAAATCGCGCCAACACCGGAGCGTCTGTGACAGCTTTTCCAATTTAAAATGCATGCCGTTCACATTTTTCATTCAAAATAGAAAATAGATAAATAAAAAATAGGTACTTTTCCGTTATACGGACACCATGCCAAAATGTATGCTAATGCATAATGTATGTAAATGTATGTAAATGTATGCTTGGCGACAATGGTGTCCGTATAAGGGAAAAGTACCAAAAAATAATATCATAAATCAAAACATTTGATTTCAGAATCAAAGTATCGTTTCTAATTTGAACACGTGAAGAATAAAAGCTGGTATTGGCGATTTTAAAAATGATATTGGCGAGATTTGCACCCAAATAACATAAAAGTACTTAATGATGTTATGTATTTTATAAATGTATATTAAATTACTATTTGGAACGCGATTGGTCATTAACAATGGTAAATATGATTGGCAATTAACAATCATTTTAGGTGATCTCTCTTCCTGCCACGTATAATTCATAAATATCAAATTAACTGACAATTCGTTTCGAAATGTGATTCATTAAATATTATTACATGACTTGTATTTGTTTACATTCAACTTTGTCAAGAAAAAATTCCGAAAGAAGTTGAGTTGTAAAGCACTTCATCAAGCAGAATTATGGTAAACTTTGATGGTCTTACAGGTCCTGGTGCAAATTACTTTTTTGACACCAGGCAGCGCTCCAAAAAATCATTCATGGAAAACTTATTTTGCGAACGATTATCTCCATGGTTTAATGGTTGACGAATGAATCTTTTTTTTTTTTTGTTTACTTTCATGGATAGAGAATTTGAAATGCGAAGCTAATTTGAACTGAAGTTATTGCAGAATATACCTAATTGAACGTAAGTCATCTCTCAAATATTAATTTATTTTGAACGATCTTTCTAAAAATGTCACATTTATGAAGTTTTATTCGAAAAAATAATTTTGAATTAAAATGGACGCCTGGCATATGAAAAAGCGATACGGGCATCCCGGAATTGTTGATGACAGTCACATGACTTACGGTTTTATTATAGAGATGGTACATGGTCGTTGGCATGTTTTATCTCTGTTTTGGCATAATTTTTTAATCGCCAAGTTAATTAACAGTTTTTTGCTAATTAAGGATAGAAAATACTATTTTTTTACACTGAATTTTATAAAAGCACATAGATTACGTAATTACTTGTCCAAAAATGCAATCCTTTTTTTATTCTGCCGAATATTAAGGTCTGTGGGTTGTTTGAAAAAAAAAGTTTGACGAAGAAAAAAGTGATCATTTTAAGTAACTCGACGTTTAAAAAAAAAATCTATATCTCTGTTTATAAATCACTTATGAAAATGAGTTTGGTCTTAAATTGAAGAAATTCTTCATTAGATTCTTCTAGTTTTCGTTTTTTTTTTCTGCGACGCTTGGTTTATTTGATATCTGATATTTTAATCTGGCATGTTTTGTCGATTTAACATTGCGAAGTTGATTCCTGTAAATAAGCAGTAGCGGTCTATTTCAGTTCTTGGCGTTGTTTGTGTGGCGTTTTTTTTTTTTTTTAAGCTTGGCTTGGCAGAGCGACCGCCCTGCTTGATTTGTCTTCTCGTGGCTAGGTGAAAGACGATTAGAGACAATATCCTGGTGTGACTGATGTGAAAGTCATCCTTAGTAAGATCCTTAGTAAAATATTAAAATCAACATTAAAATAAATGAGGGGGTTTTGTAACTATCTTTACAACAGCGACATGGCCAAAATTAAAGTATAATCAGAAAAACGTCTTTTTTTTCGTAATATGATAAAACTCATAAAATTTCTAAACATATTTAATCCGAAGATTAGAATGATCATCTTGAATAAAGGTCATATAATATGTTTAAATATCAAGTGTTGTGCGGAATTTTACTCACACACTGTTGTGAAGTGCGGGCATAGTCTTAATATATGAAGATATATTAATTTGTCTCCTCGTGGCGTTGTGAACACGAAAAGTGAATTGTATTGGGGTAATTGTATTGGGGTAATTGAACAGGGTATTGAACTGTACACAGACAATACCCTGAAAAGTGATGGATTTGAAAGTCATCCTTAAGGTATTTTCTTCTCAACTTTTTGAATTGTGTTAAATTAAAATAATTGATGGGCTTAATCTATATAAAATATTTAAAAAAAGAGAGAGGTTTTGTAAATATCTTTACAACACCGACATGATCAAACTGAAATTGTAATCAGAAGAACAAATGCCCTTTTAACGTAATGTGATATAGTATTCCTGAAATTTCTAAGCAAACCTAATCCGAAAATTAGAATGATGATCTTCAATAAAGGTAATAGAATATGTTTAAATATCAACCTGAATCACTTTAGAATAAATGTAAAGTTTTCTACATATTAAAACCCTTTCTCTTCCAGTGTATCCGCTAATGGATATATGCTCTTTAATTTCATCTATGAGAGAAGGGATTAAATAAGAAAACCACAAAGTTCAAGTGCAAATAGATTTCTAGAACAAAATTATTAAACTTAATAAATAATTTTCATTGTAAAATATTAGAGCTCATAATACAGTTTCATTGAATTTGGTAAAACATACTCCAATCTGAACAAGATCTAAACATAACAAGTTAGAAAATGGAGGGGATATACGCAAATAAACTTAAGTCATCATGATTAATTTTCTGAAGCACTGAGTGTTTCGATTCTCTTAATATATACTTACCAACATCACAGCATTTAGCAAAGTACTGTGTCAGATGGCAAATAGTTTTTGCCGGACACAACTTGGACCCTGCTCCCTTGCCACAGTAATAGTCTTTGCCAGTCTTTGGATCTACCACTGGAGGTTCTCCATCGCACGCTATGTCCACGTGATCTGAAAATGCAGCAAGTAAGAAAAGCAAAAATCGTATGTTAAACAAATATTATGGCACACATTCTATATCAGGACAAAAGTACTACACACATATACACATACAATATATTTTGATATACAAATTTTCCATGCATATTTTCTGGCAACATATTCCCTGTTTCATATACAATACACGAGCAACTTTTTCTATAGTTATACAATTTATTTAATATAAACAAGCCATGTATCTATTTTTATATACAGGAATAAATTGTATATAAAAGCAATAAAAAGGATATACATAAATAAAATGTTTATATAGATATAAATACATATATAAACAATAAGCATAACATTTCATCAGGTTTGTTTTCTTAGCTATCTATATTATTTAGCAAAAATATATCATTTTATGAAGCCCGAATTGCACAAACCTTTTAAAAAAACGCGAAGTCCCCTATACTGGAAAAGTACCTAAATATCTAACAAATTCGAACGCCTAGAGATAATAAACTTTATTAATTTCTGAAAGGTAGTTTTATAAGTTTTATATACAAATTGTCAACATGTTTTGGCTTAACAGAAGCCATTTTCAAGACAAATGAGAATATGCTAGAAAGTACGATCTATAAATGCAATGATTTTAAACGTCATCATTTACGTTGTTCGCATTCTCTCTCAAATTACTACCTGTATAAATGCTCTTCTAACATGCCTCTTATTACTGTTATATATATTTTTAGTAATGATAAACATAAATACTGTGCGTAAAAAAACATGAAACGCGTCCATACGTGCACAAAATTACAGCCCGCCAATTAAAAGGTTAAACGAAAGAATACTCGAAAGAAAAAAAAAACTTGAGTAATCTGGAAGAGAATGCGAACAACGTGAATGATGACTTTTAGAATCATTGCATTATAGATCGTGCATTTCTAGAATATTCTCATTTGCCTTGAAAATGGCTTCGGTGAAGCAGAGACATATAATCAGTTTATATATAAAACTCTTTTACCGTTTTATTTAACACCTATTAGCAATAATCATAATAGAAAAAAAAATCTCTCAAATTGAATTAAATTTACACAAGGAGATTCTAAAAGGTACATTATTAATTATTTTAGAGCATGTAAAACGAAGAAGGATTGAATAAAAACCAGTTGGTAATGACCAGATACCTGTCGCGAAACAAACATATAATCAATCTAACCAAACTTCGTAGAACTCGAGCTTAAAAACTGAAATTTGACACAATGCAAAGAAAGAAAAATTCGAAAAGGATTTGATAATCTGCTTAAAATTATCTTACCCTTCAAAGAGTGTAAATTAAGATAGTTATTTTGGTTTAAAAAGAAAAGAGGAGTGTTCTACATGTTTTTAGTTCCGACTTCTTAAATACATTGCTAGGATAAGTTGAGTTACTGATAGCTTCTAAGTCATTAGTGAAATGAAAATGTTTTGATTGAGGTAATTAATTTGATTTCAAACAAGATAATTTAATTTGCTCAAACCTAATCTCGAAAAATAAAAGAAAAACTGTTGCTAATTTTATTTAAAAAAAAAAGAAAAGAAAGAAAACCGAAAGAGAAAGAAAAGTAAAAGAGTTTTGATGAGAGATAATATTATAAAACGAAAATGTTTAATTTAAACATGATTAGCAATGTTCGTAATGCTTAAAAAATTATTCAAGGTGCAAGATTGCTATTGTAGCAAAATTTGGCAATTTATCTTTTTTTTGGATTTTACTTTTGACCCCAAACAATTTGATTTTAAGCCAAAAGGTGTTTTTTTTTTTTTGTTGCAGAAAGAATTGAAATGGCTATACATCAGGAAAAATAAAAGAAAAAACTGTTACTAATGTTATTTAAAAAAAGAAAGAAAAGAAAAACAGTCTTGATGAGAGATTTTAAGCCAAAAGGTGTTTTTTCAAGTGTACGACAGCATTTTTGCAGTATATTTTTTTTGGTACTTTTCGGTTAGCCGGGCGCCAGTGATAGATATATACAAGTATATATACACACACATATATATACACATATATCTACACATATACATATATATAAATACATATATATACACTTATATGTATGAATATATACATATATATTCATGATTAGCCTTCTGAAACATATATATATATATATATATATATATATATATATACATATATATTTATATATGTACATATATCGCTGGCGCCCGGCTAACCGAAATGTACCTTTTTTTATTCAAATGCAAACTATATTAATGGCAATATACTTCTATTTCATATATGAAATTTCGTTCCGGCTTCTGATAACTCGAGTTCTGCAGAATGGATTTTCGTAGAACTTAAACTGTAAGATAATTTTTCAGGAAAGGTTTTATTGTATAATATATCATTTTACGTAGCTTAATTATACAGTTCTTATGAGAAGTTCTACAATCAGATCAATCCGATTATAAAAGATTAGCCTTTTTAAAAGATTTTGCCGAATGGATTTCGATGGAACCTACACTGTAAAAACAAACTCCTATGAAAAAACGGAAAAGGTACTGGCAGCAGAGTTGCCGTAACTTTTCCGTTTTTTCCCAGGACTTCACTTTTGTGGGTTTTTTCCGTTTTCAAAACTGAGAAGTTCCGTTTTCGAAACTGAAAAGTTCCGTTTTAGTAACTGAAATGTTTTGCTTTAGAAACTGAAATTTTCAGTTTTAGGATTGAATGTTCTGTTTTAGAAACTGACATTTTCAGTTTTACAAAACTGATATTTTCAGTGTTTATTATCTGTTCGATATTTCTCCCATAAAGGGGAACGTGAGATCTGAAATTCTCCACACTTATGTTAAACCTAATCAGTGGCGGTTATAATTTTTTTTTTTTTTTTTTTTTAGGAATTAAATATTTTTAACCTTTTTTTTTTTTTTTCTTTGTACTCTACTTAAAGGATGTCTCTTTTGTAGTGGTCAAAATATTTCTGAAATATACATTTTATTTATAATTTTAGGTGTTAAAATCCTAGCAAAACCAAGTAATATTTTAAAACTTCAAATAAAATTAAATGTATATTTTAGAAATATTTTGACAACAAAAAGAAAAGAGACATTCTGTAAGAATTGTACACAGAAAAAATAAGTTAAAATTGTTAATTTCTTAGGAGATATTATTAGGAGACTTATACTTAATATACAAAATTTTATAAAAGGCAATAAATGTGATTTAATTTAGAAATGAAAAAAAAAATCTTTATTAAAGAATTAAACATATTTATATGAAAAAATCTGAAGCTTAATTATAACAATATTGCAAGTTTTCCATAAAGTATGCTAAAATTTGCAATTTTAATTATTATTTAAAATAGCATTCAAACCCTGGAGCTAAATACTTTAACATGACTAAAATTTGATGATCTAGAAATAAAAATCAGGGGTCTGTCCAGATTTTTCTCGCAATGTCCTGTTTTTATGAAATTGTAGAGTTTTTTTTTTTTTTTTGTCAAAATTCTAGTTATAATTTTGTAAATTTTGAAATTATCGTTAAAGGTTCCTGTATATCCTTTACACATGAAAAAGCTAAGTAATATGTTCTGTGATCAGTTCAGTTGTTTTGTGGCAGATCAGATTTTATTTTTAAATGATTAAACTTGTGAAAGTTTCTGTTTGGAGGTGGAAAAATTTTGTGAAAAGTCCTTTTAAGTATCCAAAATTTTCCTAAACTAATATCTGAAAATACAGAAAAAGAATGTACTAAAAAAATACATGTGTGAGAAATTTTTAAAGAAAAAAGAAAAAATATGTAATCGCAGCATTTTAATATATATATATAATTGTTTTTCAAAGATATCCATAGCTTTCATTTCCTAACAGTATAACTGTAAAATTTTTAGCACTTGTTATCCTAATAATATTATAAATCTGATTGTGTGCAAATGTTAGGCTGAAGCCAGCGTCAAAATGAAGCATTTAATTATCCTGTATATTTGCATATAAGTTGATTATAACCCTCAAATGAATATAGGCTGATTTTTGTTTATTTTATTTCAATATTTTTCTTAAAAATTAAAAATTTCATTATTTTCATACAGAATAAATGGACATTTTTTCGTATATTTTAAAATGGTTGGTTGGTTTGGTTGTTTTGGCCCAAAGGGCCCGGTTTTGCAGCTTTTTTTAAAATGGTTAAATTTATTTTACCGTTGCTAATACTTTATCGTTGCCAATATAAAATAAAACCCCTGGGTAACAATTTTTAATCAACAATTTATTTTCAAGTGAAAATTTTCAACGTGAAAAATGAAAAGGAAATGAATTATTTAAGAATTAAACAGAATATGAAATGATGTCATATTAGAAATAAAACGTGCGTTTTCAAATATTTGATAATAATACAAAGTGCACAAATACGAGTAAGTATGGAAAGCAAGCGAATATGATGTCATATATAGAAAAATAAAACAGATTTGTTTTGATGTTGAAATAAAATGATCTTGGATTATCAAATTATTTGTGATTAATTTCTCTTTTTTTTTTCTTTTTCTTTTCACATGAAAGGAATTATTTTAAATGTACGTAATATATGTATTTTAAATGTATGTGTTGTAAATTAAAGTTCTGTGTTTTAAATGAAATGAGTGAAAGATTTATATTTTTAATGAATTCAATACGAATGATGGGATAGGTTGGCGATTTATCGTCTGCACACGGATAACATAAAGATACCATATTTTTAAAAGTAATTTTTTAAAAGTAATATTTTAAAAAGTAATATATATATATATATATATATATATATATATTGGATGGCAAATGTCAATGATATGCATCGCAAAATTATCTGTATCGAAAATCAGAAAATCTTAATAAAAATAACTATATTTTTTAAAAGAAAGTTGCTTTTCTCATAAAAGCTAAAGATTTAATTTGATTGTGTCGAAATAACAGCATTTTTCCTCTATCATTTTCCCACAATCGAAACACATTTGTAAATCGTCATTTCGAACCGGAATTTAATTTTACATTTCTTTTAGTTTTAAAATAAAAAAAAACTTTGTTGTCTTTTTTAAATATAGCTTTTTTTAAAGTTGTTTCATCATAGATTTTTGTAAAGTCTTGTAGGATAAGAAAAATTGCATAGATTTTAAAACAATGTTTAAGTAAAATTACAACATTTTTTAAACTTAAAAAACAACAATGTTATCGAAAAGAAAATCGATTTTACCAACAAATTCGCGTAATGCAAAAGCAAAGAAGAAATCAAAAAGTAATGAATCTTTTCTTCCAGCCGAATTGTGTAAACTTGAACAAGCCGATCGTGCCAATTCATAACATTATAAACGTGAAAGCGCGTTCTATATAGTAGAATTTTTTTTACATATAGGTAGAAAACTTCCGAGAATAGGAAGGTTAGAGGTCTGTAATTAAGTCCATAGTCAATTTGCTTTTTTTTTTTTTTTTATCAAGTGAAATTTGGCGCAAAATTAAATATATTGTTGTAACCAGATTTGTTTTTTGCGTGGTAAACACTTAATGGTATTTTAGATGATCATTTCCCCGCTCACCTTTGATGCCAACTATGACTGTAAAACATATTAAAAACTATTAGCCGATAATTTTCTAATTTTCTTATTGCTTCATGATGGTTCATACTTTAAACCTGAATCGGTCATGCCATTATCGTTCAATTTTTATTCCTAATCCTAACCCTAATCGTATCCTATCCTAATCCTGATAATAACTTTAAAGAATATTCTTCGACACGAATATGTAAATTAAATCAATATCCATAAATGGAATGAATGGAAAATAGAATAAATAGAAATGGCAAAATAAAATAACAAGAAAGTACATTTATTCGACACCTAACCCTAGAGAAAGCGTAAAAAATTTCAAGCGCATGAAATAAATCAAAATAATCCTATATATACTAACAAAAATATGTAAATTTAGATCATCAGATTTGTGTCGTCGGTATTTATTTGCTTATAGTGTTCTTGACGCGATAGAGAAAATATCGAGGTTAAATTGAGCAGAATTTAAAGTACTTTCTAGCAACCTTTATTTACATTTTAGAATCGCATCAGATTGTTATATCTTTGTGAAATATCTATCAATGTATAAAATCCACAAGCAGTTTGTTCACTATTTACACCACTTAGTGTGAAGCATTTAATTTAATATATACATAAACAAGATAATGTAGTAAGACATATATAACATATGTCTATGCAAACAAACAATATAATAATGCTCATTTAGCAATGCACACATATACAAATTGTACACCAAATACCACCTAAAATGCACTGTTGTATAGAAGAATTCTGCCAGTGTTGTTTTTCGTTTTACGAAGAGGAATTCCTCGATTTTCACGATTTTACTGGGTCCTCCTTTTTTCATTAGTTGCAGTTTCATTTTCGCGATTGTATATATTATTTGGCATAAAATTTCACTTTTTTAAGACTGGGTTATGTCAAGGCCCCTATAGCAAAGAAATACCGTATGGTCTCCTATAAAATGTGATAAAGCTTTGGTTAATTATATATGTTGTTAATTATCAAGTGAAATGTTTTGCTAAATTAATGCATTTATTCTTTTTTTAATGTTACGTGAACGAAGTCACGGGTAACAGCTAGTTAATATATATTTTTCAATTCCCCCTCCCCCCTCCCCGCACTGTTTATATATTTTATTTTTTTCTTATTTCATACTGAGACGTATTTTAAAGACTTGGGGCACTAAGAGTTATCTCTTATTTATTTATATCATTGTTTTAATATCATTAGTATGTATAATCAATTCTGTTATACATATGTAAGATAGAAATCTCGTTTTTTGAAGACAAAAATTGGACTCATTTGCCTAGAGAGAGAATGAAAATGTATTTCAGTAAATCATAAAAGAAAAATTTTACTTGTTTTTTAGCTTTTAATTCGTTTATCCGTTAGTTTGTATTCGAAAATACTTGCTAATTTAAATCATATATATATATATATTTATATATGTTAAATTATTTTCTTTATCTATTTAAAGTTTTTGTTTATTCAATGTAGTCATTATCCCCCCCCCCCCACCCTTACGCGGATGTAAACACTTTCTGGTATTTATTTAAACCATCAAATATAATTAATTAATAACGAGGCCTTATTGTACTCAAATTGTTCATATCGAAACTATTTTTATAAAAAAAAAAAAAATTAAAAAAATGCTACAATAATTTTACAAGTCAACCTATAACTCTATAAATATTGCTAGGTGCTATTGAAAAATAAATGTGAGAAAAAGAAAAAAAAATAACACTTCCAAGATCAAACAACCATCAGCATTCTCAATCATAAAGAGAATAAATAGTAATAATAATAATAATTTGCTCCCATAAAATCAACTTTAAAGTTAAGAGTAAAAAAAAATAAAAAATAAATGAAACAGTGCATCCAGATTACTCATAGTAAATTATTAGAAACTGTTAGAAAGTAAAATAATTATATGATTTAAAAAGTATATTCGAATACAAACGCATAAACTGGAATTTTGAAAAATATATAATAACGAAATAAAGCATAGCTAAAGAACGGGTATCTTGTTTTCCTTTTTAAATCTGCATGAATAAAGATTATCTTAGACACATATTACACATAAATTAATAACAAAGTCCGGTGAGGAAATAGTGAGTTGAAGTAAAATAATAATCAGATAAAATGCGAAATCATCCTTTTTTTTATGACTTGAGACAAAATACTTATTCTAGGCAAATGATTGAAAGCTATTGTCGTAATATACACGTGGTTTAAAAACTAAATTTATATCTTACAAACATATAAAGAAATTATACATATAATGTTATTAAAACAATGATATAAAAAACAAAGATAAAACTTACTTTTATTCTGTAAAATATGTCTACATCCAAAGTTGTACTTATTATTACAATTGTAAATTCTAAAAAGCACGTGCTATCAGGTCAACGATAAACCAGAAGTTACTTCGGACTACCGTATCGGCCATACTGCCTCTTCCGGAGTTCTATAGGGGGTGTTGACACAGGACACATACTGACAAACTAATATATCCTCCAATCAGCGTCGGAATAGAACGTGTCTCTCCGGAAAAGTTCCGTTCTCCGAGACTTTACTGACGCCTACGAAAACTTTCAGTTATATCTCTAGCAGTAAATTGAAAATTTCCGTTAATTCCAGGAAAAGTTACACTTTTTACCCAAAACGGAATTTTTCAGGTAAAAAAAGGAAAATTCACAGAATAACACCTGTTAATTTCAGGACATATTTTTACAGTGTACACTGTTAGATAATTTTCTTGGGAAAGTTTTATTATACAGGGTCATTCATAATTCCCTCCGGGGTTTCGAAACGTTATAGTAAAAAAACGAAGACGAATATGAAAAAAAGAAACATATGAAATTATTCCGAAACTATTCAAGTTTTACTTACATACATTACAGGTGTTCTATGTGTGAACCTTTGGTCACACGGCATACATCCATGCGATAGTCCAGTTCCTGCCATACTCCGTTTCTTTAAATCTGAATCAGTGGTGTCAGTTCAACGGGCCTTTCGTAATAAATATCGAAAACAGGGACCAACTGACAAAACAATTCATGTGTGGTACCGGAAATTTAAAGAAACGGAGTATGGCAGGAACTGGACTATCGCATGGATGTATGCCGTGTGACCAAGGGTTCACACATAGAACACCTGTAATGTATTTAAGTAACACTTGAATAGTTTCGGAATAATTTCATATGTTTCTTTTTTTCATATTCGTCTTCGTTTTTTTACTATAACGTTTCGAAATCCCGGAGGGAATTATGAATGACCCTGTATAACATATCATTCTACGTTGCTTAGAATTATAGGGGGAAATTCGAAAATCGGGTGACCATTTTTTTATCAAATATTAGCCTTTTCAAGATTTGATTCTGATTATGAAAGATAAGCCTTCTGAAAAGTTCTACTAGACGGATTTTGATGAGAATTATATTGTTAGTTAGTTAGATGCTATTTCAGGAATGGTTATAGTGTACTACATATTGTTTTACGTTGCTTAGTCAAACAGTTATGTGTGAAGGTTTTATAGTCAGGTGAACCCGATTCCGAAAGATTAGCCTTTTTGAAAGTTTTTACTGGGCGTATTTTTTGCGACTTGCATTGTTAAGTAAATAATTTGTAAGGATGGTTTTAGTATATTTCATATCGTTCTGTTAGTTTTAGAATTATGTGGAAAAGTTCTATAATCAGATGAAGCCGATTCTCAAGGATTAGCGTTTATAAAAACTTCTACTGAATGGATTTTGTAAGTTAATTTGTTTGCATTGTTAGTTCGATAATTTTTAGTGATAGTTTTATCATTCTTTAGCAAATCCTAACTGTAAATGACCAAATAAGAGTTGGTCCTTACCAGCTAAAATTATGACTGCACATTAGAAAATATAATATCGGAATGACGTCATTTTTCAGTAATGTGGAAGGACATTCCAGGTAAATATACAGATTGCTTTCAAATACAAGGTCAAATTAAACGATATATTTCGTTTCATTCAAGGTTCATTTGTAGAAACCGACCAGCGCAGCTTGCTAGTACAGAATAAAGTTAAGATTTTTTGGTTTAGCGTCTGTCTTTCAATATAAGCAATAATACAACCTAAATCATGCAGAACGCATATATTAAGGACATTTTTAAACATTAAGAACATGTTTGCTTTCAATCAAACATATTGTACTAGTTTTTAAAATTGCGTTCAATACGCATTAAAATTACTCTGTGGACAGCTGAATACGAACATAACGAAAATGGAATTTTATTTTTAAAACTATCCATATATAGTGATTATTTTCGTGAGAGAGACAACAGGAAGATAATATGCTCTTTAACGTATTAAAGTTCCAACGCTATAACAGCGATTTTATTACTTATTGTATCTGTGAAAGTGTAACTTCACTATAATGTGCACGAAAAAATGAATTCATAAATAATATGTGTTCAAATTCATTTTAAGGATATATTTTCTTTGCTTACAACAGTGAAGAAACTATAGGTGCACATATAGAAAATACTCTGACATCAATGTCTATACGAACATGGTACTTTTTAGCATTAAATTAATTACCTCATGGATGTTTTCTGTATGTCTTAAAGAAGCTACTTAGGATAGTTATGAAACGCGCACACAAAACTTGGATATTTTTTTTTGCATTGTGTTTAAAGTGCAGGGGGGTAAACATGGGCAAAGTCAGGAGGTCTTTGTAATGTTTTAGTGGGGGATAATTTAGAGCTTGTCTTTTCTCTTTGCTTAATGATATAGATATATAGACAGAAGTAAAGCGCAAGCCCCTCCACCCCTCGATGTTATAAAACGTTTGATTACAAAGTTTTAAGTATAATATTGATGAAACATTATAAAGTCTAGAGGGGGAGGGTAGGGTTAAGTGGGCTCATCCCACTCTGTCCCCGTCTGGTTACGGCCCTGTTAAAGCGTTTCCTACCCCGTTTCCCTGTTAAAGCGTTTCCTACCCTGTTTCCCTGTTAAAGCGTTTCCAATCATTGTTTACGGCGAACTTCATTCATTATAGAGTCACTCTTTTTGGAACATCCCGCATTTTTGTTCATGTAAAATATTTCCTATTTTTTGTTTTATAGTGATAAATAATAACTTTAACAATTCTACTACCACGTGTTACCACGTATTACTGTTAACACAACTTTCCAAACAACACATATTAGAGATTCTATTTTATTATCTACGCAATTTAGAAACTTTCACTTAATTATTTTTCTTTTTGATTTGGTTTGAAAAGTTTCTGTATTGATTTTTTCCAATCATTTCTTTCTAAAGTTGGTACGTGATATTCTTATGGGATTATTGAGGGTAATCAAATTTCATCCCGCTCATATATTAATTGATTTTATAAAGTAAGACGAAATCAAATTAATATTAAAACTATTGCTGTTATTTTTACTGGCATTCCGAAAGTATAAAGAAAGTATTATTATTTTTTTTAAATGTCATATCCCCATTTTTCTCACACTGAAAATGTTTATAAAGATTTTATGGCATTAAAAAAATGTGAAACTAGTTGGTGTCTCTAAAAACTATGAATAACTATTTTTTATTGACGTAATTTCACTTTTTCCCCTTTTTCCTAATATCTAGGACCAAATAACTACAAATAAGCTTTATAAATACGTATTTAATTAATTTATATTATTGATAGTCACGTCGTTAAAATCAATGAAAATAAATTTTTCTTCTTTAAACCAATATATAATATATTTTTACACGCAGAAAGAAACCTAGAAAATAGAGATATAATTGATTTTTACAACAGTAAAAATGAAGACAAATCCAGTTTTGAAAAGCTCTTAAAACATTCTAAATTATAAGAAATTTTTTAATTTATATAGTTTAGATTTCCCCATTTGTTAGTGTGGAATTTTAATGTCAGATTATTGATTAGAACTACATTTTTTAAAACAGAGATGCGTGTGATTTTGAGTTAAATTATAAAAACAAAAAAAGCTTCAATTATACTATATAATTTAAAATTTTATAGGATTTTATATAGTACTGCGGGATTTTATTTACTATAACGTTATTTAATATAAACACTTGCAAATGTTTATAAATAAAAATTTGAGTTTTTTCTGCATGGTAGGTAAAAGTGTTATTTACTTGAATATAACATTGCTTTAATTTCCTTTATGAGATTGATATAGCTTTAATCATTAATAATTATTCCTAGAAATAACTATATTAAACTTAATAATATCACGATGTATTTGTTAGGGGTTGTTTAATTCCCATAAGTTTGATTAAATGAAAATAGTTTCATATTTGTATGAGTGTATATCCGGAGCAGGGGTCAGAAGTAGTGCGCTACAAGTAGCGAAACTACTGTAGTCGCTACTTTTTGCAATAGTTTGTAGTGTAGTGCGCTATATTTTGAACAATGTAGTGTAGTGAGTAGTACGATAAAAAAAAAAAAAAAAACACAGTAGTTTGTAGCGAGAACCGACGATACTTTTAACGCTATTTCAGGGGGGGGGGAAAAGTGCCATTCTGTAAATCCCGTTGTCGAAATTGCATCTTTTGTGCAGAATTTGTTCTGCTAAACAATTTCCGAATCGCAGTGACTCAGCTTTCTCAAATCACAAATCTCAGCTGCAGTGTATAGTGTGATCGCATCGCGTGAAGTCATAGATTTTCCCCATTGACACTTGCTGCTGAAATCAAGTACTAGACCACCAAAAGAGTTAATTTTCTTGTTGGCAACACTTGTTTATTTATTCGTTACTAAGTCTTTATGTTTTAACGCCGGGTTTCTTATTATTCGGAATTGCTTTATTTACAGGTTTATTTGATGTTTGCATTTGGGGTTGTTTTTCTGCAATTTTCTGGATTATAATATCTTTCTTAATTTTGCTACGAAATTTATTGTGTTTATAAACTAACGTTTTGGAGACAAACACAAAACATTTTCTTGTATGTTATCTTTCTTAATTTTTAATGCCCCCAGTTATGTCGCATTTATTTAATTGTATCCTGGCAGACACGATATAACGAGGGGTCACTTTATTATTTAATCTGCGTTTCCAATTACTGGTGTAAATTGAACACTTTGACAAAATTTGAATGTAGCGAAGTAGTGACTATTTTTGAAAAGTAGTTTGTAGTCGCTATTTTTTAAAACAAGTAGTTGTAGTTGTAGTTAACTACATTTTCGACAAAGTAGTTGCAGCTGTAGTTCGCTACAATAAAAAAGTAGTTTTTCCAACCCCTGATCCGGAGTGAGAAGCGGTTATCTTGCTTTATTTTTTTCTCACTTTCCTTCAATTTGGTAACCTGATAACCTTAGTTGGAAGAAACTATAGATGTTAGCAAAAATGACTCGAATATTGGTTTTTTAACTAACTAATTTGAATTAGTTTTGGTAAAAATTTTATAAGAATAATTGATTTCTTTACTTTCATTTCGTAGTTAACATTACTTTGACCAAATCTAAAATGGTTTGAACATCGAAACCATGCGATTTTATTTTATTATAACAATATGTCAGACCTAACAGACTACGGGATTTATTTGATCACTGGAAAATTATTGGAGCGCGATTATTTGGCGCTCACATGATTCTTATTTCTAAATACATAGGAAGGTTAAAATAAATTTCTTATGTGCAAACCCTGCGTATTATTTGCAGGGAAAAGTAGCTGTGGGCCAAATAAAACTAGTTGTTAAGAGCCACCGTAATACTTAACCCATGCGTAATATAATATGATATGCATAATATAAAATATGAAAAATAAAACATGTGTAAACCATTTATAAAATGCATTGCAATTCGAATAAAATCCTGGCTTGATGACGTCATAAACTTTAAATGCTGTATTACTGAATTGCGTAAAAGAAACATCCTTATAACAACAAAATTGCTAATCCTATTAACTAACGGTTTACTACGTCGGATTAAGCATATAATTTCCAATTATAATATATATTTGAATTGAAATTTGAATGAAATACAGGGTCATGAAAAATCGAAGTAAATATATATATTAAAAATATGATTACAAATACCTCGGCAACTAATTATCCGATCGACTTCATTCTTTATACAAAATTTATGTTTTTTTCATTTTCTTTTATATTTACTCCTTAAAATAAACACTTTCGAAAAATTTTATGTACCTTCTATCAGAACGAATATTTCGAGAGTCCGAAAAAATAGTTCCGAATAATCGAGGTTACTGAAATTCAATATGCTTCTTCCCATTAATACATACTAAGTACATACCAAATTTCGAGTCTCTATCTCAATTTGTTCGGGAGATAGATAGAGCGTTTACAGACACACACACAGACAAACGGACGGCAAATTTTTTTTCTAAAAATATGTTCTTTTGAATCTCCAGTGTCTGAAACGTGTAAATCCCTCGTTTTTTTTCGATTTTCAAAACGATTACAATATTTACCCTATACTACGTATGATGGGTGAGTAATAAATGCCAGAAATCGATGAATGCCAGAATGTAAAATCCCAATCAAATTACTTCAGAATGAAATAATTGCTTAACTCTTTCGGGACTAAAGAGATTTAAAAGTACCGGTCAATTTAAATTGATTTTCTTTTGTCTTAACAATTGTTTTTCTTGTTATCTGGATGCAGTAATCGTAGTAACATGTCTATATACATACTTTTTTATCACTTCATTTATGTTTCAGCACTTAGTAATAAAACAAAAATAAAACGTTTGTTTAAAATTATTTGCAGCGTTGGTGATTATTTTATTTTAAACATACGTTTCATTCTTTAAATTTAAAATAGATGCTACTTTTCCAAACCAAACAGTATTGATAAAAAAAATTAAAACACTGGAAAGTTGTTAAGTCTATTTAATATTGTTGTAATTTAACATTTTGCAAACGTCTTCAAAAATTCTTCCTTAATCTATTGTCATATATATAGAACGCAAAATAACTATATTCGTTAGATTTCTTTAATGACATATTCGTTAAATTTTGACGAATCTTAATTTGGATAGCTACTTTTACATTTTTAAACCTAAAAGTAATCCCCCCTCCCCTCACCAAAAAAAAAGGTCTTGAAAGTGTTAAAGTAATCTATCTACAAAAAAGTCGATCGACATACTTAAAGGTAGCGTTTTTGGAAAAGCTGTTATTCACTAAGTGTTTGAAATATTTTATCCAGTACCTGTATTTAAGTGAATTCTTTATTCTTTAACTTATTAGACCTTATTACATTATATAACTTGTTGATAGACTTTAACATATTCGATTTATTTAATTTGATGCCATTAAATATGTCCAAAGTTCATTTCATTTTTATAACGATAAATAATGTGCTCCACAACAACAAATTAAATTTCACAGTACACTGTAGAAGAAATTCCGTATATATACGGGGATTTTATGTGAATTTTCTGTTTTATTTTTAGTGGAAAACGTACATTTTCTCGGAATAAATGGAAAATTTCCTTCTACTCCTTCTCTTTGAGTGTCAAAGTGTTCCTCTCAAATGTTCCTCTTAAGACAAACATACGAAAATGTTCCTTTTCAATTGAAAGAAAACTGAAAATATCCAGTTAAATTTCCGTAATGGATATTTTGGCCTATAACCAAGTCGTTGGATGTGGCCAGGTGGTGGAGGGGACAGAGCATTCATCCTGTAATGGAGTGTACGGAAGTTTGAATCCTGAGGAAGGCAAGACGATAAAAAGCACGTGTGATAAACTGCAATATAAATACCTGTTCCGTATAAATGTGCATCAGTATATATAATTATTGTATAAATTGTTTTTTAATTCTGCATTTATCCAGAGCATGAAATAGCGGAAAATTTCCATCTTGAAAACGGAGAAATACCGAAATGAAAATTCCATGATAAAACGGAGACTTTTGAAGGCCACTTTGCTGCCAGTGCATTTTCCGTTTTTTTCATGGAGTTTTTTTTACTGTGTCAATATGTACAGATTAACTTACCGACGCACACTTCTCTAGGTGAAATATCTATCCGTTTTTGTATCAGGCAAGACTCTTCTCTCATTCGACACTCGTTGTCGTACATCCGGCCGTCCGATCCGCAGACGGGCTCCTTGATGGCCGGACAGTGGAATGTGCATACGCAGAAGGGATGTCCCTCGGAGTTGAAGTCGCACACCCCTCCGAATTTGCATTGTTTGTCTTGGCAACTGCTGATTTTTCGTTCTTTCAGTGCTGGCAAATCTTCTAAAATTAAATTTAAAAAAATCAAGATCTGTCTTTATAGTTATATAGTTTTATTGAGAATGGATAAAATAGAATTTGTTTTAAGCACCGTTTGTTTTAAACACCAGTGACACTCCGGGAGCGCGGAATTTGTCCGAGTGTTTGCTAAGTAGAGGGGCACTCTATTTTGGAGTGTCCGTTATTATGGTTTTATTGTACAATAAAATGTTCATAGCGGATACTCCCGAATAGCGGACATCTCTGTTTAGAGGACACCTCTGTTTAGAGGGCACTCTTTCTGATCCCTATAACATATAAATTTATACACGTTTACCTGTGAATATCAGACACCTCCGAATAGCGGACAAATTTCACGCTCCGAAGGTTTCCGCTATACTAAGAGGTTTTACTAATTATATGTGACTGTTCTAATGTTCTGGTAGATGTACTCAATAACTTTAACAGAATTTCGAATAGAAATGAAGTCAAACATTATTTCTTCGTCATTTTTGCAAATTTATTGAGCTGAATATTATATATTTTCTACCATTTTCGTTTGACAACTATCATTAGCATTAGTACAGTGAATTTGCGGTCCAAGGATTCCAAATGGTTTAAAACCCTTGCATTATATATTATCCTATAGGGTACTGTATTTTAAGGAGTAAAAAGTTTACCTTCAGAATCTATAGCTTCTGCAACATCCTCGCAGGGTCCATAGAATTGCACGGATAGTTCTCTTCCCTTATGGCATCCAGCCCGTTTCATCTCGCACTCGTTCTTGTACGTTTGACCATCGCTCGAACAGACAAACTCGAAACCAACGGGACAATCTGCCGGACACACACATCGCCCACTCTCGCATCGGGCTCCGTGTTTGCAGTGGACACGTTCACATGCGTCTGAAAGTTGAATGTTTGAAATATTAAGGGGTTACATATGTTCTCGACGGTGAAAAATTGACATATTGAGGAATTTCGTTTTAGCAAGGGAGTAAAATTAATTGAAAAACTAATAATTTCATTTTGTTTTTTATTGCTTAAAGTATTTAATGTTACATAATCACATAATAACATAATATCTATTATACATTTTCAATCCGGCCTCGATGAAATGTCACATAATCACATAATATATCCATAATATATCTTGAAAATGGCACCGTATATGAGCGCTGAAACATATGTCGATCATTAAAAGGTTTTTATAAGCCTTTTGTGATCCTCTTTGTATCACTTAAGCATTTTACCTGTATTTAATTTTGTTAAATTTGGTTACATATTACGTCGGAAACCTTCGGCCGTGTTGACCTATACTAAAATATCTGAACTCGATGGGCAGCATCCTAACTTCCTGTCTAAACAAAAAAAAAATATTAAAATCTCAGTTTCTCAATTAAAAACTTCAGCTATGATAAATCATACTGATTGAAACTATGTTCACCTTGTACTATAAATACTAATTAAGAACAGCATAAATGTCCAAAAAACATATACGTACCATTTTTATAAAATACTTTACTGAAGGTGTTTTTATATACAAAACTGTATTTCTACATAGATAACCGAGCGCTTTCGAGCAAACTTTTGCTCATCTTCCGGGTTACAAATCAAAACGCAAGTATACAAAAGACAAATAGCGAAAAACTAGTAAGAACATCGTTCACTGCTGGAGAATAGAACAAACCATTAAAACAAGTCAACATGGTTGGGAGGCGCTTTGAGGGGTATGATAATCCTATTTCGTCTTGAACAATTCCTAAGAATCTATACCATAATTTGAGAATATTGTAGGATAATGAATCATTGCATGTTTTATCTTTTTTAGTTAAAATTTCTATGGATTCATTAATTATTGCTTGATAAAAGGTTGATGTATGCTTAATTATTTTAGCTTGATCAAAATGTATTTTGACTGATTCTTCTTGTTTTAATCTTGAAAATGCTGTTTTAGTTCTATTGAATTTTATATCAGAAATATGCCCTTTTAAACGAATTTTAAACTTTCGTAAGGTCATACTTATATATTCTTTAACTTTATAACATTTCTTATCATTTTCTTTTATTTCCAAAGTGACTTGAATTCTATAGATTCTTGATAATTCTACCATCGGTACAGGATCAATCTTTTTATGTAATAACGTTTTCAATTTTACAGGAGGGGATTCTATCAAATTTATATGATATTTCTTTAAATTACATTTCAATTTCTCAAAAAGTTCAGGAATATACTCAAATTTGTAAAATTTAGTAGGCTTTTTTGGAAATTCTTGTTTTTTGTTATTCTGATATTTATATTGATAAATTAATTTATTGATTAACCTCTCAAAAAAACCATTCTTCTTTGCTATAATTTTAATTTTGTCAAGTGCATCATATACTGATAGTTATTAATGATGAACTTGACAAAATAAAAATTATAGCAAAGGAAAATGATTTTTCAGAGAGGTTAATCAATAAATTAATTTATCAATATTCCCAAATTATGGTATAGACTCTTAGGAATTCTATAGTTCAAGACGAAATATGATTATCACACCCCTCCCAGTGCTTCCCACCCCTGTTGACTTTTTTTAATGGTTTGTTCCAATCTCCAGCAGTGAACGATGTTCTTACTAGTGTTTCGCCATTTGTCTTTTGTGTGATTGCGTTTTGATTTGTAACCCTGAAGATGAGCAAAAGTTTGCTCGAAAGCGCTCGGTTATCTATGTAGCAATACAGTTTTGTATATGAAAACACCTTCAGTAACGTATTTTATAAAAATGGTACGTATATGTTTTTTGGACATTTATGTTGTTCTTAATTAGTATTTTTACTCAGTTTCTCAGTTATCTGTAAAATAAGGTTTTAGCTATAGGTCATCGGCTCAAATTTTTGAAAAATAAGAAAACTGCACTATTTTGAGAAAGAAAAAATCATTTTTCGTCTAAAATTTTGACCTTTAATCATATTAGAAAAAAATATAAAATAAAATGTTAAAAAATGGCTCGATGGCCCTTAGGCAATTTAATTATGTGTAGATAAGCGCACATCTTATCCAAAGATTCTAAAAATGTTCAAGTTATCATGCTGCCTTTGTTGAAAAATGTACTTTCCAAAAAGCTCCATTTAAAGTTTAGAAGAAAAAAAATATACTTAATTTTTTTTTTCCAACTTACACTTCATTTGCTATTCTTGCGCCATACTGTGGGCCCTCCTGTGCCTTAATCTTCTCATTTAAAAGGGAGTAGAATCTTTAGTAGACTCTTTAGTAGAATCTTTTCGGTTTTATCGATCATGCGCGCTCACATTTTTGCTCATATCTTTCTTAATAATTGAGATATCACTTTAAATCTTTTTGCGCCTAATTCTACACACTATAAGAATTTAATTTCCGTTAAAAAAAAAAATTATTTTGTGAAAGTTGAAAACGTTTGTAAACTCTTAAGGGGACTCGATAAATATATATATAGCTATATTCTATAAATAACACCTATATTAAAATATTTGGATCATGTTTCAACAAAGCGAAATCATTACAGACAATGAAAGGGCATAAACTGTTAAGAAATTAATATATATATTTTTTAAAAATTGAATCTTTAAAACAAATATTTAACAATTTTAAATTTTTTTCTCCGTTTCCAATTTTGGTGCTTCAAACCTTTTTTTGAAAATCTTATATACAGGCTACTTTGTTCTACAAACTTAAGCATCGGGTGTTTTATACAAAAATTAAATCAGAAGGAAAAAAAATGGATGTATAGGGAATAAACCTATGGAAATCGCATCGGTTACTTAAGTTAAGGTTTTTTAAAAACAAAAATTTCAAAGATATAAAAAGATCAATCATAGAATCTAAAGACACATAAAAAAAAAAAAAAAAAATAGGCAATTTGCTCAATTGTTGTGGAAGCCTTAGCATTTTGATTACATAGCGAAAATGAGAAAACACGAACTGAGAGAAAAAAAAGAGTTTAAACATTTTATTTACAAAAAAGAGATATTAAAGAGAGATACGTAAAAGAACCCTATCTAATTTACTATTTATCAGATCGTCAAGAAATTTGGGCAAAATGTTCTAGAGATGTTAATGTCCATTTTAGGATACGAATTTGAACCGACCCGCTTCAAAATATTTTAATGAATCCAACAGACAGAAATAGAGAAGTAATAATCAATCCCACCCGGATGTGAGAAGATTCAGGTCAGATACAAGACTCTAGAATTTATATAAATGATGACGGTTAGATATTTTTAATTTACTAGATAATCTATTTGAGCCTTAGACGTATATATAATAAAATTTGTGAATCACTTGTTTAAACTCTAAAATGACCGCAATTTGATCAAGCCTTCTTAAACATCACATATTTTAGTATAAAGTTAAAATATCGCATATAAGGGCCAAACAATTTGTGAATTAATGAAAAAAAAATACAACATTGCTATTCAAAAAATCCAGACACATATTCAGAATTTTTATGATGTAGAAATCATATTTTACGGGATTCTTAACATTAAATGAACGAACACCTACTGCATGTTATGAAATTTAACATGTAAACCTATTACGTCTCCGTTGGTGGGCCAGTAATTTTTCAGAAACTGCAATATATTTTACCATGTGACGCGCATCCGTAATGCTGCGTGAATTATTGATAATTTTTATGAATGTGATGGCATATAGGTACTAGACGAATATAAAGCGATTACGTACGTGCCGGAAGTGTAAAGAAATTTTCCATTGAGATGGTTTATGGGAAATTGTTGTGAATGAATACTATATTCGCGTGGAACTAAAGCAGGCGTGACTTGGGACATCCCACACATTTCCTAAAGCAGTTTAAAATCTACACGTTCGTGCCGTATATCCCACGCATGCGCTATAAAATATATCACCACCTTTCGTTTAGTTTATGGCTTGATGATATCTATTATTTGCCTACACAGGACAAGATATCATCTTGCCACTGTTTGTGTATTTCAAATATGTCTATATTATTTTCTATCTTTTCTCTATTTAAAGTGCTCCCGACTGTAGTTATAATGTTTATCTTTAAATAATATGCAGTCACCAATCCGGTTTTTATTTTTGTTTTTAAATAACCGCTCCTACTAAATAAGGAAATAACGTGGAAACGGTTCTTATCTTTCTGTAAAATTAATTTAAAGAACAATTTATCTGATGTTTTTTTATACTTGGTGTTATCTGATGTTAGTGTATAGTTTATACACTATATTGCCAAAGGTGACCGGTCACTTGCGATTTTAGACGTTTTGTTAACTATCTAGAAAAATACATGAGGAATTAACCTGAAACTGCAGGTGTGTAAAACAGTATAGTATAGGTTATATATTTCCGTGAAGATTTTTTTCCCAAAACCCCAAAGGGGACTGTCAACAAATTGAAAAAGAACGAAAATCTTTTGGATAACCCTGTAAAAACTAATGTAGCAAAAGCGTTCAAACTCGAGATTATTAATAAGTGGCTTATTGTAATATACTGTGTTCATTTTTATGAGGATAGCATGTATACTCGTAGAGAAATTAAGGTTTTATTAAAAACAGTCCCAAATTTCGCCTAGTTTTTTGCTTATAATTTTCAGAGTTCTTAATATAAAGAAATGTTCATTTCAGAAACTATGACAAACAACACTGTACATAATAATCTGCAATCAGAATTAAAAAATAATAAAAATTGGATGAAAAATGAGCAGGTTAACTAAAAAATGTTTCACTGCGCATGCGCGAATGCAATCAAAATATAATATGCATAATGTATTAGCTAAGTATATAGAGCAACTTTTGTAGAAGTCTCAAAATCATAGATTGAAAATTCTGGATTTCGAGCTTATTCTATCGACGATAATTTTCAGAATTTTCAAGCTATGATTTTGAGACTTCTACAAAAGTTGCTCTATATACTTAGCTAATACATTATGCATATTATATTTTGATTGCATTCGCGCATGCGCCGTGAATCCTTTTTTAGTAAACCTACTCATTTTTCATCCAATTTTTATTATTTTTTAATTCTGATTGCAGATTATTATGTACAATGTTGTTTGACACATTTTCTCAAAATAGCTTTTTTCTATATTAAAAACTCTGCAAATTATAAGCAAAAAACTTGTCGAAATTTGGGACTGTTTTTATAAAACCTTAATTTCTCTACGAGTATACATGCTATCCTCATAAAAATGAACACAGTATATTACAATAAGCCACTTATTAATAATCTCGACTTTGAACGCTTTTGCTACATTAGTTGTTACAGGGTTATCCAAAAGATATTCGTTCTTTTTCAATTTGTTGACAGTCCCCTATGGGGTTTCGGGAAAAAATCTTCCACGAAATATATAACCTATACTTTACTGTTTACACACCTACAGTTTCAAGTTAATTCCTCATGTATTTTTCTAGATAACAAAACGTCTAAAATCGCAAGTGATCGGTCACCTTTGGCAATATAGTGTACTTTGTGTTACCTGATATTAGTTTTTCAAATCTAATAGAAAACAAACCTCTCTTTAAATTATATTTAAAAAATAATGTGCCTCGTGGAAGATATTAAATGTTCCATACGGATAGAATGGGGAATGAATCTTTCAGGCTTACACGTTTTTCAACAAAACCGATTTAAAAGACAACGTATCTCGTGCAGTGTAAGAAAGCAATTATTTCATACTTAACACATTGACTGCCGTGAAGCACAAATATGTGTGCCAGAAATATTACTCGGGGCGTCATACCACACGAATACGTGTGAAATCAATATTTTAATTGAAGACAATTTATTGCTATGAAACGGGATTATTAATAATTAGCAGGATGCGCCCTCTTCACTGACCAATTTTTCCATACGAACCTCGAATGATTAAAATATCTTTTAGTTCCACCTTTCACCGTTAGGGGGCTCACTCTGTTCTAATGTCTTTCCGTTTGGCATCCTAAACTAAAATTTACCGCGAAATCCAAATATGATGTCAAAATGGCGTATTCGTGTTGAAAATTTCAGAATTTGGTACAATTTAAGTATGAATACGACCCCTAAACTTACCTATGTAGTAGAAATTGAAAGAAAACGTAATTTACAGTCGAATGGCTTTTTATTTTCTGGGACAATTTGTTGATTAAAATATATAGGATGTTCTTGCTCTCTCTTTTTTTCTTCGGCTGACTGTACCTGATACAATTTAACTTTTAAGGATTTATATCCATCTACAAAATTAATTTAAAAGTATGGTGCAAGAATGCTAGATGTAACAAGTATAAGAGAAAACAAAGCTTTTATAAGTTCATATCATTCTTAAGAAATATTTTTAAATGCAATAGTATCTGATACAATGCACAATATTAGTTTTCCCAAATTTATAAAAACTAAATCTCTCAATGAATACCATCTTTTCTAAAATTAATTAAAAAGCCAATGCATTCGGTGTAAGCTACAATTTATTCCAAATACAGCAGAAAAATTGATACAATGTTCCTTTATTGGCTTTATACTTGAAAATAAATTGGTTATTATTATTGATTTAGGCATGCTTATTCAAAATAGATAATTAGGGAAATGAATAGAAAATTACAAAGACCGTGCAATAGTTATGAATTATATTGCATGTCCCAACTTAATTGGAATATTCTGAAACAGCGAATCGGAATACGTTGGCATGAATTAAATAAGAAAAACAAAAAGTAGAGAAGAGATAAACAGAAAAGAATATCCGTAAAGGTCACGATTTTGCACTGGCTTAAAAAACTAAAAAACTTCGTCTTTCAGTAGACAAAATGTTATAACAAACAAGAACGAAAAATCATGCGTCAAGCATAGATTATGTAACACTTTCCAACGCTTCCAAAATAATTTTACGAATCATACTCTTTAATAAGCTAAAAGATAACATCTAAGTAATCCGAATACTTTTATTCAGCCCTGTATAGGATCTATAGATTTGTATATATACTACATAGGATGCTAAATTTTAGTTCAGTTAGGAAACATGTAGCACAGTTTAAAATTCTCCGTCTGGAGTTAAATAATACGGAAATGTGTTTCCGAACTTTTGTGCTTCCCTGTATATAGGATCTACATAATTTATACACACCACGTAATATACAAAAAGCGATTTAAAATTAAAATCGCGTTCAGTAACTTAAAACGCACTTCCAGGAATTATTGTTAACATATAGTAGAGAATTCTTTTGTGTGTCCCTGTAAATGAACGATGACTGCTATACACACAATATTCTGTAGTAAGTCTCTTGTAATGAACCTTATATAAATTTCAATGCGTTTAAAATAGGGAAACATTATTTAAATAAACCGCAGACGATTTTTCTCCATAGACGTAATGTAACGGAATTCTTTTGACTGTCCCTGTAAAGTAAGTATAAGTGCTATGCACACCCCATTCCATATTAAGCTTCTTCTAATGCACCTTAGTGATATATATAAATTTCAATGCGTTTAAAATAGTGAAACATTATTTAAATAAACCGCAAATGATTTTTCCCCATAGACCGCAATGTAACGGAATTCTTTTGAGTGTCCCTGTAAAAAAACTATAAGTGCTACACACTTCCGTTGAAATAGGGAACATGCTATAGATAACGATTATAACATATAAAAATTGCAGGGCAATCCGAGCATATTTACGGGAGTTAGAGCACGGCCAGACGGCAGACGGCCAGACGGCCAGACGGCAGACGGCCAGACGGCAGACGGCCAGACAAACCGAAGTCATAAACACTTTTCAACTAGGTTGGAAAGTGTTAAAAAGAGTTTTTCTGAGTTTACAAGATTATTATCAAATCAACAAAGGTATACTACGTTCAAATGGAAAGAAAATATTTATCATGGATAACTTAAAAAACAGCATTAAGAATCTTCATCAGTGAGGTTTCAAATTCCCCTTGCTAATGTTAAACCTATGGCATTCATATTTTTAAAATATCTCCTTAGGAAATTAATATTTTAAACATTTTTTGTGTACTATTCTTAAAAGATTTTTTTTCTTAGTTGTCTAAATATTTCTAAAATATATACTAAATTTCTAATTTTATATGTTAAAATCTCAGCGAAATTGAGTAAGATTTTAACACTTCACATAAAATTAAGCATATATTTTAGAAATATTTTAAACAACTAAAAAACAAAAACAAGAACGAAAAATCATGCCTCAAACATAGATTATGAAACACTTTCCAACACATCCAGAAAACTCTAAGGAAACTACACCATTAAATATGGTGAATGACAATATGTAGTAAACAGTTTAGGAAACATAACACATTTAAAAATCCAGTTTTAATAATTACTTCCATAGTCAGAACAGTAGTTGAATTATTTTGTGCAGCCCTGTATATGATCTATAGATTTGAATATATACTACATTTCGTGATAAAATTTCGACCAGTTAGAAAATTCACATCTAGGAATTTTTGCCAATCGATGGAAATGCATTCGAAATCTTTTGTACAACTCTGTACATTATCTATAGACTTTTGTACACACCACATATTAAGTTAAAATTTAATTCAGGTAAGAAATGCATAAATCAACTTAAAACTTACTTCCAGCAATTATCAGCCGTAAACGACAATGTATCTTGTTCTTTGCGTAGCCCTATATATGAATTTATTTAAGTCTACTAAATATAGTTCAGCAGGAAAATGCGTAACACAATTAAAAACACCTTTAATCAATTTACTCCCATGGTCAGTAATACTTACGAATTCCTTTGTGTAGCCTTGTACATCAACACAATTTATATACATCACGTACTATGCAAAAATGTAGTTAAACTTAACAAGAACGAAAAATCATGCGTCAAGCATAGATTATGTAGCACTTTCCAACGCTTCCAAAATAATTTTACAAATTATACCGTTTAATAAGCTAAAAGATAACATCCAAGTAAACAATTTGGAAAACGCATAACCTATTTAAAAACATAATTTCAGGAATTTCCAACATATACAATATTCGGAAAAATATCCGAATACTTTTATTCAGCCCTGTATAGGATCTATAGGTTTGTATATATACTACATAGGATGCTAAATTTTAGTTCAGTTAGGAAACGCGTAGCACAGTTTAAAATTCTCCATCTGGACTTTGTCAATAAACGGAAATGTGTTCCCGAACTTTTGTGCTTCCCTGTATAGGATCTACAGAATTTATACACACCACGTAATAGACAAAAAGCGAGTTAAAATTAAAATCTCATTCAGTAACTTAAAACGCACTTCCAGGAATTATTGTTAACAGACAGTAGAGAATTATTTTGTGTGTCCCTGTAAATGAACATGACTGCTATATACACAATATTCTGTAGTAAGCCTCTTGTAATGCACATTAGTGATATATATAAATTTCAGTGCGTTTAAAATAGTGAAACATTATTTAAATAAACCGCAGACGATTTTTCTCCATAGACGTAATGCAACGGGATTCTTTTGACTGTCCCTGTAAATTAAATTTAAGTGCTATGCACACCCTATTCCATATTAAGCATCTTCTAATGCACCTTAGTGATATATATAAAATTCAATGCGTTTAAATTAGTGAAACATTATTTAAATAAACCACAAATGATTTTTCCCCATAGACCGCAATGTCACGGAATTCTTTTGAGTGTCCCTGTAAAAAAACTATAAGTGCTACACACTTCCGTTGAAATAGGGAACATGCTATAGATGGCAACAATAACATATAAAAATTGCAGAGCAATCCGAGTATATTTACGGGAGTTAGAGCACGGACAGACGGCAGACGGCCAGACGGCCAGACAAACCGAAGTCATAAGCACTTTTCAACTAGGTTGGAAAGTGCTAAAAACGCAAATCAACGTTGAAAACGCACATATCGCACTAAGACTGTAATTGAATTATTTTGTGTGTCCCTGTAAAAGAACAATAAACACAATGTTCATCATACTTTTCAGTGAGCAATATATAGTGCACCTCAGCAATTCATATAAATTTCATTACGTTTGAAGTATAGTGAAATCTATATATATATTACGCTATCGTACGTGGCTCAGAAATCGCGATTATTTATCATTTGCTGATGGTAACGAGAGGTTTGTTTTCCCAAATTTGCGAATATTAAGAAAAGTATTTGAGGTATCGATTTTTAAAAGTCACCACATACATGTAGAATTTTTTTTTTGCATCCGAAAATACAATTTTTGTAAAAATTGGCCGGTAATTTTTCTTATTTACTTTTAAAACAGTTGCTACTTCCTAAAAAGAAAAGAAAATAAAGTGCGAAATCAAACCAAGAAACGCACCATTTTTAGCACTTTCCAACCTAGTTGAAAAGTGCTTATGACTTCGGTTTGTCTGGCCGGATGGCCGTCTGGCCGTCTGTCCGTGCTCTAACTGCCGTAAATATGCTCGGATTGCTCTGCAATTTTTATATGTTATTGTCCTTATCTATGGCACGTTCCCTATTTCAACTGAAGTGTGTAGCACTTATAGTTTTCTTACAGGGACACTCAAAAGAATTCCGTTACATTGCGGTCTATGGGGAAAAATCATTTGCGGTTTATTTTAAAAATGTTTCACTATTGTAAACGCATTGAAATTTATATAGATCACTAAGATGCATTAGAAGAAGCTTAATATGGAACAGTAGGTGTATAGCACTTAGAGTTACTTTACAGGGACAGTCAAAATAATTCCGTTACATTACGTCTATGGAGAAAAATCGTCTGCGGCTTATTTAAATAATGTTCCACTATTTTAAACGCATTGAAGTTTATATATATTACTAAGGTGCATTAAAAGAGGCTTACTACAGAATAGTGTGTGTATAGCAGTCATCGTTCATTTACAGGGACACACAAAAGAATTCTCTACTGTCTGTTAACAATAATTCCTGGAAGTGCGTTTTAAGTTACTGAACGCGATTTTAATCTTAACTAGCTTTTTGTCTATTACGTGGTGTGTATAAATTCTGTAGATTCTATACAGGGCAGCACAAAAGTTCGCGAACACATTTCCGTTTATTGACAGAAACTCCAGAAGGAGAATTTAAACTGTGCTACGCGTTTCCTAACTAAACTAAAATTTAGCATCCTATGTATATATACAAATCTATAGATCATATACAGGGCTACATAAAAGTATTCGGATATTTTTCCGAATATTGTATATATTGAAAATTCCTGAAATTACGTTTTTAAATATGTTATGCATTTTCCAAATTGTTTACTTAGATGTCATCTTTCAGCTTATTAAACGGTAATGATTTGTAAAATTATTTTAGAAGCGTTGGAAAGTGCTACATAATCTATGCTTGACGCATGATTTTTCGTTCTTGTTTTATTTATTAAAACATTAACTCCATTGTTGTACCTTATGCAGTTTAACCTCATTGTTGTCCGCATCGTTATGACGTCAATGTTACGGATGCACATATTTGTTATTTATAATATGGATTGAGTAATAACAAATAAATAATAATAATTAATGAATAAAATAATCTTATTGGGTGGAGATTTCCGTCAAGCCAGTCCTACCTGTCATTTTTAGAGGTTCAATATGACTAACGGTTTCAAGTTGCATAAAGAAGAGAAGATTTTACATTATGCAACTTAAAGAAAATATGTGTGCCCTTCAAACAGTGAGAGAGTTAGCAAATTGGCTGTTACAGGTTGGCGAATGTCAAAGTGGGAAAACTATTTAATTTGCCCCAATTTGGTATTCAGATATACAAGATCCAGTGCAGCAACTTTTTAGTAACATTGATTTTTTAATGGTGACACCTCAAAAGCTTAAAGGACGAGCCATACTAACAGTGACAAACAATTCGTCAATGTTATAATTAATAATATGTTAAATTAATAATATCTCCGAGCTCTGAAATTTACAATTGTGTATATAAAGACGTTTTCAATTAAAAAAAAAGATAAAAGTATTTTCCTAATTGTGAATGGTGTAGATATTTTCAATATAATATATATACACTTTTTTAATTTTAAAGAGTATCCAGCAACTATTGTGTGCATGCAAAGGTTTTTATATGCAAGATGCTGGAAAAATACCTCTGTTTTCATATTTCTAAATGGTGTCCATATCTTTTGATGTGTATATATTTTTTATTTAAAAGTACCCAGTCCTAAGTGGAGAAGTTTTTATGTATGATATTTATACATATAATGCTGAAATTCGTGTATTCTAATATGCATATAGTATTTAAAAGAGTAGACACTAGAGTGCAGATACTCTGCGCGGGATTGGCTAGTATCATTAAATTACGCTACAAACGATTTTTCCCCATAGAACATTGCGTAACAAAATTATTTTGTGTGACACTGTAAATGAATAATAAAGGCTTTGCACCCCATATTTTATAAAAACAATATTTTAGTGCACTTCATAATTGTATATCAATTTCACCATTTTTCAAATGGCGTAATCTATGTTAATCTAGAGAATTAATCTATGTTACCAGGTGTGCAATTAAAATAGGTACTATGCTAATCAGGTGTGTAACTAAACTATAATGTAAATCACGAAAATATAACCACGAACGAAAACATACAATAATTTCTTTCGATTTACACACAATTCCGAAAAGCGTTCTTTATCATCAGAAACTTCAAAAAACAATATATTTTCGACATTTAAAGAAGCATTTATAAAAATGAAGTTTTTTTTTGCTGCCACTGATGATGGGAAACGTTTCCGAGTAGTTTTCATCATCAGTTTTTTCAACCCGGAATATACGTTTTTCGGACGCAACTCATTCTCAAGTAAGCATTTTAATATTCAGCAAACATGTTTTACAGACAAACATGATAAATTAACAGCAGTAACATTAACATTAAATTTAATATATTGTTTTGTTACTCTTGGATGTATAAATTCACTGAACATTTTTAATTAAGAATTTACAACATCCTAAAAACCGATATTCCGGGTTGAGAAAACTGATAAATATTCGATAAAAACTACTCGGAAACGTTTCCGAAAATCATTGGCAACAAAAGAAACTTTATTTTTATAGATGCTGCTTTAAATCTCGAAAATATATTGGTTTCTGAGGTTTCTAAAGATAAAGTACACTTTTTGGATTCGTGGGTAACTGGGAAGAGGTTATTGTATATTTTCGTGCGTAGTTATATTATAATTCTGTAGAGTAAGAAACATTTGCCTTTTTTATACAATGCATTAATTTTTAAACTTATGGGATTTACCTTTTGAAATTAATAAACTTTGAAGTAGGCGTTTCTAATTATTCATAACTGCCAATAAAAACTCTTTCATAGTTCTTTTTAATCAATTATATTACCATAAAAAGTAAGATTGGTATGTAAAAGCATATCTTATTAGATAAACGCCAGTTCTCAAAACACAATCAGTAAGCAAGAACGTGATTTTACGACGTTCGTATAAACCACGCAACTTTAGTAGGACATGATGACTTTACGTGATTATGTTACAAAGAGGCTTGCGCCAAGCCTTCTGGCTCCATGATTCTCCACTTATTGTCACAACAGTATCAACAACTCATAAAAATACAGGATGACGACCCTGTATTTCAATTCCTACTTATCAAAAAAGTGCTTTATTGAATTCTTTATTGTTCGTGAAAAATAATTATTTTGTAAGTGTTCCGACATTGTACAAGATCAAGAGATAAAACGATTTGATACACACGACAAACAGGCAAAGGAAATGTTGTGCTAATATTTCATTGGATTGAGTCTGGATTGGAAGTGTGACTGCCTCAATGCATCTCACCTTTTTAATAATGGATTAGGGTAGATTAAGTTTAATACGCGGTTAAAGAAGTTTCTTTCTTGAGGCTATTAAATATCTTATTCAAGTTCGTAATGATTACTTTGCCACGCTCTTGTATTTTGGAGAAATATCAGTGACTTTAATTTCCTACACTGTGAAAATTTTTGTTCTAGTTTGAACCAACTTTTGATACTGCAGTAGCTGCAACCATAAGATGATGAAATCTCGTTTCGACATTGTACAAGATCAAGAAATAAAACTATTTGATACACACGACAAACAGGCAAAGGAAAAGTGCTGATATTTCATTGGATTGAGTCTAAGTGTGACTGCCTCGATGCATCTCACCTTTTTAATAATAGATTGGGGTAGAGTCAGTTTAAAACGCGGCTAAAGAAGTTCCTTTCTTGAGGCTATTAAATATCTTATTCCAGCTCGTAATGATTACATTATCACGCTCTGGTATTTCAGAGAAATATCAGTGACTTCGATTTCCTTCACTGTGAAAAATTTTGTTCTAGTTTGAACCAACTTATGATGCTGCAGTAGCTGCAACCATAAGACGGTGAACTCTCGTTCCAACATTTGGAGCTATGGTTTAAAAGGATTTTCAAATGCTGGAACCTGGTTTCACCATTTTATGGTTGCAGCTAACGCAGAAACCAAAAAATGGTTCAAACTAGCAAAACAATTTTGACATTGCTTAATTCCTAGGATTCGGTTAGACCTAAAAATGCCTAAATAATGTCTCTAAAAATCGAAAAAGTGCCAAAAAAGTTGAAAAGTTAACATGGTTTTTACAAATGCTTCTTTACATCTGAAAAAAGGCATTGGTTTTTGAGGTTTCTAAAGGTAAAAAAATCCTTTTTGGAATCAAAGGCGACTCGGAAGACGTTGTTATATATTTCCGTTCGTAGTTTTATTATATTTTCCTAGATATAAATTAAAAAATAATCTGTCTTTTTTTAAAAGTGTTTCTATTGTTTAAACAAGAGTGTAAAGCAAATATAAAGTTCATTGTGAAAGTTACTAAATAATACTATTCATAATACTATTCCATAATACTATTGAAAGAAACTTTTTAAATCTATATTAATAAAAGAAAGTTTTGTCTGTCTTTGTATTTATATATATTTTTGGCGATGGCCTGGTATAGCTATTGTACGTAAAGGTCTGCAAACTTGGTTGGATAGACGAAGACAGGTCTGAATGTATCAGAGGCTTAAATTTTGGGATGAAAACAAAACCAAATAACAAGAAATCATTAGATTTTTTGTTATTTTTTTCTTGAGCGGAAAAACTCGCGTATTTCCTTTGTTTTTCAAGTTTGTCGGTGATTTTAATCCACTCACAAAATCAATCGAAATCCAATCTTTCTGCCTAATATTTTGTCCTCTTTTCAACGAAGTTTATTAGAATTCGTACAGAAGTTTTGAATTTTTCGAGATTTTGTTTTAAAAGTAATTTTGTCAAAAATTAAAAACATGTTGAATACTAATCAATTTTTATTTGGTGTCTTATCCATACAATCGTCTATTTTATACCCTTGTATGGACCAAGCTTTCAGGAATTGACGTAAAAAGTATAAAAATGTGAAATACTTTTTTTTAAATTAATTAATAAAGAAAGTAAGGCCATCGTATTTTTATTTGAAACGCAGCGAAGAAAGAAAGGAAAAAGTTCCAGCATTAGTTTTCTAAGTAAACCCATTTATCGCCAAAAACCGTTATTATGTCGACGCATCTGACCTAGCAGCAGTCGAGAGCTTTTTTTAATTCGGAGAGCGCTAACAACGAGGTTTTGCTTGGAAAAACCGACTAACGGTGCGAGATATATTTAAAGTGATTCCGGGAAACGGTAAGGTTATTTTAGATCGGGTAACGCCGGGTGGGTCTGATTGTATACATAAAAATAAGAACAAAATACAAGAAGTTTGAACATAATTTAATTTACGTTTCTTCTGCATGGTCAAAAAAGAAATTCATCATTGCCAGAGCAGAGCGAGCAATTTTGCTCTTTACACAAGTTTAACGAAAGTTTATTTGTGCATTGTGATTAATTTTCCAACAGCTTATGTTGCTAAAAGATACATACATTTGAAACAAAAACTCAATTTAGAAAGCTATATTGGTGTTTAGATATTCTTAATTATTTTCGGTATTCCTTTATTCATAATCATCATCATCATCATTATTATTATTATTTTAGAGTCTCTAGAAATGTCAATGGATTTTTACTTAAAATGTATTGAATTAAAAATTTTTTAAAATGTTTCAACTACTGAATACAATATAAATCGAGTAAAATATTTTCTCTTAGAAATATATTACAGCGATAAACACTGTGCCCTAAATTAATATTTTAATTAAAAAATATATACATCAATATTTCAAATAAAGATGAAATACTATTTTATAATTTAAATTTTCTTTGTATTAAAAAAGTAGAAAAAAATATTTTTTGCATTTTGTAAATTTTAAATATATTATTTTTCTTATTGCTATTTATAGGAATTTTTTCCAATTTATTAATTCATAAATACGTCTCTTATAGTGTGTTTCAACATCATCGTCTATATGTCCATTTGTAAAATGCTCTGATGTTCATGTAAAGCATGAATTTATTAGAAATAATTTAAAGTCATCAAATATTCCTTTGAAGAATTAAAAGGAATACTCTTATTTCCTAACGTGGATTGATTTCAAGAATATATAGGCCCAAATTCCTCTATAACGAATCCAATCTATAACAAATCTCTCACTACAATAAAGAAAATCGTTTTATAACCAATGTTGTAATATTTCTTTGAGAATTGTAGGATAGGAAATAAAATACTCTTATTTCCTAACTTTGATTGATCTCAAGAAGACATAAGCCAAATCCCTCTATAACGAATTCAATTTTTAACAAATCCCTCGCTAGAACGAACAAATCAATTTCAGTTTCTTTTAAAACGAATACCTGGAATGTAGCGAAATGAAGGATTTTTGTAAGGCAGAGTTCAACTATAAAGAAAAGATGACGATCAATTCAGTAAAAACAATTACCAGCGTTAATGATTGTAAATATAAATAAGTATTAAGTATCATAAGTATTCCTAATACGATTCTGCATCAGCTTCATAATAAAATAAACATGAATGTAATTCACGTTACTATACCAGAAAAGAATATTTTTTTGTCATTTCAACATGCTATTTTTTTTTTATATATCTCTACGTGATTTCGTTAATAAGAAGCTCTGCTCGGAAAACATGCACTGAATGATTCCAATGTCATAAAACTTTGTGCAGTTCGAATGATAAGGCGTCCAAAACTACAGTGTCTGAGCTTAAGGTGATTGCACAATATTTGTGATGGATGGAAACTTTTACATTTGTTGTAAGGTATACGTGTGAGGTGTCTAAACATTGTACGCGATAAAGCGATCAGATCTTTGATTAATACTGCAAACAAGAGAACGATGTATCGAACATAACTCACTGTCATTTTTAACAGGCTTTTCATTTAAAATAAAGAAATAGTTCCAAGAAAGTGAAAGTTTACAGAGTTAAAACAGGTAAAATCGGTTGTAATTTATGTGATGTGTCCAGAAAGTAAAAAAAAAAATTCCTAGAATGTCGATAGTGATTCCAACTTCTTTGTGATAGATATCATTGCAGTTTTTTCTATAGAAAATGGAACAGAATCGTATTGAAGAGCAGCATTAAAAACATCCAGGAAATGCAGGGCCCGACTTAAACTATCTGGGGCCCCGGGGCAAGCCTCATTCTGGGGGGCCCCCTTCTATCTGTCCATAGAAAATGTTTGTGAACTATGTTGAAGTGACTAGTATTAAACTTCATACCTATTGTATGTATACATAAATTTCGAACCAAGTACAATTTACATCTGTATACAAGGTATCACAAGAAAGATGGTCACAACTTTAACAGATGAACACTATTTTTTTGTATATGAATATAACGACTCATATGAGCTTTTGAAGTGTAAATACAGGTCGTTCAGTCACTCTTAGTTATTTGTTAGAATATAAAATTTTCTACCACATTATAAAATTTAATCTTTGTATTGCATCAGCATGCATTAGGATGATTCCATAATATGGAAAAACAAGTGCAGGCATGCACTTATACTAATTGCAAAAAAATTCAAGACTTGTTATGTTGCTACTTCATTCCTCATGCTCTTTAAAGTACTTTTGTATAAAAATTTATAACAAGAGTTTTTATGATGATGCAGCTTTTTGGGGAGGAGGGGCATGGGACATAGGAAGCAGAGGGTGGAAGTGGAGGGCTACATTCCCTTCCTAAATCTTTGAAAATATAAGAATTTTGGTCACTTTCGGCCAATTTCAACTATTTTGCAACTATAGAAATGTACGCCCCCTGGGAATCGCATTTAGATAACATCTTTTTTGTATTTTAGATCTTCATTTGTATTTACAGAGGAAAACGATATTGATGTTTTCAAAGGGTATTTATTGTTATTTTGTAATTTAGAAATGATTTTATAATCTTTTTCAGATTTTCTGCATTCTACAGACAGACAGATCAGATACATTCTATCCATCCTCCACTTCACCTCACCTTTTCTCTTTATTTATTTTATGTCTTTTCTTTTTGACAGCATTCTTAGTTAATGAAGTTACTGCAAAGACTGAAGCAAGTCTCATATTAACTCTGAAAAAATGTATGTTCATAATGTATAACTGGAAATGGATTATTTACGGCGTCATAAATTGGCGCTTATATGGTTTCGAAGAATTTCGATCCGGAATCACGTTCCACGAGTCGGCGAAACATCGGCGCCGAGATATGTATCTCTTTTTGTGCAACTAATCACTTATTTTCCTTTTTCATGCTCTGAAATTATTTGGTAATGCCGAACTAAATCTTACTGCAACAATTATTCATAAAAATAGTAGTTTTTATTAAATTATTTTTCATTCAGGTGCTAATTTTTTAAATTATTTTTACAGATTTATAAAATTTTGAATATGTATTTGTTATATTATATGTTATAAATACAAAGTTCTATGCTTTAAAATTAAAAGCATTTATACAGCATTCTAACGTCTTGACCAGGTGCCATTTCAAAACTCTGTTGAAGAAGAGGGGGAGGGGGTTGTAAAAAAATCCTCATTTTATGTGGCTCTTAATTTAATTCTAATTAAAATAAAAAATAACTTCTTTTTTTACTTCACAAAATTTCTGGTAGTAAACGATTAAAAAAATACGAAGGTTGGCAGCTATGCTTTTGTACATGCCCGAATGGTTTATTCGAATGGCAAAATGATTAGATTCATTCGGCCCATCACTATCTAATATAAAAATTTATCTTATTGCTTAACAATTAAAACATAAAAATATGAAATTGTATCAATATCAAAGTTCTCAACACAAGCAAATGCTAAAACCAAGTTGAAAATTGTACGTTGAAAGTCACAAATGAGGTGCGTTCGTAATATAACTAGTTTTATAAATATTCAGATATTGGTGCACTAGCTGTTTCACTCTTATGCAAAATTTATTTTATGTGTAGATTTTCATATTATAGATATTAATTTTAGTTTTTGAAATCAAGTTCCAATACACTTTTACAAACAATTAATTATAATTACTAGATGGAACCCGTCAAAATTGACGGAAAAAAATACTATAACAAAATCAGTAAAATAAGCTTCTTTATTATTTCAAAAGCGGTGCATATGAAACAGTCTTTCAAATATTTTATTTTAAAAGTCCCCCCCCCCCCCCCAGTCAAATACAGTACTATTTCCGATGCAAACTCCAAACAAACAATCTGTAAACAACTGTGTAATGCAAATCAGTTTGACATTACCGCCATACTCCCCACGGCAAGAAAAAAATTTCATGGACCTATGAAGTATATACAAATAGTATATTCCTATTGTCATATCATATTCAGTAAATAAAAGAACATAGTAAATAAAGCACACATCTCACCCACCCACACACACACCTGTGATAATGCAACCGCATGAGCTCCTATGCGCATGTGCATTGCATCTGCCCAAAAACACCGTCGAAATTCGACGTTAAAAAAGTTTTAAAATGTTTTGATCAAAATTATTATCATGTCTTCTTTAATCATTGTTCGTTTTAAATCCATATCTTCTAAAACGCATCCATTGTTTTAAGCTAATCAGTTTTCATGTAATTTTTTTACAGTAATAAATCAATCGGCCAATGAGGCAGATTTTTAATGTTTTCAAGTGTAATTTATTTGTATTTTTTCTTCGGTTCTTTTACATAATCAGGATTATTATCCCTTTCCCATCACAGTCGGGGATATTTTCCCTCTTATACAGTTGGCAAATGTAATAAAATATAAAAATACAATTCCTAGCATATTCTGATATCTGATGGAACATATACATCAACGAATTCAACGTATCAATTTTATGCTATTCATAAATTAAAAATAGTTTTTTTTTTTTTTGACAGATTTTCGTTTAGCGCTAAAATGCTCTATCTTATGGATAATCTGATCTAATGATTTATCATTGTTTTTTTTATTATTATTATTATTATTCACTTTTTATGATGGTTTGGAAATTCTATTTTCAATTGTGGCAACTTTCCCAGGGGCTATTTTACATTACTGAAGCAAACTGGTGGTCATTGATAAAACTCTTCATGCTTGAAAATTATTTAAAAAGTCGTTAAATTAAGCTGCAGTTCTCAAATAAATTTCAATCAAAAGCTAATTTTTTTCTAATTGATAATGTAAGAACTAAAATTGTAAAATGTTGTAAAATGTAGTAAAAAATAGAAATTTGTAGTATTTAGGAGTGATGTAACCGCGATGAAAGCTAAAGCGATAGCGCCGTTTGTTGTCACAACCGTTGTACATTTCTAAAAATTGCCACTGTATTTTGGCTGGCGTCCAAAAGTCGAAAACCATTTTTCGACATCAAAAGAGAAATTCACAGTGAAAGAAATAGGACTTTGCGCTAATAAGGAACTGTTAAATGAACTTATAATAAACCTACCAAAATAATTCTTATGAAACATTAGTCTTACATTGTTTATTCTAGCTAAAAATACAATCATTGTTGCAAGATTTTTTTTCTTCCCTATTTTTAATAATTTTAAATTTTCTGAAATGCTTTACTTTTGTGATTGGTTTTATTAAAAAAGGAAATCTTCTAACCTATAATTAAAAAAAGTAATTGGTAACATGCAATCAAGGTATGCAAACAAAATGAAGAAATCAATGATGTCTCCAATTCTAATCTTTATAATTATGAGTGGAAAAATCAGTTAAAATTTCGTCATGTTGACACAATCATAATCATATACATTTTTCTCTTTAGTTTTATCAATGTTAAAATGCATTTCAAGGTAAGCATAACGTGATTTTCACTGGCGAAAACTTTTCGTACTTTATATCCGTTACTTTAATACTTAAACACCATGCATAAAAATAAAAATATATTTTACATTTAATTGGAATTAAAAAATCGCATCAACAAAGTTATAATGCATAATGATAAAATAAACCCAATGGACAATATTCCCGTGACGTTACAATAAATATAAATTTTTATTCGCTTTTAAAACACGCGGATAAATATTTTTACGGAAACTTAACTTGCAAATTACAAAACTCGGCCTAAAAGCCGCGTGCTTTTAATATTCATTATTTCTCTTAATATCCTCGCAACCATAGAGTTCAGAGAATAAACTCTATGCCTTGCAACTGTGGGCGTTAGCCGATTATGACGTCATTAGCAGAAGTAAAACTTTAATTGAAAATTACGGCTAATTAATTAAATTTTCGAACAAACGAATGCACGATAACAAATCTGTGTCCAAATATCTTTCATTTAAAAAAAGAATGATGTAATTTGATGCAGTAGTTTGTTCTCACGGATTGTCGAAAGAAATCGCTTAGCGTTTTAAATATATAGATGTTACATTAAAATTATACTATGCGCAAATATCCTATACAAGACATTGTAAAAAAATCATCGTTAATAATCACAAGCATTTCACTGAAAAAATGAATTATATTGTCTGTTATTAATGGTATGATTACTTTCTGTAATAAAATGAATACATTTCAAGTTGGCAACATTTTATCTTTTGTTGACATTTACGGAAAATTGCAATGGGAAACATAAGCCTAGCTTTGAAAATTTCAGAACTTGAAATCCATATTTAGTCTATTTTCCAATTAATATCTATTTCTCCGGAAACATCTATCCAAAAAACTGTTGGTAGATTATAGGATTTCTATAATTAAACAATTTTAGAATACAAATTCGGTTTTTAAATTTAGTAATACAGAAATAACATGACTCCATCTTAAATAGGACGTAATCACCATGGCAACTTAGATTCATTACCTATCATGGGATATCATTGAATTAATTACGTGTGATAGGATTTAATACAATGACGAATGTGACAATAACTTGGTCATAGAGGTTATAAAATGTCATATACGTCATATATGACTATAACGCCATACATGTCACATATCTTGTTTCTTGTCGATACATCTCGGTCGCTTGACGATTAATCCTCGGAAGCTGCTATAAAAAGGAAGTACCGATTTTTAAACAATTCAAATTACTTAATAAATACTTTTATTAATATTTTTTTTTGATTCGAGTTTTATAAAATTTGAAATGACTCGACAAAATTCTGCAACGAACCTTCTTTTCAAACCATTCGGTTGACTAAGTTTTTGCGCTGTTATATGCGGACAGGCGGATGGACCAGACGACGGATATAGGTGCTTCGTACTTATATAATTACGAACGCAACCTTGAGCAGAATAAAACTAATATATTTATACATATAAGATATATATATACAAAATGAATAACAAGAGTTGTATCATTAGCTTTAGCAACTGTTGATGAGAAAAATAATGTAGATATTGAACACAATTTAGTAATAAATCGTGAACATTTATCTTAAATATTTCATGAGTTATAACGTTTTGTAATGGTAACGGGACTTTGTAGACACGCTGCGCACACAGTGTACTATAATACAGTATAAGGAAAAAGTATCTTTTTCAGATGAAAAATTGTGGCTTAAATGCTCAGCTTACCGCAGGGGCCTTTGGTTGCGACTGCAATGTACTGTTCTTTCTTGCATGCTTCAACTCGCAGTTCGCACTCATTTGCGTAAGATATGCCATCTGTTCCACAAACTGGAGCGTCCACCTGCAATATCAATATTGTTTAGGATCTCAGAGCATTATGTAATATTTTTCAAAAATATAATTTTTTTTTTTTCAAAATTTATTTTGAAATTATAATACTGATAGCTACAAATTTTAGAATATTAAATATTTGGAAAAATAATAAATGATATCCTAACAAAAAATCGTAATAAAAAAAATTCTTACATATACTGAAATTTGATAAGGTAAATTTGTTTAGCTGTATTGGTTTAAATATCCAGTATTTTGGGTTATAAATTTATTAAGAAATTTAATGTGATTTTCTTGAAAATTCTTCGCTCAAGATATTTCTCCCAAAATTTATCTTTTTTATGTTAAATGCATCATGATAGAGTCTTGCGCGTCTCGTGTATAACCCCAGTCGAACCCGAAAATTAAGTATCAAGTCAATATGCGAAATCCGACCCAAGCCCGAAAGATAAAAGGTTTCATCAACTCGAAACCCGACCTGAGCCCGAAATTCTGAAACCCGATTCCGGCCCCGACCTGAATCTGAAATGGAAGAAAATCAATCAACAATTATATGCCTAATATCAATTTTATTTTTTTAAGCTTAGATGAGGAACAATGGATATATATATATATACATTCATTTATATTAGAATATTTATATACAATAGAACTCCAATTATCCGAACTCCGACTATCCGAATCGCTGATTATCCGAATCGCTTTCAGAGTTTCAGAAAAAAAATATGACGGAAACGTATTACGATTCGCAAAATAAGGATTCTGTCTACGCGCGTTATATTGTCCTTCCCTCCGCGAATCTAGTGTAGGCGCAGCGCGAACATTATTGGGATGATGAGTCACCTTCTCATAGTGCAGTTCGATTATTGGCTGTCGTCTGTCGCCAGGTGGCCGGCCAAGCCCACCTGGGTTTCAGACTCTAAATGACGATGAACTTATTGAAAGTGTGAGAGAAGAAAGTGTCGAGGAAGAAGATGACCTTAATGTCGAAGTTGAAGCAGACACGGGACCATCAGCTAGTGAAGCATTTGCCGGCCTTGAAACTACGTTCAAGTGGATGGAGCGTCAACCGAAGTGTGACCACATGCAACTTCTCACTGTCAGGTGGATGCCCGACTTGGCTGCCCGAAAATGGATGAAGACTGTCAAACAGCTTACTTTGATCGAGATGTTCATCAAGCAATAAGACTTTTATTTACAGTACGATACGTACATACTGTACAGCACTTGTAAGTACGCTTAACATGTAAAAGTGTTACCTTTTCATTTAATTAATTAAAAGATCTTCTTCTTTAAAAATAGTTTCTCCCATTTTCAACATACATACAGTAATTAATGAAAATAGACCCTTTTTTCGGAAAAAATCCAATTATCCGAATTTTTGATTATCCGAATGGGGTCCGGTCCCAATTGATTCGGATAGTTGGAGTTCTACTGTAGTTTCTTTTTAATCTGAAAAAGTATTCCACCCAGCTATTGAAAAATCAAGAAACCCGACCAAAATCCCCCTCCTCCCCTAAAAATAAAAAAATACCATCCCAAAACTTACCCGAATACGAAACAATTAAAGTCAACCCACACGCAACGAAAAAGTAGAGTTAACACCACCCGAACCGCTCTTTTGGCCGTGTTCGGGTAAAATCAGATTACCCGATCCGACGGAGGACTCTACATCATTTAAATAAGCCAATCCATATTACGCTTAGTATCTGAAGATTTAAATTTATGTTGTCGTTATTTTGTAATTATAACAAGCGCATTTTAAATGTGCTAAAGACTTTCTGGTATTACTTTTATTCAGTTGAATGGTTCGTGTAGATACTGATGACTACTGTTGCAATTTTAAAAGAATAAAAATATCCTAGTTAATCATACAGAGTTACTTAAAAACTAATTTTACCGAAGCAAAAAAATAAGTTGATTTTTTAAAATTTCTAACAAAGGAGATCACACAATTCGTTTAGTCCCGGACCCGTCCTGCCCCTTACAAAAAAGTTATTGGCTTGGCCCGGTGCAAATGCTAAAATTTCGACCCAAGTCCGACCTAGTCCATATAAAAATTTTATTGGTCCGGCCCGATATAAACGCCAAACGTTAGACCCGAGCCCGGCCCGTACAAAATTGAATTGGCCCGGCGCGGTATAAACGCCAAAAGTTAGACCCGCGCACGGCCCGTACAAAATTGAATTGGCCCAGCCCGGCCCGGACCGACTGAATTTCTATAAAACCTGATATTTCTGAAGCAACATTATCCTACAATTAAAATTATTTAAAAAGCATACTTACTCATGCATTTTATTTTCAGATGATGTTCGAAATTTATGGAATACAGAATAACAACAATATTAATCACTACTTTGACAATTACGTACATAAACACTGATCTAAAAAACATACTTGGACAATTATATTCAAATGAAGATTCAGTAACAAAAACAACGAACGAAGAACAGTTTAGAACGAAAGAAAAAGATGTTAAAAGAAAATCACAATCTTAAACGAAGAAAATAAGTAGACTTTTTAAAAATCTATCTCTGTAATTTATTAAACCAAATTGAATTTCTAAAGACTTCGCTAAACAAATGTACAACATGAATATAATTTTTAGAAAACTAAATAAATAAAATGCCACCCCAACATGGGCTCGGGGAAAAGTATTTAGAAGTCTGCACGGGCCTGGCAAATGATGTTTTTCATACGGGCTGGGTCGGAACTGTGCCGAAGTTTTAGCTTTTATACTGGGGCAAGACAGAGTCTGAGTCTTTTGAAAAAAAAAGTAAGGTTCGTGTCCGAAAAGAGTAAAGATCTCTCCTGTCCTGGCCCGAGTCTCGTGAAAGAAAATTTGGGGGGCCAAGCCCGGTTCTCGTGCAGACCTCTAGCGAATATCTCTATTTATCGGACACCTTTGCAATTTCAGACACTTATTAATTTGTATGTTTTTATCTTTGAATACGTTCGTTATTACCTCTACAAATAACAAACAAATTCTCCTCTCCCAATGCGTTTGCTATTCATAGGCTTTAATGCATTTAGTTAACATAAAACGATTCTATGTAGATGAGAATTTCTACAGCATTAGGGCTATAATTATTTCATATCCCAGCCTAACGTTGATAGAGTAGTACTACATGGGATATTTCTTTCAGTTCATTGAGGAAATTTGAAAGACAGTGTTGATTTTTCAGTGTTATTTGTTGTTTGAATAATACTTACTTTTATGCATACTTCTGGACAAACACAACGAGTTTGTCCGTTACTGAAACTTTCACAAACAGCATAGAAATCACATTCTTGAGAGTGACACGTATCTGGAAAAGCAAAAATAATAAGCGCTTAATAAGAAAACAGTAAACAGAAATTACTTCTGATTTTAGTTATACAGATAAAAGTGTGTTCTTAAGACTCGAAGGATCGAACTGATAAAAAGTATTCAATTCGCATTTCTTAGTGCTTGTAAAATTACAAAATCGTTATATTTTCTTCTTTATGTATTAATAATACAGTAAATCCTGTTGAGAAGAGTTGGCTTGATTATGACCAAACAAAAGAAAACCGGGTGGGTTTAAAAAAAAAAAAAAAGAAAAAAAAAACTTGAAAATACCGTTAAAAAAAGCCCAAGTGTTTTTTTTTTTTTTTTTAACAAGATCCATATTTAAAATTGCACTTACCTAACTGATAATCGACATATTAATTTAAACCAAACATAAATATACATATTATATCATGGGCGTAAAGTTCTAAAATATACTGAAGGAACCTAAATTCCGCTACAGAACAAAAACTTTAAAAATTGTCAGGAAGATATAAACATCTCATTACAAACACATTGAAATAATTATATAAACAATAAGAAATCCGATTATATAACTATATAAGAAATACCGTTCACCAAAACAGATGGAACGTTTCAATATTATATAGGAATATCAACTTGAAAGTTTAAAACGAGGATGAAAGAACATATAGAATATATCAAATACAACAAGAGAGCAACAGCTTTAGCCACAGTACATAGCATAGAGCCTTTACAAATTAATTTTAAAATAGTAAAATAATTTATCCATCGAGGTTTTATTCCCCATCCATTATCCGCGAATCAATAGAAATCTATATGCACAGTGAGAAAAATATTGAATGAATCAGCCTCCTTTTGAGTTACCTAATATCTGGCTCGAGATGTTTTATAAATTTAAAAAAAAAACAATACGATAAAATAATTCACGTTCACATCTGACCGTTTTTATTAAAGCACCTGCTTGATTTATACTGTGATCTCGTGGTTTTTGTTTTTAAAGTTCATTTTTTAAATTTTTGCGAAAATAGTTTGTTGTATCAGAATTCATCTTGGGAATGTCGCCGATTTAATGATATTACTTTAATGATACACACTTTCTTTCGGGTAAAAAAGTTCTAGAAACATCTGGGGCAAAAACGAAACCTGGGACACATGCTGCTACCAAGTGACATCCGAAAAAAATTAATATGTAGTATATTATAAGTTACAATATTAAGCAACAGTGTTAGATTTATTTCACCAAAAACGTGACTTGACAGTTTCTTGCCCCGACCCCCTCAATTCCAATAAATGTTTTGAACTACTTGTCAGCGGTATAGATCAATGTTTATGTAATAATTGTGTTTAATTGTATATACAGGGTGTTTTTTTTTTAACTGACACTGTTCAGAGCCGTCTGTAGCTCGTTCTAATAACTGGATTGACACAAAATTTTGTGAATGGACTAAGAAAACCATGGGAAAAAAAGATTCCAAAAAAAAAAAAAAAAAAAAAAAAAAAAAAAATAGTTCCAATCACCGCCGATAAGGGGAAATGTGGCGCTGTGGTCATTTATGCAACTGGGAATTAGCATAAAATACGGGCAAAAAATGAAAATGCAAATTTTTACTTACGCAAGCGACAGTAGCGCCAATAGTTTAAGTTATAAATGCATGCGAAAACACCGAGAAACAATTTCAGCTCAGGTTGAAAATGAATCTCACGTTACCGCAGCGCGCGTTACTTGTGAAGTTCTTATATTGTAACCAGTACAATGCACCAGCCGCTCTTCGTTTACTTAGAACACGCCATAAACTGCGCAAAAGACCTTTATCCGTTAATGTATTGAAAGCAATGATTCTGAAATTCGAAGAAACACGCTCGCTAGCAGTTCGGTCAGGCAGAGGACGTAAACCGGTGGCAGAAAAAGTGATAATGGATGTTTCAACTGCGATCAACGAAAGGGAAAGTGTAAATGAGGAATAAAACGTGGCATTTTATCCAAATTATTAATTTTGTCTGTTTCTGATGGGTTTTTTTCAATGTACAGCGCCACATTTCCCCCTATCGGCGGTGATTGGAACTAATTTTTTTTTTTTTTTTTGGAATCTTTTTTCCCATGGTTTTCTTAGTCCATTCACAAAATTTTGTGTCAATCAAGTTATTAGAACGAGCTACAGACGGCTCTGAATAGTGTCAGTTTAATAAAAAACACCCTGTATTTTATGTTTAATACAAATAAACCACAAAACCATTAATCATAAAAGATGTACAATTAAACATAATTATTACATAAACATCGAATTATACTGCTGATTAGTGGTAGGAAATAGTTCAAATCATATCTGTTGAATAAGAAAAATCTAATGAAACAAAGCTAAATAGTGGACTCTTTAAATACAATTTTTATTTGTAAAAGCAAAATTTGGAAAAACAAAATTTTATTATATTAATTATAATAACTTTTCAAAATTTGCTTTCATTTCAGTCATAAAATGTCTTTAAAAAAATTACAATTTTTAAAACTAAATTTAAAAAAAGGATATTAATAAAAGATTAACATTTAAATATAGTTAAAATGCTTAAGTGATACAAATAGAAACAACAAAAGGCTTATACAAAAAAACCTTTTAATGATCGACATACGTTTCAACGCTCATACGGCGCCATTTTCAAGATATATAACGATAAACAAAAATATTCTCGCAAATTTTTGAAAATAAACTTGAAAACATGAATCACGAGATCATATATGTAAACAAAGCAGGTGCTTGAAGTAGCCAACTGTAAACGTGAAAATTAATATTCCGTTATCGCTTTTTTAAAATTAAAAAGTACCTCGTGCCAAATTTTAGTAATTCAAATGAGGCGGATTCATTGCAAATGTTAACGTTACGCATGTAGATTTCTATTGATTCACGGATAATAGATGGGAAATGGAGTCTTAATGGATAAATTATTTTACTATTTTCAAAATCAATTTTTAATGTCTCGGTCCTATGTAGTCTTGCCAGTGCTGTAGCACTTATGTCGGATTTGATATCTGCCATATGCTCTTTTAATCTTGTTTTAAACTTTCTAGTGGTCATTCCTATATAATATTGTAATGTTCAATCTGATCTGGTGAACGGGATTTCATAAACACCTGATAGTTGACCAGATAGTTTTCTATTTGTATCACTTTAACTATTTTTTAATTATAATTAGTGATCTTATCCTGTGATTATGGAAAAAATTAACATTTATTTATTTTTAATCATCTTATTAATTATATACATCATATTTCAAAACAAAAGAGCAACAACAACAACAAAAATAAATAAATAAATAAATAAATAAAAAAAAAATAAGAAGAAGAAGAAGAAGAAGAAAAAAATAACCGAAAACACCACAAAACCATGAATATTTTTTTTCCCTCAAAAACCCCACAAAACCCTGAAAAAATATGAAAACCTCCAACAAAACCCTGAAAGAAAAGTAAACTCTTTTAAGAAGAGTATATAGAAAAAAGAAAATTGCATAATATTCTGATGAGAAATTTGAAAAAAATACATAGACGAATCGAAGTCTAACTGATAACAAATCTTGAGAGGTTAATATGCAAATTAAGGATACAGACTGAACACATAACATTTCCATGATTTAATATGATTATATACGCACACTTCACACATGTAGGTCCACAAATATTCATCTTACACCAGATGTGGATATCACTTACCACAAGGGTGTGGTGTCAGAAACGCGCCAGAAATCTTGTACAGGTATTTCAATAAATCTCACCTTTTAGGTGTGTGTATAAAAGAAACACCGATTAAGGGGTCTATTGTGTCCCAGGGTAGGGTAACGTAAAAGTGACTGATTTGTAGCATTTGGGAGCCATAAAAACAAATTATACCGCTTATTCTAACTTTGGGTGTTGCTCTTTGACGCCCCCAGAAAGATAAATAGGGTGTATTTATGAAACAGGGTCATGGTAGTGAGTTCAGGGTTCGTTGGAGAAATAGGGGTTTTAAGAATTTGAGTAAGTTTCTTTTTTTTCTTTTCTTTTTTTTAAAATGAGAATCGCAAGTCTTCTAGTTATGTATAAGGTATTATATTCTGTCAAGTGATATATCAACATTAAATATGGCTTTGCAGTAATATAATACCATGTCTATTTTTATGGAATTTTTCTGAACATTTTTTTTTTTTTTTTTTTTAACGACAGTGGATACAAGTCAGTTCATCAGCCTCCCGCTTTTTATTTATTTATTTATTATTTTTTAACTGTGAAACAGAAAACTTTGCAAAAGGGCAAACAAGTAAAATATATATAATTTGGTTTTAAAATTCTGCAACACCTTTTGAAACATACGTATAATTCTATTTTTAAAATTAACATCAATTCCAAATTTAATAAATTGAACATCATTTAATTATTAATATTATTATTATTTTCTTTTTTGTAAAATTAACATCTTATAGGTGTTTTATACTAACGCATGATTTGTAAAAGTTATGAAATAAATAAATGACTCATACAGGGCCTCTACTGATTCGTTTTTTGGATATCGCTATTTCTAAATAATAATCTTCGTGGTAATTTCCTACAACATTTGCGATAGAAATATACCATGAAACTTAATGTTTGAAAACAGTGGTATTCAAAATGGACACCAATGGGATCCCTCCCCTTTATAATAAGCAGATCCAATAAAAATTTAGAACTAAATCTACAATAAAATTCATGCATTATTGTATATATTTAAGGTGTTTTAATTTTACCTATTTTTTTATTAAAAAAAAATTACGGCAAGTTATAAGAATTATAAAAGAGGAAAAATTATAATAAAATCACTTGTAAACTTTAAATTAAAGTGTAATTACTGCTTAAAGTCATAAAAACATACCACAAAAGAATTAAAAATACCTTTTAATATATAGATGACATATGTTTCATGTTTCCATCAAGAGTTTATTTCCCATCCATTATCCGTGAATCATTAGACATATATTTGCGAAACGAGAACATATGCAACGAATCAGCTTCTTTTGAATTACCTAAAACTTGGCACGCGATGATTTACAAGTTTAAAAAGGCAATAAAATAATATTTTTCACGTTTTCCAGTTTGACCAATTTAAGCACCTGCTTACATTAGACGTGTGATCGCGTGATTTGTGTTTATCATTTTCAAAAACTTGAGAAAATAGTTTATTTATCATTTTGATGTTGAAGAAGTCGCCGTTAGAGCTCATGAAACATATGTCATCTATATATTAAAAGGTATTTTTAAGCCTTTTGTGTTATTTTTTTTATCACTTTAAGGAGTAATTACATTTTAATTGAAAAAAAATAGTTTTACGCTTTTATTCTATTTTCTCCTATAAAATATTTACAATAATTTTTATATTTTGAATTTTCTATTAAATAACCTTCCCATTATTATATTGTTTATTAGCTTCAAATTAATTTTTAAATGTGGTTAGATGCATAATAAGCTTTCTTTATTGAAATGTTGCATCATAACTTTAGCACCAAGATGTAAACATATGCTTATATATTTTTTCTTCGCAAAATTTATTTATTTTTATTTTTTAACTCTAAACTATCCAAATACATTCACTTTCAGTGTGGCCCCAGAAACAAAATCTAGGAAAATTCTTTCAGCAAGGATTTTTCCACTTTTGTGCTTAAAATTTCAAATATAATTAAATAAACTAAAAACTCTTGTTTTAAATTATTTTGAAATTATGAGTTGACCACGAATATTTTACACATGTTTTATTATATATGTTTAATTAATATATTCATATAAATTCCTATTTTTAATATTAAGTTAATGCAAGGAAATATTATTAACTTAATAATATTGTTAATAACGAATTTCAAATTTTATTTTCAGTTTCCGAAGACAATTTATAATAAGGATAATAAAATTTTCGATAAATAGAAAATTAAGTAATACAGTTTCTAAAAGTAAATTAATATTAGGAAAAACTAAGTTAGCTAGATTTAATGTATGATTACAGTCTTTTAAAATAATCAAATAATGCAGATTTTAATATTTTATATTTACGGGAAATTTTTAAATGAAAACCTTAATAATTTTCAATGAAGAAAAAAAAATAGCTATAGGATCTCTATCTTAAAGTTATCTTTTATGAAAGTAAATAATTTATTTTTAAATATGAGTAATCTAATCTGGTGAGTTTTAGAATTGAGACAAGCATTTTAGTGTCTCCCCTTTGCAAAAATTTAAAAACAGTGCCATTTTTAGTCAAGTAATAGGTTGATAATATAATTTGATTTGATTTGTTAAAGAGACCTTTGACTAATTGAATCGTTCTTTTTGTTACTTCTTTTTAAATTTTGAATAGCTGCAAACTAAAATAACAATTACATGTAAAATAAAACGAAAACAATGTAAAGTAAATAAATATGCCTTAAATGGCTGTTAACCACTTAGATAAGTTCTCGGCTTGACACAGAGATGGAACAAGTATGACCAAATGACAATGATGTTTGTAAAGTATGATCCTTTAGATGACATGCTGCCGAGTTTTAGACGCGTGAGTTTATTGGTTATTGCTGGGCGATAAAGTAAAGTAAAAAAGTTTTGACATTTTCTAAAAATGGAAAAAATTGAAGTTCGAGCTGTCACAAAAAACTTGTTAAAAAGGGGTTTAATCCCCACGGACTTACAAAAAGAGTTACATTCTACCTTAAAGGATTCTTGTCCTTCATATTCGACGATAAAAAAGTGGGCTGCTGAATTTAAACATGGTAGGAAATCAATTCACGATGAGGAACCCTCAGGACGCCCAAAAACAGCTACGACCGGCGAAATCGTCTCAAAAATTCACAATGCCGTATTGAATGATCACCGATTGAAGATACGCGAACTTGCTGACCTTGCAAGCAGCTCGATAGACCATGTCCACTACACTTCACACGATGTTTTGGGTATGAAAAAGCCTTCCGCTCGATGCGTGCGGCGTTTGTTGAACGTCGATCAAAAAGGCCAAAGAATGAACATTTCTCTAGAGTCTTCTGAAATGTACCGTGTTGCAAGTTGAAAAATAAGATGAAATATTTTCAAAAATCTTTTATTTTCTTTGTCAGGCCGAGTACTTTTCGAACCACCCTTGTACAGTGCTGCACTAAAGAATTCGCACATAAGAGTGTGTCTTAAATGTATTAAGTTGCAAGGGGCTACATTGAAAAATAATATGAAATTATGTCAAAACTCTTGTATTTTCACTGTCAGGTCGAGAACTTATCAAACCACCCTCGTAAGCGACTAATTTTTTGGCCATCGTGCTCACAGTAACTAATTTTAATTTAAACAAAATTTGGAAAAATTAAAAAAGTATGTATCTTTTAAAAAATAAAATTTAAGATTATTTTATAACAGAAATTTTTGTATACATTTTTATTTTCTGGTAGATATGTATTTTAGAATTTTTATACAATGAAGAATGATGATGTCATATCTATATCCGTCTTAACACTTGAATGGTTAAGAATAACTTTCACTGTTATTCCATGATTTCAACTATTGTTTAATAAAAAGCTGGGAATAAATAAAAATATTTTACCCAGAAAAAAGATACACATGAAAGTAAATAGAACTCACCGCACAGTCCTTCGTGGGCGGTCAGTATGTCAATCTTCTGCTCGCAGGCCGCTCTCTTAAGTTTGCAGGCGTTCATATAGGATATGTTGTCTGTCCCACACACTGGCTCAAACTCTTCGGCGCAGGTTGGACACTCACACACAGGTTGGCCGTTCTTGATCACACACATGGCTCCATAAGAGCAATGATGAGTGTGACAAGGTCCATGTTCTCCTTAAATAAATATAAATTATAATTTAACAAATTACAATAACCATTGGAAAAATGTTCCAAAAGCTTAAAAAAATAAAATAAATAAATAAATAAAAAATTACCGTATTTTCGTGTTCACTGTAAAAAATGAAGTACTCAAAAATGAGTAAGTCCATGTACTCATTTCGAAATGAGTATTTTTGGATCAAAAATGAGCATGTGCATTCTCAAAAATGAGTAAGTCCATGTACTCATATCGAAATGAGTATTCTTGGATCAAAAATGAACATGTGCATTCTCAAAAATGAGTAAGTTCATGTACTCATATCGAAATGACTATTTGTGTATCAAAAATGAACATATGTAGTCTCAAAAATGAGTAAGTTCATGCACTCATTTCGAAATGAGTATTTTTGGATCAAAAATGAACATTTGATCAAACCCAACATACTTGTATATTTCAGAATGTGCAATGACGAAATTTCGGAGCCTAAAAAGCTATTATTTGAAGGAAAAACGAAGAATAAGAGAAATGAAAAGTGGATCTGGTTGTTCGGGATTTTCATCAAAGTGGATCCACTACAACACATTTACTCTTTTTTTTTTACCTCACATTTTACACATCTACTTTTTTTTTTTCTTGATAGTACTTCAAAATTATGATTCTTTTATAGCGGCCCCTACAATTATGATTATGCCAAGGTTGCAGTTATGATTTCAGTTATGAAAAAATGTTGCAGTTATGAAAAAAGTTGCAGTTATGAAAAAATGTTGCAGTTATGAAAAAAGTTGCAGTTATGAAAAAATGGCCGACAGATGACACTGAACAGCAAAACGTCAGTGACTCTGTCTGAGAAACGTGTATAAAAGGAGCTGTAATGAGAGAGAGAATCAGATGCACCAGCAATCGCAGCATGTTGACGTTACCAGAAAAGGCAATGTTAGTGAAGCTCTACTATCAAAATGGGGAATCTACCGCGATCGACCGACATCAATAGGCATGCTAAAAGACAACATCCAACGCCAATTTCTCACCATAGCTACAGATATGCTGCACAGTGCTGTGCACAACATTGTCCCTCGGCTACAGCTATTGTTGCGGGATGACGGTGGACATGTTGAGCATTCGTTCTGAAGAAAATTGTCTTTGCTTTGTCATAATTTGTTATGCTAATTATTGCTTTTCTTATCACACGAAGCGCCATCTGTCGGCCATTTTATGAACTTTTTGGGGGATACAAGAAAACCCCATGTCATTCCAAGCATGTGTGTCAATTTTTACCTCTCTACCTACATTATTCCGTGAATTATTAATTTTTCAAATGTATACTCATTTTCTGATCACCCTGTATATTCCAAACACTCCTATACATCATATACACAAGTCATATATATATACATCATATATTATTATAATGTCATATACGCTTTATAATTTGGCGAGAAATCTTGGTCGCTCTGCGATTCATCCATTGGGGGCCGCTATAACTCGAAAGTACCAAATTTACAATATATTAATGAAAACAGAGATAAAAATATTTTATCGGGTCCTTCCTACAATAACTTTAACTCTTGTTTAGATTGATCTCTGAGCTAAAGGTATTTTGAGGAAATTAAAGTTGAAGACCACGTTTTTTTTTATAAGACGATTTCTCATCCGACGTCCATTTTTGAATTCGGCTTTTTTTTCATATCTGATAGTTTGCATCTATCCTTTTTGTAACTATAGCATTTTTGTAGCGATTTTATGCATTTCTATTGCCTAGTCGAAGAAAAATTCTTCTAAAGTTACAGAATTTCGTTAAAAATTCTTCTAAAGTTACAGAATTTCGGTAAAAATTCTTCTAAAGTTACAGAATTTCGTTAAAAACGCTTAAAAAAAAATAAAGTCATTAAAGTGACGACGTCAAGAGGTCCATTCTCGACCGAAAACAACAACCATTTTCTCAATGGTTAAATTTTTTTTTTCAGGTTTAACTGATTTTTACATTGTTTAATTACATTCAACCAGGTTTATGTCTGTAAAGATGGAATTTTGTAATATAATTTTAACCCATTTCCTGATATGCCAGAATTATAAAAATTACGTTCACAAGTATATTTCCGATGACATTACAACATTTTAAAATTTTTATAACTCAATTATAAATTAATTCTTTAATTTTACGACATTTCTCCGTTAATCCACCACAGGTTATCAATCGGCAAATATTCTCTGTAACTCTTACAATTGTATAGGAGTTGAAACAACATTGGAAACAACGCAAAAATAGGCCAAATATCTGTGAAATTGCAACAATGAAATATTTTAAAGGCTGAAAAGGTAAAAAAAAATTATAAATAAAAAATAAAGAATGTAACAGTTAAATAAAAAGCTCTTCTTAGCTTAATATTTATTAATTTACGGTTATACGTTTAGAAATCAATGTAGAAAGATAGTTTAAATATAGTTAGATAATATTAGATAGTTTTTTTTTTATTTCCCGTTGTCCTATCTTAAAAAAGAAACATTGCAAAAAATATAGATTTTAAAATAAATTCGCTTGATTGTGCTTTCTACCAAGCGGGAAAAACGGTGAATTTTTGGTAATCATGTTTTGAGCCCACGTCAAATTAATATTGTTACGGAAATTTTTACGAAAAAATAGGAATTGCAATCAAAAGATTAGGCATGATTTTCAAGATGAACATTGAATGCTTAAAAAGAGTGTTAAAAAATATTTTTACATTTATACTTATTAATCGTATTATTTAAAAATATAAAAACGTCAGATGATTTATTGCAAAATATACACTAGAATAGGGATGCACAACTTGTGGCCCGCGATCGAAATACTGGTGGCCCGCGAATTAATTCCGCCGATCGGACGTGAAAAAATCGCGAATTTCGCCGATCGGGTGCGTAAAAATTTCGAATTTTGCTAAATTTCGCCGATTGGACGCGTAAAAATCACGAATTTCACCCATCGGGTGCGTAAAAATCGCAAATTTTGTCGATCAGGCCCGTAAAAATCGCGAATTTTGCCGGTCGGGCCCGTAAAGATCGTGAATTTGACCGATCAGGCGCGTACAAATCGCGAATTTTGCCGAGCGGATACGTATAAATCGCGAATTTTGCCGATCGGGTGTGTATAAATCGTAAATTTCGCCGATCGTCTTCGTAAAAATCGCAAATTTTACCAATCGGGTGCGTAAAAATCACAATTTTCTCGATTAAGCGCATAAAAATCATGAATTTCGCCGGTCAAGTACGTAAAAATCACGAATTTTGCCGATCAGGTGCGTATAAATCGTAAATTTCGCCGATCGGGAGCATAAAAATCGCTAATTTCGTCAATCACTAGGAAAAAACTGCGAATATTGTCAATCGCGCGTGCGAAAAAAAAATGCAAGTTTTTTCCATCCTTGCCAACTGAATTGGGTTATGCTGACTAAGGAGGTGAGTATAGGAGGCTAACCCTCCTTTTAAAATTAGCATTTTTATGAACTCTTAGGCCGATCCTCGCCCTTCTTCCCCGAAACAAAATTTTGTCCACACTACGGATATTGGCTCTCGACAATCCAGTCAATTTTGCCACTGGCCCTCCTCTTATAAAGGTTGTGCACCCCTACTTGATATCCACATTTTATGACTGAATATGTTAAGAAGTACAATTTAGAATAATATATGTTTTTCTTCCTCCGCACCTTCATTCCTAAAAGGACAATTTTTTTTCGGCACTGACAACCTTTAAAGCTAAATTTACTCCTTCAAAAATAGTCAAGGAGTATTTTCACTCTTTGAAAATAATCTTAGCTATATCTCTTTTATAAATACAAACGTAAACTGTTGATATACCCTTGCCAACAGAACTGAATATGTTGACTGGGAAGGAAGGAATCTAAGGGGCTAAAACTACCCTTCCGAAATTGATGCTTTTTTTTAAAAATCTGATTGTAGAGTTAGATTCTTCCCCTCCCCCCCCCCCCTGCCACACTTCCTCGAAACAAAATTCTCTCTGTGCTACTGATGGTTGCCCTCGACAACCCAGTCATTTTTGTAAGTGGTCCCACGCTTAAAAAGGTTGTGCACCCCTACACTAGAATGATGTAAAACACTGTTTGTATATATATCTATTCATGCATCGCTGTCAACGGACGTGGAAGTATGAAATAAAAACAAAGAAGCACAACTAAACAATGAAAATGGTACAAATTTTGATATACATATTAAGAGTTCATTATTGAAAAATAATGCCTGGAATGGAATAATTTTAAGTGGTTAATGTTTTATAAATTATTACCGAAAGAAAAGTAATATTGCAAAAGCGTATAATGTAAGATATTGTTTATTGAAGTAATTTATCTTATAAAAAGTTGGAAATTGTACGTCAAACGTGACAAATGACGTGTGTTCGTACTGTAACTAGTTTCAGTGAAATGAATTATATCGTCTGTTATTATGATATGATTAATTTCCGTAATAAAATAACTACATTTTAAGTTGGCAACATTTTATCTTTTGTTGACATTTACTGAAAATTTCAATGGGAAACTTAAGCCTAGCTTTGAAAATTTCAGAATTTGAAATCCATATTTAGACTTTTTTCCATTTAATATTTATTTCTCCGGAAACATCTATCCTAAAAACTGTCGGTAAGATTATAGGATTGATATAATTAAACAAATTTAGTATACAAATTTGGTTTTCAAATTCAGTAATACGGAAATAATAGGACTCCATCTTAAATAAGACGTAATCAACATGACAACCTAGGAACATTACCTATCATGGGATATAATTGAATTAATGACAGATGATAAAATGTAATAGAATGAAGACTGTGACTCTAACTTGATAATAGAGGTTATATAATGTCATATACATCATATATGGTTATAACGTCATATATGTCAAATAACTTCGCGATACATCTCGGTCGCTTGACGATTAATCCTCGGAAGCTGTTATAACAAGGAAGTACCGATATTTAAAAAACTCAAATTACTTAATAAATATTTCTATTAATATCTTTTTAAGTTTTGATTCGATTTTCATAAAATTTGAAATGACTGGAAAAAATTCTGCATCGATTAAATTTATCGACAATAATCGACAATAATATCGATAATATTTATTTATTAAATCGACATTAAATTTCAAATCATTCGGTTGGGTAGTTTTTGCGCTATTATATGCGGACAGAAGGACAGACGAACAGGCGGACCAGACGACGACTATAGGTGCTACGTATTTATATAGTTACGAACGCACCTAAAAAAGCTATTTCAATGAGCAATTTCACCTGTATCTTTCAAATTGATTTTTGTGAAATGACGATGTTGACCAAATACTTTCTTTCTCGTCTGTTTCATACTTATAGGAAATTTATGTTTGTGAATTGTAAGTTTTAAATATTTTCCACATACTTTATTAATGATAAAAAGTGGAAGAGGGTAACAGACTAATATTTAAATACAGTGAGCTAATAATGTTTTATGAAGTTTTATCTGTTTTCATATTGTGGCAACATGAACCTTGTCCTGTGGATGTACTTAATTTGTCAAACTCACAGCCCAAATATTTGTTAATTTGCATGGTAATGAGGTGAAATAATTCTAACACGCACTGCTTGTTTAAACAGTGCGTTTAAGATAATAAAATGAGAGAGTAAACATGTCTTGCATAACAGTTTATAGTTTGATAGTCGAGAATAATGTTTGATATAAACAAGTATCTTAGACTCATTATTTTTAATAATTATATTTGAAGTACAGTCAGCATAAAATTCTCTCATACATCTGCATTTATTCGGAGACCGTTTACGATAAAATCACATCAAAGTAGCCATTAGACAGGAAATATTGCCTTCTTTCAGAATATGAATGCAATGTTTGAAATATGTCTACATATTAAAAAACGTACCAACTTCGATTTTTTTTCAAATTGTAACACCCATTTTTGACACCATATTTCAATTACTTTGATGAAGGAGGGCCGGAAAAAAGTATAGATTATATGCTTTTATTTTTTAATTAAATCTCTATATAGTTATAAGAAAAAGTGTGTTAGTGTCTACAAATTTAGAAAAATTAAACTAGAATTTCAAAGGAAAAATTCTCAGAACACACTAATAAAATTTGAGAAGCAGTCTATATACAAAATAAACAGTGAAAAGAACTTTTATTCTTTTAACCCTTTCCGGCACAACACAAATTCTGTTCGTAAAATGCGAAATTACTGACTGACACCGGAATTAATAAACGACTTTTTTAGAAAATAAAGACTCATTATTTTAAGCTTTCATTATAGAAGCAAAATTTTATTAAAATATTCTTGGTGCCGAATGCAAGTTTGGAATTACAATTAGATGTGCCCGGAGTGGGGCCACTGTGCCGGAAAGGGTTAATTATTTTAAACAATTTATCTCATAAATTTTCTGGTTGATTTCAATTTTCTTATACGTGATTGAAAGTTAGTGGAATACGGTACCTTATAATAAAATCACATCAAAGGTGTCATTAGACACGGACTATTGTCTTCTTTCAGAATATGAATACAATATTTGAAATAGTCGTCGTCTACATATTCAAAAATACACCAACTTTAAGTAAGTTGAAACGTAAAATTTGCTACATTTCGAAAACTAATGATTGGAATGAGCTGTAAATTTGCGCATTTATGTTTTTGACTATGTAAAAATTGATGTAGGGTTTGATTCATATTTTTTTTTAAATATGAATTTATAAATAATTTTCGTAATTAATAATATGCTTTTGAGTAAAAAACAAAACAAAAACAGTCCGAATATGTTTGGGTTGATTTAATGTAGCTCATTGAAAACAAATTCGGATGATTGTTTCTGAAAATATAAATTAAAATTTACCACGTGAATTTAATATTAGCAACCTCAAATTTTGATCTATTTTAACACCATGGACATTTGACAAAAATACATACACTTGATATTTTTCCGGGTTGATTGGACCCCAGAAAAACAAATAGAGTATCAAAAGTGGATGTTACCATTTGGAAAAGTGAAGTTGGAGCAATTTTTAAAATGTACATGAATCCTATATAAAAAATTTCCTTTATATTTTGAAAGAGGACAATATTATGACGCCTTTCTAATGACGCCTTTGGTGTGATTTATTGTAAATGGTCTTATACTTTTATCTATACTTAAGAAGATAATGATTTATTTTAACTAACATTTGAAATAAAGAAGAGAAAAACAATAACAAATGAAGACCACGTAAAAAAAGTAATACTGTTAGCTTTAAAACTAAAAAAAGAGGAACTACTAAAAAAGAGAGTTAATTTTTCAGGCAAAACTGAGAAGAGAAGAAGAAAAATGAACCTTATTTAGTGGGGGCTGTGATTATTTACCGATTGTAAAATTCCACCAACTTTTTAAAAAACGAAGACTTTTGTAGATTTACCTTCAGTAAATATTTTAAAATTTATGGCTTTGGAAATACTTAAAATTTAGTGAAATTATTTCTAACGTAAATCGACGACGTAGGATGTCAACATTCTGACGGTGAAAAATAAATTTTGAAAACAAAATTAGGTAATGAGTATTCATGTGGTTTTTTTAATAATCCTATTCGTCAACAAGAAATTCCACAGTCTGTGAAGAAAAACCTTATTTCCTATAACGTTATCATAAGCTACGTTTATACTATGACGTATATTGTTCATATTTTTTGCAATGATTGAAAATTATTATAGAAATGGATTATAGATATTATAGGTAGGAAAAAAATAATGAACAAGACATCATGATTTTGAATTTGTACTATTAACCTTAGTCTATACTTATAAAGTAATAACGTTTGTGGGCTGGTTTGTAGGGGGGGGGGGGGGGTCATCTCTAGAACTACCGGCCGATTTAAAAAATAATGGTGGCTAAAGGATGGTGACCATCTCTTATCCAAAATAGGCTATATTTTACGTCGGTACTACTATACCCCCGATAGTTTACAGGGTAACAAAGAGTTTTAAAATTGCAGTTTTTGTGATACTGTTGGAGCTAGAAATATGAAATTTGGCATGATAGTATTTCTTAGGTGTAAATGTTTGCTAGTAACAGTTTCTAAAAAATTCGACATTTGAAAGTGTGAAACGAGCGAAAAAGTTCTAAAAACGTTCTAAATTACAATTTATTTGGAATTGTTAGAGCTATAAACTTGAAATTTGACATTGCTGTTTAAAAGTAACATGTTGCAATGCTTAAGCATACATTTAAGGGAGACCAAACTGGTCGCCAGAGGCCGTATTACATAATTTACAACTTTACTGTCAGAGATTAAGTACATCCGATGGAGTGTCAATATAATTATCCTTACCACATTCTCCTTCGTGCATAACACTAAGTTCTTGCCTCAAAAGGCAAGACTGTCGTCTCAATTCACATTCGCTGTCAAAAGTACGTCCGTTGGAGCCACACACCGGTTGCATTTTAGGTTCACAAGAAGGTGGACATTGGCAAGAGGCCACTCCAAACGGATCGATGTCGCACTCTTGTCCAGGACCGCATTTGATGAGATCGCACGGATTTGTACCTTAAAATGAGAATGAGTAAATTTTAAGTAGAATGAAAGATTAATTTTTAACGAAATTCAATAATTTATGCCTCTTATATTAAAAAAAAGTGCAGTACGGTAATAAAATAATTCATATATTAACATTCTGATCAATCACTCTTGCAAAAACAATGAAATATTGTTAATTTACTATTTGACTGTCATCCTTATTCGTGATATTGTATGTTGTCTTAGTAATATTTACCATCCTTACATAGAAAGTGCAAATATTAAATATTCTAGTGGAATATTTAGTCAATATTGATCATCTTATTTACCCGGTAATGATCAATAGTGACATAATATTGAAAATATTAAGGAAGAAATAAAGGGATATCCAAAAGGATTTTTAGAATGTCGAATCTGAATATGATAAAATGATTTAAAATTTTTTGGTGTTTTCTATTTAAACTGTTAAAAACCTTCAGAAAACTATCCAGTCATTGAGTGTTTTTAAAGATAACGGTTACTTAACCTTATTATGAAGCGTATCTGACCATATTTGTGATCACTTTGTAGTCAAAATTGAAATAAATTACGGTTATGAAACCGTTTTCTATAGAACGGTCAAATGACTGGACAGTTTGCTGCAAATTTTTAACAGTGTACATTATTGGTGCGTTCGAGGGCAATTAAGCATAAAAACACAATATTATTCATATAACGTATTTGTGTACATCGATTGTAGAATTATCGCATTAAATTACATTTTCATAAACAAGTGTGGTTATTTCTGCAATTTATGCATATGTTAAAAATTTGCAGCAAACTGTCCAGTCATTCGACCGTTTTTATAGAAAGCGGTTGCATAACAGAAATTTAACTCTATTCTGACCATAACATGGGCAATAATAGGGTCAGTATGGAATTTAATTACAGTTATGTAACCGTTTTCTATAAAAACGGTCGAATGACTGGACAGTTTGCAGCAAATTTTTAACAGTGCTCAAATGTCACTTTCGATAGTTGTACTGTTAAAAATTTGCAGCAAGTTCACCAAGCATTGTGATAGCATTCCCAGCTTTTTCAAACACCGATTGACTTTATCCTTTTGCGGCTTTGTCAAATCGAAACTTTATCTGACCTAAAAACACTGTACACTGTTAAAAGTCTGCAGCAAACTACCCAGTCATTCGACCGTTTTTATTGAAATCGGTTACACAACCGTAATTTAACGTTATTCTGACCATAATATGACCAAGTGACTGTTATCTTTAAACACGGCCGAATGACTGGACGGTTTGCTGCAGATTTTTAAGAATACATAGTGTTTTTAGGTCATTTGTATAAAGTTTAGATTTCACATAGTCGCAAAAGAAAAAAGTCAATCGGTGTTTCAAAAAGCAGGCATTGCTATCACAACTCTTGATGAATGTTACACAAAGGCCATGAACTGAATTAAATCCGAAGTGTATATGAATTCGGAATTCATAAACACTTTCCAACTTAATTGAAAAGTGTTTATGAATTTGGTCTGACTGGCCAACTGTTCATGCTCTAACTCGTGTAAATATAATCGGATTTCCATGTAATTGATATACGTTATTGAGGATTAACATGGAATGTTCGGTATTGGAAATGAAGTTTGCAGCATTCGTAGTTTTTTTTCAGGGGCACAGTCAAAATTAAATACTTTGTGACTTTAAGCAATGCTTCAAATTCAACCTTTTAATATTTCGGAGTTTAGAAGATTGAAATTTTGGTTACTTGTGAGTAATACCAAAAGCTCTTCCAACGTGTTGTTTGGTTTCTAAAACCATATATAACCCAAATTAATAGGAAATTTCGTTTTTTGGTGATTTCCGAAACATCGATTTCGTTTTAAAATTAAACAGAAAATCAAAGAATTTATTTCTTATTCGATATGCTTACCTGCACTGCAGTCACCGGAGTAGATGACACGTATGTTGCGTTGCGTCTTGCAAGCCTCGCTTCTCAGGGTGCATTCATTGGCGTATGTCTTACCGTCAGATCCGCACACTGTTCTGAAATCGGGCGCGCACACGTCGTTGCAGCGGCATGTGGGATTCCGATTTTCGTCCAGTTGGCAAACTTGGTAGGGCGGGCACTTGACAAATTGACAAGGATCTGTAAGAGTAATTAAAATACTGCTATTATACTACTATTAGTAATTAAAATACTACTATTATACTACTATTAAAATACTATTATTAGTAATTTTAATGCAATTATTAGTAATTAAAATGCTACTATATACTACTATTATACTACTATTAAAATACTATTATTAGTAATTAATATACTACTATTATACTTCTATAAAAATACTGTTATTAGTAATTAAAATACTACTATTTTACTACTATTAAACTAATAATATTATTAGTAATTAAAATACTACTATTATACTACTATTAAAATACTATTATTAGTAATTAAAATACTACTATCATACTACTATTGAACTACTATCATTAGTAATCAAAATACAACTATTATACTACTATTAAAATACTATTATTAGTAATTTTAATACAATTATTAGTAATTAAAATACTACTATATACTGCTATTAAAATACTATTATTAGTAATTAATATACTACTATTACAATACTATTAAAATACTATTATTAGTAATTAAAATACTACTATTATACTTCTATAAAAATACTGTTATTAGTAATTAAAATACTACTATTTTACTACCATTAATATACTATTATTAGTAATTAAAACACTACTATTATACTACTACTGAAATGCTATCATTAGTAATCAAAATACTACTATTATTGTAATATTAAAATATTATTATTAGAAATTAAAATACTATCATTAGTAATTTAAAATACTACTGTTATAGTACTAAGTTTGCCGTTAGTTCGTTCATATGTAAATAGAAATGAAAGTTGCTTTGCTATGAGATTAAATGTGCAAATTTCGGTGTGTAGGCCAGTAGACTAATAAAATCTAGTAAATTTGTTAACTAAAACTGTTCTGTAAAATGTTAAAACAGATGGAAGAAGTTCAAGAGTGCTCAGAAAAAAAAAGGCGAAGTCAATATCTGTTTGAACTTATGAAAGATAGAGAATTCAAAAGTAAGGCCTTTCGTCGAAGAAAAAAAATAAACGTTTTGAGTAGGCAGTCTTTTAATACTGCTGTGTCTCAGAAAGCTTGTGGTAAATTAAAGACTATTCATGTTATCCATTTGATATTTTAACCCATTAAGGACCGAAATATTTTTCTCAATAACATACAAATATTGCAATTCATACCACTTTTATATTATAGCAACCTCAGAGTGACTTTATCATGGTGTTTCTTGCATCAAATAAAGCGAATATTTAACCTAAAAACAAACTGGTGTTACCTTAAAACCTGGTGTAAGAAAAATAATGTTACGAAAACGCAACGGCAGTCTTTAATGGATTAACCCATAAATATTTTATTTCATATTTAAGATTCTTCAAAGTATTTTTTAAATTATGATTCTATATAAAAATGAAAAGAGTAATGGTAGAACCTATGACAGAACTTATGAGAAAAACAAACGTCTTAAAAATGACTTTTTATGAGTGTAAAGTCTATAATAAATAAGAGTGCTTCAGAGATCGTCGTCGATCATTAAATTTCAACGTTAACTTATGAGGAACTTAAGCTAGGCATGGGCAAAACAGCTCCTTTCAGGGATCTGACCAGGATAGCTCTCTCCGCAAAATGATCAGTTCTTTTTAGAAACTCGTTAGCTCTTGAACTTTTAAAATTTGTTTGCACATTCAGTATAATAGTAGGTACTTTTATTTACAAATTTCCATTCTTAAAATTCCATTTTTTTCCTCAATAACCCTTACCGCACTGTCCTTTGTATCGCACGTCGATTTCTCGCATTTCCAGGCAGGACGTCTTTCTCATCTCGCAAACGTTGGGATAGTCCTTGCCGTCCGTGCCACATACTGGCCGTGACCGAGTGTCACCGTATGTGGCACACTTGGCTGGACACAGACATTCTGCCGATCGGCCATCGAGGGACGGTTGACACTCGGCGCCGAAATGACATTCTTTTTCCTCACAGGGGTCCTTTAGATCTGAAAGGAGAATAATTTTTGTTAAAAATAGATTGTAATAATATGAAATAACATAATTACAAAACTTATCGTTTTTTAAATAAAATAAGAACGAAAAATCATGCATAAAGCATAGAATATGAAACACTTTTTAACACTAACAGATTATTCAGAATTTTCGTTTTTTCATACAATAAAATGAGATATCTAAATAAGCAACTTAAAAAGCATATAACTTATGTTAGTAAAAATCTATTTTCAGCAATTCCTGTCCATATCTTATCCAGTTATGTGTGAGAATTCTTTCGTGCAGTCCTGTATGCGATCTATAAAATTTATGCACACCACCTAATGGACTCAAAATATCTAATTTTGGGTTTAAAGAAAGTTTAAAAAAGCATACTACAGCGGAAATGCAGTTCCAGCTAGCTGAATGCTTTTGTGTGTCTCTGTAAATGAAGGGTAAATTCTATGCGCTCCATAATCTATCGAAAACATCTTATAGTGCACTTCAGTGATTTTCTTATGTTTCAAATATATCATAACATTATTAATATACATCGCATATGATTTTTCTTCATAGATAAAAATGAGCTAGAATTCTTTTGTGCGTTTCTGTAAACGAATTATATATGCTGCATATTCTACTAAGAAAACATTTTGTAGTCCATCTCAGTGATGCATATCAATCTCTTTATGTTTGAAATATCGTAACATCTATATAATGCCCTGCAAACAAATTTTTCCCCGCAGATCATAATGGGACGGAATTCTTTTGTGTGCACCTGTAAAAGGAACTATAAACGCTACACACTTCATTTTCATTTTCAATACTAAACTTTCTATAGTAGACCTCAATAACATAGACATATTTCATGGCAATCCGAGTACATTTGCGTGAGTTGGAGCACGAACATACAGATGACAAACCGAATTGATAAACACTTTTCAACTATGGTATATAACCTTTTAATACAGGTAATCATTGAAATTTAGAAAAAGATACTTTTTCGATTTTTTTTCTCGTTCAGTATCTTTTTACTTTTCGAACACATAATGGAAAGTATTGTAATCATAATTTGTATGTGTGTATGTGAGAATGAATACGATATTTCTCAAACAGTACATCGGATTGAGCTCCCATTACTAAGATATTTTATGATAAATCTTTCTGCGATGATGTGTTTTATAAATGTTAAATTAATTCAACATCGATTTGTTTTCTTATAAATTTCAAATTCGCTAAATTTTAAAATTAGTTTATTTTTTTCATCTATAGTACTAAATATACATGTGTGTGTATGTGTGTATTGCTGGGCGCAGAACTGCAAGATTTGGCAGCAAAGTACCTGTATGTCTGCAGCTATGCATCTTGAAGACGGTTTTTTGCATTCAATGATTTAATTTTTTACGAGATTTTTGGCATTTTTTGCATTTTGCGACTATTTTGACATTCGTGATAGGAATCCAGTTTCAATCTTTTTTCCCTATATTTTGCTATTGGCTATTTTTTGACATTCGTAAAAAGACGTCTGTTTTAATCTTTTAGCTCAATATAGTACATTTTTTTCTCTGCTATTTTTGAAATTTCCAGAAATTGTTATGCGAATTTTAGTTTTTTTTCACATTTCGCGACGATATTTTGACAATTTTTTTTTTCTGAAACGAAAAGAACCCGCCGATAAATTTTAATACTGCCATGAGTAAATTCATGTTTGCAGAATACCAAACCGATTCCTATAGCAACATAAAAGACAATACTGAAAATTTCAATTTAAATGTGATCAAAATAAAAAATCATAATAACAAAAGGTTCGTTTGATTTGAGACAGGAGTAGGCGTAGCCCTCACGGGTGTACGCTGCCGAAGTCAGTGACGGCCCCAACCTCAGGTTCATTTGGGAAAAACCGACCTGCGAAGCTCCACTAGTTATTAAAAAAAGAACTGTGTTACTATTTTTATTTTTATTAACTTGAGAAATAATCGCCACGGCATTTAACTAATCTGAGTTAAATTGATCATTCACGTGAAAATTAGTGTAACGCTTTTTGGAAGTATTTAAACAATATAATAAATAGATATTTGAAAAACAAATATCGCCACAGTGTCACTCTCAAATTACGAATAATAATTATCACTCAATAAGCAAATCAACGCTGTCTCTAGAAGATTAATTGCAACTCACATCCTGTCTTTACAAACAAAAACTTTTTAAGCAGGCATGAGAGAATTCCATATAATTATATGCAAAACTTTTCTACCTGAAGTCAAAAGCCTGAAATATGTCGAGAAAAAGCCACTTATCAGGATAAGCAAACAATAAATTAATTTAAGTATGACAAGTTAAGTATGACACGGGGGAATTTATCTTGGGTATTTCAAGACTTAATTAAGAATATGACCGTTACAAAAGGCGATCTCATATTTCATCTTAGACAAGTTTTTAGAAATCGTTAAAAACACGATTGGTATGAAATGGGAAGCTAAAATAGACCACAGATGATAAATTGATGAGATGGAAAATTATCTTATTTATACACGAGGCGAGACTATGCGTAGGGGTAAAATATTTGAAAGTTTCAAAGCAGGTTTTGATTAATTAGACATAAACGAAATGAATTTATATTCATGGCTGATTGAAAGTATGCCTGGGAGATATGAATATATTTTGAAGAGTAATAAACAAATTTAAGGAATTTTGATGTATTAATGGTTTATTAAGTTTTCAGAAAATTGCTCGGAATAAGTGCTTCAAAATCAAAAAGAGCGAAAATTATCGAAAATAATTACAAAAAAATAATTACAGAAAAGAATTTGTTTTAAGCTCTTAAAAATACTATTAATATTCACAAAATAAAATTAATCAGTTATAATTTTCTTGAAATTTTTAATCATTTTATTTAATGGGGTTTTTTATGAGCTAAAATACAGCCAAATTCTGAATAATGAACATTTCATAATCAGGAATGTAATGAAGGGTATACAATTTTATACTCTGTATACCTTCTGGATAATTGCGTCCAGTAGCAATAGCGTATACTGCCTGGTGAACATCCTCTGCCTATAGCATATTTTTAGGGTTTCTCTCATATGATTAAACCCTATTCGTGTCACTCCCCTATCTGCCTGCCTGCCTGTCTGTCTGTCAAAAAGTTCGTACTCGTAAACTGTATAAATTAGAGACATGAAATTTTGCATGCTTATAGCTGAATACCTCCTGTCACACCACAAATTATAAAATTTTAAAAATGCCATATTATTTAGATTAAATTAATTAATTTAATGACATTCGACCATTTCTGCGATTTTCTTGGATCTTAAAACATAATCTTGATTTCAGTCTTTTTCACGAAGGCTAGGTGGTTCAGCGGTACAGCGTTTTCCTCCTAACTCAAAGATTCCAGGCGAGTTCTATTCTGGACAACGAAAGGTGAAATTTTTGATTTTTACATTTCATTGTCCGATGGATTTAATTAAAAGAATTTATTCGTATTTTTGTTTATCCTTATAAGGGTTTCTGTTCTTTTCTTTTCTTTTCTTTAGCTAAAATTAAATCATATAATTAAATATGCTTTTCAAATATACAAACATATGCTGTTACAAATGTCTGAAAAACAGTTTTTGAATAATTTAAATTTGTTTAAAAAGTAGCTTCCTCTTGTTATCATTTTATTATTAAAATTAATAGTGCTGCCATCTGTGTTCATATTGATAAAGTGTACTCATAAATGATAAGGATAATTATAAATTAATGATTTGGATTTAGTAATTAAAGGATAAAGTGTTTTGAAAGGAATATTAAATGAAGCCCTTTGTGCGATCTTCGATCACACTTACCCACTTGTTTACGAGTACAGCACTGCTCAGAATTAGGGAATTTTTCTGCTATTCAGAAGTAAAAACATCCAAATATATCGGCTTGAGGATTGAAAAAGTGTCCGTCTAATATAGGTGTCCGCTATTCGGGATTATCCTTTATGGGGGTTTTATGAGCTAAAAGTAGCTTTATTAAAATAATTCTACGATTTTGGTGACATGTTTCTCTTAAAAAAAAAAAAAAAAAAAAAAAAAAAACTTGAAAATACCAAATCATTTTTTAAAAACTCCAAATTATCTATGTGTATAACAACGTAAAGATGATTTTACAGAGAAGTAAAAAAAAAAAAAAAAAAAAAAAAAAAAAGTAACAGCTTCAATGTTAAAGATAGCGGAAAGAGACTGTACAACTTATATATGTTACGGTCAATATGATTAATCCGGTCATTAATAATAATAACCGGTTATTATTAATAATGAGTCGGTTATTATTAATAATGACCGGATTAATCATATTGACCGTAACATATATATATGTATTAATATAATTCTTTAAAAATGTAAATATATTATAAATATAAAATATAATAATAAAGTAAAATGACCAAATATGAAATATTTTTCATTAATGTATGAAAGAGTTTGTTGAAGGATAATCATTAATTTTATTTGTTATTAGATAGCGATTTTTTTTTTAAGTATTGGTGTTATTTTAAAATTATGTATAAAATGTAATAATTTTATTAAATTTACTCACTGTTGGATAGCTTTTTCATAGAAACCATTAATGTGAGATTCAATGAGTCTAAATAATATAAATTTGAATGAATGTAAGATTCTCTAAAGCACGATGTTCTGCTACATAGCATCTATATATTAAGTTGTACAACAGTCCAAAAAACTCCCTGTATAATTAGAAGATTAGTTCAAAACTCACAATTTTTAGAAAGTAGATCAAAGCGACGACTAATAAGATAACAATGATGCATCTTTTATGCATGTTATACCCATGTCAAGGTTTCAGTTACACTGGGTGGGGCGAGTGGATTACAAGAACAAGTATAAAACATGATTTATTTAATTTGGCATTGAAGATAATTTTGTAAATTGAATTATGCGCTCTGCATATGCTGTTCGAGAGGTATTCTAGGACTTCTGGAATAAACTACATTTTCCTATTTCCATGTATTTATCGGACTCAAATATTGCTGTGATTAATGATTGGTTATTTCTCTGCTGACTTTGGCGAGCGAAGGAAATTTTTCACGGATATTTTCTGGCAACCTATTAACTGTTTCACAGGTTGCCAGAGCATACACACAAGCAATTTTTTCGATATTTATACAATTTATTTAACATACATCATCCATTTACGAGGGCAAGTCATTAAGTAGGTTACAAACCGATATGAGAGGTGAGAAATTAGTTGTATTTTTTTTCCCTAACAGGCAAATAGGTGTCAGCAGCATCCAACTGTAAGATATTATTTTCGAATTTATGAGACAACACTTGTACAAGATGAGCAGCTGCATTTGAAAATGGCAACCGTCCTCGGGGAGTGAGTTGAGGAGTTTTGGTGGCAACTTCTTCCACATCCACCTTACAGACCAGACTTAGCTCCAAGCGATTATCACCTGTTTGGTCCGCTGAAATTGCATCTGAACGGCAAGCGTTTCGCGATTGATGCAGACGTTGAATGTAAGGTGCATAGAGAGAGCAGTCCAAAGATTTTATGCAGTAGGTATTGCCTCGGCTTGCCCCCTTTTTTAATGGCTTTTGTAACCTACTTACTGATTTCCCCTCGTATCTCTTATTATATACAAACGGAAATAATTTATCTAATGCGTCAATGAAAAGCAATTTTCTAAATATATGCAAAAACAAGCATACTGCGTAGTTCATCAGGTTTTTTGTCATTACTGTTTATATCAGTTGGTAAACACATATTATCTTAAGCCAGAATGGAGCCAAGCTTTTTTAAAAAGTGCCCCTATAATAAAGAATTACCTATAATTGTACTAAGTGATTAATGGATTTAAATTTACCAATAAATTTTTCTATCATAACTTTTCAAATAATAATTTTATTTTAACCCAGTAAACAATGTTGAGTTGTGTATTATCTTTAAATTAAACTGACGTATCTTTTATTAAATTTGTAATGTAAGCTAATTTTTTAAAGTATTGATTGGTGACTGCTTAATAATTGATTAGTTTTGAAAGTATGACGCATAAATTATATGCTCAAAATACGCGTTTCAAAACGTGTTACAGAACTTTTGCACTAAGCTATAAAATACAGCAAATGTATCGATTACAATAAAACTTTACAAGAAATAAAGTATCAAAAGAACCTCAAAAGTACAGTTCAGCGCTAAAACCTAAAAAAAAGTATGAAAAACTTCTCCATTTGATGGCAGAAATAAGTCACTATGGAAACAGTGACATCTGGAATCCCTGATTGTATCAGAGAAAATGAAAAGATGAGACTTTACCTTGTAAGATGCATTTTCACGATCCCAGGGATAAAACTTTCATTTATATCACGAAGTGAAAGTAGGCGATTTAGACAAGTGATATTTCTCGAACGTTTCAAACGCCAGGAGGATTTATTTTACTTCTTGTGATTTTGCTGAAGACTGGTGATACGTCTTATAGGGGCTTAGCTGAAAGTGAGATGGAATTTAATACTTGGAATTCACTTTGGTTGGGCTTGGGACAGGAATTAACTTATATAAAAACTTTTTTATCTCCGAGATTTAAAAAAAAAATCGTATGGTGTAATTCTGTAAAAGTTAATTTATCTCGGTCTGACTGTGATAATATGACCGAAGTTTCTTTTTTAGATTGAAACATAGACAAAAAAAAAAATATATTTTAAAATAAAGATATTTTTAAAAATTAGAAACAAGTTATAAGGAAACAGCTTTTTTTCGTTTAATTATAAACAAAAAAATAGAAAATCATTTTCTAGATTTAAAATAAATTTTGTTAGAATGAAAAAATTAAGGATTTGTCCAACAGTGTAATTTTTTTTTTCCAAAAATTAAAACGCACCTTAGAGAATTAAAAAAAAAGTTCGATAAGACCTCTCAACATATTTTTTTAATTTACAACGAATTTTAAAAAAGGAGCTTGAAGGTGCAAAAATGCGCATCTAGGGTTAACTCCATGCCGTACGCAGCTCGGTATACAACAGTTTCTCCATGATCCAGCTAACAGATAGATAGTTCCCCCCCTTCCCCCCCACACACACTTTTTTCTATATATTACATGTAGAAATGTATATTTTTTCTGTAACGTGATAACACCTCATAAAGTTTTAAAAAACATAAAAAGAAATTTAAAATTTGATTTTTTTAACTTTACGCGATTTGCGGTTAAATTTTAACTCTTAATTCGCATAATTCGTATTATTAAAGTCAAACTACATCAAACCTTCATTATTAGAAGCAAAAAAAAAAATATTTCATTTAAAAAAATATATTTATTCTTGTCTATGGCTGGGTATTTTTGTGTGACTTAAAAACAAATATGATGAAATTTAATACTTATTTTACTTGAAAGAGAATAATTTTAGGAAACTTTTCGTTTAAATAGTTTTTATATGAACTGAATAGTTTTTGTAGGACTTTTCAGAATTTTCTGTTCTGTGAATCATTTCTGGATATTGTATTAAAAGTATATATATATAAAAAAAAATACAATTGAAAAATGCATCAACTACCGTGAGATCAAACGTTCAGATTTTCGTCTGATTAGATTTATAATTGTGAACTACTATTTGAGTACGGTACGAAGTTACACATGTATTGGTACCAGACAAGGATTTTGTCAATCAGAACAATAAAGCGGTAAGTGGTGAAAGAAGATTATTGCGGGGCTGGCTCATACCATTAGTGAATAAGTAGAAAGGTTAATTTCGTTTCTATATGCTGAAATTTGACCACCAAGCTCAGCTGTATCTTCTAAAGACATCTCTATATAAAGTATATATATATATATATACAGGATGTACATAATTAAAGTTCACCTACTCAGAGCTGTCTGTAGTCGAAGCTATTCATTAGAAAAATATGAAATTTGGACTGCGTTTAAGTGACGGGATGCGAAAGACATTTAGCAGATAAAAATATTTCAAAAATGGACGCCAGAGGGCGTTTTCTGATAAAATTTCGGCGTATATGAAAATTTAAGCAACCACGTGATGTATCTAGTTGCGACAATGAAAATGTTAAATAAAAGCGCAATAAATCTCTTGTCAGTAACATGCCTTTTCCACTGAAAATGTCGTGCAGTTTACAGGATCGGGCTTTGCTGGTAAAACATTTTTACAATATGGTGATTCCCCACCAGAAGCTTTTCGGGGGTTTGGAGTTTCGAAAAACATTCGCAGATGTGCAATGACTGCAAACACAACATTGCTAGAACTCAAGAACATTACTTCCTGTCACGCTCTCAATATGTCCAAGAATATGCTTCGTGTGAGTGTTGAACCTGCTTTTCTGCGATTTCAAACGGTACTTGACAATAATGGTCAACACATTGAACAGTATTGTATTATAAACCAATTCTACAGTGTGTATTTTGCAGCTTGTATTTTGTTAAATTATTGAAAAAAAAAAATCAATAATACACATTCTGGTGGCCATTTTTTAAATTAAGTTTTTTTTTTTCTACTAAATGTCTTTCGCATCCATTAATTTGGATGCACACCAAATTACACGTTTTTTTTCGTGAATAATTTCTAATAAATATAGCTCTATGTACACCCTATATATATATATCATATCAGTGACATACGGATAAGTGCTTATGGTCGAAGTTCTTATACAAATTATGGCATACCACACTACAAAATTTAACGATACTCGTTTGGATGAATTCGATTAGACGGGTCTTAACCCTTTCGCGACGAGCGTCTTTTACAGAATTTTTAATCATTTACCATCGGTTTTTCAAAACAGAAATTTTCGCTTAATTGAATCGCGGAAATGCTAAGATTTAATGAGGCAAAGCTTACAATAAGAAATAATTGGTGGGAAAAATCGAGGATTCTGAGCATCTTATGCGTCACGTATACGTGTCGCTCGTCCCCAAGGGGTTAAACAAATTCCGATTTAACAAATCCTAGTTTGACGCTAAGGTCACAAGACCTATTCTTCTCCAAAATGCATTCATCATTCTAATTTTTACTGCTTGTATTTTGCTACTCTGACATATAAAGGTATTTTATTCGTACTGAGGCTTGAATAGAAGTTAGCAATGTTGAAATAAAAACCGCCAAAATCACATTATTTAAAAAATATTATTATTTTTAAAGATATTAAGATCATCTTAATATTAATATTCAAACCTTGTCGGTAGATTTTATAAGCAGTCTTGAGTACATAAGGATAAAAATCCGCACTCACCGCATGGGCCTTGGTGTTTGGTAAATATCCTCTTCTGCTTAGAACACGCTGCCATTCGGAGTTGACAGTCACTGGAAAAAGTCACGCCGTCACTGCCACAGACTGGAGCGAACACGTCTGTACATGTTTCCTCGCAACGGCAGTAAGCTTGTTGCGTACGCTTGTCCACCACACACAGAGCTCCATACGCACAGTACATTCGCTCGCATTCACCTGCAAATCATAAAGAGATCGGTTGGCAAAACTGATTCTTACAAATTTTTCTTCAGTAAACAGTTAATTACACTTAAAAAACGATAAATGTTTCTTAATTTAGTAAGAAGGTTTACAGAAATATAATATAACCTCTTCCGAATTATACCCACGATTCCAAAAAACTCTTCATTATCTTCGGAAACTAAAACTTTCAAAGACAAAAAAAAAAAAAAAAAAAAAAAAGGAAAACTATGGAGATCTTGTTTTGCGAATGATTACCTCCTCGATAGTTTAATATTTTATGACGCATGATGAACGAATATCTTGTATTTATTTACTTTAATGGATTGAGATAATGGGCTGTCGACCAAATTTCAACTGAAGTTATCAGAAAATCTATACATTTTTTAATGTAACTCATCTCTCAAACAAACAATTTTTTGAACGATTTTTCTAAAAATGTAACTTTTATGCAATTTTATTAGAAAAAATAACTTTGAATAAAAATGGTCGCCTCGTATATGAAAAAAGATGTGGTTAGCCCGTATTTGTTTTCCTCAGTCACATGACTTGCCCTTTTATTATATAGATTTACGTATGATAGGATTTAATAGAATAAAGAACACTTTTATTGATATATTTTAAGTTTTGATTCGATTTTCATAAAATTTGAAATGACTCGACAAATTTCAGCAACGATTATACTATATATTAAATTTTAAACCATTCGGTTGAGTAGTTTTTACGCTGTTATATGCGGACGGATGGACGGACCAGGCGACGACTATAGGTGCTACGTATTTATATAATTACGAACGAACCTAAAAATTACAGGACAATCCGAATATATTTACGAAAGTTATAACACGGCCAGACAAATCAAGATCATGGACACTTTTCAACTACATTGGAAAGTGTTAAAAAAAAGGCTAAACATAACTAATATCTATATATTTAAAACGCTAAGCGATTTCTTTCGACAATCCGTGAGAACAAACTACTGCATCAAATTACACCATTCTTTTTTTAAATGAAAGATATTTGGACACAGATTTGTTATCGTGCATTCGTTTGTTCGAAAATTTAATTAATTAACCGTAATTTTCAATTAAACTTTTACTGCTGCTTATGACGTCATAAAGTCGACAACTCCCACTGTTGCAAGGCATAGAGTTTATTCTGTAAACTCTGTGGTTCGCCAATATTTTGACATTAGCTAATATCAACTAGGTAATATTTCAACATCTATATATTTAAAATGCTAACTGTTTTCTTTCGATAGTCCGTGAGAACAAACTGCTGCATCAAATTACATCATTCTTTTTTTTAATGAAAGATATTTGGACACAGATTTGTTATCGTGCATTCGTTTGTTCGAAAATTTTATTAATTAGTCGTAATTTTAAATTTAAATTTTACTTCTTCTATGACGTCATAAAGTCAATCGCCCGAGGATGCTGCAACTTTTTATAAAATTGAAGTCTGACTCTGACCGTAAACTTTAAGCTATCTGGGCAAGGTAGAATTGTAAACAAAGATCGAATACGTTATAAAAATATCAATGTCACCAATTTATTTACTTTTAACATTTGCTGAAACATTAAAACTAATACAAAAAGATTAAAATATATTAAATTACTCATAAATTTGTTTTTAAACGTTAATAAATTTTATTTATTAAATAAAAAATACCCTTACATGGAACAGAAGCCGCAGACGCACAGAAATTGGCGCGATTTATTTTTTGCGCTATTTTGGCCAATTTTCCCAATTTAAACCCAATTTTCACACATTATTGTATTAAACACAATTGTATTAGTTAATTAATTTTAAATTATTTTATTTTATTTATTTACACACGTATTCAATTTTATTAACTCCAAGTTGCCATACAAAGCAAAAAGCGCCATTTTGGCGCCAAAAAGAAACCATGATGCGTCTGCGACATCTGTGCCGATTTAATCAAAATTGTTTGGGTGTACCGCATATTGGAAAATTAATTAAATCCATGATTATTGTTTCTTTCGGAGATTAAAAATAAGAAAATTTAATTCTTAACGAAATACAATTATTTGGTCCGAAAATTTTTCTTAGTTCGGGCTTAGTTAATATTCTGTTACTTCTCCATTATCCCATCGACCACTTTCCATATAAAAAAAACTATCACCAAATTATTCGCCAAACTGTAGCGCCCAATAAACAAATGGAAGAAGGTTGCCATTAGAATCTCAGAAAAAAAAAGAAATAAATTTGGAAAAGCCCAATTCACTAAAGTATCACTTATCAGTAACTTTAAACAATAAAATTTGTTTCTATTTCAATTTTGTTTCTATTAATGAAAATGGAAACAAAAATAACCTCGTAAATTTATTTAATTTAATTATTTTTCTATCTCTCTCGACTGCTGGATAAATATTTCTGACGTCAGTTAAAATTGATCTATTGTACGTAACTGCGCATCGCAACATTTTTTCAATGCTTTTTCGCTTTTAATATCATGTTTTTGAAGAGGTAATTTCTATTTTAATTAATGAATTAACTAATAAATTAGTAAAACATCATTAAAAATACATTAAACGTCGAATTAAACATCACTTGACGAGATAACAAGCCTTTATAACGCATTTGACGTAAAGTGAGTTTGATGCCACAATAATATATTTTTGGCGTTAAAATCCTATAGTTTGGCGATAGTTATTTTCTTAATGGAAAGTGGTCGACCGGATAACGGAGAAGTATCAAAATTCTTATAAATCATATGAAATTGATACCTGATAATTGATATGATAATTGATTTCATAAATCTCTGAATCAAAAATCCATTACCACAATTTAGTTAACCAAAAATAAAACCTTTAATACAACTAACAACAACCTCGAAAACACCTAAGACAAATACCTACAAGAAAAAATTTACCAGCATCGCCAACACCTCCAAGAAACATGAGCACCAGAGCGATTAACATCAGGCAATCAAGCTTAAGTTGAAAAAAAATTCATCCTATTCAACAATCAAAAATTCACAAACACAAACGTACGTTCAACAAAACATTTCAAAAATTTCAACAATTCAACACACAATAAACATTTAACATTCAAAAACTTCTTTAACACAACTTAAATCAATGCAACATTAAACCTTGAAACAATTCAAATATTAGCATATCAAAGATTAGAAACTTCAATGTTATTACAGCAACAGCAATCTCTTGAAACACTTAAACAAAAAAGTTCAAATTACAAGATAGAAAATTTCACTTCAACTGATCAAGAAAAATTCATAAAATTTCCATTTTTACATATTAGGATTAATATATCAGGATTTCAAAAATGCAATTTTACAATAATTATAACTGATACAATTTTTCTTCCACATGGCCGTAAGACATTATGTGAATACATGCTTCTTCCACATGCTCATAGGACATTTCATGATACTTAAAATATTAAAGTTACAAAGGACCTGAAAACCAAGGATTAAACAATAACACAACACATTACATATCATATAATCACCAACATACATTCAACTTTCATAGACACATTCTTACGTGGCGCTACGATTTCTCATTCCAATCACACACATTGAAAAATACCAGGAACCTGTAACAATTGAACAGTACAATTATGCCAACCTTTCTAAAACGTATGCAATTATGACAGATCAAATTTCCATATTTTACTCCAAAATAGTAGAACTATTTCTAAATTTCTTATAATACAAAAAATCCTCAATAGCACACAAAATTCTCCTATTACATATAAAAATGATGAACATTCCCACCTGAGTTCCGGACCTCAGATAGAAATGTCATGCAAAACCCAGACAAACACCATCTTGCAATTATGAATTCAACACCAAATTCACAAATATCAATACTTAGAAAAATTCCAAAAATACAATTTAAACAATTAAATATAGAAATAAATAGGTTGCAACCCAAAATTTTAATATAAACTAATACAACAACAATTTAAATAATTATAGACAATAACATAAGCATTTTGCAAGGTAAACGGGGATAATGTGGCATTTCCATATATTAACTAAATAAAATGGGACTCTCTGAAATAAATATAACATGCCCGCGAAAAGACCTTCCTGTGACAACAACAACTGATAAACCCACCCCTCAGATGCCACTCTGACTAGATTACATAGATATTGTCGAAGATGTAATTTCTATTTTAATTAGTGAATTAACTAATAAATCAGTAAAACGTCATTACAAATACATTAAACGTCGAATTAAACATCACTTGAGGAGATAACAAGCACGTGTAACGCATTTGACGTAAAGTAAATTTAACGCCACCATAGTACATTTTTGGCGTTAAAATCCTACAGTTTGGCGATAGTTAATTTCTTAATGGAAAGTGGTCGACCGGATAACGGAGAAGTATCAAAATTCTTATAAATCGTATGAAATTGAAGAGCATATGTTTTTAATGTCTTTAAAAATACGATTAATATTTCTCAAACTTTGAAGCTGAAAAACAAGCGAATACGAGGCATTATTAAGTATTACGTTAGGTCGCGGTAGGAGCCACCATCTGGACACTGTATACGGCAGATGCCATTTTTTCAGTACAATTAAATACAAAATATATTTTTATTTGTATGCATGGTGGTTAAGCATAAAAGCAACGTATATAAAGTACGTGTAAAAAGTTTGCGCCTGTGAAAATGACGCTATGCTTATCTTGAAATGCATTTTTACATTGATAAATCTAAAGAGAAAAATTTATAGGATTGTGTCAACATGACGTAATTTTAACCGATTTTTAAATTCTTCATTATAAAGAGTAGAATGTATAACGATTGTGACAACAAATGGCGCTATAGCTTTTGTTTTTATCGCGCTTACATCATTTCTAAATACCATACAATTTCAATTTATACATCATCAATTATAAAAATGTTAACTTTCGAATGAAATTTATTTGAAAACTGCCGCTTAATTTAACAACATTTAAATAATTTTCAAGCATGAATTATTTTTCAAATCTATCTCAACAATGGCCGCCAGTTTGCTTCAGTAATATAAAATAGCACCTGGGAAAGTTGCCACAATTGGAAATTGATTTCCCTAACCAACATAAAAAGTGAAGAAAATAATAATAATAAAAAAACCTCTGATAAATCCTAAAATTAGATTAACCATAAGATGGAGCATTTTGGCTCTATCAAAAAAAAAAAAAAAAAAAAAAAAAAAAAAAAAAAAAAAAAATTAATTTATGTTCAACATAAAATTGATATCATGTTGAATTCGTCTTGATGTATGTGTTGCATCAGAATATGCTTGGAATTGTATTTTATTATTATTTTAAAGATCCGTGGTGTATTTCACTGTATAAGAGGGGGGAAATCACGACTGTGGAAAAGGGATAATCATGATTATGGAAAGGGACCGAAAAAAACATACAAATAAATTATACTTGAAAACATCAAAAATCTGCATCATCTGCAGATTGTATATTATTATTGTAAAAAAAAATTCTACATCTTTATATAAAAATTGATTAGCTTAAAACAATGGATGCATTTTAGAAAATATCGATTTGAAACGAACAATGATTAAAGAGGACATTTTAAAACTTTTAGTATTTAAACATTTTAAACCTTTTGTACCGTCGAATTTCGACGGTGCCTTCGAACAGATGCAATGGATATGCACATAGAAGTTCACTCGGTTGCATTATCACAGGGAGAGAGATGTGTGCTTTATTTACTGAATATGATATGGACGTAGGAATATACTATTTGTGTGATACTTCATAGGTCCATGAAATTTTCTTTTTGTAGTGGGGAATATGGCGGTAATGTCAAACTTATTTGCATTAACGGATGTTTTGTTTACGGATTATTTGCTTGGAGTTTGCATCGGAAATGGTACTGTATTTCACTGGGGCGAAAAACTTTTAAAATAAAATATTTAAAAGACTTTTTCATACGCAACTCCTTCTTAAATAATAAAGAAGCTTATTTTACTGATATGGTTATAGTATTTTTTCAGTCAAGTTTTGACGGGTTCCATCTAGTTGCTATATTAGTTCACTAATAAATATGTTCATTCTTCAATAATAAATATGTATTTTCCACACTTTATAGATTTTCTTTATGTATATGGTTCCTTTTACTTTAACAACGTTACACAGAAGGAAATATCTACTCCAAAATAAAAATCTTTGAAAGTTAACACAAACTTTATTTTTTGAAATCAGATTACGTTCTCATACTTAGGGAGTTGTTTACCAAGCTACAACACTCCCTGTGATATTACTTGCAATAATGCACCTATAGTTCTAAGTTTTTTGGAAAGTTTTTTTTCCCCCCTGCATTTAGAGAGTGCACTGTAAGTGCGATAATAAAGGATTTTATTAGATGTGAGAGGGAATTTTAGGTGTGTCTTTATTTGTGTCGCGTTTCAGATTAAGAGGTAAGTAGAGCTCTCAGTGGGACTTTTATTTCTTTTTATTTATTGAAGAAGTTGTTGAGGGAATTTATTGGAACTAAAATACATTTCATATTGTAAAAATATCAGTAAATGTATTGGTTTCGAGAGAAACATTTAATATAAATAATTTCTTTCTTAATTTAACACTACGCACAATAACGTATGTTTTTACAAAAAAAAAAAAAAATCTGAATTGCAAGTATTTATTTTAAAATCCCTTTTAATATGAATTTGTTAAGCTCTGGAGCACTTATTGGAGAAACGTATTTTGAGCTTATAATTATATTTTTATAATTAACTTCAATTCCAAATTTAATAAACTATACATTATTTTAAATATATACCCCTTTTCTTTAAAAAATCAAACTTTTTAACCAATTTAAAATAACAAAATAGCCTGTGTGAAAAATTGTGAAAAAAAAAATATCATAATTAACTTATAAAAATTAAAATTATACTTGAATAAAATTAATAGACTAATGTAAAATGTTCGATACACTGTAATTTTAAATGCATAATTATAAATTTCTTCTATATATGCATTTATATTGAATATATATCTATGTATTAATTAATTACTTGCAACATTATGATTCAAGAATATGACAGAATAAGTTCATTGTTGGCTAAAAAATCTACATTTTCTCTCCCCCCCCCATATTGTTACTTTTGTTTTAACAAAATGTTGCAAGATAAGAAAAAATGCTTGAAAAAATTTTCAAGTTTTTGTGCAAAACCACGATGTTGGTGATGAAACAAAGTTAAAACAAACTTTATTTTTCAAATCGGATTACGATCTCAAACTAGGGAATTGTGTACTAAGATGCAAGAACTCTGCTAGATTACTTGCAATGCATCCGGATCTAGCTGTTCAGTAACTTCATTTTCTTTCTTGTGTTTTAGAAAAGTGCACTTTAAAAGTGCGATAATAGAGGATTTTTTGGATACGAGAAAGAACTGTTGGTGCAACTTTATTTGCATCATGTTTTAGATTAAGAGCTAAGTAGATTTCTGAGTGGGATTGCTTTTATTGTTGAAGAAGTTGTTGAATGAATTTCTTGAAATTGAAACAAATGTTATATTGAAAACAACAACAACAAAAAAAAAAAAAAAAAAAAAAAAAAAGATAGTAATTTACATTTAGAAAAGTATTTACAATAAATAAAAAAGTCTTTTGATTTAGCAATTCGTAAAGTAATTTATATTTTTAAAAAAGTATTTTTTTTAATTACAGGTATTTATTTCAAAATCACTTTAAATACAATCTTGTTCAAATTTTCTTCAATGTCTATTGAAAAAGCATATTTTGTTAAAAATATATCCCTTTTTTTTAAATTAAAATTTAACTTTTTTACCACTTTAAGATAATAGATTTGGTTGTTTGAAATAAAAGAAAGAATAGCGTAATTAACCCACGTTATGATATTCTTAAAACTTACATATTTCAATAAAAATAATCGATTAATTGTTGTTTGACATATTGTAATTTTATATAAATAATGTTAAAATTTTGATACACTATATATATATATATATATATAAAACTTGTAAAAACGACAGCAGTCTATATTGGAAATATGTTTCAAATTGAACACGTTTATGGTTTTGGGGAAAATAATACAGTAACATTATAATAGATGGCCTATTAGCTAAGACGGAAAACTGGGTACTATTGGACATTGGCAATTTCTTAAAAAAACAGCTTGGCGCAATTCGGTCTTCCGAAAGTGAGATTTGTTGCCAAATAGGATAAACAGCTATGAAAACAAACCTAATAAACTTTTATGTTTGTTTATGTATGAATGTATTTATATATAAGCATTTTATTCATATATATACATATGTATAGCATTATTTTTTATGTACAATTTACATCTGTTTGTATATAAAAATAGATAAATAACTTCTTTAATATTGAATATATAGGGAAAATATTCCTTTTGTTTATGAACAGTGAATAGGTCGCCAGAAAATATGTTGTCATTTTTTTTCTTACGTTAAGGCATTTTTCTCTATCTCGCCAAGGCTCCTAAACTGCAAAAGTACCGAAAACTGTTTAAAATGGAATATTTTCTGATTGTACTGCATATATAGACACTCACTCATACTTATAGTAACTTATCCATTGTTATATTACGATTTAACTATGTAACACTCTTTTGATTTTCTAATGAAAATACCATTCGCAGCTAACACTTCGAAAATTCATTGCTGATTAGTAAGTCTGCATTTTCTACATTTTATCTTCATCTGACTTTTTTACCTTATTCTTCTTTTTACTTTAATAACCTATTGCACGTGGAGGGGAAGAAATGCCTTCGAAATGAAAATATTGTAAAGTTTTTTCTGCTAAGCTACGATGTTCTCGACGAAACAGAGTTAAAATAAACTTTATTTTTTAAATCGGATTACAATCTAGTGCTTAGGGAATTGTTTACTAAGTTAGAACAAGCTTTTCGAGATTACTCGGAAAGCATCTGGATCTAGGTGTTTGGAAGCATTTTTTCTCTTCTCTGCATTTAAAGAGTGCACATAAAGTGATATAGAAAAGGATTTTTCAAATGTGAGCGGTGTATTTTAGGTGTATCTTTATTTGTGTAGCAAGAGTAAAGTGGAATTTTCGGGTAGAGTTTCATATCCTGCGTCGGTTGGCGCTGTTGGCGAAAAATCCAAAATGGCGCAAAACGCAGTTTTAGCATCTTGCCAAATTTTTCAAGAGGGCGGAAAAACATGCTTTTTAAATATTTATAAACATACATTTATTAAATCGTGTTTTTGCAACTACCACACCGAACATTTATCGCCAATCAAAAACTAGCCAAATCTACCGGCACAGGATATGGAACTCTTCCTGTATTGTCAGTGGTATTTTTTTGTTTCTTGTAAGATAGTAGTTAAGATTTGTTATTAGCCAGACTGCAAATTCTCCTTTCTCATGTTAAATCTGTAATCTTTGAATACATCCGTATTTTACAAATTTTTCATTAAAAATTAGCATTTTTACCTTTTTTTCTGTATGCTCTTTTTAGGTGCATTTGTAATTATATAAATACGTAGCACCTATAGTCGTCCGTCTGGTCCGTCCGTCTATCCGTCCGTCCGCATATAACAGCGTAAAAACTACTCAACCGAATGGTTTAAAATTTAATACATAGTATAATCGTGGCTGAAATTTGTCGAGTCATTTCAAATTTTATGAAAATCGAATCAAAACTTAAAAATATATTAATAAAAGTTTTCTTTATTCTATTAAATCCTATCATGCGTAATCTTTATAGTAAAAGTGCAAGTCATGTGACTGAGGAAAACAAATACGGGCTAACCACATCTTTTTCCATATGCTAAACGACCATTTTTATTCAAAATTATTTTTTCGAATAAAATTGCATAAAAGTTATATTTTTAGAAAGATCGCTCAAAAAAATTGTTTGTTTGAGAGATGAGTTACATTAAATAAATGTATAGATTCATTGATAACTTCTTTTGAAATTAGGTCGACGGCCCAATATCTCAATCCATTAAAGTAAATATACAAAAGATTCATTCATCGTGAGTCATAGAAATATTAAACCATGGAAGTAATCATTCGCAAAGCAAGATCTCATGGTGAATTTTGCACTGTCTGGTGTCAAAAAAAATTTCGCATGTGTAAGCATGTCACACGTAATAAGAAAAAAAAGATATCCTCATTTCACACATAGCAGACGATGTAATTTATTTCATTGAAATTATAACGATGATTTTTTTACATTATAAAACTAGTTATAGCACGAAACCAGCGCACCTCATTTGTCACGTTTAACGCACAATTTCCAACTTGTTGAAGGATGTTTCTATTCATGTGTTAAAATGTTATTTACATTTCGTCTGCTTCACTTTGATTTTAACACCTAAAATATAAAAATAAGTAAATATTTGAAAAACGTTTTGGCAGATAAAAAAAGGGAATTCGCCGTCTGACTGTCGAGGAACCTTAAGGAAATTTATTGAAATAAAATGAATATATTACTGATATACTGAAATAAAATGACAATAAATTTCTTTGTATCAAGAGAAATGTTGGTACTTTTCCAATATAGGGGCCTAGGCGAGAAAGACAAAATTGTCTTGGCGAGAGAAGAAAATATGTTAACATATTTTCTGGCAATCTATTCAATGTTTCATATACATAAGCAACATTTTCAATATTTATACGATTTATTTAATATCTTCATTATTATAGATAAAGAAGCCGTTTATCCATTTTTATATATACAAACTGAAGTAAATTGTATGTAATAATAATAATAATAATAATTATATATATAAATAAAATATTTTCATAGCTGTTTATATTATTTGGCAACAAATCTTCCTTTCAGAAGCCTGAATTACGCCAAGCTTTTTAAAAATACACCAAGGCTCCCACACTGAGAAAGTACAGAAATATTTAGTATAAATAAATCTTTAACATCTTTAATAAGTAACATCTTTTGATTCGACAATTCATAAATTAGTTCTGATTTTTTTTTTTAATAAAAAGAACTGAAAACGGCACTTTTCCATACCGAAATCCTGCCTTGAACGGAGCTCTGTGGCAGTTATAGCGAAAAGAATACACTATGCTATTGTAATAGATCATATTTCTGCTAAGAAGGAAAACTCTGTGTAATCGAACATTTTTCTGGTCCCTTGGGGCTCCGTCTTTTTTATTGTACGTACTATAGATGACAGACACACACATGTATATGTATTAACTAATTACTTGTTATATTATGATTAACAATGCACAATTTATATTTAACTTTTATATATTTTTCGTTTCCAACTAATACTGCAATAATAATATCACGCTTCCTAAATCTACATTTTATACATTTTATCTCCACATTTCTCCGTTATTATTCCCTAAACTTTAACAAAATATATTGCACGAGAAACAAAATCTTCAAAATAAAAATATTGAAAAGATTTTACTGCTGAATGAGGAACCTTAAGGGAATTTTTTGAAATTGAAATACATTTTAAATTGAAAAAAATTTTATATCAAGAGAAATAATTTGTACAAATTAAAAACATTTTTTATTTAACAATTCATAAATTAATTTTACAATTTTTTTTTATAAAACCTGCGAAAACGATACCTATTTATAACGAAAACCTGCCTTAAACGGAGCCCTTTCATGGTTCCACCAAAAAGAATGCATAATGCTATTATAATAGATGATTTATCTTCTAAAACGGAAAACTCTCTAAAATCGAACCACATCTCAGCAGGTTTTACTGTATATACTATAGACAAGATACACACAAATATTTGTATTGTCTAATTGCTTTTTATATTCTGATTCACCAATATACAATTGTATATTGTATATATAATATTGTATTGCAATTGTATATATAATATATATATCTATATAATATGTTATATAATATATATATATAATAATATATATTATATATAATAATAATATATATAATAATATTAATAATATGTATAATAATAATATTAATATTATATTATAATAATAATTATATATATATATATATTATATATAATATATATTTAATTTTTATAATATTTTTCGTTTGCAACTAATACTGCGATCATAATCTCATACTTCCTAATAAATCTACATTTTCTATACTTGATCTCCATATTTCTCCGTTATAGTTCCTTAAACATTAGCAAAATATTGCACGAGAAACAAAATCTTGTAAAGTTTTTACTGTTAAACTCATGATGTTCCCGGTGCAACGAAGTTAAAGTAACTTTATTTTTGAAATCGGATTACGATCCCCAGCTTAGGGAATTGTTTACTAAGACATAACAACTGTGCCAGATTACTCGCAATGCATCTGGATCTAGGTGTTTGGAAAGTTTTCCCTCTAAGTGTGATAATAAAGGTTTTTTTAGATGTGAGAGGAGATTTTAGGTGTATTTTTATTTGTGTCGCGTCTCAGATTAAGAGCAAAGTAGAATTTTCAGTGGATTTTTTTTTTTACTTGTTGTAAGAAGTTGTTAAGGGAATTTATTTACTTCATAGATGAAATATATATTTTATACTAGAAAACTGGCCGTATGTGAAAATAAAATTCAGACTTGCAGCTCACTTGAATAGCACAATGAAATATTTGGAAATACTTTTCAAAACAGAAATTAGATTTCACTTAAATAATGTTCTTAAATATTTTAATCTTATTGCATTGATATGGTACATTAAGTGAAAGAAAAGCTACGCTACATGTTTATCTTGTTTTACGAAAGTAAATGTAAGTGAAAACAATGTTCGTGCTTCGAAAACCGATTTAGGCTTTTCCCTTTTTGTCCCTGAGAGACATGTTTTTAAGACATTCAAGCGATTTTTTTTATATGTATTACTTTGTGGTATATCTATAGTCTATTTTATTTATAGTGGTGTTTGGTTGAAAATACAGTAAATAAATAAAAGAACAAACAAATTCAAAACGCAAACAATTTTTTTTGGCGTTTCAACAAATAAACGGAATAATGGTTAACAGGATTGAAAAATCATGTGTCAAGAATAGATTATGAAATACTTTCCAACACATTCAATATACTGCAACAAAATTTCACAGTTTAAAAAGGTGAGAGATTATGTTTTAAAAACGCATAACACATTTGAAAACCCAATTACAGAAATTATCATTTATAGTCGGAAAAAATATCCGAATTATTTTGTGCAGCTCTGCATATGATCTATAGATTTGTGTGCATACAACATAGTATGCAAAAGTTCAGTTAAGAAGCGCATCACACAGTTAAAAAAATCCGGTAAAAGTACAGCAATTTCTGTCAAAAAGCGGAAATATACTAGAATTATTCTGTGTAGTCCTGTATATGATCTACAGAAATTATATACACCATGTGCTATGCAAAAATTTAGTTAAACTTATCGTTCAATTATCTCTCATACTGTAGACAGTAATCGACGGTTATGAATACGGTTAAAGTACTATCTACAGTACTGTAACCGAATAACTTTTGTGTCGCTCTCTAAATAAACGATAAATGTAATGCATACCATACATTTCAGTAAGCAACTTATAGTGCATCTTAGTAATGCATATAAATTTCATTTTGTTTGAAGCTGTGTAATATCATTAAATTACACTGCAAACAATTTTTTCCGTATACCTTTATGTAACATAATTCTTTTGTGTGACCCTGTAAATGAATAATAAAGGCTTTGCAACCCATATGCTACCGAAAGCGTGTTTTAGTGCACTTCATACATGCATATCAATTTCCTTATATCAGAAATGGTGTATCATCAAACTGCACTTTAAACAACTTTTCTCCATTGACTGTACTGTAACTGTAACTGGATATTTTGACTGTCCCTGTAAACGAACTATAAATGCTACACACTTCATTTTCAATAGCAATCGTGCTGTAGTAAACGTCAATAACTTATATCAAATACAGGGTAATCCGAGTATATTTACGAGAGTTAGAGCACGGAGACACTTACAGATGGCCTGACAAACCGAAGTAATAAACACTTTTCACGTATATGGGAAAGTGTTAAAATTAGACAGTTTAAAGTAAATTTGAATTTGTAATATAGTACAACAGTTTTAAAACCGCGTCCCATTATTGGGTCGTTTAACTAAACACGACTGGAATGATGGGTTGCGGGCGACATTTAGGTTTGTCATGAACCGATTGGTCAGTTCTTCAAGAATGCATAATGTTATCTTCTGCTGTAATATAATAAAAATAACATGAATGTATTAAAAATATCGTGAAAAGTATAAATAATTTTGTGAAAAACTATATATTTAATTTTATTTAGAGAGTGGCTTGAGGTTAAAATCAAAATAGCTTCCATCCCAAAACAGATTTGTCATTGGCCCAAAGCAACGCCGTAATTTACATCGACTTTTAAAATGCAGTTTTTCCGATGCATACTTTAATTAACGTAGTGAAGTATTTTGATACATTTTACATTATCATTTTGATGACTTTTACATATCATTATCAATTACAGTTCTCGTGTGTGCGTGTATGCTTTGTGCCAGAGTTCTTCTTATCTACCTTACCTATAATATACTTTTTATAGAGCTCTCACGTTCGAAGGCATTGGTATAGCAAGAGCGCGTGCTAATTCCCTGGTTTAAGACCTAGGGTCCGGTGCGCTCTTGGGTTTCCGGCCCCGAAGCTTCTTGGGAATTCCTGTACGGTCCCCAAGTGTCCAGTGGCAGTTTCCTCACTACATAGGCTCTGCCATCGAAAGAGCGACCTTCGTCACTCGCTTGGGGAAGGGGAGTGATATGCAGGTGGCGTATGCTCCCCAGGCCGAAGAGCCCGCCTGTGGAGGTGTCCGGGTAAAGTCGCTGACGGTTATCAGCATGAATTGCATCGAATGCCCATTAGTTCCACGTGGAAACCTCTGACACTATAGAATCATCATTTCTTTCTGTTTGACGTTATACTACCAGTTATGTATTCATAACTTCATCAGCATTTAGACATGCTTCAAAACATCTAGAACATAAATAGGCCTCCCAGAGGAGCCCCAATGGGAGTTCCAATTCAGAATTCGAGAGAACTAGATTCTGTCGTGTGCAGATTCTCTCGCGAAATGGAGAAGAAATAGCAGAAAAAGTGTCTGACTGATTCTATTTTTTGGAAAAAACTTCTCCATACGAAGTAAAAGACCTCCAGCCGAGATCTGTGTGAGTCGGGACTAACTGCCCACTGCCCGAACCCCTTTTTTGGAGTAATTCTCTATACTAGAGATTGAACCTAAAACTGTACTTGTTCTGTAACTATTCATAAAGATATGTAAAATATCCGTCCTTATGCTGTAAATAAATGTGTTTGTCAGTAAATCTCGCCATCCGAGTTTCTCTGCAAGCGTTACACTGTCAAAAAACGATGTATTTTTCAATTCCGACTATTATATTTGTTTTTAGATTTTATCATTATTTCTTTATTATTTTTTTTTTCTAATTTATTTTTTTCCAATTGTTTTGTGTTCTTTTTTTTTGTATTATCCAAATGTTACTCTCATTCTTATGTTAGTTTCCGTTTTCTGATTAATTGACTATAATAACTTTAAAGACCGTGCAATTATGAAATATTCTAATTTGTTTTTGAAAATGGCTCGGAGTGAGCCGAAACATGTTAAATAACCTAATAAAAGTTATTTTACTGTATATTTATTATGTTGTTAATTTACACCTATAATGTGTCTCCCTGTCTCTTCTATTTACTTACAACCTTTCTTCGACACTTGTAGCACTTCTTTTTTTACACGAAGAGTGTTGATTAAATCTATCAAAACTCGTTTGGATTCTGCATTTTATATGGTGTGCTTGGGTAGTTATTTTCATTGTATATTCGTTGATTCCAATTTATTAAAGTTACATCCAAGGCAAACTATATAATATTTACTTTCAGTATATTATCCACAGCTGAAACAGCAATATACAGATACACAAACGACAAATACAGACTCTTTTGATCTGCTTTTATAGTCTTGTTTTTCAATTTTTATGTGATATGCAAAGATTACGGATAGATTATCAAGTTACGTGTCTAAAAAGAAAAGTAATATCTATAAATTTCCAACAGAATGGTTTCGGCTGTATTCGAACGCTAGACCTCCCGTTTTGAAAATGGAGATGTTACCTCCACGCCACTAATGCTCGATTACATCTCTGAAATATTTATCACTGTGCCACATTTCCTTCGTGATTTTATCAGTAGAATCAGTTGCAAAATAGTTCGAAAACAGTTTAAATGCCTAATTCTTCGGCCGATTTTTACGAAAATCTATACAGTTCTTGCGACAGTGGTATATAACATATTCACCAAATGATAGCTCTATCGTACTTTTCGACAAATGAGAGCTCAATAGTACTTTTCGAAAAATGAGAGCTCAATTGTACTATTCGCCAACTGTGAGCTCAATCGTACTTTTCGCCAAATGAGAGCTCAATTGTACTTTTCGCTAAATGATAGCACAATTGCACTTTTCGCCAAATGAGAGCTTAGTCGTACTTTTTGACAAATGATAGCTCAATTGCACTTTTCGCCAAATGAGGGCTCAATCGTACTTTTTGCCAAATGAGAGCCAAATCGTTATTACTTTTGTGAGTCAACGTGCCCACACACGAACGAATCAGGATACTTTATTTACATCACGTGTTCGGAAAGTAAAAAGGATGAAAGATCACAAGCAGAAATTTCAATAACCTTCAAGCAGTTTTATTTTTTCCTTGAACAGTATGAAAGAGACGGCATTTGCAAATCTATGACATAAAATAGGACACAAAACAAAACCGTGTCTAGTTAAATAAAAAATATAAAGACAGAGCTCATCTACTATATATATAAAGCACAAACGGAAATTTCGTTCCGTTCCTTTATAACTCGAGTTCTGCTGAATTGAATTTGATGGAACTTGCACTGTTGGATAGATAATTTTTCAGGGAAGGTTTTAGTATATAACACATAGTCCTACGTATATTAGTTATAGATGGAAAGTTCTGTTATTGTGGACGATAAGTTTACCATAGGTAATTTTTTTTCGACCATCATCGTTGGCGAAAGAATTGAAACGGCTATATCAGAAAATAATGCAAACACATAGAAAAATAAAAGAAACATTCTGTTATTAATTTTATTTAAAATCCCCCTCCCCTCCCCCCTCCCTGTAAAAAATTGTTTTAATGAGGCATAATATTTAATTTAAACCCCAAAGTAATGTTGGTAATGCTTAAAAATATTTGCAATGCACGAGATTGCAATTCAGATTAAGTCAATATTTGGCGATTTATCGTTTGCGTCAGGTTAACAGAGATGCATCTGATAATTTGAATTAATAAAATAGGAGTACATTTTTTTTCCTTTTTTTCTTTCTGTTAATTTTTTTTATATAACTCCCCTATCATGTGTCTTACAGAAAGAAGTAGAAGATGTAATTGTAAAAATAACTGCATTTATGAGTTACATATTATTTGTTTATTTACGGTTTTGATTTTACTTTTGTCGCCAAGCAATCTGATTTTAAGCCAAAAATGCATAAGTGCGACATCAGTTTGAGCGATATTAGCAATAATAGTGTTTTTTCATGTACAAGATCTTTTTTGGAGTAAATTTTTATATTCAAATGCAAATTATATAAATAGCAGTTATTGTTATGAATATGGGATCAAATATTTAAATTTTAGTGAAACTCAAAACACATATTGTAAAATAATTAAATTTTAGGCATTTAAAAATTTACTACAGAAATATGCCGGTTTGTTTTCACGAAACATATTATTTTTATAGCCTCGAACTCAGATCAGCGAATATCGTCTATTCTTTTATTTTTATTTTATTATTTTTTTAATATATCGCCAATTTCACTTATAGAAATATTCACTGTTTCAAAAGTTAGGAACCAAAGAATATTCTTAAGAAGATGTGTGCATTTATGTATTATTACTATCACAAAAGGGTACATTTTGAAATAAAAATTGTTTGCTGAAATAAATTTTCGATGCTCTTTTTGATTCGTCATTTCTTTTTAGTTTTTTCTGCATATCTTCCCTTCTTTTAGGAAGGTTTTTAAAAGAAATTGGACTAATTGTCCGTATTCCGGTCACCTGCCAGTTGGCATTTTTACCATATTGTTGGATGTTTTGTTTGTGTTTGAAGGTTACTCTGGACGACGATTCAGATTACAGAAGTTTCGACGACTTTTGAAATTAGCGATTGCTAAATTTATGGGTTTTTTTCATTATGAAGCAAAGTTTTACCAAAAAAGCAATGCTTTCAATGTACGATTGGTTGATTTCATGACGGCCGATTATCTACACGAGGATATAGACCCTGGGGGGGAGTGCCCTCCGTGGGGGTCTTCCTAAGGGATCCTAAACCGTATTTACGGCAAGGTTCGAAGAAAACCACGGAAAACTCCGAACGGTTAGGTCAACGAGCGCGACAAGGGTTTGAACCCAGCACTTCCCATATGCCAGCTTTGAGAGCAGAACACCTCAGCCACTGTTTTGGCGCTTTCAATGTACGGAAAAACTTTGTAATGTCAATGGTGGCGAATGGAATAAATAATATTTGTCGATTTATCATTTTAGGCTGTATAAGAAAAAACGAGTACCTGAAATTCTGATTAGATAATTTTTCGATCATTATAAAGCCTTTTCGACCTACACACAGCCCTAGCAGCTAAACATAGTGTGAAATGAATTTATTTCTGCGTGTAATCATGCTCTTTAGAGAAATGCAAAAAAATCTTCGGTTTAAGTATTCACCAAAAATAATATTACTAAACATTTTGCATAACTGACTTTATCATTGTCAGTTTTATTTAAGGTATGGAATTTTGTTAATGAACGATCTATAATTGAATTAACAGTAATTTGACATTATTTAATGGAATATAGCTTGGCACGTAAATAACTTCGTTTTGTAGCTAACTCTAGTACATTAGTAACCATATCGTTTCAAGCACTTCTAATGTTTGACGTCAAACTTGGATATCGGCAAGATTATGGAAGATTAGGAAGATTTTATTGTATACAAACTAGAGGTTTGATCTTCTACCAGAGTTAGTCATTGGTTTTTTTTTTTCAGATTAACGGTTGCACGAATGCAACTGGTCTAAAAAATGGAAAGACAGAGAAAATGGCGTCATTTTAATTTTATTCATATTCAGCCTTAAAAATGCACTTTTTTATGTTTCACCATTTTTTTAAATATGAAAGTTAAACACTGTTCCTTACGTGCAAACAATTTATTACAATTTCCACTGTATTTACTCTGTTGGAATCGAAAGATGAAAAACCGTAGTAGATTTACCAGAAGAGGACGTATATTGCGAAATATAACGTAACATAGAGTGAGGTTGTATTTACGTTACCAGAATCTCACATAGAAACAAGAAAGAGGGATGGAGTTCAAGAACCTACAGACGAGAATGAATCCCCCGAACATTATTTAAGTTCAATGGTCAATCTATGCAATCATTACAATGCTTTCTCTTTTAGTAGTATGTTGACTAGAGAACATTTTAGTTCCTGTTTTCATAATCTCATAATGGCCGCATTTCCCTACCAAACTCTTCCAGATCCTGAAATTTTTATCGGTTCATCCCAAATTCCTGTTGTGGACAATGTTCGATATCTTGGCCTGCATTTTGACAAGAAACTTACATTTTTACCACATATTTTACACTTAAGGACAAAATGTGAAAGATCGCTTAATTTATTGAGGGTACTGTCAAATACTTCATGGGGAGCAGACCGTACCTCTCTCTTAAAAATTTATCGAGCTGTGGTACGATCTAAAATGGACTATGCCTGCCAGGTCTATGGTTCAGCAAGAAAATCTGTTTTAAAAAAACTAGACACTGTGCACCATAGTGCACTCCGTGTGTGCTCTGGTGCATTTCGTACATCCCCGGTTTTGAGTTTATATGTTGACTGCAATGAGCCAGCATTACACCATACTCATGAAAAACTTTCATTGGAATTGTATTACCGTATCCTTTCTCATCCTGGTCATCCTCTTCACACCTATCTTTTAAATACTGACAATGATATCCTTTATCAGCATCGACCATCTTGCATCCCATCTTTTGGAGTCAGAATGAGAAATATTATCAATAACGGCCCGTTTAATAATATCGAGGTGAGTTTATGTCCTGTGCATGTTCTCACTCCTTGGAATCCTCCTAAAATTACCTCTCTCCATCCTTTTAAAGGTTATGACAAAAACAACTTGGCTTCTACTGTTTTCCAACAACTATTTGCTGCACATCGTGCAAAATATAATAACTTTACTGATATTTATACAGATGGTTCCAAGAGTGGGAATATTGTTGGTTGCGGAGTTTTTATCGATAATACTAAATTCAGTTATCGGCTTCAGACTTCAATTTCTGTCTTTACGGCAGAGTTGATTGCGATAGAGAAAGCCATGTTACACATATCTCATCATCATAAAACATCCTTCATCATATATACTGACTCAAATAGTTCTATTGACGCAATCAAATCTTTTAAAAAGCATCCTTATGTTTCAGCCATCCTGGATTTTTATAATAAATTGACTAGACGTGGTTATGATATTCTATTTTGCTGGGTACCTGGACACATGGGTATTCCTGGAAATGAAAAAGCAGATGAAGCGGCAAAACTTGCTCTTAATCCATTACATCATAAAATTCCATTCTCAGACATTAAACACTTTATAAAACACTTTATTCATAAAAAATGGCAAGAAAGTTGGGATTCAGAATACAATAATAAGTTGCACCATATCAAACCCACAATTATGACCTGGCCTTCGAGCTATCCTAGAAAAACAGATGTTCTGCTGACTCGTCTGAGAATTGGACATTCAAGGATCACTCATAAACATCTTATACTTCGGGAGGACACACCCATGTGTCCACACTGTCATTTTGATTGCTTGACTATTTTTCATCTTTTAACTGACTGTCCAGGCCTCCGGCACTTGTACAGAATTTATTTTAATTCATCATCACCAATCTTGACTAACCTCATTGGGGAAACACCTCATGGGGCACTCTTTCATTTTTTAAAACATTCTGGCTTTTATTTTGATATCTAGTTTTTATATACCCTTCATGTTTTATATATAACAATGTTAGTTTATACTTTTTTATCTGGACAGCTGGATGGGGTAACCCCATCCAGGTGATATTTCTTAATGTTGTATTTTTATACCTCAATTTTTTAAGATTTCTTTATATTTGTTTTATATATTGTATGACTATATCTGGATGGGTGACCCCATCCAGATGATTTTCTGATTGGACTCTGTGGTTTTTTTTTAATACGTTTTTTCTTTGGCGCAGCTTGTCCCCAATGGGACCTTGCGCCATAAAACCCTATACAACCAACCAACCAACCCTACCAAACTCTACTATAAATGATCGACTAAATGAGTTGCTTCTTTTAGTCCAAATTTTGTCCAATGTATGATATAATATAACGCAATGTCGTTCACATCGTTTACAGCAATATTGAAGGAAAATCCAGGTGAACGTCCCTATTGCTTTAAAATACATGCTCAAATCTATTGATATAATTCGTTTGATTCAAGGTTCGTTTGAAAATATTTACTAAGGTAGCATCTGTAGGTGAAGATCCACATTCCTTTAAAATACAAAGCCATTTTGTTTGATTTAAGGTACATTTAGAAAAATTGCCCAGCGCAGCGGGTGTAGCATGCTAGTAAAACTATAAAATACTCGAGAACATGTAAATAATTTTTCTATGAATGCGATAATAAATAAAATGAAAGATATAAGACGATATGTTTTGGGCATTTCTACAAAGTATAGGGTGGTCATTAAGTCTTTCCCTGATTACAAAAAACTATTACGAAATAACCATTGAATGTAATACTGTAAAATTCTTACTATGGAAAAGTCATGTTCTTAAGTTTTTTTTAGTCCAATCTCTACCGTCGCGTCGTTCGTGAAATACATGATGACAAATTTCCTCGAAAATGGATCGGACGGGATGGACCAACTCCTCTAGATTTTTGGGAGTACCGCAATTTCTGGCGTATAATCCGTGGATCAAACAATCATGTTTCGGCCCAGAAATTTTATTTTAGAAAATGTAATTTACTAGATCGCTGTAAATATTTGACTACAATTATTGAATGAAATTTCTGGGTTGAAACAAAATTGTTTGATCCGCGGATTACACGCCAGAAATTACGGTACATACAGGACAGAGTGTTTGCAACACCAGTAAAAGATATTGAAATACTCAAGGTCAGGATCACAGATTCTGTGTCTAGTGTGACAGCCCAAATGTTGGGCAATACGTGGCGAGAAATGGAATACCGCCTTTACATTCTTCGAGCTACCAAGGGTGCTCACATCAAAATTTACTGACGTAAGTATTTGTATTAAAAACTTCATAAATGTCTTTACAATATATTGAAGCAAGCACATGCCTAATTATATTATTTTGTCTTGCAATAAATTATTGTAATAAGGGAAATACTGTATGACCACCCTGTATTTCTTAATATGCCATAAATTATATTTCCTTCTATTATTTTATGTTTATAGCACAGTTTAAAAGTATAAATTTCACACATTTTCAATTCTAAATATGGTTGTTATGACGAGCTGATGAGATAGAATGAAAAAGAGAACTAAATCCAATATTCGTGTAGAAGGAAGAAAATATATAACTTGGAAGGGTTTAAAAGAGTGTGAAATAAAAACATACAGAAAAAAAAGTAAGACACAAATCTGAAATTTTTGCTCCAATAGCTAGAGTAGCAGGTGCCCGAAAATGTTGGCGTTAAAATTTCATTCTGAGAACGTACTGCACTTTCAGTGAGTTCTTATTTCGTTGATGTGCTATATTGGAAAAGCTACATTTGTGTTTATCTTGTTCTGCAAGAATAAAAAGTAAGCGAAAATGATTTTCGTGATTCGAAAACTGATTTCGAATTTTTGAGTTTTCCCTCGAGAAAGATATTGCAAGGCACTTAAATATATACTTTTTAAATCCTTATTTGGTGAATATGTAGACCGTTTTATTTTAATGTTTTTAGATAACAATACAGTAAAACAAATATACAAGAGTATATTATAAGATTCAGTCTCACGCAAAATTTGAAACTAATGTCATACACTGTAAAAAAAAAAAAAAGACAAATGTTCTTTAATCTACGAACATATAATATAATACCGAACGAAATTATACAATAATTTCTCCCGAACTACCTATGATTACGGAAAGCGTTCTTTATCTTTAGAAACCCCAGAAACCAAAATATTTTGGACATTGAAAGAAGCATTTATGAAAACAAAGTTTCTTTTACTGCCACTGATTTTCGGAAACGTTTCCGAGTAGTTTTTATAGTGTATGGTATATGTACTGAAATATAGGTACCTAGAATTTTATCAATTCGCAATTAAGCATTTTCAGCTGCGTTATTGAATTTATGCATGCTAGATTAACAATATAATAATAATATTTAATATTAATGTCACTACTGTTAAATTATCATGTTTGCCTGTGAAACATGCTTGTTGAACATGAAAAAGTTTACTTGAGAATGGATAGCGTACGAGAAACCTATGTTCCGGGATGAGAAGACGGATTAATACACTATAAAAACGTCTATGAAACGTTTCTGAAAATTAGTGGCAGTAAAAGAAACTTTGCTTTTATAAACGCCTCTTTAAATTTTGAAAATATATTAGTTTCTGAGATTTCTTAAGATAACGAACGCTTTTCGGAATCTTAGGAAACTTGGAAGAGGTTATTGTACTTTTTTATTCGTGATTATATTTGTCTAGAGCAGTGGTCACCAATTATTTTTCCCGTGGGTCCGTTTGAAAACATTGTCAAACTTTCGCGTTCCGGAAGACTTAAGTCTACCCCAAATCCCTCCCCCCCTCTATTCATCGCGCTACCAACCTTTTACTAATCTAGGCCACATAACTTTGATTAGCAAAACTTTTCTTTGAAATTATTTGTTATCTTAGGTGTTTAACATAATACATACCAGTGAAATGAAGTGCATTAATACCAAATCAATAATTTTTTATAATGATTTTCAGAATTCAAGACGATCAATACAAAGTACATATTAATTCAAAAAGATTGTTCACTAAGTTCATTGTGATTGATGTTCAGTGAGGAAAATGACACGTTTTATTTTGCACAACTTGCCTGAAATTTGGGGTCAAGTTGTTCCAACTAATTATCATCAAACTGTTAAGCTGGTCATCTGTGAGTCGAGATCTGTACCGATTCTTAATAAAGTTCATTTTTGAGAATGTTGCTTCACACACTTAAGTTGAGCCAAACATGGTACACAATTTTATAGCTAAAGCCATAAAATTGTGCCATACTTCTGGACACTTTTCTTAATTCAAAATTTGTTATTACTAAGAGTGTTTGGAACTTCATCAAAAGTGTTCTTTAAATCATTTTTTTGGAACTCAATTATTTCCAACTGTAGGGCAGCTTTGTTGCTCTTGAAAACATCCGCCGCTGCACTCGTCCATACGCCATTAGGCGTAAGTGAAAACCAGCTGCACAACGTTCTCAATTTTTTCAAAGTCAGAAAATCTTTCTTAAATTTCAGATTTAATTTTTTTCCAAACTTTTTCGAATTGGTTGATGTCAGTACCCTCATTACTGTCACAAACTGACTTAAGGTGTGAAAAGTATAAACGTTCTCCTCTAATATCATCGGAGAAGACAGTCAGTCATTTTTGAAAAACTTTTAAGCGGTTTCTGAAAGAAGTTGACACGCAAGTTTACCTTTGTTTGGGGTTTAAGAGATACAGGTGCCGAAATAGATAAGTCAAAAAATGCGATTGTTGCCACATTTTCATCAAAGTCATTCAGGAAACCTAAATGTTCACTTGCTACTTTTTGATCATTAATTGAAAGAAACTCTTTCATGTCCTCCAGTACGGCAAAGAATCTTTCAAGCACGAAGCCTTTACTTAGCCATCTCACATTGTTCATGTAAGTTGTCAAACTGAGCATCAGTCTCTTTAAGAAGTGTTTTAAATTGACGGTGCTTAAGAGATGATTTTGGCCTTTTATTATTCGTATCACCGTTTACATTTTATTCTGAAGACTGCACTATTAAAAATCTTCAGCTTTTGCTGCATAGTCACTCCACAGCTTTCATAGAATATCTCTATTTTGACCAATGAAAATGCTCCATAATATCGTAAATTAACAGTTTTCTCTAAAAGTGACTATGCAGTAAAAGCTGAAGATTTTTAACAGTGTCGGATTCAGACTTAAACACAGCACAATTTGATGAATGATGCAATGGTAGCACATAAATTTTCATTGCATTTTTTATCACTTCTTAGTCACTGAACCAAGCCTTTCCTACACACAAGGATTGGAGGTGCTCCGTCTCTTGTTACCGACCGACGTAACATTTTTCATGTCTAATCCAGCTTGGTTGAAATTCTCTGTAACAGCCTTGTACAATGTACAATCTTCTCCTGTATTAGGACACGACATAGGCAAACTACACTATAAAAAAATCTATAGCTTTTGCTGCATAGTCACTCCACCGCTTTTATAGAATATTTTTATTTTGACCAATTAAAATTATCCATAATATAGCAAAGTAACCGTGTCCTCTAAAAGCGTTGGAGTGTTTCTGCAGCAAAAGTTGTAGATTTTTAACAGTGTAGTCAGTAGTTCTTCAAAAAAATTGTTCACGGGTTCTGACAAGATAGCGCAGAAAAATAATTAGCTGTGTTGTATCTGTAATATCGCAAGATTCGTCCAAAGCCAATGAATAGCAATCTGATGTAGCTAAGACTGGTTTCAAAGTTGTATAGTTTTCCTCTGACAAAACTTGTGTATTCTTTGTGCTTGAAGAAGCAGTTTAAGGATTATGTCAAGTAGTGTCAACGATATCCTCTCTGTTCTCAAATAACACATTTCCAGCATCCAGCGCGTACTCTTTTACAATATCTGTATTATTATATGGCTTCATATGTTTCCAGTCTTAGACTCGGGCTTGGTCTGAGCCCGCCTCATCTCTAGAATTTACCCGTTTCGGACCACGTCCGTGATTACCTCCTGTATATTACTTGTTGTACGCAGAAAAATTAATATTTTCTATTATGCGCAATTTCGCCACTGTCCGTACAAAACTTGCCGGCGGTCCGGATCCGGACCGCGGTCCGCCATTTGGTGACCACTGGTCTAGAGTAAGGAACATCCGTCTTTTTTTTTTTTTTTTTTTTTTGCTGTAAACCAACAATGTTTTACATATATATGTATATAGCACCTCAATGGTTCATTTGAATACATCGTGGAGTTCAATTTTAAATTTTATATAGAGGGCGCTGGTTATATATATTGGGGAGTGTGCTTGGTATGCTGTACATTGTTGATCCTTGGTCCTTGGTCCATCATCATTTTAAAAAAAATTTTGGCAACATGTACTGGTGATCTCAAATGCTTGTATTATGCGCTGTTTCATGCTTAGATCATGCTTTCAATTTGGTATTTTTTTCCTCTATCCTTTTTAATCTTGTTTTTATTTTGAACTTAATTGTTGTTTCATAGTTTATTTCTCTCCTTTATGGGTGTGGTTGTCCCAAATTCATATTCGTTAGATATTTTTTAGCTAATATAAAGATGAAACCACACGTTTTATTTGTGGAACTTTAGGCATTTAGAACCTGACGATTCTGTCTAAGTTTCTACAAATTTCTATTATTCAATTTCTGTTATTTAATTTCTGCTATTTAATTTCTGCTATTTTTTACTATGTTTTTGGAATCTATGTTAAGTGTGTTGGGGGGAACTGTATTCTTGTCAATTAGTTTTTTTTTAAATTTTATTCATAATTTCACAGTTTTTGTTGGTGGTCGGTAATGTTTATTTAATGGTTATATTATATATATATCTTCCATATGTGGTTTATACTCTTGTTTCCTTTTTTTTCCCATGTGAATTAATAACACTTCATTTATTAAGACTATATATTATATTTTGTAATTTGACACTGCTATATGGTATAATGATTTCATTGTGTATGGTCATTTTCTTATGTTTCAATTGTTAAGTTTTACAATAAGTTTATATATATATATATATATATATATATATATATATATATATATATATATATATATATAATAAATTAAGTTGCTATGCCAAACTGATATGATTGTATTACAGACATACAAAATGAATGAAAAACAATAACCATATAGGAGAAAAGAAAATAGAGCTTAGAAGCATTTGAGAGAGTGTGAAAATAAAAGCACATAGCGAAAAAAAAAGAAATCATAAATCTTAAATTAGAATTTTTTTACTTTAAAACTAAGCGTAGAAGTACCTCGAAATGTTGGCGTTAACATTGAATTTTGTCTACGTGCTACACTTTAGAGAGTTCCTATTTCGTTGATGTAGTGTATATTTGAAGGAATAAAAACTATTCTTGTGTTTATCTTGTTGTACGAGGGAAAAAGTAAGCGAAAACGACTTTCGTGATTTGGAAGTAGATTTGAGCTTTTTGCCTGTTGTCCCGAAAAAAGATGGTTTTAAAGGTTTGTATTTTTAAAATTTATTTTTTGTGTATGTAGATCATTTTATATTTTATTGGTTTTAGATGAATATATATTCAATATATTATATAAATAGTTTTAGGTTGTTTTAAATTTATATTTTAAATGGTAAAAAAATATAGTGGTATAGAAGTATAAAATATGGACGTGTACACCGTTCATGAATGTACAGATTAAAAATATAAACAGTACATAATATTGTACTTGTACTTTGCTAAAACAGTGTAAAATGGAAAGGTTAATACTTAGTTAAAAGTTAACTTATTTTAACAGTTTCATCTAAAAGTTTATAGCCATCATCAGGGACAGTAAAGGGCTTAATGGGTGAACTTATAGATTGAGAGAGAAATGAGAAATGGTAGGGAAAGGAAAGGGAAAACCAAGAATGAAAAAAGGTTGACGTTGTAATAGTAACAATCGAGATTATTTATGAGAGATAAAAATTAATAAATGCTATTACATCATTGAAAGTGTCAAGATTTAAAAGATTAATGAGATCTTAAGTGAGAATTGGATTATTTTTGCATGGATATAATGTAAAAATGAGTGATCAAATAATGAATTTATATTAGAAGACAAAACTAAAATATTTTACCTTCTCCAAAATTATATGTATAGCTTGTGAGGTAGAGTTCACCAGCCCGGACCAGTGCAGTTGAGGAAATTCAGTAACGTCATTCGTTAGTACTCTGTTAGTGCCGGTAAGTATCGACATATTTTCGTTTATCGGTACTAATGGAATACTAAAGACACTTATAATTTGAGCGAGATTGGAGAATTTTTTTTTTCCCTTGCTGTGGGAAATGCTCCTTTTTTTCAATCCGGACATAAGAATTGACCATAACTCCGGAACGGAAGCGGTACAAACGAAAATCTCTCGGTACTTACCGGTACTAATGGAGTCTAACGAATGACATTACTGAATTCTCTCAACTCCACAGGTCCGGGCTGACGAAATGTACCTTAGCTTGTGAGTGTAGGCAATACTGTTTACAAAAATTCAATTCATAGTGGCGAAATATTCACACATCATTGATGTAATACTCAATGAAAATTAAATGCTTTCATATATTTATAGTAAGCTATGATAGTGTCAAAATATATTTTCACACCATTGTAAGTATTTACACTATAATAATAATCAATTCAGCATTTGTGTAATATTAGTGTGTAATTTATTTCTTATTTGATGTTAACCCTTTCGCTACTGAATTGTTTTTCAGTTTTTGGAAAAAATCCCTTTTACGCAAATAAAACTAAAAATAACTACCCAAATCACAGACGTTAAGGTTTAGTTAAATTTAAGGAAAATGTTATTTGCTGAAATCTAACGAAAGTAGTTATTTTGCGTATTTTTCATATGACACAAGTCTAAGGAAGATTTTTTTAAGACTTTGGAAATTATCGTATTACAACAAAACTAAAAAAGAATAAAAACTCATTAGTATTTTTTATTGTTTATCACAAAGTATTAATTCGGAAAAGTAGTCCATAATTTAATTTTAAAGAATAAAACATATGTTTGAAAAAAAACATTAACGGCTTAACGATAATTAAGGAAATTATTATTATTATTATTATTATTATTAATACTAAATGCTGAAACATAAGTGAATGCATAATATTAAATGTATAGACATACACTATCATTATTAGATGCTGAAATTAACAAAAATAATTGTTAAGATAAAATAATACTCAACGGAAAATCATGTCCTTGGTCAACGACGCCAGTAGCGAAAGGGTTAATCAAGAAATGATTTTTTTAAATATTGTTTAGCTTTTTGTTAATTATAATAATTAAAAACTATTAAAATTTTATTATAAAAAGAAACCATTGATCTACAGATAATTTATAACTTGGAAAAAAATGTTTAGTTGTGTATATTTAGTCACGAAGCTTTATTTTTTTTAATGCTCAAAATATACCTCGCATGAATTTTCTTTTTGAATTTCTCCGTGGGAATTTTTATCATATAAAAACTTTCAATAATTTGATGTATGTGAAAAACACGAAATAGTTCTAAATTCCAACAAGAAAAATTACTTGCAGACGTTTGTTCTGAACAGAATATTTTTAACATAGGAAAAAAAAAAACTTTTCATTTTAAAATAAATCTTAGAGTGTTATGTTTTTGATATTCTCTACATTTATTGTCTGCTCCCCTCTCCCTCAATTTTCTTGTGAAGATGAAATAAAGATCTGATATATGAGATCAATATATTTTAAAGTGACATTTCGTAAAATTGGAAAAAGATTAATTTTAGAAAGTAATCTTATTTTTTAGAAAGAGAAATGGCCTGACAAAGGTCTGACAGAAACGAATTTTGTGTTGTAAGAGATACAGTTATAGTAAATTCCCTTTTTTTTGTTCTTCTTCCAATTTTTTTTATGTTGAAAAGTTTATGCAGAAAAGCCATAACGAAATCCGTTAGAGCCAACGAATTTTTTAGTAACACCTATCAAAATCTCCATTTATGAAATGCATAAAAGGAAACCTTTACAATGTGTATAATTCACTATATACAAATAATAATAATAATAATAATAAAAACATAGGTGTTATGAAAGATTATCCAAAAATGAAATTATTGGAAAAAATTGTAGAATATATAATAGACTTATCAAGCCTAAATTATGATGGACTGCACAAAATATGCATGATTTCTATCTTGCACAAGCAATAATAAATTAAAAGGTTCAAACTTTTGGTTAGCGTACGTAAAAAACACACAAACAAATGGATAAAGAAAGTGGAACACATAAAATGAGTAACTTTTAAGTATATCTGCGAACATAATTCAGAACCACGTGTAAGAAACGAGAGAAGCATGCCTGAATTGTTAATTACAAGATGTTACTAAGTCAATATTACAAATTCAAGGTGATCTGAAAAATAAATGGAATGATTCATGAGAATTGATTGATTGATTGTTGTTTTCAGGCAATTAATCATATAAAAAGAGTGGAAGGGAATAAAGGTTAAGCCAGAAATAGTTGAAAGAGATAACTTGTGGTGTTGCTATCTAATAAGATAAATTACAACTAAAAAAATTGAAAGAGTTGAATTAATCTAAAAGTAACTATGTATTGATAATAAAAGTTAATGAAACGGTGCTTAATTTAAAATAAAATAAATAAAATGTGGGGGGGGGGAGGAGTTAGAAGAAAAACAATACATTTATAAATTAATACTATTTAAAAAATATTTGAATAAAAATACTTAATAAAAAAAAGTAAAAAAAAAGAGAGAAGGGTGGATTATAAGAATACAAGTGTTAAACAATGAGGGCAAAAAATATACATAAATGTAAAATAATGGGTGAATTGAAGTGAATAATACTTTAACAATGATCCAAACAAAGCCAAGAAGTTAATATTAATAATTTTTAAAAATAATAAAATTAATACAGCGAATAATAATAATAAAAAAGAGGAGTGGAAACTAATATTTGAAATGATCTGAAATGAACAAATAAAGAATCATCTATAGTATTAATAGAATTATTTATTAATTTACTATGCACAATTATACAATAAAGCTCTGTTTTATTTAATCAATTAATTAATCATTGCGCATTAAATTTCCCTATATATACAAACGAACTGTATAACTTTCTTTGTTGAAAATCGGTGAAAAATAAATTTTAAAAGATAAAAATAAGATTGCATATCACTATAATAGCAGCACAACTTATTAAAATTTTTAATTAATTTGATCAGATTGTTTCGTTTTACAGACATATATAGTAAAAATTGTACATAAAATGAGGAATAAATTTTAAAGAACTTATTAGAAAAATGAAATAATAAACAAATCTCCTGCAAATAAATATAAAATAGAATAATAATAATTTATTGTGAATTAATTTAAAATATCTTCCTACTTTATGTATATTTGACAGTCCTGATATAATTTATTAATTAAATATGTAAATCTTTTACCAATCTAACACAAACTGATCTTTACCATTCTATGTTTAAACAACAACAATTAAATTAAATAATAATTAAAAAATATATACATTTTCTTTAAAAGGAAGAATATTAAATCATTATGCTAAGAGGAAAAAAAACCTATTTTCAGAAAACTACATAACAAAAATGAATTTTATATTTAATTTCATAAAATTTTTAAATAAAAATCTACTTTTAAAATGACTGTGAATGCGTGGAATATGTGATAAAAAATGTTCTGAAATTACCTTTGTAAAAGCTGCATTTGAGTGATTTTGATTTTTTTCCTTCTCGATAGAAGATTTTACATTTGCTTAATTTTTATTTTACGTTAAAATTTATTCAACATATGAAACATGCTCACTTATAATGTTTAAAAAAATCTTACATTATACAAAATTACGAGCTAATATTTACTTAATTAATAAAATTTTAATTAAAAGTGTTTGAGCGATACATTCATATATTATATTCTAATTAACGTTTTTCTTTATGAAAAAAGAACAAAGACTAAAATTACATGCATCAGTTTTCTGCAAATAACTTTGAATATATCTCTGATATATTATTTATTCGTCGAATGCATATTTGAATATAATTAAAACATGATTCTCAATCCAATGATTTTTTTTGTCTTCGATGCTCATTTGTAGGCAGCAAAAAACTGGAAAGTTACTAACTATTATTGCATATAAAAAATGAGCAAGAAGAAACGCGGTTATACTTTATTCACTATTGCAAAAAAATTACTTTGAAATGCAATTAAAAAACAACCCTCGAGCCATAATTATTTCTTAGCTAGAGTTTCCCAGAAAACAGCGAAAAAAAAGACAAAAGAAAAAAAACGTACAAAAAAAAAACGACATTTAATTTCTTAATCAAACAAGGGAAAGCGCTTTGCAAAAAAAAATGGCGAGGAAAATATTCCATTCAGCTGGAAGAAATTGTAATAATGAAATAAGAAAAAGCAAATTTATGAATATTAATATTTGCTTACTTTCGGCGAGAATCTTCCGTTCTCTCAATGGAAGACCTAAAAAAAAAAGAAGAAAAATGCAAAGTTAATAAAAATTGTAGAAATAAAAAAATGTATAATAAAAAGTGTCTTTTATGTTTTTTTATTGGCAGTTAGAAATGAAACCATTTTTGCATAATTTAATAACGCATCTATATCCTTTTCTCCCTCCAGTGTTGGCGGAAAAGAAGGGGGATTTCGTGCACTGTGATGCCACCGTGGAAATGTAAAACTAGAAAAAAATTTAATAATATGAATAATTCATATTTTGTGATTGAACAATACAAACACCGTTTGGGTTATTGTTTTTATCTTTAATATAAGTTCTTAATTATGTTATGTGCACAGAAAATGTCGTCAAATGCAAATAAAGGAACCTTCTTATGATCAAATTTCGTGGTTTTTATCATATTTTAATAATGCTGATGGCGAAAAAAAACCGGAGGTCGATAGTTATTTGACATTTTCTGAAATGAAGTAATTTAAATAAAGAAATAGCGTCAGTTAACGTTAAATAATTGTTAAAGTTCTATTGTAAGCCCTTTTTAACAGTACAGTTAAACAGTAGTTATTAAAATTTTAATTATACGGATGATGTGTTATCTGAACAACTCTATTGTATAAAGTATTATTGTATAGAAATTTCATAAAATAAGAACTTTAATATAAATATTTCGTAGTTGCTAGAAAGTATGATGAACTAAACTGAACTAAAGTTTAAATTTTTCAAAGCTAAATAATTCTGGCGTAATAAATGACATTTACATGAAATTTTAGTACTTGACTACACGTTAAAACTTCAAATAGTTATGTAGTTAGAAAGATCTTATTTAAACGACTTAGTATGCTTTTAAGTATAGATTTATTTTTCCCACTTTTACGCTGCATATTTTGCGTTATTATTAGATTATGTTTCCAAAGTGAACAATAATCTATAGCCAGGAAATTAGGGTTGTGTTTTGGGGGCTTTATTACAAATTTATTGGAAGCACTTTAACAAAAAATGACGTAACGATAAAAAACGTTTTATGTTTCCTTTTGGTGTTGTTTTCTGAGCATTAACATATTATGTGAAATATTAATTTTTCGAAATCTACGCATTCTTAACTAATTTGTATATTTGGTGGTCTATTGTATAAATGCTACAATTATTGCTAGATCCCAAAGTAAAAAAAAAAAAAAAAAAAAAAAAAAAAAAAGATATTTTTTTTGACAAAATTAGTACAAATTGCAACAAGAAGTTTGTCATTGAGGAACCTTCGCCCCAGAGCCTTAAGTAGAGTTAATCTTGTCTCTTCTTGTTTTACATTCCCAATTATAATAGTGCTGTAAAAATATTTAAACTATAATAAATTAGTATTTGATGAAACTGAAACAATTGTTTAAATATTTATATTTCAGATTAAAATATTTGAATACAAATTACAATATTATTAGTGAATAAAATTTATTAAATTAGATGGATCGTTTTGTAAATTTAACAGCAAATTAATAAATGATTATAAAATTAAGAAAAAAATTAATGAATTATAAACAAATTAATTAATCATAATTTAATTCTGTAGTTTGACTGATATAATATTACATTGACAATTTAATCACAATGTATTAGAATTGAATTAAATTATATGAAATTCTATACTTCAGTGTTAGTATCTTAATCATACTAACACATAAATTTTAAAAGACCAAAAAATATTTTGTTTAATAATAATAATAAAAAAATCTATAGAATCATTAGTCTATCGAATTTAATTCTATAAGATGTATAGTACCCTATAGAAAAATTGTTCTATAAAAAAAATTCTATAGAACTTCTAAGAATTCTATAGAAACATTTTCTTTAGAAAAAGTATTCTATAGAACTCTTTAAAATTCTATAGAAATAGTATTCTATAGAATGGCTATTCTATAGAACTTGTAAAGAATTCTATAGAACTTGTAAAGAATTCTATAGAGTTCTATACAGCTCTATGAACTACAGTGTCTCACAAAAGTGATGGGACACTTGTGCTTTATAAAAAGAAACTGCAATAAAATAAATAAACAAACATGTGCAAAAATTTTTTGGGTGTGTTTCATATTTAAAGTTAGTAACAATTATTACATAACATACATTTTGTCAAAATATTAAAATATTAATTTAGTAAAAATACAATTGTTCAGAACGGAGCAAAAAATGGCTCACATAAGTGATGGGACACTTACTTTTCCATCAAATATTTATCCAAAAATTTTACTTTTTAAAAGGTTTTAATATTTTGTTGGATTTCCTTTTACTTTTAAAATATGATTTAATCTTTTTGGGATGGATTCGACTATTTTTTTTGTGATTTCTGGAGTGATTTTACCCCATTCTTCTTGAAGCACCGATTTTAGTTGTTGTTTTGAAGAAATGGTGTGTTTGCGAATTCTTGATTCCAATTCTTGCCAAATATTCTCTATGGGATTTAAGTCTGGAGATTGTGGTGGTGTTTTTATTATTTCAGGACAGTTATATAGCAGCCAGAGTCTAACGTTCAGAGCAGTGTGCTTGGGGTCATTGTCCTGGTAGAATTTAAAATCGTTATGAAGGTTCAATTTTCGTGCTGAAGATTTCAAATTTTGCTTTAAAATATCAATATACTTGTACTGATCCATTATACTGTCAATAAAAACAAGATTACCAACTCCAGCGGACGACATACACCCCCATACCATAACTCCTCCTCCACCATGTTTTACTGTTGGTACCAAGTTCTGTTTGCGAAGTTCTTCCCTGGGTTTTCTCCACACCAAGATTCTACCGTCAGAACCAAATATATTAAATTTACTCTCATCAGCAAATATAACTTTATTCCAGTAATCAGAATTCCTATTTATGTTGGATTTTGCGAAAGCTAGTCTGAGTTTTCTATTCTTTTCACTTACGAAGAATTTTTTCCTGGCTACTCTACCGTGATATCCAGCAGATCGAATTACCCTTCTAATAGTTTCAGGATTAACAATTATTCCATATAATGCTTGTAAATCAGCAGCAACTTTTGAAGCACTAATTCTTGGATTTTTTTTAATATTTCGAACGATAATTCGCTTTATTCCATTGGATAGCTTTGATGGTCAGCCAGGTCTTCTTTTATCCTGAATCATATGATTCTTTTTATATCGTTTAATGATATTGAAAACTGTTGAACGACTCAAGTTAACTGTTTCAGCAGTTTTTCTAATAGATTTTCCACGTTCAATATGCAAATTAATAACTAATTTTCGAATTTCAGGCGAAGTTTCTTTTCGTTTAGCATTCATGACTACACAGAGCTAAAAAACACAAAAATTCCAAAACAAACTGGAGAGAAATACTGCAGACGATTTTATTAATTATTGCCAATTGCTTTTAAGTAAAAATAAAACCCCAAAAAATATTTTTATTGCTTATTTCAGACGATTTTTGTTGCATATATAATGGTGTCCCATCACTTATGTGAGCTATTTTTTGCTCCGTTCTAAACATTTGTATTTTTATTAAATTAATATTTTAATATTTTGACAAAATGTATGTTATGTAATAATCTTTACTAAATTTAAGTATGAAACACACCCACAAAAAAAAATGTGTACATGTTTTTTTAATTTATTTGATTAGTTTCCTTTTGTAAAGCACAAGTGTCCCATCACTTATGTGAGACACTGTATTTTCATAAGGGATAAGTTGAAATTTTTTCTCATTTAAAATAAATATATTTAAAGGCTTTTTTGTGATTTTCATAATTAACTACATAAATTAGCTATTTTCTGAATTTTCTAAGTCTGTTTTATTTTTTAAGCGCGAAACCGAAAATTCGATGCATTCTGTATCATATTTGACCTTAAATGTTTCCTTAAAAAGTTTTCACAAAATATATGAATGAATGCATGTTTTTTGAGGTTGAAAAATCAGCAGTTTTCGTTTTGTGATTGTGTGTTTTGATAGAAACAAATCTAGGAAATAAGAAAAAAATAGCAGTGAAGCAGACGATTTAATGAGGAAGTTCCATTTTCTTTTAAATAATTGTTACACGCAATGATGTTCTCAACAAAATGGAATAGAAGTTTTATTTTTTGACTCATCTGGTTAATTTTTATGGAATTCTTGAGTATTTTTCCAGTTGTCACAAGTACTTCCTTAGTTTATTTAATATTTTAAAATTATTTACTGCTTCTGCATTTATGGAAAGTTTCCTGGTTTGTTTATTTTGTTAATTGGCTGTTATGTTGTTGTAACAATTGATGTCTTTTTAAATTACTTTGTACTCTTAACATTACACTACACATAGAGAAGAAAAGAAGAAAAAGGACACATTTTAACATCGTAAAGTAGTTTGATTTATTAAATGTTTACTAAAATAAATAAGGCACCTAACCAGAAAATTAAAATAAACAAACAAACAAAAAAATTCCATAAAATCTACAAATGTAACAACAGACTGTATTAATGATAGAGCACATGCCGGGCTTCCTATATATTTTTTATATATATGCTACCAATTTTTCCAAACAGGAACTCTCGTGGTAGATTTCTGTTGCACTCATTAAATAAATCTACCATGAATAAAATTGTTTGTAAGTAGTGGTAGCAAATACATAAAAAATATGTTGCGCTGCGACTCCTGCACATAGATGCTATACATAGAGTTTAAAGATAGTGAAATTTTGTTAGAATAGATATTTTCAGATTAGAATTTGAAACTGTCCATTTTCTGATTTTAGCCAACTCCCGAAAAATGCGTTAAGAAAAAAAAATCGAAACTGTATTTTAAATCTATAAAATTAACAAAAATAATACAAGTAATCGTATAAAAATCCTTATTATAACTTTTTTTCTGCGTGATGCTCTTTTATCTCTTAAAATTGAATATGTTATAAACTAGATTAATTTTAACACAATTATTTCAAATTGGTAAAGAAATCATACAGGTTCTATTTTTCCAACTGGACGAAAAATGTCCGGGCCAGGATTCGAACCTGGGATCTCTTGGCTGAAGCCGCCATCTAAAGTAATCTCGTTTCCAGCGTTTACTGGAGTTCCATTACCTGCGATCTATTCTGTTGAGCTGATTAAAATATCAGACCAGATGCTATGATCAATAAGGTTAACTGGATAAATTATGCCCTGCAGATTCGACCGGGATAGCTCAGTTGGTAGAGCGTGGCGGCTTCAACCAGGAGATACCAGGTTCGAATCCTGGCCCGGACATTTTTCGTCCAGTTGGAAAAATACAACCTGTATGTTATAAACATACACTATTGTTTATAGATTAATATAATATTTAAAAAATGAAATATAATAATTGTAACTATTAATAAAAAAATAATTTTTATAGGAATCCCGTTTACCTTAACTTTAGAATTCATATTTGGTTTACGTTTATGAGAAATTTAATTACTGACAGAATATTTTATCAATAAATAGGCTTTAATTTTCACTCTACACTGAAGAAAAAAAAAAGCGCGGCAGCGTATTACTGCTTATTTTAGTGTTTATTACTGTTAATTTTACGGTATAATACTGGCAGCTGGGGTGCCAGTATTATACTGTAAAATCAACACTTTTTTTTGCAGTGTACCTCTTACGATTCATTGATTGCGATCACTTTGTTCAGATGAGATACTATTTCAAATTTGTTTGATAATAACAAAATTATTAATCTATTTTTAAAATAAATTGTAGTATGTTTTTCTAATTTGTAAATATAAAAAAAAAAAAATGTTTTTTTTTTTTTTTTTTTTTTTTTTTTTTTTTTTTTTTTATTCTAATACTAAAATAGTTTCCATTATTTTATTTTATTTCCTTCAGAAAGATTTTAGTATTTCGAGTTCAAAAGTTGACTGTCAGATTTGTAGATTTCAATAATCAATTTCTTTTATAGTTTGAAGTGGCTTATTTAAAATTTATACGAACTGATTTTAGTATTCAACTTTACAATTACTCGCTTTAGTAACATGTTTTAGTGATTTTTTTTTACTCAGGAGATGACTCTAAGGAATATCATGATCAGATGATGATTAAAAATCATTTTTTTTAAATCTTTCTTTCTACTTAAATATCAAGATTGTATTACATTTTTCTTAAATGTAAAGAATAAGTCCGAACTACAGAGTAATATTTTTAGTATTTTAAATATAAAATTTTCAAAATATATTTTACAAAATACATCTGAATTCGTATAAAATAACATATAATTTCAAATGTTATTTACAAAGTTGCAAATAATGTTATATATATATATTTTTTATTTCTTGACACATGACATATGAATTTCAAATGTTATTTTCAAAAATTATAAAACATATCTCCTTCTGATTTCTTAATTTTAATTAAGATAACTAAATCTCTTATTTTTATTTATATGAATTGGTATAATAAACCTGAAGTTCGCATCATAAAATCTAATGTTTATAAACAAATTGTAACACTGAATACACTTTTCACATCTCCTGGATTTATTATTTTTATTATTATTATTACTATTATTATTATTATTGTTATTATTTTGGCAGATTTAACAAATATTGTTTGTCCAAGGTGGGAAATATTATTCAAACTGATCCTTTTTTGATACATACCTCCTAAAAATGAGTTCTGGCTTTTTTTTTTTCTTTTTCCTGAGCCCGAAACTGTCTGAGGTCCGATTCCGATATCGAAAGTACCAGTAAAAATTGTTAATAACATTTCGAAATTGTTTCACAGTTAATTTTCTCATTTGAAAGTCTCTCCTTATATAGAAATAAGTATTAATCCTACGTTTCGTGATTTCATTTCCTTGAAAATCTGTTTAGAATAACAAATATGAACATACCCAACCACTGGCAGACATCTGCAAAAGTCATAATTCTTACTATTATGAAATATCACTGATTAACTATGGCAGAAAAACTGTTTTCAAGTAATTTTGACAAAGGACTTGGAGCAGAAAGAGCGGCTAAAAAAGTGATATCTCATGGCATCGTTATATTACTAGCACTGGCCGTGCCAAATCTTCAGAGTCAGATAAAATATTTCACCAATAAAAATGTAATTTATTTTCGAACTGATTTTTAGAGAATTATAAAACACGTTCATGGACTTATACTATACATTCCTCCTTCTCAAATAGCATCTGGCAAGTTTTTTTTTTTTTTTTTTTTTTTTTTTTTTTTTTTTTTTTTTCTATTTTCAATATGTGAATAAGTAAAATTTTCACTGTGAGTCCAAGCCCGAAGACTGGTATAAAGATCGAACCTGACCCCGTTTCGGGCCCGGGCTTAGTCTGAGCCAGTCTCATCTTTAATGCGATATGTATCTTCCATACCTTAATTTATTCTGAAAAAAATTACAATTTATCGCGTGTAATTTATTCATTAAATAAGTTTAACGAGGGAATCTGAAAAAGAGATAATAATTATATATATATATATATATATATATATATATATATATATATATATATATATATATATATATATATATTTTACTGGAATGCAGTTCAAAAAGCTTTTCAAATGTAAATAAATCGAGTTCAATTATAATGCAAATGCGCTGAATTAAGTATTTATTTATATGCAAAACTATGAAATCAATGTGTAAATGTTTTGTCAGATTTCATATTTGTGTAAATAGGCTGATTTTGCTCAGTGCTTATAAAAAAAAAGAAGCACAACCAACTATATTATGTATTCATTGTTAAATATGAAAGTCTTTCATTATTTATTTTTATAAATTATGTAGAGAAGCGCTGAATAACTAATATACGCAGTACTATTGCTAAGTTAAGTAAAGCGAGAAAATTAAACTATTTTGTGCGAAATATTTTGATATTTAAAAGTACGAAACACTTTAAACTATTTTTGAAACAGAGAAAATACTTCCATGATGTGCTTTGGATGATTAGAAGAATTTATTGAAGACAATAAGTTAAGGAAAGAAATAGATTCATACATATATATGAGGGGGTTAGAATGACAGTGGAGTAAGTCAAAAATTAAAAAAATCTAGATAACCATATTTTCTGAACGTACAATAATTTCTATTCAGTGTGACAGTCAAGTTCATAGTTCACATAGGGAGTCGCTGGAGGGAAAAACAAGTTGGACCACTTAATGCAACGGCTATACGACAAGTTTCACACAACAAGCTCTTCACTGTCTTTCTAACCACCTCATATGTGACCATATGGCAATTGATGGGACATGTAACTGTCTAAATACTCGTGCATGTACTATGCTTGAAATATAAATAACTATTTTTCCAGATTTTACAGACGACTTCAACTATTTCTTTTTTAACAATTCAAATAGTTCCATAAAAGTAAAGGTAAAATGGGGCTTTTCAGAGACCACTGATGGGCGGTCACCAAAATTTGAGAAGAACTTCGTTTTGATATTAAAAATGAAGATCCGATGAGTCCCCAAAAATTTAAGGTGTTTTGCCAAGTATTGGTTGCGGGGGTTAAAAGAGAGGCATTTTAACTCGGGGGGGGGGGGGAAGCGGAGCTCAACTTTTTTTAAGTAGGTCAAGTGGGGTATCGTTTATTATGTATTTTTTATTACCGAAACGTCAGTGAAGGCTCACTGTGGAGAAGCGAAAAATTTTTGGTTTTCGTCTGTTTGTCTGTCTGTCTGTCTGTCTGTCTGTTTGTCTATCTGTTCCGCGATAAATGCCACAAAAATGATCCGATTAGGTTGATTTTTGTTGGGTATGTTGGTGAGGTACCCGGAATTAGCTGTATAATTTTTAGTTACAATTGGTTCATTCGTTCGAAAAATATAGAACATTTCTTTTTAGGCCACAATGCTTTCCTATCGGAATGCAGACGATTTTAAAATTTCATTTTTAACTGAAATAAAATCGCATATTTGAATAAGGGATTTCAACGTAAATTTATGCATGCAAAATTTTCGATATGTAGGTTTTAAATATATCCAATAGCTTTGAAAAGTTGCCGATACCTTTATTAGAATTTAGAAATTAATTGTTTAAATTATTGGAAAAATTTTTGCATCTGTTCCGAAAATATAAAACTTTTATTTTCATACTTTTTACAAATTTTAAAATGCATTTATTTTTATTTTGCTCTTTAATTTATTAGTTGCTTAACAATCATTTTTCAAAGAATATAAAAGTAATAAAATTCAAATAACTCGCACTATTTTGTTGCAACACTTTATTAGCAAAATACATTATTTTCAGGTGACTTTCGTAATCTATTGACATAAAAGAAAATTTATTTTGATACGAGTTGCCGTTTAACTACTATAGAATGATTATGAAATATTTTTTTTCCAAACGAAAATTACAAAAACATTGAACGCGTAATATGGATTCAAGTTTCGTAGTATGAGTTTACATTTGTATATGTATAATTTCATAATGATATATTATTCATTTTCTGAAACAGATGTGGATTTTTCGTCGTTGAAAATGTAATATAATTTTAAAAATAGGATAAAGTCACTCGTACAACGAGATAGTTAATCTAAAGAAATTAGAGTATTAAAACGATCCTGAAATATTACAATAACTGGAAATTGAGATCTTAAAAGCTATCACAAAAAATACTTCAGAGCGCCAAATCACGTTTCCTATTTAGTGAATTGGCAGTGAGCACGATTGTGAATGATTACCCAATAGGTTCAAAAGATTCCAAATATGCCTATTTTGGTGAGATTTTACTATGCTATTGCCCTCGAGTTAAATCGAGATGTACTTAGATAAAATAAATATTATATAGAATGACCATCAAAACTATTTTTTCGAAATAAAAATTGTAAAAACGGTAGATTTCTAAAATAGATTTAAGTGAAAATAGTAGATTCAGTTTACATTTTATAAGTTGCTTTTGTACATGAGATATTTTTCAACTTATCTATCAGATGCAGGAGTTTCGTGGTTGGCAGGTAAGTAAATACTGCTATTTGGATATTAGGATAACATGAAATTATTTTCGAAATTGTAGCTTATCCTAATAAAACCACTGTGTAGAACGAAATCCACGATATACTAGAATCATTCATACAATCAACAGGAAATCACGGATATAAATTTAATAAGATTACGGAGGGGGGGGGGGGGTTCAGGGGGGGGGGAGAGTCCCCATGAAGAAATGTATTTTTTTTATCTAAAAAATTTACAAGAATAAGAAGTTCATAAGAATTTCGGAATATCATTGCATAAACCGTGTTTAATTTAACGCTTCTAATTTCGGAAACCTCCGAAGTATTTTATATGCCCATAAATATGTATGCAATAAAAAAAAAATGCGGATTGTAGGATGCTAAATAATATGAAAAGTGAGATTAAAAATCGATGACTTTCAGAGCTGACGTTGAGGCTCCTGATCTGCAGATTTACTAGTTCTGAATAGAATGACACCATCCGCAAGTCGATACAATCACTTCTACAAAGTTGTGAGTTGTGACAGGTTTTATGAATGAAAAGTACAAAACTTTATTACATTTATTTTACGTCCAGAACTTCGATGGCCTTGAAAAAATTACCAGATGACTCTGATTTTGATTATTGCAGTTTTGAGGACACTTAATAAGTTTAATATTATTCAATATGACATAAAGAACATGTTTTGAACTTAAAATAAGTGAATAATAAAACTGTGCTCTCTCATAAAGTCTAATTTTGAAAATTTTTATTCATAAGCACTGTTGTAACTTTGTAAAAAGTGATTGTATTGACTTGCGAATGGTATCATTCGATTCAGAATTTAAAAATTACACGAAAAACAATGCCTCGCTTGACCTATTTAAAAAAGTTGAGTTCCTTCCCGCTAAGTTAAAATGCCCCCACTTCTCTTCCCAAACAAACATCGTAATTTTTTATTTTTATTTTGGGGAGGTTCGTCGAATCTTAATTTCTAGGGTCAAAACAAAATTCGCCATCTATTACTAAATTTTTGGTCTATTTTATCTGTTTTATACTGAAAATTGAACTTGGAATTGCTTAGTGTAGTTATTTGCTACAATTTTAAATATCAAACTTTACTTTTTTTAACAGCATATACAGTCTGTCTCAAAATTTTGGCCACACGCTGAAATATGATAATAAAATTGGAAAGTGAAATATGTACGCCTTTTTATGTTTATTACAAAAAAAAAACCCTGTCTCAAAAATTTAGGCACATTATGCAAATGTTTACAAATGCTGGATTGGTGTTTCAACTATTCAACTGTTACAATCCACCATCGATTTTCCTGAGCGGCATAAGAGCAAATGTTGAATTTCCATTGATTATTAAGATGCTAAGCTATGAAATTCACAAAAGAGGGAATTTTAAAGATTTTTAAGCTGTAATCGAAAAATAAACCCGTTATTAAAATTTCTAGAATCTTAAATCCTTGAAAGTGAGGAATATACCGACGGACTGCAAGAACATTGTTAAGGAAAAAGTGTCTGTCAAATCACGCCTAAAATCCCACAATAAACAGACCAGAATGGATTTGGGTTGAAAGTACGTTTCGTACGGGACAAGTGGCTCACCGTATTATTCAGCGACGAAAAGAAGTGGAATCTGGATGATCCTGATGGCTGAAATTGTTGGTGGCTTGAGGAAACATCCACGTATTTCCTCCAGTAGACGACAAGGCGGTCGTCTTTGATGGTTTTGCGGGATTGGCCAAACCTCCCTGACATTTCTCCATGGGAAACAAAATTCAACAAAGTATCAAGAGTCACTAGAGCAACACCTACTTTCATTTAGTGATATCTTAGTGGGTCCTGAGTGGAGATTTTAGCATGACAATGCTTCAATCCACAACTCACATACTACGAAACAGTGGCTTTCTTCGCGAAATGTGAACATTTTAAATTGACCAGCTTTAAGAACAGGCATATGGTCAATAGAGAACATTTGGGGTATCTTAATCCTTGAAGTATACAAGAATGGAAAGCAATCTGACTCTACTATAGAAGAAAAAGTGGGCATTGAAAAAGCATGGCCAGGTTGGTGGCCATGGTTTACACTTTACACTTTGTCTTGCACTGTTTGCAAGACACTATTTTGAACAGTCTCTCGGTTTCTTTCCCACTTTGAAAGATTTAAAATTCTAGAAATTTTGATAACTGGTTTCTTTTTCAATTCCAGCTTAAAAATTTTTAACATATCCTTCCTCTGCCGCCAATAATATTTCAAAATCTAATTGATTCAATGGAAACACGATTATTTGACGTTATTTGAAACCTATTAATAAATAGCATGATGTACAACTTTTAAATGATGTTTTTTCATTGTGCTTAAACTTTTGAGACACTGTAGTTACAGATTTTTATAAGTTTTTATCAAAGTTATTATAATGAACCATTTATTCATTTTGATATGATTTATTAAAAATATTTCACAGAATCTAGTAAGTAAATAATATGTTTTTGTTTAATTTTGTAATGTTATTTAATAAACGACATTTTTTTGGTTGTGTTTAGACAGATTGTATTTCCAAGGTGGCACCATGAGAAGATTATCATAATCAAAATGATGACTTAAACAGCGGACTAAAGATCATTTTGTAGGGTTTTATTTTACTTCCTTTTTAAAAGTTCAATTTTGATTCCATTAATGCATTTTAAATACAACTAATAAATAAATAAATATATATATTTATAACTAGGACTTCCCTCAAAGGGATTAGTCTGAGTGATATTGCTGAGAACATAGGGTTAACAATTACAATATAAAGAAAAAGAGAAAATTAAATGATAGAATTACAAAATATCATATATAAATTCATATGCACTGTTAAAAAAATAGAAAAGAAGTACCGTTCATCAGATGTGTTGTCATAATTTTTTTTAACATGTGGCAAAGAATCTCATTTTCTTAAGCGCGTATTGCGCAAAACTTGAAAATAAAAACAAGTGGGTAAGTGTGATCGAAGATCGCTCAAAGGGTTTCGTTTAATATTCCTTTCAAAACACTTTATCCTTTCCTTAATAAATCCAAATAAATTTCATTTAGAAACCAAAAAAAAAAAAAGTCATGTTTTTTATAAAGTAAAAATTTAGCGGTCTGTTTCTCTCATTTTTTCGAATATCTAAACCAGTCCGCTATTATGTTCTGTCATAATAATATCTGTCATGTGGACTAAATGCGAAATTTAAAAAAAATAATTTCAAAATTAAACATGTTGTACACCTTCAAAATGTTAAAATATGCGAATATTTCCATAATCGGATTTTTATCACGATTCAATACTCATATATTTACTATTCTCTAAAACTCATATTGATACTCGCTTTGTATTATTCTGAAACATTTGAAAAATCCTTTAAACTTCCGATATGACGTCAGATTTTCTTTTTAATTCTCTAATGACGTGATATTAATCTGTTTTGTGTGCATACACATACTCATACTCCTTGTTTTATTGTGAAATTTTTCCGTTTTATTACCACTATGACGTCAATCAATTTTATTTCATATTAATCTTTTTTTCACATGGAAATCGTCTGATAGAAAATTAATTATTGTAGAAAGAATTTCATCGGGGATTTTTAATTTTTGGCATTTGCTATAACGAAAAATGTTTAAATTTAATAGAAAAAGGCTGTTAGAATTTTGGTTTTTTATCTCTATTTATTAAAATAATACGAATTTTTCAAATTTTAATATTTTGAGCTCTTCACAGCTGATATTCAGATTTATACACAGAGTTACAACTCTGTAAGTTATATAGTTTTTGAGAATGGCTCTGTGACAGACAGACAACGGAGCGGGAGTAATAGGGTTTCGTGAGATGAACGAAACCCTAAAAACGCCGGATCTTTTAAAACGCCAAGCTTTTTAAAGTTAAGGCTCCCGTTGAGCAAGCGCTCGGGAATACGGTGCTAATGTTAATCCAATGGGGCATTAATGTGCTAATATCTCGCTTGCATTTGAATATTTTTAATCGATTTTTTTTTGCACTGGATAGCAAAGATCAGTCTCTATTTCCGCCGTTGATTACTTTTTCGATTTTCTTTGCGTATTTTTTTTACGAAGATAGTTTCACTTTCGAAACCGGTTCCGAAAGTGAAACTATCTTCGTAAAAAAATACGCAAAGAAAATCGAAAAAGTAATCAACGGCGGAAATAGAGATTGATCTCTGCTATCCAGTCCAAAAAAAATCTGTCTGTCTCACCACAATCTGTCTGTTTCGCTATCCGTTCTTCTGCCCGTCTCTCTAACCGATTGTCTCTCTCTCTACACGTCTCGCTACCTGTCTCTATATTTCTCTACAGGTCTCGCTACCCGCCAATCTATTTATCTAACCGTCTGTCTATCTGTCTAACAACTTGTATGTCTAGCCGTGTCTCTATCCACTTCGCTACCCATTTGTCTATCTGTCTCACAACTTGTCTATCTGTCTCTCAACCGTCTGGCTATACGCCTCTCTACCCATCTTCTTACCCATCTCCGTACCCATCTACTGTCTCTCTACTCGTCTGTTTACCCGTCTCGCTATCCGTCTGTTTTTGTACCCGACTCTTTACCCGTCTCGCTACCAATCTCATTACCCGTCAGTCAACTCGTCTCGTTATCTACCACGCTACGCGTCTCGCAACCTTTCTCTCTACATTATTGTCTACCGGTGTCGCTACCCGTCTCGTGACCCATCTCGCTACCCCTCTGTCAAGCTTTTTTTTACTTTTCTCTCTAGCCTTCTGTCTATTCGTTTCGCTACCCGTCAGCCTACCTATGTCACTACTTGTCTCTCTACCCATCTCACTACCCATTTGTTTACCCGTCTTTCTACCTCTCGCCACCTCTTCCAAATATTTAAACAATTCATTTAATATACAGAAGCCGTTTATCATTTATTAAATGCAAACAGAAGTAATTTATCTAATAAGTGTAATCAGATGCAATTTTTTAAAAAAATACATACATAAACCTGAATAATAATTCATCAGTTTTGTATTCATAGTTGTTTATATCATTTGACAGTAAATCTCAACTTCTTAAACCTGAACTGTCTCAAGCTTTTTAAAAAAACCAAAAGGTTTGTATAACTGCAAAGTACCCTGAGGGCTATATTAGCTACATGTTATTAAGCTAAGTGAAAGTTTCGTTATCGCGTTTGCAGCCAATTGCTTATGTCAGAAAGCGTGGCTTAACGCCATTTTAAATTCATTACTGTAACTTTTTTTCTGGGGGGGGGGGGGTAGGGTTTCAAATATATACATTTAAATTAAAACTTTTGCCTCCATTCCATTAGTGTTGTTTGTATTATTAACTAATGCCTTGTAGACCGAGCTTCATTTGAAACAAATGTAAAAGACTTCTTCTACAGTTTTTTTTTTAGGAGAAACTTTCGTAATTGGGCCCAAAGCCAATCGGAGCATTTAATATCATTATTGTAACTCTTATAGAGTTAAAACAATATTGTTGCCAGCTTTATTCTTGTTTGTGACCAGCCTTGCCTGTGTATCTGAATGGGGAAAAGTTTCGTATCCTATGTCGCTTGGCGAAATAAAATTAAAATGGTGCCAAAAGGTAGTTTTAGCATCTTAGAAATTTTTTCAAGAGAGCGGTAAAACATGTTTTTCAAATATTTACAAACATACGTTTATTAAAGCATGTTTTTGCGCCATCTTAAAAATTTAAGCACGATGCTAAAATAAAATTTTATCGCCATATTCGATATTTTAATAAGTAATGAAAATACATAAACAAACTTATTTAACAAACCTAAGAGGCATTTTTGTGATAAATAATTGTTATTGTCAGGGAGGTAAATTGTAAACAATTAATAAACGTCTAGTAAATAATAAATAGCATTTAAAATCTAAAAATGAAGAAGTGGTCCGGATAAAAATGCAAAACATAACGTTATACGCTTGATATATGTAAATCTTTTTTTATTTTTTAATATTTCCGAAGGCACAGATAAAAAGGTAAAAATCTCTTTTCCAAATGCCAAATAGAAAATTTACAAAATAGAATGCCAAATATACAAAATAGGAAAATATCTGCAAAAAAATATATTTACATAATACTACATCTGCAAAAAAATAAGATTTAGAAAAAGTAAGCCAAATTCTGCAGATCCGAACAATCACATCGAAAAACTTATCACCAAAAAAAAAACTCGCCAAATCTTACGGCACAGGAGATGGATTTCTTCCTCTGAATGCAGAATATTTGTTTTTTTTCTTGTACGATGGGTGATTATAATATAATTGTTTCATTTCACATACTACATACCGTTTGATATATTGGTACTTTTATATTATCCTGACGCAGTTGATAAATCGCCAAATATTGTTCCTATAGCATTTTCATATTGAATTCATTTCATTTAAATATAAACCTTTCACTCATTTAATTTAAAATACATACCTTTCATTAATCCCATTTAAAATGCTAAAAAGAGAAGAAAAAAAAGAAATAATGCCATAAATCGAAACCTTTTATTTAAACATCAAAGAATTGTTCCTAACATACACACGCGAAATAAAAAAGCTGCTAATGGTGTGATTTACGCCAAATCTCTAATACTAATACTACTCTTACTAATCTCTAATACTTTTCAAACAGAAAAAATTCCAGATTAACTTTCCATTTTTATTAAATTGAAATATATTTTATTGTGCTGAATATTAGTGCTTGCATATTTTTTTGCTCCATGTATTCCATGAACTTTTCAATTCCGATTGTCTACAAAAATCTCCCGCCGGTGAAAATGACGTACGCACAAAATTTAGTGACGTATGTACTTTAATTGTGCTTTTTTATCTATTTTTTTAATATAACTTCCAAACGGTTTGACACTTATTCTTGGTAATAAATAGACGACGTTGTCACCTTTATAGGTACCTGCTGTAAAAATTTGAACGAAATCCGTTAAATATTTTTTGAGTTATGCTTGACGAAAGGTTTTAATATCCATCGTAGCTATATATGGGGCAAAGTAATACTGCGCTGTGTATGAGTCTTCGTTGCACTCAGACAATTAAAGGTAACTAAATTTTTAGTATTTTAAACATAAATTTTACAAATTTGATCTGAGATGCGTTAAACTCATACAACAAGAATTTAAGCTGTTATTTATAAAGTTGTATAAGATATTATTCCCTTCCTAAGGTATATTATTCCCCCCCCCCCCTAAGGTATTAAGTATCATTCCCTTCATTATGATTTCTTCATTAGGAATTGAACATAATACATCTCTGTATTGATTTCTTCGTTATAATACAATTTTTAAAAGAAAATCCTCTTATTGACAATTATATAAATTGATGTAATATTCTTACCATAATATATAAGTTATAAAAATTACTTAAACATTGAATATATTTTTCAACCTTTTAATCATTTTTTTGTCTGTTTTAACCTATATTGTTTTCTCACAGCAGAAAATAATTATGTTTGACCCCTTTTGACCCCCTTACGGATCTTTCAAACTTTAACAAGTTGATTTATACTCAGAAATTTTCTTTCCGTTTCAATTTGTGCAATTTATTCATATGTAACCAGATAATGTGCAAAAGATATTGTAACGCTCATTTTCAGTGTAATGTGGTACAAAAAAAGCTTCTCAAATAGAAAAGAGTTTAGCGATTATGCAAACATGCAGAAATAATGTGATTACTTATATGCGAAAATATGCAATTAGCATGTAAGTATTTGATCAGATTTCGTATTTGTTTAAATAAGCTGGCATATTATTTTGGAGCTTAAAGAAAGAAAAGAAAAAGCAGAACTTTTTGAGAGTTCTTTAAATGTAAAAACATTTTATCATTTACTTTAAGAAACTATATAGACATGTTGAATAACAAACATTAGTTCTATTGTTAAATAAAATATAACGAGAAAATTGAAACACTTGTTACAAAAACCATTCAATATTTGAAAGTGCGAAAGGTACTTAAACATTCTTTTAAAATAGAAAAGAGTTTAGTTATTATGCAAATGTGAAGAATGTTTATTTGAATACGAAAATAAGCAATTAGCATGGAAATATTTGATCAGATTTCATATTTAAAATAAGCTGTTATATTACATGGCTCTTAAAAAGAAAAAAAAAGCAGAATTATTTGAGAGTTCTTTAAATGTAAAAACCTTATATTATTTACTTTTAGAAATTATATAGACGTGTGGAATAATATACATTTAATTCTATTGTTAGGTAAAATGTAGCGAGAAAATTGAAACAATTGTTAAAAAACATCATATTTGAAAGTGCGAAAGGTACTTAAATATTCTTTTAAAATAGCAAATATAATGATTATGTACTTTAGATGACGAAAAGAATTTTTATGGTAATGATCAACAGAGGGAAGGTAATATATACCCAGTATATTTACTGATTATACATATTACTTTCAAAACGTTTATTCACAAAGACTTGGAATTTAAATAAGTTATCCCCCCCAAAAAAAAATTGCCGATGTCAAAGGACCCCCTTTTTAAAATTCTTTCAACAGTACATTTTCAGTGTGGTAACCTGCACATGTTATCATAATAAAATGGAGGATTGCACTAAAGAACATATTTGATGTTAATTTTATTTTTTAGTTATTTTCATTTTAAATATCCAAGTTTCATTTCATTTCTCTTAAATGCCATGAATGCGTCTAGATGAAACGTTATTAACTTTTTATCATTTTAAAGATAAAATATTTAAAATTATCGCTTACAAACACATCCATATTCATATACCAAGTTTTATTTTCAAAATAATCGTACAAAATATTATTCCTTTTTCGTTCTTTTAATTATAGCAAAACCCTCTTATTAGCATTTATATGAAATGCTATAATAGACCTCTAAGATCTATCCTCTCTCATCATAAAATCTAATTTTAAAAACTGAAATTATACATAGAATCTTTCCAACTCTTCGGAAGTTTTTTTTTTTTATTTGTCTGTTTTAACCGATATTGTTTTCTCATGAGAGAAAATAATTATACTTATTGGATCTCTTTTGACACGGGTTTACGGATTTTCTATACTTTAATAAGTTAATTTATTCTAAGAAAATTCCCAATTTTATGTGTATAATTTATTCATTAAATAAATGTAACGATGGAATACGTAAAAGATTTGCATATTCTAAAAATATACTATTATCTCATAATAAAAATGCATACTTTTAGTGGAATGCGGTTCAAAAAGCTTTTCAAATGTAAATAAATCAAGTTCAGTTGTTATACAAAGGCAGACATATGTTTACTTATATGCGAATGTATGCAATCAGTCAGATTTCATATTTCTACAAATAAGCTGGTATATTACATGGCGCTTCTAGGAAAAATATAATAATTTGAAAGTTCATTAAATATGAAATTCTTTTATTATTTACTTTTAGAAATTCTATATAGAAATGTTGAATAAGTTAGTAGTAAATGCAGACATGAGTTAGTTCTATTGAGTGAAATAAATCCATAAAGTTTAAATGTTTGTTTTAAAAAAAAAATTCTTTTGATATTTTAAAATGTGAAAAGTGCTAAGCTATTTTTGCAAAATAGAAAATTTTATGATGTTGTAACCTTAGACCAGTGGTTCTCAACCTTTTTTAACGCACGGCTCACTTAAACCAACGATTAAATTTCCACAGCACTCTAAAATTATGATTTAAAAATAAAGAAGGATTATATATCAGTATACATGAAATGATTATGTATATATTTTTATTTATTTACTAACAAACAAAATGCACCATACTATAAACAAGTTGGAAATTGTACGTCGATCCTGACAAATACGGTCGTACTACAAATAGTTTTATAAATATTCAGATCTTGGTGCAATAGCTGTTGCACTCTTACGCAAAAATGCAAGAATGCAAAATTTGTTTTATGTGCACGTTTTCCTATTATAGATATTAATTTTATTTTATGAAATTAAGTTTCAATACACTTTTACAAACAATTAATTACCATACTGTTATAACAAAATTGTATTGTGCGCAAGTATGCAATATAAGACAATGTAAAAAAAAAACAAAATATCATTGTCATTATTTCACTGAAAAAATGAATTATATCGTCTATTATTGTGATATGATTAATTTCCATAATAGAATAAGTTCATTTCAAGTTGGAAAAATTTTATCTTTTGTTGACATTTACTAAAAATTCCAAGTTGACAAAATTTATATTTTGTTGACATTTATTGAAAATCCCAATGAAAAACTTAAGCCAATCTTTGAAAATTTCAGAACTTGAAATCCATATTTAGACTCTTTTTCCATTTAATATATATTTATCCGGAAAGATCTATCTAAGAAACTGTCGGTGGATTATAGATTGCTACTGTAGTAACTCCTCTATACCGACCCGATAAAAGATGGTGAGTGGTAGCGAGATCGGATCGTTGGCACAGAGAATTTCTCGCATAAATTAGAAAATAGAATTTTATTGTATAACAATGTTAATTCTAATGAAAAATATATTCAAGACGTCAATACAGCATTTAATTATTTTTCGTGAGTCAATCGCTTATAAATTAATGACCTCTTGACTCCAAGTGTAACTGAAACAAACAAAAGTCTCTAAACATTTCAGACAGTCGTGACTACAAAACAAAGTTCATTCGGACCAAGGCTCGTCCGTTCCTTCTCTTCGGAAGATCTACTAATGCTCGTTAATTCTGAGTCTAAGAACTCTCACTCTCGCACTTGGTGTGCTTTTTCACTTCGCTGGGATTTTCAGCGGATACCTGCTGTATCAATTCTAGAGGTCGGACCTCACTAGCGCTTACACCACTCTGAGTTAGAAACTGACGTTTCCTTTTCCCTTCTCCAGAGAGTCAACACTCTCCTTTTCGATCTCTCCAAAAACTGTCCTCTCTCACTTTTTCATTCTCGCAGGAGAACTTCTTCTGGGGGCGGGGGCTTTGTCGAGGCGGGCCCCTCGAAACTCTCCAGCCTCTTAGCAGCCTTGAGATCCCTCTGTTTCGTTTTCACTAAGTCCGTCATTGGACGTTCTAAGACAAAGGGCAAAGTTTCGGGCGCAAACCTAAAAATCGTGTGCAGAGATCTCTTCTCTCGCAGATGAACTCTTTCCCACGAACTCGGCAAGGATCAAAGCATAAGACCCCTTTTTGGGTAACGCCTTACCACTTCATCACTGTCCGAACTTTCCGCTCACAGTACAATAGAATTCGGCGTCTGCTAGTCTTCAAGGCAAAAATAGCGAGGGAAGGTATGCAGTTAAGTGTACTCACAGGAAATGCTAGAATGACACATAGTGCAGCTGGATGTCGAAGCTCAAATTCTTTACAGCACCTCCTCCTCAAACGATTCTTAAGGGTGAAACACTAAGAATCTCTAAGAGTCGGATAAAGAATTGCAAGCTCAAATTACATCAGAGTGGCAAGAAATAAAACATACATGAATAAGATAATACTACCTTCCTTTTTTTTTTTCGCGCTCTGATAAGAAATCATGAACATAGAATGAAATAAAACACAGTGAAATAAAAAATAAAAAATCTTAAAATAATTATATACAAAAGTTTATCAAGAAATCTCCTTAAACTCGACTCAGACAATCAACATGCGGAATGTCTTTGCCTGCGCGATGAGAAATGGCATAATTATAAGGTTGCAGAGCTAAGGACCACCTTAATAATCTGGGATTATTTCCAGAATTTCTTTTTAGAAACACCAAAGGATTGTGATCGGTTTCGATAGAAAAGTTTTGTCCATCAATATAATGCCTTAACTTTTTTATCGCAAAAATAATCCCTGCACACTCTCTTTCAGTGGCGCAGAAACTTTTCTCACTATCAGTAAATTTTCGACTTAAATATATTATGGGGTGCTCTTCCGATCCCTCTCTTTGAGCCAAAACCACGCCAATACCTAAGTCACTAGCATCAGTTTGTACAATGAATTCTTTCTGAAAATTAGGAGCGTAAAGCACCGGTTCTTCAGTAAGCTTCATTTTCAAAGTCTCAAAGGCTTTTCCCATTTCGTCGCTCCATGCAATCTTTTCTTTTTTATTTTTCCCTTTAAGCGCCCTCGTTAATGGTTCTACAATCACTGCATAATCTTTTATGTACCGGGAATAATATCCAGCCATTCCCAAACATCTACGAATTTCAGTTTTCGATTTCGGAACCGGTAATTTCTTAATTGCCCTTACTTTCGCCTCAGCTGGCCTCCGTCTGCCCTTTCCTACAATATGCCCAAGATATTTTACGGTTTTCTGAGAGAACTTGCATTTCGCCAATTTGATTTTTAGTTTCGCGTCATTAACCCTTTTTAATACTATTTCTAGATGACGCATATGGTCCTCCCAACTGTCTGAAAAAAACGCCATATCATCTAGATACGGTAAACAGAAATTCTTAAGTGCGTTTATTTCCCGCGTTAAGATATCTGCTAACTCCACCCGTTTTCTGTAAGGCTTTACTAAACTCAAGTGAGAAATCTGGGATTTCTGTCGCCTCCCAGGAACATTCACAATATAATTTGTTTCCGTAATTATTAACTCCTTTCTTCCCGGCCCTATCCGACTATCTGACATTTTAATTGGCTTTCTGGTAGTTAACACTAAAACCTCATCTTTCACATTAAGCTTCCGTTTTACCGCCTTTCTGTCAAACCAAAATTTCATCTTTTCTCGTTTTTCTGACAAATTTTCAACGGCTAAAACTCGACCTCTTTTTAACCTGTTCGTGAGATTAAACACACATCCCTTCACGAATTTATTTTCCTCCATTTCTCTTATCCATTCTCCAAATACTAACGCTTTCAAAAGCTTTCTAACTTTTCGATGCCAACATGCAATACTATCGCTTATCGAATCTCTCATCTTAACACAGAACCGTTTTAGAAATGCGGTCGCTAAATCATTCATCAAACTTCTCCCAAAGTCGTTGTATCCTGACATATTTCCTTTAACTTTCGCTTTCCCTAAGTGTAAGGACACATTTTCTAGGCACTTGCCAAAAATATCCACCTGACAATGCAATGGGACCAGCACTCGCGCCCTTCCACTTATGCGTTCGTCTCTGGCTTTTTCCACTATTACAGAATCTCCCGCATTACAACGCGTTTCTTCAAATACCCCTTTTCCTCTAATCTCTTCGAATGATGGATACGTGTCATGTTCCATTTTACTAACCCCTCTTTCAATGTTTGCTAAGATCGAAGAGTTCTCATATATCGACGAAGGCGATAATCCCTTATCTACACCAAGCAACTCAATAACACTTTCTAAATCCTTAACCTCGCTTATCTTTGCCAGATCCGTAAATCCGTCTTCGATCAATAATGGCAGCAAACCTTTGTCTAAACTATCCAACTCGATGGGATTATCTATCGCCCCACCCTTTTCTTTAGAATTCAACGTTTCCGTTTCACTGCCTCCGCTAGAATTTTCTCCCTCTTTTTCTGAATTCACCCTTTCTGCCTCATTTCTTTCGCGAAAATTCCCTTCTTCTTTTTCTTTTACCGAACTCAAAGTTTCCGTTTCAACACTCCCGCTAGAAATATCTTCTTCTTTCACGGAATTCAAGGTTTCCGCTTCACTGTACTCGCGAAAATTTCCCCCTTCTCTTACTTCCTCGGAATTCATAATCTGTTTATTTTCTGGTTTTGGAGCTTGGTCAACCTTTCTCTTTACCTGCTCTAACAACTTTTGAGTCCCATTGCCCAACAAATAGTAATCCGCGTCTGAATCTCTATTGTTAACTCCTGCCTTGGTTTCAATGACCCCCACACCTTCAATTTCTAATGTGACTTCTGCTATAGGTAAACAATACAATTTCCTGTCCACCGGTGTTTTAATCCAAACATGATCTCCATTCAAATTATCTTGACTGACTAAATGGTGCGGGACCAAATCTATCTGGCTCCCACCGTCCTTTAAAGCAGTTGCCTGAATTCCATTCACTAATACTTTACTCAAATAAGGGAAGAAAGTTTCTTCAAGTGTCGGCATACTTATTAAGTGACCGACCCGTGCAACATCTCTCTTTTTAATTTCCGGACAATCTACTTTGTAGTGCCCGCTTCGAAAACACGCGTAACACTTGACTTCTCGCCTTTTTTCGTAAACCCTTTCCCTTTCTTTATGATCATCGCGATCCCTCCAATTATAATTAATCTCTGGATTTCTGTTACCGTTTCGCCCATTTTCAAAAGTCCTGGGTCTTTCAAAATTCTTCTCTAAAGGGAGTTTCGGATTCCACGTCGTTTTAGAGGGGCGCTTGATTGCCTCGTACGCATCTAAAAGCCTTACTAATTCTTCCGGGTTTTTAATCTCTGCCCAGTTATCTATAAAATGTTCGCGCATTTCTGGAGACGCTCTCCGTTTGATTTGGTCCGTGACAAGCAAATTTTTCAAACCCTCAAAATCCGAAACTTGTAAGCATGACAGCCATCCTTCTAAAAAACTATTAAGTTCAAAGATCAGGTCCTTCCAAACTGAATTAGGATTTCGGGGATGCTGACTAAATTTTTGTCTGTACGTCTCTGCATTCAAACGATATCGTTCTAACAATTTTTCTTTCACATATTGAAAATCATCAATTTTGTCTTCGGGTTCTCTCAAAATTAACTCGGCCATTCCCACAGGTAATAATGATAGTAAATTCGTCACCAACTCATCCGAATTTAGATTACATTTTTTTGCCTGTCTCTCGAATAAATTCACAAACAACGAAATATCCGAATTCTTTTCATCAAAGCGATGCATAATTGTTTTTAGGGGTAAATGATTCGTTCTAACTGAGATGCTACTGGATGCGGTACTCCGGTCATCTGACTCTTGCGTCGCTTTTAACCTAGCTAACTCATGTTCCCGCTCTTTTTCTTCCTTATCTGCCAATAATTTATTTTCCCTATCTTTTTCTATAAGTTTAATCTGCGCTAAGGCTAGCTCTTTATCAAATCCTTCTGACGACTCTATTTTTTTTATAATTTTCGGTACAGTATCATTTTCCTCTAAAATGACCTCAAATTCGTAAGCTAACGTTTGCAAATCAGCTTTCCTAAAATATTTAAGCTCCGACATTTTTAAAGTATAAAATTAGAAATTATCTTTCCCACAAATATGAAACAATACAATAAGATTAAATCAAATCCTACCAAGTGCGTCAAAATATTACCAAAATATACGCTCATAAAAAGTACGCATAACAATAATATATAAGAAATATGCAACATATAAAATTAAGCAACCCTATCCTATCGTCCACATTCACCTTGGTATTTGGTTATAAAATACATATGGGATAAATTCTACACAAAACAAAAATTTCAAATTCAAAAAGCACAGTAAAAATATTTTAAATTGCAAAAGTCTCATTCAATTCCCTTTTTTTTTTTAAATCAATGGTGGTCTTAATCTCTGCATCCACTCTTAAAAAATTTAGAATAATTCACAAAAAACATATAAAATCAACTCTGTTATCGTAAAATATGAAATGCGTTCAATACTTTTTTTTTTCAATGAACTCTCATTTATAGATTCAGCTAAAATTTTGTAACACTGCACAACTCTCAGTTTGCATTAAATTAATTCAACAATAATTTAATTTTTAACTACAAAATTTGTCTATTAAATAAGTTACAGTAATCTCGGAAGTATCTCATCATACTTTTTTTTTCTACCGGAAAAATTTCTCAAAATATTTACTCTCACAAAAATAAACATACAACTTTTTTTTTGAAGCCTACAACACCTATACAAACACTAATAACAATTAAAGCCACTCTGAGTATAAAAAGAGCTTACCTCCATTACTAAGAGTCTTTCAGGGCGTCAGAAGCACAGACTTCAGAGATTCTCAGGAGCACAGACGGGGTTCTCTGTCACACTTTTCGGATGGGGGAACACTCTCCAGAATTCTTGGTAGATTACTCTTTCTGATGGGGGAACACTCTCCAGAATTCTTGGTAGATTACTCTTTCTGATGCTGTGTTGATCCACAGGGGCGTCTAAGGAGACTCAGGTCACAAGTCACAAGGAGACTCTTTCTTGGAGCACTTTGATGATTTAAATTTCGGAGTCCACTCTTTGCACAGAGAATTTCTCGCATAAATTAGAAAATAGAATTTTATTGTATAACAATGTTAATTCTAATGAAAAATATATTCAAGACGTCAATACAGCATTTAATTATTTTTCGTGAGTCAATCGCTTATAAATTAATGACCTCTTGACTCCAAGTGTAACTGAAACAAACAAAAGTCTCTAAACATTTCAGACAGTCGTGACTACAAAACAAAGTTCATTCGGACCAAGGCTCGTCCGTTCCTTCTCTTCGGAAGATCTACTAATGCTCGTTAATTCTGAGTCTAAGAACTCTCACTCTCGCACTTGGTGTGCTTTTTCACTTCGCTGGGATTTTCAGCGGATACCTGCTGTATCAATTCTAGAGGTCGGACCTCACTAGCGCTTACACCACTCTGAGTTAGAAACTGACGTTTCCTTTTCCCTTCTCCAGAGAGTCAACACTCTCCTTTTCGATCTCTCCAAAAACTGTCCTCTCTCACTTTTTCATTCTCGCAGGAGAACTTCTTCTGGGGGCGGGGGCTTTGTCGAGGCGGGCCCCTCGAAACTCTCCAGCCTCTTAGCAGCCTTGAGATCCCTCTGTTTCGTTTTCACTAAGTCCGTCATTGGACGTTCTAAGACAAAGGGCAAAGTTTCGGGCGCAAACCTAAAAATCGTGTGCAGAGATCGCTTCTCTCGCAGATGAACTCTTTCCCACGAACTCGGCAAGGATCAAAGCATAAGACCCCTTTTTGGGTAACGCCTTACCACTTCATCACTGTCCGAACTTTCCGCTCACAGTACAATAGAATTCGGCGTCTGCTAGTCTTCAAGGCAAAAATAGCGAGGGAAGGTATGCAGTTAAGTGTACTCACAGGAAATGCTAGAATGACACATAGTGCAGCTGGATGTCGAAGCTCAAATTCTTTACACTACAATTAAGCAATTTTAGTATACAAATTTGGTTTTTAAATTCAGTAATACGGAAATAATAGGACTCAATCTTAAATATGGACGTAATCCCCATGTCAACCTAGAATCATTACATATCGTGGGATATTATTGAATTAATTACGTATGATGAGATTTAATAGAATGAAGAAAACTTTTATTAATATCTTTTTAAGTTTTGATTCAATTTTCATAAAATTTCAAATGACTCGACAAAATTCTGCGGCGATGATATATATTAAATTTCCAACCATTCGGTTGTGTAGTTTTTGCGCTGTTACATGCTGACAGACGGATAGACCAGACGACGACTATAGGTGCTACGTATTTATATAAATACGAACGTACCTAATAATGCATGTTTTTACAGAAATGGAGGGAGGTTCATAAATCTTTTCGAAAATATAAATAAAACGAGTTCAGTTATGATGTAAATGCCCGGGTATAACATATTTACAAATATACAGAGCATTCGGAAAGCACCGCACAAATTTTCCAGAACGAGAGTCTTCTCTGAGAGTCCATCAAAAACGTCCAAAGAACTATGCCCTTAAAATGTTTAGTTTTCGATATATATATATATATATATATATATGAGCGGAAGAAAAAATATGACGTCGCATCTCGAGCACAGAAAAGCCTTATTGAACTTCATGAAATTACATAACGTATGTGCAAAAATATTTAAAAGGTAAAAATTACACCCATAGGCTCCTTGAAAGGGAGAAAAAAGATATAAACGGTAGCCTGTACTTAGTATGCAAATAAAAAGCCCTCGTCCGGCTCGCTTTAAAGGGCGACAGCCTTATAGTATGGGCAATCATCCCATAATGAGAATGTAATCCTGTAATCCGTTATTGAGTTTTGCGATATGTACTTTAGCTCGCTCAGTGTAACGGTAACGCATTACAAACTGCTATGGAATTTGTGACGTCATACTTTTTCTTTTGCATTTTCCTTGAAAACTACACTGTAAGAAATGTTCGTAAATTTTCAGTAGATGTACCGTAAATTAACGGTACTTGTACCGTTTTCACTCTTTACGGTATGAGTACAGTACTTCTAAGGTATATTAAGCCGTATATGTGCCATTTCGATTATAAACGGTATTTATACCGTAAAAGGATTGTTTTTCAGTAAAACATAGCTATTTATACCGTAAAATAATTATTTTTCAGTAAGGAAAAAACTGGTGGTTCCGCCTCGGTGTACGGCAACCCCTGAAGTGGTGCTCTTTCTCTTGTTATGTAATGCGTGCAGGCCTGAGGAGAGGGGGGAGTGCAGCCGGTACCTATATTTTAAATATTTTATGGTACATATACCGTCCAGTTAAATTACGGTATATATACTGGTCACAAAGTTGCCAGTATATGTACCGTAATTGTTGACCAATTTTTTTTTACAGTGTATGCATTGTTAAGCTATTTCTCCTGGGACAACATTATGTACTTTTAGACAGGATTATCGTTCTGCACAGTTTGTACGGTGGTATTTGAACACCGTGTATACAATCAATATGCAAATATTTGGTCAGATTTAATTTTTGTGAAAATAATCTGGTATAACATAAGTCGTTTTAAAAGAAAATAAAGCAGATTTTTTCAGCGACTTGTAAGAAAGCTTTCTATTGTTTATTTTTAGATAAAAGCGTTAAGTAACAGACGCTAGTTTTATTGCTAAGTTTAATAAAGCGAGAAAATTAGAACATTTGTTATGAAAATCATTTGATATTTAAAACTCTAAAACATATTTAATTATTTTCGTAGAACAGAAACTGTAATATGACGTACTTTAGACGACGTTATATGAATGGGTATAATAGACTACAGAGCACATATTATAAAGTTCAATTTTTAAAACCGAAATTAAACACCGAATATTCTTTTCAATATTTCTATTTTTTTACTGTTTTAACCGATATTGTGTTCTCTGGGGAGCAAATAATTATTCTTATGGATTTTCATTTAACACATGCTAACGGATCTTCTATACATTAACGAATTACTTTATTCTCAGAAAATTTCCAATTTAATGCGTGTAATTTATTCATTAATAATACGTAACCAGGGAATATGGAGAAGAGATAATAATTAAAATTTTAGTGGAATGCGGTTAAAAAAAACCTTTTCAAATGTAAATAAATCGAGTTTAGATATAATTTAAATGCCCAGAAATACATATTTATTTATATGCGACACTAAGCAATCAAAATGTAAATGTTTGGTTTGATTTAATGCTTGTTTAAATAAAATGGTATTACACAGCGCTTCTGGAAAAAAATATTTCAGAGTTCATTAAATATGAAAGTCTTTCGTTATTTACTTTTAGAAGCTATATAGAAATAGTAACTTTACGTACGTTGGTTCTATTGCATAGAGTAAGTAAATAAATAAATAAATATATATATTAGTTCCGAAAACCGTTTGATATTTAGAATGATATATATTGCGAGATATAATGATCGTTTACTTCAGGTGATCGAGAAAAGTTTTATGAAGAAAATCAATAATTGAAAACAACAAATTTATATAGATATACGCAGTTATTTCGACTGAATATCTATCTTATAAAGGACAAACGTGTCCGTGCGTAACGCTGACGTCATTTTGCGAATGACAACAGGTGACGATGAAATTTCGGTTTTGTGATTTTTGCTATTGCAATATTTTTAATTTGTAAACATCGCACATTTTAAATTTTACACCGTTATATTGGGGGAAAAATCTACTTTCAAATGCAAGTTGTTTGAAAACTGCATTTTAATTGGCTGATTTATTATAGCATTTATTTAAATTAAATTTCAAGAAAGAATTTTTAAAAATCTATCTCTATCGCTTGAAGACGATTATAAAATATTAATCCATTTGCACTTTCAACAATATAAATAGTTAAGCATTTGTTATTTCCAGCTATTCGGTAACGAAATTAAAGCTTCATTAAGCGATAAATAAAATAGTATAAATAAAACACAAATTTAACAGACATGTAATCGTATTAAGTGCTTAAAACCGCTGAAATTATCAGAAAAAGAAAAACTGCTGTAGATAAGGAAGTTTTTAGTGATTTCTTCGGTAATTAACTTCTGGCACGAGGCCAATACAAAATTAAGTCTTTTAATAAATTTCAAAATTTTATTTGAATATATAATTGACCTATTTCACATAAAAATAATCTTTTGTTTTGCTAGGGGGCAATCTAAAAAAAATATTAAATGTAAAAAGTCTATTAGAGTTTTCAGTAAAAAAAATAAATGGTTTCACCTATATTCCCTATCCCGGGAAACCCGGGTTGGATGCCCTAGTATACATATGACGTTCAAAATTGTCGTGTATGAATGTTTGAAATTTAAATAAGTAAATTTCTTTTAAACGCAGTCGTTGTCCACTATTTATTTTTTCTTTGCAATTTCAATGTGGAACTATGCAAATATTACTACGATCAGATATTATATTGAAGATCACTCTAAGAAACTATTTTGGTGTTCATTTTATTTTTTATTTTACTTTGACATGTTTCATCACCACATAATACTTAAATGCCATGAAAAAGTCACGTTTGAAAATTATTATATCTTCATCAGTTCGATTAATATGAATCTATATTTAATACTTGGAAATCTTTTCATAGAAAATTTCTCACGCCTTTCATTCATAACATTTCAAATTTTAATTGCTTAAAAGGCGGATAGCTGACATAGCGAAAAAGTACCCAAGCCGGGATTCGAACCCGGGACATCAGTATTACGCACTGACGTTCTACCAACTGAACCACTTGGGAACGATATTCAGCCTGGCACTTTCTCACTATAACATGTTGAAAAGCTACTAACGCAGCTCAAGATGGAATATTTTCCGTGAGCCACCAACCTTGGGGCAAACACGAAACCAAAGAAAATCCAGAATTGATAATTGAATAAATCTATATTTAATACTTGGAAATTTTTTCATAGAAAATTTCTCACCCCTTGCATTCATAATATTTCAAATTATAATTGCTTAAAAATGTATAACCAACATAGTATAGTAAAAAAGTAAACAAAGCCGGGACTCGAACTCCATCAGTGTGCTATACTGATGACCTGGGTTTGAGTCCCGGCTTGGGTTCTTTTTCACTGTGTTGGCTAAACGCCTTTTAAGCAATTACAATTTGAAATATTCGAATAAAATGTTCTAATAATTTCTTTTAAGACACATTTAAATTCATACCCCATCGGTTTCAACTGTTAATTTAAAAAAAAAAAATTCTCTTTTGATCCATTATTATAAAACAAGTTTTGAAAGCAAATCTCCTTATTTGCATTTATATGAATTAGTATAATAGACCTCTGAGTTCACATTATGAAAACTAATTTTTAAAGCTGGAATTTAGGGAAAACTGAACATTTTCTTTTTTTCTTTCTTTTTTTTTTTTTTTTTTTTTTTTTTTTTTATTTGAGAATTTTATGATAACCTTTTTATATATATTAGTAAATGGTTTTATGAAAAAAGAATGATTTAATTAAAATTATACAATTATTTTGATAAAATTTGAAATTTTTAATAAAAAAATAAAATAAAAGTATAAAACAGAATTATTCTGCAATTTTGAGATTTTTACAACATTTATTGCTTTATACTTTATTACACGTATGGATCTATATATATATATATATTTGCAATTTAAAGAAATCCGTTCTTTCTTTAATCCCATTCCTGCAAACCACAATTTTTTAGTATCATTTGTTCCTTTTTAATGAATATTTAAAGTTTTAATGAATTTATGGTGCACTCAGTATATTTATATGCTGAGTATAGCTCCTCACCAGAGCCATAAGAAACTTGCTATTCTTCCACATGCTTCTGTGATGTCGTTTAGAAATTTTTTAAGGTAAGCAGTATCTCCTTTAGATAATTCGAATATTTTTAGATTAAATGTGTTTAAGACAGTCAACTTTATGTGTTACATTAATTAGTTTCGTGTACAGAAGTTCCTCATGTGACATATTGCACAGCGATCAGAAATACATCAGTCAATAAATGCTAGTTGAAAAAGTTGCACAAAAATTCTGTAATACAAAATCTATCAGAAAAACTACAAAAATTTTCTAGTATAAATTTTTTCACACAATTATCATTATTTTACACAATTTTTAAAGTTTGTACGGGAATTTTTTTAAAACCGAATAGAAAACTTTTTTTACATTTTACTTTTAGTGTACAACATTACTTAAAAAATAATAATAAAAATAATGTGACAGGCAATGTGTTAATAACAAATCTGCAATCACACCCCCCCCCAAAAAAAAAAAAAAAAAAAAAAAAAAAAAATTGCCCCAGTGTGGGAACATACGGACTACGTTGGGAACCACTGATCTAGATCATTGAAAAGGAAATTGATGCAGTAAACAGACTTTTGCGCATATTTAATAATTATCGGATATTTACGTAACTTTGTCAGAACATACGATGCATGTCACAACGCATTTTTGCTTAAAATTTATATCGTCATTTATCTTCTATAAGGTTCCTTTAAACACTGAATATAACTTTCAGCACGTTATATATTCGTTCTCTTTTGACCGATATTCTTTTCTCAGCGGGAAACAGTGGCGCAGCCAGAATTTGGTTCTAGGGGGGGGGGGTTTGAGTTTATAATAAAGATGGTCGCCGGTTATATGAATCATCGGTTAATGAAATCAGTCTTTTAACTGAATGGAATCATAATGCTTTTCTCCGCAATCACGTTGGTTATGATTCATTTACACAGCGTTTACAATATTAGAGTTACAAACTATAAAATGCACCAATGAAATAACACAAAACTAGGTTAGATTTATAAAGTGTTTAAAAATGATGAGGGGAAAACTTAAAGATGGAAGAGCACAGTACAGCAAATAATTTTTACATAGAAAATAACAGAGCAGGAATCCATTTGTTCAATCAAAAATACACAAGGTTTCATTAGAAGAGAATCACGAATTCTTATTCCTAACTTTAATAATAATGAAGCAATTTTAACAAAATTTTCAATAGACTTACTTACCTTGCTTTTTGCCAAATGTAACAAGTCATTTAGAACTTTTAGGGCTAGAGTCTTGAAATTTTATATGGATGTTACTTAAAAGACGTAAATGCTCCCCAGAATTTATTTTTTCAATTCGAAATTTAAAAGAATGCAAGAGTAAGAAGCATTCCAAAATTGCGATTTATGTGACACAATTGGTAAGAAAACTTGGAATTTGGCATGATGATTACTTTTATGTAGTAAATGCTTCCTTATAACATTTTTAAAAACATTTAAAAATTTAAAAGGACGAAATGAGCTGAAAACTTTCTAAAAGCATTCTAAATTATGATTTAGTTGAAACTGTTAGTGTTAGAAACTTGAAATTTAGTATAGAGGTTACTTTTAAGATAGAAATGCTTGGCATAAAGAATTTATTATAAATGGGAAATTTAAAGGTGTGAAACAGCTGAAAGCATTCTGATTTATTTAGAACCTCACGTCATATCGGGCCTTTCAAAGACGATATTTTTTCTATGGTAAAAGTAACTAAACGTCTGTATTTCGACACAATCCATTAAAAGCATCTTGAAAGATCAAAATTACGGCGCCTACAAAAATTTGGAAACGCTCTGATGAATAAAAGTATTTAAAAAAAAAAATCTGAGAATTTTTCGATGGCAATGCAAAAAGAAAGCTGGGTATTTTGGCGTGGGTTTGCTCGGCGTCGGCTCATGTTTTCAGTATTAAAAGTGACTAAGTCTTTTTTGACGCGACTTTGTTTTTCTGTGACTCTGTTCTCTTAGACTTTAGTCAAAGATTTAGACTTTTTTCACGGAATTTTAAAGAGGGGTTGGATACAGTTATATTTACAATCGAATAAATTTCAGAGTTCGGACAATAACTTTTTTGTGTTGTTATTTTAAAGGACACGTCGCAAAAAAAAAAAAAAAAAAAAAAAAAAAAAAAGACGCGATAAGAAAGCATTTTTTTTTTTTTTTACAGCTAATCAATATTTTTCCAAGGTCTGTAAAACCATTATATTTATAACCATGGCTTTACAAATTTGATCAAATCTGGTAGCCAGTAAAAAAAATTCTAGTTATCAGTAAAAAAATATAACCTGCTCCCCTCCGAAGTCCCTAATTTTCAAACGCACAAAAGTTTTTTATCAATTGAGAAAATTAATAAGCCTATCGTAGGATTATTAGTTACATAGTTTATAGAATAGTTACATCATTTAAAAAGATGGTATAAACAAAGTTTTCTAATGAAATTTATCAAAATTATTTATCTATGAAAAAAAACGTAAAGGCTGCATTAACCGGTATGTTCAGGAAATGCTGATTGCCGAAGGTTTCAAATGTCTGGATAAGTGAGTGCTGCAAAATCTATATCTGATGAGGGGGGCATGGATGAAACAGTGAAGCAGGAAAACCATTTCTGCCTATTTTCGTGTCGAAGTCAGTCAAATAATTATTTTTTATTAATTTAAAATTTGCATTTGCTAAACTTATTTTTACCTAATTAAAAATGCCGAAAATGAGAAAAAATGCCATTTGTGGTCATTTCTTAGGTCAAATTTTGTACAAAAAATTATAATAATAATTAAAAAAAAAATCAGGTTAAATAACTTGGTGGCAAGATAGAAAAATTAGGTCGCCAGTGGCGACCTGGCGACTGCATTTGTCAAGACCTGTTTATAACTGATGAAAAATTTATAGAATTCAGACAACTGGGGTTATTTTTTTTAAACTATGAAACGAGAGACCCTTACGAGAAAAAGAAACAAACAAACAAACAAACAAACAAAAAACCAAACAAGAAGGTGTCTTTTAGAAATGCTTTTCAGTCTAATAATCAATATTTTTTAGTAAAAATTTCATTTAAAAATATAAAATTGATATAAGATATAGAATCCTACAAATTTGAGGTAATTATCATGAGCCCAGGCACCGCCAGACGGTTCAGCTAGTATAATTTTAATGACATGCAGATAGCATTCGTTAAAATGTAATAAGTGTAAATCAATGCATAACAAATTTATTGCTGAACAATTTAAATTAATGCATGGTTAGCATAAAATTGTGTGTAATTATAGATAGTATTTTTCTTAAAAAATGCATTTAACGCCTTTTTTTTTTCAAAATGCATACTCACAGGCAGGGCTTAAATTCTAGGAAAAAAGAGTACCGGAGCTCTAATTTACACAGCAGTAATAACAATCATCAACCCAAACCCCCTTTCATTAGAAGGAGGGATGCATTATGCTTGTTACCCCACCCGCATATTTATATTTCATACATTATTTGTAAAATTTAAAGTAATTTTGTCTTTTGAAAAAAAATAATAATACATTTTGACTGTATCTATATTCAATTACACATAATGAAATTTAATAAATGAGTAGAGCAGAAAATAAGCAAAAGAAAAAAAAAGAAGAACCAAAAAAAATAATAATAGAACAAAAAACATTGAAATTGGAAATGAGGAATTTTCAGAAAATCCTACTCGCTAAGAATGTCTTTATATGAACTAGCAAAACATAAAACTGGAGCTGTGCGCCTGTGAGCTTCATCGCAAATTTACAATGTTTTACAAACACGAGCAAATTACAGCGACTAAACATAACAATACCACGAGTAAAAATACGGTGCGGTTAATTCTGGCATTTCTCATCGCTGTTCAAAAACCATTGAGACATAAAACAATTGAGTCTACATCTGTGATCGCTAGACAGATACATGCTCCAACGTGTGTGACACGCTACGTCACATATGTAAGCGCTTTGGTAGGAAATGACGCAAAGTATTGGTGATGGGAGAAAAAGGAAAACATAATTTAAGATTCGATTTTTCAGAAATGCTCTTCCGCTGAACAACGGAGCGCAATGTTTATGAGCTCCGGTGAAGTCTGACCAGTATTTAAACATTGACTAAAAACAAAGAAGTATCGGAGCCGAGCTCCGGTAAGCTCCGGCGCAAATTCAGCACTGCTCACAGGCATGTATCTATCAGTCAATGAAATCACAATCAGTGCTTCTTTCCACCGAGGGACAGGATGCAGTGCCTCCTCGAGAGCAATATCATGTAGTTATCAGCCGAAGTTATACTTTCCTGATAATTAAATAAAATCTCAAGATTATCGTAAATGACAGGTAGTACATATACGCTATAAGCAAGAACCCGAAGGCTCTCATCCTGTGAAGAAACATATCGGAGACTTGAGGCTTCCATGAAAAAAAAAATTATTTGAGGAAAGATAATTGAAAAAATGAGGCGGTCCCCCAGCGCTCAAAACGTCTATATCTTCACATCATGAAAACTCAAAATCGAATGCCTTTTTTTGAGATGCCACAAATTTATTCGCGTCGACCCATAGCGTACAGAAGAAAATTCGTTAGGGAGAAACACATTCTAATTTTTTTTAACGCAAACCGCCAAACCAGATTACCATATCACATCAGCATCTTTATAACAAGTCCCGCAGTGGCACGGACGGTTAAGCTCGGCTCTCGTAAGATCGCCGAAAGCCAAGCAGCATCGACCAAGGTGACTGCTTGGGAGGGTGCATCGTCTATCCTCTCTCGTCTGCCGCTGCTGTGGGACCGTGTACGTTAATGGGAGCTGGTGCACGTAAAATCTGTTCGTGGCTCCAATGTCCTCCAAGTTTAGTATAAGCGTTACCTCTGGGGGTGCCAATCCAGGTGCAGGTCTCCCATCTGGAATTGGTTCAAAATTGAGAGACCAGCTCTAAAGTCCAACCTCTCTTGAGGCTCTGGCACCCCTTCTTTCAGAGAAGTGCCTTGGCACTTTCTCTGACACGCCAACAACAACATCAACATCTTTATAACAACAGAAAACTAACTTAACATCTGCAGGAATTTTAGCATGCAGATGTATCGAGAAATAGACGTTGCATTTTATCTTTCTTTATTTATTCTGTGATCCAAAATGTATGCATTAAAGGCACGCAGATGCCAAACTGAAAATGATTTCATTTCTTATATGAAAACCGCAAGCACATACGAAAGAAAGAATTTAGAAATGTACATTAATTGCAAAAGGATCACTTCAAGCTGTGATAAAAGAGTTTAAGAATTACTGAATTTTAAATACAAAGGAAAGAGATTTTCTTTTCACAGAAGCGCGATAGAATTAAAAATAGCTAAAAGAGGAAACACAACTAATTTATAAAATTTTAACGATAAATATATGAATCTCCATCATAAGCAAGACGTCGTTGCTACATTACCAACAAATGAAACATAGTCTTTAAATTTGTGTACAGACCCCTACGAAACAAATGATTCGAAAGAAACACCAATTCCAAAAATCTACTGACAATCGAAAAATAGCTTTTTATAACTTTAAGTACATTTTTTAAATTCTTACTTTTGCAAAGATTTTTTTTCCTGGGTACGCACATAGCTTGGTCTTTAGATATAACTGAGAGCAAAAAACGCAAAAAAGGCCGCTTGAAACTGAGAGAGACTTACAAAGTGTATGTTTTTTTTTTCTCTGGAATTCGATGGTCTGTTATTGTTTCGAACGTGGAACAAAGACAGAAATGCAATTAAGAAACAGACCACTGTATACTATATAACTCAAAGCGTCTGTGTGAGAGTATATGACCCTTCTTTTACTATAAGACGTCTCGACAAAGTGACGCAGTCCAAAAATCAATTTTTGACATAACCGATGCGTGTAATATGCGCTTTCACAGTTTTAAGTAGAATTTTCGCCGTTTAATTGAATCACATTGTTGAATTGAATTTGATTTAAGAAAGCGGCGGATTCTGCCAAGGCGGAAAGCCAAAAAACTTAATTTTAACTTTAGTAGTTTTGATTCATATAAGCGGCAATTATAGTAATTTTTTTAGCTCTGGAGGGGGTTTTAACCCCCAAACTCCCCCCTTGGCTGCGCCACTGGCGGGAAAAAATAATTAGGGGCTGTACATATGTAACGTTATCAACTTTTTGGCAATTTTGAACCCCCTCCCTCCCTTACCATATCATATGTTATCATTGCTCGAACTCCACCCCCCTCCCCCTAATAATATCGTTATCAGTGTCTAATTTATTTTATTTTATTTTATTTATTTATTTATTTATTTATTTTTTAAGAATTTTTTTCTTTTTTCTTTTTTTTTTTTATACGTTTGCAGTCATATTCAGGTATGTGATTATACATTTATTATTCGCATACTTTTCTGATTTAAATGAAGAGAAGAAGTTAATAAAATATCACTATTATATATAAAATAACTTTACAACATATAACATTTTAAAGAAGTATTTACTATTTAAAAGTATTTAATAATAGTTTTAGGTTACATAAGGCATTCAACAGTAATATTGTCTTCTTGCACAGTACGGGAGTGAGCAGAACTTCTTATAAACAAAACAGTTGAGCAACATTCTTCCCCATTTGTTATTAGTAAACATAACAAGTATCGTTTCGAACCTGTTTCTCTAACAACGAATTACATGAGCATATGGCAGAAAAATAGAATAGCAAACTTTGGGATATTTCAGTTTTTGGAATGCAATGATTCTATAATCATTTAATAATTTTAATAATAACTTTATATTTTCATAAAAATAGATAACAGATGTAAGATAAATAATAATAATAATAATAATAATAAACAGGTATAAAGAAAATTTACCAAAAAAAAAAAATTTTTTTTTTTTGGTTAGGTAAAAAGTGATAACGATATCAAAAGATACCCCCCTACCCCTAGAGACATCCTACGATATGAAGTGATAACCCCCCGCCCCCTAAAGTGATTACGTTACATATTCTCACTGGCTCTTTTTTGACACGTGCTTATTGGAACTTCCATATTTTAACAAGTTAATTTATTGTGATAGAAAAACTATGCTCCTAATTTGTTCATTAAATATATGCAACAAGAGAATGTATGAAGGAGGTAATAATGTATATTTTTAATGGAATGCTATTCGATACGCATTTCAAATGCAAATAAACCGAGTTGTTATAAAGCAAATGCTCAGGAATAAGATGTTTATTTATATGCGAAAACATGCAGTCAGTATGCAAATATTTGGTCAGATTCCATATCTGTGCAAATAAGCTTGTATATTGCAAGGCCGCTAAAATAAAATAAATAAATAAAACAAAATTAATAAAATGAAAGGCTTTTCCAATCTGCTTTCAGAAATTATATATGAGAGTGTTGAATAACTTACGTATTTTAATTACTTCTATTCCGAGTAAAATAAAGCAACAAAATCTCAATGCTTATTTCCAAAAGTTTTAAAAATGTGAAATATATTTAACTGTTATCGAGAGATATAAAATATAATGATGGCGTAATTTTAAAATGTGGAATAACTTTTAAGAGGATTAATTTGTGAAAGGAATAGATTGATACATCACTGAAAAAAAAGTGTTGATTTTACAGTTCAATATTGGCACCCGAGCTGCCAGTATTATATTGTAAAATAAACAGTAAAATAAGCAGTAATACGCTGCCGCGCATGCACGGCAAATTACGCACGTAATTTTTTTTAAATTTTTACTTGGATATTTATTTCCATATTTGTAACCATGGTCTCACTCGAGCCACAATTTTGGCACGTTAAATGATACTGCATTGTTACATATTGTATTTTGGCGTGTTACAATCTCTATGGCTTCTCTTATAATGGATGGATAGTATAGATTGGAGGGAAATATTATCATACTTTCATTAAAATTTATTTGGATGGTTTCTTCGTGATATAATCTTAAATGATGGTGTTTTAAATAATAACTTCATAGACCGTGCAATTGCAGAATATTCGTATTTGTTTTGATAATGGCTCCGACGGAGCCGAAACATGTCAACAGCCTAATAAAACTTATTTTACTGTTTATAAAGTTTTTATTTTACGCCTTTTAGCAATTAAAATAAATAAATTATTACAAGGTGTTATAATTTGTTATATTTTTATATAAATATCGAAGGAATTATGATGATTAAATGATGAAGAAATTTAACCTTCCGAAAAATTGGTACGCGATGTTTTTCAAAGATAACTGAACAATTGTGTTTATTTGTCAAATTTTACATGCATATCTGAATTTGTCCAAAAAAATAAAAAAAAAACTCAATTTTTTTTAGCTAAAGTTCTTGTTGCGAAATGTTACTTCACGATTTTGATTGAAAGTAATATAGCTTAATTTAATATTAACATTAAAAATTTACTTATATTGAGTGATTAATTGAAATGTTGAATTTAAATGTAGTGTTTGAAAGATCAAGAAAATAATGACTTCATTAAAAATAATTAGTGATTATTATTATTTTAGTACTTTGAACATAACGTTTAAAAAATGATAATCTAAATTAATATAATATGGATTTTAAATGTTATTTTACAAAATACAAAGGATGTGAATTCACACTTTACTAAACAGCGTACAACCATTAGAGTGAAAAAACTGTCCAGACCGGGGTTCGATCCCGGATCCCTTGGTATAGCGCACCAAGTACTTTACCAATTAAGCCATCCGGACGACATCCGATCGAGCATTCTCTCACTCTTGTATGGCCAGGCTACAACCTCGTAGCACGAGATGGAAAGTCAATCATGAGCACAACACCGTTGGTATACATGAGACAACTTAAACCCAGCATCGGTAAATATTTATATACTAATTAATTTTTCAGCAGAGCTGAAATTACGCTGTAAATTAATGAAATACAAACGATGTGAATTAACACTTTACTAAACAGCGAACAACCATCAGAGTGAAAAACTGTCCGGATGGCTTAATTGGTAAAGCACTTGGTGCGCTATACCAAGGGATCCGGCATCGAACCCCGGTCTGGACAGTTTTTCACTCTAATGGTTGTACGCTGTTTAGTAAAGTGTTAATTCACATCCTTTGTATTTCATTAATTTACAGCGTAATTTCAGCTCTGCTGAAAAATTAATTAGTATATAGTTATTTTACAAATTTGTAAAAAATAGAATTTCATTTTAATACCTTATATAATAAAACTTTTGAACGAAAATCCTCTTATTAGCATTTATATGAATTGGGATAATAGACCTCTAAGCTCGTATCATAAACTCTAAATTTTAAAACCGAAATTAAATACTGAATATAATTTTCAGCTGTTAAATAGAAAATTTACCTATTTCAGCCTACATTGTTTTCTCCAGAGGACAAAATAATTATCCTCATTGACTCACTCAGCTTTAAGAGTCTTTCAAACTTTTTAAAAAGTTAATTTATTCTGAGAAAATTTTCAATATAATGCGTGTAATTTATTCATTCAGTAAATGTAACTAGGGAGTCTGAGAATATATAGGGTAATAATGCATACTTTTAGTGGAATGCGTTTCAAAAAGCTTTTCAAATGTAAATAAACCGAGTTCAATTATCATGCAAATAAGCAAGCAGGAATAACATGTTTACTTATATACCTGAATATATGGAATCAATATAATATATATTTGATCAGATTTTATACTTGCGCAAATATGCTTAGTATACAAGGCACTTCTAAATGGAAATAAAATAAAGATTTTGCGAGTTCATAATAAATGAAAGCTTTTCATTATTTACTTTTCGAAAGTATATAAGATATATGGAATAACATACACAGTAGGTTTGTAATGTTGCAAATAAATAGAAGCGCGAAGCTTAAAATATTTGCTATGAAAACTTGTTGATATTTAAAAGTTTAAAATGTTATTAACTATTTTCGTAAAGTAGTTAATAAAATCATAACGAAATTTACATGACGAAAATATTTTTTATGAAGATGATGAGATTTTAGAATGTTACAGATTCAGAAGGGGGGGGGGGGGGAGAGAAAGGCCTATTAGTAGATTTTCCTTACACGCCAGAGTGGCAAAGATTAATAAATATTGCTTAATTTTTATTCCAAAATATATATTCTACACTTAAGGGTGTATTCAAATCCAAACTGCATACTTTGAGACACATTTTTAAATTCATTTTTTACTCTAAAATGCATGCAATTGGCAGGTTCTGTTATTCAGAAACTTATGTCCGTATTGTTTCGATTTTTTGATAAAGGCAGGATATGTTTAAAAAAATGCTGTCAAAGTGGACATTTTGAACTGAATTTCCCGAAGCGATAGCGCTGGAAACAACAACAAAAAAAAATTATCGTACTGTGAAAATAATTGTTTGTAAATCAATTTCTAATTAATTGAATGAAAAATAAAAACATGGGTCCCTTATAAATCTCTTCATAAATCACGTCGCCAAGTTTCATGTTTTTACTTTTAAAAATGAGTCTGAAAATGTGTCTCAAAATTTTAAGTTGTTGAGCGTGGAAAAATACTTTTTTTAATACCGCCTTAAAGGAAATCTGAAGGTGAGGTCGATGCGGGGTATTTTCTAAGGTCCCATTTTGTGAAAAGTAAAAGTTATTTTTGGGAAATTTATGATATTTTTGTGAAGAATAACATTTTGTAACGAAAGGGGACATCAAGTTACTCAAATTCGAACCAAGTATTTATTAATAACTAACTTCTGTAGGTTTTTCTGCTAAGTTTTCTTCTCTGATGTTTCCGCATTACACATATTAAAATCTAACAAAATAAAAATAATGAAGAGTATGCTTTTATGAAATGGTATTTTGTGAAAAGACCTATTTTAGTATGAGGAATTTTGTGAAGGGGTTGGTTGTATTAAATTGATCACCCTAAATAGGCTTCAAGTTTTGTCTGGATCGACACCTGTTCTTAATGCTTTCAATTTGCAATTTAAAAACATCCAGATTAAAAATATCCATATAGCATTCGCAAACTGAAAAGGGTTCAACATTGAGGCCTACACAATAACCATTTCCGAGCTACCCACGAAAAGCGTTCTTTATCTTTAGAAACAAAAGAAACCAATATATGTTAAAGATTTAAAGAAGAGTGTATAAAAATATAGTTTTTTTTTTGCTGTCACTGATTTTTGGAAACATTTCCGAGTAGCTTTTATAGAGTATTAATTAGTTTTCACTACCCGGAATATTGGTTTTTAGGGTGCTATTAATTCTGAATTAAACATTTTCAGTTGCGAATTGAATTTATGCATGCAAGAGTAACAAAATAATATTAATTATAATGTTAATGTCAATGCTGTTAATGTAGCATGTTTGTCTGTAAAACATGTTTGTTGAACATCCTTATTTTTTGGTACGTTGCCTGAAAAAAATGTCTACCATTCTGTCGCTAAAAGAGTATGTGTGAAACAACCCTATTTTTAATGATTAAACATTCATTACATCCATAAAATAAGATGCCTTTTCTAAGAAATTGAAGCATGACATCATAAAAAGCCACTGCAACATCCGGCAGATGGATTCATCCCTTACTGAAGGGGCCCCTTTCAATTTTTTAACGCCTTGCCTATTATCATGACAGCCAACTTAATTGCGGAGCTAACGAAGACAACCTCGACTAATTACTGGGTGAGGGAGGCAACCGGCAGGGTGAGATTTCGTTTTTGGATCGTTTCATCCCATTTATATTATGATGTTACCTCCCGTAAATATGCAGCTCTAACAGCATTGGATTTCCACTTATGCAGTAATCTTGTGGTAGAGGTCTGTTAACCCCTTCGCCACGAGCATACTTTACAGAATTTTTAATCTTTCACCACCGGTTTTTCAAAACAGAAATTATCGCCTAATTGAATCTCAGAAATGCTAGGATTACATAAGGCAAAGCTTACAATAAAAAGTAACTGGTGTGAATAATCGAGTATTCTGAGCATCTTATGTGTCACGTATACGTGTCGCTCGTTCCCAAGGGGTTAAAGACTTCTACAATTCTCTTTTATAACTTATTTGAGTGTGCATCGGTTGAAATTTTTAGACCCAGCCAATGCAAAAGTAAAATAAATTATTCACGACTTTTATTGGTTCTGACTTAATTCCTGTACGGGACGGGTTGTACCTGACCCGAACAAGAAATTTCTCCTTAAAGTCAACCCAAAACCTGACCCGAACGCGACCTGAAATATTCAAATCAGAATCAAACCCAAACCCGAAGCGAAAGAAAATTAATCACCATTTTAATACAGTTATGGAAAAATAGTCTACAATTAAATCTCTAATATCCATTTTACCTTTTCTGTTTAAAAATGAAGACATATACACTCATTAATATTCAAATATATAGTTTTTTTTTTTTTTTTCATTTGAAAAATATTCAGGACTTTCTTTTGAAAAATCAGGGGTCAATCGAAACTTGTCCGGAAAGAGTCAAAACCAAACCCGAAACCTATACGAATTCGAAACATTTAAAGTCAACCCGATCCGTCCGAAACGAGTGTAGGGTCGGGCTTGGTTAAAATAGGGTTATCCGATCCGATGTAGGACTCAAGTTCCGACTCAATTTCTACCAAAATTTCGGATATCTCTTAACCAACATTACCTTACAATTAAAATTATTTAAAAAGAATATTACATGCATATTTATGCAAAAAACGTTAATGTACAGCCTGAAACCTTCAGGTTCAGTTTAAAATTTAAAAAATACAAAGAATAGTTTTAATGTAAAAGAAAGACTCTCACGTTAATTACTGATAAAATATTTGAAACCATCTCATAATTATTTCTGTGTGAGAAACATTTCTTACTAGTAACAAAATACTTTGTATTATACTCAAAAATTTATTCACATTTGTTTTCTGATTATATGTTATATTACTTCTTTATGCATATCATTAATTTTATTATCACATTCTTCTTATTTTTTGCTCTCTATCATTTGTTTTTTGTTCTACGTCTACATAATGTTTTTTTTTTTTTTTTTCACCACGGTATCATTTTAAAATGTGCATATATTATAAGTGTTTTACATCATTTAGAAAAAAAAAATTATCTATATACTTAATAAAATAACTTGACATAATAGAAAACATGATCCCCCTAATTATTTCTGTTCCATCTACGTGGACCTTGTAAAAGAAAAAATATATATTAATTTCATCTCGCCAGTACTTTATCATCATCTTTAATTCTATTTTAATTAATCATTCTTCGTTGACGAGACAAATCGAGTTGCTTCAAAGATAACGTAGAAAAGAGTAGAGAACATGTTCAGGAAGTATCTTTATACTTAAATATACAGAATGTCCAAATTCTTATCCTGATACAAAGAAATTGAACAACGTTTCACTTTTTTTTTTTGTAGAGACAAAATGTATTATAGAAATTTTTGGCAAATAGCAAATATTTTGGCGCTTTAAGGTGTTTTATCGAGACGTGGCAATCAGAAAAAAATTGTCATTGGGTAGCAAATGATTAAAATACCTTGAAATAAACAAATAGGAAAATAAAAAATGGCTTAAATACACTTAAATAAAAATATGTGTCTGAAAGTTTTGAGTTATTGTGCGGGAAAAGTATCGGTAATAAAATATTTCAAAGGCATTATAATATTTCCTAAATTACTGTTATCAAAACCTTTTCTTGTCTGTTTTAAAATATGTTGAATTTACTTATAAATTTATTTACCTTTACTTCTGTTTTCTAATTAATTTCATTATCATATAAGCTTGTTAGTTTTTGCTTTTCATGATTTTTTTGTTCTTCTATATTACATTTTTTCTAATCACCGCATCATCTTAAAATTTTTATTATAAGTATTTTACATCATTTAGTATCTCTTTAAAAAAGTTATTTATATAATTAATTAAGGAACTTAACATAATAGGAAACACGTATCCTAAAAATTTCTATTCTACCTGTGTGGGTCCTATAGAGAAAAAATATATAAATTTCATCTCGCTAGTGCTTCACCATCCTTTTATTAATTATGAGTTAATTATTCAAAGTTAACTTTTTTAAAGGGTTTATTAAGTTGCACCTTTTTATTATTTTAACACAATCAAACTGATTGGTAAGTAAATAAGATGAGTAGTAATTTTTCCAACTGAGTGAAATTGTGTCCAGGCCCGGAATCGAACCCAGAACAGAGGACTTTAATTGCCAATGCTCTTCCAATTGAGCTATCTGGCCGACATTCCAGCCAACACAATTCACTCAGACAACCATTTGGTAATAACATCTGGTCTGTTATTTGAAACAGCTCAACAGATGTGTGTGGAGCTAAAGTAACAAAAAGCATTACGTATCCATGGTTTATTGCAGGTATTTTACCTGCGGTTTATTCTGTCGGGTTCTTTCATGTAACAGATAAGATGTCATTACCAAATGGTTGTCTGAGGGAATTGTGTTGGCTGGGATTTTGTCCAGATAGCGCAATAGGAAGAACATTGGCAATTAAAACCAAACGTTCTTGGTTCGAGTCGCGGCCGAGACATACTTTCATTCAGTTGGAAAAGTACTACTCATATAATAAAGTTGCTTCCAAGCATAATTTGCAAGTGGGTATATAGGACATGTTCACAAAGTCACTTTTATATATAAATACACAGAATTTGCAAGCATTCTTAATCCAAATACTAAGTAATCGAATAGTATTTTATTTTTCCTATAAAGATGTTTTTGAAAAGTTTTACAGAGTTGGTGCTTTAAGTTGGTTTTAGAGACACGCCAATCAGATGAGAGACATGTTGTCATTGGGGAACAACTGACTATAACGCCATGTAATATGCTTATAGAAAAAGGGTATTCCATTCCAAGTCACTTTAATTGTAATGTCTGTACATTTCATATAAATAAGTATAAACATGACGTTATAAAGTAAGTAAGTATTAAAAATAATATTTTTACATCTCATAACCAATAGTTATTTAAAATGTCTTTATAATATTTGATAATTTTCTACTATTATAGGCATTTTTATGGCTCATTGAATGATTTGCACTATGTTAATAACTTAATTTACTTTTTCTTTTGTTTTCGGATTATATATAGTATATCTAATTAATTTCATGAGCATATGTTTCTTTTTCATTTTTACTATCCACTCATTTTTTGCTCTATTTCTACATTATAATTTTTTCACCACTGCATCATCTTAAAATGTTCATATAAGTGTTCTGCATCATTTAGAATACTCTGGTAAAAAGTTTTATAAATAATTAATAAATGAACTTAACATAATAGGAAATATGATCCTCTAATGATTTATATTCCACCTACGTGGGTCTATTAAAGGGAAAAAAATATATTAATTTCATCTCGCTAGTGCTTTATCATCATCTTGAATTAATTTTGTCTTAATTACTCATAGCTGTCTTCGTTAAGGGGCTAATTAGTTGCTTCAAAAATAATGTGCAAGAGGGTATAGGGCGTGTGAGGTCACGACATTACTTTCCGGCGTTATATTGTTTCGAAGAATACCCCACACTTTTTAAGATTAATTAATGTATTTCACGAGGTATATAAATCCAGGTGCTTAGTTTTACGTTTATGAGCACCAAATTCTTCAAGTTTTCGATTTTTGTATTTTGTGCTTAAACAAGTAATATATATAAAAAAAAAAATTAAGTCAATTCCTACTTTTTAATCTTAAATATATAAAATAAACCCGTGCAGCATTAATGTCCCACGTTATCTTTATTGAACATTATTTTATAATCATCGTTGCGGTATTTTATTTTTTGTTGGCATCACTCATTTGAGATAAATCTTTCATTTCATTTATGAAAACAATGGGAAAAAAAAATTTCCCATATAAAAATTAAAATTAATTAATTAAATTTAATGAATAAATTAATATTTGAAAAAACTGTATTAACATCAATTGTCATCCAGTACAAGTTTTAAAAAATTTATTTGAACTTGAATGGATGAATAGAAAATATTTTATTAACGATTGAAAATTCCAACAAGATATATATAGAGAGAGTATGAGCTAATAGTAGGAATTAAAAAAATTAAACACATTCATGCAGCTCCAAAAATTTATACTTTATATAAGTTTAAGAATATACAAACCTCTAAAACAAAACCTTTAATGACATAAACAATTAATACCACATATTTTGAGGGTAAATCCTTTTTCAGTTTTTTCACAGAATGTATTTTTATTACATACTAGCTGAATAAACTTTTATAATTTTTAATAAAAGGAGGGCTAAATTTACTATATTGGGTTAGAACATTGAAACCGAATTCCTTTTACTAATGTGGAAAAATCACCGCGAAATGTAAAAAAGCTATAAATCGCTGAAAATCACTAAAAATAAAAAAAAATTGCAGAGGACAAAATTCACTATAGTAAGTTAAAAAATTATAACCGGAATTCTTTCACGAATGTTAAAAAATCTCATTAAAAATCGCTAAAAATTCAAAAATCGCAGAGGACAAAATTTATTACATTAGGTTAAAAATTTTAAACCGAATTCCTTTTACGATTATTAAAAAAAGCCGCGAAACGTGAAAAAACTCTAAAAACCGCATAAAAATATCGCGAAAATCATTTTACTCAAAACGTAATATCGTTTTTTAGGATGCTATTAACACTCAATGAAACATTTTCAGCTGCATAATTGAACTTACACATGCAAGAATAACAAAATAACATTGATTTTAATGTGAATTCTAATACTGTTAATTTATCACACTTCTCTGTAAAACATGTCTGTTGAATATGAAAATGTTTACTTGAGAATGGATAACATCCGAAATATCCATATTCTGGGTTTAGAAAAGTGATTAATACGCTATCAAATCAACTCGGAAACGTTTACGAAAATCAGTAGCAGCAAAATAAACTGTGTTTTCATAACTAATTTTTTTCAGTCTCGAAAACCTATAAATTTCTAAAGCTAAATAACGTTTTTCGGAATTGTTAGTAACTCGGAAGAGGTTATTGCATAGTCTCGTTCGTGGTTATTTTTTTTTATAATGTAGATTACAGTCCTTCCGTTGTTATTTCTCACTTCTCTGTATTATTATTTTATGCTTCTTTTGTATTTAGTATTAGTCGTCTATTAATTAAGCATGACACCGTAATAAAGGACTTCGGTGAGAACGCGATAAATCAAATAAGCTTCTTTACCGATTGATATCCCTTCGTTTTTTTTTTCTCTCTCTTTCAGGGTCGTGGTGGAACAAAGGAAGATAAAAAACAATACAAAAATAATAGGCACAGATATTTTTGTTTGCGCCTTATTTCTGTGGTAAATAATATTTGCGGTTTTGAGAAAATTACAGGGACTCAAACTAGTCTGTGGTTTTTAATTCAGTCAGATACTAGAAAACCATATATATTCATATAAATATAATTACCCTGTAAAAAGAAAGAGAAGCGTTTATGATTCTAGCAAAACTTTACGAAAATATAATATTATATTCCCAGTTATTCACGATTCCGAAAACGTGTTCCTTTATCTACAGAAACCCCAGTAACCGATAGATTTCCGAGATCTGAAGTGGCATTTCTGAAGCAAAAGTTTCTTTTGCTTAAAAAAAAAATCAAAACATTTTCGAGTAGTTTTTACAAACGATGCATTAACCAGTTTTCTCAACACGATAGATTGGTTTTTCGGATGCTAGCAATTCTCAAGTGAACGTTTTAATTTTCAACAAAAACATTAAACAGACAGACATGCTAAATCAGCAGCATTAACATTAATATAAAAATGAACATTACTGTGTCACGCTTCCATGCATAAATTTAATTTCTCGGCTGAAAATTGTTTAATTTAGAATTTATAGCGTCAATTGGTTTCTGAGATTTCTGAAGATAAAGAAACGCTTTTGGAAATTGTACTTAACTCGGAAGAAGTTATATTATATTTTCGTTAAGTTTTGCTACATGAAGAAATTTGTCATTTTTATTTAGAGCATTTAAAAGATTTTTTCAAACAAATCACGAAACTTTTGGAAACTGTAAACATTTCTTACATATCATCATTCATATCTTACATTATTGTCCAATCCCTCAAATATTAGAAAACATGACAAGATTGGCTCAAAAATTGTATTTTATCCAGTTACAAGGTTTTATGAATGGTATCGTGTCAATGGTATGCGTACCTGTTTTAATATACAGGGTGATTTTTTTTTTTAAAGTTGTAAAAGTAAAACCCTATAACAAAAGAACCATTGATCCAAATGAACTGAAATTTCAACAGTATGCTCCCAAAGCAATGGGTATTTTTTAGGCGTAGTTAAAAAAAACTTAAAATTGCACCGACAGATGGCGCTGTAGGTTAACATCAACTGGTTTCCTTCCTCTACCGAGATTTTGGCTCAGTGTAGCAGTCTGTTCAAATTTCAAAACCATCTTCGGTAAATATTCTATCGTCATTGGACCTTTTCTTAAATTCTTAAGTGCCCTAAATCTCCTAAGAGCAGTTGCTGCGTTGTCATTATTTTGATAATACAGTTTCACTAACAACGCATGGTCCGTCGATGGCACAGTCATTGTGAGGATATCCGTGGAATAATGATCACGAGGTGTACGTGCTTCACGCTTTTATCGCCACTGTATGTGTGCCGTGCACAACTTTGCTGCATATATAGCGCCATCTGTCGGCGGGATTTTAAGTTTTTTTAACCACGTCTAAAAAATACCCATTGCGTTGGGAGCACACTAGTAAAATTTCAGGTCATGTGGATCAGTGGTTCTTTTGTTATAGGGTTTTACTTTCACAACTTTAAAAAAAATCACCCTGTACATAAATAAAATCTTCTGTTACTTAAAAAAAAAAAAGACAAATATATTAAATATAGCAAATCATAATACCTTGTTATCTTTTTATTTTACACAGTAAAATTGACCCAATTAATATTGAGAATTATTCAGGAGTATATAAAATACCATTTATTAAAGAAGACAGATCAAAAAATGACTATACTGGCATGACAAGCAGGATATTTAGTTGCAGAAAAAGGGATATATAGCTGATATTAAGTATAATAGGTTAACCAAAGCCCTGGTTTTGCCCAAAGATTATATCAAGAAGAAATCATGCAAATAAATTTCAATGAAAGTAAGATAATTTCCTTCCTCCAATCTATACTATCCATCCATAATAAGAGAAACCATAGAGATTAAGTCGCGGTAATATACAATATGTTACGATGCAGCATCATTTAATCTACCACAATTGTTTGTCGAGTTACTCCATGGTTACAAATATGGAAATAAACATCCATGTAAAAAATAACGTGCTCAATTTAAAAAAGTACGTGAAAAATTAAATGATTGGATTTCAAATAACTTCATAGACCACGTATTTATAGAATATTTTTATTTGTTTTGATAATGGCTCAGATTGAGCTGAAACATATGTTAACTGTCTAATAAAAATTATTTTACTGCTTATAGTCTTTTTGTTTTGGACATTTTAGCAATTAAAAAGAAGTATAAAAAAAGACATTTTAATTTTTTAAGAACAAGTTAAACAAAGTTTATGATACGTACATTATAATTTAGTCTTGTTTATTACATTAAAAATATCGAATTATGATTATGCTTTCTAAAAAATTATAAACAAGATACTCGCATGAAAATTAATTTCACCTTACTACAAAGTATAAACATCCGAGAATGAGGGGGAGATACTGCATCAAGTTTGTGCCCAATGGCCTCCAAAAGTTACAAGCTTTGTAATGATAGTTTGTGAGATAAAAGAATCTAACAGAAAAAAATTCGTGGTACATAATAAAATTGAAAACATAAAAAGGTTTCTGGTATCCGTATATCCACAATATTGAGGTATATAAAACTTATATGGTGTTATTAAAACACACATAAACAGCGCCTGCATTCAGGTTAACATGGTTTATGAGTGAGAAATTACAGACTCAGGAATTAGCCGGAGTGTCTCAGTGGTTAGAGCGACAGCCCGGAACGCTGTGGACCCAGGTTCGATTCCTGGCTCTGGCTAATTTTTGCACTCCATGTTGGATTATTGTATGTATGCCTGTATTATAATAATTGTATATCTTTAAATGGTGTTAGTTTGACATTTTTGAGAATTGAGCTACCAGTAAACTTCCTTCTCCGTACGACCTCCATAACGTTCATAAGACGTTTCTTTTCCTATTCAGATCAATTTCTTGAATATGTATAATATGTTTATTATAAACTTCTCTAACAGCGGCCATATAAGGTTTAAAATAATGAAAATAAAAGAAAGTTTATAGAATTTCAATTTTCTAAAATGATTTTAAAATAAAATAGGTCAAGTGCGAGTATAACTCGCACTCAAAGGGTTCCGTACATTAAATTCCTAAATTACTATTTATTAATTGATAAATTCCTACTACCCCTAATTTTTTCATAATTTTTGGTTTCTGTAGAGTCGGAAATAAGAGGGGAGAGGCCGATATATTTGTTCAGTATACATTCAACGATATCTCTGAAAAATTATACCTAAAATGAAAACAAATATATTTTTGAGTTCGATGTTACGCGATCTTTCGAACGATACCCTACACGATATATAAAAAGAAAATTATTTTTTTCGAGTAATTTAATTAATATCTCGGCTAATTACTGACAATTTTGTTTTTCGAAAACCATTATTAAATATCCTTGGATGATTCCGCGTTTATAGATACGACTCGAGTGCCCGTCAATTCCTCCGCTGACCGCCCGAAAAGTAAAGTTTGTGTATAACGGAAAAATGCGTTTTTCTCAAAAACAATCTTATCTAAGAAAATCGCTATAGTTATCCTGCAATGTTTAAATAAACTTCTACTACTCCTAATTTTTTCATAATTTTAATTTCAGATAATTTGGAAAAAGAGGGGAGGGGGACATATTTTTGCCGTGCTTTTGCGACGATATATCTCTGAAAATATAATAGCTAAAATTAAAACAAATATATTTTTGAGTTCGGTATTACGAGATCTTTCACACGATATACAAAAATAAACCTTTTTTCTTTCAAGTAACTTAATTAGCCCCTTAAATTTTTCCTAAACATATTTGTGAATGGCTAATAATCTGAAAATATGTGAGTGAAAATGCTTTATAACCTTCCCAAGTTTGAACTTTCCCCGCTCCATAGTTTACGAGAAAAGGGGCTGTGACAGACGGACAGACAGTCACAGAAGTGATCTTATAATGGTTTCGTTTTTACTTTTTAAGTACGGAAACCTAAAAAAGAGAAAACTTGTGTAATATCATGACAGCCGAATGACGCACCGATTCTTCTTTTTCAAATTTAAATACACAGTTTATTAAATATGAGAGCTGGTATTTACAATAATATTTACACTATATACATTTTCACTAATATTTATAACAATTCCACCAAACCACATTACTTCTTAAAACAACCAAAATCTACTCGGATGCATTCCACATCCTACTCCTCCGAACAAACCACCATTCCTTCCGTCTTCTCTTCACTTCTCTTTACTTTAAAAAAAAAAGGTTGGAAGGATGTTGGTTGCATTGCATGACAACTTGTTTAATAAATTATTCAGATTATTAAAATAATAATAATAATAATAATATTGGCAAAATTACAGGCAATGTGCACTGCAAAAAAAAAAAAAAAAAAAAAAAAAAAAAAAAAAAAAAAAATGTTGATTTTACAGTATAATACTGGCAAAAATCAACAATTTTTTTTTTTGCAGCGTAGGATAGAGTCTTATTTTGTTTCACCGTACAGAGTTATTGAATAACAAATATTCTTCCTTTGATCAAACTCGCAGAGTTCCAGGAAGCAAAAAACAAAAACACAAACAAAGATTAAAAAAAAAAAAAAAAAAAAAAAAAAAAAGCAAGAAAAATCAGCGGCATTTGAGAAACAAAAGAAAAAGAACCCGTAAACAGATAAGCATCTTGATTTTCGCCTGCAACTCCCTTCTTAGAGAACTTTTCGGAGAAATCTCCTGAGAGACCAGTTGTCATGACGAATGCAGCTAATCTATTGATTTGCTTTATCTTTTCCAATAGAGATTTCTCCTAACGCCCCCCCCCCCCCCATCTGTAGTGAGAAAATAACTCGGAAAATAAGTCATTGCATTACGCATTGATTAGGATAAATATAATATTTCTGCTAACTTAGTTTACGACTGGCTTGATGGAATTATTAAATTAGCTCTGTTTTCTGACGAAAAGGGGAAAGGTGGAAAAAGATTAAAATCAATAAGGCTGTTTTTTAGTACGAGCCAGAGTAACTGAAACTAGTTACTTTAATTATACAATTTGTATGTACAGGGGAAGGTGGCCTAAAATGATCCTAACGGGCAAAACGATCCACATATGTTTTCTTCCAGACAGGTCGGCTATCTACAGGGTAACACATAAACTAGTTGTGATAAGTAACGAAGAAGCAATGGGTGAGCGATCGCAGTATTACGCATCTGAATAGAATTCTTTGAAAAATTTGTCTTTATAACATTTTTCATAATTAGGCACTAACTTTCATATTTATTTAGATTACAGTCTTTCATGTACATAAATAGGACTTGGTTTACTTAATGGTGTATGTTTTTAGATGTGAATTACACTTATGTATCGTCATAATTACTTTTATATCCTTTATTTTGCCGATAAAAACAATTTACAATTATTTTTAAATGAAGGATCATTTTACCCTTTGGTGAGAGTAAAATGATCCTTTGGACACTTTAAAGAAAAATCTATTTTTTTCGTTACTAAATTTGGGTTTACAATATTAATAAAATATGTTTATAATGCAAAATATAGTGTAAAACATACTTGCAAAGGGCCAAAGTTTTATTTAAACAGTTATGTTATTTTATAGGGGATCATTTTAGGCCACCTTCACCTTCCCCTATATATACATCAATATATCTGGAATTAATCGTACATATATATATATATATATAATGAAATAACATGTAGGAAAATCAAAAGAAGAGATAATATAAAAACCAATGGAAAACTACAAAAATCAAACATAATAAAATGAAAATGAAAATATGAAAAACTATGAATACCTTATGAAATCTGCAGAGGAGCATCATAAGAATAATTCATAGTTAAGATGTGTTATTTAAATATTAAATTCAAATTTTCAGCATCGTCGTTCACGCTGCTATACGAACCGATTTGTCGTTCTTCCAACTTAAATTTAATTACTACAGTAGGAAGATTTACAGGAGATTTATTTTTTCCGTTTAAAAAAAAAAAAATGTCAAAAAATCAACGTGAAACACGAAAAAATGCTAAAACTCACATAAAAAAAAACGGGAAAAAAAATTCACAAACCTCTGAGAACAAAATTTACTGTGTTAGACTAAAAGATTGAAATCAAATTCCTTGCATAAATGTTAAAAAAAAAAAAAAAAAAAAAAAAAAAATTGCAAAAACTCACTTAAAAATTTGCGAAAAATTCAAAAATTGCAGAGGGCAAATTTTACAACATTGGTCTAAAAGATTGATTTAATTGAAAAACATTGTAAAGTGTCACAATTTTGTCTTCCGTAGAAATGTGCTAGCATTAATTTGAAAGTTATTTATCTCAAGACTTATTCGACAGTTTAACTTTAATTATATGTTTATAAAATCACATTTATTCAAAATAAATAAATAAATAAATAAATAAAGTAAAAAAATAGACTGATATTCTTACAGTGGAAGTAAAAGTTTTAGTCTAAGTATTTGAATTTAGACCTGTATTAACTTTAAACGCAGCATCAACTATAGATGCTTATTTTTTTCAAGTTACTTTCCAAATTTTCTATCTATTATGCAAACATACATACATTTACACGTACATACGTATACAGAGGGCTGTTTGCACATTTTTTAGACAAATTTGATAAATGATTTTAAAAAATGGAATTATTTTAGAGGAAAACTTTCTTTCAACAACTTATTATTTGTAATTCATATTATTGTCTGATGCTTTCAAATTTATTCTTCTATCAAGATGGCGCATTCAAACAAGCTGTGAATCAGAGGATACTTTTTTTTGTTTTCCGAAAAGAAATATTCTTATTCGGAAGTTTACAATGATTGTAAAGCGCATAGTATAAAAATTTCTAAGTGCAATATAAACATCAGTATTAATTGGAAAGAGCTATCCCGAAAATCAGTACTTATTCTTAGTAAAAAGACTCAAAATGAAAAAATATATATACATTAAAAAAAGAGCCCAAGGCTGAAAACGAAGTTTCAGGTAAGGATTTATGACTGTCACAAATTTATCTTACAATGGGAAAATAAAAATAAGAATATTGGACAAAAATGTTACAATCAATTCATTATATTATTAAGAGAATGTGTTACATCCGATATTTACAGAAAAAATGCTATTTTCTTTATTTCAACGACTTTTAAAGGGTGAAACTGCATCAAAGCAAAGCTACTGCTCATACTTCAAAAACTACCGCTGTATTCGTTGAAAACATTAAAAACTCACACAGGTATTGCATTTATACCTTTCAACATATTCCTAAGAAGTCACCTGACGTTTCTCTTATGGTTTTTTGTTCATTTGGTCTGCTGAAAAGAGCTCGTTCAAAGCGCAAAACCACCACGATTGATCGAATCTGGAAAGTTTTTAAAGAGGTATGGGAAGCAATAACCCTGTAAATTTTATAAAAAACCGTCTAACATCGAAAGCATTACGCAGAATTAGAATCAAGAAACAAGGTTATCATATAGATTATTTCAGAAAGCAATATTCATATTTTAAACGTTAAAAACAACAACGCCGAAATCGTCTAAAAAATGTGCGAGAACCCTCTGTATATGTATTTTATAAGAGATTAAAAAAATCCAAAAATTGCTTCATTTAAACTGCATGCTTATAATCTTGGTAAGTGCATCATTTTACATGTTTTCCCAATTTAAACGGAAATACAGAAAGTTTTAAATTATTCCACGTATTTCAAGAGCGAGAAAACGAAACCTATCCACTTTAAAACAAGAATGAGCAAAATAAAAAGTTTATTTACACAATGTTTCACGATTCTTGAATTTCTCGTTTTTGAATAGAAGGTGTTAACATTTTACCTGTGTAAATAAGCATTTGCGTCTAACTGTACAAACAAACATGTACAACGCATATTTGTATGTTACATATGCATATTTGCTTTTCATTGTAAATAAGGATGTTCGCTTATTTATATTTTATAAAGGGAACATTTTAAACATCATTTGCATGAAATATACTTTATGAAACGGTTGCCTAAATCACTAAACAATTCTTTTTTAAATGCACTGAAATATTTATTCAGAAATTTTGTAGCGCAAATAGATATTTTACTTCTAAAAAGAAGTTTTTGATATTTTCAATGCGTAATATGAATTCTATGCTTTGAAACTATTAAATTGACAATATCAATAGTTGTTAATTTTCATGTTAATGAAGTAAGATAATTTCGATGTGTCCATACTACTCAAATATTGTATTTTACGTTTTGAAATTAAAAAAGTTGGAAATTGTACGCTAAACGTGACAAATGAGGTGCGTTCGTTTTGTGCTCTAACTAGTTTTACAATGTAAAAAAAATCATTGTTCTTATTTCAGTGAAATAAATCATATCGTCTGCTATGAACGAAATGAGGATGCTTTTTTTTTTCTTATTACGTATAACATGTTTGCAGATGCTTTTTTTTTCGACACCAGACAACGCTGTAAAATTCACCATGGAGATTTTGCTTTGCGAATGATTACCTCCATGGTTTAATATTTCTATGACTCACGATGAACGAATCTTTTGTTTATTTACTTTAATCGATTGAGATATTCGGCTATTAACCTAATTTTCACAGAAGTTATCTCAGAACCTATACATTTTTTAAAGTAACTCATCTCTCCAAACAATTTTTTAAACGCTCTTTCTAAAAATGTAACTTTTATGCAGTTTTATTCGAAAAAATAATTTGAATAAAAATGGCCGCTTGGCATATGGAAAAAGATGTGGTTAACCCGTATTGGTTTTCTTCTTTTTTTATAACAATTCAAAAAAACATTCGTTAAACTGTAAAGTGACATTCGCTGTAACGAGATTCTACTGTATTTATTAGCAAGTTAAAAAATAATTCTATTCAAAAGTGGACTTGCCCAATTTTAGGTAGATTTCGTAAGAAATACTACCTATTACATTCTCTCCTAAGTTTGAATTTTTGAAAAATTTTTGCAGATCTACGCCGATCCTGACTCCCAGAACCCAAAACCACCACCAGTTCAAAACTTTATCTATCTATCAATCTATGTCACTTTTTTATGGACACGATAACTGCAATAATTCTGCACAAATCTCTTCCAAACTGATACATAAAATCAAGGGGCATAAAATCTCGGTCAAGTTCGTTAATGGGCAAAATCGAACCAAGGGGGGGAGGGGCTTTTTGTGAAAACAGAAAACCCTCCATAATTTCTTAATTGTGATACGTATCGAATCCGTTTAAAGTTATTATTATTTCTAGGAAAAGGGCCGAAAATTTATGTATTACAGATTTTTGATATAATTAAAATTGGCCCCAAGGAGGGGGGGGGAAGGGGGTTTTAGAAAAAAAAATTCATTACTTCGTCAATTCAAAAGATATGAAATCCGCTTGGATTTATTATAAATCCTCTTAATATTATCTAAAACTTTTATATTGACAAGTTTTTTATAGGACCAACCCTTATAGCAAAAAAAAAAATAAATAAATGATAATAATAAAAAAAAAATCCCTGCCTGCTCCGCCCGCAAACAAGTTAGATTTCGAAGTGGGCGCTTCTAACTGTCGCATCATGGCAGAAAGGTCATTTCTTCCGCAATTCCCAACAAACAGGCACCAAACGGACTGCGTCTTCGAAATCTACCTGTGCCTGTAGGCCGAGACGTCAGGGATTTTTCAAAATATCAACGCACTCGAAATAGCGTTGACCCATTAAATGACTAGCAACAAATTCAGTACTGATATTAAAGATATTTATTGTGGATGGATTAAAAACATACATTTTACGTTAATATGTAATAAGATTTAGCTTTAACAACTCATTTTTTTTCACAAAATAGACTTGCTCCGTTGTTTAAAACAATGGCTCAGTTAATTATTTCAAATTTTTTCATAATTCACCCAGTTTGCAAATAAATTTTATATCATAACATTAAGGAATTTTAAATAAATTAACTAAGGCAGTTAAGAGGCCCCGCAATTACAGGACCCAAGAATCAGGCCTATGCAAAATCCGACCTTGTCCACTTATCTTAAAATTACACATGGAATGACTCGATTCAATGGGGAATATTCATGTGACGTCACAGTGGGAATCCCGGAGGCTAACGAAAAAGACAGGCTACCGGAATTCCACTTATCTTTTTTTACAGACCGCTAGAGTGACGTGATGATTTATTATAAATCCTCTTAATATTATCTAAAACTTTTATATTGACAAGTTTTTTATAGGACCAACCCTTATAGCAAAAAAAAAAAAATAAAATAAAAAATAAATAATAATAATAAAAATCCTGTTATATTCCTTGTGTTATTCCCAATCCTGTGTTCAATCCTGTGTTATTCCCAATTCGTACGCCTTCATTGGTGCATTCGAGCAACACGTGACTCCGGTGGTCTGTAAAAAAAGATATGGGTAAAGCACCGCGGTAGCCTTTCTTTTTCGTTAGCCTCCGGGAATCCCATGGTATAAAAGTAGTGGCCGGTGTAATTGTTTATACATTGCATCATTGTATGCAGTATAAATACAGGTAAATGCATGCGCAAAATACTTCAGATTTATTTTGTACGAATAAATATTCGCTAAATACATATATACCCAATAATTATAAATCATATATAATTATTAATTAAAATTAAAACTTTTCATTTTATAAATAAAATGAAAAATATGCATGGATTTACTACATTGAAATAAAGAAAAGAATTCATGTATAACCTACATCTTTTCCTAAAAAGGTCTAAAACACGATGTAAAGATAAAATGAAAGTGTAAATTTTCTGAACACAATGCTTTTCAGTGGCTTGGTATTGAATGTTACTCCCAAACTGACGAATTTTTGTAGCCTCGAATTCAAAAGATGAATACAGTCCATTAAGAAAAATTTTTTCATTAAATTCTACGTATGAAATAGAAATAGAAAATTATTTTCGCAGATGATTACTTGAACCTCTTGCCTTACCAAAGACCACAAAAATTCCGCACGAATTTTTATCACTTTTTCATATACATTTTCTAAGCACAATGCTTTTCAATGGCACGGTATTGAATGTTATTCCCAATCAGATGATTTTTCTAACCTCCTGGAACCTAAAAAATGAATATCGTACATTAAGAAGAAATTTTTCATTAAATTCCACATGTGAAATAGAAATTCTAAATTCTTTTCGCAGACGATTACCTGAACCTCTCGCCCTGGTTATCAAAGACCACAAAAAAATCCGCACGACTTTTTTCTCACCTTTACCTCACTTTCGAAACCGTGATGCTACTTTCTCTTTGATATCACAGGGTGGTGACGGAATGAGTTGCCGAGAGGGGTGGTGGTGGTTGCAACCCCCTCCACTATCATTCTGATCTGTCATGTCGCTAGAATTCAACCGATTATTTACGACTCATTTTGGCGGTTGCCACATGTCTCTTTCCAACTCGATTTCGCCCTTTTGGGGCGCACATTTTCATATTTTTGCTAACTGAATATTCAGTTACCCGAGAATATTTCTTGTGACTTCTTTATTGGGATACGTGGATATAACGAATTGCGTTTAATAGCCAAAATAGTGGATTATATCCGGGATACACCCCGTAGGTATGCACGCATGCAACGTATCTAAGCAGCAGTGGTTATTATTATTTTATTTTTTAGCACCACATTTCAGGGAGGGTAAAAATAGGAGGGGGGGGGGGGAGGTAATATAATGAAATATTCCCGAGTGTTTCGGATGCCTCTTATTGTGTGGCCAGGGCATGAACGTCTTGACAAAATATGACATTTTTCTAATTTGTTTTCGCAGCTGCAAGTGGGCCTACTGGAACATTTTTCCAATTACTAATTTTCCGAGCCATCGGTTTTTTGACGTTCATTAATTTCTGTTTCGTACTATAGGCGTAGATGCTGTGAAGTCTATTCGTTTGTAATTTGTCGATGCCGCCCATTTGTTTTCAAATGTGTTTTGTAACAGATTTTTGATTTTGATTTTGAAGAGATTTAATAAGGTATTTTTAAAAAGTATTGGATTAATACTCAAGGTACAAAAATTAAATGAAGTGGGATATAAGTTCCGAAAATGTTTATAGATGGCATGTTAAAAGATAAAAGGTAGAGACACCGAAATTTAGAAATATATAATTATTTTGGGCACTTGAAAAAATAAATTGCAATTTTTTTTAACACTTTCCAACATAGTTGAAGTTGAAAAATGTTTTTGACATCGGTTTGTATGTCCGTGCTTTAACTCATGTAAATATTGCCCTAAAATTTTTATATGTTATTGATGTTTACTTTAGCACAATTGCTATTTAAAATGAAGTGTAAATGGTGTGCATTTATTGTTCGTTTACAGGGACAGTCAAAAGTATTCCGTTACATTACAGTCAACGAGGAAATATCGTTCAAAGTGCATTTTAACAATGTTGCGAAATTTCAAATATAATGAAATTGATATGCATTTATGAAAACATGCATTTTGTAGAATATGGGGTGCAAAGCATTTATTATCCAGTTACAGCGTAAAACAAATGAATTCCGTTGCATAATAGTCTACGGGGAAAGTATGTTTTCAGCGTATATTAATTATGTTACACTATTTCAAACTTTATGAAATTGATATACATTACTATACTATAGGGTTTAATACAAGATATTTGCCGTAGAATATGATGGGCATAGCATCCATCGTTTCTTTACAGGGACTCACAAAAGAATTCGATTACAGTACTGTCTATTAGGTATAATTGCTGAAAGTGCGTTTTCAGTTATGATATGCGTTTTTAAGTTTAACTAAATTTTTGCATACTACGTGGTATGTATATAGGCTATAGATCATATACAGGGCTACACAAAAGAATTCGTAAGCATTACTGAGCATGAGTGTGAATAGCTTAAATGTGGATTTTAATTGAGTTATATGTAGTTTCAAGCTGAAATATATTTAGTATACTAAGAGATGCTTCTAGAATATAAATAAAATCATATACAGGACCACGCAAAGAAGAGGATGCATGACCGCGTATGGATGGTAATCTACTTTACGAACATTTCAGACTTTTTGAACAATTTTACCTAATATTTACGGGGAAAAAATTGATCCGCTATTATATGCTATATTTTGAATAAAATCTTTTATCTGACGGTGTTTGGACTTCTTAGTCAAGTTAGCGTCAGTAAGAGCATATAGCACAGATCGATTGGGAGGAAATTTTTCCTTCTGGAGCTCTAATTTTTATTTTTATAGTTATCGCAAAATATGTTATCAAGTTGCCATAGTATAACCCACTTCTTTTTTTGAACCTAGAGAATAATTAATTTTTAAAAGACAAAGAATTTCAGCTGCATAACACATTTTTTTAGTTAGCATCACGTGTTATAAGTATAAGGTATAAGGCATAGTATAAGGTAAGTACACCAATGGTAGATATTGTATCAGTCGTGACACTTTATCAAATCGATTAAATCATTTAACTAGTATAAGAAATTACAAGAAATTGCCTTGTTCATAAATTACCATGTTCTACAGTTTCTGTCTATACCATTTAAATAAATAACTAAAATTTCCTCTACACGACTAAAAATTTTTGAAAAATCGTCCTTTATTCTTCAAAAAATCGTTAGCTCTACGAATTCTTCTAACATCGTTTAAATAATACTGCTAACTACGCTCGCTAATTGGCATCAAATGATTGTGGACTGAATCAGGAATCGTTCTCCAAGCATAGTATAGAAGCGTCCCCTGTCGAGTGATCAAAGTCAAAATTGAATTAGCATCTATTTATGTAACAGCAAACCAGAATATGAAGTTTGGTGAAATTCCGTGCATTAGTTCTTGAGATAGAACTATCGCACGGAAATCGTAAAGAACACAGCGCACCAGCGCCACCTGTTGGATGGTATACATCCAAACCTAACTAGCATCTATTTTTGTCAATGTCTAATAGAATATGAGTTTCATGGAATTCCGTGAAATAGTTCTTGAGATACAGCTATTCCAGAAAACGTGAAAAACACAGCATAGCACCATCCAGTGTTGGGCGATATACAGCCAAACATAATCAGAACCAATTTATGTTAAGGTCTAACTGAGTATGAAGTATTATTAAATTCCGAGCATTATTAGTTCATGAGTTAGAGTGCCCACAAAATTTGTGTCACACGCAGACAGACAGGCAGATACGCAGACTCACGGAGAGACATTTTCTAAAAACAGTTAAATCGTTCAAAAATACATACATATTTATGTCTGGATAACAATTAACTATTAAATAAAATATATTACTACAGACACTTAACGGTAAAAGACACTAAAAACATTAAAATATAAGTTAATATAAACGTTTCGAGTACTTTTCGTACTCCCCATCAGTATACGCAAACTATTACAAAACACCAGAGAACCAAAACAATGAAATCAGTTACAATTACAGTTTAATTAGGACATCCTATTCAGCCGGAACCTGGGTAGCTTCAGTAGCTGGAGATTCAGCTAGAACAATCAGCCAACCCTGTAAGAAGGGGGTTTTGGTTCTCCGGTGTTTTGTAATCTGTATACTGATGAGCAGTACGAAAAGTACACGAAACGTTTATATTAAACTGTACTTTAATGTTTTTACTGTTTCTTATCATTAAATGTCTGTAATTATACATTTTATTCAACAGTCAAATCGTGTTCAGAACATTCTAAAACGTATAAGTTCGCCGACAACCGGGAGTCGTCAAAATTCTGCACGAATCCAATACTTTCTTCTTGTATAGATAAAGTAAAGTAAAAATAAAATCCTAATTTTATTCAGTTAAACATTTATATCCGTCTATTACTCTTAAAGATGTATTAAGCAATGAGGGTGGTCAACACTTTTTGTCACGGCTGTATTTTCTGCAGTTGTTTTCTTCTTGTCATTAGAACCTAAAAGCCATAACACAAGCCGCCAAAACAAATCTTCCGACTTTATTAGAGTCGTCATCTGCTTTCTTCGCATTATCTGCGTGATGCATTAGTGCTCCCAATCGGATTTCCCCGTAACTAATCACTCTTTCTCGAGGACGCCCCTCTTCTTTATATAGGAAAAAAAGCATCTGCCAGAGTTGCCCCTTTTGCTCCGACCTAATCTATGGGCCGTACCCGAGGTGACGAGACCTTATATCGAAGGCGATAGTTCGGCTTATGTATTTTTCCTTTTTTTTTCTTTTTTTCCCCCTGCCCTATACCTATAGGGTCACCCTAACATGAGGCGGAGAACAGATCATCTTTTCTAAAGGAAAAAAAAAAAAAAAAAGAAGCGAGGTGGTCTGGCTTTTTAAACGCAACCACGCAATAACAAGTTACTTATGGTGAGTGAAAATGAAAATCCATAAGGAGGAGATACTAAATTAATTTATAGATAATTACAAGGTAGGGGATTATAAGACTTAAAAATTGCCAAAATAGGAATGAAATTATGTATGAAAGAATTTGTTAAAAGGCAAAATATATACTTATAGCATTCATCGAAAAAACATTTACCTGTAAATGTAGTTTCCTTTTGTTATATATATATATATATATATATATATATATATATAACTATATATATATATATATATATATATAACTAAGGGAATTTACGTACTACGAGCTACGCTTGAAAACCCCCGTTCAAACACCACAGGTTCTAAAAACACGCTAATTTCCTCTGTTTTAAAAAGATTATCCGATTACAGAAGATTAAATAATATTATCACGGCCAGTGGCGATCTTCTGTGATCGGGCTACCCTTAATTTCCCTTTTACTAGGGTTTTTTCGGCTCTTAAGACTGAATAAACCGCTGACGGAAGCTGACGGTGATTAATTACGTAAGATCAATTACGCATTTGAAAATCCACTTGTATAAAATTTGTTAGAAATTTCGTTGCCTCCCGACTTTTATAACGACGCTATAAGAAAATCATTTTAAATATGGTGTAATTTTCTCCATTAAATGCTTTTCGTACGTAATAATTTAATTATTTTAAAGTTTTCTTTTTATGAATATTCACGTGTAAATATATTTTTGAATTGAAAAACGTTTGAAAATTTCATTATTTTTTTTTTTTTTTTTTAAATCTGGCAACAGTAGGTAAAAAAACGGTCTTCAAACTATGAATTAAATCTCTATTCAAATAATGAAATTTTGAATAAAAAATTTAAAATAAATACTTAAAAAATTAGCCCCCCCCCCCCAAAAAAAAAAAAAAAGACTGGAGACTGTACAAAGGGTAGTTAAATTGCTATGTATAGTTTTTGTTCCTATAAAACTTTTGTAAGTGACTTTGACCTATTTCAACATTAAATAGCACTTAAAATAATTCTTCGATTTAAAAACTGCCGTTTACTACCAATATTTTAATAAACTAAATTTCTCTTTATTTAATCACCAGAACATTCCCCGATTAGGTCAAGTTAAATTTAATATACGAAAATTCTTTTTGAAAGTGATTGTGAATCCCCTAACAACAGTGACCTCAAATCTGAATGGGTTAAGGATCTTATTGATTCTGCTGTTGTAAAACAAAGGTACATGAATAAAACGCATTATTATTTTTTCGATATATTTGTGGTATATAATGCTGCAGAGAAATATTAAGGTTTTTATAGCAATTGGACATGCTGGAACAAAAAAGTAAAAAATGTGAGAGTAATGCAGTTCCATGGCATTTTATGCATTTATATGTTTCAATCTTAAAAAGCTTTAAAATCTGCAATGCATATGCAGATATGCATTGCAGAATCCACTGTCTAACAGTTACCAATCGAAATTAATGTTAATGTCAAATCTTTGATATTTTTCCGCTAAAAAATACAGTTAAAAAAAAAACAAACGAAAATTCATTAAAAAAAAATGTTTTCCAATTAAAATTCTATTCAATATACTCCTTTTGAACAATTAATAATTCTAAGTCATCTATTTTTCTTAATAATTGTTCCGTCTATAGCTGCAGTAATAGTCATTAAATGTCACCTTTTCAATTTCAAGTCTTAAAATTTCAATATTTGAACAGCCTGCGCTTGTTAAAATGCTATTACTTCCTTAGCATTAAAATTAACTATATTTGTTATGCAAATTTCGTAGTGCACGAGCACCGAACGAATTGAAATTCAAATTGCGCAAGATAGAACATTTAAAAAAACTTTTTAGATACAAAGTACCTATATTTACATCACGAAATTTCCGATGCAATATTTCTGTGAGTTTTTAAAAATAGGCTACAAGATCTAAGCATCCGTTTCATAAAAGATGGTTAGCAAAAATGATGTTTAAAATATTAATTTTTAAAATAGGAAAGCGTCGTTATTACAAAGAAAAGCAAATATGCATATTTTATACATAAACATAGAAATACGAAAGCTGAGCTTGTTTGCACAGCTTACATTCAGGTGTTTACACAACTCTATTCAAATGTTTACACCTTCTGTTCAGGCATGAGCGGTATTTGAGAATATCGAAATGTTATGTAAATAAACTTTTTTTTTCTGCTGCGTATTCTTATTTTAAAATGGAGAGTTTCATTGCTTCGCCGTGAAAATATCTAAAATAATTTAAAACATTCAGTATTTTGATTATCAGTGGGGAAAATTATAACGTATGTATACAGTCGCTAAAAGAATTCAGCGAACAATATGACTGTATCGAAAATGTGACAAATCAATTAAAATTAAAATATATTTCTATAAACGTTTATATATATAATAATAATAATAACATGTATATATACAATCAAGTAGAATATACTCCCAATGAGATTTTTCCCAATTATAGTTATACAATCTATATACTTTTTATACACACACACACACACACACATATATATATAATCTGAAAGAGAAATAATAATGTTGCCATAGAGTGACGTTATCATATCCTATCATAGTGTATTGTAATTGACTGTGTATATACATTGCTATTATGATTATTATTATTGTATATATAAACGTTTAAATAAATATATTTCTATTTTAATTGATTTGTCACATTTTCGATACAGTCATATTGTTCGCTGAATTTTTTTGCGACTGTACAATGATTGCTTTACAAAAACTATGAGTCCGCAATTTTAATTACAAATCTTACTTCTGTAATTTTGAAAGATAGACGGTGATTATGTTTTGGTTTAAATAGCCCAACAGGTGGCGCTGCTGTACTTCTTTTTTCATGATTTTTACGATAGCTATACCTCAAGAACTAATACACAGAATTTCATCAAACTTCACTTTCAGTTAGACGTTGGCATAAGTTGTTGTTGATTAGGTTTTGGTGTAAATACTCCCACAAATGGCGCTGCTATGCTGCATTTTTCAGGATTTACATGATTTTAGCGATAGTCATATCTCAACAGCTAATGCATGGAATTTAATAAAACTTTAAATTCAGTTAAACCTTAATATATATTGGTGCTGATTCGTCTTTTGTGTATGTGAAACTTGCATGAGATACAAAAAAGTTTTGGGATTGGCACATCCGACTAGTTTTATTTCGGTAACACATTGTATGTAGAAACGTAAAAATACGTTTTTATAAATTGATGACAGAATTTTTAACGGAAAATTTGTAAAAATGAAAATATATGGTGTAATACAAGCGTACTACAGATTGGATGTAAACAGGTTTTAATTTATACTGACTTTTGTACACAAATTTCGTGCCCATTTTCAAAAAACCGCCTGCACACCCTTACACAAAGATGATATTTTTTATGATCATCTTTATGATTTAATGTTAAACCGATGGTAGGTCAATATCTATTTCAGAACCGGTTCCAAAAGGGAAAGTATCCTCATGAAAAAAAACTTCAACTAAAATAAAAAAAAAAGTAATAAGGTAAGTAACCCTTAGAGATCAACTTCAACTATCCTATATGCACAAATAAATAAATAAATAAAATAAAATAAAACAAGAAAGAAAAATCGTGCGTAGAATACTGTAAAAAAAATTCCCCGTTTAATAAGGTAAAAAATGCCGATCAAAATTATTCAAATAATTTAGGGATGCCCTGTATATGATCTACAGATTTGGATATATATTGCATAGTTTTCTAAAATTTAGTATAGTAAGGACACACATAGCATGATTGAAGATTTCTTTGCAGTAATATCCGTTAATAAACGGAAATACACTCCTCGTATTATTTTGTGCATTCCTGTATAGCATCTATAGAATTTATACACGCCAAGTCATTATTCAACAAATTAATTAAATTTACAAACGCATACCACAACTGCAAACGCACTTCCAGCAATTACCGAATTATTTTGTGTGTCCCTGTAAATGAACGATGAAATGCTATGCATACCCTATTTTACAGTAAGTTTCTTGTAGTGCACCTCAGTGATTTATAGCAATTTCAATAGGTTTGAAATAGAGTAACATCATTAAAATGCATTGTAAACGATTTTCCCCCGTAGACCATAATGTTAACTGTTTGTAGCTGTATAGATTAATATTCATTAATGTTCTCTTTTTATTTTTTCCGTATGTAAATACGATATTTGAATAGCTTGGTTTGTATTAGAATCTTACTAAATTAATATGAAAATTAATAACTATTTGTAATGTAAATTTGGTAGTTTAAGAACACCGAACGTGTTGAAATTGAGATTGTGTCGAATAGAAAATTAAAAAAAGAAAAAAAATCTTAGAAACACAATATCTATTTACACTACAAAATTTCCTATTAAATATTTTAGTGTGTTTCATAAAAATGTGATTTAAGACTTAATCATCCGTTTTATAAAGTATATTTTATGAAAATGATTATTAAAATATTTATTTTTCAAATATAAATTACTGAATATCCTTCTTACAGTGAAAGGCAAATATGCATATGTAACATGAACATTTGAAATAGGATCGCTGGTGTTTTGTTTGCACAATTCCTTTCAAAAATGTTTACTCAGGTGAACGTTAACACCTTTCATTCGAGCTAATCGAGGATCTCGAAACATTGTGTAAACAACCTTTTTTTGCCACTTACTGTTATTTTAAAATGAAGAGTATTGTTGTTTTGTTTGTGAAAAAAATGTGGAATAGTTTAAGAAACCCAATCTTTTGATTTAAAATGAATCGTATATATAATGGCGCACTTCAAAAATATTATAAGCAGGAATATTTAAATTACAGGTCTGACACTTGTTTAAATTAAAAAAAGAAAAAATAAACTCGAATCTAAAATAATAATATCTTTTACTATTATTGTTGTTTTTAGACTAACAGTGTTTATATGAATAACTGCTTCACAGAAAAAGGTGGTGGGTGGTTGAGCTTGTTTCGGCCGAGAGATATAGGCCGAGGGAACCTCCGTAAGGATCTTTCTAAGAAAAGCTATAACCCATAATTATACAATATGGACAAGGTCCCAAGAAAAACACGGAAAACTTCAACCGGTTAAGCCGACGCGCGCGACATGGGTTAGAATCTAGTACCTTCCGTCTACATATGCACTGTAAAAAAAAAAAAAAAAAAAAAACAGATATTTGTCAATCTGGGAAAATATAATATAACCACGTATGAAAACATACAAGAATCTTTACCCACGATTTTGAAAAGCGATCTTTATCTTTAAAAATCTCAGAAACCAATATATTTTAGAGATATAAAGAAGCATTTGTAAAAACAAAGTTTCTTTTGCTGCTACGCTTCCAAGTACTTTTTATAGTGTATTAAACAATTTTCTAACACTTGTAATGTAGGTTTGTCGTATGCTATTCATTCCCAAGTAAACTTTTTCATGTTTAACAAACATGTTTTATAGACAAACATGTATGTGAAAATTAGCAGCATTAAAATTAATATTATTTTGTTAATCTTTGATGTTAAATTAAATTACGCAGGGGAAAATGTTTAATTGAGAATTAGCAGCATCCGAAAAACCGATATCCCGCTCTGAGAAAACTGATGAATACGCTATAAAAACTAACCGAAATTTTTTCCAAAAAAGTAGTGGTAGTAAAAGAAACTTTGTTTTATAAATGATTCTGTAAATCTCGAAAATATGTTGGTTTCTGAGTTTTCTAATGATAAAGAACGTTTTGCGGAATCGTGGGTAACTCGAAAGAGGCTGTTTGATATTTTCACTCTTGTTATATTATATTTTCGTAGATAAAGAAACATTTTTTTTTTTTTTAACAGTGTTACCAGCTTCCAGAAAGGAACTTCTCATCCACTGGTGGGTCCACAGAAAGAATCTTAAAACATTTAATCATTTTAATCATTTATTTTCGACGATATGATGATTCTAGGTTTTTCTTTAAAACTCTTTTTTAGACATTGTTCTGTTTATAGCTATGTAGTTTAATATTTATACCATGCTCTCTTTTTAATTTTCAAACCTTAAGATGCGATATTTTATACGATATTACGATATTTCCTGACTTGTAATATAATGACTTTAGCTCATTAACATGAAAATTGATAGCTATTTGTTAAATTAGGTAATTTAAAAATTGAATTCTCGTTGAATTTCAGGCTGCAAATGTAAATTTAAATGAAAAATTCATTTTTAGTGCACTGAAAAAAAAAAAAGTGTTGATTTTACAGTATAATACTGGCACCCCAGTTGCCAGTATTATACCGTAAAATTAACAGTAATAAACAGTAAAATAAGCAGTAATACGCTACCGGACATGCGCGGCAGCGTATTACAGCTTATTTTATTGTTTATTACTGTTAATTTTACTTGTATAATACTGGCAACTGGGGTGCCAGTATTGTACTGTAAAATCAACACTTTTTTTTTTTCTTCAGTGTAACAAAATATATATTTGCGCCGCAAACAATTTTGTTTCATGTTAGACATCCGTTTCATAAAGTATATTTCATGGAAATTATAGTATTTAAAATATTTCTTTTCAAATATCAATTAGCGGCGTCTTTATTACAATGAAAAGCAAATATGTATATCTAACATAACATTACAAATATACGATCGCCGTGTTTATTTGCACAGCTTTATTCAAGTGTTTACGCAGGTAAAATATTAACACTTTTCTTCCCTAAACGAGGTATTTGAGAATCTCGAAACATTGTGAAACACATTTATCGTGAAAGTCTCTTGACAAAATATCTGCTATAATATTTTCGGATGAAGGTACATGTTTAAATGTGTAGTTATAATCCGACAGAAAAGTAAACCATCTTGTCACTCTGTTAGATGGAGATTCCAATTTTGACATTTCAGTGAGTGATTTATTGTCACATCTTATGAGAAATTTTCTCCCATATAAATAATGTTTAAAACATTTAACGCACTCAACTATTTTGCCATTAATTCTTTTTCGAGAATTGTATATTTAATTTGCGTTGGATTGAGTTTTTTTGAAAAATACGCTATTGGTCTAAAAATTTCATTTTCATCATTATGACCTAAAACCCCGCCCAAAATATAATTCGAAGCATCTGCAGACAAAATGAATTCTTGTTCATAATTTGGGTGTATTAAAATTGGTGGTTTTGACAGCCGGTCTTTTAGTAACTCAAAAGAATTTTGTGCTATTGAGTTCCACTTATATCTCGCGTTTTTTTTTGTCAGTTCTGTTAATGGGAGTGTCAATTCCGAAAAATGCTCTATAAATTTTCTATAGTAAGAAACTAGTCCTACAAAACGGCGAATTTTTTTTACCGTGTTTGGCACAGGAAAATTCTGTATTTTAATGATATTATCTTCGAGTGGGTGAATTCCCCTCGAATTTAGTTTATGCCCTAAAAATTTAATTTCTGGAAGCATAAATGAGCATTTCTCAGGATTAACCGTAATTCCGAAAGTTCTGAATCTATCCAGTAAGAGTCTTAATTTGTACAACATTTCATCTAAAGAATCCGCTCCAAATGCATAGTCATCTATAAAATTAGCTATCATTAAATCTGACAGTGGTGCAAGGATTATATCAGCTAAATGCGCCATGCACTCAGGTACCGCTGACAATCCTTGAGGCGCCGAAATGAACCTAAAATTCCCATATGGTGAAGAAAAGCTTGTAATATCCCGATCTTTTTCCTTTAGCACTAATTGCCAGAATGATGCACTAAGATCTAAAGTTGTGTAGAATTTTTTTTCTCTTAATTTGTCGGTAATTCGGTAATCAACTACTAACCTATATTTTTGATTCAATGGATTTCCCGAAGGATTTTTTTTTACGAGCAAAAGTGGGAAACTAACATGAGAATTCGATCTCTCAATAATGTTCGCATTTTGCAGCTCAGTCAATTGTTTTCTTACTTCGCCATGCAAAGCTTCGGGAATTGGATACGGTCTTACCGAGGGTAAATTATTTGTATCAACTTGCAAATTAGGTTGTATTGCCTCGGTTCGACCAATCGTATATAGCCTTTTACTGAAAACATCTGCATATTCCATTAATAACTTTGTTAGCTTTTTTTTTTGAGATCTCATCTAAATGATCTAAATTGAAATCTGTTTCTTTTAATTCCTCCCTCCTAAGTTGTTTTATATGTTCTATATCCCTTTTATCAAAATTATTATTTATCACCCCCACTTTCATATTTTTATTCATTGGAATAGCCTGTTCTGATGTATTCTTAACATTTACTTCAAGACTTTTACCATTTGACACTGGATATATAGAATTAACAAACTTGATATCGAGATTCTTTGTTACCGGAAAAAATTTAACCATTTGTTTATCCTTGACCCAATTTTTTAATGATAATTCAACACTCCTGCTTTCTCCAGGTTGTAATATCATATTTTGTGACATATACGCATAATGAGTCTGAATCTCTGTTTTATTTGATAACGCATCACGAAAATGTACAACTGAATTACCTGATTTCAATGTGTTTGTCTTAAAACAAATGCCAAATTTTCCCACTCTTAAATAATCATAACCCAAAATTGCTTTATAAAATCTAGAAAAAAGATTTTTAACTATATAAAATTTTTGACGAAATTGTTTACTTCCCATTGTTATCGGTAAAGAAACACAGTCTACAATTTCTAAAGTCTCTCCACTAATAGACATTATTTTAACGTCTGGTTTATAAAATTTTACACATTCGTTTATTTTCATATGTCGGAAAATATCAAAGTTTAATAAGCTACAAGTTGCTCCGCTATCAATCAAACAAGTAATTAATTCTCCGGATATTACCAAATCTATCACTGGTAATGTACATTTATTTTCATTTCCCAATACCTGAGTATTCACCGATTCTACTCTTTTCACTAAGGGCCTTGTTTTTTCTCCGTGAGAAGGGGAATTCAACTGACACGGCCTGAGGTCAGTGTACCCCCCTAAAAGTTTCCCTGTCTGGGCTGTGATCTTTTATCATTCCTTGATTGATATCTATCGGGGTTCCAATGACCAGTCTGTGTTGAATAATTGGATCTCCCGTTATTTTGTATAGTATTGTATCTACCTCTTGCATTTCTATTATTCGAGGTATTGTAAAAGCATTGAGGCGAAGTGTGGTTAGTTCTGTAACATATCGAACATCATGGGGAATTTCTTTGTTGTGAGTGCCTATTATAGTTACCGGAGTTTGAAATTTGTCTAGCGGAGTTTCGAAAAGAAGTGGAATTATTTGCTTGCTGATTAGAAAGCTGCGAATTTATTTTAAGACTTTCTACCTCTTTTGTAATAGCATTTATCATTTCCCGAGTCGAATTAGCATGAGCATCTATCACATCTTTGAGTTCATGGGCAATGGACTCCATATTTACGTTGTTCACTGGTTGTATTAAAGGGGAGTCATTTAAATTTATCTCATTCGCTTGTAATCGTAATACGAAATCCACCGCTTCTTGAAACGAGTTTGGTTCCTTTAAGATAATTGAAGATTTATATGGAGAAAGTAATCCCTCAATAAATTTTGCTAGCTTTGTCTGCTCAAATAACGTTTTTACTGCTGGATTATTTAAATCCGGGTCGTTAAAAAAATTCCTTGTCGCTAAACTTACTCTCGCCGCATAATTTTTCACCTGTTCATTTGGTAACATCTTACAATTAGAAAAATGTGCCAAAAATTTACTTTTGAATTCATCATAATTTTTTTCACAATTTAAGTCCGGTGAATTTATCATACTAGTCAACGCTTCATTTCTTATTCTAGAACGCATAATTAATAATTTTTCATCTTTACTACAATGTGCCAACTCAGTAATAAGTTCGAGATTCTCAACAAAAAATTTAGGAGTTATCGAAGATATTGAATTGAATCGTATTGAGGAATGACATTTTGAAAACCCGCCAATTTTCTGATAAACGCATCTGATTCCTGATTATTAGTTTGTGTGTCTTGATCCATTTTGATTAAATTCAATAAGATCAAGGGATAATCAAAAAAAAAAAATTCTTAAATAATAAAATTTTGTAAGATAATTTTCAATTTCTAATTTTAAAATTTAAATAGAATATGCCGTGGTATAAATAAGATACAGGATAAGATATAATAAAAGAAATATTCAAAACATATTTCAGAGAACGAAAAGAAAGAGAAAACAAAAATTTAATAATACTATACTGGTATTTTATTATGTATATATAATATTTAAATTCTAACCACCCAATAATTCAGTATCAATAAAATTAATTCAAGTTAAGACATGAGTGAGATATCATAATATATATATATATATGTGATCATAAAATTCAAATATGTGGAAGCTAGGACTCAACTACATTTCCAAAACAATCTATAAAATTCATTGTGAATTCGTTCAAAAATCTCATTAATTAGCTTCAGTATATAAACGATACTTATATTAAAATTTTACCTTGTAAGGTGGCTGTTACACAAAAAAAATTGTTTGTAGTAATATTAATACCATACCAACAATAATTCCCCTTTAATTTCATTTGTAAAAGTAAATAATTTGAATATGCTATAAAAGGCAGTGTTTCCTTTCCTGAAATTGAGTTGTGTAATCATACCTTTAAACTAAAGTTTATTATTAAGGTTCTGTAAAGATATAAAATTTAATACTAATAAGCAAAAAATTTTTATTTATCCCAAAGGGCACCATTGCTGGACTACTGGGTTGCATACCTTTAAATTACTTGAAGTTCTCTTCTATACTATTATTGTAATCTAAAGTAATCTCTATTTTGGATAAATTATATTTAACGATAATAAATTCTGTTCATAAATCCCTTTGATTTATTTTCCTTTTCCCGTGTCGTTAGTGAATATAACCCAGGTAAATCCATGTAGTCCAAACTTTAAAAGTAAACAACAAGATATACTCAATTAAAACTCTTAAATAAGTTTAAATATATTTAATAAAGTATTAGATAAAATTACAAATATCATTTTACTTAAATACAATTTATTATATTTTAGAATTACACAACTCAGTTTGAATTTAAATGTGTATCAATTTTAAACTATTAGCTACAAAGATGCCTTTAATTGGTTTAGCTCAAAGATTATGATAAAGATTTGCTTACCCCATATAATAGTCATAGGACACTCCATGCTAAAAGGTTCAAGTCTTTTTTTTCAAGCACTCTCACAATTCAATATTTTGGCTTTCCGCACTCACTTGACTCTCCAAAGTGTTGTTACTCCATCATAGCTAAAAATTATCTATCTATCTCGAACTTTTTTCGCACCGTATTTTTTTTGCCTTACTACTTAATATTCGTAACCCCCATTTTCATTCAAAATTCTTTCTTAGCCAACGCGAGGAGACCGATTCTCCTTCCCTTCATATCATAAACTTTTCTGACTGGATACCCAGTTTCCTATTATCTTCCTACCAATTTCGTTGGATGTCCAACCCTTCTATACAAATTACGTTTATTTCTCTCCCCTCTCAAGGGGGTCTTATTTTTCTCCCTTCTCAAGGAGTCTTACTTTTCCCCCTCTAACATATTATGATCCAACCCTTCTATAGAAATTACCTCAACTTCACCTTCAAAGGATCTTACCGCTTGATCCCACCTGTACCTTGTTGCTGTACACATTCTTACACCACCTTTGTAAACCTTACATTCATATTTGTGAATAAAGCCGCTTTTATGAAACCCTGGACTCTCTATGCCTTTCTAAACCTATTTCTTACCCTTGTCCAGTAACTATACGTTTTATTCCCTTCAGGTGCGAACCATCTCTGAATGTATTCATATCTTAAAGTTTACGACTTTGTTTTCGCATTTTCTGTTGTAAATCTCACCCCAAAATTCCTATATTTTGAATAACAAAATTCTTGCCTCTCCCGTATCCTAACTTTGCATACAGAATCTTTTTAAAAGAAAATTCATTCTTTGATCTTTTCCCTTACCGCTTTAGTTTAGAAGAAAATTCCTTTGATATATTTTTTTTCTCTTTCCACCTAAGTTAAATTGCATCTCCAGTTACCTGACACCATGATAGCGATTTTTGCTCCATTTTCATTATTGTATTATCGAAAAAAAAAAACCCCATAAAGTTATGCATAGAATTTAAACAAATTTTATATATAAGTTTTTGACTATGATCTGCAGGTTTTAGTTGAATTTGGGGATATTCCGCTGAAAGAAATGTATGAGATAGAAGAAAATTTTGGGATTGGGACATCGGACTAGTTTTTTAAATAATTTCAAATTTCCCCAATTTTTTAAGTTCACGAAACTGCGGAAAAAATACATTAACTAATTCATATAAAATGTTTAATATTTATGAAAAGATACCTTCAAAAATTATTTGACAATTACAAATAAATGTTGGTAAAAAACAAATATAACGTCCATAAGGTTATATCGTGAAGTTCATTTCAAACTTCTAAATGATTTTCAAAGACTGCTTAGCTAGAATAAATCAAAACAGCTAGGAGAATATGTGAAATTAATTAAGCATTCTTAAGTTCAAAAATACGTTTCTGCCATTTCATTTTTTAAAATAAGATAGATGTATTGGAATTACCAGATGTTTCATATTAAATTAATGTTTATAAATTCATTATCGAAAATTTTAATGCCCCCTTAATATTTCGTTCAAAGTGCTGCAATACTTTTGCGATAACATAGACCCTGGAAGTTTCTGACAAACCGTGTTACAATTATAGAGATTATTTTAAAGAGTCCAGCAAAAAATATACTTAAATTTCATTTAATAATATATATATATATATATATATATATAGAGAGAGAGATATTAAAGTAGAATATATATATATATATATATATATATATTCTACTTTATGTGATTTATTTTTAGAGAAAACATAAGAGAATGCACAGTAAAGAGTTTGCATTTGGCTGAAACTAAATATTTTTTGAAAAGTTGCTGTGAAAATAACTAGAAAGACACAGAGACACATCTAAATAAAATACTTTTTAAAATTATTCCAAGTAGTTTATAAGATAAATTCATTCATTATATATATCTATTAAACTTAACCCAGATTAAATGCGTTGCTAAATTAATCTCCAAATTTAAAAGTCAAATGAAAGTCAAGAATAATTATTTTACTTATACTAAATGCAAGAAAAATCAAGTTACTTATTCAGGTCACTTTTAATAGACAATCAAAGCAAAAAGTGAACGTTCAAATTACATTTTTTTAATAACGGTTCGCCTAAGAAAGAGTAATTGTTATTTTTCAGGAATCAATTTACACTCGAATCCATCTTAAGCTGCAGCCAGAATTAGAAACAGATGTCATTCACGACTATTTATGGAAAACAAAGTAGAAATCCAGGACAAATGGAGCCTAAATGGAAGTCTTTTTCTTGCTTAGAAATAATTTCACATGATAAGCATTTCGTCTCTTGAAATTACTGAAACTTGAAAATAAAAAAGCTTTTACAATTGGGTGTTAGACGTTTTCAGTATGTTATTAAAGCGACAATTTCTTAGAATAGAGACTTGTTTTCCTTCTGTCAATCTGTTCTTAAGATGTTTAGGTTAAAAAGAAAAAAATAAAATTGGAGAGAATCTCTCGACTTTTCTAACACTGGTGCATGTCAAGAAAGCATTTAAAAGTAGTGTGTTGTGGCCATCACAAAACTTTCTTGTACATAAGTCAAATCGTCTGTAATCAAAATTAACAACTATTGACTATGTCAAGGTCTAACAGAATATGAAGTTTTTAATAAAATGCCATGCAATAGTTCTTGAGATGTAGCTTTCGCGGAAATCGAGAAAAATGCAACATAGCAGCGACACCTGTTGGGTGATTGACACCAAAACCTAATCCGCACCAATTTATGTCAAGGTCTAACTAATTGTGAAGTGTGATTAAATTCCGTGCATTAGTTATTGAGATAGAGCGCCCACATAATTTGTGTCACATACAGAAAGACACACAGACTCACGGACAGACATTTCCTTACAAGTGGGTAAGTGTGATCGAAGATCACACAAAGGGTTTCGTTTAATATTCCTTTCAAAACACTTTATTCTTTAATAAATACAATCCAAAAAAATTTCATTTATTTTACCGGTGTATTTTTCTCGTTTTTTCGAATATCTGAACCGGCGCAATAGCGGGCGAAGCCCGCTATTATACTCTGTCATAATAATATCTGTCATGTGGACTAAATGCGATATTTAAAAAAAAATCAATTTCAAAATTAAACATGTTGTATAGAGACCTTCAAGATGTTAAAATATGCCAATATTTCCATAATCGGGTTTTTATCATGATTCAATACGTTCCTCAAACTTACATATTTACTATTTTCTATTACTCATATTCATACTCTTTTTGTATTATTCTCAAACCCTCGTGGCAACTGCTATAACGAAAAATGTTTGAATTTAATAGGAAAAGGCTGTTAGATTTTTGTTTTTTTTTATCTCTATATATTAAAATAATACGATTTTTTCAAATTTTATGATTTTGAGCTTCATAGCAGGTATTCAGCTATAAGTACACAAAATGTCATGCCTGTAAGTTAAATAGTTTCTGAGAACCGGCTCTGTGACAGACAGACAACGAATCGGGAGTAATAGGGTTTCGTAAGATGAACGAAACCCTAAAAAACAGTCACATTCTTTTCAGAACTATTTAAAACGTATAAATCCTTCGAAAACCGTAAGTCGAAAATTTTTACGAATCTAATACTTTCTTTTTGTAAAGATAAAAAAACTTGACTTGATGGCATAGGTTGGATTCAAACACAGGATCTCCCAATTCGAAACTGAAGACATTACCTCTGCGCTACAAATGCTCGATGACATCGCCGCAATATTCTGTCATATTTCCAAGGTGATTTTTTTCTATAAAATCGTTCGCAAAATGGTGTGAAAATGTTTTAGGAATGTATTCAATGCGTAATCCGTCGGCCGATTTATACGAAAATCCATACAGTTCTTACGGCAGTGGTTTATAACATATTCGCTGAATAGGAACTCAATCGAAAGTGCATTTGGGTTTTATCGTGTTCACACACACTAATCACGATCACAATACTTTCTTTACACTATGTGTTCGGAAAGTAATAAAAAAAATTATGCTCTAAACATAGCAGTATATATCACCAAGATATAATTAAAAATTAGCTTTTATTAATTAGTAAACATATAATCAATTTGGCAATGTAGTCTACTTATATACGGAAATTTATTTTATTTTAAACACAAATAAGTGCAAAGAACGGTTAAAATAAAGTAAAATAAAAATATATTATCTTTATGTCCGATTTCTAATATAAAACACATAGGAGAAATTTTTTGTCTACCTTTCTTGTTAGTAAACGATTTGAAAGAAGGGAAGTTATACAATTCAACATTTGTGACAGCATATTTTTTGGTATATATTCTTTATATGTATAACTTTCGGAAGAATATTCTGGATTTTTGCAATTCTTTGTTTTTGTTGGAAAAAGTTCATTCTCACAGTGTTCTCGTGTCAATTTTATTACAATATAAAGAAGCATATTTATGTGTCTGTTTTTCCCTCTAGGCTCTAACTTTCATCCAATTATGCTAATCGCCACGTAATTAGGATATACAGTAAAACCTCCGAATAGCGGTCACCTCGGGACTGCGGAATTGGTCCGCTACACGGATATGTCCTGTATTAAGAGGTTAAAACGTACAGATATATAGGAGTTAGGAATTGAAAAAGTGTCCGCTAAATAGAGATGTCCGTTAGGAGGTTTCAATGTATTATTAATTTAAATAACATTGTTAATTGAATTAAATAGGTTGAAAATAATGATTTGTCAAACTTAAAATCCATTCAAGTTTATGAGTGATGTTTTTCGTGTATCTTTTTTAAATTAACTCGATCAGAAATACAAAGATCTAAGTCCCGTGTGATTTCTTTTAGAATGTAAAAAAAGCATATTTATGTATCAGTTTTTCCCTCTAGGCTTTCATTCAATTAGGGTAATCGCCACGTAATTACGATATACAGTAAAACCTCGGAATAGCGGACATCTCGGGATTGCGGAATTTGTTCGCTGTAGGGAGATGTCCGCTATTCAGAAGTAAAAAGATATGTAGATCTGTTTTTCTTCTAGGATCTAGCTTTCATCAATTAGGGTAATCGTCAGGTAATTAGGATATACAATAAAACCTTGGAATATTGGACGTCTCGGAACTGCGGAATTTACTATACGGAGATGCACGCTATACAGAGGTAAAAAGATACGCATTTCTCTGGATTGGAAAAGTGTCCGCTAATTAGAGATGTCCGTTATAGAGGTTTTACTGTATTATTAATTTAAATAACATTGTTAATTAAATTAAATATATTGAAAATAATGATTAGTCAAACTTAAAATACATTCAAGTTGATGAGTAATATTTTTCGTGGATGTTTTGTAAATTAAATCGATCAGAAATACACAGATCTAAAATTCAGTGAATTGTGCAATTTTTGGAGACACTGCGACGGTCAAAATGGACTGCGACAAGTTGTTTATCTGCCCTTAGGCGAACATTTAAGCCTATTCAGTCAAGTGTTGACAGTTTCCTTGTAATTAAACGCCTACGACTTTAATACGAACGACCTTTTATACACAGATCTCTTTCTCGATATGAAGAAATATATTAGCGGCCGGCTTCTGATTACTAATTGTGAGTGATGTGAACGTATTCCGTGATTGGAATCATCAATTAGATCGGTTCTACCTTTTTTTCCGAAAATAAAAAAGAGGCAAGAAAGTGTATTTATAAAAGATTACCATTAAAAAAGAATTTAGAAAAAAAAAAACCGGAATTTGAAAATAGTAATTAACGATAAAAGATTGGGTTTTAAAATGATTAGATAAAGATGAACATAAAATAAAATTGAAGATCATTGAGTTAAGTAAAAAATAGAAATGAATGCAGTTATAGACATTAATTGTGATGTTTGTAGAGATTACAAATACTCAATGAGATTAGGTCCTGATTAATGTTTTAAAATAGATTTTCATTTTTAAAGTGAAGCTTCTAATTTACAGATAAAATTTTACTTTAGATTAAAATCATTAGTTAAGTATTATCGTTAGAGCATTAATACTTTTAATTGTCAAAAAGAATGCTTGTTTAATATCTCTATATGTTCCCAAGAAAATGCAAGTTCATGCGGACATAATTTGATTTTACGATCGTCTAATAATTGAGACCAATGATCAATGGGGATTTGTACCGATATAATCACCATGTATCGTGGGTATAACATCGGATGATTCTTAAGACCTTTTCGAAACTGCAAGGATTGTGTCAGAGTAAACTAAGGTAATTTTTTTGTTTAATTTTTGCACCCATATACCCTGGCAAACTTGCAGATTTTGTCTTACACGATTTAATATGTTTTTCAATCTACATATGCATGGCTCGATCAAACTATAAGACCCAGGCCCTGGAATTCATTCGGAGGCTGCTTTTCTATACCGTCACATTAAAATGTAACATTTCTATGACTTAGAACACAGATTTGAATAAATAAATACACAGGTGTATGGACACTGTAAAAAAAAATCCTTGAAATAACGGAAAATGTGCTGCCAGCAAAATTAAAACTTTATTTTCTCTGTTTTTTTTTTTTTTTCCCACAGATCGTCCGTTTTGCTATTCCCCCGTTTTCAAGATGAAATTGTTCGGCTATTCAAGACGGGAATTTTCTGTTTTTAGAAATAAATGAGAGCAATAGCGCAATATTAAAAAGAAAATCTAAATAATATTTATACATACTAATGCATATTTACACGTAAAAGGCATTTGTATTGAATATTATCACAGCCGTTTTTTATAGCTTCCGCCTTCCACCAGATTAGAATCTCGGTAGTCGCCATTACACTGAAAAAAAAAATTGTTGATTTTACAGTATAATACCAGCATCCCAGCTGCCAATATTATACCGTAAAATTAACAGTAATAAACAGTAAAATAAGCAGTAATACGCTACTGCGCGTGCGCGGCAGCGTATTACTGCTTATTTTACTGTTTATTACTGTTAATTTTACGGTATAATACTGGCAGCTGGGGGTACCAGTATTATACCGTAAAATCAACAATTTTTTTTTTGCAGTGTAGAAGATTAATTCTCTGTTCCCTACACCAACTGGCCCCATTCAGCAGTTCGGTTATAGGCCAAAACAGAAATTACGAAAAGTTAACTGCAATGTTTCCGTTTTCACTCAATTGAGATGGAACATTTTCGTTTGTCAGTCTTGCGAGGAACATTTCCGTTTTTAACATTCAACGAGTAAGGATAAAAAGGAAATTTTCCGTTTATTCTGGAAAAATTTGCGATTTTCACTCAAAATAGAAAGTTTCCGTTAAAAGACAAAAATTTCACATGAAATCATCCGTATATATATATATATATATACTGAATTTTTTACGTTTTTTTTTACATTAAATGCACCAAATACAGTCGTTCAATTATACGTTCAAATTACTACATCAGTACAGGTTCAAAACGGATTTAAAATATGAGCTTCACAAAAATCGCATACCAAATTTGGGGTTTTCAGGGCTATAGTAGGCCATAAGAGTGAGAGAATGCGAGACTGGATATCGTCTGGATGGCTTAATTGGTAAAGCACTGTGTGCGCTATCCCAAGGGATCCGGGATCGAACCCCGGTCTGGACATTTTTTCACTCTAATGGTTGTACGCTGTGTAGTAAAGTGATAATTCACATCCTTTGTATTTCATTAATTTACAGCGTAATTTCAGCTCTGCTGAAAAATTAATTAGTGTAGTAATTATATTGTTGTTTATTATTAATAATATTTATTATATTATTAGTAATATTTGTATAGTATTGGTTTGGTTCCCCATTGTACATATTTACAAAAGTAGGGATGTATTCTAAATCGACTGTCTAAGTTTTTAGCGTTTTGTGAAATACTGCTGAGAGAAACCGTATTTAAGGTGCTGTTTTCCTTTCCTCATTTTAAAGGTTTAAAAGTGTAATATTGGAATAAGTTCACTGTATCAGATATGCTCATCTACATTGCACTTCTACATTAAAGTACTTTAATTTAAGATTAATCCCTTAAACCATAATAAAGTGTATTAGAGACAGGATAAGCTCTCTGGACACTGTAGAAAAGAGACTACCAGTTTTGGATGAATTCACTACGCTACAGGGAAAAGGCTTCTAATATGACATAGTTAATGAAGAAGATTCATTAATAATGGAAACATAAAGCACTTCTAGACACTTTTTACAACGAAATGAACTCGTCCCATTCCTTAGCACAACTTACAATAGATAGTGTCATCATTCAAGTAAATTAGCACTTCTCAACTCCATGTAGGCAGAAAATAACGATTCTCGCAAAGCTAGTAATTCATAATGTATTATTTCCGACGGATAATATGATGTATTAGATAACGACGTGAAAATTACTTGCAATTTAGCGAAAACAACGGACAATTTAGCTCCAAGTTTTGTCTACGTGGAGTTGAGTAGACAAGCATCAAAACAGTTTGTTGATAAAAATGCCTATTATCTATATTATAATTGGCTGTGTATGCGCAATTTTTCTCATCGACGATGGCACACGTTGCTCTTATTTAAATCATTCTGCAACGAGTTAATTTTTTTATTTTCTTTCAAGTATCGCAATCTCAAAATTATTTTTTTCTTCTGAAACACTCTCATTTATTTACCACACACACTAAACCTTAGTAGGCGTAATTTATTCATTAGTATTAAGTATAAGAAAATGCACAAATTGTTTTTGGAACCAACCGCTTTAATAAAAGCCATCTTAATTCATGGCCGTAAAATAAGTAATACACTTAAAAGATACTGCTTCCTCAATTGTCCAAGACAAATTGTTCTTGGAACAATTACGTTTGAGTCGATGATGAATGCGATTAAGTCGTCATACCACAGATTGAAAATAATCGAATCTCTTATTTATCGACTTCTAGAATTGTAACTGCCCATTTTAATGGCTATCTATTGCATTTCATTCGATACATTTGTCATTGAAAAAGAGCATCACATTCTTTTTCTTTTTTGCATCTCGAGGCGATGGAAATTAACTTCATTATCAGAGCAACCTCGTGATTTTCAACAAATCATTACTACTTATTGTCAAGCGTTTCCTGTGTTCTCATAATCGATGTTTTTTGAAGACGAGGTCGGCATGATATTGGTTTTAATTTTGCTTTTATCGATATGTTACTAAAGGGCACGGTTACCGTTAAAAGGATAGGTTCACAGAAGTTGGTAGTATAGAGTTGGGAAGTAGGCTGATATTACTTTTATAACAGATGAATGCCATAATTAAAAAAATAGAATTTTGAGACAAATTATAAATTGATTAATGATTGAGCTTGAATATATGTGCATGTTTGAATATTACTTAATCTACAGCTTTATTCAACAACACCTCATTTAAGCATATACTATTTTGTATGTATAATCACATTTTCGAAGTTAACTTTAATTTATTTAGTTATGTATTATTTAAAAAGAATGTGAGATTCAAAACTTTTCACGATTTAACAACAAACAATTAGCAGTATTACTCAAACATGCAAGTAAATATTAAAAAAAATGCCCAACAAATCGATTGATAAAAAAATAATATTTTAATGTACGAGGGGCAGTCGGAAAATGAGTTTCCCCTGGCGACTGTGGACAGAGGTGTGTATGAAAGACAAAAAATGTAATGAGACATTAAAGATAAAACATAACTTTATTTTTCCACATTATTATCAAGTACATTGAGACATTTGTCATACCGCTTTATAATCTTCAAAAAGCCCTCCAGGAAAAAACCAGGGCTTTGCATACGGACGAAGCGTTGAACGGCTATGAGCGAAAGACGACACAGCAGGATCTGCTTGATCGCGGTCTACCTCTACCTAATGGTGTATCGGTGTCTTGCACGTTCGCGTTCACCTGCTGTGTCGTCTTTCGCCCATAGCCGTTCAACGCTTTGTCCGTATGCAAAGCCCTGGTTTTTTCCTGGAGGGCTTTTTGAAGCTTATAAAGTAGTATGACAAATGTCTCAATGTACTTGGTACTTATGTGGAAAAATAAAGTTATGTTTTATCTTTAATGTCTCATTACATTTTTTGTCTTTCATACACACTCTGTCCACAGTTGCCAGGGGAAACTTATTTTTGACTGCCCCTCGTAATTCACCGATTGATGTAAAATTTTTTATGTTTTGTAATTTTTCCAAACCTAATTTTTACTTTATGTTTTTTAGAATTATATACATAAAAAAAACAATTTTCAATAAAGTTACTTTCAATTTTTCTTGTAATGCATTTACAATAACGGAGCTACATTGAAACTTTTGAAATATCTATAAAATTATTTTCGTAGTGATAGATTAACTTTATCATTAAAATAAATTTTTAAAATGTGGTTTGATTCACAAAATACAAGCTGTCGTAATGTGGTGCAAAACTTTTACACTAAGACATGCGTATCAATTATACATCAATATACAACAATCAGTATATGTATTTATTTTTCAGTATCCATATTTTCTGCTTATCTCTTATTATATCGTAGCAAAAGTTTTGAACTTGACAGTGTAAACCAATATTTAACAACAGAAAGATTAACTTTTTAAAATGGAACAATGTAGTTAGCAGGATGGAATACCTAGTTGCATACCAACTGAACTTCCAGGTAATCGACTTGCGAGGCAAAAGGGAGCTGTGAGAAATTAAAAAAGTTAAAAACTAAATAAAAATATTTAAAAATATAATAATAAAATAGGAGTTTAACAATAAAAAGAAACAAAGTAAATAATAAAAAAAAATTCACTAGATCCAAGAAGATGACAGACGAAGCCTACCAATGGTCAAACCCATCTCAGAAAAAAAAAGAAAGACCCCTTACAGAGACCATACATTTAGTTTAAAAGTTACAAAATATTAAACTTTAAATCCAATGAGCAGATTAAAGAAGTTTTTTTAAAAAAATAAATACAAAGACAAAAGACAAGAAAAATTATGTTTAATTCGAGAGAGGTGTTTATTTTTAATTATTTTTGCTGTTAATAAATATTGGTTTATATTTATTTTTTGAACAATAGTGTATCAATTAAGTAATTAGTAGCTTAAGATTAACTATATTAAGTACATACGCATATATTTATCCTGAACACAGAATTTAACATAACTACTCATGTGTATGCAATCACATGTGTTTAGTTTCCCGCTTCATTTCAATAATTGGTAACTTTTTTTTTTATATAAAATATTAAACCTACATCTTAATTCGATCTATTAAAAGAAATTCTTGTGTAGAATAAAGAGTTTTTATTTTTCTAACAATGCTCTAATGCGATTAATACTTTTTATTGTACTTCGCTTTATATTATTTTATTCCATGAAAAATTTATTCTACGAACTTCCGCTGATATTTCCAGATAATTAAGTACCCGTATTCCAGAGGCCAAAGGTTGTGAAAGGTGGGGAATTGTCAGTTATGATGTAGGAATCATGGTTGAGAAATATCGAGAGCAGAAATGATACGAGAATTGTCAGTCTCCGTTTGGGGACTATCGCTTTTATTCCAGAAATGAGACACCTTACCGACAAGAATCAGCTTGCGTTACAATGTAGGAACTTGAAACTGACAACTTAGATGTAAAAATGATAGCAGTAGAATTGTTTGACATCAGATGTTTTAACGTTAGACGTGTTAGTCTAAAAGCTTTTGCCACAATAATAAATATGTAAACAGTAGTTTAAGAATAAATACCATAAATGCATCAGCAGCATATTTTTACATGTCCTATTACAAAAAGAATTCGACGTAATAGTATTGATGCGGACATGATTGTATGTTTTTCGTCTCAACTTTTAACAATTTATACCTGTATAAATCTAAAATATTAAAAGTTAAATTGTGAGACAAATGATTTAAAAATATACCTGCATCTGAATTTGGACTCTTAAAAATTAATTCTTGTCTAAAATTTCAAATAAAACATGTAATATCTTTAAAAAAGCTTCTAATATGATTGATTTATTGTACTTTACTTTATATTCTTTATTCTTAAAAAAATGTATTTTATAATCTCTCTCTGCGCTTTCAGATAATTCAATAGCCGTATTCGAGGTCGAAAGTTCTTAAAGGTGGGGGAATTGTCAGCTATGATATAGAATTCATAGTTGAAAATATAGAGAACAGAAATGATAGGTGAATTGTCAGTCGCCGTTTGGGGCTATCGCCTTATTCATGTAGATATAAAAATTACAGCAGCAGAAATGTTTGACATCAAATGTTTTAAGTGTGACGTGTTAGTCTAAAAATGTGTGCCACAATAATAAATATGTAAATAGTAGTTTAAGAATAATACCTTAAGTTCATCAGCAGCATCTTTTTACATGTCTTGTGTACACATTACAAAAAGTATCCCACGTAATAGTCACACGGATATGATGGGTATGTTTTTCGTCTCCACTTTTTTAAGAATTGATACCTTTATAAATCTAATATTAAAAGTTACAGTGAGAAACAAAATATTTTAAAATATACCTGCATCTGAATTCGACTCTTAAAGATTAATTCTTGTCTAAAATTTAAATAAAAAAATGTAATATCGTAAAAAAAAAAAAAAAAAAAAAAAAAAAAAAATCCTTTTAATGCTATTGTTTTATTGTACATCATTTTATATTCTTTCATTTTACAAAAAATGCATTTACAATCTCCCTCTGCGCTTCCAGATAATTCAGTAGCCGTATATTCTAGAGGTCAAAATTTTTTAAAGGTGGGGGGTTGTCAGTTATGATATAGAATTCACAGTTGAGAAATATAGAGAACAGAAATGACACGTGAATTGTCAGTCTCCGTTTGGGGCTATCGCTTTTATTCGAGAAATAAAACACCTTATCGACAAGAATCATCTCCCGTTCGATGTAGCAACTTAAAAGTGACAACTTGAATGTAAAATGACAGCAAAAGAAACGGCTGGATATCAGATGTGTTAAGTGACTCGTGTATTTCGAACAAAAAAACGAGAAGAAAAGGTCACAGAATGTGATATCATCAGAATATCATACCTAGATCTCGTAAGATTATTAACTGGGTGCATTTGACAAAAATGTCCAATGTCAAAGGATGGAAATAAAATAATACATGTATCTAACATGTATCTTATACGTTATAACATTAACAAGTTCATTGACGAATGAATATTATTATGTTACTATGATTAATGATGTTTGTATCCATTTTTTTAAAACTTACCAAAGTCTATGTAATTAATAGTTTAAGAATACTAACTTTAAGTGCATAAGCAACATCTAATATACGCGTGTAATCATATATCTATATCTATTTCTCTCTATTTTAATATATAGGGTAATTTATAATCTAAAATTTCAAAATCTAAAATATGAAATAAAATATTTTAAAATACATTTACTAGTCTTGTATAGAATAAAAAAAGTGCAATCTATTTAAAAAGTTTTAAATCCATTAAAATTTTATTGTACATCACTTGATATAATTTTATTCTGGGAAGATATCTTTTGCAAATTACCACTGCGTTTTTAGTTAGTCCTGTTCTGAAAGCATAATTCACAGGTAGCCGTATTGTAGAAGCCGGAAGATCTAGTACCTCTATTCTAGAGGTCGAAAGTTTTTACAGGTTCACAGCTAAAAATTTGCAGCAAACAATCTACTCATTAAATCGATTTTGTAAATAACGGTAAGTTGACCATATTAAGAAGCGTTTTCAGTGATCAGAATCGATTAAAATAGGACAAAGTAACGGTTATCCATAAAAACGGCCGAATCACTGGACAGTTTGCTGTAAATTTTTAACAGATGGGGAATCAATCGTCAGTTATGATATAGAATTCATAGTTGAAAAATGTAGAGAAAAGAAATGACACGGAAATTGTCACTTCCCGTTTGGGGCGATCGCTTTATTTGGAAAATTAGACACCTTATTTACACGAATCATCTATCATTCCAATGTAGCAGTCTTAAAAATGACAGCAGCAGAAATGGCTGGCTATCAGACATTTTAAATGACCCGTGTATTTTGAATAAGAAAGGGTCCTATGATATGATATCATCAGCGCATCATATTTGAATGCCATGATCTTAATAAATGGGTGCATTTGACAAAAATTTCTGGTGTAAAATAATGGTATTAGAATAAGACATGAATCTAATACTTTATAACATTAATAAGTTCAACGTCGAAAGTATATTATTATTATTACTCATGTTTGCATCCATTTTTTTAACTCATTCTTCAAACTTTTGACAAAGTCTAATAATTATGTTTTAAAATCATTCATTTTGAGTGTATTCCGGTATTGGAGAGTTGAGCATACTTAACTTAATTTTCTAATTAAAATAAAGTTTACGTTGCTTACATGTGTTAGGCTAGTTGGTAAATGTCCGTCTGCCTTATAAATGCCACATTTCTGTAAGCAATTAGTGACGTATTTAATCTAATGATAGGATATAAGAAATTTACATTTCAGATCTCCTAATAAAGTTATTTTTACATGTCATTTCCCGGATGCGTACAGTTTTACCACAATTTTTAACAGAATGTTTTTCCGTTTTCAATAGCAGAAAAATATTAAAAATTCTGAAATTAAATGAGGGCCGTGGTTTAAAGTCCGTGATTTAAATATTAAGCATAAATTTTCTAATCAGAAATAGGGGTGAAAGATTCCTTATAAATTCCAAGGAGTGAACGCACCTTGATTTAATTTTAAATAGAGGGTGCTCAACGAGTTTGTAATTAACAGGGACATTAACTCTGCTGTGAGACGCTGCGGGGCGCTGTAAGCGATGTCATTCAGAGAACCTAAAACATAGCGGATAGCCAATTTACTATACCTTAGAAAACCCGTTCTTGACTATAGCTGCGGTCGTTCTGAAGTCAAACGGAAGTAGGTAGGACTTTAGTCGACACCCTATATATATATATATATATATATATATATATATATATACCGGGTGGTTATAAAATAAGTATCCCTATTTGGAGCTGTCTGTAGCTTGAAGGAATAACCCGAATGAAACCAAAATTTGTACACATACTATTTGAGAAGGGGGAAGAAGAATGGAACAATAAAAAAAAATAATTCCAATAATCGCCGACAGATGGCGCTTTTGTGTGTAAAATGTAATGTGCAATAATAGTAACCGAACACGTTACAGGGCCTGTTGGCCGTAACTCCTCAAAACAAAAGGACCAAGAATGAAACTTGCAGTAAAGCCACACCACACAGTGATTTTTGGAGAGTGGAGGGTTATTTCGTGAATAACAGTTCGTGGCTCCAAAGCCCATATTCTGCAGTTCTGCGTATTGACTGTCCCATTCATATGAAAATGGGCTCCATCTCCCAATAAAATCTTCCATGGGAAGGCATCATCCACCTCCATTCGTGCTAAAAACGTTAAAACAAAATCCAGTCTCTGGTGCGCGTCGCCTGGTAACAATCGTTGATGGCAACTAATTTTAAACGGATAACATTGGATTACCTTTCTTAGGACTTTTCGAACAATAGCATATGGAATATCCAAATTTCGGGCAACTCCACGTGCACTAGGACCGGCTTCCGGAATCCCTAATGACTCCACAATCGCAGTGGCAATTTCTTCTTGCATGAAGAGAGGTACTGGTTACCCCTCTCTTCCACATTTTAAAGTAAACGATCCAGTCTCCTCGAATTTTTTTACCATTCTTCTCACTGCACACGGTTTCAAAGGACCTTTCCCTTTACGCATTCCTTTCACACGCCTAAATTCACGTAAAGCAGCTGCACTGTTTGAGCTGCTCACGTAGAATTGTTTTTAAATTATAGCGCTATCTGGTAAACTGAGAGCCATGTCGTACAACATTAATGGCAGAAAAGACCGCGTTTTGAGTTTACTAACGATTACAACGGCGTTTGCACCGATAGGACCAGTAGCGCCATCTGTTGCCGATTATTGTAACTATTTTTTTTTATTCTTCCATTCTTCTTCCCCCTTCTCGAATAGTATGTGTACAAATTTTGGTTTCATTCGGGTTATTCCTTCAAGCTACAGACAGCTCCAAATAGGGATACTTATTTTATAACCACCCTGTATATATATATATAGATATATAGATATATATATATATATATAATTATAATATCTATGAATTTCAAAATACATATCAAGTTCTAATATCATTCTACTTTAATCTACAAAGAGATAAATAATGATATTGTGTAAACAGAATACCACATATCTAATAATTATACTCGTTAAAAAATAGTTTTTTTTTTAATAAAAAAATTTAAGTGTTAGGCTTGTTTAAAAATTTATATACCTCTTGGAAGAGTAACTTTTCTTTTCCTTTTTGAGTACAAAAAGAATAAATATTAGTTTGTCTTTAAGTCTTACACAATATTTTAAAAAATACATATTTTTTTTAAATTATTATTGGAGAATCATATTTTCAAAGTTTTAACAATAGAATACAAGAAAAATTAATTTTTTTTTGCTTTAAAATACCAATCTTTATTTTTAGAATAAGATACTAATAAGAAATTGCAATAAATGTAAAATACCATACACTAAATGTCAAACACGCACAAGCACAATAAACGTCAAGCAAGTGCGATAAAAGTCAAAGATAATTTTATGGCATGTATCTTTATTTACATGCATAATTTATGGGAGATGCAATAAAAAGGTGCGTACACATATTGGAATTTCAGAGGTGTCTGATACTACTATTTTTTATTAGACTAGGGGGGGGCGGCCCCCTGCTCGCTACGCTCACCAACCCCCCGCGTAATCGCGCCCTAGCCAACCCCAGACGTAATTGTTTCGCGTTTCCATTCTGGATCGCCTCGCGATCCCTTATTTTCTATGCATTCAATTTTTAGATTCCACTTCGTAATTGTTGTTGTAATTTAAATGAAACCTAAATTTATTATAAAAATCAGCTTCATCCATCACCAAGCAATTCCAGCCTATCACCTATATTATTTGTGAAAGAAAAAGATAAAAAAATTGAAATAAAACAAATTTATTTCCAAAATAAATTTCAAATATTTTTCTTTATGATTAGATTTCAATATCTTGAATAGTACTGGATTTGTACAATACTTTGTTGTAAACAATGTTCTCCAAGTTCTGACAGTTCTTAATAGACCGGGAGGCGGCAGCACAGACAATCACCTCATCGAGTTCACGGCTGAAATTTCAGAATTAGTTAAAACTTGATTCGCATATTAAAACGCAATCGGTCTGCCAAGTCATATCTTGGTGGAAAACACCCGAAAACCCGATTTTAGCAGTTGGCTCGTAGGTTTACCATTGTGTGTTCCTGCTCCCAGTCCTCCATGTTTTCATACCTTTGGGTGCAGGAAAACACAATGGTAAACTTACGAGTCAACCGCTAAAATTGGGTTTTAAGGTGTTTTCCACCAAGATATGACTTGGCAGACTGATTGCGTTTTAATATGCGAATCGAGTTTTAACTAATTCTGAAATTTCAGCCGTGAACTCAATGGGGTGATTGTCTGTGCTGCCGCCCCCCGGTCTATAATGAAAATCTTCATATTTTTAGCTGATACACATCTTGACAATGCATCATACAACTTTTATTACATTCCTAGAATACTTCCTTGTAAACAATGTTCGATTTAGTATAGGGGGCAAGTCTCGTGAAAATCTTCCCAGTCGTTTACGATATCATTCATAATCGGGAAATTACTCGTTTAATATATATGAATAATCGGGAAAATTCCTTGCTCGTTTAATATATATGAATTAGGCGACAGTAATTTGGTCGACAGGATAACTAACAAGTACCAATTGTATATATAGTGTTACGAATATTGTAAATAGTTAGTGTTTGTGCTTAAAAATAATGTAAATAGTTCAATTAAGCTCTATTCATAAGCTAATATTAATTTTTGTTGCATTGCAATATCTCAATTTGTTGATTTTTTGCAAGCGAGTAAACGCTATTGGATTTCAATGGGAGTCTATAGAAATTTGGCGAAATACTGGAAATAGCGCCAAGTTGGCGCCACTTTTGGCAGCTAATTTTGGCCGCCAAATTTGGCGATATATCGCCACGTTTGCGCCAAACTTGGTGACAGACCCGGGTCCCTTCCCCTTGGTAACCCCCCTAATAGCGCCCATCCTATCTAAATTATCTAATTTCATGTTAATTCCCCCTAAGAAAAGTCAGAAAGCTCTGACCAATCAGATACGTTTCGCGGTATCTACGCAGATTTCCATTGATCCATTTCCAAACCATTACTTTTTTTTTATATATAGAAGGAAAACTTCTATTAAAATTTCAATCGCAGAAATCGTGTCACCATATTTATTTAAACCTAGAATTTGTAAAAATTTTCTTCAATTAAATAACGCAAAAAGTTCTGTTAAAATAATGTGGTAGAACTGTACGCAATCTGCAATAAATAAATAATAAATAATATATATAGCAATAATAAATAATAATAATATATAATAAATAATATACATAGCAATAATAAATTATAATAATATATAATAAATAATATATATAGCAATAATAAATAATAATAATAATATATAATAAATAATAAGCATAGCAATAATAAATAATAAATAACAAATATAAATATACCAATAAGATATAAATATAAATAAAATATAAATGTAACAATAATAAATAAATAATAATAATAATAATATATAATAAATAATATATATTGCAATAATAAATAATAATAAGATATAATAAATAATATGCATAGCAATAATAAATAATAAATAATAAATATAAATATAACAATAAGATAAATATAAATAAAATATAAATGTAACAATAATAAATAATAAATCTATAATATAATATAATAAATAATAAATATAAATATAACAATAAGATAAATATAAATAAAATATAAATGTAACAATAATAAATAATAAATCTATAATATAATATAATATAATATATAATAAATATAAATATAACAATAAGATAAATATAAATAAAATATAAATGTAACAATAATAAATAATAAATCTATAATATAATATAATAAATAATAAATAATAAATAAATTTAATGTTAATTATGTAAAAATTTTAATTTAATTATATATTTTTATTTTATTTTAATTATATTTATTTTTATATAGTCATCCAAATTAAAAAATCGAATTTAATTTACTTTATTAATTTTAAAATAATATTTTTTTTTACTTTTAGAAATACATTTTTAAGAACTTATAAGAAGCCTTTAAAAAATATTGTTAAAACGTATAGAAATCAGCAATAAGTTGTAACATTTTGAAAAATATCCATTTGATAGTAATTCTTTTTTATTCTTTTCGTTGCCTTACATTATTTTAGTTAAGAAAATATTTCTTCTGCGAACTCCTGCTGCGTTTTTTTCCCAAAGAATTCAACAACTGCATTCAAGATTCCAATACCTTTCAAAAGAAGGGACTGTCAAATGTGATATAAAAATCATAGAATTCGTTGAGAAATACAGAAGGAACTAGATGAACAGCAATAACGCGAGAACTACCTATTTTCGCTTCAAATAGTTGCTGCTGTTCTCGAGAATTGTAACACCTTATCGACAAAAATCATCTTCATCCCGATGCAGCAATTTAAAATTGATATCCCAAATATGAAATGACAGCAACAGAAAAAGCAAGTTATCATTCGTGTTAAGTGACTTGTGACTTTGTATTAAAAAAAAGGAGGGGGGGGGGGAGCAGAGGACATATAATGTGATATCACTGAATTTGACTCTCATAGAATTATTCAATGGGTGCATTTGACAAAAATACTTACCGATGATACGGTGTGAAGACGGTGTGAAGTGATGGTAATAGAACATGACATGGATTTGTGCTGAAACATTGTAGCAGTGTCAAATTGAATGTAGATTATGATTAAATATATATATATATATATATATATATATATTAATAACACTATGAAGTGTCTGTAGTATTGGATTTAGACATATGCACTCTTGTATGCATGGCATATTACTTTTAAACGATCAATAAAGCATCTTACTTTCTGCATATCTAATAATATAAGGAAGTAACGTTATTTGTGTTTGTTTGTAAGACGAAATTGCTATCAAATTATGGTGACCATACAACCCCCCCCCCCATCCCCAAGGGGTGTAGGAGCCAAAAACATTCTAAAATTTTGATTTATGTGATAATGTTAGAGCTGGAAATTTGAAATAGTGGTTACTTTTAAGATATAAATGCTCGCTAAAAAGGATGAAATGAACGGAAAACATTCTAAGAAAGTTCGAGGTTACGATTTATTTGGAACTTTTAGGGCTAGAAACTTGAAATTTGACGTGGTTGTTATACTTTTAAGACATTTAAATGCAACACAGCAGTTGCTACGCAGCTAGTAGTATTATATAAAGCCTTAATGAAAAAAAAAAAAAAGAAAAAGAAATACTTGTAACAGAACAATTTCTAAAAAATTCGTAAAAGAAAAGGGTGCAGGAAAAAACGTTCCAACCTGTTCATTAATCTATTTCTGATTTATAGATTTGCTGGAAAGCGTGGGACATTACAAGTGTATGCGAGGCGCACAAACAGTTTCGACGCCTTTTTATAATAACAAAAAATGTTTTATTTTTGCTCCAAAGAGTTAAAAAAGATAGTTTGGAATACAACTAATTGTAAAATAAAAACATCTACAGTAATATATTTTATTTATATTGAAAAAAAAAAAACCTTCCCCCAAAATACTTAGATGAAAAAGCCAGAGAACAGTAGAATGTAGAAAACCCTCTTAAGTGAATCAAAATAGAAACAATAAACATTTCTTAATCAATCCCTTAAGTCTGTTCTCAAGTCCAAAAGAGCTACTTTCTGACACATTTTTGAATTCATTTTTGTTCAGAAACGCATGAAATTCGCAGGTGTTCTTATTCAGAAACTATGTAATTGAAAGACGTTTTCCATATTTTGTTAAAGGCAGATCTTTCAGAAAATACTGTTCAAGTTGACGCTTTGAACCGAATTCCCGATCCGGAAGAGCGAGGAAAGGGAAAACCGTGTCGCAACGTGACACCAATCGCTTATATCTGGGTAACTAGTTTATTAATCAAAAAATGGAAATCTCATTTCGATTCCAAATCGCTTCAATAGTGAGGCTTGCCAATTTTATTCCTTTGCGTTTAAAAAAGAGTCAATAAGTTTCGCGTTGTTGAGCAAGTCATTTAAGAGCCACCTTAAATATTTCGTAACTCCTTTTTGTAGACAAGTACCGTGCGTTAATGACTGAAGCGTGCCCACTGAAAATATGAGTATTTTGAAGCATCCATAAAATTGCTTTTCATACTACGGTGAGTTAATACTTAATTAGCTTAATATGGAAAACACCGGATCTTTTGAAAGTTGTTGAAAAACGTCACTTAATTTTGTAGTAGGCCTTTTTTACCCCACGTCCGTTTACAGTTTTTCGGGCTAGTAAGAAGAAAAAAATAGAAACACTTAAAAACAAAGTAATTGAAAGAACCATTCGTGACTTTGACGCTAAAGCCGATTAATTCAGGGCAATAAATAAAATACTCTTTATTCACTTTATTCAATTCAGAAAATAGATTGATAACTGAGACACTCTAAAGCGATGGAATTCCAAAATAGTCGTTAACAATTCTTTAGAGCTTGTAATAATCTTTTTTCAAAAATTTCTTCTCATGAATTTACGAAAGGAGCAATTGTAAACAATTTATTTAGAGCACTTAATGAAGTGATAATTTCTTACATATGATGGTAAAAATAGCTATTTGATCCAATCTGTTACAATGTAATTACACTAATTTTGCAACAAACTTGTCATCTATTCTTAAATGAATTCAACAATCGAGGATGTTTTCAATTTAGCCTGTTATATAGGGTATTTAGTTGAATATTATCATAAAAAATTTCAAACTTTCTGATAACATTGCTGTCCCTTTATTTTACTTGGAAAAGATTCTTAGTCTTTATAATGTTACTTGAATATGCGTGCTTCAGAAACTGAAGAGATAAATGAAACACTCTGAAATGGTGAAATTTTAAAATAGACGTTAAGTTCTTCAAATCTTGAAGACCTTTCAGAGTTCTTCTTCCTTGGTTCTTTTATTTTTTGTTGATTTTACAAAAAGAACAAATTATAAACAATTTATTTAAAGTACTTAATAACGTATCTAGATAGTACTCTCATTTAGTACCCTCAGTCAACTAGATAGTTGTTTTCAGTCCAAGATACTCAATTAATGAAGTGAAAGAATTTGAAACTTATAATTTATAACGTATTATGCTTGTTTTTTAGCAGAATTTTAACTATAAATATTAATTGAATGGGTAGGGAATTTATTTTGACGTATTACAGTCTCAGTTTTTTGAAAAAATAATACTATTTAGTATTTTTTTAAACTACGCGACATTTAAATTTTTTCAAAACTTTTATTTTTAGCAATCGCATTCTAAAAAACCGAAAGTAAAATTTGTTGCTAGCAGCTAATGATTTATAATATATAACTTTTTTAATTACTTGAATTTAATTTAACATTTCCATACATTATTTGATTATTAAACCATGGATTTTTAGAAGAATGTTTTCTTTCTTTCTATTTTTTATTATTTTTTCTACTTTTACGGAAAATAATTGCATATTTTTCTTAGTAGACATATAAATGTATTCTTGATAACGGTCATACAAAATAGAGCAAAAATTGTCGATCACTTCAATTTATTTAATCGATAATAATTACCTGCATTTTTTTTTAATTTAAATATTTCTAATACAAATATTTTTTATTTATATTATATTTTTAATACAATTTTGTATATGTAAAAATATTGTTGACTGTTAAACTTTACTTAATTAAAAAAAATACAAATTATATACTAATTTCTTTTCCTGAAATTATGACAGTAATTTAAACGAATTACAGCCAAAAGTAATGCAGAAATCATTCTTTTGGAAACGGGATTCGAACCCACTTTCTTTGCAGAGAGTCAGAGCTTAAACTAATACCTTAGAGCCTTAGACCTTTCAGCTACGTTGACCGCGTTCAAATGTACCTTAAAACTGAACAGGTTTTCAATTTAATCTCACACATGCGCAAAAACATCGAATTTTCGCTGAAAAATTTACCTTTTTCATTTTAATATAATGATATTTTGTTGGATATTTATTTTATTCTTACACAGAATTCTAAAATATATATTTGGTCCATCTATGATGATGTAATTATGTTACTTCGTAATAAATTTGTCGCCTTCTAAACTTTTTCAACGCCTTCAAAAAAGATAGAGGATGTTCTTAACATAATCTTATGGAGGATCATAAGACTGCTTCAGAAAATATATAAATAAATGCGACACTCCAAAGAGCTAAATTTTATAATAAACGCTAGTAATTCTTAAAAGCTTAAAGCCTTGTTTTATTCAAAAAATTCTTTTTTCTTTTCTTTTTTTTTATGATTTTATAAAACAAGTAATTTATAAAAATTAGAGCTCTTCATGAAGAGATAATTTATCCGATTATTATCTGATTCTTCCACAAAACTGTAAAATAGTTGTTTGATCAAATCTATAACTATATAGTTATGTTAACTGCGTAATAAGCGCATCAGACATTTTTAAACGAATTAAAAAAAGGATGAAGTTCTCATCTTCAGCTTGTTTCTAAGCAGAGACTTTGACAGCGTATTTATTATCAATGAGAAATTTAAACATTCTAATATAAGTAAAATAAGTTTTCATTTTTCTTTTCATCTTGTTTTTATGATTTGCTTTCCTTTATTTTCATTTTCTTTCTTTCTCTTCATTTTCCATTCCTTTCTTTTCTTTTCGTATTCTTTTCTTTTTACCTTTTAGGTAGCTTTCAATACAAAAAAGTATAAAGCTACCTATTGCAGCCGTTCGGAGGAAAGCAGTTCCGGAAAATTTTGATATATTTTCACCGATCATGACCCCCAGACCCCAAAACCACCCTCCGTTCAAATGTTGATTTATATATATATATATATATATATATATCTCCATATATATATATATCTGACCTATGTCATACGATAACGCTCGTATTTATAAATCAATTTTGATGAAACTAATTGTGTGTATTAAGGTCACCAATGTCTCGACCGAGTTCGTTGGCCAGCTTGGTCCGCCATTTTGTTTCAAGATGGCGGCCATTTAAAAATTTAAAACTAAAATAAATATACATAAAAGTTAAAAATTCAAATTTATTTTTTAATTAAGTGTTAGGCCTTGATACGAGGATTCCAGAGCATTTTTTGATTTACCTCTATCTTTTTTTTTTTTTGAGACCGGCGACCAGGCCCCTACCTGCCAGGTTTCCCTAGCTTAAACGGGTTTAGTGCCTGGTACCGGGGCGCGTAGCGCCACTGAAGAGATGCCGCGTAGCGGCTGGCCGTTGCTGACAGGACGGCTATGTGGAGGACTTAGTTTTGTTTCCATTTTGTTTTGCTGCTAATTGATGTTATTCTTTTTATATGGACCTGTCATCGTTATGCGAGTTGGTCTCGTAATTTAGAGCCTTGATCAGGTGACGAGACCTTCACCTGATTAGGCACCCCCAGAGGTATTATTCACAGGGAACTTGGAGGACTTTACACCCACGACGGATTTTACATGCACCAGGCGCCATTAGCGTACATGATAAAAAAAAAAAAAAAAAAAAAAAAAAAAAAAAAAAAAAACCTGTAAGGGAAGGGGGTTAATACATGTTTATTTAACTTTACATAAAAAATAGAAGAAATGATTACTTTTACCTGTGTTGGATTGTTTTTTTCCCTTACTTTTTCTACCGTACTTTCCAGTTACCTGTTGTTTTTCTTTTGCTGCTTGATTTTTGTTGCACATTTAGGTTTATCTCGTTGCTTTTTGGTTTCTCATGTGATGCAGTTGTTTCTCTTTTGTTGCATTTATTTTGGTTTCTCAGATTTACCTCTATCTTAAAAAATGGCTGAGATAGAGCAGTTTGAAATTCTAGGGTGGCTGAGATTTTGAAACAAGACAGCACATTACAAAAAATTTCATTGTTGTAATAATTTTCCCAATCATACGCATAAAACTATATATTCATATCCGTTAGCGCCAAATTCTCGCCAAACTTGGCGACATTTGGCGAAATATCGCCAAATTTGGCGACCAAAATAAGTCTTCATAAATGAAGCCAATTTGGCTATTGCTCCATAATTTGGCGAATTTCTTATTCAAATTCAGTATTAACGAATCTTTTGTAAACATTTTCTTTGCATTTTAACTTGCTTTTTTCGTGTAACATTAGCTAAAATTTTAAAACGAAGATATAGGAAAGCTACCTTTTCCTCCCGGTACAGGCCGGAAGGACTTTTTCTATTCTATTCTATTCATTCATTTCATTTCTTTTCTTTTCTTATTCTTTTCTTTTTACCGTTTTCTATTTTATTTTATTCTATTCTAATCATTTCACTCCATTTCTTTTCTCTTTTTTTTCTTTCTTTCTTTTCTTTTCTTTTCTCCTTTTTTTAATTCAACCTCAAGTCTTATCGAAACTGCTAGTAGATCGTAATATTACTTGAATGCATGCGAGTCCATTTTATATACAATATCACGGCGAATTTAATTGAAAAATAAATTTTATGAGTTCTGTCCCTTTACAAATAAATGCGCAATATGTGAAAAAGTTTCGGAGCAATTAGGAAAAGGATTTATTTGCTAACAGATAGTGTTTGTATCTGACAAATAAATTTTACTGTATTACTGAACATTAGAAAATTAACGTGAAATTCGTATTATTGATTCTTATTCTTATAATATTACTGTGCACACTTTTAGGTAGCTTTCAATACAAAAAAGTATAAAGCTACCTATTGCAGCCGTTCGGAGGAAAGCAATTCCGGAAAATTTTGATATATTTTCACCGATCATGACCCCCAGACCCCAAAACCACCCTCCGTCCAAATGTTGATTTATATATATATATATATATATATCTCCATATATATATATATCTGACCTATGTCATACGATAACGCACGTATTTATAAATCGATTTTGATGAAACTAATTGTGTGTATTAAGGTCACTAATGTCTCGATCGAGTTCGTTGGCCAGCTTGGTCCGCCATTTTGTTTCAAGATGGCGGCCATTTAAAAATTTAAAACTAAAATAAATATACAAAAAAGTTAAAAATTCAAATTTATTTTTTAATTACCTGTTAGGCCTTGATACAAGGATTCCAGAGCATCTTTTGGTTTACCTCTATCTTAAAAAATGGCTGAGATAGAGCAGTTTGAAATTCTAGGGGGGCTGACATTTTGAAACAAAACAGCACATTAACGCGATTACTCGCAAATTATTTTCTTTCATTGTTGTAATAATTTTCCCAATCATACGCATAAAACTATATATTCATATCCATTAGCGCCAAATTCTCGCCAAAATTGGCGACATTTGGCGAAATATCGCCAAATTTGGCGACCAAAATAAGTCTTCATAAATGAAGCCAATTTGGCTATTGCTCAATAATTTGGCGAATTTCTTATTCAAATTCAGTATTAACGAATATTTTGTAAACGTTTCTTTGCATTTTAACTTGCTGTTTTCATGTAACATTAGCTAAAATTTTGAAACGAAGATATAGGAAAGCTACCTTTTCCTCCCGGTACAGGCCGGAAGGACTTTTATTTTTATAGCGCTAAAAATTTCAGAAAATGTGAAAACAAAATAAGCAGTAAATAATTGATCTTATTTTTCACTTTAAAATTATGTACAGCTAACGTGTCGGAGTTTTTTTTTTTTTTTTTTTTTTTCGTTTAACAAATTTTAAAGGCAGGAAAACGACTCCTTAAGTTAATGTTTATCTTAGCTTCTAAAAGCTCCTTGTTTCACAGAAATTGGTAACTTACATTATTTTACTTTTATTACATAAGTAATGCCATTTGGGAGGTTTTAAAAATCTATTTCTTAAAAAAAAAAAATAAATAAATAAATAAATCTTGGAACAAAATGTACTTTGAGATTTGTAGTCTATCTGCCATGTAGTCTTCGGGTGTTACCTTTAAAAGTTTCGTGAATAGTGGGTGTGATGTAGCTTTTAGAGGTTCTGATTTACAGTGCTTCTACTTTTAACAGGGAAGAATTTTATGAGAACTTCCCGATAACTGACGAAGGCTTTGATAAAAAACAGTTCTAAAATCTCCACAAAAGCTTTTTTATGGCTGTTTTGTGTTGTTTCTTTTTCCACTCAATTCAATATTTCTTATGTGATTTTATTGGAAGATACTATTCTGGGCGTTATAGGCCCGATAAACTCATTTCAGTTGCTAAGAGTTTAGTGGGACATCTAATGGATTACACGAATTTTCTTTTAATAAGAGCTACCTCGAATTATCAGTAAACTTAATACATATTGGATTTTGTAATAACAATCTATGTCAGATATCTATTTGTAATTTGTGAAACTAAAAGTTCTTTTATATAGCTATCTGCATTTACCATTTTTTATGAGCAATATGAAAGCGAACAGTTATCAGTTCTCCATAATTCTTATAGTTTAATATGGTTCAAACAAATTAATTTTCGAAAGAGTCACGTAAACAAATGCGCAATCTCACTATTATTTTTACAAAATAAATAAATAAATAAAAATAACCCAGCCCGACGCAGGCTCGTGTCAATTTTTTTTCATCAGATTCAGGCCGGCGGCTCTTGGAAAAGTGAAATCCAGACCCGGCTCCATCTGAGCAATATGCAGGAAAAGTAAGGCCCAATCCCGACTTGCCCGAGTCTAATGAAAGCCAATTGGAACCCGCCGGATCTTATCGGTTTTGGTCAAAACCCGTGCAGACCTTTGTCTACGAGTTGCCTTTATCGATAAAAATGATTTTCTGAATGCATCAAAGATACCCGGTTTAGATTTGAAAACAGTATGTTTAGATTTAATGACTTTGTACTAATTAAAATATTCCGTTAATTTAAAAAATTGTTTTCTTTACTTAAAAAATTTAAATATTTTGTCATGAAAATCTACCAACTGTATGTTTTTGTGTAAATCATGATAAACTGTATATGCGGATTCCAGAGAGTCTGCTGCACCTTTTAAAAGCTTCAACCTGTTACAAGCCCTTTGAAGTGTAACGACATCACCACGTTATGGTGAGCAGGACTGCAACCGAAAAGAGTTAATCCGCTAAGTAGGTTTCTGATAAATACGCGCCCGAGAGCGATCTATCTCGAGAGGAGGCTTTCGCGAACGAGTGACTTACGGGATCCCCATCCTCAAGAGATAAAGACGAACACCGTGACTGGGAAAAACATAACGCCTCACACGTTGCTGTGGAATTGTCGCTAAACAGAGTTGTAGATGCTCGCTTAGGATAGCTATGAACAGGCCTTTCAGTTCCATTAGCGCGAAATACGAAGGAACAAAAAATCCAATACAATGAATCGAGGCGGCATAATTTTTTGTCTCCCTGACAGAGTCAAGAATTTTTTTGAGATGTTTTAAGAGCCTACACTAGTCACGCGAAGAAACGCTCACGCTAATGTTAAGTCTATGGGAAGGTTATCCCGCGATTTCTCGCTCGCATTTTAATATTTTTAAATGATTTTTTTGCGTAGGATAGCTGAGGTCGATCTTCAACGTTGTTAGTTTTTACTTTTTTGATTTTGGTTAAACTTTTTTTATAAGCGGACATTTTAAATTTTGGAACCGGTTGGAACCGGTTCTGAAAATGAAAGTACCCTTATATAAAAAAACTGGAGCCAAAATCAAAAAAGTAAAAACTAACAACGATAGATATCGACGTCAGCTATCCTATGCAAAAAAATCATTTAAAAATATTAAAATGCGAGCGAGAAATCGCGGGATAACCTTCCCATAGACTTAACATTAGCATGAACGTTTCTTCGCGTGACTAGTGTAGGCTCTTAATGATTTTATTTAGTTTAGGATATCTAATGACTCCTTCTCTGATTGATTTTTGTTTGAAGATTGATTAAAATTATTATAGAAGACCAAAAACATAGGTTTATTTAAAAAAATTCAATGTATTTCAATCATATCAATCTGATTTTTTTTTTCAATAAGAAACGCTCAGCAACTTTTACTTGTTTTATTTTATCATTCACATATTAATATATGTAAAAACTATGAAGGTGTTATGACCGAAACAAAAATTGGTATAATTGAAATTAAGTGGGAACTAAAAGTTCTTGACACGTTTTAAAATTGTATAACAACTTAAGTAATTGGATTACATGCTTCTCATAATTCAAAGTTTGTTTAAAATATAAAAAAAATTAGTTCCAATAACTGTACATAGATGGTGCTACACGTTCAAAGCTATGAATGAGAATTAATATTTATAATGAGGATTAATTTTTATTAGAACTAATTAAAACCTATTGAAAATGTGATTAAAATAATAATCACATAATTAACGGAAAATATGGGTTTTAAAGTATTCACTTAAGTAAATTTTTTTTTGGCGTTTGTTAAAAACGAGCGTTTTAGTTTTTGGTCGATATAATGGTCATGACTTTCATTAATTATGTAATTAATCTTTCAAATACTTTTTAAAAATATGTTAACAAGTTTTAGAAAAAAATAATTCTCGTTCTGACTATGATTTATTTCTGAGTAATTCGCACAACCTCTGTTTTATTTTAACTTGTGGCTTCTTAGTTTCCATTTTACTCCAGAAAGATTCATCAATACAAACAAACATTGTAGTACTATTGTAATTTAAAAATCATTAGTTTGGCCGAGTAAATGATTATGTAAAATCCTTCTAGAATAAAAAAAATATAAATGGAAAAGGAAAGGGAAATGACAGAGTTATTGTCCAACACGTGTCGAGAAATTTAATACGTTCTATTATCCTCGTAAATAACGAAACACATGAAGAAGTCTAAGGTCAAGAAAACGAAAACTTTTTGCGGCATTCAGTTTTTTAAAGTTGGTAATTATAATTCTTTTTTCTTTTGTTCTGTTTAACAATCTTTTTGTTTAAGTCTATAAAATAATACATTACTGCACGTCTTTAAGTAAATGGTTAAAATTTCTAATATATGATATTCAATATTAATGTATTGGAAAAAGTAAAGATACATATAGTTTCCTATAAATGTATAGTTACAAATCATTGCTATATCGGAATATAGTCTGCTAGAACTATGGAAATAGTAGTGCTTAGAATGTTCTAAGAAATTATAACTTGAGTGCTTTATAAAATAATAATACAATTTAAAAAACGGCTATTTTTTTTTTTTACTTCCATAACACGGTCTGAGTTTAAGTATAATGAATATGACAAGTCTTAGAAAGTTTATTAAAGTTTTTTTTATAAGTAAGATTGTTTCATACTTTCGTATTTTTGTAGAAACCTTTTATTAGCAACAGTCATTTTAAATATCAGTGTTGACAATATCGCTCATTTTGACGCGCAGTGTATGATAACATATAATATTTTTTTATGTATCCCTGTAAAAAATTGCACATATTTATTAAATAACTACAAGTGTGTACCTTAATACCTCATTTAAAATTTGGGATGACTAGTCAATTTTTGCGAACGTTAAGGCTGCAAAGTAAAAAAGAAAAAAACATGCATTGCGTCAAACATAAGTTATGAAACACTTTCAAACACATTCAGAATGCTGTAACAAAACTTCACCGTTTGATAAAGTGAACGATGATATCTAAATAAACGATTTGGAAATCGCATGACACGTTTGAAAACCCAATTTCAGCAATTATCATCTATAGACTTAAAAATATCAGATTACGTTTGTACAACGTTGTATGTAATCTATAGATTTTTGTATATGTGACATTCTAAAATTTAGTTCAGTTAGGAAGCGCATAACACAGTTGAAAATTCTTCTTCTGCAATTTACATCGATATACGGAAATGTACTTGAGATCTTTTGTGCAGCCCTGTATATAATCTATATGGAATTTATACACACCAAATAATTTGCAAAAAATGACAGTGAAAATTTAAAACGCCTACCACAATTGAAAATGCTCTTCCAGAAATTATCTTTCATAGACAATTTCTGTGTAACCGAATTATTTTGTGTGTCCCTGTGAATGAATGATAAATGTTATTCACGCCATATTCTACAGCAAGCATCTTGTAGTGCACCTCAGTGATATCAATTTAATTATGTTTGTAATAGTGTAACATCATTAAGATACATTGCAAACTATTTTTCCTCCATTGATTATAATGTAAATTCGTTTTTGTTTCTCTGAAAACGAACTATAAATGTTGCACACTTCATTTTCATTACCGAACATGCCATAGTAAACCTCGATAAGATATACCAATTAAATAGCAATCCGAGTATATGCGAATTAGAGCACTGCCAGACAGACAGACCGAATCCATAAGCACTTTTTAATTGTGTTGGAAAGAGTTAAAAAGACACGAAAACAGACAGATATTATTTTGAGATTCTAATGAAATTGAAACAGGACCACTTGCAGAAAAATATTCTATACCAACAACAACAAGAAGAAACTAGTCGGATGTGCTAATCCAAAAACTTTCTTCTGTCTCATACAGATTTCACATACATTAAAAACGAATCCGTACCAATTTATATCAAGGTCTAACTGAATCTAAAGTTTTATTAAATACCGTGAATTAGTTTTTGAGATAGGATTATCGCTAAAATCGTGTAAATTCTGAAAAATGCAGCATAGCAGCGCGACTTGTTGGGAGATTTACATAAAAGCCTAATCAACAACAACTTATGTCAACGTCTAACTGAATCTGAAGTTTGATGAAAATCCGTGCATTAGTTCTTGAGATATCGTTATCATGAAAAAAGAGCATAGCAGCGCCACCTATTGTGCTATTTATACCAAAACGTAATCAGCGTCTATATATGTCATGGTCTAACAGAATTTGAAGTTTGATGCGCATTAGTTCTTGAGATATAGCTATTGCGAAAATCGTGAAAAATACAGCATAACAGCGCCACCTGCTGGGCGATTTACACCAAATATTAATCAGCACGAAATTATATAAAGGTCTAATAGAATCTAAAGTTATATTAAATTCCGTTCATTAGTTCTTGAGATTAGTTCTTGAGAATTTTTGTCACATACAGACAGACATTTTCTAAAAACAGTCAACTCGTGTTCAGGACCTTCTAAAACGTTTAAATCCGTCGAAAACTGGAAGTCGAAAATTTTCATGAATCCAATACTTTTTTCTTGTAAAGATAGAAAAAAGTAAAAAAGTATGAAAACTGAAATTTCTGTTTAAAAACTATGCGTCAGTGGGACTTACATAAAAACATACAAACAGATTGTGTAACTTTCTTTGTTGGAACAGTTTCTTAAAAAAAAAAAAAAAAAAAAAAACTAATTTTTTCATATTTTTTGCTACCGAATCTAAAGGTAATATTCCGTGAAAACAAAATATTTAAATATTTGCAATTTGAAATATTCAGCACGGGTGGAAATTTCGTTTTATCTGAGAGTGACGCGGGCTTAAGACAGAGTTTTCCGAAATCATGGCTATTAAATTACTTTCTTTCATACGAAAACATGTTTTTGCAAAAACTCGAAGTCGTAACTGCGACTAATTTTCATCCACTCATGCATAAAATTTTCAGATCTTTTATTTATATTTAGGATAATTTAAATATATTTTATTTAGTTTGATTTGATAAGTGGTGCCACTGTTTGTTTGTTATTGATTGGTAGCTGAGTTTTTCCCATTCATGGATAACATCGCTCAATATTATAAAGCAAAAACATGTCCGTGAATAACAGTGACGTCATTTTGATGGTAGAAACACCTGACCAATAAATTTCACTTTGACTGCAATTTTTTTAACTCTCAGACATCGCACAATTTCAATATTTACACCATCGACTAGGAAAAAAGATATTCTTTCAAATACAATTTGTTTGAATACTATATCTCAATGTATTAGAATTTTATCGCTTTTAAAATAATTTTCAAGCATATTTTTTTAATAATCCATCTCTGTTCTCAAATCGAAAAGAGCTACTTTCTGACACACTTCTGAATTAAATTTTGTTCGGAAACGCATGAAATTGGTAGGTGTTCTTATTCAGAAACTATGTAATCGAAAGACGTTTTCCTTTTCTTTTGGTAAAGGCAGAATATCTCTCAGAAAATACAGTCATAGTAGGGATTTTGAACCGAGTTCCCGACGCGACAGCGCGAGAAAAGGGAAAAAACTTGTCGTGTAACGTGACAAAAATCGCTTATTCCTCGATGAGTAATTTATTTATAAAAAAAAATTGGAAACGTTATTCGATTCCAAATGACTTCGCTAGTCAATCTTGCCAATTTTATGCTTTTACGTTTAAAAATGAGTCAGAAAATGTGTCACAAAGTTTCGCGTTGTCGAGCAAGGAATTTGAGAACCACCAAAGAACCAACTAATGAACTCTCTAATTATTTTTAAATATTTGCTTATTCGATGAAATTCCTCCAGCCTGTTTTTGACATCACTTATCTTTTTTGAAGCGATTCATTTTTCAACAAAAACCCCTAAAGGATTATTTTCAATCCTGTATTCCTTTATTGCGTTTTAAAAACACAGTACTTTCAAAGCATCCTGCAAACAGATACCCGTTAAAAAATTAAAAAACCCAAATAGCCCCGAAAAAGTTCAATTCTCAGGAATAATATTTAAAATTTGAAGATTTGCTTTATGGATAAATGAAAATTATTTCGTAACTCGGTTAAAACAACATGCTATATTTCAAAGACTGATTAAATCTTCTAATCATTTTTAAATATTCGCTTATCCGATGGAATTCCTCCAGCCTGTTTTTGGCATAACTTATCTTTTTTCAAGCGGTTCATTTTTTGCACAAAAATCCCTAAAGGATTCTCTTCATCCATGCATTCCATGCATTGCGTTTTAAAAACACACAGCTTTCAAAGCATCCTAGAAACAGATCACCATAAAAAAAAGGCCCCAAATAGCCCCGAAAAAAGTCCGATTCTCAATAATATTTAAAAATTTGAAAATTTAATGTATGAGTAAATGAAAATTATTTCCTATCTGTGTTAAAACAAATTTATATGTTTCAAAACTGCTTTAAGACCAAATGAATTCTCTAATTATCTTCAAATATTTGCTTATCCGATGGAATTCCGTTTTTGACATCACTTATCTTTCTTGAAGCGGGGCATTTTTGCACAAAAACCCCTAAAGGATTCTTTTCAACCCTGCATTCCTTACATTGCGTTTTAAAAACACACTGCTTTCAAAGCATCCTAGAAACAGATCACTGTTAAAAAAAATAGCCCCAAATAGCCCCGAAGAATTGCCGTGACGTCACGAGCACGTGTTTCTTTAATTTACACTCACTGCGGAGACTTACTCAAATTGTTGGAAATCACACACAAGTTTTTTAGCATCTCAGGAAGCAACATGTGGCAAATATGAAGGGATTTGGCGATATTACGGGGGTGTAAGGAGCAAATGTGCGAACAGATGGTGACAACAAGCAGAAAAAAAAGAACGAAAAGACCGAAGTTACACGAAATGAAGTCCGGGTCAAGCCCGCAGCCATGGAAAGGTTCAGAGACGAAACCTAAGGGACGGCCACTTCAGCTTTTATATTTATTTCTTTTTTATTATGCCCTTCCAATCTTCCTTGTTTTATTAGAGGAAACAGAAAGAATGCTCCTTGTAGAAAGTGAAGATTTTCTGTAAAAGAAAAAAAAAAAATAGTTGTGTTTCTAGACGAGTTAGTAGCAAAAAAAGTTTGTATGCGATAAATTTTGATGGAGGGTCGCGATAAAGTCACTATTTTGACGCCCCGAACTAGGGAAAGAGAAACGGGTTGCGTACATTGTTTTTGTTTGGAGATTTTTTGTGGACGTAACACTCTAACGGTAAATATCATAGATCAGCTGTTCTTAATCTCTTATAGTAGAGCGCCGATTATCCGAAGCTGTCGGGACCGACGCTAGTTCGGAAAAGCAAAAGTCCCAATAAATATCGTATACAATTTTAAGGATGTTCCTGACAAAGATTAAAAGGCGTTTTGTACGTGTAACAGTTTTTTTTAAATGAAATAAATGTATGTTTTTGAAAACATAGTAGTGTATATATAAAAAAATTCTTTTGTGTGTACAGAATTGTTCTTCGCATTTTAACCAGGTTTAGAACTAGCACCTGTTAGTCTGGCATGTTTAAAAATTGCGGAGTTTTTTGTTATTTTTTATCGTTTTAATTATTTTGTCATATTTTTATTTTTATTTTTTTAATTTTGTTGTCTTTTTTATCATTTTCTGAACGGCAAAATTTGAAAATTAAGCAGGAAAGCCATGGATCTTTTTTTGAAGATATTCTTTTAAATGCTGTCATATCACAAATCATTCTTAAATACATAAGTTGAATAGTATCGCCATTATCCTGTCATTCCAATCATTTCATTGCAGTTTCTAAACAATCAAAACCTTCATGTGATGGACCTGGATAATTTTCATAACATTTGTTTCAATTTTCCTTGATCATCTGATCTGGAAAACGTTTTCGATTTTAAGGGTAATCCCCCCACCCCACCCCACCCCCAAAAAGATTTTCGGATAATTGGACAGTTCGGTTAATTAGAGTTCGAATAATCAGCGCTCTATTGTAGTTACCGCGGACCCCTTTTCGTATTCTCTCTGCGTTCGAGGGCAACGCCAAGATTTAAGACTGAAATTGCTTATACTCTTTAGAATAAGTATAAAAGTCAAAACAGTTTTTTTTTCTTTTAAATACAGTCTTTTATAAGCACTCAATGTTTATCTTCGAAATAACGCGAATTTCATGATTGCGATTTAGGAGTTTTCCAAATACATTAATTTGGCGTGGGCATGGATTATGAATTAACCCGATTATTAAAAATTCACAGCTTTTTTTAACGCTTGGTAGAAAGTGAAATAATTAAAAAATATATAATTTTTGTTCTTTTTTAAGATATGGCAACAGAAAAGGAAAAAATAAACACAATAACTTAAACAAGCTATTCGGGATTTGTAAATTATTTTCGCAACATATAATCATGATTTAATTAATATTAAACTGTTAATTGATAAAAGTGTGTGTGTGTGTTTTTTATTATTAAACTCTTTTATTTTTTAAATTTTATTTATTTTTCTACTTTTTAGTGTTTAAAATATTGCATTGTTGCAGTTTCACAGCCATTTGGCCATTTTTGGCGAGCATGTTTTGGCGCATCATTAAATCCATTGTTGTAACTCGTAATACAATTGCAGTTATAAAGAATATTGCGCGATTGATCACCTGTCACGGGCTGAGGGGAAAATACCTTATACAGTGTCTCACAAAAGTGATGGGACACTTGTGCTTTATAAAAAGAAACTGCAATAAAATAAATAAACAAACATGTGCAAAAATTTTTTGGGTGTGTTTCATATTTAAAGTTAGTAACAATTATTACATAACATACATTTTGTCAAAATATTAAAATATTAATTTAGTAAAAATACAATTGTTCAGAACGGAGCAAAAAATGGCTCACATAAGTGATGGGACACTTACTTTTCCATCAAATATTTATCCACAAATTTTACTTTTTAAAAGGTTTTAATATTTTGTTGGATTTCCTTTTACTTTTAAAACATGATTTAATCTTTTTGGGATGGATTCGACTATTTTTTTTGTGATTTCTGGAGTGATTTTACCCCATTCTTCTTGAAGCACCGATTTTAGTTGTTGTTTTGAAGAAATGGTGTGTTTGCGAATTCTTGATTCCAATTCTTGCCAAATATTCTCTATGGGATTTAAGTCTGGAGATTGTGGTAGTGTTTTTATTATTTCAGGACAGTTATATAGCAGCCAGAGTCTAACGTTCAGAGCAGTGTGCTTGGGGTCATTGTCCTGGTAGAATTTAAAATCGTTATGAAGGTTCAATTTTCGTGCTGAAAATTTCAAATTTTGCTTTAAAATATCAATATACTTGTACTGATCCATTATACTGTCAATAAAAACAAGATTACCAACTCCAGCGGACGACATACACCCCCATACCATAACTCCTCCTCCACCATGTTTTACTGTTGGTACCAAGTTCTGTTTGCGAAGTTCTTCCCTGGGTTTTCTCCACACCAAGATTCTACCGTCAGAACCAAATATATTAAATTTACTCTCATCAGCAAATATAACTTTATTCCAGTAATCAGAATTCTTATTTATGTTGGATTTTGCGAAAGCTAGTCTGAGTTTTCTATTCTTTTCACTTACGAAGAATTTTTTCCTGGCTACTCTACCGTGATATCCAGCAGATCGAATTACCCTTCTAATAGTTTCAGGATTAACAATTATTCCATATAATGCTTGTAAATCAGCAGCAACTTTTGAAGCACTAATTCTTGGATTTTTTTTAATATTTCGAACGATAATTCGCTTTATTCCATTGGATAGCTTTGATGGTCAGCCAGGTCTTCTTTTATCCTGAATCATATGATTCTTTTTATATCGTTTAATGATATTGAAAACTGTTGAACGACTCAAGTTAACTGTTTCAGCAGTTTTTCTAATAGATTTTCCACGTTCAATATGCAAATTAATAACTAATTTTCGAATTTCAGGCGAAGTTTCTTTTCGTTTAGCATTCATGACTACACAGAGCTAAAAAACACAAAAATTCCAAAACAAACTGGAGAGAAATACTGCAGACGATTTTATAAATTATTGCCAATTGCTTTTAAGTAAAAATAAAACCCCAAAAAATATTTTTATTGCTTATTTCAGACGATTTTTGTTGCATATATAATGGTGTCCCATCACTTATGTGAGCTATTTTTTGCTCCGTTCTAAACATTTGTATTTTTATTAAATTAATATTTTAATATTTTGACAAAATGTATGTTATGTAATAATCTTTACTAAATTTAAGTATGAAACACACCCACAAAAAAAATGTGTACATGTTTTTTTAATTTATTTGATTAGTTTCCTTTTGTAAAGCACAAGTGTCCCATCACTTATGTGAGACACTGTAGTTAAATTATTAATTTACAACGTGCTGTTAACCCGTTCTACGCACGGGAGTTCATGAATTTAATTCTAAAGCCAAAATTAAAAATAAAAATCAGTACAACCAAATGTATCTATGTAATATGTAGAAAAATATTTTCTACTACTGTGCATTTTTTAAAATGAAATTTAATTTATCATGTTGCTATGGCAGCAGACGATAAAACGATATCTTTGGAATAAGGGAATGAATAGAATAAAAATTTTTGTTGATGTTTGTGAAAAAATGATTTTCTTTATTTTCTTAAAAAGGTAATAATTAAGCGCAATTAAGTAATCTCTAACTAGGACTTCCCTCAAAGGGATTAGTCTGAGTGATATTGCTGATAACATAGGGTTAACAATTACAATATAAAGAAAAAGAGCAAATTAAATGATAGAATTACAAAATATCATATATAAATTCATATACACTGTTAAAAAAATAGAAAAGAAGTACCGTTCATCAGATGTGTTGTCATATTTTTTTTTTAACATGTGGCAAAGAAACTCATTTTCTTAAGCGCGTATCGCGCAAAATTTGAAAAAAACAAACAAAACGCTGGATCTTTTAAAACGCCAAGCTTTTTAAAGTTACGTAATTGGATTTGCAGCCAATAGATTATTCTATCAAGCGTGGCTTAACGCAAATTTAATTTCATTGTTGCACCTTTTTTTTTGTGTGTGAATTTAAAATTTTTCTTCCTTGATTATATATCTATTATTTGTATAAATGTTTATAGAAACACTTACACTTCAAACCATATTAATAGCATGCTTTGCTACAAACCAGATTGCAAAACTATAGTCTAAATTACTATTAAAGTATACAAAAAATCTTTCGATGACTTCTGTAAAATAACTTTTACATTAAATCTCCATATCGGCAAAATTGAAAAATTATATATATTTCAAAGTTAAGCTTAACAGATACACTTCTTGATTATTCTCTAGGAGGCTCTGCCCCCCTGCGCCTTTACTGCGCCAATCCGCAGACTTTTCTTTTGCTTGTCTGTCTGTCTCACCACAATCTGTCTGTTTCCCTATCCGTTCTTCTGCCCGTCTCTCTAACCGATTGTCTATCTCTCTACACGTCTCGCTACCTGTCTCTATATTTCTCTACCGGTCTCGCTACCTGCCAATCTATTTCTCTAACCGTCTGTCTATCCGTCTAACTACTTGTATGTCTAGCCGTGTCTCTATTCACTTCGCTACCCATTTGTCTATCTGTCTCACAACTTGTCTATCTGTCTCTCTACCCGTCTGGCTATACGCCTCTCTATCCATCTTCTTACCCATCTCCGTACCCATCTACTGTCTCTCTACTCGTCTGTCTACCCGTCTCACTATCCGTCTGTTTTTGTACCTGACTCGCTACCAGTCTCATTACCCGTCAGTCAACTCGTCTCTGTACTCATCTCTCTACTCGTCTCTTTATCTACCACGCTACGCGTCTCGCAACCTTTCTCGCTACATTCCTGTCTACCGGTGTCGCTACCCGTCTCGTGACCCATCTCGCTACCCCTCTGTCAACCCTCTTTTTACATTTCTCTCTAGCCGTCTGTCTATTCGTTTCGCTACCCGTCAGCCTACCTAAAACAATTCATTTAATATACAGAAGCCGTTTATCAGTTATTAAATGCAAACAGAAGTAATTTATCTAATGTGTAATCAGATGCAATTTTTTAAAAAATACATACATAAACCTGAATAATAATTCATCAGTTTTGTGTTCATAGTTGTTTATATCATTTGACAGTAAATTTCAACTTCTTAAACCTGAATTGTCTCAAGCTTTTTAAAAAAGCCACAAGGTCTGTATAACTGCAAAGTACCCTGAGGGCTATATTAGCTACATGTTATTAAGTTAAGTGAAAGTTTCGTTATCGCGTTTGCAGCCAATTGCTTATGTCAGAAAGCGTGGATTAACGCCATTTTAAATTCATTACTGTAACTTTTTTTTGGGGGGGGATAGGGGGAAGAGTTTCAAATATATACATTTAAATTAAAACTTTTGCCTTCATGCCATTAGTGTTGTTTGTATTATTAACTAATACCTTGCAGAGCGAGCTTCATTCGAAACAAATGTAAAAGACTTCTTCTACAATTTTTTTTAGGAGAAACTTTCGTAATTGGGCCCAAAGCCAATCGGAGCATTTAATATCATTATTGTAACTCTTATAGAGTTAAAACAATATCGTTGCTAGCTTTACTCTTGTTTGAGACCAGCCTTGCCTGTGTATCTGAATGGGGAAAAGTTTGGTATCCTATGTCGGTTGGCGAAAAAAAATTTAAATGGTGCCAAAAGGTAGTTTTAGCATCTTACAAAATTTTTCAAGAGAGCGGTAAAACATGTTTTTCAAATATTTACAAACATACGTTTATTAAAGCATGTTTTTGCACCATCTTAAAAATTTAAGCAAGATGCTAAAATAAAATTTTATCGCCATATTCGATATTTTAATAAATAATGAAATTACATAAACAAACTTATTTAACAAACCTAAGAGGCATTTTTGTAATAAATAATTGTTATTGTCAGGGGGGTAAATTGTAAACAATTAATAAACGGCTAGTAAATAATAAATAGCATTTAAAATCTAAAAATGGAGAAGTGGTCCGTATAAAAATGCAAAACATAACATTATACGCTTGATATATGTAAATCTTTTTTTTTATTTTTTAATATTTCCGAAGGCGCAGATAAAAAGGTAAAAATCTCTTTTCCAAATGCCAAATAGAAAATATACAAAATAGAATACCAAATATACAAAATAGAAAAATATCTGCAAAAAAATATATTTACATAATACTACATCTGCAAAAAAATAAGATTTAGAAAAAGTAAGCCAAATCTTGCAGATCCCAACAATCACATCGAAAAACTTATCACCAAAAAAGAACTCGCCAAATCTTACCGCACAGGAGATGGATTTTTCCCTCTGAATGTAGAATATTAGTTTTTTTTTCTTGTACGATGGGTGATTATAATATAATTGTTTCATTTCACATACTACATACCGTTTGATATATTGGTACTTTTATGTTATCCTGGCGCAGTTGATAAATCGCCAAATATTGTTCCTATAACATTTTCATATTGAATTCATTTCATTTAAATATAAACCTTTCACTCATTTAATTTAAAATACATGCCTTTCATTAATCCCATTTAAAATGCTAAAAAGGGAAAAAAAAGAAATAATGCCATAAATCGAAACCTTTTATTTAAACATCAAAGCATTTTTTTTTCAATTTATACACACGAAATAAAAAAAGCTGCTATTGCTGAGATTTGTGCCAAATCTCTAATACCAAGTCTACCAAGTTATTGCGGGGTTTTTCTTTCAAACAGAAAAAAATCCTGATTAATTTTCAATTTCTACTAAATTGAAATATATTTTATTGTGCTGAATATTAGTGCGTGCATATTTTTTTGCTCCATGTACTCCATGAACTTTTCAATTCCGATTGTCTACGAAAATCTCCCGCTGGTGAAAATGACGTACGGACAAAATTTAGTGACGTATGTACTTCAATTGTGCTTTTTTATCTATTTTTTTAATATAACTTCCAAACGGTTTGACATTTATTCTTGGTAATAAATAGACGTCGTTGTCACCTTTATAGGTACCTGCTGTAAAAATTCGAACGAAATCCGTTAAATATTTTTTGAGTTATGCTTGACGAAAGGTTTTAATATCCATCGTAGCTATATATGGGGCAAAGTAATACTGCGCTGTGTGTGAGTCTTCGTTGCACTCAGACAATTATTTGCATGCGAGGTAAAAGAATTTTCGTAATACCCGCTACAGCTTCTTAGTATTGCAGCATGGCGTACGTAATATGTATATCTCACATTGCAGTAGACATTTAGACTTGTTAGAACTCGCGTGATTACGGTATAAAAAAGGCAAAAATTCGTCTAAAATTAAAATAAAAAAACGTCTATTTAAAATTTTCGAATTTTTTGTTCCAACCGTTCATGGGCCCCCTTCCAGCAACCCGTGTGCCAAATTTCTTAGCCCTGCTCCCTGTGGTTTCCAAGTTTTTGAGGCTTACATAGATAGATACGCGCCCGGATTTTAATAGGGTAGATTAATTTCTAAAAACATTAAAATGTTGTATTGTCATCAAAAACAGACCTTTATACATAATTTTTATAATTCTAGCCTATGAAGAAGCGATTTAAAAATCGATTACAAAATTTCATTTTTACATACAAAAATCAAGTTGGGTTAAATTAAAGAGTGAAATGAATCTCATACTGACTGTATCAAATACATTAGTAGAGGAACTTCGGGTATTATGGAATAGTCGGGTAACTTGGAGTACCACGGTTTCTGTTTGATAAAGACATCCCACCAAGCAGCAACATCAGAAACTACCTAGGAACGTTTCCAGAATGCCCTCTAAGAACGCGCAGTTCGTCGGTCGGCGTAAGGGCGCATTGTGTGCATGTGAATAAATATTTGTTTTTCGTCTTTGGAAAGTTTCAGGAGATAATTTTTCAATGTATTTTTATTCCTTATTAAAAGTAATATTTTTACATTGAAATTAAGCATAATATACACCGAAATATCAACAGTTTATGATGTAATACTCGTTTCTAGCTCGCGATTCACTCCGATAAAAATCGAGTATTTTTTTCCCAAATCGGCGGTGTTGGGTTATATGGAATACCAATGTCTCATAATACTCCATGATTAGGGTGGTGCAAAGACAAATCCTTATATTTGTGATGTGTGCAAATCTGAAGTATAAACTGGAGTATATTGGCTGACTGCCTAGACGTTATATTTTGATCATGCTCTCTTGATACCATTACAGCTGTTTTCACTGAGAAAAATGACACTTTCAAATCTGAGTAAATCGATGTTTTCATTTTGTTATGAAACTTTTTGTTTCATATAGCATGACCCAATGCTTTCAATTCTGAAATTCCAGAAATACTTAGAATATCGAAACATGAACATACTCAAAACTGAGCACATAGAGGTCAGTTCATACTCATTTTTCAAACATGGACACACTCAAAAATGATTAGAATCAGTTCAAACTCATTTTTGAAACATGGAAATATACTCAAAAATGAGTGCATAGAAGTCAGTTCATACTCATTTTTGAAACATGGACATACTCAAATATGAGCACATGATGTTTTATTCTTGAGTGTGTGCATGTTTTCAGTAATGAGCATATACATGTTTTAAACTTGAGTAATTTTGATTCGGAGCCATTTTGACTATGCTATATACTCAGATTTGAGTATTTTTTGCTTAGTTTTGAAAATGTCTTTTTTAGAGTGTTTTTGCCATATTTTGTCCGATTTCTTCATTTTTAACCCCCTATTCCATATTTCCCGACTATCTCACAATACATTTAGTATTATTATTATTTTTTTACAAGTGGTGAAATTTCGTATAATAATTTTTGTCTATAGAAACAATTCTCAGATAGTTGAAGTTTCTGATTGTATTCGGTTGTCGGGTTTTCAACAATATCGAACCCGAGTATTACCCCAAATGCTAATAGTATACCATAATAGTTGAAGTTCCTCTATATAAAAATACAATTTCTTTTGCTAAATAAATTCTTTTGATACCTTTTTTCTTATTTTAAGAAAAACTATTGCAACATCTGGTACTAAAAATATCATCACGACATAAATAATGATAGTTTACAGATTTTCTTTTTATAAATGTTCAATCCAAGTCACTAAAAATGTAATGAACTACGATCTAAGTCAACTCCCATTCAAGTAACTTTGTTTATTTTTCATATACTTTCTTATTAGTTAATTTGCAAAAATAGTTGCAAAATTTCAAGAAATCTTCCGATATTTAAAGCGATTGATTAACATTCACAATTGAATTATATAAAAGAATGTAATATCGAAGACAGGATATATATAAACTAATTACAGTAAAACATGCTAAGACAGAATCGGAGGACACCGATAAGCAGTTTTGTTTTATACAGGTTTCTGTATAAGCAGGTATAATTATGTGGTATTGCTTCTTTCGGAACTACGAATTTTTTTCGTTTAAGGCAGGTTTCCATCTTAATTAGGTTTCGTTTTCATTGTATATTGTATTTTTAAGCGTATTCTGTTTTTCATTTTAAACAAGATTAGTCTCATGTTCTAGAAAAGGAATGGAATTTACACCGGAAGTCGGACCTTCGCGTACACCCTGAAGATTCACTGAGGACCCTTTGGGGTCTGGGGATCACAGTTAAAGAACCGTTGCCATAGATCATGTCATAGTTTCAGGGTAACAGTGTTACATTTGAAAATTTTATTGCTGAGAAAGTCGAATCGCACCTCAGTGCACCTCAGTGATGTATTATATCAATTTGAATATGTTTTAAATAGAGTAACATCATTAAAATACATTGCAAATGACTTTTCCCATTGGGCCATAATGTAACCGCATTCTTTTGAGTGTCCCTGTAAATAAACTATAAATGCTACACACTTCATTTTTAATACAGCACATTCCAAAATAAAACTCAATAACATATAGCAATTTCATGACAATCAGAGTATATTTAAGGGAATTTGAGATCGGAAAGACATACAGACTGCCAAACAAACTGAATTCGTATAGACCTTTCAACTAGGTTGGAAAGTGTTAATAAAATGATCACATATAAACAAGAATATCTAAAGGGTAAAGCTAAAGAGCGAGAGGAAAGAAATGACCCATTTACAAAAAAAAATTGTCTGAATACCCAAAAAAGTTAAAAAGGGGGAAGAACTAATTATTTGGTTCCATATAAGGAGCTAAATAAAAATATGAGAAATTCGTAGATTACTGATTTTGTTAAATGAATTCCTGTCATAGTTTTGTAAAAGAAAATGGTGCTCTTTACTTCTTAAAGTTAAATAAATTAGAAGTGGTAGCAGCATATTCTTGCTTAGGGCGTTATCTTGGGGGGTTGCCAGTTGGATCAGATATGGGAGAAAGGTTGTAAGTGCAAAGGTGAAACAATCTCAATATTATAATACGTAACTTTAAACACAAATATATAGGGGTGACAGGCAAATCCCCCACACACCCGGGTAAATCCGTCTATGGATAGCGGTACTATAGAAATATGAACCACAAATAAAAAAGCCTGCTTGTTCTCAATAATCCTGATGAAACCGAATAACAAGATTCTATAATTTCATGAATTATCTCCACTGCATTTTAATGAAAATATACAATTGGACAACAAAAAAGTATTTAACCACACTTTAAAAGAGGGTCAACGATCAATAGATCATCGATCTATGTAATTTGATTCATGAGAAAACAACTCATAAACAAAATACATTTATAGATTAGAGATAAATAAAAGAAAAAAAAGGGTTCATCAACTCTGCAATAATTAAATTATAAAGCGAAATTAATAGCACAAAATGAAGATTTAAGTCCGTTAATCTCTTTCTGAGAGGATTAAGAGAACTATCTCAGAATATCAGATTATAAACAATCTTTTTCGGTACAGATGTTATCGGACCTAAAAGATCAATTTACAAAGGTCTTTTGAGATGTTGTTCTGCGGGTCAAGATGGGATTTTCTTGAATGCAATTTTTTCTTATTTTTCTATTTAGCAGCGGCTACTTTGCAAAGAGAATTCTGTATATATATATTGAAGTCTTCTTGACGAGATGAAGAATTAGGGTGGGGTAACGGTTCAATGGGTGGCCCAGTTGGGCAAGGGCCTGTTCTTGTTGGATTCCAAACAAAACTACCAACTCAATTAAAAGTACGAACTCGCTCTGTCCTGTAATCAAAAAAGGCATACGTGCTTTTAAAGAGAGCTGATTAATGGATATTTGTTTGATTTGTTTTTTTCATGGCTCCTGTTAAAGTGTTCCACTTGACAGGTCTTAATGGGTAAATTTGGCTCGTGGATGAAGGAGGTATTAGCTCTTTTGTCAGATGAAGACAATGAGTTGTTAGACAAACTGAATAATAGGTAATCTGAAGATGCTAGAGTTCATTAGCGAAAGTTTTTGTATAAGTCTATTTTATTTCATATTTTCTTCAGTAGTATGTCTAGTGTCTTGTGTTTTGATTCCATTTATCGCTATAAAGTTATGTGATGGGGGTGATACATGCAAAAGGTAATAATTTCTTTTGTTAGATCAGAAGATGAATTTTTAAAGAGATAAAAGACAAACAGAATAATAGGTAACTATGGTAGAATTAAAAAAAAAATCTAAATAATTTGATTTTACTTTATAGTTGTTTCGCCAGTTGATAATAGCTTATTGTATTGAAAATGATCTGATTTTGCTTCGAATGTTCAACAAAGTGGTTTAGAGCTTTAAAAAACCAGGAAGATATTGTTCTTCCGATCTTCATTTTAACTGTAGATCATGAAAATTGATATAAATTTGATTCATTCCTATTTTAAGTTCTAAGCTGAGTAATTTAGAATTTAAGGAAGCGTTGACTCGCTGGTCGAAAATAGTGTGAAATTTAATTTAAATTCGATTTGAGTTTTAATTGAATTGGGTATTTTATAATATGCGAAATTAATTGTTTAAACACATAATGCATTCAACAACGCCCAATGCTGTGATATTTTAAAAATAATAATAATAAGAAGAAAAACTTAAATCCTCAAAATAGTTTCTTCATAATTACTGTATTTTAGGTTAAAGACATCGCATCCATCGTTCTAATTTTTAAAAAAATCGACTTTTTTCCTTTAAAAAAATTTAAATATATTGTTTTTAAAAGAATATTTTTCATACGAAAACACTTACGCTTAATTTTTTACGCTTAATTTTTTAGAATTCCAAATACTTAATGTAATTATATAAGATTGGCTGTGTACAAAATGTTATATACATATATGTGAGATTTAATTAACATACGACTTTTAACGGATATAACTTATCAGAGTTTCACTAGATGTCGCTACGAATGCGTGCAATTTAGAGATCCTACATAACATAGAGATTAGATATTGTAGAAATGTCCGCCATTTTAATTCCAAATTCGACGGATCGACGTTGAACGCAATACAATTTCATCAGCGTTCGGCACTTTTCAATCTATTAAAATCATGGGAAAATCGTTTTATATCACTTCAGAAATACATGCAAAACATAAATATACATGTACTTTCACTTTAGTGAATAAGAATTCTTTGAAATGCATTATTTTTATTTGGATGAACTAGAGGGTTATTTTCGAATCTGGTTGGAAGTTAGAGGAATATCTTGAAAATTTTTAATAAATTTTGATTCTTTTAAACGGTTAGAGAGAAATAAAAAAAATGTACTTTGTAGAATTTATGGATTATTTTATTTAGCTTCTTATTCTTTCTTAACAATATATATTAAAATTATTAATCAAATAATTTTAAATTAACTATCGATTCTTTATGTATTTAATTTAATAAATAAAATACTCGATAAATCGATTGCTTTAATTATTAAATAAAATAAATAATAATAATAATGTTTTGAATAAATAAATAAATTACCGAATTTTTAACTATCGAATATTCATTTATGTAAAAATTTCCCGTTTTTCAGTCGTCATATTTCTGACTTGCTTCTCTCAACAGTATCTTATTTAATTATCATACTTTTCAAAATTTATTTCAACATCAGTAGCACTGCTTATTCTAATACTATATTTATCGGATCTGTATTTTTAGATTTTTTTTAAAGCCATACCAGTAGCTAGAAGTTAATTTCGAAAATAAAATGCAAATCTCTTCAGTGCAGATTTTAAGCTACGCTTAAATAATGTATATTTTTGAAGGAGAGACATACAGTATGCTCAATCTTTTTCATTTACTTTTTTAAATCTTCAATGCAAAAATAGCTATTTTATAATATCTTTAGATCTGTATAAGAAACTGCGGATAATGGGGAAAAATAATAATGTTGTATATTTTCTGGCTGAAAAACATTTTACATTATGAAAATCTAGATTTATTCCTTAAAATAGTGTGAACGTAAAATGAAGTTCAAATAGGCACTGCGATGTAATTTATTTTTTATTTTATCTATTTATTCATTTATTTATTGTAAGTTGTATGAGTAATTATCCCAAAATCCGTCACAGTGCAATGGGGACGAATGCTGAATGTGGAACTAAAATGGAGGGTTTTCCGAATCTCTTGGCCGACCAATGTCCAGTGTCTCTACTTTCAGAGTCACTAGTGCAACTAGAGAGGTTTCCTGGTACAATCATAGACATTCCATGAGTAAAATGAGAGAAGGTGTAAAAGGAAATCCACTTTTTTCAAAATATCTTTTAAACTGTCATATTCAACCAAAGATCTTAATTTTATTCTTAAAAATTGGTATTTATGTGGTGAATATGCAATACTATTTCCACCATCCCATATTAGCACCAGGAATGAGTGAGTGTGGAATGAGTTTTAGGTCTGTCATTACCCAAATCTTTATATTGGTGCATTGCCCATTGGATACTTTATCCACCAGATATTAATCCACGTTATCTTTGGTGTCATATGAAAGATTTTGTAGTCGAAATACATTATTATACAATAAAATGTCAAAACTGGCCAAAACCAAGCGATTAAGTCGACGAGCGCGACATGGGTTCGAACCCAGCACCTTTCGTCAGCACTGCAGCAACTCTATTTAGCGATTGGTGCGAAACCCTTGTTAGTTTTTCTATCGATCGTAGATGCATGAGTAGTGATTAATATCGGCACCGATTAAGCTTGTCAGTGCCTATTCCAACTGATGCGGGATCACCGCCCGCACCACCCTTGTAGCGGCTCTGCCTCCCGGACTTTTCAGTTTCTAGTAAGGTCATGCTATATGAGAAAAAGCTTCTGAAATTTTTTATGGATGATAAGAAAGCGTAAACTGATAAAATAGAGGGTTTTTGAAAATGATGTGTTTCAGACATTCTTGCTACACCAAATAATTATTCTTCATACAAATAATTGATGAACTATCGAATTGCAGAGCTGAGTTTTTATTTTAGTTTTGAGTTTTATTTTATTTTTGAGTTTTATTTTATTTTATTTTAATTTTATTAATGTTATAACGCAAGATCGTGCTAGAGTTAAGAAAGTTCGTGGTAAACTAAATGAAATTAAATCTCTATATGACATGAAATTAAATAAAATATAAAATGTGAAATAATATAAAGATTCTATATTTTAAAAATATGTATATAATTTCATTGAACATTTCCTAAACTATCAGTTGATTATATTGATTCAATATTTGGGACAGCTTTGACATGGTAAACAGTCATTTTTTTTTCTTTAAATGCTCCGTTGTACAAAGAAAAAAAAAAAGAAAACATAAAAAAGTAAATTCACAACAGATAAATGTGTGAAACCCAAGGCCTCTTTGAGAGGCACTGTAGAACTTTACTTACACGACTTTTTGGGAGAATTTGACAACTGTGAACAAATACTGGTCGTTTCCCAATATTTACGTAAGGCCAGACGAGCTCTCGTGTTGTTTGGGGAAGTGCTACTTCAACTTGCATTTTTTTTTTTTTTTTTTACTTGAACGAACTCCTCAAGTAAACAATTTTAACATGCGGCCGACATGCATAATCAGTTCCTGATGCATACCTAAATTGATGAAGCAAGACAATATTTGCAAAAGGGAGATCAAATTAGCTAACTGCAGCGGACAGAAGTTAAAGCTAAACAGCAAAAAAATATATATTTTATAACTTCATTCAAACGTTCTGTAATACTTTATGAAAGCATGTATTTCGTGATAAAACAAGTTGGAAATTGTACGTCACACATGACAAAAGAGGTTCGTTCATACTATAACTAGTTTTATAAATATTCAGATCTTGGTGCAATATTATGCGCAAATATGCAATACAAGACAATGTAAAAAAAAAAAAAAAATCATCGTTATTATTTCACTAAAAAAAATGAATTATATATCGTCTATTATTGTGATATGATTAATTTCCATAATAAAATAAGTACATTTCAAGTTGGCAACATTTTATCTTTTGTTGACATTTACTGAAAATTCCAATGAAAAACTTAAGCCAAGCTTTGAAAATTTCAGAACTTGAAATCTATATTTAGATTCTTTTTCTATTTAATATCTATTTCACCGGAAACATCTATCCAAAAAACTGCCGGTAGATTATAGGACTGCTATAATTAAACAATTTTAGTTTACATATTCGGTTTTTAAATTCAGTATTTAGGACTCAGTCTAAAATAGGATGTCATCACCATGTCAACCTAGGATCATTACCTATCATGGGATATCATTGAATTAATTTGGTATGATAGGTTTTAATAGATTGAGGAAAACTTTTATTAATATATTTCTAAGTTTTGATTCGATTTTCATAAAATTTGAAATAACTCGACAAAATTCTGCAACGATTATATATATTAAATTTCAAACCATTCGGTTGGGTAGTTTTTGCGCTGTTATATGTGGACAGACGGACAGGCGGACGGACTAGACTACGACTATATGTGCTACGTATTTATATAATTACGAAAGTACCTAATAATGTCAATATACAGATTTATTTTTTAATTAAGAACTTAATATCATCATTATAGTGAATGTTGTGCACAATAACATGAAAAGAAACTCTAAAGCTAAAACCTATCTGCCTGCTTGTACGGTTTATGTTTTCACTAAAATTTAATCGAACATTTTACTTTATTTAATCGTTAAAAGTCATTAAATTACGCAAAATTTACATTAATTTAAAGAAGCATTTATAAACACAAAGTTTTTTTTGCTGCCACTGATTTTCGGAAACGTTTCCGAGTATTTTTTATTGTTTATTAATCAGTTTTCTCAACTCTTAACTTAAATTTTTTGGATGCTACCAATTTTCAAGTAAAAATTTTCATGTTCAACAACGTGTTTTACAGAAAAATTAAGAGAATTAACATTAACATTAAAATTAATATTGTTCGGTTACTATTGCATATAGAAATTTAATTATGCAGCTGAAAAGGCTTAGTTGTGAATCGATAGCATCCTATAAACCGATATTCCAGTTTGATAAAATTGATTACTACACTACAAAAACTACCCCGGAAACGTTTTCGAAAATCAGTGGCATCAAAATAAAACTTTATTTTTGCAAATGCTTCTTTATTTCTCGAAAATATATTGGTTTCTGAGTTTTCTAATGATAAAAAAACGCTTTTCGGAATCATGGGTACCTAGGATTGGAAAAATGGTTGCTGTTTTTGGTCGAGAATGGACTTCTTGACGTCGTCACTTTATTTAACGTCGTCACTTTATTTAACGTCGTCACTTTATTTTTTTAAAGCGTTTTTATAAGCGTTTTTAAGCGTTTTTAACGAAATTCTTTAACTTTAGACGGATTTTTAACGAAATTCTGTAACTTTAGAAGAATGTTTCTTTGAATAGGCAATAGAAATGCATACAATCGTTTCAAAAATGTTAAAGTTATACAAAAAGGATAGATGCAAACTATCAGATATGAAAAATAAAGTAGAAATTTGGTACTTTCGTGGCATAGCTTCCCCCAAGGATGAAATACTTTTGTTTCTGTTTTCCTTAATATATTGTAAATTTGGTACTTTCGTGTTATAGCGGCCCCCAAGGATGAATCGCCAAGCGACCAATATTTATTACCAAATTATAAAGCATGTATGGCATTATAATAATATAAGATATATATATAACATTTCTTGACGTATGTGGCTAAGTTATAGTCATGTATATGATGTATATATATGACATGTGTATATGATGTATATACGACATATAAGACGTAAATAATATGTGTATATATGACGTATATGGCACATATAGGAGTTTTTTGAATATATTTATGCGTATATAGGATGCATATATAAGCTTTGCGATGATCTTGGCGAAATTATAACTGCAACTTTGGCATAATCATAATTGTGGGGACTGCTATAACAAGAAAGTACGGTAACTTTTTCTTTTAAGTTTTCGGAACATTTTTCCAATGGTTATTGTAATTTGTTAAATTATAATTATTATTATTATTATTATTATTATTATTATTATATTTTCGTAGATTATGAAGAATTTGTATTTTTTTTTTCAGTGTATTAGTGTTACGGTTGGTTTCAACCAATTTTTTTTTTTTTTAATCTACATTAATTACCTTAAATCACTCTCTCAACATTTATTTAGAAGTTTTCTTTTTGTTTCTGTTTTAAATAAATATATAAATAAATGTAATTGTAATATTAATAATAAAAGCAGTTTTTTTTTTTTTTTCCTCTTCTTTCCATTTCTTTTAAGCAAAGAAATTTCAACTTTCATAGTCTAACGTAGCTTCCTGTTTTTCAAATACGAAAAGCAGACAGCAAGGGAGGGATGTTTTGTCAGTAGACTGCACAGGTGGAAAATTTGGAGTCATCTAGTCTGACTTTGATATAAGAATGACCGACCGCCCTGTATAAGAATTACGTTATCTTATGAGTGTACTATACACGCAATTAGGCTTTGTAAGTTTACGTCAGGCTTCAATTGGCTCTGCTATCAGGCGGATAGCTGGCGCCCATGTAAACAGAGGCTAACAGGACCCCCCTTCAGCACACGCCATGGGGGTGATGCATGGCTTCCTTCCCCCATGAAGCGGCCGGCAGAGTGGAGCGGCAAGCTGTAGTCTTCACGAAGAGTCCATTTTTCCTTTTGTTTCCATTCCCGTACCCCTGGCAGAGTGGATCGGTCCCGTTTTTCAAGCAGCGCGGGAGAATGAATGTTTACGACACTTGTTGCTTGGCCAAGAGACCTGTCGTTTGACTCGTAAAAAAAATTCGACTTATTACGGGGCTCGAAGATTGGCCTGTGGGCTGGATCGCGAAGTTGTTGAAGGCGGACAGGTTTCTGGAAGATTTTTTTTTGAGAGTGGGGCATTGATGGCCCTACATTAACTATCCTCAATCATGATGTTATGATGAAAAGAGGCTATAAGGGCATTTTCGAATTGCGGATCTATAACTGTTAACGAGAAATTAAGAAGAAGATATGTGTAGCCCGTTTTTTTTTTGGCGTAGTGGCGCTCCAAGATTATGACTTCTTAACCATCAGAAGTGATCATAGATATTGAACTAAACGGTCGTTAGAAGTCGTAGTGTTCTGAGTTACGGTGATGGCTATCTTCGAATAAAACACATGCTTCAGGAAGGTGAAATTACTGACTCCGACGGTGAAGTTCTGGACCGTAGAACGATTTTCCCCTCCGGACTAGATGATGGACCTAGTAGTTGATGGCAAGTGATGCAGTGAGATGAGAGGATTGATGAATGTTAGCTTGAAACCACATGGGTATTGTCTGAATTTTTCCCCAGCCTGAATACTCCAGCTTAAGTGCTTCATCAGATTTTGAAAAAGGACGAAATGCTCCTAAGTGCCCATTGACTAAAATTGTAGAACTCTCTACCTGTTGTAAGTACTATTTGCCTAGTTTTTCTTTTTATTTATTTGTACCTCTTTAAAAAAAAAAAAAATATATATATATGTTTGCTATACTAGAGTTTAAAAGTGAAATGAATATCTTTGGATAATTTCAATAAGAATTAACATTATGAACAGAAATAGTCTGTAGGTTAATATATAATGTTTGTATGTTTGAACGACCATTAAATGGTAATGTGATGATAATTTTAAAAATATGATGTGTAATTTAAAAGTAACCAGTGAGTGGTTTCAACTTAAAAGATCAGCTGTTATATTGTTTTATTAAGATTATTTTTGATAACTTAGTTGCTTCATTATTTTAAATGTTCAAATAAATTGTGTTTTTTTTTGTTTATTATCAAAGATGGTATGTTTTTCTTTGTATAAATCTCTAAATAATTAATTTTTTATATTCACAGTAGACCTATAAGAATGGCCTAACCTTTCTGTGAGTAATAAAAAAAAAGGGGGGGAGAGAAAATTCAACTTTATTAAATTAGGACTTTAAAATTTCTTAAGTTTAAATTCATAACTGACTGTTTTAATGAACATAAATTGAAGTTCACTCAATGTTATACAATCGTATTTTTGATCTTGATTTAAGGATGGATAGATTAATAAGTGAAACAGTAATATTAAATTTAATTTCATAAAATGTTAAATTAAGCTTTAACTCTCCTCTTTCAGAAACATTGTTTTTCTAAAATATACACCAAAATTGTTTTATTTTAAAAAGTAAAAAAAAAAAAAAGTTTCCAGTTATTTTATACCACTATACGAATCTTGGCTAACCGATCGGATCTTGTTCAGAATCTCCATGGTTGTTCTAAAATTTTAGTACATCATCATATCCCTATTCTATTAACGGATTTAACTCCTTCTCCTTTTGGTCCTCATATTGGAGGAATTTCAGGTTGTCTGCATTTTTCCAAATTATATGATGATTACACTTTTGTTAATTTAATGTATATGGAGATTTGAGCTTGATCGGGTTGGAGTGGAGTTGGGTGTTCTTTATGCAATCCAGTATGCTACTTGATTTAGAAATCTGTTGCCCCTTACTACATTTAATATTATCTTAAAATGATGAGTTCAAAATTATCATTGTTGTATTAACCTATTCGGATTCTTAAGTTTTGATATTTTGATTAGTTTAATATAATTTGCTCCCTTTTCCATGGCAACAGATTTCAGTAGAGCTAATCAGGGTATACTTATTTTTTTTTAAATACTTAAATGTCAAGTGAAGATTGAGTAACAAATGAGCCTTTTAAGTTTAAGTAAGTTATTTTAGAAAGAACCCCAAACCACCACAACATTAGTTTATTACATATTCATACAGATTATGTATATTATTTTCTGCTTTTGTGAGTAATATGAACATTTATTGAATAAATAAATAAATAATTAATTAATAAATTTAGTCCAACTATAGTTTTGACTGAAAAAAATTGCTATATTTTACCTTAAGTCGCTGACTTAACTGATAGTTTTGCTAATTGACGTATCCAAAAATCTACACTAAACAAATTAAATTTTACTTTTTCTATATTCAGATAATCTATAGATGCAATAGAATTCACGATAAACTTTCTAGCACTTTCCATATTCTTATATGTTCTAAGTAATCCGAGCGTGAGAATGAAACCAGCTGCCGTATTCACAGGATCGTTGGTAGCTTGTTTAATGTTCGTTACGCTACGCTCGTCTTAATTCCTTTAAATAAAGTGAGCTGCGTTACTTTATTTGCGCAGTGATGTTTTCTCTTAAGAAGGCATTATACTATCGGAGAGAAAATTATTTTGTTCATTAACTCTTAAATATTGTATTTGTATAATGCTAAGAATATCCCATACCGAACAAATATTTTATCATGAGAATAACGAAGATATCAGATGTATAGATTTTTTCGATATCGAAGTTTTCGCATAATTATTTGTTCGAAAAGCAATATTTACACAATATATAGTTGCACAGTAGGTATTTATAAATTTTTTTTAATATTTAGACATGCATATTTGTCAAAATAATGCATTTGTTTGACTTTTTCATAGTATTTTTCCTTTACACTATTAAAAAAAAAAAAAAAAAAAGACAAATGTTTCTGAAGATATGAAAACATATAAGCACGAAGGAAAATATACAATAACCACTTCCGTATTATTTACGATTCCGAAAAGCGTTCATTACCTTTAGAAACCTCAGAAACCAATATATTTTAGAGATTTAAAAAAGCATTTATAAGCACACATTTCTTTTTGCTGCCATTGATTTCGGAAACGTTTCCAAGAAGATTTTATTATGTATTAATCAGTTTTCTCAATCCTTAATTTACATTTTTTGAATGCTATCAAATTTCAAATAATCTTTTTATCGTCTTTTACAGACAAACGTGATAAATTAACTGTATTAATATTAACAGTAAAATTAGTATTATTATTAATTATGATCTTGCATATAAAAATACATTTATGCAGCTGAAAATGCTTAATTGAGAAATGATTGCATCTTAAAAACCGACATTCCAACGTCAAAAAATTGATTAATACTCTATAAAAACTACTCGGAAAGAGTTCACAAAATCAGTGGCAGCAAAATAAACTTTATTTTTTATAAATGTTTCTTTACATCTCGAAAATATGTTGGTTTGAGAATTTTCTAATAATAAAGAACACTTTTCAAAATCAGAGATATCTTGGAAGATGTTATTTTATACTTTCCTTCGTGGTTATATTATATTTTCCTAGATTTTTAACTAGTTGTCCATTTTTATAGTGTATTAGTTTGTTACGCATTCATACACGTTGTGCATATTATTTTTTTTATGAGTAATATGAGCAATGATTGAATAAGTAAATAAATTAATAACTAATAAATTTGACTAAACTATTTTTTGAATACATAAAATGTGCTACATCATATTACCTTAAATCAGTAACATAATTGGTCGTTTTGCTAATTGATGTATACAAAAATCTACACGAAACAAATTAAATTTTACACTTCCCATATTCAGATAAGCTATAGATGCAAAAGAATTCACGATAAACTTTCTAGCATTTTCCATATTCTTATATTTTCTAAGTAATCCGAGCGTGAGAATGAAACCAGCTGTTGTGTTCACAGAATCGTTGTTAGTTTGTTTAATGTTCGTTACGCTACGTTCATCTTAATTCCTTTGAATAAAGCAAACTGCGTTACTTTATTTGAACAAGGATGTTTTCTCTTAAGAAGGCATTATACTATCGGAGAGAAAATTCTTTTGTTCATTAGCTCTTAAATATTGTATTTGTATAATGCTAAGAATATCCCATACCGAACAAATATTTTATCATGAGAATAACGAAGATATCAGATGTATAGATTTTTTCGATATCGAAGTTTTCGCATAATTATTTGTTCGAAAAGCAATATTTACACAATATATAGTTGCACAGTAGGTATTTATAATTTTTTTTTTAATATTTAGACATGCATATTTGTCAAAATAATGCATTTGTTTGACTTTTTCATAGTATTTTTCCTTTACACTATAAAAAAAAAAAAAAAAAAAAAAAAAAAAAAAGACAAATGTTTCTGAAGATATGAAAACATATAAGCACGAAGGAAAATATACAATAACCACTTCCGTATTATTTACGATTCCGAAAAGCGTTCATTACCTTTAGAAACCTCAGAAACCAATATATTTTGAGATTTAATGAAGCATTTATAAAATGAAAGTGTCTCTTTCTGCCACTGAATTTCGGAAACGTTTCCGAGTAGTTTTCATGGCGTACTAATCAGTTTTAGCAAATCGAAATATAGGTTTTTTAAGTGCTATCCATTCTGAAGTAAACATTTTAATGTTCATCAAAATACAGTTTTGTTTTACAGATAAATGTGATAAATTAAAAGCATTAAAAAAAAATATTATTTTCATAATTTTGCATGTGTAAATTGAATTATTCAGCTGAAAATGTATCACTAAAAATGGAAACCATTCTAAAAACCAATATCCCAGTTTGAAAAAACTGATTAATACACTATAAAAACTAACGTTTCCGAAACATTTCTGAAATCAGTGGCACCAAAAGAAACTTTTTAAAAATAAATGCTTCATTAAATCTGGAAAATGTAATGATTTTTGAGGTTTCTAAATATAAAGAACGCTTTTCAAAATCGTGGGTAACTCGGAAGAGGTTATTGCATATTTTCGTAAATGTTTGCATTATATTTTTGTAGAATAAGAAACATATGTCTTTTTTATACAGTGTATTGTTGATTCTCTTTAATTCAAACACGAATGATTCGATATATTAAATGATTTGAACTTGGATTTATTTGTGTTGAAATCTAAATTCAAAATATCTTTTGTTACCTAATTATTTTTGTTACATATTCTGCATACTACTGTTTATTTAAAAGATTACTCGATCAATAAATAAACTAATTGCTCGTATTAACGAATTAATTTTGCATCATTGTTCATTTAATGTAAATAATGCTACACTGTTAAAAATTCTGTGGTGGGTTGAACCAGCTTTTGGTGCTGTAGTATGTGAAACCATAAGATAGTGAAACTTCGTTTCAGCATTTGGAGCTATGACTAAACCGTAGTTCCAAATGTTGGAGCGAAATTACAACATCTTATGGTTGCAGCTATTGCAGCACAAAAAGCTGGTTCAACCGGGGCCTCCGAGATGTCGCTGTGTGTCCTACACCGGGCCTGCTACAGGTGACGTCACAACCCGCTGACGTCAAAACAGTGATCCATAATAACTTAAAAATTTTCATGTACTTTGTTCGTTTGTACTGATTGTTGACGACAGTATTTTGATTTTATTTATTGTTTTATATAGTAATTAATAATATTTTTCAGTCTATTTAGATTATAATGCTATCAATAATTATTGATTATAATTATTAAAGAAAGTGTAGATTATATCTATAAAATAAAGAGAAGAAAATGCTGTGCTCCTAGTTTCTAATCTAAGTCTTCAGATTCGCTACTGATAATGAAAAGAAGAAATTTTAGCTACGAAAATTACCTTGTGATAATTATTTTTACAATTCAACAGAAGTGGTTTGCATTAAATTTTTCGATATACTTTTCATAATTCGTGAAGCTAGAATTAATATGATGGTATTGAACTTGTGCAGAGAAAAAAAAAACCTAACAACAAATGTCTAGCCTACTGTAATGGAAATAATCTGGCATATTTGATTGAATTTGTACTTCCAAATCGAAAAGAGTCAAATGATCTTTAGAAAAAAAAAAATAAATAAAAGAAGCAGACGATAAACAGTTTAAAAAATGATTTTGAAAGAAATACTGTAATAAATTGACTAATATCTGGATACATTTAGTTAGAAGTGAGTGATGTGCTTTGTTTATAAAATTAAAAGTAACTGATTTACACAACTTAGTAATTCTACGTAGTTCAATTTAACATTTTAGCTAACTTAAGTGTACAAATATATGAAAATAAATCTTTTGATAAGTTATTTTGAGTGGTTATTATGTCCTAGACCCAAGTACAATAAATAGACAATTTTTAAAATATTACAAATCAGTTACAAAGTCAAGATAGAAAATTGGGTACTTTTCGGTTAGCCGGGCGCCAGTGATATATATACATATATACACACACATATATATACACATATATCTACACACACACATATATATATATATATATATATATATATATATATATATACATATCTACACACACATATATGTATGAATTAATATACAGTAGAACTCCAATTATCCGAATCAATTGGGACCGGACCCCATACGGATAATCAAAAATTCGGATAATTGGATTTTTTCCGAAAAAAGGGTCTATTTTAATTAATTACTGTATGTATGTTGAAAACGGGAGAAAAAAACTATTTTTAAATAAAAAGATCTTTTAATTAATTAAATGAAAAGGCAACACTTTTACATGTTAAGCTTACTTACAAGTGCTGTACATTAGTACAGTATGTACGTACTGTACTGTAAATGAAAGTTATTGCTTGCTGAACATCTCAGTCAAAGTAAGCTGCTTGACAGTCTTCATCCGTTTTCAGACAGCCAAATCGCGCATCCGCTTGACTGTGAGAAGTTGCATGTGATCACACTCAGGTTGACGCTCAATCCACTTCCACGCAGTTTCAAGGCCGGCAAATGCTTCACTAGCTGATGGTCCCGTGTCTGCTTCAACTTCGACACTAAGGTCATCTTCTTACTCGACACTTTCTTCTCTCACACTTTCAATAAGTTCATCATCATTTAGAATTTGAAACCCAGGTGGGCCGGGCCGGCCACCTGGCTACGGACCAGAGCCAATAATCGAACTGCACTATGAGATGGTGACCTATCATCCCAATAATGTTCGCGCTGCGAATACACTAGATTCGCGGAGGGAAGGACAATAGCGCATGTAGACAGAATTCTTATTTTGCGAATCGCAGTAAGTTTCCGTCTTAATTTTTTTTCTGAAATTCTGAAAGTGATTCGGATAATCAGCGATTCGGATAGTCGGAGTTCGGATAATTGGAGTTCTACTGTATATATTTATATATGTGCATGTATCACTGGCGCCCGGCTAACCGAAAAGTACCGAAAAAGGCTTATGGCGAGAGAAGGAAAGTTGCAAAATATTTTCTGGCAACCTATTCGTAGTTTCATATAAATAAGTATTTTTTTTTCAATATTTATATAATTTATTTAATATAAAGAAGCCATTTATCTCTTTTTATATGCAGGTAGAACAGAATTGTATATATAAACAATTTTATACATATATAAATAAACATAAAAGTACATTAGGTTTGTTTTCATAATTGTGTATATAATTTTAAAACATATCTAACTTTCTGAAGCCCGGATTACGCCAAAGCGTTAAAAAAAAGTGCCAAGGTCTCTATAGTTAAAAAATGTCGATTTCTGTATTTAAATTGACATTTATTGTGTTTTGATGGTTAAATTATGGTATGTAGTTGTAAAAGGGAGGAATGGGATTGATTTTGTAAAGTTTTTGGTAGATTTATTATATTTTTTGTACGTATATTTATTGTAAAATAATGTGTTTAGGAAAAGGTAAGTCAATGGGTTCAATCTGATTTATTAATCTTAGCATTTTTTTAATTTAAAACTTTTAATTTCCTTTAATAAAACAAGTATATTAATTCCCTTTTATTTCACGATTATGAAATTTAATATTATTTATGTAATCACAAATTATAAGAGCGAAAATGCTCTTTTTATTACATCTTTCTGCTGCGATACTTTGACCAAAGTGGATCACTACTGTGACGTCACTAATACTTGTAGCAGGCCCGGTGTAGGACACACAGCGACATCTCGGAGGCCCCGGTTCAACCCACCACAAAATTTTTAACAGTGTGCATTTTATTAAACCTACCCACATTTTTATTATATGATTTATTTTTTATTGGCTATTGTTACAGATTTTATAAACTATTTTTCATTTTAGTGAATACTAGGATGAATAAGAGTGCCTATATTATAAAGGACAAACGTGTCCGTGCGTAACGCTGACGTCATTTTGCGAATGGCAACACTTGACGATGAAATTTCGGTTTTGTGATTTTTTCTACTGCAATTTTTTTAATTTCTAATCATCGCACATTTTAAATTTGCACACCGTTTACAAGAAAAAAATGTACTTTCAAATGCAATCTGTTTGAAAACTGTATCGCAATTTACTAATTTTTTATAACATTTAAATTAAATTCCAAGCATGATTTTTTTAAAAATCTATCTGTATCGCTTGCAGACGATTACAAAATATAAATCCGTTTGCACTTTAAACAATATAAAATGTTCAGCATTTGTTTCCATCTAATATTCCATAACGAAATTAAAAGTTCATTAAGCGATCAATAAAATAGTATAAATAAAACACAAATTTAACAGACATGTAATCGAAATAAGCGCTTAAAACCGCTGAAATTATCAGAATAAGAAAAACTGCTGTATATAATGAAATTTTTACCGATTTCTTCAGCTATTAACTTCTGACACGGGGCCAATACGAAATGACCGCTTTTATTAAATTTCAAAATTTCTTTTGAATATATAATTGACATATTTCATATAAAAATGCTCTTTGGTGTGTTTAGGGGCAATCTAAAATAATATTAAATGCAAAAAATTTATCATATTTTTCAATGAAAAAAATAAATGTTTTTCACCTATATTCTCTATCCCGGGAAGCCCGGGTTGGATACCCTAGTTTAAGTTAATTATAAATGAAGTAACTTTGTCATTACGATTATTTTTTTGAAAACCGTATTTAATATTATACAAGGTAGGAAGCATATTGTTGATGTGCCATTTAATTTTGTAAGATCAAAGTTATTATTATTACAGATTTTGTGCATTGTATTTTTATTTAAATAACTAATATGCTCAATAATCGGTTTAACTTATCAATTATTAATTTTGTCATATTATTCTTATTACGATTAAATAACTTATAGTATCTTAACTTAATGGTTCATATGGTGAATACTCTTTTGTTAATGCATACAAAATGTTCATTTTGTCATATTATTCTTTTTGTGATTAAATATACTAAATACTATCTTAATTCAATGGATCATATGATGAATATTTTGATATTGTATATACAAAATGTAAATTTTGTCATATTATTCTTTTTACGATAAAATACTATATACTATCTTAACTCAATGGATCATGTGGTGAATACGTTTTTGATAATGCATACGAAATGTTAATTTTGTCATATTATTATTTTTTATGATGAAAAATACTAAATACTATCTTAATTTAATGGATCATACATTGTTAAAAATTTGCAGCAAACTGTCCAGTCCTTTGACCGTTTTTGTAGAAAACGGTTACATAACCGTAGTTTAACAATATTCTGACCACCGTATTTATTGCTCATTTTATGGTCAGAATATAGTTAAATTACGGTTATGTTTATACATAACCGTAATCTTAACTTCTTTTCTACAAAAACGTTTTCTATACAAAAACGGTCAAATGACTAGACAGTTTGCAGCAAATTTTTAACAGTGTATGATGAATATTTTGATAATCTATACAAAATGTTAATTCTGTCATATTATTCTTTTTACGATAAAAAATACTATATACTATCTTAATTCAATACATCATATATTGAATACGTTTTTGATAATCTATACAAAATGTTAATTTTTTCATTTTATTCTGTTTACAATTAAATAACTTATAGTATCTTAACTCAATGTATCATATGTGAATACTTTTTTGATAATGTATACAAAATGTTAGTTTTGTCATATTATTATTTTTACGATTAAATAACTTATACTATCTTAACTCAATGGATCATATGATGAATACTTTTTTTAATAATGTCATCCAAAATGTTAATTTTGTCATAGTATTATTTTTACGATTAAAAATACTATATACTATCTTATCTCAATGGATAACATTGTGAATACTTTTTTGATAATGTACACAAAATGTTAATTTTGTCTTATTATTCTTCTTGCTATAAAATACTTATACACTATAGTTTCACTCAATAGATCATATGGCGGAAGCTTTTTTTTAAAAATAATCTATACACAAATATACAAGAAATGATTAAAAAAATTACATTGCTTATGGTCCAGTAACCAGATAATAAATAATTCCATATAAAATTTTTGCGACTTTTCACATTCTTCTATTTTTTGAGTAATCCAAACGTGAGAATTAAACCAACTGCTGCATTCACCGTATCCTTGTTAGCTTGTTTAATTTTCGTTATGCTATGTTCTTCTTAATTCTCTTAAATAAAATAGAGCCAAGTTCATTTGCACAAAGATCTTTTCTGGCGAGAAAATATTATACTATCCAAGAAAATTTTTTTGTTCATTATGTCTTCAATATTGCATTACGATAAAGTATAAAGCTAAGAATTTCCCACACCGATACAACATTTTACTGTAAAGAGGATAAGAGAAGATATAGATTTTATTCGGTAGCAATTTTTGCATAATTCTCTACACATATACAGTTTCTTATTAGATACTGACACTTTTTGAATATGTACACGTGCATATTTGTTGCAGTAAATGCAGGTGTTATTTAGAGTTTTGAATAATATTTTATTATAAATAAAACAGATATTGACACTTTTTGAATATGTACACATGCATATTTGTTGCAGTAAATGCAGGTGTTATTTAGAGTTTTGAATACTATTTTATTATAAAGAAAACACAGATGCACAGATTTGTTCAGTAGTATTTCCCGTATAATTCTCACTAAAAAGTTATATTTCTATAAATACATCGTTACTGATTAAATGTTTAAAAGTTTTAAATATAGAGACATGAATATTTGTCAAAAAAAAAAAAAAAATCTATCATTTTAGACTTTTGTACACAGCATTTTATTAAACAGATAAAAAAAATATCAGAAAACACAGAGACGAATACATATCTACCATATCTATCTATATTATAAAGGAAAAATGTGTCCGTGCGTAACGGTGACGTCATTTTACGAATGGCAACACTGGACGATTAAATTTCCGTTTTGCTATTTTTGCTAAAGCAATTTTTCAAATTTCTAAACATGGCACAGTTTCAATTTTTACACCGTTAGATAGGGGGGAAAATGTACTTTCAAATGCAGTTTGTTTGAAAAGTGTATCGCAATTTACTCATTTAATATAGCGTTTAAATTAAATTTCAAGCATTATTATTTTTTAAAAATCTATCTCTATCGCTTGCAGACGATTACAAAATATTAATCTTTTTGCACTTTAAACAATATAAAAAGTTCAGCATTTGTTTTCAGCTAATTTTCAATAACGAAATTAAATCTTCATTAAGCAATAGATAAATAGTATAAATAAAACACAAATTTAACAGACATGTAATTGAAATAAGCGCTTAAAACCGCTGAAATTATCAGAATAAACAAAAATATTTGAAGATAACGAAATTTTTAGCGATTTCTTCGGCTATTAACTTCTGGCACGAGACCAATGCGAAATTACCGCTTTTAATAATATAAAAAAGTTATTTGAATATACATTTAACATATTTCATATAAAAATGTTCTTTGGTGTTGTTAGGGGTAATCTAAAAAATATATTAAATGTAAAAAATCTATTAGAGTTTTCAATTTAAAAAAAAAATGGTTTTCACATATATTCTCTATCCCGGGAATCCCGGGTTGGATGTCCTAGTTTATATAAAATCCTAATGAAACGAATTAATGAAACGATTTTATGAAACAATTTTATGAAACGACTGATTAAACGACTGGTTATATTTCACAGCTATTCCTCCTAAGATATAGAACGTTGGGCAATCAAATTAACATCAGCTATCCGCATTGATCCGAGGATGTCAAAAGTGGTCTTAGAATATTAAAATTTTAATTAGTTTCAAATATATTAATTTTTTTCTAATTTTAATGACATTTCTGTAATGATGGCAATTACATTATTCCATTTTTGTGGATAAAAGAGGGAAAAGGGAAAACGATAGGGATTATTAGATTTCTTTTTTGTCGTCATTTTCAAATTGAAACTAAAAATTTCAATTATCTGTTATTCGAACAGATAGGGAAAACAATATTGTGATTGAATTATGTTTTTCAGGAAAATATGAAGAAATAAAACTTATTTTCACATATTTGATCTTCAGGAATCAGTTTATTTTAATTAGTCAAAAATCGTCTGTAATCTTGAACATTGACATAAATTCCATTGATGTAAAAAAAATTTAAAAAAATAAAAAAAAATAAAAAAAGATAAAAAGATAATTCCATCGCAGCTTTTTTCAGTTTCACCTTCATCCAAGGAGTTTAAACTAAACACAGTTGATCTCCTTGCATTTAAGTAAAAAGATACTATTGTCCCCTATTAGGATATTAATTTAAAGAAGAAATCCTGCTCTTCAAAAAATTATTTCTTATAAATCACGATTAAAACTTTTTACGGCGCTAAAACCGAAAAGCTTTAGCGAGAAAAAGACAATTTTCTAAACATTTATTTTACTTCATAAACTGGAAATAATTAAAAAAATTCGTCCAAATGACATCATTTATATAAAAGCTTTTGTGGATAAGAAAGCGAAAAACGAAATTAATAGCGATTATTATTTACTGATGTAATTTTTTCAATCCAGTTGATAAAAATGTTTACGGGTTGTTTGTTTGAAGTTTGCACTGTAAATAGTGCATTTCACTGGGGGGAAAAAACTTTTAAAATAAAATATTTGAAAGACTGTTTCATATGCACACCTTCTTAAATAATAAAGAAGCTTATTTTACTGAAATTCTTATAGTAATTTTTTTTCCGTCAAATTTTGACGGGTTCCATCTAGTTTACCATATAATTTTTGATAAGAAAATAAATATTTAAGTACTTATATTGTTATTTGTTACATTTTTATAATATTGTAATATAGAAATGCGCATATTTGTTAAAATAAATATAACTGCTTATATCATAATCAAGAGGCGGAAATTTTTTTCTGCAGGATAAATAATCTTGAAAGTTGGAACATAGTTGAGGTAACATAGTTGAGGTTTACTCCACCAGAACGAGAAATATCCAGGCCAGGACTGGAACCTCGTCCCTTGGCTTGCCGTGCCAATACTCATGGCGGCGAACTGCAGCGCTATCTAGCTCTGCAGTTCGCAGCCATGTCCAACAAATAAGAGTGAATTATGTCAGTCAGAATATCGTCCGGGTAGCTCAGCAGCACTCTTATTTGTTGGACATGAAGTGCTAACTATATTCGTTTGAGCTATAACTATAGCATACATGTTATAGCTCTAGATCAGATGAATATATAGTTCGCAGCCATGCCCAACAAATAAGGATTTGTTAGACATGGCTACGATAAATACATCGCAGCGCTAGATGTATTTATATGAGCTGTAACTGTAGCAGGCATACTATAGTTATTGCTCAGATGAATATATCTAGCGCTGCAGTTCACAGACGCGCAGATGCAAAATCCTGTCCAAAAAGGCAGAAATTAAAATTTGCTCAATAATTGTAAAAAGCCTATTTTATAATAGCTGACTTGCTGGTGAATCGATATGTCTATGGTCAGGAGTATGAGTCATTTCCGACGGCTCCTAGCCTCAGTTGAAGTGAAAGTTTCTTTGTGAGAAGACGTGCTTTTTTGTTATGTTTCAATTTTGTTATTGTGTTTACATTTATACTTTGACATGTGCATTTAAATATTTTTAATTTTCATATAATGAAAAATAATTTAAATTGAAAATGGGTTAATATTAAGCCTTTTTAGATCTAATTTATCGAAATATACTTATTGAAATATATTATCTAATATAGTCAAAGCATTTTAAAGCTGTGTTGGTGCTTGTAGAACCATTTTTGAATTATAATCGTATTGGTTATAGATTTGAAGGCATTTTTCTTTTTTTTTTTTTAAATGTTCCGCATATTGTTGCCATTTTTAGACATTAGTGATTTTTGGGAGAACTGCAAACCTATTAAAACCGCTCAAAAAGCAACATCTCTATACTATAGAGACTCACCTTTGGTAAATACTAAATGTAATTAATATATATATTATATGCATTGGTTTTTATAAATAATTAAACATTTATGTGTAGTTAATTTAATCGCATTCAATTAAACATTACACTTGTAAATAAAACAAATCTATCAACAATTAATTTCGTCTTATAAACAATAAATAAAACAAACCAATCAACAATTAATTTCCTCTTATAAACAATAAACAATTAAGTAAACATTGTATTATATACTTATTTATTTAAATAAATACATATATTTATGCATATATATAACATTAATATAGTGCATTTATTAATAGTAAGTCAACAACAATAGTTTTTAACTTTAAAATACATGAAAATTAATTTTGGCCAGGATTTTGCGCCAAATACTCCACTGTGAGACGTGTAAAAAAATAAGAGTGAATTATGCCAGCCAGGGTATCATTCGGGTAACTCCGCAGAAAGAGCATTGGCACGGCAAGCCAAGGACCCAGTTTCGAGTCCTGGACTGGACATTTCTCGCTATTTTGGAATAAATCTCAACTATGCTCCTCCAACTTTGAAGATATCTGTTTATAGTTTTTTGCAATACTTAATGAATATAGTCGTCTGTTCTAAATTAAATTCGGGTAAATTCTCGCTGTGTTGGAATAAATCTCAACTATGCTCCTCCAACTTTGAATATATCTGTTTATAATTTTTTTGCAATACTTAATGAATATAGTCGTCTGTTCTAAATTAAATTCGGGTAATTCGAAATCATAATTAATTCGTTGTATTTATTCCACTTTATAACCGAATTTAATTTTTTTTTAATTAAATTATTCTTATTGCATATTTTGTACATTTATTTTACTTAAATGATTAATAAAATCAACAATTGGCTTAAATAAATGAATTATTAACGAATAAATAACTAGCATATGTAATAAATATGTTATTAAAATACACAAAATGTTGCCAGATATATTTTAAAATTTACATCGATTATATTCCACAAATCTTTTAGATTATAAAGAATTCTTGATAAAGCTTTGTAAAAATTTTCATATTCTTCTTTTTTTTTTTTTAAATAATTCGAACCTGAGAAATAAACCAACTGCTCCATTCCCCGGAACTTTGATAGCTTTGTTTAATTTTCGTTACACAGAGTTCGTCTTAATTCCCCTTAAATAAAAGCGAGCCGCGTTTATTTGCACAAAGATATTTTCTTGTAAGGAAACATTATACTTTCGAAGAAAATCCTTTTGTTCATTAAGTCTTAAATATCGTATAAGTATAATGCTAAGAATTTCCCTACCGAGCAAATATTTAAAAATAAAGATAACGAAGATAGCAGAAAACGCACAGATGTATAGCTTTTTTCGTCTATAATATTTTCTTTATAATTTTTGACGTATGAAGGGATTTCTCGACGTGTATACTAGACGACTGGGCTTTATTGGGAACTATTTATTTATTTATTGGGGACTATATATTGGGAATTTCTTTTTTTTTTTTTTTAAATCCTGACAGATTTTTTTACATTTAATATATATATACTAAAAAGAAAGGGCACATCTAGGATTTCTTGACGTATAAACATGTATAGTTACTTGTTAGATATTTAATTTTTTTTTAATATATAGACATTTGATTAAATATATGATTTTTTTTCTAATGTTGGAACATTAAATTCACATTCGTATACAAAATTAAAAACATGAAAACATTTAAAATGAATCACAATTTATTACTTATTACTAAAATAGGTGTAAAATGAAATAAAGGTATTAAAACATTAAAACCCTTCTATAGATGTTAAAAATTTCGTCGGAGTCACGAGAGCTTTGGACCATAATCTGGCCATCATCAAGAGGGCGAAAATGAGGAAAAATTGAGTCTATTGAGCGAAGTGGGTTATTCTAAACCAAATGCATCATTACACCAAGTAGATCACATGTAGTTATCATGCAATATACCAAAAATATGGTTTAATCTACTTGGTGTTAATGGTGCATTTGGTTTTGAATGACCCACCTCGTTCAATAGATTCATCCATCCCCCCTCCCGTTTTTTTTTAGGTAGATTTCGTAAGAAATACTACCTATTACATTCTCACCTAAGTTGGAAATTTTGAAAAAAATTTGCAGATCTACGCCGATCATGACTCCCAGAACCCAAAACCACCCCCAGTTCAAAACTTTATCTATCTATCTATCTATCTATCTATCTATGTCACTTTTTTCTGACCACGATAACTGGAAAAATTCTGCATTAATCTTTTACAAACTGATACATAAAATCAAGGGGCATAAAATCTCGGTCAAGTTCGTTAATGGGCAAAATCGAACCAAGGGGGGGAGGGTGGGGGGACTTTTTGTGAAAACAGAAAAACCCCCATAATTTCTTAATTATGATACGTATCGAATCCGTTTAAAGTTATTATTACTTCTAGGAGAAGGGTCGAAAATGTATGTATGACAGATTTTTGATATAATTAAAAATGGCCCCAAGGGGGGGAAAAAAGAGGGGTTTTAAGAGAAAAAAAATCATAGCTTCGTCAATTCACAAAAACAAAAAAAATCCCTGCCGGCTCCGACTGCAAACAAGTTATTTTTCGAAGTAGGCGGTTCCAACTCCCGGATCTTTTCGAAACTGATACATAAAATCAAGAGGCATAAAATCTCGGTCAAGTTCGTTAATGGGCAAAATCGAACCAAGGGGGGAGGGGGGGGGGCTTTTTGTGAAAACAGAAAAACCCCCATAATTTCTTACTTATGATACGTATCGAATCCGTTTGAAGTTATTATTACTTCTAGGAGAAGGGCCGAAAATTTATGTATGACAGATTTTTGATATAATTAAAAATTGCCTTAAGGGGGGGGGAGGGGGGTTTAGAAGAAAAAAATTTATAACTTTGCCAAGATTTCAAATCCGCTTAAATTTATTATTAATCCTCTTAATATTATTTAAAACTTTTATATTTACAAGTTTTTTATAGGACCAACCGTTATAGCAAAAAAAAAAAAAAAAAATTAAAAACAAAAAAATCCCTGCCGATTCCGCCTCCTAAAAAGGTCATTTCTTCCGCAATTCCCGACAAACAGGCGCCCCACGGTCTGCGTCTTCGAAATCTACCTGTGCCTGCAGGCCGAGCTGTCAGGGATTATTTCATATTTGGTTTCGCCTTCTGATATTTTACCAGCGTATATTCCGGAAGTTACAGAATTTTTCCTCGTTTTCGCCCTCTTGATGATGGCCAGGTCCTGGTCGAAAGCGCTCGGGACTACGACGAAAATTTTAACATCTACAGAATTGTTTTAATGTTTTAAAACCTTTATTTCATTTTTCACCTATTTTAGTAATAAGTAATAAATTGTGATTCATTTTAAATGTTTTCATGTTTTTAATTTTATAAACATCTGTATTTGTCTAAATAAAGGCAACAATTTTGACTTTTTTGGAGGTTTTTTTTCTTTAGAAATGTAAAAGTATAATAACAATAGGTAAAACATTCTAATAATAATAATAAAAAAATCCAATAAAATGTAATATTTTTATTTCTATTTTAAACCTTTATGTGTCCTAACTGTTTTTTTTTTTTGCCATCTAACTTTTGAGTTCAGAGGATAATTTAACGCAAATTTGATATGAATGTTAATTTTTTCCAGTGCATAAGATAAATAAATATGTAAGGTAATTAAATACTAATTCTCATACTAATGCTTTTCATAGCTATTATTTTATAAATCTTTAAACATACCCGAAATATCGGTATGAGTGTGTAAAACATTTTGGTACTTCTCTATTATCCCGTCGACCACTTTTCATAACAAAAAACTATTGCCAAACTGTAAGATTAAACGCCAACAATGAAGTCCCATTTATTTGATGTCAGAAGCATTATACGTGTTTGTTACTTCATCAAGTGGTTTTTAATTCGACATTTGCGTGTATTTTTTATTATGTTTTACTGATTTATTAGTTATTTCATTAATTAAAATAACAATTGTGTCCTTAAATTCTTATATTTTATTTATTTATTTATTTTGATATTCCAATGGCAACGTTCTCCCGTTTATTTGGCGTTACAGTTTGGCGATAGTTTTTTGTTATGAAAAGTGGTCGACGGGATAATAGAGAAGTACCAACATTTTTTATGTAACATCTGCAATGTTTGTGCGAAATTGACCAAATTGCAAAATGACTAAAAAAAAACCTCCCCCTTTTTTTTACGAATAAAAGTACTACATACTACTTTTAACAAATAGCTCATTCTATAAGTATTTTGGACTATTAATATAAACACAAATTTACAAGAAATAATTTACATTTACACTGTAAAACAAAAATTCCTGAGGTTGCTAAAATTTTTTTAGTTTTGTATTCGACAGATTTTTTTAGTAATCGGTATTATAAACCGAAATCGTTGGTAGCTGTTTTCTAGTAATTCTTACAGATTTTCTTGTAACTGAGTGAGAATACAATTTTTTTTTTTAGTAATTGCAAGGATCAATTAGAAAAATGAAATTTTTTTTAGAAGATCGAACAATTTTTTTTACAGTGTACAAAAGCTACAAAAGTGTACTTTAGCTACCTATAGATAATCAAAATTTCCCGATAAACTTTGTACGACTTTTGATATTCTCTGAAGTAATCCGAATGTGAAAATTAAACGAACTGTTACATTCGGTGGATCTTTGTTAGCTTGTTTAATTTTCGTTACGCACAGCGTTCGTCTTATTTCCCTTTTTAACACTTTCCAACCTAGTTGAAAAGTGTTTATGACTTCGGTTTGTCTGGCCGTATGGCCATCTGTCCGTTTGCCGTCTGTCCGTACTCTAACTCCCATAAATATGCTCGGATTGCCCTGCAATTTTTATATGTTATTGTCGTTATCCATAGCATGTTCCCTATTTCAACTGAAGTGTGTAGCACTTATAGTTTTTTTACAGGGACACTCAAAAGAATTCCGTTACATGATGGTATATGGGGGAAAAATCATTTGCGGTTTATTTTAATGATGTTATACAATTTCAAACACATTGTAATTAATATATATCACTAAGGTGCATTACAAGAAGCTTAATATGGAATAGGGTGTGCATAGCGCTTATAGTTACTTTAGAGGGACAGTTAAAAGAATTCCGTTACATTACGTCTATGGAGAAAAATCGTTTGCAGTTTAATTAAATAATGTTTCACTATTTTAAACGCATTGAAATTTATATATATCACTAAGGTGCATTACAAGAGGCTTACTACAGAATAGTGTGTGTATAGCAGTCATCGTTCATTTACAGGGACACACAAAAGAATTCTCTACTGTCTGTTAACAATAATTCCTGGAAGTGCGTTTTAAGTTGCTGAACGCGATTTTAAATTTAACTCACTTTTTGTCTATTACTTGGTGTGTATAAATGCTGTAGATCCTATACAGGGCAGCACAAAAGTTCGCGAACACATTTCCATTTATTGACAGAAATTCCAGAAGGAGAATTTTAAACTGTGCTGCGCGTTTCCTAACTAACTAAAATTTAGCATCCTATGTAGTATATATACAAATCTATAGATCATATACAGGGCTGAATAAAAGTATTCGGATATTTTTCCGAATATTGTATATGTTGGAAATATATGTTGGGAATTCCTGAAATTACGTTTTTAAATATGTTATGCGTTTTCCAAATTGTTATCTTTCAGCTTATTAAACAGTAATGATTTGTAAAATTAGTTTGGAAGCGTTGGAAAGTGTTACATAATCTATGTTTGACGCATAATTTTTCGTTCTTGTTTTAAATAAAAGCTAGCAGCGTTACTTTATTTGTACAAAGATCTTTTATCCCAAGAAAACGTTATAGTAACCGAAGAAAAGCTTTTATGTTCATTATGTCTTAAATATTGCATTATTACAAATCTTAGAATTTTCCATACTAAGCAAATATTTTACTATAAAGATAACAAAAGATAGCAGGAAACACAAAGATGATGTGCAGATTTTTTTTCGGGGGCATTCTTCATTGAGAAAGGAATGAAGGGGTTAGAATGACAGTGAAGTAAGTCAACATTTCGTAATTTGAGAAATGAAGGGTTTTGTGAAACTTGTCGTATTACCGTTGCATTAAGTGGTCCAAATTGTTTTGCCCTCTAGCGACTCCCTAAAGTGAACTATGACTTATTTGACAGTCACGCGGAACAGAAATTAATATATGTTCAGTGAAAATATGGTTATCTAGATTTTTCAAATTTCTGACTTACTCCACTGTCATTCTAACACCCTCAAATATTTACATACATATGTTGTTACTTTTAGATTTTTATAATTTTTGAATGCATAGTCATGGATATTGAGAAAATAAATGCAATATTTTTTTACGTTTGTATTGTATTTACGAATACCTCCAACAACTTTTAATTAAAAACTATGATAACCAAATTCAAAATATTGTTCGTTACAATTTTATTTTTATTACAGATTTATGTATGCTTTTCTGTTTAAGTTACTAATCTGATCAATAAGTGACTTAAATAAGTTATTAACTAACTAACTTTGCCATAATATTGTACTTTATGCAAAATACGAAACAAAGAAAAGAAATAGGAATCGAAATTTTCAATTTTTGTATTTCTACATATTCTGCATAAAATTAACTTATTAACATTTCAATCACACGTACTATCGTACGATCTGAAACAAATGCTATTGCCTTTTGCACTGCAAGTAGGGTTGTTTTGAAGACTGAATATAACCAGCAAAGGAAAGCAATAAACGGAACATTTGGCGAGTAATTGCTGCTAAATGTTTTAAAAAGTAACTCAGAGCCCGAGAACTGAAAACAACTATTTTTTTAATGCTCTGATTGATCGAATTTGAGCTAATATCTATCATAGGCGATAAAAACAGAAATAACAAATAAGTGTGTCATTGCTGAAGTTACAACAGATAAACTTATCACACAGTGCGTTTTTATCTTGAAAAACCTGTTCATGAAAAAACATCTGATATTTCCTATGCTGTAGTACGTGTGATTGCAGCTTAATGTGACCAATAATTGACTTGAATAAGCAAATATTATCTTATTAATATATTCACGGTAAATGTTACATTCTATTTGAAGTTTCGGGTTTGTGCAATAAATATTTTTACTAACTAGTGTATACAAAATATAAACAATAAATTATCTTAGGTTCTGCTTTTATTCATAGAAGCCTATAGATAATAAATAATTCACTATTTTTTAAAAAGGATCTGAATGTGAGAATTAAACAAACTGCTACATTCACCCAATCTTTGCTAGCTTGTTTAAGTTTCGTTAAGCAGTTATGAAAGTCTTAATTCCTTTCAATAAAAGCGAGCCGAATTACTTTATTTGGACAAAGATATTTTCTCCGTAACATAAAAGTACGCTATCCGAGGAAAATCTCTTTGTTCATTACATCTTAAATATTGTATTAGTATAATGTTAAGAATTTTCCATACTGAGCAAATATTTTACCATAAGAATAACAATGATAGCAGAAAATGTGGAAAATAAAGAATTTCCCGGGAAGATTTTCCTTATATTTCTTCATGCGAAATGCATATAGTTGCTTATTAAATATTTATAACTTTGAATACATTAAACATTCATTTTGGATAAAATAAATGCAATCTTTTGACTTTGTACAATACTATAAAAATACAACCCAGTATACTCAATTAGAATTTCGATAGTTGGAATTATTTATTAACTCGAACTTGGAATTATACACTTTAAGAGAACTTGGTACCAAAAACATTTATTCTGTAAATAACATCTGCATTAAAGTTTTTGGATCATGCTTCAATAAAGCAACATCATTACAGGCTTTAAATTGGTAAAACTTTTTTTTTTTTGGAAAAAGGGATTTTTTTTTTTTTTTTTTTTTTTTTTTTTTTTGACAATTTAAATTTTTTATACCAATTTTGGCATTTTAGACTAGATTGTTTAATATTATACTCATGGTTCTTAGTTCTACAAACGGAGGTATAGGACTTTTTAATACAAAGATTATATAAGTGGGAAAAATTAATAATTGGAAGTTTATGGAATAAATCTATGAAAATTTCATATATTTAAGTTATTTTTTTTATTTCAAAGATATAAAAAAATCGATACTTAATTATCTCTCATAGAATATAAAAATATGTAAAAAATATTCAGACAATTCTCTTAATTATTGTGGAAGGCTTAGCATTTTGATTCCACAGAGAATATGAAAAATTACGAACTGAGAAAAATGAGTTTAAACGTTTCATTTAGAAAAAAAGGATATTCAAAAGACATATATATAAAATTAACCCTGTCTCCTTTACTATTTGTCAGATCGTCCAGAAATTTGTGCACAATGACCTAGAAAAGTTAATTTTAGAATAAAAATCTGAATTTCGACTTTTTTGTGAAAATAAGAGGCATTGAGGCCCCTTAAAAATTGAATTTAAGTGGCATTAAATTTGGTAGACAACCCTGTAGGCCACAAACTAAAAAAAAATACGGAATAATTTAAAATTTTTTGAAGCGTTCTTTATATTCACATGAATATGTGTGCTATTCTTGCACAAATAAACACATAAGGTTGCACAATGCTCACGTGGACATGTGCTATACAAATACAGATCATTTCGAGGTTTTTCTGATACATGGTGATCGCACACATTATTTTTTTTATTCAATCTGTTGTCGGTCTCCTATTTGCGTCACTGAAAATAAGGTGACATATGTTCTTTAGATGCCCGAAGTTCAAGAACAATTCGTCAAGTATTTTTGTAGATTTTCGATAAAACGTCTAACATCAAAAACGTCCGAATACTTTTTTCCAAATAGTGTATATAAATACTATACTCTACATAAATACTATACCACTAATACTATTCTCTGTATAAATACTATACTACTAATACTATACTCTATATAAATACTTTACCACTAATACTATACTCTATATAAATGCTGAACCACTAATACTATACTACATTTTGCATACTAGAAATTGCTTGTTGGCATACGACTGTTTTTTGTCACATAATTACTATTATCAAAGTTTCGTGTACTTTTTATATAATATGTAATAAATATTTATTTATTATTTATTTATGTAATAAAAGGAATAATTTAAGTCATGGTTTACTTAACTAAATTTATGATTACTAATAAATTTCGTAATTCTATGTAATTCAGTGACTGGAAATAATATGTGACATATGTTTTAAAAAAAACATATACTACATATTATTTCCAGTCACTGGCTCATATGTTAAGTATTTTTACTAATTATGTACTTGAATAAATTCGAAATTTTCGTTGCTTACATTCTGGTAATAAAGAATTTATTATAGACTTTGTACGACTTTTCATATCTCTGTATTTTTTAAATAATCCGACATTGAGAATTAAACAAACTGCTTCATTCACCATCTCTTTATAAGTTTGTTTAATTTTCGTTATGCAGCGTTCGCCTAATTTCCCTTAAATAAAAGCGAACCGCGTTTATTTGCACAAAGATCTTTTTCCACAAGGAAATATTATACTGCTCAAGAGAATCTTTTTGTTCATTAAGTCTTAAATATTGTATTAGTATAACGCTTAGAATATTACCCATACCGAGTATAAAGATAAAGATAAAGATAACAAAAGAAGTAGAACAATAGTAGAAAAACATAAACGTGAATATATTTTCTGCAGAATTTTCCTTATTAACTTTCACGTGAAAAAAGTAGATCTATGAATAAAGAAGATGAGGCATATAGTGTAGTGTCTACCAGTTAGGAGTGAAGTAATTGACCATGTAGTCACAAGATGGTGGCTGTTGTTTGTTTATGTCGGATCAACAGGGTCTGATTACTAACGAGGAAAACTTTCGCCAGTACATTTGAATATAAAATTTTCACTTTTTTTAAATGCTTTGCACATGCAAAATTTGTGTCATAAATAAGGCAAAAATTTCTTTGTGTTTTTACTGGTGGAAGTTTGCCTTGGCGGAATTATAATCATTTTAACATGCCACAATAACTGGCAACAGCAACCTCGTATTCACTTTTTCTAGAAAAGTTCTTACATCACTTTCTCGTTGAAAAATGCAGCTGACCTTTAGCGACAACTCTACAAACTCTCACATACAAATTTAGGATGGTTGCCTTCCTACAAATAAGCAAACATTGCCACAATGTTAGCCATCAATAATTCAATGTCATCGATGCAGTTAACGAACCACTCAAAAACAGAAGTCGATTCTAAACCCAACAGATGCTCCCAGACACATGAAGAAGTAGTCATAAAACAGACTAAATTTTCATTATTTCCTGTACTGTACTACATGGTACTTACTATTCGAAAGCATAATGCAGACACTACGAGAGTCTTCCAAAATTTTATATCTTTAAATAATAATTAAATTAAATTCATATATTTCAGCTTTAGAATGTTAACACAGTAAATGTTTCTTTTTTCTTTCTTTATTTCTCTTTTGCAAATTTTAAAATATTTGGGATATTTATAAATTATGGCAAACTATCAAGACATGTTTTTATGCTACCCGAATAACGTGCATAAAAAAAATCGTTAAAGAATTATATCAAATGTTGTAGATGCTTAAAAATTGAATTTTTTAATCTAGTTATATATATCTTTTTAACAATTCTTTTCTTTAGTAACATGAATTTTAAATACATACTTTTTAAATTATAATAAAAAACAAAAATACGTAAATTCCGATACTTAAATTTATGAGTAAAATTATGTGCAATATTATTTTGCGACATGTAAAATAATTAAATGACAAATTTGATGGAAAAAATTATTAAGTTGAAATAGTTTAAAACAGTCTCGCTTATATTTACGCGCAAATAGATTAGTATTTAATGCAGTAATCTTATAATTATTTTATTATTTTTACTTCAATAAACCGAAATTAAATAAAATCAAAATTTTAATTATTTTATAAACGTCATAAATACATTTCAATTCCCTAATTTTCAAGAAGATTACATTTTTTCATTGTGTTTATTTTTTCTGCGCAAACAGCGTGCGATTTTTTAAAAATTTTGTTTCTTTTTTTCCGTTTTGCTATTTTAAAAAGGTTTTTACCAAGAAATTTGCATAATATCGTGTTTAGTAGTGTAATTATATAATTAAATTTTTATTAAATTTATTTTTGTACCAAAATTATATACTAAAGATGAAATAGAATTCTTTGCAAATTATCTGTGAAACTAATTTCAAGAAATTTTAATTAAGCTGTGTGATAGCATTTAGATAATAATAGGCTGCGCAAATGCATGGCTATATAGCCGCAACAATAACTTCTCCATCTGTTAAAAGAAAAGGAAATCTTAAATGTGTTTGAATATCTGCATTCTTCTGTGGTTAGTACGATTCAATTAAATTAATTTCGAAATAGTGGTGGAAAACTTGACAGCTTTACCCCACTGAACTCTTTAACATACTCTTCTTTTCACAAATGAATGTTCTGTAGACGGATATGACGTTGTCAGCTAATTCTGTGGTTTTAAAGAGAATCGTAGAACAATAGCCCGTCTTCTATTATTAAAAGAAATTTATTTCGTTGCAGCTAATTCACTATCAAATCAATCATATATTATTTCTGTAGTTAACATCCCTTTTTCTAAGCATTAACATAATGCACAACATTGAATGAGGTATCATTCGAGATTTTTTATTCAAGATTTTTGAACCGGTTTTTGACACAGTTAAAACATGTAATTATTTTTTATTTAAAAATTGCAGTTAATTAAAATTTAAATCAGAATTGTTTTTTCTAAATGAAATAAAAGGTTTTTCTCAAATCAATGTTGTCTAGAGGTCTGCACGGGCCGAAATTTCGCCCGAGCCCGGCCCGAACAAAAAAAATATTGGCCCGGCCCGGCCCGGCCCGATTTAAAAGTTAAAAGTTCGGCCCGAGCCCGGCCCGGCCCGGAAAAAGTTAAAATTTCGGCCCGGACCGAGTGAATTTCTACAAAACATAATTTTTACGTCGATTTGCTTAAAATTTTGCCTCGTAGGAGGAGATCTAACCAAAAATTCCTATCTTAGCCTTTTTTTTTCATGTTTATAATCTTCATTTTTATAGAGGTGTCGCAAGCTGGAATATTTATTTTTTTAATAAATCTCTATTTTTTGTATTTATTTTTTTAATAAATCTCTGTTTTTTGTATGTATGTGTTTAAGTTATCATCAATATTGTTAATCCATATTCCATTTATTGAAGTGTTAAAAATCAGAAAAATGCTATACAGTAAAATCTTCTAAGATGGAATTGCATAGGGAAGAAAAAAATGTTTTATAGACAATTTGCCTTCTTAGCAGGTGTAAATGTATTATATATTCTTTTCTTACGTATTAGTATATTCATTTTTAATGGATCAACACATTTTTCAATTTAAGACAGGATTCCATCATAAGCAGGTTCTTTTTCACACGTTTTACTATATTTTAATTTAGCCATATTTTAATAAGTGTATAAATCTACTATTCTTTAAAAAGAATAAATTTTAATGTTTAATTATAAAATAATGGCGATTTAAAAATGTATGCATGTTTTGCAAAGATTTTTATGCCTGATCTTAATTTACTGACCTTCGAACGGACCAGGCACGCCGAGACAATGATTTTCATACTGGTCAAAACCAGGACTAAAAATTTTGAGGCGTGAAGACTAGGAAGAATGAAACCAGTCCCGGCTCTGTACGGACAAAATAATTTAAGGCACGGCCTTATCCTTCAGGAAAAAAGTAAGGCCCGGCCCGAGCCTTCAGAAAAAAATATGGCCCGGGCCCGGACCGGCCCGAGTGCCGTAAAGAAATATAGGCCCGAGCCCGGCCCGCGGGCCGTGCCGAGTACGGGCTTCGAGCCTTCGCCCGGCCCGTGCAGATCTCTGTTGCCACAAAAATAAAATACCGCACTATATGGTGCTCCGCAATGATTATAATAAATAAATAAATAGTACAAAAAAGATAAAGTGGGTCGTCTCTACACGGGTTTATTTATGATTTAACAGCAAATTTCAAATTCAAATGTTCAGAAGAAAAAGACACCTTTGATTGATCGAAGCAGTGCTATTTAACGTGTAACCTAAAATGTATGCTTTATTATAATAAATTAAATAGTATTTTATATGTATTCAGTTAATTTTTCTTTGTCACGTGTTTTTCCCAAACCGGATGACGCCATTCTCTAATACCGTGAAATTATCATTGTTAATTATTTCTCTTGCGCGTGCCTTTTGCTATTTTCATTCGGTTTTTAGAGTAATTTTAATGGAATATATGGATGATATTCTGGCTTCAGTAATGTTGTTTGCAGATATTTTTAATGCTTAATTTTGCTTTAGAAGTTTAAACCTGCATCTAAAAAATATTAGATATCGGTAAAAAGAAAAATATTAGTTTGCAGTGCGAATTCTTCGCACAGGTCCACAGGTATAATATATTTGAATTATAAGTTGGTTTATTTTTCAAAAAAGAAATTTTTTTGATAACGCATACTGAAAAAAAAAAAAAGAAAAAAAAAGACAGATGTTTCTTAATGCAGGAAAAGATAATATAAACACGAAAGAAACTGTACAATATCATTTTCCGAATTACCCACGTTTCCGAAAAGCGTTTTTTATCTTCAGAAATCTCAGAATATTTTCGCTATTTAAACAAGCATGTATTAAAAAAGTCCTTCCGGCCTGTACCGGGAGGAAAAGGTTGCTTTCATAGTCCATGTTTTTCAAAATTCAACTCATTTTACTCAAACATCCGAAGTTAAAATGCTTGGAACCCGATTACAGAAGATTCAACCCCGGTTTTCGTTAATACTGAATTTGAATGCGAATTTCAGCATGAGAGTTACAGCATAACAAAAATCAGATTGTTTCAAAATCTCAGCCACACTGGAATTTCAAACTGCCATATCTCAGGCATTTTTTAAGATAAAACCAAAACAAAAAATGTTCCGGAATCCTTGTATCACGATCTAACACTTAACGGAAACAACTTTTTCAATTTATAATTTTTTATACACCTTTTTGAATAAAAAAATAAAAAATTTAACTTGCCGCCATTTTAAAACAAGATGGCACATGAAGCTGGCCAACGAACTCGGGTGAGACCTTGGTATATTCTGTACACATGATCAGTCACATTCATATAGGTTCATAAATATGAGAGTTACAGCATAACAAATATCAGATTGTTTCAAAATCTCAGCCACCCTAGAATTTCAAATTGCCATATTTCAGCCATTTTTTAAGATATAACCAAAACAAAAAATGTTCCAGAATCCTTGTATCATGTTCTAACACTTAACAGAAAGAAGTTTTTCAATTTATAATTTTTTTTGTACACCTCATACACTTTGAATTTGTAAAAATTTAAAGATTTTTAACTGGCCGCCATTTTGAAACAATATGGTGGATGAAGCTGGCTAACGAACTCGGTCGAGACCTTATGCTTGTGTAGATTTGTGTAGATTATTGTGTTTGAAATAAACCATGTGATTTCATTCTGTGGCCCCTGTTTCGTTTTTATTTGATCCACCCTAATACATTAGAAAGATTTTGACAACTCAGAAAGAACGAGACATCTTTTAAGAATAGTACACAAAACAAAGAAGTTTAAAATATTAATTTCCGAAGGAGATATTTTAAATATACGAATATATCACAAGCCCATAGGTTTAACATTAACGAGGAGAATTTGAGATCTCACTGATAAACAGCCTTAAGAAGGATTTTTTTTTTTTTTTTTTTTTTTTTTTTAGTGCAAAGTTGAATTCTTCCTTTTGTCCTTTTGTAATTTCATTACAATTTTTATTAATCAGGACTCTATCAAGTGAGATCAGTATTCAATTAAAAAAAAATCATTGGGAAAATGTTGCCACGCTAATTAAACATGCCGCATTTAAGTAACTTATCAATAAATTTTGTCTGTTATGAAAACAATTTACAAGAAATGGAAAACTCAATAGGAAGATTAAGAGTCCATAGAAGAGATGAGTTTTGGCTTTATTATTATTATTATTTATCGGAGACCAAGCCCGACACCGGAAGTGCGCTGTAGAAAATTGTGAATTTCATTTTAAAATTGTTTCAAGATAAATTTTCTCGTTCAAAAATCTCTTTTTACATACAGATAACTATTAAAGATAAATACGCCTCCATGACAAGGTTTCGTGACTTTCATGTCCTTGAAAATATGTTTAAAAGGGCAAAATTGTTATTTATCTTTAGAGACTCCAAAAACCAATATAGTTTCGAAAAAAAAAATGTTTTTTTTTTTTTTTTTTTTTTTTTTTTAAATTCTTTTTTTAGTTTTTTAGTTTTTTTTCCCTTATTGATTTTCGGAAACGTTTCCGACTAGTTTTTATAGTGTATTAATCAGTTTTCCCAAATCGGAATATCGCTTTTAGGACGCTATCCATTTTCAATTACGCATTTTCAACTGCGCAATTGAATTTATACATACAACAGTAACAAAATAATAATTAACTGTAATTTTAATGTTAATGCTTTCAATTTATTCTGTTTGTCTATAAAACAGGTTTGTTGAACATGAAAATGTTTTCTTGACCTGTATTCCGGGTTCTGAAAACTGATTAATACACTATAAGAGTTATTCGGAAACGTTTCTGAAAATCGGAACTGATTTTACAAATGCTTCTTTAAATCTTGAAAATATATTGGTTTCTGATGTTTGTAAAGTTAAAGAACTATTTTCGATTTCCTGGGTAATTCAGAAGAAGTTTTTATATATTTTCGTTCGTGGTTCACTCTCAGAAATAAAACACTCAATTTTGACGATTCCGCAATCTTCAGGCCTCATTTCGTTATTTTTGACAATCATTTCGTCACAGAGTCACGTGGTTTTTGACGAAACGCGAATCCTCAAATATCTTGACGAAACTGTTTCCTCGCTGTCAAAAATAAAACTTTTACTTTTGACGATTCCGAAATTCTTGAACTATATTTCGTCATTTTTGACAATTATTTCGTCTCAAAATTAAGTGATTTTTAATAAAATAGAAAATCTCAAATATTTGACAAGAATGTTCCCCCATTCCTTGCCATATTATTTTTGTTACAAAATCGTTCAAAAAAAAAATTACACGAAAGTATTAAATTTACAATATATTAATGAAAACAGAAACAAAAATATTTCATCCTTGGGGGCCGCTATAACAGGAATGTACCATATTTCTACTTTATTTTTTATATCTGATAATTTGCGTCTGTCCTTTTTGTAACGATTTTATGCATTTCTATTGCCTATTCAAAGATAAATTTTTCTGAAGTTATAGAATTTTGTTAAAAACGCTTAAAAAATTCTTCTAAAGTTACAGAATCTCGTTAAAAACGGTTAAAATAGTAAAATGCGAACATCATTTGGTCCATTTTCTACCAAAAGCATAAACATTTTCCCAATGGTTAAAAAAAAAAATCACAATTTTAGGAGCTCTTTTTTATTTAAGAAATATATTCATATAACAATCAAATTAAAAATATGTATAACTGACCCCCCTCTATAAACAGTAATCTTATCCGCTAAAATTGATGAACTCGCCTCCAAAATATGCACTTCAAAATTAATTATTTATGATCAACAAATTAATTAGACATTTTAATCATTCATTGAACAAAGGAAATTTCTCTAATAAATTATATTAATCAAGCCATTTTCTAATTATTTATTAACCATAGAAAAACCATAATAATAATCTAGCCTTATTAATTAAAACATGCAGAAAGTATAACAGCACCGATAAAAATACAATCTGCTTTCTAAAAATATAAACACACATCAACATCCCATAAATACATTTAAAATCAAATAATTCCGAAGTCCCGCTAGCGTAGTGGTTAGAGCAATTATCTGCCAAGCTAAACATCGCGTGTTCGAATCCGATCGAATCCCAAGTGATCTTGTTTTTGCCCTAGTCAATAATGATGCTTCTAAAAACTCCGATAGATGGCAGCACCAACCTTTTTTGGAACTTTCGTCAAAGAAACAATTTGAGGAAACTGATTTCTTCGTAATTTTGAGGATGCAAATTTACTCGATTTGACGAAATGTTTACTCGGAGCATTTCGCAGGAAACCGTTTCGTCAAAAACGAAGAAAAATTCTTGAAATTTGAGTATTCATTTTTGAGAGTGTTATATTATATATTCCTAGACCAAGAAACATCTGTCATTTTTACAGTATTAACATACGAGTATCGTTCGCATTTAGAAGCTAAAACTTTTGCAAGTACTTCGCTGTGAGTTGAGAAGGGAAATTAAACATCTACTGTCAGATTATATATATATTTTGAAGCCTTCTTCTCTATAAAAAGCTTAATTTATTAATGTAGAAATCAGTTCTTCCATTCCAATTTTTTTCCTTCGTTTTGACAGGCACATCTTCAGCCGTCACTGGAAATATGTAATTATAACTTCCTAAGGTCAAAACCTATTATGTAATCACCTGTGAATACACAATAACAACAAGGCAGTCATATATAAAAGAATCTGTTCTCTCAATTTAGGCTCAGAACGTTATTCCGTACATCCACTTAAAATGCTGTAATAACATTAGGTGCATTGTTAACGTTCACGAGTCAAAAAGCAAACCTCACCCAAAATAGCTCAACCTTCGCATCCAGATGATTAAGTAGTTGTAATGCAAATGTCGTGCGTTGGGGGGTTGTTATAGTGAACACCCTGTTATGCCACTGTGAAGGGAATTTTCAAGAGCCGATTACGGAAGCAAATTCACGATGCCAGAGATTATGCGGCACAAAGACATAATTATGGGTTACAATTTCATGATCTGGAATCGTTAAGCATGTCTCTTATTGACCTGCAATTCTTTCTGATCCAGTTACAGTTGATTACACGGATTTTGTTGCTTCTGAAACAGTCATGAATACGAATTTGTGTAAGTGGAAACTAAAAATAAAAAGGTGAATGACAGGAAAATATAGCGAAATAAATTTATTCCTCTGTTTTTCCGATGAACTTTTTTGCTGCGGCACTCGGTATTTTATGAATTGCAGTTCCCTATTTTGATTAGTAAATAGATATTTGTCACAAAGTGCGCCCCTTTTAATTTAAATGTATCAGCAATATGAGCACAATTTTTATGTAAAAGAACAAACATGAAAGTTGTGGCATTGCAATTGTTGAAGGAAAACAAACTCATTTTTTTTCAATTCTAATTAAGAATTCTAATTTTTCCAATTCTAATTAAGATTTTCTTCAACTAATTACAGAAGCAAATGCATGATGCCAAAGATTATACGGTAAATAGACATAATTAGGGTTATAATTTCATGATCTGGAATCGCTAAGCATGCCTCTTATTGAATTGCAATTTTTGCTGATCCAGTTACTGTTGATTACACGGATTTTGTTGTTTCTGAAATAGTCATGAAGACGAATTTCTTTTGGTGGAAAATAAAAATAAAAAGATGAATGGCAGGGAATTATTTAATCTTCTGCTTTTTGATGAAGCGTTTTTGCTGTGGTACTCGATATTTTATAAAATGCGTTGACACATTACTATTTTGATTAGTAGTCGATCATTGTCAAAAATTGCTAGTAGCTTTGCAATTTGCAATTGCTTTGTATGAACTGAATTTAAACGTATCGGGAATGCGAGTACAAGTCTTTACTTAAAACAACAAACACCCGCTGTAAAAAAGCCAGGTGTTCCTTCATCTAAAAATATAATATAAGCACGAACGAAAATTTATAATAACCTCATCCGAGTTACTAACGATTCTAGAGAACATTCTGTATCTTCAGAAACCTATTAATCAGTTTTGTCAACTAGAATATAGGTTTTTCGGATGCTTTTCATTTTCAAATAGGCATTTTCACGTTCAACAAACGTTCTATAGACAAATAGGACAAACTAACAGCAGTAAGGTTAGAATTAATATTATTGTGTTAATCTTACATATATAAATTTAAATCCAACTATGCGGCTGAAAATGTATAATAGAGAGTTGAAAGAATCCAAAGAATCCTGAAAATCGATATTCCGGTTTGAGAAAAATGATTTTACTCCAAAAACGTATCAGAAACGTTTGCGAAAATCAATGGCAGTAAAAGAAACTTTGTTTGTATAAAGGCTTCTTTAAATCTTGAAAATATATTATTGGTTTCTGAGGTTTCGAATAATAAAGAACGCTTTTCAGAATCATGGATAACTTGGAGGTGGGTACTGTATATTTTCGTTCGTGGTTACATTATATTTTCGTAGATTTACGAAACATTTGTCTTTCTTTTACAGTGGGAAAGTGCTGGCATTGAAACTGTTGAAGGAGGTAAAACTTATTTTCATCCAAATGTAATGAGAGTAACAAAAAAATAATAATACAGAAATCCAATAAAATCATCTCTGCGCCGGCATTTTCTTCGGTCGATTACGGAATCAAATTTGCGATGTCAAAGATTATGTGGTAGAAAGACAACTGATTACACAGATTTTGTTAAATCTAAAAAAACTCACGGATACGTATGTGTTTCAAAGAAAACAAGAGAGTGATGGGAGACTGTTTCTCCCTCTGTTAATTGATGAGCAGGATATTTTTATATGATTCCAAATTCATGGTAATATGGTTATATTCACTTGTACAAACGCTTAATGTTTATTAAGCGTTTGTACAGGGCACTGTAACAATCATTTATTGTACAGGAAAACAGGGTCAAAAATCCATTTATTTAGTCAAAATTACAGGGCGCCTCGCTCCAATTCGAAGTCGCGTTTTCGTTCATAACTTTCATAGTATAGTGAAAATACTTTAATAGAATCCTTACAGTATCCTTACAATTCATACAAAGATGAGTCTGTTGCGAATTTCATTAAAGTATTTTCACTACTGTTAAAGTTAGGAACGAAAACGCGACTTCGAATTGGAGTGAGATGTCCAGAAATTTTAACTAAATAAATAGATTTTTATAAACTAAATAAATGGATACATATTATAATGACCAGAGGAAAGTATATTCAACTAGGTAAATTACATACAATGATTGGAGTATCATAGTTGAGATTTTTTCCAACAGAGCGAAAGTATGCCGGGACCAGGAATCGAACCTGGGTACTTTGGTTTGCCGTAGCAACGCTTTCTCTACTGAACTATTCCGACGATATCCTGGCTGGCATATTTCACGCTTATTTGTTGGACCAAGGCTGCGAACTGCAGCGCTAATTTCATTCATCCTAACTTCATTCTAATTTCATTCATCATACCTAATTGCATGGTATACAGGAGTTTTCGTGCTGTTTCAGATTCATCATGTAAAATGCCATAATTATAGCTCGGATGAATGAAATTAGCGCTGCAGTTCGCAGCCTTGGTCCAACAAGTAAGTGTGAAATATGCTAATCAGGACATCGTCGGGATAGCTCAGTAGGGAAAGCGTTGGTATGGCAAATTAAAGTACCCAGGTTCGATTCCTGGTCCCGGCGTATTTTCGCTCTGTTGGAAAAAATCTCAGCTATGATACCCCAACCATTGTATATATGGATGTATATTATTTATAACTAAATAAATGGATTTTCTATTTCAAGGTTAACGGGGCACTTGTAAATGGCAACAAATTTCGGGGTTTCAAGAATTTTAAATTCTGGAATTCAAATTTTGTTTTAAAATATAGTCATCTGCAAGAATTTCACGTTTCTCTTTCTGCTGCAATCAGTAATGAAGCCACATGTTCAAAGTAATCGGGACAATTTAACGTATACTTTTGATTCTATGCATAATATTACTTTCATGTATATTCTTACTTTTCCCGCAGGAAAAAAAAAATATATATATATATATATAATGTAAGATTATGGCCCAAAATTTTTATTTTAAATTTTTTCCGGGTCCTGAATGTGATGTCCCGGACCTGTTGATGACCAATTTTTCCTATGATAGAAATTCATGTAATAATTTAACTTATTCCAATTTTGATTGGTTGCTACATGTTTGTCATAATTTATCTCTCTAAATTTGTCTGGAATCCGAGCACAATTTTAAATAAAAGAAAAATAAACACGGAAACAACAAATACGGATCATTTTAACATCTGATGGATGATAAAATCGTCTCTTATGCGTTCCATCATCTGCAGTGAAGATATCATTCCAAATAAATGAGAAAATAAAACTCAGCAACGAAACGATACTGTGCTGACATTTTCTTGAGCCAATTAAAGGAGGAAATTCAGATAGTACGGTAGAAAGATGCGATTACATCTTAAAATTTCATGATCTGAAATCGTTATAAGCATGTATTTTACTGTTTTAAAGCCTGCATTATTTTTTCATCTAGTTACACTTGATTACAAGAAGTTTGAAATTTTCATGAATAAGAAATTATTTAAGAGAAAGAAAAGGGGGGATTTGAATTTCGGGATGATAACGTTTTTTCATCTCTTTTAGAATTTCTCTCAGAATTTTTGACTTTTTACTATCTTATAAAATGTATTGACATAATCCTGTTTTGGTAACTACTAGAAATACCACTTGTTATCAAGAGAGAAAGAATTGATTAACATATAAATTGCTGGAGTTTTTGTGTAAAATCTATAGAAAGATTATTTGAAAAAGAAATAACGTAACTTTATATAAATAATCCTTAATGTATGATTTTGTGATTTTTAGCTTAAATCAAAAAGAAAAAAGCTGTTAAGTAAACGACAGGTAGATAACAAGAACAATATAACGTCCCATATTTATTATTATTTTTTAATTTCGTGAGCTAGGAAAAATATGAATTTTCTTTTAATTTCCAAAAACTACGATTTGTAACTTTTGACAATTTATAAGAATTTTCTTTTAGAGTTGCAGTGACATTTCAAGGGTAGTGCATACCTGGAAAATTTGAAAAAAAAAAAAATACCAATTGTAAAATTTTTATGCGAAGACAGATCACATATTCAAAATTACATCGCATCAAATTTTCACTGTTCTACACTGTAAAAAAAATTTCCTGAAAAAAACGGAAATTCTACTGGCAATCGAGACGCCAGTACTATTTCCGTATTTTAACGGAAAAAAAATTCCGTAAATTCCAGGAAATTTTCCGTGATTTCTGAAATATCCGTTTTTAAATTTCCGTTTTATAACATATCTTCCGTATTTTTTAGAAATATTTATGTCGTTAAAATAAATTTTATAGGACCAAAAAAAAAAAAAAAACTCTTTCAAGGAACATCTTATAAGTGATAGATACGCTTCTTTTTTTTTCCTTTCATAGCGAGTTTTTAATAAACAACCACCACTGCACTCGATGATTATCGAACCCAAGACCCTACGTTTACTAAACGAGCGCGCCAGACCACTACACTACGGTCGGACACATCACTTACTCAAATATTGCTACTTATATGAGATACTTTTAATGTTGCAATAACTTGAAATTCTCGTAGTTAGATGGGTAATTTCAGTTGTTAATCAATGGTTTTAATATTTTCTTTTCAAAATTGTTCTATGTTTTGCTTTTTATTATTTGATGCTTTATAACAGATAAATTTAAATTTTTTATGTATTATATAAAATATTGTAATAACAGTAATGATTGTTTCTTTTTGTAGTAGTACATATACTTTTTTAAATAATTTGAGTGTTGATTTATTTATCAATTTCAGTAAAAACAATAACTTTCTTAAGCAGGCGTATTTATTACATTCTAGTAAAGTAATTTTCTTTATATCTTAGTTTAAAAACTTATGTGAATAAACAAATTTATAATAAATTAAATTATTATATTTAAGCTTTGCTGCGAGCTTTTGTGTATGGTTCTATTAAAATGAATAATTTTTAAAATATCAAAACGAAAAAATAGATTTTTAGAGAAAATTTTGAAATTAATAACTTTAGGATAGGTAAGTTTAAATTTAGACTTAATAATTTAGTTTAAATTAATTTAGTTTAATTTATAAAAATTATAAACTAACAAAATAAATTATAAACTTTTATAAAAATGAAGTTTATAATTTTATACAGTAAACATAAAAAGTTAATAATTATTTTTTATAAATTTAAAGAGAAAATTATGAATTTTGTAAAATTATAATTTATACAATAATAAATTTTAGTTTAATTCACAAGAATATAACACAAATCAGTTTAGTTTAATACCCACATACCGATAATTTGCAAAAATATTATTTTACGAAACCTTAAAAATATTAAAATAAAAAAATAGATTTTTAGAGAAAATTTTGAAATTAATGACCTTGGGATAGGTAAGTTTAAATTTGGACTTATTAATTTAGTTTAATTTATAAAATTATAAACTAACGAAATAAATTATAAACTGTATAAAATCATGAACTTCATTTTTATGAAAGTAAAGAAAAAAATATTAATTACTTTTATAAATTTAAAGAAAAAAAATATTAATTACTTTTATAAATTTAAAGAAAAAAATATAAACTTTGTAAAAAATTATAATTTATAAAATAATAAATTTTAGTTTAATTCACAAATTTATAAGACAAATCAGTTTTGTTCAATACAATATACATATCGATAATTTGCAAAGATAATATTTTATGAAACCTTTAATAACCTAATATTGCCTCACGTTAATAAAGTTAAAATAAAATTTTATACGTCTGTGAAAAAATTCATAATTTAAAGCAATATAAAAAAAAAGTAGATTTTTTTAAAAAAACTGTAATTTATGGAAATAAAATAAATTTCTAAAGATTTCACTAAAAAATAAAAATATCACTATTATTTTCACAAAAAATTACCGCCCAGACACAACCCCGGTTAGAATGAGTTCCAGGATTGGTTCGAGTCTAATGACAAAAAAATAGGCCCACGGGTAGGACTGGTTCAGACCTGGATCCTAGAAGAACTCTAGTATATACAACAATCTTAATTCGCATTTCAAACAAGGCGATTTCTGTACGCAAACCTCTGAACGTCATTTACGGAAATGGTATTGTTTTGAAAGAAATACGGAAAAATCCATTACATTTACGGAAAACTTTCTGCATATTTACGGATTTGAAATCTTCTTTACGAAACTAATGTCATTTACGGAAATTGTACTGTTGTTTTGGAAAAATGAAACTTCCCCGTAAAATTTAACGGAAAATCTCTTGTATTTTCACGGATTTTTTTAGAGTGTAGACTTATTAGAGCACTAGCTGAAACTTTTTTTTCAAACATGTGTCAACCGTTTACAATAGCGAATGAAACATTTAAATGCTCTTACCGCAGTTTGTGCTTTATTTCATTTTTTTAACCTGCAAAATAATGCTAAGGTATTATTATATGTTTACGTTATCATTTTGTTTAGTTGAACATTATAACAAACATAAAAATTTTAAATACCTTGAAAAACTTTTCTTCCTTTTTTTTTTTTTATCGAAATGTGTGATTATTCGGGATTTTATTATACATTTTCTTACTTCATTTTTTTTTTTTTAATTATTCTCGATAAACAAAATCTGATATCTAAATTTATTGACCGCATTAATAGTCACATCTCATTTGTAAGTTCCTTTTTTCTCTTTTTCTTTCGGATGCAGTTTTTGGAAGTATTTTATTTTTTCAGAAGAATTTAATTCGAAAATTATTTTTTTTTTATTAAATAATTTTAATACGCATTTAATAATGATACATAAATTATTTTTTGAAAGTTACTAAATATATATCAAGTGATATCTGATACAAATTTTAACATAACACAGAAAATAATGATAATAGTTTAAATAAGTTTCTGATTACATTAATACAGCTCAAACCGTAAATTAATAACAGAAAATATAATACTTAAAGAAAATTGTTTAACATTATCTGTGCTTGTATAAATAAATGGATAATTTTAACTGAAATTTTTTGCTAATGCCTTTGGTAAATCGATGTTACGCGTGTACATTTTCTGAAACAAAATGTTAACAATTTGTTTGAAATTTACCTTACCTTTTATTTACTTTATGTACTATTTATCATGTACCTATATATTTATTATACACAGTTGCAAACAATCAAGTATACATAACACTTCGGATTAAATAACTCCAATATCTACTATAAATTCCACATTTATATTCATTGATCTGTTATAAATGATATTTTAATAAAATAATTTTACAAAATAATTTTGTGCATTATTCTTCATTTACTAATCCATGTCTCAAAAATCAAAAATCTTCAATAAATTAAAAAATCTATGATTGTTTCGAAACTCTGTAACTCGTTCTTTAAGATTTATTACCAGTGAAAAAAAAAAAAAAAACACTTCTTAATGCTTCCAAAAAATACTGGCAAAAAAAAAGGGCCCCTTTAGTTCAGAACCGTTTCATAAATCTCAAAACATTTCGGTTTCTGAGGGTTGTTTTTACCTTCTTCTCACAGTGTTCCTGAAGATAAATGAAAGGTTTCCGAAATCGTGAGGCATGCTAAAGTTTTATGGAATTACATTAAATTTCTGTTATAATTACATAAAGTTTCTGTTATTACAGGAAGTGTTCGTGCTTGTTTCTTGTATGGAGCAATTTGTTTTATACACAGCATTTCCTTCAAAGCAACAGTATAAAATAACTAAAGTGCTAAAAAAGTTTTAAGATTTCTTACCTTTCACTTCGGATACTGCTTTGTCCAGATTTGATGTAGTCACCCTCAGCACAGATGAATTCAGCCTTAAGTGACCAGTGTCCGTTTCACTTACGAAAAATATTCTGGTGTCCCTTTCTCTGATGTCACTGTGACATATACGAACGTCACCAAACCCTTCCACAATTATGGTATTGTCGGCAAAGTTGGTGTTTCCTTTAATCACACGTTTAACTTTCACAACGCCTCTGTATGTTTCAGATCGTGAACGATACAACTTTTCCACTGTTCCTGTGAACACCATGTCCACGTTGTGATGTATTTTGTCTCTGCAATTGTCCGACCTTCGTCGCCTTGCAGAACATATTGCAGGAAATATGAATAAAATAACGAAAATACTAATTAGTTTCATTTTGATAAGCTCAGCTAATTCAGTTTTTTTTCATTCACTTAAAATGTATTTCCAATGTTTTATCATTGATAAGCATCCATCTCTATTCATATATTTACATGGTTGTTTGACCTGTTATTTAATTTGCATTTTCAATTGTACAGTTTCTAAGTATTTATGTTCATAAACATTGTATTAGAAAACTTTCATAAATTCGCAAATTATTTCTAGCTTTAATATTTAATCGTTGTTTTTTCTTAATTAATAGTTTTCTAAAACTATTTATTGCATGTGAAAATTATATAACAAGAAAGTCACATTTTTTTTTTCAACATTTTAAACATCGATTGATTATTCTTTCCGTTATTCGATGAATATCGAATTTTCAATATGAAGCTTATGATTTTTCAGTCATAATTTGCAGATTTTTCTGAAATATATATTCTTATTTCGTTACTGAAATATATATTCTTATTTCGTTACTGAAATATATATTCTTATTTCGTTACTAATATATATGTTTTGTCACAAAATCATATGTTTATCAATATTTTATTCAACGCAAAAAAGGCTTCTTCTGCTTATATAATAAAATCGTTTATTTCCACGGTGATAGTTTTGCTATGCGATAGTTATTTAATAATATTATGTGAATATAAAAGTTTCTAAAAACTGAAAATAATGCTCATAAAATTTTATCACCCAATTTTTAAAAGCGATCTTTAGGAAAATGATTTATACTTTTAACAACTTATTATTATTATTATTTTTAAGTCTTAGAAATGTTATAATTTATTTATAATATAATATATGATACGTCTTCATCAATTGCCTAAGAAGTAGAAAACATTACAATCATACAGTTTCTTATATTACTATTTTGCTGTTATTGACACCTGCATTGCATTAGTAACTCCAAATTTATGCAGGAACCATTCTCACAAACTGTAAGGAACGCATTGACTTGTAAAGCATAAATAAAAGTGTAACATTCTATGAATAATAAAATAAATCTACAGAGTTTTTTCCTGTTTATGTAATATTTGCTCTTAAAAACTCCAATCGCCTAACCAAATTTACGAAGAACAATTTAAAAAAAACTTATTAGTTTGAAAATAATAAAACTTATAAATAAAATTTAGTACTTTATGATGAATAAAACACAGTTACATAAATTGTTAATTTTTTAAAAAATAAATTCATTTATGTATTTAATTTTGAAGGAGTTTCAATACATAAATTTGAAGTAGTTCTCTATCATGTATTGTAAGAAATCAAATTTCAGTTATTAGAAGCTGATAATATGAACGGTTAAATTGAATATTTCACAAATTGTCTTAATAAAAAATACCCCACTTTTAACAAAGATAAATGTTTTAAAGTTTAACGACTGTTTCACTCTTTCAAATAGGAAAAAATGCAATAATCCTACGGAATGTTTACGAGAATTTTCAGTAATGTAAAGATTCAAGAACGGAAATTGAAAATCAATATTTATAACAATAAGATCGCACGTTTAACAGATGAATAAACAGAATTTTTATAATGTTCACTCACTACAAAAGTATCCAATTAGCACGATGAGCATTTAAAAAAATTCTGCACAATCCCAGTATCGAAAATCTCTTTTCTTACTTTTCAAAGCAATTTCAAAATCAATTCCATTCACCGCTAAATATCTCCCGATTTAAATCACGGATATCCATTTAAATCACCAAAATCATCCACTTTCATCCTTCCGATCCGATTGCATCCCTGGATGATTCCGATTTGGGAGCATCATCCTCCGCGGATGGGTATTGAATCCACAGATGGTTTCGGTTGATTTGAGAGACTTCCGAAACACACAGAACTCTCACAAATCTGTTTCCCAAACGCCCACGACCTTGGAGTGTCGGACCCGCGAGCAGATTGGTCCGAAATCGGGACACACCTCCCTTTACGTACGACGTTCTAGCCCGTGGCGGGACTCTCAAGGCGTTGTGCCGGTCTACGGCACGTTTTCACCTTTTTTAATACACTACACGGGGTCGGCACCCATCTTGGCGCCGAAAAGTGCCAACTCGGATTCATATAGTTTTTATGATCTTTTATCTTTTTAGATGAAACCATTAGGAAAGGACCCCGCCTTTTGACGAATTTTCCTTTAATAGAGAAACGGTGTAGTTCGGATTTAATGAGTTTTACGGCTTATCGGGGTGATTAACGATACAGAGCAATTTGTGATTGAATTTGTCTCAGCTATTTCTAAGTAGCCTGGGTGGGTGTTAGATTTTATTAAGAAAATGCACTTAGAGTATTTTAAGTTATTATTTGTAGAACACATGTTATAAAATATAGAGATATTTTACAAAATGTTCTATTTCATTCAGATAAAAACCTTAAATTAATCGATCACTTTTTATAGATTAATGGATACAAATCAAGCCTAGGGTGTTGAGAGAAACCACGGTTCCCGGAAGTAGACTCTTGGGTGCCCTAAAATTGTAATAAAAAACGTTTTTTCTTTTCTTTTTTTTTTTTTTTTTTTTTTTTTTTTTTTTTACTTTTTTGATATTGTGATACCTTTTAAAGGCAGGGCCGCATGTTGGAACCCTTTTCTATTCTAAGGACTATTGAGAACCTTAGAAAAAGAAGAATATTGCTGAATGTTGCACCAATGATGAATTTATTGTTTTTACATTGCATGCAGTGATGAATTCAGACAATTTTCTCTTGGAGGGAATTCTGTGGCTCCGTGGGAGGGGGGGGGGGTTAATTGCACTTTTTTACCATTAAAAAGCATAAAATCTCAAATCTTCCGGGGGGGGGGCATTGTAATATGGGGGAATGTCTTCCCGAGCCGTATCGACAACGCAAGGATGGTACAGCTGCGCACCAACGGATCGATTATTATCACTACATTTTAATAGTATTGTTCGACTTATTTAATCGCAGAACTTCTGTCATTAAATAATGCGAATAATACTATATGAATTTAGGATGACAACTGGCTTGCTGGTGCGTAGCTGTTCGATCACTGACAATGTATTATCAGTGTCTGGAAATGCAAGCATTCAATAGAAATAAAAGACTTTATTTAAAAAATGAAATTTAAATAGAAAATTCAAATATTTTTTAATATTTGCTAATTGCAAACATTCATTCAATTATCGTAAGCAATATTATATTTTTTATCAGCTGTGCATTTCCAAAATGTAAATGCAACAGAGGCAAAATTGACACAATATTGTGTTAGTATTATTTCTCTACTCATGCGCTATTTTGAAAAGTTTTTGAAAGTATAATCAGGGAGATAAGCTACAGTTTTTTTTAATCATATAGTATATTTTACAATGATTTAAAACATAGGTTTTGTTTAGTGTTTTTCTTTTTATTAGTATTGTTTTTCTACTCATGTATTATTTTGAAATGTTTTTGAAAGTATAATCAGGGAGAAAATCTACAGTTCTTTTAATCATATGGAGTTTTTCATAGTCATTTAAAATATAGTTTTTGTTTAGTATTTTTCTTCTTATTATTATTTTTTTGTTCATATATTATTTTAAAATGTTTTTAAAAATATAATCAGGAAGAAAATCTATAGTTTTTAAAATCACATAGTGTCTTTCACAATGATTTAAAAGATAGTTTTTTTTTTTTTTTTTTTTTTTTTGTGTGTGTGTGTGTGTTTTTCTTCTTATTTAATTTTTTAGAGCCTCTGATAAATTTTACACTGAGACATTAAATGCAAGCAAATTAAATAATAAAAATGATAATGAAGCATATAACAAGAATAAAAAGTAATAATATCATCATAATACTGGTAAGTAATGAACTAGAGTCCAATTACGGATGTTTTTTACTTAAAATATTACGTAATACTCTAAAACTTTTTGAGAGAATTCAACCGGTCCGGGATAAAAATTCAAAGTAATCGTATCAAAGGATATCCTGTTTCAATGTAACTTATACCCATACTTGAAATATGCCTTAAACCTGTCTTTCTACCTTTGTTAAGAAATAGACTGAAATAATCCTTTTTTATTTGCGGTATAATTTTACAGATTTTATTCCATATAATAAGAAGGATGAACTCTGTCTAAAATCCTCAGAAAAGACCTTCTTTTTCAACTCGCGATTTAAAGTGGATTTCTGAAAACTCCTCTATTTGTTGAAAGACTACTGCGTAGAGCTGCAGTTTCCTTTAATATTTTTATTTCTCTTACTGCGATATTCTTTTTCGAAAAGTAACGTGCGTTTAATAGCTTTATAATAATAACTTTTTAGGGGGTAGCTATGGAATAAGTAGAAAAATACACGAAGGTAAAAGAAAAGTGAAATAAATAAAGAATATGTCTGATTTATTTTAGTAAATAACAAGTTTGTTCAGTTAGTAAAATTGAAATGGAATCTTAAGTTGTTAAAAGAAAATTTCTAAAACTAGTTATACTGCTTTACAGCAAAGTTTTCGAAACACCACATAAAAGCATGCTTTTTGTGAATCTAACAAGATTTAAAAAATTAGTTTAAAGCAGAAGTTAATAAAGATAATGAAGATAATTTTATGGAAAATTGAAAAAAAAAAAATGTTATAAAACATTCTGTGCATGAGAAAAAGAAAGACGGCGAATCTAATAGAAACATTTTTACTTTCTTCTATCTTTACAAGAAGAAAGTATTGGATTCATAAAAATTTTCGACTTCTGGTTTTCAACGGATTTATACGTTTTAGAAGGTCCTGTCACGATAACTATATATTATCACGATAACTATATTTCAAGAACTAATGTACGGATTTTCATCAAACTTCAGATTCAGTTAGACGTTGACATAAGTTGTTGTTGATTATGCTTTGTTCTAAATCTCCCAACAGGTGGCGCTGCTATGCTACATTTTGCAGGATTTACATGATTTTAGCAATAGTCATATCCAGGGCTTTACAAATTTGAAAAAATCTGGTAGCCAGGTATAAATTCTAGTCGCCAGTAAAAAAATTTAACACCCCCCCCCCACCCTCCCCGTTATTGATTTTTAAAAAGTACAAACGTTTGCTTAGGAATTAAGTCAGAAAAAATAATAACAAACATAGTTTAGAATTATTAGTTACATAGTTTAGAATTATTCGTTACATAGTTTATAATAGTGCATAATAACTAAGTTTTCTAAGGAAACTTATCAAAGTTATATATTTGTGAAAAAAATAATAATAAAGGAAATATTGTAAACTCTGAATTAACCGACATGTTCGGGAAATGCTGATTGCCGTATGCTTCAAATGTTCAAATAGTTGAGTGCTACAAAATCTATATCGGATGAGAGGGCATCTATAAAATAGTGAAGCCGGAAAACGATTTTATGCCTATTTAGCCTATCAAAATAAAAAAGTCAAATAATTCTGATTTAATTATTTCAAAATTTGCATTTAATGACATTTGCAATAGTTTTGCCAAATTAAAAATAAGTTATTTTTTTCTGTTGTTGTTTGTTTGTTTGTGTGTGTGTGTGTGTGTGTGTGTGTGTGAATATAATTTCAAATTTATTTCTTAATATTTTGTAACTTTGCAGCATCTATAATGAGATATCTTACAAGAAATTTAATTAAACGTTGTGATGTTCGCAAACTCGAGGGCTATTAACGCGTAATATTACGAGTTATTACGTAAACATTTGTTTTCGTAGCTAAAAAGGAAAGAAAAAAATATATTTTCCCGCGCTGGATTAAATCGAAATCAGCAGCCGGCTGAGGTTTATTTTGATCCAACGATCTACGATAAGAATTAAAAAAAAAAAAAAAAAACTTTTTGAAGTGCAATCAATGATTTTTTATTTCCATTTACTGCAGATAATAATCCAAACAATATAATTATAAAATACTATTGAGAAACAACTCTGAACCAGACACTTGTCGTCAAGATAGAGTGACGGCAATGTCCAACGCGTGTGGTGCAAACAGATGCGAGGCGCCAAGCATTTTAAGCCGGGAAAAAATATTTAAAAAAATAATACATATTTTTATTAAAATGAATTATTCTTGAAATTTTAATTAAGTTTTATAGATTTACTTCGAATGAATTACTTATAATCACTTATATGTTATTATTCTTTTAAAATGAATGTAATAGATTAAAAGTTTTAATTCTGAACACAAAAATCTGATTTGAAACATACAAAAAAGTAAGCATTTTTTATCATTGCATCCAATTTTTAGAAGCCACATAAGACTATTTGTTATTGAACCCCCCCCCCTCTCCTCACATTCTAATCACATGATTAGCCGACTAGTGCGGAAAAGAATGGTGTTTTATGTGCATGAAATGGAAAATGCCTTTTTAACTTCGCTTTAGAGAAAATGTCGTTTGTGCTCATTTTTTAGTTCAATTTTTGTAAAAAATAAATAAATAAATGAAACAAAAAAAAGTCAGATTAAAAAAGTTAGTCGCCAGATAAAAAAAGTTGGTCGCCAGTGGCGACCTGGCGACCGAATTTGTCAAGCCCTGGTCATATCTCCAGAACTAATGCACGGAATGTAATAAAACTTTAGATTCAGTTAGACCTTGATATAAATTGGTACTGATTTTTTTTAGTGGATGCGAAACCTAAGTGAGATAGAAGAAAGTTTTGGGATAGGCACATCCGACTAGTTTAATATAATTTTGTAACTACAAATAATTTTAAAATTAAAATCATAAAATATAATTACAAAATATGAAGCATTTTTCAAAAATTAATGAATTGTATTGAAGTAGTTTAAAATTTTCTTGAATTATTTCTGTACTTCATAAGTTCTATCTTAACTTTAGAAACAATGCTGTTATTTTAAACCGGCAAAACATTTGTCTGTCATAGGATTAGAGCATTATAAAACAACGCGTAAGTTACTAATTTTTGAAATGTGGTTATACATTTCAATACAAGTTTCAAGAGATGTTGCAGACAGGGGAAGCAGACAGTGCCTCTAATGAGGCCGGCTCATTAGAGGCACTGAGACATGGCCTCGCCAGTATTTTTTGTCCATAAAAGATAACTTATACATGTTTTGTAATGTAAATATTTAAATAATTATTTACTGAGAAAACGTTGCGCAAAGGACACGCCCTTTAAATAATTTTCAGCCTCGTTTTTTTTGTCTGCCAGCATACTGGAGCTTTGAATAAGTAGGAGGAGACATATAGTGTGGTTCCTACGATTTCTGAGTGAAGTGACTGAGGATGTAATCACAAGATAGCGGCTGTTGTTTGTTTACATCAGATCAACAGGTCAATATTATCCCCGGGGCAAACTTCCACCAGTAAATTTGAATAGAAAATTTTGCCTTATTTAATTTCCTTTTTTCATGAAAAATTTATGTCATAAATAAGATAAAATTTTTATTCGTTTTGACTGGACCCTGACGATATTATAACCTCTTTCACTGACATTGACAGGAGGATTGTTTATGTAGTCATAATATGACGGAACCGCAGGGACTGACTATCGCCGGAGCAAACTTCCACCAGTAAAAACGAATAGCTATTTTTGCCTTTTTTCTGACAGAAATTCTGCTTGAATGAGACGTTTAAGTAAGGAGAAAATTTCTATTCAAATTTACTGGTGGAAGTTGGCCTTGACAGTAATCAGGCCCTGTGCAACCGGTTACAGTTGAAACTTCAGTATTTTGAAGATATGCCCATTTCTCTTTATTCATAGCTCCAGGGTTTGCTTCCAGGTGCAATAATAACTTTATCGAATGACTGCTACTTCCTGCGGGCCACAGACTGAAAGTGTCCAATTTGTCGCGTTCATTTCTTCACACATCGTATGGATAGCAAAATTGGCGATATATTGCTCTCTTAGTGCTAAAACTTCTATACTCTTTTGCAATAAATGGACATTTGACGATTTGCCTGTAATGCATAATAAGGAAGGATAACTGGGCTTCTTTCAGGATATGCTAACCCTAGAGTGTGAAGAAAAGTTATCAATTCACTTTCTTTAGATGTAAACGTATGATAATTTAAAACTCTTGAGCAAAAGAAATGAACTTTATTGATAATCTGTTACCAATGCATTTTTCAGCAATGTGTATATGCAACAATGAGAAACATGTATTATTTCTTTCTATTAAACTAGACAATTATTTTTTTGTATGATTTATATAATGTTATGTGTGCTCTTTTAGTTTTTCAATCAAACCTCAACAGTGAAAATCGGTCAGTATTGTTTGCAGAGCGTTCTGGACAAAGCTTTAGTTCTGGAAATATGCAATTTCATTCATTTTTCATTCTACTCCACTGGAGATGAAAAAATAATCCACGTAAAATTGTAAATCCTTAAGCGAAAATAATGCTTGATCTTTTTTGGAAATAAAATTAAGAACCATAATATAATAATAATAATATTATGTTTCTGGACTTCCCAGACGTTTCCTTATAATATAAACTTTGTAAATTGTGATAAATTATTTAGTATTTGACTGAATTGTAGAAATATAATAAAATAAGCTAAGACGGGATCGGAAGAAAACGGAGAAAAAATTCGTTTAACACAGGGAAATTTGAAACAGGGCTCTTCTTGATTTGCCCGCTTCTTGTTCCTTCTTTTCCTGGTTTGCCAGCTTCCTTAGGTTTGCTTGCTTCTTCTTCTTCTTTTTTTTCTTCGTTTACCTGCTTCTTGAACTGAGCAGGTAAACCATAAATTGCCATAAAATTGTACTAGCTGACCCACCCGGTGTTGTCCGGGCCCGTGATAATAAATTAAAAGAACAACGAAAAATCATGCGTCAAGTATAGATTATGCAACACTTTCCAACGCTTCCAAAATAATTTTACAAATCATTACCGTTTAATAAGCTGAAAGATAACATCTAAGTAAACAATTTGGAAAACGCATGACATATTTAAAAACGTAATTCAGGAATTTCCAACATATATTTCCAGCATATACAATATTCGGAAAAATATCCAAATACTTTTATTCAGCCCTGTATATGATCTATAGATTTGTATATATACTACATAGGATGCTAAATTTTAGTTTAGTTAGGAAACACGTAGCACAGTTTAAAATTCTCCTTCAGGAGTTTCTGTCAATAAACGTAAATGTGTTCGCGAACTTTTGTGCTGCCCTGTATAGGATCTACAGAATTTATACACACCAAGTAATAGACAAAAAGTGAGTTAAATTTAAAATCGCGTCCAGCAACTTAAAACGCACTTCCAGGAATTATTGTTAACAGACAGTAGAGAATTCTTTTGTGTGTCCCTGTAAATGAACGATGACTGCTATACACACAATATTGTGTAGTAAGCCTCTTGTAATGCACCTTAATGATATATATAAATTTCAATGCGTTTAAAATAGTGAAACATTATTTATAACGATTTTTCTTCATAGACGTAATGTAACGGAATTCTTTTGACTGTCCCTGTAAAGTAACTATAAGTGCTATGCACACTATATTCCACATTAAGCTTCTTCTAATGCACCTTAGTGATATATATCAATTACAATGTGTTTGAAATTGTGTAACATCATTAAAATAAACCGCAAATGATTTTTCCACATAGACCGTCATGTAACGTAATTATTTTGAGTGTCCCTGTAAAAAAACTATAAGTGCTACACACTTCAGTTGAAACAGGGAACATGCTATAGATAACGACAATAACATATAAAAATTGCAGGACAATCCGAGCATATTTACGGGAGTTAGAGCACGGACAGACGGCAAACGGCCAGACAAACCGAAGTCATAAACACTTTTCAACTAGGTTGGAAAGTGTTAAAAAAAGTTTTTATTATTTTATATCTTTAACCGGATTTTGTATGAAATCATATTTTAAAATGACTAATTCGCGAAAAAATATTGATGTTTAGTGATAAAAGCACTCATTTCCTTGTTTTTTCATGTAAGGTCGTTTCATAGTTTTAAAATAAAAAGTTATTTTTGTCCGAACTCTTTGAAACCTTTATTTGTTCTAAATAAAACGGTTTTACAGCCTGTGTAAAAATTTTGTGAAAAAATATTGTTATCGAGATGTAAAAGAAATGTTTTATTCGCGCTTTTTTGTTTGTTTGTTTGTTTTCACGTCAGCTCCTTTAACATAGCAATAAAATACAAGTTTTCATTTTCCGAACTCTCTGAAATTTCAATCGGTTATAAATATTACTGCAACCAAGCTTTCTTTAAAATTTTGGGAAAAATATGCATATTTAGTAGTGAAAACATGAGTACTTAAAAAAAAAAAAAAACTTTGAACGCAATGGCCAAATTATTCCATCCGTTTTTAATCAACCCTTTTCAATCCCCTAGGCTAAACAGATGAGGGCTGAACACGTTTCCCGTTTCTGAGGGGAGAAGCCTTCAAAAAAATGTTGAAGCATGCTCAATGAGACAATTTTCGTGTGAAAAAGAGATTGTGAATTTTACAGAATGCGCTTTTCGCTTTAAATATATAGATTCTTTTCGACGGGGCCACGAAAATTTCCCGCTTACAGCAGGATTACGTTAAATAAAGTTTCATTTTTGGACAGGTTTTACTGTACTTATTACAAGGTGTTCGCGAATTCCCGTAACTAAAAAGAGATAATATTTTAAATATCTTGTCACACTCGACTAATTTTGACAACAGTACAGGATGTTTACAAACTGAACGTATTTTCATTTTTAACTCTGAAACGTAAGAATGTATTGTAATGGTATTCCAACAGATATTATTTTCATTGTGAACAAAATCACAAGAAGTGATGGAGCTGCTTAGATATTCAGTCAGTGGCATTGTATGTATTATAGTCATCTGCATGAAAAATTACGAAATTAATGAAATGTAAGTACAGGGTGATTATAAAAAAACTATCCCGACATTTGGGCCCCTAACTATCATACCATTCACAGAAACTGAATGAAATTTTGGCAAAAGGTATTTTGAGGTATGCGCTCAAGAATGATATGGAAAACAACAGTGTCACTCAAACAGTTACGGTTACAGAGAGAAAATTTCGAAACAATCAAATGGCAACACCCAGTTTTTTGTATTGGAATGTTATCTCCATTGTGAAAAACCCTAAATAGCGTTGGAACGGCAACTGTAGCATGAAAATCACCGGAACTAGGCAAGGGAAAAGTAAAAAGGACTTTGCCGTAAACCAGAGCATTAATTTTCGTTTCATTTACGTCACACGTCACACCGTTTCTTTGGCTGATATCCCAGCCTGATTAGTTCTCCACAAAACGAGAAGAAGAAACCAAGAAACGCAAATTTCGGGTTCTACGTAAGACACAGTCATGACTGACGTCGTCACGCTAGGTGAAAGAAAAGGCACTGCGAAATGCGAGCCGCATATGTTCCTTTCTGCCATTCCGAACAAGATGCCGCTTTCAGGGAAAGAACGTGGGGAAATAGTAAATATTTATTATCTGAATGGACAAAATGTCGCAGAGACATTGCGTGTTTACCACAGAAACCATGGATTACGGCGAGGCCCGTGCACTGTCAAAGCTCTACGGGACTTGATTCATAAATTTGAAGAAACTGGTTGCATATGCGATCGACCTCGGTCTGGACGACCTTCCGTTCCTGTGGAAGCTGTTGCAGAAGTCCATCAGACGATAAGCACAGTTCGTCCCGCAACTGCACGCGGTGTTTCACGTGTTCTGGATCTGCCGAATTCAACTGTTACGCAAGATTCTGCGCTCTGTTCTAAACATGTTTCCATATCGATTCCAGCGTGTCCAGATGTTGGAAGCGGGAGACTATCAATTACGGCTGGATTTTGCAAATCAATTCCTTATCCGGTACGATGAAGCCTTTACGGCCAGCTGGCCTTTACGCATTATGTGGACAGATGAGGCGCATTTCTCGTTAACTGGTAACGTGAATTCGAAAAATTGTGTGCACTGGGCAGAGAATAATCCACATGATGTGCATGCACGTCCATTACACGAGGAAAAAGGGACTGTGTGGTGTGGTATAACGAGTACGTTCATCCTCGGCCCTTACTTTTTTGAAGAGGTTACTGCCGGTGATCTGCAAACGTGTACAGTAACGAGTGCTCGCTATCTGGACATGTTAACTCATTACGCGATTCCCGCATTGCAACGGCAAAATGCTCTATCTGAAGTTGTGTGGATGCAAGATGGCACTCCTCCACATGTCGGGTCTTCAGTCAAACGTGTCTTAACTCAACAGTTTGGTGACAGAGTTATCTCCCGTCATTTCCCTTTTCCGTGGACACCAAGGTCTCCTGATCTGACAACAATGGATTTCTGGCTGTGGGGATACCTAAAATCCAAAGTGTAGCAGTTTCGTCCGCAAACTGCATCTGATTTGAAAGATGCCATCAGAACTGCGATTCAAGAGATTCCTATTGCCATGATTACGTGCTGTAGTGCTATCCACAATCAGCCGCATGCAAAGTGTCATCGTGTGTGAAGGAGGTCATGCGGAAAATTTGTGAAACACAATAAAATGCTTTATTTTATGCTGCTTCTCTGTCCTTATTGGTTGTTCTCACTTTTAGCCTAGCTACCGCCGGTGATTTTCATGCTACAGTTGCAGTTCCAACGCTATTTAGGGTTTCTCACAATGGAGATCACATTCCAATACAAAAAACTGGGTGTTGCCATTTGATTTTTTCAAATTTTCGCACTGTAACCGTAACTGTTTGAGTGATACTGTTGTTTTCCATAGTATTCTTGAGCGCATACCTCAAAATACCTTTTGCCAAAATTTCATTCAGTTTCTGTGAATGGTATGATAGTTAGGGGCCCAATGTCGGGATAGTTTTTTTTATAATCACCCTGTATATTTAAATTTTATTAATACTGATATTAATTTTACGAATGTTTGTGTATATTTTAGTCATAACTTCAGCATGCCATTGTAGCAGATTTTTATCAGCCACATAATACGTTTAAAATTAAGCATAAAAGCTGTATTGCTTCATAGTTAACGAGCAGGGAAGACCGATCTATGCTCCGTCAAATTTAGCTTTGAGTTCAACTCAATATATTTTTCTCTCTGTATTATTACTATAATGCCTTTTATTTTATAAAAATAGCTTGACCACATAATGAACCATAATCAAAATTACCCACTAATCAAATTTTCTTGAATATGTGACCAAGCCCAATTATCTTCTCGTGCCCGAAACCCGTAGGATATAAAATTTAGTCAAAATAGTCTGAGCCGTTTTTTAGATAAAATTGGCTTGATCCACCGTGATCCAAAAATGACCCACTAATCGGATTTTCTCGAGCATGTGACCTAACCCAATCATTTTCTCGCACCCCAAAACCGTAGGATACAAAATTTAATTCAAATCGTCTGAACCGTTTTTAAGATAAAAATATCTTGACCCATAATGACCCATGGCCAAAATAACCCACTAATCGGAATTTCTCGAACATGTGACCTAGCCTAACAGTCTTCTCGTTTACTAAAACTGTAGGATTCTAAATTTAGTTCAAATCCTCTGAGCCGTTTTTAAGATAAAAATAGCTTGACCCATAATGACCCATGACCAAAATGACCCACTAATCGAATTTTCTCGAACATGTGACCCATCCCAATAGTCTTCTCGTTCCCGAAAATGGTAGGATACAAAATTTAGTGAAAATCGTTAGAACCGTTTTTAAAATAAAATTTGCATATATATATATATATATATATATATATATATATATATATATATATATATATATATATATATATATATACGTACACACACAAGATTTTTTCTCGTATTAGAATATATGATAGTTAGAACTATTAGCAAAAAGGCTATTAAATGATATACAGTGTAAAAAAAAGTGATAAATTTTAAAATGATGCTCTTCTTTGATGTAAAGTATCTTCGTATTTCCGTAAACGCCCGGACAACGTCATTAGCTGAAAGTAGCTTGAAGTTGCTTATCAGCATGCCACATTGTTCTCCTTTACAAAGATATACAATCCTTTTAAGTAACTTCGGGCACTTGTCTGAGAAAATTATACAAAAATATATACGTTGGTTTAATATCCATAACTTAAGCTAGATAAGCTAGATAAATGATTCTTTTGAGTTTTTATTATAGTGATTTTTTTTTTTAAATGAAGGCAGTAAACTGCTATTTAAGTTTTTCCCAGTTTATAGCTGATCATCAGTTTGTTGTATGTCATAATTTAAGGACAAAAACAGAGTATTAAAATTGCGTTTATAGCGTTTTTGTAAATATGGTGCTCTTACCCAGATAAAAGATGTAAAATTTGTTTTGATATTGTGTTATCGTGTTTATGGCCAATTTATGGACAAACCTTAAAAATACTACTTTGTTTCAGGTTCAAATGTACTTGTTCCTACGAAATATAGCAAAATGTATTTTAAAGAAAAAATTTAAAAAATGTAATGTTAGACACGTAATAATATAATTTTAAATATAAAATTAATTAAAAATAAAATAAGTAAATAGTTATACATTATAAAAAGAAAATTAAAGATTTTTTTTTAATATAAAAGTACAAAGTTAGACACATACTAATGTTCTTCTTTGATGTAAAGTATCTCCGTATTTGCCGTAAACGCCCGGACAACATCATTAGCTAAAAGCTGCTTGAAGTTGCTTATCAGCATGTTACATTGTTCTCCTTTACAAAGATATACACTCCTTTTAAGTAACTTCGGGCACTTGTTTCAGAAAATTATACAAAAATATATACTTTCAGTAATACGTTGGTGTAATATCTATAACTTAAGCTAGATAAGCTAGATAAATGATTCATTTGAGTCTTTATTATAGTGATTTTTTAAAGAATGAAAGGCAGTAAACTGGTCTTTAAGTCTTTCCCAGTTTATAGCTGATCATCAGTTTGTTGTATGTCATAATTTAAGTAAAAAAAAAAAAAAAGTATTAAAACTGCATTAATAGCGATTTTGTAAATATTGCGCTCTTACCCATATAAAAGACAAAAATTTGTTTTGATATTGCGTTTAAATTTTATTTAATCTGAAGAATAATTACAATATTTGTATGTGATATGTGAATGTATTATCCATATTGGTATCATGTTTATGGCCAATTTATGGCCAAATCTTTAAAATAATACTTTGTTTCAGGTTCAAATGTACTTGCCCCTACAAAAAATAGCAAAAGATATTTTAAAGAAAAAATTCAAAAATTGTAATGTTAAACATAATTATACATAATGTTAGACATAATATAATTTTAAATATTAAATTAACTAAAATTAAAATTAGCAAATAATTATATATTATAAATTTAAAAAAAATAAAGATTTTTTTATCTGATAAAAGTATAAAGTATAACATTATAAAGTATATATAAAATATTAAGTCTCTACTATATAATCTATATACTCTTATAAAGTTTATGACTCTAATAAAATAATTTTATATAATTCTTCTAGCCCTTTGCAATTACACAGTAGACGAATACGTAATTACTAGACACATTTCTAGGCATACAAATGATCTATTTCGTTTAAAAATTTGTAAAATTGCAGGTATTTATGCCATTTACCGATCTTAACTTAAAGATTACAATTTGGAATGGTAATATCACAAATTTTCACAAGGAAAAATGAATGATTAACGAACAACTAAATGAAAAAATAATTAAAAAGTCTAAAATATACAATATTTTGTAAATTAATAGTTTAGGCTAATACTGCAATAAATAAATGTATGCAGCGTGAAATGCATGAAACACATATAATGTTTTTCATGTCAGCAAACACAAAGTATCAATATATTTTCAAAAACGAAATGGCAGAATGGAAAATATCATTGAAATCTAGAAACAATCTATCAATTTTGTGCAAAATATTTCATGCATAGATGTGACAATATGCCGAAAATGCTTATGTGACACACTGGAAGCATTTTAAAGTTTTCCTGACACTGTAAAAACTCTGTCTTGGAATTTTTTTACATGTCATTTTACCCACGTAATAGGACGTCCTACATATTATACTTTTATTGCATTTTATCCGATAACACATCAATTTCCATGTTATCTGAACTTTGAAATGAAAATGTTGAAAAAAAAAAAAACTTATTTTACATGTAAGTTATTGATTTTAATATGTCTTGAATTTCCGCACTGTAAAAAAAAAATTCCATTTATTGCTCGTACAATTTTCGCATTTTTACGGAATTTCTTTCTCAGATGAAATGATTTAGAAAATGTATGATAAATTAGTGAATATGAATTTAAGAATATCCTAAACAGATAATAGGGCTGAAAGTCTAGTTAATTTGTCAATTTCGCTCAGCCTCTGGGATTTTTTTTTTTTTTTTTTTTTTTTTTTTTTTTTTTTATACACTCTAAAAAGAATTACCGAATTTTGCTCGTACAATTTCCGTATCTTTACGGACATTTTTAAAAGTGTAATACTAAAAATAAATCTCACAGCTTTAGAGAAAATAAATATTTAGCGTTATTTGTTAAATATTTTGCAAATTCATACTTTTTGACAAATTCATGTAATCACTTTCATCAAGAAAAAAAAAAATCCGTAAAAATCCGGAAATTGTACTGACAATCAACTGATTTATTTATTTATTTTTTACAGTGCATAGTTGTTAATGAGAAGAAATTTACTCTAGGTAATGAAAATATTCCCTTTTTTCTTGGTTTGCCTGATCTCGGTTTGCTTATACTTCTTGTTGGTTTGCCCGCTTCTTGTTCCTTCTTTTCTTAGTTTGCCTGCTTCTTCATCAGGAGTATTTGAGCTCTCCATCAGAAGTATTCTCATCTTCAACTGCTTCAGGAGTACTTGATGGTCAGGACAGTAAAGAGAGACAAACAATTTTTATAAACCAGGATCACAATCCATTTATTCAATTAAAAATACAGGGTGTCTCATACCAAGCCAAATCCGGGTTTTTGTTCATAACTTGGTGCTTCTTTGTTATAGGTGCTTTGGTGCGATAAAGATAATGGCGAGGTTGAATTTGGCGAGAAAGGCAAAATTTCCGAAGCCTTTTCTGGCAACCTTTATTTTCCTTTTAAAATCTCATGAGATTACTGTATATCAATATGAAATACCTGTCAGCATATCAGACGCAAAAGGAACTTTTAGTCGCTTCAGTCTATCGCTGCCTGGCGCGAGGTGACACTGGTCACAGCGACGGACATACTTCATGTCACTCCCCTTCATTCTTTTACTGCTCCAAGTTCCTGCCCTCTGTCGCGTGGGGCTGTGGCCCGGCAGGACCGGCCTCCTGGCCTTAATATGTACCACCATCAGTTATTATCATTAAGATAGTATCACCTTAGCATATCTATTTCCACCCCGCCGCTTGTCGCGTTTTCTGGCGGGTTCAGCTCCAGCTGAAATATGTTTTTTTTTTTTTTTTTTTTTTTTTTTTTTTTAAAGACCTTAATAAAGGGACCGGGAGGGACATCTATGCTCTACAGATCTGGTTCCCAGTCTGAGCAGTCCCTCTTAGGCATTCAAAAAGGAACTTCTTAAATTTTTACACGACTAATACATACACTGAAGAGCAGCTTATTTAATATATACATAAATATATCTTGTAATAATATAAGGCCCCTATAACAAATAAGTACCCATAGCTTAAACAATGTGTATCGCAACATCTTCGATTGGATATTTATTTACTAAGATGTGAGAATACGTCTTTTGAAGCATGTAAAAATAATAAAAAAATTTAGAATATTAAATACATATTGACAAAAAGGTGCTGGTTTCATATCTGCAACAAACAAAAAGAATTCGCATTTCTCATAAATATTGTAAATTTTCTAATACAAAATTGTGAAGTATATGAACACAATTTTGCAAAAAATCTATTTTTAGACGCCTTTTTAATATCATTCAAAGTTATAAAAAAATAAAAGTTTGTTTTAGCAATAACCGCGTGGAACTGCTCAAGATATTAATTAAATTTTGGTATGAAAAATTAATTCAGTATTTCCGTCTGTTGACGTGATCTGTGTGAATAATATCTATGAACTTCAAGCCTTATTGTAAATACATTGTGTTCGTAAGCTGTTTTATAACATATTAAGAGATATCCTAGTACCTATCAAAACAAACAATTTTTTATAGGAAACAGGGGTTTACTCATTTAGTCAAAAATACAGATGACTCACTTGAAGCCGAAATCGGATTTTCGTTCTTAACTTTGAAAATAATTAAGATATTTTAGCAACTATTTCAACAAGTTCATGTTGCATTGTATGAAATGGGATGGCTTCACGGAAAGTGATGGGAAGTACGTCGTAATTCGGTCAGTGACACATGGGGGACGCATTATAAATCATGGAGCAGCTATCTTAGTGATGTTTAGACGCGAATAGTGATAATTTCTAGACTGTTTAGCAATGTAATCACACTTTATACAAAACAAAGTGGGTCTGTGAGTATCTTCATCACTGTTAAAGTTACAAACGAAAATACGAGTTCGGCTTGGAGTGTGACATCCTTTATTTTTTACTAAATAACTACGACCTCCGTTTCTTATACAAAAGTTGTTTGCCTTAACATGTATTAATAATCTCTTACAGATACGACAATCAGTACAGATACAGCCTGTATAACGTGTATAATTTATTGTTACTATTGATGTTGTAAAATAATCGTCTTAGCTTAGTATTAATCATCATTTCATTTATTTCAGATTCATTTATATTTTAGTAAAATAGTAACTTTGTTTTATTCCAGCGAATCGAAAACAGTAAAAAGTACTTTTAAAAATATATTTACCGACTTTAAGTTTGCTTTATCTTGAATATCAGTATTAAAGGGAATCTCCAGCGTAATTCGTGAAGTAGGTAGTTTTCTTTAACATTATAAGATTATGCTACATTTATTATGATTTAAAATAATATGCATATTCTTCATACTATAATCGGCAATATAGGTGTGATAACTAATTCTATGTTTCCATGTGGTCAGTTAAAAAATTCTATGTAGAAAAAGGTCAAGAAGATTTCTAAAAAAGATGGGAATTTTATCTGAAGTTCAAAGGTGAAAAATTGCAGTGTACTATTAGTGTAATAGTGATTATTATATTAACTGAAGTTAGAAAAATAAAAATAAAAATACATTAAGTTTTTAAGAATTGATTCAGTTAATGCCGACGACACAAAAATTTTATGATAATCCACGTAATTTCGTAATAAAAATTTTAAATATAACAAGGGGTTTTGAGACATAAAATCTTAATGCATAACTGTTTTTGTCATTTTATAAAAACAAGTATTATTGTTGTAGTAGAAAATTTGAATACATTTCAAAGTAAAAGTTATTACTTCAGCTTTGATTATTAAAAAATGTCAGCACTTAAAAAAGGTTTTTTTTTTTTTTTTTTTTTTTTTTTTTTTTATGTGGTAACAATAGATAACAACTTCTAATTATTTATACAAAGTGTATACACTCTACCTTTATTTACGAAAATTCGTTAAACTTGTATCTAAAGTACTCTAATTGTCTCATTTAAAACGCATATGAGTTTACTGAACTCTGAGACATATGCTGGATGATTTAAATAACCAGAAACTTGCAAAAAAGGAAAAAAAAAATCGAAAATCGCTAAAACATAAATTTCGGTGTGATTTGTCCCCGACATTAAGCTTATCATGCAGACAACGTTAGTATTATCTGCACAAATGTTGCACTTACACAATAATACCCGGTGCCACGACTAGTTCATCAAGGCGCTAAATTCTCCTCACAAAAAAAGATGTTCGCGGAACGTGAGGAGCTCCTAATTGCCAGATAAGATTTCGACAAAGAGGGGATTTTCGGAATACGAATGAAGATTTTTTCTCTACGGTCATGCTTTACACTTAATCAGAGGTAAAAAAAACCGTGCGGTGTGCTACTAAGTATAAAGAAAAATGAGTGAAAAAAAATAGGTTAAAAAAGTGTAAATGGTCGGTCAATCGGAGTTACTCTAATTTGAGTTTATTTTTAGGTTTATTAAAGTTGACAGAAAAGGTTGATCGTCTTTAAGCTAACGATCATTATTTTCAGAGATTTAACTCGTAATTACAGTTTTTAACAAAGAGGAGTTAAGACAGGTAGGAAGACGCCATTGTGTGGAAGACGTGTCGCTGAGAAAATCTTGGAAGAGTATTTATAGGGAAGGGGCGGCAAATTTATGGCACACGGCAAATTATTTTCGGCACGGAATAGATTCGGGTTCTAAATGAAAATACAGGGTACGTCAGAAAAAATGTATACACTCTTAGAATGATTATAACTCCAGTTTTTTTCCCACATATAATTAATATTTAAATTGCAAAAGAAGCTACATAAAATATATAACTTTTCCTACTACCAACAACTATTCAAAACTATTACCGTTCTGGCCAATACACTGCTTATACCGGTTCTTGCTCAATTGCGGTTCCGGAACGTTGTCTATGAACATCCATCCGAAACTTATCTTTTATCCGATGAATAATTGTAAGTCGCGTAGGTGGATCTGCCTGAAACTTCCTGTGATATTGTTTTTGTACTTCTGCTACACTTTCGTACTTACAATAGTATTTTAAAAATTATTTTTTTTTCCAAAAGTTAATCTTGGTCCACTCATTATTTTCAATTAATTAAACTCTGAAAAGACAGAAAAATTAGAAAGTTGTGACCCGTTAAATAGTGTATGTATACACTTTTCTGACGCACCCTGTATAGTGCAATTTCAGAAAATGGATTAATTTAGACTAATTAATTTTGTCGGTATTATATTAGTTTGTTTGTTTGTCGTTGTGATACAGATTGGAGAAACTGAAATACAACTTAATGAATCTCACTCTGGCATAATATTAGCTCAAGTCATTTTCAGATTAAGGAAGGATTAGGAAATAATCGGAAAAGATGTATTATAAGGTATTATAAGCAAAAATATCGATGATAAAATAATGACAATTTAGAATTCAAATTCAGATACGAAGAACAGTTTAAAGAAGCTGAGGCTTGCCATTTTGCCTTTTTTTTTCTGCGTCATTATTTTCAAAAATGAATAATACGAAAAACTCAGTATAAACTCCAATTCAGCTTGTCTTCTCTTAAAAATAACTAAGTACAAAGCCGATATCAATTATTTTGCATATAATATGCAATACCAGAAATATTATTTTTTAAGTTATTTTCTAAAGCATAACATAAAATATTACCCGTATTTTTTAATCCTAAAACAATATTTCCAGTAATTTTGATTCATTATCATTTTATTCACTAAATCTTTTGGTTGATGGCACGTCAAGATCACGTAAAACATATTTTTAGACAAAATTGACGCGCACATATGTAAAGGTCTCTGCTACAGAGTGTAATAAGCGAACAGAACGAAAAAAAAAATTGTATTATTGTGAAGAGATCAGAAAACCTTACATTCTTTTGTAAAATTTAAAGAAACGATAGGTTTCCTGTACTGCTATGAATTTTAATCCTTTGTTTAAAAGCAAATTTAACTTATTACTCTTAACAGAGGGATGAAAATGTGGAGCACACTGCGATAAGAACTCCGAAAACAACAGCAAAACATGAAGGTTACACTGAGCCACCGAAATCAATTCGAACACATTGCCTTAATTGTCTGAAATGCATTTTACTGACGTTACAATTTTTTAAACTTAAAGAAATTCTATTATGTTTTATAAAAGTACTGTCAAATTAGAACCTTTTTATAACTTAAATGGAAAAAATGGCAGTCTCAGCAAAAAAAGTGTGATACAATTACAATAGATAGTGTGTCTTCTAAAATGGAAACCTGCTAAAGCGGAATTTTTCTCCGGTTTCTTGTAATTTCGTCTTATTAAGTTTCAAAATGTCAAAAATTTCAGTATTCAAAATTTGTATTTAATAAAAGACAGGCACATCGTTTTTATTATCTTTAGCTTTAATTTCGTCCAATCGGAACATTATAACACAGTTCAAAGCCCTTTGAAGTGGGTAACTTATTTCTTGTTAATCCTGCATTCTTGTATTCGGTTTTTAATGGGTTTTTAACTGATTTCTCAAATTTACTGTACATGATAAATATTTTAATTACATATCACACAAAAATAGTCTGCAAATCCTGTAAATAATCATATCATATTAAAACATTTTCAAACGATTTTTCATTTTACAGTATGGTTAAAGTATTACAAGTATTTTATAACTGTTGACTAACTTTTTTTTTTGTTTGATTGTAAGAGTTTTACCAAACAGAAATAAACGATTGAGTAAAAAAGATTGAATTTTATTTCTATTTTTTATGCACATTTATTGTTCTTTAAGGGCATAATGCAAATATCGTAATTTGAGAAATTCCTCTCGCGCAGCGATCACATTGTACGCAATTTAATTACGCGTTTTCGAGAACAAGATTATAGCGTTGACTTAACTGACATAGGTAGAATGCGTCCTGTCTGTCTTTACACGGTTCTGCGTCAATTCATCGCGCACAATTCATCGCAAAGTCAATTCGTCGCAGCGACAACTAATCGCAGCGTCAATTCGTCGTGGTTTCAATTCGTCGCGACGTCAATTCGTCGCAACGAAAATAATTTTGAAGGCTATGATGATAAAATAAAGACAATTTAGTAAAAATGTTTAATGATAATTAGCTTTTTAGATATAGAGAATTATAGCTAACTAGCTGTTACCCGTGACTTCGTTCACGTAACATTAAAAGAAAAATAAATGTACTAATCAAGCAAAATTTCATACCCGATAATTAAAAACGTAAATAATTAACTAACTCTTTATCACATTTCATAGAAGAAAATACGATATTTCTTTGTTATAGGGGCCTTGACATAAATCAGTTTAAAAAAAGTAAAATTTTGTGCCAAATAACCGCGAAAAGGAAACTGCAACCAATGGAAAAAAGACGGCCAAATAAAATCGTGTAAATCGACGAATTGAGTAGAAAGAAATGTCAATTTTACCTGATAAACCATTTTACTTCTAACGACTTTGAGAAACGTCTTAACAGCCATCATTTAAAAATAATTCATTGGAAATAGTATATGCCTTTTCTTTAAATTCAATTCTTGTGAATAAGGAGGAATAATTCTACACCTAAATTCAAGGAGCTTCAATTGCAAAGCTTTTTGCAGCCCAAAATAACATGCAAACGTAACACTTAAATTGCAAAGCTTTTTGCAACCCAAAATTATATGTAAACATTACTTTTGCATGTAATTTTCATTGCAAATTAACATTTATTACGGTTCAAATTAAAATTCATTTGGGTGCAAATTACATGTAAATGTTACGTTTGCATGTAATTTGGGGTTGCAAAAAGCTTTACAATTGTTACGTTTGCATGTAACAGCAAATTTGTGTCCTTGGTTTTATCTATAGCTGAAACAAATCTTGATTTCTTGACAATATGCTGACAGGCGATTTTTTGCTCTGCAGAATAAATTGATTCATAAAGTTTGAATATGTGGAAATATGTTTTTATTTTTCGGAAATTTTACTATAATCAAGATTTTTTTCACCAACTATTCAAATTGAAAATAAAATAATTTTTTTAAGTTTTAATGAGAAAATGGCATAAAAATATATTAATCCGTTTTATTTCTCCTTTTTTTATCCACAAAAATGGAGTAATTTAAGTACCGTTTTTAGGGAAATTTCGTTAAAATTTACAAAAAAAAAAAATTAATATCTCGAAATCTAATTCAATATTTTAAATTCTCAGAGTTTATATGACATCCTCGAATCAATGATAACCGGTATTAAGTAAATCGCATGGCATTAAGAGGAGTAGTTGCGAAATACACACAGTCAGATTTTAACTTAATAGACTTATGTTCAGTTTTCTTTTCCTAATAATCTTACTGATGCTTGTATTATTAATCACAGAGTTCAGAGAATAAATAGAGATGAAATGTTCATGTTTGGCGTGATGCTGAAAATGCAACCCTACAGTCGGCCCAAACAACTGGCGGCTTGCTTTGAAAACCTCTTCCCGTCCAATGAATCCAGTCCTTGCTCCACGTGCAGCCTCTCTCCATCCAATGAAGTCAGCCCTTGGGCCTAATGATTTGAGCGATAACGGGCTTCATATTGCAAGCCGATTTTACTGTTCATTACCTCTCTATTCTTTCACTGTACTCAGTGATTATTAAAGTATGAAATTGATACACGCTCCATTTGAAATTTATTTAAAAAATCTCGTTTTATTATGACGTCACTTTGATCCCAGAAAAATCTCTTTTCAATGATATAATTCTTGATAATTTTCTTTTCCTGGCAATAATGACGGGAATTTTAGTAGAAAACTCACATCTGTTTGTAACTGATATTCAAGCTTATTATTAATCAGTATAAAAAAAATATTTCAGTTATTCATCTTAAATATGACGTCCATTATGTATATACTTTTATTATTACACCGATAGTCATGCTCTTTGTAATATTACGAATATTTGAAAATACATGTTTTATTTATGACGTCATATTTGTTCAAGCCAAGGAGGATCCTTTTCATAGTTCCTTGGTTCAAGCGAAATCTTTTTCTTAGTAATATAATTATTGTTAATTCTTCTTTCTAATTATAACGCAGTTTTTGACAGAAAAAGATCTTTTTAATGTAACCGATATTCATACTTCATGTATAATAACAAATACTCCATATTGCTGTTTCAAATATCTCAGAAATTCATCTTCTTTTGAATTATTTTCATTTTTCACGTGAAAATCGCTCAATTGAAACTTGAGGAAAAATTATTTTACCGCATTTTTATTTATTGACAACGATCAAAGCCCTAGCAACGATAAAGTAAAATGTTTAAATTTTATCTAAAAATGTCCATTGATTCTCTATGAAAATAATCAAATTTTGAATTATTAAGAAAAGTATTTGCATAAAATAAACAAAAACCAGTCTATGTTCATTTCCGGATCATAATCCACCTATATGAAAAGATACAGGATCATTAAGTGCTCCATTTTGACGCTGGCTTCAGCCTAACATTTGCGCACAATCGGATTTATAATATTACTAGCTGTTACCCGTGACTTCGTTCACGCAACATTAAAAGAAGAATAAATACATTAATTAAGCAAAATATTTCACTTCCGATAGTTAAAAACGTTAATAATTAACTATTTATCACATTTCATAGGAGACAATACAGCATTTTTTGTTATAGGGACCTTGACGTAACTCAGTCTTAAAAAAGTGAAATTTTGTGCCAAATAATCGCGAAAATGAAATTGCAACCAATGCCAAAAGGGGGGTCAAATAAAATCGTGGAAATAGACGAATTGGGTAAAAACAATGGTCAATTTTACCTGATAAACAATTTACTTTTAACGCCTTTGTGAAACGTTTTACAACAGCCGTCTTTCAAAAATACATTTATTGGAAATAATATATGCTTTTTCTTTAAATTCAATTCAGGCTCCTTGGTTTAATATATAACTGAAACAAATCTTGTGTTCTAAATGACAATATGTTGACAGACAATTTTTGTTCTCCATAATAAATTGATTCATGAAGTTTGAATATGGGAAAATATGTTTTTATTTTTCGGATAATTTACTGAAATCATGATTTTGTTCTCACCATCTATTCAAAGTGAAAATAAATTCTGTTTTTCAGTTTTAATGAGAAAATGGTGTAAAAAATATACTGATCTGTTTTATTTCTCCTTTTTTATACACAAATATGGAGTAATTTACTTTCCGTTTTTAGATAAACTTCGTTAAAATTTACAAAAAAAAAAAAAAAAAAATCTTGGCATATAATTTAATTTTTTAAATTCTGAGAGTTTGTGTGACATTCTCGGATCAATAATAACCGGTATTAAGTAAATCGCGTTGCGTTCAATAATCTAGGAGTAGTTGCGAAATACAAACACACGGTAATATAATAGATTCGTGTTCATTTTCCTTTTCCTAAAATTATGATGTGATTTTTAGCAGAAAACTCTCATCTGTATATAACGGATACTCATGCTTAATAATCAGTATAGATAACAAAACATTTAATTTTATCGTTATAAATATGGCGTGAAACTCATCTACTCTCTATACTTACTGATCATTGTATTATTAATGTAAGGAATTGATTCACACTCATTTTAAAACATATTGGAAGATTCCCGTTTTATTTCAAATATGACGTCTCTTTTTCCCCAGAGAAATCCCTTTTAAATGACAAAATTTTTGTTAATTTTCTTTTCTAGGCAATTAATTTCAATACTGGCATAGGGGAAATTATGTTACTTTAACGAAATAATATTAAATCTTTAGGTTTAATCAACAAAAATGGAACTATTAACATTCGTCATTTTTTTTAGGTAATCGAGTTATTTCTTTTAGTTTTAAGAATGTAAATAACTATTTCCCGCTATCCATGACGTCATTTTCGACATGGATAATTTTGCGGAGCACATTATTAAAATTTTCTAACCATTTTCTTTTGAAACTGCTTTTTACTTTTTTAAAATTTAAATAAAAAATACGGTATAGTTATATTAGCCGTGAGCAGACGGTAAAACGCTAAGTATTGTTACCATACAAAAGAAAAAAAAAAGAAAAAAGTGAAGAAAAAACCCAAGATCATTTTATTTCACCAATCAAAGCATATCCGCTTTATTTTCGATGAATGACGTCATATTCTCCTGTTTCCTATGGTTACGCATATTAAAACCTTGTATTATTATCAAAAACTAAAAAAGTACGTTTTATTTCTAATAATATTATTTAATCTTCTTTTTAATAATTTCATTTTTTTATTTCATTTTCATTTTTCACGTGAAAATTTTTCAATTGAAACTAAATTGTTGAGTAAATATTATTATTCCGGGATTTGAATTAGTTTTGGCAACGATAAAGTATTAGCAACGGTAAAGTAAATTTAGCCATTTTAAAATATTATACGAAAAAATGTCCATTTATTCACTATGAAAATAACGAAATTTTGAATTATTAAGAAAAATATTTGATTAAAATAAACAAACATTAGCCTATGTTCATCTGAGGGTTATAATTAACCTATATGCAAAGATACAGGATCATTAAATGCTCCATTTTAACGCTGGCTTCAGCCTAACATTTGCACACAATCAGATTTATAATATTATTAGGACTAGCTGTTACCCGTGACTTCGTTCACATAACATTAAAAAAAGAATAAATGCATTAATTTAGCAAAACATTTCACTTGATAATTAACAACATATATAATTGACCAAAGATTTATCACATTTTATAGGAGACCATATGGTATTTCTTTGCTATAGGGGCCTTGACATAACCCAGTCTTAAAAAAGTGAAATTTCATGCCAAATATATACAATCGCGAAAATGAAACTGCAACTAATGAAAAAAGGAGGACCCAGTAAAATCGTGAAAATCGAGGAATTCCTTTTCGTAAAACGAAAAACAACACTGGCAGAATTCTTCTATACAACAGTGCATTTTAGGTGTTATTTGGTGTACAATTTGCATATGTGTGCATTGCTAAATGGGCATTATTATATTGTTTATTTGCATAGACATATGTTATATATTTCTTTCTACATTATCTTGTTTATGTATATATTAAATTAAGTGTTTCACGCTAAGTGGTGTAAATAGTGAACAAACTGCTTGTGGATTTTATTCATTGATAGATATTTCACATAGATATAACAATCTGATGCGATTCTTAAATGTAAATAAAGGTTGCTAGAAAGTACTTTAAATTCTGCCCAATTTAACCTCGATATTTTCTCTATCGCGTCAAGACCACTATTAGCAAATAAATACCGACGACACAAATCTGATTATCTAAATTTACATATTTTTTTAGTATATATAGAATTATTTTAATTTATTTCATGCGTTTGAAATTTTTTACGCTTTCTCTAGGGTTAGGTGTCGAATAAATGTACTTTCTTGTTATTTTATTTTGCCATTTCTTTTTATTCTATTTTCCATTCATTCCATTTATGGATATTGATTTAATTTACATATTCGTGTCAAAGAATATTCTTTAAAGTTATTATCAGGATTAGGATAGGATATGATTAGGGTTAGGATTAGGAATAAAAATTGGACGACAATGGCATGACCGATTCAGGTTTAAAGTATGAACCATCATGAAGCAATAAGAAAATTAGAAAATTATCGGCTAATAGTTTTTAATATGTTTTACAGTCATAGTTGGCATCAAAGGTGAGAGGGGAAATGATCATCTAAAATACCATTAAGTGTTTACCACGCAAAAAACAAATCTGGTTACAACAATGTATTTAATTTTGCGCCAAATTTCACTTAATAAAAAAAAAATGACTATGGACTTAATTACAGACCCCTAACCTTGTTATTCTCGGAAATTTTCTACCTATATGTAAAAAAAATTCTACTATATAGAACGCGCTTTCACGTTTATAATGTTATGAATTGGCACGATCGATTTTCATTTTTCACGTGAAAATCGCTCAATTGAAACTTAATTGTTGAGGAAAAAATATTTTTTCGCATTTTTATTTATTGGCAACGATCAAAGCCCTAGCAAAGATAAAGTAAAATGGTTAAATTTTATCTAAAAATGTCCATTGATTCTCTATGAAAATAATCAAATTTTGAATTATTAAGAAAAGTATTTGAATAAAATAAACAAAAACCAGTCTATGTTCCTTTCCGTGTTATAATCCACCTATATGCAAAGATAGAGGGCCATTAATTTCTCCATTTTGACGCTGGCTTCAGCCTAACATTTGCACACAATCGGATTTATAATATTATTAGGATTAGGATTAGGATAATTTACATGCGATTATATCTAAAAAAATTGTCATTAAATAATTTTACTAAATTATCTTTATTTTATCATCATAGCCTTCATAAACATTTTTGTTGCAACGAATTGACGTCGCGGCGAATTGACACCAAGACGAATTGAGGCTGCGATGAATTGTGCGCGATGAATTGTTCCGCGATGAATTGTGCACGACGAATTGACGCGACATCGTCTTTACACCATACCAATCGGCAATAATTGAGCATTCATTTCGAAAATAAAGTTTTACCACTTTTTGTTCATCTAATATACACTGTTAAAAACTTTTTGCTGGGTAGAATAAACTTTTGGTGCTGCAGTAGCTGCAACCATGAAATGTTGAAATCTCGTTTCAACATTTGGAGATCCAATTGAGCCAAAGCTCTTCATATTTAACTCGCAAGCCATTTTTGCACAAGTTAACCCGCAAACATTGAGAGATGTAGTCTCGATAAAAGTCAACCGTTAACTGAATGTATAATATCAAAGCATTCCCTAACATATCTTAAAAACGGTGTCGGTGACAGTTAAATATTAAACTTGCTTATGTTTTAAACCAATCACTTTATTTTAACCCTCAAAGCGTGTGGAATGTAATATTCCGTTCACTAAGCTAAAGGTTTCACTGCAATATATGCAATGTTTAAGATAATTTAATTCTATAGATTTAATGAATTTTCAAAACATTGAAGAATGATTAATACTCTCAAGGGTTACATTCATATTTGTAATTAAGTTTTATTTATAATGCTGAAAGAATCATATTTTTTAGCATTTAAAACAAAATCCAGAGAAAACAACATTACAATTTTACCTTTTTTCAAAACGCTCAGAAGGTTAAAAATCTATACTAATATTATAAAGGAGTAAAGATTGTTTTTTTGATTGCTTGTTTGTAGGTGGTAATCTCTGGAACTACCGAACCGATTTCAAAAGTGATGGTGGCAAATTGATGGTGACAACCCCTGATTCAACATATGCTATATTTTATGTCGGTGCCACCAACCCCAGGGGGGTGCAGGAGCGAAACACTTTCTAAAATTGCGATTTTTTGTATACTGAAGGAGCTAGAAATTTGAAATTTGGTATTGTAGCTACTTATAAGATGTAAATGCTCTCTAAGAACAAATTAAAAAAAATGAAATTTAAAAGGGTGAAATGAGCGTAAAGCGTTCTAAAAACATTCTAAATTACAATTTCTGTGGAATCTCCGGAACTATAGAACCGATTTCAAAAGTGATGGTGGCAAAGTGATGGTGACAACCCCTGCTCCAACATAGGCTATATTTTATGTCTGTGCCACTAACCCCAAAGGGGGTGCAGGAGCGAAAAACGTTCTAAATTGCGATTTTTTTGAAGTGAAAACTTCTTTAGGCGCGTTGGGCATTTTTGAGATGGGGAAAAGACATGAAGTGAAATCATTTTATACAAAAGAAAAGTTTGTTGACATAAATCATAGATACCGCAAACAATACGTGCAGTATGAAGATAGAAAAAAAGCATAATGTTCACGAATACCGTAAACAAGACAGGTAGCAAAGAAGTCATAATTTTTGGAGTGATAGGAAGCGGGAACCCTATTTTGCAGATAAATGTTATTACAAAATATATGAAACTACATCTCATGGAAGAAATGATGAATGTATTGAGAGTTGTTAAAATTGTGGATGAAAATTCATAAGTTTCATTGGTATTCATTTCAAGGAATACCAATTAATTAAATTTCATATTTTATGTATTTGTAAATTTACGTTTTAAGCAATATATTGCAATTTTTGTATGTAAAATAATATGCATTATTTTTCACGTACAATAGTGCATTAAATGAAAATTGTAATATAATTTTTGTAGTAGTAATTTGTAATAATGAATAAAAAAAACACTTCATTTAAAAGTATTTCCTGCACAATAAAACATTTCCTGACGATTCAAAAAATACACACGTAATTGTTCAAGTTTTCACTTCTGTCGTCACTCCCAGAGTGCCATTTTAATGTCGATAATGATAATTTTATGTCGGTGCCACTAACCCCAGAGGTAGGGGGGGGGGGCGTGCAAGAGCGAAAAACGTTCTAAATTGCGATTTTTTTTTTATACTGAAGGAGCTAGAAATTTGAAATTTGGCATTGTAGCTACTTATAAGATGTAAATGCTCTCTAAGAACAAATTAAAAAAAAATGAAATTTAAAAGGTTGAAATGAGCGAAAAGCGTTCTAAAAACATTCTAAATTACAATTTCTGTGGAATCTCTGGATCTATAGAACCGATTTCAAAAGTGATGGTGACAAATTGATGGCGACCATCCCTGCTCCAACATAGGCTATACTTTATGTCGGTGCCACTAACCCCAGGGGGGGGGGTGCAGGAGCAAAAAACCTTCTAAATTGCGATTTTTTTATATATGAAGGAGCTAGAAATTTGAAATTTAGTATTGTAGCTACTTATAAGATGTAAATGCTCTCTAAGAACAAATTAAAAAAAAATAATTTAAAAGGGTGAAATGAGCGAAAAGCGTTCTAAAAACATTCTAAATTACAATTTCTATGGAATCTCTGGAACTACAGAACCGATTTCAAAATTGATGGTGGCAAATTGATGTTGAGAATCCCTGCTCCAACTGCCTCTTTAATAAAAACCTATGCGTTGCTGACGACTGGGTTTTTCGCTAATTGTTGCCACAGATTAATCTCGGAAAATGAGAAATTTCAAGTTACTGAAAAAAAAATAATAGCTCGGAAATTATTTGTCAGAAAATTGTTAGACAAACTGCGTTTGAAAGGTAAAAAAATGTATTTTTCTTGATATAAATATCAAATTTAATGATTATGCCGTTTTTCAAATATTGAATTTCAAAAATTACGAAATTCACAATGGAGCACCATAGCGAAACTTTCATACGTAAATAAAAAATGATAAGGGCGACGTGTCCTGACGTGTATATTAGCTATAGCACGAGTCACAAATTATAGTAGTCTTATTATTCTGTTAAAATATAAAAGTGAATTATGAAATGTCAATATTTTGTTTGATTAAAAGTTTGTTAAGAAAAATTGACCCGCGTAGCTTGCTAGTATATAAATAAACGACGCCATAGGAGAAAGTTTCAAATTGCTGATTCAACGTAAGAGCTAAGTATTGCATGTTTTTATCCAACATTGTCATACTTTATAATGTCCACTCATATTTAAAATTGTTGATGAGTCATATAATTTTTCATACATTGATATGGCAACACAAGATAAAAATACTTGCTAAGTCACTTAACCTAACAGTATTTTGATGAGGATTCATTAGTTAATATATTAGCTTAACATAACTGTCGAAATTTGGCTCAAAGTTTGCCATCAGACGATTGCGGATTCCAACCAGCACAAAATTTTTAACAGTGTATCTTTGCATGATAAAATTTAAAGTCTTTAGATTCTAAATCTAAAAGGGAACGAAAAATAAATCGAAGTCAAAAGTTATTCAATTTTTAATATCTCTTAATAATGTTTGGACTATCCTGTCTAATTTGTTTGCTCCTATATCTTTTTAATAATTTAGGTTAACGCATTTGCGCCTACTCAATTTTGATATCTAGATCAATTAAAGCAAGTATAAAAGTCTCTACAATGGCTGCAATGCAATTTTTTTTTTTAGTTACTTTCACTTTATAAACTCAACATTAACAAAATATTAAATTTTGAAATCAAGTTTTCAAATGGACGTGATGAACATATGAAGGTCTGAAAGCAATTTACAAATGCCTCAATTTGTTGAATGAAATACAATATACTGGCGGAATAAAAATATTTTATTAAGTACTGTATGAAACAAAATTTCTTTTAAGTAAACGTCACGTTCCAGCATTTCGTTAATTGTGGGACAAGATTTTTAATAACTGATAGTTGTCTGAGGAATATCAATTTTGCTGATTACTTTCTGTTTATGGCTATACTGAATATTACATTTTTTCAGTTCAAGCAATAGAATTCAAGAATGCACACTACAATTAAAAGCTGCACTGAGTAGATATCAGTTTTAGGATTTTACGCTATTAAAAAAGATGAAATGTTTCATAATCTAAGAAAATATAATATAATCACAAACGAAAATATACAATAACCTCTTCCGAGTTACCCACGATTCTGAAAAGTGATTTTATCTTTTGAAAACACAGAAACCAATATACTTTCAAGATTTAAAGAAGCATTTATAAAAACAAAGTTTCTTTAGCTATCACTGATTTTAGGAAACATTTCCGAGTAGATTTTATAGTGTATTAATCCGTTTTCTGAAACCCAAAATATAGTTTTTTCAGATGCAATCCATTCTCAAATAAACATTTTTATGTCCAACAAATAGATTTTACCGACACACATGATAAATTAACAGCATTAACATTAAAATTAATATCATTTTCTTACTCTTATTGCATATGTAACTATAATTACGCAGTTGAAAATGCTTAAATAAGAATTGATAGCATTCTAAAAACGAAATTCCGGCTTGAGAAAACAGATTATTATGCAATAAAAACTACTGGGAAACGTTTTCGAAAGCCAGTGGCAGCAAAATAAACTTTCATTTTTTAAAAATAAATAAATGCTCTTTAAATCTCGAAAATATATTGGTTTCTGAGATTTCTAAAGATAAAGAACGCTTTTCTAATAACAGGGAAGAGGTTATTGCGTATTTTCGTTCGTTATATTATATTTTCATAAATTAAGAAACGTTTTCTCATTACGAAGATACTGGTCTATTTTGACAACTTCTGGCAGTGATCCTTATAAGAGGACCACTTTGTCTTGATGATTGAAATCGCGCCAAGTGAAAAATGGCAGAAATGTTTTACATATTCCACTATCTGGGATTGTTTTAATGAATTCAAATAAATATTTTTCTTTCCATGTTCCTCTACTTTTCAACTTATTTATGAACATTTAGACAAAAATGTAATTAATGAATTTAAAAAAGTATGCAGCGTATGATATAGAATCCTTTATACATATTTTTATTCATGACTTATGTCTCTGTACTCTTTTACCACAAACATGTAGGGAGCTAAGTTGCCGTCCGTGGTAACCATCCCTGTCACCAAATGTTCGAAAGCTCCATTGGAAATACATTAACGACTTTTTCTGTACATTTTTTGAGTCTTGCCAAGCGATAATTGTTGGCGGTAATGCAAATATGGAATTGTAGTCACTTCTTTTCTGTCCGTCATACTGTTAAGATGTGCTATGGGGACCACCCTTACGACTTGTATTTTATTCCTTTACGTTTTCCATCTGCGGTGAAAAAATAAAGACTTGTGATTTTTAAAGAGTTTCTTATAATTACCTGTATGCTTAACTTCACCCATGAGATAATCCCTGACGTTATTCGTTATAAAAATCAACGCAGTACTCGTTTTGCCACTATGATCGTTAACAAATCAATTAATCTCATGCATCTACATCACAGAGTGTCCCCAAAGGCCACACTACTTAAAGGAAAGGCTATGACACTATATGTATAAGTAAAACATACTTTTATATAAAGCAATGTAAGTGGGGCGGCAGTGGAGATCACAGAACTTAACTACAATGAATAAACTTGACTTTCAATAATTCCCAAATATTAAATTAAATGCACTTTATTACATTCGAAAGTTAACTCACGTGGCGAAAACCGGAAACGGGCTTCTTCAGTATCACTAGAAGAAGTGATGACAGTTTACAGGAAAGTTTACACGTGCAAGTTTTCTGCTAAAGTTTAAAACACTTGAAATACAATTTCCCTTTAAAAACTGCGTAGAATGTCACTAAATGACTGAATCCCCTGGATCTGAAACTTAAAGGCGAAGTTCAGATTATATAAATTAAATTCAAATGTTCTTCACAGTCCTTTAATACTTTAAGATAAGAAAAGTTTTCTTACCTTATTGGTATTGTTGCGAGCTTCATTATTGGTAACCACGGGTTATTAATCCATGCGTTCTTGACGGATAATCTAAATTTAATTAGGCTGAAAAGCTAATTGGTCGTATTAGATGAGTCGGAGTAAATACACTGATTGTTCCATTTAATTTATAACAATTAAACATATAACTTTACATTCACATTACAGATTATGTTTAAACAATTATAGTGGTTATTTAGCATTATATTGGAGCTTGCATATGCTCGTGTTTACGCGATTACATTTTGAGTAGATCTGATCTAATTTTAAAGTTCTATAATTACCAGTCTTTGATTTCTCATTTTTCGGTGACGTGTTTTGAAGTTTCCACTATTTCTGGGTTTTTCTTACATCGGTTGCAACAGTAAATTATCCATAATATTAGAAAGGGAAAGTTTATAATAAGTCTTCTTTATCATTTCACAAAAGTCATTAAGCGTTAAACGCGATTATTTTGATTACTGCATGTTGATAGAGAAAGTCTGTTGATCATAGTTGATTACTTCCGCGTTTGCTTCGGACGAATGCTTGGGTTTTTAGGTAGATTTCGTAAGAAATACTACCTATTACATTCTCACCTAAGTTGGAAATTTTGAAAAATTTTTGCAGATCTACGCCGATCATGACTCCCAGAACCCAAAACCACCCCCAGTTCAAAACTTTATCTATCTATCTATCTATCTATCTATCTATCTATCTATCTATGTCACTTTTTTCTGACCACGATAACTGGAAAAATTCTGCATTAATCTTTTACAAACTGATACATAAAATCAAGGGGCATAAAATCTCAGTCAAGTTCGTTAATGGGTAAAATCGAACCAAGGGGGGGAGGGTGGGGGGCTTTTTGTGAAAACAGAAAAAAACCCATAATTTCTTAATTATGATACTATCGAATCCGTTTAAAGTTATTATTACTACTAGGAGAAGGGTCGAAAATGTATGTATGACAGATTTTTGATATAATTAAAAATGGCCCCAAGGGGTGGAAAAAAGGGGGGTTTTAAGAAAAAAAATCATAGCTTCGTCAATTCACAAGATATCAAATTCGCGTAAATTTATTATTAATCCTCTTAATATTATCTAAAACTTTTATATTGACAAGTTTTTTATAGGACCAACCGTTATAGCAAAAAAAAAATAATGAAAAACAAAAAAAAAATCCCTGCCGGCTCCGCCTGCAAACAAGTTATTTTTCGAAGTAGGTGGTTCCAACTCCCGCATCTTTTCGAAACTGATACATAAAATCAAGGGGCATAAAATATCGGTCAAGTTCGTTAATGGACAAAATCGAACCAAGGAGGGGGATGGGGGGGCTTTTTGTGAAAACAGAAAAAAACCCATAATTTCTTACTTATGATACGTATCGAATCCGTTTGAAGTTATTATTATTTCTAGGAGAAGGGCCGAAAATTTATGTATGACAGATTTTTGATATAATTAAAAATTGCCTTAAGGGGGGGGGAGGGGGGTTTAGAAGAAGAAAATTCATAACTTCGCCAATTCTCAAGATTTCAAATCCGCTTAAATTTATTATTAATCCTTTTAATATTATTTAAAACTTTTATATTTACAAGTTTTTTATAGGACCAACCGTTATAGCAAAAAAAAAAAAAAATTAAAAACAAAAAAATCCCTGCCGATTCCGCCTGCAAACAAGTTAGGTTTCGAAGTAGGCGGTTCCTACTGCCGCATCATCGTAAAAAGGTCATTTCTTCCGCAATTCCCGACAAACAGGCGCCCCATGGTCTGCGTCTTCGAAATCTACCTGTGCCTGTAGGCCGAGCCGTCAGCGATTTTTTCTGTTGCGATGAATGTTCCTTTTAATTGGACATCTTCTTCTTTTGTTTTTTTATTCACTGGATGAAATCATTTTTAAATCCTGAGAATGAAGTTAATAATTTCAACGAAACTTTACATTATTCAGAATATATAAATTCAAACTCTTACTAAAGCACACTTCAGGACTAAATTTCAATCTCAAGACTACGTCAGCCGTCACACTTGAAAGATACCCTGGATCGCCATAAGCTGCCTGATGCTACCAGATTTATTGAGACTCGGCTAATCCGTCCGTTCAAACTTTTACTCCCATATTTATACTCGCAAACTGATCACCACGACCTAATTATCATATAACGCATAAAATAACCTTAAAACACAGATTCAGGGAAGTACAACTGCACTTGTGAAAATTAGAGAAACATTAGCTAGATGTCGCTTTCACGCACACATGTTGATGTCGCACAAAACACTAATAATCAAACTCCCTTTAATAGAGTGTTGCTAGCTCCTGCCCTGTAAACAGAATTTTTAGTAAATAACTGTCACAATATCAGAGTACACTTAACCGTTAAATTTCTAAGATGTATTTTACCGGTATTTTCAAAGAAAAATCATTGTCCTTTTTTATCTCAAAAAACAATTACAGATCCCGAGATTAAATAAGGCAAGAAATCGTGATCGAAAATTCTGGTAAATATTCCTTGAAAATCTAAGGAGTCTATGCACCTTGCAATATAAGAGTTAAAAGATTTTTTTATTTTGCAAAATGTTTGCTCTGTATCACTTTAATACATCAAGATAGCGCATTTGTGGCTACTTAGTTTTTATATCTAGATCAATTAAAGTTGGAAAAATGCATTAAAAACTGTAGTCCAAATACTGTGATAGTTTTATTTATTTTCACTTTAAAAACCTGCTGCTGCAGAAATAATAAATTTTGAATCAGAAACTAAAAAATTAACTAAAATAAAAATAAAAACGTGATGAACGTGTCACATTGATGCAGTTAGCGATGTCATTGGTGCGGTCACACGTGCATTACATTAATGACATCTCTAAATGTTTCAATTTACCGGATGAAATACAATCCATGCGGAATAACGTTATCAGCTACCGTTTGAAACAGAGTTTCTTTTAAGTGGATAGCTCTGTAAAACTTTTCGCTAATTGAGTGGTAATGTTTCTGAATTCATGCTACGTTACCCAAAGAGATACGAATCCGGCAGAAAAATTATTTAAACAATGCTATATATCAATAGAGAGCTTAAATTGTTTAGAGATTAAAAGCAAAGAAATTTCAACATTTTAAGGCCTGTTTTTCACAAACAAACAAACAACATCGACATGTTAGGAGAATTAAAACGTGTGTAAGAAAGGTACAAATAAGATTTTTGTACAAAAAATGTTTTTTGTGAATTTTATTAAACATTAGCGAAGCTTCGCTCGCTTCCATGGTCGGTTTTTCCTAAGCGAACCTACAATTGAAGACCCCCTACTGATGTCGGCACTAACGGCATGCGGGTTACGCCTGCTCCGGTCTCGAGTAAGACAAGCCTTGAATTATTGTTTTTTTTAATTTCGAACCTGATTAAATTTAAAATTTCAACATCGTCGTTCTCGTTGCTATAGGAACCGATTTCGCATTTTTGCAATTTGTATTTTATCACGGAAGTAGCAAACTTTACCAGAAAGTTTTTTTCTTTCAGAATAATAATTCTAAAAAAAAAATCGTCCCGCAACGCAAAAAAACGCTAAGAATCGCATACAAACTCACGAAAAATTCCAAAATCGCAGATAATAAAATTGACTATAATGGGATAAAAGACTGAAACCGGATTAATTTTAGGAATGTCAAAAAATCCACAAAAAACATTAAATAAACCCCTAAAAATCCCATAAAAATGTTGCGAAAATTTAAAAATTGCGGAGAACAAAATTTATTAGATTGGTTTAAAATAATGAAATCAGATTTATTTTAGGAATGTTAAAAACTCACCGAGAAACGCTAAAAATCGCATGAAAAATTCGCGAAAAATTCAAAAATCGTTTTACGAATTCCGAATAAACATTATTGAAAAGAGGACAAAATTTACTGTATTGAACTGAATGGTGGAAATCGGATTCCTTTTAATAATGTTGAAAATTCGCCATAAAATGCGAAAAATAAATTTAAAAAAATCGATTAAAAAAATCTCAAAACTATTTTTGAGGCGCATAACTTCCAGACATGTAGGTACCTTCCAGCCAAATGTTGTAATCTATTCACAATACTCTGGAGAGACAGACAGACAGACACGCAAGCGTCTGTTTTTATTATTATAGCAGCATCACTGTAAATAAATGTAAACACAACATAAACACAAATCTTGACTGGAGCTAACATGCATTTACTGTTTCATAGGACTTTCTAATCCAGTCATATTCAACATTTTTTTTCTCACGGGTCGCAAACATATGTTGGGGGCGTTAGATGAACCGCAACATAGTTATATAATATTGCAAAATGGACAATTAAAATAGTAAGTATCTATGTAAATAACTATGTAATATAATTAATATAATCAAGATAATTGAACTTTTGTTGCACAAAAAATGTTAGTAACATAATGTAACACCACTATATCCAAACACTATTCTTCGTAGTAGATTTCTATTGCAAATGATGTAGAAATATGACGCGAAGATTGTTGTTTGGAAATCGCGCTATAAAACTTTTTTCTGCAAACGTTTAAAATCTAATAAGAATAATTAGCTGTATAATAAGTATAAAACGTAATAATATAACAATGAAGAATTTCCAAGTTCTAACGAAAAAAAAATAAAGAGAATTTCTTTAATAAATCAGTCGTTTTCTCAACACAAAACTTTTTTTTTCATTGTAGAGATAGATGGTGAAAATTTAATTAATTTCGAATACTGTTTGTTTAGTGTTGAAGATTAAGAAATGTATACACTAATATAGCACAAATAGAACTACATCTAACAAAAACTTTTCACTAAGGAAACGGCATTGAAGATGTTTTAAGATAATTTTAAATTAGTAATTATAAATAGAACATGAACATATTTTGTCTTCCCATAGAAATATATAAAACAACAGTGAAGATATTAAGAACGTTTTATGCGTAGCTCAATTAATTTTATAAATACAGATTAATGATTATGCGTCTCGGGTCGCATGTTGAGTATGACTGCTCTAATCATTTGAGATTACGTAAATGAATTTTATTTCTTTTTTTTAAAAATGAAATAGGCTGGATTGACAGATCAATAAACTCTAAAAAAAAAAAAAAAAAAAAAAAAAATGCTTCTAAATCTATGAAAATATTATATAACCACGAACGAAAATATATAATAACCTCTTCCGAGCTATCCACGATTCCGAAAAGAATTCTTTATCTTTAGAAAGCTCAGAAACCAATATATTTAATGAAACTTTTATAAACTAGTCGAATGTTCCAATCCCAAAACTTTCTTCCATCTCATACATGTTAAGACTTAAAACTTTTCGTATTGCAGCTCAAATAAAATTTTAATATTTCGCAATTCTGGTGTACGTCAGCAGCTTATAAATCGCCAGGTTATATTTATGCGAAGCACCCTTCGTTGTAAAAGCAGCCGATGTACAACAAAACTACAAAAAATCGAGAAAATCGCACAAAAATACCTATCACAACGGCATTTCCGGCGGGATATCCTCAAATTCAACTGGGACCTGCTGGCGATTTCCAAAAAACATATATATGAAATTTTATGAAATTTTTTGCCTAACTGAATACACTTTTTGTTGATGCAATAATGAAAATGGAACAAAAATTGCTATCGCAATGTGCCCTTCCGGTGGAATATTCCCAAATTCAACTGACAAGGAGAAATTTCGAGGTCAGTGTCATAGAAAGCAGTGAACGTTAGTGTATCAATAGAGTATAGTTGATATGTAAATATATGAAAGTGTCAAGGTGTCTAGAACTCAAGGTGTCTTGAGAAAAAAAGGTATCAAAGTTTACGTCACAGTTTATAATCGGATAATTTTTTTTCTTTAACAAGCGGCTTCGTAACCTGGTCGGTAGAGCGCTGGATTAGAGATTTATGAGTTTGGGTTCGAATCCCCAGCTAGACTCATTTTTCGGAGCGAGAATTTTTATCAATTACCTTTGAACTACAATTAAAAAAATATGTATAATCATTGAAATTTACGAAAAATATAAATTAAATTATGTTTTGTATCATACAAATACAGTTTTAACTATGAAATTCTCCGTGTTTAAATATTTAATGAAAAAAAAAAAGAGTAAGCAATTTATATTTCTATAGACCAGAAATTTTTGCTGTTATTGTAAATTATTTACAGTTATTTAATTAAAAAATTTTTATGACTTATTTAAAATATGCTTCTATATTTTTAATATAATTTTTTAAAGTCTCTGATTCATTATTTTGTAATTAGAACAACTGGCTTATTTTCAATTTACTTTTAAACTTTATAGCCAGAAGTAAAATCAACTTATTAAAAAGTAAACAGTAATTTTTATAAACAATTGTCAAAATAATAACGTAATAAATGGTTTTATTTTCTTTAAGTGTTTTGCTTCCTATCTCTTTAATAACTCAGTTTAATGCATTTGTGCCTACTCAGTTTTGATATCAAGATCAATTAAAGTTGGTAAAAGCGTCTAAAACGTATTTTAAATGCCGTGGTTGTTTGCTAGGTTACACTATATAAATCCACTACCACAGAAATAATAAATTTTGAACAGGAAATTAAAGAAAGGAGGTGTTGAGTGCTTAAATGGTGGGAATACAAAATTCCATTGACTTCTTTCTCTAAATGTTTAAATTTATTGGACGAGATATAATGCACTTGGAACTAAAAGGTATTACCAGATAGTGTTTGAAATAGAATTTCTCTTAAGTGTATATCATACGAAAGCATTTCGCTAATTAGGTGATAAAGTTCCTGATACACTGTGTTTGTCCGAGGAATACGAAATTCTTTTAGAAACTCCCATTCGAAATATAATGTATATGAATAGAGAGTTACATATCCACATATTAAAAGAAAAAGGAAAATGTTTTTTTTTTTTTTTTTTTTTCTTTTTGCTTTAAAATGGAATGAATTTAGTGAATCCACAATAGAATAAAATTTTGGGATCGAATATGTCGGGTATTAAAATGGCAACGCGCGAATAGCCAACTTTTACCTGCCGATATTTGGCAACGGGGAATCTTGAGAACTGGGATAAAATGTTGTTTAGGTAGAATTATGTTTATGGTTAAGTGTTTGTTCTGTGTAATTTAGTAATAAATAATGTGTGTTAAAGAAACGAATATTTAATAAGTAATTATATAACACAAAGCATTATACACCAAGAAAGAAGTGTCACAGAATAGAATGACTGCAATTGTTTTAACACTAATTTTATTTAAATTTCTTTTCTCTGGAATCTATTTAATTAAAACAAATATTCTAATCATAAAGATATATCATTTTGTTTAAATAAACGTACTTTGATAGTTAAGGTTGGTTGGTTTTCTATAAGAATAGTCCGTGTGAATAAAGGCTGATATTTATCGGTTCTTTTAAGTAGCAACTAATTGTCGTGATAAATTATCTCTCATAAACAATAATGTACCTGAAACTTCTGTGCGGCTCTGTAAAGAATATTAAATGTTATATGCACTATTCCCTATAGAGATATGTAATCGTGTACTTCAATAACGATATTCATTGCATTATGTTGTTGTAATATAGAAATAATAAAGCGCTGTTTTACTTACTATTGCGTATAGTAATTTAATAACAGTTTAGTATAATTTAAAATTAGCAATTTGCATTTTCAAATGAATAGCTATGATACAATTATAACGTAAATGTGTCTTCTTTGTCTAAATCTAATTTTTTTACCTGATGATAAACTGTTAAGTGTGAAATTATTTTGAAATAGTGTAAAAGAAAGGGAGCAAAAAAGGATTCACGCTATCATTTATGTGATATTAACTTACGTTTTTAAATATATATATATTGTTGTGAGCTCGGGGTTCGAAAGGACTGATGCCAATATATAAGAACAATAAAAAGGCTTTATTCACTATAAACAGTGCAATACGATCACAAATATCTTCTGAAAATTACAAGATATTCAGTAATCTTCAAATCCAATAAAAGCACAGCAAAATTTCACATAGAAACAATGCGTTCAATACGACGTATCAACGACAAAATCGATCCGAGAAACACAGTTCTCAATGCAAAGCCTCTCGTATGAATTCAATCGCAGTTGACAGACAACTAACTAACTGAACTGATGGAGGGCCTTATATAGGTTTCAGAGATCTTTCTAGATTATTCCAGAGCCTTCAGATGCTAGAAATTACCAGAAAGTGCTTTAACTTTCGATAGAGAACCAAAGCGAGAAAGGATCCCAATGTACAGGTATAAGGGGGGGGGGGTGGTTGCACAAAAAGTCGCCAAATCCGTCGCCAACTTGGCGACATTTGGCGATATATCGCCAAATTTGGCGACAAAAATAAGTCGCCAAAACCATCGCCAACTTGGCGATAAACCCATTCCTTGTCGATTTTACCATAGACTTCCATTATAAAGATGAGGGTGTAAGGTTGTTTTCCTTGCAAACCATCTGAGGCCTTTAGCATTGAGTTACATGATGCTCAATAGGAAATACATTAATAATACTGCAATTTTCACAATAATAAAATAAAATAAATTTAAACAAATGGAATATTTACAGATATATACAAAATTCATAACATTGCCCCCCTCTCGAGGACTGCACGTCCCGGGCAGTTCAACCTTTGATCGGAAAGCAAACCCGTTACCAACAAATGCTATACTACTCAAAACACTTAAAGCAAAAATGGAAAATAACAATTAAACACATTCATAATGCTGAATTATACAAAATATACACTTATTTTAAAAAAAAATTGAATTAAATTAAAGCATAGACATCATTACATACAAGTATTTAAATAATAACATTAATAATGATAATGCTAAGCAAAAGAAATTATTACATTAACTTATATACAAGACTATGGTCATACTAATTTACATCACACTATTTACAGTTAATGAACTAAGTACTATGGCCATAGTATGGAGCCAGCCTGTCGTAATGAACGACTATAGGCTTCGAACTTGGTGACTTTCGGATCCGAATTACGACATCGTTCAGTCTGTTTAGGACTGTATAAGGACCGTCCCAGTGCGATTGCAGTTTGGGAGAAAGTCCTTTACGTCGAGTCGGATTATAAAACCAAACCTTGTCACCTTCTTTGAATTGATGTCCCGTGGCTTTCGTGTCGTACCTGGTCTTCATCTTCTCCGTCTGTATATTGATCCGCTCTCGAGCCAAGTTGTGGACGTCTTCAAATCGTGCCTGGAGATTCTGCACGTATCCCTCTGGCGATGAAGGCGCATCTGGAGGGCGACCAAAAAGCAGATCACAAGGTAGACGAAGATCACGACCGAAAAGCATCTGAGACGGGGAATAGCCGGTCGTTTCATGGACGGCGCTGCAATAGGCGAGGAGAAACAAGGGAAGTTTTTGGTCCCAGTCTTGTTGGTTTCTTGAAACTAGCAGTGAGAGGTTGTTGAGGATGGTACGATTAAACCTCTCAACCATGCCATCCGACTGTGGATGTAAAGGCGTCGTCCTAGTTTTGTCCATTCCGAGAAGTTGACAGAGACCCTCAATCACAGCAGAGATGAAATTTCTCCCCTGGTCCGAATGCATTTGAAGAGGGACTCCATACCTTGATATCCACTGGTGTACCAAGGCATCCGCAACCGTAGAAGCTTCTTGATCAGGGATGGCATAAACTTCAGGCCATTTCGTGAAATAGTCCATGACAACAAGGAGGTATTTGTTGCCATCAGCACTTCTTGGCAGAGGACCTAGGATGTCAAGGGCGATGCGTTCGAAAGGTGCTCCTACATTGTAGAGATGTAGTCTTCCTCGGCTACGTTTCTTTGGTCCTTTCCGAGCTGCACATGCATCGCAAGATTTGCACCATCGTTCGACGTCAGCTCTCGCTTTTCCCCAGAAGAAGCGCTCTCGGACTCTGTGTAATGTTTTCATGACTCCAAAATGGCCACCAGTAGGACTGCCATGTAATTCCTCTAGGACCTCTGGGATTCGGGATCGAGGAAGTACCAACTGCCACCGAGATGTCTTCCCATCTTCCGATTCGAATTTTCGGAACAGGACACCATTCCTGACGTGGAGAGAGTTCCAAAGAGCCCAATATTGCTTCGTCGTAGGACTGTAAGTCGAGATGTCTTTCCAACTGGGCTTCGTGCTAGAAGATTCTAATAACTCCAAGATTGGTTTGATCTCAGAGTCTGCCATTTGATCTTCTCGAATCTTCTCATCACTCCAGGGATCTGGTGGCGTCAATAGTGAAGTCTTCGTCTGGCGTATGACATATTCGGGATTATACTTGCTCTCCGCTCTGGAACAATAGCGACAGCTCTCGGGACACGGTCTTCTTGATAGGGCATCGGCGTTTCCATGCGATGAGCCTTTGCGATGCCTGATGTCAAAGTCGTATTCCTGGAGTCGTTGTATCCATCTGGCTACTTGGCCCTCTGGGTTCTTAAAATTCATCAGCCATGTTAGGGATGCGTGGTCAGTACGAAGGAGAAATTTCCTGCCATAGAGATAGTGATGGAAGTGTTCTATGGCTTTCACTATAGCTAATAACTCCTTACGAGTGACGCAATAATTCCGCTCTGGTTTCGATAAACATTTGCTCCAGTATGCTACGACTCGTTCTTGGCCATCTATTTCTTGGGAAAGTACAGCGCCGACACTTTCCTGACTGGCATCCGTGTCCACAATGAATTGCTCGTCGGGGTCTGGATAGGTAAGGACTGGAGAGGATGTGAGAGCTTCTTTCAGCCGCTGGAATGAATTGTCGCATTCTTGTGTCCATAGAAACTTCTGTTTGCTTTCAGTGAGCCTATGCAAGGGTCTTGCGATGTTGGAGAACCCTTGTACAAACTTTCTGTAATAAGTGCATAGTCCCAGAAAGCTTCGCAACTGATGGACATTTTCCGGACGTTTCCAGTGCTTTACTGCAGACACTTTTTCAGGATCTGTTCGAACACCTTCAGCTGAGATGATGTGTCCTAAATAGTTTACTTCTCGTTGGAACAACTTGCATTTCAAAGGGTTCAACTTTAAATTCGCCGCTCTGAGTTTCGTTAACACTTTTCGAATATTCTCTAGATGTTCTTCAAACGTGCGGCCACCAATGATGACGTCATCTAGGTAGATGAGACAAGCTTCAAAAGTCAGACCTTTTAACACTGTCTCCATGAGGCGCTCGAACGTTGCTGGAGCATTGCAGAGCCCGAACGGCATAACTTTAAATTGCCAAAGTCCTTGTCCAGTAGTAAATGCGGTCTTCTCTTTGTCATCAGGATGGATTTCTACTTGCCAATATCCACTCTTCAAATCCAGCGTGGAAAACCATTTATGTCCTGAAAGAGTATCTAGCGTGTCGTCTATTCTTGGTAGAGGATAGCTGTCCTTCTTCGTGATATCGTTAAGTTTACGATAATCCACACAAAATCTTGTGGAGCCATCTTTCTTTCGGACCAACACGATGGGAGAGGCCTACGGACTTGATGACGGTTCGATGATGTCACTATCCTGCATCTCTTGTAAGAGCTTAGAAACCTCTTCTTGTTTTGCGAACGGCAAGCGTCTTGGATGCTGTTTAATCAGTGGATGGTTGGCAGTATCAATTCTATGACGTGTCAGTGAAGTGCGCCCTATATCACTCTCGTTTTGTGAAAACACATCCTTAAATTCCTGGAACAGTCTTTCTGCGGCATGTCTCTGTTCAGGAGATAAATTTTCATTTCGTCCAATTACAGGTGTTAAACTTGTAGGCGGCTCCGATAACGTCAAGCTCGGGTCTTTGCAAACACAGGTGACTGGAGCACAGGTTGCAAGCACTTCACCTTTCTGGATAATTCTAGATTTTTCACTTACGTTTGCAATCCTCACAGGTATCACATCTCTCGACAGATCTACCAGCGCTGATGCTATTAGCACTCCCTTTGGGCTCTTCTCAGGATATCCAGTCAAGCCATACTGGAAAATTCTTTCGTTTCCAGTTAATCCAGGTATCATCATTTCGGTCCGAGGAGGGATGACAACATCTGCCTTGGCTGTGATCCGTTGAATAGACCCGGACTCATTTCCAAGTTTGAAAATAGTGACATCTTCTTGAGCAGAGCGTAACTCATTATTCTTAAAATCCAGTGTAAATCCATGCTCTTTTAAAAAGTCCAGTCCGAGTATGAAAGGGTCTGAAATATCGGCCACATAGACTGTATGGTGGTAAGCGGCGTTCCCAAACTTTATTTTCAGTGTCATTCTTCCATGTATATCGATCTTATCTCCGGTCGCAGTTTGAAGAATAACACGCGGCGGGGTCCAGAAGAGTTTTTCTTTCAGCCGCTGAGCTAGATCTTTCCGAATGATGGTCACATTGGCTCCTGTATCGATGATCATATTACAGGGCAAATCATTCACACTTCCGACTAGAAAAACTCCATTCTCGCCGCAACTTCTTGCAGAAATTTCACATACTTGAAAATGGGGCTTCTCAAAATCTGGCAACCTCCGGCCCGCAAGATGGCCATTAATCAGTTTTCCTGCTCCTCCGTTAGCGGGAGAGATATTACCTTCGGTGCTGGGTCGTCTTGGGCAGTCGATTTGTATATGGCCTTCTCCACTGCATTTCCAGCACTTGATCTGCCTGTAAGGTTTGTTGGCCATTAAGGAGTTCATCTTTCTCATTATGTCATTCATCTGCTGCTGTAAGCGCTCCACAGCTCTATCCGACGTCTCAGGCAGGTTGGCTGCTCGCACAAAGTGTCGATCTTTCCTAGTAGCTTGCTGGGCTGCCTCGAATTTCAGAGCGTAAACCAAAGCCCCTTTTAAATCATTGTGATCTGCAATCCGGAGTGCTGTCCGGATCTCAGGGTCACGCACACCATCAATAAAATGCTGCAGAGCCAAGCTTTCTCTAATTTCAGTCGGACAGTCAGGATAAGCAAGATGTGAAAGTCTCTCGACATCCGTAGCAAGCTCTTGCAGAGATTCAGTGGATTTCTGCTGTCGAGATTTGAGCTGGAGTCTGCTATATTCCTTCATGCATTTCTCGCCAAAGCGTAATTCTAAGGCACTGACGAGCGTTTCAAAATCCAGCGGTTCATTTGCAGGCAAAGTCTGTAGGACGTCGGCAGCATCAGCTCGTAGAGAAGCAGCTAACTGGCAAGCCTTTGTCTGGGAATCCCATCCATTGGCGTCCGCTACGATCCCAAATTGTGTCTTAAAAACTGGCCATGAGGATTTTCCGTCATAGGTCGAGAGTTTAATAGAGGCCCGGGGAAGCATAGCTTGATACTTGACATCTTCGGGATAGTTTTCGGCAGTTATCTTTTGTTTCTTCACATTTTCCAACTCCTTTTCTATAACACTTTTCGTTAACACTTTTCGAATATTCTCTAGATGTTCTTCAAACGTGCGGCCACCAATGATGACGTCATCTAGGTAGATGAGACAAGCTTCAAAAGTCAGACCTTTTAACACTGTCTCCATGAGGCGCTCGAACGTTGCTGGAGCATTGCAGAGCCCGAACGGCATAACTTTAAATTGCCAAAGTCCTTGTCCAGTAGTAAATGCGGTCTTCTCTTTGTCATCAGGATGGATTTCTACTTGCCAATATCCACTCTTCAAATCCAGCGTGGAAAACCATTTATGTCCTGAAAGAGTATCTAGCGTGTCGTCTATTCTTGGTAGAGGATAGCTGTCCTTCTTCGTGATATCGTTAAGTTTACGATAATCCACACAAAATCTTGTGGAGCCATCTTTCTTTCGGACCAACACGATGGGAGAGGCCTACGGACTTGATGACGGTTCGATGATGTCACTATCCTGCATCTCTTGTAAGAGCTTAGAAACCTCTTCTTGTTTTGCGAACGGCAAGCGTCTTGGATGCTGTTTAATCAGTGGATGGTTGGCAGTATCAATTCTATGACGTGTCAGTGAAGTGCGCCCTATATCACTCTCGTTTTGTGAAAACACATCCTTAAATTCCTGGAACAGTCTTTCTGCGGCATGTCTCTGTTCAGGAGATAAATTTTCATTTCGTCCAATTACAGGTGTTAAACTTGTAGGCGGCTCCGATAACGTCAAGCTCGGGTCTTTGCAAACACAGGTGACTGGAGCACAGGTTGCAAGCACTTCACCTTTCTGGATAATTCTAGATTTTTCACTTACGTTTGCAATCCTCACAGGTATCACATCTCTCGACAGATCTACCAGCGCTGATGCTATTAGCACTCCCTTTGGGCTCTTCTCAGGATATCCAGTCAAGCCATACTGGAAAATTCTTTCGTTTCCAGTTAATCCAGGTATCATCATTTCGGTCCGAGGAGGGATGACAACATCTGCCTTGGCTGTGATCCGTTGAATAGACCCGGACTCATTTCCAAGTTTGAAAATAGTGACATCTTCTTGAGCAGAGCGTAACTCATTATTCTTAAAATCCAGTGTAAATCCATGCTCTTTTAAAAAGTCCAGTCCGAGTATGAAAGGGTCTGAAATATCGGCCACATAGACTGTATGGTGGTAAGCGGCGTTCCCAAACTTTATTTTCAGTGTCATTCTTCCATGTATATCGATCTTATCTCCGGTCGCAGTTTGAAGAATAACACGCGGCGGGGTCCAGAAGAGTTTTTCTTTCAGCCGCTGAGCTAGATCTTTCCGAATGATGGTCACATTGGCTCCTGTATCGATGATCATATTACAGGGCAAATCATTCACACTTCCGACTAGAAAAACTCCATTCTCGCCGCAACTTCTTGCAGAAATTTCACATACTTGAAAATGGGGCTTCTCAAAATCTGGCAACCTCCGCCCCGCAAGATGGCCATTAATCAGTTTTCCTGCTCCTCCGTTAGCGGGAGAGATATTACCTTCGGTGCTGGGTCGTCTTGGGCAGTCGATTTGTATATGGCCTTCTCCACTGCATTTCCAGCACTTGATCTGCCTGTAAGGTTTGTTGGCCATTAAGGAGTTCATCTTTCTCATTATGTCATTCATCTGCTGCTGTAAGCGCTCCACAGCTCTATCCGACGTCTCAGGCAGGTTGGCTGCTCGCACAAAGTGTCGATCTTTCGTAGTAGCTTGCTGGGCTGCCTCGAATTTCAGAGCGTAAACCAAAGCCCCTTTTAAATCATTGTGATCTGCAATCCGGAGTGCTGTCCGGATCTCAGGGTCACGCACACCATCAATAAAATGCTGCAGAGCCAAGCTTTCTCTAATTTCAGTCGGACAGTCAGGATAAGCAAGATGTGAAAGTCTCTCGACATCCGTAGCAAGCTCTTGCAGAGATTCAGTGGATTTCTGCTGTCGAGATTTGAGCTGGAGTCTGCTATATTCCTTCATGCATTTCTCGCCAAAGCGTAATTCTAAGGCACTGACGAGCGTTTCAAAATCCAGCGGTTCATTTGCAGGCAAAGTCTGTAGGACGTCGGCAGCATCAGCTCGTAGAGAAGCAGCTAACTGGCAAGCCTTTGTCTGGGAATCCCATCCATTGGCGTCCGCTACGATCCCAAATTGTGTCTTAAAAACTGGCCATGAGGATTTTCCGTCATAGGTCGAGAGTTTAATAGAGGCCCGGGGAAGCATAGCTTGATACTTGACATCTTCGGGATAGTTTTCGGCAGTTATCTTTTGTTTCTTCACATTTTCCAACTCCTTTTCTATACTCTCTATCCTTTCTTCTACGGTATTGGCTGTCTTTTGAACTTTTTCCTCTATTTCCAGAAATCTTCCTTCAAATTTGTTTTCCACGCTGTCAATTCTTTCATTTAAAGATGTTATTTTATTATCTATTAATTCTTTCAACTCACCAAGGTTGGTTGACATATCCTTCTTCATTTCTTCCGACATCTCTTTCATTTCAGCCTGGTTTGCGGTCATTTTCTCATCTATCGTTGACATTTCCTTCTTCATTTCTTCCGACATTTCCTTCATTTCAGCCTGGTTTGCAGTCATTTTCTGATCTATCGCTGACATTTCCTTCCTCATTTCAGCCTGGTTCGCAGTCATTTTCTCATCCATCGCTGACATTTCCTTTTTCATTTCAGCCTGGTTCGCAGTCATTTTCTCATCCATCTCTCCTAATTTCTCCAATAATTTAGTCAGTTGCGCCTCCATTGCTCTGGTAATCGGCATTCAACCCCACTTCTGACACCAAATGTTGTGAGCTCGGGGTTCGAAAGGACTGATGCCAATATATAAGAACAATAAAAAGGCTTTATTCACTATAAACAGTGCAATACGATCACAAATATCTTCTGAAAATTACAAGATATTCAGTAATCTTCAAATCCAATAAAAGCACAGCAAAATTTCACATATAAACAATGCGTTCAATACGACGTATCAACGACAAAATCGATCCGAGAAACACAGTTCTCAATGCAAAGCCTCTCGTATGAATTCAATCGCAGTTGACAGACAACTAACTAACTGAACTGATGGAGGGCCTTATATAGGTTTCAGAGATCTTTCTAGATTATTCCAGAGCCTTCAGATGCTAGAAATTACCAGAAAGTGCTTTAACTTTCGATAGAGAACCAAAGCGAGAAAGGATCCCAATGTACAGGTATAAGGGGGGGGGGGGTGGTTGCACAAAAAGTCGCCAAATCCGTCGCCAACTTGGCGACATTTGGCGATATATCGCCAAATTTGGCGACAAAAATAAGTCGCCAAAACCATCGCCAACTTGGCGATAAACCCATTCCTTGGCGATTTTACCATAGACTTCCATTATAAAGATGAGGGTGTAAGGTTGTTTTCCTTGCAAACCATCTGAGGCCTTTAGCATTGAGTTACATGATGCTCAATAGGAAATACATTAATAATACTGAATTTTCACAATAATAAAATAAAATAAATTTAAACAAATGGAATATTTACAGATATATACAAAATTCATAACAATATATATATATATATATATATATATATATATAATTTAACAAATTACAAATTACACTTAAAAAATGTTCCAAAAGCTTTAAAAAAAATTACCGCTATAACACGAAAGTACCAAATATCTACTTTATTTTTTATATCTGATAATTTGCATCTATCCTTTTTGTAACTTTAACATTTTTGTAACGATTTTATGCATTTCTATTGCCTATTCGAAGAAAAATTCTTGTAAACTTACAGAATTTCGTTAAAAATTCTTCTAAAGTTACAAAATTTCGTTAAAAACGCTTAAAAACGCTTTAAAAAATAAAGTGACGACGTCAAAGAAAGTGACGATGTCAGGAGGTCCATTCTCGACCGAAAACAACAACCATTTTTCCAATGGTTAAAAAAAAAAAAAAACCCCTAAAATATGACTATAATTTTGTGTTCTGTTGGTCAGTAGTGAAAAATAAATGAAACCTCAAGATGAAAATCTGTTAAAATCTGATAAACAATTCAACATTTTCGCAGCACATCTGAGGCATATTCGCGGTTAACTTCTAAGGCACGACATTACTTACTGCGGAAAACTACATAAAATAATGATCATAATATTATATCTTTGGAGATGCTGTTTAATCAAGATATTTTATCGACAGTCGAAGGGAGATACAATAATATATAAATAATATTATCATTTATAACATTAATTGCTAAATTTAGGATATTTTTTTCATTACCAAGCACAATCTACATGTGTGTTGTATTAATACTTCAAAGATGTTTAAATATAATTGAATATTTTCACTAAAGCACAAAAAAGGCTTGCTGAAATTTTGAAGAGACAGTGTTACAGAATTGTACCTTCTTTCGCACTATTAATCTTACTTCTGCACGAAGTAATGAAAATTATCACCTTAAATTTGGTCACGTTTTACCTTTCATATTTTATTTTCGAGGAAAACCTCATTTTCTCTCCAGAATAGTGTTAAAAAGTAACAATTTAGACTGTTTCCTGTAAAAGCTATACTTTTTTAATTAATCAAAAATACTGTAATTAATCGTAATTAATTTTGAGTTACAAAGGAAGTCCATAATACAGTTCTACAGAGTTTCGCTATAAATTTTATAATTTTGTTAGAAAATATCTAATTAGAGATTATAAATCATAATCTGTGGACCCGTTCGAGGATTTCGCACTGCACTCTAATATTTTTTACCAATGTCTAATATTTTTTAGATGTAGGTTTAAACTTCTAAAGAAAAATTATGGTTCAAAAATATTTGTAAACAATATTAGTCAAGTCAGAATATCATCTCATTTATTTCATCAAAGTTACAGTAAAAACTGATCCAGAATAGCAAACACATGTTTTAAAATTGAGTAATTTTGATTCGGAGCCATTTCGTCTACGCGACATACTCAGATTTGAGTATTTTTTGCTCACTTTTGAAAATGTCGTTTTCAGAGTGCACCATTTGGTGTAGGAAGCATGTTATGGTGCATATCAACAATGATATCGATTTCGTAATGTTTGAAGTAGGGTATTAACATTATTAATATGTGATTGAATTAAAGTGTTGATTTTGTAATAGTTACACTACTAATTATTTTGAAAATTAATTCTTCTTAGTACTTCTAAGGTACGTGGCAGCGAAAAAGCTGTAATTTCTCTTTTGTCGATGTCTGCGAGTGATTTGTTTTCACTAGTATTTCAGGTATCGATTTAAAATTTTCCACACATATGTAGAAAAAAAATCTGCATTCGAAAATCCACTTTTTGTAAAACTCGGCCGGTATTTTTTTCTAATTTTTGCAAAAAACTAGCTATTTTTTTGAAAAGGAAAGAAAATAAAGTGCGAAGTCAAACCAAAAAATGCGCCATTTTGTTTCTGATAAGTTATCGGTATTTATTAATGTTAAAGCTCCATTGTTGTAACCTTGCATTTTAATCTCATTGTTGTTCGCATCGTTATTACGTGAACATTACTGACACGCACATTTGTAATTTACGACATAGATTTACTTTTAGAAGCTTTACTTCTTACGAACGTAACAACCACGTGCTTTTTTGAAATTGCGAACTGATATGTAGCCAAATTACACCGCACATTCTTTGTTAAAGGTATATAAATCTGGCGGCACCTGGCGTTGAAAGGTGGAACTAATGTATTTTTGAAGCGCGTGCGCAGCACGCCTGTTATACGGTGCCGTAAGCAGCGGGGCCCGTTTCGGAGTTTTTTTCGGAAAGAAGTTTGTTTAGAATAGAATGAGCCCTCTGGCGGTGGAAGGTGAAACTAAAAGATGTTTTAATCAATCGAGGTTCGTTTGGAAAAATTGACCAGCGAAGCGGTCGTAGCCTGCTAGTAAATTATTGATAATGGAATTTATTCCAAAGTGACTTTGAGATATTCCCATATTTTTTTAATTGTTACGCCTTTTCTCACTGACCGCATTACTCTGCGGTTCTAGCAATTTTTGTGATGCCATCACATTACACAAAAAGTAAAATAATTCTGTTAACAATATCGTTAAAATGTCTTCATTATTGTTGAAGATATAAAAAAAAATCAAGCTTCTGCATGGACTTCATATTTCAGACTGAATTAGTCGATTTCGCTCCAGATTCTTTACAAATATTAATGTTTTTGCTGTTCGCAATTACACCTATTTTTTTACAAGAATTTGGAGGTACTCCGGGTTTCGAATACTACTGCTTTACTTCAAAGTATAACATAGAAATACATAAAAGAGGCCCGATTAGTAAAACTAAATGACTAATCACCCAATGAAAAAAACAGTGAAAACAAACAAACAACAACAACAACAAAGTCAACGCTATCTTAAAATTTATAAGGTGTAAATGCGTTTAGGTCAAGTTCATAAATGAAGTAGCTGAAAACCGAAAGAGAAAGTCTGCAGGAGAAAGGAAAAAAACTGCTTGCGAAATCCGAGTTACCTACTTAAGATTCATGACTTTAAAACAATCGAAGATGCTTTACACTTTCGCCATGCATTTGGCGCCAACCTACAAAACAGCGACTGGACTCACTGATGTATGCATATTGAGTTTTTTCAAACATTATGCGATGACTGGTCTAGGCTTTTAAGTAACCTAAAACGAAAATGTCACATAACTTGCCTGCTTAGATAAATCAACATCCAGTAGCTGGAAGCTATCCAAAAATTTAAAAAAGGCTCACTGCTTGCTCAATTCCCAAATGAGTAGCTAAATAAGAATTAGCATACTTTGTTTTAAAAAGATAATCTTTACTTGGAAATTTATTAAAATGAAATGCATTTAAATGCTAAATGGATTACAGTGTAGATATAAAAAATGCTTAAAAAAATCTTTAATAAATCTTTCATATATGTACTGTAATCACTTTTGGAATATATCATGGCTGTCAACTTCTACGTTTGTTTTAAGGCAGATAAATATTTTTTAACCAGAAATTTTATTTTATTAATAAAATAAAATATGTACAGTCGTGAAAAAAAATAACGCAACACCTTCACTAACTCTGGAACAAATTATTGCAGAAGAAAGTTACTGGTACCAAACTATTGGAAATAAAGTCTATATTTAAATGATGTATATAAATTTTCTTAAGGGGGCATCTACATATCAAAAACAGCCCATACTTTGTTTTTTTAATGACAACACCCAATTTTGACACAATATTTAAAACCTTCGGTTCAAACTATGTCTAGATACCAAATTTCAAGTCATTTGGATGATAAGTTTTTTAATTATAAACATTTCAAATTTAGTGCTTCTAATGTTAAATTACATTTATATATTTTTAATAATATCTCCTGAAATTATAATCCTAATGTGCTAATCTATTGTTTGGTCATAATACTAAAAAAACCAAACACAAATACGTTTAATTTGTAATTTTTAAAATTTTGTAATATGGATTATGAATTATGAAATTAATATTCGAAAACATTTGAATTGCAACCTACAATTTTTTTCATGGATTTATTTTTATCCTGAAATATCCAGGAAATTTTCCTGGGAAATATCCAGGGATGTCCTGCTTTATGCGCATTCAAAATTTCAAATATTTCTTCTAAGTGGTTTTCCAATTATGCTTAAAAAACGACAAGATGCTGGTTTAAGATGTACTATGTAGATGGTCTATGATGTACAGAAAAGCATTATTTGAAAAAATATTTTACTTATTTTATTGTTGATTAGAATAAGATTTTTTTAAAACTTTTTCTGTGTCTGCTTTTAAATTTGTTATTAAAATTACGTAATTGTATTTGCACGAGATATAATTTACGTTAGTTTTGTAAATTAGTTTCGCTTTTATTTTTAAATTAACAAAGATATTTTTTTTTGTAAATGAACGGTCCTACCTTAGAAAAAAAAATCTTACTCATTATTTTTAATTAATGTTATTTAAAAATAGTAATGTAAGGGAAAAGGGGTAAAGCAGATTGATTTTTTTTTTGGGGGGGGGGGGGAGGAGTTTAGCTAGATGATTATTTAATTTATCATTACTAGAGTTTCAAATTGGGCAGAAAAATAGTTAAGTATTAAGGATCTTTAATGCTGTTTACTTCGTGTACTTTGTACAGGGGAGGGAAATTGAAAGAGAGCAGAAATTTTCGGGGGTGGGGGGGGGGGGATGGAGAATTAAAATGAGCGATTAAATCTGATTTATTGGTAGCATATTGTTCAAGGCCATGTTTTTATAGGTTACTATTTGTGGAATAGTTTTTTCCACATTCTAAACAGATAAAGTTCACATTCATTTTATATTTTCAAAACATGAATCACTGAGCAGTAATATTAAACTTAACGTACGTAACTAACAAATGCAGCAAATGATCTACGTTATAACTAATTATAAAGTATTTTATCCGTAAAGCAATCTTAAACCGAAACACAATATAGTAAATAAAAGCCGGTTATCACAAAGATAAATAATAACTTTTCAATAAGCCGCTATTATCTGATAACAAACCCACATGGACTAGTCATAAATAATAATTGTCCTAAGCATTTGAGAAAAGAGTGGGAAATATCCATCTTTAGGGATAAATCCTGAGTTTCAAGAAAGGAAAATTGTACGTCCTGCCATTAGGAATCGTCCTGTCGCTAGCAACTAGTATCAATTTCCTCATTTTTTTAAAGTTCAAATTTACTCGATTTGATGAAATATTCGCTTGGAGCATTTCCCAGGAAACAGTTTCGTCAAAAATTAAGCAAATTTCGTGAATTTGAGTATCCATTTCTGACAGTGTAGTACATAGAAGTATTATAAAATTGCAGCTAGTAGTATATATAAGTATATAACATATATCAATTTTAATATAGGTAAGAAAAAAAATCTTGTTTTATCGTTTATATGCTGTAAAATAATTTTTAGTTCTTAAATTAACTATATTTTTTCAGGTGTTTAATTAATACGTTAATTCTATGAATATGCTTGTTAATAATTATTGTTTAAAGATTTACTATACCTCAATAATTGCTATTAAAATATGTTTAATGATTGTTATTCAATTAGTTAATTAATTGATTTATATATGTTAATGAATATTATATTTGAATTAGTATTTATTAGTGCTCATTTCGATACCAGGAATTATACAAAATACTATTAAGCTTAATTATTGATACAATGACTTGATAGAATTTTTATTGTGAATGCAGTGTGTAATGACAAACCAAAAAGGAACTTGAAATTTTTTTCAAAAAGTTCACATGAATTACATCCTTTCTTTCTATTTTTTTTTTCTTTTTGATTCGAGGTAATTTTTTTCTTTTTGTTCGATTTTGCGATGGGCATTTGATTGACCGCAATAGATTTTAAACTTTAATTATTTTTTTTTACAGATTTCATTTATTTCTATGAAAACATATAATACAATATAATAAAAATGTATAATATAATACAAAAACCATGTATAAAACACACACACACACACACACACACACACACACACACACACACACACACACACACATATATATATATAACATTAACATAAGTTTAAAATATTAAAAAAATAAAATGGAATGAGATTTGAATGATTCGAAGAAATTTTTTTTATTGATATATTAATAAACTATTCAAAAATATTTTTGCATAGATTATTTATTAAAAAATATGCATATTTAACGATTCGTACATTATTTCAATATTTAATAAATGAAAACGCAAACATTTGATGCATGTTATTTTTAAGATATGTTTATTTGGCGAAAAGATTTCTCATTAATTATGCGTTTAATTTTCGTGATACAATTTTTTTACATAGATAAGTTATATGTGAAACGAATTTATTCATTAAATTATGGAAAACTATAGATTCTTACTTTAGCAGTCAGTGCTGAAATAAAAATAAAAATAATGAATAAAATATTTTGAACATCTTTTTAATCTTATCACTTTTTCCCCCTGCTTTTTAAACATTGATCTATTTCTGCAAGCTCCTGTAAGTACTGAAAACATGAAACAAAATTATTTTTTTAATTTTAACTATTATCGTTCAAATTTAAAATCATGAAAACAAAATTATTTTTTAATTTTAACTATTATTGTTCAAATTTAAAATCATGATTTTTAAAAATAATTATTTTTTGATTGTCAGAAAATTGAACTAATTAATGCACATTCTTTGTAGATATTTTATTTTGTGGTACGTACTTTCTAAAATGTGTTAGATATATTTTCTATTTTTTTCTTTAAAAATAACCATTTTATGTTTATTCTAACAATTGTAGTTTACATTGATAATTTGATTACTACTGCTTAAATGTAATAATTGTTTTTCAGTTTTCTGTAGTAAAAATAGTCTTTCCATGAAAGTGTTAAATTTATCAAACAAATTTTTTATATAATTTTTATAAATTAAGTTAAAAAATATATTGAAATATATTCCAAATTTTCAAATTAATATTTTAGATTGAAAACGTTTAGGTTATGGCTGAAAAATAAAATATTTGCAGTTTTGTACAAATAGTATTTTTGAAAAACTGTGAAAAAGAATGTAATTGTTGTTTATTTTGTATTTTCTTTATAAATAAATGCATGTAGTAAAATATTTAATAGTTTACAATAGTCTTAAAGCCATATACTTGATAATAATGCTTGCAAGATAAACTACGCAATCGTGCTCGATATGCTTTTGAAAAAGCTGTCGCATGTAAATAGTTACATAATGTAATTTCTTATGATCATTTTGGATAATAAAAAATATAAAAAATTTATTAGTTTAGTCGATTTTCTTTTAATAAATGTTTACGAAACTTTCCGTCATTCCGTCAGGTCAAATGATAGTTAATAACTGCAACTCTAGGACAGGTAGGTTGCTCTAAATTATAATTTTATGTTGCTTATTACATCATATTTAAGATATGTATTAGTTTAAAAACTGAATGGCTTCTTAATTCACAAAAGTTTCCAGTTTTAAATACCAGGTTAGAGTTATGGTAGCAAAAATGTCATTCCGTCACACTATAAGAAATTGCTAAAAAATTAAAGAATAAAATAACATTTTTTAAAAAATCTCGTAATCAATAACAGTCATGTGCAAACTGAAAAGTCAATTTTCATTTGAAAATAGCTTCAAGGTAATTGTTTTAACTTAATTCTATAACTCAAAATGTCATTCCGTCACACATGGAATTGCCCATATCAAATCTCGTTATATCACTCATTAGATATGTTGCTCTTTTTTTATGTCTTTCGGGGGGGGGGGGGAAGAAAAAGAAACAGTAAGTTCTAATTGAACCTAACTTTTTAATATATATTTTTTAAATTTCAAATACAACAAATGTAATTCTCTGTTTTCGATTTTAAGAAAATCGCAATATGGACATGAAGTGTCGTTTTAGAAATAAACCTAAATATTTATTTGCATTTTTAATAATTTTGTTAAATCGCGCTTTTATACCTCCAGGTAAGGACGGTATAGCGAGTGTCTACTGTATAATTCTTCAAATAAATGTTAGTTCAAATTATCTAAATTTCGAATCATCCAAATTTGAATTAAAAAATGTTTACTGTATATATACCTTAATGAGCAAACTCACTAAGGAAGCAAACTCTCATATATTCTTCTTCTTTTGTATGGTGTTTGTATTTTAGTTTATCGTCTCGAGATGGCAGCACTAAAATTTGCAAAGCTATCTGTACGGTAACGCAATCTGTTTGCTTTTTTTTTTTTTTTTAAATATCTGTTGTAATTAGTCTCTATATGTTTTAATGTCGTGATGTTACATATTGTGTTCGTGAATTGTAATTAAATATGTAAAATGGCCTTCACTCGTCCACATTTCTCGAATATATGTCCTTACTTATTTTAATTAATCTTCAATATATTATATTTTGCAAACAATTTCCAGAGAATATACAGATTTTTATATTTTCTTTTTGAAATACTCAACATTTTCAAGGAATTTATTCAAACTGTTCCGATGTTAGAGAATGGCTTTAGCTCTTTCTTCATGTTTGCAAAATTGTCACGTTGTACTAAATTAAATTTAAAATTGTCTTAATTGCCAGCAAAACAAAAGTTATTCATATTTATCTAATATTTTTGAGATTGTGACATAATGCAAAGCTGCAGAAGTTTTATTTTTAATTAAAAGATTTGAATATAATATTTATTTCGATTTGCCTTTGCTCGTTGGAAGTTGTTAAATACAACGGGCGAAGAATGTTTTTAAACGAGTTAACGACAAGTTTGTTAAAAAAAAGACCACCTTTTTTTAAACGTATGTATATTGGTAATTGTATGTGAAATTTCTGTCTTTTAACAGAAACCTTCTATATTGAATGAAAATTTTCATGCAATAAACGGAAAATTTACCTTTTATCCTTATTTATTGAATGTTAAAAACTGAAATGTCCCCTCCAAGAAAGACAAACGGAAATGCTGTGATAATATGCGGCACAAATACCTGTTCCGTGTATCAGTATTTATAATTATTCGTTAGATTTTTTTCTTAATATTGTATATTTTAATTCAATTTATAAGTTCAATTTATTTCTAAAAACTGAAAATTCCCGATTTGAATAGTGAGAAATATCTATCTTAAAAACTGTGGAATACTAAAACAAAATGTTTGTAAAGAAAAAAAAATGGAGGCTAAACGTCCACTTTGCTGCCAGTACACTTTCTTTTTTTTAAAATTGAACTTTTTTACAGAGTATGAGAAAGGGATTTTATTAAGCATTCGCCAATTTTGGAAATATTGCTATAGGAAAGCTGCCTTCAGGGAGGACTTGTGATGATTAGAAAGTGACACGAATCGTCGTTCTCGTACAAGGAAAGCAATGAAAATCTCGCACTGTTCCCAGCCTTGCAAATCGTGCTGGTATCGAATCCGCATACATCGTCTCAGGCTCCCCATTTTGTGGCTAGCATGGTAACCAGTGGGATGAGTGGGCCTGCTAACAGTTCCAATACAGAAAAGTATCCCAACAATATAGAAATATATCCCATGAGTCCGATTGCGAAGATATTCCAAAGGAAGATCAAGAACACCTCGAAGAATTTTTTTAAATTAATTTTGACGATATTCTTTCTTTTTTCTTTTCTTTTCTTTTCTTTTCTTTTACGTCTTTTTATTTATTTATTTATTTATTATTATTAATTGTTTTTGTATAATAACGGGTTATTATTTCGGATTTTGCCTATTTTAAATTTTGCTATATGATTAGTAGATTTATCCCTTTTTTGAATGTCATGTGAGCGAATTCACATAGGAATTCACCTAAATTGAGAGGCAAGAATAAGAAACTTAAGGGCATTCGGTACCAAAAACTTTATTTTGTAAATAACATTTATATTAAAGTTATAGAACTTGTTTCAATAAAGCAAAAGCCTTACAAATAATAAAAATCCATAAATTGTTAATAACTTAATAATTTTTTTAATTTAATTTAATTTAATTAATTTATTTTCAACAATTTTTTTTTCCTTTTCCAATTTTAGTATTTCAAACTCGATTTTTTTATATTATACACAGGGACATTCTACAAACCTAAGTGTCGAAATTTTGATACAAAAATTAGATTGGACGAAACAAACGTAATAATTGGATGTATATGGAATAAATGTATATGAAAATCGCATACATTTAAGTTCGATTTTTTAAAACAAAATTTGAAAGATACCAAAAAAATCTATACTTAGTTATCTATGGTAAGAATTTAAAGATGCATTTAAAAAGTTGTGAGACAATATACTCAATTTTTGTGGAAGCCTTAGCATTTTGATTACACAGAGACTATGAAAAAATACGAAATGAGAAAAATGAATTTAAACATTTCATTTACAAAAAAGAGATATTAAAATATGTATAATTAACCCTATCTCCTTTACTATTTATCAGATCGTCAAGAAATTTTGGCACAATGTTCGAGAGTTGTTAAGGTTCATTTCAGGATAAAAATCTGAAATTCAACATTTTTGTCATTTTTAATCAAAATTAGAGGTACTTAAATACAGAATAAAATGCGGATTCAGCATTTGTGACTGTTGAAATTCATACGAAAAAAAAAATTAATACTAATAAATCTATTAAAAGATTGCCCCCTTGAACAGGGCCCCTGATCTATTTCCCAGGCTCACTTACGCCGCAATCCTAAATGTGATTGCTTATAATGTTTGTCGTGATCTTGAAAGGAACTGCCATACATTTTGAAACCCCATGTCACGAGCATTACATGACAGAAAGATCTTTTGAGAATGTTTTGACACGAAACTAAAGAGCTATCATAAATATAGCTGCACGTTTAAGGAGAAAAAAGACCGAATTGCAGGGGGTTAAAGAGACGTGTAACAAAGAAGATAAATATCTGCTATAAGCGTCATTTAACTGTTATTGCTAATTGCTTGCTATATGAAGCAGAGAAAAGATCATGCACTCATGCCGATGAAACCTATTGAAGGCCTCCAAATTTGCAGAAAGATCAAAAAAATTTCAGAATCGTGTCGTTGTAATGAGTGCTGATAACACCACAGGTACAAAATGTAATTGTGATTCAACACTTTACCAAGAGAGACTGCATTCTTCATTTTCAAAAATAACCTACATCTTTTTTAAAGGCTTCGTTTGATATGCCTTTGAAAAAGACGGAGAGGGTTATTTTTGAAAATAATACAATACTTTTTTTTTATTATTATTAGTTTATAATATTTTAATCTAATTTTATTACCAGTTTGTTTAGTATGCTTCATCAATTGCTAAAAATTGCTAAATACAACAAATTGCTTGCTATATGAGGCAGAGAAAAGATCATGCACTCATGGCCGATGAAACTTATTGAAGGCCTCCAAATTTGCAGAAAGATCAAAACAATTTCAGAATCGTGTCGTTGTAATGAGTGCTGATAACACCACAGGTACAAAATGTAATTGTGATTCAACACTTTACCAAGAGAGACTGCATTCTTCATTTTCAAAAATAACCTACATCTTTTTTAAAGGCTTCGTTTGATATGCCTTTGAAAAAGACGGAGAGGGTTATTTTTTAAAATAATACAATACTTTTTTTTATTATTATTAGTTTATAATATTTTAATCTAATTTTATTACCAGTTTGTTTAGTATGCTTCATCAATTGCTAAAAATTGCTAAATACAACAAATTGCTTGCTATATGAGGCAGAGAAAAGATCATGCACTCATGGCCGATGAAACTTATTGAAGGCCTCCAAATTTGCAGAAAGATCAAAACAATTTCAGAATCGTGTCGTTGTAATGAGTGCTGATAACACCACAGGTACAAAATGTAATTGTGATTCAACACTTTACCAAGAGAGACTGCATTCTTCATTTTCAAAAATAACCCGCATCTCTTTTAAAGGCTTCGTTCGACATGCCTTTGAAAAAGAAGGAGGAGGTTATTTTTAAAAATAATCCAATGCTTTTTTTTGTTGTTTTGTTTAGTTTATAAGATTGTATATCTAATTTTATTAGAAGTATGTTTAGTAAAAATATATTACTCAGTTCGACACAATTTTTTAAGATGTGTTCACACGCATAATTTTCAAACGAGTGCACCAATTTGATTATTTACTTAACTGTAAGTGGTACTTAGCATTGGACAAGGATTGATTTTTCTCAAAAGGGTTTAAACAGATTTCAACGAAAAATTCACTTAGCGCAATATTCGTTGTACCTTATAATTTAAGGAAATCATTTATTTAATTTTTAAACTTTACTAAACTAAAGTTGGCTAATCAACCACCCCAGGGAACTCTTAATATTAATTTCGTAATGACTTAATTAATTGAAATCAACTTGTCTATGCAAATAGCGTTATTATGGAATGGGCAGGAATTTAGGGGATATTGAGAATAATACTAACATCTACACTGAGCCTTGCATATTTCTCTTTAACATAATTAGTTTTCTTAAAATTCGTTAATTAGTAAATAAATTTCAAATTCGTTCATTTCTGCTTGCAAATCGAGAACAGAAGTTCTTTTTTTTTAGTCATTTTAATAAAAAAGATGGCATTTTCAATGCGATGTTTAATGAGATTCTAATTGATATCTTGGGTAATTATCAAAATATTAAAATTCTGAGTCTCGGGTGCATCCGATCAGGATTTGGACTACCTAAATCTAAATTTTCCGACTTCTAGGTGTGCTAGATTTCGCTGGCTATCGCAGACAGATACACACATACGCACAGAGCAAAACTTTCTTTTATTAGTATAGAGTTTCAAGTTTTTAGTCCTAACAATTCCAAATAAATCGTAATTTAGAACATTTATAGAACGTTTTCCGCTGATTTAACCTTTTTAAATTTCGAATTTTTTAAGAAACTAATCTTAGAGAGCATTTACATCTTAAAACTAACCACCATATGAATTTTTAAGTTCTTAGTATCACTGAGAACTTAGTACCACTGATCTTAGTATTAAGTTTCAAGTTTCTAGTCTTAACTGTTTCCAATTAATTGTAATATAGAAAGTTTTTAGAACATTTTCAGCTCATTTCACCCTTTGAAATTGCGATTTTTTTAGAAAACTTCTTTGGGAACATTTACATCTTAAAAGTAACTACCATGCGAAGTTTTAAGTTCTTAATCCCAACAGTGTCACAGAAATCGCACTTTTAGAACGTTTTTTGTGCATGAGCCCTTTTACATTTCGAATTTTTAGAAACTTTTTGTGCAAGTATTTTTTTTAAAGTAACAGCCATGCGAAAATTTAAGTTTTTAGCCTCAGCAGTATCATAGAAATCGCACATTTAGAACGTTTCTTGCGCCTGCACCCTTTTACACTTCTAATTTTTAAACATTGTTTTGTTGCGAGTATTTACTTCTTAAAAGTAACAGTCATGCAGTGGAGTTTCAAGTTTTCAGTCTCAAAAGTTCCAAATTAATCGTAATATAGAACCTTTTTAGAACATTTTCCGCTCATTTCAGCCTTCTAAATTTCGAATTTCTTAGAAACTGTTCTTTGGGAACACTTATTTCTTAAATGTAATTATCATGCAAAATTTCAAGTTTTTAGCTACAACAATGTCGCAGAAATCACCATTTTAGAACTTTTTAGAACTTCCTGCACCTTTTAATCTTTCGAGTTTTTCAGAATCTGTTCTAGGGAAGAGATTTACGTCTTAAAAGTAACAGCCATGTCAAATTTCAAGTTTCTAGTCTTAATAGTTCCAAATAAATCGAAATTTAGAATGCTTTCCGCTTATTTTATCATTTTAAATTTATAAATATTTAGAAACCGTTCATAGCGAGTATTTACATCTTATAACTAACCACCATACCAAAATAAGGTTTTTAGTCCCAACGATATCATAGAAGTCACAATGTTAAGCATTTTTGCTCCTGCAGCGCTTTGGGGTTGTCCTACTGACAGAAAATAAAGCTATTGTGAAGCAGAGATGGTCACAAGCATTTTGCAACCATTATTTTTGAAATCCGTTCGATAGTTCTAGCTGCAAACAAAGACAGAAAGAAACGTCACTTCTTCATAATGTTTGTATAAACAGGGTGTATAAACTGTACAGAATAAGTATCCTTACTAAGTGTATATGAAAGTTCTCAGAAGAACCGTACCTCACCCACACATAGTTTTCGAGAAAAATGCAAAATAAAAGTATGACGTCACCAATTCCCTAAAGGTGACCTAAAGGTCCCTATTTTGACCAAAAGTAAAATACTGATCACAATACTCCCTAACGGATTACATTATCACTATACGAAGATTGCCGATAGTAAGCTCTGCTACCTTGTAAAGCGAGTCGAACGACGGCTGTTCATTTGCATATTAGATACACACCTACTGTAAATCTTTTTTTAAATTGAAACGCTTTCACAAGCTTATGGGGTACAATTTTTATGTTTAAAAGTTTGTTAACTTTTCAAAATCTTGTCTCTCATCATTTTGCAACTTCATGAGGTTCAATAAAGATAATTTCCGTTGCCCCGTATTCGACATCATGTCTTTTTCTTTCGCACATTTCTCGAAAACTATACGTTTTAGAGTTATGGTTCTTTGGACACTTCTATGTATTTTGAGCGCAGATTCTCGCTCTGCACAGTTAGGTCAATGAATCCGATCATCTTATATAAACCTCATATGAAGTTCAGTACTGCTTATGAAATAGACAAATAGATGGAGCAACCATTTTCATTTCAAATTTTGTCAAAAAATTTGCTTTTGGCTTTTTTTTCGGTTTTGTATAAAAGAAAATTTCTTAAGGCTCCCGTTGAGTAAGTGCTCGGGAGTACGGTGCTAATGTTAATCCAATGGGGCATTATTTTGCTAATATCTTTCTTGCATTTGAATATTTTTAAACGATTTTTTTTTTGCACTGGATAGCAGAGATCAATCTCTATTTCCGCCGTTGATTACTTTTTCGATTTTCTTTGCGTATTTTTTTTAGGAAGATACTTTCCCTTTCGAAACGGGTTCCGAAAGTGAAAGTATCCGAAAGTAAAAAAAATACGCAAAGAAAATCGAAAAAGTAATCAACGGAGGAACTAGAGATTGATCTCTGCTATCCAGTGCAAAAAAAAATCGTTTAAAAATATTCAAATGCAAGCAAGATATTAGCAAAATAATGCCCCATTGGATTAACATTAGCACCGTATTCCCGAGCGCTTGCTCAACGGGAGCCTTAAACGAATTCAAGTAAGCCAAAATTAAGCTACAGTCATACAGGCAGCGTCACAATTTTGCCGCGAATTTTAGCCTCGATGATTTTGTACACGTTTTTGGGATCTTGATTCGGAGGAAATCATCAGTAATAGACTGGCATTCATTTCGCATTGCAGCTGGCTGTGCGATGTTGCTCTGGAAACACCTCACCTTCCTATTGGTGAGCCAGCTGACTGGCAGTTTCATTATCTCTACTATCTATTCTACCACACATATCAAAATCAGCGACGCTAAAAGTAGTTTAGAAATGTGACGCTGCCTAACTTACTGTAAGAAATAATAAGCAAAAAATTCTTTTATTTTCCACTTTATGTAATATATATCAAACGTTTCAATTTAAAAAAAAAAGCAATTTACAAATAAATACCTTTTTTTTAAATTTTTTTGTAAACTTTATATGAGGTAAGTTTTGTAATCTTGTGATAAATGAAAGCTTCTGAAACATTTATTTTTATTTGTTTTTAATAGCCCATTTTAAATTAACTTTAAATGCAACATTCTTTTTTCCTTTATTAGAAAAGAATTCACGCGCGAGAAGGTTTAAGAGATGAAACTGTGATTAAAAACTATATTCAAAGTTGTATAAGAGATTGACAAATGAACCCGAAGTTATTCGGTCGAGATATAGCAAAAACACTTCACATAACAAATAACATGGTTTTATTTTGAATTAATATTTAATCAACTTATAAAAAGGAAAGCAATTCTTGATTGGAGTATTGTTCTAACTTTTTTTTCTTTGTGATTTCGTGCTTTATAGACTGATCGAAAATTGAACATAAAAAATCTTCTAAAATTGCTCGCGCTTGTAAAAAAATATTTTCTTTTCAAAATTCTTGAACACAATTTGATTGCTATTTTTTTTTAATGAAATCTAATATATATAAATTTAAAAATAAACGTGAAATTTCCACCGAAATAACCCGTATTCTCTGTACAGACAAATAAATGTAAATCTTGTTCTACTCAAAAAAAAAAAAAAAAAAAAAAAAAAATGCACGAACACCAATTCCAATTTAACCGCTAACATTTTAGAAATCCAGATTGATAACCTTGATCCGATTTTTCATATATAAGTAATATCTCTTCCAATAATGAAATAATAAAAATAGTCCTTGTTCTCATTATCAAAAGTTTCAAGCTCAGTTCTAATTTTGCTTGTTAATGTTTTTATTAATATAGATTAATGACTTTATATAAATCGGATGAAAAATGAACATCGAATCACATCAGAAGTAATCCAAGTTTCTTGTATTGATAAGGAAAGAAAAGATCTTGTCGTTATCGATATTTTCGAGCACAATTCCTGTTTCGATTGGTAACATTTCTATTAATCCAGATTAATGATCGTATATAGGTCGAATGAAAAATGAACATTAAATTTTCTCAGAAATAACACGTGTTCTTTATATTGATGATGTAACAAAATACCTTGCTCTACCTATCAAAATTTTCTAACGCGATTATAAGAGTATTTTAGTATACTCGTTTACCTGAAAAAGCACTTAAGTCTTCCCACACATGACATCGCTTTCAGTTGTAATGAAAATGTTTTTGGCGAAATATGTTTCAGATTCACATATGAGGAGCATCCACAAACTAAGAACTGATTAGGTCTGAAAACAATTAGGAAGATTTATTTTAAATATCTTTATTGCCAAATGTTACTACATATGTTACACTACTTTTCTACGTAGTAGCCAATTTTTTTAAGTTATTTGTCGAATCGTAATACCAGCTTTTGTATTCTTTCGTCAAAGAAACTCGCCGTCGACACGTTCAGCCACTTTTGCACAACGTCATTTTTTTTATAAATCACTCTGCAGACTTTGATTGTCTAAAAATCTCTTTGGGTAGATAAACAAATGATAATCACTTGGAACTAGGTCGGGACTGTACGGTGGATGTCAAAACGCAAAGTGGATGCAAATTGATCCTATTTTTCTTAAATAACATTTTCTCACAATTGCCCTCATTCATGACATTTTCACAATAAATTTTAACAAATTGTCTGTAAATTTTCGCCGCGCGATATTTTTTGCGCACAAAAATTTTATCACCGACCGCACTTCACAGCTAGCGGAATTTACAGTTTAATGTCCATTTTAAACTAAAGTTCCTGTCAGATTCAACAATTTTTCAAGCAACCAACTTTTGCGCCGATTTTAACGCCAATTCTTTCGCGTACAAAGTGAAAGAAGGGTTAGAATTGTTGCTGCCAAAGTTGGAGGAAAAACACTTTATTACTAATACCGGTTGTTATTGTTTATTTCTCTCTCGTTGACGTTCTAAAACGCCTATATATGATCGCCTATATATATTAATGGATATAAACGCCTATATATATTAATGGATAAATTGGATGAAAAGTTGCTCCTATGAGGGATTTTTTATGAGCTGTGGGTAAAAAATTGGGGATACTGCTAATCGCTAATATACTGGATGTTGAGGCTTCTCGCGGAAAATCTGCTCACATAAAGAGTTGGCTCAAAAATTGCTGAAAAAGTTATCGAATATGATAGCAACTTAACACGCAGCAAAGCAACGCAGTTTCGTAGAACAATATCATACGCACAACCGTTGCACTAGACGTTCAGTAACCAGTTTAGTAAATATTCATTAGTAAAAGCTTTATTGTAAAGGATCCATTCCTCACCCCTTCCCAATTATTGGAAAACATATTTTTAGAAAAAGAACTTTTTCTGAAGGTGATTACAATGAATTTTCTGAAGATTTTTTTTAAAGGTGGCGTGATTACAATGGCGTGAGCAACGCGTGCCCTATGCGTAATCCATTCTTAGTTTGTAGATGCGCCTCGTAGTACAATAATAAACACACAATAAAAATTACGTATGACGGAAATTAGAATAAGCTGAAAATTTCTTTTTCTACAAATATGTTTTACAATAATTGGGAAGGGGTGAGGAATGGATCCTTTACAATAAAGCTTTTACTAATTTATTGTTTACTAAATTCCAATTGCTGATGTTTTTGTAAATTCATGTTTAATCTTGTACGTTGGCCGAAAAATTAACATGAAATTCATTCTCGAAATAACTAATGTGTGATGTATGGACAAACACACTAAAAAATCGCGAATCAAGTTTCGAGTACATTTTGAACGTAACCTGATTTTTTTTTATTGATTTAGTAATTTGACAGATTTGGCGCAAAGTAGGCGTACGATTTCTTCAATAAATAACCCTAATCTCTTTCATTAACATTGAAGAGAAAATCATGTACTTTTTAAAATATAAATTCTTGAGCACAGTTCCGAGTTTGATTGCTTAAGATATCTTTTAACTCTCTCGATCAACTGATACTCATATGATGTTCCTAACATTAAAAATAAAAATGTCTCATTTGAAATACACTAATAGTAAATGCGTGTTTTATTTTAAAAAAAATGTTATTACTGTTATTACTAAATCTAACAGTTAAAGATTTTGTAAAAAAACGTGTGTGTAATCCTATACATCTCTCTAAAAAGGTACATAACATTTATTCTAGAGATAATTGAATCGGTTATTTTGAAAAGGTCACACATTTTTACTAAAGGATTTATGTATACAGTTACATTTGTCTATATTACCTTCACATGTTCACCAAATATAGCATTTGTTCACCACTCCATTTGGTAGATACTGTGCCATGTTTGTTATAGAATTTAAAGTTGCTGAAACACATTCCTAGTGATTACTCGGATTTTTATAATTTAATAATAAATTAGCATACTAAAACTTCTCACTACACTGAAGAAGGTAATAAATAAGATTAAAGTTTAATTGTACGAAACTTGGTATTTCTCAAAGTAAAGACTCAATAAACCATGTAAATATAAATTTTTCATTAAATATCTTTTCATTTAATTTTTAAAGGTCACAGGTCCAGAACTTAAAAATATTATTTTTTCTATGTTACCAATTATCAGTGTTTACAAAATGTATATATTTAATAAGGTTTAATAGTGTATTAACATGCAAAAACAATAAAACACCACCACTCTTTGAATTTTTTTAATTGCATCAGTTTATCTTGAAAAATGGACTTCCACTCTTTTCAAAATAATCGATTCAGTTATAAGTAAAAAATCATAACAGTGTCCAGAAATAACATTCTATGGATGGACAAAAAATTATAATGTTTTAATTATCAGAAGCAATTTTATTGCAATTTTAATCTAAAGTGCAACTGTTTCCTGAGGTGTTAATTTTATAAATCTTTCACAAAATGGATGTCCAATTTTCTTTCAAAAATAACCCGAGACTTTTATATTGAGAAGAAAATGAAAAAATCCTGTTTATCGTATAAAAGTTCTCCAAGCACCATGCAAAACTTGATTCCCATTATTTATGTATGTGTAGATTATTAATCTTGTATAAGTCGAATAAAAAACGAACATTGGATTTTTTTTTCAGAAATAACACATGTCCGTTATACTGATTTAAAAACGAATATCTTTTTACACTTATCAAAATCCTCCAGCGAGTTCCCAAGAGCGTGTAAGTAACGTGTTATCCTGCTAAGCATTCAGAGCTTCCCACCCTAACGCATTACTTAAATATGTAAATAATTACTTAATATATATATATATATATATATATATATATATAATAATGAAGCAAATTTATAATGAAAACTATGCATGATAAAATAAAATTAGAAATCATAGAATCCAGTGAAAATTTCGGTCAGTAGGCTATTTTTGGTGTTGTGTAATAGAAAATTCCTCCCATAACTTTATTATAAACAATCAGCTGCAAAAACACATTTAATCTTATATATGGATCTAAAAATGAACAAGAAAATTATTCTCCCAATAGTGATTATTCGTCATGTAGATCCATAAATAGAAAATCCTGTTTTTATCTTATGTCGCACTGTGTTATCACAAACACAACTCCAACATAGAATGCAAATATTCTTCTAAATAATGGTTTGCAATTTCATAAATGGATCGCAAAGTGAACATCAAATTTCTTGATATATAACCACAGTATCTTATATACTAACAAGAAAATAAATCATGTTTTTCTTATCAAAATTATAGATCGCAGTTCAATTTTGACTGGTAATATTTTTATTAATACACATTGATAATCCTACATAGATCGAATGAAAAATGAATATCGATTTTTTTTCAGGAATAACACATGTCCCTTATACTGATGAAGAAACGAAATATCTTGTTCTACTCATTAAAATTCTCGAGTGCATTTCCAAGAGTGTGTAAGTAACTGCTAAGCACTCAAAGCTTCCCACGCTTACGTATAGCTTATCAGAATTGTAACAAAAAAATTTCAGAAAAATGAAATGAAATGCTGAAAATGTATTTAATAAAACAGAAAACTTATAATGAAAATCCTGTGTAGCATAATAAGTTATATAATATATTAAAATTTCATTTTTTTTCTAGTGTTAAGAAATTATAAGAGCATTTTAATTTTGCAAATTATGAAACATAGGAGTTGTTCTAAGTATATTTTAAATATATAAAATATGATGTTACAACATGATTATTAAATTAATGTTTCAAAATAAATTTCAATAATGTGATAAATGATATTAAATTAATTAATATATTTAAAAATACACTTATAATAAATTATAAGGCCAGTGGACTCGTGAGAGGATTTCGCACTGTAGCCTAATATATATATATATTTGTATTAATATCTAATAATTTTTACATGCAGGTTTAAACTTCTAAAGAAAAATTCAAGATAAATATATTTGAACAACATTAGTCAAGCTAGAATATCATCTCATTTTTTCCATCAAAGTTACAGTAAAAAAACTGAAAGTTTTTTCGAAGATAGCAAAAGACGCGCGCAGAGAAACTAAATTAATAATCGTTATTTAACTCCATTTGAGGATGACACCATCCACTTCGAAAAAAAAAAACCACGGGACAAAGAAAGATAATTCGAATACATATAAAATACAATTTAATTTAATGTAATAAAACATTTTAGGACACACATGAAATATCACTGCTTTGATCGATCGATGGTGTCTTTTTTCTTCTAAACATTTTAATTTCCATTTTACTTTTTAATCATAAATATAAAATAAACTCGTGCGGAGATGTCCCACTTTATCTTTCTGCATTATTTATTTTTTTTATAATCATTGTTGAGCACGATATAATGCGTACTTTAATTTTTGTGGCATCATTGATTTGAGAAGAACCTTTCATTTCATTTTTAAAAACAATGATGATTTATTTTTTAATTAACTGCCATTTTTAATTAAAAAACCTGTTTTAACGAAATGTTAGTGTATTATGTCAGAAACCAGTTCGAAAATCTTTCGAATGTTACCTCAATCATTCTGCGTTTTGTAAATGCATAGAAAAACGGATGTTGACAACAGAAATAATATATATGATCCCTCGTCTAAAAATAACATAATTGTAAAAATCAATGTGATATCGTTCCTCCGTTTTTTCCTATAGCCTCAAACACTCTGTTTTTCATTAAATTTCTTTTCATTTAATTTTTAAAGGGCACAAGTCCACAAGACTAGGTTTTTAACTTCTGTTTCTGGAATATTGTATCATTCTTCTAGCAGTGGCAAGTTCTAGTTCATTCCCAGATAAAAAAAGAAACTTTTGACATAAACTCTTTGACTTAAAGTATCTTTATAGTGCGACTTGAAGTAAATTTTACATGGAGTTCAAATCTGGACATCGACTGTGGATATCATTGGCCTTGGTCAAACATAATTTTTTTCTTTTTGAAACTATTAAACAAACAAATGGGAAATTTTATCCTAAACTATCACAAGATTCGTACACGCAATCTAATCTAGACAATGCATTTTTCAAAATTTGTAACTTTATAGATCGGTCATAAAATGAACGTTGGATTTCTTCTGAAATAACCCATATCTCTTTTATGAACAAGGAAGTGAAAAAATCTGTTCATCTTATCAAAATTTTCGAGCATACAGCCAATTTGACTCCAAAAATTTATGTATGTATAGGTTATTAATCTTGTAGAAGTCGAATGAAAACTGCACATAGGAATTTTTTAGAAATAACATATGTCCTTTATACGGATGGGGAAACGAAATATCTTGTTCCACATATCAAAATTCTGGAGCGCATATCCAAGAGTGTGTAAGTAACTTGTTTTCCCTGCTAAGCACTCAAAGCTTCCCACGCTTACGCACCGCACTGCTTAAAGTGGTAAGAAAAATGTTGACAAAGCATTATCACTGCCACTTGAGTATTTTACTGCTTTTACAAGTTCAAGAGGAATACTCTCGGTGGCTGACATTTTTACGAAGGTATTACGCCATAGTGGTATAGTGATCACGATATGCAACGATTAAAAAAAAAAAAATCTAACTGCCTTCCCCCCCCCCTTCACACACATAAGATTTTTCTAACATGAGCTTAGTTACTGTGGTTATTGATAAACTGCGATTTCTCATAAAGGTTGCTGGAATATCTCTTAGGAAAATTTTCGGCATGCACGGATACTCTTATGCATCCTTTTTAGGTTTGCTCATTGTACATTGAATTTAGTTATTTACTTACAATTTTGTACTATAAAAATAATCTACTAACACTTCCAAATATGTCCAGAAAACTGTGCATTTTATTTAGAAATGAGTTTATAAATCTCGAAAATCTATTGGTTTCTGTGAAAACTGATTGGTTATTTTTATTAGTTTTTAAAAAGAAGGAAAATACTTTCAGAAACTCAGAAAAATCTAAAGACCACAGAATTTTATCACATTTCATATTATGTTTGACCTTGACATAGATGATGATGATGATAAGGTTTTGGCGTATATCACTCAACAAGTGGCGCTGCTGTGCTCTGTTTTTAACGATTTCTTCGATGGCTATATCACGAAAACAAATACACGGAATATCATTAAACTTCATATTCTGTTAGACCTTGACGTAAATAGATACTGATTCAATTTTGACTTTAACAGGGGGCGCTTGTATCCTGGGCTTGAGGATAGATACTTAATCTTATCCAGAATCAACTGATGCAATTTAGTGAGCGTGATTTTTTCTAATCTTATTCACTTATCACTGTAATTCTATGCTAAATTTTAAAAAAGGCATTATACTTCATATTCAAAATTGTTGCTGCGTGAATATGCTATTTAAATCAATGTATTAGAATGATATAGAAAAAAGTTTTGTGATGGCCAAAATATACTAGTTTTGTAATGGATGGAATAAAATATAACAAATTATAACACCTTGTAATCATATACTCCCTTTAATTGCTAAGAGGCGTAAAATAGAAACATCATAAACAGTAAAATAAGTTTTATTAGACTGTTGACATGTTTCGGTTACATCTGAACCATTATCAAAACAAATAAGAATATCCTATAATTGCACGGTCTATGAAGTTATTATCTGAAACTCTATCATTTAATTTTTCACGTCCTTTTTCAAATCACGCACGTTATTTTCTAAGTTTACTTGGATGTTTATTTCCATATTTGTAACCATGGAGTCACTCGAGACACAATTTCGGTAAGTTAAATGATGCTGCCTCGTTACATATTGTATTATTACGTGTTAAAATATCTGTGGTTTCTCTTATAATGGATGGATAGTATATGTCGGATTCCATCTAAGTCCACCCAACTTCGAAGAATAATCCGGTATTTTTAATACGCTGCCACCACCGATATGGCTACGTGATATCGGTCACGTTATGAGAGGTATGTTAGGAAAAAGACGAACACTTTCAATTAAACATAAACTAACACTTTATTTACACTATTTACACTTATAAACTCGGATATAGCTTATCCGGTTCAACATTAAATAAAAAATACAGAAAATACTTTCTGTGTACTGCTGAGCTACGTTGATTAACTCAGATCAGAGATTACTATTAATCTCACACTTTTTATCTTCCCTCCAAAAAGACCTCTCTCGATACACGTGTCTCAGAGCGCAATCTCTGAACAACCTCCACACTTCATTCCCACGTTAAAACTAAACTCGCCCTCTCCGGTCAACTGCAGAGCACCCTTTGTCGACCGGGCTGCTCCCCTCTCTGCCAGGTGTTCCGTTTCCTTGACCGAAAATAATCTCCTTTTGATGGATCTGTCTTCTTATAGAATGGGTGAAATCTCTCTTATCTATGAATCCGACATCACAAAGGAAAAAACTTCTTCCATTATACTAAACATTCTTTCAACACCGATCATGTCACCCACCTACTCGGATCAAGATTTCAGTTAAGAAAGCTTTACAGTACACAGCAGATACACACACAATAAGATAATCCCATAACAATAGTTTTTTAAGCCTGCAGCTGCCAGAGAAACCTGATAGTATAGTTTAAAGGAAAAGTTATTTTACTTTCAGTGAAATTTATTTGGATGGTTTCTTCTTGATACAATCTTACCAGGACTGTGGTTTCTCTATTAAAATTAAATGATAGCGTTTCAGATAATAACTTCATAGACCGTGCAATTATAGAATATTTTTATTCGTTTTGATAATGGTTCAGATGACGCCGTAACATGTCAAGAGTCTAATGAAAGTTATTTTACTGTACATAATTTTTTAATTTATGCCTTTTAACAATTAAAAGAAGTATACGGATGGGATATTTTTGTTTCTTTTAATTACTTAATTTATTTACCTAAAAAGCTTTACCAACTATTAAATGACTTAAAAAAAGATTAGCTTCTTCTTTTATTTATCACACCTGTAAGAATTCCAACTACGGGTGGACACACAATGTCGCAAAAATTTCTCTAATGTGCGATCAAAAGAACCACACGGCGTAGGCGTAACCCAGAATTCGGCGCTGGCGTAATCGAACAACACTTCTGGATAAATTCATTCGAAAGAACCACTTACACCGAATATACGCCCTTTTTTATCTCCCCCCCCTCTCTTATTAATTGTTTAAAAAAAACCGTCCTGTCGTCTGAGATAAAATATGTACCTGTGTGCTATTACTGAAGATTTTAGCTTCGTGTCGATAAAATATTTTCACTGGATCATCGTTTTTATTCACTTTAAACTGTGCCGTGCAAAATGGATGGAGTAGGTGGGGTACAGGTTACAGAAAAGGTTATCTGCGATGCTGTAATAGAAATGATAAAGCATATAAAATGAGATAATGACCATATATTTAGAATTTACAGCCGAGAGGTTAATGTCTTCTTGGTGTGTGAATTTTTATCAAGCAGGAGGGAAATATGTAAAATAATTAATTTTATTAGAAAAATTTCAATTTTTCGTTTATTTTCGGAAACAAACTGTTTCAGGAATTGTGTATGTGGTATTTGGAAATAAAAAAAGTTTGGGATTCATTTCTCGAATAATGTTTCTTATTTACGAAGGAGATTTTTTTTTTTTTTTATATAATTAGGAACGAAGTACGTAAAAAAATAAATATTATTAGAAAATTTTTGTTTTTACGCATTCATTCGAAAACAGACTGCTTTAGGATATATGTGTGTTTCATTTGGAAATAAAAAAGTTTGAGATTCATTTCTCAAATAATGTTTCGTATTTACGAAGGGGTTTTTCAAAGTTCTGAAAATTCCGATGTAACAAAAGAATGCATAACAATTAGTAATTATTATTAACAATCGACATGTTTTAAGGAGACTTGGTACTTATCAGAACTTTTTTTTTTCACTAAAGCATTTTCACTTATTTCTCATGTATATTATTAGAAGTTAGCACTAGATAAACTTATTTTAACTGGCAAAAAAAAATAATTTTGTTGGTAAAATTTAAAAGTTTTAATTAAAAAAATACAACGATTTTCTAATCCTTTCTTCTTTTTCAATTTACAATAATAAGCACTAATTTTTTAAAGTATGTTTAAAAGAGTCTTCTCTATAACTTTAAGGATAGATTTTCGAATTAATTAATTAATTTTTGAGAAAAAAATAAAACGCACATATCTATGAAAAAATGCTGGAAAAACACAAATTTTGCTACGTTTTTATTTTTAATGTTTTTCTTCTTATTATGTTGCAAAATCCAGCCCTAATTCTATTAAGTACATCAGACTGAAAAAAAAAATAATCAAGACATTTGAAAAGTAATTATCGAAGTTTTATCATTTTAAATACAGAAAGTTTTCAAAAAGAGCAAACTGCGAAAAATGCATTTAAAGATTTTATGCTGAAAAAAAAGTATTGAAAACTGTTCCATTTTTCTTAATATACTAACTGAATATATTTGCTGCTTATATTACCTCTAAGTTACATATGTTACAGTTGTATTTGTGAACATTTTATGGTGTGAACATTTTATGGTGTGAACATTTAGTGGGCGTGGAGAAGGGGAAATTATTAAAACGCTATTTAACTACATTCATAATTGTCAGATTATTTCAAAACTTCGCTCAAACGTACTAGAGGTGCCAAAATTTATTTTAAGCAAAATGTAATATATATATAATATTTCCGTCATTTTTGTCGACTTGAAGGGTATTAAATCTACCGTGTTTAAACAGCTTGAAAGGCGGTGTTGATATTACATACCCCACTTAATTTTAATCCGCAAGTACCACAATGGTACCAGAATTTTGGAATATAATTTGCTTTTAAATTGTACACGAATAAAAGTTTTTACTTATTATCAAATAAATTTGTTTGTAAATCGCGGTGTCATTCAATCACTTCAATATTTTAGGAACATAAATATTTTGCCCTTGAAAGGATTAAAGCCAGAGAAAGTAGGATTCGGTCGCTTGATAAATATGGGCTTGTTTCTAAAGCTCAAAAGTCAAAATTTACTTCTATCGCTAAAAATACGCAACTTCTTAAATATTTACAGCGAAAAAGTAATTTTTTCCCTGGATTTTTTTGTCACACGAAAGAATTTTCCACTTTTATTTCTATCTCTATGGAAGATGTCATATGTCTGCTGGATTCTTAAGTGACAAACTATTTTTATAAATTTTTGTAAATTATAAATTGACATTTACGACGATCCTATTTATTCTCTCGTCTTTCATCTTGTTTCTTTCCTTAGCATTTCGTAAAATTCCATCACTTTTTTTTATTCATCACCATTATGTGGTACAATTTCTGTCTAAAATGTGCGGAGAGTCATTGGGAATAAATTTACCATTAAAAATCTGAAATTTTTAAGCGTAAACCGGTATTCAAGGGATGCCTTAGAAAAATGTTCTTCCTCGAGACAAAAATGTCTTCCTCAGAATATTTTGAATTTTATAGTGTACTATAGGTGATTCAACCTGGCCTTTCCGTATTACAGGATATATAGGTGATTTTTTTTTTTTTTTTTTTTTTTTTTTTTTTTTTTTTTTTTTTTTTGAAAATTCTAATATTCTTTTTACATATGTTTTTTTGGATAATAAAGTTTTGAAATTAATCAAAAGCGATACTTTCGTATTGCCGCATGCCAGGTGTTAATAGCTGAAGAAACTGATAAAATTTTGATTCTGATAAATTTATTGGTTTAAGCGCATAGTTCGATGAAATGTCTGTTAAATTTGAGTTTTATTTATATTATTTTATTTATTTATTGATAAAGCTTTATTTTTTTTATGGAATATTAGCTGTAAAATAAATGCAGAACTGGTTCTCTTATTTTAAGGTGGTTTTCAAATGACCTGTTCAACAACGCGTAACTTTCTGACACATTTTCTGACTCCTTTTTAAACCTAGAGGCACGAAATTGGCAGGCTGTTGAAGGGATTTGAGATTTCTATTTTTTGATAAATATATTATTTATCGAGTAATAAGCAATTCGTGTCACGTGACGATACGTATTTCCCTTTTCTCGTACTGCCGGATCGGGAATTAAGTTCAAAACGCCGACTTTAACAGTGTTTTCTGAAAGATATCAACTGCTTTTATCAAAAAATGGAAAACGTTTTTCGATTACATAACTTCTGAATAAAAACACCTTCCAATTCCATGCCTTTCCGAATAAAAATGAATTAAAAAATGCGTCTGAAAGTAGCCCATTTGGATTTGAGAACAACCTTAAGTGCCAAGGGGTTAATCATTAGTAATTGTCTGTACGCGATAGAGATGATAAATTTAAAAAAAAATCATGCTTGAAAATTATTTTAAAAACCATGAAAAATCAGTAAATTGTTCGTTTTCAATCAGTAACAGCTAGTTATCAAACAAAGTGCATTTGAAAAAACATTTTTTTCCCAATTCGACTGTGTAACAGATGAAAATTTGCGATGTTTAGAATGTTAAAAAAATTACAGTAAAAGAGAAATTTAATCTCCACTTATTGCCAACTTCAAAATCACTTCGACTTTATTCGCGGGCACGTTTGTTTTTCATAATATAGATTAATGGTGGACGATGGTAATTTTCCTTGAAATTCCAAAATGAACAGCATTTTCCAAATAATTATAGAAATCTTTTTCTGAAAAAAAAAAATCAACATTATTTACCAATTTTTTAAATACTCGAAATTAGAATTTCTAGTTAGGATTTTAGAATTAGTTCTGTTTTTAGCTAAAAGTTAAAACATACTTCGATCATAAGACTCAATATTTTTAAACATTTACCTTAAAAAAACAGCATTTTTTTTTCTTTCTGGAAGACTTTGCTGGAGGTCAAGAAAAAAGTTTTTGATAATTCCTTCCCAAGGATGAATGTGTAATACGTTTTTCAAATAAGGTTTTTATGGATCCATTTCATCTTAAAATCCCACAATATTTCATATTCAGTGGAAATATAATAATCTTGGTGCTCTAAAATTGAAAACACCGGAAGAACAATCCTTGTTACTTTGCACCAAAAAGGAATAGTTATTTATTCATCACGTTATTATGAGTTGACAATTTGAAGTGTGAAAATCCTTGGTCGGACACAAAGTAGTGATGACACATTCAAGAAAATAAAACCACTGTATATTGCATATATGTATGTCACTGCTATGATATTAATAACATGTTTTTTACAGATAAAATATATTATATTTCAGTTTTTAAAGAATAAATTCATTGGGAGATTCATCCTATCAATTTAGTTAAAATATAAATAATATAATTTCTTATTATTAATATCAGTTTCCAAAATCTCCGAATTTTACTATACAGGATGTCCCAAAAACATTTACTTTGGCTTTTATGCCTAAATATTGATCATAGACATATACCATAAATTACAAAGTTACTTAAAAAAAATACAGAATTTTATGAAATCGATTTAAATTTTCAGGGGATTAAATTCGAAGAAATACAAAATTGAAATTTTTATACCGCCAAAATTTCAGCATTTTATCATAAAATGTTTAAACAAAATTGGTTAAGGGTTATTCCTAAATTAAAATGTAAATGTTTACAGCTAGAGTATACAATCATTGTTTTCTTTCGCAATTTGTGTACGACCCCTGAAACGCGATCATCCGACATGATTTTTCCCCATTGCGAACTCATATCCAGGCATCGAAAAGTGGTTTAAGTCAGCATTTATGTATTTTCACATCTCTGCGACTTTTTATGATAAAATGCTGAAATTTTGTACATCACCTTATTAGTGTATGGGGTCACATCACTTATTAGTGTCACATTTTACTCACTGGGAATTTTTTATACGGGTTCCGTATAAAAATTAATTTTTTTTATTTCTTCAAATTTAATCTCCTGAAAATTTTAATCGATTTCATAAAATTCTGTATCTTTTTTTACGTAACTTTGTAATTTATAATATTGTTCTCATAATTAATGTCTATGATCAATATTTAGGCATAAAAGCCAAGGTAAATGTTTTTGGGACACTCTGTATTTTTCAGTATTTAATTGAAGTGTGACGTCGAAAACTATGATATTCCTATTTGTGCAGAATTTGAAATGACAGTGACTTCTGAATTCTGATACACTGTTAAAAATCTATTGGCTTATTTTAGCGATTGTGGTTTGGCATATAATTAACTCTATTGTTGCTGTAACCATTAAAATATTGGCGATTCATCCCTGTACCCGGATAACGGAAGAATTAATTTATTAATTTATTATAAAGTTCTAAAAATATTAAAATATTGTAATGCCATCGGAAACACACACTGCCGGAAAAAAAAAAAAAAAAAATGTTGATTTTACAGTATAATACTGGCACCCCAGCTGCCAGTATTATACCGTAAAATTAACGGTATAATACTAGCAGCTGGGATGCCAGAATTGTATTGTAAAATCAACAATTTTTTTTTGCAGTGCAGTGCAGCTGTGTACATAATGTTTATAATTCTAAGATATTTGGAGTGAGCGAAAAACCGATTGCAAAATTCGATCGTTGCATACATGAATCAAGTTAAGTTAAATAAAAGAGTGCAAAAAAGACAGTTGAAGATTGGTAAAAACGGGAAAAAATTACCATGCATACTGATGTCAAGGATATTTATCTCCATTAACGCAGTGGTGAAAAAACCGTATTTATATACTATATAACATACAAGAAAAAAAAAATTATCGCTCAGTAATTAAGTCTTCACGGAAAAGTTTTAAGTTGTTACAGATTTTTTTTAGAAATATTTGAACGTCTTTCTAAAAAGTTATCTAAGAAAAACTAAATGTGAAACGGAATTATCGTAATGAATTCCTCACAACAATTGTTGGTGATAATGGCATTGTCCAAGATGTAATTAATTCAGGAAAATCAACTCTCAAGAAAATTACTAGCTAATTATTAATCAATAATGTCGTAGTTCGCAGATGTAATAAAAATCCCACTGTATAAAATGAATACAGTTTTAACTTGGCAAACAAATTGTACCATTAGAAAAGTTCTTAATTACGGAATAGTGATTATCTGTAACATATTCGTTAGATACCTGTCAACTAATAATTAAATAATAATGTAGTAGCTCGCAGATGTAACAAAAATCCCACTGTATGAAATGAATAAGGTAAAGCCAGGAGAGATGGCGCGGTCGGAGAGATTGCGCAATAGATGTTCGGGGGGAAGGAGTAGAGTGAGAGCGCAGAGACTCCAGGTAGTTGTGCATCAACAGTAGTGGAGTGTCTACTTGAAAGTACACGTTGATTGCTTTGAGCGTCTAAGATAAAGTATTGCTACTTTGTTTTGTTTTCCCAAAGTAAATGCTTGAATTTTCATAGCTATTCATCAGAATTTCTGTACAATATCAATAGTACAAAATATTTTAAACTTAAACGATTTCTCATAAGCTACTAATCTATACTAACAATGTGAACATCAACGGTTCATTTTAGTAGCGGCCATGTTTAAATGAAAGGCCACGCAATCTCTCCTACCAAAATTGGAGAGTTTGCGCATCTGCTACTTAGGAGAGATGGCGCATTGTTCCAATTAGTTTCCATACTAGGAGAGATTACGCAGCTGATTGGTAAATTTGCATAAAAAATTAAAAATGAAAATGGACTAATTTTACGTTAAACGTGTTATTAAGTTGCATAATTTTATTTTGTAATCTTATCTGGACTTGCCTTTTCAAATTCTTTAATTTTTCCCCCTTTAATTAAAATTTTTTAATCGTTTTTAAATTATTTCCTTTTTCTGATTCTTTAAGCATTAGGTTGAAATATTCACTCCCAATACAATAAAATTTTTGCACAAAAACCTTACAGCAATGTCATTTAAGTGTAGTTATTATTGTTAGCAATTTAATTGTAGTTATTATTAGTAACAATCTCTCCTACCCATGTGCGCAATCACACCAACCCTGTAAGGAGAGATTGCGCAAAATAACTTTCTTGGTTTTATTACAACTCTTCTATTAAATTGCAACATAACAACAAAATAGCAATGGAAATGCATAAAAAACAAATGAAGTAAAAATTATTCATGGATAGTTTTGCAAAAAAATAATATTTAAATTTTTTATTGCTATTCTTTTGAATTGTGCGCAGATTATCCTAGCTTCACCTTACAGTTTTAAATTAGCAAACAAATTATACAATTAGAAAAGCTCATAATTACGGAATAGTGATATTTGTTTTCATACTTATTAGGTATCTGTCAACTAATTAACAAACAGTCGACAGAATAGAGATTAAACTTCCTAATTAATAAAGCAGGCTTAATCGAACGTGATTCAGAGGAGTTGATTTTCTTGATTCATGTAACATACAAAGAAAAAAAAACAAAAAAAAAAAGAAATAAATAACATCGCTGAAAAATTAAGTTGTTTACGTTACAGTTTTAAGTTGTTACGGAATTTTTATAAATATTAGAACGTCCTTCTAAAAAGTTAAGTAATAAGAAAAAGTAAATGCGAAACGGAATTCTCGTAATGAATTTCTCACAACAATTGATGGTGTAATGACATTGTCCAAAATGTAATTAATTCAGGAATATTAACTCTCAAGAAAATCACTAACAAATTATTAATTAATAATGTAGTAGTTCGCAGGTGTAACAAAAATTCCACTGTATTTCTATAAAATGAATACAGTATTAATTAGCTGAGTAATTAAGTTTTTACGGTAAATTTTTAAGTTGCTGCGGATTTTTCTTTTATAAATATTTGAACGTCCTTCCAAAAAGTTACATAAGAAAAACTAAATGTGAAACGGAACTCTCGTAATAAATTTCTCACAACAATTGATGGTGATAATGGCATTGTCCAAGAAATAATTAATTCAAGAAAACAAACTTCCCTGAATCACGTGCGATTATGCATGCTTTATTCATTAGGAAATGTTATCTGTATTCTTCCGACTGTTTCTTAATTAATTGATAGATTCCTAATGAATGTGAAAACAAATATCACTATTCCGTAATTAAGTGCTTTTCTAATGGTGTGAAATTTTGTATTCATGAAAAATGTATTCATTTTAAAGAAATAAAGTGGGATTTTTGTTACATTTCCGAACTACTAAATTATTAATTAGATAGTGATTTCGCTATTCTCTGAAGTGCTTGTTGATTGCTTAATAGTTCGTTAATGGATGAGAAATTTCGTATCTTTATTCCACGTTTAATGGCTTTTCTAAAGTGTATATTTTCTTGAGTATTGAAAACTACTTTTGATTATTTAATTCGAAAGAAAGTATTGTCAACACACCTTTGAACTGCAAAATTGTTTAGTGTCAAAATTAACGAATTGTTGCCAGTTCGTTTTTTTTTTACAAATTACTGTGCATACTGTGAGATGAGTTCTCATATTATTTCTTTTGTCATGCTTTTATTTTTTTTTCGGCATTTTCGTACGATATGTGTTACGATGCTCCGATGTTTATCTTTATTCCAGCCTTATTGTTTTTATTAAATATCGCTTCATTCATTCTTTACAGTGATACTTCGTTGGCTCACCAACGTATCGCGCGGCACCGATGAGAATGTAAACAAAACGAGTACGAAGCATCGCAGTAAAGAATGAATGAAGCGATATTTAATAAAAACAAGAAGTCTGGAATAAAGATAAACATCGAAACATCGTAACACATATCGTCCGAAGAGGATGTAAACAAAACGCGTACGAAGTATCGCTGTAAAGAATGAATGAAGTGCTATTTATTAAAAACAAGAAGTCTGGAATAAAGATAAACATCGAAGCATCGTACACATATCGTACGAAAATGCCGATAAAAAAAAAAAAAAAAAAAAAAAAAAAATACGGCAAAGGAAATAATGTGAGAATTCATCTCACACATACAGGATGTTCCTTTTTTCAACTTTCCAGCACATATTTGAAAAGTGTTTGAGAATTCGGTTTGTCTGTCTTGTCGTCTCGCCGGGTGTGTGTCTATCGGTGCTTTAATTCGAGTAAATATACTCAGATTGCCATGTATTCAACATTTGTTACTGAGGTGTATTATGGAATGTTCGGTAATGAAAATGGAGTGTAGTTCATTTATAGTTCGTTTCCATGGGCACTCAAAGGAATTCCGGTACATTATGGTCTACGTGGAAAAATAGTTTGATACATATTTTAATGATGTTACACATTTTCAAATATATAGAAATTGATATCCATCACTGAGATGCACTAAAAGATGTTTACTATAGAATAAGGTGTGGATAGCATTTATCGTTCATGTACAGGGACACACAAAATAATTTGGTTAAAGTACTGTCTATGAGCGATAATTGATGGAAGTGCGTTTCTAATTGTGGAATAAGTTTTAAAATTTAACTCATTTTTTGCAGATTATTCGGTGTGTAAAAAATTCCACAGAACATATACAAGGCTGCCCAAAAGAATTCGAGTTCATTTCCGTTTATTGACGGAAATTGCTGAAGGAGAATTTTCAATACTGTGTTACGAGTTTCCTAACTGAATTAAATTTCCTCTCACTATGTAGTATATGTACAAATCTATAGGTTATATACAGGCATGCACAAAAGAATTCGTACATATTTATGAATATGGATTGTAATTGATGAAAATGGATTTTCAAATGTGTTATATTTTTTTCAAATTGTTTACTTTGATATTACTTTTCATATTACTAAACGGTGAGGTTTTGTTTCAGTATTGTGAATGTCTTGAAAAGAGTTTTAAGTTATATTTAGGGGTATTTTATCCATGTTCTGACAAGTACAGCAGAAAACATTAAATTCTTTTACTACAAAAACTGACCGAGTTATGAAATTTTGAATTTTATTAATTTTTGGAGCTTTTCGTCTCGAAACACAGAAAAATGCGTTTTTTTCTGGAAAGTTCTGAAGATTTTCTAAAATTAAAGTACCTAACTTAGTGCATTTGGTCCTAGAAGGTGTGAAATTTTCACTGTTGCGCTTGTCAGAGCATGGGATCTTTTAAATACATAATTTATAGGACCTTGGGAGCATATATTTTTTAATTGTATCCTTTTGAAAATTAATTGCATAGTTTTACTTCATTAACACCATCTTAATACCTACCTGATTTTGAAACTTTGAAATTTGCGTTGCCTGCATATCTCAAATATGTAAAAAAAAGCGTGTTTCAATCATTTTGTGACACCCTAAATAACTGTCCTTATATACAGTCCTTATACACAAATTATATATGAGTTATATGGTTACGTTATATACAAATTACTTGTATATAAAATATTTATTTTTCCCTCTGAACAAATGCATTAATTAGGGAATATTTTTCATTCGATGTTAATTATTTGATAATTCGTTAATAAATACGAAAATAAATATAATACTTTGTGTATTTTATATTTTAGAGTATAAATTTTATTCCATATTGAAAATTACATTCAATTAATGAAAATACAGTGCGAATTTTTTTTTAAATACATTTACGGATTGCTACATAATTACACAGTTGGTATATATTTTTTTATTTTGTGAAGTAATTTTTATTTATTTCACAGATTTAATGAATATGAAAATAGGTATCATTATTTCCCTTTTAAGATCTTAGAAGTTAGAAAATATTCTTCTCGTGTGCTGAGAATTATGTTCATTGAATGTCTTTTTCTTTAATTTAACCTCAATACACATGTAAATTACGTTCAATGCACATATAAATAAAATATTTTTTAATTTTTTTTTTATTACACCTTCGAGTTACAAAATTGTTTAGCCCTAAAATTAACTGATGGTCATCATCCGCTTGTTTTCTTTAAATGACTTTGTACATGACCATCTGTAATAGTATAGGAATTTATTAAATAGATAGTATGTTAATGAATATAAAAATGAATATCATTTCGCATTTAAGAACTCTTCTATTAGATAATATTTTATTGCATATCGAAATGATGTTTAACAATGTGACGGTGAATAGAAAAGTATTTTTCACTATACATAGTCGACGCATTACTTTATTAATGAGGTAATTTATTTGTTTTTCTTTAAAAGGATTATTTACCTTTGTTAATGAATAGGAAAAAAAAGCCAATTCTGTATTAAAAATTTTTCTAAAAGTGTGTATTTCCTTGCGTATTGAAAACTGTGTTTAATTAATTAAAATTAAAATAAAAAAAGTATTACATGTTTAAACTTCTAAACACTATTACCTAAGCAGTTTTAGAGGTTTAATTATTTATTCTGTGAAATGATTCTTAATTAATTAGATTAAAATACATACCATCATTGTGAAAAAGGTTCTGATGGTCTGTATTTTTGTGCATTGTTAAAGTACGCACAGGTTATCGAAATAAACTGTGAAAAAGTGTTTTTAATAACATCTGTGAATTACAAATTATTTATTATAAAAATCAACTGTCACTCGTGTGTTTTTTTTTTTTAAGTTATGTATATGTTATCCGTATTAGAATGATTTTTATTAGTTTTAGCAGACTTGATAAATTAGAAGATGTTTAAATTATGGAGTTAATTATTTATTTTATGAAATGCTTGTTGATTATTTCATTTTTGTTGAATATATAAATAATCTATCATATGAGATCTTTTCTACCGGTTTTTATTTCATATGCTGATTGAAAACTGCATTCTGCTCATTGGAATTAACGGAGAACATAATGATTTTTATTGCATCTGTGAAATACTTCATCACTAATTGAGGAGTGTTCATTTTTATATCGTGAAAAAAGTCTATACCTTCAAAACATATATATTGACAGTTTATTAATGAATAAGAAATTAGATATCATCATTCAGAGTTTAAGATTACTTCCAACGGTACAGTATATTTTCTTCCGTACCGTTCAACTGCTTTAAAGTCCTCTAAATAGAAAAAAAAGTGTTTTTATCATAGTTGAAAGGTACATATCTAAAAACTAAGTGTTTTATTACATCTGTATACTTGTCTTAAAATCAACTAACGGTCACTTGTCTGTTTTTCTGTAAATTATTTTTTTACACAGCCTTCTGTAACAGAACATTTTTTACTCCTTTGAACAAACTTAATAAGACAGAAGACGAATGTGCGAAAAGCACACGCACCAATTAGTGTCGTTCTTTGCGACGAATAACATAATCAAGTGCCGTGAAAAATGAACCTCGTAAACAAAAATCACTTAATCACAATGAGAAACCACTTAAATCGAAGAATAATGGAGTCAGAAAGTTACATTGCATTTATTTATCTCTTCGCTCGTAGAAAAAAAAAATCATCTTCATATACATACATCATTTATTATCATTTTCTTTCTGGTATGTAATTCTACTTTTCAAATCCCTTGCTCTGGGTGTCGACGCTGCATGTTGAGATCCATAATTATGCCACTTTAGTACTCCTCATCCGGGCACTTTAATGAGCGGTTACAGTTACACATCTTACATTTTACATCCATAGATCTTTCATCCATTTTGTCCCTGATATACGCCTACAGTTAAAAAAAAAATTGTTGCTGACATCTTGTATGCTCACAGATACTATTCATCAACAGCTAGCTTGTTGACATTTTCCAGAGGCTGAAATTGTATTCTGTCATATTCCGTCTCTTTAAAGTAGAATATCGATAAATAAAAACGTGATTAATCGATGCCAAAACAAACAATAATGACCTGCATTTACCAGATAATTTTGTGTTCGTAAATTTTTGATCAATTAATTGCAAGGTGCTGCGGATTTGAAGTGAATAAATAATTATAGTGGAACACATGAGTTACCAGAAATTAGCGTTGATTATTAGCGTAATTTTCACTCCCGCGGAATTTTTTCATCTCTCAAGCTTTGCAAAATACTTTGTAGCTATAAAATTAAGTGTAATTTTTGTATCAAGGTTATAAGATAACTTGCAGTTAACATTAATCCACCCGCGTTTTATCCCATGAATTTTGATAGTAAGAAAAAAAAAACCCTGTGTGATTAAATATACGCCTATGTATATTTATGTATGTATATATTTGCGCATGTATAATTAAGTACAATTAAATGAATGTTAAAAAGATTAATCAAAACACATTTTATTTATTATTACCTGATAAAAGCTTGACAAATATACCAGAATTACCACCATACAGTAAAAAAAAAAAAAAAAAAAAAATTCTTAATCTATGAAGATATAATATAACCACAAATAAAAATTTACAATAACCTCTTCCAATTTACCCACCATACCGAAAAAAAATATTTTTTATCTGTAGGGAGCTCAGAAACCAATATATTTGGAAGATTTAAGGAAGCATTTCATAAGAACAAAGTTTCTTTTGCCGAGACTGATTTTCAGAAACGTTTCCGAGTAGTTTTTATGAAGTAACTAGCTGAAGCATCCGGCGTTGTCCGGGATTTTAAGAATCTTTGTGCAGAAAAATCAATTTCAAAATTAAACATGTTGTACAGAGAACTTAAAAATGTTAAAATATGTCAATATTTCCATAATTGGGTTTTTATCATGATTCAAATAAGTTCCTCAAACCCATATGACGTTATATTCACCTGCTGACGTCCTATTTATTTGCTTTATCTCATACACATATTGATACACTCTTTGTATGGTTCTCAAACATTTGAAAAAATCTGCTAAACTTTCTATAAGACGTCATATTAATTTGCTTTTTAATTTTCTAATGGCGTCATATTAATTTTCTTTTTAATTTTCTAATGACGTCCTATTGACCTGCTTTCTGTATTTACACATACTCATACTCCTTGTGTATTATTGAGAAATGTTTGAAAATTCCGTTTTAATAAAAATTATCTATACATTATTTTGATTCCGGATTACTTTAGTTGCCTCGGCCGTGTTAATACACCTCTACGTAACATTTCACAATTCTGGCTTTCAAACTGTTGATTTGTATAGAAGTGCAGACAGACAGACAAATTTTCATTTTCATATATTAGATGATCAGTTTTTAAATTCTGGCATATAGGTTTTTCGGACGCCATCCATTCTCAAGTAAATATTTTCATGTTCAACAAAGATGTTTTACGGACAAACATGATAAATTAACAGCATTAATAATAACATTAAAATTATTATTTTTTTGTTACTCTGACATGTATAAATTCAGCTACGCAGCTGAAAATGTTTAACTGAGAATTGATAGCTTACTAATATACGATATTCCGATTTCAGAAAACTAATTAATAGACTATAAAAACTAGTACTCGGAAACGCTTCTGAAAATCATTGGTAGCAAAAGAAACTTTTTGCGGCAATTTTGTGTGTTCGTGTTTTTTCATTTTAAGTATATGTCTAATAACTGCAAGTGTACGCATGTGAAAACCGCAATTATTATATATGCTTATTTAAATCTTGAAAATATATTAGTTTATGAGGATCATAAACATAAAGAACGCTTATAAAAATCACGGGGCAGTCGGAAGAGGTTATTGTCTATTTTCTGACGTGATTATATTATATTTTTGTAGAAAATTATATTAGATTATATTATATTTTTGTATTAAATTTATTTTACAACGATGAGTTACCTGATGAAAGCAAATGACTTCTGGAACTACCGGAAATGGGGATTTTAATAAACTAGCCTTGACTTTGACTGCAAATTTAGCAACATTTCACTACGTATTGCCAAGCTTTAAATCAATTTAGTACATGTGTGTGCGCGTAAATGTAAGTATACGTCTAATACATGCAAGTATTATTATACGTAAGTAAAAACCGCGATTTGTTATCTATTTCACCGATCTTTCAGTTAGAACATCTTGGCATCTTCATCTCCGTCTAATGATGTAATATAATGATGCCAGAGTTTCAGATATAAGAACTCTTACGGTTGCGCTTTATGCGATATAGTCCAAAAAACTAAAAGTCAAATTTGTGTTATGAATTTTAAAATACTTACTCCAATTTAACTTTTAATTTTAGCAGTTATATTTTTTGTGTGTGTATCAAGAGTTATATGTAAAATAGTAGTCCTATAATAATGCACCAATCTCGGTTGTTTTTAGCTTTTTTTCACAATCAGTCATCAGTATATTTTCAAGATATCGGAATTCGAAAGGTATTACAGCGAGTTCTGAATAATTGTCTTCTTTTCAAAAGAAATATTATATTAACACTTTCATTGCGCTTACTAATTATCCAAGTTTTTCCTCCTTGCCGCAAACTGTTTTCTTGTATTTCCTTTATCAGTTAGCTTTTATTTTACTGAAAAATAGCAGAATAGCATAAAAAAAAATTAACCATCAAAATTAACTTTTTTTCACATAGTAGCAGTACTATGTGCGCCGATGGACAGGGATATCTAGGCTAAACCCACCGTGACTATCACTCTTCAGTCAGTGGTTTTCTTCATTATCTATTCTATCTCTACTGAGAGGACTTTCAAGGTACCATGACATTCTTTCAATGGATTCCTCCGCATGTTGGCATTGGCGGAAATGAAATGGCAGATACATTGGCTAAAGAGGGGTCTCTTTGACACCGCACACTTCCACCTTGACTTTTCTGGAGATCTGTTCAAGAGCCAAATATTCTCTCGACACATCTTGGCGTTCCCCCCCAGTTCATAACTGGTACTGTGGCAAAAAGCCTGGAGGAGCTATTGCTCTTGGGGGTAGCCGTGACCAGCAGTCTGCTATTTCAAGATTTTTGAGTGGACACTTGAGATGCCTGTAATTTGACAACGGTACCAATATTTTTCCCATTTGTGGAAAGTGCAAGACTGCGCCATCCACCCCTGACCATCTCCTATCCTGTTTGGAATTAACTAGAAGTGACCTTTTAGAGTGTCCTTTCATCGTTTTGGACTTCCTCCAAATTTTTGGGCTCATGGACTTGGTCTAGCCTATAGGCTAGATCATTTAGGATTAGAAACAACAACAACAACAACAAACCCACCGTACATGACGATTAACATCGCCTTATATTAAACATTTTACATAATCTTTTTTCGAATATCCATCTATCACCCCCTCACCCTCCACACACACACACACCCGCACGCACGCATACATACACACGCACGCACACATGAATACACACGCAAGCAGGCATACATACACACGCAAGCAGACATACATACACACGCAAGCAGGCATACATACACACGCACGCACACACACACATGCATGCCTTGACATTTATTTCTTCACAATGCACACATACACCCACACAGACAGGTAAACAAATTTATATCTTTAAACATCGGCGCAAAGCAGAGCTGTGTAAATTTGTAATTGCAATTATCTACAATGTAATTACAATTTAATTGCATGCAATTGATTACAGTTACACACATTCAAGTTAATGGGATGAGAAGCGGTTCCAGCTGCAATGCTGCAAGAATTTTTTACGAAATATAATTGCAACTACAATTATTACATACAATAAAATTATAATTACAAATTTGCCCAACTCTGGCACAAATTCAATTATTAAAGCTTGTTTAATATCGAATCTAAGGAGCCCATCGGCGAGTTGCTACGTAGTGGGGGAGGTGAGTAAAGGCGGTGAGAAGGGAAAAAACCCGGCGTACTACTAGTACTATACCCGCGGGCGGCGAGCATGGTATAGGTACTATATGCGCAATGAACATGTTAATTATACACTTAGAGAATTTTTGAACAAAACACTTTAGCAACGCACAAAACAAGAAACATTTTCAGTATCAGTTTTCACAATTAAATTTCAGACAGCACGCGAGCATTTTCATTTCTAAGAAAAGTAACCTTTGTTTTTGATGTGGCGACGCACTAAGTGATCGGTGACCTCCCGAATATTAGACATGTGCTGTCAACAACGCTCCTATTGATAAATCAAATAGCGTTAGTTACCACTTTAACAGATCACAGATGCAGAGTTTGCTTTGATGACAAATGGACGTGATTTATGGACATTCAGACAAGAAGAAAAAAAAAAGCTAAAAACAACTAAAACGAAAAATAAATTCAAGAAAAGTTGCTGTTGTAAAAATGCTTTACATTAAGACCAGATTTAGTGAAGAAGTTAAAATTGTAGAATTTAATACAAAGAGCGTGTCTTTAAATCTGAGAATACAATCCTAAAAATAATAATAATAATAATAATAATATAGGTAGAAGTGAAAATAGAGTAAAATCCGCCTAAGCGGAATCGAAGGAGACTGAGAATATTTTCCGTCTTTTACTGTAAAAAAGAAATATAAAAAATATTTTAAAAGTCAATTCCAACTTTTTAATCATAAATATATAAAATAAACCCGTGCAGCATTAATGTCCCACGTTATCTTTATTGAACATTATTTTATAATCATCGTTCCGGTATTTTATTTTTTGTTGGCATCACAAATTTGAGATAAATCTTTCATTTCATTTATGAAACAATGGGAGAAGTTTTTTCCTCCCATGTAAAAATTAAAATTAATTAATTAAATTTACTGAATGAATTAATATTTGAAAAAACTGTATTAACTTCAATTGTCATTCAGTACAAGTTTTAAAAAATTTATTTGAACTTGAATGGATCAATAGAAAATATTTTATTAACGATTGAAAATTCCAACAAGATATATATATAGAGAGAGAGTGTGAGCTAATAGTAGGAATTTAATAATAATAAAATAAAATAAAAAAGAAAACTGCCCACATAAACTGAGGGCATTGAGCTCACAGGCTATTCACACTAATTGTATATTATACACTTATTTCAAAGAATTTGAAATAAGCCCCTCAAAAAATAAAGAAATCGACAATATATTAAGGGGGGATCAACCCCCCGTTCCCCCACCCCCTTATAGTTAACAATTGAACCCCCAAACCTAATCAGGGAGGCCCTTTATTACAATGAACATATATACTAAATTCGAAGCAAATCGGATAATTCTGCATGAAAAACCCATTTATCTAAATTAAGGGGGATTACCCCCCCCCGTATCCCCCTTTATACTTAATCAATGAACCCCAAGACTAACCAGGGAAGCTCCTTACCACAATGAGCCTATATACAAAATTTGAAGAAAATCGGATAATTCTCCATGAAAAACACATTCACCTAAATTAAGGGGGGAGGATAAGCCCCCCCCCCTTTACCCTCTTTATACTTAAACAATAAATCCCCGAAACCAATCAGGAAAACGCTTTATCACCATTAACCTGTATACAAAATTTGAAGAAAATCGGATAATTCTGCATGAAAAACCTATTTATCTAAATTAAGGGGGGATTAGCCCCCCCTTTCCTTCTTTATACTTAACCAGTGAATCCCCAAAACTCTTCAGAGAAGCGCATTATCACAATGAACCTATATACAAAATTTGAAGAAAATCGAATAATTCTGCATAAAAACGCATTTATCTAAATTAGGGGGGGGGTTACCCCCTTTCCCCCTTTATACTTTACCAATGAACCCCCAAAACTATTGACAGAAGCGCATTATCAAAACGAACCTATATACAAAATTTGAAGAAAATGGGATAATTCTGCATGAAAAACCTATTTATCTAAATTATGGGGGGCTAGCCCCCATTTCCCCCCTTTATGATTAACCAATGAACCTCCAAAACTAATCAGGGAAGCGCCTTATCACAAGGAACCTATAAACAAAATTTAAAGTAAAACGGTTAGTTCTATCAAGAGTTATCGCGTTACTTACATACTACATACGTACGTACATACAGAACCTTCGGGCACATAAGCTCTCAGGCTTTGATAGCCTGTGAGCTAAAAAACACATTCACCTAAATTAAGGGGGGAGGATAAGCCCCCCCCTTTACCCTCTTTATACTTAAACAATGAATCCCCGAAACCAATCAGGAAAACGCTTTATCACCATTAACCTGTATACAAAATTTGAAGAAAATCGGATAATTCTGCATGAAAAACCTATTTACCTGGAAAAATTATCCAACCACCATCCCCATCTGTTTGGAGAGAGGGGACATATTTCCCGCTCATGTGCTTGTCCCCAAATATGTCCAGCTTGGAAAGCACTCCGTAAAATATGTTGCTCTAGTGCACAATTCGTTGGTGGAAGATGTTCAATAGGACGATTTTTTGACATAAACAATTCCTGTCTAAGCACCATTTACACTTATGCTGTTACATGTTGAACAGTACAACAATACTACGAATTTTTCTAAAATATTGAGAATCGTCAGGTATGGAAGTTTGCGGTTTTGATAAAAATGAAAATGCGATAATAGCATCTTTATAGAGAATCCATGTCTTCCAAGCTGACTTTTTTGTTTTTCCTGTGAAACCAGGATTGCTGTCGCAGCCTGTGAAAGCATGAAATTCTAGTAACGACATTGTTTTTTCTTTTCCAATTGCTGCAGCTACAGTATGGACGGGAATAAGTCTGTAATTCTTCCCTGTTCCAAATGCAATCCAAAGAGTTTGCAGGTGTCTATCTGACAGAGTAAAGAAATGTGAAATTGCTAAAACTAATACATCAGTATCTACAGAGCGTATAACAATATTTTTCAATCCGTTTTCTGCCATGTCAATGAGGTGCAAGATTATCTTTGTATCAGCTTCTTCATGACCCAGGGCAAGTCATTCCAATTAAGGAACTCAGTGCAATATTCTTTCCTTTAACTTCTTCACTTGAAGTGGTTATAACTTGTTTATTTTTATGGTATTTATAGCTAGTATGTTCCAAGCAGATTAAATAACTCTTCTTTATTACTTGAATTTATTAAGAAATCTTGCCAAGTTTTAGGTAGTTTGGCATGCGATAGCACTTGTCGCCTGGTTCCTGCACCCCTTTTTTGTCTGGTTTCACCTTTAATGCTTGGTGTAATGTATCTATCCCATATCAAATCTATTCTTTGACAACTAAAACTCTCAATGTCGTTACATAAATGGGGTTGAAATGTGTTAATGTAGTAATCATTAAAGGTTTTTGAAGATTGGTGAGGCTTTAACATGTTAATAAGAAATGGCCCATCATAAATTAAAGCATCGCATGTTCCTGGAAAGGTGTTTCTATTCTTCTCAATAGTTTCCTCTAAAATACGTGCTAAATCACTTTTATGGCTGGGTCGAAATTCACCGTTACTGGAAAAAGCAGCGGGAAATGGTTGATTTTCATAGTTGAAAAAAATTTGCAGGTCTAACTGACGATTCTGTGCAACTATTAAAAGCCTGGAAAATAGCTGGATGTCTGTTTTTAAAACCTTTAGGGTTGCATTTTTCTGGCTGATGTTTTTTGCCGGAGTACTAAAGAGAGAAATTATGTTTTTTTTCAGAGGTTGAAATATTGATGAGGAATTAACATGAAAACGTAAATGGTACAGATACTGACACTGAATATTTACAAAATTCATCTTTATCACGCGTTTCAGTATGCAATCATGCATCGCGCTATAAAACTATATATAGAACAAATCTTTCATAAACAAAAATCTTTTCAATTGTCAGATTGATCGTCTGCACACCAAAGAGTCTGAGAGTAGAGTAAGAAATCGCAACATTAAAATGAAATATGTTTTGGAATTTTGGAACAAAACTCCATATTGAATACATCTCATTTTGGGTGGTGCCTCGTCATCAGAATTACATTGTAATAAATACATAAATACATTTTACATTGTATATTTATATAAAAGAAAATGTTCATATGACAATTTGCAATTCTTGCATATCTAGCAAAGTTCAAAAACACATTATATAATTAAAAACGCGCATAGACAGCATTGTGCTTATTGAAAGTCCTGTGACCGTATAATTTTGTGAGTCCCGGTAAATGAACGAAAACTGCTATGCACTGCTTATTCTACAGTAAGTATCTCGTACTGCACCGCACTGATGTATATTAATTTGAATATGCTACAAAGAGTATAACATCATTAAAACACATTGCAAGCGATTTTCGTCTACAGACCACAGTGTAACCGAATACTTTTGATTGCCCCTGTAAATGAACTATGAATGATGCACACTTGAAAATGAATACCGAACTTGTTACGGTATACTACATTACCATATTTTAATTATCTGGATATCCGGTTTTTTTTTTTAGTTAGTGCGCGACTAGACAGACGACCAGACAAACAGGCAAACTGAATTCATAAATACTTTTCGACTGTGCTGTAAAGTGTTACAAATAATATTTTTTATCTAAAAACATCTAAATTTCCATCAAACATGCTTTTTATACGATGAATAGAAACGAAATTGCACTAATTCCCGAATATGACGCCATTTTGAATAACGGCAGCCATCTTGAATTCCCCGCACTTTCCGCGATGCCTCCCCTTCTTATTTGCTTTGTATTAATATAGAGTAGATACTGACCAAACGGTATAACTGTATCACGATTTGCAGTTTTTTCACTCCTAGCACCTGGACTATTTGGAGAAGCCTTGGGAAATTGCTTTCAGAACTTCACATGTTCATCACGTCGATTTTAAAACTTGATTTAAAAATTTATTATTTTGTCAATATTGAGTTATAAAATGAAACTAAATAACAAAAATGCATTACAGTCATTTTGCAGACTTTTATACTTGTTTTAATTAATCTAGGTATCAAAATTGAGTAGGCGCAAATGAATTAACCTCAATAATTAAAAAGACATAAAAGCACAAAAAAAAAAAAAAAAAAAAAAAAAAAAAAAAAAAAACTATACAAGGTGGGGGGCAAACATTATTATGAGATTTAAAAAAATTAATAACTTTTTACTTCGATTTATTTTTTGTTTCCTTTTAGATTTATAATCTAAAGACATTTAAATTTCACCATGCACCGATACACTGTTAGAAATTTTGTGGTGTTTTGAGACTTAAACTTTTGGTGCTTCAGTTGCTGTAACTGTAAGAATCTCTAAAATTCATTAAGATACAACTAAATGTAAATATATTGCTTGAAGGTGCGTAAAAACATACATAAAACATTTAAAAGCACAATAAAGTCCTTTTAAAAATTCCAAAACGTTTTCAACCGAATTACTCGGTCATCATCAGTGGAAAAACTAAATTGTTGAGTTGAGTTGTTGTCTCTTCGCGTCATCTTGCTTGCAGGAAAACCTTTATCTGACTCTGATTTTGATCATAAATTAAAAGTTATTGAACATTACAGAGCATTTCAGCGTAGGATTAAACTAGTTACCATGAATAAGAAAATTGCCAATTTGAAATCTACTAAAACTAACCACGCAGAACCGAAGCCAGATATTTTTATTAAAATTTCAAACAAGAAGTTATTAAAAAAAGACAACAACAATTTAGTTTTTCCACTGATGATGACCGAGTAGTTCGGTTGAAAACGTTTTGGAAATTTAAAAGGACTTTAATGTGCTTTTAAATGTTTTATGTATGTTTTTACGCACCTCCAAGCAATATATTTACATTTAGTTGTATCTTTGTGAATTTTAGTTATTAAACAAGGAGAATTTGCAATGAAATTTTAACTTTTTATTGTAAGAATCTCGTTCCAACATTTGTAACTCTGTCTCAACTGGAGCTCCAAGTGTTGGAACAAGATTTGAATACTTCATGGTTGCAGTTACTCTGCGGCTAAAAAACTACTTGCTTTTAAGCTGTTTTGTAGTGTTTACAAATAAATTTAATATTAGGAATTCTGAATTTCAAACCGTCATAAATCCTAAACAGTTTGACCAAATGACTTTCCGTTTCTTAAATCTCAAACATATACTGGCCTCTGACAAAATACTGAAAATCTAATACTTCCAAATAAACTACAATAAATAACGTGGACGCTGAATGTTGTTTAAGTAACAAAAGTTTATTACGGGATTAAAAATGAAGCTTAAATAGGGGTAATTTAACCATGTGTGATGTTTTACTAAAATTTATGTTCAGTAAAATAATAAAAACTAGGGGACTCAGCCCCCTATTCGCTAACGCTCGCCAACCCCCCGTGAATTGCGAAGCAATTCACATTGAGAACGCTCCGCGGTCCGAGCTCGCTTCGCTCACTCGCCCCTTTTTATCTTTCAGCAATTCTAGCCGGAATAAGTTCTACTATAAAACATTTGAACATATGAAATTGACAATTTTTTTTAATGTAAAAAAGTAATTCTCCGTTGAAAACATAACTAAAAATGCATTTAATTTGCGCTAGCAATGGGCATATAAATCATTTAAATACTATGAAAAAAGGATCTTGGAAACATAATTAGTTTAAAACTTATTGCACCTATAATATTGGACAGTGGGGCTTAAATTCATTAGGAAAAAAAATGATTATAGATTTTTACAAAAAATATTATTTTTTACTTCAATTTACAGCAACAGATGGCGGCAGGTGCAACCTAGACAGTTGATTTTTTTTTCGATTTTTGAGTGAGTGAAATTCGTAAATGAATTCTTAATAAGAGTTGTGAATTCTTTTGAAATTAACGATATTACTCATAATTAAAATGAGGAATCATCTCAGACGCTTTGGATTACATACATGTTATTTTATTTTTAATAATTGCTAGTTTGAGTTTCATTCTATGGTTTCACTGCTCTCACAGTGACCGCCATATTGGATTGGAGGCGGAGCTGATCTAACACAATCTAGTCTGTTCATTGGTCTGAGCTCTGGAAACTACGGTTGTTGCCAAACCATAAGCTACAAATTCAGCCCTATTTTCGCGCCACGTAAGACAAATATATATATAGATAATAATATCATAAAAAAAATTAAAGGAATCATTAGAAATATTACACGTTTACTTATTTAAATAGATGATATTTTTGAAGTACACAAGCTTGCTCTAAACGTACCAACAACATGACATGTAAAAAACAAAAACAAAAATATGCATGTTTTGAATAGGCGCGAGATTGAAATAAGTGAATCGTATCGACCAATATGATTGCTATTGTTAAATATAGGATAATGCTGATAGTTATGGTGATAACACATGGACGTTGCCAGGTCTGTTTAGACCGACACTGTTAAATTAAAATCAAAACCCGCAGCTATAATGCATGGGTGAGTTAAAGTGACAAAACCAAAAAAAAATGATTGCGCAACTTCCAGAAATGTGACAACCACCAGTAACAAAAGTTACAATGTGACAACCACCAGTAACAAAAGTTAGAATGTGACAAAACCAACGATACTGACATAATAACCAGTGAAACTCACGAAAGAAGATCAAGTTTCAAAGTGTGACAACCAGCTCTAGCACAAGCTAGAGATATCAATTTATCAAAAAAGAGACAAAAACCCAACGAATGATAATAGACAGAAACAACCCACAACAGAGGTGAACCCATAAAAATGGTAAAAAAAACATGACAGAGACGAATAAAAACGAAAAGTGAAATCATCTCCCAAAAAAGGCGATAAACACTACAGCTGCAATCTACCATGAGCGTGACAAGCCAACGGAGATGACAAATATGTAAATCTATGTACGCTAAAGGCGCCTGGTGCATGTAAAATCCGTCGTGGGTGCAAAATCCTCCAAGTTCTCTGTGAATTATACCTCTGGGGGTGCCTAGTAAGGTGAAGATCTCGTCATCTGATCAAGGTTCTAAATTACAAGAAAAATTACTTTCTCTTCGTAGGGGCCTGGTTAGCGGTATATATATATATAAAAAAGGCTATGATAATTTACACACCTTGTGATAAAGTGTATTCGTTAAACATTGTGAAATTCAAGTGTAAATATGCAATTACAATCACTTACATTTACATTAACTTTTTTAAAAGCAAGATTCTAACCAATTAAGCTCTTGTTTGATGCGAATTAAATGCTTTTTGTAGTAGTAATTGCTTCTGGTTGCATTCACCAAAAAGTGATTATCTTCATTACGACACGAGGCGTTGGCGTAAGTTCTGCTGTTGTTTATCTTGGAATGTTCTTCTTTTAAACTATTTTTTTTCCAGCTTCATGTGATAGATATATGTCAAATAGAATGCTCAAAATACCGCACGATATGCTTAGAACATAGTGCTACAAAATTTTATGTGTATATAAACACTAGACACTGAATTAATCTGAAATTCCCACAAAAAAAAATACATAGATTGTTTAATGTAGTATTATTCTATGATTTTAAAATTTGTTTCGGTAAGATGTTAAAAAAAAAAAAAATGTATGTGCTTGAAATGATTATGATTAAATGATCATAATCTATTTTAAACACCTTTTTTCTCAAAACAATTTATTTTTCATTCTCAACCTGCCATTATGAAACTAGTCGGATGTGTCAATCCCAAAACTTTCTTCTATCTCACACAGGTTTCGCATACACTAAAAAGAATCAGCACCCATTTATATCAAGGTCTAACTGAATCTAAAGTTTTATTAAATTGTGTGCATTATTCCTTGAGATATGACTATCGCTAACATCGTGGGAATCCTGCAAAATGCTGCATAACAGCGCCACCTGCTGGGCGATTTTTACCAAAAACTAATCAGCACCAATCTATATCAGAGACTAACTGAATATAAAGTTTTATTAAATTCCGAGCATTAGTTCTTGAGATAGAGCTATTGCGGAAATCGCGAAAAATGCTGCATAGCAGCGCCACCTGCTGGGCGATTTTTACCAAAAACTAATCAGCACCAATTTATATCAGGGACTAACTGAATATAAAGTTTTATTAAGTTCCGAGCATTAGTTCTTCAGATAGAGGGCCCACAAAATTTTTGTCGCATACAGACAGACAGACCGACCGACAGACAGGCAGACAGAGTCAGAGACAGAGTCACAGACAGACATTTTCTAAAAATGGTCAAATCGTGTTTAGGACCTTCTAAAACGTATAAATCCGTTGAAAACCGGAAGTCGAAAATTTTCATGAATCCAATACTTTCTTCTTGTAAAGATAGAAGAAAGTAAAAAGCGTAAAATATGGAATTTCCATTCATCTCTCCTTGTTTATTTATTTGTGTGTGTGTGTGGATGGGGACGGGTCGACCTTGCTAATGATACTTTACAATGAGAGCCAAAAATGCATATGTTTCTACTTCTGAAATTTTAATAATTGTATTATTATTTAATAATGACTATTTCAAAGCTGGTTTAATATAAAACGTATTTGGATTTTATATTTGGTCTTTTATATATAAATAAAACAAAATCCTATAAAAACTGAGAGAAATACCTGCATTGTTTAACCGACATGTATCGTGAATATTCCTTGTTTGAACTTTCAGTAATTGTTTCATTAACTATTGCTGTAAAAAAAAGATAAAGATTTGCTTTTCCATTTTTGTTTGGTATACTAAATTTAAATATCTAATAAAATTATGATGTTGAACTTATAAAATTTAGGTTCAATTTTAATATGTAGATGATCCTTTAATGCAAAATACAAGATATACATTCATTAAAAGTATTATAAAAATATTAAAACATTTCTTTTTATTTTTTCCCGATCAATGAAAGCTGAAATTAAAGTCTACATTTTCTTTCTTTCCTTTTTTTTTTTGTGTGTACATATACAAAATTAGATAACAACTCAGTAATTATATATTTTCTTCAAATGACCTTTTATGTCTGTCTGATCATTGCAATGCAAATCACCATTTATGTATTATTTTACGCTTGCATGTATCCTATTAGAGATGATAGTTTACAAATGTTATTCAGAAATATTCTTTCGACTACTGTAATTCAGAAACAAGAGATACATTTTTACATCTGCGATATCTTTTGCTGTTGAATAATTCTCATTTGACATACATTCATACATTTTTAATGCTCCCCATGATTACTGTTCTGAAATTTTAGAGCTGTTTTCAAAATTCCTCTTACACACGTTGAACTTTTATGTCGCAAATTTTATCTAGAAAAAAATTCAATAGTTTGTTTTGTTCTTTTCTGAAATATTAAAACAAAAAGAAAAGAAATGTAGACATTTCTGTAGATTTTAGGTACGCGAAAAATTGCTAAACCTTCGTTTTTGATTCATTTAATTATACAAAATATACATTTTAAAGATTGTCTCATTTTCTTTTCCCACAAATTTCAAACTTTCATATATACTAACAAATATTTCACTAAGTCGTTTAAATTTTGTTAAATATTTTTGTCTCTAATCTGAAATTAGAGTTTTATTTATATGTAATGTTCACACTGCTCTAATACAATACATAATATTGGTAGCTTAATGTTTTCAGAGCTGATGTTTTAATGGTTCATTTCATTTCTACAACCCCTCCCCAATATATATATATATATATAATGTAAAACATCCCCACATGGCTTGAAGGGGATAATTAAAATATATCACAGTTTGAATAACATTTGTATGAAATTTGAAATTTCTCAGATGAAAATATTTTCTTATTGTTACTTTAATGTTTGCCGCGGTGATTTATTTAATGATTCATTTCATTTCTGCCCCCTACTCCCCATCCCTGAAAGAATTAAGTAGTTCATCTTGTCTACTAAAGTTCTGTATTAGCAGAAATTTCAGATATCACTAACAAACAGTAAATTGAGCAAGGTTTTTTTTCTTTTCTTTTCTTTAAATTTCAGCAGGTGGAGGAATAACTTTTTAACTGTACGAGAAAAGCATCCTGCCTTCTACGGGATTCAAACATAGAAATACGCGTGGTAATAAACTAGACAAACCATCCCACTAGTTGGGTGGCATGCTTGAACCTTGAAATGAACATATTTAATTCAATGCAATATCTGCCATGATATTTAGGTTACATGTCCAAAGGGAAAAATTAAAACGCCTTTCCATACAATATAGTTGCAATGCCGCAACCACAGTTTCAGCGTATTTTCGCTACGTGCGTAAATCCATTAATGTGGAGTTTCATGAATTATTTGCCGATGAACAGACAATATTTATGACAAATCTCTTTTACCCGATCTAAATCATCGCAGAATCTACACCACCTACGTAGTTGTCCTTAGATAAACACGCGCTGCAAATCTCTCCATTTTCTTGTTTTTTCATTATGCAATTAAACAATCCATCTAAAGCTACCGTTATAATTCTTGCAGTCTTGATAGTTATTACCGGGGTGGGAAACCTATTTTTCCATTATCGTATTTTGTAACCCACGTAAGATTTTATTCCTCCATACCACCAAGCAACAGACCCAACCCTTCGAGATAAAATAACAGCCACTCTACACTCTCTCACGGCGTAAATCATGCCAGAAAACCCCCGCTTTTTTAGTGCTGGACGAAAGATTCCACATCAAAACATGTCGAGAGAAATAACTCAACTTTTTTTTATTTATTTAATTCTCCTGTGCTACTCTTAAAAATCCACTCGACACTTTAGGAAAGTATTTTAAGTTACTGTATCAGAAAAACGATACCGTTATATCCGGGAGATATCAGGAAATTATCAGGCTTGAACACTGTGTAACACAAGAAACGAAATGGGTCCTTGGAGTTAGCTGTTAAAAAAAAATGTTTAATGTATTATTTATGTAGTAATTTCCTGTAGCTGTTAACCGTTAGAAAATTTCTCTAATCTTATACAGACGAAAAAACGGCAGTGTCCGAGTTATCGTATTGGGCGATCTGCTTCCAATTCGCCTATGGTGTTAAATTTGAACCAGCTGCTTCTCTAAGCGTAGCTCAATAGAAGTGATTTGAAGTTATAAAAAGGCGAAAGATTAAGATCTTTTAGACGAAAGAAGAGTTCGTATATATAATTCTTTACACCAGGCCAGATAGAATGATTTTGGAATACAATTAAATTCAGAGGATGTCTCTGAAGACGCCTAACTTGTATTCAATTACATAAGGGCATTGACATCATATAGCACCTATTTTGAATTTGGGTGCATCCTAATTGATTTTTTTGAAGGAATTATTTATAGGTCTCAACTAGCCCCAAAATGAAACAAATTTGCCAGAAAAAGAAAGCTGCGCATTCATGAGAAAGTATTAGCAAGGGAAAAAAGAAACAATTATTTGCTTCAATATTTAAGATTAAAATAAAAGGTTGGATCGTAAGATCGTATCGTATGTGATCGGAAGATCGTAAGTATCTGTACACGATAATTTTTAGTTAATGCAAAAGTTGTTACAGAATTTCTTGAAAACTCAGGAAAACACTTATCTCTTAAAACTCAATAAAATTGGATAACAATAATTTACAAAGCTCCTGATTGCATTCAAGCGAGACAACATATAGCCCAAGATATTTCATTAGTTCAAAATATCATAAAATATGTGAAATAAAACTGTTAGTAAGCGAACATTTGGAAAGTAACCATCTTAAGCACTACGTAAAAACATCTGAGTTTTGGTGAGGCATCATTAGACAAATTATGTTAATAATGTGTAGATTTTCACATGTTGTATGTAATACAGGGCATCAAGAAAGTGTCTTCACAATTTTGCAAAGCCTTAAAAATGAACAAGCATATGCATTTTTGTTTTTTATTTAATTCAATAAAGAAAATACCAAATATTTGCCTCTGTCTATTAAAGAAAATAAATCTATTGGCAATAGATGCTAAAACAAACAAAAATTAAAAGAAAAAGAATTCTTTGATACACATCGAAATCACATCGATGTGCATCACACACATAATACACATCGAATCCTTCGATGAGCTCAAAGAACATCTGAACGTACCTCTACATTTGCAATTTCCATTATTATATTTTGTGCGGATATAGATTCATAAAATATATCCCATTATTTTAATTAATTAATATTCCACTTTTACTTAAAACATATATTTCTTTTATTTTAATTTATTTGCGCATTTTTAATTTTATATCTCATTAAAATAAAGTGAATTATTAGAGTGAATTCATTTTTCACTCTAATGGTTATACGCTGTGAAGTAATGTGATAACACAGGCCTACAAAATTTAACTTTTTGTCTGGGGTTTTCTTGAATTTATGTAAATTGTAAGAAATCTGCTGTGCTTATTTCAAAAATAATATCCATTTTTATGTATCACGTCAGGATTTTTTACAATTAAGAAACTAAGAATTTGGAATTTGAGAATATGCAATTTACACAACCTTCATTTAAAAATGTACAAAAAAATCAGATAAATAAATAAAATCATATAAACATATATAAATGTGTGTGCATCTTTTATAAGAAATTATATTCTAGTATATACAGTAAAATTACTTTTCTTTATCATCAAAAGAACGCTTGTGTCCTTTAGATGTTGAAGCTGGTTTAGTGTCTCTTTTTAGCCCCCAGCAGTAATATGCCAATATATTTACATTCCAGTGTCCTTGATAGCGTTTTTCCATGTATTTTATGTCCTGGTGAAATATCTCACCTTCTTCTTCACTCATTTCACCAAGATTTTGAGGAAAATATTCAAGATGGGGGTGCAAAAATGCATTTTTAAACTCATGTTACAACCTAGTTTTTGAAAGTTTTGAAGCATTTTCTCAACGATCGTTGCGTAGTTAGGATCTTTGTAATTTCCTAAAAATTTCTGAGTAACGTCTTTGAAACTAACTCATGCATCTTTCTCGACTGATTTAATTTTTTCCTCAATTTTTTCGTCCTTCATTAACCGTCTTATATCTGGGCCAACGAACACATCTTCTTTTATTTTACCTTCCGATAAATATGGAAAAACTTCATTTAAATATCGAAAACTATCTCCTGTTTTATCTAAGGCTTTTACGAATTGTTTCATTAAACCTAATTTAATGTGCAGGGGAGGCAAGAGGACTTATTTTGGATCAACTAAGTTCTGCCGAATCACATTTTTTAATCCTGGATTTATACAACCTCTTGATCATATTGCTATAAGAAACTGACAAAACAAACGTAAGATATCAATAAACGAACAAAATAAACGTATGTTCTCACTACAAATGCGCGGGAGAAAATTGCGCCTTCTCAGGCAAATATCAACAGATAAAGTGGCGCCATCCATATTTATGGTTCACATCCTTTAGTGCAGTATTGTATTTTAACATTTATTAATGTCATTTTACTAAGAAATTAATTTTTGTTTTTATTAAGAATGTATTTTATTTAATAAATATTACACATTAATTTTATTAAGAGGCACCCCCTTTTTTTTTGTTTTGTGAAAAAACTGTGGGTGATAGCAAAAAACTAATGTCATATTTGTGATCAGCGTGACTCATTTACTAAGAAAAAAGTGCTATTCTACAAACCCCAGATTTGTGTTGACCTGTGTAATTCACATTCTTTGTATTTCAGTAATTTACAGCGTAATTTCAGCTCTGCTGAAAAATTAATTAGTGTATAAAATTTTACATTATCATCATTTAAAAGCACATTACGAAGATAGCTTGTTTCGGCTTTGTAGATTCTTTAAATCACAAGCTTCTATAAAATTATTTTACACACATAATACAATTTTTATGCAAATTTTAAATTACTCTCTACTGACGTTTAATAACGTTTGTAAATTAGAATTCAAACTTGTACACTAAATTTTATGTATCAACAAGATGTAAAAACAAGTAACACTTTTATTCCAAAATTTAGTATTATTTCAAACGAAAGAGGGTCACTATCAAGGATAATTAACTTGTATACAAAATTTTTAGAAAATCGGTTAGGTAAATATGTAATTAAAAAAAATTCTTTGCCCCTCAAACCTACCACTGATTACGGGACTGAAAGTACACAAATATTGAAACACAGCCAACAGTACAACCAATAATCTTTTGTGTGTCAATATAAATCAGTGGTCATCAATCTATGACCCATGGGCTATCAAGTTACTATTATTTTATAGTAGAAAAATTTGCCTTTTTTAATGAAATAAAGTTTCGATAGAATAAAGCGAAGATTGTTTTTCGCAATTTTTGGTGGGAAACGAATTTTATGCAAAAATGTTGGAGATCCCGAACGAAAATTAACAACAACTGCTGCGCATAAAAATATAAAATTCTTTGAGAAAAGATAATCATTCAGCACAATTTAGAAACGGAAACCACACGTAAAATCAACTAATTTTAAAGAAAGTGTCTCTAAAAATAATAAAAATAACTGCCGTAACGTTATAGAAACATTCATTTATGATAATTTGAATAGATAAAAAAATTGTATTATGCAAATGTAGATATTAATTCAAAATGATAAAATTTGGGAATACATTATAATGGAAAAAACTAATTTTTAATATTATTTCTGTTATTAAAAATTTGAAGGTTGTTTTTGTAAACGAAGTTAATCCATATCAAAATGTCTGTTCTAATTTACATAAAAACTTTCTATCACTAAACTGGTCTACTATTAAATTAATCTGTATGGCCTCTATCTCTAAAACATCTCTATCCCTAATGTTTTATTACTAAAAAAAATTTGTATCATTAAACTATACTGTAACCATGACTAAAATTCTGCCTGACACTCAAAATACTAAACTATATCAAAACTATCTCTGTCTCTTTCTTGATCACTTTATTTCTTTTCTTTACTAACTTTTAACGTGATTTAGGTTGATAGACTAGAAGTGATATTTAATAAATTCTTGTAGCTAGTATCAAATTTTAATTATTCACTAAATATTTTTAAAAAATAGATATATTTAAAACGAGAACGAAAAATCATGCATCAAGCATAGATTATGAAACACTTTCCAAGATTAACGGAATATTACTAAGAAATTTCATTTTTCATACAAAGAAATATGATATCTAAATAAGCTATGCAAGTTAAACAAGGTCAAGGTCAAACCGGACGGGGTGGTCTACCTTTCGGCTTAAGCTCAACTGCCACCGGCCATACCATGCTGAAAATTCCGGTTCTCGTCCGATCACCGAAGCAACTTAAATAACGCACAACTCAGCAAAAATAAATTTTTAGCAATCGATGTCCATGTCCGGTAATGTGTGTGAATTATTTCGTGTAGCCCTGTAACTGCCACCTAATACACTCAAAATTATTCACAGCGGAAAGCGCACTTGCAGCAATTATCGATCTTAGTCAATTCTGTAACCGAATTCTTTTGCGTGTCTCTGTAAATGAACGATAAATGCTGACCACTTTATAATCTATAGAAAACAAGATGTAGAGCACCTGAGTGATTTCATTGCGTTTGAAATATCATAACATCATTAAAATGCACCGCAAACTATTTTTCCCCAATTGGTCATAATGTAATGGAATTATTTTGTGCGTCTCTGTAACAAAAAATAACTGCATGAAGTGGACTTCATTTTCAATACTGAACAAATCTTAATAACATACCTCAAATCTTAATAACATATAAAAATTTCATTGCAATCCCAATATATTTACAAGAGTTAAACATGGGCACATAGACAGACAGACAAACCGAATTCATAAACACTTTTCAACTATGTTGGAAATGGAAAGTGTTAAAAATATAAGATGTATTCGTATAAAGCAATCTTGAAGACTTAGCACTACATAACTCTGTTTGACAAAATATATATATTACTGGCAATTGATTCGTTGGCAAATAACAATTGCACCTGAGTTAATTTGAATCAAATAACAGGATGGGCGTATAATTCAAAATAATTTCGGCAAGGTAACAACACGAATTGCTCGGAGAAACGTTTTACTCGATCCAATAATCGAAAAAGGAAAGAAACACGTGGTTCGGCTTCTAGCCACTAATTGTTAAGTGGGAAGAACAAAAATTAAAAATAAAAAAAAATCAAAGGGAAGATTTTAATCTGAAGTCAAAAGGGCGGCATTTTAAACTTTTGTAATGACAGGGTTGGATTCGTAGAACGATTTGTTTTGAGCTTGGGTGTCATTAGCCGCCTTCTGCTCTTTAGAACTGTTTTAAAACTGTTTTCTAGTAAGACGTACGTGAAACTTGAAATTTGATTAAGTAGAGGTGATTTAGGTTATCGCTGACGGAATGCCAAAAGGTAATGGCGAAGTAGGTGTTCGTGAAATTTATGTTAGATATATTTTTACTTCCATTTGTGAAAAAAAAAAGTGCGATATAATCAAAAGTGCGCCTATGTGAATTATTTTTAGGTGAAAACTAATTTATGCAGGGTGTTTCATAAAAGATTCCCTAACACATACACTGCAAAAAAAAAAAAAAAAAAAAAAAAAAAGCAAGCGAAAAGTGTTGATTTTACAGTATAATACTGGCACTCCAGCTGCCAGTATTATACTGTGAAATTAACAGTAATAAACAGTAAAATGAGCAGTAATACGCTTCCGCGTATGCGCGGTAGCACTCGAGCCACAATTTTGATAAATTAAATGATGCTGCATAGTTACATATTGTATTTTTACGTGTTACAAACTCAATGGTTTATGGTTATCTCTATCCAGCATCATTTAATTTATTAAAATTGTGGCTCGAGTTACTCCATGGTTACAAATTTGAAATAAACATACAAGTAAAAAATAAAATAACGTGCGTAATTTTTTTTAAAGTACGTGAAAAATTTAATGATTGCATTCCAAATAACTTCATAGGCATTTATAAAATATTTTTGTATGTTTTAATAATGGCTCAGATTGGGCTGAAACATTCGTCAATAGTTTGATAAAACCCATTTTACTGTTTACAATCTTTTTATTTTACACCTTTTAGCAATTAAAAATAAGTCTATAATTACAAGGTTTTATTATTTGCTATATTTAAATCTATACATATATAACATTTGAGTGTCTGTCAATGTGATTTTCAAAGTAACACCTATTTCTAAGTTCATTCGTCTATTTTGACGACGCGTAATAATAATAATAATAATAATAATAATAATAATAATAATAATAATAAAATTAAAGAAAAAGCTTGTCTGTCTGTTTATCCGAAATACGCTCAGAAATGAAATTCTGAAACATAAGATCTAAGACATTTTTAGCGTATGATTTTCAAATTTTAATTTAAAAACTGCTTTGCTAAATACTCCCCCCCAAAACCCGAAAGATCTCATAAAATATAAATGCAACACAACGGGTTGTTACGCAGCTAGTAACAATTATAAATATGAAATAAGTGGCATGTTCATCAGGTAGCTCATAAATGTTCCATAGAGTAAATTTAAAAATAGTTTAAAGTTTTCTCAATAGATGACGCTGCGCTGTCTCACTCTGTAAAATAGACAAATTTACTTAAATTTTTTAAAATAAAACATATTTTTTTCACGGTCCAATAGTTAACTAGAATATAAAGTAAACATTGACATACCTTTGAAGCAACAGATTAGTTTGAGCACTGGTAAACTTTGAAGAATCAGATTATCTATTAGCGAAAATTTGAAATATTTTTTCAATTACTGTATACAGATTTTATGAGCTACTTGATAAAGATTTCACTTATTTCATCTGGAAGATTAAAATGGATTTTTATGTTTTTATGGTACTTTTAAGAGTTTATATTTGTTATGTTTCCACAAATTTTAAAAAATCTAGAATACTGAATAACTTTAAAATTGTTTATTAAACTTTTATTTTTCAATTACAGCAAAATTTTGATTCCTCATTAAAATAATTACAAGGAAAAAACGATGTATGATCTTTAACGTGCATTGCATTTCTTTTGATCGATTTAAATTATCACATTTGAATTCAAAAGCTGAATATCTCTATCAAAACATTTTGATGTCACTCGTTAACTAAAAGCTATCCGTAACACAAATTAACGTATACCAGTGGATTTTAAAGAACGGATTAAGACAAAAGTGCGGAACATGTAGAACATATTCTCTTTTTACTTCGAATCAAGTAACTTGATTTAGACACTTAGAAGAATATGAGAATTTTAAGCAGATTATCTCGTACTTTAGGATTTATTTATTTTTTTGTCTAGTTTCATGTATTGAGTTAAAGTTCTAAGAAAAATTGCCTGAGTGTTTGAATTTTTATATTATCGCAAGTTGATAGTCATTATCCACCTGTTGCTATTCAAGCTACCTTATTTCCTTTCTTTTATAATTAGTTAACTAAATTAGCAAACGGAGTCTCTCTTTCGCAAGTTGTTTATATGAACTCAATTTGACTATGCTGCTTTGAAATTGATTTGCTAGTCATATAGAATTCTCTTTCCGTTAAATGTAAAAAACAAATCGCACGCGTCTATGTTAATGAATGCATTAGATTTGTAAACTAATACTAAACAGAGTTTAATGAGATTTGGTAGAATTACTGAAAGAAAAATGGCGCAATGTATACCGAATTTTCTTTGTAACTATTCTAATAGAAGCTTGATTTCGGTAATTATTTATATTGGTATTACAGTACACGGCAAAAAAAAAAAAAAAAAAGGCCGCTAATCGCTTGCGAGTGTAGGTAGGAGCGGGTTCGAATCCCTTGGCTCCGTTGCACACTCTTTGTGGAGCACACGGTTGTATTTCTGTGTGTTGTAAATTTCCTTGTGTGTGCTATTTCGTCCCTGTATATATTGACGATGACTTATAAGCGGAATGTATGTTAATAAAATGTCAAATGCAAAACATAATTGTTGATTTTACAGTATAATACTGGCACCCCAGCTGCCAGTATTTATGCCGTAAAATTAGCAGTGTTAAACAGTAAAATAAGTAGTAATACTGTTAATTTTACAGTATAATACTGGCAGCTGGGATGCCAGTATTATTCTGTAAAATCAACAATTATTTTTTGCAGTGTATACATTGTGATAAATATGCATTGCTGGGACCGGAAAGATATCAAATATTTCTTATCTAATGCCAATATTTTAAAACATCGGTACTATTTTTTAAATAAACCCTAAGAAAAAACGATAAAATACCAATAAAAATATTGACCGATTTCGGTAAATATTTATATTGGCATTACAGTGCATTGTGATAAATACGTATCGATTGGGATCAGAAAAACAGATTAAATATCCTAATAATATTATAAATCCGATTGTGTGCAAATGTTAGCCTGAAGCCAGCGTCAAAATGGAGAAATTAATGGCCCTGTATATTTGCATATAGGTGGATTATAACCCGGAAATGAACATAGACTGGTTTTTGTTTATTTTATTCAAATACTTCTCTTAATAATTAAAAATTTGATTATTTTCAGAGAGAATCAATGGACATTTTTAGATAAAATTTAACCATTTTACTTTATCGTTGCTAGGGCTTTGATCGCTGCCAATAAATAAAAATGCGAAAAAATAATTTTTCCTCAACAATTAAGTTTCAATTGAGCGATTTTCACGTGAAAAATGAAAATAGTTCAAAAGAAGATGAATTTCTGTGATATTTGAAACAACAATATGGAGTATTTGTTATTATACATGAAGTATGAATATCGGTTTCTGTCAAAAACTGCGTTATAATTAGAAAGAAGAATTAACAATAATTATATTATTAAGAAAAATATTTCCTTGAAAGCTTGAACCATGGAACTATGAAAAGGACCCTTCTTGGCTTGAACAAATATGACGTCATAAATAAATCACGTATTTTCAATTATTCGTAATATTACAAAGAGCATGACTATCAGTGTATAATAAAAGTATATACATAATGGACGTCATATTTAAGATGAATAACTGAAATACTTTTTTTTAATACTGATTAATAATAAGCTTGAATATCAGTTACAAACAGATGTGAGTTTTCTGCTAAAATTCACGTCATTATTGCCAGGAAAATAAAATTAACAAGAATTATATCATTGGAAACAGATTTCTCTGGGGTCAAAGTGCTGTCATAATAAAACGGGATTTTTTAAATATGTTTCAAATGGAGCGTGTATCAATTTCATACATTAATAATCACTGAGTACAGTGAAAGAATAGAGAGATAATGAACCGTAAAATAGGCTTGCAATATGAAGCCGGTTATAGCTCAAATCATTAGGCCCAAGGGCTGACTTCATTGGATGGAGAGAGGCTGCACGTGGAACAATGACTGGATTCATTGAACGGGGAGAGGTTTTCAAAGCAAGCCGCCAGTTGTTTGAGCCGACTGTATGGTTGCATTTTCAGCATCACACCAAACATGAACATTTCATCTCTATTTATTCTCTGAACTCTGTGATTAATAAGACAAGCATCAGTAAGATTATTAAGAAAAGAAAATTGAACACAAGTCTATTAAGTTGAAATCTGACTGTGTGTATTTCGCAACTACTCCTTTTAATGCAACGCGATTTACTCAACACCGGTTATCATTGATTCGAGGATGTCATATAAAGAATTAAAATTTTGAATTAGATTCCGTGATATTAATATTTTTTTTTGTAAATTATAACGAAATTTCTCTAAAAATGGTACTTAAATTACTCCATTTTTGTGGATAAAAAAGGAGAAATAAAACGGATTAATATATTTTTATGCCATTTTCTCATTAAAACTAAAAAAAATTATTTTATTTTCAATTTGAATAGTTGGCGAAAAAAAATCTTGATTACACTAAAATTTCCGAAAAATAAAAACATATTTCACATATTCAAACATTCACATTTATGAATCAATTTATTCTGCAGAGCGAAAATCACCTGTCAGCATATTGTAAAGAAATCAAGAATTGTTTCAGCTATAGATTAAACCAAGGACACAAATTTGCTGTTACATGCAAACGTAACACTTGCAATTGCAAAGCTTTTTGCAACCCCAAATTACATGCAAACGTAACATTTACATGTAATTTGCACCCAAATTAATTTTAATTTGAACCGTAATAAATGTTAATTTGCAATGAAAATTACATGCAAAAGTAATGTTTACATATAATTTTGGGTTAAAAAAGTCTTTGCAATTTAAGTGTTCCGTTTGCATGTAATTTTGGGCTGCAAAAAGCTTTGCAATTGAAGCTCCTTGAATTTAGGTGTAGAATTATTCCTCCCTATTCACAAGAAATGAATTTAAAGAGAAAGCATATACTATTTCCAATGAATTATTTTTTAATGATGGCTCTTAAAACGTTTCTCAAAGTCTTTAAAAGTAAAATGGTTTATCAGGTAAAATTGACATTTCTTTTTACCCAATTCGTCGATTTACACGATTTTATTTAGCCGTCCTTTTTCCATTGGTTGCAGTTTCCTTTTCGCGGTTATTTGGCCCAAAATTTTACCTTTTTTAAACTGATTTATGTCAAAACCCCTATAACATAGAAATATCGTATTTTCTTCTATGAAATGTGATAAAGAGTTAGTTAATTATTTACGTTTTTAACTATCGGGAGTGAAATATTTTGCTTGATTAGTACATTTATTTTTCTTTTAATGTTACGTAAACGAAGTCACAGGTAACAGCTAGTTTACTATATAACGCCAATATTTTAAAATATCACTATTATTTAAAACATATTCCCTAAAGGAAAAAAAAAAAGATAAAATAAATATTGTGCCAATAAAAAATACACTAAAAATGTACTTATTGTAATTAGATTGTCATTGCAATCAAATAAATTTTAAGCTGTGTATTTTACGGATTAAACAGGTTCATAAAAATGCGCCGTAAAATGACTGTGATCTTGACACACAGCATGGTGTCTCTAATCCCTTCAAAAGCTTTGCTGAAGCGAACCCCTAAAAATCATAAATTATATTTCTTTTAGTATGCTAATCTGCAATTTATCTCAAACATTCGACGCTATTTTTATTGTCACATACTTCGTAGAATTGCAAGGGTTAAAAAGAGAAGTCTGGTTTATAATCGGACATTTGAACAAGATCTTCTTCAATGGCGCCACAGTTTTCTGACAAGTTGTAACTCAAAGTGGAATGAATTTGTCTGGATATGATAATATATCGCATGGTATTTAAATAACAAAAAATGCAGTTCGTTAACAGATTAAATTTATGGTGTTTCTTGTGTTTCTTTGATTTTTAGATAAAGAAGAGTTTTTAATTTGCGGAAAATATGAAGAAGACTTGCTACTGAGAATTTAAGATTAAAAAAAAAAGATGAGAAATAGAAGTTTTCAAGTGAGGACTTTGTATAAAAATAAAGTAAATTAATAATACAAGTTTTTAGAATTCCGTAGATAAAAGTTTCACCTGAAAAGACTCACTACGTTTATTTCTTCTTACTAAAATATAAATTTTTAAGATTGGTTACTTGCATAATGAAAAAAAGATGCAAATGAGTGAAGTGATTTTACTAATTACGCTATTTTTATTGTCACTTACTTCGTAGAATGTCAAGAGTTAAAAAGAGAAGTCTGGTTCATAATCGGACGTTTGACGAAGATCTTCTTCAGCGGCGCCAAAGTTTTCTGACACGCTGCAACTCAAATGAATGAATTTGTCTGGATATGATAATATATCGTATGGGATTTAAATAACAAAAATGCAGTTCGTTAACATATTAAATTTATGGTGTTTCTTGTGTATCTTTCATTTTTACATAAGGAACAGTTTTTAATTTGCAGAAAATATTTATAAGACTTGCTACTGAGAATTTAAGATAAAAACTAGTCGGATGTGTCAATCCCAAAACTTTCTTCTATCTCACACAGGTTTCGCAAACACTGAAAACGAATCAGCAGCAATATATATCAAGGTCTAACTGAATCTAAAGTTTTATTAAATTCCATGCACTTCTTGAGATGTTCTTGAAATGTTGCATGTTCTTGAGATATGACTATTGCTATAATCGTTTAAATCCTGCAAAATGCAGCTTAGCAGCTCCACCTGTTGGGAGATTAAGACCAAAACCTAATCAACAACAACTTATGTCAAGGTCTAACAGAATTTGAAGTATGATGAAATTCCGTGCATTAGTTCTTGAGATATAGTTATCGTAAAAATAATTAAAAAATTAATATAGCCGCGCCATCTGTTGGGATAGCTACACCAAAACGTAATCAGCGTCTATTTATATCAAGATCTAACTGAATCTGAAGTTTGATGAAAATAAGTGCATTAGTTCTTGAGATAGTGGTATTGCAGAAATCGTGAAAAATGCAGCATAGCAGCGCCACTTGTCGGGCGATTTTCACCAAAAACTAATCAGCACCCATTTATATCAGGGACTAACTGAATATAAAGTTTTATTAAATTTCGTGCATTAGTTCTTGAGATAGAGCGCCCACAAAATTTTTGTCACATACAGACAGAGTCACAGACTCACAGACAGACATTTTATAAAGACAGTCAAATCGTGTTCAGGGCCTTCTAAATCGTATAAATCCGTCGAAAACCGTAAGTCGAAAATTTTCATGAATCCAATACTTTCTTCTTGTAAAGGTAGAAGAAAGCAAAAATGATGGGAAATAGAAGTTTTCAATTGTGAACTTTGTATGAAAATAAAGTAAAATACAGTAAAAAAAGAAAAGACATACCAGTTTTATTTCTTATTTCTAAAATATAAAGTTTTAGGCGTGATTATTTGCAGAATGAAAAATAAATGCAAATGATGGAAGTGATTTTGCTAATGTAAAGTTCGGAGGACTAAATGTTTAATAATAATAATAATAATTAATATAATAATCAATAAAAACTAATAATAATTTATATAATAATCAATAAAACCTAATAATAATTAATATAATAAATAAACTTTTAAATTTAGAGTATAACCTTTGAAACACACTCAACGTATGTTTCAATGCGCTGCCGCGCATGTGCGGTAGCGTATTACTGCTTATTTTACTGTTTAATACTGTTAATTTTACGGTATAATACTGGCAGCTGGGATGCCAGTTTTATACTGTAAAATCAACAATTATTTTTTGCAGTGTAGGATATGGTACTCGAAATAGCATATCATTTCGAAGGAAGAGTAGACAACTATTGGAACAGTCATTTGAATCTGTGAATCTTTCAATTGGTCTTACAGGATTTTTAAATGATTTAATTATTGCAGTAATAATAGTTATTAAGTTTAATTAAGGAACAGCAGTTGATTAGGATAGCTGTATTTTTTAAAATTCTTCTCCATGAATATTGGAAGAAGACTTAAGCGTTACAAGGGCTTCTGTACTTATTTGCTTAGAGATTTCTGACATATAATAATTTTAAATATTACGTTAACCTAATTAATTTTTCAGCAGAGCTGAAATTACGCTGTAAATTAATGAAATACAAAGGATGTGAATTAATACTTTACTAAACAGCGTACAACCATTAGAGTGAAAAAATTTCCAGACCGGGGTTCGATCCCGGATCCCTCGGTATAGCGCACCAAATACTTTACCAACTAAGCCATCCGGACATTTTTTCACTCTAATGGTTGTACGCTGTTTAGTAAAGTGATAATTCACATCCTTTGTGTTTCATTAATTTACAGCGTCATTTCAGCTCTGCTGAAAAATTAATTAGTGTATAAATATTCACCGATACTGTGTTTAATTTGTCTCAATCATGCCAACGGTGTTGTGCTCATGATTGACTTTCCATCTTCTGCTGCGTGGTTGTAGCCTTGCCATATAAGAGTGAGAGAATGCTAGACTGGATGTATACTGGATGGCTTAATTGGTAAAGCACTTGGTGCGCTATACCAAGGGATTCGGAATCGAACCCGGGTCTGGACGCTGTTTAGTAAAGTGATAATTCACATCCTTTGTATTTCATTACGTTTACCTTTCAGAAACTACATTTAATCTACCAGAACTAGAATTCAATTCATAACATTACTGGAAATATGTGAAAATTGAAAAGTTTTTCCGTCAAATAATAACGCTATCCTTATATTTTTGGCCATATACACGGTAAAAAAGACAAATGTTTCTTAATCTACAAAAACTTAATACAATCACGAATGAAAATATAATATAACCTCTTTCTTATTACATAAAATTCCAAAAAACGTTCCTTTATCTTTCGAAATCTCAGAAACAAATAGATTTTGAAATTTAAAAAAGCATTAATAAAAACAAAGTTTCATTGCTAGCCCTAATTTTCGAAAGCGTTTTCCAGTAACTTTTCCAATGCATTAATCCATTTTCTCAAACTAGAAAATGAATTCTTGGGATGCTACTAATGCTCAAGTAAACATTTTCGTAACTGAATTTATATGGAAGAGTAACAAAATACAGACCTGCCAAGTCTCCGGCTTTTTTGGATACCAGTAATTTAGTACAGAAAATGTTCTTTTATTCAATCGGAGCTTTTTGCGATTTAAAAGAACAACCTTTTCTCTAAAAAATTACTGGTGTGCAAAAATCAGGAGACTTGGCAACTCTGAAAATAATATTAATATTAATGTTAATAATGTTAATTTAGTACAAATATTTCTGAAAATCACAGCCAACAAAAGAAACTTTGTTTTTATAAATGCTTCTTTAAATCTCGAAAATCTGTTGATTTCTGAGGTTTCTAAAGATAAGGTAACACTTCTTCGGGAAAGATTCTATTAAATTTTCTTTCGTGAGTATATTAATCTGTCTTTTTTACGGCATAGTGTAATTTTAATTTATACCATAATTTGCGTCGTCAATTTTATTTGCACTGTAAAGTACATGCATTCAAGTCTCTAATGATCCAACGACGGGGATTCAGAATTACAAACTGCAATTATGGATGATTCTACCTTACAAATGCAAAAGAGAGATAACCAAGTACTTTTTCAGAGCAAAGTATTTTTTAAATTATAAACATGTGCATACAATAAAGGTATAGCCGTAAAGCTATGGTGTAGAATTACATTTTTCTTTCTAGCTATACAGGAATCCTGGAAAATCTATAAATATGCGTTAATGGAAATTTTTAAAACTGTTAATATTTTATTGTTTTAAGTTTTGTTTTCGCCAGCATTTAATATAAGTCAATAATTCTATAATTATTGGGTTATTTCGGGTCATTTGTTTAATTAAATCTATATTTCAGCTGAAAAATGATCTTTTTCTTTAGAAACTGTGATGAACTTCAGAATAAATTTGTCAGAAAAAATTCTTTATTAAAATAATCAGAAATCGACTTGCAAATGGTGTCACTCAATTTAGAATTTAAAAAAAATACATGCTAAACAATGCCCTACACTGCAAAAGAAAAAAAAAATGTTGATTTTACAGTATAATACTGGCAGCTGGGGTGCCAGTATTATACTGTAAAACCAAAAATTATTTTGTAGTGTACTCGACCTATTTTATAAAAGTTGAGTTTCGCCCCTCTTTCTGGGTTAAAATGCCCCGCTCTCCGTCCCCCCTCCCTCAAACCACAGTAAAACAACTTTATTTTGGGGGAACTTGCCGGATCTTCATTTCTAGTGCCAAAACGATGTTAAACAAAAATTGATATCAATTATTGAATTTAAGGATTTTTTTTTTGTAAACATCCTTGTGCAATACGCAAATCTAAAAGGTGTAAATCTTATCGCTTCTGCTCAGGACGTATTTTACCGAGTCGTAAATTGATTTTATTGCGCGCGAATACATGAGAGTATTTTATGGGCTTATTTCGATGTAAACATTCAATTTGTTTCGTAGGAAATGAATGCGTGTAAAAGTAAAAGAAAAAAAAATAACATTTACATTCATACTAACATCTCTGAAGTGAGGCTTTGAAGAAACGCGATTTCGTAAAAATGTGCTCAAGGTTAAATAGAAACGACAAATGCTTAAATCACGGGAAGCAATATAAAGTAATCACGTTCTATAAATCAAACACAATAAAAAAAAAAAAACTGTCGTTATAAATTATGATACAATTAAAATTACACAACATTTTATTCTATTCAGAAGTTTTTAAATGAAACATTAACATACGTATATGTAGTAGAGGAACTTCAGGTATTCGGGAATAGTCGGAGAATACGGAATATCAAGGTTTCTATTTGGTAACATGCTACCACCAAGAGGAAATGTTATAAACTACTTAAGATTGTTTTCAGAATGTCCCCCTGAACGCACAGTTCATCGGTCGGCTTCAGGGCGCGTTGTGTGAGTAAATAAAACAGACTAGCTACAGAAACAAACTAGTTGTTTAACCCGTTCTTAACTTAGCATAAAAACGCAATGACAACAAACAATTTTAAAATAACTAAATAACAAATAAGAATTCCCCCTGTTAAAGTGTTGAGTTCTTCAATAACTATTCGATTTAGAAAAATATTTTTCTACTACTGTGCAATTTTTTTTAATGAAATTTAATTTATCATGATGCTATGGCAGCAGACGATAAAACGATATCTTTGGATTAAGGGAATAAATAGAAGAAAAAGTTTTGTTGATGTTTTTGATAAAATGTTTTTCTTTATTTTTTAAAAAAGGTATATACATAAATCACTTTTATATTTTAACAGAATAATAAGTCTACTATAATTTGTTACTCATGCTACATACACGTCGAGACACATTGCCGTTATCATTATCTTTTTACGCCTGAAGGTTTCGCTATGGTACTTCATTGTGAAGTTTGATAATTTTTGAAATTCAATATTTTAAAAACGGCATATTCATTAAATTTGAAGTTTATACCAAGAAAAATACAATTTTTTACCTTTCTAACGCAGTTTGTCTCACAATTTTTTGACAAATACTTTTCGAGTTATTAATTTTTTCAGTAACTTCAAATGTTTCATTCTCCGAGATTAACTTGCGGCAACGATGGATGGCTGTGACTTTTCATAAACATGAATTTTACTGTTGCCTGAAAGAATAAGCCACCCTGTGTGTGGCTAATAAAATAAATAAGTTATTAAAGTAAAATACTCAGTTTCTTGTTAACATAATGATATTGCATTCAAAGAAAATCAGCATTGAATAATATTAAAAAGCACAATCGGTATTTCGTCATTAATATTTTTAAAATCTCCACCTCTCAATTAAGATATATAATTATAAACATACAACTTATTACTGAATATACTTTTTTATTTTCCACACTCTTTCCTATGAAATTAAATTAAAATTAGTTTTATTGTAACTTTTCTAAAGAAGAATGAAATATTAAAATAAAATAAACACGTAATTAAAGTAAAATATTCAGTTTCTTGTTATCATAATTATATTGCATTAAAAGAAAATCAGTGTTGCATAGTATTAACAAGTTGGAAATTGTACGTCAAACGTTACAAACGAGGTGCGTTCGTACTATAGCTAGTTATATAAATATTCAGATCTTGATGATTTTTAACTCTGTGAAATGAATTATATCGTCTGCAGATTAATTTCTGTAATAAAATAAGTATCTCGGTCGCTTGACGATTAAACCTCGGAAGCTCCTATAACAAATAAGCACCGATTAAAAAAAAAATCAAATTTCTTAATAAATGTTTTTATTAATATTTTCTAAAGTTTTGATTCGATTTTTAAAAAAATTGAAATGTCTCGAGAAAATTCTGCAAAGATAATATATCTTAAATTTCAAACCGTTCGGTTGGGTAGTTTTTGCATTGTTATATGCGGACGGACGGACAGACAGACGGACAGACAGACGGACGGACCAGACGACGACAATAGGTGCTACGTATTTATATAATTACGAACGCACCTAAAAAGCACAATCGGTATTTCATCATTAATATTTTTAAAATCTCCAACCCAACCTCTAAATTAAGAAATAAAACTATAAGCATACAACTTATTACTGAACATATTTTCTTATTTTTTCCCAATTTTTCGGATGAAATTAAATTAAATTTAGTTTTATTCTAACTTTTCTAAAGAAGAATGAAACATTGAAATAAAATAAACAAGTAATTAAAGCAAAATATTCAGTTTCTTGTTATCATAAATACAGGGTGATTATAATAAAGTTTAAGTTTCAAAACGCTCTAAAAAACGAACCACTGATTAGAATGACGTCAAAATTGAACGGCGTATTATTGAAGAAGGGGAAAGAACATGAAAAACAACAAAAAAAAGTTCCAAATTTTAGTGACAGATGGCGCTGTAAGCGTCAGAAGATGTAAATTAAACTACCTGGCATGCTCACGGCCATTTCAGGTGTTATAAAAGCGTTGGGTAAACGGCGTTGGAGAAGTGGCCAGAGCTGTTCAGGAGGAGTCAAGCGGTGGTGTGCAACCATGCAGTGCACGGAGAATTGCCCGAACATTGAACAGGCCTGTGAGCACGATGCATAACATTCTACGAAACATCCTGCAATGCTATCCGTACAAAATTTGCCATGTGCAAGAGTTGTTTCCTTCTGACCTGCCAGCAAGAGAGGGTTTTGCTTTGAAATTTCTTGCTCGCATGGAAGTGGACAATGATTGGACGAGGAAAATTCTGCGGACAGACGAAGCCCATTTCCATCTGACGGGATATGTCAATACACAGAATTGCCGAATATGGGCAACAGAAAATCCACTCGCAACGAACCCAGTAGCACTTCATCCTGCGAAGGTCACTGTGTGGTGCGGATTTACGGCATCATTTAGGGGCGATATTTTTTCGAAGAGATGGGTGCTTTCGGTCCTATTACCGTTACCGTCAATGGTCAGCGCTATGAGTCTCTTTTGGGTAATGACGTCATTCCAGCTCTGCAACAGCGTGGGTGTCTGGATAGTATCATTTTTATACAAGATGGCGCTCCTCCGCACATTGCAAATTGAGTGAAGCAGTCGTTGAGGCGGCATTTCAGAAATGCTAGAATTATCAGTTGTCATTTCCCTACAGCCTGGCCGGCCCGATCACCTGATCTTAATCCGTGTGATTTCTGGCTGCGGGGTTATCTTAAAGATGTTGTGTTCAGTACTCCGATTGCCAGCGTAGCTGAATTGAAGACACGCAATGCGCAACACATTCTGAACTTGACCCCGGTGACACTTCGATCGGTTGTGGAACATGCTGTTTCCCGATTTAATCTTGTTGCACACAACGGTGGACAGCATATTGAACATGTTTTGCGCCAGACTCGCGAAACTTAAAAACCGATTGGATGGATGCTTTTTATCCAGTTTTTGGCCTCAAGACAATTAAAAACCGATTGGATGGACGCTTTTTATGCGGTTTTTGGCCTCAGGACAATTAAAAACCGATTGGATGGATGCTTTTTATGCGGTTTTTGGCGTCAGGATAATTAAAAACCGATTTTTCCCATCCGATGTGATACGACCTTGCCGTGGTGGATGGGCTTACGTAACTAACAGTATCACACCTGTACAGTCATGCACACAGAACAGTACAGTTGGTTTATCGTGTAACTTACGTCTTAGCCGTTGTTTTACGATTTGTCATTTGCAGTCGAAATTCTGACGCTTACAGAGCCATCTGTCGCTAAAATTTGGAACTATTTTTTTGGCTCATGTTTTTTCCCCCTTCTTCAATAATACGCCGTTCAATTTTGACGTCATTCTAATCAGTGGTTTGTTTTTTAGAGCGTTTTGTAACTTAAACTTTAATTAAAATCACCCTGTATATTGCATTCAAAGAAAATCAGCGTTGCATAATATTGAAAAGCACTAATCGGTATTTCATCATTAATATATTTAAAATATCCACCTCTAAATTAAGATATATAATTATAAGCATACAACTTATTACTGAATATATATTTTTATTTTCCCCACTTTTTCCAATGAAATTAAATTAAAATTAGTTTTATTGTAATTTTTTAAAAGAAGAATAAACTATTGAAATAAAATAAACACCTAATTAAAGTAAAATATTCAGTTTCTTGTTATGATAATTATATTGCATTCAAAGAAAATCAGCATTGCATAATATTAAAAAGCACTAATCAGTATTTCATCATTAATATATTTAAAATATCCACCTCTAAATTAAGATATATAATTATAAGCATACAACTTATTACTGAATATATATTTTTATTTTCCCCACTTTTTCCAATGAAATTAAATTAAAATTAGTTTTATTGTAATTTTTCTAAAGAAGAATAAACTATTGAAATAAAATAAACACCTAATTAAAGTAAAATATTCAGTTTCTTGTTATGATAATTATATTGCATTCAAAGAAAATCAGCATTGCATAATATTAAAAAGCACTAATCAGTATTTCATCATTAATATATTTAAAATATCCACCTCTAAATTAAGATATATAATTATAAGCATACAACTTATTACTGAATATATATTTTTATTTTCCCCACTTTTTCCAATGAAATTAAATTAAAATTAGTTTTATTGTAATTTTTTTAAAGAAGAATAAACTATTGAAATAAAATAAACACCTAATTAAAGTAAAATATTCAGTTTCTTGTTATGATAATTATATTGCATTCAAAGAAAATCAGCGTTGCATAATATTGAAAAGCACTAATCAGTATTTCATCATTAATATATTTAAAATATCCACCTCTAAATTAAGATATATAATTATAAGCATACAACTTATTACTGAATATATATTTTTATTTTCCCCACTTTTTCCAATGAAATTAAATTAAAATTAGTTTTATTGTAATTTTTTTAAAGAAGAATAAACTATTGAAATAAAATAAACACCTAATTAAAGTAAAATATTCAGTTTCTTGTTATGATAATTATATTGCATTCAAAGAAAATCAGCGTTGCATAATATTGAAAAGCACTAATCAGTATTTCATCATTAATATATTTAAAATATCCACCTCTAAATTAAGATATATAATTATAAGCATACAACTTATTACTGAATATATATTTTTATTTTCCCCACTTTTTCCAATGAAATTAAATTAAAATTAGTTTTATTGTAACTTTTCTAAAGAAGAATGAAATATTGAAATAAAATAAACAAATAATTAAGTTGCAACTATAAATACAAACATCAAACACTTGCTTTCAACAAATATTTTGTTTCATTTAAATATGAGCTATTTTAAAAACTACATAAATAAACAACTCTCGACGTTTCGGCTATTCTTCATACCCATCATCAGGAGAAAATTCTCATAAAAACAAAAAGAAAAAAAAATTAATACGTGTTACATAATTGAGAAAATGTTCAACTGAAAATACAACGAAATTAACGGAAATTTACAAGAACATATTCAAAAATAGGCCTGGTTGCGCCATCTATGAACCAGCTACCTTACTGGAAACCATGTTTAACCAAATTAAAGTCCAATCAAAATACATTTCCAGATAGCAGGAATAGTAAATTGTAAAATAAACAAGTAATTAAAATGAAATATTCTATTTTTTTTTTTGTTATTATGATTATACTCCATTCAAATAGACCGGGAGGCGGTAGCACAGACAGTCACCTCATCGAGTTCACGGCTGAAATTCCAGAATTAGTTAAAACTCGATTCGCATATTAAAAGGCAATTGGTCTGCCAAGTCATATCTTGGTGGAAAACACCTTAAAACCCGATTTTAGCGGTTGACTCGTAGGTTTACCATTGTGTTTTCCTGCACCCAAAGGTATGAACACATGGAGGACTGGGAGCAGGAACACACAATGGTAAACCTACGAGCCAACCGCTAAAATCGGGAATTCTGGTGTTTTCCACCAAGATATGACTTTGCAGACCGACTGCGTTTTAAAATGCGAATCAAGTTTTAACTAATTCTGGAATTTCAGCCGTGAACTCGATGAGGTGATTCTCTGTGCTGCCGCCTCCCGGTCTAAAAGGAAACTGACGTTTTCAACAAATCATTGCTTTCAAAAGGAAAGGGGGAAAGTCTATTGTTGCATACGAAAACCATGGTTGTTTTCAACCGACACGGATAACCATTATTGCCTATTAAAGTGACATAAAATTAGGCCACAAAAATATAAATAAGTTTATAACTGCTTATGAATAGTTTTAACCCTATTCAATTGCAAACCATTAAATACAGGGGGTGTCAGAAAAATGTATACATACACTGTTTAATGGGTCATAATTTTCTAATTTTTCTTCCTTTTCAAAGTATAATTAAATGGAAATAATGAGTGGACCAAGATTAACTTTTGTAAAAAGAAAATTTATTTTTAAATACTATTCTAAATAGGAAAATGCAGCAGAAGTGTGAAAACGATATCGCAGGGAGTTTCAAGCAGATGCATCTATACGACTTACATTTCATTGGATAAAAGATAAGTTTAAAACGAATGGATGTTCATAGACAACTTTTCGGAACCACAATTGAGCAAAAATGCGCCACAACACCAAATGAAATGTTTGTTAAAGTTTATGAATCAATAGTCCGCCGTTATCAGCAGTGTATTGAGCAGAACGGTTATAATTATGAACGGTGTTGCATCAATTCATCGCGCACAACTCATCGCAACGTCAATTCGTCGCGGCGTTAATTTGCCGTGCTGTCAATTTGTCGCGACGTCAATTCGTCGCAACGAAAATGTTTTTGAAGGCTATGATGATAAAAGTAAACATAATTTAGTCAAATTATTTAATAATAATTTGTTTTTTACATATAGAAAATTATAACTAACAATTTATAGGAGATAATAATTTTGTTAAATTATCTTCACTTTTATCATCATAGCCTTCAAAAACATTTTCGTTACGACGAATTGAAGCCACGATGAATTGACAGCACGACGAATTGACGGTGCGATGAATTGACACTGCGATGAGTTATCGCCGCGACGAATTGACGTTGCGATGAATTGTGCGCGATGAATTGTTCCGCGATGAATTGTGCGCGATGAATTGTTCCGCGATGAATTGTGCGCGACGAATTGACGCAGAACCATTATGAACATCTGCGCTAGGAGGAAAAGTTATACTTTTTATGTAGATTATTTTGCAATTAAAATATTATTTATATGTGAATAAAATCTGGAGTTATAATCATTCAAAGTGTGTATACGCTTTTCTCACGCACCCTGTATCTAGCAACAACATAAAATGCATTTGCCCTACTTTTAAAATCAATGGCTCACATCGATATTGAATATTTATATCCATGCAAATAGGAACCGGTTTCAAAGAAATACAATAGCTGCAACTGGAAAAGCCCAAAAGCCCAAAATTTGATATCAAGTATTGTAGAAATTTCGTTTCTTTCCGCTTGTGCAATACGCAAAACTAAAGCTGAATGAATCCTATCGTTTGCAATATTCCGCTTGCGAAGCGTTTTGTAGATCCTGAAATGTATTTTATGATACGGCGCAAGTAAATACACAAGAGCATTTCACGGGTTTACTTTACAATCAATATTCGATTTATTTCACGGAGAATAAATAGGTGTAAAAGATTACAATACTCTATCTGCGTTTACCGCAGCTGCCTTTCTGAAAAGAGGTTTTACAGAAGCAAAATGTACAATAAATGTATCCGAAGGATTCAAATAAATGATAATCATAAATCTTTAAAATGATTGTAAAATATTTATGTTATCTAAATCGAATATAATTTTAAAACAAAACTACTGTAATTATAAACTATAATATTGTTAATAGTTTATAAACATTAAACTCACAAACACACACATATCTTATAGATTGGCAGAGGGATAGGTATTTATTTTAAAATATTTTATCTGATTTTAGAAAGTTATTATTTCTACTGATTTTTATTTTAAATCGAAGAATCAATATGTTTCCATTATAATTTGATATAATGATAATGCTTTAAAAATAAATGTCCTTCCGCTTCAGTCGAGGATTACATTAATTTCTTTCTGTTTCTGTTTCTTTCTTTCTTTCTTTTTTTCCGGTAATGCATCATATTTACTACAAATTAATAAATTTAAGCTCACTTATTCTAAGTTTGCTATTTCGTTAAGAAAAATAATTTGTAGAGAATTTGGCTTATCAAATGTAATTGAATGGATATGAGCTTATAAAAATTATTGAAAACTTATTGAAATCGTTTTTTAACAAGAACGAAAATTCATGCGTCAAGCATAGATTGCTAATAATACCTATGCGAAATTCCAATTTTAGAGAAATTCAACAACTCCTTCTTTTTTCAAAAATTAACACGAAAGTGTTTAAATTTTACATAAAGTTTTGAATATTAAATAGAAATATTTATCTTTTCTTCGCCTGCGATTCACATGAAGTCGAATCTTATCTTTTGCATTATTCTCCTCAAAAAGTTTCTATCGCAGACTGTAAAAAAAGACAAATGTTTTTAGGTACGTTCGTAATTAAATAATTACGTAGTATAAATACGTATTATATAAATAGTCTTCATCTGGTCCGCCCGTCTGTCTGTCCGTCCATATATAACAACGCAAAAACTACCCAACAGAATGGTTTGAAATTTAAGATATATTATCTTTACAGAATTTTGTCGAGTCAGTTCAAATTTTATCAAAATCGAATCAAAACTTAAAAATATATTAATAAAAGTTTTCTTTATTCTATTAAATCCTATCATGCGTAATCTATATAATAAAAGCGGATGTCATGTGACTGAGGTAAACAAATACGGGCTAACCACATCTTTTTTCATATGCCAAGCGGCCATTTTTATTCAAAATTATATTTTCGAATAAAATTGAATAAAAGTGACATTTTTAGAAAGATCGTTCAAAAAAACTTTGTTTGAGAGATGAGTTACATTCAAAAATGTATAGATTCTGAAATAACTTCAGTGATAATAGGTTAACAGCTGAATATCTCAACCCATTAAAGTAAATAAACAAAATATGCATTAATCGTGAGTCATAGAAATCTTAACCATGGAGTTAATCAATCGCAAAGCAAGATCTTCATGGTGAATTTACAGAGCTGTCTGGAGTCGTAAAAAAACAAAAAAAAAACAAAATAGCATCTGTAAACACGGCATGCATAATAATAAGAAAAAAAATCGGTGACGGCTCGGCCTACAGGCACAGGTAGATTTCGAAGATGCAGACCGTGGGGCGCCTGTTTGTCGAGAATTGCGGAAGAAATGACCTTTTTACGATGATGCGGCAGTTGGAACCGCCTACTTCGAAACCTAACTTGTTTGCAGGCGGAATCGGCAGGGATTTTTTTGTTTTTAATTTTTTTTTTTGCTATAACGGTTGGTCCTATAAAAAACTTGTAAATATAAAAGTTTTAAATAATATTAAGAGGATTAATAATAAATTTAAGCGGATTTGAAATCTTGAGAATTGGCGAAGTTATGATTTTTTTTCTTCTAAACCCCCCCCCCCCCCCTTAAGGCAATTTTTAATTATATCAAAAATCTGTCATACATAAATTTTCGGCCCTTCTCCTAGAAGTAATAATAACTTCAAACGGATTCGATACGTATCATAAGTAAGAAATTATGGGTTTTTTTCTGTTTTCACAAAAAGCCCCCCCCCCATCCACCTCCCCCCTTGGTTCGATTTTGTCCATTAACGAACTTGACCGAGATTTTATGCCCCTTGATTTTATGTATCAGTTTCGAACAGATGCGGGAGTTGGAACCGCCTACTTCGAAAAATAACTTGTTTGCAGGCGGAGCCGGCAGGGATTTTTTTTGTTTTTAATTTTTTTTGCTATAACGGTTGGTCCTATAAAAAACTTGTCAATATAAAAGTTTTAGATAATATTAAGAGGATTAATAATAAATTTACGCGAATTTTATATCTTGTGAATTGACGAAGCTATGATTTTTTTTCTCCCCCCTTGGGGCCATTTTTAATTATATCAAAAATCTGTCATACATACATTTTCGACCCTTCTCCTAGAAGTAATAATAACTTTAAACGGATTCGATACGTATCATAATTAAGAAATTATGGGGTTTTTTCTGTTTTCACAAAAAGCCCCCCCCCCCACCCTCCCCCCCCTTGGTTCGATTTTGCCCATTAACGAACTTGACCGAGATTTTATGCCCTTTGATTTTATGTATCAGTTTGTAAAAGATTAATGCAGAATTTTTCCAGTTATCGTGGTCAGAAAAAAGTGACATAGATAGATAGATAGATAGATAGATAGATAGATAGATAGATAAAGTTTTGAACTGGGGGTGGTTTTGGGTTCTGGGAGTCATGATCGGCGTAGATCTGCAAAAATTTTTCAAAATTTCCAACTTAGGTGAGAATGTAATAGGTAGTATTTCTTACGAAATCTACCTAAAAGGGCATCCTCATTTCGTTCATAGCAGACGATATAATGTATTTCACTGAAATAATAACGATGATTTTTGACATTGTAAAACTAGTTATAGCACGAAAGAAACGCACCTCATTTGTCACGTTTAACGTACAATTTCCAACTTGTTTAATCTAGGAAAATATAATATAACCACCTACAAAAATATACAATAACCTCTTCCGAGTGACCCACGATTCCGAAAAGTCTTCATTATTATTAAAAACATCAGAAACCAATTTATTTTCGCGATTTAAAGAAGCATTTATATAAAGAAATTTTCTTTTGTTGCTGCTGATTTTCAGAAACATTTCCGAGTAATTGAAAGTAGTAGCAGTTCTAAACCCAGAATATAGGTTTTTCGGATGCTATAAATTCTCAAGTAAACATTTCTGTGTTTATCAAACATGTTTTACAGACAAATCTGATAAATTAACATTATTAATATTAACATTAATATTAACGTTAACTTTAATATTAGTTTGTTACTTTTGCATGCATAAATTCAATCATGCAGCTGAAAATGCGTAATTGAGAAGTGATAGCTTCCTTAAAACCGATATTCTGGTCTGAGAAAACTGACCTACCTTGAACAAAACTAAACTAATCTAAAATGGTTTCGAAAATCAGTGGCAGCAAAATAAACTTTGTTTTTACAAATGCTTCTTTAAATCTCGAAATATGTTGGTTTCTGAGGCTTTTACAGATAAAGAACGCTTAGCGAATTGTGGGTGACTCGGAAGAGGTTGTTGCATACTTTCATTCGTTGTTATGTTATATTTTCGTAGATTAAGTAACATTTTGTTTATTTTTTGCAGTGTACGATTTGAAATGTGTGTTATTGTGTCTGGCTTGGTTTCAATCTCTATTTTGCACTGCAAAAGTCGGATTATTTTGAATTCAAAAACCTAAGTCAGGACAACTTTGGCGAGCAATCGCTGCTAAGTATTTAACAAGTGGGTAAGTGTGATCGAAGATTGCACAAAGGGTTTCGTTTAATATTCCTTTCAAAACACGTTATCCTTTCTTCAATAAATCCAAATAAATTTCATTTTCAAGGGGAAAAAAAAGCATGTTTTTCATAAAGTAAAAATTTACCGGTCTATTTTTCTCGTTTTGTTTTTCAAAATCTGAATCGCTCAGATAGCGAGCGAAGCCCTCTATTATACTCTGTCATAATAATATCTCTGATATGTGGACTAAATGCGATAAAAAAAAAAAAAAAAAAAAAAAAAAAACTAAACATGTTGTATAGAGACCTTTAAAATGTTAGACGTCAGATTAACTTTCTTTTTAATTCTCTAATGACGTCATATTAAGTTGCTTTCTGTATTTACACATACTCATACTTCTTGTATTATTGAGAAATGTTTGAAAATTTCCGTTTTATTACTAATATGATGTCATAATAATCTTTTTCCAATTGGTGAAACTTTTTATTTCATTTTCATTTTTCACGTGGAAATCTTTCAATAGAATATTAATTATTGTAGAAATAATTTTATTGTGGATTTTTAATTGTTGGCAACTGCTATAACGAAAAATGTTAATTTAATAGGAAAAGGCTGTTAGATTTTTCGTTTTTTATCTCTATATATTAAAATAATACTTTTTTTTTTCAAATTTTATCATTTTTAGTTTCATATTAGGTATTCAGCTATATAAGTACACAAAATTTCATGACTGTAAGTGATATAGTTTCTCAGAACCGGCTCTGTGACAGACAGACAACGAAGCGAGACTAATAGGGTTTCATGAGATGAACGAAACCCTAAAAAAGTAGTTTTAACCCGAAAAGTGAGAACAATTATTTTATAGAGCTCTGATTGGTAGAATGCGAGCTGATATTTGTCGTAAGAGACACAAACTGCTATAATATCCTCACTGATAGTGAATTATTTACGAGAAGTAAACTATCACACGAATGTTTTTGACCGATTTTTTCTTGAAAAATCTATTTATGAGGAAGTATCTGATATTACCTATGACAGGATAATACGTGTGATTGCAGGTTTAGGTATTTTACAATGTCTAACATTTATTTTATGGTATGCAAAACACAAATGCATGAGATTGTAATATAAGTAAAAATAAATATTTGATTTATGTATAGAGAATGAGCATATGAAAAATAATACAATATTACATTTGTGTTAGCAAAATCATTTTTATAAAGAGGTTTAAAATTTTAATAATTGTACCTAAAACGAAATTACAATTATGTAAAATTTTAATAAATTTTTCTTATAAACCAAATAAAACTGCATAAAAAAGTAATATTTATCACATTAAATGGCATATATATACAATAGTGCATAAATCGTAAGTTATTGTGCAATTTGCTTAAAATAATATTTAAAAATACATTTAGCTTTGCAATTTCTATATCTGCAATGGATCTTGAATTCTTAATATTAATGATTGTACAGATTTTTATTTCGTATAGAAGAAGATTGGTTTGTACGTATTTTATATGAATAAGACATTTCTAAATTTATCATAGATAGGTATTTTCAGATTTCATGTAATTATTAAGTCTAAGTGCGAGTAATACTCATTTTGAAAATCTTACTTCTTAAACATTTTTTATTAATAATTAAAATCTAATCATTGTCATTAACTGATAATTAGGATTATATTTCTGTAATAATATAGGAAATAGAAGAAGTAATGCATAAGAGATTAGTTTCATTTAATATAATTCAATGACTTTTTAAATGAAGTAAATTGGAAAAAGTTACACCTCTTTCAAATTAACGGAATTAGGATTATATTTCTGTAATAATATAAAAAATAGAAGAAGTAATGCATAAGAGATTAGTTTCATTTAATATATTTCAATGACTTTTTAAATGATGTAAATGGGGAAAAGTTACACCTCTTTCAAATTAACTAAATTAGGATTATATTTCTGTAATAATATATAAAAAAAGTAATACATAACAGATAAGTTTCATTTAGTATATTTCAATGACTTTTTAAATGAATTAAATGAGAATGAGTTACACCAATTTCAAATTAACGGGATTAGTTTATATTTTTGTATATCTGGAATATCAATCAATACAAATTTAAATTTGAATATTTGATTCACTATTAATATTAAACATACTTAAAATATTCTTCCAAATTTGAAGGTCTTTCTAAACAGTATAATACAATTTAGAATTTTTTTTAAATTTTCGATTTGTTTTTAATATTACAAATTGATTCTATAGGAAAATATATGTAAATTGAATGTTTTAATTACTTTTTTAAAATTTCCTATTTACTTCGTGTTTTTTACTTACCCATCATACGTAGTATAGAGTACATCTTGTAATCGTTTTGAAAATCGAAAATTTTTTTTTGACGGATTTACACGTTTCAGACACTAGAGATTCCGAAAAACATATTTTTAGAAAAAAAAAAATCCCGTCCATCTGTCTGTGTGTGTGTGTGTCTGTAAACACTCTATCTTCCGAACAAATTGAGATACAGCCTTGAAATTTGGTATGTACTTAGTATGTAACAATGGAAAAAAGCTTATTGAATTTCAGTAACCTCGATTATATGGAACCATCTTTTTCGGACTCTCAAAATATTCGTTCTGATAAAAGGTATATAAAAATTTTTGAAACTGTTTATTTTAAGGAGTGAATATAAAAGACTATAAAAAACCATAAATTTTGCATAAAGAATGAAGTCCATAGGATAAATAGTTGTCAAGATATTTGTAATCCTATTTTACACACTCTTCGATTTTTCATGATCCTGTATTTCATTCAAATTTCAATTCAAAGATATGTTTTAATTAGAAATGAGACACTTCATCCGACGCAGTAAACCGTTAGTTAATAGGATTATCAATTTTAGGGTTATAAGGATGTTTCTTTTACGAAATTCAGTAATAGATCATTTAGAGTTTATGACGTCATCAAGCCACGATTTTATTCGAATTGCAATGCATTTTATATATAGTTTACACATGTTTTATTTTCACATTTTACCTTATGCATATCTATGATATAGAATCATTTATACATATCTTTATTCTAAATTATTATCTTCCTAACTTAATTTTTAATATATTAATTAATATTCTCTTCGCTAAAATATATCTTATTCTAAAACCTCAAATGTTACTTCCTTTTCTCATATGAAAGACTATCTTTACTAAATGCAGCATGTACGTTATAAATCTATTTTAATTCCAATGCGGTTATAACAGATGTAATGTTATGTGTTCTGGACATTCATTGACAGCTGCTTGGGCACCCAACCTTTTTCTGTTCATAAACAAATTGTGCAAGTAATGTAATTTCTCAGATACAAAGTAACGCTTTCCTTTGACTAAAATTCCTTTCCCACCGGGTTGCCCGCATGTGCCTCTAAAATTCACAAAAGTTACGGTTTCGCCAAATGTGGTAGCCTTTTCATTACATCCTCCCAAAACAATTATATTAATTATCCTTAACGTACATAAATTCTTTTGCGCGTCTGCGGTTTCTTGGCTCAATGTATTATCGAATCGTGGCGAGACAATCTACTGCCCAAACGGCAGATCACTCCTAGCTCTTGCTCTGTCAACAACTGTTTTCTAAGCCTCTAATATCCGAGACCACCCCGTTCTTACATCTTATGCTTGCTATATATCAATAAATAACTTCAGCTGATATGTTTTCGTCTTCATTGGATATTCCCGTTTTCGCCTTCCTATGGATTCGAACTATGGGGTATTTGTTACAACGCAAAATTTTACGTACGAACGGCCCAAAAACTAATTCATGCGTTATGCATTCAAATATTTCAGCCCAACAATAATCATCATCATACATATCCATGATGGGTAAGTATTACGGTGGTCCCCAACGACTAGTTTCCAACTAGCATCGTAACAAGGTTTACTGAAACAAATATGATATGCATACATCAGCTGCTGCTGGAGGCCCTAACTCCATTGACGAGTTCTGAAATACATTTTGATGCAAAAAGACTGAATACGTCTATATCTATGCAAATAAGAAACGATTTAAGAGAAATTCAATACCTCTTTCTCAAAGGAAAAGAAAAGCCCGAAAGCGTCTAAATTTGATATAAGTATTGGATTGAAAGAAACCATTTTATATTTTCCCCCGATTGTGCGATACGCAAATTTAAAGCTAAGTCTTATCGTTTGCATTATTGTCTGCTCACGAAGCATTTTGAAGTATCTCAAATTCATTTGATTCTATTCTGCACGTAAATACACAAGTGTGTTTCATGGGTTTGTTTTGCAATAAATATTCGATTTATTTAGTAAAGATCGAATATGTCTATTAGAATTGAATATTCTATTTGTTTTTTAACGGCCTCCCCGATGTAAAATGTTTTTGTAAACATTTTAGAAGATAACATGCTGCCTTATACTGTTAAAAAGATCCCTCGTGGATGGATGCTTCAGCAGGATAATGATCCAAAGGCACACCTTCAAAATGGTGACAAATTGGTTTACAGCTGAGAAAAATAAAGTTTTGGATTGGCCGAGTCAGTCACCTGACCTCAATCCAATTGCACATCTTTGGGGATACAATGGAAGAAAAGATGGTACACAGAGGCATTCTTCAAAAGGCAGAACTCTTTCAGGATCTTCAATCAAAATGGGCGAAAATACCTAGGTCCACTTGAGAAAGCCTTGTTAATTCCGTGCTCAGACGATGTGCTGCAGTCCTCAAAGCAAAAGGATATGGTACTAAATATTAAATATTGCTGTATTTCGTTGCATTAACCCCTTAAGCACCACGACGTACCTGCATAAGTCATGAAGTCTTCTATATGAAATACCAGGACGTATGTACGTACGTCTTCAGCTTAAGTCCCACTGCAATGTCCTGAGCATCTGGATATTTACGTCGCTAATTGCTATTGTGCTAATTGCTATTGCTATTGCTTTGTACGGGCTTTATAGCAATGATTGTTTTCGCACCCAACAGATGGCATTAGGTGTAAAATAATCTTCTGCGATGAAGATTGAATTTTCAAACCTTATTTTTGATTGTATAATATAAATAAACCTTTATTTCACTTCCTTACATTACATGTAACTAAATAATTCATGTGTCATTAAAAAATAATGACACAAACTTACTTTTGACGAAATTTAATATATCTGGTATTCAGCATAGTATCACTAAATTGAATATGGTGCTTAAGGGGTTAAGACGCTTGGTTTCAATAAAAGTTTAGAAAAACTGAATCGTCTCAAAACTTTTGCGAATTTCCGAATTATTTTTAATTTATGCATATGTTTCAATTGTTCTAATGTTGCATTTTGTTGAGCTTTAAAAGGGGTACAAATTACTAATTTACATCATTAAGAAATTTTGCTCATAGAAAAAATTAAGACAAAAAAACATATCGTCTCAAAAATTTTACGAGATATTGTATATTTCAATTGGCTGGTGGATAATGGATGGGAAATAAACTTTTGGTGGAAAATTATGAACTACAACGTTAGCCAGACTACATAGGATAGAGCCTTTGCAGATTGATTTGAAGAATAGTAAAATAGTTTTTCTTAAGAAGCATTTAACTATGTATAGCAACCTATGTGATTCTGATTATTAGAGTGTTTTAAATTGTGTTCTTTCTGTGTTCGAATATGTACAGGGTATTTTTTTTTAAACTGACGCTATTCAGAGCCGCCGGTAGCTCATTCTAATGACTGGATTGATACAAAATTTTATAAATGGACTAAGAAAACCATGGGAAAAAAGATTCCAACAACAACAACAAAAAAATAGTTCCAATCACCACCGATAGGGGTAAATGTGGCGCTGTGGTAATTTATGCAACTGAGAATTAGCATAAAATACGGGAAATAAATAAAAATGCAAATTTTTGCTTACGCAAGCGACAGTAGTGCCAATAGTTTAAGCTATAAATGCATGCGAAAAACTCCGAGAAACAATTTCAGCTCAGGTTGAAAATGAATCTCACGTTACCGCAGCGCGCGTTGCTTGTGAAGTTCTATTACTGTAACCAGTGCAATGCACCTGCCGCTCTTCGTTTATTTAGAACACGCCATAAACTGCGCAAAGGACCTTTATACGTTAATGCATTGAAAGCAATGATTCTGAAATTCGAAGAAACAGGTTCACTAGCAGTTCGGCCAGGCAGAGGACGTAAACCGGTGTCAGAAAAAGTGATAATGGATGTTGCAACTGCGATCAATGATAGGTCACAGAGTACCTCTGCTGTTTGTAGTAGCAGCGCACGGGGTGTTGCGCGAGAACTGGATTTAAATGTTTCGACAGTATGGAAAGTCTTGCGGCGAATTCTCCACACTATCCATACAAGATCAGCTGCTTGCAACAACTTCAACCCAATTATTACGATAAACGACTGACATTTGCTCTGAAATTTCTTGCAAGAATGGAAGTCGATGATGCTTTTCCGTGGAGAATTTTAAGGGGAGATGAGGCCCATTTTCATCTGAATGGGTCTGTTAATACTCATAACTGTAGAATTTGGGCCACTGAACAACGTCATACCGTTTTAGAAACTCCGTTACAGTCACCAAAGCTCACTGTTTGGTGTGGCTTTACAGCTGAATTCATCCTTGGACCATTCTTTTTTGAGAACATTACTGCGACAGGACCAGTGACGTATACCGTTAACGCAGAAATATATCATAATATGCTGACTAGTTTTGCCATTTCACAATTTCAACAGAGACAATGTCTGGATCAGATAATTTTTATGCAGGATGGTGCACCACCACATATTGGTTTAAAAGTACAGCAGCTGTTGCGCCATCACTTCACTGACCAAAGAGTTATCAGTCGTTGTTTTCAATATGTCTGGCCGACCCGGTCTCCGGATTTAACTGCATGCGATTTTTGGCCGTCGAAAATGTTGTACAAAGAATGCAAGGTGTGGTGCAAGAGAACGGTGGTCACATTGAATGTGGTCGAATTCCTCGTCGGGAAAGTGTATATGATGACTAAAACATGGCATTTTATCCAAATTATTAATTTTGTCTGTTTCTGATGTTTGCTTTCAATGTACAGCGCCAAATTTTCCCCTATCGGCGGTGATTGGAACTAATTTTTTTTTGTTGGAATCTTTTTTTTCCGTGGTTTTCTTAGTCCATTTATAAAATTTTGTGTCGATCCAGTTCTAGAATGAGCTACCGGCGGCATTGAATAGCGCCAGTTAAAAAAAAAACACCCTGTATTTTAAAATAAACCCATGAAATACTGTCGTGTATTTATATGCAGCGTAAAATAAATTTGAAAATAAAATATTTGTTAAATTCGTGTTTTATTTATTTATTTGTGAAGTTTTAATGTCCTTTGGCAATTTAGTTATGGAAAATTACACGGAAACAAACAATTGCTGAATTATTTTCATTGTTTTAAGTTGGGTTTAATCTTTCGTAATTGAGCTGCGTGTAGATTTAAATAAACTAATGCTTGAAAATACATAAAAAATCAGTAAAAATGTATTTCAGTTTTTATTAAAAATTCATATTTAAAAAAACATAAAAAATCTGTAAATTGAGTTACAGTTTTCAAACAAATTCTACTTGAAAATACACTTTTATTCGATGGCGTAACAAATGAAATTGTAAGATGTTTAAAAGTTAAAAAAAATAATAATAGTGAAAACGAAATTTATTTATTAAGGCGTTGCCACTTCCAGTAAAACATCAGCGTTACTTGTGGATGCATTTTGCTTGATGCTATAGATCAAAATTTTCACTTCTGTTTTAGTCTTTCTAAACTGCAAAACACAATTTAGAAATTTGTTGCTATTCGAAATAATTTTTAAAGAAAATTTGCATGGTATAATAATATTGTATGAGAAAAATTGTGTAAATTCCCTTGGAAATATTGCTTTAAAGTTTTATTTCCTCATTTAAAATTTTCTGCAACACAGTAAATTGTTTCTTGTACCAGCAACGTAACACGGTTATTAATAAGCGAATATTACCTACAGAAACACTAGCAGCTTCTGAACGACTCAACTCCACAAATACCATCTGATATACATTTTGGCAAAAAATAATGAATATATATTATATATGTACATATATAAATAAGGAACAATTTTAGAGAAAATCAATAGGTTTTCCTCAATGGAAAAGGTAAACCTCGAAAGCGTCTAGATGTGATATCAAGAATCGCATTGAAAGAAAAATAAATTGTTTTCCGCGATTGTGCTATACACGAATTTAAAACTGAATCTTTTAGTTTATATTATTCTATTCATGCAGCATTTTTATAGTGTCTTCAATTTATTTTACTATTAGTAGCACGCAAATATACAAAAGTATTCTAAGGGTTTATTTTCCAATAAATTTTCGATTGACTTCACAGAGAATGGAAATGTGTAAGAAAATACAATATTGTATTTGCGTTTGAACAGCGGCTAGGAAATGAGGTTTAGAAGATGCTTATGCGTAATACACGTATCGGAATGTAGAAATAAATAAAATAAATGTAAATAATACACTCTAAAAAATGTCAAATCTTTCTTAATCTACGAAAATATAATATAACCAAGAACGAAAATATACAATAACCTCTTCCGAGTTCACCATAATTGCGAAAAGCGTTCTTTGTGTTTAGAAACTTCAAAAACCAATGTATTTTCGAGATTGTACGAATCATTTATAAAAACAAAGTCTTTAACTACCATTGATTTAGGGAAACGTTTCCGAGTGGTATTCTTTAGTGTATTAATCAGTTCAAAAGGTGATTTACGCAGTTGTAGAGCATCATCAATTTAGTACAAAAAGACACCTTGTGGACATTTATGCGAAGAATAGAATGGTTAAAACGTGCAGTTGTTTTTTCGTGGTTTCCTACACTGTGACGTGACAAAAAGATCTTAGAAAAAAAACAAATAGTTATAACAATATACCTTTATTTGAGATGTTCAAACTTCTCACGTCAGCTGCAATGCACATTTGGATCCTTGTTTGAATTTCACGTTGTACACGTTGCAGCATAGCGAATGACACGTTGGCACAAGCGTTCGTAATGTGTCATTTAAGGTGCTGCAATGTTTGTGGAGGGGTCGCATACACCTGCTGTTTTAGGTATCACCGCAGGAAAAAGTCCAGTGGAGTCTGATCAGGCGAACGTGGAGGCCAATCATCGAAACCACCATACCCAATTATTTGGTTCCCCAATTCCTTGACGATGTACTGCTTCACTGGAGATGCCTTGTGAGCAGGCGCGCGTCATGTTGAAACCATAGATTTCGAATATTAAGCAACGGCAGGTTCTTCACAAAATCGAGTATTACATTCTGTAGCAATTGTAAATATCATGAGCCCGTTAACATGACATCGTAAAATATTGAGCCGATCAGCTTGTTATTGTAAATTGTACACCAAATGTTAATAGCAAATCGAATTTGATGTCGAACGTCTGTAAAACATCTCCGATTTTCCTGCGCCCAGTAATGGGTGCTCTGCCTATTGTACACACCACTTCATGAAAAGCATTCCTCCTCCGTCAACACTATGGAAAACATGGAATTGTATCTGGTTTATGACGAAATTGCACTCGTCGCTCGGCATCCCCGTCCAGTAAAACCTGTTGAGGTGTTGGTTGGTATGGATGAGTTCCTAATTCGCTTAGGATTTTCCAAGTCTAACTTTTTGAGAGGCTACAGTGTTCACTGATGTCTCTTGTGCTGCATTTCGGATATGTGAGGGCGTATGCTAATAGCTCATCCGGTTGAACTTGGATGGTCCTACCTTAGCTGATCTGCCAGATCGAGCTCGAGTAGTCACGCAGACTGTCTCCATTAAACGTTTTACAACATTTGGGATGCTTTGATGGGAAGGATACGGTCCTGCAGGGAAACTTCACTGGTACAACCTTCCTATTGATCGTGCCTTGTGTTCACAAAGTAAAACCATCTCATAATACTCAGCTTTGTAAAATTGTTCCTTGACCATGAGCATCAACATACAACTCCAAGAAGATGTCTTTTTTATAGCTGTCTCAGGTAAGGCGTGACGTTTCTAACATATTTACATACTGCAAAAATTTCGAACACCAAGTGCAAGTTGCGTTGAGTTGATAGGACACTATTGTACACGATCGACATATTGTCTACTCTGTTTATAAAGACAATCAGTAGAAGGATGCAACGCTCCGGGTTTGAACCGCAGTCCTTTTGATTGGGAATCACAAGCGATACCACTGTGCCACATTGCGATGTCGTGTTTTGTCCGAAAGATAATCATTTCTCCTTCCGTTCAAATTTCGTGATGTTACAGTGTAGGAAATCACGAAAAAACAAATGCGCGTTTTAACTGTTCTATTCTTCGCATTAATGTCCACAAGGTGTCTTTTCGTACTAAATCGATGATGCTCTACAACTTTGTAAATCCTTTTTTCCTATCTCTCCCGTTTTCGAGATAGGAATGCTAACTCCGCAGTTTTCCACAAGGTGGCACAGTAAACGATTTCATTCAGTAGCGCATGGCTACTTTACTATACCTAGACACCACTTTTATGAATATAGCAGCAGCCGTTCCGAAGTTAAGAGGGTGGCAAGGGACTTTAGTGGGTATACTGTATGTTTATGATCAATATTTAAGGAATAAAAACTGAGGTCAATGCTTCTGGCACACCCTGCATACGATATACGAACTACCAAACGCTTCAACTCCATTAATAAATCTGAAATACATTTTTTCTCAAACAGAATGAATATTTTACGTATCTATGCAAATAAATACCGATTTGAGAGAAATTCAATAACACTTTCTCAATGGAAAAGAAAAGCCCGAAAGCATCTAAATGTGATATCAAGTATTGGATTGAAAGAAATCATTTATTTATTTATTTTTTACTCCCCGATTGTGCTATACGCAAATTTAAAGCCAAATCTTCTAGTTTTGCATTATTCTGTTCACGAAGCGTTTTCGCAGAGGTATCCATTTTATTTCATGATATACTGAACGCAAATACACGAGAGTATTCTATGGGTTTATTTTACCATAATTTGATTTATTTCATAGGAGCTACTATGTGTGAAATATCAAAATATTCTATTTATGCTTGCACTGTGATTTTTTGAAATGAGATTTTGAAGATACACTATTTATTATAAATTGAATCCAATGTTATAAAATGAGAAATGTGTAATGTTGGGAAAGTTATATGAAGTTATTACATCATATAAACTGAGCACAAGAATAATAAAAAAAATAACTGTCATGTCGTTAAAAATAACAATACAATTAAAATTTTATGAAAATTATATTTTTCATTTAAAGAAATTATATAAAGTGCCTATAACTTTTTAATTTTGTATTAAAGAGGATTTTTTTTATTATTGTTTTGATGTAATAGAAAAGCATTAAAAAAGTTAGAAAAAAGTAATGAAAAATTAAAGTTAAATTCAAAATCCATTAAAATTTAAATTAATTTAAATTAATAAACAAATAGTTAAAAATTAATTTAAAATAAGTTTTAAAATGTAAATATATTTTAAATTTTACAATCAATTTAAATTTTGATTAATATAATTCAAATATATTTTTAATAAATTTTATTTAATTAATTTAGAATAAATTATTTAATTTTTTTAATTCCTTACATTTTTTCCTACTTTACTTTTATTTATTTCATAAATACTAATTATTATTTATAATTAGTTATTACAAATAATAACTAATTTAATTTAGTTATTATTTTAAAAATAATAATTAAATTATATTTCACAAATATTGAGTATGTACAAAATACTATTATAACAGTCTATCTGCTCTCTGAAATGAGGTTTAAAAGAGGCAATGCTTGCAATAAACGTATTGGAATGTAGAAATAAATGGAAAACATTGTAAATAATACGAAAATATTAATATTGTAAAATATTAACGCCATATAAATCAAATGTAAAAAACAAATTACTATCGTTATAAATTATAATAAGTTTGTGAAAATTATATATTTTCACTGTATTAATTATATAAAGATTGTATAACCGTTTCATATTGTGTGTTGAATAGTATTTTATGTTAGTGTTTTGAAGTAATAGAAATGATTTTAAAAAGTTATGAAAGAAGAATATAGTTAAACTGCATACAGTATTATTCCCTCTAAGTATCATTATCGCAAATTTTGAAAGTTTAATTACAAAACATTATTTAAATTAAAGATTAAAATAGTCATTAATATAGTCATAAATTTTGTTCTTTATTATCATTTTATCTCGTTCAACAAGGTGAGCCAAAAATACTTGGCACAGTTTAAAATTCAATAACAAATCAATTAATTGGCATACAATTCTGGGGTTTGGACGAAAATGCTTTTCATGATCGAACGTTTTGTCTGTAAAAGAAAGTTTCCCGTAAAAGAAAGTTTTGATCTGTGTGTTTGTTTGTTTGCCTGCGATGGCTATCAAAATCTAGCCCACCTGGACGTCTGAAAATTTAGGTGTGGAGAGTCCAAGGCCTGGCCTGGTGCACCCGAGTCTCAGAAATTTTAATACTTTGAAAATTAACAAAAATATTAATTAAAACTGATTGATAACTCATCTCTTTATTTGCTATCCGACTTTCAGAACTCGCGCAAGCCAAGAACCCAATTTACCGCAGTGCACGAGAATGAAGAACCATTCTCATGAAGAATGCGTTTATTTGGCAATCCTGTTTTAGATTCTATCGACTAAACCGTTTGGTTTATTTAAAAACGAAAAGCATATTCTGAAGGATCACAATCTTACGTCTCCAATGCCGTAATAAATTAAAAAATGAAAATAAAATTATGTTAACCCTTTGAAAAACATTTTTGAAAAAGGGTCGTTTTCCTGGGCTTACGTATTCTCCTTTACGCCAACGCCCCTCAATAGCACAATTAGGTATAGCTTTCATTACAAAAAGCTACCTATTGCAGCCGTTCGGAAGAGAGCAATTCGAAAAAATTTTGGTATATTTTCACCGATCATGACCCCTAGACCCCCAAACCACCCTCCGTTCAAATGTTGATATATATATATATATATATAATATATATATATATCTGACATATGTCATGCTGTAACTCTCTTATTTATGAACCGATTTGGATGTGACTGAGTATGTGTATAGGACATAGTAAGGTCTCGACTATGTTCTTTGGTAAGCTTCATCCGCCATCTTGTTTCAAAATGGCGGCCAATTAAATTTTTTTTAACTTTTTAAATATTCAAAAATGGGTACCAAAAATTTTTAAACTGAAATTTTTCTTTCTGTTGAGTGTTAGAAAGTCATTAGGGATTCTGGAACATTGTTTTGGCTATATCGTAAAAAATGGCTGAGATATGGCAGTTTGAAATTCTAGGGTGGCTGAGATTTTGAAATAATTTGATATTTGTTATGTTTTAACTCTCGTATTTATGAACCGATATGAATGTGACTGATCATATGTACAGAACATACCAAGGTCTCAACATTTGACATGCCTGTTATTTTTTAGACGTAAATGCTCGCACAGAACAATTTTTACAAAATTCGAATTTAACAAAGGTGCAGAAGCAAAAAACTTTCTAAAATTGCGATTTTAGTGATGCTGCTGGTCTAGAAAGTTGAAATTTGACTTGGTGGCTATTTTTAAGATATCAGTGCTCGCTATGAACGTTTTTTTTAAAACAAAAATCGAAATTTAAAAGAGTGAAATCAGCTGGAAAAGTACTAAAAACCTCCTAAACTATGACTTATCTGAAATTGTTAAGGATAGAAACTTGAAATTTTACATAGCTGTTACGTTAGAGTCTAAAATTCCTCCACCGAACAATTTTTAAAAGTTTAGAAATTTTAATGTGTGCAGGAACAAAAAAGTTTTAAAATTGCCATTTCTGAGATGTAGTTATTACAGAAATTTCCTTAACTAAAAGATTGGAATTTGGCATGATGCTTACTTTTAAGATGTAAATACTCGCTTAGAACTGTTTCAAAAATTTCCTAAATTTCAAATGAAAAATGCAACGAAAAGGAAACCTTCAAAATACTTTCTAAATTACTATTAATTTGGAATTAATTTTAGCTCTTCTCATTCATTTATGACTTATGTTCGCCTAATGCAGTATAAGAATGAAGTTTACTCAAAATGTGGCCTAATTAGTAATTTTTGAATTATCTGTGGCAGTAAAATTTTCTCTAATGAAAATAGGCCCACGAATACCACTTGGCATTTTTCAACAATTACGTGAGCGCCGCGGAAAAATAACTGTTTTAGTTTCGTTTTTTTTTTTTGTCAAAACTGAAGAAATTTGTCACTATTCGAAATAATTTTAAAACAATATTTTATGGTATTATATTATATTCTAAGAAAAAAATTATGTGAATTTCCTTGCGAATAGTGTATTAAAGTTTTAAATATTCATTAAACATTTTCTGCCACTCTTCAAATACCAAAAAATCTGCCACTCTGTAAATAGGAAACGATGGGGAAAAGAGATTGTCCTCATTATCCGGAGATCCGTTTTAAATGGAGACGCATTAACGAGAGTCAACTGTATAAACATTTCTTTATAAATTTCTTACTTTTTTTCATCAGCATGGTAACACGGTTATTGAAGTGAATATAACACACTGTGAAAGAAATAAAAAAAAGAAGAAAAAAGAAAAGAAAAAACTGTTAATTTTGCGGTATAAGGCTGGCAGCTGGGGTGGCAGTTTATAACCGTAAAATTAAGAGTAATACACCGTAAATAAGAAGAGACACGCTACTGCGCAGTCGTGAGACTAGACCGAAAACAGTTTTCTCTGTATTTAATGAAACACACTGTAAAGAAAAAAAAAACGTTGATTTTTACTTTATAACACTAGCAGTTGGGGTGACAGTTTATAACCGTAAAATTAACAGTGATAAACCGTAAATAAGATGAGACACGCCACTGCGCAGTCGCGGGACTAGATGGAAAACAATTTTTCTCTGTTTTTAATGGACCAGTATTGAACTGTAGGTAAAACCAGTATGTATTGTAAAATCAACAATTTTTTTTTTTTTCAGTGCCATATTAAACTGTAGGTAAGAACAGTATGTTATTGAAAAATCAACAATTGTTTTTTCGAGTGTATACGTAAACACCAGAAGATATCTAGTAATAAGACCTGAAATACATTTTGGCGCAAACAAGATGAATATTTCATACATCTATGCAAAGAAATGCCGATTTCAGAGAAATTCAATAGCTCTTTCTCAACTGAAAAGAAAAATCCGAAAGCGTCTAAATGTGATATCTAGTATTGAACTGAAAAAAAAAATTCTCCCTGATTTTGCTATACACAAATTTAAAGATAAATATTATCGTTTTGCATTATTCTGTTCATGAAGCATTTTCACATAGTCTCCAATTTATTTCATGATATATATACTGCACGTAAATGCACGAGAGTATCTCATGGAGTTATTTTGCAATAAATATTAGATTTGTTCCATAAAGATTGAAAGCATACTGCAAAAAAGGCAATATATAGTTTCTTAAAGTACGAAAATATACTGTAACCAGGAACGAAAATATGTAATAAAGTCTTAAAAGTTATCCCATGATTCCGAAAAGCATTCTTTATCCTTAGAAAGCTCAAAACCCAATATATTTTCGAGATTTAAAAAAACATTTATAAACATAAAGTTTCTTTTGCTTCCACTGATTTTCAGAAAAGTCTCTGAATAGATATTATAGTGTCTTAATCAGTTTTCTCAAATCGGAATATCGGTTTTTTTGGATGCTATACATTCTCAAGTAAACATTTTAAACGTGTTTGAGTTTATACAGGTAAGAGTAACAAAATACTATGAATTTCGGTACTTTTTCATTATCCCGTCGACCACTTTCCATAAAAAACTCCGTCTCCAAACTGTAGGATTTAACGCCAAAAATGCATTCTCTTGACACCACATTCACTTGACGTCAGACGCATTACACTTGTTTGATATATCATCGAGTGATTTTTAATTCGGCGTTCATCTGTATTTTTAATTATGTTTTACAGATTTATTCAGTATTTCGTTAATTAAAATAACAATTATGGCATTAAACAGCGACGTTATGATATTAAAGAGAAAAAGCATTGAAAAAAATGTTGCGATGCATGGTTACGTACGAAAAATATATTATTTTCAACTGTCGTCACAAGCATTTTTTTTTTTTTTATACCGCTAACCAGGCCCCTACCTGCCCGGCATGAATGCCTAGCTTAACGGGTTAGTACCTGGGTGCGGGGCGGAAATCGCCTGATCACAGCATGGCTGTGATCCACCTGACTATTGATTTGTTCACATCGCTGCTGTGCTTGCTCTCTTGTGATTTGCTACCGTTATCTTTGTTTGCCGGTTCAAGGTTTCTGTTTAACTTTGTTGAATTGACAGATTTAATAGGTCTCGTAATTTAGAACCTTGATCAGGTGACGAGACCCTCACCTGACTAGGCACCCCCAGAGGTATTATTCACAGGTAACTTGGAGAAGCATTTATCCACCAGCTGAGAGGGATAGTTAAGAAAAATGATGTAAATAATTAAATATCCAAGATTTTCTTTTTCTGTTTTCATTAATATATTGTAATTTTTTTTGCTTAAAGTTACTGATAGTTGACGCTTTTTTCATACAAGCTTCTCCGATTTTTTTTTGATTTTTTTTTTGATTTTTTTTTTAAGATTCTAATGGCGACATTCTTCCATTTGTTTGTTGACTTTGTCGTTATATTTTGGCGATAGGTTTTTTTTTTAAAAGGAAAAGCGGTCGATGGGATAATGGAGAAGTACCTGAATTTCAATACTGATGTCAATGTTGTTAATTTATCATGTATGTAAATCAGTAAAACATATTTGTTGAACATGAAAATATTTACTTTAAAACATAGATAGCATCCTACAAACCTATAATTACGGGTTGAGAAAATTGATTAATGCACTATAAAAACTACTCGGAATCGTTTCCGAAAACCAGTGGCAGGAAAACCAACATTGTTTTTATAAATGCTTCTTTAAAACTTGGAAATATATTAATTTCTGAGGTTTTAATTGATAAAGGTACGCTTTTCGGAATCGTGCGTATTATATTTTCGTAAATTAATAAAAATCAGTGTGTTTTTCAATCTTGTTTTCTTTAAATCTTGGAAATATATTGATTTCTGAGGTTTCTAAAGATAAAGAACGTTTTTTTTTTTAATCGTGTGTAACTCGAACTTATTGTACATTATTGTTCGTGGTTATGTTATATTTTCATAGATGAAGAAACGTTTGTCCTTTCTACTTATCCATCATATGTAGTATAGGGTAAGTCTTGTAATCGTTTTACAAATCGAAAAAATTTTTTTGACGGATTTACACGTTCCAGACACTGACGATTCCGAAAAACATATTTTTAGAAAAAAAATTTGCCGTCCGTCTGCTTGTCTGTCTGAGTGTCTTTAAACACTCTATCTCCAAAACAAATTGAGATAGAGACTTGAAATTTGGTATGTACTTAGTATGTAATAATGGGAAGAAGCTTATTCAATTTCAGTAACCTCGATTATACGGAACTATTTTTTTCGGGCTCTCGAAATATTCGTTCTGATAAAAGGTATATAAAAATTTTCGAAAATGTTTATTTTAAGGAGTGAATATAAAAGACAATAAAAACATAAATTTTGCACTAAGAATGAAGTCGATCGGATAATGAGTTGCAGAGATATTTGTAATCCTATTTTCCATACTCTTCAATTTTTCATGACCCTGTATTTCATGCAAATTTCAATTCAGAGATATATTTTAATTGGAAATGAGACGCTTCATCCGACGCAGTAAACCGTTAGTTAATATGATTATCAATTTTGGAGTTATAAGGATGTTTCTTTTACGCAATTCAGTAATAGAGCATTTAAAGTTTACGACGTCATCAAGCGAGGATTTTATTCGAATTGCAATGCATTTTGTAAGCAGTTTACACATGTTTTATTTTCATATTTTATATTATGCATATCCATGATGGGTAAGTATTACGGGGGCCCCCAACGACTAGTTAACAGTGAATGTGCTAAAGATTACAATATTCTCTTTGTATTTCAACAGCCTCGCTGAAATAAGGTTTTGAAGAGGCGAAATTTGCATTAAACAGAGCCAGACAAAACCTACATGGCACAAATCTAGTTAGACCCCTGATTCCTGCCACGAAGCTTTTTAAACATCATTTGTACTTTTTTAAAGAAAAAAAATAGCTGGAGTACAATGGTCATCTGTGTCGTTTGTACTTGCGATATTTAGGTACTGGCAACAAACTGGTATCGGAATGTAGAAATAAATTAAAAACAATGCTAATAAAAGGTAGTCTTGTAAATATTTGCGTCACAGAAATCAAATGTAATCTTAAAATAAAATTACCATCGTTTTGAACTATCATATATATTATTTCTGTTGTCAACATCCCTTTTTTTTTGCATTTACAAAACGCGCAACAATGAAGGAGATATCATTCGAAAAGGTTTTTGAACCGGCTTCTGACACAGAACACGCACATTTTGTTAAAACATGCTTTTCGATTAAACATTGCAGTTAATTAAATATTAGATCTGGATTGTTTTCATAAGTGAAATGCAAGGTTTTTCTCCAATCAGTTTTGCTACAAAAATAAAATGCCGAACTATATCGTGCTCAACAATGATTATAAAAAAATAAATAGTACAAAAGAGATAAAGTGGGACGTCTATGCACGGGCTTAAGTTATATTTATATGATTAAACTGCAAAATTCAAATTCAAATGTTTAGAAGAAAAAAAAACATCCATCGATTAAAGCGGTGGCATTTCACATTCGTCATCTTCTAACAAAGTTAAAATACGATTGTTATTTTCTTCTTTCTCGTGCTTGCCTTTTACTATCTTATATCACTGTTTACTGTAACTTTGATGGGATAAATGAGATACTATTCTGGCTTAGTTAATGTTGTTTGCAGATATTTTTGTCCTTAATGTTTATTTAGAAGTTTAAACCTGCATCTAAAAGATATTAGATATTGCTAAAATATACTAGGCTGCAGTGCAAAATCATCACATAGATCCACTGGTGATAGATTTGAAAAAAATTTGAATAGTGTACTTTTTCGATACATAAAGTCTCTACAACATTTTCATTTTGTATAGAAGAACATTTTTTTGTTAGTATTTTGATGTAATAATAGTGCTTTTCAACAATTGTTTTAAAAAAATGTGGTTGTAGTTCCTGCAGCATTATTATCTCATTATTATAACCAATGTTGAAATTTTTTTTTCTCAAACATTCTTTTCATTTAGGATTTTTAAAAAATTATCATTAAGGTTTTTCGTTATTATCTTTACTAATGACTGTTTTTCTTTGTTACCTTTAATGACGAGTCTGAGGTCCGCTTTAAAATAGCAGCAAATAAGAATTCAAATTTTTAACACATTAATGTTAAATAATAATAAAACAAATTAATTATTTTATTTTATTTTGTTTTTCTATACTGTGTAAAACAATTTGAAAATTTGCCGCTATCCAAATTTCTTTTATTTTATTTTTGGTATTATAAAAATATTCTGAAAGAAAACCTATTTAAATTTTCCCATAAATATTGTACTACAAATTTTAATTCTTTATTTAAAATCTTCTGCCACATATTACGTGATTTTTCAACAGCATCGTAACATATTGATTCATATATAATATACATAAATACCAGAAGCTATCGAATGCGGCAATTCCTCTAGTCGTTTCTGGTATGCATTTTGGCTCAAAGAAAAAGCATTTCTCATAGATCTATCCAAATAAAAAAGAAAATTCTAAGAAATTGAATGTGCCATTCTTAATCTTATTCTCAGTTGAAAAGAAAAGTATGAAAGCGTCTAAATGTGATATCAAGTAGTATATTGAAAAAATTATTTTGTGTAATATTTATGTATTTAGAAGGTTGATATATTTTTTACAATGCATATATCATTAAAATTCTACTATTCCTAATAATAATAATATATTTTAATTTTGTATAATTATTAACACAAATTATAAAATAGACTAAAATAATATTTGAAAATTATCTTACCTAAATTGTAAATTCTGATTGAAATAAAAATTTATTATTTAAATAATCACACTCTCTTTCCATCTTTTGATCAAAGTGATATAAAATCGATAAAATCCCCCCTAACTATGATTTTCATTTTTCTAAAATATTCTAATTTATAATAAAATAATTTTTAAACCAAATTTTCTTCTTTAATATTTTTAATAAAAATATAAAAGAATTTTAAAAGTGTGTATTTTGAATTACAGATGTGTTACAAATATAAAATTATCTTTTAATAAAGACATGGAAATCCCTACAGGGGATTTGATATAAGAAAAGGGAAATGTCAGTAAAATGATGACCGATAAATTCGATCGAATGCATTTAACCGAGAACTAATATAAATTTACAGAGAGTCTTGGTTTGTTTTCTGTGTTTTTACAGAAATTTTCAACAGTGTGCTATATACGCAAATCCAATGCTTAGTCTTATCGTTTGCATTATACTCTGCTCAAGAAGCGTTTTTACAGTGTCTCCAATTTATTTTATGATATGCTGCACGTAAATATACGAGAATATTTCACAGGTCTATTTTGTAATAAATATTCGATTTATTTCGTAGAGAAGGATAGTATGTGTAAGAGATTACAATTCAGTGTGCCTTTCCAATAGCCGTTTCGAAAGGGGTAGACAATTTGTAAGAAAAAGGCGTCCAAGGAATCAAACAAATGCCAAATGTTGAACCGTGGATAGAATTCGATAATTTCGCTGTTCTTTATTAATACTTAAAAATTGGTGCATATAATTAAATGCTGATTATATTGCTCTAATTATATACTTTAAATTAAAAGAAATAATGCAAAACAAAGTAACTTAATTTAATTTAATACTTTAATATTTAAAAAATAAATTCGGTGATGTGTATCTCGGTCTACTAATAGTGTCTGTCGGATATCAGCAAGTGCGAATTTAAATATTTAACATACCATTAATGTTAAAAATGCTTTTTTTAATTTTTTTTTATTTTGTCTTCTTAAGCACTGCAACGCAAATTAGGAATTATTATCATTAGGAATTTCGAAATAATTTTGTAAAGAAATTTGATGGTTTTATAAAACGACTCTGTAAGAAATACTATAATAATTTTATTATAAATTTTGTATTAAAAGTTAAAATCGCATTATAATTGTAACATTGTTATTGATACGAATATTGTACATAAAAGCACCAAAAACTATCGAATAGCTTCTTTTAATAATACTGAAATATGTTTTAGCGCAGAAATAATATATTAATATTTTTAAACTATCCCATTTAATTATTGCTAGCTAATACTTATTTTAGAGAAATTCAGTGTCCTTTATTCGAAGATAAGAAAAGCCCTAAATATGATATCAAGTATTGAATTGGAATAAATCGTGTTTTTCTCGATTGTGCGATACGTAAATTTAAAGCTGAATCTTATTCTTTGCATTATTATGCTCACGATGCGTTCTTTACAGTGTTCCCAATTTATTTTATATGACGCACGTAAATACACGATAGTATTTCATGAGTTTATTTTGTAATAGATATTCGATTTATTTTGTCGAGAAGTATGTGTATCAGATTACAATATTTTATTTGAGCTTCTAACAGCTTTTCAGAAATGAGGTTTTAAAGATAGGATTTTTTTAACAAATATATTCAAGATATCAAATAAATGGCAAATGTGTAAGTCACGGACTGAATTTGATGTGCACTGTGTTTTAATTGTGCTTAAAAATTCGTTATTAGAATTAAATGATTATATTTCTCTAATAATATGCTTTTCAATTAAAATACATAATGCATAAAAAATACTGTAACTTAATTGGTTTTAATTCATATTAAAATTAATTAAATGAAATTTATTCTACACCCGCTGTAATTTAATGGATACAGATATATTTTTATAGATCCTGTTGATATCACAGTGTATGAATTCAAATTTAAATAATTGATACACCATTAATATTAAAAAACATTTCACTGTTGCAGTCTTTTATTTTGTCTATGTCTATAATTTGATAATTTAGCTGTTCATTATTAATGCTTAAAAATTGGTTAATATAATTAAATGCTATTTATAATTCTCTAATTATGTGCTTTAAATTAAAATAAATAAGATAATATAATAAAATCAAAACAATTTTGTTTAATTTACTATATTTTAATATACTTAAAAATAAATTAGGTCATGTGTATCTCCGGCCACTTTAACTAATAGAGTCGGATCTATTTTTATTTCATACAAATATCAGCAAGTGCAAAGTTAAATTTAAATATTTAACACACCATTAATGTTAAAAATATTTTTAAAGCAATGCTCCAATGCTTTTTTTTTTTTTTTTTTTGTCTTCTTAAACATTACAACGCAAATTAGGAGTTTTCGAAATAATTTGTAAATTTTTTTTATAGTATTATGAAACGATTCTGTAAGAAATACTATAAAATTTTATTATAAATTATGTATTAGAAGTTTAAATAGCACTAGAATCATAACACGCTTATTGAAACGAATATTGCATATAAAAACACCAAAGACTATCGAATAGCTGAATTCCTTCAATAATACTGAAATATATTTTGGCGCAAATATATATAAATATATTAATTTTCTGAAACTATCTCATTTAATTATGCAAGTTAATACCAATATTTAGAGAATTTCAATGACCTTTTTTCGAAGATAAGAAAAGCCCGAAAGCATCTGAATTTGATATCAAGTATTGAATTGGAATAAATCGTTTTTTTTCGATTATGCGATACTCAAATTTAAAACTGAATCTCATTCTTTGCATTATTCTGCTCACGATGCATTCTTACAGCGTTGACAATTTATTTTGTAATTTGCTGCACGTAAATACACGAGAGTATTTCATGAGTTTACATTATAATAGATATTCGATTTTATTTCGCCGAGAACGAGTATGTGTATAATATTACAATATTTTATTTGCGCTTCCAACAGATTCTGTGAAATGAGATTTTAAAGATAGAAATTTTGTAACAAATATATTCAAGATATCAAATAAATGACAAATGTGTAAGACATTGGTAAAATTTGATAATTTGGCTGTTCTTTATTAAGGGGATTCGAACTTTTATTTTTTTTACTAAAGCATTTTCCTTTGCACTTACCTCTTATGCATTTTATTAGAAGGTATTTCTATTAGAGATTATAACTAATTAGATAAACTTATTCTATCAGGCAGAAAATAGTTTTGATGATAAAGATTTAAAAAAAAAATGTTCAATGATTTTGAAATCCTTTCTTCTTTATATATTTAGCATAATAAACACTGTTTTTTTATTATTATATTTCTAAGAGTCTACTTTATAACTTTAAGGTTCGATTTTGAAATTACTTAATTAGTTTTTGAGAAAAAAAAAATGAAACGCATATATCGATGGAAAAATGCTAAAAAAACACGGATTCTGTTACATTTGTGTGATATGCATATTTTTTTCTGCTAATTACAATGCAAAATCGATCCCTAGTTTTATTAAGTATAGATCATACTGAATAGATAAAAATAATCAAGACATTTGAAAAATAACTGTTGAAGTTTTAGCATTTTAAATGCAGAAAGTTTTCAAAAAAGAGCAATCTGCTCAAAATCAATTTAAAGATTTTATTCTTACAAAAAAAATAGTAAAAACTCTTCCATTTTTTCTCAGTACTCTCTCAATATCTTTGTTGTCACAAATGTTACAGTTGTAATTTTGTTGTGAACATTTAGTGGGCATAGTATTTAAAGGGCTGTTAAAATAATAAAGGTATGTTTACTACACTTAAATTGTCAGATTGTTTCAAAACTTTATTCAAATATACTAGAAGTTCCAACATTTATTTTTAACACACACACACACACGCAAAAAAAAAAAAAAAAAAAAAAAAAAAAAAAAACACGATATTTTTGTCATTTTTGAAAATTTGAAGGTAAAAAGTTCCCTTAACGATTCAAAACTCGTTTTTAGGATTAAATGCTGATTATATTTGTCTAATAATATGCTTTTTGAATGAAAACGCCTTAATGCATAAAAAAAAACACTTTTATTTAATATATTTTAATGCATTTTAAAACAAATTAAATGAAATTTATTCTACAGCTGCTATAATTTAATGGATGCAGATATAGTGTATAGTTCCTGTTGATATCACAGTGTACGAATTCAAATTTATATAATTGACACACCACTAATATTTAAAAAAAAAAAACATTCCATTGTTGTAATTTTTTGTCTATATAAACACTAAAAAGCAATTCAGAAGTTTTCGAAATAATTTTATAAGAAAATTCTATAATATTATAAAATGATGTAAATGTAAGGAAAACTATACAAATTTTATTATAAATTTCAGTAACATCCTAATACGATCATTGAAGCGAATTATGATATAAGTAAGCACGAGATACTACTGAACGTCCTAACTTTGCTAATGAGATCCGAAATACATTACGGTACAAAAATAATGAACACACATATGCAAATAAGGAACAATTTTGGAAAAATTCAATAGCTTTTGTCCGATGGAAAAGAAAAGCCTGAAAGCGTCCAAATATGATATAAAGTATTAGAATGAAAGAAATAAAGCTTTCTCCCCTATTGTGCGATATGCAAATTTTTTCCTTTGCATTATTATGCTGACGAAGCGTTTTTATAGTGTCTCCAATTTATTTTATGATATGCGCGTAAATACACACGAATATTTCATGGGTTTATTTTGCCATAAATTTTCAATTTTTTTCACAGAGAATGACTATATGCAAAAGGCTGGAATATTCTATTTGTGTTTTACAATAGTCGTTCTGAAATGAGATTTTGAAAATGGAAAACTTGTTACAAATGTATCTAAAGATAGAAATAATTGACAAATGTAAAGCATCCAATATACTTTTACGATTATACTTGACCCTGTAGTAAAAATTAAAAGAATTATGTAAAAAGGAATTGCGTTTTGGAAATATTTAATAAAAATAACAATGAAATATTATAAAAATATAAATTATATGTTTAAATTTCTTTTTTTAAATTGTCTGCCATTCTGTCCTGTTGATTTTCTCAATAGCATTGTGACACGTTTACTGAAAGCGAATATGACATACGTAAACACTTATAATATAGGTATGATCACCTCAACTCCACTTGTAATATCTGAGATATATTTTGGCTGAAAGCGAATAATTATTTCATATACCTATGCAAATAAATATCAATTTCAGAGAAATTTTATATCTTTCTCAATTGAAAAGAAAAGCCCGAAAGCGTCTAAATAGGATATTTTGTATTGCATTGAAATAAATCACTTTTTTCTCTTCCATTGTGCGATATGGAAGTTGGATCTTGTAGTTTGTATTTTTCTGCTCACGAAGAATTTTCACAGTGTAGTGTGTCCAATTTAATTTATAATATGCTGCGCGTAAAATACACTAGGGTGTTTCATGAATTTAATTTGCAACAATCGATTTTTTTTCCACAGAGAATGTGTATGTGTAAGATAATAAAATATTCTATTTGCGTTTCCAACTATCTCTATAAAATTCATGATTTGAAGAGAGAAAATTTGAAATAGATAGATCTAAAAATAGCAGAAAACGGCAAATGTGTAGAAACTTTTACTATTGTATCGAGTCAGTTATACAAAAATGTGATTATTCTTTGAAAATGTTTAATAGAAATAATGAATACTTATTGAAAAAATGAAATAACGAAGAAATTGTGAAGAATATTTAATGCAAATAATGAAGAATTACAAAATATCAATGTTAATAGTTTTAATCTAAAATTTTATGAAAAAATATATTTTTCCACCATCATCGTAACACATTTATTGAAGCGAATAGGATATACATAAACACCAGAAGCTATCGTTCGCTTCAACTCCACGAATCACAGCTGAAATACCTTTTTGTGCAAACAGAATGCATATTTAATAGCTATGCAAATATGAAACGATTTGAGATTCAATATCGCTTTCTCAATAGAAAAGGAATCATAGTGTCTGAGTGAGTTATCAAGTATTGAATTGAAAGAAAACATTTGCGTCTCCCCGATTTTGCAATACGTGAATTTAAAGCTGAATCTTATCGTTTTGCATTATTCTGCTCACAAAGCATTTTTACAGTGTTTCACATTCATTTTATAATAGGCAGCACGTCAATACACGAGAACATTTCATGTGTTTATTTTTCAATACATATTCGATTTATTCTCCATAGATCGAAACTGTGTGCAAATAATTACAGTATTCTATTTGCCTGTCTAGCAGTCTTTCCGAAACGAGGTTTTGAAGAGAGAAAAATTTGTCACAAAAATATCTAAAGATAGAAAGAAGTGACAAATTTTTTATGGTATTTTTATGTATTAATAAGAGTTTTAAAAAGTTATAATATGCAGGCAAGTTTAGATTTTATGTGATGCTATTAAGTCAAAATTAATATTATTCAGTCCCCATTATCATACATTTTGAAAATTGTATTTCTTAAACATTGTGTTTATTAGTAAGTAAAACCTTATAATTATCATTTATTGATAATTAGCACATATTTCCGTAGTAATATTTGTTTTGAGATGAATTAAATGAGATATATTCTAGATCCGCTTTAAATTAACGGATGGGGATATTTTTAAAATTTCATGTGCATATTAATAAAAGCTAATTTAAATATTTACCATGCTATTATTATTAAAAATACCTTTAAAAATATTGTTCAAATATTTTGCCTTTCTAAAGACTATAACACAATTTAAGGCATTTAAAAAACTTTTTGTAAGATTTTGCTAAAATAAAATTGTTTAAAATTTTCTTATAAATTTTGCATGATAAGTTTATATTATATTTGCATTATAAGTTTGCATTGTTATAATTTATTGTTTAAAAATTTCTTGTTCTTCATACGTCCATTTTTACACCAGTATTTTAACATGGCTATTGAAATGAGTATTCTATATGTAAACATCAGAAGCTACCAAACGTCCCGATTTCACTAATAAAATCTGAAATATATTTTCACTAATATGATTTGAAATATACTTTGGATCAAACAGAATAAATATTTCATAAACCTATTCAAATAAATACCGATTTCAGAGGAATTCAATAAGCCTTTCTAAATAAATAAATTAAAAGATAAATAAATATAAAGCTTGACATGTCTAAATTTGACATCAAGAATTAAAGAAATGATATCTTTCTTCTCGATTGTGTGATACGCAATTTTAAAGCTGAATTTTATTGTTTGTATTTTTATGCTCACGAAGCATTTAACAATGTCTCTAATTAATTTCATGATATTCAGCAAGTAAATACACGAGAGTATTTCAGGGATTTATTTTGCAAAAAATATTGGACGTATTTCATAAAAAGGTGGATGTATAAAATATTACAATATCATATTAACCTTTGCAACAACCTTTCTGAAATGGTGTTTTGAAGAGGCGAAATTTTCAATAAACTTACTGGAATTCAAAAATAAATGAAAAACGTGTAATTCAGCCAAAGGGTTGTGTAAAACATTACAATATCATACTAACCTTTGCAACAACCTTTCTGAAATGGTGTTTTGAAGAGGCGAAATTTTCAATAAAAGTATTGGAATGAAAAAATAAAGGAAAAACGTGTAAATAATATTCATTATGCTATAGTATTTGTTGCGACGTGAATAAAGACTATTGAAGATATCGCTGTACAAAACAATGAAAATTAAAACTGGTTTTACTTTAAATTAAATGGAACAGAAGAAAATGTGACCTGAATTATTTTAAGTACCGTTAAATATTATTTAATTAATGAATAGTAGTTGGATAGGTTATTTAAATTTGCAGTTGTGAATTAATGGGCAATAACCCTGCACGATTTGTGCGTCTGATCTTTTTGGTCGAACTTGAAAATTGGAAGAGAAAATAATAAAAAAATAAATTAAATAAATACTCTTACTTTATCTTGCAATTAAGAGATATAGACAAAATGAAGAAGCTCCTTTAAATTATAAATCCGATACTATATTGTATTTTCTTGGGAAGGAGGGAGGTTTTAAAGCATGAGAATTATGGAGACTGCACTGCTGGTCTTTTACAAAAGAATTAATTCGACGATGATTATTTAACGTCCTTTCTGGCCAATTCCATGAAGATATTTTACTTAATTTAAGAATCTATATATTACTTTATTATACTTTTAAAATATTAAAATTTAAATTATATACCACAGCATTCAGCATTCTTTTAATAACATCAAGTACTTCTGACGACCCCTAAATTCGACGCAAAGGCCGAATTTAGGGCCGAAATTATTATTTTAGGATTACGAAATTAGAATTTAGAGCCGAATTTTCTCGGCCGCAAAGGCCGATACAAAGCTCTGGATCGGACGACACTTTCAGAAATATTTAAACGACATCGTTTTCATTAAAATTCTGTTAAAAAATCGGTGACATTGGTATAAATACAAACGATTGAGAAGACAAAAGTGATAGCAGGAGTATTTCAAATTTATTTGTTGATTACGGATGACGCTAAAATTAAAGAGACAAATGAAAAACTCATTAATATTTGACAATTAAAAGAAGCCTTTTAATTTGAACACAACCGACACACCACTTTCAATTCGCTTATGGCGGCCAAAAGCCGAAGCATGAAGGAGAAAATGAAACGCCACGGCTGTAGGATGTGGCGCATGCGTAGTACGCACAAGCGAGTAGCAGCAAAGCGAGGTCAAAGCTAGCACCTGCACCGAAAGCGAAATTAAAGATACGATGCAACGAGAGAAGCGTTCTCTCTGGTGAAAAATAACGTGAGCGTGCTTCGGCTGCCGATAAACAGGCTTAAAAGAACAGCTTAACTGTCCGAAAAAGATTACTAAGATAGTGCGCAATAAATACAGAACTACGTTGAGCTGAAATAAAAAGTAACTAAAAATAAAGAATGTGTTATCTTTATCATATTTGTGTTGTGTATAAACCAACTAACGTACGTTTTAAACCATAATATATAATTAAGTGTTTATGAAAAATTATTTTTTCATTATTCTATTTATATAAAGTTTCTAAAAATTTTCCATTTTGTATTTCTTTTCTTTTTTTTCTTAGTTTTTCGAAATAATATAAAAGCTTTAAAAAGTGATCAATATATTTCACAAAGAATGAGTATGTGCAAAATATTACGTGACTATTGTAATAATTTACATTTATTTGCGTTATCAACAGTCTCTGAAAGGAGTTTTGGAAAAGATGAAATTTGCAATATACGTTTCAGAATGAAGTAAAAAATAAATAAAAATGAAAAAAAAATAAAGTATTTAAAAATATTTATGTTATATAAATCAAATGTAACTTTAAAACCAAATTACTGTCGTTAATAACAAGGATATATTAGTTTAAAAATTATATTTTTTGATAATATTAATTATAAGAAGTTTCTATAAATTATAATTTTGTATTGAAACTTTTATCGGCATTTTCATGTAATAGTAGGTCTTTTAAAATGTTATGAAAGAAGAATAGAGTTAGATCAAATGCATCAATTTGGAAAATTTATCTCTCAAACATTGTTTATATAAGAATTAAAAACATTTATTGCCTTTAATTTAATTTCTTATTGTCGTTAATCGTTATATATATCTGTAATAAAACGCTGTTTAGTTGAAAGAAATAATTAATGGTACACTTGTTATATTTGGAGATCCGATGTAAATTTACGAATACTGATCTTTATATTTCTAGCTGATATCAGGGAGTAAGAATTTAAATTTAAATATCTGTCACATTAATGTTAAATAATTTTAAAAATAACTGTTTTACATTACTTTGTCTTATTAAACTATAAAGCCCAATTTAGAAATTTTACTATTCGAAATATTTCTGAAATGATATTTAATGTTACTGGAATAATATTCTGTAACAAAAATTATGTTAATTTCTTTATATAAAATTTTAATTTCCTATTTAAAGTTTTAATATAACGTGATGTATTTTCACCATCATTGTACTATGATTGTTGAAGCGAATATGATATACATAAACATCGCAAGCTCTTGAATGCCTCAAAATCACGTAGGATATCCGAAATGCATATTTTAGCGCAAAAAAGACAGACTTTTTCATATAACTATGCAGATAAGAAACAATTTCAGAGCAATTCAGTAGCTCTTTCTCAATGGAAAAGAAAAGAAGAAAAGCGTGAAAGCGTTTAAATAAGATAAAAAATAAGGGATTGAAAGAAATATTATTTTCTCCACGATTTTGCCATACGCAAATATAAAACCGAATCTTATCTTTTACATTATTAGGCCCTCGAAATGTTTTTATAGTATGTCCAATATATTTCATGCTATGCTGACGCAAATACAGAGAGTATTTCATGGGTTTATTTTGCAATACATTTTCGATTTATCTCATAGGAATTGAAGATAAAAACATTTTATTTGCGTTTTTGCAACATCTTTTGGGAAATAAGGTTTTGAAGAAACAGAATTTGTAATAAATGTGTCTTAAGATAAACAAGAACGCAAAATCATGCTTGAGGCATAGATTATGAAACGCTTTCCAAGTTCTAACAGAATATTAATAAGAAATTTCATTTTTTTTCAAACAATGAAATGAAATACCTAAATAAGCAATTTAAAAATACATAACTCAGTAAAAATCCATTTTCTGCGATAGCTGTCCATATCCGGTAATGTGAATAAATTCTTTCATGCAGCCCTGTATATGATCTATAGAATTTATACACACCATGTAATACACTAAAAAATAAATAAATTTAAAATTGTATACCACAGCGTAAAACGCACTTCCATCAATTACAGATCATAGTCATTCCTGTAACCTAATTTTTTTGTGCATCTCTGTAGATGAGCGACAAATGCTACACAATCCGTAACCTATAGAAAACTTGTTGCAGTGCACGTTTGTGATCCTTTTTAATATAATTATGTTTGAAGTATCATAACAGTATTAGTATGTACCACAAACAAATTTTCTGAATAGTTCATAATGTAATTTTCTTGTGCGTCCCTGTAAACGGACTATAAATTCTACTTAATCTGTACTTCTGAGAAAGCAAATCGTAGTCCACTTCAGTGATGCCTATCTCTCTCGTTATGTTTGAAATATCGAAACATCATTAAAATGCACCGCAAACGATTTTCCTCCATATACATTAATGTAACGGAACTCTTTAGTGTATCCCTGTAAACAAAGTATAAATACTACAAACTTCATTTTCAATTTCGGACATTCTATAGTTAACATTATTAACATATAAATATTACATGGCAATCCGAGTATATTCAGAGATGGATAGACAGATGGATAGACAGACAGACAAACCGAATTCATAAACATTCTTGAACTATGTTTAAATGTTAAAATAAATCATAAATATACATACACAGGAAAATTGCTAATTATCTGCGTTATAGAAATCGTATATGTAATTTTAAAATAAAATTATTACGTAACTATAATAAATCTAATAGTTTACGAAATTATATTTTTAAATTTAAAACTACTTACCTCATTTTGCAAAATTAACATTTCTCCTTATTTTTAGTTTATGGCGAGTATTATTAAGTTTGGTACCCGTATTTTGATGTAACAATGATACTTTATCAAAATGACCGTAAAAGAATATGAATAGCTTTAGAACAACAATATTACAGTTCAAAATCGGAGATAATTATTTTATTCCCGATTTTGAGACAGGCAAATTTAAAGCTAAATCTTATAGTTTGAATTATAGTCTGCCCACGAAGCATTTTTACAGTAACTCTTTATTTTATGATAAGCAGGACGTCAATTCGGCAGAGTATTTCATGAGTTTATTTTGCAAATAAGTATTCGATTCGCATCATAAGGAATGAAAATATGTTTAAAATATTTTTCTATTTGGGATTTTTCAACATTTTCTTTCCGATATGAGATTTTGAAAAGAGAAAATTTGTAACAAGTTTATCTTAAATAACAAATGAGTAAACTATGTATGTACTTTTACTATTAAGTATATTTCATCGCGACAACGTACAGTCGACGAAAAAAACAAAAAACAGAACGATGTTTTTTTGAATACTAAAACATATTGGCACTTTCACTAATTCGAAATATACTTGTATAAAAAGTTCAAGACATTATTAAAAAATGTGCATAAAATTTATATATCGTATCATAAACATGCATCATGTTGTATCTTCAAAATTTATGTATTTAAAAATTGATAAATATATTTTTTTATTAATATTTTAAGCTATTATTTAAAGTAAAGTTGTTGTAGTTATCACATTGAAAGTTATTACACTGGCCTCCAACAGTTAAGGTACAGCCAGTTTTTTGACGCTCCCTGTTAAAAGAATGATAAATATAAAGGAAAATATATGGTTTACATGAATGATCATAAGCAACTTCAATAAAATCTTGTGAAATATTTATACCCATCTGTATTTTTTTAAATAATTGGGCATTTATATGGCAGTCAAGGGGAAAACTGCGAATATCCCAATTTTGTAATTTGTGTGGAATTTTTTTCATGTTTATTAATTTTGAATTATTGGTGTTAAAATAGTGTTGTCCATATCTAGGAGATGTCATTTACATGATTCGTTAAGATGGCGGACAATCGGATGGATGGAAATGGGGTTATCACAAGCTGGTGCTGCTAGATGTCTTAATGTGTCTCGTAGTGTGGTTCAAATACTTTGGGATTAAATAATCCGAAAATTCAGTATCAAGAAGACTTGTTCCAAACCACTCACGGGTTATTACCCCTGCACATGATCACTTCATAACTCTTTTGGTCCGAAGGTGGAGAAACCTTCTGTGGTTCAGCTCATTTCAGATCATCGTAACGCAACAGGATAACAATATTTGCTACTACGGTGCACAGACTTCTTCGCAATTAAGAACTCTATTCAAGACGACCCGTTCTGTGTGTCCCTCTTAATCGACAACACTGAAGTGCCCGTCTATATTGGCCAAGAGAGCATGTTACCTGGAAAAGACAACAATGGGCTTCCGTACTGTTCACAGACGAGTCCCGGTTTACTTTGGAGAGTGATTCAGTTCGTGTGCTGATTTGGAGAGAAAAGGTATCGGATTCTACCTATGCACCATTGTTGTAAGACTTAATTATAGAGGAGGTATAATCATGGTTTGGGCTGGAATCTCTCTGGTGGTCACAGTAATCTCCATGTGAGCCATGGAAGAACTCCGACTGCTGTGAAATATCGGGACGAGATCCTAAATCCGTTTATCATAGTCTCCGTTTCGCAATGCTATTGGGGATGAATTAATCTTAATGGATGATAATCCCCAATTGCATTGAGCTAGAATCGTTGATGAATATCTTTCGGATCAAGGTTTGGAGCGAATGAAATTGCCAAATCAATCTTCGGGACTTAATCTGATAGATCATCTTTGGGACTATCTCCGCAGACAGATGGCTGCCGTAAGCCCTCCTCCGAAGTCGTTAAATGAGCTGGAACAAGCATTGCTCCATTATGGGCGTTGTTTCGTATTCCAGTGTCCGGCAACTTAATTGACAGTATGGAAAGTCGATGCCACAATTGCATTAAAAGTAGGGCCGGACACATACTTTATTAAAATCCATTTTTTTTTCACAAAACACTGCCATTTATTTTTTTATCAAACAGTGGACTTTTGCGAAAAATGCATTTTTTTTTTTTGTAAATCATGTTTGTTGTTAAAATTAAGTAAAATTCCATAAATAACTGTTCAAAGCACAATTCTTCTAAATTTCATGTTTTTTTCTTCATTTGTTTTCAAATTAGACACCAAAGACTTGTTGTGTCTTAATGTTTGGAGGCCAGTGCACTTAAAGTTGTACTTAAAATTTCCTAGCTTTACATACATGGATTTTCCAATAGCGCTATAAAACAGTTATTGTAAAAATTGATATACGTAATCACCAGATGCTACCGAACGCCTCAACTCCACTATTAAATTATGAAATACAATTCGGTGCAAACAGAATGAATATTTGAAATATCAATGCATATAAGAAGCAATTTCGGAGAAATTGAATATATCTTACTAGTTAAAATTTAATATCAAGTATTGGATTCAAAGAAATCATTTTTTCTCCTTCGATTGTGCAATTTGTAAATCTAAAACTGAATCTTATCGTTTGCATTATTCTACTCACGAAGCATTTTTACAGTGTCTCCAATTTACTTTATGATATACTGCACGTAAATACACGAGAATGTTTCATGCGTTTATTTTTCAATAAATATTCGATTTATTTCATATGGAGTTAGTATTCGTATAATATTACAATATTCTATTTGCGTTTTTGCAACAGTCTGTCTGAAATGATGTTTTGAAGAGAAAAAAATTGTAACAAATTAATCTAAAGATAGAAATAAATGACATATGTGTCACTTTATTTTATCATTTATTACAAATGAAAAAAAAATTACTCAAAATGTCTAATTCTGCTTTTAAAATATTTAATAAATATAACAATGACGAATTACAAAATTGCCACCTTTTAGTGTTATAAACCAGTCTATGATAGTTGAAATTTATTTAAACGTCGAATCCAATTGAAATTTTCAGACGTTTTCAGGAGCCTTATTCGGAAGTAAAAAGAACAATGAGCAAATTTCTTTAAAATGGCCTGCTCTCAAGCTATTCGTTCGTTAGTCTGACTGTAGATTTGCAGTAATCTAATAAATACTATAATGATGAAGAAAACTGTTTCCGTGAATACTGTATTGTAAGATGCACTTAATGATTCGCATTACGAAGGTCACTCTGAAAGTTTTGAAACAGGCAAAGCGACATGTAGGATGGATTTAGTGGCGACGGCTTAATTAAATATGAGCAGTACTCACTAGGTCGTGTGTCAAATTGCATTTGGAGACTCTCTCCATAATGATTTCCAAGAAGTCGCGAAACCTGTGCAGAGGGTGGTTGACAGATTTCGACTACCTGCGCACATCAGAGATTTGAAAAGAGAGAGAAATCATTTAATACAAGACTGGCAGACGACTAGCGACCCCCTCTTAAAAACTGTACTTAACAGAAAAAACACCAGGTTTCTGCTGCAATCAAGAAGTTTAGTACTTCACGTTGAAATACTTACAGGGAGTCTTTATCGACAGCTGACAACACAATTTGGTAGGCAACGACCCTCATTCGTAGGACACGAACACACATTCCGGACTTAAACGGCCCAAATGGTAAGGCCTACTCTAACACTAACAAGGCTGAGCTCATTGCAGACAGTCTTAGAAGCCAGTTTACACTAAATCGCGAAGTTGCCAATCATGGAACGGTCGACATTGTCACCACAGAGGTTGAACGCTTTTTAAACACTTCACACAATAACACTCTCAAACTTGCATTCTTCTCTGAGGTGATTTTTTATATTAGGAATCTCAAGAAGAACAAATCACCCGGTCTTGATAGAATCGCTACCAATATGCTCTTGTATCTCCCTCGTAACTTCATTTTATTTCTAACTACTCTAATTAACTGTGATAACCATGACTACTCTAATAAATCTGTGTATGTTTCCTGATTGCTGGAAGAAGGCGCTGACTGTCCCGATCCCAAAATCGGGACAGTCTAGCTTGAGACCTATTTCTCTTTTATCCTGCTTGCCTAAGGTCTAAGAATACATACTTTTGAACCGTCCTAAAGAGTTAATTGCCTCCAGTTCGATTATTATACCCGAGCAGTTTGGGCTCAGACCCAAACACTCGACTCAGCACCAGCTTTGGAGAGTAACTGATCTCGTTTACGAGGGTTTCCTTCGTAGACAAAAAACTGGTGTCGTATTCATAGATATTGCTAAAGCCTTCGATCGGGTTTGGCATTATGGACTTATTTATAAGTTAGTTCTGCTCAAGGCCTCGCCTTAACTTATCCTTATTTTCTGGAATTTCCTTAACGGTAGGACCTTCTCTGTTAAAGTTGATAACTCTATTTCCTCTTCTCGCATTAGCGAGGCAGGCGTTCCTCAGGGTAGTCTGATAAGCGCCTGGTTGTTCAACCTCTACATTAATGATATTCCTCACATTATTCCTTATGTCCTCTTAGCATTATATGCGGACGACACAGCCATCATGACCAGCAACATTTCACTTGACATTGTGATGACTTAACTCCAAGCCTACCTTTTGGCCCTTCAGATCTGGCTTAGAAATTGACTCATTAAAGGTAATGCAGCAAAAAGTGCCGCCATGATTTTTTCCCATAAATCTATCTGCCCAACTGTTAAACTTTCTCTTACTGGTGAATTCATACCCTGGGTCCCCACTTACAAATACCTAGGTATCTATCTAGATTCAAAATTAACCTGGGAGAGGCAGATACAGGACATAATTGCCTAAACTGTCAAAACTCAAGGATCCCTTAAATCTTTACTGGCTTATGACAGTCGTCTGTCTTTCTAGAATAAATTATTACTGTGTAAGTCCATCATCAGATCAACCTACGAATTAGTTGTCTGGGGCTCGGTCTGTGAAACTCAGGTAAAGAAAATTCAAAAATTTCAAAATTCTTTATTGCGTAGAATTTACAAGGCGACAACGTTTGTCCGGAATGACGTTATGCATGCTGATCTCAATGTTAGGCCTATCTCGCAAGTTATTAAAAAACTTGCACAAAATTTCCAAAAATATCGTCTTTTAATACCCAACGAAGAGTTGCGGTCCATTTAACCTTACAGTGTATATAGCACTAGACGGAAGAAGAGACCGCTTGCCATCTGCAGTGGAGACGACAGCTTTGCTCCGAAAAGATGCTTGCTTTCTTTGCTTCCAAAAGAAGGAGAAGAGATCCACCTTGAAAACTTCGTTGTGCTTTCCAAATTCAAAATTTTATGCTAGCTCCATTATTTTCCCCATTTTGCATAAGTATACTAAATTTTTTAATTGACGTCTTCCCGCCTCGGATTCCGTTATCTTTCCTACTTATCTCTTCTATTATTGATAGGAAAATAATAAAAACAAAAATTCTATTTTTTATTGTATATGTATATTTTTTTTTGCTTATTAAATTGTAATTGTAGTTGTACTATACAGGGTGTTTCACTACCAGATCGACTAACTTGCAGGAGATGTAGAGGGCACAGAGACGACTCGGAATCACATAGGAATGCAGGGTCGAAAATGCCGTAGTTGCGAGCTATGGTTCATAGAAGCAGAGAAAAAGAACAGAAACAGCAACACATTAATGGGACAGAAAACATTTTATTTAAAGGTTGTACTACAGAAGGTGTTCGAAATTGCTACCAGAAGTCATCGGGCAGGCTTGACAGCGGTGTAGCATGGATTCACTTATGTTCTGGAAGATTCCTGGAGTGTCGCGCATCCTTGCCTCGCCACTTGAATATCTGTAGCTGCCGGCAGGATACGCCCAGCTGTCGTCTGACACACAAGCCGTCGTCTGGTCCGTCCATCTGTCCGTCTGTCCGCATAGAACAGCGTAAAAACTACCAAACGAATGGTTTGAAATTTAATACATATAATTGTTGCAGAATTTTGTCGAGTCATGTAAAATGTTATGAAAATCGAATCAAAACTTAACAAGAATGAAAAATCATGCGTCAAGCATAGATTATGTAGCACTTTCCAACGCTTCCAAAATAATTTTACAAAACATACCGTTTAATAAGCTAAAAGATAACATCTAAGTAAACAATTTGGAAAACGCATAACATATTTAAAAACATAATTTCAGGAATTTCCAACAGATACAATATTCGGAAAAATATCCGAATACTTTTATTCTGCCCTGTATATGATCTATAGATTTGTATATGCTAGGATGCTAAATTTTAGTTTAGTTAGGAAACGCGTAGCACAGTTTAAAATTATCTTTCTGGAGTTTCTGTCAATAAACGGAAATGTGTTCGCGAACTTTTGTGCTGCCCTGTATAGGATCTACAGAATTTATACACACCACGTAATAGACAAAAAGCGAGTTAAAATTAAAATCGCGTTTAGTAACTTAAAACGCACTTCCAGGAATTAGTGTTAACAGACAGTTGAAAATTCTTTTGTGTGTCCCTGTAAATGAACGATGACTGCTATACACACATTATTCTGTAGTAAGCCTCTTGTAATGCACCTTAGATATATATATATAAATTTCAATGCGTTTAAAATAGTGAAACATTATTTAAATAAACCGCAGACGATTTTTCTCCATAGACGTCATGTAACGGAATTCTTTTGACTGTCCCTGTAAAGTAACTAGAAGTGCTATGCACACCCTATTCCATATTAAGCTTCTTCTAATGCACCTTAGTGATATATATAAATTTCAATGCGTTTAAAATAGTGAAACATTATTTAAATAAACCGCAAATGATTTTTCCCCATAGACCGCAATGTAACGGAATTCTTTTGAGTGTCCCTGTAATAAAACTATAAGTGCTACACACTTCCGTTGAAATAGGGAACATGCTATAGATAACGACAATAACATATAAAAATTGCAGAGCAATCCGAGCATATTTACGGGAGTTAGAGCACGGACAGACGGCAGACGGCCAGACGGCAGACGGCCAGACGGCCAGACGGCAGACGGCCAGACAAACCGAAGTCATAAGCACTTTTCAACTAGGTTGGAAAGTGCTAAAAAGATAATAATATTTTTTTTTTCTTTATTCTATTAAATCAAATCATACGCAAACAATTCAATTATATCCCATGATAGGTAATGATTCCAGGTTGCCATGGTGATTGCGTTCTATTTAACATGCAGTTCTATTATTTCCGTATTAATGAGAGTTTAAAAACCGAAATTGTATACTAAAATTATTTAATTATAACAATTCTATTAATTTACAGACAGTTTTTTTGGATAAATGTTTCTGGAGAAATAGATATTAAATGGGAAAAGAGTCTAAATATGGATTGCAAGTTCTGAAATTTTCAAAGCTAGGCTTGAGTTTACAATTGGAATTTTGAGTAAATGTCAACAAAATATAAAATGTTGCCAACTTAAAATGGGCTTATTTTATTACGGAAATGAATCGTATCATAATAACAGACGATATAATTCATTTTTTCAGTGAAATAATATTGATGATTTTTTTTTTACACAGTCTGGTATTGTATATTTGCGCATAGTATAATTTTAATGTACTAGAATTGTAATTAATTGTTTGTAAAAGTGTATTGAAACTTAATTTCATAAAACAAAATAAGACATCTATAATATGAAAATCTGCACATAAAATAAATTTTGTATTCATTCGATTTTGTATGAGAGTGCAACAGCTATTGCACCAAGATCTGAATATTTATAAAACTAGTTATAGTACGAACGCACCTCATTTGTCGCGTTGGATGTACAATTTCCAACTTGTTTTATTTTTAGTAGTTTGCATTTTCAAGTTAATTTCGGATTAAAATAAGTTTTCTACAATAATAATAAAAAAAGTTTCGATGTTACTTTGTTGGCATTTTAAATCTCATAGAAAAAAGATGTAACTAATAAGGCAAAAGAAGACTCATTGTTAGAACGACTTTACAAAATAAGATCATGCTTGTTATTTTTCTTTCATTACTCAAGGTAACATAATACTAAATTATAGACTTTTAAAGAATCAGCATTTCAAGTTAGCTATAGACATAGCTACAGTATATAATTATTGATTTCTTACTTTTATAAAAGTTTATTAGCAAAGATAAAGAATCTGCGAACTTCATTAAAAAAAAAAAAAAATAAGGCACATTGTAAAAAAAAAATACAAATGTTTTTTAATCTAGAAAATATAATGTAACTACCAACAAAAATATACAATCATCTCTTTCAGGTTTTTCACCGAAAAAAAAAAAGTACTTTATTTTTAAAAACATCAGAAACCAATATATTTTCCAGATTTAAAGAAGCATTTATAAAAACAAAGTTTCTTTTTCTGCCACTGATTTTCGGAAAAGTTTCTGAACAGTTTTTATAGTTATTAATCAGTTTTTTCACACCGGAATATGGGTTTTTCAGATGCTATCCCTTTTCAAGTAAACATTTTCATGTTTAACAAACATGTTCTGCAGACAAACAGGATAAATTAGCAGCATTAATATGAACATTAAAATTAATACTATTTTGTCACTCTTGCATGTATAAATTCAATTACGGAGCTCAAAATGTTTAATTGTGAAGTGAGCATCCCATAAAAACCGATATTCCGTTGTTTGAGAAAACTGATTAATACACTATAAAAAAAACTCGTAAACGTTTCCAAAAATCAGTGGCAGCAAAATAAACTGTTTTTATAAAATATTTTGTGAACCTCGAAAATATATTGGTTTCTGAGGATTCTAAAGATAACGAACGCTTTTAGGAATAATGGGTAACTCGGAAGAGGTTATTGTATATTTTCATCCGTGATTATATTATGTTTTCCTAGATTAAGAAGCATCTGTCTTTTATATAGTGTAGATTCCGATGTGTTATTGCGTTAAAGTATATTACTATAGCTGTAAGTACCATATCAGCTGACCAATTTAAGGGGTCAGGTAACCTTTGAACTCACGAAATACATGAAAAAGGGACCTCTATAAGAATTACAGTAACTCCGTAGCTAATTGACTTTTGGATTATAAAATTTAAAGCACATATTATTAAAGGTTAATTTTATCAATTAAAATTCTCAAACAATGTATACACTCATATAAAGTTTTTAAATTTATTTAAAAATATAATACAATTTTTACGAAAGAATTATTCTTGCATGCATTGCGCACATGATTTTTCACATTTGAATTGTTAAAACCAGCCAAAATTTTTTTAATGAGTACAGATATAATGTGTTCTTAAAATGACCTACGATGAAAATAATAAAATGTGTACATCCTGAGAATTTTTTTTTTTTTTTTTTTTTTTTTTTTTTGAGAAATTCGAAATATCGAGTTTTTTTTTAATGCTAAAGTAGTCATGAATTTTAAACTGGTTACTTGAGAAACATAATAATGCTCCGTTTTGTGCATCTATATGGTTTAGACATTCAATGAAAATTTCATGAAATTCTAACCAACAATTTATCAGAAATCGTGCGCGCAATGACCAAAATCGCCGTTTTGAGAAAATTGACTTTAAAGATCCCCTTGATCATATAAAAAGAGCTCGGACTGTTTTAGACATAACACTTCTTCTAAAGTGAATTTTTGCATGGGGTTCATTTTAAAATGTTCCTAAAAAATCATATTTGATTACAAGCTAATAAAAAACAGTTCAAATTTTTGACACTTTAAAGGTTACCTGACCCCTTAAGAGTATCCTACTCCTACATATTTATTTTATTAATGACAAAGGTGTCAACTGGTAATAAAAGAAGTACAATAAATAAAAAACAAACGCGTTTTAAGTTACTAGAATAAGTTTATGATATAAATAAAGAAAATGACAAATTGAACGCAGTTTCATACAAAGGTCGTAAGAAAAAACTCCTACAAGCATTGTTATTAATGATATAATATGCTTTATGTTTATCTTTTTGAGTATAAACTCATATTTAGTTCGTTGTTATAAGAAAGGAAACAAGTTTTTTAACGCGGAGATTTGATATTATTATTTTATTTTTTGGAAATATGAAGTAGTGCGTTTTTTCTTGATATTGTAATTAATAAATTAACAAGAAATAATTAATTTTTCTTAAACACTGCAGTTAATAACATACATACATTTTTTCAACGCGAGGTCTATAAAATTAAAAAATATATATATCAATATTTTGCATTAAAAAAAAAAATAATAATCTTTGTTCTATGGAAAGCAGGATTAATATTAAAATCTATTATATAAAATGGAATGCATAAAAAATGCGTTTTGATTACACAAAACCTTCTCACAATAAACAGGTAAACAGGAAAAATGTTATTGCCAAATTTTGATTTGAAATCTTAACTCAATTTTAACAATCTTATCATTTTCAATACTAATGTAAAAACAAGTGGGTAAGTTGGATCGAAGATCGCACAAAGGGTTTCGTTTAATATTCCTATCAAAACACTTTATTCTTTAATTAATAAATCCAAGTAAATTTCATTTACCAAAAAAGAAAAGTCATGTTTTTTTTATAAAATGCAAATTTGCCGGTCTATTTTTTCGTTTTTTCGAATATCTAAACAAACCGACCCGATAGCGGACGAAGCTTGATGTTTCGTATACAAAAATCAGGATTTTGCTAAAATAACAAATTACAGGCCAAATTCGAACATTTTTAGAAAATCTGAAATCTTAGCCCATTTTAAGCAAGGATGGATAATTTTCCTATCCTAACATCAAATGTTTTTAAAATTTTTATATAATTTTTAAGAAATCCAGTCCTTTTCAAACGTCTCATTTTATCAATTCTTACCTTTCCGCAGAAAGCGATGCTATGTCTGATCTAGAATTGACATGTTAAAAAAAATTCTTTTTAAGAGAGCCGATATAAAAAAAAAAAAATCATATCTTAGGATCTAATAATCTTAGCGTTAAAAAAATTAGATTTCTGGATTTGTCGTTGAAAAATAAGTATAATTTTCAAATCGATAAACGCAATATTTCAATAATAATAATAATAATAATAATAATAATAATATAGTCGGACTTGTTCCACTATAAAGAAACGTGGTTTTGATTCATTCTTTTCTCGGCAGACGGTTGGACTCTTTCCCGCACCTGCGTCTTTCATGATAGAAAAATTAATATTTTTATTCGACTTAAAATAAAAAAAAAATTAATTGATATCTAGGGTTTACCTGGTGCGAAATTTTCAAAATTTGATTTTTTGAAATCGCGATATTTTTGTTAACCCGTATCCCGAGTTTCGCGTGGATAGGTAATTTTTTCAATATGTTTGAAAAGAGGGTTGAAAATGTGATAATTGTGGTTTCGTGGCTGCCCGGATCTTTCCGGCACCCCGACTATGGCAACCCTTTCCCCCTCTTCTGGAGTTTCAGAATGAATTTTCTTTGCTGTTTGATTAAATTGTACGCTTTAGTTGAATATTATTTTCATTAATGAGTGGGTTTTTAGAGTTTCAATTAATATCTTGCGTTAATAAAGACATGTTACAATTTTTATGATTTTCAGTGTGACAGTAGGTATTCAGCCGTAAGTACACAAAATTTCAAGTCTATAACTTATACAGTTTCCGAGAACAGTTTCTGTGACAGAGAAGTGAGACAGAGAAGTGACAGAGAAGTGAGAGAAATGGGGGTTTGTGAGATGAACGAAACCCTAAAAATAAATGCGTGAATGCGATTTTTAAAGAAAAAAAGAAAGACACATTTTAAATTAAGAATTCGTTTTTAATTTCTCGATACTATTTGGATGGACTTGAGTCACTCAGTGTTCAGACAGTCGTGTTACAGAAGTTTTCAGAAAGTGGAGTAGAGCCACTTCAGATTTTTTTTAACACTTTCTAAGATAGTGGAAATGTGTTCCTGAATTCGGTTTGTCTGTCCGTATGTCCAAACTGTAACTCGCATAAATAAACCCCGATTGACATGTAATTGATATATGTGATTCAGGTTTAGTATGGTACATTCGGTATTGAAAATGAAGAATGTAGCATTTATAGTTCGTTTACAGGGACACTCAAAACAATTTTATTACAGAATTGTCTATGAGGGAAAATTGTTTGTAATGTATTTTAATTATGTTAATCCGTTTCAAACATATTGAAATTGATATACATCACTGGAGTGCACTACAAGAAGCTTTCTGTAGAATACAGGTGTGCATAGCATTTTATCGTTCATTTAGAGAGATTTACAAAAGAGTCTATGAATGAAAATTGCTGGAATTGCGTTTTCTGTTGTGGTACACCGTTTTTAAATTTAACTAATTTGTTGCACATTATTTTGTGTATACAAATTTTGTAGATCATATACAGAGCTGCACAAAAGAATTCGAGTACATTTCCGTTTCTGGACGGAACTTATTGAAAGGGAATTTTAAACCGTGTTATGCGTTTCCTATACCTGAGCTAAATTTCAGCAAGCTATGCAGCAAATATACAAATCTGTAAATTATATACAGGGCTTCACAAAATAATTTTAATACTTTTGAACTGTAATTTCTAAAGTTGGGTTTTCAAATGTGTTATGCATTTCTCAAATTGTTTTTTAGATATCATTTTCCTCATAATTAAACGGGTAAGTGGTCTGACTATGTTGGAAAGTGTTTCATAAACTATGGTTCTTGCGTAATTTTGGGGGGGGGGAGGAGGGGGGGGGGCGGATTTGAAGAGGAATTATTGTGGCAATATTATTAAAAATCTAAATTTGAAACATTCGCGTTTTATAAATCGGATTTCGAACTGAAATGCCTGAAATTTTATTTGCAATTTTCAAACTTAAAACCAGATTTCCATATTTTAATCGAACAAAAAATATGCTTTTATTTAAAATAAGAAATTCTGTATTTTCCTTTGTATTGTAGTTTTGTTTCACTTTCTTGTTACTATTTTCTTAGATCTTTGATTTTTCTACGAAAGAAAATTCTGATTGTAATATGGTAGTAGTTGAATCTTGAGGAAATAAATGTTTTTTTTTTTCTCATAAAAAGTAACTCCCTATATTAAATGGTTCCTTTTTTACATAAAATGAAATAAAGTTCACAACATTGCAAATGAACTGTACTTGAAATCAGGGCCTAACCAAAAAAGGGACGAGCGGACTGAGCTTCCCTAGCAACTTCTTGAGTTCCCTGTAGACTTAATAATATTTTAATAACACTATCATCTATCTACATTAAAAAAAAAATTAACTTTGTAATAAAAAAAAATTATGACCTGGAAATACATCTCCAATTGTATCTATATAAGTATACTATAAAGATAAGCTGCGATTTATTTACACCAAAAGAATTTCAAAGCCTCCTCTGGCTTTAAGGTATTTTAAATATTTTTTAATTATATACTAAAATACAATATTTTATATACTACTTTTTATATAATACACATATTATATATTGTATAAAAGTTTTACCAATTATCGTATTAATGTTTCTTAAGGATGTTGCTCAGTCAGATCTCAAATTCTGCTCACGTTTGTTAGATCTATGGGCGTGGAATTTATTCATATTTTTAAAATACCTCATTAAGAAATGAATATTTTTAACTTGATTTTTGATGTATGCTCTTTTAGCTGACAAATTATTTCTAAAATATATGCTTAATTTAACATTTTTTGTGTTAAAATCTTAGTAAAGTTGAGCTGTGTGTAAGATTTTAACACTTCATATTAAATTAAGTATGTATTTTAGAAATATTGTGACAACAACAACAACAACAAAAAATAATAATAAATAGTAAAGAAAAAAAGTCAGGCATTAAAAAGAGTACACCGAAAAATTAAATTAAAAATTTAATTTTCTGAAAAGTTGTTTTAAAATATGAATGAATTCCACGCCCATAGATTTAATCTTAGCGAGGAAAATTAGAGATCTTACTGACTAGTACCCTTCAGCACAAAGGCAGGATTTATTTTTTCAGATATCTTCGATTTTGCGCCTTGTGTTTTACTTTAGAAATACGTATTAGATTTTATCTATTTGACAGAAAATGCTCGCTTGACATTTTCTGCGTAAGGGTTAAACGTAATATTTATTTCCTTCGAATTCGTTATTGTTTTGTGACATTTGTGCACCGTTCGCACAAATTTTCATTATAAATTGCTTTTAAGTTGGCATTAAAATTTTTCTTCTGTTTATGTATTGATATCTTTTAAAATCTCTGTATAGTAACACTCACTTTTAAATATTATTTGAAAATTAAATCTGTCAAAACGCTTGAATAATGGGAAAAAGTAATTTAGAATTAATTTTAATGAAAAAAAAAATATGTTTGTTATGTTTGGATAAATATTTGTAGCTAAGTATACGGTTGTTTTTACGAAATGCAGCGTAATATTCTTAAATTGATTTCACACTTTAAGACTGCTCGTTAGTAAACTTCCCGATTCCCCTCGCTAATGTTATTCCTATGGGCGTAGGATGCATTCGTATTTTTAAAATATCTCCTCGGAAAATTAATATTTTGAACTTCTGTTTTCTTTATATTGTTCTTAAAGAATGTCTCTTTTTTTCTTAGTTGCCAATTTTCTTCTAAAATATATACTTAATTTTATATGAAAAGTTAAAATCGTATTCCGTTTCGCTAAGATTTTAACACATAAATATATAAATTAAGCACATAGTTTAGAAATATTTTGATAACTAGGAAAAAACGAAACTTTCTTTAAGAACAGTACACAAGAAACATAAGTTAAAAATATTAATTTTCCGAGGAGATATTTTAAAAATACGAATGCATTCTACGCCCATAGGAATAACATTAGCGAGGGGAATCGGGAAGTTTACTGACGAGCAGTCTTAAAGGAACGTGTTGTTTTCTTAATTCTTTAAACTTTCTTAGTTATTGATTCTTTATTTAACACTTGTCTGAATTGAATAATAAGTATTTGCCTTAATTCTTTCATTCAAAATTTGCGCAATATCCAATGGTTGGAGTATCATAGTTGAGATTTTTTCCAACTGAGTGAAAATATGCCGGGACCAGGACTTGAACCCTAGGTACTTTGGTTTGCCGTACCAACGCTCTCCCTACTGAGCTATACCGACGATATCCTGGCTGGCATATTTCACTCTGATTTGTTGGTAGCTCGGATGAATGAATATAGCGCTGCATTTCGCAGCCTTGTCCAACAAATAAGAGTGAAATATGCCAGCCGGGATATCGTTGGGATAGCTCAGTAGGGAGAGCGTTGGAACGGCAAACCAAAGTGTTGCATAAACCTTTTAATTTTAGCTCGCGTGATCCTTAGTTTTAACTTCGCTGAGAGTGGGATCGCGTGACATGGCTTTTCATTATTTTATTGTATCTGCTTGATGTAAAAACTCATTGAATTGTTGATTTTATTTTATTATTGTAATTTATTTTTGTGATGTGGCAACTTTATGTTTTATCGTTTTAATTTTTATAGAAAAGGTAGATGTTCTAGAAGTTTCTCAGATATAGTTGAAATGACGCTGTAATGTTATTGGAGATATGTTATTTATTTGATTTGTTGTGTGGAAATAAATGTCTACCTTTTTAAAACGGGATATCTTTAATTCTTCAAAACAGACGCAAACATCGGGTAGATGTGTTGGACCTGAGTATAAGTATTTTTAGCTGTTTTTAAAATAGAGTTAAAGTTTAACTTTATTTCTTCTGCAACACAAAGTACCCAGGTTCGCGTCCCGGACCCGGCATATTTTCGCTCTGTTGGAAAAAATCTCAACAATGATACTCCAACCATTGGATATAATTTACCTAGTTGAATATACTTTCCTCTGTCCATTTGCGTAATATTTCTAGAATAGCTTCCAAATTTCAAGGTTTCTTATTCTCTTAATTTTGTTAGTTTACAGATTTAAGCCAGTTTTTAATTCATGAGTGTCTCGTTCGTATTCTGCAGTTCGCTCTGCAGCAAAAATAAATAAATAAATATAAAAATAATAAATAAATAAATAAAAATAAAAAACAAACTCGAGAATATCTCCAAACACAAGTAAATTAATCTAATAAAGTTTGATTTGAAAATGAAACTTCCTGATTCCCAACCCGAAAACTTTATATATATATAAACAGGGGTGAAAATATCTAGGCGCCAATGTGCCGATTCCCACCACTAAATTTTTAGTATTCTTCCCCTAATAAGAATACTGATAAAATTTAGGCAAAGTATACTAATAAAATTTGACGAAGAATACTAATAAATTTTAGTGGTGGGAGTAGATATAAAACAAGAGTTCTACATCAGCGGCGTACGCGGCGTAGACTCAAGGTTGAAGGAAGGTCACAGAGCCGGAAGTAGCAGGTGTGGACACCGGAAGTTGTGCGGGCTGTGAAGGTCACCGGAAGTCTCAGGTGGGGATAACAGACATGTTGAGACAGGAAGTGAACAGGAAGTGTAGATAGGAAGTTTAACCGGAAATGTGACAGGAAGTGAATGCGATAAGGGAGAGAGGGGAAGGGCTTATTTTTGTGGGGGGCTTAATTTTCTTTGTTGGTTTTAATCCTTCTAGTCGAGTGGAGTTGAGTTGTAGGAATCCTGCTATCAGAATGAATTTAGTTTGAAAGTAATATTAGCAAAATGTTCGATTTTTTTTTTTTTTTTTTTTTTTTTTCTCACCTGAAATAAAAATTTTATTTGCTAACTAACACCTAATATAAAAATGGAAATCTTTCTGACTTTGTTTTACTTTATAAAAGTTTAACGTGAAATTTATTTTTAGACTGGAAACGCGACAGGAAATAAGATCGGAAACCGGATTAGACATGCTTTTTCCAAAAAGGGTTTTCAGGAAGCAGTAAACATGTTTTGGGAACATGTTTGGGAGCTTGTTGCAACAGGAAAGGCAGTTTAAAAGACTGGAAGTGATTAAGCGATAAGAAAAGTACAGGAATATACACGTAGATTTTGTTCTTTGTAGAGGGTGAAATTTTATTTTATTTTTTATTTAAAGAGTTTTCTTTTTCTTTTTCTTTTCTTTTCTTTTTTTTTTTTCATTTAAAGCGTTTCAAATTATTTTTTATTTTATTATTATTATTTTTTTTTTTTGTAGTGGTTTACGTATTATTTTAATTTTTAGTGACGTTAGAACCTGCAATGTTCTGTACCACACATGTCTTATCTTAGGTGTGTTGTTATCTCTTTAAATGCGAGAGACGGGGCTTCAGACCTGCGTTGAGATATCTTTATCATAGTTTTAATGAACTGCAGGAAATTGTCTTTCCCTATTGAGTAATTCGCGAGTTTTGGTTTAATATGAATGCTATTACATCTGTTTGTTTAATTTACAAGCACATTTCTCTTACAACATTCTGTCAACAGATCATTTCTATATTCGGAATAATAATTTAGAAGGAAAATTTTTATATGAAAATACTATGAAATGTCATTTATAGAGATTGACAAAAATAGCATGCTTGATTCTTTCTTGTATTAACCTTATAATCATTTATTTTAGAAATATAGGTTTATAGTTTTGTTACGAAAAATAACGTGGTTACATATTTTAAAAACGAAAGCAAAGTGATTTTTACAAATGTAACTAACCCACGCATTTGTGTTATTGAATTAAATTACAATGCTTAACCGTACGTATGTATTCACCGCACTATTTTCCTGCAAAAGCCGTTTCACAAACTTGTGTACTGAAATTAATGTGGCATTTTTTAGGGAAAAATTAATTCAAGTCTTTGAGACTAATCTTTCAAAGGAAAAAAAGATTTGTCATACTTTCTCTTACATTATATCTTCCGTTTTTTAAGTTTACAAATTTGTGGACTAACTTAAATAATCGTTTTTAGGATACTTAAACAATATATTTTTTTAATTATATGTTTTTTTTTAATTGATTTGTAATATAGCTTTTTTTTTCTTTTTTTTTTCTTAAAAGGGTACTGTAGAATAACTTATGTCACAAATACTACATCCTTCTTTAGTTAAATATGTTTCACTTAAGACATGACAAAGTCTCTTAGAAACATTTCATTTTGGAGTTAAGTGATTAAACAAGAAAAATATTATTTATAAAAACACAACACATAAGACCAGTGACTGAGAGGTTCTGGTTTTAAAGCTACTAGACGTTTGGGTTTAAACTTCTCTCGCGCTCGTCGACCTAATCGTTCGGAGTTTTCTTCGAACCTTGTCAATACGAGTTAGGAGCCCTTAGAAAGACCCCTAGAGTGACCTATATCCCAAACGTAGATAATCGGTTTTAACAAATAACCAAACATCCACAACACATAAGACATTTTAGATCATTTTAGATCATTCCATTTAGTTAAGAAGTGATTTAACGTGCAAAATATTATTTATAAAATCATACAATAAGAGAATTTTAAAGATTTTTTCCTTTTAAATGAACAATTTTTAGTGACTATTTAACTTATTAAAGAGAGCGGGTATTTTGTTTAGAGTTATACGATTAAAATAAATTTTCAATAGATTTGACTTTATACAACCAACATTTTAAAAAAAGGGAATGGAATCTAGTTTTTATAAATTAACGTTTTTCAATTTTACAAATACTTCACACCCCGTCTTTTTTCCCCCTCTTTTAGTAGACTTTACATACATAAGACATAAAAAGCGTTTTAGAATACATCATTTAGAAATTAAGTGGTTTGATAAGTAAAACATTATTTATAAAAGCAATAGATACAAAAGTAATAAAGATTTTTACTTACAAATGTACGAACTTCTGATAGGTAAGACTTTCTAAATCATTGTGCAAGAATTAAGTGGTTATTGAACTTATAACATTATAGGATGAAATAATCACGTGACGTATTTTTAAACCAATAAAATGTCAATATTTTTAAACCAATAAAAAGTTAGTATTTTTTACACGAGCGCCCTCTATTACTATATAAATTTCAATGAAACGAGTTCATAACATTCTACTGTAACCTGGTATCGTTGTAATAGGTTGTATTTTTCATTTAAGTTATTGTGGAACGAGTTATGAATTCTTATGTTGGTGATGTAACCAACTTGGAGTGTCAACACTCATCACCAGAGTTAAATAATCAAGAGATGGATTCTACACTTTTATCCAAAGAAGGACTCGTTTCGAATTATGAAGTGAAACTCACCTCATCAGGACTAAAGAAACAGAAGTTACCCCATGTGCGTAAGATGTGTAACACAGCATTTCCTCGAAAAGTTAACTTAGTGTTTCATATGAAAAGTCATCTAAAGGAAAAATATTTTTGCTGTGAGGTGTGTGCTGAAGTTTTTTCACAAAAGAGTGATTTACGTAATCATCAAAAGATTCACAAATTGCCCAAACAATACAAGTGTAGTGATTGCAACGAGATATTTTCAAGAATGTCTGACTTATTAATACACAAGAAGACCCATAAGATTCGTAAACAATATTCATGTGCAAAGTGTTGTGAAATATTTAAGTGTGAATCGGATTTTTTACAACATTGTGATACTTTTCATAAAGTTTTACCTAACATTGCGAAATCACCCTGTTTAAAAGATTTGTTATTTGAACTTATAGTGAAGCTTATAGATTAGTTCGAACTTATAGTGAATTAAAAGACAAAATGATATGCAAAATATATGAACTAGAATTAACAGACCAAAACATACATGTACATGCTGAGAATGCCTTTTTAAAGTTGTACAACGGCTTTGAAGATTTCACAGAACGAGTGTTTAATTGGACATTACGAAAAATTTTGAAATTAGAATTGATTACAGCTCAATATGACAGGCTTATTTGATTTGTATTATTTTAAATGATTAATAAATAGTTTGATTTCGGAAAAAAGTGTTTTCTTTAGCATACACTGTGTGACTTTTAAACTAATGTTGTGTATTTTGAATGTGTCAGACAAAACAGGAGTGTGTTGACATTTAAAAAAAAAAGATTTTACATAATATAAAAGTTTTACAATAAAAATTGACTTACCTAAAGTTTTTTCAAGATAGTCACGATATCCTTTCCATTACAATTATTTTAAGGAAATAGAATTTAATTTTGTTGTGAATAACACTTTGTTGTTAACATCACGTGGTTTGTCTTATCATAACTATGAGATCCTAAGATCACTTCCTATTAACATGATAACGAAGAGTAAAAAAAAAAATGACTAATGCAAGCCGATTTTCCTGCCTAAACTTGTTATCAGCTTGCATGAGTGACTCATCTTTACATGTGTGGATTTGTATGTTGAAAAAATGATTGCTATGTTTAACCCGTGTAGACGATTTTTATCCGGAAGCTGTTTGAACTACCAAATTTCAGATATCACACATTTTACTAGAACATTTAAATATTTTAATGTCTTTTCGCCCGCAAATTGGAAACTTAGGATTATCACCTTTACATCGAGACATGGAAGGTAGAAAAATAATAACTTTACACTTAGACAATATTTTAATTTAAGAAGAATTAGACTTAACACATTGTTAGAGTTTCTTTGAAAAATATCTAGTTGGTTGTAAATTTTAGAAAATTCGACCTAACGAAATTAACACACTTAAAAATATCTAGTTGGTTATACATTTTATAAAATAAGCAACAAATAAACATTTCGATACATTGACAAAAGAAAATAATTAAGTTTAAGTAAACTTTACACTTAGACAATATTTCAAACTAAGAAAAATAATAACTTTACACTTATATAATATTTTCAACTAAGGAAAATTAATAACTTTAAAAATCAGACTTAACACATTGTTAAAGTTTTTTTAAAACAGCACAACATTTTCAAAGCAGTGGAAATAGTATACCTGAAAAAAATTCAACTTAGTGGAATTTAATAGTGAAATTTTTTAACCTCACTCATTTAAAAAATAAAACTTTGTAAATTTTTTCCATTTTTAAAATAAAACTTATTTAAAAAATAAATAAGCAACTATTAAACATTTTGAATGTCTTAGACAAAGTGTGAATAAATTTGTTGAAATTATATAAAACATGAAAAATTTCATTACTTTTAAAAGAAATTTTATTTTTGGTGAAATAAACTCGAGGTATTTATTATATGTTACTTAAACTACATGAGAATTGATTGAAAATGTGTTACTTTTAATCACTCACAAGATAAGACATGATGTTACAATATACACATAGGAATGACATAGGAATTTCAGATGGGTTTTTCTCCCACACATGACGTCACTGATAACATATTTACTGACCAAGTCATAAAATCATAGTTTAGGGTAGGTTTTTAAGCACGAAGTTTAGTTGAGATTTAAGATATTTGAGAAATATAAACTACAACTTTGGCTACTTTTTGAAATTTCCCCCTACATAAGAAAAAGAACATAGAAAAATAAAATGAAAAGTCGTATTTGAATGGAATCAAATTATTATCCTTTCACTTAACAGCTGAATGCGTCGGTAATTACATCACAAAGGCACTGATAACAACTGATTGAATATATTGTGTTTCTTTTTTAAGGTTAAATTGATTTAATATTCAAGTTATTTCTTAATGATACACTTAAAAACAATAAACTTAATTAGCATTCAAAAAGCAAACGATCACATTATTGTGTAAAACAATCAAATGTTTTAAAAGTCACGAGTTAAAATTTGAAATGACTTAGAGTTTAAGCAGAATTTAGATGTGAACCTTTTAAAATGAAATAATAGTTTTTTGTATCGCCCTCTATCGGTGGGTAATAGAATTAAGAGATAATTAAAAGTTTTAACTTGAATTCGAGCCCACAACAAAAATTATTTTTCGGTTTTATAATTTAGGGTAGGTTTAACTGAGCAAGCCATGATATTTCAGTATTTATAGACGATTTAAGATATTCGATAAAGCAAATCATTTGAATTTTTAATTTAATTGAAGGGTTTACTGCTTAAAGTACTACAAAATGAGTACAACACGATGCATAGTTTTTTAATTAATTATATTTTTCGAAAGGTGACTTATTGATAAACTTAGGATTTATGTTTAAAGTGAATAAATTTGACATGTTAGGTTCACTTAATAACAGAGGGTTGAATAAGTTATTTTTAATAAAAATAAAGTTTACTAAAAGTTTTTAAAGTTAAAAAAATATAGTTTTAAAAAATTTAAAGTTTACAAAAAGTTTAAAAATCTTTAAGTAAATCAAAATTAACTTTTTAATTTTAACTATTGAGAGACTATAATCTAACTGTTTATCCTTGTAACCAACTGGTGCATATCAACTATATACTCTGTATCTGCATATGCGCAGAAAAACATAGACATTTAATCTAACTTGAGTTCGACTTTAAATTATTTGCCAACTTTTAAGTTTAATTACTATACACAACTCGATTACCTTTCCCACAAAACACCTTTCAGAAACAAAACAGAAATTAACACTTACCGAAAAACACGTCCACTTTGGGTGTTAGTCTTCACTCAACTAACGTTTCTCCCTTATCTTTGTTAGGGGGCGCTGCAATCGACGTAGAGGCGCTACCAGTCTTCCGGTTTGTGACGTCATTTCCGGTTTGAGATAAGAATAAACTTTAAATCCAACTTACACTCGCTCAGTCATTCTTGCTTCTCTCTACCTTGCTAACAACCGTTTGCTGCTGGCTCATTGTTTGGTTGTTTAAACTTGTTGAATGACGTCATCATGTGTTTGTCTAAACTTGTCCAGTCTTGTTTTTATGCAGTACGTCTATTTAGATGAGTCATCATTCGTTTATCTTGGTTGACTTGTCCAAACTTGTTTTTGTGTGGCACGTCTATTTGGGTGAGTCATCGTTCGCTTATCTTGCTTTACTTGTTTGAACTTGTCTAGTATCCACCACCTCATGTCTTTTGTCATAGCTTGAATATACTTTACACCAATCACTTAAATATAAAAGTCTTGTCACAACTTACTTAAACTTTGATAAAAATATTAATTATTTATAAATTTCATCAAATTCTTATTTTTCTGATACATTTACTATGTAATTTTCGTTCAAAAATATGGTAAAGCCCGATTTTAAATCGAAGTCTAAGATAAATTCCCCAAATTTGTAACATTTTAACACTAATAATAAATATTGTAAGCACCCAGTACATACAAGTTTTGTAAAAATAATATTACTTATAGCTAACTCGTTATGTCCCATGATACAAAACTTCAATATAACTAAAATCAGTGTTAAACGAAAATCTAATCACGTGTCTTTATATATTATTTTGAAATGCAAAGCATTATATCTAAACGAATGATATAAGGAGTAGTTAGAATAGTTCTTATATTTTTGTTAGTAAAAAAATTATACACATTATCTTACAAGGTTGCAATATTCAACACACGGTTCACCATATTTAAAAACGATTCACGATAAATTTATAAATTTAAATTTAAATATTTAAAAAATACTGAAGTATTTTTATTTATAATTGTTCATTTATAAATAAAATATTTAAATTTAAAATTTATAAATTTATCGTGAATCGTTTTTAAATATGGTGAACCGTGTGTTGAATATTGCAACCTTGTAAGATAATGTGTATAATTTTTTTACTAACAAAAATATAAGAACTATTCTAACTACTCCTTATATCATTCGTTTAGATATAATGCTTTGCATTTCAAAATAATATATAAAGACACGTGATTAGATTTTCGTTTAACACTGATTTTAGTTATATTGAAGTTTTGTATCATGGGACATAACGAGTTAGCTATAAGTAATATTATTTTTACAAAACTTGTATGTACTGGGTGCTTACAATATTTATTATTAGTGTTAAAATGTTACAAATTTGGGGAATTTATCTTAGACTTCGATTTAAAATCGGGCTTTACCATATTTTTGAACGAAAATTACATACTAAATGTATCAGAAAAATAAGAATTTGATGAAATTTATAAATAATTAATATTTTTATCAAAGTTTAAGTAAGTTGTGACAAGACTTTTATATTTAAGTGATTGGTGTAAAGTATATTCAAGCTATGACAAAAGACATGAGGTGGTGGATACTAGACAAGTTCAAACAAGTAAAGCAAGATAAGCGAACGATGACTCACCCAAATAGACGTGCCACACAAAAACAAGTTTGGACAAGTCAACCAAGATAAACGAATGATGACTCATCTAAATAGACGTACTGCATAAAAACAAGACTGGACAAGTTTAGACAAACACATGATGACGTCATTCAACAAGTTTAAACAACCAAACAATGAGCCAGCAGCAAACGGTTGTTAGCAAGGTAGAGAGAAGCAAGAATGACTGAGCGAGTGTAAGTTGGATTTAAAGTTTATTCTTATCTCAAACCGGAAATGACGTCACAAACCGGAAGACTGGTAGCGCCTCTACGTCGATTGCAGCGCCCCCTAACAAAGATAAGGGAGAAACGTTAGTTGAGTGAAGACTAACACCCAAAGTGGACGTGTTTTTCGGTAAGTGTTAATTTCTGTTTTGTTTCTGAAAGGTGTTTTGTGGGAAAGGTAATCGAGTTGTGTATAGTAATTAAACTTAAAAGTTGGCAAATAATTTAAAGTCGAACTCAAGTTAGATTAAATGTCTATGTTTTTCTGCGCATATGCAGATACAGAGTATATAGTTGATATGCACCAGTTGGTTACAAGGATAAACAGTTAGATTATAGTCTCTCAATAGTTAAAATTAAAAAGTTAATTTTGATTTACTTAAAGATTTTTAAACTTTTTGTAAACTTTAAATTTTTTAAAACTATATTTTTTTAACTTTAAAAACTTTTAGTAAACTTTATTTTTATTAAAAATAACTTATTCAACCCTCTGTTATTAAGTGAACCTAACATGTCAAATTTATTCACTTTAAACATAAATCCTAAGTTTATCAATAAGTCACCTTTCGAAAAATATAATTAATTAAAAAACTATGCATCGTGTTGTACTCATTTTGTAGTACTTTAAGCAGTAAACCCTTCAATTAAATTAAAAATTCAAATGATTTGCTTTATCGAATATCTTAAATCGTCTATAAATACTGAAATATCATGGCTTGCTCAGTTAAACCTACCCTAAATTATAAAACCGAAAAATAATTTTTGTTGTGGGCTCGAATTCAAGTTAAAACTTTTAATTATCTCTTAATTCTATTACCCACCGATAGAGGGCGATACAAAAAACTATTATTTCATTTTAAAAGGTTCACATCTAAATTCTGCTTAAACTCTAAGTCATTTCAAATTTTAACTCGTGACTTTTAAAACATTTGATTGTTTTACACAATAATGTGATCGTTTGCTTTTTGAATGCTAATTAAGTTTATTGTTTTTAAGTGTATCATTAAGAAATAACTTGAATATTAAATCAATTTAACCTTAAAAAAGAAACACAATATATTCAATCAGTTGTTATCAGTGCCTTTGTGATGTAATTACCGACGCATTCAGCTGTTAAGTGAAAGGATAATAATTTGATTCCATTCAAATACGACTTTTCATTTTATTTTTCTATGTTCTTTTTCTTATGTAGGGGGAAATTTCAAAAAGTAGCCAAAGTTGTAGTTTATATTTCTCAAATATCTTAAATCTCAACTAAACTTCGTGCTTAAAAACCTACCCTAAACTATGATTTTATGACTTGGTCAGTAAATATGTTATCAGTGACGTCATGTGTGGGAGAAAAACCCATCTGAAATTCCTATGTCATTCCTATGTGTATATTGTAACATCATGTCTTATCTTGTGAGTGATTAAAAGTAACACATTTTCAATCAATTCTCATGTAGTTTAAGTAACATATAATAAATACCTCGAGTTTATTTCACCAAAAATAAAATTTCTTTTAAAAGTAATGAAATTTTTCATGTTTTATATAATTTCAACAAATTTATTCACACTTTGTCTAAGACATTCAAAATGTTTAATAGTTGCTTATTTATTTTTTAAATAAGTTTTATTTTAAAAATGGAAAAAATTTACAAAGTTTTATTTTTTAAATGAGTGAGGTTAAAAAATTTCACTATTAAATTCCACTAAGTTGAATTTTTTTCAGGTATACTATTTCCACTGCTTTGAAAATGTTGTGCTGTTTTAAAAAAACTTTAACAATGTGTTAAGTCTGATTTTTAAAGTTATTAATTTTCCTTAGTTGAAAATATTATATAAGTGTAAAGTTATTATTTTTCTTAGTTTGAAATATTGTCTAAGTGTAAAGTTTACTTAAACTTAATTATTTTCTTTTGTCAATGTATCGAAATGTTTATTTGTTGCTTATTTTATAAAATGTATAACCAACTAGATATTTTTAAGTGTGTTAATTTCGTTAGGTCGAATTTTCTAAAATTTACAACCAACTAGATATTTTTCAAAGAAACTCTAACAATGTGTTAAGTCTAATTCTTCTTAAATTAAAATATTGTCTAAGTGTAAAGTTATTATTTTTCTACCTTCCATGTCTCGATGTAAAGGTGATAATCCTAAGTTTCCAATTTGCGGGCGAAAAGACATTAAAATATTTAAATGTTCTAGTAAAATGTGTGATATCTGAAATTTGGTAGTTCAAACAGCTTCCGGATAAAAATCGTCTACACGGGTTAAACATAGCAATCATTTTTTCAACATACAAATCCACACATGTAAAGATGAGTCACTCATGCAAGCTGATAACAAGTTTAGGCAGGAAAATCGGCTTGCATTAGTCATTTTTTTTTTTACTCTTCGTTATCATGTTAATAGGAAGTGATCTTAGGATCTCATAGTTATGATAAGACAAACCACGTGATGTTAACAACAAAGTGTTATTCACAACAAAATTAAATTCTATTTCCTTAAAATAATTGTAATGGAAAGGATATCGTGACTATCTTGAAAAAACTTTAGGTAAGTCAATTTTTATTGTAAAACTTTTATATTATGTAAAATCTTTTTTTTTTAAATGTCAACACACTCCTGTTTTGTCTGACACATTCAAAATACACAACATTAGTTTAAAAGTCACACAGTGTATGCTAAAGAAAACACTTTTTTCCGAAATCAAACTATTTATTAATCATTTAAAATAATACAAATCAAATAAGCCTGTCATATTGAGCTGTAATCAATTCTAATTTCAAAATTTTTCGTAATGTCCAATTAAACACTCGTTCTGTGAAATCTTCAAAGCCGTTGTACAACTTTAAAAAGGCATTCTCAGCATGTACATGTATGTTTTGGTCTGTTAATTCTAGTTCATATATTTTGCATATCATTTTGTCTTTTAATTCACTATAAGTTCGAACTAATCTATAAGCTTCACTATAAGTTCAAATAACAAATCTTTTAAACAGGGTGATTTCGCAATGTTAGGTAAAACTTTATGAAAAGTATCACAATGTTGTAAAAAATCCGATTCACACTTAAATATTTCACAACACTTTGCACATGAATATTGTTTACGAATCTTATGGGTCTTCTTGTGTATTAATAAGTCAGACATTCTTGAAAATATCTCGTTGCAATCACTACACTTGTATTGTTTGGGCAATTTGTGAATCTTTTGATGATTACGTAAATCACTCTTTTGTGAAAAAACTTCAGCACACACCTCACAGCAAAAATATTTTTCCTTTAGATGACTTTTCATATGAAACACTAAGTTAACTTTTCGAGGAAATGCTGTGTTACACATCTTACGCACATGGGGTAACTTCTGTTTCTTTAGTCCTGATGAGGTGAGTTTCACTTCATAATTCGAAACGAGTCCTTCTTTGGATAAAAGTGTAGAATCCATCTCTTGATTATTTAACTCTGGTGATGAGTGTTGACACTCCAAGTTGGTTACATCACCAACATAAGAATTCATAACTCGTTCCACAATAACTTAAATGAAAAATACAACCTATTACAACGATACCAGGTTACAGTAGAATGTTATGAACTCGTTTCATTGAAATTTATATAGTAATAGAGGGCGCTCGTGTAAAAAATACTAACTTTTTATTGGTTTAAAAATATTGACATTTTATTGGTTTAAAAATACGTCACGTGATTATTTCATCCTATAATGTTATAAGTTCAATAACCACTTAATTCTTGCACAATGATTTAGAAAGTCTTACCTATCAGAAGTTCGTACATTTGTAAGTAAAAATCTTTATTACTTTTGTATCTATTGCTTTTATAAATAATGTTTTACTTATCAAACCACTTAATTTCTAAATGATGTATTCTAAAACGCTTTTTATGTCTTATGTATGTAAAGTCTACTAAAAGAGGGGGAAAAAAGACGGGGTGTGAAGTATTTGTAAAATTGAAAAACGTTAATTTATAAAAACTAGATTCCATTCCCTTTTTTTAAAATGTTGGTTGTATAAAGTCAAATCTATTGAAAATTTATTTTAATCGTATAACTCTAAACAAAATACCCGCTCTCTTTAATAAGTTAAATAGTCACTAAAAATTGTTCATTTAAAAGGAAAAAATCTTTAAAATTCTCTTATTGTATGATTTTATAAATAATATTTTGCACGTTAAATCACTTCTTAACTAAATGGAATGATCTAAAATGATCTAAAATGTCTTATGTGTTGTGGATGTTTGGTTATTTGTTAAAACCGATTATCTACGTTTGGGATATAGGTCACTCTAGGGGTCTTTCTAAGGGCTCCTAACTCGTATTGACAAGGTTCGAAGAAAACTCCGAACGATTAGGTCGACGAGCGCGAGAGAAGTTTAAACCCAAACGTCTAGTAGCTTTAAAACCAGAACCTCTCAGTCACTGGTCTTATGTGTTGTGTTTTTATAAATAATATTTTTCTTGTTTAATCACTTAACTCCAAAATGAAATGTTTCTAAGAGACTTTGTCATGTCTTAAGTGAAACATATTTAACTAAAGAAGGATGTAGTATTTGTGACATAAGTTATTCTACAGTACCCTTTTAAGAAAAAAAAAAAGAAAAAAAAAGCTATATTACAAATCAATTAAAAAAAAACATATAATTAAAAAAATATATTGTTTAAGTATCCTAAAAACGATTATTTAAGTTAGTCCACAAATTTGTAAACTTAAAAAACGGAAGATATAATGTAAGAGAAAGTATGACAAATCTTTTTTTCCTTTGAAAGATTAGTCTCAAAGACTTGAATTAATTTTTCCCTAAAAAATGCCACATTAATTTCAGTACACAAGTTTGTGAAACGGCTTTTGCAGGAAAATAGTGCGGTGAATACATACGTACGGTTAAGCATTGTAATTTAATTCAATAACACAAATGCGTGGGTTAGTTACATTTGTAAAAATCACTTTGCTTTCGTTTTTAAAATATGTAACCACGTTATTTTTCGTAACAAAACTATAAACCTATATTTCTAAAATAAATGATTATAAGGTTAATACAAGAAAGAATCAAGCATGCTATTTTTGTCAATCTCTATAAATGACATTTCATAGTATTTTCATATAAAAATTTTCCTTCTAAATTATTATTCCGAATATAGAAATGATCTGTTGACAGAATGTTGTAAGAAAAATGTGCTTGTAAATTAAACAAACAGATGTAATAGCATTCATATTAAACCAAAACTCGCGAATTACTCAATAGGGAAAGACAATTTCCTGCAGTTCATTAAAACTATGATAAAGATATCTCAACGCAGGTCTGAAGCCCCGTCTCTCGCATTTAAAGAGATAACAACACACCTAAGATAAGACATGTGTGGTACAGAACATTGCAGGTTCTAACGTCACTAAAAATTAAAATAATACGTAAACCACTACAAAAAAAAAAAATAATAATAATAAAATAAAAAATAATTTGAAACGCTTTAAATGAAAAAAAAAAAAGAAAAGAAAAGAAAAAGAAAAAGAAAACTCTTTAAATAAAAAATAAAATAAAATTTCACCCTCTACAAAGAACAAAATCTACGTGTATATTCCTGTACTTTTCTTATCGCTTAATCACTTCCAGTCTTTTAAACTGCCTTTCCTGTTGCAACAAGCTCCCAAACATGTTCCCAAAACATGTTTACTGCTTCCTGAAAACCCTTTTTGGAAAAAGCATGTCTAATCCGGTTTCCGATCTTATTTCCTGTCGCGTTTCCAGTCTAAAAATAAATTTCACGTTAAACTTTTATAAAGTAAAACAAAGTCAGAAAGATTTCCATTTTTATATTAGGTGTTAGTTAGCAAATAAAATTTTTATTTCAGGTGAGAAAAAAAAAAAAAAAAAAAAAAAAAAAAATCGAACATTTTGCTAATATTACTTTCAAACTAAATTCATTCTGATAGCAGGATTCCTACAACTCAACTCCACTCGACTAGAAGGATTAAAACCAACAAAGAAAATTAAGCCCCCCACAAAAATAAGCCCTTCCCCTCTCTCCCTTATCGCATTCACTTCCTGTCACATTTCCGGTTAAACTTCCTATCTACACTTCCTGTTCACTTCCTGTCTCAACATGTCTGTTATCCCCACCTGAGACTTCCGGTGACCTTCACAGCCCGCACAACTTCCGGTGTCCACACCTGCTACTTCCGGCTCTGTGACCTTCCTTCAACCTTGAGTCTACGCCGCGTACGCCGCTGATGTAGAACTCTTGTTTTATATCTACTGGTGGGAATCAGCCCATTGGCGCCTAGATTTTTGCACCCCTGTATATAAAGGACCATGCCTGTATACAGTGAATAGTGAAAGTTTTAAAAGGCGAAAAACAATATTTTTAAAGGGGTTAATGAAGACGAAAATTTTAGATAACCATTAAAAAATTTCACACCTTCACATACCTTTACTGCTTTCATTTCTGCTGTTTAATGATATTTATACATGTACGAAGTTTTATGTTTCGTTTTAACGGCTGTAAACGTTCTATCGAATCTTAAAAGTGTCAGGTCTTCAGAAATTTCTTGCATCATCTGTCTACCTTCAGAATGTGTTAAACTGGGTCCGTATGGGGTCCTGGAATTTTCAAGGAAATTACCAGTATTTTCTTAATGAAAAACTCTCCTTAGTTAATCGCGCGATTATATAAGGCGAGTTTTTCTATAAGAAAATACTGGTACTATCCTTGAAAATTCCAGGACTCCCTACGTACCATGCTAAAGAACTGCGCGGATTAAAAAAAGAAGAAAAAAAAAGAAAAAAAAACATAAAAAATAAAAAATGTTGAATTTATAATACTGTTCTAGAATTTCTCTTAAGATCTCTCAAAAATTGTATTGTGCAGTGTTAGGTTTCTTTTTTCTTTACGCACAACATATTTAGGGGAAGAAATTTTTTTTCTTAATAAAAAAATAGCTCAGGTGAGTTCGGCAAAACTGTCCAATGAAAAGCTGTGCGAAGTATCTACCTTTAGCTTTGCTAAGTAAATAAAACTCATTCCTCTAAAGCTTACATAGAAACAAAAATCTTCCTCGGTAAATGAGAAAAAAGGACATTTTCTACGCGAAGGAACATTTTTCTGAGATCAGAAGAGAGTATAGACAAAATGTGTTTCCATTCAAAACTTTGAAACAATATATGAAGGTGTCAATTCTTTCCCTGCTTATTTTTCCTCTGAAAAACTTTCACTTGCCGTATAATCTCATCATCAAGCTTTAATGTTATCTAGTTTTACCATCGTTCCTTTTTATATTTGTCTTGCATCTGTCACCTCGCATCTGTAGATTAAAGAAAAATAATCTATTGTGCAGTTTTAGGTGGGTTTTAAAAAATGTTCTTAGGGGAAGAAAACCACTGTTTGTTTCTGAAATGAGAAAATAGCTTAGGTGAGTTTAACCAAAGTGTCTAATGAAAACCTGCGCAAAATGCATACCTCTAACATCGCTAATTAAATAAAACTCAGTCCTCCAAAGATATACAGAAATAAAAATCTCTCTCGGTAAATGAGAAAAAATAGACAAGTTTTTTACGCGAAGAAACCTTTTGCTGAGATCAGAGAAGAGTACAGACAAGATGAGTTTCCACTCAAAACTTAGAAAAAATGTATGAATATGGCAATCCTTTCCTCCGCTCACTTTTCATCTAAAAAACTTTCACTTACCGTATAACCATAGTGCTCTTTAATGTTATTTACTTTTACCATCGTTTCTTTTGATATTTCTCTTGCATCTGTCACCTCGCATCTGTAGATTAAAAAAAAAAAAAAAAAAAAAATATTGCATTGTGCAGTTTTAGATGTTTTTAGGGGAAGAAAACCATTGTTTTTTCCAAAAAAGAAAATAGCTCAGGTGAATGGAAGTAAAATGTCTTATGAAAAGCTATGAGAAATGCATACCCTTAGCATCGCTAATTAAATAAAACGCATTCCTCTAAACATACATAGAAACAAAAATCTCTGTTGGTAAATGAGAAAGAAAAAAAGTTTTTTTTACGCGAAGAAACCTTTTTCTGAGATCAAAGAAGAGTTCAAACAAGATGAGTTTCCACTCAAAATTTAGAAAAAATATATGAAGGTGACAATCCTTTCCCTGCTTACTTTTTCCTCAAAAAAACTTTCACTTACCGTATAATCTCAGAGCGCTTTAATGTTATCTAGTTTTACCATCGTTCCTTTTGATATTTGTCTCGCATCTGTCACCTTCGGAGGTCCATGCTCCTGGCATGTGACAGCAAGGTGGGCGATTTAGCACTTCAAAAGAAGACCGCGTTCATACCCAACACAGATTTCTTTACACTTTACTTGGCAGCACACTCGTTAACAAAAGAGATGAAACCCTAACTCAGGTGAACGGCGTTGAAGAAAAAAAATATACAACTTGTGGTTTTTTTTTTCATTTCTATTTTTTTTCCTTTCTTGCATTGTTTTCTTTATTTGAAAGATGCGGATGAAGAAATAGGACCCACTTGTTTCTTGAAATAAATTAAATCATGCAAGCATTAAATCTTTACGGAACTAGTTTGATTAGGTGCATTTTGTAATGGATTATTATTTTTTCAGACTCTCTTTTGTCGTTGCCTCTCTTGCTCATTCGAAAGATTAAGATTTGAAATCTGATGATATGTCCAGGAAAGAGCAAATGTTTATTTAGTTTAATGTATTTAGAATAATTTTTGTAAATAGATGTAGAGAAAACTATACAGTGAGGTTGAGTCAAAGGAGATTAGAGAATAAAACTAACTCTTTAACTGACTTCAAAATAAACAGGAAAGAAAAATCATGCGTCAAGCATAGTTTATGAAATACTTTTCAACACATTCAGAATACTGTAACAAAATTCTACAGATGAATAAGGTGAAATATGATGTCAAAGTAAACAATTTTGAAATCGATTACAGAAAATTTGAAAACCTAATTTCCGCAATTACCATTAATGGTCTGAAATATATCCGTATTCTTTTGTGCAGCAATGTATAGGATCTATAGATTTGTATGTATACTATAAGGTATAATAAAAATTTGTTCAGTTAGGAAATACATAACATAGTTCAAAATTCTGCTTCCTGAGATTGAAGAACAAGAATAGAGAACAAAAATTACCTTACTTCTTGCCAAGATATGGTAGTTGAGGCAAGGTGGGTGAAAATATGGTGGTTGAGCTATAAGACGTTCCTACGGAGAGTCTTATAGTTCAACCACCTTATTTTCAAGCAAAATAAGAGAATGTCTAAATATTTTTAAGAACTTGAAATGTATTTGATCCTGTAGCGGACCCAAACTGTCATTAAAAGTACGTTAAAATATCTATCCGAATTAGATTATTTTTTTTTATCTGGCCTCAAGTACACGGAACTGTAAAAAATCTGCGTAATGTTCCTGACGTTTACTGTGTAGCATTCCTGGGTTTTCTCGGATTATTTCTGCTGATCCGAGAATACCGAGAAATCTGGTGTAACATCTTCCACAATGTAGTGTAACTTTTCGGAATACTTTAAAAAGTGGAATTTACTGATCAACTGTGAAACGTTCCATTTGCTTTGTGCGTAAAATTCCTTAGTTTTCTCAGGAATACTTTTTAACTTTTGTGTAACTTTTCGGAATTATTGTAAAAGAGTGTTCGGTGATCTGTGTAAAGTTGCATATGTTTTGTGTGTAAGTGACTTGTGTAAGTTTCCTGGCATTTCTTTGGTGAAATTCCTGGGAAAACCTGTGGCAGAATAGCTGCCACAGGTTTTCTCTGGAACTTTACACCAAATTTTTTACAGTGGGCGTTGAAGAACAAATATAACTTGCTTGTTTTCATTTCTATTTCTTTCTTCTTTTGCATTATTATTTCTTTATTTTCAAGATATGGATGAAAAAAATAGGAGCATGTTATTTCTTGAAATAAATTAGATCATGCAAGCATTAAATTTTAACGGAACTAATTTTATTTGGTGCGTTTTGTAATGAATTATTTTCTTTACTCCTTTATGTTTTGTGTCATTGCCTTTTGTAGCTCATTCCGAAGATTAAAGAGAAGTTCTACTTTGGCCTAAAAAACACGTGATTTTTTTTTGGATATTTTTTCGTTTTTTATCTACGATCGTCCATAATGTCTTTTATCAACATAATAATTATCTGTACTGCCTATTACAATATATATTAATTTATTTTAAAACCACATCAAAATATTAAAAAAACATTTTGAAGCTTTTAGATATGTGCACTGCTTTTACTTACCCCTCATACGTAGTATAGGGTAAGTCTGAAAATCGAAACAAAAAATGACGGATTTACAGGTTTCAGTCACTGAAGATTCCGAAAAACATATTTTTAGAAAAAAAAAATTGCCGTCCGTCTGTCTGTGTGTCTGTGTGTGTGCCTGTAAACGCTCTATCTCCCGAACAAATTGAGATAGAGACTTGAAATTTGGTATGTACATAGTATGTAATAATGGGAAGAAGCTTATTGAATTTCAGTAACTTCGATTATACGGAACTATTTTTTTCGGATTCTCGAAATATTCGTTCTGATAAAAGGTAGATAAAAATTTTCGAAATTTCTAGGAGTGAATATAAGGAGTGAATATTTAAGGAGTGAATATAAAAGACAATAAAAAAACAAATTTTGCATAAAGAATGAAGTCAATCGGATAATGAGTTGCCGAAATATTCGTAATTATACTTTCCACACTCTGATTTTTCACGACCCTGTATTTCATTCAAATTTCAATTCAAAGATACATTTAAATTGGAAATGAGACACTTAATCCGACGCAAGAAACCTCTATTAATATGATTATCATTTTTGGAGTTATAAGGATGTTTCTTTTACGTATACTTTCTTTTACAGATAATTATTTCGATTCTTTTTTTCGGTTACAAAGAAAAGACATATCATCTTCGGACTTACTGCATTATATTTATTGACATTATCACCTATATATTTAAATTTTTGGGTGTAAAAAAAAAAAGAAATAATATGCCTTGCGTGACGGGCAAGAACATACAGGTGCGCACCGTGAACTTCCAATCGGGCGACCACTTTTCTCCAGTCATAAGCATCTGAAGCAAATTGGATCGCCAATTTAAAAAGGGATATTAAATTCTCTGGAGTTTATACAAATATTTAGTTTAAAAAGTTGAATTTGGACAAAATGGTGGTCATTTGAACAATAAAGGTCCCTTTTTCTCCCTTGCGTTTGCGAGCTAGGAAAAAATAATTAATCAATAAAAATTATACTTTTCTGTGGTGTAAGCTCCAGCAAAAAGAATTATCTTTCTTTTTTTTTAAAAAAATGAAGGGAATCGGTCAAATATTTCTCGAAAAAATGGTCGTTCAGTCTGAAAAAATGTTCTCGGAAAAACAAATTTACAATTTTCTATTAGCGTTATATTCAACGATCAGAAAAAGATTGTAAGGAATTGGAATTTTACTAAACCGCTCTAGGGCCTAAATTTACCCACTTAAAGGATGCAAAAAATGCAAAAAATACAAAAAATCGAAAATTTTGAATCATAAAATTAGAACACAAAGTAATAACCTCTCCATCAGATTTAAAATCTGGTGATATGTTAAGGTTACAATATAAGTGTAAATGTTTATTTAGTTTAATGTATTTAGAATCATTTTGTACATGAATGTAGAGGACATTGAACTGTTAGAGCTCGGATCAAAGGAGTTAAGAGATTGAATTTAATTTTAATCGACTTCTGAAAAAGAACATGTTCTAAAATATATATAAGGTAACTTGATTTGACTCTGATTTTATGAGAGGTTATCTACGGAAGTAATATGACTACTGATCAAATTTATCCAAAAATCCTCATTTACCAAGATATCTCGCGTATGAATTTGTATAGCTTAATCTCTATACTTTCAGGGTGTAGAAGAAATTCTAATTATGTTTAAGAACAGTACATTTATTTGGAAGTCAAAATTTAAATAAAGTGTGAAATTTTAGATATTCCCAGCTAAAAATGAACTGCAGTTTTTCTACAGAAGTGAAGTATTTTTAAAGTTTTTCTACAGGCAACTGTAGATTTTCTGTAGTACAATCTTGACTGTAAAAATACTTCAGTTATTTTGCAGTTAATGTGAAGTAATTTTGCAGTAATTTATTTCTAAAATACTGTCAGCTTTTATCTGCAAAAATACTGCAGTTTACGTGAATTTATGTTATAATCATAAATTTAAAAAATAATGAACTTTACATCTGTAGTAAAACTGTAGTAAATTTGAAGTATTTTTGCAGTCATTATTTCAGTATTATTTTCTGATGTATCTGCAGTATAACTGCAGTTACTTTAAGGTAATTTTACAGAACTTAATTTTAGTAAGTTTGTGAGATATTTCCTGCAATTTATCTGCAGTTTTAAAAGCTAAGCAATATTAAAGTCTTTCAGTTTTTGACAATATTGCGTATTTACTTTGTTATTAATAATTAACACTGTTTTCAAGACTTTTAGTTTAATGGGACTAAATTGAACAAAATTCAAAATCCTCGGGTGGTGGGGGGGGGGGGGGGGCGAACACTGCTTTGAACCACCCATTTTGAGATAAATTTTTAACACATAAATATATATATATATATATATAAAACTTTCATGGGGAATTTAAGGGGGAAAGTCCGCCCTTCCCCCCAACGGGAAATTTGTACTTTCTCTTAGTGTTTAATTACTTTAAATCACTCGAAAAAAGAATAAATTTACTGTTTTACAAAATCGGTCAAAATAAAAAATTAAATAAAATTTCAAAATCCAGGGAGGGTTAATGACGCCCCCCCCCCCCCCCTCCAACGGAAAATTCTTTGTTCCTCTTTTAAGTTACTCGAAAAGAACCAATTTTATTATGCTGTTCAAAATCGGAGAAAACGTAATTTTAGTTACTTAAACTTTAAAATTCAGGAAGAAAGTAGTAATTGAACACCCCCCCCCCCCCACACACACACACCCTACACACAACGAAAAATTCTTAGTTCTTTTATTTTAAGTTTTATTATTATTATTATTATTATTTATTTTAGTTATTTTAATTATTTAGTTCTTTATCTATGAAATAATTTCAAAATCGAGGGAGGAGGAAATTGCCTTTCCACTTATTAACTACAGGCTTGATGACTTCCAGTTTTTAAGAAAATTTTACTTCAAAAAACAAATGAAAAATGTAAATCTCCTTTTGAACATTTGATTTTTTTTTTTTCGTAACTGACTATGTGAAGAAACGCTACATCTCAACTCAACTCCGATTCTGATCGTTCTGTTTACATTTTGACGGCGACGGTGGTAAGTTAATATAATAATTAATGCCGCAATTTTTTAAATGTTTATATATAGCCATAAGATGGCTAAAAATATGTACCGACAGACACTTCTACAAATCTAGATCGATTAAAAAATTAGATACATTCAACGTATTTATAAAGTACCACGTTGTCTTGCCAAAAAAAATTATTTCGAAGGAGATTTGTATTGTCAATGTGTCGTCCATATATATTATCTTATTTTAGACTTTTTTTTTAATACTGTAATAGCGATGGAGTTAATTTAAAGTTTGTTGCCCCTACAATTTACGATTATGCCAAGGTTGCAGCTATGATTTTATCAAAATCATCGCCAAGCTTACATATGCATCGTATATATGAATATATATATTACACACCAAACACTCATATTAATGCTATATACGTCATTTTATATATATTATTTGCATCATATGACTATAACTTTCGGCCACATAAATTACGAAATGTTGAACACATATAGTATTATTATAATGTCATATATGCTTTATAATTTGATAAATTTTGGTCACTAGATGTTTTTTCTTATATTAATTTTACATTATTTTGTAATAAAAAATGCAAAAAATGAATCCTGAAATGTGTTTTATGGTGTTCAATGGATAAATAAGTTTAAAAAAAATTATTTTCTTTAAATCCAAAGTTTTTATTATTACAAACAAGTAACAGCATCCAAAATTTTAAAATAAGCTATCAAGCTGGGGTGTAAAAATCTAGGAGTCAATGGGCCAATTCTCACCACTAAATTTTATTAGTATTCTTCGGCTAAATTTTATTATTATACTTCACCTAAATTTTATCAGTATTCTTATTAGTCGAAGAATATTAAAAATTTAGTGGTAGTAATCTACCCATTGGCGACTGGATTTTTACACCCCTGCTATCAAGTATAAAAATATAGCAACAAATATTTTGTTATTAATTGAAAAATGTTAACTGACACCTGTAACATACCAATTTGGCAAACTATCTTGGAAAAAGAGGAAAAAGCTTTTAATCACATTTCATGTAACATATCATCATTCAAGAGGACAATATTTAAAATAGCATTACTTTAAATTATAATTTTTATAAAGTTATTTTCCTCCTGGTATATTATTTGTAAACTTTGATTAAAAGCAATTGAAAATATATGTAAAAACCTTGAGAAACCATTAATTGGATTGACACTAATATTGACACACAGGCTAAGTACAGTCAAGATCAACCCAAACAATATTATAAATTTCATTGTAACGATAAACGGCTCAAATATTTAATTTAATTTTGTAATAAATATGAGTTATTTGAATTCACAATAACAAACTCTAAATTAACTCCATCACTATTAAAGAAAAGTTTAAAATAAGATAATATGAATAAAACTTTGAAAATACAAATATCCTATGAAATATTTTTTCTAGTAAGGCTTTTATAAATACGTTGAATCTATCTAATTTTTTTTAAGAGAAACCAGTTTTGAAGAAGTGTCTGTCGGTACATATTTTTAGCTATCTTATGGCTATGTATAAACATTTAAAAAATGAATTAAGGTGTTAATTATTATATTAACAAAGTTAGCGAATTACGGAAAATAATGGACGAACGCTGTCACTTATTGCTCAATGCCGAGAGTCGCATGTAAAACGTAAACAGGTTTAGAGTTTAGCTATAGGTGAAAATTAGCAGTGGCTATATTCACCACATAGCGATTAAAGTTGTAAAACGGCAATTAAAACATTGTCATTGTTTACCACCTCTGCTTTCAGGCAACACATTCCATGGCAATCCTTGAGCGACTAATTTTGCGATCCCCCCCCCCCACACACAAACGGGTGAAGAATTTCATGATTCCCCCCCCCCCCTAAAGGTGAAAATAAGCAGAATCGCCAGTTGTTGATTAAACTTTAAAAACTGGCGATTAAAAATGTGGAAAGCAAAATTCATCATTTTTATGCGTCCGTTCGAAGAAATTCATAGCTTTTACGCGCCCCTTTGAAGAAATTTATGATTTTCCGTGCATAATCGAAGAAATTCATGATTTGTATGCGTTTGATCGACGAAATTCAGGATTTTTACACTGCCGAATGACGAAATTTGATTTTTACGTAGCAAAATTCATTATTTGTCTCCGGCCGATCGACGAAATTCATTATTTTTATGCACATGATCGACGAAATTCAAGATTTTTACACTCTCGAATGACGAAATTTGATTTTTACGTAGCCAATCGACGAAATACATGATTTTTACACGCTGATCGATAAAATTCATAATTTTTATGCGGTCAATCGACGAAATTCATGATTTTTACGAATTCGATTGACAAAATTCAATTTTTTTACTCTATCGATCATCGAAATTCAAGATTTTTACACTCTCGAATGACGAAATTTGATTTTTACGTAGCCAATCGACAAAATACATGATTTTTACACACCGATCGATAAAATTCAAGATTTTTATGCACTGGGTCGCTAAAAATCGTGATTTTTACACGCCCGATCGACGAGATTCGTGATTTTTATGCATTTGATCGATGAAATTCAGGATTTTTACACTCCCGAATGGCGAAGTTTTTTTACGTAGCCGATCGACAAAATTCATTACTTTTTCTGAGCACGATCGACAAACTTCATTATTTTTACGCACACGATTGAGAAAATTCATGATTTTACACGCACTATCGATGAAATTCAGGATTTTTGCACTCTTGAATGGTGAAATTTGCAATTTTTCTTCTGAAATTCAATTTGTGGGTTTTTTTTTTTTTCGGTTAATGTGCGTGAAGTGTACATATATATATAAGTTACTAACCGCTGTTTGAAGGAATTTCATGCATTCTAGAGATTGCTGCATTGTGAGTTTCGTGCATCCAGGAGTGTTTTTTTTTTTTGGGGGGGGGGGAATTATTGTTGACGAAGCGTACATATATATATGTTACTAACTGCTGTTTGAATGAATTTCATGCATTTTAGAGATTGCTGCATGGTGAGTTTCATGCATCCAGGATTTTTTTTTCAGTTAATGTATGCGGAGTTAATGTTCGGCTAATGTATCTGCTTAATCCGGTAACGGATAATTGCATACCCCGCTTATATAAGTGTTTTCGCGGTCTCCTCTGATAATGGGATCCAGGATAATGGATATTCAGGGCCATGTTGCCTGCAAGTTTGTTGTAAATGTATCACTTGTACGTGCCACTATTCGAAAGAAGCTAAATTCTGCAACAAAGGCTGTGAAATGTGAGAAGAATTTGTAAATACATTTGGTATTTAAATACGATGTAAATTATAAAGCATAAACATCAAATGTTAATAAAATGGTTTTTTTTAAATTTAAACCTTATTTGCACCATAATTGTATACAAGATAAAATTGGAAGGACAAATCAGGACGCAGGTAAGAGTAATTTTTGTAAATTTTAGCATTTTTTTAGAAAAACAGAAAAGCATATATTTGTTTTGCTTTTAATATGAATTTTATGCAGTTATTTTTTATTATCTGTAACATATGTAATACATTTTATTTCATAGTAAATGCTATATAATTTAGAAATTTACATCTATATATATGTATCCTTTCATATAATTTATTTTATATATTCAAAATTATATAAATATTCAATGCACCTATAGATACTTTCTTTAAGAGATGCAAAAATATTCAAATTTGAAATTCACATTGTGGAAAAATTAGTTGCAATTAAAATTAATTTTTGCATTTAAATTTCATGTAGGGGAGACCGGTACACACTGGACCTATGGGCACAGTGGACCACCCCCTAATATTTTATTTATTTAAACTTTTTAAAAGCTTCTCTTATATCCTAATAGACAACAGCACTACACTGATTATTTATAGCCTTCAGAAAATATGTTTAGCTCAGATTGAACTATTTTATCCTGATTGGTTGTTTTGAGCTTCTAAAAGTAAAATTTTTCATCATATTTCAATTATTTTAGTAATTAAAGGTTGTAGATAAATAAGATAAAACAGCTTTTTTGTAAAGCTAAGATACTTGTTTTTATTTAACTTTAAAGTTAATATGTTTAAAAGGAAGCTATAAACAATATTAATACGATTATTTATTGAACTTCAACATGGGTCACAGTGGACTATCCACTCCTGGGGCACAGTGGTCCACAATCCACTCTGCTCCTGTAATGCAGAATGTTCAAAATGTTTAATAATTGCTTATTTACTATAAAGAAATATTGTTTAAAAGTAGTTATTTAACTGTAAAATAAAGTAAACAAAGAAAAATGACAATTTATTTAATATAGTAAGAAATATTTTGTTTTGTATTTACTGCTTTTGATAAATGTAACTGTAGTCTAAATTGGTGATTATTCTATTCAAGTAAGATTTATGAGATGCAAATTGAATGGAAATCAGTTTATTTTTCCCGAAACTGTAGATGAATCTATTGTTGATGTCAATGATTTCATAATATTGCTCCCAGACCCAAAAGTATTTCAGGAAAGTTCCAGGCTCAATCATACTCATAAGTATTTTGGAATTTCATTTGCAAATTTTAATGTGCGCTGATTGTTTTGTACTTAAGTAATAACTTCAACTAAATTGCAATTGTTCCTGTATTAATCTGTTATTATTTTCAAAATATAATTCATTTTGTTTTTGTTCCAAAATGTTACTCGTAAATTTATATTACTATGTTATTTTGTGGGTAAAGGAAAAATAAAAAAGACTTAGATTAATGAAAAATAGACTTATATTGTATATTTCAGACAATACCTAATAGCGGTCCACTGTAGTCCACTTTACGGATGCATATAAAAAAATTTCTTTTGAAAAATATATTGAAAACTATGTTATGATAAATGTATAAAGGTTTAAGGAATATTCAAAAATATTTTTATGCAGATCGGTTTGTCCATGAAAGAGAAAAAAATTTTTAACTGAAAAAGTGGTCCACTGTGTACCAGTCTCCCCTACATTTAATATTTAAAATTATCATCTAAATCTGCCACAATAGACTTCATTATGAATTGCTTATGAGATTAAAAATTTGTAATCCCTTTCGCACAATATATATATTCTCACAAGCTTTGTAATATATATTCTCACAAGCTACAAAGAAAATCTTTTTTTTTTTTTTTGGGGGGGGGGGAGGCAGTAAGTACATATTGAATAATCAAGCAGTTACAGCAATTAAAAAAACAAGGATATTTTATAAAAATGTTTAAATGCTTGGGTAACAAAATTACAATGGACAAAGAAAAAGTTATGTCCACTCTGATTTAAATTCTTGTGCACCTATTTGCTTTATCAATTTGAAATTTCTGTAGGGGATTGAAAAGATATGCCATTATATAAAGAATTATAATTTATTTTTTTTAAAATTCATATACAATTAATTTTAATTGCAATTTTTATTGTTGCAATGGAATTACTAAATACACATTATCAATTTTCTTCTTCACATTGAATTTATTTATAAAATTGCACTTTTTATTACAAAATTTTAAAAGTAAGATTTTAATTTTTAGCCAATAACCATGTGTCCTTGATTTCAAAGAAATTGTCCAGTAATGAAACTATTGAAAAAATAAAAACAATTCAATACCATAAAAAAATCATTGCTTGAAGATTGAAGTACTATGATTATTATGAATACTTCACTCATCTTCCAATATTATTATTTTGAGTAAAGTCGTTCATACAATTTCTTGAATTCTTTCATTTTTCAAAATGTAACCATAATAATTGAATAAGTCAGCCATGATCAAAAAATATTTTTCAGTGATGATTAATCGTTGTAGTTGTATGCATGATATATTTTATGCACAGATTGCATATAAATTGAGATATGAAAAAAAATATTTAATTAGATTTTAGTGCTGATTTTTTCATACAGAAAAATTAATATTTTATATATATACATATTTTGTAATAAATTTCTAAAAGGCTGCAGTGAAACTGCAAAAAAAAAAAATGCAGTTGAAAGACCGCAGTGATTTGTCACAAATCATTGCAGTTTTTTTGAAGTCGACATAACTACACATTTACTGCAGTAAATACTTTTTTACATTAAAAACTTACTTATTATTATTGCTTACTTTTTTACATTAAAAAATTTTTCAATTTCATATGTTCAAATGATTTATTGTAGTACTTATTCCGGCTAGAATTACTGGAAAAATAAAAAGGGGCAAACGAGCTTGGACCGCGTAGCTGTCTCAATGTGAATTGCTCTGCAATTCACAGGGGGTTGGCAAGCGTTAGCAAGTAGGGGGGGCTGAGCCCCTATAAACATTGATTACACCAAGGGTGTCTGTAAAAACAGTAGAATTATTCAGGTCACCAAAAAGAAACAAGAAGTTCTCTATTTTAATGAACTACGGAAAGTTTGCAAAAAAAAAAAAAAAAAAAAAAAAAAATGCAGTTGGGAAACTACAGAAAATCTGCAGAAGAAATGCAGTTGGGAAACTGCGGTGATTTGGCCGATTCCACTACAGAATTTTTGAGGTTGATACAACTACAAAATTACTGCAGAATTTTTGAGGTTGATACAACTACAAAATTACTGCAGAATTTTTGAGGTTGATACAACTACAAAATTACTGCAGAATTTTTGAGGTTGATAAAACTACAAAATTACTGCAGAATTTTTGAAGTCTATTCAACTGCAAAATTACTGCAGTAATTTAGCAGTTGTATCGACTTAAAAAAAACTGTAGTCGAATCGGCCAAATCACCGCAGTTTCTCAACTGCATTTTTTTTGCAGATTTTCTGCAGTTCATTTTTAGCTGGGTTAATATGACTGAATTCTAAAAATACTTAACAAGTTGTCGTTAAAAGAACGGTTAAATATCTTTAAAATATACGAATTGTCTTTTTTTATTCTCATTAGACGTTATGGACTATTAATGTCTTCAAATATTCAGGCAATTGGTTGTATAGTGACTCATATATGCATAAAGAAAACTTATTCTTAATCTTGGATATATACGATTTGAATTCATTTACCATCCATTAAAGTAACAATAATAATAACAATTTTGTTTTTTGCTTGAAAGCCTTTTTTCAGTTTTTTGAAAACTTTATTTTTTGAGTTGTGTCGCTTTACGAATGAGTTAGACACAGTGTTAGTTACGAATAAGACTTTACTGTTACACACTGTACACTTTTTAGATAATGTGTAGCCCTGGTTCTACTAAACTGTGATGCATTTAACCGACTAGAAAATATTTTATTTAATAACAGACAATATTTTACTCTCCTAACAAAAAGGGTTTTTGAGGTGAGGAGCGCCGATTTGGGGAAAAAAAAATTCTAGATTAACAGAATAAAAGGTGCAAAATCTTTTTCAAATAATACAGTTCACCACTCAAAAATAAAGAAGAGAGTAACATTAAAAATAGTGGAAGAGTTTATATATAAGTTTAGAAATTTGTGTGTAACCGGTAGCGAACAGTTATACTGAAAAGCATGTTCTCTGCTTTTAATACCATTTCGGACTCCAAATTTACTTTTTCCAAATTGTTCTTCAAAAACGCGTCTTTGTGCGACAAAACTCTGAAAATTTATAAAATTCGAAGTATCAAAACTAGGTAATATTTTGTCGTAAAAGAATAGGATTTGTGTTGTATTTGTACATATTTAATTGTAAATGAACTGTAAACATGTAATTAAAAATGTGTTTCTCTAAATTTATACTTGTATCTTGTGTTTTATTTACTTAATTTTCAAGGCCTACTATTACTGCGTTTATTTGATGTTAATGTTAACACATGTACGAATTTTAGTTTATTAACTATTTTATATCATACTTTAGGGTTTCCTCGAAATAACACAACACGATATCTTTAATTTAATTAATTTTTAGATTAACTGTAATGCTGATTAACCTTTTTAAACTTTTTCTAGATCACTATTTTTGATTATACAGTATTCGGCCAACAAAAAAATAAATGAAATAAGATGAATCCGAGGATTTTTAAAATTATGTAACCAGATTTTAATAAGTGCACAGATCTTCACAACACCCTCCAAAAAAGCAAACAACTCTTATAGTGTTTTGTTTAAAAAGAAGAATCTGTATTGTCAACAAACTATACATAAATGCACAGTATTTTGAAGCTGGTTAAGCAGGAATCCCAAAATTTAAAACTTTTTAGGTTCTATTATTAGATTTACTAAATATTTAGGGATACTCCTATATCCCGCAACTAAAAAAAATAATAATAAATAAATAAATAAATAAATAAATAAATAAATAAATAAAACCTCATTGGATAGGATTATTACTAAATGTTACGCTATTAAAACTAAAAGCAAATAGTTAGCGAAATTTTTTAACGCGGTACCTTTTCTTTTTTTCTGAAAAGTAAAAAAAAAAAAATCCTAATTTATTATTCCTATAGCATTTTCTCAATCTATAATCTCTTTTGACAGAGCACCTAAAAACCTTGTTTTAAGTATCTTTAAGTTTACGAGTATTCTCCAAACAGCAAGTATATTTTCAAGTGCTTTCCATACACTACCACATTCCTGATTAGACATGCTTTGATACAAAACGCATAAATATTTGCATGTTCCGCAACTTGACATTACGTGCGTTTGTTTTGACACACACCTTTTGAAGATCCCGGCATTTTCTTGGAACTTAGTTACGGGTGCGGGCTTGTAACTTTTGAAGTGAGAAAACATTTGTTAAAATGTTGAGAAACATATATGTTCACGAAATCTGTAAAAGATAAATATGTTCTTTCTGTTTCTTTTTATAGTCACTTTAGGTATATGTGAGTGCGGTAGAATTTCAAATTATTTCAAATAAAAAAGAAAAAGAAATAATTTATAGATAGTTAAAAAAAAAAAAGAAAAAGAACTGCAAATTGGAAGAAAAAAATCTCACCTGAAATCCCATTTAAGCCTTTTTTTTAATGGAAAAATTCTGTTACTTTTAAGATTTTGATTATGAAGAGTGAATTTACTACTTTAATATTAGGCAAAAAGATAATAGCTGCCCACGAGCACCTAAAGCAAATAAGTAAGTAATTCTAGCGCTTTTATCGATTTTTGAAGAACTTGGAAATTGAAACTCTTCTCTAACATTTTTTCCTTTGATTTTTCCTATAGTAAGAGAAAATTTATTTAGCTACAATCTAATTAGCTACGAAATATAATCAATATTTTATTATCTGTAATTCATTATCTCTTTCACACCTTGTTTATTCTAAGTAGTTATTTTTTGCTCCATTTAGATTTTTATTTATTTATTTTTCAAATTTATTAAGAATAATTTCTCTGTTACATTTTTGTTTATCTGAAATACGTAAAAGTTTCTTTAACTTGATCCAAAATAATTTAAAAATATTCTTAAAAATGCATATTTTCATCTGTTGAATATTTTGTTAGTGACGACTTACTAGTTTTTCAGTTATTTTCAATTAATCAAATATATTTTCTAACTACTTAATTTATAATTCATTGTGAAGAAGAGAACGAGTTGCTTAACAAAAAAACTTTTTACTTTATAAGATATATAATTTTTTCATGTAATTCGTAATTAAAAGATTTCTTCGTGATTTATCTTCCACTAAGTGTAAAGGATTAGAGTTTCTTTTGTGACTTTTACTTCTTTTCTAAGAAGACTTGTGGTTTGTTTTCAGTAAATTCAGTGCTTTATTTATTGTAAAGAAAATTAAATTATTAATAAAATAAAATAAAACTAATGAATTGTAAAATAACCTGGTGTAACAATAACAATAAAAGAAGCGCAAATGAGATGAAAGAACGAAATAAGTTGTTTTTACAAAAGGATTCAATAGTTTGCAGAAAAATAAAGTATTTTGTAAAATATTTGGATGGTTTCTTAAAGTATATCGATAAATGTAAATTGGCACCCAAAAAATATTCATATTTTGAATGACAGAAACATCTCTAACTGATATAAAACTGATATAAAGATATTTTCGATGTAAATGGCTTATGTTTTTAATATAGGTTATGCAGTATTTTGGCATGAGTAAACAAACATTTTATATATTTTTTATTGTTTGAAAGTACGTGATTTCCGAGTAAATTTCACAAGTATCCATTTATGACCTCTCTCTGTTTATGTCTGTTTGTCCACCTTTGCACTTTTGAAAAATACTCAGATGCCAAAATAAAATCTCTCAAAATACCAAAGAAAAAAAAGCTACATAAAAGTTACCAATTGGGTCAATTAAACCCATTTGTAAATATTAAAAAAACCCCAAAATAACTACTGATTTATAATGTGTGTACGGATAAATAATACAACTTGCAATCTTTGCAATATAGAAAAAAACAATTCCGAAAATGAATGGCAGGTAAAGAAACTATTTTTATAAATGCTTGTGTAAATCTTGAAAATATATCGATTTCTGAGGATACGAAAAATGTAGAATTTTTCTGGGAATCATGTTTAACTTTGAAGAGGTTGTTGTATATTTTCGTTCGTTGTTGCATTATCTTCGTAAATTAAGAAAAAAATGTCTTTTTTTCCCATTGTATACAATTATCCCATTGTTTAGCCCACTTTTGAAAATCCCGAAGTATTTAGTTATATTTTATCGAAAACTGTACAACTTTTTTCGACCACAGAGTTAACCAGTTTATTTAATTATTAAGCTACAAATTTATTAAGACATATATTTTGGTGACATGACGATTTTTAGATCGCACGTTGACGAAAAATAAAGAAAATTCAATACATATACTGACGTTATTTCAGCTGCATTGTCTCACTGATAGAATTCCGTTAAATGCCTTCTACACTAGCATTGAAAAGTGAATTTAACGATTGGACTTTTGTCTATAATCAAATAAAAGATATTTTAACAAAGAATAAGGTGTATTTTGCTACTCTTTCTGTACTTTTATATAATATAAATTTAAGATTTTACAAAATGCATATAATATTTTTGCTACATAATATACAGAAAAGAGTGCAATCATTTTGATTCGAAGTTGTAAGGTTTGTCTCTTGTACAATAGGTATTTATTATCCTAAAACATCTTTGTTACAAGGACCAGCTGGCATAAATCTTCCAGTTCCTCGTCTCATTGAGATGTCGATTTTTCCTTTGATATTCTTGAAAACGAGGCGCATATAAGTAAAGTTAACTCGTTCATCATACCTTTTTTTTCGCTCATAACAATAACAGAAATGAATCGTGGACGCAAATAAACTAACTTCTGAAACCATGTCAAGGTTTTGAAGATGCCGTCATCCAAGTGATGCCATCTTAATGAGTTTTTAGCTTTTAAAGAAAATAAATATTACCATGTAAAGGAAAGAAATACTACTTATTACGTAACATGCAAAATTTAAATGTCTATAAGTATAAAAGTAAAAATAGTTTATTATTATTATTTTTTAAAAATTAAAGTAATCAATGTCTATCCTAAAAAGCACGCCTAATTTCATGACTGCAATTCATGATTTTTCCAAACAAATTCCGTTACAATATACATTAAATTGGCGTGGGCACTGAACCCGATTATAAGAAATTCACCGTTTATTTTTTACGCTTGGCAGAAAGCGCAAGCTAGTGAATTAAAAAAAATGATTTTTGTTCTTTTTTAAGATATGGCAACAGGAAAATAAGCATCATTTAAACTATCTATTCGGGATTTGCAAATTGTTTTCTGAGTATAATAATAATTCAATTAATATTAAACTGCTAATTGATAAAAGTGCTTTCTTTTTTAAATTACAGCACTTTTTATTTTTATTCAATTTTCTACTTTTTAGTGTTTAAACCGTGTCACTGTTGGAGTTTCACGCCCAGTTGGCCTTTCTTTGGTGAACGCAGTTTGGAGCATCATTATATGCATTGTTGTTGTAACTCGTATACAATTGAAACCCTAATGAATATTGTGCGATTGATCATCTGTGGCGAGGTAACGGAAAAATGCCTGAATTATTAATTTATAATTAAATTCCAAAACTATTAAAATGATGTATTGGCATCGTAATCACACTTGTTTACACAATTTTTATAACTCTAGATCATTAGGAAATGAGTTAAAATCGATTACAAAAATCCATCTTTACATACAGGGTGTTCTAGAAAGGACTCCCCAACTTTGAAATGACATAACTTCGAAACAGTGAGAGATGGAAATGTGAAACAAGTTGAATGTTAAACAGTTAGGTCTGGAATTTGTTATACACGAATTTGAAAAAATAGTTCCAATACTGGATAATAGGTGGCAGCACAAGCACATGGAACTTTAAATGGTACTCAGAAGTACAGAAATTTCATTCGTGCGTCTGTTTCATTGCTGACACGTGTAAAAAAGTTGTATAGAATTAGAGAATAATTCGGAATTCAAGAATATCATGCCGTATTCCTTGGAACAACGAATTTTTATTGTACTTAAATACCATCGATTAAATCGAAGTCCGATGATGACAAAGCGAAGTTTAAAAAAAAATAATGTTATAAAAGGTCCAGACTTGAAAACAATTCACAATTTATTCAACAAGTTTGAACGGACGGGCAGTGTGGCCGATGATTTAGGCGGAAATGTGGGATGCAGTCGATCAGTCATGATACCTGAAAATGTGCAAGCAGTCGAAGAAATTGTTAGACGTTGTCCTCGTAAATCCATAAGGCGAGTCGCTGCTGAAGCAGGATTGTCAAACACCACTGCGCACAGTATAATGTGAAAAGGCCTGAAGCTGTTTCCCTATAAAATACAGTGCCATCAAGCGATCACAAATACAGCTCTACAACAAAGAGAAGTTTTTGCAAATGAGTTACTGCAGATGATTGATGAAAATAAAATTGATGTCGGTCATGTATGGTTCACCGATGAAGCCCATTTTCATTTAGAGGGATATGCGAACAAACAAAACTGGCGAATATGGGGCACTGAAAACCCGTTTGTGTGTCTTTCAAAACTACTGCACTCAGAAAAATTACAGTGTGGGCAGAACTGTCCAGTAAAGGAATCATTGGGCCCTTTTTCAGGAGGGAAACGATTAACGCATCTCGATATATTGAAATTTTACAGCAGTTTATTGGAACATTTCAAGCTCTAGAGGATGCACCAGAGATTTCATGGTTTATGCAGGATGGGGCCCGAGCGCACCGTACTACTGCAGTGTTTGATTTCCTTGAGGAATACTTCAGTGAGAGAGTCATTGCTTTAAATTATCTTAAAGTGACAGGTATTAGTATGGATTGGCCACCATATTCCCCGGATCTGAATCCATACGACTTCTTTTTGTGGGGTTACTTGAAGGACGCTGTTTATTCTAAGAATCCCCAAACTTTGGAACAGCTTGAACAATTCATCTGTGAGGCATGTGCATCTATTTCAATAGAAGTATTGCAACAAGTGATTTCGAACTTTACCTTTAGGTTGCGTCATGTTGTTGCTGAAAAAGGTAACCATATCGAAATCATTGTAATGTGATTTTTATCTCAGTTCAAACAGCTCACTTTCAGGAACTATTTCAAAGACACGGCTTTGTGACTGCAGTGCCCTCTCGTGTCATATATTGGAACTATTTTTTTAAATTGATGTATAAAAAATTCCAGACCTATCTATCTAACATTAAACTTGTTTCACATTTCTATCTCTCACTGTTTCGAAGTTATGTCATTTCGAAGTTATGTCATTTCAAAGTTGGGGAGCCCTTTCTAGAACACCCTGTACAAAAAACAACTTGAGTTAGAAAAAAAAGAGTATAAAGACAGACTTTATTTACCCTAAAATACCATCATAGCCAAATATTAAAGTTAAAGTATGGGGTTTAATCAGGCCAGAGAGGCGTTCCTATTTTCATTTCTTTCGTTTTCTTTTCTTTTTTTCTTTTTTCTTTTTCTTTTCTTTTTCTTTTTTGTTCTTTTTTTTTTTAGAAATACTTGTTAGCAATAAAATATGTCAATAAATTGCTAAGAATATTATTTATCGCATTTTCTTGAAAAATCAGCAGGAAAAAGAAGAGAATGACCATTAGATTTTAATCGTATGCTTTATTAGCCAAAACATTTCGGGAATTTCGATTATAGCTGTTTTCCTTTAATGGATGAATTAAATAAATGTACATGTTAAATGAAATAAAATGCAAGAATATATAGGACTCTCCGTGGTCGAGAACGTAAAGGCTGTCATTTGGCATGGTGGCAGTACCGGGTTAAACTTCCAGTAACTTCATTGCGAATACATAGTGTGGAGTTCCCGGCTGTATTTGTGTTGTCCTGTGGATCATCTGTAACTAGGCTATCACCTTGCACATGGAAGAATGTATATGAAGAAATGAATAAGAAGATGTATTTACATATATCTTCTTATTCTTCTTATTATTTCATCTTCTCAAGATCTTGTATGTGGTTTAAGATTATGCAATTAAAGCGATCATTCAAGAAAACAGCTAAAGGTATACAAAGCAATCCCATCTAAAAAAGAAAATGTAAAAAGGGAAGAGTTGCCTTTCGCATATTGGTCTGGTATTTCGATTAAATGTATGTTTGTATGTGATCTGAGCAGTTTTAGTTTGTAAAAAAAATTTTTTTATCGGAATTAAAATTTAAAGTTTACACGTTAAATGCATTATTTACTGTTAAATCCGTTATCCTATATTATTAGTATTATTGTCATTATGTTATGAACAGTTTATTTATAGCATACATTTATTGAAAAGAAACAAAAATAATATAAAAATAAATTTCGATTTTTTTTTTTAAAATATCAGATTACACAATTAAGTTAAATAATTCTGAACAACCTACACATTATGTTAGGTTCATTGATAAATGTTTGCGTTTTAAAAATAACTATTAATTTTTAACAAAATTTCTTACGGGCACATTTTTTTCTTTCTTTCTTTCTGAAAGAGGCAGATAAAATTTACCATTTTTCGAATTGTCTCAATTTATGAATTCTTTTAACATACAATAGTATTTTAAGCGAATCAGTGACCCGAACCACCATAAAACGTTGTTCTAAGTATCTTTAATTTTACTAGTATTGTATGAAGGACAAGTAAATTTTCCATTCCTCCTCCTACTCAAGTACATCTCTGATTAGTCATACTTTTATACAAAACTCATAAAGTTATTTGCATATTCCGCAACTTGACATCGCGTATATTTGCTTGGACACACACCTTTGGAGTATCCCGACATTTTCTCGGAAATTACTTACGGCTGCGAGCTTGTAAGTTTTGAAGCAAAGAACATTTGCTAAAACACTGCGTAGAGCATATATTCACAAAATCTCTAATGAAAAGATACAGGAGGATTAAAAAAATGTATACACAGTTTGAATGATTATAACTTCAATGTTTATTCACATATAATCAATATTTAAATTGCAAAAGAATCTACATAAAATGTATAACTTTTCCTCCGATCGCAGATGTTCAGAATTATTACCGTTCTGGTCAATACACTGCTTATCACGCTGGGTACTGATTCACAAATTTCAACAAACATTCCATTGGGTGTTGTGGCGCATTCTTTCTCAATTGCGGTTCCGGAACGTTGTCTGTGAACATCCATTCGTTTCAAACTTATATTTTATCCGAATAATTGTAAGTCGTGTAGGTGGATCTGTCTGAAATTCCCTGCTATATTGTCTTTGTTCATCGCAGACATTTTCATACTTCAAATAGCATTTTAAAATAAATTTTCTTTCGTCAAAAGTTAATCTTGATCTATAGTGAAGTTTAAAGTTATTATGGTGAAGAATATTTCCTTTTGCATGAATGGTTGATAACAATAACGGTGAATATGACACAAAAAGAGATGTAACCATTTTCGGAAGACAAGATACTAATCAGTTGAGTAGGAAAAATGACACGTGAACGGAAAATTCCAAACACCAGAGCGCTGCCGCAATAACTGTAAGATCCGACATCCCGAGTGCAAGAGCTGGAGTGTATGAAGAAAAAAAAACGAAGATAGTAATGCAACTTCAGTTTAATGAAAGATCCAACACAATACAATCCCATCTCCCATCACATTACTTCACTTTTTGAAATCAATGGTTATTGCAATATGAGGGCGACATTCCAAAAAGAAACACATTCGGCGGGGAGACGATGTGAAGAAAATAGCTTATCCAGTGTGGCGCGGGGCCCTAGACATTTTTCAGAGGTGTTGATGAGAAGAAGTTTAGAGGCGAAGTGTCTCTCGAGATATGACAGCGTGCGTTGGAAATACGCCATACGATTTACGGCCCCACCAGTGGCTGAGAGGTTCTGCCCTCGGAGCTGGTAGACGGGAGGTGCTGGGTTCGATCCCAATCGCGCCCGTCGGCCTAATCGTTCGGAGTTTTCGTGGTTTTCTTCGAGCCGTGGATTTATCCATGCGTAAATACGGTTTAGGTTCCCTTAGAAAGACCCCCACGAAGGGCACCCCTCCCGGGCCTATATCCCAAGTGTAGATAATTGGCCGTCAATAATCAACCCAACCCAACCCAAACGATTTACATTTTTTGAGCCAAGATAATTGCATTTTTCCGTGGGTTGCCGTAACTGTTACGGATATTTCATGTAAACTTCGTAATTGACGTCATGGGTAGGGAAAACCTTTTTGGCAAAGAGTGCACTTTGGCTAAAAAGAGAGTGATTTAGAATTTGACCGTTTTATTGTTTTGGGAAATGCCAGGAAATATATTTTGCAAATATGTTGTAAAGACGTCAGCAAGACGGGTGAGCATATGGTCGCTTTTAGAAAGTCAAAATTGACCATGAGAAAGAAAACATTTCATGCATTGTATTATTTCATTTATATTGATATGTGAGAGACCGATAAAAGTACGTTAATGATAATTTGAAAACAATATGTATGATTTTGACTAAAAGATTTCGTTGAAAGAAAAGGACAAAAGGGTGCGCGTTTTAACAGCCGGGAATGTATATAAAATACGATAATGCAGAAAAGGGAAAATATTTTAATAAAATACTTAAAATATAGATTTCTTTAATTTTGCAAAGAATATATATGGTATCTTTACCATATGGTCCACTAATTATTTCCAATTAATTACACCGTGAAAAGAAATAAAATTGAGAAAATTATAACCCGATAAACAGTGTATGTATAAATTTTTTTGGATCACCTTGTATATTTTTTCTTTTTCTTTTTTTTTGCATGTTGTCACTTTGGGTATCTTAAGCAATATACAAGTATGGTAGGGTTTCAAAATATTTGAAATAAACGTTATTTATAAATTAATGAATTCACAATTTTAAAACCCTCATAAATTTTCCAGTAATTTTTTTTTTGGTAAAAATTCTGCTATTGTCTACTATTATAAGATTTAGCATTTTAATAATTATATTATGTTTTAATGTTTTAAAAACAATAGATTGATGTATTCAATAAGAGGATGATTAATCTTGTAGTAGTACTACTCAAAACCGATTGAAGCATTTGTACTCAAAAATGGTACCAACATTTATGAAGTCATTTCAAGCTTTTAGACGTTTCGCCTCTACCTTTATTATTTATGTATTTATACAAATAAAATAAAACAAACATTAATATTTTATGTTTCCTATTAAGTGCATAGCAACCAGTTGTGTTGCATTTGTACTTTAAAAGGCGTTTTTTGGGAAAATAATTATCAATCCTGTCTTTAAAGTAAAATGTAAAATTCGTAAACGAAAAACTTAAGGGTAGCTGGGGTAACTGGGCCATGATTTTACATTGTCACTCTGGAGTTTCTGGCAATTCAGCTTCCTCAAGCCAATATTCATTTTGAATTAAAGTCTGAACCAGTGTAAATATTTTCACTGAGGTTCACTCTATCGAACAGTCCCATAAAGAGGGGGCAACCTATAAAAATAGGTTGCTATCCAATAAAAATGGGGCAACTGGACGAAGTAGGTCTGTGTTCCACATTCGTTCGTTTTGTTTAAGTTTGGATATCAGGGCTGGTTTCAAAAGTGTAAATAGCTTAAAAAAATTTAATCCAGGCTGATCATGCAAATTATACATCAACTAAAACGTGATGTAACGGAAACCCGTTCTGTCAAAGTGTTAAAAAAAGCACCAAATGTACAATTATTATGTTTATTTATACGAAAAACATAAGAATTAAGAAAGTACTTACATACTTTACTATAAATAATAAGTATAAAAGTTACATGGATATTTTGTGGAAGGAAATGAGTAAGAAAAATCTGTGAACAGACGGGTAAGTAAGTACTTACTAACTCATTCTTCTTTTTTGTTAACTCAACACTGTAACAAGAACCAGCAGCTTTGTTTGTCCTCCTAATATATGTGTTCACGCCATAACTAAAACTTAAAAGACACCAGCGGTTTATTATAAAATAGCCTATGGCCCAGTTACCTCCTTGGCCAAGTAACCCCAGCTACCCTTAAGTAATATCATTTGAGGGGGGCGGGGCAAGAAAGTGCCAAGCCACATTTTTGGTGAAATAAATCTAACACTGTAATCTGTTGTAATCTTGAATATTGTAAATTATAATATTATACATATAATTTTTTTAATGTCACTGGGTGGCAGCATATGTCCCAGGTTTCGTTTTTGCCCCAGACTTTTATGCATCCAATGAACATAGCTAATTTTAAAAAAACTCAATAGTAGTATCATTAAAGTAATGCCATATTGTTACTCAGAATATCTCAGATGTTACTAAGACTTTGGCGAAAAAACGTTTTGTTACATATCTTGATTTGAGTATTTCATGAAATTTTCAAATTGAAATATCTCAGAAGTTCAAAAATGTGGCTTAGCACTCTCTTGCCCCGATCCCTTCATTTATAAATCGTAATTAAACATTTTAATCTCTTCAAGATTCCTTAAACTTGACCAATTAGTTCCCGAGTTTTTGAGTAGTGAAAAATTGGTTGATTGATTGATTCTCCCGGGTTTTCTTTGTTTTTGAAAAAACTATTTTAGATATCAGAATGCGACAAGCTACTGATAGTAGCTAGAAACATTTCACATCTGCCCTGATATACGTTTAGTGTTGGTTATACAACCGTTTCGGAGCCTATACCAGATAGACAGACTATTTTTAACACATTATGTTTGACCATACGTTGTCTAAATAGTCGAATGAACTTAAAAATAGATGTTTTTCAGAAAATCACAGACAGAGGCTCCAATTTTATACATTAGTATAGATTAAAATATTACACTTTGGAGCTTATCAAAGAAGTGATTCTCATTCGTACCGCATTGGAATTGAAAACACATACTTGAAATTCATGTGTATTTAATTTTAATTTCAGTTATTTGAATTCAGTTTATTAAATTCAGTAACTCTATTTAGGCATTTAAAGTTTTGTTGAGTTATATCATTATACATAGATTGCATTCCGAGATAAATTTCTGTTTTCAATGACAGAAAAAAACCCATTTCCATATGATATATATAAAGAAAGAAAGACGGTCCTATATAAATGTGTATTACTCAAGTTACATATTTCTACAATTAAAACATAATAACGAATATTTAACGTTAAAATATTACACTTTAAAATATCTAAAAGAAGAAGCTTTTATTCAGTTGAAAGTATCTTCCTGAGACCGAAGATAAATGCTACAAATTTGTGTGTAATTTCTTTTATCATGTGTTATCTTTATTTCAAATAATGCTATATCAAAATAAATTCTAGATAGGAGTGACCATATTATTTAATTCTAGCAATTTCACTATTTTTTGTTGACTAGCAAATTAAAAATTGTTCTCCAACTTTTTAAAATTGTTTATTCATTATTTTCCTACGCTGAAAACAAAAACATTTATTGAACTATACCTTACGCTCATGAACTTTTTTTCAAAACGTCAAAGATATCTAAAAAATATATATATTTGGCAAAAAATCAGCAATTTATCATATTTACATCATTACCTCGTTAACGCCATGTTTATTCTAATTCCTTAACCTTTTCTTTATTTACAATTTAAAAACTATATATATATATTAATTTCGTTGGTAGAATTTCTATTTTATTTTCCCCCTATTATCTAAAAATCTGTAAAATGGTTTTAAATTGGATACAAAATTCTGTAAACATTGAATTAAAAAAATATTTTTCTATCCAATGAATACTTTGTTTCTGATGACATACTAGTTTTTCAGTTTTGTTTTTCACATCATCAAATATATTATCTAACTACTTAATTTATAATTCATTGAGAACAAGAAATCTTCTGAACTAAGACTTTTTACTTTCTAGGGCATTTAAGTTTTTCTTGTAATTTGTAATTAAAAGCTTTCTCCGTGATTTATCATTCATTTCTTCAAGAGGATTACAGTCTCATTTGTGGCTTTTACTTATTTTTGTCGAACAAGTTCTGATTTGATTTCATGAAATATTGCTTTATAAAAAAGTAAAGTACACATATAAATGAATTGAAAAGTAACTTGGTGTAAAAATAAAAGAAAAAGAAGGTCAAATGAGATTAAAGAATTGATAGAAGTTATTTTTAGAAAAGGAGCCAATAGTTTTTTGAAAAGTCGTTTTTTCTGCATTTGGATGCTTTCAAGTATACCGTTAAATTTATGTTATGGATCCACAAAAAGATTTATAGTTTCAATGACAAAAACATTTCTAACTGATATAAAAATGAAAAGATATTTTCGATGTAAATGACTTACATTTTTTATATACGTTGATGCAGTACTTTGGCATGGCAAACAGAAATTTGATAATTATTTATTGTCTGATTTTTCAATGAGAGAAAAAAAATTCTAACTAACATAAAAATAAAAAGTTTTCCAACGCGATAGATTTGTATTATTTTTTTTTATGTTTTTGCATGATTTTAGCATGGATTAAACTTTTGGAAAAAATAGCCCAGATATCAAATAAATCTAACCATTAAGGTGGACAGAATTTTTGTTTTTGTTGTTTTTTGATAGGCTACCACGGGGAAATGTACGATTTTTATCATTTTTTTAGGAGGGGATTTTTCTTCTTCTTAATTTTTTTTTGATTCGCTACACCACGAAAAGTGAGCCTCTAGGGTAAATTAGTAAAATGCAAAAACAAAATAAATAAATTTTTGCGTCTGGAGCTAGCGCATCGGCCATAAAATTCGAGAAAATATACTATTTTTACCATCTTTCTAATCAATGGAAATATATCAAATAACGTCTATAACAAGAAGATACAGGCATATTTTAGTAGAACAAAGTATAGTAATGATAAATAAATGAATATAATAATACATTTTACAACTATTTAGTAGCCTATTACGTTTAATAAACATTTAAAAAATGACAAATTTCTACTGAAATCAAAAATTTATTTTTGTGATTGTGTAAATATTCAGTTTGTAACGAAATATAGTCTTTTACTTGTCTTTACTTTCTTCTGGTAGTTTCAAATAAGATTTGCTTGAAAAACTAGGCATTGACGATCTTGAGATACGTGTATTCTTATAAAACCATCTCTGAAATTGGAGACGACGACCCAAGCAGTAGAACGATGCGTGAAGCTGGCAACCTAGGCATCACAAAAAGTCGTCGGCTCCAATTCCAGAGATGGTTTTATAAGAACTACACTTATCTCAAGATCGTCAATGCCTATTTTTTTCAAGCAAATCTTATTTGAAACTAAAAAAAGAAGGCAAAGACAAGCAAAGGACTATATTTCATTACAAACTGAATTTTTACACAATCAGAAAACTGATTTTTGGTTTCAATGGAAATTTGTCGATTTAAAAAAAAATGTTTTTTTAAACGTAATACGCTATTAATAAATAGTAAATGTACTATTTCTTTCATTTATTTATCATTCATATAGGTTGTTCTACTAAAATATGTCATATCTACTTGTTATAGAAGTTGTTTGATTTATTTCCATTTATTAAAAAATCATAAATATCGCATATTTTCTCGAATTTTATTGCCGATGATCTACCGCCAGGCATAAAAATTTATTTATTTTGTTTTTGCATTTTACTAAGCTACCTAGAGACAAGTTTTGCGTGGTATAGCGTATCAAAAAACAAACAAAATTCTTTTTTCGACCCACCCTACTAACGATTATATTGAGATAGGATATGAATATTTAACATAAGAGAACTTTTTATAATACAGTTCCATATTTTATTTTACATTTCAGTATTAAAAATTTTGATTATGCAACTTTTTAAAATATTTTTTTTAAATGTTTTTATGTAAACATCCTCTTTAATAAAAAGCTATGCGTTGCTGACGACTGGGATTTTCGATAAACGTTGCCACAGATTATATTCGGAAAATAAAACATTTGAAGTTACTGAAAAAAATAATAGCTCGAAAAGTATTTGTCAGAAAATTGTTAGACAAACTTGGTTAGAAAGATAAAAAATTGTATTTTTCTTGATATAAATTTCAAATCTAATGATTATGCCGTTTTTCAAACATTGAATTTCAAAAATTACCAAATTTCACAATGGTGTACCATAGCGACATCTTCACGCGTAAAAAGATAATGATAACGGCCATGTGTCCTGACGTATACTGGCTATAGCACGAGTCACAAATTATAGTAGCCTTACTATTCTGTTAAAATGCAAAAGTGAATTATGATGCCACGAGTGCATAATTTTTATTTAATTTTAATATAATCATCTTAGAAACAAGGTTTTGGAAATTTTTTTCGAATGGGACTAATAAATTGGCCAATACTGTATATTATTTTGAGTTTAAAAGAGGAAAGGTAGGGGAACGCGTTATATTATTTAGGTTTCCACAGAAACTTTTGGTCAGAATTGAAAGTTCAATATATCAAAACGTCAGAAATTAAATCGACAGTAAATCGGCAATAACTATAACGACTGTCTTTCAGTTCCTTTGGATAGATTTTCATTTAAAAATATAAGATCATTCAACATTGATTTTAGGTATTTTTAAGGATATTATCATGGGTCCGGGCAACGCCGGGCATGTCAGCTAGTTTTCAATATTTATGTAATCCAAATCCAATTAAAATTACAGTTGTTTAAAAATGTAATTAATTAGAATATTCAATGATAATTTTAAGTATAACAATTTTGTTCTCCATAGTCCGTAGTGCCGTGCATCTGATCTTCTCCCTGCTAATTTATAATTTACTGCAAAATTCTCTGAGTTATTGACCAAAAGATTTTTTTCTAACTTAATTCTTTTTTTTCAATTAATTTGTAATTAGGAAAATTTTCTGTAATTTATAACCCATTTCATCAAGAGGATTACACTTTTCATTTGTGGTTTTGACTCTTTTGACCGAGGAAGCTTCTGCATTGATTTCATGAAATATTACAATACAACAAATAAAGTAAATAAACATAAACGTCAAAATAGATTTTTAAAGTGCACTTTTATATATGCATTAAATTTTTTAAAAGAAAGAACGAAAATAGAACTTTTTTACAAAGTGAAAGATAATCAATTTATTTAAAAATATGTAATGTTTGCTCTGTTTATGTTTAAACATAAAAGATAAGACAAGAGGAAAGAAAAAGAGCATTATTTAAACAACAATTTTAGGATTTCTAAATTGATTACTCAACGTATAATCATAATTTAATTGATATGAAACTATTAATTGATTAAAACATATTTTAAAAAATAGATATATTACACTCTTTACTTTTTTATTTATATTTTCTACTCTTTAGTGTTTAAGATATGTGCAGCTTAACAGTTAGTTGACTTTTTTAGCGAGTGTAGTTTGGCGCATCATTAAATCCATTGATGTGATTCGTATACAATTGTAACCATAAAAATATTGGACAATTCATCACCTTTAGTGGGCTAACGGATAAATGTCTTAAAATTAACGTATTAATTTACAATTAAATTACAAAAATATTAAATTGTTACCTTTGTAAATATTTTTTATAATTCTAGCTTAGCAGGAAGGGAGTTAAATTCGATTACAAGACTCCATATTTACATATGAAAACAAAGTTGATTTAAACAAGTAATATAAGTCCATTCCTACTTTTTGATCATAAATATATAAAATAAACCCGTGGAGCATTAATGTCCCACGTTATCTTTATTGAACATTTTTTTATAATCATCGTTGCGGTATTTTATTTTTGTGCATCACTAATTTGAGGAAAATCTTTCATTTGATTTATGAAAACAATGGGAGAAATTTTTTTCTCCCATATAGAACTAAAATTAATTAATTTAATTTAATTAATGAATTAATATTTGAAAAAACTGGATTAACATCAAGTGTCACCCACTACAAGTTTAAAAAAATGTATTTGAACTTGAGTGGATGAATAGAAAATACTTTATTAACGTTTGAGAATTTGAACAAGATATATAAATATATAGAGAGTGTGAGTTAATAGTAGGAATTGAATGAATAAAAGTGTGTAAAAATGACTGAATTAAAAAAAAAAAACCTCTTTTGTTTAGAAGTGAAGAAAAATATGTGAGAGAAATGTAGATTTGAAATTCGTTCGTGCATTTAAATGCCATAAGCTGTGTTTATCACTCGAGTTGACTCCTTTGAAGATCAGCCTACATATTTTCTCTTTATTAATGGCGAAAGTGTCAACAGGTGGAAGAAAAAATAAGTAACTGTATCTAAAGAAGCGAATTTTCAAAATAAGATTAGGATGTGAATGGAAGAAAATAACAAAGTGAAAGCAGTTTCACCTAGAAGATGTTCACGGGGAAAAACTCCTACATACATTATTATTAATGATAAGTTTTGTGTTTACCTTTCGGCATGTAAACTCATATTTGCTTTGCTATTACAAGAAAGGAAGTAAATTTGTCTCTCTTTCATGTGTAGGTTTGATAATATAATTTTCTTTTTTGGAAATGTTGAACAGTTTGTTTTTTTCTTAATACTTCAATAAATAACATCGAAAAACAGTGATTTTGCGACTAGGGTTGCAAAAAAAAAAAAAAAAAACTGGTTTATTCTCAGGTTTATTTCCAATACGTCTGGTTTATTCTCATGTTTATCCCAAAAGACTTGGTTTATTTCCTAAAAACCATTTTTATTTCCCCAAAACCCGCTTTATTTCCCGATTTAAACCGTTTTTTTTTTCTAGTTTTTACAACTCTGTTTGCGGCATGGGGTTGGACGAGTAATTTTTGGTCCGCTGAATACGAAAATAATAGCAAATGTTCTGGATTGGCTCTCGTTTTTAAAATAAAGCCAACAATCCGATAATGGCACAAGTACAAAAACGTAAAATTAAATATGATAATGACTTTTTTTTGTGTGCATATTTTGTAACATTGTATTTTGAGTGAGATAGGTACTGCAAAACAAAACTATACATTTAGCATTACTATTAAAGCCGATTCCTGCATGATTTTTTAGAATGTTTCTCTTCAGAACAATATCTCTTTGTAAGGCCAAGAGTAGTCAGCCATCATGTGGCGATATCAACGTCCTTGTTACTTTTGCTCCATTATTTTGATATCTTGTTGGAACCGTTCATCCTGCTCTCCACTATAATCACTCAAGTTTTCAGGAAATCGGTCTAAATGACCGTGTAAAAAAACAGCATTGGATACCCGAAAAAAAAAATTATTGCATGAACCAGAGCAATTCCAACTAACTACTTTATATTCCATAATTATAAACATTTGTATGGATCAAAATCATCAAATAGATGTAATATCTACAGAATTTTCTTTTGTTCCCCTGTGTAATTAATATTTTGTAAACGCTTTAATTAATTATATGTGTATGAGTTTGACGCCAAAGCCTGTAAAAACTAAAATTTCTAGATTACAATGACACGTGCATATGATATGATATATATGATATGTATGACACATTTTGCATTTCAATTAAATAATAATAATAATAAACTCCGTTCTATGGTTTGCAGGACTAGTATGAACAATTAATGTAAATAGCGAAACTTGCGAACAATTCCATTTCAAGTGCACGAAAAGTCATTTGCTATTATCGTTAAACAAATAGAAATTTTAAAATGTTATTGCCAAATTGCGATTTGAAAATACGACTAGACCGCAATACATTATCACTTACAATAATCATTTGTTAAAATTCACTACAATGCGATTTTTAAAGAAAAACTAAAAAAAAGGCCATATTTTAAAATGTGAATGCATTTTTGGTTTCATGATCAAACTTCTGTAAAAATTACAGCAAGTTGTATTGAAAATTATAAAGCAAATTTACATTAAAACTTAAATAAATTTTATTAAAACCTTTGAAATTTACTTTGATTTTCTAATTTTTCTTTAAAATTCTCGCTTCTAAATATGTTCTTTTGATGGAACATAATGTCTCTGCTGTGGTAAAAGGATTAAACCATATGTTAAACAACGTTTATGTGTTGAGATTTAAATGAAACTTTGAAATAGGTTTGGCATTTTAAATTTTTATTTATTTATTTGTTTATTTATATCTTGGTATTTTTTTTTTGTTGTTGTGACATTACTAAGTTCTAAATATACAACATACTTTTCCTATGAATGAGAGATTCAATTGTATAGAAATGGTGATTTTCAAATTTATAATCCGATTTCCATTTATAATGAACAAAAAGTATACATCCAGTTAAAATAAAGAATTATTTTGTAACAATTTTTGTTTCCCATTCTTTTCATTACATTCTTAGATTTTTTTAATTCTCATATGAAATAAAATTATGACTGTTCTGTTGTTTTATTAAAATTAATTATGGCGTTGTGAAATTTTTTGTTCAAATTCAATATGTAATTGCATCTTTATGGAGAAAGCAAGATTTATTTTCAGAATTACGTTAATAAAATTGTTCTTCTATTAATAAAATTAGATAAAAATTAACATTAGAAGTGTACTATGCCTTAAATTCTTTCAAATTATTTTTATAACTTAATTAAATATTGAAAATTAGAAGCTTTCCATTTGTTAATCTTTCTGTTGCTTGGATCTGAACTCGGGTCTACAGAACTGGAGACAAGCGACATACTGCGGAGCTACTACGTACACCTAGCGAAGCAACTTAGAACAAAATTTTAAACAGACACCAGAAGTGTTTTCGTCAAGTATGATTATCCCCATGATATGCTATAACACTGCCAAGAGCATTAACCAATCAAAAAGCGACCGCCGAACATATTTGGAAATAAAAAGATGCATCTAAAGTGTTCCCTTTTTCCACAAATTTAAACAAAAATCGATAAAATTGCAAGTGCGTTACATCTTTAATACTTTATTTTGTATATATATCTATATATATATCATATGCAGGCAAGTATTGCCAAAATCTATGTTATCAACGTTTTTGAAACAATAAGGCATAATTTATTTTTTTTCTTATGTTAAATATGTGCTATCGGAAAAATAAAATATGTGTTATATCTTAAAAACACATATTAGATTTTCGACATCGGACAAAAAATGCTTGTTTGACATTTTCAACTGTGCAGCATCATAAAAAGCAACATCACTCCGGTTTCAGAAAATTTATTAATACACTCTAAAAACTATTCGGAAACATTTCTCAAAAAGACTAGCAGTAAAATAAACCTCGTTTTTATAAATGCTTTTTTTAATTTCGAAAATATACTGATTTCTGAGTTTTCGAAAGATAAATAACGATTTTCAGAATCATCGGTAACTCGGTAAGAGGTTATTGTATATTTTCATTCGTGGTTATAGAATATTTTCTAGATTAAGAAGCATTTTTTAAGAAAAAGTGTAAGGTAAAAATATAACAAATTATAACACCTAGTAATAATAGGCTTCTTATAATTGGTAAAAGACATAAAATGAAAACTTTATAAACAGTAAAATAAGTTTTATTAGACTGTTGACATGTTTTGGCTCCATCGGAGCCATTATCAAAACAATTCTAATTTGTTATTATATAATATTCTTATTTGTTTTGATAATGGCTCCGATGGAGCGAAACATATTAACAATCTAATAAAACTTATTTTACTGTTTATAAAGTTTTCATTTTACACCTTTTAAAAATTATAAGAAGTATAAGTGTAAGGTACTTTTTGCTACACCTCAATCTTTATTTAACTTATATTGTTAAGTATGGGATTACTGCATATTATCGGAAAAAAATATCTTAACAAAAATTTGGGTATTTCTGCTTTTTTTTAATATATATTTATAATTTGCATTAGTAACGATAGATGATTTCTATGATCTGAGAGAAGAATTTTTTATCAAAGAATTATATATTATAAGCTACATCCATATCTTTATTTATGCATCGTTATTTTTACATCCAGTTTTTATGAAGCGCACCTAATATTTTTATTATGTAAATATAGAGAAAAGCGTTTTGACGCAGAATTGTAAAGAAAAGTCTCTTGTACAATAGGTGTTAATTATCGTAAAATCTTTTTGTTACAATGGCAGGCACGCATAAATTTTCTTACTTTTCTCATTTAGATGTCGATTTTTGCTTAGATAAACTTAAGCAAGGCGCACATAAGTAAATGATGTGCGTGTAACACCTTTTTCTCCAATCTTAATAAAACGAGAAATGAACCTTGGATGCAACATTTTTTAAACGATGTCATCGTGTAGCTGTAGAAAATGATTATTATTTAAAACAACACAAATGTCTTAAACACATATGCATCATTTAATAAAACTTTACTTAAGGTGTTTTCCAAACATACATAACTGTATTTCACAATGATAAAAACCTAGCGCTTTCGAGCAACCTTAGCTCGTCATCAGGGTTATAAAACTAACATGCAGACATACACAAAACAAATAGTCTAAAACTAGTAAAAACATCGTTTTCTGTTGAAGAATGGTCAAACCATTATAAACAGGTCACTAGTGGTGGGAAGCATTGGGAGGGATGTGCTAATCTTATTCAGTCTTGAACAATCTGCAAAAGTTTATACCACAATTTAGGGATGTTGTAAAATAACGAATCATTGCATGTCTTACCTTTTCTGGTTAAAATTTCTATGGATTCATTTATTATTGCTTGATGACGAGCTAACGTTGCTCGAAAGCGCTAGGTTTTTATCATTGTGAAATACAGTTATGTATGTTTGAAAAACACCTTAAGTAAAGTTTTATTAAATGATGCATATGTGTTTAAGAGATTTGTGTTGTTTTAAATAATAATTATAGTACAAAGGTGAATATAGATTCAAATGAGTGTTGTTTTTTCATAGCTCAAGTTTATTTTGTAGAAGATGAGTTTTGTGTTTGGTGGTAGTTTATAAAGGAATTAAATAGGCTTATTAACAGATTTAATGCCGATAACTAATTTAACATTATTTTACATATATTTTATGAGTGGCATTTCTCGTGTTTCCATGGGGACTTATGGATAAAATAAATAAAACATGTAATATCCTAAAAATACGGCAATCACAATAACGATCCATAAATCGCTAAAACAACAATCAGCAAAAAATAACGCTACTTTAACGCATAATAAATTTCCCCAGCTTTATAAATGAGACTGGACTGGATGTTTTCTTTTCCTTGACAATTTCGAAAATTAATGCAGTAAATGCATTCAAATGGTATCCAAGTATTTACTGAATTTTCATTTTTTATGACGTGAAAATAAATCCTTTACTTTATAGATTATGGACGTTAATTTAAGAAGGGCAAGATGCTTCTTCTGATAAAAAAAAAACATCCCTTTTAAATGAAAACCTTATATTTTCAATTATAAAAATTAAATTTACAGTAATTACATGGAAATGACATAATTTTATTTGATTTTTTCTAGTTATTCCGGATACTAATTTGAATTTCATTATGTTTCTTCTACCGAAAGTGACGTCATATTTAGGAGATTATCCTTTTGAATGTTTTTCGTGAAATTGAAATGTTTTAGTTCCGAATACCTGTACATGAATGCACTACGCCATTTTAACACACTTAAGTAAACTTTTTAAATTTTATATGTGAAAAATGCCCATTATCTGCTCAGCATGACATCAATTTCAGATGCGGAAATATAGCGAGTGAATCTAAATTTTTATTGTCTTATAAAAATACTGTCCATTACGCCTTTCCTCTTTGTGGCAACAGGTAAGAAAAAAAAATAGATTTGTATAAAGATAAATTCTGACAGATGGTTGAACAGGGGGATAAAATTAGGTTGTAAAAATTTGTAAAGTACCCCAGTAATTTAGCTCGGGTTCTAAAGAGTATGTATATCTAGTTTCATGCAAATCGGTTAAAAATTGTAAATTTGTGTAAGGAACATACACGCGCAATTTGAATATATATGGGATTGTGATGATTAATATGTAGTTTCAACACAACAGAAGAGTCTTCAAATATGAACAATAAGGTTTAATAAAGCAACAACATATACAACTGAAGATTCAACATAAAACTAATAGATTATCATTAATAAACGATAACAACTTCCGTATTCCAATAAATGGAAACTTTCATATCGATTAATTTTTGCTTTTTCCATTAGAGCTTCTTTTTTTAATTTTTTTAAAATTTAATTTAAATTTAAATAGAATTCAGTAAAAAATAATTTTGAATTTAAAATATGGTACATTTAATGGATACTTTTAAGTTTGACGACTTAATTTTCTAATGTGTCGTGTATATAATCTAATTTTTTTATCTGCTAATTTATGAAACATTACGAAATTCATCGCGTTACTGACCAAAAGTGTTTTCTAACGCAATTATTGTTTTCAAATAAATTTGTAATTAAAGGTTTTTTTCGTGATTCACCAGCCATTTCATCAAAGGGATCATTGTTTTCCATTTGTGTTTTATTATTTCATCGTGTAGACTTTTGGACTGATTTCAAGAAATATTGCTATACAAATAAAGAAAAAAAATAAAACAATTGAAACAAAACCTTTTTTGGGATTGAAGAAAATCGAAAAAAAAAAATCACAAATGCAAACTGAAGTCAATCACAAACACAAGTAGGTAGCTGTAAAGAGATTTATTACTTTTTGCCGAAAATAAGATCTCTAGGAAGTTGAAGTTTTGTTGAAGTGTATCACTAAATACAAATTACATCCATTAAAAATGTTATATTTTTAATGAAAAACTTTTTCAACATACTTAAATATATATAAAAAATTAAGAATATTCTCAGATTGAGCGGGTAAAGTGAATTATCAATTTACATCCAATTCAATTATGCTTTATATGGATTTCTTAATAAAACAAAATATTATATTTTCATTCTAATATTTGTAATATTATTTTCACTCAACAGTTTATTTGAGTTACTCAGTCGATTTATTTCAGCTCATATCGAAGCGTTTTCCAAGTTAAAATAATCAAAATTTGTATTTAAGGGGAGATTCTTCCGTAAAAAAAGTGTTTATTTTTAAAGATTTTTTTAAAAATCTTAACAGTCTTTAAGATATACCTTCAAAACATTGTGGCCTTGTGGCGCTCGCCGAAAATGTAATGGACTAACTAAGACATAAAATGAAATATTAAAGTATCTGGAATTTCAAAAATTATAATTTGTAAAAAAGATAAGTAATTTTTCTGAATTTATCATGCATTCAAGGTTTTAGTTAATTTTCGTCTGAACACATCGTTGTGCATATGTGAACTCAAAAAACTGGTATAGTGTAAATATTTTATTTTTTGGCTGTGATTTTGGAAAGTGTCAGAATTTTCCATTAAAGAATAGATACAAGTGTTTTTCTTACATTCGCCCAACTTCGCATTACATGCAGTGTAAGTCAAATGCCTTTGTAAATGCTTAAATATGTTACTGATAATTATGGAACATCGTAATGGTAAGTCTTTTAGAGCAGTAATATCGGCTATCATCAATTGTAATTGACAGGGGTGTGATGAGGGTATTTGATAGACGTGAAGTGTAATTTTATCCAACTTTCTTACAGCTGTCAAATTTATGAAAGGAATATTTCATATCGGATATTTTTTAACTCGTAATGTCATATATATTTGTGATATGTTTTTTCTATCTTTTTTTATCTGTTATTTCTAATCCGTTATCTAAAAATATGAATTAATATAAAGAAGAAAAAAGTACTATTTGACATCAGAAATGGATATTGTAACCATAACTCGAATGGTCATAAATACGTTAAATTATAAAAATCACACTGCATCCTTAAATTAAATTTATTATTTAATTTAATTTAAGGATTAATTTAATTTAATTATATCTTATTAATATTTTTTTAAATATTTTATCTTTATTTTAAATTGAAATGTGTAATAATAGAAATAAAGCAGAAGAAATTCAAATATAAATTTAACTACAAATTTTAATGAAGAAAAAAAGACACATTTTTGACAAAGGTTGGGCATTAAATTCTGATTGGGCTTTTATCTTACGAACAATATAATAATTTTAGAAATTTTGTCGCCATTTTTCATCTTACTGCAAAAAAAAAGTGTTGCTTTTTCAGCGCATGCGCGGCAGCGTATTACTGCTTATTTTACTGTTTATTACTGTTAATTTTGCGGTATAATACTGGCAGCTGAGGTGCCAGTATTATACTGTAAAATCAATCAACAATTTTTTTTTTTTTTTTGCAGTGTATATAAGAAATTAATTTTTGTAAATAGGAAATCAAAAAACAACGTATGCTCCCTAGCAAAACCTCGAATTAATAAATGTGGATAAAAATAAGTTCGAATTAGTGAACTAGTTTTATCATAAGCTCTTACGCATTGTTTTCGGAACTTTATGATAAGTTCGAACTGACCTATTTTCAATTATCGAGGGTGCGCGCTATAAAAAATATAACCAAATCATAAGCCAATTATAGTCAATCATAACCAAAGTAATGATTTATATTGTTTACTACGCTTATTAAAGATATTACTAAATTTATTATTTTTATACATCGCAAGTCACTTATGTAGGGCAAGCATTTTTCAATTATAAGTCACATGAATGTAGAAATATTTAGCAAAGTATGACTTCAATGAAACACCCCTTTCAATAGTAACAAAAAATGCGTTAAAAACTTTTAAAATTCGTTTTAAAACGTTTTTATAAAGATTGCAGTGAAGTTTGACTTCAATATAACACCCGTTTCTTTAGTAAATAAAGCGTTTCAAATCTTTTTAAATTCATATTAAAACGTTTTCATAAATGTTATACACCACTAGCGCTACTGTTAATCTCGTAAATTTTTCATAGGTTCAAATAATATTTTGGCAGCGGAAGAAAATAAAAAGCTGGAGTAAACTTTAATAAAAAAAAATCGTGTAGTTTTAGTCATATTACATAGCAGAAGTACACCCGTTCTTCCACAGATAGAGTGGAAAAAATACTGATCAACCCTAAACATACAAAGACGCTAGGTATACATCCATGAATATGATATATTTAAGGGTATATCGGCAGATTTATCCATAAAAAAATTAAACATATTATAAGGATTGTTTAAAGGAGATACATTTTTTTGCACATTTATTTTCCGCCTAGACTAAGATTAAAATCCCATATAACAAAGAAAAATGGTTTTAATTTTCACGGATAAACCAAGCAGTGAAACTGTTAAAGTGGCTAAATGGCCAAAACCCGTCATTGAAACCAAGAAATTTTTAAATGAAAACGTGCATTTTCATACATGAATTTGTAGCATTTTACTTACAATTGCGCGAAAATAAGTCATTTCCCCTTATATTTCATATAGGGTTAGTCATTTAGAAAACAAAATTATCAGTATAAGTATCTTAGCTCTCTCCATAAATTTCTTGAGCCATTCCCGAATTGATGGACGTGCTGCACATCAAAATGATGGACTCAGTATTGGGTAAAACAAGGAGTGGACGAAAAAGAGTATCAGATGTAAACGTTGTTGTGCTTCGTGCAACCAATGCTGTACATATCGTCGCTACCATGTCAAACTGTCGAATGTGAAAAAATGCATTTGACATTACTTTTAAAAATGGGCCGATTTTCACCACTAAATTTTAATAATATTTTTCGGCAGGGATGCTAGTTTGGCCTTCTTTTTACTCAGAAATTTCGAATCTATACCAGAATTTTCAAATAGAAATGTTTGATTTATTTAATGATAGGCATGTCGTGACTACTTAAAGTAAAATTTTTTTCTCAAAATCTCCGGTATGAATTTCACATATCTAAATAAAAAAAAAAAAACACCTTGCAACCCTGTTCTTCACAGAAATGGTATTAGTACTTTTACTAGGCAGAGCATTCTAATAAAATTTAGTGGTGGCAATCGGCCCATTTTTGAATGTAGTGAAAAATGCATTTTTATCATATTCGATAGTTTGACATGGTACCGATGATATAGAGATTTATTAATTGACAAAAACACCCTTCAATATTTTCTCCTAATATCGTACTACTTTTCCTACATGTATCTGTTAATTTGTATAATAAAAGCTTATAATTGCAAAGAGACATTCTGGGTACCGTGTACTAAAAAAGTTATTAAACACGTTTTTTTTTTAATAAAATATTTTAGGACACGCACTCAAATCACTACTGGAGCTCGCAGACTTTCTCTGTGGTCTTGAAAGCCACAAATTCAAATTAATTTTACGGGAATTTACTCCTTAAATGATATTACAATTTCTCAATCATCCTTGTACCGCTTGTGACCTATTTTTAGAATAAGGAAGTGCATTGTGATCACAAATGCTTCTATTGTTCTTATCGAGTGTTCATTGTCTTTAGTCATTTCGTAATTTTCAGAGTTAGACAAAACGTTAAAATATATCGATAAATGCAGCAATTCATTCGAAATTGCCCTAACAATTAAAGATTTGATTATCGGAAGTTTTTAAACTATTATTATATAAGTCTTAATATAAGGTTATATTTGAATCAATAAATAGATTCTTTTTAATAATTACATAGGAAAATACAGGGTGTCCCCAAAGTCTTTGACACATTTTAAAATTTAATATAAGATCGAGCAATTGGCGTACGAGAGTGCGGTTTGGATGAAAATGCTTTTTATGACCTGAAATTTTGTTTAAGCAAATAAAAAAATGTGTTGAAAAAATTTCTCATAGATGGTGCTGATTCTGGAAAGATATCGAATAGGTAGAATGCCTTTATACATAATAATGGCGAGAGACGCACAATGTGTATGCACAGTGTTTGTCCAAACTATGGCAACCCACATTCCAGATCTTAACAATATTCGCTCTACTGAGTTCGATTAGACGAGTGAGGATGGATAGATGAGTATTTTTAACTTATGGAATGTGGGTTGCCATAGTATGGACAAACACTGTGCATACGCATTGTGCGTCTTCGCCATTGTAATGTATAAAGGCATTCTGCCTGTTCGATTACTTTCCAGAAGCAGCGCCATCTATGAAATTTTTTTAACTATATATATATATATATATATATATATATTGCTTAAACAAAATTTCAGATCACAAGAAGCATTTTCGTCAAAACCAAACTCTCCTACGAAAATTGCTTGATCTTTTATTGAATTTTAAAATGTGTCAAGGACTTTTAGGACACCCTGTATAACCATTTAGATATATTCTTGAAAGATATAACATCCACCCCCCTCTTTACCCTGAATATACACGGTATTTATAATTAAACTGACAATACTCAGCCTGTTCTACAGCTATCTAATTGCGAAAATGGAGCCAAAGTTTGAAGAATGGTTAAAAAAGATGGGGGACGTAGTATTCCGCGAGAAATAATTTAATTCTAAAAATCACCGCTAGGTGATAAGTGGCGCTGTTTTATTCACGGGCAACTAGTCGCCCGCCTTATTTAATCAGCCAACGAAATTTGGCTCAATTCCCGCAATTAGATTGCGATCTAATTGCGGGAATGGAGCCAAACCTCCTCAAGATGGCTCCTCATGACCTTCTCAAGATGGCTATAATTAAACTTACAGTATTCAAAATATTCTGTAGCGAGATCTAATTGCGAGAATGGAGCCAAATTTTGTAGGATGGTTTAAAATGACGGGGGACGTAGAGTATTCCGCGAGAAAAAAATTAGTTCCAAAAGTTACCGCTAGGGTGTAAGTGGCGCAGTTTTTTTCACGGGCAACCAGTCTCTCGTCTTGTTTAATCATCCTAAAAAAATTGGCTCCATTTTCACAATAAACGCGATAAAGAACACGCTGAGTACTATCAGTTTATGGCCATCTTGTACTATGCGGAATATTCAATGATTACAGAAATTGGTTAAGCTCAGACATTAAAGAATATAAGTATATATATTATATTATTATTACATTATTTTAATTTGGAATTGAGGTAAAATACCTAAATATGTGCTTTTTTTCCTTTCGTTTTCTTATATGTCACTATACATGTATCTGGTAGTTGAAAAGTATTTTTTAAAAACACAATACCTGAACAATATAATATTTTATATAGCGTGAAAGAAAAGTATAACACATATCAGTAGAAAAAAACTAAAAAATTGACTTGCATATTGAGTCTGAATTATGATTTCATTCTGTTTAAAAACAACAAAATTGTACTTTTAATACATATATCCTTTTTGTTTTAGGTCTCTGCATTAATATAAATGCAGTAATAAACAAAGATTCAAGAAGCTAAAAAAAATAAAATATTTAAATTTAATCAAACAGAAGACTTTAATTAAACTCCTTCTCTCTAAATAAATTATTGTTTTTGTACAGATTAAATTTGTCTAAGCTAATCAATTATTGACAAAAAAGATCTTCATCAAATTAACTCCAAACTTTCATCACCCAAGTTGTCGACAAATTTCACTTTCTGTCCTACTTAATTCAACCGTTGATTACGAGAGAGCAAGCGATCGATGTCTGCCTTGTTTTGGGCCTCGCTCATTTAAAAGTCCTTTGACAGTAAACAGAGCAAAATGAATAATTCATTCGCTTAATAAACCCAAATACAATTAAAAGTTACTGTATTCAGAAAATTGAAGCAGGATCATAAGGAGTGATCTAGAATAATTTTAGTGATTTTTTTTCTGTAAAATTTAAATTAATATCTAAAAATGACAACATGTTTAATAATAATTATTAGTCATGATTTACATGACATTATTATTATTATTATTATTATTATTATTATTATTATTATTATTATGACATTCACATTATTATTATTACTATTATTATTATTATTATTATTATGACATTCACATTATTATTATTATGACATTAATATTAATATTATTATTAATATGAAGTATATTATCAGTAATATTCGTAAACATAAACAAGCAAATCACAAGGTACACTAACAAATAGAATGTTTTGTGATACGAGCCTAACGTCTTTATATACACTTCCTTATCTAAACAGGCTTCTCAATTTACCATATAACATTACGCAGACGATCAGCAGTTTTTATGCAAGCGAAATATACATCTAATCAAAAGAGGATTGATTGCGATTGACCGAAATATAAATGCCTAACGATTGACTGGTAAATAGATCAATCGCTGTTGATCTAGTTACCAGTGAACCTAAACATAGCATAATATTGAATAGATATAATAAACAGTGAAATAATAATAATACAACAATTTTTAGAAGAAACTTTTAATTTTTTTTAAAAAAAAAAGACTACTTTCGCAAACCTTTCAATTCTACTCCTTTGTTTTCAGTTTTAATGATATATTTGTTTTATCCATAATAATCCTCATTCAAATCATCCCAAATAGCTCCAGACAAACCCGCTTCGGTTTCATGAATTCAGAAACTTTTAATTGCAGTTGGATTTATTAAGCGTAAATAAACTATTCATTTTGCTCTGTTTAATGTCTAAAACCTTTGAAAATAAATAAAGAAATGGTCAAACAAGGCAAACCCTAGTAATTGAGGATTTAAGTTGGGTTGTGCCAAGAATAAAAGTTTTCAAATATTGAGGCGCTGAAATATTAGGATTTATTTAATGAAGGCCTTGTTACATGAAATTTATTTCTTTAAAGATATTTATTCTGGACAAACTTCAATTCGTTTAGAGAAAAGTTTAATTTCACTAATGAAAGCGGAAAAACTTGAGAAAGAAATTTATATTTCTTTGGTTAAAGCAATGATTCATTTAATAAAAGTTAATCTTCAACACCGCATTTGTTATTAGTAGATTAATTCAAAGACTATAATTAGATCATAAAAGTTTGATCATAAAATGAGTTTTTACGTAATTATTTTAAATAACTTTTGGTATGACTAGCTCTTTTGTAGTGGATAATCTCATAACCAAAATTAAGAAAATCATAGTTAAAGAAACTAAATATGTTTCACTCATTATTCTTAAAGTACTGTGATCGATATGTCTATGACAGTTATTTATTTAAAAGTTAAATATATAAAAAAAATCCTCTAAATATTTTTATACAATTTTTTAAATTCTGTATAAATTATTATAAAATATTTAGGTCCACTCCAACTATTAAACATATATTTATTAGTGAGCAAACTTGTTTATTTTGTAAACTATCCTTACTTAAAAAAAATGTAATTTTCATCTATCTATTCCACAAAGCACGAACGAATATACAATTTTGGTTTTTAAGTATATTTATGTTATACATGCAAAGATTTCATAAAACATAAAAGTGAAATTAGTACCTTATTCACTCGTGCATAAAAAAAGAGGAAGAATCACGTTTACATGATAAATCTGTATTGGGAAAAGAAATTACTCATTACCTGAAAGAGTCAATGAGCAAAAACTTTTTATTCATACTGCCGTGTATTATTTGCTGATAAATATTTCACAAGTACACAAGATTTGATTTGAAAACTATCAAGGTCATAACCAAGTTTAGCCACTGAACGAGATCTGTTTAATAATTACAGTGAAGATAAATATATTATAATATTGAATAGATGTAATAAAAATAATAATAAATTAAATATTATATAGTTTTAGAAGAAACTTTTATGTTCACCTTTAAAAAGAGTCACTTTCCTTGTCTTGTCGATTCTAGTCCTTTGTTTTCAGTTTTAGAAATGTACAATGATACTTTGGCTAAGGAAAATACTTCGTTCCGGAACCGTTTTCGTTAGCCAAAATTTTCAGAATTGATGCAGGCAAGCATCGATCACCGCCAAAATCAAGCAACTAAGGGTTGAATAAAATTGTTTAAAGAAGAGACGCAGAATTGATGCAGGCAAGCATCGATTGCCGTCAAAATCTAGTAACTAAGTGTTGAATAAATTTGTTTAAAGAAGAGACCCATAATTGATGCAGAAAAGCATCGATCGCTGGCAAAATCTAGCAACTAATGGTTGAATAAATTTGTTTCAAAAAGAAACCCAGAATTGATGCAGGCAAGCATCGATCGCCGGCAAACTATAGTAACTAAGTGTTGAATAAATTTGTTTAAAGAAGAGACCCAGAATTGATGCAGACAAGCATCGATCGCCGGCAAAATCTAGCAACTATTGCTTGAATAAATTTGTTTAAAGAAAAGATCCAGAATTAATGCAGGCAAGCATCGATCGCCGGCAAAATCTAGCAACTAATGCTTGAATAAATTTGTTTAAAGAAGAGATCCAGAATTAATACCGGCAAGCATCGATCGCCGGCAAAATCTAGCAACTAATGCTTGAATAAATTTGTTTAAAGAAGAGACCCATAATTGATGCAGAAAAGCATCGATCGCTGGCAAAATCTAGCAACTAATGGTTGAATAAATTTGTTTCAAAAAGAGACCCAGAACTGATGCAGGCAAGCATTGATCGCCGGCAAACTATAGTAACTAAGTGTTGAATAAATTTGTTTAAGGAAGAGACCCAGAATTGATGCAGGCAAGCATCGAGCGCCGGCAAAATCTAGTAACTAAGGGTTGAATAAAATTGTTTACAGAAGAGATCAAGAATTGATGTAGGGATTAAAAATTATAAATAATCAGACTTTGAAATTTTATAGTTTATTAGATGAAGGTCTTTTTAACATTAATTTCCTTAAGAATATTTATTCTGGACGAAATATGATTTGTTTAGAAAAAACTTTCATTAATAATTGTGTAAATGAAGATATAAATATTGATGAATTACAAAATGAAAGAAAAGCCTTACAATGTTTTTGTTTAAAAAAATATTTTGCCATCAACAACTTCTTAATAAGTTTTATCACCAATTACATACTTACAGTTAGTAAAAATTAACTTTCAACACCCTATGTCAAAGATAAATTAAAACAAACTGCACTGTAAAAAAAAAGACAAATGTTTCTTAATATAACTCTTATGTTTTTTAAGGTCTATGAAAACACAATATCTAGACACACGGCAATGTGTCAGCCAAGTTCCCAAAGCAAAAAAGTCGATACACCGGCCATGGGTATTATAGTGTGAAGTCCCGATATATCGTAATGAAACATTTCTTCTTAAAAATTGCCGTGGCATAATGGTGCATTGCATGATCCGCAATAATCGTAAAGTTCGTTTCCTGAAAATAATTAAGTAATCCACACAAGAGGCATTAGATGAAAAACAAGTCTTGTTATCCATGGAATTCTTTTTTATTAAACCAACACATCGACACAAGAAAACAGAGAGGGTGGCCTTCGCTTATTCTACCAAAAATTACATGTTTATCCGACAAAAGCAAGAGAAGATCTGATCTAATTTTTCAGATTCATTATCGCCAACACATTAGATGTAACATGCCAATCGTTACATTTCTAGCCAGGCATAAACCGTCAAACTTTTTTGACAGTTAGCAATAATCCAATATTGAGAATTTTTGAATAAGAAATGAAAGGATGCCATAATTTGGCGGAACATCAATTTTTGTGATATTTAACATACACTAGAGCGTTGTTTTGGGAAAGTTAGGCACGTGTTATTATAATCTAACGAAAAGAGTTCATAGTGCATATTTTTGCAGCAGTCAAATTATGAAAACGATGCCTGCATTTAACACAAGATACGAAGAAAGACAAAACAACATATGTTACGGTCATCTGCAGTACATTAATATTCGAATCGAAACCGCATGCGAGTAACGTACATTTAATGTTACGAAGAAATATCTGGGAACATTTTAGCTAGGAAGAAATTATTGTTTTTCGGATTAAAGAATAAAAGATTTGAATACAGAAATTAATTCACATAGAGAAACTTTAAGATAGGAAAGTTAAATTTTAGAATAAAACACAAAATATATATGATTCTATATCATATATATCTCCCCTTTGGCAAAATGAAAAAAATGGCGCTGTCAAGAAAGGCATTGGCATAAACACAAATAAACACAAAATATTCAAATAAAATGAAGGCGAGGACCACCATACACAATACAACATATAAATGTAAAGTAATATACCACGTACTTGTATTATGTAATGGGCACAACAATGGTGCCAGGTATACCAATATCATATACAGACATAAAATGTCTCCAAAATGTCAAGTCTGATAATTTTGATAAAAAGGCTGCAGCATATAAATCAGACATAGTAATTAGACATTAGTAAGATATATCTTTTTCTTTTAAAAATTCACATCATTAAAGACGGAAGGCCTATAAATTCTTTTCTAGGTGTACACATTCAAATATAATATATGCTATCAACAATAATAATAAACATAAAATAATTTATGCTTTACCTGCAGGTTAACCGATGTCAAGTGGCATTTCTTCGAAGCATATATTTCAAATACATAAAATTCATACTGATAAAAATAGCAAAATTATATTGTTCTCTTGAAAATCAGTATGTAAATAAACAATGATAAGTAAGATAACATATATATGAATATATAAAAGTAAAATTTTATGCATATTTATAGGGTGTATTGAATCATCTTGCAATGTTCTTACAAGAAAACAAACTCTAAAGAATATATGTAAAATTGATACTCATACAAAAATAATATATACAATATGGATACAGATATGGATATTGAATAGGGATCTGTAATTTGATTCATTTTATTTATTTATTTTTAATTTATAAATTGGAAGTAAAATTTGGATATTGACATGAAAATCGTAATTAATTTAGGCATGAAAAATATATGGATACTGCCAAAAACACAAAATATATATGATTCTATATCATAGGTATATTTACACGAACCATTTCGAGCTGTTTTAGCCAAATTTTGACACTCTACTATTGAAAATCTATTTGACCTACGTACTTGTAATTTTAAATGTGTAGTAAGACTCTCTTAATTATCCAGAATCCAAAAATTTTTAAATAACGCATAATTAGTTTCCGAGATAATGATATTTGAAAATGTCTGATAATTGATAATTTTATCAGTGACTCACTCACTCATCAAAAAGATTTCATATATCTACTGCACTTACAGACTTAAAATTTGGTAAGAATCTCGTTTACACTAAAAGAAATCGAAAAAAAATCAAAAAATTCTGAAAATCGATTAATTACCCACTTGGGGGTGTCCATTTTTACTTTAACGTTACGTCTATTAGGCGAAATTTTAATTTGCCAAAAAAAAGCGCTAAATGTTGAATCCGGGCGGACCTTGCAGCAAAATATTTGATTATCAGCCATTTTGGGCGAATTTCAGAGAATTCATTTTTTGAGTAGTGGTGCATAAAATTTACCTTTTTAGACACACTGTGAAAAAACAAAAACGTCTTGAGAGAATACATATATCGAAATACGCATATATTTCGAAACATCCGCAGTTGAAATTCGTCTAATCCCAGAATTAAAAATGTAAATAAAAGAGAGTCATTCCTATGATTCAAATAAATATTAATCATGGATGTGTAGCTACCATGGTTCTAGGCAGTGTAGTTGTGGCAAAATATCAGCTCATTTATTCCATCAAACTTAAAAAAAGGCAAGCGCAAGAAAAAAAAAAATAACAATCGTATTTTAATTGCATCGAAAAAAAAAAAACATGCAGCAATCCATTGTGTCTTTCTCGCCTAAACATGGCAATTTCAATTTTGCTTTTTAATCATAAAATATAAAATAAACACGTGCGGAGATGTCACACTTTATCTCTTTTGTGCTATTTATTTTTTTATAATTATTGTTGAGCATGATATACTCCAGAATTTTATTTTTGTGGCAACACTACTTTGAGGGAAATTTAATTTCATTTATGGAAACAATGCCGATTTAATTTTCAATTATCTGTAAATTTTATACAATATTTTTTATATTATTTGGATAGTTTCGTCCTTTTATTTGTAAATATGAATCAGACTGTTGATTTATATGTTAATGAGTCTGTAATGGTAAAACATAAAATCATGTCAATATGATTATTGGAGACAGATGTCATATACGCACCACATTGGCGCGATTGCAACAAAATGACAATTTTATGCCAAGCATATTAACGCGGTTATTTTGTTTATGTGTTAATAAGTGTTAATATTTACGATTTATTGTGATATTTATATTTATTATTATATTTATTATTATGTTTATTATTTATAACTATTTATTTATTATTGCATGTTATTTGTAACTAATATTTAAAACAAAGTTTTCGCCAAATTGGCTGGGTAAAAAAATTGCGCTAATGTGGTGCGTATATGACATCTTTGCCTATTAAAATACAAATTTCTACCGCAAATTGACAGCCAAATATTTTGTTGTAGGAAATTTAAATTAAATTGAATGTTGCCTGGTAAATAAAATTGTCACTTGTAAACACATTGAAAACCATTAAGTATAGTGATTAAGTATATTGTAACTGTACAAAAAGTAATGAAATCCCATCAAAAACAAACATGTGAGAGAAGGCCAAGTTCGTTAACGGTTTCGCTAATAAAAGAAATGAGATCTAATTGGAAACCAAGTTCTTTCGAAGCACCCTAAATCATAGCTGCTGTCATGCATAACGTTCTTCAATTGCTTAAAAGGATTTGTTATGTTATTTGCTACTCAATAGAGCGACTTGGCAAGTTTTCTCTTATTCAAATTTCTTTACTTGATTGATCGGAACTTAAAGTTAATCACTTCCTTAACTTATCAATGCCTTAACTTCGACATACTTATTCGAATACTTGATTGACTACATCTTTGCCAATGACATACTAGACTAAATTGTACTCAGACTCAAAGATTACAGTTGGTAGGTGAAAACTTGCCAAATCGCTCTATTGAGTAGCAAATAACATAACAAATCCTTTTAAGCAATTGAAGAACGTTATGCATGACAGCAGCTATGATTTAGGGTGCTTCGAAAGAACTTGGTTTCCAATTAGATCTCATTTCTTTTATTAGCGAAACCGTTAACGAACTTGGCCTTCTCTCACATGTATGTTTTTGATGGATAATCTTTTCTGAATTCCACCAATTGCGGAAAGTGTTCCTTTCTCTTCACAAACATCCGAAAACATTTGATTTCCGAGATTAAAAAAAGAACATATCTGAAACAAAAGTTTCTTTTGCTGCCTGTGACTTTCGGAAATGTTTCCGAGTACTTTTTTACAGTACATTATAATTTTTTTCTCAACCCGAAATAATGATTTTTCGGATGCTACCAATTCTCAATTAAGCATTTTTCTGTTCAAAAAAACCTGATAAATTGTAGCAGTAACATTAAAACTAATTGCACTGAACATTATTACTAAAATTAATATTATAGACTCCCTCAAATCCGCCACTCTAAAATCCGTAAATACCTAAAATCCGCACATCGTTTCCGTTGTAAATAATGAAACTTACAGTTAAGATGTGGCTGTAAAATTCAAGTTTTTTTTTTAATTATTTTATATCATTCTGTACAGATTTTAATATGTAATTCTGGTTAGTGTGATTCAACTCATGTTTTCTCATGAAGGAAGTGTAAATTTATTTTTGAAAAAAGTTCAAGATAGTGCTGATACCAGAGGTGATTGCATATTTAAAAAATATAATTTATATATCAATTAAGTTGTTTTGGTTATTAAGTATGGTTAAACATGAAATAAAATTTTGTTATTTTAAGACTTTGATGTGAATTATTAGTGTACATTTATAAGACGAGTTTCACTGAATAATTCAAGAAAAAATTATCTCATCATTATTATGCATATTTAGTTATGCATAATTAATTATTTACTTGATCTTTACATTTTATATGTTAAATGTTTTTTTAATTTTCTTAATTTTTATTATTTTACACTATTGTTAGCATTCATTATAATTTTGAGTGCATTAAATTAACATTATTGTTTAAAAAATGTAAACAAAACAGTGACCAGAAATCCGCAAAATTATAAAATCAAAAGACAAAAACTTCTGGTTTTAAGCTATGCGGATTTAAGGATAAACTGTATTTTGTTATTCTTGCATGTATAAATTTTGTTACGCAGTTGAAAATATTTATTTGAGAATTGATTTATTTGAGATTAGATTTGAGCCCAAAAAGCTAATATCTTAGGTAAAGAATATTAATTGATAGACTGTGAAAACTATCCGGAAACGTTTCCCAAAATTGCGGACAGCAAAAGAAACTTTTGTTTCAGAAAATGCTTCTTTAACTCTCGAATATATATTGGTTTCAGGTGTTTCGAAAAATAAGTGAGCACTTTTCGGAATCGCGGGTAACTCGAAAAGAAATTATATTATATTTTCGTAAACCGTAAGAAATGTAAGAGCTAAATTAAGAAACATTTGTCTGTACACAGTGCGATTACATCATAAAAATACGAGTTTTAAATTTGCCTTTATATTAAACACATTTAAATACATTTTAAAAGCAAAGAAAGATACTATTTATTGTATTTTGAATAATAATAAACTAAAACAATCATATACTTCAATTAGAAGCGCGAGTAGGTCATGTTAATTAAGAGACATTAGACATCAACACATACGTTTGCATTACATTAATAACATTGTGAGACTGTTTTCAGCTATAAGAAAAATAATTCTATTCAGCAGATGGTGGAAGAAACATACTTATCAATTTTAGTGCTGCCATCTACAGACTATTAATTGCAGTACAACTACTACACTATTGTTGCAGCAGTTAAAATTTTTGTAAAAGTTAATCTCAAACGCTTTTTTCAAAAGATGCATTTAAGAAACGGAGATTACATGAAAAATTTTCTTTAAAATTAGTTTAATGCTAATTTTTTTGTCCTCTTACATGTGACCCGTATTTCAAAAGCATAAATTTTTGTTTTTTAAGTAGCAATTAGAGTTCTAAAAATCTTAGTTATGATTCTTAAATTTGTTTTAAATTTTGTTCATTTATTTGTTTTATCCATAATCATCCTTAATTAAACCATTCGAAACTTTACTTGACGAAACCGCTTCCATTTCCTTAATTTAGGATATTTTAATTATATTAGGATTTATTAAGCACATGAATTATTCATTTCGTTCTGTTTAACGTCTAAAGACTTTAAAATAAACAAGGAAAATGGCCATACAAGGCAAACATCGATCGCTACAAACTCAAGTAATTAAGGGGTGAATTATTTTGGACCCAGATTAAAAGTTTTAAAATATTTCCGTTGTTCAAAGTTTAGAATTTATTTGATGCAATAAATTCAATGAAGGTGAAGAAATTTTAAGGTTTATTTGATGATTATGGTTTTTTATAAACAATTTATCTACTTCGAAACATTTATTTTGGACAATCTGTTATTTATTTAGAGAGATGTTTAATTAAAGACATGAATATTTATTTGTCCCGGAGATAAAACTTTATAAACATTTATGTACTTTATATGCATTTGTTGTTTAAAGTATTATTTAGGAATAATCAATATAAATTTGTGAATAGTTTTTATAACTATATAAATACAAATATACTAATTACAGAAGGTACTGATAACAAACTCAGTTATAATACTTAACTTCGTTTTAAGTTTGAGTCATTCATTTGTTTTATAATCCTTGTTAAAATCATTTGAATAATCTCTAGATAAACCCGATTTGTTTTTTGTATTCAGAAATTTTTAGTTACATTAGGATTTACTAATTATATTAATTGTTATAGTATTTATATTTCCATGTACAGTGGGTGATCGGTTAACGAACTGTTCGGTTTACGAACAGATCGGTTAACGAACACTTTCGCGAGAGATTTTTTTGTTCGAATAACGAAAACCTCACAAAACAAAGCCAAGAAGAAGCAATGCTGTGTGTCAGATTTGCAGAACTGTATTTTATAGCATCTAGTATTATCGACTTAGAGAACACTGCAAATCCCGGCAACACAATACAGAACGCAAAACTAACACAAAAACGGGCCGACTTTTGCACGCATAAAATGCGTTCATAATGTGTTTCCAAGTGTTCTCGTGTGGTGAAATATGTTTTACTCCTGGTGCTAAATAATGTGTTCGTGAGGTGTAGTTTTAAACACTTTTTACACGCATCGCTTTTTTAAACGCATTCACAACACATGTTTTTAAACACTTTAAAACACAATGTTATGCATTTTGGAATGCATTTGAAGCAGATAGCGTGATGCGTATGCATCGGGAGGCATATTTTATTTATTTTCTCCCTAATTTCTTCTGGTTTTATTACCTTGGGTCGCTGCCCACAGTAAATTTATCCTTACAATTGACAATTGTAGACATATGCAGTCTCTAGGTACGCCCTTTTTTCTGCGTTTGCTCCGTTTCTTCCAGCAGCTCCCCCCCCCCTCTCCTTCTATAGATATTCTTTTCATCTCACTCCACTTTTCTTCAGTTTCCTTTTTTTTTCCGTTGTCATAACCTTGAGAGCTTAGACCCTCCTTACCCTTCCCTTATATATATTTTTAACATTATCTTTACCCTTCATTCCATTGTGTTTCTGGGATATCCCAAACAAGTACCGTTTGGTTGTTCTCCTTAAATATGCCTTTATTTTTTCGATAGGAGTCTTAGTTTCTGAGATAGTAAGGGCTTTTGCCCCTTATTTTCAAATTTACCCCTTGACTCCTTTATATTTTTTCTATGCTGTGTTTTTACCTTTTTAGTCTCATGGGCCTATGCCCTCTCTTTCCCTAAATTTCAGTTTCATTTGGACATCGTTTGTAAGCTTTAGCAGATTTTTGCCCCCACCACCATGTGGCACTTTTGTTATTTGTATGTTTGTACCCATAGTAATTCTTGTTTTCTATTTATGCAACTTTCATCTTTGTACCTGTAATCTTTTCCTCCTTCACGTCACTTTACATCTTTTGCAGTAGCGGAAACTCATTCTTTCCTTTTTATTATCTTACCAGTATCTCGCCTTTTTTTGCTAGTTCTATTAGCATCTTGCATATTCCCCGGCAGAGGGCGCCCTCTTGCGCATTTAAAAAAAAAACATTTAAGATCACATTTGTTTCTTACTTATTTTAATGATGTTTATTACTGTATGTTCTAAGAACCAACTGTGATCTTATTTTTTTTTAAGCGCAAGAAAGAGAGCGCCCTCTAGGGGGCAGAATGATAACTAAAATAAAGATGGTGAGGGGAGGGGAGGGGAGGGGGGAAATATGCAAAGTCAATAATGCCAGATGCAAGTAGAACTAGCCGGACAGATACTGGTAAGATAATAAAAAGGGAATACTGAGCGCCTTCTACTGCAGAAGATGGGAAGTAATGTGGAGGACGAAATGACTACAGATACAATGACGAAAGTTGCATAAAAATTGGATAATTAGAAGACAAGAAATATGTGTACAAACAACATACAAATAACAAAACCGCCACATGGTGGTGGGGGCAAAAATCTGCTAAAGCTTACAAATGTTGTCCAAATAAAACAGAAAATTAGGGAAAGATAGGGCATAGGACCATGAACCTAAAAAGGTAAAAACCCAGCATAGAAAAAAATATAAAGGAGGGAAAGGAGTAAATTTGAAAATAAGGAACAAAAGCCCTTCATATTTCAGAAACTAAGGCCCCCTATCGAAAAAGTAAAGGTACATTTAAGGAGGACAACCTAATGGTACTCGTTCCGAATACCCCAGAAACAGAGTGGAGTGAAGAGTAAAGATAATGTGTATATAAGGGTAAGGAGGAGCTAAGCTGTCAGCGTCTTGATAACGGAGAAAAGGAAAGAGGAGTGAGATGAAAAATAAATTCTATAGAAGTAAGGAGGGGGCTGCTGGAAGAAACGAAGCAAATTATGAAAAAAGGGGGTACCTATAGAAAATGCATAAGCCTACAATATTGTCAATTGTACGATAAATTCACTGTGGGTAGCGACCCAAGGTCATAAAACCAGAAGAAATTAGATAAAAGAAAGAAAATAAAACCCATAAAGCTATAACTGTATTCAGAGACTATGCCTCCCGGTGCATATGCATCAGATTATCTGCTCTAAATGCAATCCAAAATGTATAACATTATGTGTTAAAGTGTATATAAACAGGAGAAGGAGGATAAACTGGAAAACTGCTGGAAGAAACTGTGCAAATGCTGATAAGAAAGGTATCTATAGAAAATGCATATGCCTACAACTATAGGATAAATTCATTGTGGGCAGCCAATCCAGGGTGATAAAACCAGAGAAAGTTAGAGATTAAAGGGAAAAACCCTCCAAAGCTAGAACTGTATCTCGAAATCCCCTTTATCCTGAATAATAAACACTCTGCTTCCTCATATTTCAGTTAATAACAAAAAAGATGGGAAAAGCCATTTCAATGAGAAATTATGACTTAAAATTAGAGAGAGAATCAGATAGAAATAACAATTTATAGACTGGTATCATTGAGAAACAAGTAACACACTCGAGATGTCCATACAATTGAGAGAAATGATGCTTCTTGAAAAGCATTCTTGTCATCGCCCAACACTAAAGTGCATCATCTGTGTTGCAGACAAATTTTTAAAATAGCCTGTACAATGTCATCAATTATCTATGCTTTCGCGTATCCTTTTAGTACTTACCTTATAAACTTTCAGCATTTTAGCTTTAAAGAAAATAATTCTAGCTTTTAAAAATAAATCCTCAAAATGGCAAAAATCAGTAATATTTTATAGAAACTAAATAAAATGCTGAATTTGGTATTTAAAATATTTACGTGTGCTACTAAATTAATTATAAATATATGAAATGTTTGAAAATATTCACACTTACTGCCAACAGAGGAATTTTTTCAAAGATTTTATTATGTATGTTTTCAAAATTTTGATTAAAAATATATTTTATTAATAAAGCTCAATTATTACTACTAACACTTAATATATAAAATCCCATTAAATTTTCAAAAATGTGCTTGTCTTATCAAGATTTTAAAAATATACCTTATTTAATTTTCCATGTATACTTTTATATAGAACCTAGGATTATTATTGGAAATTTTTGCTAAGCCACAAATTTTAACTTCTGTTACATATATTCTCAAAATAAAAATGACAAACACTCAGAAATTTAACTTTTATTCGATTTAATTTAATCCAATATATATCGCTCATTTTTTATTTTTTAAGAAACAACTTTGATTGGAAATTTCTCCATTCACAATAGTTTTTACAATTAATCCTTTCAGACCTATTGTGCATTCTAATAACCTACTCTTTAATGTATTATACTACAGAGGAACATTTCTCTTTTATAAACAGTAATACTGAAGAATTTGAATATTTTCATGCATAGTGTGAAACCAATAGATATGCAAAATTTAGTGAAAAAAGGTCAGGGATCAAACAATTAATTGTTACTGTTCATTAAAACAATTCATTCATTAAAATTTTTTAAATAGCACACGTTTAAAGTTTGTTATCAATAGTTTATTTTCCAAATCTTTCTATAAATAAACTGCATTGGAAATCGAACAATTTGTTATTTACATGTTAATAATAACTAAATAAATTGTAATGAAAATTTTAGATAAAAATAAATAAAAAAATCTTTGGAAAGGTCTATACTTTTTCTGAAGTTTTCTATATCTTTGCAAAAAATCTCCATGTTTTTGTATTAATTCTAAAATTCCCAAAAGACTTAAATATTTTCTAATAGGTAAATACTTATGGTAATCTGTTAAGATTTTAATTTAAATTAAATTACAAAAGCATCGACTTTGGGTTTTTGGTCTCTCACATTCCTAAATTTTCCAATGCATTTTAGGCAAAACATAACATTTATTACAAAATACCTTGATAATTTTTAAAAGTTAAGTGAAAGCAATGTTTTATTCTTTTTCTTTTTTTTTTAAATATGTGGTTGATTTAAATCATGATTAAGATCAAGCTGATTAAAAAAAAAAAAAAAAAAAAAAAAAAAAAAAAAAAAAAACCTTGCACTAAACAATGTTTCTAAAGCCTTTTTGTCTTAAAAAACACAAATCAAAATAACTAGTATTCTTTCAATTCAACTTGATTACATAAAATTTTACTGAAAGTACAAAAACATTGAACACCAATACAAATTGGTGTGTTTGTATGGTAAATTTTTGGTGTACAAAATGTAAAACCAGATTGTAAAAGCATAGAAGTTTTAAATAAAAATTTACTTCAGATAGACATCGTTGTATTTAACTTCACAAACTTTGCTGATTTTTCCACAGAAGGTGTATTTCTAAATTTTTTATGCATAAATGAAGAGTTAGAAAATATTTACATTTGCTACCAACAAACGCATTTTTCAAAGCTTTTATTAGTAAATATGTATTTTCGCTATATTTTGATAAAAATAATTTTTACCCGCTGTAACATATAATTTTTATCAAAAAGATCTTTCATCATGGTAAATTCACATGGTGGAAGCCTAAAAAGTAATACAAATGACAAGTAATGTCACATAGTGTTAAGCTTATAAAACAAGTAATAATGTTATCAGTAATATATTTTTAATATAACCTTATAAATGAAATTAACTTTATTTTCGCATTCTTATCTAAAAGAGTCTTTTTTTTTTTTTTTCTTATATTTACCTTAGTGTGAAACCAAAGTAGTATTTCATGGTCTGTACTTTTATCTTGACAAAATTTCTTGAAGAGACTCTCGCATTTGGAATTAAATGTGATAGCAATGATATATTTTGTGATTAATTTTAGCACCTCGTTTATACATGTGAAAAGTTTTTGGGTGCTAATATCTCTATTTACATAATACAATCATAGCTGCCAACTGCTAAGATTATTTTAGCATCACTTTTTTATTTAAAATATTCTTCATCTTATTGTATCACAGAATTCTACGATATGAAAAGGGAGAAATTTCTGTCCTTAATTATGTGCCAAAGAATCAGAGCAGTTGGCAGCTAAGCACTAAACAAGAATCATTTCTGTATAACTTTATTAATTTTAAGCAGTATTTTAAATATTATTATAATGCATTTTCTTCATTTCGAAGAAATATGTCTATTGTCTACCTCCACCTTATGCACTGTTTGCAATTGTTTCCTATGCAGCAAAAGGTCGTGTCTGCTATAATGTATATTAGTGTCTGCCGTACACTAAATTTATAACTTTTCATTCGAAAATCCTAATGTTCTTAGCACTAAATTTGTAATTGAGGAATCAAACAGAAATCCATGATCTGTGTCGAAACTGCATTTAATAGAATTTTTTGAGTATTTTGCCAAACATTATCATAAAAAATCTGTACGAAAAACTTCATTTGAAAGAAATACAAATCATCTTAGGCTATGTTAAATTCTGATATACCTGAGCTACAAGTATACATATTAACAATTGCTTCTTTCTTCTTAATACTGGTACTTATAAATACCACTTTATAAAACATTTTAAAAATAAAGTAAAAAAAAAAAAAACATACTTAGAGAAATAATATTATTTCCCAGACCTTGAAATGTAAGTAAAAAAATTACAAATTGTTGAGATGTTTCACAGCAGAAACTTAGCATTGCATATCACGCAGGAAAATGGAAACTAGAATGAGACATAGGCGAGAAAATCTCATTTTTTGATTCACAGGACTATTTTTGTTATCTATAATAGAGTAAAGTATTTAAAACTGATTCTGAAACATACTGTAGGTAATGGATGAATCAAATAGTTTTTATAACATTATGATTCAATTTAAAAGGACTCTGAGCATAAAGGATTAAAACAGTCAGTTTTAACCACCTGCATATATGTGACACACACAGCACTCAGAATCCTGAAAACTTTTCTTATTTAATCACAGAATAGTGAATAAATTAGACTTAGTGATTATATTTGTAATTACGTTAGGCAAAATTTTCTTACCAAAATTACTGGTAATAAAAAATTCTGTAAAGGACACTTGTCGCAAACATGTTAAATATACACTTGAATAGTTTCATTTGTAAAAGTTTCTTTATCTAATATATTGCAGAATGAAAAGACATACAAGACTCATTAAATGCAAAGTCAAAAAAGTTGTCTAAGATCATTAAAATTATAAAGTAATTTTAAATATACAAGTGTCTAAATGTTTTCATATAATTATTCTGGTAGTGATTGTATTTTGAACTTTTGAAGGTATACTTTCCAAAAATTGGATAAAAAAACTTTTTTTTTTCATTTTATTTTTGAAATTTGAATGTGTAACATTTATTTTTAGTCTACAACATTACTTTTACAAAATAACTAATAAGGGAATGGGAGTATAGCAAATATGGAATTGCCACCCTAAAAATTCAAATTGGGGGGATGCTTCACATTAGGAACCACTGTTTTAGAGTGAAAATGGAGAATAAATTAAATAATTTCCAATATTTATGTTTTACTGTTTACACTCACAAAAGAAAAGAAAAAAAATATATATCCAAATATAAGTTTCAAATATAGTTATAAACAGTATCTGATTTACGGCAAGGCATTCGGGACACGGGCCCCCAAATGCTACTGAAGATTTTTCAATTATTGGCCATAACAGTTTTAATGGTTAAAAAACAAAATATGGAAAAATGTGTTTGTCAAAGATTATCTACGATTTGTCAAAGTAACTTTATTTTTTCCTGATTTTTTAACAATTTATGTGCAAGAATGTACAGAACTCTGTTTGTGGAATCGCCATATTATTTCATTTACCTGTTATGCCTTATGGTTAACATGGACAAAGGCATGTGGTTCTGCTAGTTACTTTAAAAAAAAAAAATTTTCAGTGAAATCTTGTATTTGAAAGAAAAATTTATTTGATTAATAGGATATGCTAATATTTTCAATAATTATAGCTTGGTACTGCAGTAAATTTATTATTAGTTGCTGCATACTTTATCATTCCAGATATGTGGACTTGCATAGAGAAAGGTAATCAGCACCACACAATTCATAATAAAATTCAATTGAAATTTCATAATTATGAAATAACTATTTAAAAGTAAATTAATGATTATCAAATTAATTTTTTTAAACTGATATTTTAAAGAAATTATTAAAGTTAATAGCGGTTATCTTAATAAGTACTGTTTTCAATATTATATATATATATTACTCAAGGCTGCTGTAAGCATCGGTGCAAGGAGGCCCCCATACGCATCTGTGCCCAGGGCCTCCAAATTTGTAAATCGGTCCCTGGTTATAAAGAATAAACATACATTGCTTAAGCACAAATTAATGACAAAAAAAATATTGTAACATTTTATGATAATATTAGTTTTCTAGAAAAGAGAAAAATAAAAACCTGTAGTTTATTAGGAAACTTATTCAAGATATTGGCCATTTCAATATTTATTTTTTTGTTTGTTTATTTGTATCCTTCAATAGTACAAAAAAAGTCTCTAAGAATGGTTATTACTATTACTCACAAATTATCAAAACATGATTTGAGTGCAAGAACAGTTCTTAATTTTTTCAAAAAAAAAAAAAAAAAAAAAAAAAAAAAAGATATGCATTACACAATAAAATGCTAATCACTTAAAATAATAGATATGTATACAAAGCTTAAATGCAATATATACATATACAATATCAAGATTCGCATACTCCATAAAAAAAAAAAATCCAAATACAAGTTTTAAATACATCAAATCGTAACGGCCTTGTTTATTCACAGAATTTACAATATTTTTCTACAGTTAAAAAATTGTGGTTTAACTGCGCGAACCCTGCATTATATAAAATAATGAATGTAAATTCAATTAATGAATGCAAAAACAGACTTTTTTTAATTCAATAAATCAGATAAATTTCATAGATTACTGAAACGAAACATTTTATTAAATCCAAAGTTCTACAATAAGAATGAATTATATAACAAAATATTTAAAATAATAGTGATACAAACAAAACCTAAGGTGCTTCAAAGGCCAATTTGTAGGATACTTCATTATATTCTGCAAATAGTCATTGCTATCTGAAATTAAAACCATAAGTAATCAATTAAATTGAAAACTCTCTACATGATAAAAAACATGCAAATACTTTACATCGTAAAAAAAGGGTATTTTTTTAAACATCAATTAAACAAAAACTACTACATTTAATTTTTTAGTTATTAAATTGTATACTTAATATCTTTCCTTATACATTCAATGTGCAAATTATGATACAAGATTGCCAGTTTTTTAATTTTAGATACTTTTATGTATTAGGGGCTGTGCATATATAATGTTATAAAGCTATCTCCAAGAAGAAGTGAAACAATTCTCTTTGATATCTTTATTATTTTTTATCTAACCAAAATCTTTTTTTTTTTTACATCAAAAGAGTTTTATGTATTTTTATTAAAATACAAAGTTATTATTAAAGCCATTAAATGATTTTAATTTCATTACAAAATAGGGAATACCCCCAACATCTGGCATTAAAAAAAAAAAAAACTAAAAAAAAAAAATTGTAAAATAAAAAAGAATTTGTAGATATTGATAGCGACATCATTAAAGGAAAGGAGGGGGGTGTCTACAATTATCATACAGTCAAAAACATATGCAATGTACTGCCACTTAACTCTATTTCATATAAACAAGATTGGATTTAGGTACAGACCTCATGACAACTAAAATTAGAGGGTTTTTTTTTTTTTTTTTTTTGGGGGGTGGGGGGAGTTAAAATTGAGAATATTCTTTTACTTTTGAAAATTTTTTAAATGCCGTGGGTGTGTTAGAAATAAAGGTTAAATTTGGCAGGAAAAGCAAAATTTTCAAAGTCACTTTCTGACAATCTTTATTTACATTTTTAAATCTCATCATATTGTTAAATCTTTATAAGTAGATTTAAGAGTTTTTTTCCACAATCAGACTAAAGTCAGTTCCTAACTCTAGTTCCTTACATAAATCACAATTCCGAAAGAAAAAGGTATTTAAGAGCCATTGAACTAGTTTGCCTTGTGCACACATTTCTTCTTTTTGCAACATAGTACAGTAGACTCCCTCAAATCCGCACATCATTTAGACTCAAACAATCAGACTTAAACAATGAGACTTAAGATGTAAAAAATGAAGTTTTTTTAAAAAAATTTATAACATTCTGTACACATTTTAATATGGAATTCTAGTTAATATGATTGAACTCTCATGTTTTCTCATGAAGGAAGCATAAATTTATTTCTGAAGAATTTCAAGATAGTCCTGATATCAGTGGCTTTATCTTTTTAACAAATACATTTATGTATTAATCAAACTTTTTGGTTATTAAGTATGGCTAAACATGAAAGAAAACTTTGTTATTTTAAGATTTTGATGGGAATTATTAGTGTATATTTATAAGGAGAATTTCACTGAATGATTCAAGGAAAAAATCTCTCATCACTATGCATATTTAGTTATGTATTATGAATTATTTACTTGACCTTTACTTTTAATATTTAAAAAATAATAATTTTGTTAATTTTTATTATTTTACTTTATTGTAAGCATTTATTATACTTTTGAGTGCATTATTAAATTCAAATTACTGTTTAAAAATATAAACAAAACTGACCAGAAATCTGCAAAATTCTAAAATCTGCCCAATCTCTTGTTTTTAAGCTATGTGGATTTAAGAAGAGTCTACTGTATTTCCAGATATTTTTTCTCTAATATATAAGTTGCATATTATGATGAGTTTCACAGAGATTCTTTCAAATAGTTAAATGATTTTTTTTTTTTTTTTTTTTTTTTTTTTGGGGGGGGGGGGGGGGGGTTCATTGGTAAATTAAAAATAGTAAACATGTTAGAAATTTTAGAAATGTCAATTTTTTAATTTATCAGAGACAAATTGTGTGCTGGAGAAAAGCAAGCTAAGTGCAGATTAGAAAATTTGTTTCATTGGTCGCTGTTTCATTTTCATGATTGTTTATATTTGGTGCAAAATTGCACTTTCTTACCACTGAGTTATACCAAGACACCTATAACAAAGAAGTACCTAATGTTCATTACAGATTTGATTACTACCAAGCCATTATTGCTACATGATCATACAATACATTTGGCATTTTTATAATAAACTGGTTAAGTCCTACACATCAGTCACCAGACATAAAACATTTATAATATGTGACAGACATTTCTTAGAAATTTACTTTACAAAATACACTTAGCTGAAAAAAAGAGGTCACATAAATACAGGGTTACCAGAATTTGGCCAGTCCCCCTCATCCGAAAAAGCCAGTTGACTGAAACAGTGATTAATTTTTAAAAACAAATATACTGGATAGCTTGAGTGGTAAGATTCCGCACCCTTTTTTTTTTTTGGAAAAAATAAAATTCTCAGTTAAATATATGCATGCAGGGGTTGATGCAGGTTTTTTTTCTTGGGGCCCATTTTGTGAAAAATAAAGGTTATTTTTGTGAAATTTATTATATTTTTGTGAAAAATAACATTTTGTAACGAAAGTTGAAATCCAGTTAATCAAATTCGAACCAAGAATTTATAAACAAAAACTTTTTAAAATCCTTTTGCTGAAGTTTTCCTCTCTGGTGAACTTGTTTGTTTACAAATTACACATTTTAAAACATCACAAAAAATAAATAAATACTAAATAGTATGTTTTTATGGAATAGAATTTTGTGAAGGGCCCATTTTATCAAATTGATTTTTGTGAAGGGGCCCATTTTATGAAGTAGATTTTTGTGAAGGGGCCCATTTTATTAAATAGATTTTTGTGAAGGGGCCCATTTTATTAAATAGATTTTTGTGAAGGGGCTCTAAACAGGCCCCAAATTTTTCCTGGATCGACCCCTGGCATGTCAAAGTGATCTTTGCTCCAGAAATACATAAATGAAATTATCTAAAAGTGCTGTATAAAAGGGACAAAATATATTATTTTCCAAAAAGAACTTTAAGCAAACTTCCTTTCCCTTTTAAATTCCAAAGAAAATATCCCTTTGGAAAGAAGAGACAACAACTTTCTTAACATCATTTTCAGGTGCTCATAATATAAGCCTTCAATTTGACAGCTGTCTAAGGATCAAATCCCTTTCTCCACACACACCCTCTTATACACTTACAATGCTTTCCTCGTATTTTTGCATTAATTTAAAAAATAATCAAAATTGCTTTTTAAAAAAGTAGAATTTTACTTTTTGGAGATGCTTGATTAATATATAGTAAAATCTCTGTAATGAACACTCTTGAAAAGCAGATGTCTCTGCAAACACATTTTCATTTCACAACATTTACTAGGAATGAAAATTTATATGACAACATTCCATTCGTATGACTTTAACTCTGAATAGTGAACAATGTGATATGCACTATTCCGAGGTTTAATACTTAGGCTGCAAACAGACCAAGTTGTTGCGACCAAAGAAAAAATATATATTTTTACGTTGAATAATATCACACTAGTTGACAAGTTTTTAAACGAAAAAGCATGAGGCTTGCAAGCATTATTGAAATAATTTGTAATTGAATAGTTTATTTTTTTAAAAATATATTTCATTAAATTACAACTCAAGTTCTAAACGATTGTTGTTTCTTGACAAATGTTTTTCCTCTCCTATATTGTCATATCCAAAATTCAATTCAAAACAATAACTCAAACATCCTTAATCATTTTTAAATTTAATATTGTTACCAAGAAATAATAGAGTACTTGCGTATTATCCTAGCCAGGAGAGATAGATTGCCAAAAATGGTTGCCAATCTTATTTATTGTTACCAATCATGTACAAAACAGTAATTTATTATTAGGTACATAACATTGCTAAAAATGATAAATATAAAATAAATAAACAAATAATAAATGAGCAATAATAAATAACAAAAAAATATTATTTATAATAGCAATTGTAACTGACCTGGCCCGGATAATATGTAGGTACCACCAATAATACAAGTAACAAACAAGATCTGCATTAATAAGGTACGTCAGGAATGAAAAAACAGTAGAAATTATTTCAAGTAATACATTAATAAAATATTCTTATAATTTAATCATATTATAACAGATATTTTTATAATTTTGCATTAATTAAGAAAATACACAAAATGGTTTTAAAAAGATAAATTTCAACCTTTTGAAGAAGCTCTCACGCATATATGTTTAATTGTTCGCTCCTCCATAAATAATATTCTAACATTCATGACATATCGAAGGAATACATGTATAAAATAATAAAAATGTATAAAATAGTACACATAAGTATATGTTATTTAATGATATGAAAAACAATTACCGAGTGGACAGTATTTAGATGAAAGATGTTAGCTCAGATCAGCCAATGCCTTTATGCCAAATGTCATACTCTTCAGACTTTGCATTCTCCAGGGGCTTGGAAAATTAAACAAATGTGGCATACCTGTCTGTTTTAATTGCTTCCATCAGTCCTTTTGAAACTAGCTCATAACTTTTTCAAAGTGATCTGACAGATAAATAAATAATAAAAGGCTTTACATAATGCACAAATATTAAAATTATTAAATATAAAATAACAAGACTGAGAACAGCATTTTCAATTTGCTTAGATTTATACTTTGATTTGACGGATATTTAATTTCCCAATACAGGAACCTTGTTTTCTTTTTTTTAAAGCTTGGCACAATTTGGGTTACAGAAAGTAGGATTTGTTGCCAAATAATATAAACATATATAAAAACAAACTTGATTAATTTTTATGCTTGTTTATATATGTTTATGTACACACACACACATATATATATATATATTAAATATTTTATACATATAAATATATATATATATATTTATAAATGCTTTTTATATATATACAATTTACGGTACTTTTCAATTAGCCGGGCACCAGTGAATTATATATAGTATATGTATATACACATATATGTATAAATAAATATGTATGTACGTCCTTTTACTAGAGATGTAAAATTTCCAAAAATCTAACGGTGATAGAAGAAAAAGAATCTTTTCTGCAAAAATTGATTTAGCTTTTTAGTATAATAAATTTTGTTCTAATATTTTTTTACAAAAAATAAAATAAAAAGTAACTTTAAAATTAATGCAAACTAGATTTTTTTTTTCACTTTAGATTAATATATTATAAATATAAATACAATATATATAAAATAATGATTTTCGTACTTAAGGGTTATAGTGGCCCCCACAATTATGAATTATGCCAAGATTGTAGTTATGATTTAGCCAAGTTCATCACAAAGTTTATATATATAATCAAACAATCATATATGTGCCATATATGAGGGGGTTAGAATGACAGTGGAGTAAGTCAAAAAAAAAAAAAAAAAAAATCTAGAAAACCATATTTTCTCTGAGCGTATATATTAATTTCTATTCAGTGTGACAGTCAAATAAGTCATAGTTAACATACGGAATCACTAGAGGGAAAAACAAGTTGGACCACTTAATGCAACGGCAATACAAGAAGTTTCACAAAATCCTTCAATTCTCAAATTACTAAATATATTGACTTACTCCACTGTCATTGTAACCCCCTCATATGTTATTATATAGGGTAGATGTGCCAATAATGGACCTCCTTCCAGTAATGGGCCACCTTCAACATTTTTGGTTTATAAAAAAAATAACCAATAAAAATTCAGCTTTTTTTATTTCATTAATATGATTTCTTTAAATTGTAGTTAGAACTAACATTAGCATTTTAATAATAATAATTTTTTGGAACACACAGGCATTCTATTTAGCTGAAATCAAAATATTGCCAGCCTGTTGTAACAGCTTTGAAAATAATTATTTAAAAAAAAAAAAAAAAAAAAAAAAAAAAGCAGCAGATCACTTTTTACTAAATATCAATCATCAAAAATGACAATTTTTGAGAGAACAGGTGTATCATTCACTCTCAAGCAATTTCGCAAATAAAGAATTGAAAACTACTTCAAGAATCAAAGTTATGTCACATATTATTTTAAATCTGCAAACACTGTTGTAAATTCGTAATTAAATTACAATAGTACTTTTTTTTTTACATATTACTATTGTTTATTCTATGGATATGAGGATCATTTCTAAATGATTCATAAAATGCAATCTTTTTTTTGCATTTCGTTTTGTTAATGTTTTTTTTTTTTTTCTAAATTACCTCCTTAAGATTTAAATTATTTGTGTTTATTCCACAGTTTTTTAGACTTTTTAAAAATAAAATATAAATGCTGATATATTATATAGGGTAGATGTGCCAGTAATGGGCTACTTTCAACATTTTTGGTTTACAAAGAAATAACCAATAAAAATTCAGTTTTTTTAATTTCATTAATATGTTTTCTTTAAATTTTAGTTTTAAATACAATCATAATATAAATTATCTATTACTTTTTGTGGTGTGTCCATTACTGGAATTTAGGGTGTTTTGATTTATATCTGTTATTTACAATTAAATTTCAATTCACATTGGGAAGTGTGACTATGAGCATGGTTAAATATTGTTAGTAGATTAATATAATATTAAAAAATGTGGAATATAACAATTATAACTATTAATTAAAAAAGAATTTTAAAAGAAATTCCTTAAGGGTGTCCATTACTGGCACATCTACCCTATATATAGATAGCTATAATACTAAGCTAGATTTCACTTCATACTAAAATAATAAAAACCTGCAAAACACATTCTTCTGCAAAGTTCCATCAAGGAAAGGCAAAAGGAAGTTCGAACAAAAAATAATTTATTGTTACCGAAGTCTTAATAAACGTTACTGAGAGTGTGCAGGTGCATTTTCAAATTCAGATCATTAATTTCTATTTCGTAATTAACAGAAAATAAATATTATGCAAAAAATAAATATTTAATTACATTCGTTATTTTTCATTTAATAAAAAAAAATTAAAGGGAAAATAATTAATAGTAATTTTTAAATGAATTTCTATGATAAAAGAACAAAAGCAATATTAGTAATAAAAAAATCTAATTAGTTAATTAATCAAAGAGATAATGCATAATATTATTGACAAATAAAGTGCTTGAAGGACAATCTCTAATTAACAGATAAATTGTAAACAGATTTTTTAGAAATTAAAACGAGTAAGAACGGCATTCTAGTTGGATAAATACGTAAGCTAAAGAGAAAAAGAAATAGGTCCTATATAATGTTTTGATAAACATAGTTAAAAATCTAATATTAATTAATAATTGTTTAAAGTTTGCAAGAAATTAAAAATAAATTAATAACCATGCATATTATGTGTATTTATACCCTTATGTAAATATTAAAAAGTCAATAAATAATTTAAAAAAAAAAAGTAATTAACTTCAGCATGCATTTTGACGATTGTTAAATTTCAGCCAACATCAAAACATAAGTCACAAGGTGCAAAAAATAACACTATTTTATAAAAATCCTACACATAAATACATCGGTTTATCAAAAAACAATAATCTAGAACTTTAATATCCATGCATATATAATTCCTACGACAAAAAATTTAAATAATATAGAAAAAACTTACACTGCAAATGTTTTCCCGGGAAATTATCAAAACTTCATGGCGTGACGGTTGATCACAACTTTGGATATTTTGAACAAATTTTGTCTTGATTCTTGATGATTCTCTGTACTTTTCTGGGAAACGCTTCGAACAAAATTAAATAAATCAAATTAGCTGTGTTGGGTACGGTTTAGGGTTAGTAGTTCATACAGTTCAGATCCCATAGAACGAACAGGGTACACAAAAACACAGAAACACGTGACGATTGCAAATCAATGGCGGACCGGAAGCGGACGGATGCTTGAAAACCATAACAGTACCTGTACGCATGCGTCTGAACTTAGCTAACTGGAGCACTGAGGGCTCAGTGAACTGGAGTCGTTTTTATCAGACGATTTTTGTAGGAGCTTTTATTTTTCTTTTTTAAAGGTGCTGGACAGTGTTGAATTCAGAACCTTTTCTCTGGGAGGGATTTCTATGGCTCTGGGGGAGGGGGAAATTGCACTTTTGAACCATTAAAAGCATACAATCTCAAATCTTCCGGCGGGGGATATTTCAATCAGTGTTGAATTCAGACAGTTTTCTTCGGGGGGGGGGGTCCACTTTCTACCATTGAAATAATAAAATCTCGAATCTTTCGGGGGGGGGACATTTCAAAGCTCCGGGGAGAATGCCCCCCCCCGGGCCACCTCCTGAATTCAACACTGATTTCAATGCTCCCGGGGGGGGGGGCTGAATGTCCCCGCATGGGTACCCCTTGAATTCAACACTGGTGATGGGTATCAGCACGAAAATATTGGTCCCCTCCTTAGACGATATACAAAATTCTTATACTATCATTTTTTTATGCAATAACATTTTTGCGACCGTAAAAAATTAGCGACCTATCACGATCAGTGCTTTCAGATCTTTTATTTCGGGGAGGTTGACTGTGCGGCCTGCGCAACATAGCGCGGGGCCCTGGCAAAGCACTTTTAACTACTTAGCGAGACCCAACGTCTCTCACTGCAACACTGCACTAATAACATTTATTTTTAAATTTTATATATCATAGTACATAAAATATAGATAACAATGTGGAAAAAAATATTTTTTCACTAGTGTTTAATGTAAAAAATTATAATTTCCCAAAATCTTCTATTTTTTGCAATATTTTAAATATTTATTTTTTTAATTCATTTTTATTTTTAGGATTATCAAATGTATACATTCCCCGACAATGACGTCATCTTTGGCTGTAAGAAATAAAGTTATTACGCACTTTTTCTCCACGTAGAAACATTTAAAACAAATATACAGCAAAAAGTTTCAGATTTTTTTTTTTCAAAATTTTTATTGTTTTGAAAGTGCAATTTCCTCCTGGAGTTTCATGAATCCTACGCGAAGAAAAATGTCTGAATATAGCATTGAATATGGCATTTACTGAAATGTGTTTTGAATGTGTTCTGTTATACGCATGTGTTTCACTTTCCATTAAATCTTTACCAAAGTGACAGCCGGGGTTTGGGAAACGCCTTTTATCACACATTTTCAAACACATGAGAATGCCTTAAACAGATTGGAAACACATCTTGGCACCTCAAGCGTTTATAATGCGTTGTATTTAGAGTAAAATGTGTTTCAGGGATTTGCAGTGAACATTTTAACGGTTGAATACTTGTGGCCTAATTAAATCAAGGGCTACCGGGGGTTCGGGCCCTCATATTAGAATGAAAAGCACAAAAAATTCATTTTTATATTTTGTGTCCCTTTTAAAAGAAATATTTTTAATTGGAAGTTAATTATTTTAACTGAAATTTAGTTCCTAAATTATTAACATGCTCAAGGCTCCACTTCAGCTTTATCGGGCTTTGCAGTAAACACAATCTTTTAGAGAACTAATGGAGTTTCTGATAGGCCGAAGTAATAAACTTATATGATTTAAAGCTGTAGTCAATGAATGTGATCCTTAAAGTTTTTACAAAGGGTATGTTATTTATTTTTTTAAGTACAACACGACACGGACAAAGCCATGAAACTGCGATCTGTCCATATTAAATACGGACGCATATTGACCCTATTAAAATGGTAAGATTGAATACTTCAGAAAGAAAAAATAAACTTTTGTCAAATATTTAATACCCCAAACTAAAAAAAAGCATGACTGAAGGAAGGACAAGACTGTATGTATGTAAGGTATGTTTTATTATTATCACATTTAAATAAATTTAGGGAGAATGTATATTAATTCTTATACATTATTACCTTTAAAGAACGAATTAATTGAATTCCCATACAAATCTTTACTAAATCTATGATCAGTTAACGAACAATTCGGTTAGCGAAATTTGGAGGCTCCTGGATCACAGCCGAGTTGGAACATGCTTTAATGAAGCCTTTCCTTCAGGTGGGCTTAAAAGAGCAAAAGACGTTAACAATAGTTTGATTATCACTGTACCATGCTGGTATATTACCATTGTACCACAATGATACATGTAAAAGCATATATATATCATAGAAAGTAGTATTGTGTAAGGTTGCGTTTAGTGCACAAATTTGCAAGTCAGCCTGAGATATAAATCTTCCCATTCTTCTCAAATCAACTTGTGGTCAGGTAGAACAGAAAGGGAAGATTCAACAAAAGAAAGAAGTGGTGTCAACGGCTGTCAACTGTTCCCTCTTTGATCTCTGAACTTTAGATATTCTGAGAATGTTATAAAAGAACAAAAATTCCGAAGAAAAGAAACCGACCTATGTCTACGCACTGTTCGAGCCTTAAGACTATACGAGCAGGGAAGACCGGGCTATGCTCGGTCAAAATTAAATTTGAGTTCAAATATGATGACCAAAATGATACCCATGACCAAAATGACCCACTAATTGAATTTTCTCGAACATGTGACTTAGCCCAACAGTCTTCTCGTGCCGGAAAGCCATAGGATGCAAAATTTAGTGTAAATTGAGCCGCTTTTTAGATATTGACCCACAATGACCCAGAAATGACCCACTGATCGAATTTTCTCGAACATGTGACCTAGTCTAATGGTTCTCGCGTGCCCGAAACTCGTAAAATACAAAATTTAATCAAAATCGTTAGAGCCGTTTTTTAGATAAAATTAATTTGACCCGCTTTGACCCAAAAATGACCCCCTAATCGAAAGTTCTCGAACATGTGACCCAGCCCACTAGTCTTCTCGTGCCCGAAAATAGTCGGATACAAAATTTCGTCAAAATCGTTTGGACCGTTTTTTAGATACAATTAGCTTGACCATGACCCAAAATGACACAAAATGACCCACTAATTGAATTTTCTCGAACATGTGACCTAGCCCAACAGTCTTCTCGTGCCCGGAAACCATTGGATGCAAAATTTAGTGTAAATTGAGCCGCTTTTTAGATCTTGACCGACAATGACCCAGAAATGACCCACTAATCGAATTTTCTCGGACATGCGACCTAGCCCAATGCTTTTATCGTGCTCGAAACTCGTAGGACACAAAATTTAATCAAAATCGTTAGAGCCGTTTTTTAGATAAAATTGCTTTGACCCAAAAATGACCCCCTAATGGAAAGTTCTCGAACATGTGACCCAGCCCAATAGTCTTCTCGTGCCCGAAAATAGTCGGATACAAAATTTCGTCAAAATCGTTTGGACCGTTTTTTAGATACAATTAGCTTGACCATGACCCAAAATGACCCAAAATGACTCACTAATTGAATTTTCTCGAACATGTGACCTAGCCCAACAGTCTTCTCGTGCCCGAAAACCATTGGATGCAAAATTTAGTGTAAATTGAGCCGCTTTTTCGATCTTGACCCACAATGACCCAGAAATGACCCACTAATCGAATTTTCTCGGACATGCGACCTAGCCCAATGCTTTTATCGTGCTCGAAACTCGTAGGACACAAAATTTAATCAAAATCGTTAGAGCCGTTTTTTAGATAAAATTAATTTGACCCGAGTTGACCCCAAAATGACCCACTAATCGAAAGTTCTCGAACATGTGACCCAGCCCAATTGACTTCTCATGCCCGAAAATGGTCGGATACAAAATTTCGTCAAATTCGTTTGAACCGTTTTTAGATACAATTAGCTAGACCATGACCCAAAATGACCCACTAATCGAATTTTCTCGAGCATGTGACCTAGCCCAATGGTTTTCTGGTGCCCCAAAACGGTAGGATACGAAGTTTCGTCAAAATCGTTAGAGCCGTTTTTAAGATAATTTTTGCATATATATATATATATATATATATATATATATATATATATATATATATATAACCACCCACAAGATTTGCTCGTATTAGAATATATGATATTCTAATGGCCTTTGTATTGGGCGTCTCACAAAGTTATCACTGTTGACAACACGATAGCAGCAAATTCACTTCGCCGGTAAATGGAAGGAACATGTTTGCGTTAATAAGATGTAAAAATATGTGGATTTAGTGACAGTTCCTCTATTTTTTCGGTCACTTTTTGTCTACAAAAGGGATCTTCTATACTTTGAAAAGCATTTTCGAATTCACTAAAAACATCCTGGGCCATTAAAGTACTCTCGTCGACTCCGGGTTGAAGACCCCTGCAGCCCTCAAACATCATGGATCACCATCAATAGCCCTAGCACTCTCCCTCTTATACATCATTAAATATTATTCTTGGACTGTCAATTTAAAAACAGACTTTTTGTTACAAATCGAATGATCAAGAATTATCCCTAGAATTAATTATTTATTGGATACTTCAGCGACTCAAATCTATTTTGTGTTTACATCATTTATTTAATCTTTATCGACAATAATCCCTATTAAAAATCATTCCAAATGACTCTAGACAAATACTGATTACAGTTTTCTGAATACAGTAACTTTTAATTGTATTTGGATTTATTAACCAAATGAATTATTCATTTTGTTCTGTTTACTGTCAAAGAACTTTAAAATGAACAAGTCAATGGCCAAACAAGGTGAAACATCGATAACTTTTGTAATTAATGACTGAATCAGAATGGACCGGGGATAAAAGTTTTCATGTGCTGAGGCGCTGAAAATTTGATTAATTAAATAAATATATTTTTGCCAATGATTTATTTCTTTAATAATATTTACTCTTGACAAACAGCAATATATTTAGAGAGATCTATTCAAGATTTGAATTTTGTTAAAACAGAATAGGAAATTACACATTGTTCACATTTTATTTAAAATATTACCTTTCAATAATCATTGAGAATTAGGGAGCTATTAATTTCTTAACTACAGTTACAATTATTGTACGGAATAACTACCGTAATTTCCGACGAATAATCCGAAGATGAAACAATCATGTTTGGAGCCAGGAATTTTATTTTATAAAGTGTTACTTCCCAGATCGCTGTAAATATATCATTTCAATTATTGAATAAAATTTCTGGGCTGAAATCGAATTATTTGATCCGCGGATTATTAACCCATCGAGTATTGTGTTTGAAGTTAAGCCTCTTTTATGGTAACATTTACGTAACCCACATGTTATGATTATAATAAAAATCATTTAATATGTTAAAATTTTCAAACTATGACTACAGTCTAGTAAAATGATAGTACTACATTTTATTTTAAGTTCTTAAAATCTTCATAATTATGTCTACACTTTTTTTTACTTAATCACAATTTCTCTCGTGTGGTCCAAAACAAGAGATATAATAAAATAATATAACTTGATACAAGGGGAAGAATTCGAAATTCGCGTGTTCAAAAATTTCCGGCCATTCGTCATTCATTAGTTTTTGCTATCGGTAAAATGTTTTCTTTGGCCGTGTTTGTTAATTAATCAACGTGAACAACGTAGTTTAAATTCAAAAATGAAAAGTTCTACAATTGTTTTTCGTAAACGAGTTATTTGTTTGTCGCTAAATCGCCAATCCTCTCGTGACATTGCGACAAAGTTATCGATCGGAAAATATACTGTGAACGATATTTCAAAAATATATAAAGATGGCCATGGACTTTAGGACTTGCCACGGTCTGGGAGACCCCGGAAAAACGACTATTCGTATGGACAGAATTATCATGAGAAAAGCAGTTGACGACCCGCATAAAAATTCCGCTGCAATATCCCGCGATTTACGGAGTGAAAATATTGCTGAAATAAGTCGGTCTACCGTTTCAAGACGCTTACATGACATAGGACTTTATGGAAGAGTTGGTGTTAAAAAACCTTTCGGGCCCGACTAGAGTTTGCCAAGGAACACAAAGACTGATCAAGTGAAAACTGGAAAATGTACTAATTTCCGATGAATCAAAATTCAACCTTTTTGAGAGTGATGGCAGACACTACGTCCGACGACCTAAAAACAAAAGATATGATACGAAATATGTTATTCTACAACGAAGCATGGCGGAGGACACATTATGCTGTGGGGAGCATTTTCTGGGAAAGGTGAAGGTCCGTTAATTGAAATCCGCGGCAAGATGAATGGTGCAATGTACAAGAATATCTTGCAAGATCATTTGCTGTCTTATTGGAGGAAAAATTGCGGTCGCAACTATTTGTTTCTGCATGATAACGATACAAAGCATACATGCAAGCTTGTCAAGCAGTGGCTTTCGCACAAAAAAAATTCCGCTTTTGAAATGGCTAGCCCAATCACCCGATCTGAATCCAATAGAAAATCTTTGGAACGAACTTGACAAACGTGTGCGGTATTATAAATATTCCAATTTAGCAGAATTTTCTCAAAAATTGCAAGACGCGTGCAAAAAACTTACCATAGACGATCTTCAACCATTCATTAAATCGATGCCACGTCGCTGCGCCGCAGTAAATATAGCTAAAGGTATGACGATAAAATACTAATTGTAAATGTTGTTGATCAATGTTATTTTCTATTGTAACACCATTTTTTTACCAAACTTGCCCAGATGGCCGGAAACTTTTGAGATCATGCGTTTTCCTTTGCAATTAATTTTGTCAATTAAATTTATTGATATTTATTTGTTATTTCATAAATAAATTCCTAACTATTACGTCAATAAAAGGTATAAGTATCACTTTGAGATTCCTCTTCATATGGGTATACTTACAAATTTACCAAAAATTTTTTGCTGTACGGAAATTTTTGACCGCCACTGTATATTAATTTCAATAAGTTTAAAAATGATAACATAATTAAAATACACCGAAACTATTTTTCCCCACAGACCGTAATGTAACGGAATTCTTTCGTGTGTCCCTGTTAAGATATAGAATCATATATATTTTGTCTCTTATTCTAAAAATGGGTTTTCCCATCGTAAATTTCTCTCCATCAATTAATTTCTTTATTCAAAATCATTTTCTATTCTTTAACCACAAAAGTAATTCTTTTCTATTAACTCAAAATACTCGCAGCTATTTTTATCCTAACATTAAATGTAGTTGTACGTTAGTTTTATGTGGTTTCAATTCTGAATTTTATTGTACTTTCCAGATGGACTTAACATTTGCCTTTCCTTTTCTTTCGTATCTTGTGTTAAAGCAAACGCGTTTTCAGTTTAACTTTAAAGCTGCATCATAATGCAAAATCAACAAGTGTAGTTTCTCTGCTCTTAATACAGTCATTGCTTTCTCAAAATAATCACGGGGTTATCTTTCTAATCTATATCAACAATATTCTATAGTAAGCTTCTTGTAATGCCACTTAGTGGTATATATCAATTCCAATATGTTTCAAATAGTGAAACATTATTAAAATAAACCGCAAACGATTTTTCACCATAGACCGTAATGTAAAGGAATTCTTTTGAGTGTCCCTGTAAAGGAACTATAAGTGCTATGTACATTGAATTCTATAGTAAACCTCTTGTAGTACACCTGAGTGATATATATTAATTTCAATATGTTTGAAATTGTGTAATATCATTAAAATGAACCGCAAATGATTTTTCCCTATATACGGTAATGTAACGGAATTCCTTTGAGTGATTCTTTTGAGTGATAGGTTTTGAGTGAAAACCTATAAGTGCTACATACTTCATTTTCAATACCGAACATGCCATAGTAAATCTCAATAACATATATTACTTGCTTGACATCCGTATACATTTACGCAAGTTAGAGCACGGAGAGACTGACATACAAACCAAATTCATAAACACTTTTTCAACTATGTTAAAAAGTGTTAAAAAGCTCACACGAAATATGATTGAGATCTTTTGAAAACACTCTATTTGAAATTTGTAAAATATTTTAATAGTTTTTAGCCTTTTTTATAAAAGAAGCAGCGACTTCTTTTGAAGTTGAGTCTTTTATTTTGTAATGTATTTATCCCAATAAACATTTTCTTATATCTTTACTTTGTCTTCACTGTTTGTTTTATTTTTAATCTGCTGATACAATTTCTAGAAAATCCCAAAAGAATTGGATAAAAGCTATTTTGTAACAAATAAGCAAAACTTAATTATCTGTCTTACGCCTTGTATGGGGTTTATGAGAGAAAATAACTAGGAGAAAGAATCTCTTTCAGATCTTTTATCAATTGTCTTTTAAGAACATTTATTTTTAGGATTTTAGCTGCTCTAGAGAAAGTTAATCCTGTATGAAGAAATCAGTTTTAGCCATTATAACTCTTTAGTCCTTTGATTTCACAGAGTTCTATCTTATATTATGTGAGTTGACCGTGTATTTCTTCATCTTGATTAATTTTTTTCTTCGCGTCCGAGAATTTTAGAATTTAATTCTCAATAATTGGTTTATTTTAAATTTTTCTTCACAAAAAAGTTTTAATTGTTTTTTAAAATTATAGTGAAATATTAGTTTTTAGCTCACAGGCTATCAAAACATGAGAGCTAATGTACCCGCATGTTCTGTATGTACGTATGTACGTATGTACAGATGGGTGACAAAATAATACGAACACTCATGAAAAAGGGTGAAAAAGAGCAATATCTAGTAAAATATATGAAGAATGATCCTGAAACTTCACGCGTGTAAACAGCACAGTTGACGTCATGTATTTCCGTGAACATTTTTCCCCAAACCCCATTGGGAACCGTCAACAAATTGTAGAAAAACGAATATCTTTTGGACAACCCTGTAAAAAGTAATGTCACTTAAGCTTTGAAACTTTAGCTCATGATTAAGAGGCTTATTGTGATAAACTGTGTTTTGTTTTTTTCATGAGTACAACATATATACCCGTAGAGAAATTAAGGTTTTTATAAAAACAATCCCGAATTTCACAAAGTGTTTTGCTTATAATTTGCAGAGTTCTTAATATAAAAGAATGTTTTTTTTTTTTCAGAAAATATGACTAATAACATTGTACACAATTTCCTTCAATCAAAAATAAAAAATAATAAATATTGGATGAAAAAGGGTCGGTTTAACAAATAATGTTTCACTGCGCATGCGTGAATGTTATCAAAATGTAATGTGCATAATATTTTACCCAAATGTATAGAGCAACTTTTACAAAAGTCTCAAAAACAATACTTCAAAATTCTAAAAGTGATCGTTTATAGAATAAGTTCGAAATCCGTTCTTACCAAAATGAAGCAAAAATATGAGGGGTTGGATACAAAGTATGACAAGTACAGAAGTATTTCTTAAGAAGTTTGCGATAACTCTTGATAGAAATATCCGATTCACTTCAAATTTTGTATATGGGTTTATTGTGATAAGGCGCTTCCCTGATTAGGTTTGGGGGTTCATTAGTTAAGTATAAAGGAGAAGAACGGGGGGCTAATCCCCCCTTAATTTATTGTTGATTTCTTTATTTTTTCAGGGGCATTATTCTTTGAAAAAGGAGTATAATATACAATTAGTTTGAATAGCCTGTGAGCTCAATGTCATCACTTTAACTGGGCACTTTTCTTATTATTGTTATGAGTGTCGTTTTATAAGAACGCTGAAATCACCATTAAACTATTTCAGGTTGTTATCTTGTGTCTGTCTGTCTCTTTATCAGTTTAATACTGAAATAGTGTTGTGAGATGTTTCAATTTAAGCGGGACATCCCAGGACCGTAAGCAGCCAGAAAAGTCAGAGGGGGCTTAGAAAGATTTTGTTTAAACATAATTTTAGCAAACATAATTTTCAGAATTTTAGGTGAATATTTCAAATAGATTTTCAGAAATTAAATTAGTTTTCCGAAAAATATGAGTTTCATGAATAATCCGTTACGGGAAAACCTCCTATTTTCAAAAACTACGATTATATTTATATAAGAATGACCACCTACAATTAATGGATGTTGTAAATGTTATGATATATCGGTTTAAATATTTGAGCAATTCTTGAAATTTTGCAACTATTTTTATATAAATTGGCATACAGAAAATATATGAAAAATTATCAAAGCGATAGGATTTGAAAGGGTCATATCTCTGGGAATTAATTTGTATCATAGTTCATTGCATTTTTACTGACTTATAATGTATATATATTAAAATAAATTCAGTAAATTCTACCATTATTTTTGTCGTGGTGATGTTTTTGGTATCAGATATTCCAATATTTTTTTCTTAAAATAAAAAATAAAATTGCATAAAAAATTATTTACCAAATAAAAATTGCCATTTTGTATACTAATGTAATACTAATACTTTACAAATTTAATAAATCTAGTAGCAATAAAAAAAAAGAAATAATAACAATCAAGGTTTAGAATTATTAGTTACATATTTTAGAATAGTATATAATTTAGGATGACAATAAAAACTAAATTTTATAATGAAACTTATTAAAATTGTATATCTCTTAAAAAATTACTGTAAAGGTTTAATTAACCGGCATGTTCGGAAGATGCTGATTGCCGAGTGCTTGAAATGTGCGGATACTTGAGTGCTACAAAATCTATATATGATGAGGATAATTACATGATAATTATCGATGAAATACCGAAGCAGGAAAACATTTTTTTTGCCTATCTTCATATCGAAGTCAGTCAAATAATTCTGATTTTTTTATTTTAAAATTTGCATTTGTTGAACTTATTTTTGTCAAATTGCCGAAAATACGTTTTGTTTGAATATAATTTCTAAGTGTATTTCTCAATATCAATGGGACAGAAAAATGTCGTTTGCGCTCATTACTTAAGCCAATTTTTATACACGAAAAAAAAAAAACTAGTCGTTGGGGGCCACCGTAATACTTACCCATCATGGATATGCATAATATAAAATATGAAAATAAAGCATGTGTAAACTATTTATGAAATGCATTGCAATTCGAATAAAATCGTGGCTTGATGACGTGATAAACTTTAAATGCTCTATTACTGAATTATATAAAAGAAACATCCTTATAATTCCAAAAATGATTATCACATTAACTAACAGTTTACTGCGTTGGATTAAGAGTCTCATTTCCATATACCTATGAACTAAAATTTAAATGAAATACAGTGTCACGATAAATCGAAGAGTATGGAAAATAGGATTACAAATATCTCGGCAACTCATTATCCGATCGACTTCATTCTTTATGCAATTTTTTTTTAATTGTCTTTTATATTCTCTCCTTAATAGAAACAATTTCGAAAATTTTTATATACCTTTTATCAGAACGAATATTTCGAGAGTCCGAAAAAAATAGTTCCGGATAAACGAGGTTACTGAAATTCAACAGGCTTCTTTCCATTATTACATACTAATTACATACCAAATTTTAAGTCTCTATCTCAATTTGTTCAGGAGATAGAGCTTTTACAGACACCTAGACACACAGACAGACGGACGGCGTTTTTTTTCTTCTAAAAATATGTTTTTCGGAATCTCCAGTGTCTGAAACGTGTAAATCCGTCAAAAAGAATTTCGATTTTTAAAACGATTGCGACATTTACCCTATACTACGTATGAGGAGTAAGTATTAAACTGCCAGGTTAAATAGCTTGGTCGCCAGCGGCGACTTGCCCACCACATTTGTCAAGCCTTGAGTAATGACACTCATTACACTAGTTTGTTTAACTCGACTTTGTTTCATGTATGTAAAGATGGAATTTTGTAATCGATTTTTCAATCACTTCCTGATAGACTAGAATTTTAAAAAATTTGTTCACAGATCTGTTTTTGATGACAATAGAACATTTTAGAATTATTAATATTTTAGAATTTAGTTATACATTGGTTTTAAGGCATTTATTTTTCCGTTAGACCACCACATGTAATCAATCGACCAATATTCTCTATAGTTACAACCAGGGTTTTACAAATTTGAAAAAAATCTGGTAGCCAAGTATAAATTCTAGTCGCCAGAAAAAAAAAAAAAAAAAAAAAAAATATCCCCCCCCCTTTCCCCTCCCCGCTACTGATTTCCAAAAGCACAAATGTTTTTTTGTGAATTAAGTGAGAAAAAATAATAACAAACAATAGTTTAGAATTATTAGTTACATAGATCAGAATAGTACTTAATTAAAAAAGACAATAAAACTAAGTTTTATAAGGAAACGTATCCAAATTGATATCTCTGAAAAAAAGAAAAAAAAGAAAAAAGGATATATTGTAAAATCTGATTAATCGACATGTTCGGGAAATGCTGATTGCCGAATGCTTCAAAATTCCAAATAGTTGTGTGCTACAAAATCTATATCTGATGAGAGAGCATCGATAAAATAGTGAAACCGGAAAACGATTTTTTGCCTATTTAGCCTGTCGAATTCAGATTTTATTATTTCGAAATGTGCATTTAATGAACTCTTAGTTTTACCAAATTAAAAATAAAAGTTTATTTTTTTTATGTTTGAATATAATTTCTAGTTTATTTTTTAATATTTTGTAACTTTGTGGCATCTATAATGAGACATTTTACAAGAAATTTAATTAAACATTGTGACGTTCGCAGTAATATACATTGCTAAAACGAAAAAAAAAAAAAAAAAAAAAGAAACATTTTCCCGCGTTGGGATTACTAAACATAAAGGAATGAGCAGCCGGCTAAGGTTTGTTTTGGAAAAAAAAAAAAAAAAAAAAAAAAAAAAAAAAAAAAAAAAAACATTTTTCCAATGATCTACGATAGGAATGTAAGAATAATAATAAAAAAATAGCTTATCCTTCTGAAGTGCAATCAATGATTTTTATTTCCATTTACTGCAGATAATAATCCAAACAATGTAATTATAAATTATCCTTAAGTAACAACCCAGTACCAGACACCTGTCTCCAAGACAGAGTGACGCTGTTTATGCAAACAGGTGCTAGGCGCCAAACATTTTAAGCGGGAGAAGAAATATTTAGAAGATGCATCGTCGCATTTATCGTTCATTTACAGGGACAAACAAAATAATTTGGTACTGTTTGTTAACAAAAAATGCTGGAAGTGCTTTTTCATTTGCTGAACGCGTTTTTAAGTTTAACTCATTTTTTTTCTATTACTTGGTGTGTATAAAATCTATAAATCATATACAGGGTAGCACAAAAGTTCTGGAGTACATTTACGTTTATTGAGGGAAATTCTAAAAGAGAAATTTTAAACTGTGCTACGCGTTTCCTATCTGAACTAAAATTTAGCGTTCTATGTAACATATATACAAATCTACAGATCATATACAGAGTTGCACAAAATAATTCGGATATTTATCCGAAAATTGTTAATAATTCCTGAAATTGGGTTTTAAAATATGTTATGCGTTTTCCAAATTGTTTACTTAGATATTACCTTTCACGTTATTAAACGGTAATGATTTGTAAAATGATTTTGGAAGAGTTGGAAAGTGTTACATAATATATGCTTGACGCATGATTTTTCGTTCTTGTTAAATTCATTAGTTTGAGGTATCATAAGATCATTAAAATGCATCGCAAGCGATTTTTCCCCATAGATCATAATGTAATGGAATCCTTTTGAGTGTCCCTGTAAACGAACAATAAATGCTACTTATTACACTCCTAAGAAAGCATGTTTTAGTCCACCACCGTCACGCATATGAATTTCATTTATGTTTGAAGTATTATAATATGATTAAAATGTATCGGAAACGATTTTTTGCCCATAGAACATAATGTAACGTATAATAGAACATCATGTTCCCCATAGAACTCAATGTTCTTTTGGGCGTCCTTACAAACGAACCATAAATGCTATACACTTCCTTTTCAATACCGCCCCAACAGTTGCTGAGAGGTTCTGCTCTCAAAACTGGTAGTCGGGAGGTGCTGGGTTCAAACCTCTGTCGCGCTCGTCGACCTAACCGTTCGGATTTTCCCGTGGTTTTCTTCGAACCTTGCGTTAATACGGGTTAGGATCCCTTAGAAAGACCCCCATGGAGGGCACTCCCGACCTAGGGCCTATATTTCTCCTGTAGATAATCGGTCGTCATAAAATCAACCATCATTTTCAGTACCAAATATGCCATAGTAAACTCCAATAACATATATCAATTTCATGGCAGTCCGAGTATATTTACGCGAGTTAGAGCACGGACAGACGGCAGACAGACAGAATAAAAAAATGGCAAAATTACATATATATATATATATATATATATATATATATATATATATTAAATTCACTTGCTGGCGCTTTCTACCAAATTAACTGTGATATTAAAGATAAACATTGAATGCTAATAAAGGAGTGTTTTTTATAAAAACTATTTTTACTTTTACATATTTTTTGCTGTTTTTTCCGACATAGCAGAGGGATGCCGTAAACGTTTGAGATCTTAACTCTTAATAGTTATCTTAACTACTTTTACGTACTTACAAAATCGACTTACGTATTTACGAATTTAAATTACGCACATACATACGTATAAGGCTAGCTCTACATACGTACTTAAATTACATACTTGCGTACTTACTAAATCCCTATTAACCCTAAAAATATAAATTAAGTGTGAAAAAATAATTATTAGTAAGTAGAAATATTTTATTGGAACTCGCTTAGAATAGAATCCTTTCTAATAAGGCTGGAAAGAAAGATGAAAATCTGTCATTCCTTGAAAGACAAATGATCCTCTCCTCTCCTGTGTTAATCTGTCAAGTTCTTCTTCTTCCGCAGCCGGTCCTGCCATCTGTTGGGGATTACTGAAGATAGATTATTGCGGATAAATCGGTAAATCAACAGGTTAGCCCGGGAGAAAGATGGAGTGGCAGGAAACATTTTTGGTATTTCACATTCCCAACAAAAGGATTTTAAAAGTAAAACAAAAAAATGAGTAATGATGTGATCTAAAGTAAAACTTTAAAAACGAAACAAAAATTACTTAAAAATTGATATAGTTAATTTTTATACTCTTTTTTTTTATTTATCTCAATTTGGTTTTTGTATATACAGATGGAATTTTGTAATCAATTTTGAAATCACTTCCTGACATGCTAGAATTATAAATATGTATATACAAAGGTGTGTTTCCGATGACAATACAGCATTTTAACATTTTTAGAACTTAATTATAAATTAATAACTTAATTATAATGTATTTTTTCCGTCAGCCCTCCACCTGATGATAAATCGACAGTGTAAAAAAAAAAAAAAAAAGCTTTAATCAATGAATAGTTTTATATTAATTAAATTATGATTACACGTTGAGAAATCAATTTAGAAATTCTAAAAAGACAGTTTAAATAAAGCTCTTTTTTTTTCATTCCTATTGTTATACCTTAAAACAGAAACAGAGCAAAAATTATCATTTTTCAATATATTCACTAGCTCGCTCTTTTTACAAAGAATTAAAAAAAAAGGGTGATTTTTCCAATATCGGGGTCAGTACACTCGCCAGATTCATGCAATGTAATGGAATATTTTTTGAAAAATCATGAATTGCACTCGTGAAATTAAGTGTGATTTTCAAAATTAGCATTGAGTGCTTATAAAAGAGTGTATTAAAAAAAAAAAAAACTTTTTTATTGTTTTAGTTATACTTTTTTTATTATTTTATTTAATTATCATTATTTATGGAGTATTGCATTCCTAAAATGTCTTGTAAACCTTTAAGCAAAAATCAGTCACTGTAATTGTGATTTGTAGGATAGGAACTATTTTGCAAAAATTATGGTAACCAAAATATACTAGCGGGGAAAAAAATAATAACAGCTACGGGTCATTCCTCAGAATTCCCTTACATTCTGTTTATTTTACCGTATCATTTTTTATCTTTTCGCATATTTTGTATGTTGAAACCTATACAGAAAGAAGTTATCTCAATTGCGAGAAATTTCTATGTTACTTGCGAAACATTTCAATCTGTAAAATCTTTTTAATTGGAAGGGGGTCGAAAACTGCGATTTTGAACGTTTTTACAAAATTCAAAAGTTTATAAAAACTTGCATACTTTTTTTTTTTTCAACTAATACAGATAAATAAATAATTCAAAAAGATATTAAATATACACATCTTTTCCGATTAGATTGTGTAATTGTTTTTGAATTTATTTTTAATTAAAAAAAATTTAGTAGTGCAACTATATTTTCTGTACCCCACATTATATCACATTTCCTATATTGTAATTTAAATTTATTTTTTGTCTATTTCATTATTTTTATTTTTTCTGCTTTCAGACCAAATACAGATTTTGTGCAAGTTCCATGTTTTTAGCTGCAAAATCATTCAAATCACATGAGTGTTTATACTTGTTTTTTTAATTTTTCTCGCCACTGTACTTAGGTTAAGAATCACAGGAAAAAAGAAAGAAAACATCCATACTAATTGTATAAATTTTAATACTACATCAGATACACATGCGAGTTAATTTTCTGTGTTTTTAGAAATTGTATGTCCAGTTGTCAGAAAAACTACTTTATTTTTGTAGACTATAACTAATTTATCGCAAATGTAGTCAACTATACAACTACTTCTTTTAAAAAGTAGCGACTACAAACAATTTTTCAAAAGTAATCGCTACTTTGTTACTTTCAGATTTTGTCAATCTAAACTTGAAATCGAGGACATTGGTTAATAATACAAAAAGTAATACAATGGCTCCTCTTTATACCGTGTTTGCCTGAATACAATGAAATAAATGCGATAAAACCGGGGGCATTAAAAAAAAAAAAAATAAGAAATAGGAAATACAAAAAAATGTCTTGTGTTATTCTCTACAATGCTAGGCACGTATTACTCGATATGTTCATTATATCATTATAAAAATAGTAATTAGAAAAATGCATTTTTTCGTCATTTCACACTTTTCTGGTCCCCTTAAGCAGAATAACATATTAACATAAAGAAACAAATTCACATAATTTTTTTCTGTCTTACCCATTAGGCGCCATTGCTCCCATTTTTGGAACATTACTTTAGGATTTTTTTCTAAAGTGAGTATTTTATGTATTGTTAAAAGATTTATGTTATATGCATTTTGTATATATGAATGTAATTTTAAAGAAAAGTTTCACTTGAATTTCATATTTTGTAAAACGTGTTAAAAAAAGGCGGAAAATAGGCTTTGTGGACGCATTCGAAAGAAATATTTAAAAAAATACTCTTTATAATAACAATTATATTTGTTAAGTTAAACTATGTTTATAACTGTGTATTATAACAAGCAACATTAATCCTGAATTAATATGTATAATAGATAAATAATAAAGGGGACAGAAGTGAAAAGGACAATAGTGACAAAATTAGAAAATTTTCTTCTGTGCATACAGTACGTTAATCTCAAGAAGACTGTAATATGGCAATTTGAACTAATCAAAAGTATGATATATCATGGCAAAATCACAAGTAAATAATAGTAGTAATAATTAAAAAAAAATACGGAAAATTTAAGTAGGGGGCTGATTGATTTTATTGATTTAGCAATCTTGATTACTGCTTCTACTAAATCCAGCTGTCCCCAAAATTTTATCTGCCTTCTTGGTGGTCACATGAGCAATTTCATACAAAGGGGCAGTAGTGACATAAAAACTAGGGGACGACAATTCTCAGGCACAGAATAAATATAAAATAATTTTAAATCTTGAATAAAAAACTATTTTTCAGTTTAGAATATAAATTTTTATTTTGAGTAGAAAAAGTTTAAAAAAATTGTTTTTCATAAGATTTAAAATTGTTCCAGAAGATGAGTTCATGAGGTGAGGGACAAGGGACAGAAGTGACAATTCGAATATTTAAAATACTATTGGAGTAAAATTTACAGTTATTTTCTTTTGAAATTGTAAAAGGGCATTACAAAATACCTTTTATGCTAAAAAAATCTGTATAAATGACAAAATACAGCAAATAGCCCCGAGGGACACAAATTACCTACGTATTGGCGAATCGCCCCTATAGCGGTGTCTAATGGGTTAAAACTGTTCTCAAATCGAAACTAGTTACTTCCCCTCTCACTTTTAAATTTAATTTTATTCCCAAACGCAGTAAATTGAGCAAGTGCTTTCATTCAGAAACTTAGTAAACGAACTGTTTTTTCCCATTTTCCAACGAAAGCAGAAGATCTTTAAGAAAAGGATGTCAAAGTTGGCGTTTTCAACCTAATTTCCGGATGAGACAATGTGTGAGATGAAAAAAAAAAAAATGTCACGAGACAACGATTGATTATAACTCAAGATGGAATTCTTTTAACAAGAAATGGATATACTTTTTTATAGTAAATTACTTTAATAATAAAGTCTGAAAAGCTTATACTTTTACGCTTAAAAAGGAGTCAGAAAATGTGTCAGAAAGTTTCGTGTTATTGAGCGGAAAAAATACTTTTTCTAGAAGCGCCTTGATATGTGATATGTAAGTGAATCGAATGACATAAGGAAATTTTCTATTACAAATCATATTTTGTGAAAATTTTTCTAAAATATTTTATTGTATAAATATATTATTATAAATTTGTCTTCATTGTATAACCCAAAATTCAAAATTTATTTATTTATATCCATAATAAACTTGCTTCATAGTCTTGAAAAAAGAAAAAAAGCTATATTCATGTAAATTTTATTCATTTAAGTAAGTTATGTAAGATATGCATAAAAAATATTCTCAAAAAACTAAAACTAAAATATTTCGAAATATCATTCACTTTAGTGCTTTTATTAATTTCTTTGACATGTAAATCCCACGAGAGGAAAGTGGTATTTAACTAAGCACAAGTTTTTATGCATTTATGCATAGAAATAGTACAATGAATTTCAAGATAAAAAGTCAAATGAACCAGACTATGAACTTATAGACAAAAATTTATTAAAAATGAGACAATTTAATAAGACATAATAAACCCACTCATACTTATTCCCCAAAAGGGTTTCCTTTTTTATAAAGGGCCTTCAATTTAGATTACAGCATTTGTTTAGTTAAGGCTGTTTTGTAAAAATAAATATCAATCGAAGAATCAGTTTCTTTCGTTTAATTTAATTATAATAAAACTAGGTGAGTATATTAAAAACTAAATTAGGTTTGTTTGAATGTTTTATTTTTCGCTATTACGTTGTTGAGAAACAGAAGAAAGAAAGAGATGGGAAATTTACAAATATATATATTTATCATGCCTATTATTTATTTTAGTTTTTATTTATTATTATTATTATTATTATTATTATTTTATTATTTATTTCGTTATTTTAGTTTTGTATCTATTGCAGACGTTTTTTTTTTTTTTTTTTTTTTACCGATATGTTGTAAGAAGCTTAATATTGTCATTTTTAGGCATAATGACGACAATATTTCACGAAGGAATAAGACATAATTTCTTCCAATCGAATGTCTATTTACCTTATTCTTCTTCTTTTTTTTTTTTTTTTTTTTTTTTCGACAATTTAGTTTTTAAAAGGCATGGGCGGGCACTGTGTATTTTTTTGGCCGAATGCACCTTTAGATACCAAATGAGAATCAATCGGTGAAGTTGTTCAGGAATTATGCATGTGTACATTTTTGGAACTCTTAATGTTAAATTAATTTTTAATTGTTTTTTAACAAACTGTAATACGTGTAATTTTTTTTAAGCAAAGCTATTTGGCGAAATGAGCGGTAACTTTAAATTCGCTTACTTGAAGCTTTTATAAAACGATTTCTATTAAAAAGTACACGAAATACAATTCATATATTTTTTAAAATATTGATTTCAAAATATGTATTATTATTTCAAATACGGTGTTTTTTCTAATTTTCATAAAAGTTACATTCCGTGCATTAAATGTAACTTCATGCTTTCTTATTTATCAAAAAAGTAACCGATAAGCATTTCTGTAAGGAACATTTATACAGACTATGCTTAGTGTATAATATTTCACACTCATTTATTTTTCAAACAATAAAAGAAAACGGATTTGTAGTACGCAATCAAAATCTTGCTTGTTGAAGAAAACAAAGAAAGACAAAATTATATATATGTTTATATAATCTTTCACACTCATTTATTATTCAAACAATAAAAGGAAACAGAATTATACTATGTACCTACCAAAATCTCTGCCTGTGGAAGAAATAAAAATTACATATATATATACATTACATAAATAAAAACTTAAATTATTACAGAGCAAAAACATTATAATTTACAAAAGATGTTTATTCGCGCATACAAAAGCAACATTTAATTAAAATTCCCACTTTTTCACTTTTATCGCACCGTCGTTGTCAACACAATAAATAATACTGCAAGTAACCGTACCGTTTATATTCAAAATTTATTTCGGCACGTTTTTACAATAACTTTCTTTTTACATTAATATAGGAAGCATTTGTGAAACATGGTTATATTTTTATTTTGAAGCAAATGTTGTTATGTAATATACATCAGTACAGGAATAAAGAGGGCAAACTAATAAGTATTTTCGACTAGTATAAATAGCTCTTTATACTAATATATCTCGATTTTAAAATATTATTTATACATATAAGTGCGTGAGCGCGTGTTTGTGCTATTTATTTAAATTGCGGGTAGGTTATAATAGTACAACTGTCTTTAGCATGAAGATAGAAATGGGCTCGAAATAATAATACCTCGAATCCCAATATCTAAAAAAATTAATTAATTATTTTTATTTTTGAATTTTTTAAAGATTGGCATTTTTACCAGACTGCGGTAACAATGCATGGACTTGGTATTTTTTTAAGCTTAAGGTTATTGTTTTTATCTAAAAATTAAAAGAAAACATTTATTTTCTGTGATTTGATGTTCTTAAAGTTTGTTCAAATTCTTTATGCAGAAGCAAATGAAAATTATGTATAACTTGGAAGGTCGAGAATGAACTACTTACACTAATCGTCTAAATTACACCAAAGCATAAAAAAGTTAATGATTTTTTAAAAAAATATTAATAACGCTAAGCAACAATTCTTGATCCCTATTATCATGAATTTTTGACTTCTTAAATTTTTCTTAGATAACAACAATGCCTGAAATATGTTGTGACGGCAATTAAAATATCTTAAAATCAAAGAAAACGTTGCTCCGCAATTCTTCAAGAAATTACCGCAAGCAAATTTAGGTTCATCTATTCGCTTCTTCGATGTGTTGATATCGAATCAAAACTTTCTGAAAGAACCAGATGTTTTTAAATATTTCCAACCGTCGTTATGCTCTTTCGATTCGCAGCATTTCAATGATGCTTAAGTTTGTGTTTACCATGACTTGTAAAAGATGGGTACTGATATTTTTTTCACATTTTTGTTGTTGTTTTTATAATAGTTTTAAAAGTATGAAATTTACAAATAATACAATAAAATCACTTTTTAACCTTTTTCTAAAGATGTGATTTAAAGTGATAAAAACACTACACAAAAGGATTAAAAATACCTTTGGTACTTCTCTATTATCCCGTCGACCACTTTTCATAACAAAAAACTATCGCCAAACTGTAAGGTTAAAGGCCAAAAATGCAGTCCCATTAACTTGATGTCAGAAGCATTATACTTGTTTGTTATGTCATCAAGTGGTTTTTAATTCGACATTTGCGTGTATTTTTCATTATGTTTTACTGATTTATTAGTTATTTCATCATTAATTAAAATAACAATTGTGTCCTTAAATTCTTATATTTTATTTATTTATTTATTTTGATATTCCAATGGCAACGTTCTCCCGTTTATTTGGCGTTACAGTTTGGCGATAGTTTTTTGTTAGAAAAGTGGTCGACGGGATAATAGAGAAGTACCATACCTTTTAATATAAAGATGACATGTTTCGTACACTCTAACGCTCTAACGTTTCATACGAATCATATTATCATTTTTGATCTTGAAGAATTTACTACAAAGAGACATACTAAAAAGTCCCGTCTTATGAAATATCTGTAGTCTATGTCAACAGCCTAATAAAAGTTATTTTCTGTGTATTATGTTGTTAATTTACACCTTTTAGCATTTAAAATAAATATAAATGTTAGGTAATTGAGAAATTTGGATACAGAATTTCCTGTACTAACTATTAAAGCAATTAATTGCTATAAGTAGGAAAATATAAGGATTAACTCATAATCTTGATTTTCTTAGAAGCACATGAATTTAATTTAATTATAAATATGGATTATTAAAGTATACTGATAGAAAAGGCAGGTAGAAAGAACTCATTATAATTATCTGAGAAAAGAAACTACAATATGTTTATGGATTCCTGAGGTACATATTTCATTTACGATCACTGCCACAGTCGTGTTGAACTTCTGCATTACCATGGTATTTCTAAAATCCTTAATTAATTCCTTCTCCTTTTAATTTTATTGGTTGTCACTTCCTTTTTCTGCTTTCCATAGTGGGAAGATTTACAGGTTTCATTGAAAAATTACACTTTTGCTAAATTGATTTTTTTTTTTTATTTGTGGAAAATTCCATATTTTTGTTTACTATGACAATGTTTGAGTTCATCAGGCTACTTGTTGGGAAATTTGGATTTTGTGAAAAGTTCAGAGTTCTGTTAACCCTTTTTTTAAATTTAAGTCATTGTTTCATTAAATTTAATTATTTAAATATACTTTGTGTTGGCTTCTTTAATTCCTCTTCATTTTTAATTTCTGAGTTCTCAACTTTTTAAATTTTGTTAAGCCTTAAAGTATACTAGTAATAGGCGTGTTAAAAGAATTCATTCTAATCTTTAAGTAATTTTTCACAAATCCAAATTTCCCATAGCACACACTGTAAAGTGTGGTTCAACAAAAAGCAAATGAAAACAGAATTTACAAAAAATTAAAACTGCAAAATTTTTCTGATTTAGAGGAAAAATATCTATAAGAATTTAAAAAAAAGGAAAACTGCTCTGATAGCTTCTATGTGGAACTTAAGAATTAAAAGGACCAGAAAGATTTAAAATGAAGAAGAATTGGCTGAAGTTTGATCGTGGATTAGGAAGCTTGTAATTACTTTATACTATTACTTTTTTTTGGAATTATTTATTTATGTTTTATAGAAGTAACAAATACATGTTAAATTGTAAAAACACAGTAACAAAAGTTTTAAAATTGTACAGCAAAAGTAATCTTACAAAACTAGTTTCGCCACGATTGTGAAGTTTAAGTTCCATATTTTTATTTTCTCGACTATACCTAAAAACAAGCAAGTTTTTTTTCAAGTTATATAAAAAAATATGATCACTTAAATTTATTTTTTTACTATAGATTTTTTAATAAAAATAATCCTATTTGTTTTTTAGGTATAACCGACAGACACCGTAAAAAGCACTGTAAAGAAAAAATAAGGATTTAGAAATATGTAACCTGGACTTCAAGATCGTGACGGATTTAGTTTTGAAAGATTAATTTTGTCGTACAGTATTAAAACTTTTGTTATTGTTTTTGTGCGATGTAACATATATATATTTTGTTTTATTCTATCTATACAAGAAAAAAGCTGTGGGATCGTGAAAAATTTCGATTTCCGATTTTCCAAGGATTTATAATTTTTATAAAATCCTGAACACGATTTGGCTGTTTTTTGAAAGTGCCTGTCAGTGAGCCTGTGTGTCTTTCTGTCTGTAGGTATGTGGCACAAATTTTGTAGGCACTGTAACTCACGACCTACTGCATAGAATAGGCTGAAATTTCATATGAAGTTCTATCCTTATGTGAACTGGTGCTGGTTAGTTTTTGGGCAATATCCTCTAAGAGGTGGGCGTGCCGCAAATTTATTATTTGTTTGGTTTATGTTATGCTTATATCGCCAGTTTATGTGCGCAGAATTCAACGAAAACATCAAATTTAGAATTCTCATGATAGGAATAAATTGCCATTCAATCGTAGTTGTGGTCATTTAAGAGGAGGGGTCGAAATTCATTGATTTTTGTTTTTAAATGTACGATGTTTATATCACCCGTTTAAATGCATAGAATTCAATGAAACTTCACGCTTAGCATACTAAATATGCGAATACATTGTGCAAAAAACGTATTTGCTAAATCAATATAATTTCTTGTACCATTTAAATCATTTAATTGATCTGATTTATAGGGAATATTATTTTTTGTGATGGCCACACCATACTAGTATATTTCTGTAGAAAATAAATGAAAAAATGTAAAAATAAATAATAATTTGAATTATTTACAACGTTTCTAATCCAATATCAAACTTCAGACATTTTCGTCATTTCAAAACTTTCTGGTCCTCTAAAGAATAGCACACTTGAATAAATGGATTCAGAAATAACAATAGTAGTTTGTAACATGAATTTTACAAATAGGAAGGAATAAGAATCTGAATAAAAACCGCATAATTCAAACTTTTGTTATATTTTACAGAACCGGCAATTTTGAGATACTTCAATCTTCCTAGAAAAACCATTATATATCAAATCTGCTCTTTTCGTTTGATTAAGATGCTGAGTACAGAATTTTAGTTTAGGAATAAACGTTATTCAAAACGTGACACCAAGACTACCTGAACCATTCAAAAATGAATACGTTGAATACTTTTACAGATTTGCTTATTTTGCAGACTTAAATCTTTTAACCTGGTTCAGGAATTATTGCACCAAACTTTGGACATTCTGTTTCTTGAACTTTAAAGAAATTTGAAATATTATAAAAAATATTGAAATGAAATTCTCTAGACATAGATGTTATGTGAAGTATAGAAAACAAGATACAAAATTTATAATACAGTGTACAGATAATAAAGATCTAGAGTGCACATTACATTATGTATATGTAATGTGTATTCGTTTGTTATATTATGTAGAGATTTAAAAATTTTACTGATAAATATTTTCAAATATATAAAGAAATTTAAAGTAATATAAAAAATATTGAAATGAAATTCTGTCTGCATAGGGGTTAAGTAAAATATACAAAACAAGATACAGATTACAGACTACAGATACTGTATTTTAATTCTTGAATTAGAATACGGTGAACAGATAATAAATATATCGAGTCCACTTTACATTATGTAAATGCAATGTATGCTTAATTTATATGTTATGTATGTATAATGTGTATGCATTTGTTAAATTATGCATAGATTTAAAAATGTCTGTAATGAATATTTTCCAACATGTAATAAATGTAAATATCAAAACATTCTACGTCTGTATTCCTAAATTTCACTATAAAAATAAATAATCAGACTTAAATTAAAAATATAAAAACAACAATAAGATACATTAAACTAAAAACCAAATTAGATGTTTCATGCTATAAACCTAGCACCTCATCAGTAAAAACATCAATAGCAACAATTGAAAAAGAACACAGTTTTGCTCCATATTTAATTTCAACTTTAACTCCGAATGACTTGTTCTTTTGCAAAAGCTGATATTGATATTTTTACTTATGAGGTACTGGGTTTATAGCACGGAAAGTCCAATTTGTTTTTAATTTTGATGTATCTTGTTGGGGAGAATTATACACTCTTGTGAACACGGGCCAAAAGTCACGCTAAAAATCCCTATCTGCCTGCAACATACAGAATTAACAGTAACTTACCCAATCAATTAGTACTTTATAAAATAGCATAAGTGTAAAAAGGTGTGATCTAGGGTTGGACGATATCAGAAATTTAATATCGCAATATACCAACGAATTAATATTGATATTGATATTGGTGATATATCGTGATAACTACTTTAAAGTTTGTGGGAATAGAAAAATTATTAATTTCCAAAGATAAATGGTATTGTAGCAGCAATTTAAGTACAAGCAGGTGTAGAAAGAAAGCAGCGAATCAATTCTCTATACCTATTTGCTCCCACAGAATCCTTTAAATATTATAGTTTCATATTTATACAAAATAGAAATATTTTAAGAAAAGTACACATTGTTCGATATCTATTTGTGTTTATACCATGGCTTGAACACTGTTTTTCTTTAAAAATAGTACGTTCGATATTCTTCCTATTTTACGCATTATTTTAACTATTTAATATCCTCATGTATAACTGAAAATATTATAAAGAAGAAACTAAATTAAAATGTTCTTAAATTTAGGACGTTGCTGATTTTAATATGATTAAAATAAGTAAAAAGCAACATCAAAACTGAAATTGGTTTAATGCCACATGTCATGTTAATATACTTGTAATTAAATAGCTTTCAATGGATGACAGATGCTGCAGAAATGTTGTTTTTCAATCTTTCTTTAAGGTATCAATGCATTCTTAATAGTATTTTTTTTTTTAATTCACTGTATTTATACTTTCCTATCTATTTACTGTACATAAATACAACATTGAAATCTTTTTTGAAATATAAATATTCAAATCACATTTCGGAATAGTTTTATACTAATTAAAATGTACTTTTTTTACTTCATTTTAAGCTGAAACATCAGGACAGCATAAACTAAATTCTTTTGGTTTCACGTTCTCTCTACCGATAAAACGATAGAAAGAGTAATAGGAATAAACATAGACCGATTGAGCGTTCGCAATACTAGACGTTAATAGCTAGGGAGCTACGCTCAAAAGAAACGAATCACAGTGAAAGAATAGGGAGGATTCACTTTACCAACGTGGCGAAAGGCGAAATTTTACCATTTCGCGCTCTGATTGGTTTCCCGTGAACCGAGCTTCCCAGCTGCTAAGCTCTGGTAATATTATCGACTCCACAATAACTCATACATAACTTAGCGCTTCTTTATTGGTTAGAACATATCAATATGTGTGAGATATTGCGATATGCCTAGACCAATAGCGAAGACGGTATTGAAACACTGACGACAACAGTATTATTCAGTAACGAAGGCACAGGGGAATATGCGGTTTGTTTGAATAAAAAATAAAGCATATAATGTATCGGATATATTGGATTAACGGCGAAAGAGAAATAATAATTAGAAAGGTTATTCGGCTTTGAATGAAGCGGGCAGCGAGTAAATGCATGGGAAGAAAGGATATTCGGCGCTTTTTCTAGGATTTCGAAGTCGCTCTGCGGGAAAAAAATGTTATTGGGATATTGGGTAGAGTCAGAGCTTGGCTATCGTTCGTTATTGGGATATATCGTCAGAATCAGAGCTTAGATATCGGTATTGCGATAGTTAAAAAATATCAATATTTGACCGATATATTGATAAATAAAATCCAACCCTAGTGACCGTATTTAGAAAACGACCTGAAATCACCGAAATTAGGTTAGTTAAAACCGAACCAAGATTATAAATAAAACTAGACCTAATTCTAATAGTTAAAAGAGCGCATTGTGAATTGCCGTGAAACGGTGAATTCGTATGGTCGAGAGTACTAGCATTGGAGAGGAGGGGGTGGTTACTACTAGATAGAAGTAGACAGCTGTAAGATAATTAAATATTATTTAAATAAAGCATACAAAAGGTACTGAGTATCTTAAATAAAGTGTAACCACTGACTTAATAATATTTGAGAAGTTTATATGTTTGACAAAAAAAGGGGGGGATGCACAACTTTTACGTTTTTACCAATTATTTAATGACCTTGAGGCAGTACTAAATATTAATATATTTCAAAGATATTTTATATTCAGAATGAGGATGTGACAGAGCAACTTTCCCACACCAACCAATTTGGATTTGAAGAAAAATAAAATTTTTCTTCACCCTAATAAGCATAACTCCGAAGTATGTGCGACCATTTATATATTTAAAACGCTAAGCGATTTCTTTCGACAATCCGTGAGAACAAACTACTGCCTCAAATTACACCATTCTTTTTTTAAATGAAAGATATTTGGACACAGATTTGTTATCGTGCATTCGTTTGTTCGAAAATTTAATTAATTAGCTGTAATTTTCAATTAACCTTTTACTTCTGCTAATGACGTCATAATTGGAAAACGCCCACTGTTGCAAGGCATAGAGTTTACTCTCTGAACTCAGTGGTTGCGATGATAGTAAGAGAAATAATGAATATTAAAAGCTCGCGGCTTTTAGGCCGAATTTTTTAATTTGCAAGTTAAATTTCCCTAAAAATATTTATCTGCGTGTTTTCAAAGCGAATAAAATTTCATATTTATTATGACGTCACGAGAATATTGTCCATTGGGTTCATTTTATCATTATGCATTATAACTTTGTTGATGCTATTTTTTCATTCCAATTAAATGCAAAATATATTTTTATTTGTATGCATGGTGTTTAAGCGTTAAAGTAACGGATCTGAAGTACCTGTGAAAAGTTTGCGCCGGTGAAAATCACGTTATGCTTACCTCGAAATGCATTTTAACATTGATAAAACTGAAGAGAAAAATGTATTGGTTATGATTGTGTCAACATGAGTTAATTTTAACTGATTTTTCCACTCATAATTATAAAGTTTAGAATTGGAGCCGTCATTGATTTCTTCATCTTGATTGCATACCTTGATTACATGTTACCAATTACTTTTTTTTAAAATGATAGGTTAGAAGATTTCTTTTTTTAATAAACAAAATCACAAAAGTAAAGGATTTCAGGAAATTTAAAATGATTAAAAATAGTGTTATGGTAGAAAAAAAATCTTGAAATAATGATTGTATTTTTAGCTAGAATAAACAATGTAAGACTAATATTTCATAGGAATTATTTTGGTAATTTTATTATAAGTTCATTTAACAGTTCCTTATTAGCGCATATTTCTTTCCCTGTGAATTTCTCTTTCGATGTCAAAAAAACGGTTTTCAACTTTTGGACGCCAGCCAAAATACAGTGGCAATTTTTAGAAATGTACAACGGTTGTGACAACAAACGGCGCTATCGCTTTAGCTTTTATCGCAGTTACATCACTTCTAAATACTCCAAATTTCTATTTTTTACTACATTTTACAACATTTTACAATTTCAATGCTTACATCATCAATTAGAAAAAAAATTAGATTTCGAGTGAAATTTATTTGAAAACTGCCGCTTAATTTAACGATTTTTTAAATAATTTTCAAGCATGAAAAGTTTTTTAATTCTATCTTATCAATGACCACCAGTTTGCTTCAGTAATGTAAAATAGCCCCTGGGAAAGTTGCCACAATGGAAAATAGAATTTCCAAACCATCATAAAAAGTGAATAATAATAATAATAAAAACAGTGATCAATCATAAGATCAGATTATCCATAAGATAGAGCATTTTAGCGCTAAACAAAAATCTGTCAAAAAAAAATATTTTTTGTTTATGAACATAAAATTGATATGTTGAATTCGTTGATGTATATGTTCCATCAGATATCAGAATATGCTAGGATTTGTATTTTTATATTTTATTACATTTGCCAACTGTGTAAGTGGAAAAATATCCTCGACTGTGATGGAAAAGGGATAATCATCCTGATTATGTAAAGGAACCGGAGAAAAAATACAAATAAATTACGCTTGAAAACATTAAAAATCTCCCTCATCGGCCGACTGATTTATTACTGCAAACAAATTCTTCATCTTTACATAAAAACTGATTAGCTTAAAACAATGGATGCGTTTTAGAAGATATGGATTTGAAACGAACAATGATTAAAGAGAACATTTTAAAACTGTTAATTTAAGCATTTTAAAACTTTTTTAAGGTCAAATTTCGACGGTGCTTTTGGGCAGATGCAATGCACATGCGCATAGGAGCTCATTCGGTTGCATTATCACAGGTGTGGGGGGGAGATGTGTTCTTTATTTACTATGTTCTTTTATTTACTGAATATGATATGACCGTAGGGATATACTATATGTATATACTTCATAGGTCCATGAAATTTTTTTCTTGCCGTGGGGAGTATGGCGACAATGTCAAACTGATTTGCATTACACAGTTGTTTACGGATTGTTTGTTGGGAGTTTGCATCGGAAATAGTACTGTATTTGTCTGGGGAAAAAAAACTTTAAAAATAAAATATTTGAAAGACTGTTTTATACGCACCCCTTTTTAAATAATAAAGAAGCTTATTTTACTGATATTGTTATAGTATTTTTTTTCCGTCATATTTTGACGGGTTCCGTCTAGTTATTTATATAAATATGAAATAACACTTTGTAAAAATATACCCATTACTTTTAAAATAGAATACCCTTGTTTGCTACACTATACTTTGTTTTGAATAATAAAAGGCATACTTAAATACACAATAATATGATATATATAATTAAAGTTGCATAATTAATGAAATATCATTTTTATAGACATAATTTAATTTCTTAAAAACTGTTGATCGGTTACGTGCCAACATATCTTATTGTTGTTTTTATAATTTTAATTTAAATCTGATTATTTATTTTTATAGAGAAACATGTAAGAAATGTTATAAAACTATTCAAAATTGTATTATGAAAACAAATTTCATTAATGTATATGGTCAATTAGACACAAACTACTGCATATAATTAAGGTGACAAAGATGTATTACTCTTCATCATAGATTCATATTATGATGTGAATCTATAATAATGAATACGGATGCTTGTATGTGTCTGTGTGCTGTTTTTTGAAATGACCAGTGCACACAGAGCTATACGATTTCGCAGGGAAATATTCGAAATTATGCTAGCTGATATGACTGGAAGATGTTCTATATGTCTAAAATTATGCACCTCATTGGCAATCTTTGAACTTTTTGATTAGATTTTTCAATTTAATTTTATCTGCGATTTTTAGCGTTTTTCGTGTTTTGAGGAAATTATTTTGCATTAGTAAAAATAATTCAGTTTGAACGTGGTTTTCAATTTAGTAATAATTTTCCTATTTTTAATAAAGTTTATTTCAAATTTGCGTTTCGTTCACGCAATTCAGTAATACAGCATTTAAAGTTTATGACGTCATCAAGACAAGATTTCATTCGAATTGCAATGCATTTTACAAATAGTTTACACATGTTTTATTTTCATATTTTATATTATGCATATCCATGATGGGTAAGTATTACGGTGGCCCCCAAAGACTAGTTTTTTTTTTCCTAGAATTTTTATTCGTTATTTTTTCATGATCTTGGTGATTTTATTCTAAATCTTCCGCCATTTTTCGGATGATCTAAAGCAATATTTTTTCTGTCTCTAATTTAAATAAGAAATGAGTTGCTCTAATTCATTAAGCTTTCATGTTCTTAGTAGACAAATTCACAAAAATCCCATATAAAAAAATCCTCTAAAAATCGCCTGTAAATTGTTAGTTATAATTCCCTATATCTGACAAACTAATTATCATTAAATAATTTTACTAAATTATCTTTACTTTTATCTTCATATCCTTCAAAAACATTTTCGCTGCGACGAATTGACGTCGCGCTGAATTGACGCCGCGACGAATTGACGCTGAAATGAGTTGTCTTCGCGACGAATTGACGCTGCAATGAATTGTTCGTGATGAATTGTTCCGCGATGAATTGTGCGCGACGAATTGACGCGACACCCTTTTGGGCAAACTGTACTCTTTGATATCTGAACCGAATTTTTCCTTTCATTCTCCTATATTTCATTGTACTGTAAATGTTAAAAGAAAAAAATATCTGTATTATAAAGCAAAACAATGTCCGCGAATAACTCTGACGTCACATCGACTCATCGATATTAGCGACGGTATCAACGACCTAAGTAATGAATTTCGTTTTTAATACAATTTTTTTTTTAACTTCTAAAAATAGTACAATTTCAAATTTTACAACGTCGATATATAGAGACGGTGGCAACGATCTAAATAATAAATTTATTTTTTAACACAATTTTTTTAACTTCTAAACATCGCACAATTTCAATTTGTACAACGTCGAATAGGGGAAAAATGTACTTTCAAATTCTATAAACTGCATCTCAATTTACTGATTGTTTATGGCTATTAAAATAAATTTCAAGTGTGACTTTTTAAAATCTATCCCGTGTAGCCTGAATACGGAAGATTAACTTGTTTACACTTAAAACAATATAAATATTTCGATATTTGTTTTGACAAATATTCAATAGCAAAATTAAAACATTTCGCCAGAAGTGACTAAAATTGCTGTAAAAATTGCTGTGTTAGTCAAGATATTAACTATTGACTTGCATCACATATCAAGAATGGCATGACTTTATAGATCACATGTGAGTTTAAGTTACAGATTTCTTATTCTACTGCAGGGTAAATTTCGAATAAGTGTGTACAGGCCACCAAAAACACAAGGGGGTCGTTGGAATAATGTCTTGGCTTATTTAGAACTTAAAGGTGATAAAACATTATTATTGACTTGAATTATTTAGACTTCGAATAAATGGTTACGAGCGAATATGAATAAAAATGAATACAATATGTCAGCATCTTTTTACCAAGAACGAAATCAGAATAAATATATTTTGCCGTTCCGATTTGCTGTGTACGATTTACCTGACGTCACGCTTTACAACTGGAACGCCACGTCACTTGTCAGAGGAAGAAACCGAAACTCCCAAATTAAACTTTTTCTCCAACAGCTATTGAAGTTATTCTTGCAGGAGAATACTGTGAAGTTGGAAATATCTTTACTACACTTCCTTGCTTCAGTTCCAAATTTCGCGGATAGATGGTGCTGTATTGTCTCAAATTGTTTGGACGCATACACAAATGATCCCTTATGATTTAAGACTGAAATTACTGATGTTGTTAAGAAAATTAAATAAATAATATATAAACTATAGATATACAGTAAAACCTGCTGAGACGGAAACGTCAGTGTTCGGGAAAATCGAAAAATGTCTGTCAGGTTATACAGAAATCTATATTAATAAAATAAAATTTCGCTCTGTGTGTGTGTGCGTCTGCCAGTTTGTTGGCGATGGCTAGTGAAATCTACCGCGCGTAGAAGTTTGAAAATTTGTGTGAGGATAGTCCAATGCATGTTCTGATGCACCTGAAGCTCAGATTTTTCATTTTTTGATAATTAGCCAATATATTAATTAAAAACTCATTAAAAATATATCTTTTTTGCAGATTGGCAGAGGCGCGTTTGCGCATGCTCAGTTCCTTTATTTTCCGAGTGCATATCAGAGATGAAAACAAGTGCACTTTAATTTGGCAGTTTTCTTTAATGTCTATTGGCCGAACTTTTCGTGATACGGAAATAGGAAGACATATTCTTAATTTTCATACTTTTATGTCTTAATGGCTGCAATCAGTTAAAAAAAAATTTAAAAAGGTCGTTTTCGCAATTGACTTTTGTCCCTTTCGGGTCCTGTAAGATTAGATTTCAGAGGTACCAATTCATCAAAACATACCTGTTTAAAGCTGAGACATCCTTCTTCTCGACGGTGCAATTTGTTTTCAAAAATACAAATTTATACAATTCAAAAAATTCGCGACCGCAGGTCACTTTGCAACTCCCGATGACAATATTTTTTCTACGCTAAAAGTAACTAAACGTCCACATTTTGACAAAATCTTTTTAGAGCATCTTGGCATACAACATTTACACCACCTCCAAAAATTATAAAACATCCGGACGAGTAGAAAAAAAAGAGTAAAATCCGAGACATTTTCGACGAAAACAGCAAAACGAGGGCTGTTTCGGCGCGGCTTCGGCTCATGTTTTCACTACTAAATATGCATATTTTAAAAGAGGGCTTGGATGCAGTTATATATTTATAACCGATTAAAATTCAAAGAGTTCGGACGATAGAACTATTTTTTTTATGTTATGTTAAAGGACCCGATGCGAAAAAAAAAAAAAGCGAAAGGAAAATATATCTCTTTTACAATTAGATATCAAAATTTTTTCACGAAATTTTTACATGGGCTGTAAAACAGCTATATTTATAACCGATAAAAAATTTAAAGAGTTCGGACAGCAAGAACGACCCTACGTGAAACGAAAGTCGTCTTACGAGCACTTTTACCACTAAATATCAATATTCTTTCACGAAATTTTCATTTTATATATAAATTCATCCGAAATCGGGATAAAGATATAAAATCAGACACATTTGAAATTTGTTTAAGGTTAATATCAAGGGATCGGACAACTCCGGGCGGGTCAGCTAGTAAATAAATAAAAAATACATTGAATTAGAGGCCTTCGCGGTATACCATTAAAGATGCATTGCGGATTTCTTGGGGTCCTCGGACCACAGTTTGAGAACCGCTGACTAAAAGAAGCAAACTAGTCCAAATAATTAAAATGACAAAACTGTACTATTCCGAATCCTAAACACAGGTCGATAAATTCATTATTATGATGCGATGAGTAAATATTTCTTATCTGGTTTGTGTCGGAGTGAAAACGTGAAGCAGAGATGCTCTCATCTCATGAATATTAAATCCGTAAATGTTGTTCCGTCGGAAAATGTTTTAGTTAAATGATCGAACGGATGCCCGAGTAATTTATTTTCCAGTCGGGAATGTTGTCCGGTGAAAGGGGGTGTGTCCGTTGGGATCGGATGCGAAGTTATGCAGAATGATTCCGAAAAATACGTTTCAATAATCTGATATTCCATTGTTAGCTTAAAAAGTTTAGTTGATGACAAAGGAAACGTGCGGTATAAATAAACATTGTCACGGAATGGTTATTATTTTGCTTAAAATATATACAGTGTGTATGTAATAAAATAGACTGAATAAGTAACTGTTCAAGTAACCAAGTAGTGTTTTAGTACTGACAAGTAACTTTTCAATAACAAGTAAAAGGTGAAAGGCAGTGAAGTTATTAGGATGTATCAAAAAATTTTATGTTTTTTTACTTTTCTTGAAGTTTGTTTAAGCTTATGTAAAACTTGTCATGTTGCGTTCTTGGTGTGTTGAAATTCCTCCGGCAATTTTCGGATGCTAGTGGTTGGATTATCTTCTTTTTTCTCTTCAACTGGTCAAAATTCACAGCTGATGGCTTGTCACTTCTGGTTTTGATTTCAAGGCTTGGGGTCCCCTTCCTCAAAACGTTTGGATTTGTTTTGAACTGTCCGGACACTACTCTTGTCTTGTTTTCCAACTGTACGAGTTTTGCGGACAGTTTTATTGGCTTTAAGGCCTAGTTTAATATAATGCTTTAAGATGTATAAAATCTCAACATTTGTATCACTCTTTATGTGACCTAAAAATGAATGTAAGAAGCCTGTATGACTACACTGAGAAAAATGGCACTTTCAAATCTGAGTAAATCGATGTTTTCGATTTTGTTATGAAACTTTTTGTTTCAAATAGGACAACCCAATGCTTTCAATTCTGAAATACCACAAATACTCAGAATATTGAAAGATGGACGTACTCAAAATTGAGCACATAGAGGTCAGTTCATAGTCATTTTTGAAACATGGACATACTCACGGATGATTAGAATTAGTTCAAACTCATTTTTGAAACATGGAAATACTCAAAAATGAGCACATAGAAGTCAGATCATACTCATTTTTCAAACATGGACCTACTCAAATAGGAGCACATGATGTTTTATTCTTGAGTGTGTGCATGTTTTCATAAGTGAGTATATACCTCTTTCAAACTCGAGTAATTTTGATTCGGAGTCATTTTCACTATGCGACGTACTCAGATTTGAGTATTTTTTGCTCAGTTTTGAAAATGTCGTTTTTAGAGTGTATAGAATATAGAGTGGCCTATATCCTCTTAAATAACATTTTATGTTCAACATTAGGAGTGAGAAAGTTCCAGCTACACTCTTTAATATAAAAGCATTCAAAAAGAGAAAATTGTTTTGATACACCCAAATATTTTAGCGAGAAATTAGTGTGTGAATTCGGGAATTTCTTTTCGGGAAATGTGTCCTCGTTTTAGTTACAAATATCAACCACAGATGTCACTGTCAAACGTTCAAAATGATGCGTAAAAATCGATCAAAGTTCTCTCAACTTTTAACCTTCATTCTGCTAAGCTGCCGAAATGCCAAAGTATAGTTAACATTTTTTGCGATTTTTTTTTAGCGATATTACAGTTTGAGACAGTTGAATGCAATCAATCGGAGATTTTTGGAACTGAAACAGGGAAGTGTAGCATATAAATTGCCGACTTCACATATTAAACTCAAGAATAACTTCAATAGCTTTCACCATTTATTTATTATTGACATTTAAAGTTGTTTATTCGATTAAGACAAAAAAATAAATAAAAAAATTTTACCTGAAAACTAAACTTTCACATTGTTTAAGATTCAATAGACACATTTTTAAATATTAACCCTTTCTTCACCGCGTTGCATATCTGTAACCTACCCAAAAGTCAATGTCACTTATACAGTGGGATTTAAATGACGATTTCATTTATTGCTGCTATCTTCCAACACAGCAGTTATTATAAAGTGTTCATAGAATTCTCAACCGACAGCAATACTGAGTTAAGTATTCATGCCAAAGTTTTATTTATCATTTGACCAGTCTCACATCGTTATTGATAAAATGAACTTCATAAATTTGACCAAAATAAAAATAGTGGAGACTTCCAAAAATAGATTTTTTATAAAGGTAAGTTCTCATACTTTACAATTTTGTATTAGAAAATTGACAACATTTATGAGAATTAGGGTGAATTAGGGTCTCATTTATGAGAATTAGGTGATTAGAACTGGGGGTAGCCCCCCAGTAACTGATACTTTAAGGATTCTTTCATGTTCAAATCACTATTACAGAAATTTAAATCTATTTTATACTTACCTTTGTTTTTGAAAGGATAGTAGAGATATATTAAAAAATGATTGTTTGCAAAATTTTGAAAAATTGTACATTTTATTATTAAAAATTAATTTATTCATAAATATGGTGAAAAACTCCAGTAACGGACACCATCCCTGTTTTGAAACACCAATAACTGACACAAAGTGAGCCAGTGACTGACACTTTATTTTAAAAATTAAAATGCTTTAAAAAAAAAACTTTATTTTTTATTATAAAAACAAAATACATTAATATTTATTATAAAAAGTTGGATTTAGTAAGCTGTACTGCATTATTAGTCATGCAGAGTATATAGTAAGAGTATATAGCAGTAATAGTTTGTACTGCATTATTAGTAATGCAGATATCCAATAACTGACATTTGTGAACCAGTAACTGACATCTGGTATCAGACACTGGTAAAACAACTTAAATTTTAATGGTGTTTACTACAAGATAAATTTAATCTATTATTATGCATTTTTAAACAGTTCAAATAATAGATTTCAACTTTCTTTAATATAATCAATAACTAACACCTCTATCAGAGACTGGTGAAGAAATTCTAGGAACCAATAACTGACACCCCCCATTAAGCCAAATTAAATAACCATAAACCCTAAATCATGGCCCTAATATATCATATGCATCTTTAAGCTTATTTCTACAAGTATAACTTTAAGGAAAAAGTTTAGGATGGTTGGATTACAAATAGATTAGAAGAACACTTCCTTAATTTTAGAAATAAGATGGTTGCTTCAAAATGGTACTTTTTGTATTCTCAAAAGTTTCTTCCTCATTGAATATGTTCTTAGCTCTCAAGTGGTGACTCCAAAATAAAAATAAGTGTCTCATTTACCACTAGATGACATTACTTTGCAGAATTTTACGATAAAATGCTTATTTGAGTTAGATTTTTTGCTCAAGTGTCAGCTACTGGTTATGTGTCAATAACTGGGGGTTTCACCCTATGTAATTGTTTGTTTATTACAGATGTGAAAAAAGTACCTTTTAGTCAATACTTTTTTACTTTTACGATTTAAAAATTTTTAATTATTTTTTACATGCTTAAATTGATGTATTCTAACATCTGAATAAAAAATTTTCAAATCGAAGTTGTTAAGTCACCAAGGGTTAAGATTAAAAAGCTGTATTATTTCAACCGCTGTTTTACTAGACAGGCGTATACAATCATTAATTTCATACAAAGAATAAAGATTTCTATTCGCGGTTTACGTAGAACTAACGTGAAGTTTAGTTAGTGACAAAGTAAACGTGAGATATTAATTAATTCGGTAATGTATACCTTTTTAATTTGCCTTAAGGGAACCACAAAAGTTTGAAATTATAAAATGTTTTTTTGTAATTATTTTTGTAATTATTTTTATAATGCTTAAACTTTTAAGAATGTGTCAGTTGGACCGATTGGAAAACCATTAAAATTATGGTTTTACAAAATTTTGAGACTCGCAGACCTAAATTGGTAAAACTTTAAACTCCATTATCTCGAAACACTGTTTTTCAGCAGTTTTGTTTGACAACTTTTGAACAAGTTAACGGTTTTACATATTTCTTTCTTTCTTTTTTTTTTAATAAACGAAATTAAATTCTCTACACACGTTTATTTTGTTAGTTTATTCTAAGAATGCAGCAATATACGTCTATGCGAAGTGTTTTATAAAATTCCAAAAAGTAAACTAAGTAGAAAAGGTTATATAAACCAATAAAAAGAGACAAAATTAAAAGCAAAAATATGAGCAACAGTTTAGCATTATTTTGTTCATATGCAAGTATCATTTGTAGAATGCCGTGAGACTAAAGTGTTATTTGATAAAGCAAAAAATACTACGTTCTAAAAGAAAATACTGTATAATGCTACATAATCTACAAGACTAAAAAAATAAACATGCAATTACGTAATAAAAAGAAATGCTTTAATCGAAAAATACTTGAAAACCACAATTCCTCTTTCCATTTTCCCAAGGAAATTCTCATACAAAATAAATCATTAAATTAGATTAGCATGTTCTAATACAAGTTGTTTAATTAAAATTAATTAAATATTCTTGAGATTAATCTATTTGAATTAAAATTAGAAGATAATTTGAAATAAATAATTAACTCTTTTCTCAAGAGTTATATTTATTTGTTATATATCTTGTTTAAAAAATTAGAAAATGACAACGTTATTATTTAAAAGTTTTGGCTCTATTTTTATGTTTATCGCTGAGAACACTCGTGTTGAAGTTTATGATTATGATATTAAAAATTTTCAATAAAAAAAAAATTAACGAACCTATAAATGATTTTATTGATTTCCGAATACATGGAGAAGGGAAAGTGCTGTTAGCATCATTTGCATGCGTGAAACTGTACTTCCGAGTGAGTTCATGATTTAAAAAATATATATATATAATATTATATACAGTGTGCCCGCTAAAGTCCGTTGTCCCCCACTATTTTCTGAACGGCAAGAGCTATAGTCATAAAAATGGCGTCTAGGTATAGTAAAGTTGCCATGCGCTACGCAAGGAAACCACTCTCAGCGCCACCTGGTGTCTAAATTAGGAGTTAACGTTTTTATTTCAAAAACGGTACGAGATATGGGAAAAAAGTCAATTACAAAGTTATTCAGCGTCATCGATTTATTACAAAAAAAAACATCTTGATCACAAAAATGATACAAATGAAAAGCACAAAGCGCTGATGTGTTTGATCGCGTTGTACAAAACTGCACTTATCGGAAATGAGGCTCATGTATCAGTGATAGTCAAAATGGTGCTTCAGCAACAATACACATCTGGACACGGGATTTCACTTCCCGCTGCACATTGTACAACATGACAGGTGACACGCTGGCACAAGCATCCGTAATAGGGTTGCGAAGTTCCTGCAATGTTGGTGAAGGGGTTGCATACTCTCGCTATTTCATGTATCCCCACCATTTATACAAAATGGAAAAAAATACTTTTTCACGGTATTTGATATTAAGATTTATTTAAGTAAAGATGAATATTGTATATCTACTGACAATTGAAACTCTGGGGTGTGACCTTTTCGCTTTTCTTCCACATTATGTCGCGTTACAATTTTGGGAGTTTCGAACTAAATAAATATGCATTTTACGCCTTCTACTTTTAACATTACTTTACGGAAGGTATCTTCTCTTACTAAATCGATGATGCTGAACAACTTTGCAATTGACTTTTTTCCTGTATCTCTTACTGTTTTTTAAAAAAGAACGCTAACTCCTAATTTAGCCGTCAGGTGGCGCTGTAAGTGGTTTCCTTGCATAGCGCATGGCAACTTTACTATGCCTAGACCCCACTGTTATGATTGTAGCTCTTGCCGTTCAGAAATTATTGGAATTAAAAAAAAAAAAAACAGAAAAAGTTACATAAAAGACTCAAAAGAGAGAAAAGTAACAGCAAAAATATGAACAAGAGTTTTAGAAATTTATTTAATCTAACATTTTTTTGTTCATATGCAAGTGTCATATTTCAAACGTTATGCAATAAAAGTGTTATTTAATAAAGAAAAAAAAATACTACGCATTAAAAGTAAATGCTTTATAATGTTACATAAACTACAAAGTTAAAAATAAACAAGACAACAGTATAAACAACGTAAAAGACATGCTATAATAGAAAAAAAATCAAAATCACAATTCATCTTTCCCATTTTCCAAGGGGAATTCTTCACAAAAAAAGTTGTTAAAATACATGGATGTGTTTTAATAGAAGATGTTTTATGAAAATAAATTAAATATTTTTTGGGTTAGTCGATTTAAATTAAAACTAGAAGTGAATATAAAAAAAAATTAATTCAGCTCTGTTGCCAAGTGTTATATTCTTTTGTTTTACTGATAGCATAAAAGATTAAATGACACTATTTTAAAATTTTGGCTCTATTTTAAGTTCATTGCTGAGAACACTGAGTATAATGTTTATAATATGTATAATTTTATAGTAAAATAAATTGGTCAAGTGCGAGTATAACTCACGCTCAAAGGGTTCCGTACATTGAATATATTAATTACTATTTATTAATTAATAAACTCCTACTACCCCTATTTTGTTTCATAATTTAGTTTCAGTAGATTCGGAAATAGGAGGGGGGCATATTTTTCTAGTACTTTCGATGATATCTCTTAACATATAATATCTAAAATTAAAACAAATATATTTCTGAGTTCGATGTTACGAGATATTTCTAACGATACCCGATATATAAAACGGACATGATATATAAAACGAAAATTTATTTTTTAAGTAACTTAATTAATATCTCTACTAATTATTGAATTTTTTTTCGAAAATCATTATCAAATATTCTTGGATGATTCTGCGTCGGCAGATATCTCGAGCGTTCGTTAACTCCCTCGCTGACTGCCCAAAAAGTAAAGTTTGTTTGTAACGTAAAAATGCGTTTTTCTCAAAACCTCTCTTATCTAGGAAAATCGCTATAGTTATCCTACAAGGCTTAAATAAGCTTCTTCTACTCCTAATTTTTTCATATTTTTAGTTTCAGTAGATTTAGAAACAGAGGGGGGGGGGGGCATATTTTTGCACTGCATTTTCGATGATATCTCTGAAAATATAATACCTAAAATTAAAACAAATATATTTTTGAGTTCAGTATTACGAGATCTTTCACACGATATACAAAAAGAAAATATTTTTTTCAAGTAACTTAATTAGCCCCCTAAATTTTTCTTAAACATATTTGTGAGTGGTAAATAATCTGAAAATAAGTGGGTCAAAAGGCTTTATAACTTTCCCAAGTTTGAACCCTCCACGTCGCAAAGTTTACGAGAAAAAGGGCTCTGACAGACAGACAAACATACACAGGAGTGATATTATTATGGTTCCGTTTTTAATTTTTAAGTACGGGATGTCGCGAATATGTAGAGGTTTCTGTGATGTAGTAATAAATTCTCGGAGACCGACGGAAAGAGTTGGTATGTGTACCGTCCAGTTTCACCATTGTCCCATCCCTCCTGCTATTTCTATTGATATTGCATCTGTAGGCATCTTTTAAGATGAGAGTATGGATTTGGGAAGAACCTTTCTTGCGTGAACTTAGTGGCCTACTCAGCCAAAAAGTCAGCCATTTTATTACCTTTATTTCCGACGTGTCTTTTAACCCATTGAAATGATATTATTTTCTTATTTTTATGTAAATGATATATTATTCCTGATATTATTAGACTTTTTGAGTTGATACCCTCAAGTGCTGACGATAACTACCAAACGGTACTTCTGATTCGGCTCACATTTGACGATTATATTATAGGCCACTGTCGCAAGAACTGTATAGGTATTCGTAAACATTGGCCTGCGGAGATAGTTATCTGATTCATTTTTAAACAATATTAAAGCCATTTTGTGACCGGTTCTATAAGGAAAATCACTAAAAAATGTGACAAAATATAACTGATAAATATTTTATCGAATAATGCCGAGGCTACGGCTCCAGTTTCAAAACGAGAGGTCCAGAGTTCGAACCCAGCCAATTCAATCTCTAGACAATCTATACCCCCTCCCCTTTTTTTTAAACCTGGAATCTGATTACTACTTGCCAGATATTTTTTTAATTGCATGGTGAAATACAATTTCTGAACAATTTCCAATTTATTTTATAACAATGATGAAATTGAATCTAATTTATTGATTCCTAATTTAGCCTTTTAAAAAAAATTAAATGTTTGATTAATCCCCATTATATGAACATACAAGTACCATTAATATTAATATTTATTTATATTAATATTATATATTAGTTATTATAAATTATTTACATTTGTTTTTCTTAGATTTATATTATTGATGTTTATTTTTATTTTATTTACATTTACATTATATTATTTACATTATATTAGAAACATTTATATTATTTATATGCATATTAACATCGCTTTTAGTTTTATCAAAATCTCTCTGATGCCCTTCAACTTTATTTTATTAAACTATAAAATTTTTTGAATGTTCTTTTCCTAGTCATAATGTAATGATTTCATTCTGTTGCAAAACGTACTGTGAACCTTTCCTTTTCCAACAATGGATTGCATTTTGTCAAACCTGACTTAAAGTGTCTAAAAATGCACATAAAAACCATCTGCATCCCATGTTGAATAGCTGAGTTTTTCAACGGAACCATTTATTATAGGACAATTTAAATGTTCATCCCATCATCATTATTGTTACAGTTCAAAAACTTTTTATGGCCTGTAAATAAATATTTTACATAAGGACTACATTAAATATATTAAATATGAATTTTGATATATATATTTTTTGGTTCAAATTCCTTAAGGGGACCTGAAATGTTTGAAATATAGGATTTTAACTGAATTTCCATCGCGTTTTATAAAACATTTAATTAATTTAGATTATTACATTTTTTGCATTTCTTTATTTATGTTTTATAGAAATAAAAATATTTGTTCTTACATTTGAAGGAAATTGCCTTGAGACCTATAAGCTACAAGGCTGTTGTCTCGAATGATTCATATTTTTTTACTCACAGAAATGCATACAGGACTTTGACAAATTACATAAATCTTCTTCTTGAGGAAGGGGTAGACACAAGGAAGTTGACAGCACTGAAGATACACACACAATGACATCCATGGCCGGGCCTGTAAAATATTTGTTAAATTGAAAAAAAATTACAATAAAAAGATTTAAAACTTCGCGACAAAATTAATCTTGCAAAACTAGTTTCGCCAAGAGTTTCAAATCATTTTTTTTTTCATACTACTTATTACTTTGTCTCTTGATTACACCTGAAAAAAAAAACTACTGTAACAACCATAAAAAAATATAAAAAATTCAAAGTCCATAAAAAATAATCATTTCTGTTTTTATAATTTGAAAAAAAAAAAAAATATTTTTTTTTAGTTGTTTTGTAGGTATAGTTTGTAGAGAAATAGGTTTTCCTTTATTTTAATTAATGAAACTTGTAAATCCGTTAACTTGTTCAAAATTTATTGTGGTAAAAGCGGAGGAAAACAGTGTTTCGGAATAAATGAGTTTAAAGTTTTAAACTTTGCAGTTATCGCCGATCTGCATCAACGCTTACGGCTCGTACGATCGTAATTTCAGGGTTTTTTCTATGAGATCACCGATACGACATTCTGAAAGGTTCAAACATTATAAATATAATAATAATAAAAGTACATTTGGCCGTCATTTAAAATTTTATTAGTTCTCTTAAATGTATTTAACTGACTTAAAAAGAGAGGTATTTTTATTTTTGCTCCTTATATACAAAGTGATTCAGAAATATCGTTACCAAACCTTCACTGTGAATTAAGGTCAAATATGTTTTTTATATTTCTGAAGTTCCAGAAATATCTCTAGATATTTGACAAAACGTCTAATACTAATGTGTCCGGAGACTGGTCATATAGTCTGTCTACACTAATTATAAACATAAGGTTATTATTTATAGATGCATTACTTCTGAAAATATAACTTTAAAAAATCGTTTTTTTTGTACAGTTCTTTATCAACAGAAAAAACATCAACCTTATAATAATAATGAAAAAAAAAACACATATTGAAACCAAAGTATCTCAGCATAAAAGTCACCTGTAAAAAATGCAGCCAAGTCTCGTAACTCATTTACCGTAAAAAGTACTGAGATCGTATAAAGCCAAGTTTAACTATCTTATTAACGCTGAAATTTTCATTCACAAATCACTCCTAGTTTCTACATCTTTAGTTAATTATTATTTTGTGACTTGGCAATTACGCAGCACAGGGAAGTTATTACACCTTACTATGTTATGGGATGGGATAATTTAATTAAGGCAAATTATATACGCACAGGGAAGTTATTACACCTTAATATGTTATAGTATTATTTGATTAAGACTAACTATATACATCACATTTTCGTGCTACGTAATTGCCAAGTCACAAAATAATAATTAACTAAAGATGTAGAGACTAGGAGTGATTTGTGAATGAAAATTTCAGAGTTAATAAGATAGTTAAACTTTTCTTTATACAATCTCAGTACTTTTTACGGTAAATGAGTTACGAGACTTGGCTGCATTTTTTACAGGTGACTTTTTGATGAGATTTCACTTGTTTTTAGCTCACAGGCTATCAAAGCCTGAGAGCTTATGTGCCCGCCGGTTCTGTATGTACGTATGTATGTATGTATGTATGTATGTACGTAACGCGATAACTCTTGATAGAACTAACCGTTTTACTTTAAATTTTGTTTATAGGTTCCTTGTGATAAGGCGCTTCCCTGATTAGTTTTGGAGGTTCATTGGTTGAGTATAAAGGGGGAAAGGGGGTATAACCCCCCTAATTTAGATAAATGGGTTTTTCATGCAGAATTATCCGATTTTCTTCAAATTTTGTATATAGGTTCATTGTGATAATGCGCTTCTCTGAAAAGTTTTGGGGGTTCATTGGTTAAGTATAAAGGGGGAAAGGGGGGCTAATCCCCCTTAATTTGGATAAATGAGTTTTTCATGCAGAATTATCCGATTTTCTTTATATTTTGTATGTATATTCATTGTAATTAGAGACTTCCCTGATTAGTTTAAGGGGTTCATTAGTTAACTATGAGGGAGGGGGGTAACGGGGGGATGACCCCCCCCCCCTTAATATATTGTTGATTTCTTTATTTTTCGAGGGGCATATTTCAAATTCTTTGAAATAAGAGTACAATATACAATGAGTGTGAATAGCCTGTGAGCTCAATGCCCTCAGTTTAACTGGGCAGTTTTCTTTTTTATTGCAAGTAATCCCCCTTTTCTTGATTTTGGGCTCTTTTTGGAGATCATCCACTGATTTTTGACGACGTTACCTTAAAGGAATTTCAGGTAACTAGGCAAGAACTAAGCTATGGGAGGGGGGAGTCAAAAATACTCTCAATTGCTTCCAGGAAAGGTGCTATCCATCTGAGATATTACTCGCAGCCTAGATACTTGATATTTAGCACAAAAGTACTGTTTAGGACAAAGAGAAAGCTAACATTAAAATTTCCAGGAATTTTCAATAAATCAAACTATATTCGATTTTTCGAAGTTTTTTTTCTTTTTTTTCCCGAATTTTTAAATTTTTCCTTACTTTGTATTCTAAACCCTACCTTTCTGCCTAATGTCAAGCTTGTAGGACTACAAAATCATATTATTTTCAAACCTTCGACTTTTTAAAAATTTATTGATTTTTCGATTTTACTTCTAAGTTTCCTGATTGTCATGCCAATATAGTAACTATTTGATCCGTCTTCTTAGGATCATTTAGGTTCAATTGAAAGATAAATCAAGATAATCTTAGAGTCACCATGATTTTATTTAGAAAGGAGTATCAAGCCATAACCAGCCAGTAATGTCGGGAGGAGAGGGGAGCTATGAAATTATTTTTGGTGCCAACATCATTTAACAATCCATATTTTATATGCAAATTAAATAGAGTATAACCTGTGAAAGGAAACAAACATGTCTATAAAGAAACCGCCCATAACGTAGCCGGTCTATAGCGGAACTTTTCTATACCGAAATTCGTAAACAAAAAGAAAAAAAAGCAAAATCCGGGGAAAAAAACATGAAACAATTAGAGGTTGTGTACTAGCTAATAGGACAATTATCTTACTTAAATCTCATGTTTCTAGAACTACAAAATTGAATTGTTTTCGAATTTTTGATTGTTTACAGATATTTCGATTTTACAATTTTTTAAAAGTTTCTATTTTGAATCGTAAATATTACCTTTACGCTACATTTTAAGTCTCTAAGACTACAAGATCGAATTATGTTCAAATTTATATTTTTTTCGATTTTTTTTTTCGAATTTTCCGGATATTTATTTTTTCTTATTTTTTATCCTAAATGCTACCTCTATTACAATTTTCAAGTTTCTAGCGCTACAAAATCGAATTATTTTAAAATTTTCAATCTTTTTCGATTTTTTTATTTTATTTTCGAATTTATTGTGTTTTAATTTTTCCTTTTTCTGTATCCTAAATGACTATAGTACCTTTACGCTGAATTTTCAGTTTCTAAAGCTACAAAATCGATTTTTTTTTTAATTTTTCGAATTTTCGAATTTTTTAGTTTTTTCTTTTTTTGTATCCTATATAATACCTTTATTTCATATTTCAAGTTTCTAGCGATACAAAATCAAATTATTTTCACATTTTCGATTTTTTCGATTTTTTAATTTTATTTTCGAATTTATTGTGTTTTAAACTTTTCTTTTTCTGTATAACACTAACTTTACGCTGAATTTTTAGTTTCTAAAGCTAAAAGACCAAATTTTTTTTTCAAATTTTCGAATTTTTCAGATTTTTCATTTTATTTATTTATTTATTTTTTATTTATTATTTTTTTTTGTATCCTAAATACTATTGTTATTCCAAATTTCAAGTTTTTAGCTCTAAAACATGGAATTATTTTCAAATTTTCCTTATTTTTTCGATTTTATTTTCGAATTTTATTGTGTTTTTCATTTTACTTTAGTCTCAATCCTAAACACTATCTTTACTCCGAATTTTAAGTTTCTAAGACTTAAAAGATCAAATTATTTTTAATTTTTCAGACTTTTTCGAATTTTTAAATTTTGTTTTCGAATTTTCCGTATTTTTTAATTTTTCCTTATTTTGTATCCTGAATACTACCTTTATTCCGAATTCCAAGTTTCTAGCGCAACTAAATCGGATTATTTTCAAATTTTTGATTATTTTCAATATTTTGGATTTTTTTATTTTATTTTCGATTTTTATTGTGTTTTTGATTTTTTTTTTCTGAATTCTAAACACTACCTTTTTTACACCAAATTTTAAGTTTCTAAGACTATAAGATCGGTATTATTTTCAATTTTCAATTTTGTTGGATTTGTTGAATTTTCGAATGATTTTTTTTCGAATTTTCTGGATTTTTTAATTTTTTCTTTCTTTGTATCCTAAACACTACCTTTATTCCAAATTTCAAGTTTCTAGGCCTACAAGATCCACCTAAACTTTTTGATCACGCGTGTGAGTGAGTGACAAAAAATCGAAACTTTCAGTTCATATATCGTTTCCACTAGAAAAGACAGAATTGTAAAATTTTAAATTTTGGTCTTATTTGCCACATACTCTATATAAACGATGTTTCAGGTTTTTGGGATACACCAGTTCAAAGATATGGGGAGGTCAAAAGTGCCCTTAGTTGCTTCCAGAAAGGGATGCTTACGGTTGTGCTCTCTCGACTTGGCGGAGGCACTGCCGTGCCTCCAGATACAAAATTAAGAATTCAGGAAAATTCCAACAAATCTATCTTTTTTCAAATTTTTCTCGATTTTTTCAATTTTTCGAATTTTTCGTTTCGAATTTTCTGGATTTTTTAATTTTTTTATCCTAAGTACAGTGAAACCTGTAAATTTGACCACCCTTGTAAGTTGACCACCTGTCTATGTTGACCTCTGTTGTCAGATACCAAATTTATCCTATACAAAACTATAAGACAAACCCTCTGTAACCTGACCACCTGTCTATCTTGTATCTTGACCACTGAAATTATTCAAATTTGACTAGAACTATTATAAAATGCCCATCAAAACCCTTTATAACTTGACCATCCAAAAAGCTAACAAACCATGAATAAAAAAAAAAAGTAACTCTCCACGAAATTTTCTATTTTTTTTTCTTTTTAACTAGAATTTCTAAAAGGGTGAAATAGTATTAACCTGTGAAATTTTTTTAGCAGTGATAGGTGTAGGTAAATAATTCAAGGCTTATCTATTCTTACATTTTTGCTCTTGTGGATTTGTCTTTTCAACCCTCCCCCTCCGTTCTTTGATTCTAGATTTCTTTCTTTTATTTCCCATTCTCTTATCATTCCTTCCCTTCTTTCAATAACCTCAGGTGCTAGTTGGTAAGCAGAAATATTTCCACCAGTTGCAATAGTTTGTGGCAATTGTAACAACCCAGTTAAGAAAATTATTTGTGATAATAATGAGTTACACTAGAACTGTGTTGTAGTACAGAAGCATTATTATTTTCATCCAGTAAACTTGGTATAGAGGTAGTACAAGACATTTATATTTTGTAATTGCTTTTTATCAAGGAAGATTTCGTTAACCTAAAATGGCTTCAAAATTTCTTTTATAAGGTGTCAGAAATATGCATGGTAATACAATATTATTTGAAAGCGATGTCCATAAATAAAATTTCTGTGAGAAAATGATATAGTATGAATATTACGTAAAAAAAAAGTAAATTTATCATCACTCTTTACAAGTTGACCACCTCTCTAAGTTGACCACTGAAGCGTGGCACCGCAAGTGGTCACCTTACACAGGTTTTACTGTACTACCAATATTCCAAATTTCAAGTTTCTAGTTCTACAAAATTGAATTATTTTCAAATTTTCGATGTTTTTCGATTTTTCCGATTTTTTAATTTTATTTTCGGTTTTTATTGTGTTTTTAATTTTTTCTTATTCTGAATTCCAAACGCCGAATTTTAAGTTTCTAAGGCTAAAAGATCAAATTATTTTCATTTTTTCAACTTTTTTCGAATTTTTCGAATTTTTGAATTTTTTTTTCAATTTTTCTGGATTTTTTTAATTTTTTCTTTTTTTGTACCGTAAATACTACATTTATTCAACATTTCAAGTTTCTAGCGAAATAAAATCGATTTTTTTTCAAATTTTCGATTTTTTCGATTTTTTAATTTTATTTTCGTTTTTTATTGTGTTTTTAATTTTTTCTTATTCTGAATTCCAAACACTACCTGTACGCAGAATTTTAAGTTTCTAAGGCTAAAAAATCAAATTATTTTCATTTTATCAATTTTTTTCGATTTTTCCGGATTTTTTATTATTTTTTTCGAATTTTCTGGATTTTTTAAATTTTTCCTTTTTCTGTATCCTAAATACTACCTTTATTCCAAATTTGAATTTTCTAGCGCAACAAAATCAGATTGTCTTCAAATTTTCGGTTTTTTAAAATTTTTTCGATTTTAAAAATTTTGCTTTCGATTTTTTTGGTGTTTTTGATATTTTCTTTTTCTGGATGCTAAACACTACCTTCACCCCAAATCTTAAGTTTCTAAGTTTCTATTTTCAATTTTCAATTTTGATGGAATTTGTTGAATTTTCGAATTTTTTTTTTTTGTTCTCGAATTTTCCGTATTTTATAATTTTTCCTTTCTTTGTATCCTAAACACTACCTTCTTTCCAAATGTCAAGTTTCTAGGGCTACGGGATCTACCTAATCTTTTTGATGACGTGTGAACGAGTGAGTGAGGGAGTGACAAAATATCGAATGTTTGAGTTCATATATCGTCTGAACTGGAAAAGACAGAAAGTTGTAATTTTAAATTTTGTTCCTGTGTGTCAAATACTCTAGAAAAACGAAGTTTCAAATTTTTGGGATACTCCAGCGGGGGGGGGGGGGGGGGTCAAAAGTGCCCTGAGTTGCTTCCAGAAAAGGATGCTTACGGCGGAGGCACTGCCATGCCTTCAGATAGGTGTCACGGCCATATCTATTACGGCTAATTTGTGAATAAAAATTTTAACTGGCATATTTAAAATATATATTATTTTTATTTAAATTATTTATTTGTTTTTGTGAAATATAAAAATTAGTATGTTAAATAAAACTGACCAATATATTTTCTAAAATAATAATAATTGTCTCAGAAAAAAAGAGGACTATAAATAATTTGTTTGTTTTTAATCACACGATTGCGTGGCGTAATATTTACAGTTTGTGATCTAAGCTAAATACAAAGAAAATAAAATCTACCTTAAAGAAGTTTAAAAACATATAATTTATTGTATTCTTTGTATTTTAGCAAAAAGTTTGAGTTTTGGAAATAACAAAATAAAAATTTTCTACATGAGAAAAAATATTTCAAATAGTACAACTGCCATTTGAGTTCACCGTGCATTGATATAACCAATGAATATTATAGGCTTATATTTTGTCCACAAGTTCTCGTAGTCATGTTGCTATAGTATAAACTCATGTTACTGAACACAAGAAAAAGTTATATGCACACATATTTATCTCATGTTATAATGGATAACTGTGTTTTTTGTAATAAGCACTTATTTTTTAAAATTTCGTATATTTCCTATATCATTACAAAATTTCCTCTCAAGTAACAAAATACTTTCGAAATTATATACTAGTATTAAAAGGCAAACAACACGCAATGCAACTGACAAAATGAAATCTCAGTATCTTTATATGAGAGTTAACGATTTGTTTTAATTTTCCGGACATATAGTATAAATATTGTAACCATGATGCAAATGCGTGATATAAACCGCTGTCGCAAAAACTGTAGAGATAATCGGATTAGTAATTAGGTATTTACATCGTTTTTAAATAATTTTCAAACCATTTGTCAATTCTAGATTGAAAATTTCTAAGTAAATGTCACAAGTGATAAATATTGCGGTCATGTAGCCAAGAATACGTGGCTCAAAACGGGAGATCGAATGTTCAAATCCAGCTGATTGCACTGTCAGAAATAAACCTGAATCCATGATATTGTGATACATCTTAAAGTACTAGGTATGTTGGAAATATCTATACTATTATATAAAGAGGAAACGGTGACTGACTGACTGGGTGACCCATCAACGCCCAGCCGAAACTACTAAAGTCAGGGTCCCGAAATTTGGACTGTAGATTGCTGTTATGGCCTAGGCAAGCAATAAGAAGGGATTTTTGAAATATCCCACTCGAAGGGGGTTAAAGGGGGGTGGTCGAATCTCTGAAGTCATTTCGCCATATCTCAGCAGCAGTTATAGGTAGGAGTACGAAAATCAGGAAAACAAAGCTACTAAAAAATGATTAAACACTTATTTCAGCGATTTCAGAAATTCCCCTCAGAAGGGGGTTAAAGGAGTGGTTGAATGTTTTAGGTCATTTCGCCATATCTCAGCAGCAGTTATAGCTAGGAGCTTGAAATTCCAGAAAACAAATCTACTAAAAAAATGATCAAACCCCTGTTTCAGCGATTTTAGAAATCCCCCCCAGAAGGGGGTTAAAGGGGGGGGATGTTTTAGGTCATGTTGCCATATCTCAGCAGTAGTTATATGTAGGAGCTTGAAATTCCAGAAAACAAATCTACTAAAAATGAATAAACACCTGTTTCAGCGATTTTAGAAATTCCCCCCAGAAGGGGGTTAAAGGGGGGTTCGAATGTTTTAGGTCATTTTGCCATATCTCATCAGCAGTTATATGTAGGAGCTTGAAATTCCAGAAAACAAATCTACTAAAAAAATGATTAGACACCTGTGTCAGCGATTTTAGAAATTCCCCCCAGAAGGGGGTTAGAGGGGGGGGGGTTCGGATGTTTTAGGTCATTTTGCCATATCTCAGCAGCAGTTATAGGTAGGAGCTTGAAATTCCAGAAAACAAATCTACTAAAAAAATGATTAAACACCTGTTTCAGCGATTTTAGAAATTCCTCCCAGAGGGGGTTAAAGGGGGGGTTCGAATGTTTTAAGTCATTTTGCCATATCTCAGCAGCAGTTATAGGTACGAGCGCGAAAATCAGGAAAACAAATCTACTAATATGATTAAACACTTATTTCAGCGATTTCAGAAATTCCCCCCAGAAGGGGGTTAAAGGGGGGGGAGTTTTAGGTCATGTTGCCATATCTCAGCAGTAGTTATATGTAGGAGCTTGAAATTCCAGAAAACAAATCTACTAAAAATGAATAAACACCTGTTTCAGCGATTTTAGAAATTCCCCCCAGAAGGGGGTTAAAGGGGGGTTCGAATGTTTTAGGTCATTTTGCCATATCTCATCAGCAGTTATATGTAGGAGCTTGAAATTCCAGAAAACAAATCTACTAAAAAAATGATTAGACACCTGTGTCAGCGATTTTAGAAATTCCCCCCAGAAGGGGGTTAGAGGGGGGGGGGTTCGAATGTTTTAGGTCATTTTGCCATATCTCAGCAGCAGTTATAGGTAGGAGCTTGAAATTCCAGAAAACAAATCTACTAAAAAAATGATTAAACACCTGTTTCAGCGAGTTTAGAAATTCCTCCCAGAGGGGGTTAAAGGGGGGGTTCGAATGTTTTAAGTCATTTTGCCATATCTCAGCAGCAGTTATAGGTACGAGCGCGAAAATCAGGAAAACAAATCTACTAATATGATTAAACACTTATTTCAGCGATTTCAGAAATTCCCCCCAGAAGGGGGTTAAAGGGGGTGGTTTTAGGTCATTTCGCCATATCTCAGCAGCAGTTATAGGTAAGAGCTTGAAATTCCAGAAAACAAATCTACTACAAAAAAAAAAAATGATTAAACACCTGTTTCAACGATTTTAGAAATCCCCCCCAGAAGGGGGTTAAAGGGGGGGATGTTTTAGGTCATGTTGCCATATCTCAGCAGTAGTTATATGTAGGAGCTTGAAATTCCAGAAAACAAATCTACTAAAAATGAATAAACACCTGTTTCAGCGATTTTAGAAATTCCCCCCAGAAGGGGGTTAAAGGGGGGTTCGAATGTTTTAGGTCATTTTGCCATATCTCATCAACAGTTATATGTAGGAGCTTGAAATTCCAGAAAACAAATCTACTAAAAAAATGATTAAACACCTGTTTCAGCGATTTTAGAAATTCCCCCCCAGAAAGGGGTTAAAGGGGAGGTTCGAATATATTTTAGGTCATTTTGCCATATCTCAGCAGCAGTTATAGGTAGGAGCCAGAAAATTCCAGAAAACAAATCTACTAAAAAAATGATTAAACACCTGTTTCAGCGATTTTAGAAATTCTACTCCCCCCGAAGGGGTTAAAGGGGGGGTCGGATGTTTTAGGTCATTTCGCCATATCTCAGCAGCAGTTATAGGTAGAGGCACTAAAATCAGGAAAACAAACCTACTAAAAACATGATTAAACATGTATTTCAGCGATTTTAGAAATTTCCGTCCCGGAGGGAGTTAAACGGTGGTGGTCAAATATTTTAGGTCATTTCGCCATATCTCAGCAGCAGTTATAGGTAGGAGCGCGAAAATCAGGAAACAAATCTACTAAAAAATGAATAAAACATGTATTTCAGAAATTTTGGAAATTCCCCCCAGAAGGTGGTTAAATGGGGGGGGTCGAAATTTTTAGGTCACTTCGCCATATCTCAGCTTTTATGTAGGAGGGCGAAATTAATTAAAACAAATCTACTAAACAAATGATTAAACACGTATTTCAGTGAATTTAGAACACCCCCCCCCTGAAAGTGGTTAAAGGGGGGGGGGGTTCGAAAGTTTTAGGTCATTTCGCCATATCTCAGCAACAGTTTTTGGTAGGAGCGCGAAATTCAGGAAAACAAATGTACTAAAAAAATTACATTGCCTACCTGTGCAAAGCCGGGACGGGCCGCTAGTATTTAATAACTTACATAATTTTTTTTCTCTCCTGTTAGTAAATATGCGAGGTTAAACCCTATTGTCGCTGCCCAATAGCTAGTTAATAAGCGTTAATTTTATATGCGTATTCCCAGTTGCAAAAATATTTCAAATGTTGTTCTGTATAATATTAAACGACATTTAGATCAATAATTTTACTTTTGAAAAAGTTATTTTAAAATTTTTATATGGTTTATAGATTTTATAAGTTATATATTTAAACAATCGTTCTCCCATACTTTAAAAAATAAAACAAGAAAATTTTTTTTTTGTATGTTCAGTGCTTAACGAGTTATGATGTTTGACTTTTATCGATTTTCAACGTTTTCCGTTACCAAAAACGAGAAAACGCGTTATTAGTGCCCGAACTCCTCCTCTTCGCTAAGGGGAGGAGGGGGCGGATGGGCCACTGACGGCTATGTTGGCTTTAGCCTAAAGTGCTTGATAACGGTCCACTATCATTGGCCGTAAGGGTTCCGTCAAAAAGGTATCACGCCGCACCTTACACTTAGAGGCAGCATAATAATTCAGCTTAAATATATGAAAATGCCTACATTCATGCCACTAACGGTTATAATAAATGAAAAATAACCTAAAACTGTTTATAATTATGCATTTAATGGACAATATGGATGAAAGCTAGTCACAACTAGGCCATTAACGATCATCATGAAAAAAATCTAGCCAGAATCTGCCGTAAGCTGCCATTCGTGGTCGTCAAGAATATAACCTATCCTAAAGCTTCCAACAATTGTATAATTAATGATTAATGTAAATGTAAGCTAGCACAAAGCCAGTCAGTTCGAGGTTCAGGTTGTCCTGTGTTTCGTATACTCAACACCAATTCTCGGGCATCCCTTGCTCTTGGCAGATGTTTTTTCCTTCAAAATGTTGAAAAAACCAAAGTCATACCAACTTTTTCAATGATGATTCTCCTTTTGTGAAATGAGTTCATGTTCCATGCTGGATTGATCTTTAGGAATAATACAAATGCGTTATACTCAGAAATATCTAGGACATCATAAAAAACTACAATAGGGTATCTGTTTGGCTTTCTCCAACAGGAATAGTGGGAGGCCAGTTTATCTAATGTGTCTACTCTTCCTTTAGTGCTGTTCTAATCCAGAATGATTTGAGTTTTGTTTGTGTCTATCTCTGCTATTTTTCTATCATGGTGAAGAGTGCTCTGCAGCACTACGCACTTCCCTCTCTTCGGGATATATGCTAGAAGAGTCGTATACTTTGTGAATGCAATTGTCGATGTGTACTTTGGGGCTATTATGCGAGCAACTACGGAGGAAATGTTATTTTTTCTGATTGTTTCACTCATTGTCAGTTGTTTTTCAGAAGAATCTGTGTAAGGTCATACGATGTGAAAAAGTTATCACACGTTACATCTAGATCAATGACGACCCTGAGACATTGGTTTCGTTCCGGTGTAGAACCAGGCTGCTTTCCAAGATAAAGCTTACGAGGTATAATTGGTTGCGTGTGACACAAGGTACTCAAACTTTTATATCGCTTGAAGAAGAAACAATATGAAGGCAGAGTATTCTTCTTCATTTTCAAATTCTGCGTATTTCTTTGGCACTAGAGTCATTTTCACAACATTTTCAGACGTATGCCTACCATCTGTGGCTTGTGGTTCAGATTTCTACTCAATTTTACTGTCTTTGCTAAGTAGTGTCGAGGTCAATCTTGACGGCTGGTGAGATTTCTTATCTTCGCCCTCATCGGATAATAGTTCGTTTTCAGAAATGTGTACGTCGATTTCTAAAACAACGACTTCTTCGTACGACGATGCTTATATCAATTCCCCGATTTCTTCATTAGAAATTGGCTTAGGCATATGCCGAAACATGGCTTTAGGAACATGGCTTAGGTATATCGTACGTAAACTATGGAAAGTTTATAACAAAACACGTTAAAAATAGATCAACTGTAAAAAAACAACGTCCGTTTACGCACTCAGTAACAGTAAACGGGTGAATCATGAGCGAAGCATGGGACTTGTAGCGCCACCATTGTGTATATTTGTAATCAGTAGGGAAGAAAACATACACTGAAAAAAACAAGAGCACGAATGTGTTGTCAGAGCAATAATAATTGAATAATATATTGAAAATTATTGTTACCATTTATCATATGCACTAAAAATTCCACGAGTCAAAAATGACCCGAACGACTTATGTGTTACATTTTTTACTGTAAAAAAAACTACCATTTGAAATAAAAAATTACACATAACTAAATATTTACTATGACTATGGAAACAAAATCGCAAAATATTTTTGAAAATTTTCAAAAAGTATAATAGATGTAGAAGAAATAAAAATGATATGGGTAAAAAAAAACCCGAAGACCTTAGGAAGGTTAAGCAACTTAATTTAATCCTAAACTCTTTTGTGTAGCCTTATATATGATTTATAAAATTTATACTTACCATGTAATATTAAAATTTTAGTCAAACTTAAAAACGCTTACCATAACTGAAAACGTATTTCTAGCAATAATCCCTAATATACAATAGTTGGGATAGAACTGAGTGCCTGAGAGCACTCGTCAGGTACGTCCTGAGGGACTTTTAACGAGCATGACCAGGAGGGTCGTCCTGTATGCGCTGTGGTCGTGGGAGCGCTGCCACCTGCTGACCACTCCCATTCTTTCAAATGAATTGACAACAGAGGTCTCTGCGACATTCGATGGAGCCCAAACTTTGAGGACACCACCACAAAACACTTGCGCAGTCCACTTGAGTCGCTAACACTTTTGGAGCCGGAATCCAAAAGAGGAGACCTGGCCCTAGGCCTTAAGCCGGGTTCCCCGGACAAACTCTTACTTTACCGCAGTTTCCGATAATCGAATACTATGGAGATAAGAAAAGACTTGTCTCACCGGTTGCGGCGAGGAGAAGGGACCTCTTACCAGCCCGGGAGCACGAGGAAAGGTGTCCCTGAACGCATAGACACGTCCTGTCTTTGGTTGTCTCCGCGTGGCCCCTGAAGCTTTCCCTCAGCCGAACTCCTACAGCAGAACGCAGGCATGGCCGGTCGACTCAACAGGGAGTCATTCGGAAACACATATAAAACAAACACACAAAAGCACAACAAAAACAGAAACACAACAAATGTTAGACAACAACGGAAAGTTAAGTTAGGCACCACTATAGGACTCTGAAGGGCATGGAAATATCCTTCAAAAACGCCGGAGAGGCGGTTCCGATCGAGTTTAGTAGCTTGAAAGTCAATTCTAAGATTCCTGCTGATCCAACCGTCAGGCGAAGAAAGCTTCGACTACGCAAAGACCCGCTGGATTATTTTTCGACCCAGGGTTCGGCTTAGGTCTGGACCCCGTCATTTTACTGTCGAGCTACTGGCCCGCTTCCTCGTAATCGGACAGTCCAGGGAAAGGCTCCAAAATGACCTCCTCCCAAGAAAATGGCATGAGATGCAGTGAACTGAGTGGACCCCTACAGAGACGATCCACGCTTGGTACGAACGGGCAATCCCCTTTCTGCCCAACCATTGAGGGCGGCACCATACTACTCCAGTTACAGAGAAAGTCGCAAGGACGGACGCAAAGAAATTTGTCGTTGTCCAGATCCTTGTGCCCGTCTACGTTCCGCCGCCTGCCAATACCGAGGGATGTTGCACGCCACCTGCTAGTACCAAGTGATACTACACGCCGCCTCACGCACTAACCCGACGTCACTACGAAACCACAAGCACTCCTTGTTCTACAGAGTTTGTTCTCGCCTTCGCCTCGCCTTAGATAAATTTGGAAGCTGTCCTTCCACCTTTCGCTAGCCGTTGCCCTCGTGTCACCATCCTTAGCGCAGGGCACCTAGGGATGCCTACGTGATGCCTTTTACCACCCGGTCGTCCCGAGGTTTTCTCAGGAGACTTTAGCCCGAATCCATGTCGGCTGGCGTTACCGACCACGGTTTATGGGTGAGACTCTGCATTGGTCCTCCAGGGCATTGCCAGACCGCAAACCTCCTGCAGCCGAGAACCAGCCCATAAGAGGGGATAGTCCGAAATCGTGTGGGCGGCTAGCCCACCCAGCTTCCGGTATTACCGGCTAATCGGACACCACTACCACCGGCACACCACGTTGAGGTGGTGATTCGTCAGCTTACCTGCGCCTGTCCCGTCGAGAAATATCTTGCAATGCCGGCCTTCCGGTCATCTTCCCCATTTAAGGGGCCGAGCGGAATCACCCAGCGAAGAATATCTCGCAATTCCGGGCTCCTGGTTGCATCTTCCCCACTGAAGGGGTAGAGTCAGGACCACCCGGAAGGGCCCGCCGGCAATACTTGGGATACAATACTGTATCTGAAATCCTTTACGTGTCCCTGTAAATGAACGATAATGCTATGCACATCATATTCTTCATCAAACATCGCGTAGTAAGCCTCAGTAAAATATATCAACTTCATCATGTTTGAAATAGTGCAACATAATTCAGATAGGGAATACAGACGGGGACGGCTGTTCAAACGGGGACGTTAGAAGTCTCACTGATAAGTTTTGTCATCTTAAGATCCAACATGTTACTATCATTCATGTTTACCAATATGCCATTTTGAAATGTGCTATTGACAATTTTCACTAATTTGTTGCTTTTCAGAAAGTTTTAAAATTTTGGAAGTTTTTCTTTCCGATTGTCGTCGTGAACTGTATTAGAACTGATCACGTCATCTTTGAATATTCGGATTTGATAAGTAATGCAATAATTCTTCCAGATTTAACTTATATTTTGACATATTGCTTGATAAATTATCTTACATCTATACAGTGTGACGCCATATTTTTTAACATACGTCATTGTTTTCTAAAACTAGGACATCAGTGGTCTTCCAAAACGATGACGTCCCCATTTTGGACATCACGGAATATGTTACTGTATGATTTAATTTTTGGACAAATAGGTGGTATTATGATTTTATTAAGTTCTTTAATGATGTATAAACGTTTATTTGGGCATAATGTCTGATTATAAAAGCTAAAAAAACAATTATGAAAAATGGGAAATGACAAGAAGAGAGGTAAAACTGTCATATTAACATCATCTCCTTATAAAGCAAAACTGAAAAATATACAGCAGGAGAAAAATGAAAAAATGAATAAAAAAAAAGGGCGTTATTCAAGAAGCCCAATAATCCTGATCCCACAACTCCTAACACTCAAAAAACTGAAGAAAAGAAAATTGACGTATCAGTAATATCATGTAATGTGGAAGAAAACGATAACGATGATGCTTGCATCTTCTGTAATGAACTGTATGTATATTCAAAGGACAAAGAAGGGTGGATTCAGTGTAACCGCTGCAGAGGTTGGGCACATGAAGCATGTTCAAGTGCTGAAGAAAGAGATGATAATTTTATGTGGGGCTTTTGTGAACGATTGATTTTTAATTATTAAAGAATAATAACAATGATACTTTGTTTTGTATACTTTTTCTGTATTCATAATTTCATTTTTTGTTGTCCAAATACACTTGTTTAATGAAATTTCGCATTAGGATTCAATTTTGTATTATTTCAAATGAGTACCCCATTTTACGCAACCAGTTATCCAAAACTGGGACTTCACATATTTTCCATAAAAATATTTTTCCTGTCTAACCTAATGATTTTTTCTAACAAACATCCTTCAGTTCTGATGGTCTAGGAGTTACTCTAAAAGTAAAATAGCCTGCCCGATTTTTTTCAGTTATATATTTTATTCGGTAGGCCAAAATACTTTAGCGTCCCCATTTTGGACAACTTTCCCCTACTCTGCAAACAGTTTATCTCCATAGGCCATTATATAACTGAATTATTTCGTGTGACACTGTAAATGAATGAAAAATCCTTTGCACTCCATATTCTACAGAAAGCATGTTTCAGAGCACATCAGAAATTCATTATAATATCATTATGTTGTGACAGTGTAACAGGATTAAAATACACCACAGACAATTTTCCCCATCTGCCATAATATAACAGAACGAACTGCAAGTGATATAGATAACATATTCTATAGTAGCCATCTTGGGATTCACCATAATAATGTATATAAACTTCATTATGTTTGTATTGTGCAACACCATTAAAATACAGGTAAATTGATTTTTCTCCATATACCATAATGTAACGGAATATTTTTGAGTGTCCCTGTAAAGGAGCTATAAATACTACAAACTTCATTTTTGTCACCGAACATGCCATGGTAAACCTCAATAACATATATAAATTACATGACAATCCGAGCATATTTACTTGAGTTAGAGCACGCAAAGGAAGACAGATGGACAGACAAACCGAATTCATACACATTTCAACTATGTTGGAAAGTGTTAAAAGCAGGCACAAAGTGCAACCAGAGTCTATATTTCGCAGCCATATATATTAGGGCTAAGTTCTGAATAAGAAGTTTAAACGGCTACAGTTTAAAAATACTTTTTTAATTAAATATTTTATTTATTTTTGGGAAATATGAAAATTAGTATGATAAATAAAACTGAGCAATATGTTTTCCAAAACTTCTACAACTTTCACCGGGGAAAAAAACAAAATAGACTATAAATAATTGTCCCAGAAAAAAAAGGAAGATAAACGGTTTGTTTTAAATTACACGATTGCGTGGTGTAATATTTATAGTTTGCTAACTTTTCTAATTACAAAAAATACCCTACTTTAAAGAAAATAAAAATATATAATTTATCTATCATTAGCAAAAAAGGTTTGCGTTTTCGATGGGATTGAATCAAATATTTGCTGGACGTAAAAAACTGTTTTAAACGGCATAATTCACATATAAGGATACGGTTCATTCATAATTCTATGTAAATTATGCGTTAATTTTTTTTTTGCGTACAAGTTTTCAGTATGGTCATGTTGTAGTATAAACTCTTGTTTATGCAAGAAAGTATTATATGCACACATATTTATCGCATTTTCTAATGGACAACAGTGTTTTTTTGTAGAAAACATTTATTTTTTAAAATATAGAACGAACCATTATTACTTCATATTTTAATCGTTTTTATTCTGTCTCGCTGTATTGAACTCGCAACTGAAGTCCAGCATTGTACAGCTTAATCGAATTTTACTTTCTCTTCAAGCACATTTCGTGTATTATTACAAAATATGCCCCTGAGAGAAAAAAAGTCATTTTAAAGTATACATTATTAAATCGCTTTAAAGGAAAACAGCACGCAATGCAATTGAGAAAAAAATTCTCAATTTCTCTAAGAGATATTGAGACTGAGAAAGCTACAGATTTAGTTTTATTCTACGAACATATAGTTCAAGTAAAATATTGTAATAATGATGTGTTAATGTGATAGAACGTGCTTCCAAAACGTACTTGCGATAGGGCTCCTATTTGGCGAATATGTTATAAACCACTGTCGCAAAAACTGTATAAAAAGTCGGCCTATGTATTAAAACATTTAAACAATTTTAAAATAATTTTCAAACAATTTGACGCTTCTGGATAGAAAATCACCAACGAAATATCACAGAATGTAAGTGTTAATATTGCGGCTATGGAGCTACGCTATCATGGCTCACAGGTATCGTCCACAGTTTCGAACCGGAAGATCCAGTGTTCAAATCCATCTGCTGACATTGTGTCCGAAATACATCTGAATTAACGATATTTGTTTAAAATGTTTGGAAGTTATTTTGTGAGTGGATCCACATCAAATTTCTTTATATATATTTTATAATCTATTTAAAATGTAAATGTAGCGTGAGAAAAATTTATTTAGTGCAAAATTCTTTAGTTTCATTGTACCACTCAATTGAAGTGTTTGAGAAATCGAAAAGAAAGAAAATTGTGATACAGCTTAAAGTACCAGGTATGTTGGAAATTTATTTAATAATTTACACAAATTCTCTTCCTTGTGGTTTATAGATATGCAATGTGTCCCCTATTATTCCTGCCCAATAGCTAATTAATAAGCGTTACTTTTATAAGTCTATTCCAGTTGCGAAAATATTTCAAAAATTGTTTTCTATCACATTAAAATCTATTTTGGTCAATAAAGTTACTTTTGAAAAATGTAATTTTAAAATTTTTATTATACGCCTTATAGGTCTTACAATTATATGTACATAAACAATCTCCATGCTTTAAAAAGTAAAACGAGAAAAAATTATCGTTGAAAGTTCGAAGCTTAACAAGTCAAGATGTTTTACTTATATGAATTTTAAGCATTTTCCGACACCAAAAATGGGAAAGTGCGTTCTTAGTGCCCGAACTCTCCCCGCCACTCGCCAAGAGGGGAGGCGGTGTTGTGGGCCACTGACGGCTATGTTAGCCTTCGTCCAAAGTGTTTGGTACGGACCCACTAAGTTGTCACTGTCAGGGGCCGTAACGGTTTCGTTAAAAAAGTGTCACGCCCGCCACAATGAGGTCGCATAGCAAATGGCCGTAAATCCACGAAGGTGCCCACAATAATACCACTAACGGTTATCATAAACGAAAGACGGCCTAAAACTGGCCCCAATTATACCTGTAATAGACATTATGAATGAAAGCTAGCACTAATGCTATGACAGTAATGATCACCACGAATAAAAGCTAGCTAGAAGCTCTCCGCAACGGTGCCAATTGTTGTTAAAAAACCAGCCCAAATCTGCCCACAATTATATGCGTAATGGCTTTTATAAATGTAAATTAGTCTGACGATCATGCGTGCCTTAATCAAATACAATCATGCCTTAAAGATTATTTATGGATAAAAATCGATTCTATAATTATAGTAATTTTTAGAATTTTAATTATATCATGAAGTATTTTTGCATGAAAGAAAATGCTAATGGTTAGGTACACTTTTCATCCAAAAACATTAAAACACAACGCTTAACATAGTGAATGAATGAATGAGTTTATTTTTTCAATTGTATATTTAAAAAATATATATTTTCACGTCATTTTTATATAATTACATTTCATATACATTTTAAAAAAATGTGAAGCAATGTGTTTTGGATGTTTCTGGAAGAGTTCTAGGTAAGTGAACTTATAGTTTTCTTGAAAGTATACCAAAATAAGCATTAGTATTTATGTTTCATGCTAAATCACTTTATCATTTAAATAACGCCTGATTTTTTTTTTTTTTTTTTTTTTTAATAAAATAAATTTTGTATTGAGGCCAAAATAATATTTATTTTTTATCTGTGGTAAAAAACAAACAAAATGATATATTTATTATGAAGTGTGCAATATGGGTACAACCATCGATATTTGCATGTTGTTAAATTGTCAAAAATAACCCAGTCTTTTTAAATGCATAATGGTGGTCATAATGCATAATTGTGGCATCTATATAAATTCCAGTTTTTATGATTATTTCTTTTTTAGTGTATTTTCATTTTGATCTTATTTGTTCAATTTAATCTTAAGTAAAAAACAACAATGTAATGCATTAAACGTAATATAATATAATTTTTTTAAATGTAATATAAAAATATATGATATGTGTAAGTCTAATTTAATTTTGTTTTTCCTAATTTTAAAAATCACTAATTGTTCAGTATATCACCACTATATGACGGCCATTTATTAAACTATTATTATATCACAGTAATCTGAAACAAGTTAAATATTTTTCCATCATTTCATTTTATTATCAAATTTTCATTCAAGTATTATTAAAAAAATACAGTTTGATATTTATATAGTTCATGAATGACAGTTTTTTCATGATCATTTAGTTTTGTCACATATTTTTAAATTTTGCATGGAGCAGATAACATTTAGATTTTATTCTCAGAGTTAATAGTCAAAGATTAAAATAATAGTAATAATAATATTCAAACCTTTTCATATGAGAATTATTTTCGTAATTTGAAATAGTCTTGAATATTTTAATAAGTTTTTCATTCTAGTTTTTTTAAAACTGTATTAAACTTGATTTAGTTGTTTAAGTCGATGAGATTTTCTCTGACGACAAATTATTTTCCGCGTTTAGATGAAGGAAAAAAAACTTTTATTTTCAAAGTTACATTTTTGTAATTATTATGACACTAAAATAATTTATTTTAAATAGACTAGAGGATTAAGAACATGATATCTATAATCATAATATTTAAAAATTTAATCAATTTCTACAATAACAGCATTTTTATAAAATAACCGTCCGTTCATGATTCAACTGAATGAAATTTTACGCAACCTAAAAGAAGTAGAATGTGAAAAGAAAACTACACCTTAACAATAATAATAGTAGTAAAAATAAATTTTGTTTAAATTAAACTACTCAAGCTTTAGACGATACTTTTTATCGCATGCACTATCTTAAAATACTATTCACTACATTCAAAAATTGATAAAGTTCATAAATATAAAGGAAAAAAAAGAATAATAAAAATATCAATATTTCCTGATTAATATTTTTAAAAATATAATGAAAAATTGATGAATTACGTAACTATACAGTAAATATTATCCTACATTCGCCAAAATCAAAACACCTTCAAACATTTCGAGTGAATTCATAAAAACTAATATCACCATATAGGTTCATAAAAAATAACTACTAATGTTCATGGATGAAACTAAGTGCAATAAAATGGTGCTGAAATATTACCATCGAATAAACTAAACTTTAATGATTTACAAATTGATTTACAATTATTGACTTACGAAATGATCTTATGCGATGATCCTCAATAAACTGTAGCACCACAGGTTTAATTTTTGAATTACACAACCGTAAATGTAATTAAATATATTTAAATCAAAATCAAAGTCATTTTGAAAATAAAACCCTGATTTGTTATCTTACATTATTATAACTAATAACGTGATAACAAATTTTGAAGGATGGCTTTCTCATGTATGTTATCGATAGCATGTGTTACAGACCATCATCTTTAAACTGTCACGTTTTTGCAACTATGCACTATTGCCAGTGTGAGTACAGTTACTCAGAACATTCTTGGAAGATTTTGAGAGAGATGGTCTTTCTTACCATCGTCGGAAATTCCATAGCCTTAGATGCACTCTTGAAACGACCAGCGTCATTTGAAATTTTTGCAGCGCACAATGCTTCCTCACCATACACATTCTGTAACATGTGCAGTGTCACTAAAGCCAATTTGTCCAAACTTTAGCAGAGTTTGATATTCCTACCCTATGCTTAAAAACGCATAAAAAATTGACGAAACGCATAAAAAATTGGGTTTACTCACAAGCGTTATCTGAAAAAAAAACTTGCACTCAGGATTGTTTTTAAACACATCCCATATAATCTGTGCTACCACAGGTAACAAAATTGGTACTATATACCACAGTAAATTAGTTCCCCTATTCACCAATCTGGGGAGAAGGTATAAGCACAGTCTACGTAACTTTTGATTTTGTATATTCGAGTAGCACAGCTTTAAGAATTATTTTCCTAAATTTCTGAGTAAACTTCTTAATGCTGCTGTGAAATTGAATGTTCCAAATTCGAATATGACGAATTATTAGCATAAAGTTCGCACATAACGAACACTTTCATGTTCCTTTCAATTTCCCTAAGGCAACTTTCATTGCATATATTTTTCTTTTCTAGGCATGAAGTTCCCCAACTTCCTCAAAGTAGCCATCGTTACCAACATGGGAATTTTCCAAATCAATTCAAGCAAAGACGACAGCATTGTGATAACAGATGGGATGGAATTCAGGTTCTTACAAGCACTCTCCGAAGCGTTACACTTCACTTATCAAGTTCAAGTTCCGAACGACAGCGAATGGGGAAGAAATTTGGGAAACGGATGCTGGTCAGGATTAATAGGTATATTGGCCAGAAATGAGGCCGACATTGCCATCAGTAAAATTGGAATATTCTACGAAAGGTCTGTTGTAGTCGATTTCTCTTATGCATACGCCGTGCAGCGACAAACGTTCGCTACAGCGTCGCCTGCTGTAGCGTCGAAGGAAATGGCGTTTTTCTCGCCATTCACAAGCGAATTATGGATAGCTGTGATCGCAACGGCAATAATAATAATTTTCATTTTCAAAGTATTTTTCTATCGAAAGTACAATTATAGAAGAATCATTTGGTTTGTTTTCGGAAGTTTATTAATGAATACAACTAGTGTCAAAAGTAAGAAGCCACACAAATTGATTTTACTTTCTGCATGGTTAATCGGAAGCAGAGTTTTATCGTTCAGTTTTATTGCCATTGTTCTTTCCTTCCTGACCGTACCTCAGAGAGAGCGAAGTATTGACAACAAAAGAAGCCTTCTGGATGTCGTCCAGAAAGGAATCTATAAATGTTACACACTGCGAGGTTCATCTCAGTTACGTATGCTTGAGATGAGCACAGATCAACAAGTGGTGTCTCTTGCAAAACATATTGCAAAAAATGATTGGCTGATAACTCCTCGTTCAAAGAATATTGCCGAGACCCTTCTGCAACAAGAGAATACAGCAGTGATTGCCCTAGAATATAGTTTTAGTACTCTGATTCCGGGCACCATTTTTGTGTCACCTGACTATTTTAATTACTACATTCTGGGTTTTGCTATCAACAAGAATTTCTGTTGTAAAAATGCAATCGATGACTTTATCCATCGTTCTGCAGCGGGGGGATTCTACGCTAAAAGCAATGAGGATTATTTTTTCCGATTGCACATGAAATACAGAAAGTATTTGACTGATAGAAGTGAATTTTCTCCTCTGAAATTGCAGGACCTAATTGGTGCATTTTTGGTTCTCTTTTGTGGATACTGTCTTTCATGTATTGCTTTTCTTGCAGAATTAATTATAGACTATGGAGCATTCTCCCAGAATCCTACATTTGCCCCATAGACCATTTATAAAAAGTAAAGAATTAGAATACAAAACAGTTTTTTTAATTTCTTTTAATGTATTAGTAATATCATGTTATTATACACCAAGATTCTGTAGATCAAATTTTATGACGGAAAACTTTCAAATAGATCCTACGACAACGTTTTTGTAATCATCATTATAGTCACTTCTTTCTTTTGAGCACTGCGGTCAATAAAAAGTTATGTTCTAAAAATGCAATCAACTATGTCAAGTCCATATATTCTGCAGCAGGATGCATATACGGTCATTATTATTTGTTCTGGTTACAGCTTAAATACAAGAAGTATTTTTATGCTAGAGGTATTTATTCCCCTTTGAAATGACAGGACTTGATTGTTCTATATATGGCTCACTTTTGCGGACACATTCTGTCATGTGCTGCTTTTCTTGTAGAATTAATGATTGGTTATGGATCATTCATTCAGAAACATACTCTTTCAGTACAGACCCTCTTAAAGTTGCAGAAATCAAGGATATAAAAAGAATTTTTAACTTTCTTTGAACTTATCTTTAACATCATGTCAGTATTGACCGGAATAGTTTTACAATTAAAAAGTTACAAATAGGTCCTAGAGTTATTTAGAAGCATTTTGCGTGCACATAAATTCCACGCACATGATGTATATATATATATATATATTATGTAGATTTCATTAATTATTTTTAACATAATAAACAATTGGTTAAGTAAAAAGAGGCTCTAGTTAATTTTTCATGGAAAAATGTCCAGACCGGGTTTCGATCCCGGATCCTTTGGTATAGTGCCACCAAGTGCTTTACCAAGGGATCCGGGATCGAAACCCGATCTGGACATTTTTTCACTCTAATGGTTGTATGCTGTTTAGTAAAGTGATAATTCACATCTTTTGTATTTCATAAAATGATGCTGTTAAAATAAGTTCTATTCGGAAAATATTACGTGTTATTCTAATTAAAAACTAAAGTCTGTTGAAATACAATTTATTAATGATATAGGCCTATAGTGCCCAATTCTATTTTCAAGACCATGGGTCTTCAGGTGTTATACAGCATATGTTCCAGTCAGATTGTCAACATAACGCAAAACCCTCAGTATGCAATGAACAAACAAGTTTGAAATACATTTTATTTACCCTGAAGAGATGAAAGACTCAGATCATCTTATCCAAGTCTGGAGTCGAACTCTGTATCTGTAATGTGGTAGCGTTACACGCTGACCACTAAACTAGACGTTCTTCATTATTCTAGCCCCATTTACTGTTTTATAATCGCTAAACTTTCGCTTAAGTCTAATCTACGCTTTATACACTATTAAAAATTTCCGCTCAAAGTTGCACCAATTCACGGAGCAAAATAATGAAAAGCACCAAAAATGGTATTTTTTAATTTTTAAAAGCACCATGAAATGGTGCAACCACTAAAATTGCTTTATTTGTACCACGAAATGGTGCAATCTAACAGCGAAAACAGAAACGCTTATGTCTGCGCATCTCTACAGCGTCTTTAAGATATAAGCAGACGAGAAAGGAAACAAAATTTTCATCTCCGCCACTGTTGGCAAGGGTATTTCTAGGATTATTTATGGAATGACACGGTAGGTTATTTCTAATTTTAATCTTTTATAGTTGTAGATTTTGTATCTTGTGAATATGAGCTTAATAGTTTTGATATGTTTTATAGAAAAAGATTGATCTCTTGTATATGCTAAGCATTATAATGTGATTTTTTAAATATATTACAGTACTTAATCTAAGAAACTTTATCAAGATGTATTTTTATATTATTGATATTTTAAATTATTATTTAAATCCAAAATCCTCAATGTTTTAGATTTGCTTAACGCTTGCCAAATTTCTAAAATGAATAGGAGTTTCTTATTTATATCGTAGGATTGTTGAAACAATGTTAAATCTAAAAGCTGGATCATTTTATTCATCTTGTGGTGTGCTTTTTCCGTTGGCGTACGCAGTTTCAGATTACCTGAGCTGCAAGAAAGACTGCGAGTCAAAGATATTGGCTGTTGCTTAAGCGAACAAAACAGTTTATTTTATTTCGTTTTTTTATAAGAGGAATATAAAGAGAAAGAAATACAAAGGAATTGAAAAGGAGTTTTAATAAAAGGGAAATGGCAGGGACAAGATACTTTTATAGTGTAGAAAATAAAATACATTTAGGGTGAAAATTTTGAAAAAAGTTATTTTATTGAGGTGGAGGGGGGAAGTTAAAATTAATTAGAAATGGAGCATGTGAAGTTAATTCCTCTTCACATATATATTGTAGTTTCTATTGTTGTTTAATAGTATAATTTAAAAGTACTAATTATTAATTTCAGTAGGTTTTTTTAATTAGTATGTGCATTTTTTTAATTGTAGGTATGTACAGGGTGTTCTAGAAAGGACTTCCCAACTTTGAAATGACATAACTTCGAAACAGTGAGAGATAGAAATGTGAAACAAGTTGAATGTTAGACAGATAGGTCTGGAATTTTTTATACATCAATTTAAAAAAATAGTTCCAATATTGGACACGAGAGGGCGCTGCAATCACAAAGCTGTGTCTTTGAAATACTTCCTGAAAGTGAGCTGTTTGAACTGAGATAAAAATCACATTACAATGATTTCGATATGGTTACCTTTTTCAGCAACAACATGACGCAACCTAAAGGTAAAGTTCGAAATCACTTGTTGCAATACTTCTATTGAAATGGATGCACATGCCTCACAGATGAATTGTTCAAGCTGTTCCAAAGTTTGGGGATTCTTAGAATAAGCAGCGTCCTTCAAATAACCCCACAAAAAGAAATCGTATGGATTCAGATCCGGGGAATATGGTGCAATCCATACCAATACCTGTCACTTTGAGATAATTTAAAGCATTGACTCTCTCACTGAAGTATTCCTCAAGGAAATCAAACACTGCAGTAGTACGGTGCGGTCGGGTCCCATCCTGCATAAACCATGAAATCTCTGGTGCATCCTCTAGAGCTTGAAATGTTCCAATAAACTGCTGTAAAATTTCAATATATCGAGATGCGTTAATCGTTTCCCTCCTGATAAAGGGCCCAATAATTCCTTTACTGGACAGTTCTGCCCACACTGTAATTTTTGCTGAGTGCAGTGGTTTTGAAAGACACACAAACGGGTTTTCAGTGCCCCATATTCGCCAGTTTTGTTTGTTCGCATATCCCTCTAAATGAAAATGGGCCTCATCGGTGAACCATACATGACCGACATCAATTTTATTTTCATCAATCATCTGCAGTAACTCATTTGCAAAAACTTCTCTTTGTTGTAGAGCTGTATTTGTGATCGCTTGATGGCACTGTATTTTATAGGGAAACAGCTTCAGGCCTTTTCGCATTATACTGTGCGCAGTGGTGTTTGACAATCCTGCTTCAGCAGCGACTCGCCTTATGGATTTTCGAGGACAACGTCTAACAATTTCTTCGACTGCTTGCACATTTTCAGGTATCATGACTGATCGACTGCATCCCACATTTCCGCCTAAATCATCGGCCACACTGCCCGTCCGTTCAAACTTGTTGAATAAATTGTGAATCGTTTTCAAGTCTGGACCTTTTTTAACATTTTTTTTTAAAAACTTCGCTTTGTCATCATCGGACTTCGGTTTAATCGATGGTATTCAAGTACAATAAAAATTCGTTGTTCCAAGGAATACGGCATGATATTCTTGAATCCCGAATTATTCTGTAATTCTATACAACTTTTCTTACACGTGTCAGCAATGAAACAGACGCACGAATGAAATTTCTGTACTTCTGAGTACCATTTAAAATTCCATGTGCTTGTGCTGCCACCTATTATGCAATATTGGAACTATTTTTTCATATTCGTGTATAACAAATTCCAGACCTATCTGTTTAACATTCAACTTGTTTCACATTTCTATCTCTCACTGTTTCGAAGTTATGTCATTTCAAAGTTGGGGAGTCCTTTCTAGAACAACCTGTATTTTTCTGCGATATTTTTATATATTTTTTATATTTTCAAGATTAAGTTATTTTAAAACATTCATTTCAAATAAGTTTATACTTACTTATATAATATAAGAATGAATATTTTTAATGATAAATTAAGCTTTAATTAGTTTAGAACTCCCGTTACATTCAAAATGTTTTCCAAATGGTGACGAATAGTACATATGCAGTCATTCTGTTCATTTCTGTATGAATTTTCTGTTGTTATTTCCTTCTTTTTTTCTATTTTCTATTTTTTTCTTATTTTATGAAAAAAAAAAAATACAAAAAAAATTTTGATAGATAAGTCATACATAAATTTAAAAAGGTTCCGTGAATGTTTTACGCAAAAAAAAAGTAAACGCGAGATCAGTAATTTTCTATATGACATATAATATAATATTAATTAAATCGCTCATATTCACAAGTTACATAATATATAGGCATAAAAGATTAAAATTAAATATGATTTATCGTGTTGTTCCATAAATAAGCATCATAATAATATCCATTTGCCAGCAAAATTTGATGTAGAGATCCACATACATATAAAAATATTTAAATAAAGAATGACTAATCATACACATAAAAAAGCATTTATCCCCACCCCCTCTCGTTATAAGGTAATTGATTATTCTTTTTTAAGATATTTTCATTGTTTCAATATATACTCTAGGACTGATATTCACTGCTTCTCTGATTGTTTTTTTTCTAAGATAGCTTGCGTACGTTACACAAGATCGGACACCTGGTTTATTCGGCAAATTATAATGCAATTCAATTATATTACTTTGATTTTTTTTACAATATAAAGCGTTAATAACAACATCGCAGTTTTTATGTATGTTAATCAGGAATTGAGGCGTAAATCACGTAAAAAGTACGATGGTGTTCTGAGTGCGTCATATTGGAAATAAAACAAATTGAAATACATTAAAATTTGCTAAATAAACTAGGTTTCTGATCTTGTTTAACACATGCAAGCAATCTTCCAACAAAGATCAATCGGAGAAGCAAGAAATATCAACTCTAAAGTTTACTAAAACAATGAAAATTCTCAAATGAAAAAAAATCACAAGATTACCCCCAAAAATTCACCAATTTATGGTTCAACATTTTACCAATTTATGGTTCGACCTTAGCACCAAATATTGGAAAAACGTTTCACCAATGTATGGTTCAACATTAACACCAAATATTGGGGAAATGTTGCCCCAATTTATAGTGCAACCTTAGCACCAAATATTGGAAAGACGTTTCACCATCTTATGGTGGTAGCTACTGCAGCACCAAAAGTTGGTGCAAACCTTGCTCCAAATTTCTTACAGTGTACCAAGACAATTTTTATTCCGGTTCCAGCTGAAGTACAGAAACTATTTCCCAGACAAAAGTGATTTTTCTTCAGAAACTTCGGGACTTAATTATTGCACTTATGTCTTTCGTGAATGCTTTCTATTGTGTGTAGCTTTTCTTCTAGATTTAATGATCGGTTCTGGATCATTCCCACTGAAACCTACATTTGCAGTGCAGACTCTGTTTAAATTTGGAAATTAAGTATGTAAAAAACTGCACTGCTTTTAAATTCATTTGAACTTATCTGTAACATCCTGTTAGTATTCACCGAGTTTGTAAAGAAAGAGTTTTACATGAAAAAGTGAGCAAGTAGGCAACACATATTAATTTTTCTTTACCCCAAAAAAGTCAGTATATCAGGTTTAGATGTACATATATTTGTGTAATTAAAGACAGGCTGGTATAAGTCCCATTTTCTTAAAATATCAAAAACAAGAATTTTTATGAGATGCTCTAATACTTTCCTGTGTGTTAAAATATCTTCTGGTGATACTTACAGGTTCATTTCGTAAAATTATCAATTTTACCCATATATCTAAGTATAAATTGATATGTCTGGATACCCTCTCTTCGCTTAGGAGTGTTTTCAAAAGCATGCTATACTCTGTGAACTTTTAAAACATATACGGACTCATGTTTAAACGAATGACACATGTTAAAGAATGACACATGTAATCATAATGATTTGTGGTTTGGAATCGAATTTTTTTTTCTCGTGTATCGATAAATTAAATCAGTTTTCACTTATAAGCAATTGTTGTCTCATTTTATGAAAATTTATCGGATTTTGGCGCCCGGACATTTGGTTTAAAATGTCAACGTCGACAAAATTTTCTGAAGCTCCTCTGAACATGGAAATATAAAAACGATTTCATAGTTTCTTAATAAAAGCACTTTTCAATCTCATGTGTTTGCAAACAAAAATGAATACCGAAATGTGTCAGAAATTAGCCAATTTGGATTTGAAAACAGCCTTAACTCAAATCTTCGAAATTATTGACTTACAGCACGCTGTCTTTAAACGTCTCATTTATTCCATTATATAATGTACAATACCCTTTTTTGTAATAAGTGCTTAAAAAAAAATACGTTTCCATTACTTCATGTTTTAGTCTATTTTATTACTTTGTATTTTAACTTAATCGAATTTTAGCGTAGATTACTGCATAATGAGTATTTTATTACAAAATATTGCATTAGTTGAAAAGGGTATTACATAATTTAACGTCATGTAATATAATATTTTAATGTAATATATGATATGGATGAAATACTTTTCATATGAAAACTTACCATAGAACAAGTGATCGCAAACCACGTTTAGTGGGAGAAAATCGCAAAAATATTTATGAATGGTGTGATGTCGAGTGGAACAAAAAGGGCCAATAATAAATAGAAAATGCATTTATTTGACGTCAGGCATGATTACAGTGCATTACAGTTCAACGTCAGAAAAGAGACGACGAAACATTTTTATAGGAATATGTTTTAACACATCCGGCAATCCTTCGTCCGTCCGTGTCGGCTGTGCAATGACCTTCTTGGCCGCAACTTCGAACAGTTTCTATTAAAATGTGTCGTCGTCTCCTTTCTGACGTAGACTTGCAATGCATTGTAATCATGCTTGGCGTCATGCTACTTGGCGTTTTTTCTACTTATTATTGGCCCTTTTTGTTCCACTTGACGTCACACCCTTCATAACTATTTTTGCGATTTTCTCCCACTAAACTTGGTTTGCGACCCCATGTTCTATAGTAAGTTTTCATCTTCTTGATACTTTCTACCATCCCTCGTAATTTGTCGGTAAAATTTTGGAACACCCTGTATATATATTGTTCAGTACAGTTAATAGTTGCTCTGTTTGACAACAGATGGCGCCACTATGTAATTATAAGAACAATTTTGATTCAGAATTCTCACATCAGTCAGTCTTTTTGAGTTGGATGGTGGAAGGTGCTTGCAGGGCATGGATTGTCCTTGTTTTATTCTATTGTACTGTATTTCCCCAGTATTATGTTGGCTGGGAACTTAATAATTTATAATTTAATTTAAGGCTTTCATGTTAGATGAAAGTAATTTGAAATAGGTTTATTTCTAAGAATATTTTTGCATTAGTGAATAGAATGTGAAACCAGAAGTTCCATTGTATATGTTTGTGGATGTCAACTGTGAAGTTTTTGTGTTTTGTCAAGTTCATGTTTTTTTTTATGTGTTTGTGACAATAAAGAAGAAAACCAAGAAAGACTCCTTTCTTTTAAAAAATCTACATAAGAATTTTTTGGAGGCACTATGGCGAGATATGATCTATGATGTGAGTACCTTTGTTTATACTGTTCTTTGATGCTGAAATTTGGTTTGCAAATACAGTTAAATATGAAAGTGTATTCAGCATATATTATTTTGCAATATGAGAACAATTAAGTTTTGGTTTATTGAAAATAATAGAAAAAGAAAGTATTCTAGAATTATATTGCTTGGATAACTGTTCTTGAAAAGAAAATTGTTCTGAAGAACATTATGATTTTTTATTTATTGTTCTCAAGAATATTATGATTTATTTAATTGAAAAATTTGAATATTTAATTATTATAGTGAATTATTATATTGCATTGAAGAATTTGAAGATTATTTTTAAGTTTATGCAGATTGTAGAACAGAACATTCCACTATTGCTTGTATGAAACAGTATTCTTAAGTGATTGAATATTGTATAGTAGTTCTATTTTTGAAGTTTATTTGCTCTGTTTTTGAATTTAATTTAGTTCTGGTTTGAACTTCATTTGATTATTATTGTTTTGAAGCAATTTGATTACTTTTGATTTTGAAGTAATTTTTGATTAGTTTTGTTTTGAAGTTAATTTGGTTAATTTTATTTTGAAAATCCTTCTGCTTATAAGTTATTGTATAAAATGGAAGATTATGAAAAGAAAGCTGTTCAAATTAAAATTGAGAGAGGTAGAGTTAAAGGCTCTGTAACTAGATTAGAGAATAGTTTTGATAATGTGAATACAAAGAATGAAATTTTGATTAGATTACAAAGATTAGATGATTTACTTAAAGAACTCTTAAGATTAGATTCTGATTTGAATGATGAAGATTCAGAATTAGCAGAATTTGAAGAAAGGTATTTTCAGTTAAAAACTAAATATCAAAACAAACTAGATTCTTTGAATTCTTCAGAAGTTATTAATACTGTAACACAAAATCCTGTTCAAGGTCCTTCTGTTGTTGTTCCAAATCAATGTAATATTAGATTACCAAAATTAAATATTCCAGTATTTTCTGAAAATTTTCCGAATGGACAAATTTTAAGGATATGTTTGTTTCCACTGTCCATTCCCAAGTAGCTTTGAGTGGTATTCAGAAATTCCAGTACCTTAAAGGTTTACTTTCTGAAGAACCAGCTTCATTAATTAAGCACATTTCCCTTTCTAATGAATCGTACCAAGAAGCTTGGGAAAAATTGTTAGACCGTTATGATAAAAAGAAACAGATTGTAAATTCTTTGATTAAATTATTTTTAGACCAGAAATCAGTTCTTCAACCTAATAGCATAAATATAAGAAATTTGCTTAATACTAGTGATGAAGTTATTAGGGGTTTGAAAGCTGTTGGTGATGAAGCTACAAATAGAGATCCATGGTTAATATATTTGTTATTCCAAAAACTTGATCCTGAAAGTCGAAGACTTTGGTCCATTGAAAGTACAGAAAATGAATTTCCCACTTTAAAAGAATTTTTTGATTTTTTAAGTGTAAGATGTTCTTCTTTAGAGCTCATCTCTAACAATGAAAGTGATATTAAACATTCCAAAAGCTCAAATTTTGTTGGTTCCAAGTACACTTAAAATAATAAACAATCAAAGGTGTGCTTAAAGTGTCAAGGAATGCATCCATTGTACAAATGTGTAAAATTTAAATCTATGGATGTTTTTGCCCGAAAAAACTTTGTTAAACGTAATAACTGTTGTTTTTTGTGTTTAAATTCTCATAAAGTTAAGGAATGTCCCAATTCTCATTTAAAATGTTTTAAATGTGAAAGTAAACACAATACACTCTTACATGAAGAGAGTAAGGGTAATAATGCTTGCACTATTCAGACTGAAACTAAATTATTTCCTCATTCATCTGAGAATAAAAACCATCTTTCAAGTAAGGAAGTTGTACAGGAGTCAACATCTCATGAATTACAAATTAATTCTAGTGCTTCTTTCAATAATTCCAAATGTGTTTCCTTTCTTCCTACTGCTAGAGTTCTGTTATATAATAATGAAAATAAAGCCTATTCTTTCAGAGCTTTGCTGGATTCTGGTTCAGAATGTACCTTTGTAAGTGAAAATGTTATAAGAACTTTAGGGTTAAAAAGAAAAAATGACAGAATTGTTCTAAATGGAATTGCCGGAGTATCAGCTGGACAAACTCGAGGTTCAGTGATTCTTACAGTTGGGTCTAAGCTTTCTAATGAGTCCTTAAAGGTTCAGGCTTATATACTGCCTAAAGTAACATCTCAGTTACCAGCTGAATTACTTGATACGAAAAAAATGGAGTATCTTAAAAGTATTACCTTAGCAGATGAAGATTTCATGAAACCGCAAGAATGTGATGTTATTTTGGGATCTGACTGTTTCTTTACTATTTTAAGATATGGTAGAATTGTGAGTACTGAGAATGAGCCAATTGCCCAAAATACTATGTTTGGTTGGGTGGTAGCTGGGAAATTGGAACCTAAATGTAAATATTCTTCTAGTATCAAATCTCATTTTCTTAGTGTTGCAAGCGAATTAAATGTTGATCTATTATTGCAAAAATTTTGGCAAACTGAAGAAATAAACATTAAAATTCCACAGTTGTCTGATGAAGAAAATTTTTGTGAACAACATTTTTGCTCAACTTACAAGGTAACTCCAGAGAATAGATTTGAAGTTAAGTTACCAATTTATAAAGATATGATGTCATTAGGAGATTCTAAGTCCATGGCAGTCTCACGTTTGTTTGCTATGGAGAGAAAATTTCAGTTTGATAAAAATTTTGAAAATGAGTACAGAAATTTTATGAAGCAATATGAAGATCTTGGTCATATGACACTTGTGGACAAAAATTCAAATTCTACAAGCAACAAAGTATATTACCTTCCGCATCATTCTGTTATAAAAAGTGACTCTATTTCAACAAAGTTACGTGTGGTGTTTGATGGTTCATGCAAACCATCTAATGGTAATTCTTTAAATTCTGTTTTGGCTGTTGGACAAATTCCACAACCAAATCTTTTTACTATTCTGATAAGATTTCGAACAAATCCTGTTGCTTTTACTGCTGATATTCAGCAGATGTATAGACAAGTTTTGATTGCTCCAGAAGATCAAGATTTACAACGTATTGTTTGGCGAGAATCAGCATACTCAGCTTTAAAGGAATATTGGCTGCGAACTATTACTTATGGGACATCTTCAGCTTCATTCTTGGCTACTCGCTGCTTATATCAAGTTGCAAAAGACATAGAGAAAGACGATCCTGCAATAGCTGCAATAATTCAAGAGAGCTTCTATGTTGATGATTGTATGTCAGGTTCAATCTCAAGTGAAGAAGCTATTAGAGTAATTGAAAAGCTTTCACTGGCTTTAGAAAATAGAGGTTTTCATTTGCGAAAGTGGAGATCTAATTCTTCTGATGTATTAACTCATTTATCTTCAAATTCTCTTGAGTCTACAAATTTAGAAATCCATCCTGATGATTGTTCCAAAGCCTTAGGGCTTAGCTGGGATTCTTCAAATAATATTTTTATCTTTAACGTTAATTTACAATTTGATGATAACATAACTAAAAGAAAATTTCTTTCACAATCTGCCAAATTATTTGATCCGTTAGGATTTTTGGCACCATGCACTGTCTCTATAAAAACGTTTTACCAGCAATTGTGGTGGTTAATGAAGGTAGATTGGGATACTGCGCTTCCTGAAATTTTCCAAACAAATTGGAAAAAATTCCAAAAGGAATTTGAACAAGTTTGTTCTATTCGAATTCCCCGATGGATCCAAGTTTCCAGTAAAGAGATCATATTGCATGGATTTAGCGATGCTTCAGAATCTGCATATGCTGCAGTGATATATGTAGTACAACCTGGTGAAATAAAGTCAAAGGTGACCCTATTGGTTGCAAAAAGCAAGGTAGCGCCACTTAAACCAGTTTCTATTCCTAGGCTTGAGCTCAATGGTGCTTTACTACTTTCCAGACTATATTCTACACTTGTGACTATTTTGAATACGCTCGTTATTAAGTTCTACGCATGGACGGACTCCCAGGTAGTACTTTCATGGCTGTCATCTCATCCTAGGTGTTGGAAGCCTTATGTGGCCAATAGAACTTCTGAAATTCTAGATTCAGTCCCATCTGACTGTTGGAGGTATGTTCCAGGAAGGGAAAATCCTGCTGACACTGCGTCTAGAGGGTTATCTCCCAGGGATCTTCCTAATTGTTCCCTTTGGTGGGATGGCCCAAAATGGCTTTCTTTGAATCAAGAACACTGGCCTCAACCTCAGATTAAGACTGATTTAGACACTGTAAATAAAGAGAAAAAGAACTCTAAATTATGTTTTCCAATAACTTTAAATAATTCTCTGTTTGAATTATATTTTGAAATTTATTCTTCTTTTACCAAAATTATTGATGTTTTAGCTTTTTGTATTAGGTTTGTGAAAAATTGCAAACAGAAAGTTGGCAAAATGAACACTAGTCCTTTGAATAAAGGTAAATTTCTTCCATTATCAACAATCGAAAGAAGACATTCAGGTAATTTGATTATTTCTTATGTTCAGCAGCTATATTTCGCTGATGAAATTAGTTGTATTCGATCAAATAGATCAGTTTCTAAAAAAAGTTCTCTTTTCTCACTTTGTCCTTTTATTGATAGTGACGGTTTGCTAAGGGTGGGAGGTAGGCTGCGAAATTCACCTCTCCAGTACAATGCAAAACACCCAGTCATTTTGCCAACTCAGCATAAATTAAGTGTATTAATTGTTAAATATTTTCATGTTATGCATTTTCATGCTGGGTTAAATTTACTTATGGGCATCATTAGACAGAGTTATTGGATAATACGTGCCAAAAGGATAATTAAAAATTGTATTCATAAATGTGTTACTTGCTGTAGGTATAGAGCAGCCTCTTCCAAACAGTTAATGGGAGATCTTCCTCTTAACAGAGTTACTCCTAACAGGCCATTTTCTGCATGCGGAATCGATTATGCAGGGCCTATTAATATTTTGAAATATCGAGGTAGAGGAGCTAAAACTACCAAATGCTATATTGCTTTATTTGTTTGTTTTGCAACTAAAGCTCTACATTTGGAGCTGGTAAGTGATTTAACCTCTGAGGCATTTATTGCTTCATTAAATAGATTTTGCTCTAGAAGAGGAGCTCCTCAGCATATTTATAGTGATAATGCCACAACATTTATAGGTGCTAAAAGGCAACTCTCAGATTTATATAAATTTATTTGTTCAATTGAAAGAAATGAAGAAGTTTGTTATTTTCTGTCTCAAAGAAATATTGAGTGGCATATGATTCCTCCAGTGAGTCCGCATTTTGGTGGACTATGGGAAGCCGCTGTTCGTTCGGTAAAATTTCATATGAAACGTGTAACTGGAAGTATTAATTTAACATTTGAAGAACTTTATACATATTTGACTCAAATTGAATCTATCTTAAATTCCAGACCATTAGTAGCAATTGATAGTGATAACAATTTAGACAGTATAAATATATTGACTCCATCTCATTTTTTAATTGGTGATGTTATTACTTCCCCAGCTGAACCTTTAAATGAGGAAAATTTGTCTTTACGGTCTCGTTGGGATATTGTGCAAAAATTAAAATTATGTTTTTGGAGAAGGTGAAGTATTGATTATTTGAGTTCTTTACAAAATAGAAAAAAATGGAGAGTGCATACAGAAAATTTTAAAGTGAATGATATAGTAATTTTGAAAGAGGATAATGTTCCTCCGTCTGTTTGGCCATTGGGCAAAATTATTGAAATTCATCCAGGTAAGGATGGAATAGTCCGTGTAGTGACTGTTAGAACTTCTAGGGGTGTCTTTAAGAGACCAATTGTAAAACTTTGTTTACTTCCTTTGCATCAAGAATAACTTCTTGATGGGTGGGAGTATGTTCAGTACAGTTAATAGTTGCTCTGTTTAACAACATATGGCGCCACTATGTAATTGTAAGAACAATTTTGATTCAGAATTTTCACATCAGTCAGTCTTTTTGAGTTGGATGGTGGAAGGTGCTTGCAGGGCATGGATTGTCCTTGTTTTATTCTATTGTACTGCATTTCCCCAGGATTATGTTGGCTGGGAACTTAATAATTTATAATTTAATTTAAGGCTTTCCTGTTAGATGAAAGTAATTTGAAATAGGTTTATTTCTAAGAATATTTTTGCATTAGTGAATAGAATGTGAAACCAGAAGTTCCATTGTATATGTTTGTGAATGTCAACTGTGAAGTTTTTGTGTTTTGTCAAGTTCATGTTTTTTTTTTATGTGTTTGTGACAATAAAGAAGAAAACCAAGAAAGACTCCTTTCTTTTAAAAAATCTATATATATATATATATATTAAACGCCTAATACGAGTGCAGCTAAAACTAGATCACGGTTAAAACAAGAAAGTTTCACGTTAAGAATGATTCATTATTTAAACTACTATATTAAGGGGTCTAAAAGATTTTCTCGCTTTTTATGAACAAGAAAAAGCAGGATATAGACTTCAGGCGAATTTCGATCACTCAGCTGAGAGATATTTTGAACCATACATTTTATAAAAAAAATAAAATCTAATAAGTACCACAAGAAACATCGCACATTTTCTTAAATAAATTTTCTGGTTCAAAACAGATTTGTTTGTGTCATACTCTGGAAGAATACCCAAATCCTCCAATCTATCTATTTTTGCTTAAATAAATTATTAATATTTATCAAGTTTAATAAATTATTTAAGAAAAGAAAAACATGCCTTCACATTTTTGTTTAAGATTTTTTTTTATTGAACTTTTTATATCTTTTAAAATATTTATGTTATTGGATGGCAAATACAATGAAAAATATTTAGTGACATGGTTTTTAACATTAACCTGAAGTACGATATAATAGACTTAAAAAAAAAATTGTTATAAATGAAGTTGAAACAAATTAAGTATATAATCTTTTTGAATACAGATAAACAGAACAAGTTGGAAATTGTACGTCAAATGTTACAAATGATGGTTATCCAAAAAACTGAGAGTAGATTAGATGATTGCTACAATTAAATAATTTTAATATACAAATTCGGTTTTTAAATTCAGTGATACGGAAATAATATGACTCCATCTTAAATAGGACGTAATCACCATGGAAACCTAGAATCATTACCTATCATGGGATATCATTGAATTAATTGCGTATAATAAAATTTAATAGAATGAAGAAAACTTTTATTAATATCTTTTTCAGATTTGATTCGAGTTTCATAAAATTTGAAATGACTCGACAAAATTTTGCAACGGTTATACATATTAAATTTCAAACTATTCGGTTTGGTAGTTTTCGCGCTGTTATATGCGGACGGACCAGACGACGACTATAGGTGCTACGTATTTATATAGTTACGAACGCACCTAAAAGTAGAAATAAACTCAGCACTCTAAACGGTGAGTCCTAAACGTAGTTCTAATGCTGCTGAGTTATGAAAAACATTTAATCGATGTGTACGACAAACACAACAAAACTTAAAACAATAACTTAAGATTTTTATGATTTAAAAATTAAAAATGAACAAATTTCATTAAATAAAAAATAATGCAATGAATTTCATTTTGAAGATAAATAAGTAAAAGAAATTATAACAACCTAGCAGAACCATCTAACTTTATCGATCAAGTAATATTAAATAAATTCTTTAAATTTCAACTGAGACTTTTTTATATATTTAATTAATACAGATTTTGACATTTTTAAAGTAATTATTTCGATAACCGGAATTTACTTAAATAAATTAATGCAAAAAGAAAATCAAACATTGAAGTACACAAAAAATGTAAATTCAGTCAATGTAAAATTTATTGTAAGTTTCAAATGTAATTAGAAAAACAAAAACCTAATTTTTTTTCCCTCGAGAAAGTTAGCTTTAATTACTTCCTCCTTTTTGTGGGGAAAAAAATTCCATTCTTTTGTTTGACTATCAAATGCAATTATATCTCCGAGATACCTTATAGAAAGAAGGATAGTAAAAAAAAAAAAAAAAAAGATACGTTATTTAAATTTTACTCTTAATGCAAACTAGGTTAATTGATAAAATTTTTAAAGGCATGAAAAATAAAATAAAATATATTATCTGGGTACTACGAATACATCCTGATATATGTGTGTAGTAATGTGATTCAACTACTACTAATCTTAATACTTCATTAACAGAGCAATACGAAAAATTTCAGATCTTTTTCTCACACTCTTTTTCTCAAATTTTCTCACAATCCTCAGAAGGTTAAAGGAAAATGTGATCCTCCCATTGATTTAAGCTTACAAGGAGAGGGCCAAGCTTGGTAATCGCAGATTTTGATTATTTTTATATATGTTGTAGGGTAGAAACTCCTTAGCCTCAGGTTCAACAAATTTTATACAACTCCTTAGTTCTCAAAAAATAGGGGATCTAATATTATAACACAACTTAAATACCGTAGTTTCCGGACTCTAATCTGCGGATCAAACAATCATGTTTCGACACAGAAATGTTATTCAATAATTCAAATATTTACAACGATTTAGTAAGTTACGTTTTATAAAATAAAAATTTTGACCCAGAAATTTTATTCAATAATTGAGGTCAAATTTTTACAGCGATTTAGTAAGCTGCGTTTCATAAAATAAAATTGCATCACCTTTAATAAAAATCACCTTTAGTAAGAGCCACAATGGGATATTTAGCTCTTAAAACGGAAGCACAATCTTTAAAACTAAAATTTAACCCGTCAGCACACGCGCTGGGATAAAATCTACCCCAGCTCACAAATTTTCCATTCTTTCGTTATAAAAATGTCACGTGGGAGGAAATTTACCCCACGCGTGTTATAAAGTAACCCATAATTATAGGAAAATGTTAATGCAAATGTTTATGTAAATAAAATCCCTTAATTTTAATTCCCAAATGCCACAATGGCATCAAGAATTTTGTTATAAAATTTTCCGTTTATTATGTTTGTGAAATATAGGTTTTTCTTATTTCGAAATAAATTTGTTTGTAAATTCCGGTGTCATTCATTCATTTCGCCATTTTAGCAATGGAAGTGCTTTGCCCCTGAAAGGGTTAACTCAGAATCTCAATAGGAGTTTGAATGACTCTCAAATGAAAAGATTCAATTAGAAAAAGACTTAGATCTCAATCAAACGCATGGCACCCTGGTTGAAAAATTTGAGTCAATTCAAGTACTTCATAATTCAAATATCCATTCCTTTAATCAGAAGTTAGTAGATTATTCATTATTAAAAAAAATTATAAGTAGCAAGGAGACCTGCTGACTACACAGTAGAGGCTTCAGCACATACAGTAATCACTGAAGGAAATGGAGGTCCCTATTTCTGCGGTTCAGTCCCTTCTGGACAGGAAGTTAGATGATTTGGCTATTAAAATAGCGAAAACGTTTCTTGATTCACAATTGGAAAAATTACCAACACGTAGATCCTCCAACAGTGCCTTTTTGCCAGACTTATTACTTCGTCCAACGGATCCGGAATCAACATCGGCAGAAATTCGAAAAAAATCTTAACATGTTCAATATGCTCACCCTTCCACAAGTGATTGATAGTTCATTTTTTCAAAATGGCGAGTTCTGACTTTGCTGCAAAGACAGAGAGGACTTAAGAGTTGACTTAAGGATTTGATTATCCTTAAGAGTAATTTACATTCTTCTGATGTACACACCCAGTTGGTAACTATAGTTGAAGAACAATCAAAAACTTTTCGGATCATAATCCTTGGTGTCCCAAAAGTACCTTCTTCGGATGTTGATGGCGATGAGGTTGCTCAGCAGGAATATCTTGACAAGATCGTTATCCCAGCTCTGAGGGTCACGTTGGCTTCCCCACTAATGATAAGGTTATTAATGTCTTGGCGGATCGGAACGATGAGTATAAGTTCCATTTGGTTATTCAGCTGCCGGCTGTTGATGCATCAAACCTCATATCAATAAGTTTATGTTTCGGCGTTAATCGCTGGCGGATAAAACTAGTCGTTGGGGGCCACCGTAATACTTACCCATCATGAATATGCATAATGTAAAATATTAAAATAAAAATGTGTAAACTACTTACAAAATGCATTGCAATTCAAATAAAATCGTGGCTTGATGAGGTCACAAACTTTAAAGGCTCGATTACTGAATTGCTTGAAAGAAACATCCTTATAACTCCAAAAATAATAATCCTATTAACTAGCGGTTTATTGCATCTGATTAAGCGTCAAATTTCCAATTAAAATATATCTTTCAAGTGAAATTTGGATGAAATACAGGGTCATGAAAAATCGAAGAGTGTGGAAAATAGGATTCCAAATATCTCGGCAACTAATTATCCAATCGACTTCATGCTTTATGCAAAATTTATGTTTTTTTATTGTCTTTTATATTCATTTCTTAAAATAAACAATTTCGAAAATTTTTATATACCTTTCATCAGAACGAATATTTCGAGAGTCCGAAAAAAATTGTTCCGGTTAATCGAGGTTATTGAAATGAAATAGGCTTCTTCCCATTATTACATACTAAGTACATACCAAATTGCAAGTCTCTATCTCAATTTTTTCGGGAGATAGAGCGTTTACAGACACACAGACACACACACAGACACACACACAGACACACAGACGGACGGCAAAATTTTTTTTCTAAAAATATGTTTTTCGGAATCTCCAGTGTCTGAAACGTGTAAATCCGTCAAAAAAAAAATTTCGATTTTCAAAACGATTACAAGACTTACCCTATACTACGTATGATGGGTAAGTAAAACTAGTCGTTGGGGGCCACCGTAATACTTACCCATCATGGATATGCATAATGTAAAATATTAAAATAAAAATGTGTAAACTACTTATAAAATGCATTGCAATTCAAATAAAATCGTGGCTTGATGACGTCACAAACTTTAAAGGCTCGATTACTGAATTGCTTGAAAGAGGTTTTTCCTTATAACTCCAAAAATAATAATCCTATTAACTAGCGGTTTATTGCATCTGATTAAGCGTCAAATTTCCAATTAAAATATCTCTTTGAAGTGAAATTTGGATGAAATACAGGGTCATGAAAAATCGAAGAGTGTGGAAAATAGGATTCCAAATATCTCGGCAACTAATTATCCGATCGACTTCATGCTTTATGTAAAATTTATGTTTTTTTATTGCCTTTTATATTCATTTCTTAAAATAAACAATTTCGAAAATTTTTATATACCTTTTATCAGAACGAATATTTCGAGGGTCCGAATAAAATAGTTCCGGTTAATCGAGGTTAATGAAATGAAAAAATCTTCTTCCCATTATTACATACTAAGTACATACCAAATTGCAAGTCTCTATCTCAATTTTTTCGGGAGATAGAGCGTTTACAGACACACACACACACAGACACACAGACACACAGACGGACGGCAAAATTTTTTTTCTAAAAATATGTTTTTCGGAATCTCCAGTGTCTGAAACGTGTAAATCCGTCAAAAAAAAATTTTCGATTTTCAAAACGATTACAAGACTTACCCTATACTACGTATGATGGGTAAGTAATACATCATCATTACTAGATGATTTCAATGCCATTGGCTAGACCACATCAGTGTAAATTTTGCCTTGCATGTGCTCGTTGCACCGGTATTCACAAAGCTGATAATTGCTCAGTACCAGTTACTGAAATATGCTGTCGTAATTGTCTCGATGTTCTAACTCCAAAAAGTGGCTTCTACAGTACACTGACAACACTTAAACACACTCTGATCCAACACCTAAACACACATCTTACGATGGTAGCTGTCCCACTTACAGATCCGCCCTTGGAAGGGCTCGGTTTTTGTGTAGCAACCATTAATAGTTATGCTCCAAAAGGGCTCCGAAATGTATATAGCTTTCTTCAAATATATTTCTTTACAGAAACTTGTTCCTATTTTATTATGCAACAGATTTTATTTATATTGTACTTAATGTTCTTCATCATATACCCCAAGTCTTCTGAGTTTTATTCATGTTCATCTGCAAGTTTGTATTCGCATCTGCAGTTGTGTTTTTACTTACCCATCATACGTAGTATAGGGTAAGTCTTGTAATCGTTTTGAAAATCGAAAAATTTTTTTTGACGGATTTACACGTTTCAGACACTGGAGATTCCGAAAAACATATTTTTAGAAAAAAAATTTTGCCGTCCGTCTGTGTGTCTGTGTGTGTGTCTGTGTGTGTGTCTGTGTGTCTGTAAACGCTCTATCTCCCGAAAAAATTGAGATAGAGACTTGCAATTTGGTATGTACTTAGTATGTAATAATGGGAAGAAGCCTATTTCATTTCATTAACCTCGATTAACCGGAACTATTTTATTCGGACCCTCGAAATATTCGTTCTGATAAAAGGTATATAAAAATTTTCGAAATTGTTTATTTTAAGAAATGAATATAAAAGACAATAAAAAAACATAAATTTTGAATAAAGCATGAAGTCGATCGGATAATTAGTTGCCGAGATATTTGGAATCCTATTTTCCACACTCTTCGATTTTTCATGACCCTGTATTTCATCCAAATTTCACTTCAAAGATATATTTTAATTGGAAATTTGACGCTTAATCAGATGCAATAAACCGCTAGTTAATAGGATTATTATTTTTGGAGTTATAAGGAAAAACCTCTTTCAAGCAATTCAGTAATCGAGCCTTTAAAGTTTGTGACGTCATCAAGCCACGATTTTATTTGAATTGCAATGCATTTTATAAGTAGTTTACACATTTTTATTTTAATATTTTACATTATGCATATCCATGATGGGTAAGTATTACGATGGCCCCCAACGACTAGTTTCCATTGTTTTAATTTTCTGTGTCTAGTATCGCGTCATCTTGTGTTCTCCATCAAGTAATCCTTGTCTTCTGAGTTTTAGTCATATTCATATTTGTGTCGCTATACTAAAGTATTTTGAGGTTATATGTGTTTACTTCAAGGCTGTGTCCCTATATTTTGAAAGCTGTTTATAGTGCATTATCTTCTAGTACAAGAAACTGTCGGACCGTGCGTCGTTTGCTCTTGTATTATCGTTATTGTTTGTATCATCCTCTTCCTAGTGTATACTATTGTTCACCACTTCACCCTCTGTCGCGCTTAACGGCAGGTTTTGTAATTTTTTTAAATTACCCCAATAAAGTTTGACCGGGAGGGACATGCATGCTCTACAGACTTACTTCCTATTCTGAATAGTTCCTCTCGGTCAGTAAAGTAATGTATACAATCCTAGAAAAAAAAGAGATTAAATTCTGATACAAATAATCGAAAACTCCCTTTTCGATGATCCAAGAGGTCAATTTTATGTCATCATTTGCATACATAGAAAGGAAAATCTTGTATACAATCTGTTAGATAAATTTAGTTTATTTTACATCTTGATTTATTTTAATTAATTTTTTCATATATTTTATTTAATTAAAAGTTCTTTATATAAATTTATTTTATTTTATATCTTGACTTATTTTAATTAGTTTTATTTATACGTTTTTTTAATTATCTTATTAATATATTTTATATAAAATATAATATAAAATGTATGTGAATATATTTTTTATGTATTTAATTTTTATATATAATATATTTTACATATTTTTTATAAGTTAAATTATTATAACTAATTCCACTTTGAAGAAAATTGGAGAAAATAAATTACATTAACGGAATAGAAACGTCTAACCGTATCGTTCAAATGCTCTTGAAATGATATATTTTAGAGCTTAATTAATAGAGATTTTGACATTTCTTAAAGTACTCGTCTTTATAACCGAAAGTGAATAATGTAAAAGGAAAAGAAAAGACATTGAATAATAAAAAAATCTATAAATTCAGTCATTGCCAACGTTACTATCTAATATAAGTTGCGATTGTACACTGTTAAAAATTTGCAGCAAACTGTCCAGTCATTTGACCGTTTTTGTAGAAAACGGTTGCATAACCATAATTTAACTATATTCTGACCGTATTATTGCTCATTTTATCGTCAGAAGATAGTTAAATTAATGTTATGTAACCGTTTTTCACGCAAAAACGGTCAAATGACTGGACAGTTTGCTGCAAATTTTTAATAGTGTAATCACAAAAACCATAAAATATTGTAATATTTTCCGTAGAACGCCAGCTGTAATTACTTCCTCTTCTTTGTGTGTATGTGGAGAAAGATTGTATTCTGTTTCTTGAATATCAAGTATCAACCACTGTTTTGTCTTCGAAATATCAGAAAAAAAAAGAAAAATCTAAAAAATAAACTTTACTTTAAATATTACCCTCAATGCAAACTATGTTAATTACATAATCATATAATGCAATCACTAATTATCATTAAAATACAGATATAAATGCTTAAGTGATACGAACAGAAGACAAAAAGGTTGATAAATATCTTTTAATATAATGATCGACATGTTTCGAATGCACAAACCAATATCAAGATCTAAACGAAAAAAAAAACTATTCTCGCAACATTTAAAAAAATAAACTGGAAAAAAAAACAAACCACGAGATCATACATGTAATAAAAGCTGGTGCTTAAAAATAGTTAACTGTAAACGTAAAAATTAATATTTCATTACTGCTTTTTTAAAATTGGAAAAAAATCTAGTGCCAAATTTTGGGTAATTCAAAATAGGCAGATCCATTGCATATGTTCCCGTTACAAATATGATTTCTATTGATTCACGGATAATAGATGGGAAATAAAGTCTTGATCGATAAATTAATTTACTAGTTTTAAAATCTTGGTCCTACGTAGTGCTATTTTAAGCTCCATACATGACTTAGAAACGTAGACGATGTTTTCATCATATGGCAACATACGGATACCTTACTTAATAAATTCCTTGCTCAAATTACTAACCTGGATTCTAAGATTAAATTCACTTTAGAATTGGAACAGAATGGCACACTCCCTTATACTTGCACGTGCTGTTAATCAAAACCCACCATGACATAGAACGTCTGTGTATAAGAAACCAATAGCCAATCAATCCATTATCTCAAATAATGCTCAAGCACCTTTTTCCTACAAAGTTTCTGCATTTAGGCATTTTATTAAGAGAGTTTTTACAGTCTGTTTTCCAGATCAGTTAGCCAAATAAATAAATAAAATGCATGAAATAGCAAGAGACAGCGGATATAAAGAAAGCACTATTAATAAAAGTAATTACGAGGATGGAGAAGAAGAAGAAGAAAAACTGAAATAATCAAAATTCAAAGTTATCTACTTTGCAATATTTACTTGGGGTCTTTGAAAGATTGAAAGATAAACTTAGCAAATTCAATATATTCCTTATCGCAAAACCCTCCATTAAATTAATAAAGTGTAGTTTGTAGGAAAATAAACCCAATAGAACCATATCAATTATCAGGTGTTTATGAAATTCCGTTCACCAGACCAGACGGAACCTTGCAAAATTATATAGGAATGACAACTAGACAGTTTAAAACAAGATTAAAAGAGCATATAGCAGATATTAAATATGATGGAAGTACTACAGCATTGGCAAGACTACATTGGACCGAGACTTTAAAAATTGATTTTAAATATAGTAAAATAATTTATCCATCAACACTTTACTTTCCGTAAATCAATAGAAATCTATATGCGTAACGAGAACATATGCAAGGAATCAGCCTATTTTGAGTTATATTAAATTTGCCACGAGGTGTTTTTCAATTTTTAAAAAGCAATAAGGAAATATTAATTTTCACATTTACAGTTGACTACATTTTTAAGCACCTGCTTTTATTTAATGCCTGAGGGAGGCCACTCGGCTTGGCGAACCATGCCGTTGAGCTTTACAGCCTCCCCCGACCTGCTTTTATTACACATATGATGTCGTGTTTAACGTTTTTCAAGTTTATTTTTTTTAATGTTGTGAGAGTTTTTTTTTTTATCGTGTAATAACGGCGCGTTTGTGCGTTCGAAACATGTCGATTATTATAGTAAAAGGTTTTTTATAAGCCTTTTTATGTTCTGTTTGTATCACTTAAATATTTATATTTGTATTTTAATTATGTTAATTAATTGAATGTTTAAAGACTAGTTTTACACTTTCGTTAATACTAAAAGGAAAATTCAAATTTTCTATGTGTACTGTAAATACATCCTGCAATATGTGTGTGCATTCTGCGTGTATGGACACTTATGTTAAAAGAAGTGATATTTTCCTTAATAGTTCTACTACAAAAGATCGATGTTTCAATTTTTGATCATCATCATGCGTCAGTTTCATGTCATCATTTGCATACAGAAATGAAATTCTTGACAAATAACCGGAGAAGTTGTATAAATTATTCTTTTCATAAATTTAGTTTAGTTTATTTCTAGATTTTTGATAAAATTTTTGCGATTACTAATTAAATCATACTGTAACTTAAAACTGTAAGATCTTAATTTCATTTTTCTAAATTTATGGATATACACCTAACACGTTTTCTTTTATAACTCCCGAAATTTAAGAAAAAGTGCTACATTGCATAATTTTTCCCTGTGATTTGATTCAAGGAACTCTGAAAATTAAAGAAGGATGTTACCATTTCTTTAAAAAAAAAAAAAAAAGTTGGCAGAATTTTTATATTTGTAGACAAAACTGAACCGTAATTTACAAAGAAAATTTAATAGTAGACCTTATTCTCTGTCAATTGGTTTCTGTAAATTTTTTATACGTTTTGTGGACCGTTAAGAGCTAACAATATTTTAGAACAGGGTACTTTTAAAATACTTATACACGTATAGTAGATAAGATTTCTACTAAAAAAATATTAAACCTTAAAATGATTATACGATTTATAATAGCATGGATATTAAAAAAGAATAAAATTTATTAAATAAAAAATAATTATTTCTTATATAAAAATTATATTTAATAGTGAAAAATCCATTTTTCCACTGATTTAGCTAACTAATATAAATTATTTTTACATCTAATACATTTTATATATTTTAATTAAATTTATCTATATATTAATTAGATTTATATATTTATTAAATGAAATTAATTAGTTTAATTAAATTTATTTAATATATACATATTATATATTTTAAGTAAAATATATTTATTTATATTTTTTATGTATATAATATATTTTATATGTATTTTTTAACGTTGTATTAATAAAATATTTCAGTTGGAAGAAATTTTGAGAAAAGAAATTATATTAACAGTCAGATGCATCTGGCCTTATCATTCAATTGCTATTTTAATGATATATTTTAACTGAGTTTTCATATACATATTTCACTAAAAGAGTTCTTGACATTTCTTAAAGTACTAATTTTGATAACTAAAATTTACTTAAGCTAATGTAAAAAGACGAACTAAACACTGAAATTATACAAAAACTGTAAATTCAACCAATCTCAGCGTTGCCATATACTATAAATTTCAATTGTAATTACAGAAACCTTAATTTATTTTTACTTTAGCTCGAGAACATTCCCTTTAATTACTTCCTCTTTTCTTTTGTGGAGAAAAATTGTTTTCTTTTGTTTGACAATCAAACGCAATTTTATCTTCGAGATTCCAGGAAAAAAAAGAAAGATACTAAAGAAGAAACTTTAGCTAAAATGTTTCTCGAAATGCAAAATAGGTTAATTAATTAAATGTAAAAAGGTTGGTTTCACATTTTGGTTAGATACTTAAAAGGAAATAGAAATTATTTTATGGGTACTATGAATCCTTCAATATACGTGTGCATATGAATGTATGTACGTACAGTCATGAGTGAGGGGGGGGAGGGATGTGATATACATTCTAATAATGCTAATAATTTTGCTACAAATAATCAACATTTGACTTTTTAATTATTAAGGGGTCAGTTATTATATATTCTTAAATTTTTGTAAATTATTGCACAATTATAGTATTCACCGGCAGATTTCTACGACAAAAATAATAAACTTTAAAAAATTTATAACAGTTTTAATGGCAACATTAAAGATTTCATGGTGTAATCGTCCAGCATTTATATTTATATTAGTTTTAATGGCTTAAAAATGTCTTTAAATAAAAAATACTATAACTGATTTTACTTCGAAGATAAAGAAATAAAAGAAGCTATAACATTCTATTCCATGGTTGCAGTATCTTACAAGGAGAGAGCCAAGCTTCTTAATCACAGATTTTGATTATTTTTATATATATTGTAGGGTAGAAGCCCATTAGTCTCAGGTTCAACGGCTTTTACATAACGCATCTTAGTTCTCGAGAAATAGGGGGTCTAATATTATAACGCAACTTAAGTACTTACTTGTAGCTCAGTTGTTATGGCGTCTGTTCGTAGATCCGTGGGCCCGGGTTCAAGACCGGAATGCGCTACGTTTTTTTTTTTTTTGAAGTGAAAACTTCTTTAGGCGCGTTGGGCATTTTTTGAGATGGGAAAAAAACCATTGAATTCGCGACACTGTTACCGATACTGTTACCGTTACTGTTACCGACACCTCTGTATATTTGGCGGCAATTCTGCAATAGCTGGGGCGTTTTTAGAGATGGGAAAAAAACATTGAACTCGCGACACTGTTACCGTCACCTCTGTATATTTGGCGACGATTCTGCAATAGCTGGTTCAGGTAAGCAACCAGATTTGCTTAAATTAATATCTCACTTTGACAGCAAAAGTGATATTAGTCTCTATTTAGCATTATTTGAAAGACAGATTTCTCGAATGGATATAATAAAAGGAAATTGGGTCACACATTTGTTAAGTTTAATTCCGTTAGAAATCGCCAATATTATAGCTAGAGAACCAGAAACATTGGCGATCAATTACGATTACGTAAAAGATTTACTTCTTAAACGCTTCAAAATGACGCCAGAAGAATTTAGGCAGAAATTAATGTCACATAAAAAGAATCTTCAGCCACTTGGCGCGATTTAGCATTTGAATTAAGAAATTATTTGGAAGAATGGATTAGCGGTCTTAAAGTATCTAATTTTGAATCCTTAAAATAATTAATAGTAGTAGGTCAAATTAAGAAAAGGTTACCTATAGAAATGAAAGCACATTTTATTGATGATCTTCCAAAAATTAAAAATGTAGACGTATTAGTAAATAAACTAGACGATTATGATGCGGCGAGACGTAATGTTAAAACCATGAATAGAATTTTACCCCACTTTGAAGATAGAAAACCCGAAGTAAATAAAAATGAAAATTCACAATCTTTCTTTTATACCCAATACCAAAACAAAAGAAATAAATCTCAAATTAGGTGTTTTAGATAGATGTAACTCTCAAGGCCAAATAGCGTCTCAGTGTAATATTAGCAATAACGGTCAAACTAATGAGTTCAGTCACGACTCTACCGAAAACTATCGAAATTATAATCGCCAAAATCACAATCCTAATGCCGATGTACAGGAAAAAGCTAACATTGCTACAATTCGAATCAGAAATAAGTCTAAACCTAATGGAATGGGTAAAATAATTAATATCAAAGGCAAAGAAGTAAATCTATTGTTTGATACAGACAGCTATATTTCTTTATTCAGTTACGAATGTTATGTCAATATTGGGTCGTCAAATTTGTCTTCTGTTGATATCTTATTTGGTGGCGAAACTGTAAATCTAATTGGATATTTTGTGCATGAAATACGTGTCGATGGGTTTCTTATATCAACGAAATTTTATGTTTCAAAATCTCTCACATACGATATTATAATAGGGCAAGACGTGATCAGCAAACTAAAGTTGGCGTTAGATGAAGAGGGAATTAAAATTGTTGGCGAGAGCAATACTTTTCAAGTAGATTGCCTTAAAGTTGTAAATAATTCCGATAAAAAATTAAATTATGTTGCCAATTCATACAATGAAGCGAAAGTATCAAAAGGAAATAGTTCACGTGCAGAAAACGAAATGATTGGTATTATGAATAAAAATAATTCAGAAAATAATTTCAAGATAAATTTAGCACGCGCGGTGAAAACAGATAAAAGTGACTCAACTCGCGAGACCAAATCAAAAGATGATTAATAAACGTGGTTACTGATACGGAAATGAAGTGAAATCATTTTATAGAAAAGAAAAGTTTGTTGATAGAAATTATAGATACCGCAAACAATACGCGCAGTATGAAGATAGAAAAAAGAATAATGTTCACGAATACCGGTAAACAAGACAGGCAGCAAAGAAGTCATCATTTTTGGAGTGATAGGAAGCGGGAACCCTATTTTGCAGATAAATGTTATTACATAAGATATGAAACTACACCTCATGGAAGAAATGATGAATGTATTGAGAGTTGTTTAAATTGTGGATGAAAATTCATAAGTTTCATTGGTATTCATTTCAAAGAATACTAATTAATTAAATTTCATATTTTATGTATTTGTAAATTTACGTTTTAAGCAATAGATTGCAATTTTTGTATGTAAAATAATATGCATTATTTTTCATGTACAATAGTGCATTAAATGAAAAATGTAATATAATTTTTGTAGTAGTAGTTTATAATAATGAATAAAAAAAACCACTTCATTTAAAAGTATTTCCTGCACAATAAAATGTTTCCTGACGATTCAAAAAATACACATGTAATTGTTCAAGTTTTCACTTCTGTCGGCACTCCCGGAGTGCCATTGTTTTTTTTCTTTTTTTGATAAATATAGTTTTAATTATAATTTAATAATCTCACAATTAAAAATTTTAATATCGTACATTAATTATAATGTTAACATATTTCAATTTTAATTTAGCATTTTTGATTTTTAAACCATTATTAAATATTTTTCATCATTTAAAGAGAAATTTTAAAAAATTGGATCTATTATTAACTAGTAAAAATTCCAAAATCGTTACAAAATCATACTTTTTTTTATTTATAACATTATATAAATTACAACCTTTAATATGAAAAAAAAAAAAATGTTGTAATTTAATTCTTATGCTATTTTTTGATATAATTATGCTTCTTACTTTAAAAACAGTAGTTTTATCATCGCACTGACTTCCCTTGTTAAGGCAATATATAAGTGATGTTTCTTTAAAATCACAAATTGAAACAATTGTTCAATATCATTGCATCGATAAAGCATATATTAAATACATTTTATAAGTGATTTAAAAGAAAAATTAACAGTTTAATCTTGTTTTATACCACGATTTAGTTACAAATAAAAAAAAATAGGTTAACATTATAATTAAGATACAATGTTATATTTTTTAATTACGATTATTAAATTTTAATTTCAGTTATATTTATAAAACAAAAAAAAAAGAAAAACAAACGTAGCGCGTTCCGTTATCGAACCCGGGGCCGAGGATTAATGAGCTAATTTCATAACAACTGAGCTACGACCAACACAGTAGCTTCATTACAAAGTAGCTATTTAAGTTGTGTTATAATATTTAATCCCCGAGAACTAAGGGGATCTTTTTATCCAGAACAAAGGGGCGTTGTATGAAATCCGTTGAACCTGAGACTAAGGGACTTCTACTCTACAACATATGATGGTTGGTTGGTTGATTTTATGACGGCCAATTATCTACACGAGGGATATAGGCTCTAAAGGGGAGTGCTCTCCATGGGGGTCTTTCTAAGGGATCCTAACCCGTATTTACGACAAGGTTAGAAGAAAACCACGGAAAACTACGAACAGTTAGGTCAACGAGTGCGACAGGGGTTTGAACCCAGCACCTCCCGTCTACCAGCTTTGAGAGCAGAACCTCTCAGCCATTGGTGAGGCCTACAACATATGAATGGGACAGATACAAAACTCACATTATCCACTTTTTTAAGCTATTGAGTTATTCATATCACCGTGTTCGTCTTTTTAAGGCGAATTGGACTGTAATAGTGATTTGGACAATAATAAACATATTAAGGCTGAAAAAAAAATGCTGAAAATCTTGTTTTGATGCATAGCTTACATTATCCAACAACTGTTTTGAAGCAAACTCACACTCTCCAATTTAACCAATCAGGGAGGCTTACATATACATACAAATGTAACTTGGGAACATATAAGTCTCTAACAAAGCCAGGAAGGATAATGTTCAACATGAATACATCAGTTATCCCTAAATCAAATACAATAAAACAATCAAAAAAGGATACCTTTAATAATTTGTTGAAGAAACACTATGGTGATCAGTGGCGGAAAAAAATGAAGATTTGTTTTTTTTACAAAAACATTATTGATGAGGCAAGTACTAATAACAGTGAAGATGAATAAACTTGTGAGCCAAAAATAGAAGTAAATTACGTTAATATTTAAAGAAATGAGAAATATTGTAAAAAAAAAATGTTCCACTAGTTTAACCACTTCGGGACCGGCGGCTTTTACACAAATTTTATTCGGTTGGCACCACTTTTTTAAAAAAAGCTACTTTTACTCAAACTATCACAGAAATGCTCTAATTAGAGAAAGCAAATATTACTTTTATTTTTTACTGGTGCCTAAAACAAATTCTGTATGCTCTTTTTGAGGGTGCATATCACAAATCGTGATATTGAGTGACCCATGGTCACGAATGGGTTAATGGCAGTGAAGAAGTTAAGCCATGTCTAACAGTAAAATTTTTGCAAAAATTATTTTTAATAAATGTTTTTTGCGTTTTGATTTTTGTTGTTTATTATCCTTCAAAATAACATAATAAAAACTAATGTTCAGATTTTTTTTTTTTGGTTCTTGTTGTTTTAAATACATAACTATTTTGGTTTATAACTAATATTGCCCATTAAATTTTGCTGCAAAACTCACATTTTCCATATTTAAATTTAAATTCTAGCTGTACCAGAATTAATACAGGTTTAGGACTATGTGCAAGTAGTTGTTATGACAACAAATATATCACACACACAAAAAAGTGTGCCAATATATCATGTTTATTAAAAATAATCAGTTATTTGCATTTTTCTAAAAACTAGGTTAAGCGGAGAGTGTGAATTTTGCATCTACACACTTCATATATAAAAATAATCAAAATTTGTGATTACCAAGCTTGGCCCCCTCCTTGTTAGTTGAGATTTATTCTGACAGAGTAAAAAATGTCAGGTCCAGGACTCGAACTTTGTTACCTTGGCTTACCGTGCCAATGCTCTTCCGACTGAGCTACCCCAACGATATCCTGGCTGGCATAATTAATTCTTATTTGCTGGACAATGCTGAGAACTACAACTCTAATTTCATTCATCCGAGCTATAACTATAGCATTTTACATGATGAAAGTGTGATATAACACGGAAACTCCTATATACCATGTAATTAGGATATGGGTACGGCGGTTGAGACGCTGACGAGCGCCCCTCAGGCTCCTGGCGGTGCAGCTTAGTTTATACCATGTGACTAGATCATAATAAAGAGAGGAAAGCTTTTTCAACTAGGTAAACCATATTCAATGGTTGGAATAAATCTCAACTAAGTTACTCCAAACATTGAATATGATTTACCTAGTTGAAAAAACTTTCCTGTCTTCATTAAGAAGCTATAATAACCTAACAGACACATCTGAAATCATCGTTCAAATGCTGTCTACCAATCCTTTAGTTTTTAATTGAGTTTTCTTTTATATATTTAATTAATGCAGATTTTGACATTTCTTTAAGAACATATTTTGATAACAGGGATTTGTTTAAGCCAATTAATTGAAAAGAATTAAAAAACAATTGAATGTAAACCTAGTCAATACCAATCATAAAGTGTATTGTACATTTCAAATGCAATTGCAAAAACACAAAAAATAACTTTTTAGCAGAGAACGTTCGCATTAATGATTTTCTCTTTTTGTTGAAGAAATTTAATTTTTTTTTAAACTTTCAAATGGAATTTTATCTCCGAGAGAAAAGATAAAAAAGGAAGACGCCGAAGAAAGTGAGAACGCTATTTAAATTTTTATTCTAAATGCAAACTAAGTTAATTGATTGAATGTTTAAAATTTAAAGGATAGTTTAATACTTGCTATTATAGAAGTAAAATATAATATAGATACTATATAGCTACATACCTAGTATAGAATAGCATACTATACAAAAAATAGAATATATTCTTTGGTATTATCAAGCCATCTTGCCGTATATCATCATATATTCTAATACGAGCAAATCTTGTCTCTCTGTGTGTGTGTGGTTATGCAAATTTTATCTTAAAAACGGCTCTAACGATTTTGACGAAATTTTGTATCTTACCGATTTGGGGCACCAGAAAACCATTGGGTTAGGTCACATGTTCGAAAAAATTCGATTAGTGGGTCATTTTGGGTCATCATGGGTCGGGGTCAAGCTAATTGTATCTAAAAAATGGTTCAAACGATTTTCACTAAATTTTATATCCTACCATTTTCGGGCACGAGAAGACTATTGGGCTGGGTCACACGTTCTAAAACTTACGATTAGTGGGTCAACGCGGGTCAAGTTAATTTTATCTAAAAAACGGCTTATACTATTTCGACTAAATTTTGCATCCTATGGTTTTCGGGCACGAGAAGACTGTTGTTGGGCTAGGTCACATGTTCGAGAAAATTCGATTAGTGGATCATTTTGGTCACGGGTCATTATGGGTCTAGCTATTTTTATCTTATAAATGGATCAGAGGATTTGAACTAAATTTAGTATCCTACAGTTTTAGGGAACGAGAAGACTATTGGGCTACGTCACATGTTCAAGAAATTTCGATTAGTGGGTCATTTTGGTCATGGGTCATTATGGGTCAAGCTATTTTATCTTAAAAACGGCTCAGACGATATGAACTAAATTTTTATCCTACGGTTTTGGGGCACGAGAAAAGCATTGGGTTAGGTAACATGCTTGAGAAAATTCGATTAGTGGGTTATTTTTGGGCCACTGTGGAGAAGCTAATTTTATCTAAAAAACGGCTCAGACTATTTAGATTAAATTTTGCATCCTATGGTTTTCGGGCACGAGAAGACTGTTGGGCTAGGTCACATGTTCGAGAAAATTTGATTAGTGGGTCATTATGGGTCCAGCTATTTTTATCTTAAAAACGGCTCAGACGATTTGAACTAAATTTAGTATCTTACAGTTTTCGGGAACGAAAAGACTATTGGGCGAGGTCGCATGTTCGAGAAAATTCGATTAGTGGGTTATTTTGGTCATGGATCATTATGGGTCAAGCTATTTTTATCTTAAAAACGGCTCAGACGATTTGAACTAAATTTTGTATTCTACAGTTTAAAGGAACGAGAAGACTATTGGGCGAGGTCACATGTTCAGGAAATTTCGATTAGTGGGCCATTTTTGCCATGGGTCATGATATTTGAACTCAAAGCTAATTTTGACCGAGCATAGCTCGGTTTTCCATGCTCGTATGTTCAATGTCAGTTATGTACTTTTATGTGCGAGTATGCATGTACGCATTTATTTTCTTAAGCTCTTAAAGAATAAATCCATTATTCTTGCATATATTTGGATTGTGTATACCAATTTATATATTTCTTATTTTTTCTCTTGTAAGTTTTAAAACTTATTTTAGATCAGGTTACAAAATTTCTGATCGCCAATTTCAAATATCTAGCAACTTTACCTTCCACCTATAAATTAATAAAACTTTACTTCCATTTTTTTTTACTGCCCTGCAAAAAGGCCCTTTGATTACCTAAACATGCCAGGTTATACTTCTAAATAGTCTAAAAAAAAATAAAATGATATTTTAGGAAGAAATGCTAGTTTAAATTAAATGATAAATTCCACAGACTTTCAATGATATTTTTTTGCTTGTACAATTATTATTATTATTATTATTATTATTAGTATTATTATTACTACTACTACTACTACTACTAATACTAATATTATTATTATCGTTCGATGTAATGATGTCATATGTCAGAATGTTGGTTGTAGTTGAAATGATGAGTCGATTAACAGTTTTAAAACTTTCAAACAAATATTGAAAGAAACTTAAGTAATTTTTATTAATAGATAATGGCTTTTATATTTTATATAAATGCAAAAAGTATTACTCACGTGAAAACTGCAATAAATGAAAAAAAAAACAGTTTTTCGTTAATTTTTTAGACGATAAGTAAATGATAGTGAACTAGTAGAATATTGTGGCGAACAGTATTTTTCAGCTGGCGACTGCTTTTACACTTTAAAATTAATGCCCTGTTTTATGCGGTTTTATTTAAGTTTAATCTTATAATGGTCTATTTGAATACTTATTTGTATGATCAATAGCTTTCGTAAAAATGTTCAAAAGATTCAATTTATGATATCAGTTCTATCTATTATGAAATAAATTGAATGCAGGAATATATTCAATCATATTCCATTACACATTTATTTTCATATGGAAACAATATTTTGAAATTTCTTAGTACAAAAATAAAATAAAAACGAGGTATAGCTGAATACGACTTGCAATAATCAAAACTTAATCTGAAATCTGACCACAAGACGCAGATTTGAACAAATAACCAAGCACTCCAGAAATTAACGCGTTTATAAATCAAACACATGTATCTTTATTCTTCGATAACATATGTTTGTAAAAAGCGTATTACCAGTATTTAAAATACGTATATTTTAGTTTTCTTTTGAAATCTTAGAAAATGACATAAAAATAAAGATTTCAGAAATAGTGAATAAAATTTTAAATATCGAGATAGCTTGTAAAATAGGAAGTTAGATATGTCTAAAATAATTTTCTTTTAGTCACTATATCTGTTTATATTATCACTTAAACAAAAAATCTTTTGATTTTTGAAACCGATAAACTTGTCTTAAGTAAATATAACATTTATATAACTTATATAACTTACAATAAAACTTCAGACAGGAATCAGAACGTGTGCCTTGCTCAATTTTCATTGTTAATAACTCAGAAAAATAGGTTAAAAAGCAAGAGAAAATGGCATTTCAAAAATTTATTTAATAAAAAGAAAGGGTTTTATAAGAGAATATTATATCTTAAGAATCTCGAGTTAATTTGTTTTCATATTTTCTGTTTAATGTAACAAAATTAAGTTTCTATATTTATCTTATAGCATGTTGGACATATAAAATGGGTTGAATCCTAGAAGAAAATTGTATTTTTGAAAATAAACCTTGTGCTTACAAAAAAAAGTATTTTCTTTAAAATAAAGTTTTCTTGAATTAATTTTTAGTTTTTTTCTTCATATTCATCGATGTTAAAAAGACATGCAGTCCTTCTTTGTTAGTTTGTATTTAAAACTAATTGTGTGGTGAACGGTCAAATGTCCCTTTAAATAAATATTTTTTTATGGACAAAAATATTTAGTATTTTTTTTTTCACATAGGGATACTTCATAAGAAAAAATCCAATGGCGCATTTAATAAGTTAAAATATCTACTTTTAAACTAAAACTGTATTATTATAAACAAACAATATACAACCATACACCCTTTGTTTTACATAAGAAAAACTTTTTCTGAGAAGTAAATTAAAATTTTTTTACTTTCTAAATACAAAGTATAAGGGAAGTACTGTAATCATCACTGTGCGTGTATGAATGAGTGAGTAACATGATAATACCCAAATTGCACTTCCGACTGAGTTTCCTTATGATTAATATGATATGAACCACATATAACGACAGTTTTTGCCAAAATAATTTGTGGTGACGCCATCTTGTACGGGCAGTAGAAAACGAGTATCTTGCAGGAAGCGATTGAGCTAGCCTTTTGCTTAGCACTTAAGATCTCACCTACTACCCGTGAGATCCCGAGTTCGATCCTGGCTCCCGCACTTACTCCTGCATTGGTGACCTCGGACAAAAGAACACGCACCTTCGCCGACATCATCATCTATTCTCTAGTCCAACAGATGGCAGCACTGAAACACTCCAGCACGCAAAGCCTGTGAAACGATCACAGCACGAAAGCTTGTCACGCCGCTGACATCGGGGTCACATATGCGCACGCCGTGACGGCAGCAACCTAGCAACCACCGCTCAACACGAGTGAACATCGCTCGTTCAACGTCAACGAGACCCAACAAACACAAGATCTGTGGCCGCCTTCTGTATACATTAAGGCCAAAAAGACTTGGGGCCATTTGTACCCAGCCACCGTTGTATTTTAAATGACACACCACTACATCCGCTGACCGCTGTTTCATTGATAACGGGCGAGCGAAAGTAAAAGTAATTCATTATCAGTGTCCAGTAGCCATTGAAGATGAGTTTGTGGCCAGGGTATAAAGTCCTAGCATCAAATAAAAAGAAAACGGCTAATGCCATGTATTTGATACATTGGTTATAAGATATAAAATATTTTTTCCTTCACTCTTTTCAACATAATTTTCGATATTTAAAATCTGTCATTAGATGAAAGTTTTAAATGGGGTGCGAGATATAATTTTTTTCTTAACTTTTACGTTTTTTTTTTATATATATAAATAACAAGTAAAAGCGTCTTGAGTCTAAAATATGTATGTATACATAAATAATTATTATGAGCACATTACAGTAAAATTGAATATATGTTAATTTTAATTTATATATTTTTCTTAATTGCAAAGATAAATAGATACAAAAATTAATAGCAAACATATCCAAATGCCTTTTTAAACGATACGAAATTAATTGGAATAAACTGCACTGTTTAAGCATACTTACTATAGATTTATAATAAAATTTTTAAAGATAAATGTCAATTTATTTATATATTTATTTTCACTTTCAACAGAAAAATATTCACCCATAAAGAGCAAGTGGAAAGTAGGGTAAATGTACCAATAGTCGGCCAACCCCCAATAGTCGGCCACATTGAGATAAAATGCCTTACGCATAGCTTATTTTTGGTTCTAAATGAAATATTACAATTTGGTTGTATGCAGCCATCTTTCCTAAGCCATAAACCATCACCAAAGAATTGTGGGTATTTTTATTGAATTTGTAATCAGCCCTTTTTTTTCAAGATAGAGGTCAAATCGTCATTTTCCCTATTTTTTTGTTAACAGATGACAATTATTAATTTTTTTTTTTTCTAAAATTATCAGACTAGAATATTAGCAGGGTAAATAAACTAATGTTTCTGAGAATAAAAAGTAAATAAATTTGTTGCTTTTAATTAATTTTAATGTGGCCGACCATTGGGTATTAATTTTGGTTACATGTCGAATAGTCGGCCACCAGGAGCTGAATACTGAATACTTAACTTATTATACTTTTTTGAGTTTATTGAAGTGAAAACTTCTTTAGGCGCGTTGGGCATTTTTTGAGATGGGAAAAAACCATTGAACTCGCGACACTGTTACTGTAACCGACACTGTTACCGTCACTGTTACCGACACCTCTGTATATTTATATACAGAGGTGTATAGCACATGCGGTATAGCACCGCATGCTTGTCTGTGCGCTATTGCACCGCGGTATAGTAAGCGGTATAGTAAGCACAGAAAAATGTAAGCGGTATAGTAAGCGGTATAGTAAGCGGTATAGTAAGCTGTATAGTAAGCGGTATAGTAAGCGGTATAGTAACTCAGAAAAATTGTAAGCGGTATAGTAAACGCAAAAAAATGTAAGTGGTATAGTAAGCGGTATAGTAAACGCAGAAAAATGTAACCGGTATAGTAAGCGGTGTAGTAAGTGGTATAGTAAGCGCAGAAAAATGTAAGCGGTATAGTACGTGGTATAGTAAGCGGTATAGTAAGCGCAGAAAAATGTAAGCGTTATAGTAACGCAGAAAAATGTAAGCGGTATAGTAAGCGATATAGCAAACGCAGGAAAATGTAAGCGGTATAGTAAGCGCAGAAAAATGTAAGTGGTATAGTAAGCGCAGAAAAAATGTAAGCGGTATAATAAGCTCGTATAGTAAACGCAGAAAAATGTAATTGGTATAGGAAGTGGTATAGTAAACGCAGAAAAATGTAAGCGGTATAGTAAGCGCAGAAAAATGTAAGCGGTATAGTAAGCGTTATAGTAACGCAGAAAAATGTAAGCGGTATAGTAAGCTGTATAGTAAGCGGTATAGAAGCGGTATAGTAAATTAATATTGTAAATAGTATTAATATTGTAAAAAGAAAAGCTTGAGTTTTATAGAAAATAAATTCTGAAACTACTGAACTGATTAAAAAAAATTTCCACTAAACGATAGCTTATAAACAGAGTTTCAAAATAGACTGCATTGTATCTGTTTTCTTGGAAGTATGTGGATTAAAATGTGTTGCAATGACGATTTTCGCATTATTTCAAGTCTCACATTCACCTAATGAGGTACAAAAATGACGTTTATTCAAATTGTGACTTAATTCGGTAATATTTAAATTATTTGAAAAAGTATAATTTCTCCTAATGTTAATTGGTACACAAATACCACTTTCCATATTTTAATCATGCGTGCAAAGCCGTTGGTTTTGATAAAAGAAAAACTTGTTACCTGATTGTTTTATCCAATAGTTAGCCGCTCTATTGATAAGAGGCTAAGTACTCGGAATTAGAATCCTTTTCGCAGCCTTTATTAAACTTAAATAATAAAATAAAATAAAATAATGAAGTTTTCTACATGTGTCACTGTTAATTGAACTGCCACATTAAGATTTACATTACACAGCAAATTAATTTGGTTGAAAAGTAAAGAGGTATTGTGTTATTAATCTCTCGTAGTTTAACACTCATAAAGTAATCATTTATGAGATAATATAAAAAAATTAGAAGAAAATGTTTATGATTGATGATTTTGATTGACGTTACTTTGAAAAATAACACTAATGAGAAATAATTTGAGATTCCCAGAAGAATTTCCAAAAGTATGCATTTATACATGGCACTGTTAAAAAAGTTTTACTATTTTTTACAACCATCTGGGAAGACCGAGCTATGCTCGTTAAATTTATCTTTGTTTTCAACACGATATAACAATAAATTCTCTGTACAACATATAACAATCAGTTCTATGTATCCTGATTGGTTAAATTCTGTTTTTGAGAACGTTCTATGGACCCTGATTGGTTGAATAATATATCCTCGCTGTTAGTGGGAATTTCTAGAAAATTCCTTCAGATTCTGAAAACAATCTGTTCCCCAAATGTCGCCATAATTTTGCGAAAATTCGAAATTTGACACATTCTTACATTTGACGTTAAGCATGTGCTTTGGCATTAGTAATCGTGGTAGTCGATTTTATGCTAAATCTCGCCAATGTCACAAAACATTCACCAAACTTAGCGAAGTTGGCGAAACATTGCCAATATTGCAACTTCGTTAACTGTCAACTGTTAAACAACTGTCTCAACCTTCATTCATAATGAAATGCATTCACCCGTAGTGACACCGAAATGACCCACTAATCGAATTTTATCAAACCTGTGACCCATCCCATATTGGTCTTTTCGTACCCCAAAACGTTAGGATAAAAAATTTGGTCAAGATTTTGGTTAGAGCCGTCTCTTTGATAAAATTATCTTAACACGTAGTGAACCCAAAATGACCCACTAATCAAATTTTCTCAAACCTGTGACCCAGCCCAATGGTCTTTTCGTACCCCAAAACGGTAGGATACAAAATTTAGTCAAAATCGTTAGAGCCGTTTTTAAGATAAAATTAACTGGACCCAAAGTGACCCCCAAATGACCCTGTTAATCGAATTTTCTCAAACATGTGATCCAGCCAAATAGTCTTCCCGTGCCCGAAAATGGTAGCATACAAAATTTACTCAAAATCGCTTAAGCCGTTTTTAAATACAATTTGTTTGACCCATAGTGACCCCCAAATGACCCACTAATCAAATTTTCTCGAACATGGGACCCAGCCAATTAGTCTTCTTGTATCCCGAAAAGATAGGACACAAAACTTAGTCAAAATCGTTAAAGACATTTATTAAATAAGATAAAATTACCTTGGACCTTAAGATGTGACCCAGCCCAATAGTCTTTTCGTACACCAAATCGGTAGGATACAAAATTTAGTAAAATCATTTTAGTCGTTTTTAGATAAAATTAGTTTGACCCGTAGTGACCCCAAAATGACCCATTAATCAAATTTTCTCAAACATGTGACCCAGCCCAAGGGTCTTTTCGTACACCAAAACGGTAGGATACAAAATTTAGTCAAAATCGTTAAAGCCGTTTTTTAGATAAAATTTATTTGACCCATAGTGACCCCCATATGACACACTAATGAAATTTTCTCGAACATGCGGCCCAGTCCAATGGTCTTCTTGTATCCCAAAAATGTAGGATACAAAACTTAGTCAAAATCGTTAGTCAAAGCCATTTAGCAGATAAAATAAAATTAGCTTTACCTGCAGTGACCCTAAATAACCCACTAATTGAATTTTCTCGAACATGTGAGATAGCTTAATCATCTTCTTATAACCGAAAATGGTAGAATGCAAAATTTAGTCAAATTTGTTAGTCATTTTTCAGGTACAAAAAAAAAACGACAGAAGTGAAAACTTGAACAATTACGTGTGTATTTTTTGAATCGTCAGGAAATGTTTTATTGTGCAGGAAATACTTTTAAATGAAGTGTTTTTATTCATTATTATAAACTACTACTACAAAAATTATATTACAATTTTCATTTAATGCGCTATTGTACATGAAAAATAATACATATTATTTTACATACAAAAATTTCGGGAACTAGACTTCAGTCGCACTATACCGCTTACTATACCACTTACATTTTTCTGCGTTATTATACCGCTCACATTTTTCTGCGTTACTATACCACTTACTATACCGCTTACATTTTTCTGCGTTAATATACCGCTTACATTTTTCTGCGTTTACTATACCCCTTACTATACCGCTTACATTTTCTGCGTTACAACACCGCTTACTATACCGCTTACTATATCGCTTACATTTTTCTGCGCTTACTATACCGCTTACATTTTTCTGCGTTTACTATATCGCTTACTATACCGTTTACATTTTCCTGCGTTACTACACCGCTTACATTTTTCTGCGTTACTATACCGCGTACATTTTTATGCACTTACTATACCACTTACTATTCCGCTTACATTTTTCTGTGCTTATTATACCGCTTACTACATCGCTTACTATACCGCTTACTATATCGTTTACTTACCGCTTACATTTTTCTGAGTTTACTATACCGCTTACTATACCACTTACATTTTCCTGCGTTTACTATACAGCTTACATTTTTTCTGTGTTACTATACCGTTTACTATACCGCTTACATGTTTCTGCGTTTACTATATCGCTTACTATACCGTTTACATTTTACTGCGTTACTATACCGCTTACATTTTTCTGCGTTACTATACCGCGTACATTTTTATGCGCTTACTATACCACTTACTATACCGCTTATATTTTTCAGTGCTTATTATATCGCTTACTACATCGCTTACTATACCGCTTACTATATCGCTTACTATACCGCTTACATTTTTCTGAGTTTACTATACCGCTTACTATACCACTTACATTTTCCTGCGGTTACTATACCGCTTACATTTTTTCTGTGTTACTATACCGTTTACTATACCGCTTACATTTTTCTCCGCTTACTATACCACTTCTATACCGCTTACTATACCGCTTACATTTATCTGCGCTTACTATACCGCTTACATTTTTCTGCGTTTACTATACTGCTTACTATACCGCTTACATTTTCTGCGTTACTACACCGCTTATTATATCGCTTAAATTTTCTGCGTTACTACACCGCTTACTATACTGCTTATTATATCGCTTACATTTTTCTGCGCTTACTATACCGCTTACATTTTTCTGCGCTTACTATACCGCTTGCATTTTTCTGCGTTTACTTTATCGCTTACTATACCGTTTACATTTTTCTGTGTTACTATACCGCTTACATTTTCCAGCGTTACTATACCGCTTACATTTTTCTGCGCTTATTATACCGCTTACATTTTTCTGCGTTACTATACCTCTTACTATACCGCGTACTATACCGCTTACATTGTTCGGCGCTTACTATACCATTTACTATACCGCTTACATTTTTCTGCGCTTACTATACCGCTTACTACATCGCTTACTATACCGCTTACTATATCGCTTACTATTCCACTTACAGTTTCCTGCGTTTACTATACCGCTTACATTTTTTCTGTGTTACTATACCGCTTACTATACAGCTGACATTTTTCTGCGCTTACTATACCGCTTCTATACCGCTTACATTTTTCTGCGCTTACTATACCACTTACATTTTTCTGCGCTTACTATACCGCTTACATTTTTCTGCGTTACTATACCGCTTTCTATACCGCGTACTATACCGCTTACATTTTTATGCGCTTAATATACCACTTACTATACCGCTTACATTTTTCTGTGCTTATTATACTGCTTAATACATCGCTTACTATACCGCTTACTATATCGCTTACTATACCGCTTACATTTTTCTGAGTTTACTGTACCGCTTACTATACTACTTACATTTTCCTGCGTTTACTATACCACTTACATTTTTTCTGTGTTACTATACCGTTTACTATACCGCTTACATTTTTCTCCGCTTACTATACCACTTCTATACCGCTTACTATACCGCTTACAATTTTCTGCGCTTAGTATACCACTTACATTTTTCTGCGTTTACTATACCGCTTATTATACCGCTTACATTTTTCTACGTTACTATACCGCTTGCTATACCGCTTACATTTTCTGCGTTACTACACCGCTTACTATACCGCTTATTATATCGCTTACATTTTCTGCGTTACTACACCGCTTACTATACCGCTTACTATACCGCTTACATATTTCTGCGTTTACTATATCGCTTACTATACCGTTTACATTTTTCTGCTTTACTATACCGCTTACATTTTCCTGCGTTACTATACCGCTGACATTTTTCTGCGCTTACTATACCGCTTACAGTTTTGTGCGTTACTATACCGCTTACTATACCGCGTACTATACCGCTTACATTTTCTGCGCATACTATACCACTTACTATACCACTTACATTTTCCTGCGTTTACTATACCGCTTACATTTTTTCTGTGTTACTATACCGCTTACATTTTTCTCCGCTTACTATACCGCTTCTATACCGCTTACATTTTTCTGTGCTTACTATACCACTTACATTTTTCTGCGTTTACTATACCGTTTACATTTTTCTACGTTACTATACCGCTTACTATACCGCTTACATTCTTCTGTGTTTACTATACCACGGTGTAATAGCGCACAGACAAGCATGCGGCGCTATACCGCATGCGCTATACACCTCTGTATATACATATACAGAGGTGTCGGTAACAGTGACGGTAACAGTGTCGGTTACAGTAACAGTGTCGCGAGTTCAATGGTTTTTCCCATCTCAAAAAATGCCCAAAGCGCCTAAAGAAGTTTTTACTTAAAAAAACAAAATTCTGAAGTGGCCGACTATTGGTGCAGTGATGGCCGAACATTAGATTTAAAGTGGCCGACTATTGGAGAACTTGCCCTTTTTGAACTTAACCTTGTCTAAAAAAACTATTAGCGTGTTTTTTAAAAATAATTTCTGAAACATAATAAGAAACGTATGTTTTAACATATATCACTGTTAAAAATGTTGTGTCGTTTTTTTAAATTTCTATGTTAAGATTTATATATATAAAAGCAGTTAAGTGGCCGACTATTGGTACATTTACCCTATATGCTACTTTTATATACACCCCAATTACAGCTCCGTTTTCCCGTATTATAATATTTTAAATTTGTTTCTAATATGAAATACGATTGCGAAAAAGAACTTTCCATGTAATGGTGATTAAATAATTGTTAAAAGAAAACAAATACAAGAGAAAATAATGGATGTTTTTGTAAGAACTGAAAACTGATTAAAAAATCACACAGTATATCTTAATTTTTCTTTAAAAAAAATTTTTTTTTCAAGTGACTTAAAATATATAAAAATTAAAAGAAAAAAAATATGACTTAATAAAAAAAAATATTTTTATTTATTGTACTAAGGCATTGGCTCATAAAAGCTCCCCCGGCCCTCCTCCCGAAAAAAATTGTTTCAGTCCCAAGTAAGCAAGTTATCAGACCTGAATCAGCTCAATGTCAACGTTATTTGAGGGGTGTGATAAGAGAGAGAGGGACTTTTCCTGGAATTTCCTGCCCTGTCTCATTTTTGCTTCGTCATTCAGGTGTACGGAGTGCCAATTTGGGAGAGCAGATTGCAGGGAGCAGACGTTACGCTCCTTTTCAATTTCAAATATCGCATGGAAATGTTGCGTCCATCTGTAAGTCTTACAAATTTATGTTTATTCGTTACAAGTTTATTAATTTCAATATAATCTGTTTTTTTGCATCATTTAGAATATTTATATTTTATTTTTTAATAATACACAAGAATGTTTTAAACATATTTTCATTTTCGGCTAAATAGTGTAAAATTCAATTCAGTAATTTATTATTATTGCGTAAATTATTTTTAAACATTACAAATATCTATCAATCTATTCTTTAAAATAGTTTGCCTCGCTTTAAATATAAAAAATATGACTTTAAAAAGAAAATTACTTTTTTTCTTCTGGGTGAAGAAATTTACCCGTTTATACGCAAGAATAATTCAGTGACAGTAACAATGAAATAGAGTTTCTTACATTTTTTAATTGCTAAAAAGCGTAAAATAAGTTTTATTAAACTGTTGACATGTTTCGGCTCCATCGGAGCCATTATCAAAACAAATAAGAATATTCTACAATTGCACGTTCTTTGAAGTTATTATTTGAAACGCCATCATTTAATTTTTAACTTCAAAAATCGTCCAATTGTTGAATATTCTTATTTGTTTTGATAATGGCTCCAATGAAGCCGAAACATGTCAGCAGTCTAATAAAACTTATTTTACTCTTTATTTTACGCCTTTTACCATTAAAAAAGTATATTATTACACGGTGTTATAATTTGTTATATTTTTAATGGAAAAGAATTTAATAAAATTTAAGAAAAATGTCGTTGACATTTAAAATTACTGAAAATAATTCTCAGGGATTTTGTAAAGTTTTAAATCTATTTTTTCTAAAGTTTGACTATAAACTGTGACAGAAAAATCCAAATGTTATGATGCAAATATATGTAATATGTTTCAGATTATAATGATTTAATAATACTTAAAAGAATAAACATAATTTATTGGTAACAGACTGTAAAAACCAGTGAAAAAAATCACATATTAAATATCATTTGTTAAATATAAAATATATAACAGATCATGAAGAAAATACATAAAGAAAAGATTATTTAAGCAACAATTCAAATTTTATTCTGTAAAAAAGAATGCTTTTTAGAAGTTTATTTAAATGATAAAGTGTTTTTGCGTGAAAAAAAAGTACTAATAATTATTTAGGTACACTTTTCAAGAAAACTATAAGTTCAACTTACCTTCATTTTTTTTTTCAAAAAGTTTCCGAAATAGAATACTTGACGTAGTGAATTAATTAGTTTATGTTTTTTAATTACATACTTTTAAAATTTATATGAAATGCAATAATTTAAAAATAGCATATGATATAAATTTTAAAAATATATAATTGAAAAAATAAACAAATACTTAATTCACTATGTCAAACATTGTATTTTTAAAATTTTTGAAAAAAAAATCTAGGTAAGTGAATTTATAATTTTGTTGAAAAGTCTACCTAAATGATTATAAGTACTTTTTTTCACGCAAAAACAATTTATCATTTGAATAAACTTCTAAAAAGTATTTTCTTTTATAAAATAAATTTTGATTTAAGCCCAAATAATCTTTATTGGGCGACAGTGGCTGGGTTTTGGCTAGCTTACATTAAAATAAAAGGCATTTTTATGGGCATATTTGGGCTAGATTTAATTCTTGAAAACCACAAATGGCGTGGTTACGGCGAGTTTCTGGCTAGCATTTACTCATTATGATTTTTAGTGGCCTAGCTATGGCTAGTTTCTATTAATAATTGTCATTTAAAGTATAATTGTGGCCAGTTTTGGGCTATCTGTCAGTTATGATTAACCACTTGTGGCACTATTATGGGCATCTTAATGTAGTTATGGCCAATTCTGTTGCGGGCTTATTGTGGCCGGTGTGACAGTTTTTTTAAGTTACCGTTACGGCAAACGATAGCGACCCCTCATCTACTAGTTTGGGCCAAGGCTAACGTCGCCATCAGCGGCCCGCAAGTTCTGTGTTAGTTGGGGAAGTTCTCCTCACTGGGTTGGAGTAATGTGGCGACGCCATCAATACCGCCAGTAGAAAACGAGTATCTCACAGGAAGGGATCGAGCTAGCCTTTTGCTCGGCACTTAAGATCTCACCTACTGCCCGTGGGTTCCCAGGTTCGATCCTGGCTCCCGCACTTATTCCTGCAAATTCTTATATTTTCATACATTTAGTATTTAACACAGTTCAATTAATAACAATTTTAGCTTTTAAACATCATTTTAATTAAAAAATGAGAATACCACGTAATTTATCCGTAGCCATTAGCTTTCTACAGATATACATTGATATATCTGCAGAAATCTTCTTTGTATTTGAAGGATACAATTCGTCGCTAATAGATCCATAAAAAATTCAGACATCAAAATGCGATGAAAAATTTACAACAACTTTCAGTTCAAAACGCGCTGTCTTTTTTCCACTTCCACTTGCGGTGATGAAAGAAACCTCCATGCCATGCCATCGACATTGAGCTCCATATATGTATGGAACTCGAGGTTATTTGACACTCAAATATAAAAAATAAAAACGAAAGAGTGATTTTGATTTGGGGATTATTCATCGCGTTAAGGAACTGTTATCTGAGTTTGATAGTTAACGAAGTATACTGCAATGAAAATTTCTTTCAGGAGAAATGCTTCAGACACATTAACATGTTTCGTGTCTTGTTTCTGAAATGAGGATGCTTGATTATGTCACATTTATATACAAGTATTGCATTTGTATTTTAGGTATAAGCTTTTGTCTCAATTATGGGAAATCACATTTAGGAACATTCATCTTATTTCTTACAAAAGTTGTAACGTTAAAAATCTCCCCCTTAGATGTGTTACGTTTTATCTATATATTTTTTAAACTACTTGAACAAGTTTACTTATAAAAACCAAAGATCTATTTTGAAGTATTTCTCTAGCATTTCACGATTTTCATCACACTAAAACCATTTAATGAACTTATTTCTATTGAAGTGAACATAATGAATATTTTGAACTTTAAAAAATTTGCACTCCCTTATGGTTGCTATTCAAGAATGAGTATATTCCAAAATAACAGAAGAACGTCTCGTACATTTTGTCTACTTGATTATTTATTCCACTGCCTTTTGTCACTAGAGACTTCAAAAGAAAATAGGAAATAGCAAATTCACACATGCATTTTCAACTGAGGATATGTAGAACAGCATGTTTTAGTGACAAAAATTTGGAAAATATTGCTCAAAAATTTCGTTCAGTAGTAAAATTTTAAAGGATTCAATTTTAAAATGCAAAGAAATGCTAAAGTTTATATATGTAATGTAATAATGTAATGCAAGGCTGATTTTTGTATGTAATGTAATGTAATGCTATGCTGTTTTTCAATAATTGAGAGATAGTAATAGGAATACGTAAGTATTTTTGGAGAAAATAATACAAAGACATATTGTATTTTTAATTAAATAAGCATTTGCGTCTTTGGATTTAGACAATTATTTATCATCTCATTATTTACGGTCACTCTTCTTTTTTGTCATAAAATACGACATACATACATTTACTACCCCCATACACACACCACACGTATGGACCATTAACAACCACTCACACCGTGAAGGCGTAAAACATGGACCTTTTTCATTCTTTAAGTAAGATATCGAACGGTTTCTTTTATAATCTGTAATTTACTGTGTGTATACTAGTAATATATAGAAAAGAGAAACTTGTTAATTTTTAAACACTTAAATAACCCCGTAAGCGTTCAGCCTCACATACCGGGGATAACTCCAAAGTCAGCAACTTTAACCGCAATTATTTGGAAACACCGTTTTGCCACAATATCATTTAACTAGTTAACGGATTTACACGTTCCATTAATGAAAATGATGGAAAACTTAATTCTCTACTATACTGTTAAAAAATTGCAGCAAACTGTCCAGTCATTTGACCGTTTTGATAAAAAATGGTTACATAGCCGTAATTTAACTCTATTCTGACCATATTATTGCCCATATTATGGTCAGAATAGAGTTAAATTAAGGTTATGTAACAACTTTTAACAAAAACGCTCAAATGACTGGAGAGTTTTCTGCAATTTTTTAACAGTGTAACTATACCGACAAAACAAGTAAAAATTTTACTTTCCAATTTATAACGAACTATATTATTAAATTTTGTAAATTTTGAATTTTTATAATATTTTTTATAGTTGTTACATTTCTTTTTGTTTATTTAGGCATAATCGAGATACCTCGAAACATGTAGTATGAAACAGAAATGACGACTAAAAAATATTAAATCCGGACTTTAAAATCGTGACAAAACTAATTTTTCAAGATTAATTTTGGCGTACAATATTAAAACTTTTGTTTCTGTATTTTACAATTAAACATATTTTATTTTTCTATAAATAAATAAATAAATGCAAAAAAACAATAGTCTAAATCAATTACAGCCTTCGTAAATCACGATCAAACTTCAGTCAACCTTCGTCATTTCAAATCTGTCTAATCCCTTTAAGGAATTTGAAAAGGAAAAAAAATATCAAAATTCATATTCAATGTACGATTTTTATATTTGTATATTACGAATTTTATATTCTTTTGTTATTTAAACATAAAAAACGTATGCAAAGTATTTGTTTACATTTTATGAACACTTTTTAAACTGATAAAAAATTACCTAATTACAATTTTTTGCAACAGATGGGATGAAAGCGTAAGTTATCCTAAAATAAATGTTTATGTTGAAAAACTCAGCTGTTGAAAATGGGCTGCAGATGGTTTTTACGTGTATTTTTACATTGCATAAGTTTACATATTTTAAATCAGTTTTGTCGAACTGAAAGCCATTGTAGAAAATGGAAGATTTACAATACGTTTTGCAACAGAATAATATCTTTACAAATGACAGCGACAAAAATAAACCGTTTCAATATTTTTCAGAGAATTTTACAATAAAATAAAATCGATGGAAAAAAATGGATAAAACTAAAAGCATACATATATTATGCGATGATAATATGCATGTTAATAACATAAACGTTTGAATTATAATGTAAATAACATAAAATAAATTTAAATAAAATAAAATAAACATAAATAACATAAAAAAAATACAAATATAAATAATATAAAATAAATAATATAGTATTTATATAAATAAATGTTAATTATATTATAATGGCCATTAATGAAACATTTTGTAAAAAAAAAAAATAGGGCTAAATTATGAATTAATAAATTATTTATTGTATTACAAATTATTTAGGAAACAAACACCATATTTATAGGCATCATGTCCACATTATGTCCATGCATCTTACCTCTAAGTACCTCTAGGACCTATTTTTTTTTTGGGGGGGGGGGGTGTGTAAAACTACTTTGGTAATACTGACATGATGTTATAGATAAGTTTAAAGAAATTAATTTAACACCACTTTATTATATCCGCACTTTTTACATTTTAAAGAGAGTACTGAAAAAGGACGTTTCTAAAAGAATAACACGTAACCAATCATTAATTCTACAAGAAAAGAAACAAGTGACGTAACGTATCCCTGAACGTGAGCCAGAATAAGTCATGTCTTATCAAACGAGAAAAGAAATGCCTCTAGCAGACAAATACATTTTGTATTTCAGCTGTAAACAGAAAAATTAATTGTCAACTTAGACTACTCCCGCTGCAGAATGTTGCACTTGACATAATCAATTACATTTTTAGAACAGAAATTTTTAGTCACTTTGATACTCAAAAGAAAGAAGTGAAAATAACCAGGTGCTAGAAACCTGCTGTCCGAGATAGCAAAGACCTATTTTAAATATTTTTGTCGTAAAACCATCGTATCTCCACCTTTTGTCGTATCTCCACAACCTTCATGAATAACAATTTGATCTTACTGAAAAATTCAAAGATATTTAAAACAACTATTTTGCATTCAAATATTCCATTTTCTAAAAAGGGTATCTGCTAAAAATGTAGGTTTCTGTAAGAATGATCCATAGCCTATCATTAATTCAGCAAGAAAAGAAATACATGACAGACAATGTCCACAAAAGAGAGCCAAAAATGCACCAATAAGGTCCTGCAATTTCAGAGAAGAAAAAGGGCTTCCATCGGACAAATATTTTCTGTATTTTATTTGTAACCGTAACAAATAATCCCGATTGCTTTTAGTGTAGATTCCTTCCGCTGCAGAACGATGAACAAAATTGTTGACTGCATTTTTACAACAGAAGTTCTTGCTAACGGCGAAACCCACAGGAAAGAAGTTAAAATAGTCAGAGGCCACAGAAATTCTGTCCGGAAACTGAGTCTTAAAACTAGCTTCTAGAGCGATCACTGCAGTATTCAGCTGCATAAGTATATCGGCAATATTTTGTGAATCAGGATTTATCAGCCAATTATTTTTTGCGATATGTTTTGCAAGAGATACGATTTGTGCATCTGTACTCGTCTCCAGCATACGTAACATAAATGAACCTCTCAGTGTGTAGCATTTATAGATTCCTTTCTGAACGACATCCAGAAGGCTTTTTTTGTCGTCAATACGTCGTTCTCTCTGAGGTACGGTGAGGAAAGAAAGTATAACCGTAATAAAACTGAGCGATAACACCCTGCTGCCGAAAAACCACGCAGAAAGTAAAATCCTTTTGTGTGATTTATTGCTCTTAATACTAGTTGTATACATTAGTAAACTTCCAAAAACAAACCAAATGATTCTTCTATACTTGTACTTTCGATGAAAAATGACTCTGAAAACGAATATTACTAATATAGCCGTTAAGATCACAGCTATCCACAATTCTTTTGTGAATGGATAGAAAATTGCCATTTCTTTCGATACAACACCAGGTGGCGCTGTAGCAAACGTTAGTCGCTGGATGCCATATGCATAAGAGAAATCGACTACAGCAAATCTTTCGTGGAACATTCCAATATTTCGGATGGCAATGTCAGCCTCATTTCTGGCTAATATACCCATTAATCCTGACCAGCGCCCGTTTTCCAACGTTCTTCCCCATTCGCTGTCGTTCGGTACTTGTACTTCGTAGGTGAAGTGTAAAGCTTCGGAGAGTGCTTGTAAGAATCTGAATTCCCGCCCATCTGTTATTTCGATGCGGTCATCTTTACTGGAATTGATTTGGAAAAGCCCCATGTTGGTAACGATGGCTATCTTGAGGAAGTTGGGGAAATTCATGCCTAGAAAAGAAGAAAAATTAAAATCAAAAACGTTTTAGGGAAGCTGAAGGGTGCATCAAAATGTTCGTTATATGCGAACTTCAGAAGTTCGCTTTCATAGTAGCTTTAATAACTTTACTCATTAATTTAAGTAAATAATTGTTAAAGATGTGCTTGTCGAGCATACAATATTGTACTAGGATAAACATTTTTGGAGACTGTGCTGACACCTCTATCGGGAGTTGCTGAAGAGGGATGCTTGTTTACTGTGGCATAAAGGTAATATTACATGACATGTAGTCAAGAAGACGTCTTGATTTGTAGGAATTTTCCAGACAACTCATGTTAGAAACTGTAGTCGTCCGAGTTCACCGAAAGCAATAACAGCGTTTTATGAATATGATGTTAATATCAAATTCTGCTAATATTTGTAGAAATTGTCGACTGAAACACTGCACACGTTACAGAACATGTACGGTGAGAAGGCAGTGTGTCCTGCGAAGGTGTTTTTAAATAACGCCACACGGTGGTCTAAAATCGAAATATTTTGGCCAGAAAAAAAAAACAACATATTTTATTGTTTTATGTTATTATTATTTTTTTTTTAGGGAGGGGGGAATTTGAAAACTTACTCTAATCTCAACTGAAAGGATTTGTTTCACAATCACCTGCTTTAGGGACAGATGTTAATTTAAACTAAGTCACTGCCAGATCACAACTGCTGTGCAATGTCGTTCTTAAATCACATCATCTTTATTATTGTCTCATATGTTACATAAGACTATTTAGAGCATCTTGCGATTATGGATAGTTCTTTTACATATAAATGCATTACATAATATCATAATAGAAAAAATTGCTGTAAAATTATATCACTTTCAGATTCAGAAATTTCACTATATTTTATTTAGTTTTTAAAACAAAAGTGAAATAAAGCAAAGTTAACTTTAAGCCGCAATTGTTTGTTGCTATAGTTGTTAATCGTCAAGATTTTATAATTTTTGCTTCAATATGTATAAAGTTAATAAGATAAAATTAAAGCATTTTTTCTCAAAAAAAATTTCTCAAAAAAAAGGAATTTTGAGAAAAAATTGTCTTTTTTTTATAGAAAAATGTAAGTATTTTTTTGAATTTGTGGTGGATAAAGAGATGATAGAAGTATGGCGTATAATGTAAAAAAGTACGGCATCACAATTTTAAAGAACAGAACAAGATAAGATCAGCCACGTGTTTTAGAGTTTAGAAATAACATTTGTTTCCTTTACAAATTGTGACTGGCTAGAAGAAAGCATAGAATTTCAAATTGTACATTTCAGATCATTTTTAAGTTGCATACTCATCTGTACTGTTCTGATGGTACAAATAAAAGAGTCATATTTTAACATAAAACTTGGAAAATGGTTGGATTGTTTGTAACAAAATACAAAAATAATTATATATGAATATATATGAGTATATTATATATATATATGCATATATATATATATATATATATATATATATATATATATATATATATATATATATATATATATATATATATACTCATTTATATTCAAATAAATAGCATTTTCATGTTAAAAATATATTGTAAACTTAAACTTTTGTAAACACGAGTTACCACATCCCTCATAGAAGAGTTAAAATCCAATCTGAAACTGAATCATTTAAAGCCAACCCGACCCATCCGAACCTCACCTGAAAAGAAAAATTATTGTTGCCAGTCTGACCAACCCGAGCACGCATCAGACTCGTGTAAAATTGGGTTAAATGTCATTAATCAAATGCAGGGCTCTAATCGACATTCATTTTAAATCTCAGCATTGTAAATATCGCTTATTTTAAAAAGCAGTAGACGATCACGTACTAATATTTTTGAGGTATCCATGTAAAACACTACGCACGATTTTAAAAAAAAGTTATGTAGTCCAATGTTCAATACGGAAGTTATGTATTTTTTTTCGTAGAATCCGAAAGTGCAATAAAAAAGGGGAGTTATCATTTAAGATTTCAAAGCTTCTCCCCTTTCTCCCCAGGGTGCAGTGTTGAGGGGGGGGGAAACTTTGATATCCTTAAATAAATTTTTGAAAACTATTGAACATGCAGTTTTCTGTTTTTCAATTCGATGCATATTTCTAGAGTTATTGGACCGTTTCCAGACTTTTCAATGGAAACGATTCTCATTGCATTGTACTCGATTACAGCGCCATCTACAAATTTCCGAAGAAAATGTTCAGTACGAAAGTTGCGTATTTTTTCCGTAGAATCCGAATCTGCAATAAAAAAGGTGGGGTTATATTTAAGATTTCAAAGTTGCCCCATTTCCCCCCAGGGGGTCAGAGTTGGGGGGGGGGGCAACTTTGATATCCCTAAATAGATTTTTCAAAACTATTGAAAATGTATTTTTCCGTTTTTTAATCTGACGTATATTTCTCGAGTTATTCGATCGTTTCCAGACTTTTCGGAAACCCAGTATATATTTTTATACAATTAATTGCCTGAGTGCAACGAAGACTCATACACAGCGCAGTATTACTTTGCCCCATATATAGCTACGATGGATATTAAAACCTTTCGTCAAGCATAACTCAAAAAATATTTAACGGATTTCGTTCAAATTTTTACAGCAGCTACCTATAAAGGTGACAACGACGTCTATTTATTACCAAGAATAAGTGTCAAACCGTTTGGAAGTTATATTAAAAAAATAGATAAAAAAGCACAATTAAAGTACATACGTCACTAAATTTTGTGCGTACGTCATTTTCACCGGCGAGAGATTTTCGTAGACAATCGGAATTGAAAAGTTCATGGAATACATGGAGCAAAAAAATATGCAAGCACTAATATTCAGCACAATAAAATATATTTCAATTTAATAAAAATGGAACGTTAATCTGGATTTTTTTCTGTTTGAAAAGTATTAGAGATTAGTAAGAGTAGTATTAGTATTAGAGATTTGGCGTAAATCACACCATTAGCAGCTTTTTTATTTCGCGTGTGTATGTTAGGAACAATTCTTTGATGTTTAAATAAAAGGTTTCGATTTGTGGCATTATTTCTTATTTTCTTTTCCTTTTTAGTATTTTAAATGGAATTAGTGAAAGGCGTGTATTTTAAATTAAATGAGTGAAAGACGTGTATTTTTAATGTATGTATTTCAAATGAAATCAGTGAAAGATTTATATTTAAATGAAATGAATGCAATATGAAGATGTTATGAGAAAAATATTTGGCGATTTATCAACTGCGCCAAGTTAACATAAACGTACCAATACATATGTGGGTACTTCTCTATTATCCCGTCGACCACTTTTCATAACAAAAAACTATCGCCAAATAAACGGGAGAACGTTGTCATTGAAATATCAAAATACATAAATAAATAAAATATAAGAATTTAAGGACATAATTGTTATTTTAATGAATGAAATAACTAATAAATCAGTAAAACATAATGAAAAATACACGCAAATGTCGCGTTAAAAACCACTTGATGACGTAACAAACACGTATAATGCTTCTGATATCAAGTAAATGGGACTGCATTTTTGGCGTTTAATCTAACAGTTTGGCGATAGTTTTTTGTTATGAAAAGTGGTCGACGGGATAATAGAGCAGTACCTCTATGTGAAATGAAACAAGGCACAGATGTCATATACGCACCACGTTGGCGCGATTTTTCCCTCCACCAGCTTGGGGAAAACTTTGTTTTTGAATATTAGTTACAAATAGTGTGACAAATAGTACACGTGATTTTTAATTTCAACATAAAAATAAAATAACGTAATAAATGAAACAGCTTCTATTATTTTAAAAAAGGAAATAAAAATAAATAAATAATAGTTTGATATAAATAAAGGCACGGATGTCATATACGCACCACATTGGCGCGATTGCAACAAAATGGAATTTTATGCCTCACATGGTAACCCGGTTATTTTGTTTCAACTGTTGTTTATTAACTTTTATTTTTTATTTTAATTCTATAAATTGTTTTTATTATATATATATATATCAATATTTATTTATATCAAACTATCATTTATTTATTTTTATTTCCCATTTTTGAATAATAGGAGCTATTTCATTCATTACGTTATTTTATTTTTATATTGAAATAAAAAATTACATGCTATTATTGTATGGTATTTGTAACTAATATTCAAAAACAAAGTTTTCGCCAAATTGGCAGGGGAAAAATCGCGCCAATCTGATGCGTATATGACATCTGTGCCTAAATTAATATTGATATACATATAAAAATAATCTATAGAATTAAAATAAAAAATAAAAGTAAACAAACACAACAAACAGTTTTCGCCAAAGGGGCGGGGGAAAATCGCGCCAACGTGGTGAGTATATGGCATCTGTGCCGGGATTTTTACCCTTTTATCTGTGCTTTCGGAAATATAAAAAAATTAAAAAATTCTTATATCAGGTGTATAATGTTTTGCATTTTTATACGGACCACTTCTCCATTTTAAGATTTTAAATGCTATTTATATCAGATATTTCTTTCTTGAGATTCCCACAAGTTTTTTCCGGTAATTTTTTTAGTTCGCTTATTAATTGTTTACAATTTGCCCCCCTGGCAATAACAATTATTTATCACAAAAAATGGATACTTCTCTATTATCCCGTCGACCACTTTTCATAACAAAAAACTATCGCCAAACTGTAACGCTAAATAAACGGGAGAACGTTGCCATTGAAATATCAAAATAAATAAAATATAAAAATTTAAGGACACAATTGTTACTTTAATGAATGAAATAACTAATAAATCAGTAAAACATAATGAAAAATACACGCAAATGTCGAATTAAAAACCACTTGATGGCATAACAAATACGTATAATGCTTCTGGCATCAAGTAAATAGGACTGTATTTTTGGCGTTTAATCTTAGTTTGGCGATAGTTTTTTGTTATGAAAAGTGGTCGACGGGATAATAGAGAAGTACCCAAAAATGGCTTAGTTTTGTTCAATTTGTTTGTTATGTATTTTCATTTCTTATTAAAATATCGAAAATGGCAATAAAATTTTATTTTAGCACCGTACTTAATTTTTTAAAATGGCTCAAAAACATGGTTTAATAAACGTATATTTGTAAATATTTTAAAAAACATGTTTTTCCGCTCTCTAGAAAAATTTGTAAGATTCTACAACTGCCTTTGGCACCAACCAGTACATGATACGGAACTTTTCCCTATTCAGATACACAGAAGAGGTTGGTCACAAACAAGAGTAATGCTAGCAACAATATTGTTTTAACTCTATAAGAGTTAGAAACAATAATGATATTAAATTCCCCGATTAGCTTAGGGCCCGATTACGGAACTTTCTCCTAGAAAAAAAAAACTGTAGAAGTCTTTTACATTTGTTTCGAATGAAGCTCGATCAACAAAGTATTAATTGATAATACAAACAACACTAATATTAACATGGGGGCAAAAATTTGAATTTAAGTGTATATATTTGGAACCCTCCCCCCCCCCCCCCAACGACCCACCAAAAAAAGAAAAAGAAAGTTACAGAAATGAATTTAAAATGGCGTGAAGCCACCCTTTCTGACATAAGAAATTGGCTGCGAACCCGATTACGAAACTTTCACTTAACTTAATAACATGTATCTAATAGCCCTGAGGACAATTCCCCTTCCCAGTTTTACGGACCTTGGGGCTTTTTTAAAAAGCTTGACGCAGTTCGGGTTGAAGAAGTTGAGATTTACTGTCAAATGACATAAACTACCATGAAAATAAAACTGGTGAATTATTATGCTGGTTTATGTATGTATTTAAAAAAATTGCATCTGAATACACTCTTTAGATAAATTACTCCTGTTTGCATTTAATAACAGATAAACGGCTTCCGTTTACTAAATTGTTTAAATATTGGGAAGAGTTGGCGAGAGATAGATAGACGTGTAAACAAACGGGTAGAGAGACGGATAGCGACAGAGATAAGCTAACGGGTAGCGAAACGAATAGACAGACGGGTAGCGAGGCAAGTGCAAAAAAGGGTTGACAGAGGGGTAGTGAGATGGGTAGGGAGACGGGTAGCGTGGTGGATAGAAAGACGAGTACAGAGACGACTTGACAGACGGGTAGAGAGAGGGGTATATAGACAGACAGACGTGCTGATAGACGAGTAGTGTAACGGGAAGCGAGACAGGTAGAGACACGATTAAAGAGTCGGGTAGAAAGACAGACGGATACTGAGACGGGTATACAGAAGAGTAGAGAGACAGTAGACAGATGAGTTCGGAGAGAGACACAGCTAAGACATACGAGTAGTTAGACTGGTAGACACGTTTGTAGCAAAGCATGTTATCAATGTGGTTTGAAGTATACGAGTTTCTATAAATAGTTATACAAATAAACAAAGGAAATTTTTTTAATTCGAATATTAAATATTTGATTTAATATTTCAATATTTAATATTTTATTTTTTAATATTTTATTTAGATATTTGTCACAAAGAAAATGTTGCAAAAATTAAATTAAATTTGCGTTAAACTACGCTTGCTAAAATACGCTATTGGCTGCAAATCTGATTATGTGACTTTAAAAATATCGTTTTAAAAGATCCGGCGGTTTTTTTTTTTTAAGTTTTGAGCAATTCCCGCTTAAGAAAATGAGATTATTTGCCAAATGTTATAAAAAAAATGCATATGAAAACATAACAGTATATGAATTTATATATGATATTTTGTAATTATATCATTTAATTTGCTATTTTTCATATGTTGTATCTTTATCTATCTCTTGTCTATCATATGCTGTATATTCACTTAGATTCTTGTTGATATCTTCTTTATATCGTAATTGTTAACTTTAAGTTCTCAGCAATATCACTCAGACTAATCCCTTTGAGGGAAGTCCTAGTATACTATATAATAATACATATGAAATAATATAATATAATAAATTATGTAATCTAATTAATTTCTAAATAATCTAATTTCTATATAATCTAAATTTCTATGTAATCTAGTAATATCTATTAATTTCTTATATAATATCTTTTTATATCTTCATAATCCTCTTTAATACCGGAAATGACTTAAGAAGAGTTCTCTTTTATAACCAATCAGAAAGGGTAACAATCCCAATTGTCGATCGGCGGTGGAGACGGAAATTATGTAGGAGGGGGCGGTGTAATAGCCATTTAAAGATTTCAAATTCAAAAAAATTTACAAGACAATTAGAAATCCTAAAAAAATGTCGTTAAATGTTCGGCCTTGATCCAAGGATTCCAGAGCATTTTTTGTTTTGCCTCTATCTTAAAAAATGGCTAAGAGTTTGAAATTTTAGGGTGGCTGACATTTTGAAACAATACAGCTGGATTCCTCGATAAACGGGTTTAACTTATGAGTTTTAATGAACATGGTTTTGGAAAATGTTCTCTCATTGTTGTAAAAATTGATCGTTTAAACTCTTACATGTTTAACATTATATATACTTTATATTAGCCAACGTCAAATTCACGCCAAGCTTGGCGACAATTGGCGAGATAGCCGCAAATTTGGCGACAATTGGCGAGATATCGCCAAATATGGCGACAAAGATACGTTGCCATATATGAAGCCAACTTGGCTATGTCTAATTTGGCAATATTCTCATTGAAATTCAATATTGACGAGAACTGGGCATGACTCTTCTGTAATTGGGTTCCACGTATTTTAGCTTCGTGTTTTTCAGTAAAATTAGCTAAAATCTTAAAACCAAGCAATAGGGAGGCTATCTTTTCCTGCCGGTACAGACCAGAAGGGCTTTTCGTTGTTTAGTATAATACCTCGGCTGCTCGCATCCAGGTAACCCGATGATTCGCAAGCAGCTGACATACAACAGAATGACAAAAATATTTATTTTTTTGGCGGTGGGATAGCGAATTTTGAAGCATTGATATGTATGAAATAGAAGAAAGTTTTGGGATTGGCATATCCGACTTTTTGTTTTACTTGTTAAAGCATGGAGAATGTAATATATATAAATATCATTTTAGACATATATATAAACCATATACAAATTTAAAAGTAACTTTATTTAAATGGCTTTTAATATGATAGGGAACAACATTTGAAATATTTTTGCCACTGGAAATACACTTATAGAACTAACGCTTCTTAATTAGGTATTTGGCAGCAATAATAAGGACACCCTGCATTTCTCCTAATTACAAGGAAGAGGATTTTCATAAATTATTAAGTAAATTTTCAACATACCTAGTACTTTAAGCTATGTAACAATTTTTTTCTATTCGATTTTCTCAAAACACTTTAATTATAGTTGTTTTTGTCCTATGAAACTAGATAATTTTGTATTAAATCGATTCTCTTCCCACATCGGTTTAAATTTTAAATATATTATAAAATATACAAAAAATCTTATGTGTCTCCACTCAACTTTCCAAACATTTTAAACGAATATTCTGGATTTAGATATATTTCAGACACAATCTCCTGGTTCGAAACTTGAGACGTTATACCCTGCGCTACTAATGCTTATTTACATCGATGCAATAGTTATTCCTCGTACTCTACCACGTTTTCAAGGTGATTTTCTCCCTTGAATCGGTCACAAAATTATTTGAAAATGGTTTAAATAACTAATCTGTAGATCGATTATCTATATAATTCTCTAGAAACTCAACTATAACATATTCCCCAAATAAAATATGATTTAAAAATGGTTAAAACACCTAATCCGTAGGTTGATTACATGTACAGATCTTGCGACAGTGCTTTATAACATATTGACCAAATAAGAGCTCTATAGTAAGCGATATTTAGAAGCTGTCGTATTCTCTCACACACATACATCAATTTTAGAATACTTCACTTATACTATAAATTTTTAAAATAAAAATAAATCTGTAGTTCACATATCTAATAAACAAACTGAGAATTATTATTCTCATTCGCATCGCGTGTTGCCTTTTATCGCAGTTTAAATAATGCATAATTTTGATTTTTTTTCTTTTTCTTTTTTTACTTTGGAGGTATATTCTATAAAAATATAAGCCACGATAAAATTTGATTACGTGGTTCGATTTCAAATATACAGCATGAAAAATGGATTAAAATATGAAGTAATAAAAGGCAGTTCTGTATGCATACATATATATTTACTTAAAAAGCGTATTACAAAAAACAGTGATGTCCATTATATCATGAGATAAATATGTGTACATATAATACTTTCTTGGGGCACACTAAAAGAGTTTATGCTACAACATGAGCACAAGCTGAGAACATGTAGAGAAAAATTTAAGGTATGATTTTTATAGAATATATAAATGCACGCGGTACCCTCAAATATGACTTGTACCATTTGAAATATTTTTTTTACGAGCAGCAAATTGTGTTTTCAATCATTTCCAAAACGCAATCCTAATCGTATTTACTAAAATACAATGCTGAATAAATTATAGGTTTAAGTAGGTTTTATCGTATAACTTTTTTTTATTTTTTATTTATTTTTTTTATTTTTATTTTTTTGTATTTACCGAAGGTCGCAATCTATAAATATTGCGCCACGCAATCTTGTGATTTAAAGCAAACCATTTATCCGTATCTATTTTTACTGTTTACGATTACTTAGGCTTCTTTATTTATTTTCCTCTATAGAAATTATAAAAATTTTAGAAAATATATTGTAAATTTTATTTTACATACAAATTTTAATGTTTCACACAAATCAATAAATTATTTAATAAAAAAAAAATATTTTTTAAATATTGCTATAAATGGCAGAATTGAGACGTAGTAGATAAGGCCACGAAATCTATAGGCTTTGGTTCTATTCTCTGCATATAACAGAGTTGCCAAGTCTCCGGGTTTTTGAACACCAGTAATTTTTTAGAGAAAATGTTCTTCTTTTAAATCGCAAAATGCTCCGATTAAATAAAACAACATTTTCTGTTCTAAATTACTGGTATTCAAAAATCCGGAGACTTGGCAGGTCTGATATAATAATAATAATAATTATTATTATTATCATAAGACTGATGTTTTTTTCTGTCGATAAAGAAACTGTACAGAAAAAAAGATTTTTTAGGTTATCTTTTCAGAAGTAATGTATATATGAATAATAATCGCACATTATGTGTGAATAATTTACACTATATGGCCAGTCATCGGACGCTTTCGATTTTAGGAGTTTTACTGAATGCCAAGAGAAATAATTGATGGATTATTATGGAACTTCAGAAGCATAAAGAACATATATACCTTATAAAATCTCATAATTTGCAGCAAAAGTTTGGTTAAGAGGTTCATCGCTGAAATTTTTTATTGTCCTGTTTCACTGATGCTTTAGTTCTCCTTGGACGAACCATCAGAACGATCCAATTCAAAAGAGTTATCAAAATCGAAACTTTAGTCTAATTGTTATCAGTGAACATACATTAAATACATTCTCTATACATGCCAGTTAACAAAAATATTACAGTTTGAGGAAAATAGCTTATCAGGCTACTTTTAGAAAGCAGCTATGGAATTCAGATCTCTATAACGCCGATATCTTTCTGTATTTTCACGTTATTCGACTGTCCCTTCTATATGAAAGAGCAATGAAGATCGAGCTATGCTCGGTCAAAATTAGCTTTGAGTTCAACTCGATATATTTTTCTCTCTGTTTTATTACTATAAAGCCTTTTATTTTATAAAAATAGCTTCACCCATAATGACCCATAATCAAAATTACCCACTAATCAAATTTTCTCGAACATGTGACCAAGCCCAATTGTCTTCTCGTGTCCAAAACCCGTAGGATATAAAATTTAGTCAAAATAGTCTGAGCCTATTTTTAGATAAAATTAGTTTGACCCACAGTGACCAACAAAAAATGACCCACTAATCGGATTTTCTCGAGCATGTGACCTAGCCCAATGATTTTCTCGTGCCCATAAACCGTAGTGTACAAAATTTAGTTCAAATCCTCTCAGCCGTTTTTAAGATAAAAATAGTTTGACCCATAATGACCCATGACCAAAATGACCCACTAATTCAATCTTCTGGAACATTCAACCTAGCCCAACAGTCTTCTCGTGCCCGAAAACAATAGGATGAAAAATTTAGTTTTAATAGTCTGAGCCGTTTTTTAGATAACCTTGACCCACAGTGACTCAAAAATGACCCACTAATCAAATTTTCTCGGACATGTGACCTAGCTCAATGATTTTCTCGTGGCCGAAAATCGTAGGATACAAAATTTAATTAAAATCGTTAGAGCCGTTTTTTAGATAAAATTAACTTGACCCGCGTTGTCCCTAAAATGACTGACTAATCGAAACTTCTCGAACATGTGACCCAGCCCAATACTCTTCTAATGCCCGAAAATGGTAGGATACAAAATTTAGTCAAAATCGTTTGAACCGTTTTTTAGATACAATTAGCTTGACCCTGACCCATGGTGACAAAAATGACCCACTAATCGATTTTTTTCGGACACGTGAACTAGCCCAATTGTTTTCTAGTGCCCTAAAACGGTAGGATAGAAAATTTCGTCAAAATCGTTAGAGCCGTTTTTAACATAAAATTTGCATATATATATATAAAACCGCACATACACACACAAGGTTTTCTCGCATTAGAATATATGATTATAATTATGTCCAGCTCAATGTTTAATATGTCCGACGATTTATGGGACTTCGAGATTATTATAGCTCTATCTACTTCGCAGAAAAGGTGGAGCACGCGCGGAATAGGAAGTATCTTTACCACAGTTACCGACCGCATCGGTAGTAGATCCGATCATGGAAGATCACGTAGGCAGATATTCAACGTCATTCAAACCTATCTACGTCATGCTGCATATATATGCATAGGACGGGTGCCCTTCCGTGTGATCCCGAATGAACCCAGCCACTTCGTTGCTCGAGAGGATGACCGTGAGCCCAGCCGAGGACGCTGTGACGGCCGGTTTCAATTTCGAGATTTGGTCAAAGCAGGATCCCAGAGGGGCAGGTGTTCGATGTAGCCCACTTCCGGAGCATCAGCTTGGTGACTCGGCCTGACTCTTGGCACTCCAGAGCCTAACCAAGATGAGTGCTTCTCTTGGCCGGACTCAGGGGGCGCCGGAGACATCTGGTTTCAGGCACAGGGACAGTTGGGGCGCCGGTTAAGGACATGGAAAGCTGGTGGACGTGTCTAGAGCAGATGAGCAAACGCGCTCGGGCTACACCAAGATTCCGGCCGGACCACATTTTTGCTTTCTCCCTTCTTCCCCGCCCACTGGCATTTCCTGCCTAGTCACCTGGACTTGTGACGAGGACGGGATAACTTTCAAGTTTTTTTTCTATCTTTTGTGTTTTAGCATTTTTTGTGTGTGTTGTCTAACCCCTGGAAGAGAACTAGAGATAACCTTTAGTAGGTCCTCCTCGATCTCGACCGGGGAGAAAGCAAATCTCAGGAGGGAACCCTTGGCTAGTCTCTGGACCCTGGTCGTTCCTATGAGCTTCCAGGAAAACCCGGGGACAATGATGTAAGGAACTTCCCTTGCGAACCGAACCTAATCCGTCACCTTTAGTACCCATGGCCGGGATTACTATTGCGAAGGTTGGATTTCAGGAATATGGCCAGTAATGTCCATCTATGGACGAGAACCACGTGGCCTATTAATTTTTATATATGCATGTTCTTCCGTACCACACCTTAGTGGTTCGCCTGATTGGTCTTTCGGTCCGTTCTGCCTTTTTGTTCCGCTGTTATACATATTTCTTCATTTCGTCCTAATTTTTTGCACACAACTAACTATACATAAAATTTAGAATTATACTAACATATTTTAGTATCAAAAAGCATTTTGTCCAGAGAGTTTTTGGACATCCATTTGATGATTTTAAAGCATTTCTTTCTTGTGCAGAATATATTCTATCTTTATAGAATTCTATTCGCATACAATATTTTCAGACAGTACATCCCTCGATTATATTAGTTCGCCTGATTGGTCTTTCGGTCCGTTCTGCCTTTTTGTTCCGCTGTTATACATATTTCTTCATTTCGTCCTAATTTTTTGCACACAACTAACTATACATAAAATTTAGAATTATACTAACATATTTTAGTATCAAAAAGCATTTTGTCCAGAGAGTTTTTGGACATCCATTTGATGATTTTAAAGCATTTTTTTCTTGTGCAGAATATATTCTATCTTTATAGAATTCTATTCGCATACAATATTTTCAGACAGTACATTCCGTTTTTTTTAAGTAAAATGTCTCAAATTTTTGCTAATGTTTACTACTTTATATTTTTACAATAAATTACTTTTTTCAATTCTCAAATTTGACTTTAACCTGAAATTTTTACAAAACGTCTTTGATATAATACTTAGTATGTTGTATTTTAAACGATAAATATTTGATAGCTTTGATTTTGTTATTATTTCAATATATTTTTGTATTTTCATTTAATAAAAAAAACTTGAAAGTTAGTTTATTGTAAATCTTTAACATCTATGGAAATATTAGATTTTTAAATACATTTTTTTAGAAATAACATTAAATATGTAACTTTTCTGAGAAAATATATATTAGTTAGAAAACACCATATCACAACATCAGCAATTAGAATTGATTTGCGAAATCAGTCAATTATAAGTATACAGTTTTGTAATTTAGAGCAGTCACACTCGACAAAGATTTATTTAGGCACTTTAAATCGAAAACAAGGGCACTTTGCTTTTATATTATTCTTAAACTATAATGGAAAAACTGCAATGGGAGAAGATATGAATAGTAGAAACTAATTTCTTTTATTCTGAGACTGTGTTCTAGTTAGACTGTGGTCTAATAATTTAGATGCCTCAATCCCAAATAAAATTGTATCGATTCAAATTGCGAAGCATTAACACAAGCTCACATACTTTTTAACTGTGAAAATGTTTATAGTAAGTAGAACAATAATTGTTATAAAGAAAACTGTATAAAAAATAGTACATAGTATTATAAAGTTGAAAATAGTGGTATATATACTAAGTCTATAACATGTATCACATTTAATATTGGTAAGAAAAAAAGTCGAAGAAAAACATATTGTTTTATCGTTTATATGCTTTAAAGTAATTTTTAGATTTTAAATGAGTTATATTTTTTCATGTGTTTAATTAATACGTTAATTCGATCAATATGCTGATTAATAATTATTGTTTAAAGGTTTACTATACCTTAATAATTGCTATTAAATATGTTTAATGATTGTTATTCAATTAGTTAATTAATTGATTTATATATGTTAATGAATATTAATATTTGAATTTATATTTATTAGCTAACATTTCGATAACAGGAATTATACAAGATACTATTAAGCTTAGTTAGTGATACAATGACTTGATAGAATTTTTATTGTAAATGTAGAGTATAATAACAAGCTAAAAAAAGAAAACTTGCAAATTTTTCTTTAAAAAGTTAACATTTTAATTACTTTCTTTTTTTTTTTTTTTTTTTTTTTTTTTTTTTTTTTTTTTGATTCGAGGTAAATTTCTTCTTTTTGTTTGATTTTGCGATGGGCATTTGTTTGACCGCAATAGTATCAACAAGATACGAAGGGGAAAAACACGTTAAACAAAAGCATTATTTTAAATTTTACTCTAAATGCAAACTAGGCGAATTGACTTTAAACATTAACACAAGACATTAGGCTTTTCATTAATACAAAAACAATATTGTTAGCGAAAAAAAGTTACCCATTTCAAAATGCTCTGGACTGCGTTTTACTGCTGCATAGAAGAAAATAGTAATTTCTTTTTATTGATATATTGAGATACATATTTTGTGATTGGCAACTGTCATACATACGATTGTTTCCTGCAACTAAGTCACAGTAGAAACAGTTGTTTTATTTTATCGCATAAATCTGCGATTATGTAAAGCGAATATGTATGTACAGAACAAGTGGTAGTCGAAAATCAGGAAACATGGCCATTACGTACACGTACATATATTGTTAGCTTAATTGAGCTGTTTATATATCTCTCATTTACAAGATAAAATAATTTTATTTGCGTAATGTGTTTTGAATCTTATTTAACCCTTTCAGGATGGATTAAATAAGAATTAGAACGTTTAGAATGTTATTTAACGACAATTTAATTTTACTCGCCTGGACAAGTTCGATTGAGATAAGTCAACATACATGAGGTTGGCGATATTGATAGTCTCGTCAAGTTTTTGTCCAATATCTATCATTAATAAAAATATTGTGCTCAATGGTTTTGTCACAAGCTCAAGTTCGAGGCTAACGAAAAAAAAAAGGCTAGCGCGGTGCATTCCACTTATCTTTTTTTATAGACCGCTAGAGTGACGTGATGCTCTTTTCGTACACCTGCATTGGTGCATTCGAACATCACGTGACTCCGGCGGTCTGTAAAAAACGATACGCGTAAAGCACCGCGGTAGCCTTTCTTTTTCGTTAGCCTCGCTCAAGTTACATTTATTGATGTTAAGAAGACATAATACAATATTTTTGCCGAAACGTCAGTTGCGGCTTACTGTGGAGACCCGAAAAGTTTTTGGTTTCTGTCTGTCTGTTCCGCGATAACTGCCGCAAAAATGATCCGATTAGGTTCATTTTTTGTAGGTATGTTGGTGAGGTACCCGGAATTAGCTGTATAGTTTTTAGTTATGTTTGGTTCATTCGTTCGGAAAATATAAAACATTTCTTTTTAGGTCATAATGTTTTCCTATCGGAATTCAGACGATTCTGAAAATTTTCATCCATTGAAATAAAATGGCGCATTTAATTAATGTATTTAATGTGTAAGTTATGAAGGCTAAAATTTATCAAGTCAGGTCTTAAATTATTCAAATTAATTTGAAATTTTGTTAATACATTCGTCAGATATTTTAAATTAGGTGTACAATGTTTGCTGCAATTTTATACATCTGTTCTAATAATATAATACATTTTCTTCTATCATTCTTTGCAAATTTTAAAATGTATTTATTTTTATTTTCCTCTTTAATTTAATCGTAACCTAGCAACTACATTTTAAAGAATATCAAAATAATAAAATTCAAATAACTCAAACTATTTTGCTACAATATTTTATTCGCAAAATAAAATAGTTTTGAGTGATTTTAATATTTTATTGAAATAAATGAGAATTTATTTTGAAACAAGTTACCTTTTAACTACTATAGAATGATAACCGAAACATTTTTACATGAGATATTCATTTTCTGGAAGAGATATGGATTTTTCGTGGTTCAAAATTAGTATTACTTTAAAATAGGATATAATATCTCGAACAACGAGATGGTTAATCTAAAGAAATTAGCTTAGTAAAACGCATCCATACAGCCTGAAATAGCACTATTACTGGAAACTGAGATCATACAAAGTTATCACAAAAAATACTTTATAGCGACAAACCACGGTTGCTATTTAGTGAATTGGCAGTGGGCACGATTATGAATGATTACCCAATAAGTTTAAAAGTTTCTAAATAAGCCTATTTTGGGGAGATTTTAGTATGCTATTGCCATCGAGTTAGATCAGGATGTACTTAGGTAAAAGAAATATTATAGAATGACCATCAAAACTGTTTTCCGAAACAAAAGTTGCAATAGCACTAGATTTCTGAAATAGATATAAGTGAAAAGATTCAGTTTACATTTCCATAAGTTGCTTTTGTACACGAGATATTATTCAACCTATTTATCAGATGCGAGTGTTTCTTGGTTGGCAGGTAAGTAAATATTGCTATTTAGGCATTAGGATAACATGAAATTATTTTCGAAAATTTTGCTTATTCTAATAAAACCACTGTGTAGAACGAAATCCAAGATATACTAGAATCATTCACACAATCAATAGTAAATCACGAATATAAATTTGTTAAATTAGGGGGGGGGGTTCAGGGGGGCTCTGCCCCCCTGAAGAAATGTATTTTTAAAATCTAAAACATAGAATAAGAAGTTCATAAGAATGTCAGAATATTATTGCATAAACCGTATTTAATTAAACGTTTCTAATTTCTGAAACCTTCAAATTATTTTAAAAGCGTATAAATATGTATGTAGTAATTTAAAAAAATTAATTTGCGGATTGTAAGATGTTAAATATTATGAAAAGTGAGATAAAAAAACATTGACTTTCAGAGCTGACGTTGAGGCTCCTGATCTGTAGATTTACTAGTTATTTATACTTTAATTATAAGTTTTTATGACAATAAACAATTTTTTTTAAATATCCTTATCTTTAAAGAAATTACAAATGAAAATTTCTCCACAGAAGAAAATATTTAACAGTTTCTTTCTTTCATTTTCCCTTTTTTTAGGATATGGAAATGCTTTACAAAAAAAAAAAAAAAAAAAAAAAAAAAGATATTTCTGCCTTTTTTAGAGATTATAATCTTCATTAAGTCTTTTAATGACAAAATTATTTAATTTAAATAAAATGTTCTAAATCTCATTTAAATGAGAAATTAAATAATAAAAGTAAAACATATCGGGTAGTTTGTTTCAACCAAGTAAAGTAAGGAATAACCGAGAATTAAAAAAAAAAAAAAATACAAAAAAAGACGTGCAAATTCTTTATAAATTTTATGTGGTTTGTGTTTTTATTTGTCAAATTCAAAAATCAGGAGATATAGGTGTTATTTAATAAAATAGAAATATACTATAAGCGGATAGAAAGAAAAGAGAAAACATACCAGGATGAAAAAAATATTGCAATTTAGTTAAAAAATAAAACTAACATATAAACAAATACTCTTTAGAAAATGATAATTCACTCTTCGATTTTCCCCATAACATTTCCAACTCTAAAACCTGCCGTTAAATAAGATGCAAGAATTTGATTCCAGTTAAAGTCCTTTTATTAAGATAAATTATCTCCTCTTTGGTTAAGATATTTAAAAGAAAATTGCAAAACACTCTTTGAAAATTAATTAAGATTTCATCTCGAATGTTTTTCTTTTGAAATTTATTTAAAATAAGCTTACATTAGAATATTATAAATTGAACGTGTCGATGTTATTGTCATGAAATTCTTAAATATATTTAAATAAAATACTTTAAAAATAAAATGGCTAAATTCATGTCTTAGAAAATACTAAACATTAATAGTTTTTAATGTTTTGTACTATTTAAATTTCGGTTATGGGTTCCAACTTATGTAGTGCTGATCTTTTTGCTTTTAGTGTTTGAGGCAGTGTATTTAAATCTCTAACAAATTATAATATTTTTTGTATGTATAAAATTTAAATAATTACATTATTTATTGCTTATGAATTCAATTAAAAATTTATTGATATTTATTAAGAATAGAAACAAAAAAATATATAATACACGAAATACAAATTTATAATAAAATTAAGGACAAAACAACAACTGAATACTCAAAACTATTAGTGTTTTAGATATGAGAAATAATAATAAATTACTTGCTAGGATGTGTTAATAATTAATTTGTTAAGCGTTACTTGTGTTTCTAATATATGGTTTTTTACTTATCCATGGTAATATATTAGTTGAAAAAAAATATTTCCATACATTTTTTATTAACTCTTCCAAAGTATTTATACGGTGATGCATACACTAAAACAAAGACGAAAAATAATGCGCCAAGCATGGATTATGTAACACTTTCCAACACTTCCAAAATAATTTTGCAAATTTTTACCGTATAATAAGGTGTAATAGGTATAATAAGGTATTTAAAATAGTGAAACATTCTTGAAAAACAGCAAACGACTTTTCCCTATAGACTGTAATGCAACGAAATTCTTTTGAGTGTCCCTGTAAAGGAACGTAAATGCTATGCACACCATATTCTATGTGATGATGTTGATATAAACAATTTTGAAAACGCCTAGCGAATTTAAACACCCATTTTCAGGAATACGAACAATATTCGGTAAACTATCCAAATTATTTTGTGCAGCCCTGTATATGATCTAGAGATTTGTATATATACTACATAGAATTATGAAATTTAGTTCAATTAGGAAAATCATAGCACAGTTGAAAAATGCCCATCAGCAATTTCCGTCAATAAACGGAAGTGTACTCTAGATGTTCTGTACTATCCTGTATATTATTTATAAGATTTATACACAGTAAGTAATAGGCAAAAGATTACTTAAATTAAAAAACGCGTATCGCTAGTGAAAACGCACTTCCAGCAATTATTATTATAGTACTTTAACCGAATTTTTTGTGTGTCACTGTAAATGAACGATGGATGCTGTACACACAATATTCTATAGTTAAGCATCTTGAAATGCACCTCAGTGATATATATCAACTTCGATATGTTTAAAATAGTGAAACATTCTTGAAAAACAGCAAACGACTTTTCCCTATGGACTGTAATGCAACGAAATTCTTTTGAGTGTCCCTGTAAAGGAACTGTAAATGCTATGCACACTATATTCTATGTCAGGTCTCTTGTAGTGATATGTATAAATTTCAATATGCTTGAAATAGAGTAACATCATTAAATTAAACCGTAAATGATTTTCCCCATAGAAGGTAATGTAACGGAATTATTTTGAGTGCCCCATTAAAGGAATTATAAGTGCTACACACTTCATTTTCAATACCGAATATGCCATAGTAAACCTGAATAACATATATCAATTATATGGCAATCCGAGTATATTTACGGGAGTTAGAGCTCGGACAGACAGACAGACAGACAGCCAAACTGAATTCTTAAACACATTTGAACTGTGTTGGAAAGTATTAAAAAGAGTGATTTACCTGAAAACATTATAACATAAAAAACACGTTTACTGTGCTACATATTAAATTTCGAAATATTAGTAATAATAATAATCTCTTTTAGATGGAATTTTTTTAAGGTATTTAAAAACTTAGCAGTGAGCCTAATACACAAAATAATAATTTTGGAATCAATCAATCTGCGAAAAACTTATTTGAAATATTTAAATTATTTTTAAATATTTTACTAGAAAGTACTTTTAAAATAAATTAATTTAAAAAATAATAATAATTCAATTTCAGCTTTTTATGGCAAAAATAAACTTTAAGTTTTTAATTATGTAAGAATAAAATGCAATTTCAGTAATAAAAATTAATAACTTATTTAATTTCCGAGATAAAAAAAAACGATATTATAATAACGTAGCAAAAATATTTCATTTTATCGTTCAAATACTATTAAAAGAAAATGTTTAGTTTTTAACTAAGATTGTTAGAAGTTGTTTAATTAAAGTAGATTTTGATGTTTCTTACAATCATTTTAATAACTGGAATTTAGTTAAGCTAATTATTGCAAATGAATTTTTTTCATTATTATTATTAAATTACGAAAAAAATGTATTTAAGATCAGCCAGGGACAGTTTTTGAATTTATTAGAAATTTTGAATGTAATGACAGAATCTAGAAAAAAAATCCGTAGAATTTTTTTCGGTATAATTTTTTGTTTTCTGTTATAACTTCTTTTTAATTTATTAATTATTTTCTCTTTTTCGTACAGAAAAAGTTCCATCTTTTTGCTTGATTGGGAATGGCAATTTTAATTCCGAGATTCAACGAAATAACAAAAGATGTTGAAAAAAAAGTTCTTTAAAATTTAAGATTAATTTATTTAATGTTCAGAGGTTAATTAAATATTTTCGGTTTTTATACATTTATACAAAATACAGTAAAATGGGTGCACGCATGTCTAACAATTAAATAATAAAATGAAAACAGAGTGGATAAAATGAAAGATTTTATTTGAATTCAAAATTTGCATGCTATGGGATAAAAGTAAAAAAAAAAAAAAAAAAAAAAAAAAAAAAAACCCGGAGCATAAAACGATTATTTAAATAATTTTATAACACAGGTAAATACAAATATGAAAATTGTTTACGGCAGAAAATAAATTTATTTAATTAATAAGTAGCCGAATAAAAAAAAATATATAAAAAAATTAGGCCAAGTACATTCACGTACTTTATTGGTACGATTTTGTATGAGAACATTACTCCTAATCTTAATTTTAAAAACATTTATTTATTTTTTCTATAATGTATTGCGTCTATTTTTTATCATTCTTTCTTATCATTTCAAATATATACATCGATGAATATGAAAAAAACATCATATTTAAAATAAATTTGATTTCTATCAAATTAATGAGGAGAAACATTTATAGAATTTAAAGTTAATGTAAAATCTCAAACATATCACATTTATTTACATTCAGATATTTATATGTTTGTATATAAAGTACAGTAATATTTTTCAACTTTCGTCAATATTCTATTCTATTTAATGTTCTGATATGGCTTATTTAGTTGTTTTTCAGGAAGTATGTACTAGTAGTTCCAAGTTGTTAATTGAGCTAAATCTGGGTACGGCCTAAATCCATCATTATAAGGTTGACATTTTATGAAAATTTTATTAAAATATTTTTTATACGTAAACGAAGGATAGGAACGTACTCTGGCATCTTAACGCATTTATCAGAAGTGGCGTTTTAAAGCCGGAACCGAGCGGAGAACCCAAAAAGAAAATATTTCAGATGAGGCAAAAGCAGAAATTCAACCTGAGCGACAGCCGAAAAAAAAAATCAAGTTCGAAAACTTCTGAATTATTTAATAAACTATTTTGGGATTGAGAAATTTTTTTTGTCTTTTAAATATACAGTAAACTTATAGTTTGTTATACTAATTTATTTTAATTACATTTAATATTGTTAAATAAGAGACGTATTATTTTAAAATTCCATGAAAATAAATTTAAATTCGTGAATATAACTAGGCATTCATTCCTTAATATATTCATTTCGTATTTCGTAAGCAATTTTTGAGACATAAATTAATGCCTTTAAAATATTGTAACATCTTTATTAACAGACATTAAATAAGTATTGGCTAAGTTTTTAGAAAAAATGAACAATTTTATATTTAAAAACATTTAGGAATAATTTATGACATAATAGCATAATATTGTATGTATTCCCAATAAAAAGCATTTCATGAAGAAAGATCTTCATCTAAACATCAATATTGAAGCACAATACTGTTTAAATGTTTTTTACTTCGGAAGTGTTGTTATTGTACTGTAAATCTTTTCAATGCAATTTTTTTTGCATTTGTCTTTTAACGCAAATAATTTCTATAAAAGCCGAAAAAAACCTACATTTTGTTTCAATATATTGGTTCAAAACTAGGAATTTTTCCAATAATTTTAACACTTTCCAACATAGTTGAAAAGTGTTTATGAATTCTGTTTGTCTAGCCGTCTGTCTGTCTTTCCGTCTGTCCGTGCTCTATCTCAAGTAAATAATACTCGGAATGACAGGCAAATGATATATGTTATCCATGTTTACTATGGCATGTTCGGTATTGTAAATGAAGTGTATAGCACTTATAGTTTTTTTTTTACAGAGACACTCAAAATAATTCCATTCCATTACGGTCCATGGGGAAAATTCATTTGCGGTTTATTTTAAAGATGTTACACAATTTCAAACATATTGAAATTGATATATATCACTGAGGTGCACTTCAAGAAGATCACTATAGAAAATTGTGCGTATATCATTCATTGTTCATTTACAGGGACACACAATAGAATTCGGTAATGTATGTTAGCAATAATTGCTGAAAGTGCGTTTTCAGCTGCTGAACGCGTATATATATATATATATATATATATATATATATATATATATATATATATATATATAGATCATATACAGGGCTGCACAAAAGAATTCGGATATTTTTCCGAATATTGTTGATAATTCCTGAAATTGGTAATTCCTGTTTTTAAATATGTTATGGGTTTTCCAAATTGTTTACTTAGCCTTATTATCTTTCACCTTATTAAACGGTAAATATTTTTTAAAATATTTTGGAAGTGGTGGGAAGTGTTAGGGGAAAGTTGTGCAAAATGGGGATGCTAACGTACCTTGGCTTACCAACAAAAATATTTAACTGAAAAAAAAACAAAAAAAAAAAAAACAGGCAAGTTATTTTGCATTTAGAGTGAGTTCTAGACCATCAGATCTCAAAGCTGTTTGTTAGAAAAAAATCATTAAGTTAGAAAAGAAATAATTTTTTTGAAAATGTTTTGAAAAGTACCCGTTTTGGACGACCGGTTGATTAAAATGGGGTGCTCATATGAAATAACGTAAATTTGAAGTTTAATGCGAAATTTAGTTACACAACTTTATTTGGACAACAAAATGAAGTTAGTGAAGAATGAATGAATACAGAAAAAGAATACAAACTAAAGTATCATTGTTATTATTGTTTTCAACAAATACTAGCTTGCTACGGCGAAAAAAAAATAAGTCACGAAAGTCACATATGAAATTATCACTCTCTTCTTTAGCACTTGAACAGGCTACATGTGCACAACCTCTACAACTGCTACATTGAATCCACCCTTCTTTGTTCTTTGAATTTATGTACATTTAATAATAGAAGATGCAAGTATCATCGTTATAACTTACTTTCTCTATAGATGATATCACTGCTTTTTCAATTTTCCCTTTCTTCAGTTTTTGTGTGTTAGGAATTGTGGGATTAGGATTATTGTATTTCTTGATTAATGCTCTTTTTTGTTATTCTTTTTTTATTTTTTTCTCCTACTCTATACTTTCCAGTTCTGCTTTTAAAAAAAGATGAAATATCACAGTTTTACCTATCATTTTCCCTTTTTACAGAATCCACTAATAATTTTTTTTTTACATCATTAGTAAAAATAAATAAATAAACCTGTACCACAAATGTCCCCGTTTTAGCAGGCAATGACGTATGTTAAAAAACATGACGTAACCTTGTATAGATGTAAGATAATTTATCAAGCAATATGCCAAAGTGTAACTTAAATCTAGAAGTATCATTTTTGTAATTAACAAAATCGAATGTTCAAAGATGACTTGATTAGTTCCAATACAGCCCACGACAAAAATCGAAAAGAAAAAGAGCCAAAATATGTAAACTTTATGGAAAACAATATATCAATGAAAATTGTCAATTGCACAATTAAAAATGGCATATTGGCAACCATGAATGGTAATAATATGTTATATGTTATAATGGCAGCATTTATCAGTGAGAATTTTAACGTCCCCATTTGACAAGCCGTCTCCGTTTTAGACGAATTTCCACTAGAAAATCTACGCTTGTCGCATGATTTTTTATTCTTGTTTTTTTATGTCAATTTTTTTAATTTATGACATCACTTTATTATCATTTAAAATTCTATTACATTTTTAGGGGTCCATTAAATTCCTATGCTATATTAAACTAAAACCTTTGAGATTTTTCCCTGAAAAAGTTTTTGAGGAATATTTTGGAACATTGTATTAGAAAACAAGTTTTTCGACATTTTCTCAAATGAAAATTCAAGTGGGAATATTTTGTATGTCCCACAGGGATCTCTGGTGCCAAAAGACAATGGAATAACATAAATAATGGGATTAAAAAAATGCATATCGTCGACACATCGGCGATTATATTCAAATATATTCAATCTTCGAGCACAATTTCTCACGGAAGAACCCTTAGGGAGTACAACATTTTTATAGTTTAAAACGTTTAAATGTTATATATTTTATTAAAAATGGGTTCATTAAAATTTATGTAAGAATTTTAGTGCGCTAAAAATTGGGGGAAAATAAGAAAATAAGTTAAAGGAAAATTTTATAAAAAATCTTTGGTATTTTTTGAAATGTTTATAGATAAGCTTTTAATGTTATAAATATTTTAAATACAAATAATTACGCGGATTTGAAAAATGCTTCCCTTTTACCATGTTAATTTTTATTTGTATTATCAAACACAAACTTATTTCAAGTTGAATAAAATAATGTAGCAAACGCAAAACAAGCCTTGCAGCAAGTCTATTTCTTATCAATTCAAAAATATACATTTATGAAAGAAAAAAAATGTCAGATGAAAAATAAATTTGATAGAAAGGAACAGTTATAGATTGTAAAGAGAATGGCATGTCTAAAACTTATCACATGTTTTTGCTTTCATATAGACATATGTTTCTGTAAAAAGTACAGTAATATTCGTCGCTTGTTTAGTTTTTATTCACGAAATTGTTATAAGAAGTTCGAAACTTATTGAATTTTTTTTTTAATTGAGCTAATTCTGGTGACTGACAAAAAGGAATTTCCATAAGAATTCGTGCAAATTTTATTTTAAAAATTTTAATGCTTAAAACAAGGTAAAGGAAGGAACTGTTGCATCTAAACGCATGTTTGAGAAGTAGGGTATAATGTCGAAACAGAACGGAAAAAACAACAAGGTTTAAAAATCATGCATCAGGCATAGATTTTGAAACACTTTCCAACACTTCCAGAAATCTTATCGAAACTTCATCGTTTAATGAGGAGAAATATGATGTATAAATAAGAAATTTAGAAAACGCAAGAACACATTTGCAAGCCCAGTTTCAGGAATTATCATCATTAGTCGGAAATATATCCTAATTCTTTTGAATCCAAGTATATGATCTATAGATTTGTATATATATACTATACATAGTATGCTAAAATTTATTTCACTTAGGAAACCTATCTTCCGAAATATTTCATAATTTACTTTATGGGTTGAATATGTATATATATATATATTTAAATATACAGCAAACTTGTAATTTGTTTTAATAATTTATTTTAATTATATTTATAATTTGTAAATAGCAGACCGTGTTCTTTTGTTGATATCATCAAACGAAAATTAAGTTCTGGATTATAAGTAGGTTTCATTGTGTAGTATATTAATTTCATTCCTAGTAGGAAATTTCTGAAATATAAATTATTTATTTAGAAATATTGTAACATCTTAAATAACAAACATTGAGGTAACATTGGCGAAGTCTTTGAGAAGAAATGAACAGTTTTATATCCAAACTTTTACAAATCAATTATGATATAATAGCATAGTATTGTATGTATTTCCTATGAAACGCATTTCATTAAGTATACATATAATATTATACTAATATGTCAAGATTTTAGTGTAAACAACAATAATGAAACACAGTACTGTTTTAACTGTTTTAACTTCCAAATTATTGTTGTCACTGTAAATTATTTTAGTGTAACTTTTTTTCTATTTGTCTTTTAGCGAAAATAGTTTCAATTAAACGTCAAGAAAGTCAAAATTTTATTTCAATATTTTATTGCTACAGAATGTTTCAAAAAAGTTATTTCTAGGAATTTTTAAAATAATTTTTGAATGCTGAAGTTTGGATTTACGACATCTCTTCATTATCATTTAAAATTCTATCATTTTTTTAGGCATCCATTAAATTTTCATGCCATTTTAAATTAAAAGCCCTTGAGATTTTTCCCTGAATAGATTTAGGAGAAATATTTTTGAACTTTTTATTTTAGAAAAATATGTTTTTATACATTTTCTCAAATGGAAAATCAACTGTGAGTTTGTTATTCCTCTAAAGGATATCTGGTGACAAAAGACGGTGGAATATATAATGAGTTAGACAAAATGATTATTCTCAAATATATTAATTTTTCCGGAACATGATCTCATCGAACAATTATAAAGGAGTACGTTATTTTTACAGTATAAAACATTTAAATTGTATATTTTTCGGTAAAAATAGGTTTATTAAACTTCATGTAAGGATTATAGTGTGCTAAAAGTTGTGGGATTTTAAAGAAATTTTTTGTGAAAGATCTTCCAAACTTTTTTAAATGTTTATAGATAAGATTTTAATGTTGTAAATATTGAATAAATATTCTAAATATTTCAACGGGTGTTTGAAAAATGCTTCTCTTTTTCTATGTGAAATTTTTGTATTATCAAATACAAAATTGTTTGAAGTTAAATAAAATAATATAACAGACTCAAAACAAATTTTGTGTCGGGTTTATTTCTTATCATTTCAAAAAGAGAAATCAATGAATTCTAAAAATGTGTCAGAATAAATTTGATAGAAAGGAACAGTTATAGAATTTAAAGAAAATGTTACTTCTAAAACTTATCACGTGTTTTCACTTTCACATATTTATATGCTTGTATAAAAACACAGTAATATTTTTCAACTGTTTGTCAATATTTTATACTATTTAATGTTATTCTATCGCTTGTTTAGTTGTTATTCATGAAATTTTTTATAACTAGTTCCAAACGTATTGAATTTTTAAAATTGAGCTAATTATTCGGGAGACGGCCTAAAGAGAAGATCCATAATTATAATTTTTTTATTTTATGCAAATTTTATTAAAACATTTTTTTGCTAGAGGTAAAGGAACAAACTGTGACATTGTAAAGCAAGTTTCAGAAGTTTTAAAGCCGAAATCGATCGGAGAAACCAATATATATATATATATATATATATATATTTCTGATGAGATGAAAGCTAAAATTGAACCCCACCAATAACCTGGAAATAAAAAATTAAAGTTCAAAAACTTCTGAAATATTTAATAAACTATTTTGGGGGGAGAGTTGTTTTCTTTTTAATATATAGTAAACTTATAGTTTGTTACAGTAATTTAGTTTAATTACATTTGTACTAAATAAAAAAAAACAGACATATTATTATAAAACTCCATTAAATAAAATTTAAGTTCGTGATTATAAGTAGGCATTCATTCCGTAGTATATTCATTTCATATTTCGTAGGTAATTTTTGAGATATAAATTAATGCCTTTCAAATAGTGTAACATCTTAAAGAAACTTTGAAGTAATATTGGCTAAGTCTTTGGAAATAAAAGAATCAGTTACGACATAATAGCATAATACTGTACATATTCCTAATTAAAATCATTTCATTAAGAATACATACATGCTATTATGTCAATATCTTAGACTAAACGTCAATATTGAAGCTCAGTTACTATTTAAAATATTGTAACTTCCAAATTATTGTTATTGCATTTTTAATTTTTCAAATTTAATTTTTTTTGCACTTGTCCCCTAAGTCTTTGGAAATAAATGAACAGTTTGATATTTAAATTTTTAAGAATCACTTATGACGTAATAGCATAATATTGTATGTATTCCCTATGAAACACATTTCTTTCAGAATACGTACAATATTATTACAATATATAATTACATTATATATATGTTACAATACGGACGTAATATGCTATTACGTCCACATTTTATTCTAAAAATCAATATTGAAAAACAGTACTATTTAAATTGTTTTAACTTCCAAATTATTGTTGTTGCATATTTAATTTTTTTAATTTAATTTTTTTGCATTTGTCTTTTATTGCAAATCATTTCTATGAAAGGCCAAATGAGTCACTATTGTTTTTTAAATATACTGGTTTATTGCTATGTATTTTTTTCAATAAAACAATTTTTATGCGAAAATTTCGATTTTTGACACCACTTCGTTATCATTTATAATTCTGTCAAATTTTTACGCGTCTATTAAATTTTCATGTCATATTAAACGGAAAGAATTTGAGATTTTTTCTTGAACAAGTTATTGAGAAATATTTTGGATCTTTTTATCTGAAAAAAATATTTTTCTACATTTTCTCAAATGGAAATGCAAGTGTGAATTTTATATTCCCACCAGAGATCTCTGGTGACAAAAGGCAGTGGAATAAATAATGAGTTAGAGATAACTCATATCGTAGGCACTTTGATGATTATTTTCAAATATATCCCTTCTTCGAGAACAAGATCTTTTAGATTTAGAGGAACCATATGAGGGTGTACTATTTTTAATGCTTAAAACATTTGGATTGCATATGCTTCAGTAAAAATATGTTTATTAAAATTCATGTAAGGTTTTTAGTATGCTAAAAATTGTAAAATGTTCAAGAAAATTTTATGAAAGGTCTTTTTTTTTCATGTTTAAACATAAGCTTTTGATGTTGTAAATGTTGAAGAAATATTTTGAACAGACATTTCACGCGCGTTTGAAAAATGTTTCTCTTTTACTATGTGAAAATATTTTTTTGTACTATCAAACACAAACATGTTTGAAGTTATATGTAAATATAATGTAACAGACGCAAAACAGACTTCTTGTGTCACGTCTATGTCTTGTCATTTCAGAAAGATAAATCAATGAATAGAAAAAAAGAGTCAGAATAAATTTGATATATAGGTACAGTTATAGAGTTTAAAAAGAAAGTTACGTCTCAAACATATAACATATTTCTGCTGTCATATATTTATATGTTTGTATAAAATGTACAGTTTATATTTCAAATGTTTGTCAATATCCTATTTTATTTAATGTTATGCCATCGCTTGTTTTCCACGAAGTTTCCATAATTAATTCCAAACTTATTGTTTGTTTCAAATTGAGGTACATTTGGGGATGGACTGAAAAGGAAAATCCATAACTATATAGTTTCGATATCGTGAAAATTTTATAAAAATATTTTTTATACATAAACTAGGTATAGGAACAAGTTATGATATCTTAATGCATGTATCAGGAACATGATTTTAAAGCAATGAACCAAATTGTAGAAACAAAAGAAAATCTTTCTTAAGAGCGAAAGCTTAAATTGAACTAGAACGATAAGCGGTAAAAAATAATATTCGAACTTCAAAAAGAATTTATTGGAGTTAGTTTGTTTTTAAATATACACGAAGCTTATAGTTCGTTGTAGTAATTTATTTTAATTAAATTTTAATTTATAAATAATGGACACATTATTTTTGAGATTCCATGAAATGAAATTTGAGTTATTGAATACAAATAGGCATAATTTCTGTAGTATATTCATTTCATACTCCGTAGGAAATTTAGAGATATAAATTAATGCCTTTGAAATTTTGTAACATCTTTATTAACAAATGAACAATTTGATATTTAAATTTTTAAGAATCACTTATGACGTAATAGCATAATATTGTATGTATTCCCTATGAAACGCATTTCTTTCAGAATACGTACAATATTACGCTATTATGTCAACATTTTATTCTAAAAATCAATATTGAAAAACAGTACTATTTAAATTGTTTTGACTTTCAAATTATTTTTATTGCATTGTAATTTTTTCTAATGTAATTTTTCTTTTTGTATTTGTCTTTTATTGCAAATGATTTCTATGAAAAGCAAAACAAGTCAACATTTTGTTTCAATATTTTAGTTTATTTCTAGGTTTTAAAAAAAAAATAAATTAAGCTAAAGTTATACATAAATTATGCTAAATAAAGTTATAAATAAATAATGCTAAATAAAGCTATAAATAAATTATGCTAAATAAAGTTATAAATAAATAATGCTAAATAAAGCTATAAATAAATTATGCTAAATAAAGTTATAAATAAATAATGCTAAATAAAGCTATAAATAAATTATGCTAAATAAAGTTATAAATAAAATATTTTAATTAAATTATTCTAAAGGTTTGATTTACGATATCACTTCATTATCAATTAAAATTCTATCAATTTTAACACATCCATTAAAATTTCCACTATCTTAAATTAAAAGACTTTAAGATTTCCCCCGGAAAATGTTTTTCAGCTATATTTGGAAATTCTTATCAGAAAAATAAGTTTCTCTACATTTTCTCAAATAGAAATGCAAGTGTGAATTTGCTATTTCCCTAAGGGATCTCTGGTGACAAAAGACAGTGGAATAAATAATAGGTTAGACAAAATGCATACCATCGGAACTTCGATGATTATTTTAAAGTATATTCATTATTCGAGCAAAAGATCTCATGGAGGAACCATAAGGATGTACAACACTTTTACAGTTTGAAACGTTTAAAATGAATATGCTTCAATAAAAATGGGTTCATTAAAATTCATGTAAAGATATTAGTGTGTAAAAAATCTTAGAATGTTACAAAAAAAAATTATGAAAGATCTTTGGTACTTTTTGAAATGTTTATGGATAAGATTTTAATGTTGTAAATATTGAAGAATTCTTTTAAACACAAATATTACGCGTGTTTAAAAAATGTTTCTGTTTTACTATGTCAAAAGAGTTTTTTTTGTATTATGAAACACAAACTTGTTTGAAGTTAAATAAAATAATATAGCATATCTAAAACAAGTTTTGTGTCACGTCTATTTCCTATCATTTCAAAAAGAGAAATCAATGAAGAGAAAGAACGTGTCAGAATAAATTTGATAGAAAGGGACAGTTATAGAGTTTAAAGAAGAATGTTATATCTCAAACATATCACATATTTTTACTTTCATATACTTATATTTTTGTATAAAATGTACGGTTTAAGTTTCAAATGTTTGTCAATAATCTATTCTATTTAATTTTATGCTATCGCTTGTTTAGTTGTTTATCTCGATGTTTCCATAATTAATTTCAAACTTATTGAATGTTTCATGTTGTTTGGAAATGTTTGTAACATTTGGAGATTGTCTCAAAAGTAAAATCCATGACTATAAAGTTTCGATTTCCTGAAAATTTTATAAAAAACGTTTTTTTAATGCATAAACTAGGTATAAGAACAAACTATGATATCTTAGTATTGGGTGTAGTAAGAAGATGTAAAGCAAATTTTGTCTAACGTTTACTGCAAAATAGCAGACCAATCAGTAGACCGCGTTTGTGTCATGTGATAAGAACCAGCTCAGCGTTTTCAAATTGACACAAAAGCTGGGTGAAAAGTGATAAAGTTGAAATTTCGAAGGTGAAAGATGTCATATGATAATTCATTTATTCGTCACTGCATTCGTTATGAATTTCACCAAGGAAAAAGCTCTGCAAAAGCATATAAATCAATTTGTTCTCTTCTTGGAAAGGAAATCGTATTGAAAAGCACATACGAACTTTGGTTTCAACGTTTTAAAGATGGCGATTTTGATGTTAGCGATCAAGAACGTAGCGGCGCTCCACTGAAGGCTTGCAAACACTGCTTGATGAAGATGCATCTCAGACGCAAAAATAACATGCCGAATAATTAGGAGTGTCGCAAAAAACGATTCGTAATCGTTTGCACGCAATGAGAAAGATTCAGAAGGTAGGTAGATGGGTACCATATGCATTGAGCCAGAGAAACAAGGATGAGCGTGTCTTGAAGTGCACGAATCTGCTAGACAGGCAACAGAAAAAAAAATTCTTGTGGAAAATCGTGACGGAGATGAAAAATGGATATTATTATGACAGTCCGAAACGCAAGAAATATTGGTTGAATCCCGGCAGAGCAACAGCTCTCGAAACGAGCTCAGTGCTCGAAACAGTGTGCTTGAGCGAGTGTTAACAGTGCTCGAAACGAGCCAGTTACTGCAAAAATGTTCTCCATTCAATCTGTTGGGATATGAAGGATGTGTTCTATTACGAATTGTTGAAGCCTGGTGTAAGTGTAACTGCTGAACACTACAAGAAAGAATTTCTTCAATTGAAACAGGAAATCGGTCGAAAACGTCCATTTACTGGCAAAGGTTTGTGCCCCGTGAAATTGATCTATGACAACGCAAGACGTCTTGTTGCAAAACCAGCCAAGGATACGTTAGTAAGTCTTAGCTGGGAAGTTTTGGAATACCCGGCGTATAGTCCCAACATAGCACCTTCGGACAATCATTTGTTTCGTTCGATGCAGAATGTATTTTCTTCTCTACACTTCCGGACAGTGGACGAAGTGCGAAACTGGGTTGACGACTTCATCGTGTCAAAAGACGAATCGTTCTACACTGCTCGCATCCGTCAACTGCCCGACCGATTGCGGAAGGTGTTAGATAATGATAGAGATTATTTTGATGAATAAAGATAATATTCTCAGCTCTTAATTGCATATCCATTTCTCTGAAAAACGTTTTAAAACTTTTTACTACAACCAATACATGTGTCAGGAATAAGATTTTAAAGCATTGAACCGAATTGAAAAAAACTAAAAGAAAATCTTTCTTATAAAGCTTAAACTAAACGAGAACGATAACCGGAAAAAAAAAAATCATATTCAAGCTTCTAAAATTAATTATAATATATTTTGTGGAGATGAGTCATTTTGTTGTTTAAATATACACTAAGCTTATAGTTTGTTGTAGTAATTTATTTTTATTAAACTTTAATTTATAAATAATGAATATATTATTTTGATGATTCCATGAAATGAAATTTGAGTTTTTGAACATAAGCAGGCATTTCTGTAGCATTTTCATTTCATAGGTTGCAGAAAATTTAGAGATATAAATTAATGCCTTTGAAATATTATAACATCTTTATTATCAAACTTGGAAGTAATATTTCACAAGTCTTCAGTCTTCGGAAAGAAATGTACAGTTTATATTTAATTTTTTACGAACTACTTATGACATAATAGCGTAATATTGTATGTATTTCCTACAAAACGCTTTTCATTAAAAATCTATCATTAAAAGTGCAATTTTAAAGCCGGAATCGATCAGAGAAACCAGAAAGGAAATATTTCTAATGAGGCGAAGTGAAGGCAGACATTGATTCGGAACAATAACCTGGTAATAAAAGGCTCAAGGTCAAAAACTACTAAAACATTTCGTAAATTCTTTTAGGGGATATACCTTTTTTCTTTTAAATATGCAGTAAACTTATAGTTTGTTATAGTTTGTTATTTTAATTACATTTATAATTCATAAATAACAGTTATATGTATTTTAAATTCCATGAAATTTAAGTTCGCGATTAAAAGTAGGCATTCATTCCGTAGTATATTCATTTCATATTTCGTAGGAAAAGTTTGAGAAATAAATTATTGAATTTTAAAATATTGTAATATTTTTATTAACAAATATTGAGATAATATTGCCCAAGACTTTGAAATAAATGAGCCATTTTATATTTAACCAGTGGGCCAGTGCGAGGATTTCGCACTACAGTCTAACAATTTTGAGCTATATCTAATATTTTTTAGACGCAGGTGTAAAGTTCTAAAGAAAAAATAAGGATAAAAATATCGGCAAACAACATTATTCAAGCCAGAGTATCAGCTCATTTATTTCATCAAAGTTACAGTAAAAACTGATTGAAGATAGCAAAAGTCACGCGAGAGAAAAAATTTAATAATCGCATTTTAACTGAATTAGAAGATGAAGTTATCCGCTTGTTGAAAAACATGAAACGAAAGAAAAATAAATTGAATGCATTTAAAAACCTTTTTATTCTACACGTGAAATATCACTCCTTCCATCAATGGATGATGTATTTTTCTTCTAACCATTTCAATTTCAATTTTGCTTTTTAACGATAAATATAAAATAAACCCGCGCGGAGAAAACATACTTTATCATTTTAATACTACTTATTTTCTCATAATTACTGTTCAGCATCTTATAATCTATATTGCGGTATTGTATTTTTGTGGCAACATTGATTTGAGGAAAACTTTACATTTCATTTATGAAAACACTGCTTCTATGCATTACATTATATGCATTTAGGAAAACAATGCGTGTGGAATATGATTTTTTACCAATTACATATGAAATAATAGCATAATATTGTATGTACTCCCTATGCAACATATTTCTTTCAGAGAACGTACAATTTTACGCTATTATGTCAAGATTTTATTCTAAACACCAGTATTAAAAAACAATACTATTTAAATAGTTTTAATTTTCAAATTATTGTTATTGTACTGCAAATTTTTCTAATGTAATTTTTCTTTTTGTATTTTTCTTTTATCGTAAATAATTTCTGTGAAAGGCTAAACAAATCAACATTTTGTTGCAATATATAAATTTATTTCTAGGAATTTTACAATAAAATTATTTCTATGCTAAAGTTTGGATTTACGATAGCACTTCATCATCATTAAAAATTTTATCAAATTTTTACGTATCCACTAAATTTTCTCACCATCTTAAATTAAAAGACTTTAAGATTCTCCCCTGAACAATTTTTTTAGAAATATTTGGAACTTCTTATCAGAAAAATAAGTTTTTCTACATTTTCTCAAATAGAAATGCAAGTGTGAATTTGTTATTTCCCTAAGGGATGTCTGGTGACAAAAGACAGTGGAATAAATAATAGGTTAGGTAAAATGCAACCATCGGACCTTTGACGATAATTTTAAAGTATATTCATTCTTCGAGCAAAAGATCTCATGGAGGAACCATAAGGCAGTACAACATTTGTACAGTTTGAAACATGTAAATTGCAAATGTTTCAGTAAAAATCGGTTCATTAATATTCATGTAAGGATTTTAGTGTGCTAAAAATCGTGGAATATTAAAGGAAATGTTTATGAAAGATCTTTGTTATTTGTTGAAATGTTTAAAGATAATATTTTAGTGTTGTAAAATTCGAAGAAATATTTAAAAAATAAATTTCACGAGTGTTTGAAAAATGTTTTTGTTTTACTATATCAAAATACTTTTTTTTGTATTATCAAATACAAACTTGTTTGAAGTTAAATAAAATAGCGTACCAGAACAATCCTTGTGTCACGCCAATTTCAAAAAGATAGATCAATGAATAGAAATAAATATCAAATAAAAAATAATTTTGCTAGAAAGGAACAGTTATAGAATATAAAGAGAATGTCAAGTCTCAAACATATCACATGCTTTTTTACTTTCACATATTTATACATTTGTATAAAATGTACAGATTATGTTTCAAATGTTTGTCAATGTCCTATTCTATTTAATGTTATGCTATTGCTTGTTGTTTTTCTCGATGTTTCAATAATTAATTTCAAACGTATTGATTGTTTCATATTGAGCTACATTTGGGATGGACTCAAAAGGAAGATACATAACTATAAAGTTACAATTTCCTGAAAATTTTATAAAAAAACCTTTTTTTTATGCATAAACTAGGTATAGGAGCAAAATATGACATCTTAATACATGTGTTAGGAATGAGATTTTAAAGCATTGACCGAATTTAAGAAACAAAAAGAAAATATTCCTTAAATTGAACGAGAACAATAACCGGAAAAAAATCATGTTCAAAATTCTAAAATAACTTATAATATATTTTGAGGAGAGGAGTTAGTTTGTTCTATTTAATACTTGGAAATTTTTTCCATAGAGAATTTTATACACACTAACATTTTTAACTTGTCAATATTCTATTCTATTTAATGTTAAGCTATAGCTTGTTTAGTTGTTTTTAATGAAGTTTCTATGAGCCGTTTCAGAGTTATTGATTTTTTTAAAGTGGAGCAGATAGATTCTTTTGACGAATTTAAACCGAATTTCAGTTAAACTAAAAATTAAATTAATTTATAAATAACTAGGGACTCTGGCCTTTACGAGCTATGCTCGCCAACCCCCGTCCAGACATCAGCAAGCTAAAAAAAACAAGCTAATTTGCTGTGTTATAAAAATATTAGCCGATTAAGGGAAATTGAATGATATTATCACGACCAGTGGTGATTTTCTGTAATTGAGTTGTCATTCATTCCCCTTTCACAGACAGATTTTTTTGGTTCCCAAGGCCGCATACACTGCTGTCGTAACTTATGTAACCGAGCCATCATGATCAATTTCAACATTAAATAGCTCTTAAAATAATACTTCGATTTAAATCTGTCTTCCTCAACGTGATTATCATACATTTCTCTATAAAACTACCAGTTTTCATGTTTTTATAAGCAATAGATTTTTCAGGATAAGCCTAGAAAGTGAAAAGGTAATAATATATTTAATTACGTCAACAGATGTGTTAGTTACTTTCTTTCAGAATAGAGAGATGCAAGCTGTGTTTTAAAGCAGGATACTAATTGAATAGATTGTATTTTTTTTTCTTGTCTTTTAAAGTTTTAGATTACCTGTGGAAAATAATAGTATAAAAGTGAATCTGAGGAATATAATATATAATCTGTGGAAAATAATAGTATAAAAGTGAATCTAGGGATTATAATATACAATCTGGGGAAAATAATAGTATAAAAGTGAATCTAGGGAATATAATATATAATCTGGGGAAAATAATAGTATGTCATTTTGTTTAATCTGTAATAATCATAATTTTCAAATGTATAAAATAGCTGTACATCCATGATGCACTTTTTAAAAGAGCATCTTGAAAATAAACATATTTATCGAAATTAATAACAGTTTTTTCTCCAATATTTAATGCTCAAATAAATATGTGATGAATTATACAGCATTTTATTTCATGAAATAAAAGGCGGAGTTGTTGAAACATAAAAACAACAACAAAAAAAAAACAATAAAAAAAAGGCGATTAAATACTGTTTAGAAATTCATTGCGGTTTAATGCTTTTATTATTCAAATACGAGCGTCATCAGAGAAGTGTTATTTAATAAAGCGGGATAATACACGAAGAGTAAATACAGTTAACTTGAATACAAAGGGAAAAAGTCACCGGAGTACAGAATTAAGGAACAACAAATTATTTTTTGAAAATCATAATTCATCATGCAATTTTCCCCATAGGAATTCTCAATGAAAAACTTGTCGTTAAATTAGGCAGATAAATTTACGCCCTGCGAAGGGTGTTTAATTGAAGCTAAACAAATATGCGTTCTTTTTGAATTGTATTATTTAAAAGAAAACTTACAGAGAATATTAAAAATAAATTTTGTCTTTGGCGCTTTTTTTCCTTCTCTCTTTCTACTTTCTTCTATCTATATAAGAAGAAAGTATTATGTTCGCGAAAAATTTTGACTTCCAATTTTCGAAGGATTTATACGTTTTAGAAGGTTCGGTGCACGATTTGACTGTTTTTAGAAAATGTCTGTCTGTGAGTCTTTGTGTCTGTATGTCTGCATGTGACACACAATTTGTGGACACTGTAATTTACGAACTACTGCGTATAAAAAGTATGGAATTTTATATGAATTTCTATCCATATGTGAACTAATGCCGATTTGTGTGGTACAAAATCTCTCAAGTGAGTGTGCCGCAAATTGATGTTTTGTTCGATTTATGGGTTGTATATATTTCGACTTTATGTGCCCACACTGTAACGATACATACAATTTATAATTCTCATGATAGTGATAGATTGACATTCAACTTTGGTTGCGTTCATCTAAGCGGGGTTGACGACATTCGATGATTTGTTCGAAATATGCGATGCTTATATCACCAGTTTAAATGCACAGAATTCAAATGAATGGCTCCATGCAAAAATGGCTTCAGTCAAATAAACCTAGTTTTAACAAAATTGAAATAAACATTGCTGTATTAAAAATATTAAATCAACCAAAATGATTTTTTTCCCTTTATAGAGAAAAATTATACTAATCAAACACCGTTAAAAATAAAAAAGTGTTTCACATACAATTTTTTTTTTTAATTGTGCACTAAATCCCTTTTTGTACGTAGATAAAAAATTAAGCCTTTCATGCGTATTATTTTATTTTTTTTACCTGTTTTTTTGTGGGTTTTGAACCCTTATATTGTACTAAGATTCCTTTGGACTATTTTAAAAGCTGTTTTAGGTATAAAAATTAAATCCAAATGAAAATAAAAAGAGATTTATTGATAACAACTAATACTATATGCACTTTATTGAATTATTGAATTACAGGTTTTGTTCTTTTCAATTAAAAATTACTAATCACTCGTCTTGGACTTCTGGCTCGATCTGGTCAACTGTAGGCCAATTCATGATGAACTCGTAAAAGGCCTTGTGCTCATTAGGGATATATGGCAGAAAGTTCCTAACGTCACTGACATTCGCTCTCTTGATCGGAACTTTATTGGCTTCATAAGCTGCAGGTGGTGGCAACCTCGGTTTTTGTTGTTCGTGTTTGAACAGTTTAAATGAGTGTATCACTATACTGTCAATGGTTTTACTTGCGAATATTGTACCAAACTTCTCTTAATAAAAGGACAACTGCATATAACTGTTTGTTTCAAATCAAATTTTGTTTGCTTTTGGAACACTCTTGAAGCGTGTTTCTTGTGATAGACAACTTTTCTTATAATAAGTCTTCCAAAATGATTTGAAGTCCAAAATGTCTAATGGTTTGAATTACTTTAACAGAAAACTTGTTGCTGCAGCTGTTTTCTTAAATACTTTTATTTCGTCAACAGTGTAAATTCTATCAAATTTGTTGATATGGCGTTTTATTGTTATGAAGTCGTGATCGCAGGGCAAAATGAAATGTTCGCTTACTGGAAAAAAAAAAAACATTGATTTTTTCTCAAATCGACCAGTGTCTGTCAAGAACATTAAGAAGCTAGACAATGCGTGATTCTTATTTTGATCATTGCATTTATCTGTAATCAGTCGTAATTCGGTAATTTCCTGTGGTACGTTTTTGAGGTAGTCATACAAGAAAGAGCAAACTTCATTAGGTGTCTTGTTTGCTGCATTTATTATTCCAAGCAGAAATGACTTCAATCACTGACTGAAGACCTTTCTGGATAGAATATTAAAAATTGAGTTGTGTTTAGACAGTGTATGGCAATGAAACTGAAGACCTTTTGGCATAGAAACATGGGTCTACCCTATAAAAACAAAAATGCGTGGTTAACTCATTTTTGCCAATTTGGTGACTGAAGACCTTTTTGCATGGAGCGATTCAAATAAATTTCACCCTTAGCATTTCTAAATTGTTTACGATTCCAAAACAATATTATGCGTTTATAGATAAACAAAACCTAGTTGCGAAATCAATGTAATTTCTTGTACTACTTAAGTCATTTAATTGATTTGATTTTGTTGCCCGTGTTACGGAATAAGCCTCCTAATTAAGATAAGTGCTAAAACAAAAATAAAGAAAATTTGCATCTTCATCTCATAGAACTTACATATGGACAATCTTTCTGTGCCGCTCACATCTGGTTAGCTGACAGTAACGAGGCAAATTTATTGCCTGTTAGAAAATATTCGTTAGGCATCTGCAGAACATTTGTGTTAAGTATCGTCGGACACTTTAAAGACAGTTTAGCTGAACTTATTTTTAACGAGACTTTTACTGACTCTTTTTTTATAAACACTTGAATTTGACTTTTAATGATGCAAAATGGTCAATTTTAGATAATGATGTTTATCAAGCATATAACCTTTTGAATGTAACTCACTTTTTGAGAAAAGCACGTGTGTATTTTCGTGTATATGTTTTTTTTCTCACTTCGTGCTTAAACACCCAACTGAGAGGGTGCAGAATGTTCAGTCTTAATTTTATCTTATATTAAATTCTTTCTTTTCCTTTTTCAAAGTGTGAAGATGATTTTTCTCTACTTAGCATACTACTACGATACTATGGAATACATAATTCTATAGCAGTGATCATCTTTCAAGTGAAATCATACAATTTCTTTTCAAATGGATACTTCAAACAAAATAATATTCACACAACAACAAACAAAGTTGTTAAAAACGGATTAACCCGAATACATCACTGACGAAGCTACCAAACGGTAAGAACATTCTTTTTTACTTCTATAAGATGTTGTGAAGAAAAATGATTAAGTATTTAGAAATAAAATAAAGGAGGTAATTAACCATTCTCACGTCTTAATACTCGTTAGGTAAATATTGTCTAACAATTTGATTATGAGAGTGACATGTCTCATTAGGTAGATAAAATAAAACATAGATCCTCAAATAATAAAGAAAAATCCGGTAATCCGATAAAAGAAAAATATATATATATTCAATTAACTTGAAGAACTTAAAAGAAAAGAAAAGATAGATAATGGCATACGCAAAGGACAGTGCGGCTATAGAAAAACTAAATGCGAACAACCACTCAAGTTGGCGATTTCAAGTTGAGATGCTATTGATACGTGAAGAACTTTTTGAAGTCGTTACCGACGAAGCTCCAGATTCGATAACCGCTGATTGGACGAAGCGGGACCGGAAGACAAGGGCCTTGATAAATCTTAGTATCGAAGATAGCCAAATAATAAATATAAATCATCTTAACACAGCTAAAGAAACCTGGACCACTTTGAAAAATATACATGAGCGTTCTAATCTTTCAAGCAAATTGCACCTCCTTCGCAAACTTTATAGCACAAAGCTAAATGAAGGAGGGAATTTAATAACACATATTACCAAATTATTGGAACTTGTAGATAAATTGGCCGGAATAGGAGAAGATATCTCAAATTCACACATATCTGCCATTTTATTATGTTCGTTACCCCCGTCATACGATACATTGATTACCGCGATTGAAGCGAGAAATGAAATAGATTTAACGCCTGATTTTATTAAAGGAAAGCTTATAGATGAGTATACTCGAAGAGTCGAGAATTCGGAAAATTCAGGCAACGGGTTTAAAGCCTATAAAACACAGGGTAAATTAGGCTACACAGATCAAAGAAGAAATAATAAATTTTGTTCGTATTGTAAAATGAAAAATCATTCATACAGCGAATGTTGGTTTCAAAAAAGGAAAAATAATCATACAGTACAGCATAACAAACCGTTCAAAAATAAAAATCATTCTACTTCTTTGTGTTTTGAAGAAAATGTACCCAACAAAATCGCGGAATGGCGTGATACAAAACAAACTGAAAATAAAAACGTAGCGTTATTGACTGAACAATCGGAAAACAAACAAATATTTATTATTGATAGTGGAAGTTCAAGTCATATTGCTAATTCTAAAGAAATGTTCTTGAAAATAACCAGCAACGATGAGACAAATGTGACTGTTGCAAATGGTAATAAATTAATTTCATACGGGTCAGGTGAAATAGTAATAAACACTGGAAAGCAAGACAGGCAAATTACACATCGTGACGTATTGTATGTACCCGATATTGAAACAAACTTGCTATCAGTTAGCAGGGCTACTAAAAACGGATGTCAAGTAAAGTTCGATAAAGATACGTGTGACATTCTACATAATGGGGGAATAATTCTACAAGGTAGATTGAAGAATAATTTATATGAAGTGCATGTAAATAATAATAAACCAGGGGATAATAATTACGCGAGCATTACGCACAATTGTACAAATACAAGATGTATAGACTTATGGCATAGGAGACTTCGACATAGAAGTTACGATGCAATTAAAACCATTGTACAAAAACAACTTGTAAATGGCATAACCCTAAATTTCTGCAAACACAAAACCTATTGTGAGGTATGCATTAAATCCAAAACAAACGATACCCCATTTCCGAAATCAGTCGCATATAGAGCCACAAAAAGGTTAGAGTTAGTGCACACTGATGTGTGTGGTCCGATAAATACTCCTACCATAGGGGGGAAACGCTATTTCATCACTTTCATAGATGATTACTCCAGATTCTGTGTAATCTATCTAATGACGAAAAAAAGTGAAGCGTATGAAAAGTTAAGGGAATACATTTCGACCGTGAAAAATAAATTTGGAAAATTTCCAACCGCCATCAGATCCGATAATGGCGCAGAATATGTTAACGATGAATTAGAAGAATACCTCAAGCATAACGGTATTGAGCACCAGCACACAGTACCGTACTGCCCGAGCCAGAACGGAATTGCTGAGCGTAAAAATAGATCACGTTTAGACATGACTAGAAGCATGTTAAGTGAGGCTAACCTCCCACATAGACTCTGGGGAGAAGCCATATGTACAGCCAATCATTTGCAAAATCGCTTACCATCGAAATCCATTAGCTCTACCCCCTACGAACTATGGTTAAACAGAAAACCAAATATAAAATATTTGAAAGTATTTGGGTGTACCGCATACGCATATATTCATAAATCTAAACGCGGCAAATTAGACGACAGAGCTGAGAAAGGCACGTTCGTGGGATATGACAACCGGTGTAAAGCGTACAGAATATTTACAGGCGACGGAAGAGTAATTTTAGCCAGAACCGTCAAATTCGCTGAAAATAACATGTGTAATTCAAATGTTGAGAAAAATGTTGACACAATTGAGCTGATGTCAAAAACAAACAAACAAGCGCAAGAGAATGACACTAGTATAGTAGAATTTGATCTAACACCAAACCAAACTGCTCCAGATACACCATCCGCGTCTCAACAAACACAACAACCGAGAAGATCTGAAAGACACAATAGAGATGTGCCACCGGACAGGTTTGCATATGCAGTCCGGCACGATCCAGTATATGAACCAAAAGGTTGGCAAGATATGCTAAACATATAGAATCCGCAAGAAAAAAGTAACTGGATTGACGCGACACGAGACGAAATAAATTCACTTATGGAAAATGAAACCTGGATTTTGGTGAAACCACCACAGGAAGCCAAAGTAATTGGATCCAGATGGACCTACAAGGCTAAATATGATGAAAATGGACAAATAAAGCGTTATAAAGCCAGATTGGTGGCTCAAGGCTTCAAGCAAAAATACGGGATAGACTACGATGAAACATATGCTCCCGTAGTATCATACACCACCTTAAGATGTTTCTTAACTGTCGCAGCTTACAAAAATCTTAATGTTAGGCAAATAGATATAAAAACTGCTTTCTTGCATGGAAAAATTGATGAAGAAGTGTACATGGCACAACCCGAAGGGTATGTGAACGCAAACGAACCAGAAAAGGTCTGTAAACTTCGTAAGGCCATATACGGGCTGAAGCAAGCAGCCCGGGCCTGGTATACAAAAATTACTGAATCGCTTAAAGAGTTAAATTTTATACAGAGTAAAGCAGACACCTGTCTATTTTCTAGAGAACAAGGGGAAGATACAGTGTATATAGTTGTGTATGTAGATGACATCCTTGTTGCAGGAAGCATCCATTTAATTGAAGATGTCATAAATAAATTAAAAACACAATATACACTCGAAGATTTAGGGGAAATCAGCAATTATCTTGGGATAAAAATTCAGAAAACACACAATGGCTTTAAATTAAATAAAAAAGCGAAAATAATGGAAATTGTTAAGAAATTTAATCTCGAAGAATCAAAGCCATACGCGACGCCAATGGAAACGAATTTCCTAAGATCAGAAAAGGAAGAAAATCCAATGCTCAATAACACAAAATTTAGACAAGCGATCGGTGCGTTATTATATATCGCGACAATTACAAGGCCAGACATATTATTGGCAGTGAACATTTTGAGTCGAAAATGTGAAAATTCGTCCGAAGAAGATTGGAGAGGTGTTAAACGGTTTATTCGTTACCTAAATCACAGTAAAGATCTAAATTTGGTAATCAGCAACGAACATCCACCAGTGTTAGAAGTGTACACCGATGCTGATTGGGCCGGTGATACACAAACCAGAAGATCTACTACTGGAAATTTATACCTATTAGGGAAGAATCCAATACATTGGATAACAAAGCGCCAGTCGTGTATTGCTCAATCATCAGCAGAAGCTGAATTTGTAGCAGCTGCAACAGCCGTTCAAGAACTTACATGGTTATTAAGACTGTTAGAAGACATAAATTTAACCCAATCTCTTCCGATTACTGTCTATGAAGACAACATTTCATGCATTAAGTTGATTGAATCGGACAAATATACAAATAAAACAAAGCATATTGATTTGAAATACCACTCAATCAAACATATGAAGGAAAATGGAACAATAGAAATGTGTTACTGCCCAAGCAAATCTATGATTGCAGACGTGTTTACCAAACCGGAACCCAAACTTGTATTTCAAGAAAACAGGGACAAACTGAAACTGCTAAGTGATCTTCATTAGGGGCTTAAGGGGGGGATTTGTTGCCCGTGTTACGGAATAAGCCTCCTAATTAAGATAAGTGCTAAAACAAAAATAAAGAAAAAGTGTGTATCTCCATGTCATAGAACTTACATATGGACAATCTTTCTGTGCCGCTCACATCTGGTTAGCTGACAGTAACGAGGTAAATTTATTGCCTGTTAGAAAATACTTTATTCGTTAGGCATCTGCAGAACATTTGTGTTAAGTATCGTCGGACACTTTAAAGACAGTTTAGCTGAACTTATTTTTAACGAGACTTTTACTGACTCTTTTTTTATAAACACTTGAATTTGACTTTTAATGATGCAAAATGGTCAATTTTAGATAATGATGTTTATCACGCATATAACCTTTTGAATGTAACCCACTTTTTGAGAAAAGCACGTGTGTATTTTCGTGTATATGTTTTTTTTCTCACTTCGTGCTTAAACACCCAACTGAGAGGATGCAGAATGTTCAGTCTTAATTTTATCTTATATTAAATTATTTCTTTTCCTTTTTCAAAGTGTGAAGATGATTTTTCTCTACTTAGCATACTACTACGATACTATGGAATACATAATTCTATAGCAGTGATCATCTTTCTAGCGAAATCATACAATTTCTTTTCAAATAGATACTTCAAACAAAATAATATTCACACAACAGCAAACAAAGTTGTTAAAAACGGATTAACCCGGATACATCACTGACGAAGCTACCAAACGGTAAGAACATTCTTTTTTACTTCTATAAGATGTTGTGAAGAAAAATGATTATGTATTTAGAAATAAAATAAAGGAGGTAATTAATCGTTCTCACGCCTTAATACTCGTTAGATAAATATTGTCTAACAGATTTATATAGAAGAAAGTTTTGTGATGGCAACAATATAATTGGTATTTTCAATGAACTATACTTAAGAAGAGGGTTCACCAACACAATTTTTCTCTCCACGACCACAAAATACCAGGTTAGATTACAGAAAAAACTAAATAGGAGGTTTCTCATTAACAAAACATTCAAACAAAATGTAAATTAGATGTAGACAAATAAATAAATTCTTTAAAAATTTTGAAACTATTTATAAATTTATATCTGGTTTAGTCCTTTTATTATTGAAATGTAAGTGCCATGAGAGAAAAATGTTATTTACAGAAAAAAAAAACAGAAATATAAAAATGAAAATAAAGGAAGAAAAACCCATGATAAATGAAGCAAAAAATTGATACTTAGCTAAAAAACTAATATACAAACAAAAAATTGTGAAAGTCATAAATCATTCTTCGATTTTTCCCAAAAGTATTCCCACTCTGAAAAACTGCCATTAAATTGCTTGTATACATTTGCAGCGCATAAATTGCCTGAAGGTTGTTTTATTAAAATAAATTGAGTATATGTTAGGTTTGGTTTAACATATTTAAAAAGAAACTGAAAAAGAATATTGAAAAAAATAATTAAATATTGTTGTAAAATGTTCTATTGCTGTTTAAGATAAGGTTAGATTAGAATCTTACAAAATCAAGTTGTTGTTGAGGGCTATGTTAATGAGATGTACTTAAAAACGCTTTAATGATAAAATAATCAAAACCACATATGCGGAAATGTTAAATTCTGATGAGTGTATTTAAAAGACATTTACTTTAATTTAGGTTTTATGTTGCATGCTACAAAGTTTTTGATTATTCTAGTCTTAATTGCTTCAGAGAATTTCTTCAAAATTTGATATAAATTCGAATATATGTTTTTTAACTCTTCCAATACAAAAAATTCCAATTTTTCATTGTTAAGCTACTGTCTTTTCTTCTTCTTTTTATAAAGTTGTTCCATATTTTTATTTTAATATTATTATTTTTGTGTATTAATTATTAACGGATATTAATAAATTTTATAACGAAATAATGAATAAAAGTATTGCATATACGTTATGCATACATAATATATGCATAACGTATTCGAAATATTTATCTTCATTGCATACATGCATGTTAAAATGATAAGCTATACTATTTGTCCTTGTGGTATATTTTGTAACTGTAAAATGTAATTTACTGAAAGTAAATATATTTTTCCTATGTTTTTATTGATCGTTTTAAAATATATTTTTAATGATTTTTATATAGGGTGTCAGAATACTGGAATAAAATGTAGTAATTTAGTGACAAGGTTTTTAACTATTAAAGTATGAAATTTTTTTTACCTTTGTTGTACGGTATAATAGAGCTCTAAAATGCTACAAATCGAAATAAAAAGAAAAGTGTCCAGTTAAACTGATGGCATTGAGCTCACAGGCTATTCATACTAATTGCATATTATACTCTTATTTCAAAGAATAATGCTCCTCGAAAAATAAACAAGATGGAAATTGTACGTCAAACGTTACAAACGAGGTGCGTTCGTACGCACGTTTTAGAATTAAATTCATGATATCCCGTGCGTAGAACGGGTTAAACAGCTAGTTAAGTATATAATTTATGACACTGTTCATACAAATATCTTAATTAGTTATATAAATATTCAGATATATATGTATCAGCTAGTTATATAAATATTCAGATCTTGATGATTTTTAATTCTGTGAATTATATCGTCTGCAGATTAATTTCTGTCATAAAATAAGTATCTCGGTCGCTTGACGATTTAACATCCATCGGAAGCTCCTATAACAAAAAAGCACCGATTTAAAAAAAAAATCAAATTTCTTAATAAATATTTTTATTAATATCTCCTAAAGTTTTGATTCGATTTTAATAAAATTTGAAATGTCTCGACAAAATTCTGCAAAGATAATATATTTTAAATTGCAAACCATTTGGTTGGGTAGTTTTTGCGTTGTTATATGCGGACAGACAGACAGACGGACGGACAGACAGACGGACAGACAGACAGACAGACAGACGGACGGACAGATGGATGGACCAAACGACGACTATAGGTGCTACGTATTTATATAATTACGAACGCACCTAAAAAATCTGCAATAAATTAAGGGGGATTAGCCCCCGCCCCCCCCCTTGTTCTTAACCAATGAACCCCCAAAACTAATCAGGGAAGCGCCTTATCACAATGAACCTATATAAAAAATTTAAAGCAAATCGGATAATTCTGCATGAAAAACCCATTTTTCTAAATAAAGGGGGGGTATTAGCGCCCCATTCCCTCCTTCCTTTATACTTAACCAATGAACCCCCAAAACTAATCAGGGAAGCGCCTTATCACAATGAACCTATATACAAAATTTGAAACAATTTGAATAATTCTGCATGAAAAACTCATTTATCGAAATTAAGGGGGATTAGACCCCTTTCCCCCTTTTATACTTAACCAATGAACCCCCCAGATCTAATCACGGAAGCGCTTTATCACGGGGAACCTAAATACAAAATTTGAAGCAAGTCGGGTATTTCTATCAAGAGTTATCGCGTCACGTATATACATACGTACATACAGGGCACATTATCTCTCAGGCTTTTATAGCCTTTGAGCTAAAAATGAATTCCAAGTGGGACGTCTTGTAGATCACAAACAAGCATCAAAATAGAGAGATGAACTCATCACGGAATACGATAATGCCTACCTGTAATTCAAGTACGACTGAAATGTGAAAAAATTCATAATTTTGTTTCTAATATTTTAGAAAATAATAGTTTAAAAGGGTATACTAGGGATGCACAACCTGTGCCCACGGGCCACCAACATTACCACTATTTTTGCACAGAAAAATTTACCTTAGGTTAATGACGGAAAACCTTGCTATTAAATATATCAAAGCTTACCTTTCGAAGATAGTGCGGCAAACGATTTTCATACAAAAAGGTTGTGCAGCACTATCGTATACAATTACAATATTTCAGATTTCTACTCCAAAAAAAAAAATAAATAAATAAATAAAATAAATAAACAAACCTTTAAATAATTCAATCAGTGTCTGTAAGAAGGACACATGTTACAAATATATTTTTTTTACAAAACTATTAATGTCACTGATTAGCGATGTCCTGAGCATCTAGTGCAATATAGGCCCTTATTCCCATCTTAATTATCCCCTCACTTATGTCTGCATGCTGAACATTGTCACATAGGCCCTTTTTCAACAACAACAACAAAAGAACTTTCCAAAATTTGCAACAACATAGGCCTTTTCTACAAACGTCCATTCAATTGTAAGATTTTTGACAGTTTAAATATTAAGAAATTAAATTTCACTTATTAAATAATAACATAACCTATTTCATTTTCAAGATAAATAAATAAAAGAATTTTAATATCGTGGCAAAAACATTTCACTTTTCCATACAAATGCTTTTTAAATGAATTCATTAGATATTTAATTAATACAGAATTGGCACTTTTTTAAGTACTCAGTTCGATATTAATTTGCATAATGAAATAAATTTATTTTATGATATAAGTTTACATAAGCTAAATAATGCTAAAAGAAAAAAAAACCATAGAAACATGCAAAAAATGTAAATTTCGATAATGTAAATGGTACAGTTTATTATAAATAACTAATTAATTACAAAAATCTAAAAAAAGATTGAATCTTTTATATCCTGAACGTTATCTTTAATTACTTCCCCTTTTTCAATCAGAAAATGTTTATACTTTTGTTTGACTATCAAATGCAACTTCATCTACAAAATACAAGAAACAAGTTAGAAATTGTACGTCAAACGTGACAAATGAGGTGCTTTCGTACTATAACTAGTTTTATAAATATTTATATCGTCTGTTATATGATTAATTTCTGCAATAAAATATGTACATTTTAAGTTGGACGCATTTTATCTTTTGTTGACATTTACTGAAAATCACAATGAGAAACTTAAGCCTAGCTTTGAAAATTTCAGGACTTGAAATCCATATTTAGACTAAATTTCCATTTAATATCTATTTCTCCGGAAACATCTATTCAAAAAAACTATCGGTACATTATAGGATTGCTATAATTAAACCATTTTAGTATACAAATTCGGAAGCTAATGTGCCCGCCGGTTCTGTATGTACGTATGTATGTATGTGCGTAACGCGATAACTCTTGATAGAAATAACCGTTTTGCTTAAAATTTTGTTTATCGGTTCATTGTCATAAGGTGCTTCCCTGATTAGTTTTGGGGGTTCATTGGTTAAGTATAAAGGTGGGAACGGAGGCTAACACCCCCTTAATTTAGATAAATGGTTTTTTCAAGCAGAATTATTCGTTTTTTTTCAAATTTTATATATAGATTCATTGTGATAAGGCGCTTCCCTGGTTAGTTTTGGGGGTTCATTGGTTAAGTATAAAGGGGGAAAGTGGGGCTATTCCCCCCCTTAATTTAGATAAATGGGATTTTCATGCAGAATTATCCGATTCTCTTCAAATTTTGTAAATAGATTCATTGTGGTAAGGCACCTCTCTGATTACTTTTCGGGGTTCATAATGGGGTATAATGGGTGAAGTATAATGGGGGGAAAGGGAGGCTAATCCCAATTATCCGATTTTCTTCAAATTTTGTATATAGGTTCATTCTAATACGGCGCCTCCATGACTAGTTTTGGGAGTTCATTGGTAAAGTATAAAGGGGGTAACGGGGTAACGGGGGGTAATACTCCCTCCTTAATTTAGATAAATGGGTTTTCATGCAGAATTATCCGATTTTCTTCAAATTTTGTATATGGGTTCATTTTGATAAGGCGCTCCCCTGATTACTTCTGGGGATTCATTGGTTAAGTATAAAGGGGAGAAACGGGGGCTAATCCCCCCTTAATTTATTGTTGATTTCTTTATTTTTCGAGGGGTATTATTCTTTGAAATAAGAGTGTAATATACAATTAGTGTATATAGCCTGTGAGCTCAATGCCATCAGTTTAACTGGGCATTTTTCTTTTTATTAAATTCAGTAATATGGAAATAATAGGACTTCATGTTAAATAGGACGTAATCACCATGGCCAACAAGAATCATTACCTGTCATAGGATATCACTGAATTAATATCGTATGATAGGATTAAATAGAATGAAGAAAACTTTTATTAATATCTTTTAAAGTTTTGATTCGATTTTCCTAAAATTTGAAATGATTCGACAAAATTCTGCAATGATTATACACTGGCGGACAAAACTTAAGGACCACTGTTATTTTCAACGATTACAGTTAGAGATATGTCCTCAGCAGCGTGTTGTAAAATTGCATAAATGCAGGATGTAGTCTGTTTTGTGAAACGTATGCAAATTTTATATTTCCACATTTGTTGGTCACGAACAACAGAGATTAAATATTTCAGGCAATCGGCGCGTGCTGTGAGTTGTCGTTAGATGTAAAAATCAAAGATGAAGGAGTGAAGTTAGAACATTGAAATTTTGAGCATATCTTCCAGATATCATTTAGATGATTTTACTCGTGGAAGAAGAACCAGAAAACTGGAAGATCGCCAAATCAGAGATGTTGCCCGTGAATTTAACATCGCCCACAGTATCGTTTTTAGGCTGTGGGTAACTTTTCAAATGGGTGAAATGCGCACAAGGCGCACGGGAGGAGATCATCCTAGTAGTACGACGTCAAAGAAGATCAATATATCGTTATTTTGGCAAAAATGAATCGAGACAGCACAACTGGTCAATTGGCAAATCAAACTTTGTGCAGCCACAGAATCTCAATTTTCCCGGAAAACCGTTGCAAGAAGTTTGAAATAGGGTGGACTATACACCCGAAGATCTGTTGTGTGTCCCACTTTCAAGATGTCACCGTAGTGCCCGTTTACAGTGGTACCATATGCATCGCAATTAGTCTGATGACGACTGGTCTACAATGCTCTTCTCAGAGGAGAGAAGATTCAGTCTATTGTCTGATTGTAGACGTAAACAGATATGGCGTGAGGTTGGCAGTGCTTACTGTTGCGAAAATATTCTAGAAAAAGATTGATATGAGACTTCCAGTACCATGATGTAGGCAGGCTTCATGGTCAATGGTCGCACGAATCTGTATGTTCTTGACGAAGGGTCCATGACCGGCCAACAGTACATTCAAGACGTTCCGTTTCCACATGTTCGACCTTTTCGAGGTGCTGTTTGTGGAAAGTTTCATTTTATGGATGATAACGCGATTTGTTTTCGCACATAGGCTGCACGAGATTTTCTTAACGCCGAAGGTATCCATCGCATAGCCTGACCAGCACGTTCCCTAGACCTGAATCCCATTAAAAAGGTATGGAATGCCTTGGAGAGACGTGCTGTTTGACAATTTTATTCCCACAAACAAGGAAACCCTCATCCGTACAGTGAAAGAGAGATGGAAGAATGATCTATAGCATTTATACATACCACATAGTATGCAAAATTTAGTTAAACACATATCTAACTGAAAGCGCACTTCCAGCACTTATCGCTTATAGAGAATACTTTTGATACAGTACTGCATCCGAAATCTTTTGTGTGTCCCTCTAAATTAACGATAAGCGCTCTGTGCATCATATTTACAAGATTTATCTTGTAGTAAACCTCAGTAGTGTTTATCAATTTAATTATATTTGAAATAGTGTAACGTTATTAAAATTCTCTGCAAACAGTTTTTCTCCGTAGACCATCATGCAAGCGAATACTTTTGTGTGGCCCTGTAAATGAATAAGAAATGCTTTATGCTTCATATTCTACAGAAAGCATGTTTTAGTGCTCCTCATAAATTGAAATCAATTTCATTGTGTTTGTAATAGTGTGACATGATTTAAATGCACTGCAAACGACTTTTTCCCATAGACCATAATATAAGGGATTTCCTTTGAGTTTCCCTCTAAACTAATTATAAGTGGTACATGTACCATATTCGAAAGTAAGCATGTTGTAGTGCATTTCAGCGATGTATATCAATATAAATATATTTTAAATAGTGTAACATAAATAAAATGCCCTACAAAGGGTTTCCCACATAGACCAAAATGTAACTGCATTCTTTTGAGTGCTCCTGTATACGGAGTATAAGTGCTACATACTTCATTTTCAATACCGAACATGCCATAGTAAATCGCAATAACATATAACAATTGCATGGCAATCCGAATTTATTTACGCGGGTTAGAGCATGGGCAGACGAAAGACAGACAGACAGAGAGAATTCATAAACACTTTTAAACTATGTTAGAAAATGTTAAAAAGGGAAATTTAATAATACCATTCTGTTTTGTGTTCCAAAATGACCAATATTACTGTTTGAGAAAACTGATTATTTGACGATAACAACTAATCGGAAATGATTCCGAAATTCAGTGGCAGCAAAATAAACTTTGTGTTTACAAGTGCTTCTTTAAATTTCGAAAATATATTGGTTTCAGAGGTTTCTAAAGATAAAGACCGCTTTTCGCAATCATGTACAACTCGGAAGGGGCTATTGTATATTTTCGTTCTTGGTTATATTATATTTTGTAGATTAAGAAACATTTGTCTTTTTTTACAGTGTTCAATGAAAAGTATTTATATCTTTGTATTTGTTTGCTACAAGATTTGCTTAACTCAATAATATATTTTTTCTAATATTTCTAATCATTAGCATAGACATTTTATCAAATTTTTGAATATCTATTATTATTTCCTGAAGTTTTAAATTAAAACCCCTCGAGATTTATCGATGAACAAAATTGTTTTCGAATCTTTTTTGTATTTGTTTTTTTGGAAAAATAATTTTCTTCAGCTAGTCTACTTTTTTTTTTTCAATTAGAGATGAAATTGTGAATTTTGTTATTACCTCCGAGGCTCTCTCTAGACAAAAGACAGCAGAAAAAGTAACGAAGTAGAAGAAACGCGACATTACAATCATTATTTTCTAATATGTTCATTCTGCGACAGTAAATTAGCATGCCACATGGGTATACACTGTCTTTACAATTCAAAATATCCAAACTGTGTTCACCTGAATAAAAAAGGGTCCTGGTGGTATTCATGTGTGGATTTTATTGTGTTGCATATTGTAAAACTTTAAAGAAAATTTTATAAAAGCATCTTTTCTTCGTATTTTTAAATATTTTATATGTAAATATATTAAAGCATCTTAATTGATTCACTTAGACTGTAATATTAAAGTAAAATAACAGGCAAAGCCGAACAACAGAGATTTGAGGTAAAGCCACTAGATTAACTTTAACGCGTATTATAATGGTTTTTGCTAAAAATTTTAATACGTGTATTAGCAGGACTTTTAAGGCCATGGATATGAGACGTTTTACTAATTTTTAAATAATAATAATAATAAAATATATATGATATTTTAGCCACACAATTAAGACAATTTAAGAATTTGAGGATTTTTTTGTATTTTTACTTTCCAAAAACCTAGTATAAGGAAAGTTTTGCTATCAGAATAAAAAATGAATTATGAAATTTTTCTATATCTTAAAGATTTGAGCGCCTATGGATCTGTCCTTGCTTCTTTTTTCAAGGTCTATGTAAGTATGTGTGTATGAATTTCATTTTGTACGAGGAATCTATTTTTCAAAACCGTTTTCCTACTCTTTTTTAAATTTTTATCTTTTATTTTTGTCTTGCCACAGTATGATGCTCTTTACTTTGACTTTTGATTAGTACTCAATACGTTTATGCATGTATGTATTTGTGACATGTATGTGTATAAATGAATATTTATATTCTTTTTTTTTAGTACATATTGATACGGTCTTTTGTTGCGTTGATTAAAATTTGTTTCTCTATTCATCTTTGTTTTATGTAACATCTGTAACATGTATATTTTAATGTTTGTGTCACCGGGCTTCAACCTAAGTTTTAAATCTGTACAGCTTAACTCTCCAAAGTAGTTATTCATTATCCATTATCAATTTCCTGTTTCCGGTTTCCAGAGTCCGTTTTTTGAGCTTTTTTAAAATGATGTATGCATTAAAATACAGATTTAAATGCTTAAGTGATAAGAGTAAAGCACAAAAAGGCTTATAAAATCCTTTTAATATAATGATCGACATGTTTCGAACGCATAAAGGGCGCCATTATCAAGATCTACACGATAAACAAACTATTCTTGTAACTATTTTTGAAAATAAACTTGTAAAACATAAATTACGAGATCACTTGTGTAATAAAAGCCGGTGCTTAAAAATAGTTAACTGTAAACGTGAATCTTAATATTTCCGTATTGCTATTTTAAAATTGAAAAACATCTCGTGCCAAATTTTAGGTAATTGAAAAGAGGCTGATTCATTGCATATGTTCTCGTTACGCATATAGATTTCTATTGATTCACGGATAATAGATGGGAAATAAAGTCTTGATGGATGAATTATTTTACTACTCTTAAAATCAATTTTGAAAGTTTTGGTCCTATGTAATCGTGCCAAAGCTAGCAAGTGAATAGATGGTATAAAACGCACTGTGTATAGAAAACCAATATAGTCAATCAATCTATTATCCCACATAATGCTCAAGCACATTTTTTCTACAAAGTTTCTGCATATAGGCATTTTATTAAGAGAGCCTTTACAGTTTGTACTCAAGATCAGTTAACTAATGAAATAAATAAAATACATGAAATTGCAAGAGACAACGGATATAATGAAAACTCCATTAATGAAGTAATTACGAGCATGGAGAAGAAGGAGAAGAAAACTTCAATAAACAACATTCAAAGTTACCTACTTTACAATATTTCTCTGGTTTCTTTGAAAGATTGAAATATAAGCTTAGCAAATTCAATATATACCTTATCGCAAAACCATCCTTAAAATTAAAAAGTATAGTTTGTAAGAAAATGGACTCAATATAGCCATATCAACTACCAGGTGTTTATGAAATCCCTTTCACCAGATCAGATGAAACATCGCAATATTATATAGGAATGACAACTAGAAAATTTAAAACAAGATTAAAAGAGCATATGTCAGTTATCAAATATGACAGAAGAACTACAGTTTTGGTAATATTAACATTAACATAGGACCGAGACTTTTAAAACTGATTTTAAGAATAGTAAAATAATGTATCTATCACGACTTTATTTCCCATTTATTATCAGTGAATCAATAGAAATCTATATGCGTAACGAATGCAGTTAATCAGCCTCTTTTGAATTATATAAAATCTGGCAAGAGGTACTATTCAATTTTAAAATAGCAATAGGGAAATATTAATCTTCTCGTTTACAGTTGACTCTTTTTAACCACCGGCTTTTATTACACATATGATCTCGTGATTTATGCTTTTCAAGTTCATTTTTAAAAAAAATTTGCGAGAGTGGTTTGTTTATCGTGTAGATCTTGATAATGGCGCCGTTTGTGCGTTCGAAACATGTCGATCATTATATAAAAATGTTTTTATAAGCCTTTTTGTTTTCTACTTTTATCACTTAAGCATTTAAATTTGTATTTTTATGATAGTTAGTGATTTTATTATATGATTATGATGTATACATTTATGTATGTATGTATCAGAGCTGCCAAATCTCCGGCTTTTTGGATACCAGTATTTTTTTACAGAAAATGTTGTTTTATGTAATCGGGGCATTCTGCGATATAAAAGAACAACATTTACTTTAAAATAATACTAGTATTCAAAAATCCGGAGGTATGTGTGTGTACGCGGGTACTTTTATATGAAAGCGTCCAATTGCTTAATTTTGTTCCTTTTACATGCTAAAGGTGTAAGATAACAACATAATATAAATTAAAATAACTTTTATTAGTTGTTTTACATGTTTCAACTCTTTCCGAGTCATTTTCAAAAACAAAAAAAAAACATTTTTGTTTTTGAAAATTACTCGGAAAGAGTTGAAACATGTAAAACAACTAATAAAAGTTATTTTAATTTATATTATGTTGTTATCTTACACCTTTAGCATTTAAAAGGAACATAGTATTACAAGGTGTTATAATTTATTATATTGCTTAATTTTGTTTTTCAGATTTATATGATATTGCCGCTACCTCAATAACTCTATAGATTTTCGCAGAGATGGATTATTTTGATATTTAAACCACTTTGTAACCATTTTTTACGTAAAATCAGTAACGAAATGAAAATGGATACAACGACTAAATATTGCAAAATTGATTTAATAAGTTTCTGTAGCTCAGTTGTAACGTCTCTAGCTGAACGTCTCTAGCTGAACGTCTCTAGCTGAACGTCTCTAGCTCGGAACGGTAGGTCCCGATATAAGAAATTTGTTTGAACATGAAGTATGCTTAAAGTATTAAAAAAATCATGTAGAATCATTCCAAGATTTTCAAATTATACACAAATTCAATAAAAATATATTAAAAGCATTTGAATTAATATACTTAAATTTAGACAAAATTTATTCTAAGGTTTAATTATTCTACAGGGCTGCCTGAAAATTTGTATTGGTAAAATCAAGGATTATACCTGTTATATATATTACACTAAAATATTTAAGTGTTTACAATAATTATATACAGTGAATTTTTTGACATTCTTTCGGATATCTGAAACTGTGAATTTTCGCTCAATTTTGTAAAATATCCCATATTTCGCCATACAATTTAAGATATTAAATTTTTATTTAACCGTAGTTGACTTTTACACTTGAAAATGAAAAATGCATTCGATTCTTTCAATATAGTACTTAGAATATATCTTAAAAGTTACCTAGAGCTTTGGTAAGGAATTTCTTAATATTTCTTTATTCTCTAATAGTTAAAATTACTTTATTATAAATTTTTAAGTGATATCAAGAGGAGATTTTTTTTAAAGGAAGTTTTACAAGTTCATTCTATAATAGAATATTTTGGACGTTTCTCATTTTTGTGTAAAATAACTCATATTTTTGCTCAAGTGTAATATTATATATATTTTTCTGTCATTTTTTTATTATTATTTATTTTCAAATTTGACTGAAAAATGAAAATTGTTCATTACACGTTGAGATAAAAACTTTGACAATATTTTGAATTGTTGAAGGGGCGAGGCCAACGAGGTAAGCGCGTAACATCAGAATATTAAATTCTTCAAATTAAAATTAACTCTGGTCTTCAACATGCAGAAAGAAAAGGATTTGCTTACCTTTTCTAAGGTCTATCCAATTTATGAAATATCCACTGGTTTATATATTTCAACTATTTGAGAATTTATTATAAACACTTCTTGAATAATCGTGTAGATGTACCACTGCTGAAAAAAGACTTGTAAAAAAAAAATTATATTAATGCACAATTCACATTGAATAAATAAGTTCACGTTTGGATTGATTTTTAAAATTATATTTTACATTACTTAAAATTTTAAAAGGTTTACATTTAGAATTATATTAATTATAGCATCAGGAAACATTTTTTCCTGTGACTTTACAGAATGAAGGATAGTAATACACTGACTCATTTTCACAAAGTTTGGAAAGTTACGAGTAAAGTTGCATCATTTCTTTGAAACAAATTGAAGTTGAATAATTGTCCTTTTAAATGTTTTAGTTCTGTAATAAGTTTATAATGGCATAATCACAAATAACAAATTATAAACATACTTCACATTATTAGAAGAGAACGATTATAACGAGGTAATAAACATCTATTGCTTAATAAACTTGAAACTTAAGAGTCATAAATTAGGTCACTTGTTTTAAGAGATGAGAGAAAAATTATCGTTGGGTTTTTATCTGCGTGCTTCATCATTTTCTTTCTTTATTTATTTTACTTTGAGTGGAAAATATTAAGTGATTGAAATGAATGGATTAGTTTTCTACAATTTCCCCCTTAATCCGTTCATGGGGATTAACTAATATTTTCATTGAATTTCTGTGTTCGATGAATCGAGGCTTGGGTAAAGGTTTGGTAAGTGCATCAGCTATCATTTTTTCTGTTGGAAGATATCTTAACTCAATTATGCCTTCTTCGCTATATTGTTTAATGGCATTAAATTTGACGTCGATGTGCTTTGATCTTTTCGTGAATTTTTCTGATTCAACCATTTTTATGGTACTTTGATTGTCTTCATATAAAGTGATTGGTTTTTGCTGTGGAAAGCCTAGATCGTCAAGTAACTTCAATAACCAAATTATTTCTTGGCTAGCATGTGCTGCGGACACATATTCAGCCTCTGCTGAAGATAAGGCAATGCAACTTTGCCTTTTCGTCGTCCACTGAATTGGGTTGTTGCCCAACATATATAATATTCCCGATGTTGATCTGCGGGTTTTGGTATCACCTGCCCAATCGGCATCAGCGAATACCTTTAATATTGGTTCTTCATTAGTGTTAATTATTAATTTTAGTTCTTTAGTATGATATAGATATCTTATTATTCTTTTTACGGCTTGCCAGTCTTTTTCGCGAGGATTCTCATTTCTTCTGCTTAAAATGTTTACTGCTGCTGAAATGTCAGGTCTCGTTATGGTTGTTACATAAAGCAATGAACCAAGTGCCTGGCGATATTTAATATTATTTGGCATTAAATTATCATCATCATTTAATTTGTTATATCCTGGTTCCATTGGAGTTTTGCACGGTTTGGAGTTTTCAAGATTGAACTTTTTCGCTAAATTTTCAATCTTAATTTTTTGATCAAGAGAATAACCGTTAGGTAATTTCTGAATTTGAGTACCTAAATAGTTACTAATATTGCCTAGATCCTTTAATTCGTATTCTTGTTTTAGAGAATTTACGATTTCTTCTATTATTTCATCTTTGCTGGCGATGAGTATATCATCAACATATATTATTATGTACGATGTATGATCTTTTTCTTTTCTAGTGAAAAGACATGTGTCTGCTGTACTTTGGATAAAGTTCAAGTTGTCTAGTGTTTCAGCGATTTTAATATGCCAAGCTCTGGCGGCCTGTTTGAGGCCATAGATTGCCTTTTTGAGCTTGCAAACTTTTTCAGGAAATTGTTCGTTTACATAGCCTTCAGGTTGATTTATATATATTTCTTCATTTAAGTTCCCATGAAGAAAAGCGGTGTCAATATCTACATGTCGCACATTCAAATTATTATAAGCTGCTGCTAAAAGAAGTGTTTTGATGGTACAATGTTGTGCTACTGGTGAAAATGTTTCTTGATAATCTTCCCCATATTTTTGACTGAAACCTTTGGCAACAAAACGTGCTTTATATTTTTGTGTATTTCCTGAACTATCAATTTTTCGTTTGAAAATCCATCTACTTCCTATGATTCTTTTATTAAGAGGAGGATCGACTAGATCCCATGTATTATTTTTCATTAACGATTGTATTTCGTTTTCAGTGGCTTTAAGCCAGTTTTTCTTTTCTAGTGGATTGTTTATTTTGATAAGCTGTTTCCAGTTTTCAGGTTCTGTTGTATCGCAATCATTTGCTAAAGCAATAAAATTGTCGGAAGTATATCTTTGAGGTGGTACTCCTCTGTTTTGTCTTTCAGATCTACGAGGTTGATGTGTTTCTGATTGTTTGGGCGCGTCAGGTGTACAGGGTGTGTCACCTATTTCTATTTCAATGTATTTTTTATCTTCAATTAATTGTTCGTGATCATTAATTTTCTCGTTTAAATTGTTCAGTTTTTCTTCCAGAAATTTTACAGATCTGGAAATTATTATTTCACCATTTTTAGTGAAAACGCGGTATCCCTTTGTATTAATATCATAGCCCATGAAGATACCCTCTTCTGCTGTGTCATCTAGTTTAGATCTTTTGTGTTTGTTTATGTAAGTGTATACTTTACAGCCAAATACACGTAAATAATAGAGATTTGGTTTTCTTTTGAACCAAATTTCATATGGCGTTTTATTTGTCAATTTAGTGGGGAGCCTATTTTGGAGGTGATTAGCAGTATTTATCGCTTCACCCCAGAACCTATGAGGTAAATTTGCTTCGGATAATAGGCTTCGTGTCATTTCAATTAAACTTCTGTTTTTTCTCTCAGCAATGCCATTCTGGCTGGGACAAAATGGAACTGTGTATTCATGTTTTATACCATGTTCCCTTAGAAAGGCTTCTGTTTTATTTCCTATGTATTCCCCACCGTTATCCGATCTAATCGCCGTCGGATATTTTCCTTGTCTGGTTTTGACCATTTGTACATAGTCTTTTATTTTTTCATAAACTTCATCTTTACTTTTTAATAAGTAAATAACTGTGAATCTAGAACTGTCATCTATGAATGTAAGGAAGTAATTTTTTCCTCCTATTGTGGGTGTTTTAAAAGGCCCACATAAATCAGTATGTACTAAATCTAATACTTTTGTTGTTTTATTTTCGATAGATTTAGAGTACGGTGCATTTGTTGACTTTGTTTTTATACAGGTTTCACAGTTTGTTTTATGATTACAGTTATTTATTTTTATCCCACTGGCCAAGTCATTTTTGACTAATTCTTTTATACTTTCATTATTTCTGTGGCCAAGGCGTTTATGCCAAATTTCGAGGCAATCTTTATTTCTGCAATCATGTGCAATGTTTATTTTATTTTGAGAACTTTCTTCTAGTGTTTCAACTTGATATAAGTTATGTTTCTTTAATGCTTCTAAGTATATTTTTCCATTGCACGATAGTATGTATTTTTCATTTTCGAAAAATACTTTATAGCCATGTTCTGTGGCTTTACTTACGGAAATTAAATTTGATTCCAATTGTGGAACAAATAACACATTTTTAAGTGTAATTCTATTTATACATCCATCAGATGTCTTTGTCATTATTTGTGTTTCGCCGGTTCCGTAAGAATTTAATGTATTCCCATTAGCAATTGTTACTGTAGTTTTTTCAGTATCGTTGAATTTTGTAAATATATCCCTATCGTTCGCTATATGCGAAGACGCTCCTGAGTCAATTAACCAGGTTTTATTAGCGGGATTGAAAATTATGAATGCTGCATCTTTATGTTCACTTTTATTTATTTGTACCTGTTCATCTGTTTTTGATTCATTCATTTTATTTTTACTATCACCTTTTGTATTTTCAAAACACAACGATGTGTACTTTTTGTATTTGTATTGTGTTTTAGGTGTATTGGTCTGTGTGTTTCTGTTCTTGAGATGCCAGCATTGTTTGTAAGTGTGATTTGATTGTTTACAGTAGGTACAATATTTGTTTTGCCCTTTATAATCTTGAGTGTATTTCTTTTGTGTTTTAAACACCTTTTGTGAGTTTTCAACTTGCTCACTATTTTCTACCCGTTTATTAAATTCATCAGTAAGTTTGCTCTTGATGAATTCGGGAGTTAATTCAATTTCATTTCGGGCTTCGAGAGCTGTTATTAGAGTATTATAACTCGCAGGTAACGAGCACAATAGAAGTGCAGATAAATGCGAGTCGGTTATGTTCTCTCCTATTGCGGAGAACTTATCTTTTATTTCCAGTATATTAGTAATGTGTTTGTGCATGTTCCCATTTTCGGGAAGTTTTGCACTATACAATTTTCGTAACAAATACAATTTACTGGACAAATTGGCTCTCTCATGAATATTTTTTAAACTATCCCATGTCTGTTTTGCTGTTTCTAAATGTTTTACATGAACTATTTGCGTATCGTCTATACTCAGGTTTATTATAGCGCGAGCTTTTGCATCCTTTTTTCTCCAATCTTCGTTAATTGGTGTAGGGGGTTCCTGAGTTACGAGTTCGTACAAATCTTCCTTAATTAACAACATATTAATTTTAAACTTCCATATAGAATAATTATTATTGTTTAATTTATCTACTATTTGCATTTCCTTTATTGTCGCCATCTCGGAGAACTTGTTTATACAGTTTTTAAAGTTTTATTAGTTTAAATAGTTTATTAAATTCAATTATGTTTTCTTGAATTTTTAATCTAGCATAAGAGCTGAGTATTATTTTTATTAATTAGAGTCAATTATTAATCCTTAAGAATAAATTCTGAGTTCATATATTCATCAGGCTCATGATCACTGTTGAAGGGGCGAGGCCAACGAGGTAAGCGCGTAACATCAGAATATTAAATTCTTCAAATTAAAATTAACTCTGGTCTTCAACATGCAGCAAGAAAAGGATTTGCTTACCTTTTCTAAGGTCTATCCAATTTATGAAATATCCACTGGTTTATATATTTCAACTATTTGAGAATTTATTATAAACACTTCTTGAATAATCGTGTAGATGTACCACTGCTGAAAAAAGACTTGTAAAAAAAAAATTATATTAATGCACAATTCACATTGAATAAATAAGTTCACGTTTGGATTGATTTTAAAAATTATATTTTACATTACTTAAAATTTTAAAAGGTTTACATTTAGAATTATATTAATTATAGCATCAGGAAACATTTTTTCCTGTGACTTTACAGAATGAAGGATAGTAATACACTGACTCATTTTCACAAAGTTTGGAAAGTTACGAGTAAAGTTGCATCATTTCTTTGAAACAAATTGACGTTGAATAATTGTCCTTTTAAATGTTTTAGTTCTGTAATAAGTTTATAATGGCATAATCACAAATAACAAATTATAAATATACTTCACATTATTAGAAGAGAACGATTATAACGAGGTAATAAACATCTATTGCTTAATAAACTTGAAACTTAAGAGTCATAAATTAGGTCACTTGTTTTAAGAGATGAGAGAAAAATTATCGTTGGGTTTTTATCTGCGTGCTTCATCATTTTCTTTATTTATTTATTTTACTTTGAGTGGAAAATATTAAGTGATTGAAATGAATGGATTAGTTTTCTACATGAATTACTTCAATATTATTTTATTCTTCAATTATTTTATTTACTTCAATATTATTTTATAAATAAATCCTGAATAGTATGGAAATTATATTATTGTAAGTCTTTAATAGATTCAAATAAAGGATATGATTTTAAATAATTATAATGTATGAAGGATTATAACTTCAAAAATACTTTCCAAAAAATCATATAACTGTTAGAAAATGCATTTTCATAACTTCAACAGTTCATTTGCGAAAGCACTCTATATGAATGAAGTTTAGCAATTTAGAGCAGTCGCACTCCACAAAGATATATTAAAGCACGGGAGAGATGAGGAGAATTTTCACTCATTATTAAAAGTGGTTTTGGTTTTACATTATTCTTAAACTATAACACAGCAAAGCGTTGAAAGCAGAAATGAAGAGTAGAAACTAATTTCTTCTGTACTGAGACTGTTCCAGTTCTAGTTCACTACTCCAGTTCTAGTTCAAACCAATTAGATGCTTGAATGTGAAATGAAAATGTATCGCTTTAAGTTGAGAAACGTTCTGTACACTGAAAAAAAGACGAATGTTTCATAATTTAAGAAAAAATAATATAACCACGTACGAAACTATGTAATAACCTCATCTGAGTTACTCACGATTCCGAAAAATGTTCTTTATCTTTAGAAATCTCAGAAACCAAACAATTTTTAGCGCGTTATTAAGAAGTTTTTAGGGTTTCGTCCATCTCATGACATCCAATTCGTCTCACTTCTTTGTCTGTCTGTCTGTCTGTCCGTCTGTCCGTCACAGAGTTCGTACTCGGAAACTGTATAAGTTAGAGACTTAAAATTTTGTGTACTTACAGCTAAATAGCCCCTGTTCACGATAATTAATAAAATTTTGAATACGGCGCTAATTGCCAGAGATACTAATTAAAACCCCTAAAAACTTATTAAAATTGCGCAGGAAAACAGCTAAAAAGGAACATTTTTATTCAAACTGATAACACACCCGTTTCGATTTCCACGGAAGTACAGGGTTGCGGTAAAGAGCTGCGCTTCCAGATTCTCATCGAAGCCCCCTTTTTGGAAACACCTCGAATAATCTGTCTATCGATACAGGGATTAAAAAACATTGCAATTTCAGAAAACCAAAATTCATAAAAATTCATCAATTAGAACCCGATATATTAATTAAAAATTTTAATTTTTCCAGTGATTTTATCTGGCATGTGTTTTCTAAATCATTTTGCAGCAAACGGGTGTCCCCGAGGAAACAAGTACTAGATCTCAGAATGAAACAACACATTTTTAACCTATTGGGATATTTAAAGCACTATTGAAACTTTTTGAAATATTGCATTTATCGATTTGAAAATTATGCATCTATGAGTATTTTTTAACGGTGAACCCAGAAATCTTATTTTCATAAATATTAGATAATTAGATCCAAAGTAACTAGTTAATTTTTCGTTAATGAAAATATTTTTTTTTCGAAGTCAACAGCACAGCTGTTATCCAATGATGAAGCAAGTGCAGGGTTGCCAGGAACACGGTGTCTCTGATCTGTTAAATATGGTTATCCAGAGTTTTCAAACTTTTGATTTACTCCACTGTCATTTTAACCCCCCTCTTACAATGCTAACTAACCGTGACTATAGTTCTGTGATATACATTCAAGAATGTAATACTTCTTTCCCGAACTGTTTTTATCTAATAACTTCTCTCTTCTAATCTCACCTGATGATGAGAGTAGATAATTGCTTTCGGAACTATTGTAGTTGTCTTTTAAGTATTATTTAGAGAAAACAAAAGAAGATTTATTTCATTATTTCTAAAAAAGTGTATTTTTTATTTTTCTCGAGTACCTTTAACTTTAATTACTTCTTCTTTTATTGTCGAGAAAAAGTTCATTCTTTTGTTTAACTATAAATTGCGATTTTATCTCCGAGATTCCAGAATTTTTTTCTTCTTTTTTTTTTTTTTTTTTTTTTTCTTTTACACTAAATGCAAGTTAGTTTATTTTTTTAATTGATTTGGGTTACTGTACGAAGAAAAATAGAACGCATTATATAGTAACGTAATGCAAAACGGATTAAAAAAAAATAGTTTACTAAAATTCGAAGAAACTCTTACAGATTATGCGGTATAAAAAAATAATTTAGTGTAGTAAAAGAATCAGAGAATAACTAATAGAAATAAATATAAATATAAGGTTATGAAAAGCTAAAAAGCTTGTGATATTTTCAGATAATTATTTAAACTTTAACAAGTCGAAAACAAATTAACTATTTTATGGCTCATCATGTATGGTTATACACTATGTATACGATTTTAATAAGATATCTACAGAAATACTTCACGAATTCGTGAAGAGCTTCGGGAATGTAAACAATCTGTTTGATCTGATAATTTTCAACGAAGATTTGATGAAGAGCGAAATTAGGGGACCAAAAACAAATTGAAGAAAATATTAATATTTGGGACAAAGGAAATGCACGAAATGATCTGTTGCTAGAACACATGACTATCTGGATATTGTCCAACATTTTTGTTCATTTGTCTAAGAATAGCACGTATTTTTAAGGAAATATAACGATTTGCCTAAAAAATTCAAGAACAGCTTGCATGTTTTAGGTAGCTTTCATTACAAAAAGCTACCTATTGCATCTGTTCGGAGGAAAGCAATTGCAAAACATTTTGGTATATTTTCACCGATCATGATCCCCAGACCCCAAAACAACCCTCCGTTCAAACGTTGATTTATATATATATATATATATTTCCATAGATGGCAGCACCTTATTAATTCATTTGAAAACATGTTTGGAGTTCTATTTTAAATTTTCTACAGAGGGAGCTGGTTCTATATATTGGTTTGTGTTTGGCTTTGCTGTACAATAATATTCCTTGGTCAATCATATTTTAAAACTTATTTTGGCAACATGTAATGATTTTCTCCGATTCATTGCCTGAGTTATGTGTTGACTCCTGTTTGGATCATGTATTCTATCTGGTAACTGTTGTTTTCTTTTCCCTAAATCCCTTTTAATCTTGTTGTATTTTGAACTTTATTATTATATTTCACAGTTTTTTTCTCTTTTTTATGGGTAAGGTTTCTTTCCTTTTTAATAATGTTGTTTTTATTTTTTGAACTTTATTATTTTTTCAGTTTATTTCTCTATTTAGGTGTGGTAGTCCCAAAATCATATTCTTTAGCAATGTTATGGCTAATATGATGATGAAACCACAGATTTTATTTGTGGTAATTTAGGCATTTGGGACCAGAAGATTCTGTCTAAATTCCACAAATTTCATTTTTTAATTTAATTTCTTCTTCTTCTTCCTTTTTTTTTTTTTTTTTTTTTTTTTTTTTAAACTATGTATATGGAATCTATATTCAGAGTTTTGGGGGAACACTGCTGTTGTCAATTAATTATTACATTCTAATTCATAATTTCATAGTTTTTGTTAGTGTTTCGGTAATGTTTCATTAATGGTTATATATATATATCTGGCATATGTCATGTTGTAACTCTCTTATTTAAGAACCGATTTGGATGTGACTGTGTATGTGCATATGACATAACAAGGTCTCGACTGAGTTCGTTGATCAGCTTCATCCGCCATCTTGTTTCAAAATGGCGGCAAGTTAAATTTTTAAATATTTTTAAAAAATTCAAAAAGATGTATAAAAAATTGTAAATTAAAAAAGTTGTTTCTGTTAAGTGTTAAATCATGATACAAGGATTCCGGAACATTTTTTGTTTTGGCTTTATCTTAAAAAATGTCTGAGATATGGCAGTTTGAAATTCTAGGGTGGGTGACATTTTGAAACAATCTGATTTTTGTTATGGTGTAACTCTCATGCTGAAATTCGCATTCAAATTCAGTATTAACAAAAACCGGGATTGAATGTTCTATAATTGGGTTCCAAGCATTTTAGCTTCGGGTGTTTCAGTAAAATGAGTTCAATTTTTAAAATACATGGACTATGAAAGCTACCTGTTCCTCCCGGTACAGGCCGGAAGGACTTTGTTGTTTATACCATGACTAAATTTAATGCTAGTTTTAGAATATTTGATAAAATATATCATAAACATCATCTACTTTATATATACATAAAATCCTAATGAAACGAATTTGTGAAACAACTTTATGAAATGGCTGATTAAAGGAAAATATGTTAAATGCGGTGACGGTAGCGTAATTTTAGTAAGCCGTTACAGTCACCTAGAGCATTATTTTCCCTTGAAGAGGATGTATATAGCATTTATAGTTGTTGTACAGGACCTCACAAACGATACGAATATACGAAAAGAATATTAGAATATAAATATATTAAATATTTAATGAAACATGATATATAAAAGGTATGAAATAACTTCTAACTGCGCAAGCGCAAGCTATACCAAGGATTTTGTTTTATGATTTGGAAGTCAACTAACTCTATAGAGCCACTAATATAACACGACCAATCGAATATCTCGAAAATTCATAAATATATAGGCAATACAGTGAGCTGAATTTCGGTTACCTTCGAAAATTAGCCGGATGACAAGGGATTTTTCACATTTTTTTTAACTGACTTTCAACAAAGCAGTTAGTATTTAATTAACGTCAACGGGTAAGTTTGGAAATGGATGCTTCAATTTTGATTGTTCTTTTTTTGCTGGAATAGGCTAGTTCTGGGGGTTTTCTAAGAAGACCTAAAACATCAATAAAATAAAATAAAATAAAATAAAATAAAAAAATAAAATGACACTTTGTGGAAAATTCTTTATCATCGATCTAGTTTTTGAAAGCAGCTGTAGTTCAGCTTTCTATTGCCAATATATCACTGAATTTTTACTATATACGACTAGTCTTTTTATAGGAGTTGCTCTATAGACGTGACTACCAAATCATGAAAATAAATGCCTGATATTCTTCGCGCATGCTCAATTAAAATTTATTTCATACAAAAACTCATTGTTTATAAAAATTTTCACATGTTTATATTCTTATTGTACTATGTTGTTTCTACTGTCCTTTCTCAAGGTTCCTGAAAGAGGTGTTAAATTTGCTTAAAAACCATGCATGCTGTAAAAAAAAAAGCGAAATTTTCTTGAAATATTTAAAGAAACTTATGTATCTCCACTTTAGTCATGCGTTGCAGCTAACAAGGAAGGTCTCCATAAGCGCATGCTCAGAAAATTTTGAAAAAATTACAGAATACTCTTCTCATGAGGATATATACGTTTATAAAAAAATTTGCTGCGGAACCTCGATATAACGTCCGTAAAAAAATTATGAAAATTTTGTGTTTTGGCGATTTATCACTGGGATGGCGACACAATGAAAAAAAAAAGCAAACATGCATTTACGATAAATTCTCGTTTAGGAAAAACGTTTTCTACTCTTTATACTGAACTAGTTAAAGTAAGTTTAACTTAAATAATTTCCCTTTTATAACTACGGTTTTGCCATATATATTTATATGTACATCTAAAAGAAAATTAACGATCGCATTTTAAGGTTTAGAACAAAATTTGAATTGATTAAAATTGCTTTAAATTAAAAATTAATTGTGTGATTCTGAGCACTGTCAATTTGTCATCGATATTGTTAATGCCGGAGAAAACTAGAGAAAAGTCTTTTTGCCGTGGAAACAATGACTTATTCAAAGTCGAAATGTATAATGAAAGAGCGTTTAATCGGACATTTACTGTTAAAATACACTTAAAACTTAACCAGCCTTCAAAACTATATAAAATTAAATAACTTCAGCAATAGTTAATTTGTATATGTATTACATAACTTTATAGAAAAAATAATCCTTATATATTATTTCTCCTGTCAACATCCCTTTTACTCAGAAAATATGAAACGAAGAACAACGAATGAGGTACTATATGAAAGGATTTAGAACAGGCTTCTGACATAGCCCACTTAAAAATTCGTTAAAACATGTTTTTGATTAAAAATTGCTGAAATTAAAAAATTAAATCGGCATTGATTTCATGAAAGAAATGAAAGGTTTTCCTGAAATTATTGTTGCCAAAAAAATAAAATACCACATTATATGATGCTCATAGCAATTATTATAAAAAAACACCGCACGGGTTTATTTTATTCTTATGATTAAAAAGCGAAATTGAAATTGAAATAATTAGATTTATATTTCTAAGTCCCATGTTTTTCCCGATCACGTCATCCTCTAATGCAGTCAAAATACGATTGTTAATTTTTTTTCTCGCGCGTGCTTTTCGCAATCTTGGATCAGTTTTTAGTCTAACTTAGATGGAATAAATTAGATGATATTCTGGCTTGACTAACAACTAAATGTTGTTTGCAGATATTTTTATCCTTGCTTTTTCTTTAGAAGTTTAAACCTGCATCTAATAAATATTACATATTGATAAAAAATGATACTTCTCTATTATCCCGTCGACCACTTTTCATAACAAAAAAACTATCGCCAAATAAACGGGAGAACGTTGCCATTGGAATACCAAAAGATAAATAAAATATAAGAATTTAAGGACACAATTGTTATTTTAATTAATAAAATAACTACTAAATCAGTAAAACATAATGAAAAATACACGCAAATGTCGAATTAAAAACCACTTGATGATTTAACAAACACGCATAATGATTCTGACATCAAGTAAATGGGACTGCATTTTTGGCGTTTAATCTTACTGTTTGGCGGTAGTTTTTTGTTATGAAAAGCGGCCGATGGGATAATAGAGAAGTAAGTACCTAAAAAATATTAGATTTCAGTGCGAAATCCTCGCACGGGCCCTCTGGTAAACTATTTAATCGTTGAAGTTTAAATTCATAAAGTGCTACGCATTTAAACACTCATTTAACCAGAAATTTTCAAATACTATAAAATCGCTTGCATTTGGCGACGAAAAAGTTTTGCTCGCCAAATCGCGTCTTTTTGCGTCAAATACTAGAAAGTATTTTATTTTTTTACAGATTTTCTGCTGGGTTTCCGCAGCTAAATTTGACTGATTTTTTATTACGTACATGAGTAGCTTCATTAGCATTTTTTCAAAATATTTTGAGTATGCGCTTTAAGGAGACCTTCCTTGTAAGGAGCATTTCGAGCATTGTATTCTGCAGGGATAATTCTCAAAGATAATTTTTTCTTCAATTTGTTGTTGGTCCTCTAATTGCCTATAACACCGATCTGTTATATATAAATGCATTCTCACACTTTTATTTATTTAAATCATACCCCTCTTAATTTAAAACCCTTTGCATATTTTTCTTTCCCCTGTATATTTCAAATCTTAGTTTCATAATACCTCAACATTAATCTAAGTGTTGAGTGATACGAATTTATTTCCTGTTCAATAAATATATCTTTCCAATTTAAGCACCTTCTTCATTCAAAGTTAATCCTTGCCGTTGCAGTAATTAAATAAATGAAAAAAGAAACGAAAGTAATTGCTTCATCACAGTTATATTATCGGATTTATTGCTAAAGAGCTATCGTGCATACTTTATTTTTTGCTTTTGAATCTATTTTCTTTAATTATCTTTTTCTATAATAAATAATCCATAAATTACATACTTTATTCACTTAATCCTGAATTTGTTCTATTGCAATGAAAGGGTGCAATCCTTGTTTCATAGGAATAAATATATATTATTTTACCGTTAAACCTTTTTATAAACAATAGCGCAATTAAATTTTATATGTATATGATTTATAAATAACTGAAAATTTACTTTTCTAATGTGTTTCGCATCATTCGTAACCCATAAATTACTCTCATTTCCATTAGTTAATTAAGGGTATTTTTCCAATGGCAATATTAATTTTTTATGACGTCAATGTCCACTGTGTCTTCTTACATTGTAATTCCAAATGTTATTTTTAGTCGCCAAAAATGTGAATGTCTGGCGATGAGATATTTTATACCCTTTCTTCATGCTCTGACCGTGAATCGGGTCAGAAGACCCCTGCGTTTGTCCTCCAGTTTCTGTATCTCTGCTCGTCTGGCCTCTACTACAATAAACTAAGTTCCACAGTCAAATTGGAGTTTTTCTTCTTAAAATATATATATGAGCCTTGAATTTTTATTTAATTCAAACTTATACGATAAATTTAATTCTAGCAAATAATCTTCTACAACGCATTGCCCTTGTGCTCAAACCTTCGCCGCAAAATATGAAGTCAAACATTTTCTTAATATTTCCGAAGTTTCAGAATAATTCGTGAAGAATTTGTCTATATATCCGTTAAAATGTGTAAAATTGAAAGTGTCCGCTAATTTTTTGCTATATAGTGCAGTTCATGAACTTCGATTACATATGTTTGTATAAAAATAAATAACACTATATATATAATACCGTATACAATCTATATTCATACAGTCTTTATTTGAAACATATTTTCAAATATTATGAAATTTTAGAAATTTACTATTAAGAAATAAAAAGATTGAAAAAGCATACATTTAGGAGATTCATATGTTCGAAAATTATTTCTAATATTACGCAATTTAAGATTTCTACCACAAAAATAAACCTTAAAATTACAATAAAATTTTAAATAATGCAAAAATTAAATGAATATTCACTCATTAAATAATATAATCTATTTCATCTCCGAGATAAAAAATAAAATATACTGGATTAGAAATTTCATTTTATCATTCAAATGCAATTGAATTAAATCCTTTAGTTTGAAATTAGGATTTTTTTTTCAGTTTTTTAATTAATACAGATTTTAACGTTTCTAACACATTTTAATAACTGAAAAATTTTCTTAAGCTAATTAATGTGAGAAAAATTCATCGAATTATGAAAATATTATTATAAGATGAGTCAATGACAGGCAGCCTTTGAATTTATGGAAAGTTACGAATACAATTACTAAAAGTATTTTCTTTTTATGTCTCAAATACTGATAGCTTCATTTACTTACCTTTTTATGCTGAGAGTAATTTCTTACTTTTGTGTAATTATCAGATGCAATTTAAATTTTATCGCCAAGATTCGAGGTGAAAAAAAAGAAGGAGGCCGAAAAAGAAGAGTAAGAGTAAAACATTTTCTAAAATTTTACTCTAAATGCAAACTAGGTTAATTGAGTTAACTTTCAAATGTTAGTTTTACATTCTGCTTTACTATACAATAGAAAATGGAATGGATTATATTGATACACTAATGCCAAAAAATTAAGTAATTGAAGTCGAAAAAAGCGGATCAAATGAAAATAAGTGAATGAATTCAGTGGAATTTGTACGGATTATGCCTTATAATAATAATAAAAAAAATTACAGTGTAATAGAATAACCAGTAAAAAACTAACAACAAAGATAATTACAAAGTAATACAAGAAGCATTTACTCTAATTAATGTTATTAGGTGATATTACAGGGTTCGTACACTGATAAAAATTTGCAGCAAACTGTCCAGTCATTTGACCGTTTTTATAGAAAAGGGTTACATAACCGTAATTAAACTCTATTCTGACCATATTATTGCTGATATTATGGCCAGAATGGAATTAAATTACGGTTATGTAACCGTTTTCTGTAAACACGGTCGAATGACTGGACAGTTTTCTGCAAATTTTTAACAATGTACACTTTTACCACAATTTTTTAATAGAATTTCTCGCTGTATTTAAATGCAGAAAAGTATTACAAATCCTTCAATTAAACGAGGCGTCTACAATTTCTGCTATTTAAATATTAAATAGAAAAAGTCTGATAAAAATTGTGGTAAAAGCGTACGAACCCTCTATTAATGAGTCGTATTTTAGTCTTATTAAATGTCTGATTTTAAGTGTATTTTTAGTTTTAGAATTCTAATTCAGTCGTCATATGTTTAGCTATTTTAAATACACCATAAGCAAAAAAAGTTGAGTGATATATTATATCATTTCTTCCTAATTTATATGTACGAAAAAGCTAAAAACAACGTTGAAGCACACAAATTATAAAACTTTAAAACACATACGGCCGTTTCAAGGATACATTGATCCCCTTCATCAGTGTAAGGTGAAAAAAAAGTGCTAAAAGGGTTCAAAACACCCACGCTCGGCTATAGCCCCGAGTACTGGCTGTAATCTGCCCAAAATGGCAAAGCAAGTGTAACCAGAAGAGCAGAAGTGACGCAGCTGACAGGAAATCACCGAAAACAGGCATCACCGCGCAGGCTCTCTCCAAACGGGAGAAAGAAAAGAGGTGCTAGACATGTCGTTCACCAATGAATCTGTATATTTATAAATATAATGTGCTTCGGAAAAATCAAGATCAAATATTGAATTGCAATTTTGAATAATTTTGGCTCCGGAAAAGTTAAATCTATGGTTAAAATTCCAACAATGCTTCGCTATTGTAGATTTATCAGTTCTTTCTTTTTGATATAATTTTCGTGTTCTTTTAATCTAAATTTAAGTGCTCGCCTCGTCTGACCAATATAAGAAAGACCACATTCACAATATATTCTGTAAATTCCCCAACTATTATGACTTGGAATCGGATCTTTAAGATTAGAGAAAGTGACTTTATTTATTGGAGAAAAAACAACTTTAAAATGAAATTTATTTAGAATCTGTGAAATTTGAGAACTGACTTTTGGAAAATATGGTAACATTTTTATTATATATAACATTTATATAACATTTTTAAAATCTTTGTTTCCATATATAGGATTATCTATCTTAGGGGATTTAGATAAAATACGATCAATGGTATCCAATGGAAAACCACGATCGATAGCAATGGCTTTAATATAATTTATTTCACTATTGAATAACTCTGTATTAGAACACACGTTACGAGCACGGGAAATGAATGTATTGAAAGAAGCAAACTTGTGTGCAGGGGGGATGATTGGATCTGAAATGAGGGGGAAACAAACAGCAAATGGTTTACGAAAAACAGTCGTAGAAAAATCATGTTCATTACGAATTACTAGAACGTCAAAAAAAGCCAGACGTTGCTGACTTTCCATTTCATAAGTAAACTGGATGTAGGGGTCAATTGAATTTAATAAATTAAGAACAGCATCAATATTATATTGAGACAAATCGATTAATGCAAAAGAGTCATCCACATACCGAGTATAAAATGGAAACTGTATTAGTTTAAATAACTTAACCTCAAAATAGTGCATATAAATATCACTTAAGACGGGCTCAAAGGGTTACCCATAGCCAAACCATCAGAAATTCTGTAAAACTTATTTTGAAAAACAAATGTAGTTTGAAACAAAGATTTGTTGGTTAAGGAAATAAGGTTATCAATCTCGTACTGAAATAAATTAAATTCATTTAATCTATTTCGTAAACATTCCAAAGCGCCCTGTACCGATACATTTGTAAAAGATCCATCCAGCTCTGAACTGAATCAAATAAAATCTGCGGTTAAGACTTCTCCCATTATATGTGATTCTAATAAACAGTCTCTTATTCCTTCAATTGCCAACTGTGCTCGTTTATATGCCTTACCAAAAGTACATAAACTCGATGTTCCTTTTCGCCCGATTGTTTCTAATATTGGTACTGCATCTTATAAGTTAGCAAAATATTTAGTTTCCAGGATTTCCCCCTAATGGTTAACAATATTTATACATAAAAAAACTCAGTGCAGTTTGCCAATAAAATACGTAACTTTAATCCAACAGGACATACAATGGTTTCGTTTGACGTTAAGTCACTTTTTACAAATGTACCGGTACAGGGCGCTTTGGAATGTTTACGAAATAGATTAAATGAATTTCATTTATTTCAGTACGAGATTGATAACCTTATTTCTTTAACCAACAAATGTTTGTTTCAAACTACATTTGTTTTTCAAAATAAGTTTTACAGAATGTCTGATCAAAACATTTTGCCAATATAGGCTATATTTTATGTCGGTGTCACTAACCCCAGGGGGGTGCAGGAGCGAAATACGTTCTAAAATTGCGATCTTTTTTATACTGAAGGAGCTAGAAATTTGAAATTTGGCATTGTAGTTACTTATAAGATGTAAATGCTCTCTAAGAACAAAATAAAAAAAAATTCGAAATTTAAAAGGGTGAAATGAGGAAGAAGCGTTCTAAAAACATTCTAAATTACAATTTCTATGGAATCTCTGGAACTACCGAACCGATTTCAAAAGTGATGGTGGCAAATTGATGGTGACAACCCCTGCTCCAACATAGGATATATTCTATGTCGGTGTCCCTAACCCCAGGAGGGGGTGCAGGAGCGAAAAACGTTCTAAAATTGCGATTTTTTTTATAATGAAGGAGCTAGAAATTTGAAATTTGGCATTGTAGTTACTTATAAGATGTAAATGCTCTCTAAAAACAAAATAAAAAAAATTCGAAATTTAAAAGGGTGAAATGAGCGAAAAGCGTTCTAAAAACATTCTAAATTACAATTTCTATGGAATCTCTAGAACTACCGAACCGATTTCAAAAGTGATTGTGGCAAATTGGTGGTAACAATCCCTGCTCCAACAGCCTCTTTAATAAAAAACTATGCGTTTCTGACGACTGGGTTTTTCGCTAATTGTTGCCACAGATTAATCTCGGAAAATGAAACATTTGAAGTTACTGAAAAAAAAAATAGTAGCTCGAAAAGTATTTGTCAGAAAATTGTTAGGCAAACTGCGTTTGAAAGGTAAAAAATTGTATATTTCTTGATATAAATTTCAAATCTAATGATTATGCCATTTTTCAAATATTGAATTTGAAAAATTACCAAATTTCACAATGGAGTACCATAGCAAAACCTTCATGCGTAAAAAGATAATGATAAGGGCGACGTGTCCTTCCGTGTATATTGGCTATAGCACGAGTCACAAATTTTAGTAGCCTTATTATTCTGTTAAAATATAAAAGTGAATTATGAAATGTCAATATTTTGTTGGATTAAAAGTTCGTTATAAGAAATTGACCAGTGTAGCGGGCATAGCTTGCTAGTTATATTTATAAATATACAGATTCATTGGTGAACAACATGTCTAGCACACCTTTTCTTTCTCCCGTTTGGAGAGAGCCTGCGTGGTGATGCCTGTTTTCGGTGATTTCCTGTCAGCTGCGTCACTTCTGCTCTTCTGGTTACACTTGCTTTGCCATTTTGGTCAGATTACAGCCAGTACTCGGGGCTATAGATGAGCGTGGGTCTTTTGAACCCTTTTAACATTTTTTTTTCTCCTTACACTGATGAAGGGGATCAATGTATCCTTGAAACGGCCGTATGTGTTTTAAAGTTTTATAATTTGTGTGCTTCAACGTTGTTTTTAGCTTTTTCGTATTGATAACCTCACAAAGTGTACCTTTTATACCTAATCTATAAGTAGCTGAATTAAAATCTGCTATTGTTCGGCTAGTCATGTATATTTGCAGTTCATACATTTTAGTAATACATGCTTTTTTAAGTTATATTGTGAAAACGCATACGATGTTGTACAGCATCTGTTTCAAACAAAATGTCGATGTAATTAGCATCAGGTGCAGTTTTTACATTGGAGAGTGGCTTATGGGAACGCCGCATTACTGTTGGCGCTGCAGCCGTGTCAATGTCACACACTGGTGGAGTACATTGTAAAGGGTGTTGTGTAGATGCCACACAATGGTGCAGTACATTCCAGAGTGACGCCTATGAACTCCCCGCTACATCTGGCGCCATATCGATGCCACACACTGGTGGACTAAATTGCAAAGGGCGTTGTGTAGATGCCACACACTGGTGCAGTACATTGCAGAGTGACGCCTATGAACGCCCCGCTACATCTGGTGCTATATCGATGCCACACACTGGTGGAGTACATTGCAAAGGGCGTTGTGCAGATGCCACACACTGGTGCAGTATGTTGCAGAGTGACGCCTGCGAACGCCCCGCTACTTTTGGCGCTATATCCATGCCACACACTGGTGTGGAGAGTCCTCTCGCTAGGAACTCAGTAGGTGGGAGCAAGGTTGGGTGGGAGAGAGGTACTGAGCCAGGAGATTTCTCCCCTTTCGGTTAGAATGAAAATAGGGAAAACCTTGAAGCCAAGTCAGACTTCCGGTCCTATGCTGCTTTTAAAAATATAATATTTACCCTTTAGTTCTATACCTTCGTGACAGAACGGTAGGCCAAAGGACATTAGTGACAATAATAACTAAAAACATAAGCATATTACTTATAATCATACAATCTATTTAAAACAAGTTTTCATTGAAAATTATTCTAAAATTTTAGAAATTTACATAAAAAAATTGGGGGATAGAAAAACATGCATTTTCTAAATATTGGAGTAATGTATAAAGCAGGACTTTCATGATTTCTAAAAACACTTATAGAATGATGCAATTTAAGATTTTTACCACAAAAATAAACGTTAAAATTATTATAAAATTTTAAATGATGCACAAATTTTAATTAATTTTAACTAATGCAGTATTATTAAAACTATTTCATTTAAAATATCAAGAAAATAAAAGCTATTTTAATAAAGGATCAGAAACATTTTATTTTATCGTTCATATGCTATTATAATTATTTCTTTAGTTTTGAAATAAGATTTGTTTTTTTACTTGTTTAATTAATGCAGAAAAAGGACGTTTCTTTAACTCATTTTAATAACTGGAATTTATGTCCAAAATGGGATCCCATTATGTTCAATGGGAGTGGTCAGCAGGTGGCGGCGCTCGCACTGCCGTAGGACACATAGGAACTCTCCTATAGTACCGGTAAAAGATATTGGCAGTTCAAGGACAAACGTCCTGCAGCCCCGCAACTCTTATCTTAAGTCAGTAACTATGGTAACAGCTCACGTGACGGATTGGCCATTCTCATTTTCTCCACCCCACTTGAAACTGAACGAGAACTAGCGAGAGATCAGTTGTTCAGTATAACTGCTTCTGCTTTCTTTGATTTTCTGTTCATTTTGCTTTCTTTTAATTATGGCTTCTAGTCCTGCTCCTGATATTAGAAAACAGTCGAAGAACGTTGTTTATCATGTATATCAATATTTGAAAGAGCTTGTTGCTTCCAATCCTGATGCAAAAATCAAAGATATATTTATGAAAACGCAAGAGGCTACCGCAAAAGCATGTGGCGTATCTCCTCGTACTGTTGCAAGGATCTGTGCTGAAGCTAATAGTTTTCTAGACTCCAGCTTAGAAAATCCGTCATTTTCATCGCCTAAAAAAAAGTTCCTCACTTAAAACGACATCATAGCTGCACGTATAAAATTTCTCAGAAAAATGCATAATATCAGGAAAGAGTCTCCACTGCGTCCAGTTATTTATTTAGATGAAACTTGGGTGAATCAAAATCACTCAAAGAATCATGTATGGCATGATTCTAAAAATTCGGGTGGTCTTAAAGTACCGACAGGGAAAGGGTCGAGGCTGATCATCTGTCAAATCTAAATATATTACTCGCAACATTCATGAAAGCACTTTCCTCCATGAAAACAAAATTCATGAAGTTTTTCTTACTCAGATTTCAATAAATGGAACAACAATTTGAGTTCTTGCATAGAAACAAGGTATTTTTCAGAAAATACTGTTAAAAAAGTCACATTAAAACAGATAGTTGTAAGTTTGCATTTATCCCTTCACTTGACGATTTCGGAGCTAATAATGTAATATGAAATTGAATTATACCCCCCCCCCTCCCCCCCACACATCACACCAAGAACAGGAATTATTTTAGATTTATACAGAATGAATTTACGCCGTGCCGTTTACAGTGGTGCGATTTGGTTGAACCACACTTATCTCCCCCCCCCCTCCTCTTAAAATACTTTTTGTCGTTGTTTTAAGGGTATTTGGTCAGTGAGATCTCAAATTCTGAATATATTATCAAATCTGAATATATTACTCGCAACATTCATGAAAGCACTTTCCTCCATGAAAACAAAATACATGAAGTTTTTCTTACTCAGATTTCAATAAATGGAACAACAATTTGAGTTCTTTCATAGAAACAAGGTATTTTTCAGAAAATGCTGTTAAAAAAGTCACATTAAAACAGATAGTTGTAAGTTTGCATTTATCCCTTCACTTGAAGATTTCGGAACTAATAATGTAATATGAAATTGAATTATACTATCAATAACATATGAAATAACAGCCAATAAAATTTAAATTTTATAATAATTCCAACATACTTAAAATTATTAAATTACTTTTGAGTTATATTATTTCTTTTTATATTGTTATTTTTAAACTCTTGGTCCCAAACTGTGCACCTGCCAATTTCATGCATTTACGAAGAAAAATGAATTTAAAAATGTGTCAGAAAACAGCTTGTTTGGATTTGAGACCGTTTTGAATGCCGCAGTAACTCACTCTTGCATGGGGAAACTTGTTTCTGCGAAAGTGCAGTGGGGAAAAAAGAGACGAGAGGCTTGCGTCCTGCAGTGCCATGGCAACGGAGAGGTAAGAAAGCAGGACGTTTGTCCTTGAACTGCCAATATCTTTTACCTGTACTATAGTCGTGCTCGTTAAAAGTTCCTCAGAACTTGGGTACGGCGGTTGACGCGCCTGACGGGCACCCTCAGGCGCCTGGTGGTATTTTTCAATTTCAAAAAAAAAATTGTATTGTCAGCAAATAAATGTTTTGTTAATTCAATTAAAATGGTTCAATTTTACTTAAATTAACAAAATTCTTTTTGTTACATAGATATATGCTATGTGTTATCTTAACAATATATTTTCTTTTTTCAACAAAATATATTTTGTTTGTTTAAATAATAAAATATGTTATATTACGAACTTGTTTTGCTTATACTACAAAAAAATTGTTAAATGAACCAATCTAAATATGCAATTTTAACTATTTTATAATTCATTTTCAGCAGTGAATTAGGCCTGTAATTATCCTGCTTTTTTTTCAAGCGCAAACCGAGAGAGTGAAAAATGCCCCATGCCGGGACTCAATCCCGGGTCCTCAGAACAGCGCTCTGAGGCTCTACAGCTGAGCTACAAGGAACGATATCCGAATTCGGCTTTTCTCACTCTTATATTTGTCGGACCGGCTACAACTGCAGCACAAGATGGAAATGTCATCAGGAGCGCGCAAATTTCTGCGGCAAACATGAGACGACAATACAGCAATTGATCCTGCAAAAAGCAGAATAAAAATTCACTGGTTATTATTCAAAGATTACAGGCGTAATTTACTGCTGAAAATGAGATAGAGCTATTGCAGAAATCGCGAAAAATGCAACATAGCAGCGCTACCTGTTGCGCGATTTACACCAAAAACTAACCAGCAACAATTTATATCAGGAAGTAACTGGATGTAAAGTTTTATTAAATTCTGTTAATTTGTTAATTAAAGTAAAATTGATGAAATTTTGTTAAAATTTTGTAAGAGTGTTAACAATATTTTTTTGTTCAAGCAACAAAACCATTTTTTTTATTTCAACTAAACATTTTGCTAAAACAACCAAAATGTACTCAACAAAACCTGTTTTGTAGTTTTAATCAATTCCTTTTTCTGGGTGCGCTTTTTCAAAAGAAGTGAGACGCAAACAAGTGTTCAAAAACAAGTGACACAAAGATTTTTTAAACTTGTCTGGTCACTCGTTCTTGTAGTACAGCGTTGTACCTTTATTTCATTGAAAGTTATTAGCCAGAGACATCTTATAGCTGCTTTTCCTTTGTGCACGCTTGCCTTCGGAGCAGCTCTGTTCTTTCTGCTGCAAAATACTGAAAAATTGAGCAATAAAGATCAAATTTTTATATCATTACCAAAACAATGTAATTGAATGAAATGCAAGGGAAACAAGCAGTGATTGCAGTCTAAATAAAGTGCAAAATATTTTTAACTTGTCCTCATATTTAAAGGAAAATTTTGACATCTAGATAAACGAATGGTATTCCTGTAAAATGCATACTAAACTTTTAAAGTGTCTAAATTTAATTATGACTGAAAGTGCCTTGCTCTTATTCTATATTTTATAAAAGGTAACTTTTGAATTCTGAATTTTCATTCGTAAAAATTATACAGGATGCGTTTTACCTAACAAATCTCTTTATATATATATATTTTAATTATCTAAAGCTTTGTTATTTACAAATCATTCATAGTATAGGGTAAATCTTGTAATTGCTTTGAAAACCGAAATTTTTTTTGACGGATTTACACGTTTCAGACACTGGAGATGCCGAAAAAGTTATTTTTAGAAAAAAAAAATTGCCGTCTGTGTGTCTGTGTGTGTAAACGCTCTATCTCCCGAACAAATTGAGATAGAGACTTGAAATTTGGTGTGTACTTAGTATGTAATAATGGAAGAAGCTTATTAAATTTCAGTAACCTCGATCAATCATAACTATTTTTTCTGACTCTCGAAATATTCGTTCTGATAAAAAGTATATAAAAGTTTTCGAAATTGTTTATTTTAAGGAGGGAATATAAAAGACAATAAGAAAACATAAATTTTGCATAAAGAATGAAATCAATCGGATAATGAGTTGCCGAGATATTTGGAATCCTATTTTTCACACTCTTCGATTTTTCATGACCCTGTATTTCATTCAAATTATAATTCAAAGATATATTTTAATTGGAAATAAGACGCTTAATCCGACCCAGTAAACTCTTAGTTAATAGAATTATCATTTTTGGAGTTATAAGGATGTTTCTTTTACGCAATTCAGTAATAGAGCATTTAAAGCGAGGCTAACGAAAAAGACAGGCTACCGCGGTGCATTCCACATATATTTTTTTACAGACCGCTAAAGTGACGTGAGGCTCTTTTCGTACACCTGCATTGGCGCATTTGAGTATCACGTGACTCTCGCGGTCTGTAAAAAAAGATACGCGTAAAGCACCACGGTAGCCTTTCTCTTTCGTTAGCCTCGATTTAAAGTTTATGACGTCATCAAGCCACGATTTTATTCGAATTGCAATGCATTTTATAAATAGTTTACACCTGTTTTATGTTCATATTTTATATTGTGCATATCCATGATGGGTAAGTATTACGGTGGCCCCCGACGACTAGTTTTTTAATTGTACTTTCTATTTTGCATTCTTCTTTAAGAAAACATCTTAGTTTATGTAAATATTAGTCTATGAATTGATGAAAAGTTTTTTTTTTTTTTCAATAAGCTAATAGTACAGGAAGTTATAATTTATATAGGCTTAGAATTTCATTCGATGATGGATAATTTTATATGAATTTAGTCTTTTTATTGTATAAAAACATTAAAAATATTCTCATATTTAGTCATTTTTTATATTTCTCTCAAACTAATTACTTGAATAGAATATACAAGAAGCATTTAATTTAATACTTAAATACATTATTTTTAAAGTTACCTAAAATTTTGTTTTAATTTCTGTTAATAATTTTATGCATTATTTAATTTATATATCTAAGGTGATATGAAAATGAAAATTGTCTTATTATAAATTTGTTAGAGAGAGAATGTGGATATATTTAAAATAGCTAAAAATAAACTCAGATTTACAATTTTTCTAAATAAACATCTAACAGTTAGAAAACTCATTATCATAATTTGAAGAGTTAGAAATACTTTGCTAAAGTAGTCTCGAAATGTTTACTTATGATTATTTAGAGCGATCGCACTTTAGCTGTAAACGTAAAGAGTCATTAAGGTACTGAAACGAGCAAAATTTTCGCTCATTATTAAAAGTGAGAACATGGTGGCTTAGACTGCATGTATTACTCTCAAACTCTAATAGAGCAAAGGGTTGACAACTGAAAATAAATAGAAAGAACTTCATTTCTCTTATTCTAAGACTTTGTTCTAATTTGGTACAACTCACTTAAGTGCTTGAATGTAGAATGAATATGCATCGCCTAAAACTGAGAAATATGCTCTAAATGTTAAATGGAATCTATGTGGACTGTGAAAATTTTAAAAACTTTAATTAGTATAACGCCTAAACACGAATCTATTAAAATGAAAATATTTTTTTATTCAAGGGATATCATAGGCACCTGTTGCAACATTAGACTAGTCGTTGGGGGCCACCGCAATACTTATCCATCATGGATGTGCATAATATAAAATATGAAAATAAAACATGAGTAAACTATTTATGAAATGCATTGCAATTCGAATAAAATCGTGGCTTGATGGTGATAAACTTTAAATGCTCTATTACAGAATTGCGTAAGAGAAACATCCTTATAACCCCAAAATTGATATTCATATAACTAACGGTTTACTGAGTCGGATTAAGAGTCTCATTTTCAATTAAAATATATCTTTGAATTGCGTCTTTTTTTAGCGCTTGGCTACAGACTGATAATGCATTTTGTGAGGCAGATCATAAAAAAAAAAACATGCATGTGATACATCAACAACTGACAATCATAAACACGTTAACGATCAGATTCAAATAATAGTGTTACTTACCTTAAAAGTTTCATGATAGGTATCCTTTAGAATATATAGACTACAAAAGTAAGATTTTGGAGATCTTTTAAAATTAAGATGCAAGGGGTGCCCAAACGAAAAGTGGAGACAGAGTGTAGAAGTAAGTATTTTATTACAACTCTAAAAATAATCACAGTATTTGTTGAGTCATTTGTTCCATCGTGTCACCAAAAGAAGCCATGTCATAAAAAGAAGCTTCTCTTTTTGGTCGTTGTGTGTGTGGGTATATGTGTCCTTAACTTTCTCAACAGCCACTGAACATATTTGAATGTAATCTTTATAGTTAGATTTTAGCACACCAGTGTACGTTTTAATTTAAAAGGATTCATCGTATCATGCAAGGTTTTCTTACAGGATCATATCAAATATTTTAATATATGGCTGTCTATTGTGTTTCAAACGTGAGTGATGAGTAATAATAATTTTATAAATGTGAGAGAGGTGGCAATTGAGAAACAAAAATTGGTACAAAGCATTTTGAGCAAAAACTTGAGCGAAGAGCAACTAGACTTCTTTTATAAATTAAAAAGGGGCAACATGGGAATCATAAAATTTGATGGGTCGAGGGGATATTGGACGAAACCTTAGGGAGACGTTATTATTGTCAAGCTAATGTTTCTTGACTTGTCTCACCATTTTAGTAGAACTTTTCGAGGAGCGTATTACTAAATTCTGGAATGCCGGGTTGCAGCGAGCTGGAGGATAACTTCCAATCTCAGCATACGCCATGTGCGCCAATTTTCAGTTATTGCTTAGCTTTTTGAGTTTTCACAATATTTCACTGGTCTTTTTATATGAGTTGCCGTATAGTATTGACTATCGAATTCTGACAAAAAATCTTTAAATGTAGTTCGTGCATGCGCAGTTAAAATTTATTCATAAAAATACCTATATCTCATCAAATATTCAATATATTAATATTTTAAACACAGTATACTATCTCTACGATTGTTTGTCAAGTTTTTGGAAAGCGGGATTAAATTCGGCTGAAAACTCTGCATGCTATTAAATTTTTTTTTGAATTTTTCACAGAAACGTTAACATCTTCACGAATATACGTATGCTATGCTTACACAAATGCACACAAATGTTGAACAAGACCTACATAGTCATTTGCTACAGTGGCAGAGCATTTTTAGCATTTTCTGTTACTTGGTTGATCGAAAATATTATTTTATTATTAAAATTATTATTGCCACCCCCCCCCCCCCCCCCACTAATTGTCCTCGAGACAAAATCTTCTCTGAAAAACATGAAGTCAAACATGTCGTTTACATGTGTTAAACATGTCAAACATGTGTTAAAGTTCAAGGGCATTCTGGGCATTTCCTCACGAGTTACAGTAACTATTCGACGAAACGTCTGAAATTGGTCACTGCCCCTTAATTTCTGGTCACCAGTATACGTAGATTGAACTGAATGGGGTTGTCGTAGAAATCGTAAATACCGCAACTGGCGCTTAAAAAAAGACAATGTTATTAACACGAGTATTTTGCACAATTGCAACCAAAATGTTTATTCACAGTCATTTAATGTCGCATATGTATTTTTTTTAAATATCTTATTAGGGATTATAGTTTTTAAGATACAGAAAATATAAAAAATAAATATTTCGAAAAATCTTGTTTCATTACCTAATAAAACAAAATAAAATTTCATTTTTTAAGTGGGTTATAATTTGATCACTGTTTAATGAATTCATTAGTTAGTTCCGTTAGTGAATTAATTAATATGTTATTTATTATTTATTAGTTAATTAATTTCCATTAGGTGCTCATTCCGATAATAAGAATTTATATAAGCTAATTCATGCAAAAATATTCAATCAAATGTAAAAATATACTAATTTCGGTCATTGATAGTCATAATAAATCGTAAATTCAGAATGTAATGAGAAAGGCCTAAAAAAAATTGTACATTTTGTCTTAAGAAAATCGACCTTAATTACTTTCTGTTTTTTGGTTCAAGTAAATTTCTTCCTTTTGTTTGATCAGACGCAACATTATCTCTGAAATGTGAAAAAAAATTATACCGAGCAAAAACATTAATTAAAATTCTGCTCTAAATGCGAACCAGATTAATTGATTTTATTTTCACGGGGTATGTTGAATGGATATTTCTAATATAAAAAGTAAGTAATAAATAAGAGTATATACAACCGACTTGAAAGAAATACAATTTATATTATTCATATTGTGTGACAATGTGTACATATTTTAATTTTTTTATTCACGACTTTTTAAAGATTGCTGTAAAATTAATAATCATATTTATTTTTTGGAAAACGCTTTTATCTAGCTGGTCCTAAGCAAATTTTACTGGGGTTCATAAATATCATATTTGTATGTCTGTTTCCATGGGCTAATCTACTTGCTTGTATAAATAATTCCTTTGAAAGATAGTGAATAGAAAATTGACTTTAAGATTTTTTATCCGCATCCAAACGCGGTAACAAGATTTTAACGAAGTGTGACTTTCACTAATTAATAACTCTGCACACATTAATACATGAAATTTTATAATAATCAAATTATTATATATGAGTGTTTTATATTTTAATTAAGTTACCCACAGGATTGTAATTTATCAATAAATATATTTTCTTTCCTCTACGCCAGAGTGTCTGGATATAGTTGAGAAACATAATACGTAAGGACATTTTCATGACCTAAATTTACGGCTAACACAAATGGTATTGAGGACGGGGGTAAATAGTCCGAACAAGTCACAGACTATAGAGGATCCGACCACCATCCAGGGTAAAGAAGGCGTACTCACATTCGTTCATGGAAATCGTCCCGCGGTTTCGAAAAATTAAGAGATATACACTAGATGGACATAAATGATGGGAACTTTCAGTTTTAGACATTTTTTCGAATATTTAAAAATATACATGTTAGATTCTTTTCGAATTTTAGGATTAAAAATAACAGGTTTGTCTTCATATTTATCAACGTCGATTTGATAAGGAGGGCAGTTAAGGGACGAACAAAAAATTAAAGAAAAAAAATAATACTTGGAATCACCCTGTAAAATAAAATGCACTAAATGATCTATCGCTACAGAATATACATAGGCAGACATTGTATAATATGTTTATTCATTTGTGTAAGAATAGCATGCATATTGATAGAAATATAGCGATTTTTTTAAAAAATTAAAAAAATTCTTGCATACTGTTTGCTTTTAACATACAGGGTTTTTAACCACATTTAACGTAAGTTTCAGAAAAATTGACAAAATGTAGTAGAAATCATATAGTGTAATTGGAATATAAATATATTAAATATTTAAGGAAATATGGGCAGTTGTATAAAATAATTTTTATCTGCGCATGCGCGAACGATAACAAGGAACTTTTTGCATAGTTTAATAGTCAACTCTATGGAATAACTTATTAATAAAAATCTGTCAAATATCGTAAAAATTCAGAGAGATATCGGCTTTAGAGTGAGCTGTTTTTTAGTTTCTGACTAAAACTCGTTGAATGATAAGGGATTATCCACAAATTGTTATTTTTCTGTTATCTGGCAGCGTTCGGAGCAAATTTTTAGAAAAAAACTATTTAATTATAATTTACGCTTATGTTTAGGAAGATTTTGACTCTAAAATGCGATGAAAAGAAAAATATAGTCCATACATTGATTACATTTAGGTAAATTGAAAATTTTTTGGTAAAATTTTGTGAAATTTAGCCCAATACGCAAAACACTCTACAGTAAATTCTATTGCATATATATGTATTTTCTCTATACACGTAATTTGTATGCCAGTAGTGAAGATGATAAACCAAAATCTAAGATATATCATAAGTTATGATCATATGATTATATGATAAGACATGATAAGTTATCATTTATCATAAGTTATGAGTCAATAACTTGCAATTTAATTTTTATGGTGATATTTCACTAGCTTTTTGAGAAATTACGCTTTGCGTATTAGTCCAGTCAAATTAGGAAAGTTTGCCATAATAAATGCTAAGGAGATAGAAATTGGCACAGTTGTTCTTTGATGGCTACTGATAACTATGTAAAAAATCCTGATGGATAGGAGGTGAGCGGGGGGGGGGGTGGCTTAAAATAAATTACTTTTTTTAGTTTTTTACAAAAATATCAGAAATTGTTGGTTTTTATGAAAAAATTACTCCGATATAAATTAAATAACATAAAATTCTCTACAAATGACGGTTCTATATACAGTGGAACCTCGATTATTCGTCAGCCAGAAAACCGGAGCTTTGAAGGATTTTCCACAAAAAATTCACTTTAGTTTCAATTTTATTTACTTAATGTCGCCATAATAAATGCTACAGAGATAAAAATTGGTACAGTTGTTCAGTGATGACTACTGATGACTTTTTACATAGTCACTGATGGATAGGAGGTGAACGAGGGGGGGGGGAAACTAAAGTACTTTTTTTTAGTTTTTAACACTTTCCAACCTAGTTGAAAAGTGTTTATGACTTCGGTTTGTCTGGCCGTCTGGCCGTCTGCCGTCTGGCCGTCTGGCCGTCTGCCGTCTGGCCGTCTGGCCGTCTGCCGTCTGCCGTCTGCCGTCTGTCCGTGCTCTAACTCCCGTAAATATGCTCGGATTGCCCTGCAATTTTTATATGTTATAATCATTATCTATAGCATGTTCCCTATTTCAACGGAAGTATGTAGCACTTATAGTTTTTTTACAGGGACACTCAAAAGAATTCCGTTACATTGCGGTCTATGGGGAAAAATCATTTGCGGTTTATTTAAATAATGTTTCACTATTTTAAACGCATTGAAATTTATATATATCACTAAGGTGCATTAGAAGAAGCTTAATATGGAATAGGGTGTGCATAGCACTTATACTTACTTTACAGGGACAGTCAAAAGAATTCCGTTACATTACGTCTATGGAGAAAAATCGTCTGCGCTTTATTTAAACAATGTTTCCCTATTTTAAACGCATTGAAATTTATATAAGGTTCATTACAAGAGACTTACTACAGAATATTGTGTGTATAGCAGTCATCGTTCATTTACAGGGACACACAAAAGAATTCTCTACTGTATGTTAACAATAATTCCTGGAAGTGCGTTTTAAGTTACTAAACGCGATTTTAATTTTAAATCGCTTTTTGTCTATTACGTGGTGTGTATAAATTCTGTAGATCCTATACAGGGAAGCACAAAAGTTCGGGAAAACATTTCCGTATTATTTAACTCCAGACGGAGAATTTTAAACTGTGCTACGTGTTTCCTAACTGAACTAAAATTTAGCATCCTATGTAGTATATATACAAATCTATAGATCCTATACAGGGCTGAATAAAAGTATTTGGATTACTTAGATGTTATCTTTTAGCTTATTGAAGAGTATGATTCGTAAAATTATTTTGGAAGCGTTGGAAAGTGTTACATAATCTATGCTTGACGCATGATTTTTCGTTCTTGTTTACAAATATCTCAGAAACTGTCGGTTTTCATGAAACAATTACTCTGACATAAATTAAAGAACACTAAATTCTGTAAAAATGACAGGTATATACAGTGGAATCTCGATTATCCGTCAGTCAGGAGACCGGAGCTTTGACGGGTTTTCCACGAAAAATCACTTAAATTTTTAATTTATTTACTTAAAGTCGCTAAAATAAATGCTACAGAGATAAAAAATTGGTACAGTTATTCATTGATGGCTACTGATGACTTTGTAAAAAGTCCTGAAGGATAGAAGTGAGCAAGGGGGGGGGGGGAAACTAAAGTACTTTTTTTAGTTTTTTACAAATATCTTAGAAACTGTTGGTTTTTATGAAAAAATTACTCTGACATAAATTAAAGAACGTTAAATTCTCTGCAAATGACAGGTATATACAGTGGAACCTCGATTATCCGTCAGTCACGAGATCAGAGCTTTGACGGATTTTCCGCCAAAAAAAAATCACTTTAATTTCAAATTTATTTAGTTAATATGTATTCAAATTTATTAAATACCAATGGATCCGTGTGAAAATTTCGCACTGCGGTCTAATATTTTTTAAAAATATCTAATATTTTTAGACTCAGGTTTAATTTTCTAAAGGAAAATTAAGGACAAAAAATATCTGCAAACAACATTAGTCAAGCCAGAATATCATCTAATTTATTACATCAAAGTTACTATACAGCCCATTGATTTCCAAAACTGTGATATTATTATGGATGGTGGTTTCTTTCTTCACAAAGCCCCTTGGTCAAGAGGTTCCACTGTTATTTCAATTTGTGAAGGTTTCAACAAATATATCGCTACACATTATAAAGAAAAAAGCTGTACAGTGGTTTTTCATGGCTACTCCGACATTGCCAATAGCACGAAATCAACAGAGCAAAACGGAAGATGCGCACTGAAGAAGTCCGTGGATATTAATTTCAACGGGGACACAGAGGTTTTCGTCAAGTAAGAAAGCTTCCTTTCAAATAAAATGAAAAGAACAAATCAAGATTAATTGCTGTGCTTTCTTCCAAATTGAAGGAGAATGGAATATCTTGCCGGGAGAGTACTGGAAATTCAGATACCCTAATCGTAACAACAGCCATTGAAATATCTTCTTCTAGTGGCAGAGTAGCAATTGTTGGTGAGGATGTTGATCTTGTTGTCCTCCTAATTGCCCTAACTCCGCTCGAACAAGAAATTTTCGTCAAGCCAAGTCGTGGAAAAATTGAAAGAAAGATTATTTCCTCACAACCGTTAATTCAAGAAATAAGACTGAAAGACATCATTCTAGTCCTTTATGCATTCACTGGGTGTGATACGACGTCAACCACATTCTAAAAACGGAAAACAAAATGATGACAACAATGTGAAGATGTACACATAATTGCGGATGTGTTCAATAACAGGGAATTTGACCATGATGCTGTTGCAGAAGCAGGAAACCAACTTTTTTTTAGATTGTATATGGAGCACCTCCCACATCTACATCTCTCAACACTTTCCGATACCATTCTTTCCCCAAATCTAAATCGAATGTCAAACCTGACATTTCATCCCTTCCACCAACAGATGTAGCGGCTAGACAATATTCTTTCTGGGTGTACCATCAGGTAAAGCTGTGGCTTGGCCATTAACAACACGCCGAACTCTGGGACTGGGAACAAAAGCAGGATCGTCTGGTTCTTATTACAACTAAAGACCTGATCGCACCTGAGTCTGTCTTAAATACCATCTTCAGCAAATGCACCACTAGGTGTGGAGCTAAGTCTGGGTGCAGGAAAGCAGCCATTAATTGCACACTCATCTGAAACATTTGCCATGGTGACTGTCTGAATGCTACACTTATAGCTATAAATACAGATCAACAGGATGAGGAAGACGATGAGGATGTGATTATGGATTCAGTCATGCTGAGAACGCCTTCTAATGCACCATCCCCTCCAGCTGATGATGATGTGTCAAGAAAAAAAAGAACATTATGACTTAGTAAGTATTTGCTTAATGATAAATTAGTACTTTCATTGTTCTCAATTATGTTTTGTCGCGCTTATAAAATGTCACGTGAAATAAAATTGTATTAATGATAAATATAAATATTTGTCTTCAGTACCAGGGTGATAACAACAGGACAAGGAAGAAGATGAGGTGATGATTATGAATCCTAACGATCCATCCACTTTCATAATTACATAATATTTATTTAATTATAAATTAATATGTACCTAATTTTAGTTTTCTCCATGTTTTATATTCGCAATTATAATATTTAACATTAATAAACATTTCATTAATGATAAATATTTATCTTTCATAAACAACTTACCTGGCATTATTTCATGCAATATTGCAGTATTGGAGTGTTTACTGTTTTCCTTTTTTTTTTTGCAACAATATTTAATAAATTTGAATAGACATTAATTAAATAAATATAATTTTTTTTTCTCGGAAAATCCGTCAAGGCTCAGGTTTCCTGAATGACGGATAATCGAGGTTCTACTGTAAATACCTGTCATTTGTAGAGAATTTTGTGTTCTTTTATTTATGTCAGAGTAATTTTTTCATAAAAACCGACAATTTCTGAGATTTTTGTAAAAAACTAAAAAAAGGAATTTATTTTAACCCCCCCCCCCACACTCACCTCCTATCCATCAGGACCTTTTACATAGTCATTAGTCGCCATCAATGAACCACTGTACCAACTTTTATCTCCTTAGCATTTATTATGGCAAACTTTCCATATTTGACTGGATTAATACGCAAAACGTAATTTCTCAAAAAGCTGTTGAAAGATCACTATAAAAATTAAATTGCAAGTTATTGACTCATAACTTATGAAAAATGTATAGTATATCTTAGATTTTAGTTTATCATCTTCACTACAGGCATACAAATTACGTGTATACATAAAATACAAATATATGCAATATAATTTACTGTAGAGTGGTTTGCGTATTGGGCTAAATTTCACAAAATTTTACCATAAACTCCTCAATTTACCTAAATGTAATCAATGTATGGACTATATTTTCCTTTTCATTGTATTTTAGAGTCAAAATCTTCCTAAACATAAGCGTAAATTATAATTAAATAGTTCTTTCTAAAAATTTGCTCCGAACGCTGCCAGATAACAGAAAAATAACAATTTGTGGACAATCCCTTATCATTCAACGAGTTTTAGTCAGAAACTAAAAAACAGCTCACTCTAACGCCGATATCTCTCTGAATTTTTACGATATTTGACTATTTTTTTTTAATAAGTTGCTGCATAGAGTGGAGTATTAAAATATGCAAAAAGTTCCTTGTTATCGTTCGCGCATGCGCAGATAAAAATTATTTTATACAACTGCCCATATTTCCTTAAATATTTAATATATTTATATTCCAATCACACTATATGATTTTTACTACATTTTGTCAATTTTTCTGAAACTGACGTTAAATTTGGTATGTAACCCTGTATGTTATAAGCAAAAAACATGCAAGAATTTTTTTAATTAAAAAAAAAATCGCTATATCTCTATTATTATGCTTGTTATTATTACACAAATGAATACACATATTATACAATGCCTGCCTATGTATATTCTGTAGCGATAGATCATTTAGTGCATTTTACTTTACAGGGTGGTCCCAAGTATTATTTTTTTCTTTCATTTTTTGTTGGTCCCCTAACTGCCCTCGTTATCAAATCGACGTTGATAAATATGAAGTCAAACCTGTTCTTTTCAATTCTAAAATTCCAAAAGAATCCGTCATGTATATACAGTGGAACTCCAGTTATACGTTTTGGCCGGGACTGGACAAACGAAACGTATAACTCAGTAAAACGTACAACTCAATTAATGGTTTACTGGAACAATTTTTTAAATATAGCGTGAAAACTTTGATCCGCTGAGGTGTTTTCTACCTTTTATATTGAAAACAGAAGTTTCCTAAGTAGTACTGCACACATGACATAAATTTTTGGAAATGGAAATGAGAAAAAAAAGTACATAAGAGAAGTACACATGAACTTATTTTATCTTAAAAGCTTTATTAAAATTATGTTTAATACACATAGAGTACTTAAAAGAAATCGTTGGAATCGCCTTGGCATATAAATCATTTATCAAAAGACATTTCAGTAGTTTATTGAATCTTGTTGAAATAATCACTAATCTTCGGTTGTTTCTTTTCGGCAGAGCCGACACTGAACAGCAAGTTTTGCATTTCTGTTAATAATGCAGCCGCCTTATAGTTATTGCTTTTAATACTGACGAACCGATTTACTACGTCAAAAGCTTTTACATCAGCTCTGAAGTTTGAGTGGGATCTTTCAAATCGGACTCCTTGGCCGCGTCGTCAGTGTTTCCGGTTTCAAAATGGATAAATGAAAAATAAATTCGTCCGGGGACGCAAAAACGTAACGTATAACTGAGGTAAATGTGTAATTCAAAACGTATAACTCAGCTAATTTTTAATGGCAAGTGGTCGGGACTGCTGAGTTGAAACGTATAACTGAGGGAAACGTACAACTCAGGTAACGTATATCTGGAGTTCCACTGTATTTAAATATTCGAAAAAATGTCTAAAACTGAAAGTTCCCGTCATTTATGGCCATCTAGTGTAACATACATAAGACATTTACAAAGATTTAGCATATCAGAACATCATTATAGACGTATCTATTTGTAGCTAGCAAATGATATGATAGCGATTTTAACTTAAGCTGACGCATTATATGATGGGGGTTAGAATGACAGTGGTGTAAGTCAAAAATTTGGAAAATCGAGGTAAACCATACTTTTACTGAACGTATATTAATTTCTATTCAGTGTGACAGTGAAGTAAGTCATAGTCCACTTATGCGGTCGCTAGATGGCAGAATTAATTGTACCACTCAATGCAACGGCACACAATAACTTTCACAAAACCCTTCATTTCTCAAATCACTAAATTGTGACTTACTCCACTGTCATTCTAACCCCCTCACATCCGTTTGTGCAAAAGTGGATGGTTCATGTCTTTACTGTCTCCATATGATATCTTCAGAAGAGTGCCGTCCACTACAACCAAGGTTCGAACCAGTGTTAGATGCTATTCATGCCCGGGTCGGCACACAATGTGACAATAGGGCTTTTTTGCACACATTGGTAAATCGGTTTTAAGTGTATATCGAGTCTGTTCACAATTCCCAATCGTGGCAATTTTTATTTATTTTATGCAATGTGTTAATTTTATACATTTTAAATTAAAAAATCTCGCATTTTAGTTATTTTTAAACAAAAAGTGTCCTTTTTAGGTTGCGTTCGTAATTATATAAATACGTAGCACCTATAGTCGTCGTCTGGTCCGTCCGTCTGTTCGCATATAACAGCGCAAAAATTAGCCAACTGAATAGTTTGGGCCCCACCAGTGGCTGAGAGGTTGTGCTCTCGAAGCTGGTAGACGGGAGGTGCTGGGTTCGATCCCAATCGCGCCCGTCGGCCTAATCGTTCGGAGTTTTCGTGGTTTTCTTCGAGCCGTGGATTTATCCATGCGTAAATACGGATTAGGTTCCCTTAGAAAGACCCCCACGAAGGGCACTCCCCCCGGGCCTATATCCCTAGTGTAGATAATTGGCCGTCAATAATCAACCCAACCCTGAATGGTTTGGAATAAAATATGTATAATCATCGTTGCAGAATTTCGTCGAGTCATTTCAAATTTTATGAAAATCGAATCAAAACTTTAAAAATATTTAATGAAAGTTTTCTTCATTCTACTAAATCCTATCATAGGTAATTAATTCAATGATATCTCATGATAGGTAATGATTCTAGGTTACCATAGTGATTGCGTCATATTTAAGATGGAGTCTTAAGGACCTCTGGAGGTAGGACGAATGGCTCATGAAGAACCAAGAACAGGTAGGCCATCTGTGATCTCTGATGCCCCTAGTGACCTTGCACCCAGCGACTACCACTTATTCCTTTACCTGAAGAAACTTTCTGAAAAGCAAAACTTCCTTGACGATGATGAGATCAAAATCGAAGTTTAAATGTGGTTTCGACAACAGGTGGTAAACTTATATGACTGTGGGATACAAAATCTTGTACACAGACTTAACAATAGCTTCGACAATCACGGCAACTATGTTGAAAAATAAGCATATACCAATAATTTGTAATGAACATTTTATGAATTAAAAGTTTTTTGAATGTGTATGCGGCATTCTAACATTACTTTTCGAATACCCCTCGTATTTGTTTGCTTACTTTTGTGTAATATGTTTTAAAAACAATTTAATGAAAAAAGTGACATGGCAGTTTGATTAAAATTTTGGGGTTTTATTTAAACAAATTTTTGATCCTGTTATAATGAAATGTTTCAATGTGTATGCGGTATTGTATCTATACTTTTTGGAAACCCCTCTTATTTCTCAATTTACTGTGTTCAAGTTTGTGGAAAATTGTATGCATTACATTGTTCCGTATTAGAGTTAACTGAGTTGTGGTAGGGAGCTGATGTAAATGGTTAATAATGTTAATTCATAATTGGATTTAATCTAATTCATTAATTGTATTTTGAAATTTTAACATTATAATTCATAAGGGTTAGTATATAGTATATTGACATAAGGACAAATGCAATTTACTTACGATCTCGTCTGGATTGCGTAGCCAACGAGTCAATCTAAATTAGTAATGATTTTATTTCTATGAAAATACTGTAAATGAAATAGTATTGTAATATTTCTTAACTTAAACAATTGTCTTCCATTCTTGTATCATATATTTAATTACTAAGTTTTTCTTACAAGTTTTAAATCTTTTAGCTTTAGGTATTTCTTTATTTTAATAATTTAATTCGCATAAGTTAAAGCTTCTTAAAAAAATAATACAACATGATATACTTCTGAATTAACGTTAATTGTTAAGTTTAACAGTAAAGTTCTGACCAGGGAATCACTCGATCTAAATTTAGCAGTATTAAGCGCTTAGTCAAAACGTTTGGGAAATAGAGAATTTTATTTAGCCAATTTCTCTTAGGTGCCCTGTTCTTTCCAGCGTTTGAAAATGAGGAATATAAACTGTTTTTATAAAGTTCAAAAGATGAAAATTTAAATGCATTTTCACTAATTAAAAATAATATGACCTATTTACTTTCCACGATAAAGAAAGTAAACGGTATTGTATTGACAAAGATATTTTATCCTTTACTTTTTAATGATTTTTTTTAAATTTTTTAATTAATACAGATTTTTACGTTTCCTTAAACCATTTTAAAAATTGGAATTTACTTAAGATAATTAATAAAAAAGGAAAGGCATTGAATTATGACAGCCTTAAAATTTATCGTAAGTTGATAACAACAACGTAATTAGACAAACTTAAAGTATTTGTCTTTTTATTTTTCTCGAGTCCCGTTAACTTTTAATTACTTCTTCTCTTTCGTCGAGTAAATTTTCTTCTTTTAGTTTCACTCTTAGTTGTAATTTTATCTCCGAGATTGGAGGAAAAAAGAAGAATATCGAAATAAAAGCTAGCTTGATCAATTTAATCTTTTAATATTGATTTTAAATTTTAGTTTACCATAGTAAAGGAAGCAATACATTCTATGAGTACAATCTTGTCTAAACATTCTGCGACGAACTGAAACTAGTCGTTGGGGGACACCGTAATACTTACCCATCATGGATATGCATGATGTAAAATATTAAAATAAAAAAATGTGTAATCTACTTATAAAATGCATTGCAACTCGAATAAAATCGGGGCTTGATGACGTCATAAACTTTGAAGGTTCGATTACTGAATTGCTTAAAAGAAATATCCTTATAACTCCAAAAACAATAATCCTATTAACTAGCGGTTTATTGCATCTGATTAAGCGTCTCATTTGAAATTAAAATATATCTTTGAATTGAAATTTATACAGGGTCATGAAAAATCGGAGAGTGTGGTAAATAGGATTACAAATATCTCGGTAACTCATTATCCGATCGACTTCATGCTTTATGCAAAATTTATGTTTTTTTATTGTCTTTTATAATCACTCCTTAAAATAAACAATTTCGAAAAATTTTATTTACCTTTTATCAGAACGAATATTTCGAGAGTCCGAAAAAAATAGTTCCGGATAATCGAGGTTACTGAAATTCAATAGGCTTCTTCCCATTATTACATACTAAGTACATACCATATTTCAAGTCTCTATCTCAATTTGTTTGGGAGATAGAGTGTTTACAGACACAGCCAACTTCCGTTGTCCAGAACCCTCACAACCCCCTCCCCTCAGGGTATCTCTGGAATTTCATAATGAACTCTCCAATTCTGGTCGGGGGTCGGGGCGGGGATACTTTGAAAGAGGAAAATAAGAAGCGAGGAGAGCGAAAAAGACGCAGCGGAGAGCGGATGTTTCGCCGTTCGCTAGTTGCTTTGTTGACATTCTGGTCTTTTACCGATGCTCTCTCGCAGAAGCAAGAAACTGAGTCATAAAGCAGTATGCTTTATACTGAAATAGTTCCATTCGTGTACAGTTTATTATCTATGTTTTTTTTAAATAAAGTTGTTAATTATTTAGAGGCATGATTTTTATCAACTCTCACTGGTACACAAAATTTGTTATCGGGAACCGACAACACAGGAAATGCAGCCTGTGACAATGGCGCAGTCGACATCCCGATATGCCGGTGAGAGATCTGCCTCTAGTTAGCAGCTATTAGGGCCAGGAGAATAATAATAAGAAGAAATCGTACTCTTATTTCTTGATTGATGTAACAGTGGTTATGGACATGCTGCAATCCAGGCAATCCAGAAGCAAGGCTTGGAAGATCTGAAAAGGGCTTAAATCCAGAAGCAAGGCTTTGGCGAGCTGAGAAGTGCGGATAATATAGATTTAAACCTAAGAGCTACAACACTGGCAGTGGCTGGTAAGTGGAGGTTATATCTTTCTAATTCTTTGTTGTACCAGATTTTTTGGGTTTGGCTTCTTATTTATTGGGATAAATATTTTTTTAGTAGCAATGCGTAATTAATTTTAATTAATGAGCTGGAATTAATATTAATGGGAAATGGGTTGCCTTGTTTGGTTACTAGCTAACACTGAGTGATGATAGGATCAATCCAGGTTGTGATATATCAGGTATTAACATTTCTTGTATTATTATTATGCCTATGAATATTATTATTGTATGAATATTAATTAATTGAATTATATGTGCTGTGTCCGGGAAAAACACCAATTTTCTTTTATTTAGGTTGATGTATATGTATCTAAATATGCATGAGAAAAAGAGTATTTTGGTGTAATCTAGTTTTTTTAAAGTAAAATAAAGAAAGAAAAATTAAAATTATGGCATTTTTAGCAAAAGCTAGAAAAATTGACTTATGTCAATTGGTTGAGGAACTAGGACAAACAATTCCGGAAAAATGCACCATACTTGATTTAAATAAAATTATTCTAGAAAGCCCTGATTATGAGGAAAGTATGATTGAAGACTTGTTAGAACAAATCACGAATGATCGGAAAGAATACGAGGAAAGAATATTACGCGAGGAAGCACGTGAACACGAAATCAGACTAAAAGAATTAGAAATCCAACGACAAGAGGCCACCAATGGGAATCGTAGGGAGAATACTAACACGTTAGAAGACAGGCTATCAAAATATCTAAATTTGGTGAAAGAGCAATTACCGCGCGTTCCAGACAAAACGGAGAATTGGGTCTTTTTCTTTCACCAAACGGAGACAATTTTTGAAATTTACTCTGTCCCGGAAGATTACTGGGGTAAGATAATCTTACATAGGCTTGGAAATTTCATTAGGAGTCTCACTAATAGTTTGGGGATAGATAAATTATCCAATTATGGAGAAATTAAAGAGTGTATATAGGCGGAAAATGCATTAACACCCCTGCAACATAAGAAGAACTTCGAGACGTGTTATAAAAGACACGATGAAAATTATGTGCAGTGGTTAGCAAAGGTTAAGACGAATTTAGATTATTATTTAGAAAGTCGTGAGGTAAAGGATTTTAAGAGTTTAAAGGACCTCATTTTGTCTGATAAAATTAAAGATTCCTTAGCTAATAATATAAGATCTCATATATTAGTAAAAGAAGGTTCAAAATGGATGAAACCAGTTGATTTGGCTAAAGAACTGGATTTATACGTAGAGGCTATTCCTCAAGCAAAGGGGGGCAGATTTCTATCGTGAGAGAGATAAGAGAAACGTGAAGCCTTTCCGGCAGGAGAGCGTCTCTCAGGCAGAGGGGAAAGGAAGTACTTCGTCCCCTAATAGCAGTGAGAAGCCCTCTAGTGTTAGTGAGAGGCCCCCTAATAGCAGTGAGAGGGTAAACAAGAATAGCGTTCTGAAAGAGAAACCAAAAATAAAATGTTATAATTGTGGTCAGGGCCATTATCGCTCCCAATGTCCACAGAGGAAAGACCGCACTCGCGATGAAGAGAAAAAGGTTTATTACGTTAGTGCGAAAGTGGGATTCAGCGCTGTGAATCCCAAGAAACATCAAATGAGTGAAGTACAGGGCAAGGAATCATTACCACTTGTAGACTTTAATGTAATAGGACAAAGGGTAGAAGCGATTCGGGATACAATTTAAACAGTCCAGCGCTTATAACTCCGTTGGTTTATGATGCTTTACTAAAACAGGCGAAAATATATAGTGTTACTGTAGGATTAGAGAATACGGAAAAAACTAATAGGGAAAAGATTGTTACTAATATGCAAGTTGAGGAAGAGAATAATGAAGAAATTAATAGTGAAGAGGGATTACAGGTTGTTAGAGAGATAAAAGGAAGATTTTCAGCCATCAGAAAATGTCAAATCTCAAATGAGAACGTTGAGAGTAATAGGGATGAAGAGACACTTAGAGAATATGGGACTCAATCAAAATTGTTTAGAAAACAACAGAGGGAATGTATGACACTGCAAAAAGTGTGGGAGGAAGGTAGAAGCGGAAAAAATAAATATTTTGTAGAGGACGGATTATTATATAAAAAGAATAAAATTATTAATGAAAGTGTCAAACAATTAGTGGTCCTTGAGTGTGCAAGAAAGGAAATATTGAAACTGGCACATAATCACTCCACAACAGGTCATTTGGCGTCGGATAAAACCTTAGAAAGGATTAAGTTGTCTTTTTTTCTGGGAAGGGTTAAGGAAGGAAGTGAAGGAATATTGTTAGAGTTGCTGATCGGTCACCGATTCAACCTGTAGCTCGCCCTGAATTACCATTTCAGGTAGTTAATGCTGATTTGATTGGACCGATTGAACCAAATTCAGCTAGGGGTTATAAATATGTGTTAAGTGTGGTAGATCAACACAGTAGATGGCCGGAAGCAATTCCGATCCGATCCCTCTCTGCTAAGGCGACATGCCAAGCATTCCTTCAAATCTTTGTGCGTACAGGAATTCCCCAGATTGTGGCAATAGATCAAGGCCGGAATTTACCAGGTCAGTTGACTGGTCAGCTGAGTTTTTAAAACATTTAGGTGCGGTTCCTAGATTTAGCACCCCGGGCTATCCGTTAAGTAACGGATTAGTTGAACGATTTAATGGCTCATTAAAGAATATGTTGCACCATGCAGTAAGAAAACATGGTAAGAATTGGGATCAGATACTGCCGTTACTGTTGTGGGCTTTAACAGAAGTCCCAAATGAAACAACGGGGGTATCATCATTTCAACTGATGTATGGAATGGTGCCAAGTGGTCCTTTATCAGTTTTAAAAACTGGCTGGGAAGGGGAAACGGTGATCCCCGAAGGAATCGGTTATAGTATCACAGAATATTTTAAAAAATTAATAAATAGTCTAAAATCAGCGGCTGAGTTTGCATCTGAGGTAGCTAAAAGAAAGCAAGGTGATTATGCCAATCGGTATAACTTAAGATCATCAACTAGGAAATTTGTGGTAGAGGAAAAGTAATAGTTTTAATTCCCGATTCTACAAATAAGTTATATTCACGATGGACCGGTCCAGGAGTCATTGTTGATCAGAAAAGTGAACGTTCGTTTTTGGTAGATTTACCAGGTATGAGTGTTAGACACTTACATCAAAATAAGTTAAGACCTTATATTCAGCCAGTGAACACGATAGGATTAGTATATGAGGTAGATGAAGAGTTTAGAGATATTCAACATGCTCCGGGCGCAGGTGTCCCTGATAGTGATAAGGAATTTCAGGAGATATTGAGAGAAAAATTAAGCCATTTAAGAAAAGAGGAAGGTAAACAGTTAGAAGAAATTTTAAGGAAAAAAAAAATTGTTGGGGAGGTGAAACGTGCCAAGGTGGGAAGCCATGTGATTAGGTTAAAACCTGATGTTGAGAGGAAGCAACCTCATATTTTTAGGGTGCCGGAGGTACTTAAGGCTGCAGTTGAGGAACAATTACAGGAGTTGTTAACAAAGAGATTAATAGAACCGTCAAAAGCAGAGATAGCGTACCCTATAGTTTGTGTAGCTAAAAAGGATGCAAGCATCAGATTATGCATAGATTATAGGGCCCTTAACACAGCAACTAAGACCACTCCGTTCCCAATGCAGGATGCTACCGAGTTTAGGTATAAAGCCGCGGCGGCTAAATACATTACCACTTTGGATATTTTAAAAAGTTATTGGACTATTCCAATGGAGGAAAAGAGTAAAGAATTAACTTCTTTTATAGGCCCAAAGGGACAATATCAATGGTTGGTAATGCCGTATGGATTGAAAGGGAGTGCGGGAACGTTTCAGAAAACTATGAATAAAGCTTTAATTAAACATTTAGAGTATGCAGACAGCTATATCGACGATATAAATATCTTCTCAAAAACGTGGGAGAAACACCTAGAACATTTAAAAGCAGTTGTTGATACGCTTTTTGAACTGAATTTTACTGCGAACATTAAGAAATGTCATTTTGTACAAAGAAAAGTTATGTATTTAGGGCATGTAGTGGGATCCGGAGAGCATGGGCCTGACCCAGAGAAATTAAGAGTTATTGAAACTCTCCCAAGTCCTAAAAATAAAAAACAGCTAAAATCTGCCCTGGGTCTATTTAATTTTTACCGAGAATATGTTCAAAATTTTGCTCAGACTGCTATACCATTGACTGCAATAACAAAGAAAAATGTCCCTAATGATATACCGTGGACGGAAAAGGAAGAGGAGGCATTTTTAAATTTAAAATTGAAATTATGCAAAGCAGTTGCGTTAAATACTCCGGATATCGCAAAACCATTTGTGATTGCGTGCGACGCTTCAGAAGTGGGGATCGGGGCATCTTTAGGCCAATATTGTAACATCCTATTAACTTAGGTGTTATAAAATAAAGAGAAATATCAAGAAACACAAAACCAGTAGTTTATTCTAGAACAAGTAAAAATAAGGAAGTGAAAGTAGTATTACATAAAAACTGTCCACGTGACATATTCCCTTACAATAAAAAAATGATAAGTGATAATTATAATAAGTTTCATAAGTTCAAACGTTCTGGAGGGCGAACAACTCTTCCGGAACGGGTCGTCACTGTCTTATTAGATTTGGAGGGAGTTACAGCTGGAGCAGGAAGCGGAGGAACATCAGGTTGGCTCAATGAAGTACTATTATCATTCTCCTGTTGAAAATAACTTGAAGGGTTAACGGCAACCTGGCGGTCTGGTAAAATCACAGCCTTTGTTGGACGGAGATGCGCAGTGTTTCGACGTAGAGTCTTGCCTGTAGGAGTAGTAACAAAATAAGAACGGGGAGTCTCAGCAGCGTCTGACACAGTAGCCGGAATCCAAGTACGATGATCAGTTTGAAGCTTTACAGATTGGCCTTTATTCAGTACTGGAGACTGATTTCGTGAAGAAGTGGTCAAAGCTGCACGTTGTTTTTCTCTACTTAATTGAAGTGGTACAGTAAATGACATTCGTGGCAAACGTAACGAGGGATGTATAGGTATTAGACCTCGAGTAGGTCGTCCGAAGAGACGTTGAGCTGGCGAAGGCAAATTTTCACGTGGTGTGTTTCTCCAATTCAGAAGTGCTAATCTGACATCTGTATGCTCTATAGAACACCGCCTTAAGATTAATTTTGCTATTTGAACATAGCGTTCTGCTAAGCCATTAGATTCAGGATAACGCGGGCTAGACGGAATATGTTGTATTTTCCAATCTTTAGCAAACTTGTAAAAGGCATCTGATGAATATTGCGGACCGTTGTCTGATTCTATAATATCTGGTATTCCATGAGTTGCAAACGAATCTTTCAAATATTCTATTACAGACTGTGATGAAGGATGGACTAATTTTTTAAAATCAAAATATCCTGAGTAACTGTCAACAATAAGACAGTATTGATTTCCGCAAAATTCAAACATATCAGTGGCCACTCGTTGCCACGGGAATTGAGGAACTGGTTTCATTTGTAATGGTTCTGTATTGGGAGAACGGGCTGTCTACTGACAAACAGAACATTTTTGTATAAATAACTCAATATCACGACTCATTCCATGCCAAAATATAATTTCTCGAGCACGATGTAAGGACAAATTAATTCCTAAGTGCCCTTGATGTATTAAATTCAAATACTTCGATTTTAATGCAGAGGGAACTATTAAACGTTCTGATTTGAATAACAAATTTTCATAAACAGCTAATTCATCCCTAAAGTGCCAGTATTTACGAAGTTGTTTAGGAACTGAGTTAATCCTAGGTGGCCAACCATCAAGAATTACACGTTTTAACTCCTGTAATTCATAATCTTCATTAACTGCATTCAACAATTCTGAAAAAGTCAATAATGGAAGAGGAACATCACATACAACTTCAAAAGTTTCAATCTCTTCATCTTCTGCAAGGTTCAGTAACGCAATCACGACTTAAAACATCTGGAATGGGTATATCCTTACCTTTTTTGTATACTATCTTGGGTGAGTATTGAAGAACATCAAAAAGTATTCTTTGAAGACGTGCAGGAGATGCTTGTAATGATTTTTTTGCTATTGCCTCTAAAGGCTTATGATCAGTTTCAATTGTAACTGGTTTTCCATAAATATAATCGTGGAACTTTTTACATCCGAAACGAATAACAAAACATTCCTTTTTAATTTGAGGATAACGCTGTTGTGCATCTGTTAATGCTTTAGTAGCATACGCAATTGGTCTACCATTTTGAAGAAGCACTGCACCAACAGCATGTGAGCTGGCATCAACAGAAACTATTGTAGGTTTATTAACATCAAAGTAGGCCAACTTAGGAGTATTTTTAAGAACCTCTTTTAATTTACAGAAAGCGTTTTCTTGATCTGTGGACCATTCCCACAATACATTTTTGCGTAAAAGTCTACGTAAGGGTTCTGTCATTCTAGAGAAATCAGGTATGAATTTCGACACATAGTTCACCATTCCAAGAAATCTCAGCAATTCAGTTAGACAAGTTGGAGTTTTCAATTTTTCAATGGTTTGAACTTTAGCAGGATCTATCTCGATTCCATCTGATGTAAATAAATGACCCAAGAATTTTATTCTGTTTTTCTCAAACTTACACTTCTCTTTGTTCAGACGAAGTCCAGAATCATAAAGACGTCTAATTACTTTTACAGTTAATTTTCGTAGTTCTTGTTTTGTGTCTGCCCATAGTAAAATGTCATCCATAGAACATTCAGTATTTTCAAAATCACCTAAGAGCGAATGCATTACTTGCTGAAATATTTCTGGAGCTGATGCAAGCCCAAATGGTACTCTTAAGAACGAATACCTACCCCAAGGTGTATTAACAGTCAAATAATCTGATGTTCGTCGTGACACACAAAGCTGCCAAAATCCTTTTTTAGCATCCAGTATTGTAAAATATTTTGCTGATCCTACGCGAGCTGCTATCTCTTCAACTGTCTTGAGAGGAAAATGGCGTCGTTTTATAACTTTATTAATATCAGTTGGATCTAAACATAAACGTATTTTATCACCTTTCTTTACAACAACTAAGGGGCTGACCGCAGGAGTAGGGTGAGTTACCGGTTTTAAAATTTTCATTTTTACCATAAGATCAATTTCTTTTTTGACAGTATCACGAATGGCATATGGAATTCTCCGAGGTGGATGTATTTTTAAATTTGCACCATTTTGAAGTTCTATATCATATTCAAAATCTTTCAAACAACCTATACCTTGAAAAACAGCCTCTGGAATTTGAGTTCCAATTTCATTAACCTGTACAGACTCAGATGAACGTTTAACTAAACCAAGTTTTTCGCATGTAGAACATCCCAATATACAATTAAAATTTCCATTAACTACTAAAAATTTCAGATTAACTGGCGTATTTTGAACTATGCACTTAATATCAGTTTCACCAATTACTGGAATAAACTCATTATTAAAAGATTTCAAACGTTTTATATTGGACTTACGAATAAGGGCTTTAAGCCTTTTCGCTAAACTTTCCGTTATAATGTTACCTTCAGCACCAGTATCAAGTTTAAATTTTACAGCTACACCATTTTCAAACTTAACAGTTGTTAACCAAGCATTATTCTGATAGTCAGTAAGTTCTCCAACATGCAATGTATTATTAAAATAATCATTAATCCCATCGCTATCATTAGAAACTTCTGTAAGTTCCTGTACGGCTCGATTTATTGACCCATGTTTCTTTTTAAGTTTACACTGACGAGCATAATGCCCTTTTAACGAGCAGAGATTACAAGTGACATTAAATGCTGGACAGTTACGAAATTCATGTATTAAGCCGCATCGCCAACATACCTTACTTGTTTTATTGACTTTTGGCTTATTTTTATGTGAATGAGCCATTATATTACATTTTGATTTCTGAATCATCATTATATCTTTTTCTGTATTATCGAAAATTGCATGCATTTCTTTTAACTGAAAAGTAGCTTGTTCACTAGCTCTACATATATCCACAGCTTTATTTAGCGTTAAATCTTTTTCAGCCAATAGTAATTCACGTACTTTATCGGAATTAATACCACGAACTATTTGATCCCGTAATAAACTATCTGGTATATTACCAAAAGCACAATCTTTAATTTTTGTACGTAATTTAGTAAGATAAGAATCAAAAGTTTCTTGCTTACCTTGAATGCATGTAAAAAAGATATATCGAGTGTAGGTTTCATTAATCTGAGGAGAAAAATATTCGTCAAACTTCTGCTTGATTATATCGACATTCTGCTGCTCTTGTTCAGACAAATTAAAGGTATTAAATATAACTATTGCAGCAGATCCTATAGCTGACATAAAAGTAGCAGCCTGAATTTCCACAGGTTTAGTATTTAACTGCGTAGCAATGGCATAAAATTCAAATGCCTGTTTCCAGACCTTCCATTTAACGGCCATATTATCATCAGTAACTTCTAATTCTGCCGGAAGGCGAGCGTTCGTAGCTTCTCGCTGCATTTTTAAAAAAAATATCAGCAATAAAAAGATAAATTCAATTTAATTATTTTAACTTCTGACACCATGTAACATCCTATTAACTTAGGTGTTATAAAATAAAGAGAAATATCAAGAAACACAAAACCAGTAGTTTATTCTAGAACAAGTAAAAATAAGGAAGTGAAAGTAGTATTACATAAAAACTGTCCACGTGACAAATATGACGAAAGGGGGAAAATAATGCCAGTTACTTTTGCTAGCCAAAAATTGTCGGAGACGCAGAAACGATGGGCAGCTATTGAGAGAGAGGCATCTGCGGTAATCTGGGCTTTAAAGAAATTTGAAACTTGGATATTTGGGGCGAAAGTCTATGTGTATACAGACCATAATCCATTAAAATACTTAACGGAAAGTGCACCGAGAAATGCAAAATTGCAAAGATGGTTGTTGGCCCTTCAACGTTATGATACGGTTATTAACTACAAACCAGGTGCCACCAACCAGGATGCAGATGCGCTTTCGCGTTTAGTATCTATGGAATAAATTAAGTTAGAATTGGTAAAGATTTGAGGAGTGGTAATTCAGTTATGAATACTGTTGTGTAATTTTTTGTTTTTATTAGTAATAATGTTATTTAATGTGAATTATATTTCATATTTTGTGAGTTGTAAAATATTTAATAAGTGATTATTGATTTGTATGAGCATTGTGATTAGTATAATATACGATATTTCTAATTATAGTAAACTAAGATTATAAAAACAAAACTAAGCAGTTAATCTGTAATGAATAAGAATAATTCGATATTGGTAATGTTAGAAGACTCATTTTCTATTATTATTAAAATGATGTCGAAAGTGCTATGAGTTTTGTTGAAGTTATAAATTTAGCAATTTAATTCATAATGTGGTGGATTATGCCGGAACCATAGTAGTATGAATATGACATATCACATAGTGGTGTGAGCTTATGATAATCGGTTTGGTAAATTTTGGTGAATTTCCTGATTCCAGGTGTAAGCAGGATTTTAACATTTAACGCTAACATTGATAAGATGTAATTTTTAACAGATTATTGAAAGTTATTGTTTTTTTTTTTTTTTTTTTTTTTTTTTTTTGAAAGAGATGAAGAGTTATATATATTCTTTAAACTAAGAGTAATGTTAATGAACGTTCCTCTATTATTAATTGGGTCTTGCATATTATTTTCAAATTAATTAATTTTTGTTCTTAATGATTTTATTTTTTTGTTAACAAAACAAGGGGAGACAACACCTGAAAGAAATACTAAGATAATCACTTGAAGTTATACTAGAAGTGATTTAAAACAACAATTGCTTAGGAATATGTGTTATAAGTAATGTATTATTATTATTTTTTTTTTGCTGTTTATCTTTGTATAAGAATTATTATTTAAGATAATTCAGAATTATGAATTGGTTTTAGGGTATGAGAAAAAGTATGTATTAACATGTATATTTATTTTATTGGATTGTCTGAGTGGGTGTCATGTAACCTTTTAACTTTGGGTGTTTAATAGAAATTGATGAACATGAAAATAAAAATAGTAAATTGAATGTTTTCATGAAGCAGTAAATAAATAAATAAATAAATGCTTAGGAGTGTATGTAGCAGCACTGGGTAAAATTTGATATGTGTGTCAAGTTGTAATTATTATTAGTAAACTTTGAAAGTTATCAAAGCTTTAATATCTGTGTGAGACTAAGTGTTTTGTGTAGAATGTAAAGTGTTATAATTAAAATGTGTATAGGAAATTTATGCGGTTCGATACTGTTATCACTCATGGTTCAGGGATACTGGTACAAAAGGAAATTAAGTGATGACCTCCACTTTTGGACAATCTGCTAATTATTTGTGTTGTGTATGAACTCTACTTATTATGTGGACTTGTAGTTTTCTCATCATGTGAAGTGTGACTTTCGATTCATCGTTTAAAAAGAAAACAGATGATTTGAAAGTGGAAGGGAGATGTCAACTTCCGTTGTTCAGAACTCTCACGCCTAACCCCCTCCCTCAGGATATCGCTGGAATTTCATAATGAACTCTCCGATTCTGGTCAGGGGTCGGGGCGGGGATGCTTCGAAAGAGGAAAAAAAGAAGCGAGGAGAGCGAAAAAGACGCAGCAGAGAGCGGATGTTTGGCCGTTCGCTAGTTGCTTTATTGACATTCTGGTTAGGGATCTTACATTAGAGAGAGATTGGACATTGCGTCGCCGGCAGATTTGACAAATCCGCCATTTTAGTTACGTCGTATTTATACGCTGGTATTGCTTTATAAAGAAAATTTGGATTTTAAAGGTTCAACATTTTAAATATTGTATCAAGACTTAGTACACTATTAATAGATAATTTTCTTTTGTTGTTTATAGTTACTTTTTAATATTTAGTAATGTTTATTTATTTTGTAACATATTTTAAATTGTCAGAGTTCAATTGTTGAGTATGCGGTCAACTTTAAACAGTTTCATTAAATAATAACTATCGAAATGAGTAACACAAACAAAGCAATTTCGTTTCTGCGTCTCTTGTTTTACATTTTAAAACTAATTTTGATTTAAATCTTTTTGTAGTGAGTGAGCAAAACGTGTAAATAATTTGGAGTTTCGAAGTTTGACACAGTTGGAGGTAATTGACAAACGTTATTGGCGATGAATTTCTGTTTACATTTTGAAACATTTATTTTAAGAACATAATACAGAATAAAATTGTATATAGTGCACTCTTTTTAAAATATGAAATTGTTTATAAATTATAAGGAATAATTGAATAAATTGTTAAACTGTTCATTTTTTAATAATTTCTTTTTTACATATCCGCGGAATTTGAGAGCACAAGACGTAAGCATTTAAATTTTCCGCATAAAAAAAAATATCTATGTATAAAAGCGCTGACTCTGACAGTTGCAAAAATATATAAATTCACAATATATAAACCTCTATATAAATAAACATTACTAAGCATATGTGTGTAAATTTTTCTATTCAGTTTCTCGGAATGTATTTTTTTTTTCATATTTAGATATACTTAGTATTATAAAGTATATTATTCTAGAAAATTGAAGCTTTTTAATTTCATACAACCAATTAGTTTCTTTAAAACTATCTAAATTTATTAATAAAGAAGGTATATTAGGAATAAGTTTAAAAAATTTATACTTTTCTGAATATTTCAGTATTTTTTTTTTTTTAATTTCTTATTGCTATTAAATGATATATTTTTAACCTTATAAAATTAAAAGAGTTCCCTCTAAGAAATTTTATTTATTTACTTAAAAAAGTAACCTAACTAATCTATATCATGAGTCATGATCATTTAAACAGAGAAAAGTAAAAAATAAATACCCACGCTACAAAAAATTACATTATGTGGCATTTCTTGTGTTATGCATAAATTAAAATGTTTATTTTAAGTGAAAAAAAAACCCCAAAAACTTGAATATTTGTTTATAATAAAATTCGAATATTTTAAGCATAATGTAAAGTCCCGAAATGTTAACCCTGCAATTCAGCCGAATAAAAGAAAAAGCATTTTCTGAGAATTCTTATTCATTAAAACGGAATTGTGCTTATGTTTATGTTCTGAATGACTCTGTGAAGGCATATGAAATGAATTTCTGGTGATTTTCATAGAATAAAAAGTGTTGGACGCGGATGAAAATGCATTGCGTTCTACGGCGTTCCACCTGCTTTGTAACTAATATGGCGGACTTTCCGTCAATGTCCAATCTCTCTCTAATGTAGGATCCCTAATTCTGGTCTTTTACCGATGCTCTCACGCAGAAGCAAGAAACTGAGTCATAAAGCAGTATGCTTTATACTGAAATAGTTCCATTCGTGTACAGTTTATTATCTATGTTTTTTTTAAATAAAGTTCTTAATTATTTAGAGGCATGATTTTCATCAACTCTCACTGGTACACAAAATTTGTTATCGGGAACCGACAACACAGGAAAATGCAGCCTGTGACAGACACACAGGCACACAGACGGACGGCAATTTTTTTTTTCTAAAAATATGTTTTTCGGAATCTCCAGTGTCTGAAACGTGTAAATCCGTCAATTTTTTTTTTCGATTTTCAAAACGATTACAAGTTTTACCCTATATTACGTATAATGGGTAAGTAAAAAGAAAGGATAAAAATGTATTTTAATTTCTGAACATATTGTGTAAAGAAATTATTAGTGTAGTCATGATTGGTATGTGTGTGTGCGGTATTCTCAAACGGTACTATTGATTGAGCTGAATATATTATAGAAAATTGTCGCAAAAATTGTATAGATTTTCGCACAGATCAGTGGACGAATTATGTATTCATTCCATTTTAAAACCATTTTGGACCGATTCTATAGGGAAAATCACCATGGAAATGGGCCAGTGTGTAAGTGATAAATATTGCGGCAATGTAATAAAGAATTAGTTGCGCAGTGACAACGTCTCCAATTTCAGAAGGAGGGGAGGGGTCCTTCGATTGTATGCAGTCGAATCATTGTATAACAAATTTATGAAAATCCCCCTCCCTCCTTTAGGTATTTTTTTTTTTATATTCTTGACACCAATAATCGGAAATTTCTAGATTTAAAAAAAATTCGTTTCGAGAGTTTCGCAGATTATCTGATATAATAAAAGTTTCTTGTATATTAACATAATCAATAAATAATTAATAAGAAAGTTAAAGAAAAATGTCAGTCTTTGGACAGCAACCAAAATTCAGTAGTAAATTTGGACTCTGATGTAAGATTGTCTAGCGGAATAAGTATCAATTATTTTTCGGCTTATCATGTATATTACAAAATTTAATTTTTTCCAAAATCTGCTAAATTATTCTATAAATTTTTTCCATTTAGTAATGTTTCGTATATAACCCCGGCTTATTAATATAAATCTTATTCTTAAAACAGTCCTTTGCTATCCATTATGTAAAGCCATTTTATCCTAATCCACTTAATAATATTTATTCCGAAGTAGTTAAATCTAGAAATGGCGATAACTACTTAAATTATTTTTTTAAATAGAAAACCTTTATTTTTAATTCATTATTAAAATTCATTATTATTATTCCCGTGAGTCAAACTGCTATAAATTCTTTATTTAAATGCTAAAATATCATATATTTTAAAATTATTCCATCTTAAAATTATTCCATCTTAAAAAACCCTATTTCCATAAATTCTTTCTTATATTAAAATATTAAATGTCTCTTAGTATGTTTCAATATTTAAATAATCTCTCACTTTTAATCGGTGTAAATTATTAAATTTCTTCTCTTGTATTCTAAAAAATCGTTTGCAATTAAAGAATATATTTTATACCTATTCTCGAAGCTAAAATATTACTTCAATTTACCGCGTTTTAAAAATCTTTCAGAAAATTGGTAGTATATATATGGCAGTTCCACGCCACCTGAGTCGAGCAGCGGCGCAGCGGTGGAGTAGCGGCGGAGCAGGTGAAGGTGGCGATAAGAGCACGAGCACTGATAAGAACGGAGGGTTCGATGGGAGGGGGGTGCGATAAGGATTTCTACTATAAGATAAGGGGATTATTTTAATGAGTTTTAATTGGGGAACTTAGAAATTTTTCGAAGCAATTTTTTTTTCAACAAGAGTATGAGGTGTATTTCAACGGATTTATTTTAGTGAATTACAAATTTAATTAATTTTAATTGGAGAACTTAAGAATTTTCGCGAGATTTTTTTTTCAACTAGAGTAGGCTATACGATATACATGTTAGACTATATTTGAGGTGAATTTTAAAAATGGTCATTAATTAATTTTAATTGAAGAACTTAGAAATTTTTCGAAGCAAATATTTTTTTCAACTATAGCACGCAGTTTGAATAGGAGTGTATGCAGTAGAAGTGAATGAATAATTAAAAATAATAATTAAAAATGTTCATTAATTTCAATTGGCGGACTTCAACATTTTGGGGGGAAAACAGACGGGTTTTAATGAATTCGATATAGGTTGTGGTAAAAAATATAGGGTCCCGTATGAATTATACTGTATTCAATTTAATAGCTCCCCCCTCCCCCTCCCCCTCCCTTTTTCACCCAGAGAGGCCCTTCGATAGACTAACAATACGCACTTTCAAAAGTATAGAGTACTATAAAAAGAAGAATTCAACGTATATGTATTTACATATAAGTTGAATTCTTCTTTACACAAGTCTTTACACTTCTTTCTAAACAAGAATGAAAAATCATGCGTAATGGCATAATTCATGAATCACTTTCCAACATTATCGAAATGTTATGTGAACAAAATATAACTTTACCATCTAGTGCATTAGTTAATTAAAATAGTGAACAGTTACAGATCCCCTTTTTTATAAAAAGGCCTAAGGGCCTTCACAAAAAATCCAAAGGATTCAAGAAAAAGCTTTACCCTACAGATAGCCAAAACATATAGGATTCTTAAATGGATTGAAGTATACAAATAGGTTCTACAGGAATACATTTATTTAGGTTAGCATGCAAAAATAGTTAAAAGTTAGTGAAGCCTTCGAATGGAGTGATTATACGTTTTGGGGACCCTTCAAAAGAAACTGGAAACAGTTATAGATAGTGACCCTTCACAAAAAATTGGACAAATCCACTTTTTAATAAAAAAGCTCCCTTCACAAAAATTCCAATGAATTCAAATTATGCATAAATACTAGAACCCTTCATACATTCAGTTCATCGATCCCCCTTTTTTTTTACCCTTCGAAGTGTGAACTCGCATTAGACTAAAGGGCCCCTTCATAAAATAAATGAGATACGTGCCCTATTCAAATAAAACGCCCTTCACAAAAAAAAATTGTAGGCGTCCCCCTGTTTGAATATAAAGTCTACTTCTCAAAAATTGAAAGGTGTGTTAGAGGATTCTTATGATATCAGAAAATAATTAATATAGTTTTTTAAAACTGGGCCCTCCTCCGCCCGCTATATATATTTTTATATAGCGCCCCAATATTTTTGCAGCAAGCTCTTTTTTTTTTTTTCAAGAGTATATGAAAACTATTATTCTTATACGAAAAATTCGCACTTAGGCGAACAAAATGCAACTTATGAAGAATTTTTTTTTTTTTAACTGGGCCCTCCACCGCCCGTTATATTTCTTACAGCGCCCCAGTATTTTTGCAGCAAGATCTTTTTTAATTCAATGTTTCATATATGAAAACTATTATTCTCATATGAAAAATTCGCACGTAGGCAAAATAAATGCAACTTATGAAGTAAATAATAGTTATTATTTTTTACTAAAATCATTCAGAATTAATATCTAATTTTTAATTATTAATTATCTAATTTTTTATATGTGAAAATTAAATTCTCTAACCTTTCCATGCTACACAAGTCCAGGCAGGCTTTCTTATCGCTATTGTCATCAGAGCTAATCCCCAATACTGAGTCACTGATAACAGATTGTATGAAGCCCGGTTTAAGGGCTTTTCTCAAATCCAAAACAGGCTACTTTCTGACACATTTTTAAATTTCATTTATGATCGCAAATGCATGATATTGGCAGATTTCCTTTTCAGAAACTATATGTAATCGAAACATTTTTTCATTTTTTTTATAATTCTTCAAAAGATATGAATAAAGCACATGTGTTTTACACTGAATACATTATTTAGCATAGCATTCAAATAAAATCTAGGAACTTTTCGAATAAACGTTACTAACATATTCTAACATATAAAAAATAATCGCATGCCTCAGATTTTTTTTTTTTTACTAGTGAATCAATAACACTTTTTTTAATTAGAATTCAAAATAATATGATAGGAATGAAATATCTGTTTAAAATTTTGTGAGAAATCTATACGGTTTAGTTTTAGATCGACACTACCTTACATATTAATTAGTAAAACAAAAGTCAATTTTATGCTTACGAATACAGAAATTTTAATAATACTGCTTGAGAAAGATTTTTAAGTAAACTATATTTCTGTTCATTGAAACTTTACACTAATATTTTCTCAAGAATTTATACTAACTGAAACAGTGACAATTAAAAAATATTAATTACTTATGCAAGAAATTATGTATTTGGAGGTTTGCCTTTTTCATTCAATATGTAAACTTATAGCATTGATTGCGTATGTTATGAAAAGAAAACATATGCAAATAATTTTACTTAAAATAAATACTTTAAGATTAGAATTTGCATTTAACTTACCCTATAATACATATGCAAAAATTTTATAACATAAATAGTTTACACCAATGTGATTATAACAGCACGAAAGTAAATTCATGAATAATAATAAGTACAAACTATGTCACTATAATGTGGGCATATTTTAAACTGTAATAGGTTAACAGTTATATTATATGGCATAAAGATTTACATATGAATATATCATTTTACTCCGATATAAAATAAGCAATTTTAAAATAAAACATACATTATTAAAAACACAATTTAAAATAAAACATAATTATTAATAAAACATATATTATTGGGCTACAGCGTGACCATAAATTAAAAGAGGTCCCATTTTTTTTCCCTAAAGGGCTCATTTTTCTAAAGGCCCCTTTGAGCGTAGTGACACTAGCTCTATACGAATATATTTTAATATATATATATATATATATATATATATATACATACTATAAAAAATTAATTAAGATACATACATATTTGCAGAATTATAAAAAAAAATCACATTACCTCTTATTTTATATTCAGAAAACGGTAGAGGATTCATTCCCCACCGAACTAACTTGATATATGCCTTAGAGAGATAACACATACTTATGCTTATCGCATGACTAATAAGTGTATCACCCCCTATTCACAAGTAGAATTTCGTGTAAAGTTCTTCTCAAATACATACAGACCCCTTTCTGACACATTTTTAAATTTATTTTTGTTCGCAAATGCATGAAATTGACAGATTTTCTTACTGAGTCACTATGTATTCGATACAAGTTTTTCATTTTTTGGTAAAGACAAAATATTATCAAAGTCGGCGTTTTGTTATCGCATAAAATATATTAACAAGTCCTGTAAAAATATATTGACAAGACATGAACTATTAATAGATGATTTAAAACATATTGGTTATAAAAAACATATATATATATATATATATATATATATATATATATATATATATATATATATATATATATATATATATAAAATTTATCGTTACCTAAAATTTTCAAGCACGATTTACTGGACTTCATCCAAATTCAACTAGATTCTTCACCACGTGGTTTAATGACATCACTGATCGCGATAATATTCTAGATAAGATTCACTGATAAGAACACATTTCAATTCATTTCTTCTAAAGCAAGTATACGAGTTGGTTGTAAGGTCTAGGTATGTAGATATATATAGTTAGTAAGTAGTAATATATTTTTAAAGTATTTTTCATTATGTGTTAAAAGAAATGGTTATTTTTTCTTTACGTAGGACAGTCAAAATTAAAACATAAACTATTAAATTTAATCTTTAGTAATACAAAGACTTACACCTACAGAAACGCAGACATCCTTTTCGTTATATTCATACAGACTTTAAGATATATCCCATATGTTCTTTCTTTTACCATGATACATATGGATTTTTTAAATGTACGTCACGTGACTATTTAAAGCGAGATTGATACTTAAAACCATTAATATATGTGAATTCTTTCGTATAGCTCTGTATAGATGCTACTCACCAAATATATATTTATATATACTAAAATCTGTAAAGTTTTAAAATGCTTCAATGATTATTCAATGAAAATACTAACTATGAAATATTAATTAAGATATATGCTAATGTTTAAACTTAAAAAAATTTTGGGATAAGAGATAGATTCATTAACCTATTTAATTAAAACCTAATTCGATTTAAGTCTTTTTAAAACAGAGATTATAGTTAAAATACACATTAATTATACAGCATTACACTGTATTACACTGTATTACACAATGCGCTACCTCACCTATATTATCACAGAAATACCTTCGATAAAATTTAGACTAACAATACGCACCTAAAAAATATATACAGAGTACCCAGAAAATGATAGGAATGAATGAAAAATTTTAACGTAAATTATAAAATAGGATCTACAATAAGTGACAATAAATAAATATGAAGGAAAAATCATGAGTCATGGTATACTTTATGAAACACTTTACAATGCTATGGGACTATCGTTAAGAATTTGAAATAAGTGAATTAGATTTAATAATTCATACTGGAAATGTATTTTAAAAAAAATTAGTAGCTTTGCCTACTTTTAAATCATTCAAGACATATGATGACGATTTAACCGCTGTAGAACGACTAAAAACTAGCATTTTAATGAACCGACCATCTATGTTGGATTTTCTATTTTAGTATTATCTAAATTAGTTATGTATGATTTTCATTACAATTTTATAAAGAAAACATACAAAGATCGTGCAGTTTTACTCTTTATAGATATAGATTCCTTAACTTATCATATTAAAACCAATAATATTTATAAGGATATGGAGCACCATCATGATTTTTTCGACTTTTCTGAATTCTCGAAATCCCATCGTCTAAACCGCACAAGTTTCGAACCCACAAACATATAATCAGACTTGTCATTTTATAACCACGACGCTAACCACAGGGCTAAGTGAGCCCCCGCTTATTTTATAGTCACCATGCTAACTATTGGGCTTAGTAAGTATAAAGAGTATCTATAAAGAGTAAAACTGCACGATCTTTGTATGTTTTCTTTATAAAATTGTAATGAAAATCCTAAAAGTTCCTCAATTAAAATTAATGAACATTTTAAATTATTATTTTTAATTATTCATTCACTTCTACTGCATACACTCCTATTCAAACTGCGTACTCTAGTTGAAAAAAAAAATTGCTTCGAAAAATTTCAAGTCCCCCAATTAAAATTAATTAATGACCCTTTTTAATTCATATTTTTAAATACAATTCACAAACCGAAAAAAAAAATCGAAAATTTTCAAGTCCCCAATTAAAATTAATTAAAATAATCCCCTTATCTTATAGTAGAAATCCTTATCTCACCCCCCTCCCATCGAACCCTCCGTTCTTATGAGTGCTCATGCTCTTATTGCCACTTTCACCTGCTCCGCCGCTACTCCACCGCTGCGCCGCTGCTCGACTCAGGTGGCGTGGAACTGCCTAAAATTCCAGTTCTAACCAGACAGATTATTTGGAGCCAAAAGCATTCCGGAAGTTTAATCACTACGATATCTCTACGCCGGACATTGGATTAAGTCCTTCAAATTCAGACTATGATTGACTAAAACCGATCACATGTCGCGTTTGTATCTTTTCGCATAGCTACCCTTAAAATCGCTTGGAATGCTAGGAGAGAGAGAAATTTGACGTTTGGCGTTTTCTAAAAGAACAAAGTAAAAATTTAACTGGCATCTGATTCGCAACATCGTCTTTTTAGTTAGTAATGTAGAGAGTTTAATAAAGTTTAGAAGGGTTTTGTGCCCAGTGGATCAATAAGCATCTTGAAACTTAGGGAAAAGCCTCGTGAAAATTATCGACTGTCGCACGGAATGTACTGATGCGTAGATTGCAGTTCAATGAGCATTCCTCCTGAATTGATGTTTAAAAAATGTCAATAAAGTCTTTAGTTCTACTGAAAATTGACTGAAATATGATTTGTTGTTGGTGATACCACACGGCCTCCTGATGCGATTGCGATCGAGAAGGGAAACCTTGCACAGAGTTAAAAATCTATTTTATCCGACTGCCACTCAGATCGAATTCGAACTTGAATTCACGATATCTATGTTTACAGGTCATGGATTTAAGAATATTACCTATGCTCATACAGCTTTTGTTTGACACATGTTCTTTCACTTTCTTCAGAAGTTTTAGAAATTTTCATAATAAATAAGGAGGATTGCAAAAAAAAAAAAAAAAAAAAAACAATTCGTCTAAATAGCAGAGAAATGTTTAACCACTTCAATGGCCGCATAGATAGGGAAACAATGTTATTACCCAGACTTAACTTGGGGCAGCCATTGAAGTGGTTAAGGCAGGAACTTCATGTGTTTTAAATATACTTATACAATCATGTAATTTCAGATTTGTACGACAAAGTAAACATTAGATTTATTATAAAGATTTAAATGCTGTAAAAATTAAATCAATATTCATTAAATAAGAAATAATGTAGTGTAATTTTAAGAAATAATGTAATGTCTATTTAATTTCCAAGATAAAGAAAATAGAATAAATTACAATAATAGAGCGCAAAAAATTATTTTATCGTTCAAATGCTATTTTAAAAAAAACTTACTTTTTAACTAAGATTTTTTCCCATTATTTACTTAATACAGATTTTAACGTTCCTTTAAATCATTTTAATAACTGAAATTTATGTAAAGTAATTAATTCAAAAGAAATTATCTTGAATTATACAAAAAAGTAAAGTTCAGTGAAACTTATTCCTTATTTATACCTGATTACTATAGCTTATGAATTAATGGTATATTTTGAATGTGATGACAAAAAACTCCAAAAGGTGTATTTTCTTGAAAACTATTGGCTATAATTACTTCCCCTAATTTTTCGAAGAAAATTTTACCCTTCCCTTCAACTATCAGTTGCAATTTTTGATATGTAAGGAAAAATGGAAAGAAAATGTAGTTTGATTGATTTAATGTTCTTAGGTTATTTACATTAGTTATTGTTCAAAAGGTCATAGTATGCATTTTACAGCACACTCATGTCAAAACATAAGTAAGAAAGTGAAAAATATGGATAAAATTTAAAACTATTTATTTGAATTTCGCGAAACTTTTAAAGATATAATAAAATAATAATAAAAGATTGTTGTGTATTTGTGGATTGCGTATTTCGTGTATTTTGAAGGGGTTATAAGATGCTATTATGTGTAAATAGCCAGTAAATAAACAAATAATACAAGTTTGCACGATATCAGATCAAATGTACACTGTAAAATAGACAAATGTTTCTTAATTTACGAAAATATAATATAACCACGAACAAAAATATGCAATAACCTCTTCCGAGTTATCCATGATTCCGAAAAATGTTCTTTATCATTTGAAATCCCAGAAACCATTAATTTTAGAGATTTAAAGAATCATTTCTAAAAACCAAGTTTTTTGTGCTGCCACTGATTTTTGGAAACGTTTCCAAATAGTTTTATATTGTATTAATCCGTTTTCTCAAACCGAAATATCGGTTTTTAAAATTCTATTGATGCTCAATTAAACATCTTTAGCTGCGTAATTGAATTTATACATGTAAGAATAACAAAATAATATTTTTAATATTAATCTTAATGCTGTTGATGTATCATGTTTGTGTGTAAAACATGTTTGTTGAACATGGAAATGTTTACTTGAGGATTGATAGCATTTGAAAAACCTATATTCAGGGTTGGGAAATCTAATTAATACAATATACAATCTACTCGGAAACATTCCTGAAAATATGGGGTAGAAAAAAAAAAGCGTCTTTAAATCTTGAAAATATATTGTTTTCTGAGGTTTCTAAAGATAACGGAATCGTTAGTGGCTCAGAAGAGATTGTCGTATATTTTAGTTCGTGGTCATATTAATTTTTTCTAGATTAAGAAATATTTTTCATTTTTTGCAATGTAGGATTCTGCATGGGAAAAATTTCAAAGGTTCTTTTGGGCACTTTTCTCAGCAAGAATAGCCGAATAAAAAAATATTGACCTTTCTTTCGGCCAATAATATATGTTTATTGCTCATGTACTTAATAAAACATGTTTGTATAATAATATTACATATAGTCATAATTTTAAACATGTTATATTTTTTTACTGACTTTCTATAAATGTACTTAAAAAATAATGAAATAGAAATTGCGTATAATTTAGTTAATATCGAAGAAGTTCTTTAAAATTTAATTTCATGCTTGTTCGACAAATGTTTTTCTTCCCATTTAAAACTATTTTCTTGATTTTCAAATTCAAACTTGTCTTAGGTTGAATAAAATAATGTAGAAGACACAAAACAGACCTCGTGTTTTGTCTGTTTCTTATCACGGTTTATTCAAAAAGATAAATTGAAGAGCAGGAAGAAGTGTCAGTTGAAAAATAAGTTCCATACAGTAATAATAAGCTATTAGCTAAAATTACATTGCTGATATTACAGTTCGATCATTAATAATTTAATATATTTAGATACCTTTTAAGGTAGCCATAGGTTCCAAATGTTAAGATTTATGGACACCAGTAATCTCTAATGGTAATCCTCCCCTAATTTAATGGCAAAAATTTCGATTAATTTTACGTGTCCATTATGAGTACTTTCTATTTTTGCTAAATCCTTTGAAATATTTTACAGAATGATATTTTTGTGTAACATTTTAAAACTTTTTTTCCCGAAAAATAAATTACACCACATTTTTAAAACGGAAAATGAAGATGTGAATTTGAACTTCTCGAACCATAGAAGACAGCGAAATAAATAATGAAGTAAACTAAACATATATCCACAACACTTTAACGGTTATTTTCAAATATATTCATTTTTCGGGAATAAAATGGTATGCCACAGAATACACCACTTTTACAGTTCAAAATATTCAACTTGTATTCAATTGAATAAATACGACTGTATTCAAATAGTAAGAATTTTGGTGTGTTGAATATCGTGAATTGTAAAGAAGAAAAATAAAACTTCTTAAAGGCAAGTTTCCTTAGCATTTCTAAAGTGTTATGCGTAACTTATTTTATATGTTTGAAGAAATACGATGACAGAAAGAATATAAACTACAGAGTTGCCAAGTCTCCGGATTTTTGTACACCGGTATTTCCTTCGAGAAAATGTTGTTCTTTTAAATCGCAGAATACTCCGATTAAACAAAACAACATTTTCTGTACTAAAATACTGGTATCCAAAAAGCCGGAGACTTGGCAGCTCTGATAAACTAAAAGAATATAAAGAATTTTTAAAGGTGTGTGAGAAAGTTTTGACAAGAAAAATAATAAGGTAATTAGTATCTTTACAATGACACTTTAGTCGCTCAATTAGAAGAGGTTGATTTTTTTCTTTTTGAAATCTGGAATGACTCCACGCGACTTTTGGACCATTCGTGCATTTAAAAAAAAAGAGTCAGAGAATTTTTATAAATTTCTGACAAAATGAAATCGATTGGATTCGAACTCTGGAGCTTCTAATTTGAAACTGAAGAGTTACATCTGTACCACTTCTGCCTAATTATACTGCCGCTATATTACACGGGAACCACTTTTGGTGCAGCTCGCACCTAGCATTGAGACTTGGTACATTTTAAAGCCCTATATTACGAAGTTTGAAAATAGATGGAATTTTTCTGTTAAAATCATATTTTTTTATATACAATGGTGGGAGTATCATAGTTGTGATTTTTTCCAACAGAGAGAAAATATGTCGGTAGCATGACACAAACCTGGGTACTTTGATTTGCCGTACCAACGCTCTCCCTACTGAGCTATCCCGACGATATCCTGGCTGGCATATTTTACATGATGAATCTGAAACAGCACGGAAACTCCTGTATACCATGCAATTAGGTCATAATGAATTGCATATAATTTACCTAGTTGAATATACTTTCCTCTATTCATTATGACATTTTTTTTTATTTTACAGCAGCATAACTTTTTTTAAATGCAATTTTCGAGATCAATTATTGCACTATTAACATAGAAGATTTTTTGAATAAAAGGTACTTTAAAATGCAAATTAGTTAATAATAAGAATAACATAGTGAAAAAAGTCTAAAAATTTCTTTAGAAACATACGAATTCCATTTTGAAAAATACAACATTATAATTGCATTTTTGGCAGCACGACATTACCACAGAATTTTTCCCGGCAACCCTGTTCGAATGCCATAATCTTTTGTCGTGTGTGAGTGAGAAGTGGTTTGGATTCGTAGCACTCTATTTGGCGACTGAATTCGCTTTTTTTGGCGTGAAATTAACAATTAAAAATCCAATAATAAAAAATTAAAAATATAAAATATATAAAATATGATTTTAACAGAGAAATTTTATCGGTTCTCTAACTTTTATGTATAGGGCTACAAAATGCATCAGGTCCCGATGCTATGTGCGAGCTGCACCAAAAGTGGTTGCTCCCCTTGTTAGTCTCATTTACTTGGTGATTTTTTCTAAAGAATCCTTTTAAAAATAGTGTGAAAATAATTTTAAAATCTATTAAATACCAAATCCGTTGATCGATTTTCACGAAAACCTTGACAGTTCTTGTGACAGTGGTGTATAACATATTCGCTAAGTGGCAGCTGAATCGGAATGTTTGGGAATTAGTATGTTCTCTTCCACACGTATATAGACGTCATATTAAAGGCACTTTCTATGGGCAATGTCCTTTTAAAAGTAATAACCCGTATATTAATAATTATCTCCCTCGCGCCTCATTCGCCTGGCTGGAACTCGCCTCTCACTCATTGGTTTGTGCACTCGTGACGTCGTATTCTGTATCTCTAAGCTCCGTAAACAAAACTAGCTTGCACGCTTTTTGAGAGCATATTTTGGTCGTGTTTGGAAGTATAACCAAATGGTTATCTGGTGTTGTAGTCACGTAGAATTTTCATACAGCTCTTTAACATCTAGTAAACGATGTAGTGAGGCATCGTTAAGCCTGAGGGCTATAAGTTTATACCGAATACTGTGGGAACTGATACTTGCATCGCTCTTGTTCATAAATAAACGATTTGTCTGGAAATTGGCTGCTCTTTATTGACGAAACTCTTGTGGTATCTCATCATTGCCTCCCCTCTTCGCCATGATTATTGATTACGACTGCAATCATTCCTCATCTTGAACGAATTGCCATTTTTTCATGGAATAAAAAAACATCTTCGTAAAAACACCACATATATGTCATAGTATATATATATATATATATATATATATATATATATATATATATACTAGAGATTTTTTAAACTTAACGGAGAACGTTTTGACAAAAAAGAAAGAGGGAAAAAATATACATTTTTACATACCATTTTAGCTACACAGTTAGTTTAAAAATGTGACGCAAGAATTTTTTTTTCGATTTTCTTAATTATAAATTACTTATGAAAAATCAATCAAAATTTTTATTTAAAGAGTTAAGCTGAGTGCATTTAGGGCGAACCAATTTAATGGCTAACTAATCGACTGTAATTATAGTAATATTCATAATAAAGCTTTTTAAAGTTTATAAATTAATTTAACAGTGCGTATCTTCATGTTATATTATATTTTCGAAGTTCTATAAGAGGATATGTTTGTATTCTGAATTTTCATTTTGAAATTTGTAAATTAATAAATAGGTCAAGTGCGAGTATAACTCGCGCACAAAGGGTTCCGTACATTAAACTTAATAATTACTATCTATTAATTAATAAATTCCTAATACCCCTAATTTTTTCATGATTTTAATTTTAGTAGATTCGGGATAAGGAGGGGGGGGGGCATATTTTTCCAGTATACTTTCGACGATTTCTCTGAAAATATAATACCTAAACTTAAAACAAATATATTTTTGAGTTCTATGTTACGGTACTTTTCGAACGATATTCTACACAATATATATCATGAAAGTGCTTTTTTTTTCAAGTAACTTAATTAATATATCGGTAAATTACAGACAATATTCTCGAAAATCATTATCAAATATACATGGATGATTCTGTGTCAATAGGTACCTCGAGTGCCCATCAACTTCCAATCTGACTGCCCGAAAAGTAAAGTTTATGTGTAACAGAGAATAGCGTTTTTCTCAAAAACAATGTTACCTAGGTAAATCACTGTAGTTTTCCTGTAAGGTTTATATAAAAACATACTACCCCTAATTTTTTCATAATTATAGTTTTAGTGGATTCGGATATATAGACCGGAGGGACACAATTTTTGCAGAACATTTTCAACGTTATCTCTAAAAATATAATACCTAAAAAAAAATTGTATTTTTGAGTTTAAAATTACGAGATTTTTCATATGATACCCCACATGATTATACAAAAAGAAAATTTATTTTTTCAAGTAACTTAACTGATCCCTCTAAATTTTTCTGAAACATATTCGTGAATAGCTAATAATCTTAAAATATGTTTGTCAATAAGCTTTATAATTTTCCCAAGTTTGAACTTTACACGTCCTATAGTCTACGAAGAAAAGTGCTCTGACGGACGGACAGACAGACACAGCAGTGATCTTATAATGGTTCCGTTTTTACTTTTTAAGTACGAAACCCTAAAAATAATTTATAATTTATTAATATATTAATTATATATTATACATTATTTTTTTAAATAACATAAAGTTTTTTTTCCTTGATAATTCTGTATCCATGCTTAGGAAAACTGAATAAGATGACAAAATTTATGTATTTCTGTTTAATTGATGCGATATGGCCTTTTTTAAAATTTATTAAAACAGTGTAAAAAGATATAAAATATAAACTGAAATTTCATTTTATGATATCTTTAGATTACGTGTATAGTCGTCTTTTTAAAGCAATAAAAATGTTTTTATATTCAATGCTTTCTGTTTGTATTTATTCTCAATTTTAATATTTACACTTAATAATTTCATTTTACTATAACTTTAGATTATGTGTATAGTCATCTTATTAAAGCATTAGAGGTGTTTTTATATTCAATAGTTTCTGTTTGTATTTAGTCTCAAATTTAATATTTACAGAAGAAAAATGTGTACGATACGTTTAATATAACACTTACATATGATTTTTACCAAAAGTTTCGATGATATGAAGATGTATTCAAAACTTTAATACGAAGATGTGTTTTTTACAACAATTACAGTGTAGAAATGACAAATGTTTAAAATATATAAATTAACCGAGAACGAAAATATACTATAACTTTTTCCGAATTACACATGATATCGAAAAGCGTTCTGTATCCTTCAAAACATCAAAAACTAAATTATTTTCGAGATTTAAAAAATAATTTCTATAACCAAAATTTATTTTGTTGTCACTGATTTTCGAAAACGTTTCCGAATAGTTTTTAATGAGTATTAATCAGTTTTCTAAACCAAAATATTGGTTTTCAGGATCCTATCGATTCTCAACTACATATTTTTAGCTGCTAATTGAATTTGTACAAGCAAGAGTGACAAATCAATATTTCAATGTTAATGCTGTTAATTTATCATGTTTGTCTGTAAAACATGTTTGTTGAACATGGAAATGTTTATTGAGAATTGATAGCATCCGAAAAGCCGCTATTTCGAATTGAGAAAATTGATTATTACACTATAATAACTACTCGAAAATGTTTCTAAAAATCAGTGGCAAAAAAAAAAATTGTAATTTAACAAATTACAATAACCATTGGAAAAATGTTCCGAAAGCTTTAAAAAAAATTACCATACTTTCGTGTTATACCGGCTCCCACAATTATGATTATGCCAAGGTTGCAGTTATGATTTCACCAAGATCATCACAAAGCTCATATATGCATCCTATATACGCACATATATATTCCAAACACTCGTATATGTGCCATTTACGTCATCATACACAGATTATTTACGTCTTATATGTCGTATACACATCATATACACATGTGATATATATACATCATATATGCATCATATATGCACCATATATGCACCATATATGACTATAACTTGGCCACATACGTCAAGAAATGTTATATATTTATCGTATATTATTATAATGTCATACATAGAGCCGCTATAACAAGAAAGTACCGAATTTCTACTTTATTTTTCATATCTGATAATTTGCATCGCTCCTTTCTGTAACTTTAACATTTTTGTAACGGTTTTTTGCATTTCTATTGCCTATTCAAAGAAAAATTCTTCTGTAGTTACAGAATTTCGTTAAAAACGATTAAAAAATTCTTGTAAAGTTACAGAATTTTGTTAAAAACGGTTAAAAGAGTAAAGTGCGTATATCATTTGGTTCATTCTCGACTGAAAGCAACAACCATTTTCCCAATTGTTAAAAAAAAATATTTTTATAAATGCTTCTTTAAATCTTGAATATATATTGGTTTTTAATTTTTCTAAAGATAAAGAACGTTTTCAGAATCGTTAATAGCTCAGATGAGGTTATTGTACATTTTTGTTCGTTGTTAAATTATATTTTCATAGATTAAAAAACATGTCTTTTTTACAGTATAAAAAAATAAAAGAACATGAGAGAAAATTCTTATGAAGTTTGAATTCTTCTCTGAGAAAATATATAACAGTTAAAAAACGCATTGTCATAATTTCAACTGTTTCAATTCATTTTCGAAAAGAACTTTTAGAAATTAGACTATATTGATCCTTTAGAGCAATAGGATTATAAGCTCTAGAAGCAAAGATCCATCAAGACACTGAGTCAAAGAGGAAAATTTTCGCTCATTATTAAAAGTGAGAACATTAACTCTGCCTTTATATTGTTCTCGAGCTTTAATATAGCAAAGCACTGAGATCAGCAGAAACTATTTTCTCCCTTTCTAAGACTGTGTTCTTGCTAAATTTAAAACATTTAGATGCTTGAATATGGAATGAATATGCGTCGTATGAAACTCAGAAATATACTTTATAATTATCGTGTAATCTAGACTACGAAAAAGTTTAATAATATTTACTATAACTGATGTTAATTGCTATTGCTGATATATTTTTCTGACCCTAAACTAAATGTTCATAAAGCCCAAATATGAATTGATGAATAAGGAATGTATTGTATTTTTGATTCAAAAGTTTAAAAATATATATAGTGTATACGAGTTTCTTTTATTTTACCTGATTTATTTAATAAACTTTAAATCATCTATGAGTGGCAGAGAATGGTGAATTGAGTACATCCGTAAAAAAAATTAGGTCAGACAACTAAATTAAAAACAACAACAACAAGTTGGAAATTGTACGTCAAACGTAACAAATGAGGTGCGTTCGTACTATAACTAATTTCAGTGAAATTAATTACATCATCTGTTATTATAATATCATTAATTTCCGTAATAAAATAGGTACCTTTTAAGTTGGAAACATTTTACCTTTTATTGATATTTACTGAAAAATTCAATAGGAAACTTAAACTTAGATTTGAAAATTTCAGAACTTGAAATCCATATTTAGAGTATTTTTTCATTTAATATTTATTTCTCCTCAAACATCTATCCAGAAAACTGTCGGTAGATTATAGAATTGCTATAATTAAACAATTTTAGTATAGAAATTCGATTTTTAAATGTTAGTAACACGGAAATAATAGGATTCCATCTTAAATAGGACGTAATCACCATGGTGGCCTAGAATCATTGCCTATAATGGGATATCATTGCATTAATTACGTATGATAGGACTTAATAGAATGAAGAAAACTTATTTATATCCTTTTAAGTTTTGATTCCATTTGCATAAAATTTGAAATGACTCGACACGTATTAACGTTATTAACGTAACTAATTTGTGGAACGAAAAATATTTTAATATTTTAATGAACACCTTATTTTATAAAGCTTCAGCACAGAGTGGCTTTAAAAATCTTTCAGAGTAATAAATTACAAATTTCTAAGCTTTTAAAATAATTAAAAAGTTTAACGAAGGCTTAATTTTATAATGCATTAATGTTTATTTAAACGTTAAAACCCTTAAAATTATTTTAACATGATTATATTTTTACTTCTAATAGTTGTAAAAATATTTATTTGATGTTATGATTTTGAAGATACATAAAAAATAAGAAATAACTCGTGAAAAACATCTTATTTTATAATTTTAAAAGATTATATAAATATTTTACTTTTAAAGAGAGATATAAGTTTTTAACCCTCTGACTGCTCAATTTTTTTTTTCAAAATCTTTTCGACCAATATTTAATTGACCAATTATTTTATTATTACATATTTTAAATCATCATGTATTTGAAATATGTAGTAAATTTATGATTTTGCATTTCCACCCTTTGACTGTGGATTTTTTAAAACAAAATTGCTTCAAAAATTGTGTATTATATAATTTTTTCTACAAATGTCTTGCCCGTGGAAATCGCGGGATGGGCAGTCAGAGGGTTAAGAGTTTAATTTATGAATGAATTCAGTTAATTAATTTGTTAATAACTGGTATTTGTTTAATTAATTTCTAAATGCGCTCGTTTCGATAACAGAAATTTACATAGGCAGAACAAAACCAATCAAATATGGAGATAAAATAAATTTAGTCGTTGATAGTCATAGAACTTCTTTTAAATGAAAAATGTAACGACAAAAGTCAGCCTTAATTACTTCCAGTTTTTGTCGAAGTAAATTTTTCCCTATTGTTTAACTATCAACCGCAACATTATCTACGAAATGAGAAGAAACAAGAACAAAAAACTATGCGTGAAGCATAGATTATGTAATGCATTATATCACTTTCAAAAAACTTTTACAAATCTATATCGTTTAACAAAGTGAAAGAAGCTGCCAAAGTAAACAATTTGGAAAATGCAGAACACATTTAAAAACCCAATTTCAGGCTTTATCAACAATATTAGGAAAAATATCCGAATTCTTTTGTGCAGCTCTGTATATGATCTATAGGTTTGTATATATACTACATATAATACTAAATTTTAGTTCAGTTAGAGCATAGCACAATTTAAAATTATTCTTCTGGAATTTCCGAAAACGGAAATGTACTAGAGGTGTTTTGCGGTGCCTTGTATATGATCTATATCTATAGTATTTATACACACCAAGAAATAGGAAAAAATTAGTTACATTTAAAAACGCACTCCCCAACTGATAACGCACTTGCAGCAATATTTGTTAAAAGAGATTTACTTTAACCGAATTATTTTCCCTGTAAATGAACGATGATTGCTATACACACAATATTCTATAGTAAACCTCTTGTAATGCACCTCAGTGATATATATCCATTTCAATATGTGTGAAATAGCGTAACATATTTAAAATAAACCGCAAATGATTTTCCCGCATATAGACCGTATTGTAACGGAATGCTTTTGAGTGTCCCTTTAAAGGAACTATATGTGTTATGCACACCATATTCGATAGTAGGCCTCTTGCAATGTATCTCAGTGATATGTATCAATTTATATATGTTTGAATTAGTGCAACATCATTAAAATAAACCTGAAATGATTTTTCCACATCGACCGTAATGTAACGGAATTCGGCTATTATGTCATACACTCACGCACAGCTTTTCTTTTTTTAATCGGTTATAAAAAGGAAAAAAGTCGCCAAATTTAGGGATTTTTTCCTTTAATGGCAACCTAGCTATTGTATTAAGTTATTGGTTTGGAGCGGGCTTGAAAATCGCGCCAACCAAAAAGTCGCCAAACATCGGTTAGTGAGTGTAACACATCTGTTCCCGGAATTCTTTTGAATATGTCTGTAAAGGAACTATAAGTGCTACACACTTTATTTTCAATACCGATTATAATTTCGATACCGATGCCATAGTAAACTTGAATAACGCAAAACAATTGCATAACAATTCGAGTATATTTACGCAAGAGCACTGACAAACAGACAGACAACAGAATTCACAAACACTTTTCAACTATGATGGAAAGTGTTAAGAAAGGATGCTGAACGAAAACCTTATTTGGAAATTTTACTCAACTACCCGCTGCATAAATTATGGAAACAATATCTATTTACCTCGACAAGGAGTGAAATGCGAGAAATTTTATGTAAAATTTTGAAGTTGGTGAACTTTGTTTGTTATAAAAGGTTCATAAACATGTCAAGAATACACAGACACAGATTAAATTGATAAAACTACTACACAGTTATTTTGTACAATTTTATTTCTCCAAATAGCATTTGGAAAAAAATATGGAATCACGTCTTATCTGAGAAAGGGCTTTGGAATATTTCGTCAAAATACATGGTTAATACGTTGTGTTTTCACCTTTAGCCTTGATTCTGCGAGGCATAGATTTAACAAGGTGTTCGTATTTGTTTGGAGCGATGGTTGCGCACAATTTCCGCTCGGAATACTTTAGACCCTGTTTTAATTTTGGCTGGAGCTAAAATACAAATTTTCTCAAATAATACCATACATTTTCAATAGGATTGATATTTGAACTGCATGCTAGCTATTCTATTTGAAAGAGAGGGTTCAGAAAAAAGATTCACTATCCGAGACCTACGTCTAATAATTTATATAATATAACATTGTTATAATATAAATATAACATTATTATCTCCAGATTGATGTTCTAAACTAGATATTACGAATTTTTCAAAAATTGAAACATATTTCACTGAATTCCCATTTCCGTTCTCTAAGTACAGTTTTCCCGGCACTTACAAGACATTTAGCTCCAAATCGGAATTCAATCAGAGAATTTAAGGCGGAAATTGATACAGTTTTCGCCCTGTTACTCTTTTGTCCATCGTAATCGGACTTGTTTGTGCTGCGAACTGTCAGTCTGGGTACTGTTCTGGTTTTGCGATAACAATATCGAGCTTCACTTCATTAGAAATTTACAAACACTTATTCAATATAATTAGAGAAATTAATGCCAGTTAATATATGATGTTTGATGTTCTGTTGAATGTTCATAATTGGTCAAGAGCGTTATAGAGAATAAAGTACGAAAATTCGCTTACCTTGTTTATTCCAGCGCGTGTGGTTCCCGGCATAATTGTGATCCAATACAGGGCCATCGAAAATAGTTGGACAGATTAGCAAGAATCATAACTCTAAAAGTAATTGAGTAAACGCAATTATCTTCTTTCCAAAGTACTCGATAACTATCCAAGGTTTGTTAGATGTAGCTGTTTTAAAATTGTGATCGTCAGACGAAATGAATGAGCACGTTGAACGAGACCTTCGTCTGTCCTACTTTTTCGATGATTCCGGAGAGGAAGGCGTATAAGTCTAAAACTATAGGAGGTATGGGATAAATGTCATTTCGATAGTTCTTCAGCATCGTCGATTTAGTAAGGATCCACTATAAACACGAATAGCCTAAGCAAAAAGTAAAAACTGCGAATGCGTGTTGCGATTTGCATTTTCAGATCCTCGATTCTGTGCATCGTCTGAATGTCATGACTTTAATACAGCTACATCTAACAAATCTTGGATAATTGCCGAATAATTTTGAAAGAAAATAATTTCGTTTACTCAATTACTTTTAGAGTTATGATTCTTTCAAATATGTCCGACCTTTCTCGATGACCCCGTATATTATTAATTCATAATTGTGTAGTTTGCTGCTGCGTCGCCACCTTTATTTTATCCAATAACTGGCACACATTCAGAAGTAAATCGAGATGGTATCTTGTTTAAATCAATTTAATAATTGATTAATAAATTTCATTATAAGAACTAATATTTACGTTAGTAAAATATAGAGAAAAATACTCTGGTTTTTGTTGCCTCAGGTATTTATACAGAAAATGCCTTTAACTCGCTAATTAGATATTCAGAATGAGTATTATTACACGCGTATATATTGAAAGTCATTAACCGTTTATTTTCTAGAAAGTCCTTCGGTAAAATCCATATACTTCATTTGATGGCACCATCAGTTATTTACTTTCGTGCGTTGCTGTGATTCGTGATTATAACTTCTGGGTTGATATTGATGTTTACTTGTTCGTTCATCTCTGTTTGAGAGGTTACTTATGGCTGTTTTTCCAACACATTTAACATCTAGCTTCTGTTAAGGAACAATCTGTTTAACAACTTGGATGCCTTCTTATATTCAGTGGCCATATCTTTAGATGTTTTTCTTTTCATAATATTACATATTTTCAATAAAGTACGATCTTGACGTGCTGATGAAGCTCGTGATCTATCAGAACGTTTAGAAATTTGGCGCTTTTAAGCTTTACGAACTTTCTCGAAATTTTCGAAACAGTAGATTGTGAGCCTGACATTGTCTTTGCTACATTTTTCTGCAATTCATCCACTTGCTTGAAATAAGAAAATAAACAAAAGTCTGGTGTTTTTATACCCGACTCAAGTGAAGCTCGGCTTGATCATTACGAAACAGTAAGCCGATCACCAGAAATGAAAATTTGCAGAAACTAGCGTGTGATTCTAAACTTTTTTCACCCAGTCAATGCCATGCCAACGTTTTTCCGTTTTAGAAATAAATTATAAATATTTAACATTTTTAAGAGCAAAGTACTTCTGTTGTTGCCGAAACGTCTGTGAAGGCTCACTGTGGAAACGCGAAAAGTTTTGGTTTCCGTCTGCCAGTCTGTTCAGCGATAACTGCCGAAAAAATCGTCCTATTAGGTTGATTTTTGGTGGGTATGTTGGTGAGGTACCCGAAATTAGCTGTATTGTTTTTAGTTACATTTGGTTCATTCGTTCGAAAAATATAGAACATTTCTTTTAAGTCATAATGCTTTCTTAGGGGAATGCAGAAGATTTTCAAATTTCATTTTTAACCGAAATGAAAATCACATATTTGAATAATGGATTTAAACATAAAATTTTGGATGCTAAATTATTGATATGGAGGTTTTAGATATATCCAATAGCTTTGAAAATTTGCTGATACGTTTATTAGAATTTAAAAATTAATTGTTTAAATTATTGGAAAAATTTTTGCATTTGTTCGGGAAACATAAAAAATTTTACTTTCATATTTACAAATTTTAAAGAGCATTTCTTTTTACTTTGCTCTTTAATTTATTAGTTGCTTACCAACCATATTTCAAAGAATATCAAAATAATAAAATTCAAGTAACTCGCACTAATTTGCTGCAATATATATATATATATTTTTTTTTTTGAAAAATAAATTATTTTCGAGTGATTTTAGTGTTCTAGTGACATAAATGAGAATTTAATTTGATACATGCAAATTATCGTTTAACTACTATAGAATGATTACCGAAATATTTTCTTCCAAGTGAAAATCACAAAAACATTGAACGTGCAATTTGGATTAAAGTGTCATAGTATGTGTTTACATTTGTATATATTTCTTACATGATATATTATTCATTTTCTGGAAGAGATGTGGATGTTTCGGCGTTGAAGAGTTAATATAATTTAATAAAAAAAAGATAAAATCACTCGTACAACGAGGTGGTTAATCTAAACAAATTACAGTAGTAAAACGATCCTGAAATATTACTGGAACAATTACTGGATATTGAAAACATAAAAAGATATCACAAAAATACTTTATAGCGCCAAATCGCGATTGCTATTTAGTGAATTGGCAGTGGGCACGTTTATGAATGAATAGGTTTAAAATTTTCCAAATAAGCCTATTTTGGGGAGCTTTTAGTATGCTATTGCCATCGAGTTAGATCAGAATGTACTTAGATAAAATAATTATTATAGAATGACCACCAAAACTGTTTTTCCGAAAAAAAAATTGTAAGAACACTAGATTTCTAAAATAGATATAAATGAAATACAGTAAATTCAGTTTACATTTCCATAAGTTGCTTTTGTACATGTAATATTATTCAACTTATCTAACAGATGCAGGTGTTTCGTGGTTGGCAGGTAAGTAAATATTGCTATTTGGGGATTAGGATAACATGAAATTACTTCCGAAATTGTTGGTTATTCTAACAAAACCACTGTGTAGAACGAAATCAAAATATACTTCACACAATCAATAGGAAATCACGAATATAAATTTAATAAGATTACGGTGTATTTTTTTATCTAAAAAATTACAAGAGTAGGAAGTTCATAAGAATGCCAGAATATTATTTCATAAACCGTGTTTAATTTAACGTTTCTAATTTCTGAAACCTTCGAATTATTTTATAAAAAAATAATTTGTGGATTATAAGACATTAAATATTATGGAAAGTGAGATTAAAAAACAATGAATTTCAGAGCTGACGTTGAGGCTCCTGTTCTGCAGATTTACTAGTTAAAATGTTGAAATGATTGAATGGCATCAGAATTTACAAACACATTTATTTCAAAATAAGTGAAAGATTATCTTCACTTACAGTACAAAAGCAAATTTTATTCCAAATTTTTGGTGCCATTGTGGTATTTGGGGATTAAAATTAAGTGGTATGCATAATGACCCACCACCCTTAGTGGGGTTAAGTGCTTATTTTGTAACTTCCTTTGTGTATGTATTGATGATCGTTCATTAAAATGTTAATTGTCGCCATGGGAGTAGTTTTATATTATTGACTGCCATACAAAAGGAAATATAGTTTATTTAATGGTAAGTTTTAAAATACAGGTTGAAACTATAAATAAGTATGTTTATTTCAAGTGCTGCTCTGCAAAGAGTGTGCACAGCCTTTATTATTTAATTTTAAAAGTTCTTTATGAATAATAAAATTATTCTTTGGTTTAAAAAATACATTAGAATTCTGAAATCGTACTTTTCTAATCAAATTTATATTTCGATTGACATTTCTTTTTTGTCTCTTCGGTCTATCTTTAAACAGTTTAGACAATGTCCTGTTTTTCTTCTAGTATATTATTATATCTTACTTTAGACATTTTTAGATTTGAAAATACAGATGATCTTTTGAACTAATAAAAAAAAAACCCACTGATATTTATGACATTCATTCTTATTTTTTTTCTTTACTTGTAACTTGTATGATACACCTGCTATTTTCCTTTAAGAGAAAATTTTTAAGACATGTAATTAATAAATAAAAAGTTTATATTGTTAGAAATAGTTTAACTAATATGAATTAGTTGTGAGATCGGTTTACCTCCAAAGTTTGTTTCCTAATTTAATAATACTTCTTCAAACATCTCATAACAATAAAAGAAAAATTATCTTACCGTTCGGTAGCTCCATCACATCAATAGTCGTGTAATCCGTATATGAAAACGATGTTGTTTACCATTGTGTAAACGTAATATTTTACGCATATCCAATGAAAATGAAGTGATGCACATTTATTATATTGAAGACCACTGCTGTAAAAACGTATATTCCATAATGGTGTAAGTGGTGCACTTGTAGAAATATTCATCTCCATCCACTGAAGAATAAGAAAGATATTTAATACACGTTATAATGAGAAGGACATTTTACACCCTCTTAGGCGGATGTCTGGGCAAGAAGTGAAGCAAAAAACATATAAACGAATTATACACGTCCTTTTCTCAAAAGTAGGTTACATTGAATTGGTTAAATACGTAATAAACATCATTATCTAAATGGCTAATTTTGTATCGTTAAAATCAAATCAAGTGTTCATAAAACGCAGACTGTCTCATTAAAAAGTCAAACTAAACAGTCTTTATAAATATCTATCACTGCTTAGGACAGAGAAAAATGTTCTGCAGATGGCGAATGAAGAAAAAAAAGTCTTTCCAAATAGGTAATAAATTCGTTTCACAACTGTCAGTTATCCAGTCCAGATGTAAGTTTAGATTAAGTGTTCTCTTTTCCTTTTTTATTTTTGTTTGAATCTATCGTAATTAGGAGGCTTATTAGTGTATCATGTGCAACATATATATATATATAATAAAATACATAATCTCAATCCGGTAAAATTCATAAAAACATTAGATTTTAATGATTTATTTAATAACATTGATATAAAAGACTTACATAAAACAATGTGTATATTATTTAAAGAATTTAAATCTCAATTAAAATTAAAAGAACATATTTCCGTTAATTTTTTAAAAACTTTACTAAATTTTACATTACATAATAATTACATCATATATGACAATATTATTTATAAACAATGCCAGGGAATTCCGCAGGGCGGGACCGCTTCTAGTATTCTCTCTGACCTTTACTTATATTATTATGAAAGAAATATTAGTCTGAACAATGATTATGTATATTATCGCTATATTGATGACATTATCATATTTTATTTCAATGATAAAAATTGCACATCACCACTCAATTTTTATCCTAATCAGCTTAAATTAAGCGAAAATGATTTAATTAACAATAATATAAATTTTCTTGACTTAAAAATTAATATTAATGATAATTATAAATTAATTTTTGATATTTATGATAAGAGATTTGATTTTCCATTTAAAGTAAATATTTTTACCAATTTTGCTTCATGTTTACATAAATCAGTTTATAAAAATATAATTATCAATTATCTTCACCGTATAAAATACCTATGCTCAGATATAAATAAAAACAAAAATATTAGATTGATACGAGATCAAGCAAAAATATATGATTATCCAATTTTTATGATAAATTCAATCATCAACTCTTTTAAATAACATTTATTATATCATATAAATATAAACATGGTACGTATTAAATTACTGTTTTAGTGTGCGATAACATATAACAAAAGATATAGCAAATTACAATTATAACATACATAAATACAATTAAAACATATAAGGACATTTATTAATTGATTGAACATTATATATACTTTATATAGTCTGTGATAGTGCGTTTAGCCGATCACCTCTGTTTTAAGTGTTTACTGATGTTCAGTTTTAAAACATATATAAATTAACTTATACAAAAAAACACATAAAATTATACATGGATAACATTGATGATTATAAATCACAAACATATCTATATGCAATATATATATATATATAGTTTTTTTTTTTTTTGAAAGTTTAATTTTAATAAGTCTTTTAAATACTGCATTGCATTATAAAGATTGCAACACAGTAGTAATACTATTAATTTAATTTTTTTTATTATAAATTTTGAGATATTTTAAATTGTTTATGATATATTTAATTTGATATTTAAATCAATCTCTAAATTCTATAATATATTTAAGAAGTAAAATAAAAAATAAAACATTAATATATTTATGTAGAAGTAAAATAAAACATTAAAAAATAAAGTAAAATAAAACATTAATTATTTTATATAAATTCTATAATATATATATAAGTGGATTAACACAGATGGCAGCACCAGCACTTTGTAGTAAAAATACTATCTCTTTTACATAATACAAACTCTTGTTAAGAATATTTGAAATGCTGTATAAGATGGATTTAATTCTGGGTAAATTTATTGATATAGTGGGATTTTGTACGATTTTTATGTAAAACTACAAGGTAGTATTGTTTTTTACTGTTTATATATATAATTAAATCTAATATAGTGGATATGTAACTCAATCTTAATTTTAAATAATTATCATACCAATAGATGGAGGCACCTTACTTGTCAGGTAGATGTTGATAATATTGTTAATATTATATTTAATTTACCTATAGAGGGCGCTATCGCTTGTATATTAATTTTACTTTTAGGGATTAAAATTGAATGGAGTATTTGTATATTCATGGATATAATTTTGTTATTAGTGTGTTATCACAGGAATAATTTGTGTGTTTTTGAATCAATTTGTGTAGGGTAATATTTCAAAAGATGTGCTTTCAACTTGACTTTCAAATAATTTCTCTCAACTCGACTATGTCAACAAGTATAAAATATTTCATGATGTGTGCCATGTGGACGTGTGGTATCATTAAGAACTTGTGATGTTTAAGGATTCTCGATAATTATTGTGAGTAAAATATTTTATCTACTCTTTACGGGTTTTTATTTCCAATTTTATTATTTCAAACTGATATCAGGTAGTAATTCAGTGAGGTGTTGTATACAGATTTTAGGATAATTGATGTGAGTGAAATATTTTGTCTATTCTTTACGGGTTTTTTATTTCCAATTTTATTATTTCCAATTTTAATATTTCCAATTGTTTTCTGGTAATGATTCAGTATACCTGGGTGATTCTACTGATCTTAGCATATATGCCAGTAGAATTATGAAATACTGAATTATTTTTTAAAACATATGTGGGTACATCCAGGCTGATGATTATATCTACATGTGTTTTTTCATATCCAATTCTGATTTAATTCTCTTGTTGTCCAATTTTCCATTGTATATGGTTCATATTTCATTTCTTAATCCATTTGTATTCACTTGATAGCAACTCCAAATTATTATATATATTTTTTTCTCTCTCTCTTTTTAAATTTTCTTCATGTTTTCAGTATTTTTGGCCAATTACCATTGAAGCACAAGCTATGGTAATATTATGATTGCACTTGTTAATCTATTAGCTATGTGGTATTCTGTCTACACATTATCATTAATTATCTCTTTGGAGATTTAAGTAGAATGATACAAGAACTTGATATGTTTTTTGAAATTCATAGATATTATAATTATATATATATATATATATATATATATATATATATATATTTCTGTTTCAATGGTTAATTTTTACAATAAGTTTATATATATATATATGTTACTATACTGTCAAATGTTTTATATGATCTCTGAAAATCTATCGCATTCAAGAATTAAATGAAAACAGTTCTTGAAACAATATTTGCAAAATTCGGAGACATTTCTTTGTGGTTCTGCATTATGCAGTATATTCGATACATTTCCAGTATACGGACCTTTACGAGAGAAGAAAATTTGGCAACAAATTTCTGGCAACCTATTCACTGTTTCATAATCACAAGCAGTTTTTTGTTTAATATAGAAAAAGCCATTTATCTATTTTTATACACAAAGAGAAGTAAATTGCATTTGCTAAGCAATAATATACATATAAGTAAAATGTTTATATATATATATAATTTCATATATAAATAAGCATAAAAGTTCATTGGGGTTTTCTTAATTGCTGTTTATATCAGTTGTCAACAAATCTCACTTCCTGAAGTCCGAATTGTGCAAAGCTTTATACAAAAATCGCCGTCGCCTTTATACTAGAAAAGTACCCCATACACAAATTTTTCTCCATGTTAATATTTCTACATAGCTTTTGATAAACATATATATTTTAGTAAGCATTATTTTATCGCTGATCTAAACAAGTTTTAGAGCTAAAAATTGTTGTTTACAAGTCGTTGTGTTTAAAAAATATATTTAAACTATATTGATTATTTGCTTATACTTGTTTTCAATTTCTTGAAACGTCTTAAAAATTTTCTCTTAAAGAAAAATAGCAGATGTATCATAGAAGTTGCAAGTAAAGAAAAAAGATAAGCATGAACTATGAAAAATATCAGTGGAATTTATTTTTATTAGTTCAAAAGATTTTCTGTATTTTCAAATCTAAACATGTCTAAAGCAAGATATAATAATATACTAGAAGAAAAACAGGACATTTGTCTAAACTGTTTATAGACCGAAGAGATACAAAAGAAATGCCAATAGAAATACAAATTTGATAAAAGAATTACGATTTCAGAATTCAAATTTAAAGTTTCATCCTCTAGTTTGTTTGTGCGACTCAATTGTATTTATTTTTTTATATTTCTATCCATGCATCGAAAAGAATAGTAATTTTCTACATTTAAATACCATTTACTTTATAACACAATGGTATCTCTTTTTAAAAATCTGAATCACATACCAATCTTTAACGAAACAATATCAGTTTCACAAAAAACAAAATACTGAGTTTAAAGAAAATACTCTTTTTAACAATGAAAAGAATATGTCTTAAGTTTTTTCACAAACTGGGATGAGTTTCATTATTATTAGAATAACACGTTATTTTGCAATTTGTACTGGAACTGCAATTATACTATGAACGATAAAGTATACCTTTTTTAGCTAATAAGCTATCAAAGCCCGAGAGCTATTGTACCCGCCGGTTCTGCATGTACGTACGTATGAATTTATGTATGTACGTAACGCAATAACTCCTGATAGAAATATCCATTTTGCTTAAAATTTTGTTTACAAGTTCATTGTGATAAGGCGCTTCCCCGATTAGTTTTGGGGGTTCATTGGTTTAGTATAAAGGAAAGAAGGGGGGGGGGCTGATCATCCCCTACTTAATTTAGATAAATGGGTTTTTCATGCAGAATTATCCTATATGCTTCAAATTTTGTATATAGGTTCATTGTGATAATGAGCTTCCCCGATTACTTTTGGTGGTTCATTGGTTAAGTATTAAAGGGGGGGAAAGGGGTTAATCCCCCCCTTAATTTAGATAAATGGGTTTTCATGCAGAGTTATCCGATTTTCTTCAAATTTTGTATATAGGTTCACTGCGATAAGGTGCTTCCCTGATTAGATCTGGGGGTTCATTGGTTAAGTATAAAGAGGGTAAGAGCCTAATGCCCCCCTTAATTTTGATAAATGAGTTTTTCATGCTGAATTATTCGATTTGCTTCAAATTTTGTATATAGGTTCATTGCGATAAGGCGCTTCCCTGATTAGTTTTGGGGATTCATTGGTTACGTATAGAGGGGGGAACGAGAGGCTCATTCCCCTTAATTTATATAAAAGTGTTTTTCATGCAAAATTATTCGATTTGCTTTAGATTTTGTATATAGTTTAACTGTGAAAATTCACTTGCCTGATTAGTTTTGGGTGTTCAATGGTTAAACATAAAGGTGGGAATATAACTAATACCCCTATCCCCCTAATTTAGATAAATGGGTTTTTCATGCAGAATTATCCGATTTTCTTCAAATTTTGTGTATATGTTCTTTCTGATAAGCCGCTTGCGTGATTAGTTTTGGGGGTTCGTTTGTTAAGTCTACAGGGGGGGAAATCCCCCGATTAATTTATTGTGTTTTTTTTTTATTTTTCGAGGACATTATTCTTTTAAGTAAGAGTATAATGTACAATTAGTGTGAACAGCCTGTGAGCTCAATGCCATCAGTTTAACTGGGCACTTTTGTTTTTTATATATAATAATGTAAACTTTTTTCACAGAAATATATATTTAATGATGTTTATGAGATACAGGCATATGAGAATTATTTATAACAAAGAATACAATGGCACATTTATGTAGATTGTTTTCCCTTATACACTTTATTCATATTTTCCTATAAGTTGCATACATACGACAAAATCTTACCTAATATTTAAAGAATAAATTTCATACGTTATTTAAATAATCTCATAAATAACATATAGAAAAAATTCTGCATAGAAAAAACAAATTGATGAGAGACAATTTTAATTACAGATTACCATTAATTTTCGATGTGCATGGGGAAATTTACTCCCCATACACAGTAACATAAGACAATCTTTCTTAGTAGGAAAATGTAACAACATAACGGAGATATAACGACAAAAGAAAATATACAACAACGTCTTACGAGTTACCCACGATTACGAAAAGCGTGTTTTATCTTTAGAAACGAATATAATTTCGAGATTTAAACAAGCATTATATAAAATTAAAGTTTCTTTCCCTGTCACTGCTTTTTGGAAATGTTTCCGTGTCATTTTTATAGCATATTAATCTGTTTTCTCAACCCGAAATATATATTTTTCGGATGCTATCTTTTCTGTTGTAAATATTTCCTATTCAACAAACATGTTTTACAGACAAACATAATAACTTGACAACATTAAAATTAAATTTTGTATTCTTGCATGTCTAAGATCAATTACACAACTTAAAATGTTTAATTCGGAATGTGTAGCATCCTAAAAATTGACATTCCGGTTTGGGAAAACTGATTAATACATTATAATAAAAAGAAAACTGCCCAGTTAAACTGAGGGCATTGAGCTCACAGGCTATTCACACTAATTGTATATTATACTCTTATTTCAATGAATTTGAAATAAGCTACTCGAAAAATAAAGAAATCGACAATATATAAAGGGGGTCACCCCCCCGTTACCCACCCCCCTCATAGTTAACTAATGAACCCCTTAAACTAATCAGAGAAGCCTCTAATTACAATGAATATATATACAAAATTTGAAGAAAATCTGATCATTCTGCATGAAAAACCCATTTATCTAAACTAAGGGGAGATTATCCCCCCCCCCTTTTCCTTCTGTCTACTTAACCAACGAACCCCCAAAACTATTCAGATAAGCGCATTATCACAATGAACCTATATACAAAATTTGAAGAAAATCGGATAATTCTGCATGAAAAACTCATTTATCTAAATTAAGGGGGGGATTATCCCCCCTTTGCCCTTTATACTTAACCAATAACCCCCGAAACTATTCACAGAAGCGCATTATCAAAATGAACCTATATACAAAATTTGAAGAAAATGGGATAATTCTGCAAGAAAAACCCATTTATTTAAATTGAGGGGGGTTATCCCCCCGTTCCCCCCCTTTATACTTAACCAATGAACCTTCCAAACTAATCAGGGAAGCGCCTTATCCCAATGTGCCTATAAACAAATTTCGAACCAAGTCGGATAATTCTGCATGAAAAACCCATTTATATAAATTAAGGGGGGGGGGGTTAGCCCTCCGTTCCCCCCTTTATACTAAACCAATGAACCCCCAAAACTATTCAGGGAAGTGCCTTATAACAATGAATCTATAAACAAAATTTTAATCAAATCGCATATTTCTATCAATAGTTATCGCGTTACGTACATACATACGTACATACATACATACATACATACATACATACAGAACGGGCGGGCACATTAGCTCTCAGGCTTTGATAGCCTGTGAGCTAAAAACTATTCGGAGTCGTTTCTGGAAATGAGTGCCATCAAAAGAAGCATTAAAAAAATTCTTCTTTAAATATCGAAATAATGTTGGTTTCTGAGGGTTCTAAATATAAAGCACGCTTTTCGGAATCGAGGGTAACTTGGAAGATGTTATTGCAAATTAGGTTTTTAAATTCGGTAATACGGAAATAACAGGACTCCATCTTAAATAAGACGTAATCACTATGGCAACCTAGAATCATTACTTATCATGGGATATCATTGAATTAATTATGTATGATAGAATTTAATATAATGTAGAAAACTTTTATTACTTTCTTTTTAAGTTTTGTTTCGATTTTTATAAAATTTGAAATGACTCGACAAAATTTTGCATCGATTATAATATATTTAATTTGAAACCATTCGGTTGGGTAGTTTTTGCTCTGTTATATGCGGACAGATGGACGGACCCGACGACGACTATAGGTGCTACGTATTTATATAATTACGAACGCACCTAAAAATGTCTTTTCTCTTACAGTGTATGCATATTTAACAGTTTTATACCGCTTGTTTCAGTAGCAAGGTAAGAACCTTAAAAGTTGGTAGGGTATATTAGAGAGAACAATTTATTATGGAGGCAACCAGATTCTCAATCCACAGTTTTAGTCAAAGATATCCGAACGCTGATTTTGGTTCATACATTCAACATTGAACACAGTAAGATTATATTTGCATTGAAAATTTTCAAAGTAAGAAATAATTTTATGTCTTTAAATTAATTTTATTTCGTAAGAAATAAATGTGTTCACGAAAGGTGTTCGTGAAGGAACTTTACCGCTATATAAAATCCTTAGCAGCTCTTCCGTTCAACCAACCGTTACGAAAGGTGTTCGTGAAGGAAATTTACCGATATATAAAATCCTTAGCAGCCCTTACGTTCAACCAACCGTAACGAAATGTGAGATAGAATTATTTATATTTATAGGTATACGATCGAGATTATGGTGAGCAAGAACAATTAAACCGCGGTTACAGTGAAAAAGTGCGAAATTTTTGAAAGGGAACTTCGGCTTATTCCCATCCCAAAATTATCAGTGCATTGAAAACCATAAATGGCCATGATGCGGTATATGTAGCGCTAAATGCGGCGACGTAGGACAAATACAAAGAAACACATTGTAAACAGCCAATAGCAACAGAGAACAGAGAACAGCAAAGTTTTATTGAGATTATAGGTTTTCCACACTGCCTTTTTAAAAGTTTTCCCACAAACGATGATTTGCGATTTCATTTCGGTTAGTTGAATTCGTCGGGAATCGTGTACCGACAAAGTTTTTTATGACCACCCGACTTGGTCTCACATTATACATGGATACAAACACAATGTTATAGAAATAATGAAATTATGCATGTACTTATATATGAAACACATGTATGTATGTGTATGAACATACCAATTACTCTAATATTATCATCTTCTGTATTTGATTATATATAAAACACAAAACACTCTTCAAACAAAACATCAAAGAAAATTAATCTAAATATGTTTATTAATTGAAATTTATGAATCTTAAACAGCAAGAGTAAAAATAAATTGTGAACAAAACAAATAAATTTAAGCAAATTGTTTTCAAACAAAAATCTCTAATTTTGGCACGTTGTAATGAGAAAAGATTATGAAAAGACTATTAAATTATTATTATTACTTTGATTTTTATTTATTGATACTATTGATTGATATTGATTTATTATATTACTTTGATATTTATTTATTATTATTACTTTGAGAAAAGACTATTAAATTATCATACTTAATACTCTCCTAAAAATTATGGAATAAGATATTTTCCACGTCATAACATTCAGGGATCTGGCAAGATTATTAACACAAAAAATGGCGTATTCTAAATGTAGTGCAAAATTAAGAGGGAGCTAAAAAATGATTTTATTCGAAAGTCGCAGCTAGGGAGGAACGCAGCTGCAAACCACTTTTGTTGTTTTAAGACTTGTCTCTTAAGTTTTTATTAATGAATGACGTGTAATTTGGATTTAAAGAATAGCAAAGACTGCAAATATATTTTTTAGCTATATAAATTTGTTAAATGTAATAAAAACCAATGTATGTACTTTCTAAAAAATATCGTTATCTCTCTAGTTACATGGTTTACTCTAAGAAGCAAAATTAAAAAGGTTTAAAAATCTATACTAATATAATAACAAGAACGGAAAATCATGCGTCAAGCATACATTATGTAACACTTTCCAACGCTTCAAAAATAATTTTACAAATCATTACCGTTTAATAAACTGAACGATAACATCTAAGTAAACAATTTGGAAAACGCATAACATATTTAAAAATGTAATTTCAGGAATTTCCCACATATATTTCCAACATATACAATATTCGCAAAATTATCCGAATACTTTTATTCAGTCTTGTATATGATGATATTGGTATATATACTACATAGGATGCTAAATTTTAGTTTAGTTAGGAAACGCGTAGCACAGTTTAAAATTCTCCTTCTGGAGTTTCTGTCAATAAACGGAAATGTGTTCGCGAACTTTTGTGCTGCTCTGTATATGATCTATAGAATTTATACACACCATGTAATAGACAAAAAGTGAGTTAAATTTAAAATCGCGTTTAGCAACTTAAAACGCACTTCCAAGAATTAATGTTAACAGACAGTAGAGAATTATTTTGTGTGTCCTTGTAAATGAACGATGACTGCTATACACACAATATTCTGTAGTAAGCCTCTTGTAATGCACCTTAGTGATATATATAAATTTCAATGCGTTTAAAATAGTGAAACATTATTTAATTAAACCGCAAACTATTTTTCTCCATGGACGTAATGTAACGGAATTCTTTTGACTGTCCCTGTAAAGTAACTATAAGTGCTATGCACACCCTATTCCATGTTAAGCTTCTTGTAATGCACCTTATTGATATATATCAATTACAATGTGTTTGAAATTGTGTAACATCATTAAAATAAACCGCAAATGATTTTTCCTCATAGACCGTAATGTAACGGAATTCTTTTGAGTGTCCCTGTAAAAGAACTATAAGTGCTACACACTTCAGTTGAAATAGGAAACATGCTATAGATAACGACAATAACATATAAAAATTACAGGGCAATCCGAGCATATTTACGGGAGTTAGAGTACGGCCAGACAGCAGACGGCAGACGGCCAGACGGCCCTACGGCAGACAAACCGAAGTTATAAACACTTTTCAACTAGGTTGGAAAGTGTTAATAAAAATAGAACTCCTGACTGATTTATCAAAGCAGAGCTGAAACGACTAAAGTCAGGATCGCGGAATTTGGACAGTAGATTGATGTTATGACTTAGGCAAGCAATAAGAAAGGGATTTTGAAAATTCAACCCCTAAGTGGTTTAAATGGGGTGTCTAAAGTTTTAGGTCATGTCGCCATATCTCAATAGCAGCTTTATGTAGGAGCGTAAAATTCAGCCTAACAAATCAACAAAAAAATAGTTAAACGCGTATTTTAGCGATTTTAGAAATACAATCACCGAGAGGGTCAAATGGGGGGGGGGGAGTTTTAGGGCATTTCACCATATCTCAGTAGCATTTTTAGGTAAGAGCGTAAAATTCAGAACAACAAATCTACTAAGAAGTTAGCTAAACGCCTATTTCAGCGATTTTAGAAATTCAACCACCAAGGGGATTAAATGTGGGGGTGGAAGTATTAGGTCATTTCGTCATATCTCAACAGCAGTTTAAGGTAGGAGCGTAAATGTAACAGCATAACAAATCTACTAAAAAATGGTTAAACACGTATTTCAGCGATTTTAGAAATTCAGCTATTAAAGCGGGTTAATTGGGGAGAAAATTTTAAGTCATTTCGCTATATCTCAGCTGCAGTTTTTAGGTAGGAGCATAAAATACAGCTAAACGAATCAGCAGAAAACTAGTTAAACACGTATTTCAGAAATTTTGGAGCTATTTTAGCGATTCTTTTCTACTATCCGCTATGAAACCGATTATGGAAAGTTAGACGAATAAGACAACTATTGCTGATTTTTATTATATATTTTGCGTAAGAGCTTTTCCCAAGGATTATTTTTTTGAAATTTCATAATATGTATGGATGCCATACGAAATAGTGTTTAGCTAAATGCTATGACATTGGGTTGATTTTTCTTTTTCCATTGTCAGGGAAATCATATTTTTATCTGTTACATGCACCAAAGAAAATTCACATTCTCATTTCTAAAGCACAGATTTTCTTTCCATCATTTTGTTAAAGTCACTTCATTTTTTCGTAATTGTCTTTTAACAATTGAGGGGGTCGGGGCAAGAAAGTGTCAAGCCACATTTTTGGTGAAATAAATCTAACACTGTAATCTGTTGCTTAATATTGTAAATTATAATATCCTACATATAATTTGTTTCTAATGTCGCTTGGTTGCAGCATACGTGACAGGTTTAGGTTTTTCCCCAGATGTCTATGCCCCCAATAAAGATAGATAATTTAAAAAAAAAGAAAAAAAAACACAATAGTAATATCATTAAAGTAATGCCATATTGTTACTCAGAATATCTCTGATATTACTAAGGCATTGGTGAAAAATTTTTAGGTTATATATCTTGATTTGAATATTTAATGAAATTTTCAAACTGAAATGTCTCAAGTTAAAAAATGTGGCTTAGCATTCTATTGCCCAAACCCCCGTCAATTTATGTACGGGAATACACAGAGCTTCTTTATTGTGATCGACATGTTATTGCATTTTTAATTGTTTTATTTCTAAGGCCCTAACGTAAACGGGGGCCAAGCCAAGGGACGTAACGTTTGTGGCTTTCAGAAACGTCGCAGTAACGTCACAGAAATAAAAAAAATGTCAGAAAAATGTTTTTTACATTGAATAACAAATTTTGTAGTGTTCTTGCAATTTTTTAAAGGTTTCTAAGCAATTCACATTTTAGTCACAGTGTGACTTCACTGAATGGGGGTATTTCGGTCACAGATGTGACGTGACGTACGTGACTCACAGTGACGTCACTGTGACGTCCCTCATGCCATACGGGCAGGTGATTCTGCTAGTAGAAAGAAAATGCATGAATGATAATAAAAAAATCCTGCAATACTCGTACAACTGATTTCATAGCTCTGTGTATTTTACTTTATTCTGCAAATAATTAAATCTACTTTGATATTTTACTTTAATGTTTAGAAGTAATATGGTATAGGACTTACAAAATATATTATAGAGACCAGATGAATGTCTATTCGCCAAGATTAGGTTAATGCTTTATGTCGTTAAAACAGTGGAATACTAATATATCTAAAAAGATATAACAGCATGATTTCTAGAGAGATAGTTAAAAATTCATGTGAAGCTTTATGAAGAAAGTCAAAGTTGCGTAAATGTTTGACACATAGCAAAAATAATTTTGTCCAAATTACACCAATTTGACTACGCATAATGGTTTAAAAAATTTCTTATTATATTTCAGGTTTTAGAGTTTTCCATATTTGTCTGAATAATGTTTAAGTATAGAAAATCTTCCTTTAAAAAGATTTTTATAAAAAAAATCGCTACACTAGTCCCAACACTCATTTTTGACATTAAATATTCATTCATTTCCTTTTCATTTCAGAAGTATTTTAAAATTTACGTCGCACATTTCGTTATTATATGAAAATAATCAATTTCTGCGCAAAGTTGTTAGCGACTGACAAATAATTTTCTGAATGATTAAATGTTGTTATTGTACAATCAGAACGTAAGAAAGTCAATTTTTGGAAATATTTGTCTATTCTTCCTTTAAAGGTATAATTTTGAAAGAATTTTTCCTTCAATATGTATGTTATCAATAGTTAAAAGCTATATTTTATAGTAGGTAACTGTAGCATTTTGCTTTCTTGAATATTTGAATAGAAAGAAAGAAAGATTTTTTTTTGTGATTGCTATAAAAATAATTCTTTAGGTTTTTAATAATTAAAAGGTGTAATTTATAGTTTGTCACTATAGTTGTTTGCTATCGATATTTTTTTTCAATAAGAAAAAGAAAAGTATATGCAAAATTATCCAAAAACAATTTCTAATTGTTTTAACTGTGTAAAACTAATTGCTTAGATTTTTAATAATTTCTTGAGTCTGAGATTCTTGTTTGTAATTGTAGTGGTTTATTTCTTTATTTTATTTTTTCAAAAGAAAAAAGAAAGAATTTTGGAAAGTTATACAAAAAAAAAAAAATTGTAATTGCTGTAGGCATAATCATAAGTAGTAATCAATCAGTCATAATCATAAATATATGTTACAACAGGACTAATCCTATCGTACTTATTTATTTATTTTAGGACACAGAGCATAGTGTAGCACCTTTTAAGCAATTAAGAAATTGAAGTAGTTGGAATTTATTTTCGGAGAATTTATTCCGATTACCAACATAATTGTAATGTAGTCGTTAATATGATTCCATCAGGCCTTTGGTCGAAAACTCATTGGAAGTTGTCACACAACAAAATAGACGAAACTTTGAACAAACAGAAATTTTATTAATTATCTATAAGATACCTAGACGTCAACATTCATCACTAGTCTCTCTTATCAAAGAAAGATTTCATGAATAAACTTTTAGCCATCAGGCTACACTTTTTGCTTACGACATTTGATGTTAAATTAAGATCACATTTCGGAATTCTTCTATTTCTCACTCCTGACCAGCATGTTTTCTTAACAGCCACTGAAACAGCCACTATTACAGAAAATTCTGGGCTCCGAGATTCATGCATTACGTTTTAAACTCTAACGTGTAGGTTTTTCTACGCTAATGTGGCAAAAGGATTTTCCCAATCCCAGTGATTTATTACATCGGAACACATTACTCAAGGCAGCAGAATTTTGAAGTGCAAAGGCACCGGCAAGAAACGGCGCGAATCTGAGTTTTCAAAATATAATAATAATAATAATAATAATAATAATGATAATAAATAGTAGAGATGATAATTCTAAATAGAATGAAATCGGCTTTTTAAGAACGGAGAAATAAAAAAGGTTTTGAAGAAAAATAAATACGAGAAGTGTTTTTACAATATTTTGAGGGGGAGGATATTAAATAAGCATTTTAAATAGAAACGGATTTAAATAAATGAAATAATTGGAATAGTGTTTAAGATAGTAAATAATTTAATAAACTAGAGTTGTAGGTTGAATTTAGAAGTGAGATTTTTTATGGAAAACTTTAATAAAGCACAGAATTTTGTTTTTCGTAATATATATATATATATATATATATATATATATATATATATATATACTATATTTCCAATGATGACCGGTCACTTGCGATTTTAGACGTTTTGTTAAATATCTGTAAATATACATGAGGAATTATCCTTAAACTTCAGGAGTGTAAACAACATGATAGACGTCATATATTTCCGCGAAGATTTTTTCCCGAAACCCCATAAGGGGCCGTCAAAAAATTGAAGAAAAACGAATATCTTTTGGATAACCCTGTAAAAACTAATATTGCAAAAGCATTCAAACTGTAGATTATGATTAAGTGGCTTATTGTAATAATTTGGGTTCATTTGTATGAAGATAGCATGCATATGCGAAGAGAAATTCAGGTTTTTATAAAAACAGTCCCAAATGTTACCAAGTTTTTTGCTTATAATTTGTTTTATTTGTTTTTAATATAAAAACAAGTTATTTTCAGAAAATATGACAAGCAAAATTGCACACAATTCCCTGCAATCAGAATTAAAAAATAATAAAAATTGTATGAAATATGAGCAGGTTTACAAAATATTGTTTCACTGCGCATGCGCGAATTCAATCAAAATATAATGTGCATAATATATTAGCTAAATGTATAGACCAACTTTTATGAAAGTCTCAAAAACATAGCTTGAAAATTCTGATAGTAATCGTCGATAGAATAAGCTCGAAATTCGCTGTTCCCAAAAGGAAGCAAAAAGATGAGGGGTTGTATCAAATATACTAGCTTATGAAAGTCCCTAATATTAAGAACGGTAAACGTCTGTGTGTGTGTGCGTCTGTGCATTCCCGGTCTGTACACGCAAAGGCTCCGGGACAAATCGATGCACTGAAGGCGGACGCGGACCGAAAAATTGAAAAAAAAAGGCGCGGATGTCAAGTTTGGGCCGGGTCGGGAGTCCGACCCGGACCCGGGGAGTTATTAATCGACGAAACTGTTTTAATTACGGACCGAAACCGAACTTGAAAAAGAATCGAAAAAAATTTCCGTTTTGATAATCGCAGACATCCAAATTGTCGCTTTTTGCATCATCGAATAAAAAAAAATCTACCGGAGGTATCGATCCGAAAATCGGGGTACACACGCGGCCGATTTTTGTCGTTCCAAAATGTCAAATTTTTTGAAATTCGGACCGTAACTTTTCTTTATTTCGGCCAAAAACTGACCAGACATCCAACATCGACCCCAGACGGGAAAAAGGTTGCCGTAAAGAATGTCGGGTCGACACATCCGAGATCAAATCGCCCCATTCCTTTTTGAAACAAGTGGAAATAATGACTCTACATTCACGAAAATTTGCTAACACGTGTATAAAAAAATCGCGAATTCAACAAAAAAATATTCGTAAAAATCGACCAGTAATTTTTAAAGATATCAATTAAAACTCATTAATGACACGGCAAATGAATTTATTTCTATTCCAAAGAGACAGCTGCTTTTTAGGTGCGTTCGTAATTATATAAATACGTAGCACCTATAGTCGTCGTTTGGTCCGTCCGTCTGTCCGTCCGTCTGTCTGTCTGTCCGTCCGTCTGTCTGTCTGTCCGCATATAACAACGCAAAAACTACCCAACCAAATGGTTTGCAATTTAAAATATATTATCTTTGCAGAATTTTGTCGAGACATTTCAAATTTTATTAAAATCGAATCAAAACTTTAGGAGATATTAATAAAAATATTTATTAAGAAATTTGATTTTTTTTTTTAAATCGGTGCTTTTTTGTTGTGGTTCCGATGGATGTTAAATCGTCAAGCGACCGAGATACTTATTTTATGACAGAAATTAATCTGCAGACGATATAATTCATTTCACAGAATTAAAAATCATCAAGATCTGAATATTTATATAACTAGCTGATACATATATATCTGAATATTTATATAACTAGTTAAGATATTTGTATGAACAGTGTCATAAAATATATACTTAACTAGCTGTTTAACCCGTTCTACGCACGGGATATCATGAATTTAATTCTAAAACGTGCGTACGAACGCACCTCGTTTGTAACGTTTGACGTACAATTTCCAACTTGTTTATTTCAACATTCAACCCAGTCTGTGAATAAGTCATTTCTGAAAGAGATAAAATAGTCACCTGACTTTCAACTGCGTTTTTTTAGAGGGGGGGCCCATCTCCGAATCTAAGGGGCGCAGTAATTCCAAACTTTCACAGGGCGACGCAAAATTTTTTCTGCTTTCAGAATATCTAAAAATTATTCTCATATCTTCATTAGGAGCCGATATATTATTTTATTGTATAATTAATCATCGTTATTTGTATAATTAAAGCAAAAGAAAGATTTCTATGACAGTGCCGGCTAGATATTAGGATTTTAAGAAGTAGGCCGCATCTAAAAACTGCATTATTATTTTAAGTTTTAGTATTTTAAGTTTTTGTTTTAGAGTGGCAACCAGATATTATGATAGGGAAAAGCGGGCTTCGCCCGTTATCTATTTTTTTTTTTTTTTTTTTAGTTTTAAGTTTTTCTACAGATCCAACCAGATATTATGATAGGGAAAAGCGGGCTTCGTCCGTTATCGATTTTTTTTTTTTTTTTTTTTAGTTTTAAGTTTTTCTACAGCTCACTGTCTTTGAACTAGAACTCAGGTAGTCTACATAAGTTGTTTGAGGAAAAGAAGTGTCATTGCCAACCCCCGCTTTTTTCTTTTAACTGTGGTCCGTTTCTATAACTAAGAAACTATGTTACGGTTTTCCACCAAACTGATTCCAAACATCATAATTAAAGTAATAAGGACCCTCTATAACATTTAAAAAAGTTTCTGAGTTTATACCACTCTTTTCGAATAATAATATCAGATTTTATACTTTGATTTCACATTATCTCGAGTTCTATGAGTCCAATCGGAACGCGGTTTGGCTCATTCGACTCGATATCGATAGAGGATACTAGAGCTTATCGGTTTTAGTTCGTTTTTCACCACGAGGGGGCGTTTTATTATCTCTGTTTCTATGGCCCGGATTACGACGGGGTTTGGCTCTTTCGACTGGATTTCGACAGCTTTACAGATTTCGGTCATGTTCGTATAGAACACATTGCGCCCCCTGGTGGTGGAAGGTGTAGTTAAATGATTTTTCAGCCAACTTGGTTTCTATGGGTCACATCACGACGCGGTTTGGCTCAATCGACTCGACGTCGATAGAGGATACTACAGCTTATCGAATTTTGCTAAGAGTCTCACCACAAGGGGGCGCTTTCCTATCTCCGGTTCTACGGGCATGAAAACGACGGGGTATGGCTCATTCGACTCGGCATCGAAAGCCTTAATGATTTCAGTTATGATCGTATAAACAGATTGCGCCATCTGGTGGTGGAAGGTGGAACTAGCGTATACTGCAGCGCGTGCGCAGCACGACTGCTATACGGTGCCGCAGGCAGCGGGGACGTGAGCCGGAGGTTGTTCAGTTAGAGGTTTATACTATTCTATGTGCAATTTAAGGGATTATCTGGTGCGTGCGTAGCACGACCGGTTTACGGTGCCGAAGGCAGCGGGGCAGGGTCGGAGATTCGTTCAGTTAGAGATTTATAGTATTCGATGTGCAAATTAAGGGATTATCCGGTGCTTGCGCAGCACGACCGGTATACGGTGCCGAAGGCAGCGGGGACCCGGTTTGGAGGTTCGTTCGGTTAGAGGTTTATACTATTCTATGTGCAATTTAAGGGATTATCCGGTGCGTGCGTAGCACGACTGGTTTACGGTGCCGAAGGGAGCGGGGCAGGGTCGGAGATTCGTTCAGTTAGAGGTTTATACTATTCGATGTTCAAATTAAGGGATTATCCGGTGCGTGCGTAGCACAACCGGTATACGGTGCCGAAGGCAGCGGGGACCGAAATCACCTACTCGTGGACAGCCACCCGTGAGGTATAGGAACAATAAGTCCACGAGGGGAAAAATAAACGCTACCCGACACCGATAGCTCCCATCCGTTCCAACCCCCACCGCAGGAGGCGCCTGTTTATTAGATTTGCAACAATGAATATAATTACATAACAATAATAAAATATAAAAGGTAAAAAATAACATTTTTTTGCAAATTGAAAGTTAAATATAAAATATTTTCGAAGTACTATAAGTTCATGATGTCCTAAATTTATGGTATTTTAGTTCAGAAAGTCAATGGTCAGTTCAGTCAATTTTTTTTTAAATTCTTTCGTAATGAAAGAGAAATTTTTATTGAGAATATTATAATTCTCTTTTAACTTTTGAGAGTTTGAAGGATTGAAAATGATATTACGAAGGTTATATCTGAGAGTTTCGTTCTTATCAAAAGGGAAGTGATGGATCATAAGAGGGCAGCATCCGAATATGTAGTGAACTGTATCTCCTTCTGCTTTATCGCATGGACATCTAGGTGAGGCTCTTTTTCTTATTTTATGTAAGTATTGTGGGAAACTGCCATGGTTACTCAGATAATAAGGCAGCGTTGGCTGTTTGCAGAGATAATTTGGATTGACTTTATTTATAATTTTATAGGTATCTCTGCCCTTATTACATGAGTCCCAAATGGCTTGCCATTCAGAGATGGTTTTCTTTTTAAAATACAATTTTGCTATTGAAATGCTGAACAACAGATCTTTTCTTGATTGATATTGGTCTTGTAAGATGGCTTGCTTTGCTGGGAGATCAGCTCTTTCGTTGCCAGTATCACCCACATGAGATTTAGTCCATGTTATTATAATGGATTTATCAGGAATTTGAAGTAATTGATTGTAAATGTTTTTGATAATGTAGTTTCTAGGAAAAGCAACTTTTAATACTTCCATAGAAGAGTAACTATCTGTAATAATTAGTAATTTATTGTAGTCGGAGGTAGAGAACCATTTTATTGCTTTATAAATTGCCATTAATTCTGCTTGATATATGTTATTCAGTGGATGATGTCGTATTGCTTCATCATGTATATTATTTCCATCTTTATATATCGTGAAAGCACTGGCTACACCCCCTGGCATCACAGAACCATCTGTGTAGGCTTCCACATCGTATTCTTTTGGATGGATGGATTTTCTATCTTCTATAATTCTGATATTTTGGACTCTGTAGTAATTGAGGAATCGATACGATTTTTCTTTCTGCATTATATTGTTAATGTTTAGCTGTGTGTTATTGATTAACAAATTTCTATTTCCTATTTTCAGTTGGTAGTACTGAAATTCATTCTGTATTTTTATTAGGATTGGTGGAGTTCCTGTAAGAAGATACAGAGCTTCGTGAGAGATAGTCCTATAGGTCCGTATTAAGTTTAATAATGCCAAACGCTGAGTTGAACGTAGTAATTTGCTGCCATCAGTATTCAAGTTTGGATACCAAATTTCGTAAGCATATAGTATTTGGCGTTCTATGACTGTTTGATACCATATTTTCAGGATGTCTGGTTTGATACCTTTATTAAAGAATCGAAATCCTCTAAATCCGTTTACAAAGTTTGCAATCTTTGTTCGAAGGTCTTTCATGTGATCTGTAAAATTGAATTTAGAATCTAACAATACGCCAAGATATTTAATATTTTTTACTACTTTTATTTTTATATTTTCTAATTTAAATCTCGGAAGTCTTCTTTCGAGGAGATTGCTACCGAAAAGCATTGATTGCGTTTTCTGAGTTGATATTTTTAAACCGAGTTCATCACAGATATTCTTAAAATGGACTATTTTGTTGTTGGTTGTAACTTCCAGGTCTATTACGGTATTTCCCTCTATTGGAATCAAAAAATCATCTGCGTAAACAATAATATCTTCATATAGATTTTTATAAGTTTTTATTATGTAGTTAGCTATAAGAAGCCATAAGAGTGGTCCAAGACAGGATCCCTGAGAGCATCCTTTAAATACCCTGAACCACTCTATATATTCATATAGATTTAAGCCTATACTTCTTTTGCTTATATAATTTTTAGTAAGGTTTTGAGGTATCTGGGTAACGGTGAGTCATCAATTATTTCTGATAATTGGTGCCAGTTTATTGAATCGAAAGCACCTGTAATATCAAATGATATGATGCCCACATAAGTATGTTTTTGTAATAATTGTGAAATTTTCTCTTTAAGTCTCTCCAGAGCTGATATAGTGCTTCTGTTTTCACGGAAGCCGAACTGTTCATCTTTTAGATAGTTTATTGCTTCAAGATAAGTTAAAGTTCTATTTTTTATTAATCTTTCTAGGATTTTACCAATCATGGGTAGTAGTGTAATTGGACGGTATGAATCAGGTTTTGATGGATCTTTGTTTTTCTTTCTAAAATAGATGACTACTCCTTTTTTCCACGTGTCAGGAAAGTGTCCAAGGTAGAGACATTTGTTATATAATAACTTTATAAGCTTCATATTATTTTTTATCAAATTTTCTAAAATTCTGCCATCTACCCGATCATATCCTGGGGCTTTCTTTTTATTTTGTTGGTTAATTGCATATTGAATTTCTCTATGGGTAAATTTAAAATTGTTACATTCTTTTATTGATAGTGTGTTTGTGTTTTGAAATGATGATTCGAATTCTGGGCTTGTATTGTAATGGTAATGAAGTAACGTTTCTTGAATCTCTTTGTATGTATCATTTTGAGTTGAAGATTCCATGACAGAGTGGATGAGATCTGTATTTTTTAAATATTTCTGCTTCAGAATTTTAAAAGCAGTACCATACTTACTGTTTGTTTCCGAACAAAATGTTATCCAAGAATCAATTTTAGCTTTTTTAATATCTAATTTGTATTTTGCTTTGGCTTTTTTATATTTAATCTTGAGTTCTACAGAATCTGGATTTCTTTTATGTAGTTTATATGTAGCATTTAGGTGGCTTCGCTGTACTTTAAGTTTGTCAGTATACCAGGATACATTAATTTCATGAGACAACTTTTTCTTTTTAAGTGATTTTTGCATGATGTTTAAAAGGATAACATTAAATTCCTCTGTCCACTTCTCTAACTCTGGAACAGAATTGACTGCTTTAAGTGTTGAAAGTAATGTTTCTTCATGTTTTTGAAACAGTTTATTGAATTTTTTAAACGTTTCATATTTGGTTTTGAAACGGTATAAATTTCTTATTGTGGGTGTGACATTCAGATTAAAAGTAATATATCGATGGTCACTTAGTGATTTAAATGTCGAGTCTATTTTCCATGAATCTATAATATTTTTTGAATGTTCACCGCAGAGGGTCAAATCTGGTTTGCCTTTAAACTTGTCTCGCGCAAAAGAACATTCTGAATCAGGATCATTAATAATAGTTAATCTGCTCATTGCTAGATAGTCAAGTAGGATATATCCTCTAGCATTATTTCTTTTATAACCCCACGCCTGGAGGTGTGCATTGAAATCACCCCCAAGGATAAAGTTCGATGTATCTTCTATGACTCTGGTCCATTCTCGGAAGTCTTCATCAAGATTTCCACTCGGTTTTGAATATTGTGATCCGACTTTAATGAATTTTGATGACAGTGATAGGTTTATAAATACACTGTTATTTGTTTGTAGAGTCTGAATATGAATTAATAAGGGATTGGATACGAGTATTCCCGACGTCTGATTTATTGAATGGTAGAAGGAACATGAAATTGGGATTCCCGTGAAGGTGTTATTACTTTTGTGATAATCCTGAACTAAAGCTAAATCTACTTTATTTTCATGTATGTACTTCAGCAATTGGAGATTTGCAGCCTTACAATTATTAAGGTTTATTTGAACTATTTTTAAATGATTTGGTGGGGTCATGGATTCTCCGAAATAATATCTATTGTCCAATGGGATAGTCTGATTTATTACATATGTAGCATTTGTTGGAGGTTCTACAGTTGAATCTTCTATAGAGTCATCAGAGATATTGAGTGATTTTAGTTCTGAGAACATACTTTTGAAGGATCATAGGAGATAGTAATATTTTGTTTTCGTTGCAACAATCTTTGAAAAATTGGGCAGAATCTAGAATTTGCACTATGCCTTTCAATCTTTTCAGGTTTTACTGCGGTTTTATATTCTCTTTCACAGTTGATGCAACGATGACGTTCATAATTTTCTTTTATTTTGCATGTGTCTGTTTTGTGGTTACCTGTGCAATATGCGCATGTTAAATAATAACTTCTACAATTATCAACTGTATGGCCATAACGTTGACATTTATTACACCTAACCACTGGATTGTAATATTCTATACGGCATAAATTAAAATGAATAGGTAATTTTCTTCTTGAAAATAATGCCTTCGCGTAATGTTCTTCTGCATCAAGTACTATTTGGTATGTTTTCATTTTTTGTTTTTTGAGAACTTTTGCTATTCCTAGAGGAAAATTTTGTCCCAGTTCTTGATGTATCTTATCAATTACTTCAGTCTCAGTCACATCTACTGGAATTCCCAGTATAATGACTTTTTTCTTTTAGCATCTCTAAGATCTGCTTCGTCCAAATCTCTGAAACCTTCTATTTGATTTATAAAATCAATTAAAACCGCTGTTTTTTCGTCCGATTCTGTTTGGACTATGAGCGAGTTTTTATCTCTTCCTAACGAACATGAGATGTATTTAAATTTTTTATTCCCTTTTATTTTGTCATTTAACATGTTTCGTATTACATTAATGGGAATATTCGTTGATTGACTTCTTCTTATTATTATTGCTGATTTAGAGTACTTAAAGCAAGGTGTTTTTATAGGTTGATCGGATGTAATTGCAGCAGCATAACTCTTGAGTTGTGCTCTTTTCGATATTTCGGAATCGATTCCATCTTCCAGATGGTCTTGATTATTAACTAAGTTTTGTTGATTTTTTATGGTATGAAACATTTCTTCTATAAGTGATGTTTGTTTAATTTTTTCGGTTATTTCAATCTCTTTGCTCTGAAGTTCTTTTTCCATTTTGTCAATTATTTTTTATTGCTGAGTGATTTGAGTTTTCATTTCCTTTATTTGATGCTCTTGTTCGTTTGTCGTAGTTTTCAGGACGTTATTTTCTTCTTGTTCAAAGTATAGATATTCTTTTATCTGCTGTATTGAGTTCGCTATTTGTGTTCGGATGTCTTCATCATAAATTTTTGAATTACTTTCAATTTGATTTAGGATATCTTCCAATTGATGTAGTGGAGATTTCTCTTGTGTTAAGCTCGTTAGTTCTTGCAATGTCATTGGTATACTAAGAGTGGAACTCTCTCCAGAAAGTACCTGTAAATTCAGATGGGCTGTTTCCAACTCTTCCTGAATCATTTCTTTTCCACAGTCTTCCTTACTTAAAACATTTTTATCACCACCTTCATTTCCTTTGTCTTTATCTTGTATGGATTTTCCACTGTGTATCAGTTTTTCATCTTCAATATGTGTTAGACTGTAAGAGGCATTTTGTAATTCAGTTATATTTAATGCCATTTTTGGGGATATCTCTGAGGATGGTGCCTTTAGTATATAGATATTGGTGAAATCTGTCTGTATTAGTTTAAGTCGTCTTTTTAATTCGTCTAAGTATAGGTGGACTATTGCAGATGTTCCTTTAGTGCGTTTTCTTACACCCCTTGTCAACTGCGTAATTAGATCGATAACATCTTGTGAACAACTTGCCTCTTGGCTGTCATATTCTTGAAATTCTCCTTTGTTGGTAATTTCATCGATTATCATGTTGACTATACCTTTTGACAGATGGTCGTCCTCTGTGGCATAATGTTTTGAAATTGATTTTAGGTCTATTTCTAGGCATGAGAGTTTGTTTTTGATTTCTTTTGAGTTGGTGTAGTAGCTTATATAGCTTGTATATTTTTCTAGTTTTACTATAAACCATTCCAAAAATGCCATTGGTTGGATAGCATCTTTTTTGCTTCGGGTTGGAGGTTCGTTCGGTTAGAGGTTTATTCAACTCAATGTGCAAATTAAGGGATTATCCGGTGCGTGCGTAGCACGACCGGTATACGGTGCCGAAGGCAGCGGGGACCCGGGTCGGAGGTTCGTCCGGTTCGAGGTTTTACAAGATTCGAGATTTTCTACAATTCGAGGCACCGATGTAAATTAGGGGCCCGCTGGCGGGCAAAGCCAGCTAGTTGACATAATAAGAATGTGTTTCTCAGAGATTTTGAAGAGGTTTTCTCAGAGATTTGCTCTGTTTGAAGTGTTTCTCATTCTATATTTGATACAACCCTCATCTCATTGGAATATCATTGGAAATATAGAGCGCGTCCAGTAATGTCACCGGTACGTAACCGGTCAGGTCGGTTAGTTACCAAAGCGTTCAGTTCTGCTAACCGGTACGCAACCAACGTCGTTCAGCGGAAGTAACCGAAGTGACCGGTAAGGGACCGAACTAACCGAAGAAAAATCTCGGTTACTTGGGTCACGTGATCGGTTACATGAAAATTTACGATGATGTGATACAGATGTAATTACCAACAGATGGCGCTACAAGTAATTAATACCATTTTCGTACAGTAGATCTGTCGACCGGTTAGAAACCGGTCACTTACCGCCCCGGTAAGTAACCGGTCACACTAGTCACTTTGGTTAGGTCTACTGGACGCGCTCATAGTGTATATATATATATATATATATAGAGAGAGAGAGAGAGAGAGAGAGAGAGATACAGATGTAAAACGTAATTTAAGGTTTTTATAATGCCACCCGTTTAACACAGCAGATAAACCTCGAACATCAGGAAGATATCACCAAATTATGCCACTTGAATTAATTGTTAGATATAGTCATAATCATGATGACCGAAATTGCTCCAAATATTGAGGTAATTGGTTAGTAACACATATATTTTTTGAGGTTGAAAATAAGTGATAAAACTAAAGGCGGAGTTCAGTGCGGTGCGTACCTAATTATATGAATTAAACTAAAAAAATGTTTACTTCAATACTTTGATACTTTAAGATAAGAAAAGTTTTCTTGTATTTTCTGATGTTGCGATCTTCTTGTAGTAATCCATTAGACCTAATCGGTATCCAGGCACTTTCAGATTTATTTATTCCTTGTTTAACTGGATTAAAAGCATGTTTGACTGTTTTCACACTTTGTGCTACTGAAATACTAAACTATTATATTAGATGACTCTGAGTAAATACACAGGTAGGTTTATATATTTAAATTGTTATAATTGAACATTTAGCATCACGTTTACATTACGATTTACATTTAATAAAATATAGTGGATAGTAAAGCATGTTTGTGGAGTTTGCATTCGCTCGTGTTAACGCGGTTACATTTTAGAGCAGTTCTAATCTAATTTAGAGTAGTACTATAATGATCAGTCTTTGATGTCTCATTTTCCGATGACTTGTTTTGGAGTTTACACTATTTCTGGGTTTTCTTACATGGATTGCAACAGTCATGGGTATCCATAGCATTAAAAAGAGAAAGTTTGTAATGAATGTTCTTTAGCATATTTTACAAACAATCATTAAGCGTTAGATATTACTTTGATTATTACTTGTTGACGGGGAAAGTCTTCATAACAGTTCATTACTTTCACGTTTCCGCATGGTGAATGCTTGGATATTGTCTGCGGTGGTGAAAGTTACTTTTAATAGGCATCTTCTACTTTTGGTTGTTTATTCGTTGAGTGACATCATTTTATAATTACTGAGAATGAGATTAATAATTTTAATAAAAACCTCAAGTATATGATATTTAGATGGCAAATTTCAATTCAAAATCTAGTGCATATTCAAATTTAGTCAATTCTAATAAATATGCCTAAAGGGAAAAAAAACTTTCCATTTTTTTCGCCTTACCTCATATTACGTATTTCGAAAATAAAAGTGTTTTTTTATGTAAATTTTGGTCTGGGTAAAGTCTGTTTCACAACTCCTATGAAACCATTATTGCATCCGCCCTTATTCTTCCTCATCATGTTTTGATGTTTACGATTTAATGATTAAACGATTCTTGCAAAGTCATGAATTAAATAACATTTACTATAATATGAGTAACGATAAGATTTGTTTTACCATCATTACTAAAAAAACATAGGTTAAAAATATGCATCTCGCAATAATATAAAATCAGTAATAATTATCTTACATTTTTACTTAAAGTTTTTTTTTACCACGTATCAAATTGCATTTAATACCATTATTTTTTAATAGTAATTTTCGTCTTATTTTATCGGAAGATTTCAATCACTAAATAATGCTAATATTTCTGTTTGAAAATGGTACTATTCAAAGAATGTGGAGGTCTGCAAGTGTCCTGGGACCATATGGTCCATAATGGGTTAATCAACAATTAATGTCGGTAGTTAACTTATTTTCTGTTTATAGAATACTTGTTAATTAAAGCCGTCTTTAATAACACGTTCTAAAACATTGCAGAGGAAAGTGCAACCCGGAAGTAAAATTAATTTAATTTATTTTATTGAAAATAAAAGAACTGTATAGAACACAAGGAATCCTTGTTTACTGTTAATTTACAAGACAATAGAATTGAATTATTTTCGAAATTCTTCCGGGGTTTCGTGTAATGAAACAAGCTTTTGTTCGTAGATAAAATTTATTGAGATAAAAAAAAATTAATAGACTAGAAACGTAAACTCATAAATTATGATTCGGAAGTTTCGTTAATTGGAGTATACGCTATTGATTATCAAATAATATTCTTTTTTCTCTTTTTAATACATCGTGATGTTTAAACAAAAGAGATATTAAATCTACAGAAAAATAAAGATTTTCATCAGTAATATATTCACATTAGGACATTTTTATAATAAAATGGATTAAAGTTGTGCATATATAAACAAGGGGATTATTTCAGTATTTGATTAATACTTTCTGGTGATTTATTTTATACAAATACGTTATCTTTTTATTTTACTGAATAATATATACTACTTATTAACGAATCAAATAGATTCGCTTTCACGTCGTTAAAATGAGAAGGGAATAATATATAGAATATATAAAACATAACAAGAAAAGTACTGCTTTAGCTAGACTACATAACATACAGCCTTTATGTATTAATTTAAAAAATAGTAAAATAAAATTATACATCTTAAGAAAAAAACTCGAAAGATATCAAAAGAGAGAAAGTATCATTAGAGCATAATAGTAAGCAAAATAGTTTTCGGAGGATTTTTTTCACATTTTAAAAGTGATTTCAACACATGGGACACCTTTGGAACATAAAGGGCCCCCCACAAGCTTCAATTTTTAAATTGTATTACTAAAGTAATTAAATTTTATTTTACAAAGAAAAGTATACTTGATATGTGTTAGAGATACGTGTAAAATTTTACAAATAAAATTCAGCCACATACACCCAACCAGAAAATTATAAAAAAAATCCTCAAAGCTTAACTATGGCCACCTTTGGTTCACCTATTTTATAAACAAGCATAAAAAGTTCATTTGGGTTGTTTTCATAGTAGTTTTTATTATTTGTCAACAAATTTCACTTTTTGAAACCCAAATTACGCAAAACTTTATGAAAAAACGCTAAGGACCCTATAGTGTAAAGCTATCGTTTATTCAATCGTTCCTCCGTGTTAATATTTTTGTACAACTTTTAATGGGAGAATATTTTTGTTAAACATTATTGTATCGTAGATCTGAAAAACTTTTTGAGCTAAAAAATAGATTTGTTTACAAGTCTTTGTAGTTAAAGAAATATTTAAACTATATTGAGTATCACTAGCATATGCTTGTTTTCAATTTTATTCAAACGTCTGAGAACTTTTCTCTGAAAGAAAAATAACAGGTGTATCATACAAGTTGCAAATAAAGGAAAAAAAAATAAAGCATGAATGTCACAATTTTCAGTGATTTTTTTTATTATTATTCCAAAAGATTTTCTGTATTTTCTATTGTAAACATGTCCAAAGTACGATATAATAATATAGTCGAAGAAATATCGGTAACATTAACTCAACTTTCTTAAGGATACACGGAAAATATAAAAATAAATATCATTCGAAATTTAAATTTCATAAAAGACGACCGATTTCAGAATTCAAAGTGAAAGTTTGTTTGTGCATGTTTATTTTTATATATTTCTATGCATGCATAAAAAATAATACAAATTTTCCAAAAAAAAAAATCACATTTATTTTATAATATATTGGTATTTATTTTTGCAAATCTCAAACGGATTCCACCTTTTAACGAAACAATATCTGATTGACAAAAAACGAAATACTATGTTTAAAGAAAATACATTTGATAATAAAATAATATGTCGAAAGTTTATTCGCAAACCAAGACGAGATTCATTATTATTAAAATAACACGTTATTTTTCTATTCATACTTAATCTGTATCTGTAATTATACTCTGAACGATCAAATAGTCTTCTTTATAAAGTAAAACTTTTTTCACATAAATAAATATTTAATAGTGTTTATGAGATACGGCGATTTGAGAATTCTTTATAACACATAATACAATAGCACATTCATGGAGATTATATTGGTTATACTTTTTATTAAGCTGTTCATATAACTTGCATACATACTATGAAATCTTACTTAATATTAAAAAAAAAACTGCATTCTCTTTAAAGTATTCCGTATAAATAAACAAACGGTAGTGAGAGACAATGTAAAAGATGTTACAATTAAATTTCTACGTTCATGGAAAAATTTATTCTTCAGCTGTATAGGGTATCTCAAAAAGACTAAAACGTGCTTTATTTTTTATTTCTTACATGCTTTCGACATGTTAGCATATGTAAATTGCTAAAGTGTTCAAAATATGTTAGAAATTAAGATAAGGACAAAAGAAATAAATGTAAGCAGAATACTATTCAAGCAAAAATCTCTTAATTTTGGCACGCTGTAAAATTGCTGAGAAAAGTTTCATCTGTACAATAAAAGTAACAGAAAATTATTTAATAAAATTATATAATTTGATAACCTTCTAAAAATTATGGAATAGGAATGTTTTCGTGATGTCATCAACTTTTATTCAAAGTAAAGTCTGTTGATACATTTTTAAAAAATAACTTTATTATGATTAATGACACCCTTCAGTCCAGTCGTAAGAATTTTGACCACCACAAACTAAGAAGCTTGGGCCAATGTACTGGGTTCGAAACACCTGCTGTCTAGGCGGAGTGATTTTGCAAGGTTTTTCAGGGTTTCCCTTGTACGAGAAATATAATTCGGGTGATTTCTCCTCTTAAAGTTCTCCCTGAAGGCATCTCTCCAATAGCATTTAAGTGTAAAATCCTGGTCGATTAGTTAACAAAATACGTCCATCCCATCGCAATATGGTTAAAAATATAAGCAAAAATCCGTGTCCAGATTTGATTTAGGTACCTTGTATTTTTGATTAAATAAATGGATTGAGATACTAATTTAACACCATGTATAATGTATATAGTTGCATACAGTAAAACCTCTGAATAACGTACACCTCAGGACTTTGAAATTCGTCCACTATTCTCAGATAAAAGCCTACAAATATATAGGTTTTGGGAATTAAAAAGGCTAAAAAGAGGTGTCCGCTATTCTGCAGTCTCCGTTTTGGAGGTTTTACTGTATATATGTATGGTCTCACATTAAACATGGATACGATTGTGTAAAAATGTCAATTATTTAATATTATCATGTTCTGTATTTGGCCATATATGAAACAAAAAACATGTTTCAAACAAAACGTCAAAGAAAATTAATCTAAATATTTTTATTAATTAAAATCTCAGAACATTAAACAAAAGAGTATAGACAAAGTGTAGACAAAACAAACAAAGGATCAGGGTCCATAAGCCGTGTTTCTGTCCCATGAAATAAGCCTAAACTCGATTTTGTTATACTGACTTAATTATTTCACTAATTAATATTAGAAGGTTTATCCTGTACGATTTCAATAATAGTTTTTGCATTTTGTTCGAATTTATATGATTACACAAGCTCAAAGTTCGTATTATTCGTAGTTTTTAATGAAAAATACGCAGTTTCTCCTAATTTTAGCTCAATTATTTATATGAGCGCAATCGTACCACACTTTTTTCTTTACATGTATTATAAAATACATCAAAATGTACAATGTATGTAAAAATAAATGTGTTGCTAAGCTGCGCTCATAGTAAAATATTAAAAAATATATTAAAAATTGAGGTAAAATTAGGCGAAATTGCGTATTTTTCATCAAAAACTACGAATAATACGAACTTTGAGTTTGTGTAAGTTATATAAATCCGAACAAAATGCAAAAATTATTGTTGAAATCGTACAGGATAAACCTTCTAATATAAAAAAGTGAAATAATTAAGTCAGTATAACAAATCGAATTTTAGTCTTATTTCATGGGCCTTATGGACCCTGATCCTTTAAACAAAATACTGTTCAAACAAAAGATCTGTTAATTTCGGTACGATACAATGAGAAAAGTTACATCCATATAATGGATTTAACCGAAAATGATTAAATTATCTAATTTAATGACGTTCTAAAAAATATCTACTAAGAAATGGTCCCAATCACAACATCCAGGAACCTGGAAAGATTATCAATTCAAAAAATGGCGTATTTTAAATGTAAGTGTAAAATTAAGAGGGAGCTAAAAAAGCTTTTATTCCAAAGTCTCAGCTGTTCAAGGGAGTGACGCAGCTGCAAACCACTTATGTTGTTTTAAGACTTGTCTATTAAGCTTTTATTAATAACCTGTTATTCGATTAAAAAAATAGTAAAGCTACAAATATAATTTTTAGAAGATAAAATTGTTAAATGTAATAAAAAACTATGTATTTACTTCGTAAAAAAATATCGATATTCTTTTAGTGGCATTGTTTTTACTGTAAGCAGAGGAACTAGAAAGGTTTAAAACTATAAAAAAAGATGAATGAATGCAGAAAAAATCCTTCAGAACTCTTACAGCAGATTTCCTACCTTTTTAAATTTTGTATGGCTACATTATTCAAAATGATGCGGGGATCCAATGGCGGGGATGGATTTGCAAATTCATTGCAAATAATTTTAATATTTTACTTTAACATTTAGAAGGCATATGAAATAGGACTTGCATAATATTTTATAGAGACCAGAAGAAGTCGTACTGTCCACGCTTAGGTTAATTAATTAACTTTTTATACTTATACGGACAGAAACAATGATAATTTATTTCCTAATATACGTTTTATTATATCTGAATTTTTCGTATTTACACCAAATGCTTTATTTATTAATTATTCGGCGTCAGTTATTGGATGTCTTTTTTTGTAACCAAATATATTTTAAGGTAAAGCCAGGAGACGTGGTGTGACATAAAATAATTATTTGTAAGTGCCGTTATAATATTATTATTTTAAATAGATGGAAGAATAGGGATCGTATAGTGAACTTTTAAATATTTTTAAATATTGCAGTTGTGATTTAACTAGGCAATTAACCCTGCACAATTTGTGCATCTGTTCTTTAGGTCAATATTCTTTGAGAAGAGAATCAAAATAATAATAAAATAAATGAAACATTCTTACTTGTTCTTTGTTGAAAAATAAGAGACTCATACTACTTGAAATAAGAACTCGTTTAGGTTAGGATCCAATAATGTTTATTACATTTTCTTGAAGAAGGAAGAAGGATGAGATGAAAGCTGCACATCAAGTCTTTAAAAAGTACTGGCTCAAATTTCGTAAAATTCGAAGAATCTTTGAAATATTTCTTCTGGCCGAATCCAATAAGGGATGTAGAATTAATGCAGAATTAAATTACCAGTTGATTTAAAACTTTTAAAATATTAAACTTAAAATTTACAACAGCATTTTTATAGAATAATTAAAAACTGAAAACGCAAAATTGATCTCTAAAGAATTAGCGCTACGGCCATTCTAGGGTACGAGCGCCGGCACAGGCCAGCGGGCCTCCAGACCATACGACGTTTATCATAAATTTACAGCATCATTTTTATTAAAATTCTGTTGGAAAAATGCGCTACATTATTATTTATACCCATAATAGGGGTGCACAAATGTTAAAGCAAGATTAATTTAAACTAATTTGATGATTAGGAATTACGTGAAAATTAAAATAACAAATCAGAAAATGATTAACATTTAATAATTAAAAGAACCATTCTAATTTGTATTTGAAAGACACGTCCCTTTCGGCCGCAGCGCCAAAACAAAACAGCTCCGGAAAACATACCGAACAAGAGTGGCGGGGACGCATGCGCACAACACACGCGTGCGGAGTGAGAGCCGCTGAATGACGATGACGTCACAGCTCAGCGCCGATTGAACTAACTCAAAGCGCGAAGATGCCTCGCAGAGAAAACAACATCGCCGATTCAACGAACGCGAAGCACAATGAGGGGGGAGACGGCCTTGCCAAAAAAGCAACGTACAAGGAGCGTGACTGCTGATAAAAAGGCATTTTAAAAGAACTGCAATTAAACTGGAAAGGCTATAAAATAGAAATACGATGAGCTGAAATAAAATACTTAAAAAAGATAAAACTGTGATATATCTTTATCACAATACCCCCATTCACCGACAAAAACTTTGACTGACCAGAAGGAGAAAAAGGGTTAAAAACAGTAAAGCCTTTTTCGACAAAGGGAAGACAAAATTTTTAAATGCCAAAGTAAAATGACACAATTACATAAATTTAGAGCCAAGAAAAGTAAATTAAATATTAATTAAAATTTGATGTGATGTGCAGCGACCAAAAAGAAAAAGAGAAAGAATATACATCATTATAGTACATTCAAAAATCTCATCACAAATTATACAAAATGTATACAGAAGCCCCATTGCATTTTTAGCAAAGAAAGGCATACCTTCCATTAATCTTGATCTCTAAACAAATATCATCATGTATATAAAAAAACAAGCTAATATTTTCTTTAAATTAGCAATGAGATCATATCAAAATAGTTGCAACAGTAAAGCAACATAAAAAGAGTCGGTAATATCTTCATTATTCCGACTTGTCTAGACATAAATATTTAAATTATAATAAGTTGCAATTTTAAAGCAACAAAAAGTCAAGAATACTTTAAATTCTGACTGATGCCTAGGACTTTTAAAAATATAGAGCATATAAATTAACTCTTAAATAGCATAAATGTGCACAAAAACAATCCATTGTAAGGATTTAAATTCATTTAAAGAGGCATTGCATTAGTAATAATTCAAATCATATAAAATTAATTATTTAACATAATGCACATAATACTAATATCAATTCTAAACAAGTATATATAAGTGCATAACAATTATTACCCAAAATTTATATGAAAATTGCATAAAATTATGTTGCAACAAAATTTAAATTCATTTGTCATAAATAATAGTAATTCATCAAAATAGTTGGATTTAGTAACAACTTTTCAATATATAACAAATAATGAATAAGTTGCAACCAACAATAAATGACACATTTCTTCAGTAATACTTGATAATTAATGTACTCAATAATTTTTTTTTTTTTTTTTTTGTAAATATTCAGTCAAAAATAATTTTTCATGAAATACTCAATAAAACTCTTTCTGAAATATTCAACAAAATTCTTTCAATTATACTCAATTCATTTTTTTCTTAATACTGAATAAATTTTCTCTTCATACGCAATAAATTTTCTTTTTAATATACCATGGTTTTTTTTTTTTTTTGCAAAAATGAGAAAAAAGCGAGAAAAGGTGAGAGAAGATGATGAGGATCCTCAAAAAAAATAATTCAACCATTAACTTTCATAAAGAAAGACAAGTTAAAATCAAATGACACATTTTATGAGAATTATGAAAACAAACACAGTGCACCGTTATGTAAAGCATGTTATAATCATAAATTTATATAACATTAATGAAAAGGATAGTATATCCTATAGAAAAATCAGCTATTGACAATATGTGAATTATTTGGGTGGTATTTACAAAACTTACCAAAAGTGTTAATGGCCTCCCTTCGGTCATGAGACCATTATCAAATCAGTAAATCAAATAAATATAAACTATTAATATGTATTCATATCAATTCACAAAACACTAATAGCCCCCTTATAAACGATTAGTAGATCTGTAAACTGAACAAACACCAAAACTTACAAGACTGTCAAAGGCGATCTCCAGAACCAATGACGAATCTGCAAATCAAATAAGCATAAAACACAATATAAATTCATCACAACTTACAAAAATGCTAATAGTGATCCGTTAAACCATTAGCAAGTATGTAAACCAGACAAAAATATACAACATTCTTGCAAAAACTATTGTAAAGAAACAGATGAATATTGCTAATAAAATGCTTGAAGGAAGAAAAAAAAAATTGTTTGTTTACAGATGAAGGATCATAAACGTTCTGCTTTTACATAACAAATAATAAGATGTAATACCTTTAAAAGTTCTAAAATCAGTCTGATTTTAAGAAGATGATTACACTGAGAAAAAAAGTAACTACTTGCTGAAAAGTTTGCAAGTTAAGTGGCACACTGGTTGGTTGATTGACATTATGGCAGTGTAGCAGCAAATTGGCCTTTTTGCCTGAAACACACACCACTAAAATAAAATTGAAGACTTTATCAGGAGATTTTAGCACTAAACAATGATGAGCATTTGAAGACACATCACGTAAGAGCATTTGAAGACACAGCAGGTAAGAGCATTTGAAGACACAGCAGGTAATTAGCAGACATAAATCATGAACTGTGGTTCCATGATGTTGAGGAATAATATGACGAAGTGGCACTTAGAATAAAAATAACACAAAGAGCACAAAACTCTTGTTGAGAGGCGCTGGAAAGTCTAAGTTGCCTATATACATTTTTGTAAAGGTGTATTCAAGCAGGCAGAAATTGCAGAGACAATACAACACTACTTGCACACTTTAGAGACGAAATTGGGATTAGTGACATTTGAAGAAGTCACAATGACCATAAAAACACTTTAGCTTCTTAGAAAAAATAATATTCACCAAAATTATTTCACAGTGGTAGAATATTTCTTTATAATGCGCTGGAAAGTCTAAGAATATGTGTTGCTTTGCATGTAAATTTGCAATATAATTTAATAGTGCAACAAAAATTTTCTTCATTTATAAAATAATTTTCTTGAGGTGAGGCATATGGTAAAAATGATTTAGAAAACATTTGGGTTATGAAATATTACTAGAATAAAAAGAAAAGGCACTATAATTTAAGCATACTAAAAATTTTCAAATAATCATAATAATTTTTCCAAATTTGAGAAGTTCCATTTGAGGAAACAGCAATTTCGTAAATGCTGGGAAACTGAACTTTAAAATAAATGACAGTACACTTCCATAATCGGGTTTTACAACAGAGGGTAGAAAAAGATAGAAAACTATTGCAAATAGGCACAGCTGTAATTTGTAATACTTTAGATCCATAAAAATGAGTAACATTGATGAGGAAGAAACAAGTTCTACAAGATGAAGAGGACTGACGAGGAGCAATCACACGGATATATTTGCCTTATATGAATGCGACCATCAACAGTCACTTCAACTCGCAAAAGAGTGCAGGTAAGTAATTATTGCACTATCAGGAACCATCATATTTGCAAACAGCAGAGAAAATCAGCCAACAATAGATATAACACATTCTGAAGATTTTTCCACTAGGTAAGCAAAGTCAGATGATAATAATAACCAGTTTATTGAAGTTGTCAGTATATATTCAGATTGTAGAATATTAAAAATGTAGCATGGGTAGACATTAACTATTTCAGGAACAGGAATATGCAGCAGTTAGGTAATGGCTATAACTTCTCAAAAAAGAAAAAAATAATACCAGTCTCTTTTTTGTGATTATGGTATGAGAATTTCAATAAAAAGATGCAGATGCTGTGTAATATAAAATTGATATTAGGATGAAGCAACAATTCTTTGAAATTAAAAAAAAACAGAGTTCTCAAAATGTAGAACAGAAAATGCAAAATATTGTGTAATATTTTCAAAATATAAATACAGTTCTTGAATTTTAATTTCTAGAAAGAACACAGACTGCTTGCACACTATAATCATTACAAACATTTGTAGGAAAATGGCGAGAGTCAATAAACTTGTAGTGTTATTGCAATAAGTAATTTAACTTTTGTAGAAGCAACTAAGAACTCAAAAAATTTATGTATGATAAAGCAACTACAAAATCACATGAAAACTTGAGCTTCTATGAAGGCAATTCACTCATATTGAGAATAAGTGCAGCAAAATTAGTAATATGATGAGAACATAGCTTCAATAAATTTAATTCCAATAAAATTTGCTTCAATAATTTTTTTTTTATATCCATAAAATATATCAATTTCATTTAAAAGTGCCAATAAATTACCAAAAATTAACCCAAAACAAGAATAAGAACAACCATAGCCTCTTTAAATTTTGTTCTCAAAACTTAGAACAAGAACAATTTTCACATTTTTCAAAAAATATTTGAATTCATCATGAATTATATAATTTCAACTTTATATATATAAAAAGCACCATATTTTCATTTGTTAAAAAGAATAAATTCATTTTTAAAAATTTCATTCTTCATTAAAATTTGCATAAAAGATTCAATAAATCTCATAGAAAAATACCAGAATAAAAATTAATTTCTGTTAAAATATCATTTTTCAATTATAAATAAATTATTAAATATATGCAAGCCAGTTGAGAATAAAAGTTCCGAAATTAACGATGTATTGCAAACATCGATCTTCAGTGGAAAATTTCTTAAATTTCAGCAGCACAAGAATATATATATATATATATATATATATATATATATATATATATATATATATATATATATTTAAGCTTCTAAAAATTTAATCAAAATCAGCAATTCTTCAAATTATATTCCATTTTTAATATAAATTAATTAATAGAGCATCAAATCTTCAAATATATTCTATTTTATAAGTTTCAAATTTTCAGAATAATTTTTAAGAACAAAAAATTTTCAACTTTTCTCTTCATAAAAGAATAAACGGCGCCAAATGTGACATAAAATAATTATTTGTAAGTGCCGTTATAATATTATTATTTTAAATGGATGGAAGAATAGGGATCGTATAGTGAACTTTTAAATATTTTTAAATATTGCAGTTGTGATTTAACTAGGCAATTAATCCTGCACAATTTGTGCATCTGTTCTTTAGGTCAATATTCTTTGAGAAGAGAATCAAAATAATAATAAAATAAATGAAACATTCTTACTTGTTCTTTGTTGAAAAATAAGAGACTCATACTACTTGAAATAAGAACTCGTTTAGGTTAGGATCCAATAATGTTTATTACATTTTCTTGAAGAAGGAAGAAGGATGAGATGAAAGCTGCACATCAAGTCTTTAAAAAGTACTGGCTCAAATTTCGTAAAATTCGAAGAACCTTTGAAATATTTCTTCTGGCCGAATCCAATAAGGGATGTAGAATTAATGCAGAATTAAATTACCAGTTGATTTAAAACTTTTAAAATATTAAACTTAAAATTTACAACAGCATTTTTATAGAATAATTAAAAACTGAAAACGCAAAATTGATCTCCAAAGAATTAGCGCTACGGCCATTCTAGGATACGAGCACCGGCACAGGCCAGCGGGCCTCCAGACCATACGACGTTTATCATAAATTTACAGCATCATTTTTATTAAAATTCTGTTGGAAAAATGCGCTACATTATTATTTATACCCATAATAGGGGTGCACAAATGTTAAAGCAAGATTAATTTAAACTAATTTGATGATTAAGAATTACGTGAAAATTAAAATAACAAATCAGAAAATGATTAACTTTTAATAATTAAAAGAACCATTCTAATTTGTATTTGAAAGACACGCCCCTTTCGGCCGCAGTGCCAAAACAAAACAGCTCCCGAAAACATACCGAACAAGAGTGGCGGTGACGCATGCGCACAACACACGCGTGCGGAGTGAGAGCCGCTGAATGACGATGACGTCACAGCTCAGCGCCGATTGAACTAACTCAAAGCGCGAAGATGCCTCGCAGAGAAAACAACATCGCCGATTCAACGAACGCGAAGCACAATGAGGGGTGAGACGGACTTGCCAAAAAAGCAACGTACAAGGAGCGCGACTGCTGATAAAAAGGCATTTTAAAAGAACTGCAATTAAACTGGAAAGGCTATAAAATAGAAATACGATGAGCTGAAATAAAATACTTAAAAAAGATAAAACTGTGATATATCTTTATCACAGGTGGCGCGGTCGGAGAGATTGCGCACATAGAGGTTCGGGGGGAAGGAGTAGAGTGAGCGCGCAGCGACTCCAGGTAGTTGTACAACAGCAGTAGTGGAGTGTCTACTTGAAAGTGCACGTTGATTGTTTTGAGCGTCTAAGATAAAGCATTGCTATTTTGTTTTGTTTTCCCAAAGTAAGTGCTTGAATTTTCATAGCTATTCATCAGAATTTCTTTACAATGTCAAGAGTACAAAATATTTTAAACTTAAACGATTTCTCATAAGCTACTAATCTAGACTAACAATGTGAACATCAACGGTTCGTTTTAGTAGCTGCCATGTTTTAGAAATTGTGAACTACGGCAACTGGTGCTTCTCATAAATGTTAGATAAATCTTTTATTCTTATAACAGTTAGTGTAGGTAATGAAAGTTCTCATACCTGTTAAGTACGCGGCAAACATAATTAATCCAATGTATGTCGGAACGTCGCGTAATCCATTTTTTATGATATGATAATTCTATAAATACCAGTATTTCACAAGCTGATTAAAATGCAAATGAGTTGAATCACACTATCTAATAAAGAAAAAGAAAAAATAAAAAATAAATTTACATTAAACTATTATTAGTTAGAAAATTAATCTGCAGAGAATTTTTCTGCAGTTCATTAATCAAAGAGAGCTAGATAGAGACTGTTTTTATTTAGTTCTAAGATGAGAAACATCATAGTCAAGTATGACGTCACTGAGCCTTGAACTTTAGAGTTCACACAAAGTCGTCAGTTCTTTAACAAGTATTTCACAGATGTAGAAAAATACTTTTTGCCGGCACACGTGTTTGATTTCAGCACCTTGTTGCAGTCACTTATTTATTTTATCCGAGGATAATTAGGTTGACTCATGATTAAATGATAAAATGTTTATAGTTCAGAAATTACTTTTCTAACACCCCTGCTTGATTTCTGAAGTATAAATGTTCTTGAGGTTTAAACTTAACCTGTGTTTTGTAAAGTCTTTTTGGGAAGGTGCTTCGTGAGGATGTCGGCTTTCATAATTTTGGTTGGGCAATACTGTAGATCAATTATTCCCTTTTATTTAAGATCTTTTATATTGTATTTGACGTCAATATGTTTGGTTTTTGAATGATGGTTATAATTTTTAACCATATTGATACAGGCCTGATTATCTTCGAATAGAATTATTGGCAAATTTTGTTGTAGATAAAGATCCTTTAGAAGATTGATTATCCAAACTGTCTCTTGTGCTGAAGTTGCTGCTGAGATATATTCAGCCTCAGCGGATCATAATGCAACTGAGTTTTGTTTCTTAGTTGAACATGAAATTGCTGTATTTCCTAATTTACATAAATTGCCCGTTGTTGATTTACGGTCATTATTATCCCCTGCCCAATCAGAGTCAGCATATGTTCTTAGAATTGGCTCATTTTCTTTACTAATAATTAATTTTAGTTTTTGTGTTGTTTTTAAATATTTAATAACCCGCTTTACTGCGTTCCATTCCTTTTCTCTGGGTTTTTCGTTTCTACGACTTAGAATGTTCACAGCGGCGGCAATGTCTGATCTGGTTATTGTAGCTATATATAACAACGTACCAATAGCTTGCCGGTATTTACTGTTACTAGGAAGTAAATTTTCCTCATCAATTATATTTAAGTATCCGGGTTCCAGCGAAGTATAACAGGGTTTCGCTTCTTTTAAATCGAATTTTTCGATCAATTTTTTTATTTTGTTTCTTTGATCAAGTGCGAAATTACCTTCTTTACTTCGTTTTATGTTTATTCCCAGATAATAATTTACAAGTCCTAAATTTTTGACTTCATATTCCTTTTTTAGTTGTTCTATTATTTCATTTATTTCTTTAGTTTTCCCTGAAATTAATAAATCATCAACATAAATAATGATATATGTTGTACTATCCTTTAATTTTCATGTGAAGAGACATGGATCGGAAATGCTTTGCACAAAACCAAGTTTAGTTAAACTTTCTTCTAATTTAATGTTCCATGCTCGTGCGGATTGCTTCAATCCATAAATTGATTTTTTTAGTTTGCACATTTTATTTTCCTCTCCCGGTATTACATGCCCTTCTGGTTGTGACATATACATTTCTTCGTCTAAATTTCTGTGGAGGAATGCAGTCTTGATATCAATGTGATTTACATCTAAATTTTTATACGCTGCACATGCTAGAAAAGCTCTCATAGTTGTATACGTTACTACTGGAGCGAAGATTTCGAAATAATCGGTTCCGAATTTTTGAGAAAAACCTTTAGCTACTAGTCGTGCCTTATATTTTTGTATTTCATTATTTGCATTATATTTTAACGTGAATACCCATTTATTACCAATAACTTTTATTCCAGGTGGTGGATCAATTAGATCCCTTGTTTTGTTTTTTCTTAATGAATTAATTTCTTCATTAGTTGCTTCGTACCATTTATTTCCATCATATGGGTTTTCGATTTTCGCTATATCTTTCCACTCTGTTGGTTCAATAATTTCGTTTTGTTTAGTAATATAAGCGAATCTATCGGGCGGAACACCCCTGTTTGATCTTTGAGATCTTCTAGGTTTGTTATTTGTTAAATTTTCCTCATTGTCTGTTTGTTTATCTTCCTGCATGTCTATAAAGAATTTTGAGGAATCTCCCCCTGCTTTTTCAGGTTGTTTCTGAACTTCTAATCCTTCTCTCATATCAATGTTTGGTGTTGTTCCGCTTGAATTAGAGTTTTCTATAAATTTAACGGTTCTAGCCCTTATTACTTTATTATTACCAATATAAATCCTATATCCTTTGGATCAATTATCATAACCAATGAATGTGCCCTTTATTGCTTTATCATCGAGTTTTCCTCTTTGGGATTTGTCGAGATAAGCATAAGCTTTGCAGCCAAATACTTTTATGTTTGCTAAATCCGGTTTTTTATTTGTCCATAGCTGGTATGGAGTTGAATTTTGCGATTTTGTTGGAAGTCTGTTTATAAGATACACAGCTGTATTTAAAGCTTCGGCCCAAAATTTATTTGGTAGCTGGGCTTCCGATAATAGACACCTTGTCATTTCGACTAAAGTCCTGTTCTTTCTTTCCGGAACACCGTTCTGAGGTGCACAATGCGGAATAGTGAACTGGTGATGAATACCTTCATTGTTTAAGAAATTTTCTAATTCGTCACTTGTGTATTCACCCCCATTGTCTGATCGAATTTCTTTAACCTTCCTACCCTGAATGGGTCTAATCGACCCATTTCTATTTTTTATTTCATGATAGCTCCCTCGGGTTTTAAATAAATACTCTTATATTTTAAGTATTCCTCAAACAGATAAATGTCTTCGGTTTATAATTTTTTCAGACTTCAGGAATTATTTTTTTTAGCCAAAATAAAAAAAGTCACATATTACCTGAATGGGTCTAATCGACCCATACCACTAATCGCGTATAAATGCATGGAAAACAATTAAATAGTATGTATTTCGAATAATGATCGATAGATGGCGCTACCATACTGATATACTCAAGTAATGTTTTTCTTGTTTTGGAGTATTTAGCCATTTTTTATGCAATATGGCACGTAATAAGCGCGGTCTTACTGATGATGAAATCAGAAAGCTTTGGCAAGAGCTCCCTAGTGATGAGTCTGATAAAGGGAGTGATAATGATTTGATTGAAACAGATGAATCTGATCATTTATCCATCGAAGAGGTTGATGAAAAAACAGATGTTTCCGATACAGAAGGTGAAACGGCGGAGTCTCCATCCTCCTTTATTAGTCGCAACAAAACTGAATGGTGTAAATCCCCTCCACCTACATAAAAAAAAACGGTATGTACTAGTACATAATTTATATTTATTATATTCGATATTTATTTTATATAAATTGTTCATATTCAGGGGTTTTGCAAGCTTTGGAACCCTTCCCCCCCCCCTTCCACCATCATGGAAAAAAATTATCTTCGAGGAAATTTATAAAGATTTGTTCGGAATTTATATGCTAGGAAAAGAAATAAATGCCCTTTAGAGGAATCGTAGTCCCCCCCCCCCTTCCCCCTGTCATGCAGACTTTAGCATTACTCCTGTTCTTATATATTTTACATTCATTTGTATTTTCTGACTTCTATTATTATTTTACAGACAACATAACATTATGAATTTAACCCCTGGTCCTACACGTTTTGCAATTCAGAGGATAACTGAACACCCTGTGTCAGCAATGAAGCTTTTCTTTACAGATGACATGTTCAAATTAATTCTAGAAGAAACTAACAGAGAAATGAAGAGAGTATGCTCAGAAAAGAATAAAAAATACACATTGGTTTCTGTTGAGGAATTTGAAGCTTACATTGGTAAAAAAATTAAACTGCTATTACAATAATTTATAGATAAATTGAAAAAAATGCAAATGATTCCGCGGTTTGAAATTTAACCATTTTTTTTCATTTTGAAGTAATTTTTATAATATTATTTTTACAGGTTTGCTAATTTTAGCTGGTGTATATAAATCAGCAGGAGAGTCTCTCAAAGAGTTATGGAGCGAAGAAGATGGCCGCGACATTTTTCGTGCAACTATGTCTTTGCAACGTTTTGAAATTATTAGAGAGTTTCTTAGGTTTGACAACAAAGAAAGTAGAGCAAATCGGCGTCGTTTAGATAAGCTAGCTGCAATAAGATCATTATTTGATATGTTTGTTACTCAGTTGCCAAAGATGTTCATTCCTTACGAAAATGTTACAATTGATGAACAGCTTGTGCCTTTCCGTGGTAAATGCCCATTTAGGCAATATATACCGTCAAAGCCAAGAGGGAAATATGGAATTAAAATGTGGTTGATGTCTGATGTCAAAACATCTTATGTTTGCGCTGCTGAGATCTATACTGGAAAGCCTTCAGATGGAGAGCGAGAAAAATATCAAGGTAGAAATGTTGTGTTGCGCCTGGTAAATTCGATTGAGGGTACCGCTCGAAATATTACGGTTGATAATTTTTTCACGGATTATATTCTTGCTAAAAAATTATTGAAGAAAAAATTAACTATTATTGGTACTCTCAGGAAAAATAAGCCATTTATTCCTTCTGAATTTCAGTCATCACGTGAGCGAGAAACATTTTCCTCATTATTCGGTTTTCAACCAGATATGACACTTGTTTCATATGTGCCGAAAAAAAAACAAATCGGTAATCCTCCTTTCAACTATGCATCACGAGGCCAAAGTTTCAGTTGAGAAAGAAAAGAAACCAGATATAATTTTATGTTATAATGAAACTAAAGGTGGAGTAGATACTACTGATAAGTTAGCTGCTGCGTATACATGCAAAAGGGGCACTAGGCGATGGCCTGTGTGTTTATTCTACAATTTAATTGACCTAGCTTCAATAAATGCATATGTTGTTTTTATGCATGTAAATCCTTCTTACAATAAAAACAAACTATACAAAAGGCGCCTTTTTCTAAAGGAACTTGGCAAACAGCTGACCGAACCTCACAGAAATATTAGGATGAAACAAAATATCCGACTAACCATAAATAATAAATTGGCTAAGTCAGCAGGTGAAAAAAAAGAAAGCATTAGCTCAAATAAACGTGGAAGGTGCAAAGAATGTGGTCCAAAGAGAGATCGAAAAACGCAGACGAGATGTACTTTATGCTTATCATTTCTTTGCCAGGAGCATCTAAATGTGTACTGTAAATCTTGTTTATCATAAAAATGTTTCAAGAACAATGGAAATAAAACAAATTTGCACTATTTTTTTATTATTATTTTCCAAGTTATTGCTTATACAAACAAGCCATTGGAAGTAAGAGGGGAAGGGGGGGCGGAGTAAAAAGTGGGGGGGGTGAGAATTGTAAATTTTGTTGTCTCTAATAGTGAATACAAAAATAATATATGAAATAAAGCTAGATAAAAATACTTGTTTTGAGCTAGAATAAATATACACTAAACTGGGTCTAATCGACCCATTCAGGTAAAACGTAACTTTTTTTCAACAGGGTAGGAAGGTTAACTGTGTGACCAAATTTATTTTTCGTTATGGCTACATATTCTTTGAGTTTGGTTATTACCTCACTTTTTTTCGATAAAAGAAATACAATTGTAAATCTGCTATAGTCATCTGTAAATGTGAGAAAATATTTCTTTCCTCCTATGCTTTCTGTTTGCATCGGGCCACATACATCCGTATGTAACAGATCGATCGCCTTCTTAGCTCTGTTCGTACGCTGTTTTGGATACGGTGCATTTGTTAGTTTACCTTTTATGCAACTCTCACAAATTATATCATGTTTGCAATTTTGAATTTCTAAACCTGTGGCTAAATTGTTGGATAAGAGTTGTTTAATTGAATTAATATTTCTCTTATGCTAAGGCTCAATGCAGTTTTTATTCTTGCATTGTTCAGCAAAATTGACATAGATTTCTTGCTTAGGTTTGTATAGGTCAAATTCATATAAATTTTCTCTCTTTTTTCCTTCTAAGAAAGTTTTTCCATTATAGGATAAGTTATAGGTGTTATTTGCAAATATGAATTCATAACCGTGCTTTGTGGCTTTAGTAACCGACATTAAATTTGATTGAATATCAGGGACATATAAAACATCCTTTAAAGTTATGTCATTTGATTGTGTCCGCTGTTTTATTGTACTTGTTCCGTGCGATTCTAGAGTTTTCCGTTGGCTATCGTGACAGTATTTTTATTGTTTTTATCAATGTCAACAAATATATTTATGTCGTTACATATGTGTGAGCTGCTTCCAGAATCTACGACCCAAGTAGATTTAGATTCATTTTGTGCGAGAAAAAATAATTGCTTTTGAGACACTGTATTATCGAAAGTGTTTTGATTTTCTTCGCTTTTACTCTACTGAATTTGTGTGTTTGTTTCTGCTTTTGTTTCCGGAGTAAAATAACTTGCTTCAAAGCATAAAGACGAATTTTGTCTGTATTTTTCATTTGTTTGGTTCTTAGAATTTTTATTCTTAAGAAACCAACAATTTAATCTCACATGATTTTTACTTTTGCAATGCGTGCGGAAAATATTTTGTTCGTGCCTTGGAAATGTTTTAGTGTTTTGTTTTTGTTTGTTAAATGTTTTATATGCATTTTCATGCGATGAATTGGAGCTATCTTGTCTCCTTTGAAACTCATCTGTTAGCTTCCCTTTAATAAATTCTGAATTTAATTCGTTCTCTGATCGGGCCTCTAATGCCGTGATCAGAGTGTCGTAGCTTGGTGGAAGGGAGCACAACAAAAGTGCAGATAGATGAGAGTCCTTAATCTCTTCTCCTATTGCTTTCAATTTATCAGCCGTTTCTAATATTTTAACTATATGATCATTCATATTTCCATGTTCGGCTAGTTTTATACTGTATAGTTTCCGTAATAAATATTATTTACTAGATAAATTAGCGCGCTCGTGTATTGTTTTTAATGCAAGCCATGTGGCTTTAGCTGATGTTTCGTTTTTTATATATATCAGCTGGGAGTCTTCTAAGCTCAAATTAATTATTGCTCTGTCTTTATTATCTTTTTTCGTCCAATCGCCATTTAAGGGGTTTGGTGGATCATCACTAAGGTGGTTAAGTAAATCTTCCTTCATTAAAATCATCTCTATTTTAAATTTCCAAACTGAATAATTATTGGAATTTAATTTATCAATATTACAAATTTCTTTTGTAGTTGAAGCCATGACGTTGTATTTTTATTAATTTTATTAATACTTTAATTTAATTTAAATTTGCTTCTATTAATCCTTAATCAATAGTTTATTATTTAAAATATAGTTATTTTGTTTTTATTTCTTTCTTCATATAAGAGAGCGGTTTTGCCATGTTCATCTTTCAGCGCTCATAATCTTTTAGAAATTGTGAACTATGGCAATTGGTGCTTCTCATAAATGTTAGATAAATCTTTTATTTTTATAACAGTTAGTATAGGTAGTGAAAGTTCTCATACTTGTTAAGTCCGCGGTGAACATCATTAATCCAATGTATGTCGGAACGTCGCGTAATCCATTTTTTTATGATATGATAATTCCATAAATACCAGTATTTCACAAACTGATTAAAATGCAAATGAGTTGAATCACCCTATATTTAATAAAGAAAAAGAAAAAAGAAATATTAAATTTACATTAAACTATTATTAGTTAGAACAATTAATCTGCAGAGAATTTTTCTGCAGTTCTTTAATCAAAGAGAGCTAGATAGAGACTGTTTTTATTTAGTTCTAAGATGAGAAACATCATAGTCAAGTATGACGTCACTGAGCCTTGAACTTTAGAGTTCGCACAAAGTAGTCAGTTCTTTAACGAGTATTTCACAGATGTAGAAAAATACTTTTTGCCGGCACACGTGTTCGATTTCACACCTCGTTGCAGTCACTTTTTTATTTTATCGGAGGATAATTAGGTTGACTCATGATAAAATGATAAAATGTTTACAGTTCAGAAATTACTTTTCTAACACCATGTTTAAATAAAAGCAGCGCAATCTCTCCTACCGAAATTGGAGAGTTTGCGCATCTGCTACTTAGGAGAGATGGCGCATTGTTCCCATTAGTTTCCATGCTAGGAGAGATTACGGAGCTAATTGGTAAATTTGCAGAAAAAAAAATTAAAAATGAGAATGGACTAATTTTAAGTGAGTCTGGTTCACATAGGGTTATATTAAGGAGTGTTACTAAAAATTAAAAATAGACATGTACGTTACAATGATAATGTAATTTAATAAGATAGAGGAACAGAAATGTAAAAGAGAAAGGGGAGCAGAGGGCATCTGGTAAATTTGATTGACCGTGGCATAGAGATAAATCCACAGTTGCTAGGCGAACTAAATAATTTATTTTCTTCTATTTTATAAGAGAAATGTAACGAGAAAGAAATACAAATGATTTGAAAAGAGTTTTAATAAAAGGAAAAAAAAGGCAGAGACTAGATACATTTACAGTGTAGAAAATGAAATACATTTAGGATGATAATTTTGAAAAAAAAATGTTATTTTAGGGGGGGGGGGTAAGGTGTAAATTAATTAGAAGTGGAATATGTGAAGTTAATTCCTCTTCTCCATTCTCTCTGAGGCACGTCATTTCTCACAATCAGTCAAATGTTTTCTGGACGACATATTCCACCTACTACAAGCGAAAATTTTATCCAACTACAATCCTTGAAATTAGACTTAAAATCACCCCAGTTCACTCCTTTTTACTCGTGCCAAAAGAACGGGCTCAAAAATCTGCATATTTTTCTGTAGGGAAGGTCAATCCTATTGGACTGCGTGATAAAGTTGACATTGAGCTACCAACCAGTTCCCTTAAAAAAATTAACATCAAGCACCTTTTTATGGTTGTTCTTTTAAATTTTCTTGCCAGTGCAGATTAAATGAATCAAGTTTTATTATTCAATAAATTAACTGTTAAATTTAATTGAAATAGTGTTATAATAAATAAAATTTAAATAATCATTATTTTTGGAGTTAGATTAGCCAGTGTAAATCTAATATTTAAGGAAAAAAAACTGTAGGTTTATTGGAATTTCATCTAACAATATCCCATTATTTATTATTTCGCTGAATTTCAACGGGTGTTGCCTCGTTTGCATGGATACACATAATTATAAATCATATTTTATCCTGTAATTACTATACATTTTCCCTACATCAAATTAGTAAAGTTATAAAGTAAATTATCATTTATTAATGTATTTGAGAATTCAAAGAAGGAAATTATATTAAATTTATCAAAATGAAGACCAAAACAATCACCTGAATGCAAACCCTGTTTATTTGCACATTATTTACGAAATATTAAGATTGAATTTTTCAACACTTCCTGTAAGAATTAAATATAAAAGAAAAAGTCTTTGTTTGTAAATTATTTGAATGCATTTTATAAAATTAATAATCTTGAATGACAAATTGTTATTTAAATTACGTTTCTGAAATTTATCTAATTAAAATTAATTTATTTATTACAAAATGCATCTTTTTTTTCATTTTTACGGTGCATCATAAAGTTTACACTCGGGAAATCATAAATATGTAAATAAACGATTTTTCTGAGATAAATATTTACATTTTGATATATTTATCTCAAAAATAGGATTGAAACAATGTATTAATAAACACGATTACCCGAGGACTTTATTAGCATGCAATTTAATTCTTTAAAATATGATGTCGTTTCAATTTATTAAAGTTAACGAGCTAGGTATAAAGAAGTACATTAGCATCGTTTTTATTTCAAATAAAGAGTAGGATTGTATGAAGACTTTGAAACCATTTTAATGCAGCTTGTTATTTAAAAAAATGTGAAATAGTCATTTTTGTTATTTTTGTAACGAGTGCAATTATACCATATTAAGATGTATTTATTCAATATCACCTTGAGAATAATAAATTGGATAAACACGCTTAATATAAAATTTTTATTTTGCTGTGAGCATCATTTATGCTTTAAAGCAATATATATTATCGTTTATCCGTGTACTAATTAGCTTTAAATTAACATAGATTAGTACAGTTAAAAAATTATGCACTCAAAAATGTAATCAGGAAGGAATTTGTATTTAATTTATGATTATAAATAACAAAATACAAACTTGAACATAAGCTGTCATTATTTACAAATTACTTATTAAATATCAGGATAGATTTTTTTTCTAATTTCTCACGGTAATTCGTATAATAGAACAAACCTTATTGAATTTAAGAAAATTAATAGACTTGTAAGATAAAATGATATTTGAATTATGTTTCAGACATTTTGCTAATTAAAGTGTATTCTATTGATTACCAAATAATTTGTCTTCTTCTTACATTGTACCGGGAAATTTACACAGAAGAAATAATAAATATGCAAATAAACGTTTTCTTTTTAAAATGCATGAATCATTTTGATAGTTACATACATGTATCACAAAGTGTTATAATTATATATTAATAAACAAGATAACCTGGGGATTTCATTAATATACAATTTATTTCTTCAAATGTTGATATTGTTTAATTTTATTGAATTTAATATTTATTTAATTAAATAATTATTAATACGTAGACTATGACATAGTTTTGATTAAAATAAAATATAAGATCGCGTTTGAATTTTGTAAACACTTTAATGCAGTTTATTATTTAAAATTGTGATGCGAAGTCCTTTTTCTATTTTAATAATGAGTATATTTACGCCATACTAAGACGTAGTCCATTTAACATTACATTAAAACACTTTCAGTACTAAATTGGATAAATGTACTTTGTAAAATAAAATTACTTTATGTTCGGACCTGTGCGTAATTGGAATCACCTTTGTACACACGTAAACTAAATCAACTCCTAATTTTCCAATTAAATTTTCAGCAGGACTGAAACTGCACTGTAAATTAATTTTAACTTGCTAAACAACGCATAACCAACATAGTGAAAAAAGTGTTCAGACTGGGGATCGAATCCAGATACCCTATTATATCGCACCTAGTGCCTTACCATTTAAGTCATCTGGACGACATCCAGTCTGGCATTTTTCACTTATACGTTGGCAAGGCTGCAACCTTGCAGCACAGGATGGAATGTCAAAAATGAGCACTCTACCCAGTGGCCTACACGAGACGAATAAATTCCCAGCATCGGTTTTGCAATTTCTAATTTTCCAATTAAATTTTTAGCAGGACTGAAACAGCGCTGTAAATTAATAATACTGTCAAAGGATTTGGATTAATTTTCACTTTGTTAAACAACGCATAACCAACATAGTGAAATAAACATAAGTGAAAAACGCCAGACTGGATGTTGTCCATATTGCTTAAATGATAAAGCACTTGTAGCGCTATACCAGGGTATTTGGGTTTGATACCTAGTCTGGACACATTTTTCACTACGTTGGTTATGCATTGTTTAGCAAAGTGAAAATTAATTCACATCCTCTGTCAGTATTATTAATTTACAGCGCAGTTTCAGTCTTGCTGAAAATTTAATTGTAAAATTAGATATTATCCTATGCTGGGAATTTGTTCGTCTCATGTATGCCACTGGGTAGTGTGCTCATGTTTTACATTCCATCTTGTGCTGCAAGGTTGCAGCCGTGCCAACGTTTAAGTGAAAAATGCCAGACTGGATGTCGTCCAGATGGCTTACCGTCCATGTAAGCATGTGGAGTAATGCTAAAAGGCGAGAAAAAAGAACGAGGCACAACTCTCCATCACCTCGAATCAAATCTTACATAATTTATGTGGAGGAAATACGTAGTAAGGAAAAAAAGTTTTGATGAATTATTTAGAAGCGATTTTGAAAATATGGCCTATAATGTTAGACGTGACATTTAAAAGTTACTTGTCTTGTGAAACATTGTGAAAAATTGTTATGAATTTGTTAAGAGACGTTGTAATATTTTTATTAATATAAAAATTAAAAATATATAAAATATATTATTTAATGCAGTGGTATTTATTTGTATATCTCTGTGTTCATATTCGCACTTCACGATCTTGACTACAACGACCTTGGCGAAATTGGCTGCAACTTGTCGTTATCATAATTATAAAGGCCGCTATAACCCGAGATTACCAAAATATTTGCACTTTGATATATTTATCACAAAATAATTATTAAAACTATGCATTAATAAACAAGGAAATTATATTCAATTTAACAAAATGAAATAAAAAATTTCCCAATGCATGCAAACTGTCTTTATTTTCAGTTTATTTACCAAATATTAAGACAATCATTTTTAGCACTAGCTGTGGGAATTAAGTACGATGGGACAATTCTTTTTAAATTAATTTAATTCCTATATATAAAATTAATAAACTTGAAAGACAAATTGCTATTTAAATTATGTTTCTGAAGTTTCACTAATAAAATGTAGTATATTGATTACTTTTTTATTTTAAAGGTGTATCACGAAGTTTACACTGGGGAAATCATAAATATGTAAATAATCAATTTTTCTTAGAGAAATATTTCCAGTTTGATGTACTTATCATAAAAGTAAGAATAAAATAGTGTATTGATAAATACGATTAACCAAGTACGTTATTAGCATGCAATTTAATTCTTTAAAATGTGCTATCGTTTCATTTTATTAATTTCAACAAGCTATATATAAACAAGTAGAGTAGCAAAATCTTTATTTAAAATAAAGAATAAGATAATACGAAGACTTTGAAAATATTTTAATACAGTTTGTTATTTAAAATGTGATATGCAGTCATTTTTATTATTTTTGTAAGGAATACAATTACGCCATATATTCAATATCACATTGAGATAAAACCCTTAAATAGTAAATTTGATAAATACGATTCATATAAAAGTTTCATTATGCTGTGAGTATCATCTATCCTTTAAAGATATAACTGTTATATTTTGTCCGTGCACTAATGAGTTCAAAATTGACATCGATTAGTAAGTTGAAAAATGTTGCACTCCAAGTTGTAATCAGGACGGAAATTGTGTTCTATTTATCAATATAAGCAACAAAATGCAAGTTTGAACGTAAGCCATTCTTATTTACAAATTATTTACCAATTATCGAAATAGATTTTTTCTGTTTTCTTCCTGTAATTCATATAATAGAACAAACCTTCAATCATACACTATTTCATTGCATTTTACAAAATTAACTGGCTTGTAAGATAGATATCATATTTGCAATTTTTGGTAAATTTTACTTTAGGATGTCAAACGGGACGTAAACCATTATTTACGTCTTGTTCTGAACTATGGAATATTTCAAACTCAATTATCTCGAAATACTGTTTTACGCGGGTTTTGCTAAGAAAACGTTTGAGTTAGTTAATAAATTTATATATCTATTTTTATAAAATAAAGAAAATTAATTCTCTACTATCTGATAAATAAACACATTTATTATTATTATTATTAAAAAGAGCTTAATTTTTCTGGTTTTTAATGATTTAATATATTTTTTTAAATATTTTACAATATTTTACTTTTTTTTTTTTTTTTTTTTTTTTTTTTTTTTTTTACACTTGATGTATAATTAAGAGCAAACGTAATAAACTGCATAAAGAAGAAGTGACGGTTCAAACATATGGAGCTTAGACGTGGTAAAACTAATTTTGAAAGATTAATTTTTTCGTAAAATATTAAGCCTTTATTTCTTGTTTTTTAGGCTCAGAATATTTGAAGTAATTTAGTAGCCTACAATTTTAGGGAAATTCAAATGATTTGAAAAACATTGGGCTAGGTCACGTGTTCGAAAAAATTCGATTAGTGGGTCATTTTGAGTCCCCATGGGTCAGGGTCAAGCTAATTGTATCTAAATAAATTTTTTAACCAAAAATAGAACCGACTTCAAAAACTACTACAAAGTAAAAAATAATTTTTTTTTAGGTAATAGTTAATAAGAAATTAAATTAAGAGCATTGTATTTACCATGAATATTATTATATTTATGTACATTAATTTGATTTTTTGGAGTCAGTGCCAGCCAAGCCAAGTTAAAGCCATGTTATCATTTATAAACATTTCATCTGATGTTATAAATGTGTATTTTCAAATGAGATTAGCAAATATATGTCGACAAACATTGCTTTGGAAATTAGTTAATCATTTAAATCATTGTATTTTCTACCATTTAATGAGTTATATGTATTTTTTTTATTGTCTCGTATTTATGTAGATATAATTTATACGCTTGTTACGATTTATATTGGATATTTTGTTTTGAATTTTGTACTTGGCTTGGCTGGCACAGACTCCAAAAAATCAAATTAATGTACATAAATATAATAATATGCATGGTAAATACAATGCTCTTTGATAACAGTTTTGATAACTGTGAAACTCACTGATTTCGGTGCTTATGCTTAATGTGTACTGATTTTTACGATCCGTACAAGGTAAATACACTGCGCCAACAATGTCGCCTATAATACTATTTGGAGTAACCCCTTTCTTTCTTTCTTTCTATATTGTCACTCTATAGTTAATATTATGTAGTAGAAATATAAAAAGACAATTGCAGAAGCATTTATATACAACTGTATTGTATAATATAATATAGATATTGGATATTTTAAAGGCAGTTTCCAACTAGTGCGCCACAAGTGATAAATCGCCAAATATTTTCTGTAACTCGTACATTTGTATGGGATTTGAAACAACAATGTATTTAATTATGCGCCAATAAACGCTCGTCAAAACATGCCAAATCGCTGTGAAACTGCAACAATAGAACTTTTAAAAGATTCAAAAGTAGATTTGTTGTGGCATAATTTATAGTTTTTATCCGTACGTTGTATTATATTTATCCAATTCTCAATTTATGTAATTTTGCTTTTCAAATTTACAACACTCAAACCTTTTTGTTTAGATCTTAAAAAGCTTGTTCTATGAAAATAAATCCGACAAGTTAAAGCTGATTTAAATATATCAGTCTTTTTATTATTTGCAACCTGCTGAAAGTCGTTTGCCCAACAACTGATGACCCGGACGTAATAACTCTTGATAATATACGATTTGCTTAAAATTTTGTATATACGTTCATTGTGATAAGGAGCTCATTGGTTAAGTATAAAGAGGGGGGCGACAGTGGCTAATCCCCCCCCATTAATTTATTCATGCAGAATTATAATCTGATAAGTTAAAGCTGATTTAAATATGTCAGTCTTTTTTTATTTGCAAATTCACGTAATAGAATATTTTATGATATTAAATGAAAGTCGTCTGTCTGCCCAACAAATTAACTATTTTCAAAATGCTTATTTTTTTTTCGTTTTTATTGAATTTCCGGAGTAATCGGTGAACATACATAAAATATTTTAAAAGATTCAAAAGTAGATTTGTTGTAGCATAATTTATAGTTTTTATCTGTACGTTGTATTATATTTATCCAATTCACAATTTTATGTAATTTTGCTTTTCAAATTTGGCAACACTCAAAAGCCAACAAATTAACTATTTTTAAAATGTTTATTTTTTTTCGTTTTTGTTGAATTTCTGAAAAAGTATTGAACCAATTTTTATAAAATTTAAATGGGACCAATTCGAGAGTATTCTCTTTCGAAAAAAAAAATCACATAAATAGGACGCATAGTTCCGGAGTAATCGGTGTACATACATAAAAAAAAAAAAAAAAAAAATACATACACGTCGAATTGATAACCTCCTCCTTTTTTGAGTCGGATAAAAACGGTTCAAATTGTTTTTTAAACTAACGATATATATACTTAAAGTGATAAAACAGAATACATAAAGGATTATAAAAATCTTTGAATATAAAGATCGACATGTTTCGAACGCACAAACAGTGACATTTTCAAGATAAAAAATGATAAATAAACTATTTTTGCAAAAATGTTTGAAAATAAACTTGATAAACATAAAGTACCAGATCTTATATATATTCTAATACAAGCAAATCTTGTGTGTGTGTGTGTGTGGTTATGTATATATATATATATATGCAAATTTTATCTTAAAAACGGCTCTAACAATTTTGACGAAATTTTGCATCCTACCATTTTGCCGCACCAGAAAAACATTGGGATAGGTCGCGTGTTTGAGAACATTCGATTAGTGGGTCATTTTGGGTCACCAGGGGTCAGGGTCAAACTAATTGTATCTAAAACACGGTTCAAATGATTTTGTCTAAATTTTGTATCCTACCATTTTCGGGCACGAGAAGACTATTGGGCAGGGTCACATGTTCGAGAACTTTCGATTAGTGGGTCATTTTTGGGTCAACGCGGGTCAAGTTAATTTTATCTAAAAAACGACTATAGCGATTTTGATTAAATTTTGTATCGTACGAGTTTCAGGCACGAGAACATCATTGAATGCCTAAGGGAGGCCACTCGGCCCAGCAAAGCCAGGCCGTAGAGCGTTAGCACCTCCCCCGGGATGTTCCCCGGCACGCGGGGATTCGTTTTGGGTGATTCCAGCCACCGGCGGAAGGGAAGGCACGATGCCGAGACCGCCAGCGCACGCGCAAACGGCCCAAACAACAACAAAAAAGAAAAAAAAAGAAAATACAAACTAGGCCAAAGGCCGGCACTGCCAGGACAAGCCTAAGCGCGACAAGGGGCAGGCAAGAAAGCTAAAAACAAAAAAAAGAAAAAGAAACTGAAAATAGCCTGAACCGCTGGAGCCTGCACTCCCTCGCGACAGACAGCGGCAGGTGCAGTGATGAAGAACTTGTAGGTGAACAGTCCTTAACGCTCCTGCGTCATGACACACAGTTCGCGGCCAAGGCGGTCCTTGGATAATAATGATGCGCCGGAATCTGAGAGCTCAGTTCCCACGCGACAGATGGCGCCACAAGTTGTTGCGTTGGAGAGATGAGGCCGCTTCTAAAGACTGCGAAGGGAGCACAGCAAGGTGCTCAAACACTGACAAGGTACAGCCAAAAAAAGGAAAAGTCAGGAGAAGGAGGGTAGGAAGATCAATTACAGTACTGATTGGTGGTGAAGAATTTAATATGTTTAGTTAAAAATTGATAAAAGCTAGAGTTGGTTACTTAATTTGTTAAGTTCGATAAATCCATTAAGAAGTTAAAAATATTTTTTAATTTTTTTAGTAAGATTGGTCTTGTTAGAATATTGTTTAGCCAAGAGGGTGGGGGAATTTCGGGAGATCTGAGATGCCAGGCAACGGTCAGTGGGCAGTCAAAATAGTAATGAGAAGGCAAGCCCCGCTGGCCACATGGACACACATTGGAGGCTGCACGTTTATAATATTTGAGGTAAGTAGGGAATGGACCATGTCCTGTGAGGAACGCTGAGGTGTGGGGGGCGAGGTTAAGCAGGTTTAAGGAGACAAAAGGGAGCAATTTGTGGGTATGTCGACCTTTATCCGAGTAATCCCAGTGGTCCTGCCACTGAGGAATGATTTTAGACTTTAAAAACCCTCTAATGTAGGATGGGGGAACAGGGAGGGAAAGATCAATATTTGTGCTTCTCGTAGCTTCTTTTGCCAATTTATCAGCTAATTCATTGCCAGCAATGCCAATGTGTGCCTTCACATGGCCCAGGGCTACTCGCCGTGCAAGGTCTTTTAAAAATAGTTTTATTTGGAGTACAATGGGATGTTTTGTGCGGTGAGTAAAGATTGCTTGTAGGCTGGAGAGGCTGTCTGAATATAGCCTGTAAAATTGTACTGTTGGGTTAGAGACAATCCATTCCAATGCCCGCAGAATCGCGAACAACTCAGCCTGGAAGACAGTGTTGTTATCACCGATTCTGCAGGCCCACTTATGGGTCACGACCTCGCCTTTCATGGCACAGAATGCTGCTGCCACGCCAGTCTCCGTGCGTGACCCGTCAGTGAAAATGGTCGGACAGCGGGGAGAGTAGCTGTGTTCAAAACCGTGCCTGGTTGTGTTTATCTGTAAGTGAGATGTCTCTTCTGCGGGATGTATTCTCCAACTGGGAACCTTCCTCTGTAGTTGTATTTGTGGAAAAAGTGCTGCACATGTTGGCTCATGTTCTAGGTGTGTGATCCTGTTTTTCTGGTATTCATATTGGAGTGTTAATGTTATGGGAGGAATACCTGTTATTACTGACGAGAACATCATTGGGCTAGGTCACATATCCGAGAAAATTTGATTAGTGGGTCATTTTTGGGTCACTGTGGGTTAAGCTAATTTTATCTAAAAAAACGGCTCGGACTATTTAGGCTAAATTTTGCATCCTATGGTTTTCGAGCACGAGAAGACTGTTAGGCTAGGTCACATGTTCGAGAAAATTCGATTAGTGGGCCATTTTGGTCATGAGTCATTATGGGTCAAGCTATATTATCTTAAAAACGGCTCAAAGGATTTGAACTAAATTTAGTATCCTACAGTTTCAGGGAACGAGAAGTCTATTGGGCTAGGTCATATGCTCGAGAAATTTCGATTAGTGGGTCATTTTGGTCATGGGTCATTATGGGTCAAGCTATTTTTATCTTATAAACGGATCAGATGATTTGAACTAAATTTTGTAGCCTACGGTGTTTTGGCAAGAGAAAATCATTAAACTAGGTCTAGAGATGTAAAATTTCCGGAAATTTTGAAGTGGCGAAAAAAACCCAGTTTTTTTTTTCTGGAAAAATTGATTTTTTACAAATGTTTCTCAAAAATAAGATACATTTTCTTAAAATATATAAAATAAAAAACATTTTTTAAATTTCTGCATACTAAAGAAAATATTTTTTTTTTCACGTTACAGTAATATATTACAAAAAGGAAAAAAAAAAAAGTCAACTTTTAAAAGTTAGCTTTTCAGTCTCAGAATTTTCACAGTAGCTTTTCTTGCTTAATTTAACACCATTCTTTGTAATATATCATGTCTCTGTTGAAATGATTTTTCATTTTCATTTGTTCAATTACCAGTAAAGATAATAATTAAAAAAAATAACAAAAAAAAATCTTATGAGTTTCAACCAGTACCACTGCAGTTTGAAAGCAAATTTAAATCCCCTCTACATAGTATTCCTTTGTATATAAAAGACGCCATTTTAAAGAAACAAATTATTCTAGTTGTGACATTATAAATATTATTTTTATATCTTCTATTGATTAAAAATTTATAATAATTTACAATATTACAATTTTATTTTCGTAAGAGTAGAATTTTCATTTATTGTGTATTTAGTTTTGGTATAGCTTTCCAGTCTAAACCTAAACCAACTCTATGTTTTGGTTTTAATTTAAGTTTTAGATTCTTGTTATGAAAGTAATATATATATGTATGTATATTTCTTTATTGAAATTTATGAAACAAGTGGATTTTTTAATACTTCGAAATATTTAGTTGAAAAAATTTTTTTATCAGAAAATTCACATTTTCTTTGCAAAGTTTATTTGTATGCATTTATATTTAAAAAAAAAAAATACAGTTAGACAAGTCTTAAAATCTATATTTAAGGAAAAGAAAGAGAAGAGAAAAAAAAAGCTTGAAGAGACTAAATAATTTCAATTGCATGTTATTAAAAAATAACTTGTTTCTAAAAATAGTTAAATATTTTTGGCAATTATCTGATTACATGACAAATCGCAGCTATGCCAATAAAAATAAATGCACGTTTCAAGTTTTATATTGAATTTCAGTATATTAGTGAAATAATTTTGCACGTGAATTTTCATTTTTAACAAGAGAAGTTGCTTGGGTCTGCTTACATTTTTTTTTCACGCGATCCTGTTTTTGTGAACATTTTGTATACAAAATATTGCCTTATTAAAAAAATCATATAAAATTGTGATACAAAATCTAATCAAAATTTTGTTAATCAGAAATTATAATTATAATTAAGTTCTTATTTAGATATTTTTAATAAGGTCCTTCATAAATACAGTAATGGCCAAAATTGTGGAAACATTTTGGGAAAAATGCTTTTTTGAAGTTTGATGGCTCATAACACCCAATATAATGCTATATACCACTGGAAAAATAATTTATTCAAGAATATCATGCAATATAGTTTGATCAATTATAATTATTTTATCAAACGTTACAGCCAAATAATCAGAAAAAGACAGCAAAACCTGGTTAGGTTGATGATAATTATTTTTCTTGTCTTGAATGTAGCCAATCAATGCATATATGTTTGGAATGTCCAGGGAGATTCCATTTTATTTGGTAATATGTCAATCAAAGCTAGGGTAGGATTTAAAAAGAAAATATGCCATATTTTGGTACTTATAAGAGGACTTTTATCACTATTTTTTATGATTGCTATCAAGTTGCCAAAGTTTTTTGCCTCCTTTCAATTTTTGAGCTAGTAAAGCATATTAAAATTAACAAAACATCATAAAGAGTTGATTAGTTACACAAAAATCAATGTGTAACAATATTTTTATGTGTAGAAAGCTATAGCTATAATGAAATTCAAGAAAAAGGAAAATAATTATCATCAACCTAACCAGATTTTACTGCCTTTTTCTGATTATTTGACTATAACGTTTGATAAATTAATTTGAATTGAAGAAACTGTATCGCTTGATATATTTGATTAAATTATCTTTCCAGTGGTATATACCTTTTATGGTATAACTAAGAAATAATGGATGTTAGAGCCATCAAACTTCAAAAAAACATTTTTCCCAAAAGGTTTCCACAATTTTGGCCACTACTGTATATACAGCTAGATAAGAGATTCATTGGCGATTTCAGCTGATATGTGACATGATTTGTTATTCTAAAATCATCACATTTCTGGAGGATTCAGAATGGAGATTGAAGAATATTTCGAATTTTTTGAAGGGTCCTGTGTTATATGATGAAAAAATTGTAAAGGCTCATTTGAAGGACTCAAGTTCTTCTTGAACTTCTTACAGATCATATTTTCTATGTTAACATTTTCATGGGAGACACTGAACATGAAAAAACAAAGAAAAAATATCAGAATGCTGCCATAGTAACATTTTGAATATATTATATTATAAATTAAATTTCAATTTTTCCAATTCTGAAAAATTGAAAAATACCCCTTCGTAAAAAAACGGAAAAAAACCAGTTATTTTCTCAAAGTTTCCGGTTTTTTTCCGAGCATTCCCATCTCTAGCTAGGTCACATGCTCGAGAAAATCCGATTATCGATCATTTTTGGATCACTGTGGGTCAAGATAATTTTATCTAAAAAACGGCTCAGACTATTTTGACTAAATTTTATATCCTACGGGTTTCGGGCACGAGAAGACAATTGGGCTTGGTCACGTTTTTGTTCGAGAAAATTTGATTAGTGGGTCATTATGGTTATGGATCACGATATTTTAACTTAAAGATAATTTTTACCGAACATGCCTCGGTCTTCCGTGCTCGTGTATAATAAAAGCAGATGTTTAAAAATGGTCAAATAACATGAAACGTAATAATCACGTAATAATCACGTGTAAACTTGAAAACTAATATTTTCTTATTGCCTTTCAAAAATTTATTTTTCACGTTTACAGTTGACTTTTTTTAAGCAACTGCGTTTATTATACATATGATGTGGTGTTTATGTTTGTGAAGTTTATTTTCAAAAGTTTTTGAGAGAATTGTTTATTTATCACTTTTGATCTTGAAAATGTCGCCATTTGTGCGTTCGAAACAGGTGGATCTATATATATTTTATAAGCCTTTATGTTTTCTGTTGTATCACTTTAAGCATATACATCTTTAGTAAAGGATAATGAGTGATTTTCTTATATAATAAGGATTTTTTTCTATAGAACGTAAATAAATAAATTCAGAACGAAATAACAATCTAAATGTAGTACGACTTTCGTGTTCCGCGATCCAACTTCCGTGAATTTTCGTCATTCAAATCTTTATGCTCCCCTTGTATACAGATAGAAAGAAAATGCAAAACGTTTAAATATTCACGAAATCATCGTCATGTAATTTAAAAAGGCCCAAAAGTCAATTTATAAAGTTTAATATAATTTTATGTTATCATAGAAAAAAGTATATGAACTAAAAATCTCAGCTATTCAGAGTACAACACAAGGCGCAGCTGTTGATTATAAGCACTATTACACTCCAAAGTTGTATATTTGATGTCATTTTTATCACAGAGCATAAAAATATAAAGGTCTCTATTATGTTCTACAACAGAAAAACGTGTTATGCTATGAGTGTAAAGAAACTACTACTGTATTTTTACTAGAAATTCGGTCAATATGATGTTAAAATGGGATAAAAATATTAATGCACAAAAAAGTAAAAGAAAAATAGAGAAATATCTAAATCCACCCATACTTTTTTAAATGATTGTGCAGAACCAAAACTTTTTTTGATGGGAAATTTTTCACAAGAGCTTACTTCTTTATAACATATTGTTTTTAGCGAGTTTAAAATATTGCCAGAAGTTTGCCATTTGTTACAAAATATGTTTACATTTTTAGAAAATGTTATTTAAAATGTTGTTTTATGTTATGTTCAAAAACATTTACGTAGAATTTAAAACAATGCAGTATAAGATTTTCATATTTTGTTGTCATAATTTATAGGAAAGGTGTATAAAAAAATTTCTTCTTTTCAACTAATATTTCGACTGTTTTTATTTATTTTTTAATTTTATTTATTTATTTTATTTTTTTTTTTTGTATAAAATAAATGACAAAATTTTTAGTTTTCTCTTGTAAAGTAAAACCTCTTAAGGCAAAATAAATAAATAAATAATTAAACTTAATATAAAATACTTATTTTTACACATATCCTGGTGTCTCATAAATCTAAACGGAATAATAAAAATGAAAAAATCAACAAATTATCCTATTGGAAAGCGTATTGTAAAAAAGTCGGAATTTCTCGAGATATAAAAAAAAATAATTTTTGTACAGCTTAGTTTCCTGAAAATGTAAAAAATTATGTCCGTTTTAAAGAAGATGCTAATCAACAATTAATAATTATTATGAACATCTTTAGTAACAGTTATGTACAAATTAAATTAGATCTTTTGTTGAAACTTCATGTTTCATCGAATGACTGGAATTTTGATAATGTTACTAAAGGTTATTTCTTTTAAAATTAGGTTTTTTTTTAACGACGAATCGACAGGAATGCTCTATGCATGGATAAAAAAAACGTTAAACATTCGAATGTAGTTGCATTCTCTTCAGTATCTCTGTAAACGATCTGTAAAAGTTTACACTGTATCCTTTTTCTATCATTTCCAATAGAGAACATGCTATAGTAAATTGCAAGCACTTTTCGGGATATCAGCACTTTTGAGCAAAGCAAAGCTACGTCTGTTGGAAAATTTTACTAGAGATATCTTCTTTATTGCTGTAGTTATTCAGAAATTCCGGTTTCTATACTTGGACTGTTTTGAATCAGTTCATTATAATAAAAAATAATATACGTTAATCAGTGGTGTGTTTAGTAATAATATAATTACTGATAAATATATTCCCTCTGAAAAAATGTTTAAAATTAAATTTTTGTCACAATAAAACCCCCACATAATACTAAAATAATAACTTTGTCATGGAATGTTCAGATTTCCGCCATTGTCTGTTTATTTTAAGCTTTCAATATATAGTCTAGAAATCCACAAGATGAAAGCATCAGACGACGATCCTTAGGAAACGTGTTACTCCAACGTTAATCTATTTTAAAGTGAAGGATGAATCGGTGTTTAATTAATTTCAGCTTATCTTAATTAAATGCGTGTCTCCAATTAAGTTGAAACATTGCCGACAGCAGAACGTTTGTTTTAAACGGACATCCGCAAGTAATTTTACATAGAACAGATTCAGTTGGATGCTTTACTAACGACAGAATAATTATCCCTTTGTCTTTGGATAAAAACAAACATGCGTTTGCATACAACACTACATAAATGTATTTGAATTATTATATTGTCAAATTCACATTTAATTTTATAGGTAAGGTATGTTACAAATAAAAACACAATTAAAAAGAGTGATTATTTATAATATAGTATAAAACTTCCTTTTAAATATTTATACCAATAAATAAAGAAAGATTTATTATTCAGTCATAATTGTTTTATACAAGCAAGATACGATTTTATTAATACGAACATTCCAGTGAGAAAGAAAACTCATGCGTCAAGCATAGATTATGAAACACTTTACAAAACTTTCAGAACACTGTAAAATACTTCACTTTTTAATAAGGTTAAATATTACCTTTAAGTAAACAAATTGGAAACGCATAACAGATTTGAAAAGCCAATTTCAGCAATTACCATCTATAGTCGGAAATATATCCAACTTATGCTGTGCAAATCTGCATATGATCTATAGATTTGTATATATAATACATATTATGCAAAATTTAGTTCAGTGTCTATAAGGCCCCCATCAGTAATTTCCCTCAATAAACGAGATGTACTCGAATTCTTTTGTTCAGACGTGTATATTATATGTATAATTTATACACATCGAGTGATTTTCAAAAATTTAGTTAAACTTAAAAACGCATGCCACACCTGAAAACGCGCTTCCAGAAATTATTGCTTATAGTCAGAAAATTATCCGAATTCTTTTGAGCAGACCTGTATATGACATATTGTGTATATATATACTTTATGTATATGTACTATTTGTATATATACTATTTGTATGTATATACTATTTGTATAGATACTATTAGTATCTATACTACTTAGTATACTAAAATTTAGTTCAGTAAGGGAAAGCATTATCCAGTTGAAAATCTTTCTTCTATTGCAATTTCCGTCAATAAAAGGAAATTTACTTGATTTTTTTTGTTCAGACATGTATATAATCTATAGAATATTTACATATCAAATAATATGCAAAAATTTAATTAAGCTTAAAAAAAGATACCACACCTGAGAACGCACTTCCAGAAATTATGGCTTATAGTCAGCGATTATCCGAATTATTTTACGCAGACCAGTATATGATATATTGTGTATATATAAACTATTTGTATATATACTATAAGTATATATACTATTAGTACATATACTGCATAGTATGCTAAAATTTAGTTCAGTAAGGGAAAGCATTCTCCAGTTGAAAATCCCTGTTCAATTGCAATTTCCGTCAGTAAAAGGAAATTTACTTTAATTTTTTTGTTCAGACATGTATATGATCTATAGAATATTTACGCATCAAATAATATGCAAGAATTTAATTAAGCTTAAAAAAAGATACCACACCTGAAAACGCACTTCCAGAAATTATGGCTTATAGTCAGGAAATTAGCCGAATTATTTTGAGCAGACCTGTATATGATATATTGTGTATAGATAAAATATTTGTATATATACTATTTGTATATATACTATTAGTATATATACTATTAATATATATACTACATAGTATGCTAAATTTAGCTCAGTAAGGGAAAGAATTTCCCAGTTGAAGATTCCTCTTCAGTTGCAATTTCCGTAAATAAACGGAAATATACTTGGATTTTTTTTTTGTTCAGACATGTATATGATCTATAGAATATTTACACATAAACTAATATGCGAAAATTTAATTAAACTTAAAAAAAGATACCACAACTTAAAACGCACTTCCAGCAATTATTGCTCGTAGAGAGTACTGTAACAGTATTCTTTTGTGTGTTCCTGTAAGTGAATGATAAATGCTATGCACAGGCACACCATGTTCTACACCAAGCTCCTTGTACGGTGATGTATATCAATTTCAATATGTTTGAAATATTGTAACTTTATTAAAATACATTTCTGTTTTTCCTCATATACCATAATGTAATGGTATTCCTTCGAGTGTACGGGGTAAATGAACTATAAATGATACCCACGTAATTTTTAAAAGGGGACATGTCATAGCAAACACTATATATGAATTACATGGCAATCCTAGTATATTTACGCGATTTAAAGTAAGACCAGATGACCAGACAAGCGGACAAACGGCCAGAAAAACCGAAGTCATAAAATAGAACAAATTAATGTCATTATAAATTCTCCTGAAGCAATCTAAATGAAGTGTATATTTTACTAAAAGATTCACTGTTTGCTGGAGGCTAAATTTTCAACACTTATCACTCAGAATTTAACAAAGAAATTCTTTCTAGACAGACATTTCTTGATTTTTTTTTTTTTTTAAAGGGAAGCTTTTGATGCTACAACACATTTTCAATAGAAAAATAATTTGTAACTAAAAATCTATAAAAATAACAAAAATGTACTGCGAAAACGTGCGCATTTGTGCTGTATGGCATTTTCAAAATGGCTGTGGCTTAGGTCATCGCATTCGAAACCACAACAATTGTATTCTATTCCAAAATCCGTGACGATACGTTTCCGCATGTGTCTTAATTTATATTTGTATGTATAGTAAGACATGTAATGCATTATTAATAATGTGATTATTTAAGTTTAATAGACTAATTCGTTTCTTAAAAAATATATTTATAATGATAAAAACCTCATTACAACTTCAAAATATATCCGAACTTTGCTAAAAGTTTGAAATATTATATAAAAATTCTGATTGTGTGTTTTTGTCTTCCACATCTACACTGCAGAAAAAAAATGTTGATTATACAGTATAATACTGGCATCATCCCAGCTGCTAGTATTATACCGTAAAATTAACAGTAATAAACGGTAAAATAAGCAGTAATACGCTACTGCGCATGCGTGGCAGCGTATTACTGCTTATTTTACCGTTTATTACTATTAATTTTACGGTATAATACTGGCAGCTGAGATGCCAGTATTTTACTGTAAAATCAACAATTTTTTTTTGCAGTGTATTCCTTCTGAAATGTGATGAATAACGGGTTGAAAATAATATTAAGTATTTGTAACTATCCAACCACCATTTTTGTAATTTAAATAATTTTCTGAAATATTAATTTAAAAAAATTAAGCAATTTCTGTAATAATGGAAACTTATGGCAAAGGAGGGATTATCAGATGTGTGTGGATGCCATTTCCAATAAATAAAAAATGTAATCTTAATAATAATTTTATTAAACAAATAGCCTTTAAGACTAAAATGAAATAAAATGGAAAGCACACATTCTTTATTTTAAAATCATTTCCGTAAGTTTCACTGGAAAATATAACCAAAAATCGAAACATGTGGACTGACAAGTCTATGTGTGTATTCATCCAATACTCTTTTAAAATTTTCCATACATTAATTATTCATAATCTACATTTCCATTACAATGCCTGTATTAATTATAGAATCCGATTGTTTGGCTACTACCAGTAGACAAACATGAAGACGTAGTTTTCTCATCTCGTTTACTTTACAGTGACACCTCTCTTTTCACATTATAATGTTTACAACAAATATTAATAAGATATTCAGCAAATGATAATAAGTTTTGTCTTCGGTATTAAGTGACGCAAAAGACAGACTCTAAATCATATAAGAAATGAACTCTTCACAAAATACAATAAATAATGCTTTGTGCGTTCTCAAATAAAATTATTAAAAACACAGACTTTGTAAAGGAGTCTCTTGGGAGATAAATGAAAAAAAAAATGAGAACATTAATTTACATCTACATCCAAAAATTAAAAAGCCTCCTAGATGAGTCTATTAACAAGGCTATTCAAGAATATTAACAAGGTATATTAACAAGGCTATGTTCCCAATAGAATTTAAAAAGTTAAAGCGTGTTTTCACAATTTCCATCATGAAAAATATATTTTTAAGTAAACATTTTATAACAATAACTATCGAAATTCAATAAATGATACTTTGTGTGTTTTCAAATGAAATTATTAAAAACACAAAGACTGGAGAAAAGGAGTCTCTTGGGAGATAAATGGAAAAAATAGTATAGGAGAAAATTAATTTACATCTATATTCAAAATTAAAAAAAGCCTCCTAGATGAGTCTATTAACAAGGCAAAGTTTATTCCCAATATAATTTTAAAAATTAAAACGTGTTCTCACAATTTTCAGCATGATAAATATATTTTTAAGTAAATATTTTACAACAATAATTTTTTTTTCATGTTTTTCTATACATATTATTTTCAGAAATACTAATTTTAAGAATCTAGACTCTGCGGAATCGGACAAAAAACGCACCGGACACTTTCGAAATACAATAAATAATGCTTTGTATGTTTTCAAATAAAATTATTAAAAACACAAAGACTTTGTAAAGGAGTCTCTTGGGAGATAAATGGAAAAAATACTATTGGAGGAAATTAATTTACATCTATATTCAAAATTAAAAAAAAGCCTCCTAGATGAGTCTATTAACAAGCAAAGTTTATTCCCAAATTTAAAAAGTTAAAGCGTGTTCTCACAATTTCCACCATGAGCAATATATTCTTAGGTTAACATTTTAGAACAATAACTATTTTCTTTTCATGTTTTTCCATACATATTATTTTCAGATATACTAATTTTAAGAATCTAGACTCTACGGATTCGGACACAAAACGCACAGGACACTTTCGATTTTACACGTTTTGTCAAATATCTAGAGAAATATTGAGAAGCTCTTCTCGAACTTCGAAAATATAAAGAACATCTTTGACCTCATATTTGTCAGCGAAAGTCTGTTTACCAGGGCATATCGGGGACCTAAAACAAATTGAATAAAAATATAATATTTGCGATTATACTGTAACATAAAATGCACGAAATGTTCTGTAGTTGCAGTACAGGGCGATATTGGTCATGTACAAGAGTCCAATCTTGTTCTGGTTTGAGTAAGAATAGCACGTATGTGCATAAGGATAGTAAGGTTTCTTTAAAAAATTCAAGACATTTCTGCATGTTTGTTGTTTATAACATGCAAGGTTGTTTACCAAAAATAGCGCCACTTTCAGAAAAGAACATTGAAATAATATATTACAATAAGAATATAAATATCTTAATAATTTGATGAAGTATAAGCGTGTTAAGAAATAAATTTTAACTGCGCATGTGCGAAAAATAAAATGTTTCTTGCATAATTTAGTAATCAACTACTATATAGGGCAACTAATATAAAAAAGGGCTGTTGAATATCGTGAAAATTCAGAAAGATAGGCAATATAGTGAACGGAATTTTAGTTGCTTTCTAAAACTAGCTGGATTATAAGGCGGTGTTTTTACTAATTGTCTTGTTTTAAAATTGACTTCCAACAAACATACTGTAAATTCATGCAAATTCATGCAATTTAATGCAATTCATGCGTAGCTTTGGAATGGAAGTTTAGACTTTAAATCCCTCTGACCGCCGAGCAAAAGGACAAAATTGTAATGTTGTTTTCACTGTATTTTTTTAATGCTAAATAAACATGATTCTTCAAACAGGATATAAAAAAACTTAATTACGTATATGAGTATAATTCTTGAAACTTTAAATCATTACATAATGATTTAAAACTACGTTATATTTTTAGAAATATATTAATTTAAATAATGCTAATGTTGCAGTGAAACCTACAGCGTAGTGAACGGATATATCAGTCCGCGGTGATGAGAAGGTTTTAAATATTATTTTTTGTTGGAATGGACTAATTCTGATAATTCTTCCAAGAAAGACTAAATAATAATAATAATAATAATAACTTATAAAAATGACAATTATTGGATAATCCCTTATCATGCAGCTACTTTTAGAAATGAACAAAAATTCAGCTTAGTATATCGTCGATATCGTTTGGAATTTTCATGATATTTGACTTCTGAATATGCAAATATTAACTATTTTTAAATTGTTGCAATCATATTAAATTATGCAAAATCTATTAATTAATATAAATGCTTTATAAAATATTTAATTGATTTATTTCTAATTGTTATATATTATGTCTACTTTTCTTTCTATTTTTTTCTGAAAATGGCATTAAATTTGGTTGAAAATTTTACAGGCAAACATTTTGAAAAAATTGGTTGTAAATTTTACATGAAATTACATTAAATAAAAAACATGAAGATGCAGAAAGTTTTTAATTTTTTTTAAAACAAACTTTCATATCTTCCTGCAGATATGTGCTATTTTGTACTATATTATATTATTCTACTTTATGTATATTTTATGTTTTTGAACTATATTATATAATTTGTGCTATATTATATGTTGTACAAAATCCACATAGCCCTGTGCTACAGATACAGATAATTTCGAACAGGGTGATCGCAAATATTATTTTCTTTTTGAATTTTTTGTTGGCCCCTTCATTGCTGTCTTGATCAAACCTTCGCTGAAAAATGTGAGGTCGAACATGTTCTTCATATTCACTACGTTGCAGAAGAATTCGTCAAGTATTTCTCTAGATATTCAATTAAACAATTAAAATAGAAAGTGTCCGGTGACTTTTTATTACATAGTTCATGCTCAAAACTTTTCCGCTTCGTAATGCACGATCTTTCTTCCGATTGACTCCCACAGCAACTCAAAAGTGCTCAAATACGACATAATTTATCCCCATACATAGAAATTGAGCTTTATAAAAAAAGAAACATGCATAGAAAAATATATATATATTTCCAAAACGTTTACATCATTCCAAACATTTCATAAATTGAACAATTTAAAAAAAAAATTATTATCTAGATCATAATAGATAACTATCTATTTAAAGAAGAATATTTTGTTAAATTTAGGAGAACATTCACTTTAAAAACTGGTTATCCTGAGGAAAATATTTTGAGTGCAAAATCTACTTAAAAAATGATATAAGAATTTTTTTTAAAAACTTTTTTTTAATGACATCAAAAGGAAATATGTATGTTTGAATGTATTTGTCACGACTGATTTTTCAGCATTTTCTTCAGGCTCATTAGTTTCAAAGAGAGTGGCAATCCAATTAATATGTTTCGCATGAAATTAATATCGACCCAATTACGTATCCTATCCTTTGATATTCTACCGTATGAAATTTATTCAGTCAACAGAAAGCTAATAATGATTGCAAAGCGGGATTGTACATTTTATTGGATTAGCAGAAAAATTAACTGAATTAGCTTTGAATCATTAATGAAACAATCTTGAAAATGAATATTTCTGGACAAATAAGTAAATTAAAACTACTGTCGGACACGAGCTAAACCTTTTGAATGCTCGTAGTTCAGTAAGCACGGGCGCACATCATCTAGTGGCAAACATAGAAGGGCGCCACTATTCTCATAACTAGAAATATAGAACAACTAGCTGTTACCCGTCACTTCGTTCACGCAACATAAAAAGAAGAAGAAATACATTAATTAAGCAAAATATTTCACTCCCGATAGTTATAAACATAAATAATTAACTAACTCTTTATCACATTTCATAGGAGACAATACAGTATTTCTATGTTATAGGGACGACATAACTCAGTCTAAAAAAAGTGAACTTTTGTGCCAAATAATCGCGAAAATGAAATTGCAACCAATGCAAAAAGGAGGGCCAAATAAAATCGGGTAAAAACAAATGTCAATTTTACCTGAAAAACAATTTTACTTTTAACGCCATTGTGAAACGCTTTAACAGCCAACATTCAAAAATAATTAATAGGAAATAGCGCATGCTTTTTCTTTAAATTCAATTCTACCTGTTCAATTCTGACAGTTTGTGTTACATTCTCGGATCAATGATTACCGATGTTAAGTAAATCGCATTGCTTTCGATACTCTAGGAGTAGTTGCGAAATACAAACACATGGTTAAATTTTAATATAATAGATTCGTGTTCATTTTCCTTTTCTTAAAACTGTGATGTGATTTTTAGCAGAAAACTCTCATCTGTATATAACGGATATACTCATGCTTAATAATCAGTATAGATAAAAAAAAAATATTTAATTTTTTTATTTTAAGTATGGCGTGAAACTCGTCTACTTTCTATAATTACATATCCTTGTATTATTAATGTACGGAATTGATTCACACTCCCTTTAAAACATATTGGAAAATTCCCGTTTTGTTTCAAATATGACGTCACTTTTCCCTCAGAGAAATCCCTTTTTAATGACATTAATTCTTATTAATTTTCTTTTCCAGGCAGTCAGGACGTAAATTTTAGCAGAAAACTCACATTTGTATGTAAATGATATTCAAGCTTATTATTAATCAGTATCGATAAAAAAAAAATTCAGGTTTGCATCTTAAATATGACGTGTATTATATATCTACTTTCATTATATATTAATATTCATGTTCCTTGTATTATTACGAATATTTGAAAATACATGTTTTATTTATGACGTAATATTTGTCCAAGGCAAGGCTTCAGCACTTCAGCCTAACATTTGCACACAATCGGTAAAATCATCACAATCATCTTTTCATAGTTCCATGGTCCAAGCGAAAACTTTTCTTAATAAAATAATTATTGTTAATTTTTCCTTCTAATTATACAAGACTTTGACAGAAAATGTTTTCTCAACCTAACCGATATTCATATTTCATGTATAATAACAAATACTCCATATTTGCTGTCAAATATCATGGCAATTCATCTTTTTTTTAATTCTTTTCAATTTTCACTTTTTTACGTGGAAATCATTCAACTGAAAAATAATGGTTGAGGAAAAGTTATTAATCCAGGTTTTGTATTTATTGGCAACGGTAATGCCTAGCAACGTAAAATGGTCAATTAAATTTTACAGGAAAAATAGTCATTGATTCTCGATGAAAATAATGAAATTTTTAATTATTAAGAATATTATTTTGACCTGAAATTATTCTTTTGAGTTGAAAAAAAAAAATTGAAACCTTGTATTATTATCAAAATCTAAAAAAAAGTACATTTTATTTCTAGTAATGTTATTTAATCTTCTTTTTAATTCTTAAATTTTTTTATTTCATTTTCATTTTTCACGTGAAAAATTTTCAATTGAAACTAAACTGTTGAGTAAAAATTAGTATTCCGGTTTTTGATTTAGTGTTGGCAACGATAAAATGCTAGCAACGGTAAAGTAAATTTAACCATTTTAAAATTTTATAAGGAAAAAATTTCCATTTATTCTTTATGAAAATAATGAAATTTTGAATTATTAGGAAAAATATTTGAATAAAATAAACAAAAACCAGCCTATGTTCATTCCCGGGTTATAATCAACCTATATGCAAAGATACAGGGTAATTAAATTCTCCATTTTGACGCTGGCTTCAGCCTAACATTTACACACAATCGGATTTATAATATTATTAGGATATAACCTCACTATAGCAGAGGGCAGAGTTACCAGTTTGGCCGCCTTTTCATTAAAAAATTCCGAAAGAATTTTTACTTTAAGTTACCCAGAAATGTCTGTGATTAATTAAAACAAAAATGACTATTCGAATTTTTGGTAATAAACCGGGATTTCTGAATGAAAAAGGAAGCCAAACTGGATACACTGGTAGGGGTTAACGGTATGCAGATGTCTTATAAGATACACAGACACCTTACAGTGTGAGCAATAAGGCAACCTACTATGATGGGCTAGATGTGAAAAATAATTGAAGACAATAAAACATAAGTCTTAGGACATTTAAAACTAAATTTATCAGAAAGAGGCCTACGTCAAAATATTTTGTACAGAAAGAAGCCAAAAATTTCACGGCGCCTACAGTAAAAAATCACGTGGAACACTAATGATTTTAAAGTAGCACCATTTTATATTTTTAAGAAGCATCTTTAATGAAGCATCTCAAAGATTTTTATTTTAAAATCTTCTAGTAACAGGAAACTTTCGAAAGGGCGCCAAGAAAACCTTCAAAGGGCGCCATGGCGTCCGCGGGAGCCGCGTTGGACAGCCCTGATCTAGATCATAATAGATAACTATCTATTTAAAGAAGAATATTTTGTTAAATTTAGGAGAACATTCACTTTAAAAACTGGTTATCCTGTGGAAAATATTTTGAGTGCAAAATCTACTTAAAAAATGATATAAGAATTTTTTTTAAAAACTTTTTTTTAATGACATCAAAAGGAAATATGTATGTTTGAATGTATTTGTCACGACTGATTTTTCAGCATTTTCTTCAGGCTCATTAGTTTCAAAGAGAGTGGCAATTCAATTAATATGTTTCGCATGAAATTAATATCGACCCAATTACGTATCCTATCCTTTGATATTCTACCATATGAAATTTATTCAGTCAACAGAAAGCTAATAATGATTGCAAAGCGGGATTGTACATTTTATTGGATTAGCAGAAAAATTAACTGAATTAGCTTTGAATCATTAATGAAACAATCTTGAAAATGAATATTTCTGGACAAATAAGTAAATTAAAACTACTGTCGGACACGAGCTAAACCTTTTGAAAGCTCGTGTGCAAAAATTTATATGAGAAACTTTTATAATAAGCGCTGTAAACAGAATGTAGAAAAGTGTAAAATAATGTATATTGTAGAATTGAAACATGAATGTTATAGCGACAGCATAATACAAACCTTCACATTAATACATTTGTATTCAGTTAACACAAATGTAATCCTTATTTATTTACAAAGTTATACTATTTTATAGAAATGATAAAAGAAAATTCACTATTTCCATTGAATGAATTACTTGAGAAAAAAACTGTGAGTTCAGTATTCCATAATTATAGTACTAAATGAAAAAAAAAAAATCAAATATAAACATTTAACTTAACAGTTGAAATAAAATTCGACGTTAATTCTATTGTTTGAGATTTGGGAATTGCTTAAGAGCAGTTGTCTAGATGTAACATTTTATTCAATCACTTATTAACGCTACTTACAAACTGTTATAATAACTTGCGTTTTCAGTACATCAACATATTTCCTATCTTTACATTATATTATTCTTAACTCAAGCAATAAAAAAAAATAACAAAATTGAAAAGTTTTACGGACACATTTATACATTTTTAGTTACATCAAAATGTGTTAAAGAAAAAATTCTAAAATTTAGAAGACTTGGAAAAGATTGTATAATTTATAAATGTCTATTTACTTATTCAGAACTGTCACACAGCTATTGAAAAAAAAAAAACATATATTTTGGAAAAAATGGAATAAATTATTCCTACTCGAGAAATATTATCTTCCAACTATAAAATCATTAGAAAATGCTTTATTATCCTGATTAATGACCATTGATTCTATTAAAATGCCTATTCCTGACTTTTTTAGGGAATAATATGTTTTTTCTTCACAGAACTGAACTGTATTCTGAGAAAGTCTTAACATTATATATCTGTAATAGCTATAATTATCGCTGAAATAAAAATTTAGATATAGTTTTGTACAGTAAAAACCCGAATTGTGCATTCAAATTCAAAATTGTGTGTGAAAATTCATATTCATGTTGCTGAATATGAATATACATGTGAAGTTTTTACGAAGATGATTTTTTATTCAACGAGAAAATGGCAGTTTGTTAAAGATGGTGCATTATTGCAGTCGTAATCAATAATCATGGGGAGGAGGTTAGGCAATAATGAGACACCACAAGAGTTTCGTCAATAAGGAGCAGCCAATTTCCGGATAAATCTTTTATTAATGAACAGAAGCGATGCAAGTAACAGTCCCCACAGTATCCGGTATAAACTTATAGCCCTCAGGCTTGACGATGGCTCACTACATCGTTTAATAGATGGTAAAGAGCTGTTATGAAAATTCTACGTGACTTCAACACCAGATAACCATTTATTTCGCACTTCCAAACACGACAAAAATCTGCTCTCCAAATGCCTGTTAGCTCATTTTGTTAACCGCGCGTAGGGTTACTGACAACAGCATAACGAGGGCACGATCCAATGAGTAAGAGGCAAATTCAAGCCAAGCGAATGAGGCGCGAGGGAGAAGATTTAACACGAAAGAATCCCCATCGTAGCCGCGCATTGATTTTAAAGTGAAAAATACCCAGCGCGCGAAGCAAAGCATGGGATAAAAATTAAAAAAATGGCTTTTAAAAACATTCGAAATGACAAAAGCGTCTCTCAGAATTTTATAGATTGGGAAGTTGATAAAAGTTACGAATGAACTTAAAGTTTTACATTAAGATTTGGAATAAGATAATTATTAATATACGGGTTATTACTTTTAAAAGGTTATTAAATAGGAATAAATATTATTAAGAATTAAGGAAATACTGACTATGTCAGAAGTTAGATTAATTTAAAGGACTAATGCGAAATAAATGCGAAGGAAATAATTTTTTTATATAGCATACATAAAGTATAATCTCTCTATTTTAAAAACATTAAACTAACGCTGCTGTCGTTGCCGTAATTGAATTTATTGTGACCAGGAATCTTTCTCGGCTTATATTTACAAAATAAATAAATAACTATCGCATACAAATATATCGAAACTGGTAGTTTTATAGAAAAATGTATGACAAACACGCTGAAGCAGACAGTTTTTAAATAAAAAAGTTTAAACGTTATTTAATGTTGAAATCGGTCAAAATAGCCCAGTTAAAAACGTTTTATAGGATCGAAAACAATGCATAGAAATTTAACCTTCTTTCGCAGGCACTTTCGTATTGTACTGCGCATGATATCCAATCATTTTTTGAATTTGTCTATTTTAAGTGTTTTTTAAATTTTTATTCAAAATTTCTTTATCTGAATACAGATTTATGTCATATTTCGAAAAACCTGCTGTTGCCAGATTAAAAAAAAAGCGCAAATAACATTTCCAAAAAAATAATATTTCAATTGAAAAATGTATTTACACGGGAATATCGAAAAAGAAAGAAAACGTTAAAATAATTAAATTATTACGTGCGAAAAGCAATTAATGAGGAAAATTGTGTCATATTTAAAAAGCCCAAATAATATTACCAAACACTTTTCAATTGAAAAATATAGTTAAGCGTGAATATTAAAAGAGAAAGAAAACTTTAAAATAATTAAATTCTTGCGTGTGAAAAGCCTTAAATTGGGAATATTATGTAATAGTATTTAAAGCAATATACTTGAAACATAATATTTAAATCGTCATATTTAAAACGATTTTATTTTAGCATCTAAAAAGAAAAGTTTTATTTTAGGCGCTATTATAAAAGTTAGGGTGACAGCGAGATTTCTTTACGTCTTTTTACACAAGCTGATTTTCAAAAGTGTGAGGCCTCAGGGGCCAAAAAATACTCCAGTCAAACGGAAATGAATGGCATACTGATTACAGAAGATCGACAAAAGTAGCGATGATAATTCAATCATCTGTAATTGGGTAACCTTTTAAAAATAGAGCATATTAACGTGTTTTTAGATCATGCGGTATCTGGACGGTGGTTGGCGAGCGTAACTTGCAAGGAGCAGGACCTCTAGTGTACAAAAATGCAATAAAACGAATATTTTCTGATTATTTACGTTAATTTTTTCCCTTCTATGCAAATAATTGAGGTATTGGTTATCATATTATTGTTATTATGGTGTAAAATAAGAACGTTTGCTACAATTACATATTTTCTTTTAACTTACTTTTCTGTATGAATGTAGCAGTCAAATATTGACTAATTTTCACCCACTTCCTGTTGACGTAGAGCTTTGAAATTTGTAATATATATGTATCCTGAGGACATTATTTGAATTAGACATTATTTTTTATAAATACAAATCCTGAGGGGGGGGGGGGTCCACGTCGGCTCAAATATTGCATTTTCCCCATAGAAATAACGTTACGATTGTCTAATTGAAAAAATAGCTCCATTGTTGCAACATTCATCCATTTTAACCACATCACCGCCCCCTGAATACTAGGCCTGCGCGCTGGCAGAAATGGTGGCTGTCGCAGGCGGATTTTTTTTTTTTTTTCAGCGTTTGTACGGATCTCGAACTTTAACACCAAAAATATCTAAAAGTTTTCTTTGACTTAGTTGATCTCAGAAAAACTAGGAATTTCGGGGGATCGTACAAACGCTGAAAAAAATCAGTCTGCGGCAGCCGCCATTGTTGTCAGCGCGCAGGCCTAGTATTCAGTAGGGGTGGCCACATTGTCGCCTGCATCATTATGACGTCAGCATTGAGCGACGCACACATTTGTTCTTTATAATATAAGTTTGTAAATTTTAATGAAAGTATGTTTATATATATATATAAGCAGTAACCATCACATCACAAACAAAACAGCTATAGACGCGTAGGGTACGGTGGGAGGAGCGTCTGTTAAGTAGTGTTCAAATATGTTTCTGTACATTTTGAATTTTTTGCTACGCAGCGCTCTGGCCGAAATCCACTGCCACTAATTGTTAATCTTTTTGTTCGGATGCTTGGCTGCCTTTGAATTTACCCACTGCTGATGAGGCCGCAGCTTGTTTCTGTTTATTTTTATATATATTTTCTACAGTGTTTCCTTGTGTTGTCTTGTTTCTGGTGAGAGGGGTGTTGCTAGTTCAGGCCAAAATCATGTTTTTGCTGGATTATATATATATATATATTTTTATTTATTTATCATCAACCGTTTTCAATCCACTGCTGGATGTAGGTCTCCCCCAGATTTTTCCATTGTTGCCTGTCTAGTGCTTTAGTCATCCAATTAACACCGGCCACTTTTCTGATTTCGTCACTCCATCTTACTTGAGGTCGTCTTCTTGGTCGTTTTACATCTCTGGGATACCACTGTAGGGTGTTTGTGCTCCATCTATTGTCTTGTCTTCTTGCAATGTGCCCAGCCCATTTCCATTTTAGCCATTTAATTCTCTCGATAATGTCAAAAACTTTCGTCTGACTTCTTATCCACGTTATTCTCTTTCGGTCTCTACTGGTTATGCCTAGCATACATCTTTCCATACTTCGCTGTGTTGTTTGTAATCTTTGTACCATCCGTTTTGTTAGTGTCCAAGTTTCTGCTCCATAAGTTAGTGCAGGCAAAACACATTGGTTAAACACATTTCTTTTCAAACAAAGAGGCATGTTACTTTTCAGAATAATATTGTTCTTCCCAAAAGCACTCCATCCATTTCTTATTCTTCTATTGATTTCATTCATGATACTGTTGTCTGAAGATATTTCTTGTCCAAGGTACACATAACTTTCAACATCTTTAATCTCAGTGTTGTTGTAGACGATTTTCTTTTTTGATGCAAATGAATTGAACATCACCTTAGTCTTTTCCAAATTTATTTTTAATCCCACATTAATGCTAGCTTCTGCCAAATCTTTTAGCATATTTTGCAATTCTTCAGGGCTATTACTGAAAATTAAAATGTCATCAGCAAACCGGAGATGGCTTAAATATTCCCCATTTATTCTAATCCCTTTGTTTTCCCAATCCAGCTTCTTGAAAATACTCTCTAAGACAGCAGTAAAAAGCTTAGGCGAAATGGTGTCTCCTTGTCTTACTCCTCTTTCAAGCTTGATCTTCGCTTTTCCTTTGTCCAAACGGATGGTGGCTGTTGCTTTCTTGTAGATCTTCTTTATGATATTGATATAAGGTTTGTCTATACCAATGTTCTCCAGAGAAGTAATTACTGCAGATGTGTAGACCGAATCAAATGCTTTTTCATAATCAATAAAGGCAAGACAGAGAGGTAAATTATATTCTTTATGTTTTCCTATAACTTCCCTTACTGTTTGAATATGATCCATTGTGCTAAATCCACTTCGAAATCCTGCTTGTTCTCTAGGTTGAGCTGAGTCCAGAGCTGATTCAAGTCTTGTCGTTAAAACTTTGGTGAAAATTTTATAAATCACTGACAGTAAGCTGATTGGACGGTAGTTTTTAATGTTTTCCTTTTCTCCTTTCTTATAAAGTAACACCATCACAGCATTATTCCAATCTTCTGGTACATCTGATTTCTCGAGACATTTGGAAAACAGTAAGGCTAGCATTTTTGCAAATTCTTCTCCTGCTTCTTTGATAAGATCAATTGTAATTCCATCTTCGCCAGGGCATTTACCTTTTTTCATGCCTCTAATGGCTTGTACAACTTCATCTGTCATCACTGGGATTATCTCTTCAGTTTCTGTTATGTTTACTAGTGGATCACGTAGGTTGATTTCCCTTTGATCTTCACATTTATATAGATCGTTATAGAATTTTTCGACAATGTGTACTATTTCATTACTGATTTTGGTGATTGTTCCATCTGCTGTCTTCAGTGCAAAAATACCTTTTCTTCCAACACACAGTTTGCGCTTAGCTGATTTTAAACTTTTGTTATCTTCTAGAACTTTTTTGACAAGATCACAGTTAAATTTTCTGATATCTTCTGTAACACATTTTCTTACCGTTTTACATAATTCTGCATATTCAACTCTTGATTTAGGATAGTTTTTCTTCATTTTAAATTCTCTGCGTTTCTTCATCAGTCTTCTTGTTTCTTCTGTTATTTTCTTTGTTTGCTTTACTTGTGCTTCACCAGCTATCGTCCTTGCAATTTCTTGTAGAGTATTTGTTATTTTCTTGTTCACTACTGTAACATCTTGTTCTTCTTCTAAGATTGATTGAAGTACTTGAAAACGATTTTTAAGTTCTAAATTAAATTCTTCTTTATGTTTCTGCAGATTTATAATATCGACTGATTTCTTTGAGCATTGCAAAAGCTTCATTCTTTCCACTTTAGTATTTAAAAGCAGTTTGCATCTAACTAACCTGTGATCGCTTCCTGTATTGAAGTTATTGAGAACGCTGCAATCCTGAATAAGATGCTTTTTGTTTGTCAAGATGTAGTCGATTTCACTTGTTGAGCCATTTGCACTACGCCATGTCCATTTTCTTTATGGCTTTTTCTTGAAAAATGAATTCATGATATACATCTGTTCACATTCTGCAAATTCAATCAATCTGTTTCCTCTTTCATTACGCACCCCATATCCATGAATTCCTACTGAGAACTCACCTTTCTTTTTTTCCCCAATTCTAGCATTCCAGTCTCCCATTATTAATTTTATGTAGCATTTTCCTTTTTGATGCATTGAAGCTACTTCTTCATAGAAATCCTCAATTTCTTCATCAGTATAGCTAATTGTTGGTGCATAAACTTGGGTAATTTGCAGTTTGTATCTTTTTGACACTTGTATAACTAACCTTGCAACTCTATCTGATGCACTATCATATTCTACGATGTGATTCTTCCACCTTTTATGAATCAGAAATCCTACACCACTTGTTTTTCCATCTTCTGTACCTCTGTAGTACAATACATGTCCACTGGCAAGATCAATCTTCTCTTCACCTTTTCTTCTTATTTCGCATAATCCTAGGATGTCCCAGTTGATTCTTTCTAATTCTTCTTCAAGTTCCTGTAAACGACTTTCAGAAGATAAGGATCGTCCATTATACGTAGCCAAGGTCATCAACTTATGGCAGCCAAACCGAGCCCGGTGATTCTTAGCACCCTCTGTCTTCATGTCTTTCTGATCGCTGCCGTAATCAGGAACATGCAGACTGCCGGGAATTGAGGGCCGTGATTTGTTTTGTGAATTCATGGTAAAATAAGGGGGGAGGTGGCCAAATTCCTCCACGCTGGCCAAGCGGGTTGGAGGAAGCCCATCCGCGTTCGTTCCCCATGCACTAGGCAAGGGTACTAACAGGCTGCACCGATGGAAGGTGCGGATTGGACATCAAGTCCCTGCTCCCAGTCGATTCCTTTAAGTCCTCCTCTGAGGCATTTAAAGGGTCTTCTCCTAGTTAACAAGCAGAGGCTATTAAACAGCCCATATATATATATATATATATATATATATATATATATATATATATATATATATATATATATATATATATATATACATACATATATATATTTACATTTATTATTTGCGAACGGCTATATATTTAATAAGTATATAATATTAATTGTTTTCGGAATGTCCTAAAATATCATGAGATTAATTAAAATAATCTACCTTATAGTACGCTATTTTGAAACTGATAAAATGTTTGCTTCATTCGGCAAGGATTTATGTAAAATATTGTTGCCGAATTTACTCACTTGTTTCAAATATCGGAACAGATCTATGATACGTTTTATCACTATTTAATTTTAATTTTATGTTTATAGAACTTAAATGAACCACCTGCTTACGTTGCATACGTTGCAAACAAAAATTATGAAACACAACTATTACCACATAGTTGTGTTTTATAACTTTATTTATCATTTCAAAAAATAATTTTACTACATTTGCAATATAAATTAAATTTTATATTCATTTTATTTAAAAATCTTAATAACTATTTACTAAATAACGCAACTCTTAATAAACACAATTATTACTAGCATAAAAGTAAAGATCAACACTCTGAATCTGTTTTTATCAATAAAATAAATGTTTTCTATGCCAATTGCTATTTTCGAGAAAGACAAAATTTAATAAAATAAAAGAAATTAAAGAAAGTTTTAAAAGTTTTAAAGCATTCGGCCGATGAAAATCAGTTATACACCAGGGAAAGATATAGATTACTTGATAAAAACGACTGTAACCTATTTCTTTGTGACTATCTAAGAATATAATTATTCTAATCAATTAGAATAAACGAAAGTTTTGATATTGACGTTGATCTCAATGCAACATTGATTTTAATCGTTTTGTATTTCGTTATTTTCTCTATCGATTTGTTTTCAAAGTGTTTAGAAAAATTTCGATCAGGCTTTAACTTACTTATTTTACTTAAAAAATAGAGATGCACGTGAAACATGGGATTTGATTGGATTCTATATATGACCATTGGTCATTGCATGAAGTAGTATTGCAGCTCATTAGCATTTTAGTTTACAAAACAATACATTGTGAATAATGTGCAAATTTAATAATAAATGTTAGCTTTTAATCGAATAAAATATGTTGGAAATGCATTTCTCCTAATTTTTATTATTTAAAAAAAAATGAGACTTCATAAATCAAGGTGAGCGTTTTATACGAAGGCTAGGCATACACATAAACTACGCCAACTCATAATAGTATTGATATATATTTTAAAATTACTTTGCTGATCCTCTGAATGCTGGTATATTGAACTTATTACATATTTCATATTTCCACGTTTATTCAAAACAAACTTACTTCCAATAAATGTCTGTGCAGTAATATATATATAGCATACGAAATATGAAATATTTCAATTAAATGTTTTAACAGCTTTAAGAATCTAGTCTTGACTCTGAAGGACACGGGCGGCGTACTGCATACGCCAGTGCGGAAGAAACCAGCTGCGAATTCCAAAATAATTACATAATTAACACCTGTGCCCCATTTACCCTCTTTTAAAAGACTCTCCAGTATTCGAGCAATGTTTAAATTTGAAGTTTGCAATTTTCAGTCACTGAATACGCCGCCCCATGTAATTTGTGTAGTTTATTCTATTTTCTTTCTTAATTAAATTGGGTTCTTTTTATGTTTGTTACGTTTATACTTGGAATATACATTCGGAACTTAGATATTGGGAATTATTATTATTAGACATTGCGGCAAAGAAGAATATTATAAAAATGTGTATTGAGGCTTTAAGAATACCTTGGCGTATAGATACGTCGCTTTTGTTTTTATGTTATCATAAATCATTCGTGTTATGTTAATTCTAATTAAATGAAAGTCTTTTTTTTTATCAGTTTGATGTTTTTTTACTTTTTTACGGCTGTTACTTGGAATTTCATCAAACAGAAATATCATTAACAGTTGATATTTGCGCTTTAAAAAACCTTGGTTTATAAAGTACGCAACCCGTGTTTTTATAAGGTAACAATATATCCTATAAGTAGTACAAATAAGGAAATAATATTTTTTTCTTTTAAAAGCTAAAAGGTGTAAATTAACAAAATAATACAAATTAAAATAACTTTTATTAGGTTGTTTTACATGTTTCGACTCACTCCGAGTCATTTTCAAAAACAAATGAGAATATTCCATAATTGCACGGGCTTTGAAGTTATTATTTAAAACGCTATCCTTTAATTTTCATGTCCTTTTTAAAAATTACGCACGTTATTTTTTATATTTGCTTGGTTGTTTATTTTAATATCTGTAAACCATGGAGTCACTCGAGCGACAGTTTCGGTAAGTTAAAAGTCTACACTATCCATAGATAATCCATAGAGATACTAACACACAAAAATACAATATGTAACGATGCAGCATCTTTTAACTTACCGAAACTGTGGCTCGAGTTACTCCATGGTTTACAGATATTAAAATAAACAACCAAGCAAATATAAAAGATAACGTGCGTAATTTTTAAAAAGGACATGAAAATTAAATGATAGCATTTTAAATAATAACTTCAAAGCTCGTGCAATTATGGAATATTTTCATTTAATTTTGAAAATGACTCGGAGTGAGTCGAAACATGTCAAACAACCTAATAAAAGTTATTTTAATATGTGTTATGTTGTTAATTTACACCTTTTAGCATTTAAAAGAAATATATTATTACAAGGTGTTATAATTTATTATATTGAAATAATATTATTGAAAAATAAACGGAATTTCCCCTATATTTATTTGCATGCATAATAAATTACATTACATAATTAGATATATTATAAACCTGAAACTTTATTCAAAAGAAAAATAACGTTGGGTTTTATCTTAAAGAATTCCACTGATAATTTTGCTCCTGAGTATCGAGTTCAAGGAGCATGCCTAAAAAAATCAACATTTTCTTAAGGGAACTTTGTCTTAGAAAATTACCCTATTTACAATTTATTGCAAAGCATTCACCCTATTATGCAATACGGTTTTCCTCATAATAGCCTCTTATCATCTTCGTCTTCAAGTAAAAAGCCTATCATTAAACATCATTGTTTAAATCCTCAATATTAAATAAATCACCATACTAGGAACTCAACTAACTAAATTTTATTGAATCATTACTAATATTAAGGAAGTAATTTTTATTTTAAATTTCAATCGATAAATAAAACTTTTATTCTCTCCAACGTACATTTATTTTTTCTTTAATGAATAACAAGAATAATTCATAACAATTCATAATAACAATCTATGCAATTATAAGCATAATTTAAAATTATTTTTAAAATATTTTCAGAGTAGTAGAGTAAAACGAATTACACACTAAAAAGCAAATTTTTAATATATATATATATATATATATATATATATATATATATTACACATTAAAAGAGTAATTTAAAATTAACAAATCAACTGTAAAATATATTTTGTAATTTGGTCTGGGAAAATTATATGTATTGTTAATAAAAAACATTAGAAAACTTATTTTCAGGCAAATAACATTTTTATATCTTTAAAAGTTATGGAATGCTTTTTAAATTACTTTTGTAATTATAAGTTGAATATTTTTACTTAATTGCAAATTATTTAATTAATTTTCATAGAAAAGTAAATAAACGTAAAGCAGCTTTTCACTCGAAACTAATATTTCAAACATGGAAAAATCTGTTCAGTTAATTAGTAGTCACTTTTACCAATTAAATGCAATTATAACATCGCAAATTAGAAAGTTCGTCTTTCAAATCATGCTGAAGCAAAATTTTTCTGTATCAACAAATTATTTTTATTTTACAGCTTTGAGCTCAAAGCTAACAATGTTTAAATAAATATCAAATTTTCTTATAATGCAAATTTATCAGCGAACAAAAAATTATATAGGTTTTTTTTTTTTTTTTTTTTTTTTTTTTTTTTTAAACGATATTTTACTGTAGATGTAATACTATGTAAATATATTTTTGGGGGCATTTTTTTATAGATAAATCTTTATCTTGCATATGTTTTTTTTTTTTTTTTTTTTTGTAATGGCAGTAGTAAACAAGATTTTTTTTTAAATTTTTAGACCGCTGACCAGGCCCCTACCTGCCAGGATTTTGCCTAGCTTAACGAGTTGATACCTGCCAACGGGGCGAAAATTCGCCTGCTCTTCGCTATACATTTTATCTTTGAAAATGTTGAAAAATGAAAAACAAAAATAGATTTATATAAAGCGTACATTTTTTTGCATTTTTATACGGATCACTTCTCTATTTTATCCTTTTAAATCTATTTATGTGAGGTATATATATTTCCTGAGTTTCCCACAATGTATTTTCGGTAAGTTTTTTCGATTGTTTATTAATTGTTTACAATTTGCCTCACTGACAAGAACAATTATTTATCCCACAAAGGTTTGTTAAGAATGCTTATATATTTTCATTGCTTGTTAAAATATCGAAAATGGAGATAAAATTTAGTTTTAGCATTTAATTTAAGTACTTAATTTCTTAAAAGGGTGCAAGAACATGGTTTAATAAACGTATGTTTATAAATATTTCAAAAAAAAAAAGTTTTTCCGCCAACTTCAAAAAATTGACGAGATGCTAAAAGTGCCTTTTGGCGCTAATTTGAATTTTTTTCGGCATTCGCACCAGCCGGCACGTGATATGGAACTCTTTACTTCCACAAAGTCAATAAGTTATTTATAAATATTTTTTAAACAATATCTTTAAACAAACCGAAATGAAATTTTAGGTTAAATTATGTCTTTACTACCCATAAGGTTTTTAATTCTGATTTATACAAGATAATTTTTTTTAATTAAAGTCTAATAATGCTTAATGTGATAAAAACCATAACACGGAATATTTAAAATACCTTTTTAATGTATATTACATATGTTTCGTTCGCACTATCGGTGACATCTTCGGATCTAAATGATAAATACAATATTCTCGCATATTTTTAAAAATGGTAAACATAAACCACGAGATCGCATGTTCCAAGGCTAGCAGGTGCTTAAATTGGCCAAACTGGGAAACGTGAAAATTTTTATTTGTTTTTATTTTTATTGCTTTTTCAATCTATCGATCATCGCGTGCCAAATTTTAGCTAATTCAAAGGAAGCGGCTTCGTTGCAGATGCAATCTTTTCGCAAATATATTTCTATAGATTCACGGATAACGGATGGGAAATAAGCTCTTGATGAAAAAATTATTTTACTATTCTTGAAATCAATCTGCAACTGCTCCTTTCTATATTGTCTGGCTAAAGCGGTGGTTCTTCTGTCATGTTTGATATCTGTCATATGTTCTTTTATTCTTGATTTAAATTTTGTGTATGTCATTCCTATATAGTATTGTACTGTTCATATGCCTTGGTGAATGGGATTTCATAAACACCATTTAGCCATTAAATTCATTTATTAAATCTTTAATTTTTAAAGGTTGTGGAAATATGTATTTAAGGGAACTCGGTGCCATAAAAATTTATTCGGCAAACAACACGTACGTATATTAAAGTTTTTCTATCATGTTTCGATAAAGTAAAATTATTACACATAAAGTAAGTCCATCTAAGATCAATCCAGCAAAAGTAAGTCAGTACAGGTTTTCAATAAAGTAAAATCATTACAAAGGCATTAAGGTATCAACACACCTTCGGGGGTGATTTTTTGAAATTTTTGAAATTTTCTCTTTATACCAATTTTTTCTGGTGACATTTAAGTTAAACTTTAACCCTTTCCGGCGCGGAGTAAGTCTGTTTTTAAAATGATGAAATAATGGACTGACACCAGAATTTAAAAAAGAATTCATTAGAAAAAAAAACTTGCTTATTTTCCCGTACTTTGTAAAAGGAAAAAAAATATTAAATATTCTTGGTGCCGTTTGTCAGTTTTGGAATTAAAATTAGGTGTCCTTTTTTGTGGACACCGCCCGCTAAAGGGTTAAAATATATATAAACATTTTAGCAATTATACAGAAATAATTTGTTTGAAATGAAAAATACTCAAAATTATGTAAAAAATTGACATTTGTGCAAAACATGATAACTCAAAATCAAATCAATACATTCACATTTTGTAAATTGCATAATAAAGAGAATAACTTTCTCTAGGGCATAAACTAGTCGCATTATAACAGCATCTTTACCGAGGATGTTGCGGCACTTGAAGTACTAATGCAATGAAAAATTCGTAAAATTTCTTGCTACTTTTTAACACTTATACCAGTATAAATATAATACTAATTAATGTATTATCATGATTGTAGTCTATTCTCTCAATAAACATTTGTAAAAAAAAAAAAAAAAAAAAAAAAATCAAAGCATTTTATGCATTATGTTTTGCTATAGGATGTTTCGCGTATAGTAAAAATCTGAAAAACTTCAGTTTGAGAAAAGTCTAAAAATTACTTTTAAACGCATTTTTTACTATAAAAATAATAATTTTTATTTAAAGGTTTAATGATTAACTCCACGTATTTTCTTGGACATATAATCCAATTTAACTGCTAAATCTCGAAAAAGAAGAATGTAAATGTACATTTCAGCTGACTTCCGGTTTGCAGGACGATATTTCCGACAAGCTGCAACATGTGTAACTTTAAACTGCTGTAACTCGGGATATAATTAAGATACAGACACAACTAAAGCAGAATTCGATAAATAAAAGATTGGATTTTAATATTATTTTAAAAATGAAAAATCGATATTTTCATCGAAAATGACGTTTCAAAGGTGCGTGGATACCTTAAATTATTAATTAATTAATATATATATATATTAAATATTACGTTTAATAAAATAACAATTTTATTTTTTTCTTCTTTTTTAATTTGGTATTTCAAACTAGATTTTTTTATCTTTTAGTCAGGATACTTTGTTCTATACACCTAAATATCGGATTTTTGACACAAAGATTAGATCAGAAGAAAAATAATAATTGGATGTATAAGGAATGAAATTTCATGTCAAGATTATTTAAAACAAAAAATGGAAAGATATAAAAACGTAATCTTTCACAGAATCTGGAGATATATTTAAAAAAAATATTCAGACTATTTGCTCAATTATTGTGGAAGCATTTTGATTACATAAAGAAAATGAAACAAGTGGGTAAGTGTGATCGAAGATCGCACAAAGGGTTTCGTTTAATATTCCTTTCAAAACACTTTATCCTTTCTTTAATAAATCCAATATAAATTTCATTCAGCAAAAAAAAAAAAAAAAAAAGTCATGTTTTTTTATACAGTAAAAATCTACCGGTCATTTTTTTTTCGTTTTTTCGAAAATCTGAACCGGCCTGATAGCGGGCGGAGCCCTCTATTATACTCTAGAATAATAATATCTGTCATGTAGATTAAATGCGATACAAAAAAAAATCAATTTCAAAATTAAACATGTTGTATAGAAACCTGCAAAATGTTAAAATATGCCAATATTTCCATAATCGGGTTTTTATCATGATTCAATACGTTCCTCAAACTTACATATTTGCTATTCTCTATTACTCATATTGATACTAACTTTGTATTATTCTCAAACATTTGAAAAATACGTTATGACGTCAGATTAATTTTCTTTTAAATTCTCTAATGGCCTGATATTAAGTTGCTTTCTGTATTTACACATACTCATACTCCTTGTATTATTGAGAAATGTTTGAAAATTTCCGTTTTATAACCAATAGGACGTCATATTAATCTCTTATTTTCAATTGGTGAAACTTTTTATTTCATTTTCATCTTTCACGTGGAAATTTTTCAATAGAAAATTAATTATTGTAGAAAGAATTTTATTGTGGATTTTTAATTGTTGGCAACTGTTATAACGAAAAATATTTAAATTTAAGGAAAAGGCTGTTAGATTTTGTTTTTTTATCTCTCTATATTATAATAATAAGATTTTTTTAAATTTTATGATTTTGAGCGTCGTAGCAGGTATTCAGCTATAAGTACAAAAAATTTCATGTCTGTCCGTTAAATAGTTTCTGAGAACCGGCTCTGTGACGGACAGACAACGAAGCGGTAGTAATAGGGTTTCGTGAGATGAATTAGCTTAAAATATTTTTAAACGCTGAAGCTTCTTACTTTCTAAATGGAATTTTTAACAAACAGTTGTTTTTGACGTACAGTAGTCACACGAAGGAACGCTCAAGCTAATGTTAAGTCTATGGGAAGGTTCTTGGCAGATTTCTCGCTCGCATTTTAATATTTTTAAATGATGTTTTTTGCATAGGATAGCTGAGGTCGATCTCTTATGTTGTTAATTTTTACTTTTTTTTATTTTGGTTACAATTTTTTTTTATAAGCGGACAGTTTCAATTTTGGAACCGGTTGGAACCGATTCTGAAAGGGAAACTACCCTTATATAAAAAAAAAACTGGAACCAAAATCCAAAAAGTAAAAACTAACAACGTTAGAGATCGACTTCAGCTATCCTATGCAAAAAACATCATTTAAAAATATTAAAATGTGAGCGAGAAATCTGCCAAGAACCTTCCCATTCCAATAGACTTAACATTAGCTTGCTGGTTTTTTCGCATGACAGATATAGGCTCTTAACCCTTTCAGGGACAAGCAATTGTGTTCTTGTAACTTTGAATTCCCAACGGAATTTACAAAAGAATTTAGTTCAAAATAAGGAAAAGCAATTTTTTTACTTTTTCCCATCAAAGTTAAAAAAGTAAAATTTAATTAAAAGTTTCTGGTTCGAATCGGATTAAAATTTGGTGGTATATAATATATACCACCGCCCCTCAAGGGGTTAAACGAGCAAGCAACTTTGGGTGACCGCATGATCTCGAAAACGGCTCTAACGTTCTTCACGAAATTTGCCTCTTATACTATGTAGAATACTAAATCGGGCCCGAAAAACTATCTAGTTACGTTCTTAATTCGCGAAAATTCACTTTGACAGGTTAGTTAAAACTGAAACACATCACTGAAAATGCTGCTTGCTTATTAAAAAATTGTTGTAATGACTTTCACAAAACGAGTCACATATACTAATACGAGCATGAGAAAACGATCTAGCTAGGTCACAATTTCAACAAGATTCGTTTTCACAGATAAAAACAAACTCAGTATTGAAAATGCTGCTATAAATTGAAAATTGTTCCACCAATTTTAATGAAATAGGACTTACTCAAGTACGATTGCGGTTGACAATAAGCTAATCAGCTATGATGCAATACGTGGGAGAAAAATGTGAAGAGTATAAAATATATCACTTAATTTGATTAAATTAAATTTATATATATCTTGTTCATTTCAAATATACATTTATTCATTTAAAATATTCCTGTATTATTCTGTTTTATTGTTGGTAGAATTTTTGATTTTTATCAAGGTAAATTTTATTCAATAAGCAATAGGGAGAAATGCACACTTAACGGACATTATTACTACCAAAAAGGCATCGCTTGGGAAGTATCAGAGTTGCATTTGCAAGCACAGTATGTTAGGCTGAAATCACAGATAAAGTTAAATTGACTGACGTCGCAGACTTTTTGTTGTAATGGGCAGGCTTATGCATCGTAATACACGTCTCAATAGTCACATTGTGATGTCTCTCTGACATGGCTACGGTGTCGCAATACTATACGAGTAATCACCGTAAGAAAGCTCAAACTTTCTCGGCATTTTTGTGTATTGTTCGGAAGAAATATAGCAGTATTAAGTTTGAATTTTTTCATGATTATTTAAACTATTTAATATATTATTCCTTCCATTATACACGCAATTAATGAAATATTAATGTATCTATTGGAATACATAAATAATACATCGACTGATAAGTTCCTAGTCTGGCACACAAATGGCGTTGCAATCGCTAAACCGATGCTTTTTTTTTAGTAAATACTAACCTTTAAAAGGTAGCAGAAAAAATTTCATGACGATTCGCATTGTGGATAAAACATTAGAGAGGTTGTAGATGAACGACTTTGTTGATAAACAAAAAAATGGATAAACAAAATTTTCAAGAATTGTTATTTCATGGGAAAAAACACCGTTCAAACAAAAGCTTGGCTTGATAAGCGTTATCCGGACACTGCACCAGGTAAATGAACCATAATTGATTGGTTTTCTGAATTTAAACGTGGACGTACGGACACTCTCTGGTCGCCCAAAAGAGGTGGTTACTCCGGAAAACATAAAAAAAAGTCCACAAAATCGTTTTGGGGAACCGTAAAGTGAAGTTGCTGGAGATAGCTCAGACTGTAAAGATATCCAAGGAATGTGTAGGTTTTATTTTGAATGAACATTTGTCAATGAAAAAAACTGTTTCAAAGTGAGTGGCGCGCGTGTTGACTTTTGACCAAAAATAACAACGAGTCGATGATTCTGAGCACTGTTTGGAACTTTTTCGTTATAAAGTTATGTTATTATTATTATTATTTATTTATTAAATTATTATTAATAAATTATTATTATTAAATTATTATTATTTATTATTAAAGTTATGTTATTTATTAAAGTTATAAAGTTATAAAGTTATGTTAAACAGTTGTGTTTTCTTTATTGGACCGGGAACTTATCAGCCCATGTGTTAGTAACAGGAAAAATAATTTTCGACACACACAAAAAAAAAGATTAAATACGTAAAAAGATAAAATTATCAACTTCTGGCAATAAAAAATCAGTTTTGTGTTGAAATACTAGAGTTATTTATTTTAAAAATATCTTATTAAGATTTCAATTTTCTTCATTTAAAAAAAGTCCATTTTTGAGACTTCAAGGTATGCATTTTTCTCATAAAATCTTTCTTTCTTATTAGTAGCTGTAACAAATTTGAAATTGTTTCGATGAAATAAAAAGAGCTGATTTTTCATTACTGACTCATAAATTATTAATTTCTAGATTTCCTTCTCAATAAGTTTTTTTTAGAATTATTCTTGCTTAGTAAAACTTCTTATTAATTCCTAAAAATTGAAATATTCATCTTTACAGATTTTCTTTGTCAAAATGATAATTAAGCGATGTAGCATTGAAAATAAAGTAAAATGAAACATGTCAGGATTAATAGAAAGAATGAATTCTAATTTTAAGAATTGTATTGTTTTTTAGCGAAAAAATAAATGGAATTTCAACAGATTTGTTGACAGACAATATAGTCTGACAGAGAGAGAAAGAGAGAGAGGAGGGACACACCATACATTTTGATCTCTAAATTATCTGAGTATATAAACAAAGTTGGTCATTCAGCTGGAAATTACGTATTTTATTAACCATTGGGATAATGGTTGTTGCTTTCGGTCGAGAATGGACCAAATGATGTTCGCATTTTACTATTTTCACCTAAATTATGTAACTATAGATGAATTTTTTAAGCTTTTTAACGAAATTCTGTAACTTTAGAAGAATTTATCTTTGAATAGGCAATAGAAATGCATAAAATCGGTACAAAAATGTTAAAGTTACAAAAAGGATAAATGCAAATTATCAGATATGAAAAATAAAGTAGAAATTTGGTACTTTCGTGTTATAGAGCCCAACAAGGATGTAACATTTCTGTTTTCATTAATATATTGTAAATTTCGTACTTTCGTGTTATAGTGGCCCCCAAGGATAAATCGCCAAGTGATCAAGATTTATCGCCCAATTATAAAGCATGTATGACATTATAATAATATATGATATATATATATATATATATATATATATATATATATAACATTTCTTGACATCTGTGGCCAAGTTATAGTCATATATGATGCATATATAATGTATATATATGACATGTGTATATGATGTATATACGACATACAAGACTTAAATAATACGTGTATAATGACGTATATGGCACATACAGGAGTGTTTGGAATATATATATGCGTATATAGGATGCATATGTAAGCTTTGCGATGATCTTAGCAAAATCATACCTGCAAGTTTGGCATAATCATAACTGTGGGAGGCCGCTATAACACGAAAGTACGGTAATTTTTTTTATTAGTTTTTTTAGCTTTCGGAACATTTTTCCAAGGGTTATTGCAATTTGTTAAATTATAATTTTTTTATATTTTATTTAATTTATATTAAAAATAATACTCGTCGAGGTGGTGCGTCTTCATACTAAAACTGTACCAAATTCTAAAATTTTCAATAATAACACCCAATTTTGACATCCTATTTCGCTCTGTCGTTAAAATTTTTCTTCGGATATCAAACTGAAAGTCATTTAATCAAGCAGTTTAGGAATTATGAAGGTTTAAAAATTTGGAACCTAATAATGTTAAATTCATTTGCAATCGATGCTAAATAGATTGCAATGCGGATAGCTTTTTAAGCATAACTTAAGAACAACTTCGTGGAATGAGCTGTAATTTGGTTCTCTTATTCGAAGTTCCAAGAAATCGATTTCTGCACAAGATTGCACACGCTACAATTCATATTTTATTTCGAAAATTAATTTCAAAAAGTAGATATTTTCGAAATATACAATAGACAAAAATATTATTTATAACCTATAATGTTTTAAACAGAAATCGATTTCTAGAAGCTTTTAATATTCGAATCTAAAATTGCAGTTCATTCCACCAAGTAATTATCCACCAAGTACACGCATTGCAATCTGTTTTGCAACGATTAGCATAACGGAAATTGTACGTTAAATGTGACAAATCAGGTGCGTTCGTAGTAAACTATAAATAGTTTTACAATGTAAAAAATAATCGCCATCATTTCACTGAAATGAATTATACCATCTGTTATGAGCAAAATGAGCATGCTTTTCTTTTCTCTTATTACGTATGCCACGTTCACAGATGCGCCACTAGACAACGCTGCAAAATTGACCATGGAGATCTTGCTTTGCAAATGATTACCTCCATGGTTTAATCTCTTTATGACTTATGATGAACGAATCTTTTGTGTTTATTTACTTTAATGGATTGAGATATTAGCTGTCAATCTAATTTCAACTCAAATTATCTCAGAATCTATACATGTTTGAATGTAACTCATATCCCAAATAAACAATTTTTGTGAACAATCTTCCTAAAAATGTAACTTTTATGCAATTTTATTTGAAAGTATAATTTTGAATAAAAATGGCCTTCTGGCATATGATAAAAGAAATGGTTAGCCCGTATTTGTTTTCCTCAGTCACATGACTTGCGTTTTTATTACATAGATTACGTATGATAGGATTTAATAGAAGGAATAAAACTTTTATTAATATCTTTTTAAGTTTTGATTCGATATTCATAAAATTTGAAATGACTCGACAAAATTCTGAAACGATTATATACATTAAATTTCAAACCATTCGGTTGGGTAGATTTTCTGCTGTTATATGCGGACGGACGGACAGAAAGACGGACCATATGACGACTATAGGTGCTACGTATTTACATAATTACGAATGCACCTAAAATGAATTTAACATTAGGAGTTCTTGAATTTAAACATTCATAATTACTAAACTACTTGACCGAATGACTTGCTGGTTTCGTATCTGAAGTTAACCCATTTTAGGCCAAGCATAGAAATTTTATAAAATGTGGTATTATTTGTATTGAAATTTGCTTAAATTACATTCATTAAGACACCAAAAATGTTTCGTGCATGAAAAATAATACTTTTTTTTTTTAATTTGACGTTACCATTATTAATTTACCATTAATAATTTACCACTAAAATTAAATAAAATATTTTAAGTTTTCTTATGGCTTTTGTTTTATTTTTATTTCATTTACAGAACTTGCAACTTTACTCTGTTATAAAAACATATGATTAATCTCAAGTGGAATAATTATACATTTTCAAAAAGTCGAATTTGTCAATAACCGTTTCAAGTAAGAAACCAGCGTATTTTGAATATTTCTCAACAGAAAGTGATTACTTCAATTGAATTACTAATATTTCATAAATGTCTCCAGAACCCTTAAAAATAGCAGAAAAATAAAATTAACGAAAAATATACGCCACAGTGTTAATAAAAATATATTTATTGAAATGGTGCGTTTACGCACCTTTGGCCGAAAATGGGTTAAGCTGCACCGTAGTATCCCAATATGATATAAAAATTAGTTATTAGTCTTTGAAATTTTCATATTTGGTCTAATTTCTATATGTAAGCGACTCTTAAAAATAAAAGTATATATATATCATTAATTAGTAGACGTTATTATTAATCGGCTGGCATCAGTAACAATGTTGTATGATGATTTGTAAGGTGTGCGTTGTGGTGGTACTTTTTTTCAGAACTCTACGAATTTCCGTGATTAATGTTTTAAATATAACTTGCAATAGAATTATAAACAACCATCTCCAATTTTTCACTTTAATATACATATGTAAACAAATTTAATCTTTCCTCATATAAACGTACATTTTTCTGCTAATGCTTAAATTAATAGCAAAACTTCATTTTTAAAAAACAAACAACCTTCCAAAAAATAAGCTACTCGAAATCTTTATGGAAATTTATAGATTAAAACAAAATCTGCAGTAACTAATTTTCTTGTGTTCTGGTAAATTCTTTTGATAATGATTTGTTGCTGTCAACATCGCGCTGAAGAAATATATTTTCGGAAATACATAAAAAATGTTTTTAAAATAAATCGTAATAAAATTCTCTTGGAACATATTTGAAACCATTAACGTTTCCTAGAATATAGTGCTACATAGCAAAAATGATTTAGTTTTTGCAATTTTACGATTCAATAACAGGAATAAAATCAGCAGCTGCTTCCCGTACTATACAGTGGGGGTTTTTAATCATTTGTTCTTTAAGAGACACCTAAGTTTTCATAAATATATAACCTGTTACATTGATTTTTTTTAGAGAGAAACATTTTTTTTTTTTTAAATTTCGTCACAATAAACTTTAAACATTCCATTTTTCCCTTTTTGAAAATGTTAGAAAATTTATCGAGATTTAAGTTATTAAAACTTTTTTAACTGCTATATTATCAACATTTTATATTATCAATTTTTAAAATAAATTCTAAATTATTGTATTACGTTTTACGTAAAATATTTAGGTGTATAAGGCGACTGGCAGGCACATTTGGATCAGGCATATTTTGTATGATTTTGCGATTTTTTTTAAGTTACAATTATTGGTAAATAATACAAATCAAAACTGTTTTCTCTAAATTTTTCTTAAATTCCCTGATATTTTTATAGTAATGCCACGTTAACAAAATTCACTGACATTTCCATATTTTCCAGGTCTGGGTCCACCCTGTATATAATTTATACACACACACACACATACAAATATATATATTAGTATTAAAATTAGCTATATTTTGATTGTTTTGTTTTTCTGTAATATCAATTCCTTTTTAGTAAAGTTATTTTAAAGTGTAAAAGTTTTTGTTTCGGAAATGGCGTAAGTATATTATTTTTCATTTGCATTTGCTACTGAACGATTAATTTTTATGCAGCTAATTTCAAAACTATTTAAAAGAAAATGCATTATAACCACTTCAGTAATTCCGAAAAAAATACATCGATATCAGCCGTTTTGTATATGATTTTGAAATTGTTATTTCTACCTAAAACTAGTGGTTTCCAATCGCTGCTGGGCACATGCATATTAGACTGCTGTAAAATAATCCTAAAAGCACCTCGAAAATTTGTAAAGATTATTAATTAAAATTAATTAAGTTATTATTATCTCTTGATTAATTCTCAAGAATAAAATATCGTTAATGGATTACATTTTACACATCCCACATAAATTAATATTACAAGGAAAAACCTGCGGCACGCAAAAGTTTTGAAACACTTTTCAATATTGCAAATTGTTGCGAAAGCGTAATCTTTTGTTACGGTGTAAGGAAATTTTGTATATAAACATGAATTTCCTTATAAAGTAAAGCCAGGAGAGATGGCGCGGTCGGAGAGATTGCGCACAAATAGGATAGGGAGGAAGGAGTAGAGTGCATGCTATACAACTCCTGGTAGTTGTACAACCAGCAGTTAGTAGAGTGTCTACTTGAATGTGCACGTTGATTGTTTCCAGCATCTAGGATAAAGCATTGCTATTTTGTTTTTGTTTTATTTTCCCAAGATAAGTGCTTGAATTTTCATAACTATTCGTCAGAATTTCTATAGAATGCCAGTAGTAATAAATATTTTAAACTTAAACGATTTCGCATAAGCTACTAACCTAGACTAATGGTGCGAACACAAACGTTCCGGTTTAGAAGCGTCCATGTTTAAATAGAAGGCTGCGCAATCTCTCCTACCGTATGGTAAAGAAACCATATAAGGTAAAGCCAGGAGAGATGACGCAGTCGGAGAGATTGCGCACATAGAGGTTTGGGGGGAAGGAGTAGAGTGAGCGTGCAGCGACTCCAGGTACTTGTACAACAACAGTAGTGGAGTGTCTACTTGAAAGTGCACGTTGATTGCTTTGAGCGTTTAAGATAAAGTATTGCTATTTTGTTTTGTTTTCCCAAAGTAAGTGCTTGAATTTTCATAGCTCTTCATCAGAATTTCTATACAATGTCAACAGTACAAAATATTTTTAACTTAAACGATTTCTCATAAGCTACTAATCTAGACTAACAATGTGAACATCAACGGTTCGTTTTAGAAGAGGTCATGTTTAAATAAAAGGCCGCGCAATCTCTCCTACCGAAATTGGAGAGTTTGCGCATTTGCTACATAGGAGAGATGGCGCAGTGTTCCCATTCGTTTCCATGATAGGAGAGATTACGCAGCTTATTGGTAAATTTGCATAAAAAAATGAAAAATGAAAATGTACTAATTTTAAGTTAAACGCATTATTAAGTAACATTATGTTATTTTTTAATCTTATCTGGACTTGCTTTTTTCTGATTCTTTATTTTTTTTCCTTTAATTAAATTTTTTTTATCGTTTTTAAAATTATTTCCTTTTTCTGATTCTTTAATCATTAGGTTGAAATATTCACTCCTAATACAATAATATTTGTTCACAAAAACCTTACAGCAATGTCATTTAAGTGTAATTATTACTGTTACCAATTTAATTGTATTTATTATAAGTAACAATCTCTCCTATCCATGTGCGTAATCACACCAACCCTATAAGGAGATATTGCGCAAAATAACTTTCTTGGTTTTATTACAATTGTTCTATTAAATTGCAACATAACAACAAAATAGCAATGGAAATGCATAAAAAACAAATGAAGTAAAAGTTATTAATGAATAGTTTAGCAAAAAATTAATATTTAGATTTTTTATTGCTATTCTTTTGAATGGTGCGCACTCTATCCTAGCTTTACCTTATATTATTTTCAAAATTAAAGAAATCTATATTTAAAGTATTTTAATAAATATATTTTCCCTTTTCGGTATTATCACATTTTATATATATTCCCGACTGTTAAAGGCCTTTCCTTTCTCTATCAACGAAATGTTATGTAGTCAAAATCCTAGATATTTTTTTCAATGTATCGTTAACGTATTTTTTATTTCCATGCCAGAATCACTGTATAAGAAATAACACATTGTATAAGAGTCATCTCTCATGGTCATGTTTTGGCTTCCCAAAGAGTACCAGATGCGTTATCGACATTATATCGCCTAAACATCATTTTTGAAAAAATGTGTTTCCAATAGTTCTCAAAACACAAAACCATGAAAATTCTGAATCATTTCCTTTTTAGCCAAAGTGTGCTCTATGCCAAATATATTTACCCGTCTTTGACGTCAATTACAAAATTTAATATGCGATTATCCTAAACAGTTTTGGCAACCCGCTCAAGGTCCACACACCTACGCTCAGTAATGCAAATCGTTGGAGAGATTTGTAACTGTGCTTATCTCTTCATTTTTACTACACACTTCTGCTCCTGCGTTCATCCTCTCCACATCTAACTTCCATGTTACTACGTTTCACCCCGAACCATCCGCAGAACTTCATCCGTAAATTTCTTTACAAAATTTTGCTCCCTAAGACTGTTCCGGAAGACATCACCGTAAAATACACCTCTGTTAGAAACTTTCGTCTTTACTAGATTCCTACATAGGGCTGTCTTTACCATCGCCCCAGCAAATCTGTCACTCTGTATGCAATTATCATGTGACTTCAGCTTCTGTGGATAATAAACTCGTAGAGATATGCTCTTAATAAACTCCAGACGAGCTTTTCTTTACTTTTGTGTGACGAGTCCTTTTCCACCGCTACCAGTTTAAAAATCACGAAATTGCGTTTTTGCGTGCCACTTCGGTAATGTACCGGATCAGATGCCAAATCTTACTGAATATGAAATTCACTCCATCAATCTTCGAGTGCATTACACCTCCTTGGTAATAACAATTCTTCATATGCATAATTATATACCGAAATAGGAGAGTTTGCGCATCTGCTACACTGTAAAAAAAATTCTCAGGTTATTAAAAATTTTTTAGTATTTTTGTATTCCACAGATGTTTTTAGTAACCGGTACTAAAAATCGGTACAAAAAGACTAAAAATTTTTTTGTATTCTTACTCAGTTACAAGATAATCTGTAAGAATTACTAGAAATCAGCTAGCAACATTACTAGAAAACAGCTAGCAATGATTCCGATTTTTTAGTACCGGTTACTAAAAAAATCTGTGGAATACAAATATACTAAAAAATTTTTAGTAATTTCCAAAAAATCTGTTATAAAAACTAAACTTTTTTTATTAGATCGACCCATTTTTTTTTACAGTGTACTTAGGAGAGATGACGCATTGTTTCCACTAGTTCCCATGCTAGGAGAGATTACGCATTTTATTGGTAAATTTGCATAAATTGCAAGTAAAACATTTGAATGAATCGATTTTGAAATATTTTTTGAAAAACACATACTTATCGAAACTTGGAATTTACTCTTTAAATATTGAAGTAATTCTAGAACACGCACATTTGATAAGCTGTGATCAAGACATGACACAAAGTGTTGCTGAATCCGTTGAGTTACCATCAGAATTCACAGATCCTCAATCCGTTTCAACACCAGTACTCGTTACAGCCGCTGAAACATCAACATCTCCTATTCTAGGCTTATCTTTGCATCCCATTGCAGTAGCTACACGCATTTGTTAACCATTAACTTATGGGGAGTCTAACGTTACTCTCAGAAATACACCTACGAAAATTTTGGAAAAGCCTTTCAAACCTTCTTTCCTTTTTCTGATTCTTTAATCATTAGGTTAAAATATTCACTCCTAATACAATAACTCATTCCAAGTTGCTTAATGTCATTGGAATAAAAAAAAAACAGAGTGCAACGAATGTTACTGATCTACAAAATATACATGAAAAAAGAATTAGGAAGAAAGCAGCTAAAAAAAAAAAAAAAAGCTGAATATAAGATGCTTCCAGAAAAAGTGGGATAAAAAAAACTGCATGAAAGAAAACGAAGGACAATGATTATGAGTGCACTGAATGCCTGGAATTGTACCAGGTGGTTTCACGAATACTACACCATTTACAACAATAAGTGCATCGATTGTGGACGACGACAACTTCGGTCAGCAAACAAGAAAACATTGCAACTGTGGAAATGAAAATGGAATAATTTTAAGTTAAACGTTTTATCAAGTAACTTAATGTTTTTTTTATTATCTTTTCTAGGCTTGCTTTTTCTGATTCTTTCTTTCTTTATTTTGTTAACTAAAATTATTTAATTGTTCTTAAAATTCTTTAATTTTTCTTAAAATTATTTCTTTTTTTCTGATTCTTTAATCAATAGGTTAAAATATTCACTCCTAATACAATAATATTCATTCACAAAAACCTTACAACAATGTCATTTAAGTGTACTTATTATTGTTAACAATTTAATTGTAGTTATCTCTATAATAAAACCGTAAGTCATGTGACTGTCATCAACAGTTCCGGAATGTCCGTTTCATTTTTTCATATGCCAGGCGACCATTTTTATTAAAAATTATTTTTTCGAATAAAACTTCATAAATGTGACATTTTTAGAAAGCTCGTTCAAAATAAATTAATATTTGAGAGATGACTTACGTTCAATTATGTATATATTCTCCAATAACTTCAGTTGAAATTAGCTTCGCAGTTCAAATTCTCTATACATGAAAGTAAACAAAAAAAAAAGATTCATTCGTCGTGAAGGTTTAAAATATTAAACCATTAAACCATGGAGATAATCGTTCGTAAAGTTAGTTTTCCATGAAAGATTTTTTTGGAGCGCTGCCTGGTGTCAAAAAAATAATTCGTACCAGTGACACAATCAAAGTTTACCATAATTATGTGCTATACAACTCAACTTCATTCTTTATCTTTTCTTGATGTAAGCTGAATGTAAACAAATACAACTCATGTAATGATATTTAATGAATCAAATTTCGAAACAAATTGTCAGTTAATTTGGTATTTATGTATTATACGTGAAAGGAAGAGAGACCACCGAAAATGATTGTTAATCACCAATCATATTTACCATTATTAATGACCAATCGCTTTCAAAACAGTAATTTAATATACATTTACAAAATACATAACATCATTAAGTACTTTTGTGTTATTTGGGCGCAAATCTCGCCAATAGAATTTTTAAAATCGCCAATAACAGCTTTTATTTTTCGCGTGTGCAAATTAGAAACGATACTTTTATTTTGAAATCAAATGTTCTGATGGAACAGCTGTCGTAGAAGCACCGGGGCACTATATTAACTATAGAGTTGCAATATAGAGAGAAAAAACGGGTTGCTGTAATTAGAATTATAGGCGGTAATGTTGGTGTGACATATTTACATGATTATCAAAACTGGCTTCCAAAAGTTCAATGTTTCACCAAACCATACTCGAAAATTACGTGTTATAATATGCACTCCGATTATGTCACATTATTCAAGACGTTTTAAATGAGAATAATGATAGATTTTCTTCTTGATTCTCCCGTAATCAAGTCTACAGCCAAAGTTAGCGAGAAACAAACAAACAAACAAAAAAATATTGGCAACAATATGGTTCAGTGTAAATGGTGGATATCATTAAAGACTTTCACAAAATAGACTTCATTGCACCAAATCGTATTAACTAAAATACGCCATTTGGCAATGGATCCAATTACGGAAAACTACTTAATATGTTTAAGAATCTCCTCATTAGCAAGCATATTGCAACTGATAAGTAAACGGATATGAAGCATAAATACTTAAGTTGGTTAAGCGGTTTTTGTCAAGAAAGATGAAATACATAACAACAAAAAATATGCGAAATGCTACCATGATCGAAAAAGTTTTTGATTTGTCTATTAGAATCTTCCGGTTTGGCGAAGGATTACGGAAAAAAAATAAATTATGAATAAAAGTAACGTGTTATAGTGCTTAACATACATCTAAGGGAGACCAAACTGGTCGCCAGTGGCGGCTAGTTATTAATAACAATCTCTCCTACCCATGTGCGCAATCACACCAACCCTGTAAAGACAGATTGCGCAAAATAGCTTTTTTAGTTTTATTACAGCTGTTATGTTAAATTAAAGCATAACAACAAAATAGCAATGCAAATGCATAAAGAAAAAAAATGAAGTCAAAATTATTCATGGATAGTTTAGCAAAAAATTAACATTTAAATTTTTTATTACTTTTCTGTAGAATTTTGCGCAGACTCTCCTTGCTTTACCTTATATTTGAAAAAAAAAATAGTTGTACACTTTTCCGTTTGCAAAAATATTTGTAATTATTATTACAAATTATATTTTCTATTTAATATTTGGCCATAATTGGGTATTTATTTCTGTTATTAATAAAAATATTAAAAAGTAAATTTTCTTTTTTATTGCCATATTTTTAATTACAATTTAAATATACCACAAAAGTTTAGGTAAACATGTAAGTGTGCTTTCATGTACAAATGATTAAAAAACATTATCCATATAATGTTAGAAATGTTTATGCACTGTATTGTACAGTACTTTACTTTGGGTTATATTTTATTTCCGACTTTTTACATACACGTAAACATAAAATATAACAATTTTTACAAAAATAGTTTTCTTTTTCTTATTTTTTAAAGATATTCTAAAATGGAGTCTTGTTTCGTTAACGACACAATTTCAATTTAATTAATACTTCTACCTATCCAGCATATAATGGTGATTCTGCGTAACCATCATTATTTCATCCCTGGTCTCAGAATACATTTTATAATATCAAAGGAAAAGGCAGATAATTGGATCGACATTAATTTAATGTGGAATACATTAATTGCGCTCCCATTCTGTCCAGTGCTAATAAGGTCACAGAAAATGCTGACGAGTACGTCATTGACAAATTCATACAGGATTTATCAAATTTCTTTTGATTATCATTTGTAATGTTATTATTATTTTTTTATGGATATTCTTATATAATTTTCTTTTTTTTAGCCAAAGATATATTCTTCTTTCCAGGTACATAATAGAAGCTTCTTATTTTACCTTTATCCAAACTATTTTTTAAATGTCCTTTTATCAAGATTAAACCGTTCGTTTGAATAATATTTTAAAGGATTTATTCTCAGTATTTTATAATTATTTTTTTAATTTAATGCATAATCAGAGACAGCCATTCACGCATGATGTAGATTTCTTTTCATTTTTTTTATCACAGCAAAATCATGTTTTTTGTACTACAGTAAAACCTCCATAACGGATTATCTTGAATAGTGGACACCTATATTTTCCGAAGACCTTTTCAATCCCCAAGACTTATAGACATACTTAAGGGTGAACCCGAATTCCTGGTACAAACATTAAAGATTGGTTCACAGAAAAAATAAAATCCAATTTGGGTAGAAAGATTCTTACGTATGTGCCCAAATTGGGTCATGCCTATTTTGCTTACCACTGTGTATCCATTTTGGGCACTGTTAAATACTCATTTTCAAAAAAAAAATTAAATGGGTATTTAACAGTGCCCAAAATGGATACACAGTGGTAACCAAAACAGGCATGGCCCAATTTGGGCACATACCTAAGATTCTTTCGACCCAATTTGGGTTTGATTTTTTTCTGCGTACAAGATACTGTAACAATAATCTATTTATTGTATAGGAAACGAGGGTCAGAAATCCATTTATTGAGTCAAAATTACAGGGCGTCTCACTCCAGTCCGAAGTCGTGTTTCCGTTTATAACTTTAATAGTAGTGAAGATACTTTAATGAAGTCCTTACAATATCCTTACAATTCACATAAATACGAGTCTATTGCAAATTTTGTTAACATATATTCACTACTGGTTACGAACAAAAATACGACTTTGGATTGGAGTGACCCGCCCTGTAATTTTGACTAAATAAATGGATTTCAGTCCCTGGTTCTGTACTACAGTAAAACCTCCATAACGATTCTCCCGAATAGCGGACACCTATATTTTCCGAAGACATTTTCAGTCCTTAAGACCTATAGACATACTTAAGGGTGATCCCAAATTCATGGTACAAACATTAAGGATAAGTACAGGACATTGTAACAATAATTTATTTATTGTATAGGAAACCAGGGTCAGAAATCCATTTATTGAGCCAAAATTGCAGGGCGTCTCACTCCAATCCGAAGTTGTGTTTTCGTTTATAACTTTAATAGTAGTGAAGATACTTTAATCCTTACAATTCACATAAATATGAGTCTGTAGCGAATTTTGTTTACATATATGAACGAAAATGCGATTTCTTATTGGAGTGACCCGCCCTGTAATTTTGACTAAATAAATGAATTTCTGTCCCCGGTTACCTACACAACAAATGATTGTTACAGTGACCTGTACCAACCCTAAAAGTTTTGTACCCTGAATTCCGGATATTCTTTTATATTTTTACCTCTGCGAAGGAGACAAATTCTATCCTCCTGAGGTGTTCACTATTTAGAGCATTTACTTTATTTATAATGTAAATAAAGCATTTCATTCATTTAAAAATGTAAATTAATAGCATTTTATGTATAGAAATTTATATTTTACGAGAAATCCTTAAGGGGTCTTGTACCTTTTAAGCGCGACGAAAATCGAGAAAAACAATCAAAGTTCGAATTAGTTTATTTTCAAAATCTTTATATGTATAAACATAAAAATTTGATCATTAATTAAATAGATTGTGCTTTTTAATATAATACTATTAGAAACTGACTAATATTTTATTGAATTTTTCATTGTTGAAATTAAAATAGCTCTTTTTTATTACTCCGTAAGTGATTGCGCGCATAATATCTTGAGAACGTATGCATGAATTGTTATGAATTTAGATATATTGATTAATTGATTATTAGATTAATTGTTATGTTGATTTAGATAATAAGCGCATGTGTGTGTTTAAAGTGATCTACTTTTAAATATTTACAATGATAAGATTTTTAATTATGACTATTTTTATTCATTAAAAAATGCAAAATTTTAAACTTTTTTACTAAAATGTTTTTTTACATGGTTAATGAAATAATTTTGACATAAGAGTAGATCATTTTTTAAATACATATTTGCTTATTATCTATATCAAATTTCGTAACAATCCAGTCATACGTTCTCAAGATATTATGCGCGCAATGACCTACGGAATGAAAAAAAGAGCAACTTTATTTTCAACAATGCTCAAATTCTGTAAAAGACTAGTCAGTTTCTAATGATATTATATTAAAAAGCACAATCTGCTTAATCAATAGTCAAAATTTCATGCTTATACATAGAAAAGTTTCGAAGATACACTAATTCAAAGTTTGAAAGTTTTTGTTGATTTTCGGCGAGTTTAAAAGGTACAAGACCCCTTAAACAGAGAGATTTTACTGAATAAAAAATGAATAGGAATGCCAACTTAGGGATAACTAACTTTCAGTTTTTATTGAAAGTTCGGTTGTTTCTTCACCGAAACCAGCCAAAATTAAACGAAGCCAAACTTTCCGCCGTCCATTAAAAATATTAAAATATTCCCTAGCATTCATTATTACCTTTCTGCTTATTAAATAAAATGTGGGGTTTTGCAAATTGAATTCCCGCTATCATTATAGTTTTTATGCCTTTCATTATCTTTAAATCTTTACATTGGCTTTTATCTTAATTCTAGTCGCTGAAGAAATTTTATAAAGGTAAAATATCAAAGTAAAACACATTTAATTGGATCTATATTAATTTAATGTGGAATACATTAATTATGATTCCATTCTGTTTAGTGCTAATAAGTTCGGGGAATACTCCGATGAATTTGTCACTGACAGAAGCATTCATAATTTAACAAGTTTCTTTTAACAGTTATTCGTAAATGTTCTTCTTATGGATATTCTTACATAATTTTATTTTTTAAGCAGGAAAATATTCTTCTTTTCAAGTACTACATACTTGATTATTATAAAAAAATCGCTAAAATTCTGAGGCACACATACATGAAATACTTTTAAATTTTGCAAATTGTCACGAAATCATAATATGTTGTTACGGCGGAAGGAAATCTGTATGCGAACAGAAATTGTCATATGTAGTAAAATTAATAGATAAATCTTTTTCCGTTTGAAAATTCCTTTATGATCAATCATTTATAAGATATCATAATATATCATTTAATATAATCATTTATAATAATCAATCATAAAATCATTTTTATCACAAATCATATGTTCTGTATAATATTTGATCGTAATCACGTACATTTAATCACGTTTCTATTAATTAAAAAAAAGGAGTGTACTTTTCTGTTATAGGGTAAATGTACCAATAGTCGGCCACTTAACTGTTTTTTTGTATATAAATCTTAACGTAGAATTTTTAAAAAACTACACAACATTTTAACAGTGATATATGTTAAAACATACGTTTCTTATTATGTTCCAGCAATTATTTTTAAAAAACGCGGTAATAGTTTTTTTTTAGACAAAGTTAAGTTAAAAAAGTGCGAGTTCTCCAATAGTCGGCCACTTTAACTCTAATGTTCGGTCATCACTGCACCAATAGTCGGCCACTTCAGAATTTTGTTTTACCTGAAAAACGACTCTAACAAATTTGACTAAATTTTGCATTCTACCATTTTCGGTTAGAAGAAGATGATTGAGCTATCTCACATGTTCCAGAAATTTAAATTAGTGGGTCATTTAGGGTCACTGCGGGTAATGCTAATTTTATTTTATCTGCTAAATGGCTTTAACGATTTTGACTAAGTTTTGTATCCTACATTTTTGGGATACAATAAGACCATTGGACTGGGTCGCATGTTCGAGAAAATTTCATTAGTGGGTCATATGGTGGTCACTATGGGTTAAATAAATTTTATCTAAAAAACGGTTCAAACGATTTTGACTAAATTTTATATCCTACCGTTTTGGGGTACTATACGCTTACGATACTGCTTACATTTTCTGCGCTTCCTATACCTTACTATACCGCTTACATTTTTCTGCGTTATTATACCGCTTACTATACCACTTACATTTTTCTGCGTTTATATACCGCTTACTATACCACTTACATTTTTCTGCGTTTATATACCGCTTACATTTTTCTGCGCTTACTATACCGCTTACATTTTTCTGCGCTTACTATACCGCTTACATTTTTCTGCGCTTACTATACCGCTTACTATGCCGCTTACATTTTTCTGCGCTTACTATACCGCTTACTCTACCGCTTACTATGCCGCTTACATTTTTCTGCGCTTACTATACCGCTTACTCTACCGCTTACTATGCCGCTTACATTTTTCTGCGCTTACTATACCGCTTACTCTACCGCTTACATTTTTCTGCGTTTACAATACCACTTACATTTTTCTGCTTTTACTATACCGCTTACATTTTTTCTGTGTTACTATACTGCTTAAATTTTTCTGTGCTTACTATACCGCTTCTATACCGCTTAATATACAGTTTACTATACCGCTTACATTTTTCTGTGCTTACTATACTGCTTACTATACCGGTTACATTTTTCTGCGCTTACTATAACGCCTACTATACCTCGGTGCAATAGCGCACAGGCAAAGTTGAGGCGCGCCCGTCCCGCCCTACCTCATACCTAACTATACACAATACATGTACATACTTATATACAGGGGTGTCGGTTACAGTAACAGTGTCGCGAGTTCAATGGTTTTTTCCCATTTCAAAAAAATGCCCAACGTGCCTAAAGAAGTTTTCACTTCAATAAACTCAAAAAAGTACAATAAGTTATGTATTCCTTATTCAGCTCCTGGTGGCCGACTTTTGGACATGTAAGCAAAATTAATACCCAATGGTCGGCCACATTAAAATTAATTAAAAGCAACAAATTTATTTACTTTTTATACTCCAAAACATCAGTTTATTTACCCTGCTAATATTCTAGCCTTATAATTTTAGAAAAAAATAAAAAAATAATTAATACTTGCCTTTTAAAAGAATTGCCATCTGTTAACAAAAAATAGGGAAAATGGCGATTTGACCTCTATCTTGAAAAAAAATGGCTGATTACAAATTCAATAAAAATACCCATAATTCTTTGGTGATGGTTTACAACTTATAAAAGATGGCTGCATATAACTAAATTGTAATATTTCATTTAGAACCAAAAATAAGCTATGCGTAAGGCATTTTATCTCAATGTGGCCGACTATTGGTACATTAACCCTATTCTAACTTTTATCATAATTGAACTGTGTAACTCATGTTTAACTACTAATTTAAACGTTCTGCTACATAGAAACCGTTGAAAAACCGTACTTTAAACAATATTTTATAAATATTTATGCACCGTATCGTACAGTGCTTTAATTTCTGTTCTTTGTTTTACTACTGACATTTTATAAAAATTTTAAATAAGCTAGAAAAATATAATTTGAAATAAAGTATTGTTCCTCTAAAATACTTTCCAACTTATTTTCTAAGAAATATTGCATTTGAAGTTTTTTCTATTAATGATTCAATGCCAATTTAATTAACATTTCAAGATATTCAATGCATTAATGATGATTCTGCTTAGCCATCATTATTGGATGTATTGTCACTGGATAATTCTTTTTAGATAAAATATCAAAGGGAAAGACAGATGATTGGATGTGTATTAATTTAATGTGGGACACGTTAATTACGCTTCCAAACTGATCAGTGCCAATAAGGTTGCAGAAAATGCTGACGCATTCATCATTGACAAATACATTCATGATTTATCAAGTTTCTTTTGATAATTATTCGTAATGTTATTGTTATAGAAATTCTTACTTTATTTTAAACACAAACATGTTCTTTACAGATCTATATTTAATTAATAATAAATAATAATTAAAAAAAAACAGTAACGCAGGGTGCGGTTTTGTATCATTATTACTCATAAAATGAAAAATTTCTTTAGTTTACCTAATTTTTTTTTTTAAATGATTTTTTGTAAATGCATTAAATGTAATGTTGAAAACTGGCGAAATAAAAACGAAAGCAGTGAAAATAAATTTAGCATTCACATGTTCCAAGGCTTCATTAAAGGAGACCTTCTTCAGTCTGCACATTAAAATAAAAGTGAATAATAGCAGTTACGCCCATACTTTAATTTTACTGCCATTGTTCTTTATTCTTTCTTTCATGAATGTTGTACTGAAGAAGTGGTTCCCATAATGAAATATTCAACTAGTTGTATACTTAAATATTTATGACTGTTTACGATTTCTTTTTACATATGATGTAATCAACTTAAACAATGATTTTTGTATAGATCTTACTAGTTTTTCAAAATTCTGGGTGTGGTATAGCCTCTAAATTGCCATGCGTTAGCAGTAAAAAATTACTAATTTCTGGTGTTTATGTTTATAAAATCTGTAATACATTATGTATGTTTCATAATAATAAGGTTCTTCTTTAATTTCTATTCAACTTATTTAAATTTTCATTTAAATGAAATTAAACCTTTCATTTTAATACCTTTTCATACAAAAATATATTCTTAGTATTTTACTTTTTAGGATAGAACGTTTCATTCATAGATAGTTTTAGGCGCATAATGTGTGCTTATAATTTTTATTTTATTTTATTTATCTATTTATTTATTTTTTATTATTTTATTTTTTTGTCAGACAATGGTTTTTCTATTCCAGTATAGTATTTAACAATTATAAAACATTACTTACTCCGGAAAAGCACATTTTTAGAAAATAAAATCTAGATAATAATACATAATTTTCAAAAAGTTATTTTATCCAATATTTTCTTTAATCTCTATTTAATTATCTTTCTATAGACATTAAACTTTAATTTCTCTTTTAGATAGAATGTTTAGGATAGTGGGGAAAGTAACAATTATTTAATTAATAAAAGAACGAACAAGCATATGGAGGCAAGTACCCCCTCCCCCCTCCCCACCTTTATGATATAATAAACAGTTTTCACAGAAAATAAACACCCCTCAAGTATCAATAGACTTAATCTTGTTTCGCGTTACAATTCGTAAAACTAAATATTCTATAACTATACATTAATATTAATATAAAACAAGTTGGAAATTGGGCGTTAAACGTGACAAATTAGGTGCGTTCGTACTATAACTAGTTCTACAGTGTAAAAAAAAATCATCGGTATTATTTCACGGAAATAAATTATATTGTCTGTTACGAGCGATATGAGCTTGCCTTTTTTTTCTTATTACGTATGCCACGTTTACAGATGTGAATTTTTTTTCGACACCAGACAGCGCTGCAAAATTCACCATACAGATTCTCTTTTGCGAATGATTGCCACCATAGTTTAATATTTCTATGACTCACAGTGAACGAAGCTCTTGGTTTATTTACTTTAATGGATTGAGATATTCTGCTGTTAATCTTAATTTCACTGAAGTTATCTCAGAATCTATACATTTTTTAATGTATCTCATCTCAAGCAAACAAATTTTTGAACGATCTTTCTAAGAATGTAACTTTTATGCAATTTTATTCGAAAAAATAATTTTGATTGAAAATGGCCGCTTGGCATATGACAAAAAAACAAGATTACAACAAGGCCTATTAGCATTATGCCCAAGCTCAACGAGTGTCTAGTACTTGAAATAACATAACAATATGAATAAGAGTGTAGCGCTGCAAAGTAAATAAGGTAAGGATATTCTGTCTTTATATACAATTACCTTTAACGCACCAGTACTAAATGAGTGGATTCCATAATTGAAAGAGACAGCCTGATGGAATTTCAGATCATGAATAATTTATTTATACAAAATTATAAATCAATACTTTCTAAAGATATATTCTTGACTTTCGGAAGGTTTTTAGTCTTTGGATTTACTTTATTCTGAAACACTGGATAGTAAATTGCGTTTTAAAATTCGGAATTGACCTTTTAAAATTGAAAAAAATATTTTTCCAAGTAGATGCATATGATAAATTTTCTCTTTTGCAGAAGTTTATGATGATAATTCAACCCTATTTTTATGCTCCAGTATTTAAAACATGGCTATAAGAAGTTCTTTTATATTATTGAATTTCTAGAGCTTGACATAATTTAAAATTGTAATTTTAACTGTGTTTAAGGTCAGGCTATGAGTTAAATACACTTTAACATTCCGAAAAAACTTTCTAGCTTTCTTTTTCTAAATACGAGAATTTTCTGTAAAAAAAAAAAAATAATAATAATAATTTAAAATAATTGCTTTTGTTTGCTTCTGTATTATATTTTATCTGTTCATGCACTGCCTCCTTAATACTAAATGCCTTCCGTTTTTTATTCAAAAGTGGAAGCCGCTAGATGGCGCTACCGTATGGGACCTCTCGTTCTAATATTTACACTGTTAGCTTCATAGAAGTGTCTTTAGAATGTACAATTTTATTATTTTTTACAGTGCTACTTGATTTTTTTTAATTGAAAGTTCTTATGTAAACGAAAATTAATGTTTTCTTTTTAAAATGCCGTCATGCTGTGTCCCTTTTTGTCGTTCATCGAGTAAAAATAAGGAAAATATTTCTTTTCATCAATTTCCAGTTGACAATCGTCGGGTGCTATGGCTGAAAGCGATATCTAGGCAAGGTATTGTATTTTTTTTTTAATCTTTAAATGTTTGTTTATTATATTTTGCCCTTTTATCTTTGTATTTTTAAAAATACAAATAGGCATTTTTACTAAAATTTTAATTTTCTAGCAACAGTCTGTTGAATAATAAAATAAATGAATGCCTATTTGTTATTAATATATTTTTATTAGGTTACAATTCTGTAAAAGGATGCTTTGATCTAAAACTAGTTCTGAAATAATATTAATATTAAAAACGTGACAGAAATATTCGGTGAAATTATTTATTTTTATCAAACAATTATCCAAATCCTTGTCCGAATGAAACTGAATCTGTAACATTAAATATATTTAAATGTCTTCCATTGCACTTGCAAAATAAGCCTTTAAAAAAATTAGCCTTGTAAAAGATGAATATGATAGAGTTATAATTATTATATTAAAGTTTCTTTTAAACATGATTTAATGTATAAATAATATTTCAACAATCTCATAGTTACAGTTCCCATTGTGAATCAATATGTAATTGTAATAACAGAAATAAGTCAGAGAACCCCAAATTCCTGTACTGGACACCTTACAAAATGCAATAGATAATTGTTTTTACGATTGTAATTAGAATCAGAACTTAATTAAAGAATACTAATGAAGCAAATAGTCATTTTCAGATAAATTAAACAATTAGGATATCAATTAACAAAAATTTCTGAGAATAATTAATTGTCCAAATTAATTATTGTCATTATCACAAGATCAATAATATATTATTCTAGATAGGAGATTTTAAATACGGAATTTAAGAGAAATGCAGTTATCAAATTATTGAAACAATGGGGGTGAGGGGGGGGGGGGCAGTAAAAAAAGAGGGAAATTTCTTGAAATAACTGTGCATAGAATCGTATTTCCCATTAATTAAATTTCATCAAGTACTTAAGGGCTCGATGCAGGTTTTTATTCTTGGGCCCATTATGTAAAAAGCAACCATTATTTTTGTGAAATTTATAATCTAAATTCCAGTTATTCAAATTCGAACTAAACATTTAATAATTAATAATTTCTTTAAGTCCTGCTGAAGTTTTCCTTTCTGGTGAACTTGTTTTTTTGCGAATAACACATTTTAAAACCTAACAATATAAAAATAATTAATGAAGTGTATGCTTTTACGGAATAGAATTTCGTGAAGGGGCCTATTTTATTAAAAGGAATTTTGTGAAGGTGCCGGTTTTATTAAAAAAGAAATTTTGTGAAGAGACCTGTTCTATTAAATGGGTGATTATGAAGGGGCCCAAATTTGGCCTGTTTCGACTCCTGTTGATATATTACTTATAATAGTTATTACAAATGTGAAAGAAGTAAAACTAAGGCTTGAATGTTTTAAATAAAAATCAAATTATTTAAAAACAAAACTGCAGAATTGATGTTTGAGCCCCTCACCTGAAAATTTGCTAGTTTCATTACTACAATCCGGATTTGTCCATGTGTTTCTCACAGGTCCTGTTTTTGTAAAATAGCGAAAGAAAATTATATTTGTGAAAATTTAAGTCATAACTTTGTGAATTTGAAATTATCGTTATATTCAGATTTCTGAGTATCTACCTATCCTTCACACAGGAGCTTTTTTACGTATAAAAAAACAGTTGTTTGACAAGTTGTTAGTTTGTGACAGGTCAAATTTATTTTTAAATGATTAAATTTGTGAAAGATTAAGTTTGTTGGAACACTGCCTCCTTAATACTAAGTATTAAGGAGGTAGTGGTTGGAAGCGGGAAATTAATATATTTTTTCTAAAAAGAATGTGGTAAAAAAGTTTTTTTTTTTTTTTTTTTTTTAAGGTCTATTTTTAAGACATAGGATTTTTTGAAAGATTTCTTTTTGAGATGCAAAATTTTTTGAAGGTTCAGTTTAAAGATGAAAATTTTTGTGAAGGGCTCTTTTCAGTACCCCAAAATTTCCTAAACAGATCCCTGGCAATAAATTCAATTTATATTTATAGTATTTTTTTATTTACAGAGATGAATAACAATATTATCTGTTTCCTGATTGGTTTGATTGATTCTCTTTTTTTTCCAGGTCCATCTAAAGATTCTCCATGGGTGCCTAATCAGTATGATGTGGTTTGCCAAAAACATTTTAAACAAGATGATTACAGACAAGGACCTAAAAGGTCGGTTTTAAAGAATGATGCTGTTCCTCCGATTTTTGCTAATTATCCAGCATATCTTCAACCTCCAGCAAAAAAAGCAAGACGATCTTTAGTTAAAATAGAAACTGAAAATACGCCAGTTCAACCATCTGATATAACAGAACCACTTCAAAATGTTGAAGATCAGTCTAGTGTACAGTTACAAAAAAAAACAAGAACGAAAAATCATGCGTCAAGCATAGATTATGTAACACTTTCCAACGCTTCCAAAATAATTTTACGAATCATACTCTTTTATAAGCTAAAAGATAACATCTAAGTAATCCGAATACTTTATTCAGCCCTGTATAGGATCTATAGATTTGTATATATACTACATAGGATGCTAAATTTTAGTTCAGTTAGGAAACACGTAGCACAGTTTAAAATTCTCCGTCTGGAGTTAAATAATACGGAAATGTGTTCCCGAACTTTTGTACTTCCCTGTATAGGATCTACAGAATTTATACACACCACGTAATATACAAAAAGCGATTTAAAATTAAAATCGCATTCAGTAACTTAAAACGCACTTCCAGGAATTATTGTTAACATACAGTAGAGAATTCTTTTGTGTGTCCCTGTAAATGAACGATGACTGCTATACACACAATATTCTGTAGTAAGTCTCTTGTAATGAACCTTATATAAATTTCAATGCGTTTAAAATAGTGAAACATTATTTAAATAAACCGCAGACGATTTTTCTCCATAGACGTAATGTAACGGAATTCTTTTGACTGTCCCTGTAAAGTAAGTATAAGTGCTATGCACACCCTATTCCATATTAAGCTTCTTCTAATGCACCTTAGTGATATATATAAATTTCAATGCGTTTAAAGTATTGAAACATTATTTAAATAAACCGCAAATGATTTTTCCCCATAGACCGCAATGTAACGGAATTCTTTTGAGTGTCCCTGTAAAAAAACTATAAGTGCTACACACTTCCGTTGAAATAGGGAACATGCTATAGATAACGATTATAACATATAAAATTTGCAGGGCAATCCGAGCATATTTACGGGAGTTAGAGTACGGACAGACGGCCAGACGGCAGACGGCCAGACGGCCAGACGGCAGACGGCCAGACGGCCAGACGGCAGACGGCCAGACGGCAGACGGCCAGACAAACCGAAGTCATAAACACTTTTCAACTAGGTTGGAAAGTGTTAAAAATGACAGCTTTGAAACGAAAGTTAAAACTCGTGATTTCTACTCTAAGTAAAACTAGGCAAAGGATTAAGAAAATACATTAACAAAAAAAATCCTTGTTGAAAAAAAATGCTGATTTAGCACAAAAATTAACAGAGCTTTCAGATATCGAAAAAGATGCTGCTGAAGGATCTGATCATGCTATATTTATATTGGATCAAATAAAAACTCGCCAAAAAAAAACGATTTCGGTGGAGTCCCGAAGTTATAAGGATCTGCATATTGTGGCAGAGATGTTCCCCAAATGGATATAAGCATGCTCGGAAATCAAAATTTTTAAACTTGCCTTGTAAGACAACCATAAACAAATATGTAGGTTACAGAGATGCAGAAACAGGCTTTAGCTCATTGGTAAAAAAGAGATTACTTGTGGAAAAAGATAATCTGAAGGAAAATGAACTTTATGGCTCATTAATCATTGATGAAATGAGCATTAAGCCAATGCTCAACTATGATAAATTCAGAGATAAAATTTTTGGTTTTGTGGAAATGGGGGGAATAGAAAGTGAAATAGGAATGGAAAATAAATTGGCAAAACATCTTTTATTGTTCTTATATTCAGGTCTCTCGACAGGTATAAGAATACCGGTTGCATTCTATTTCACTCTCCAATTACAAGGAAAAGATCTTTGTGAATTAACAAAGCAAATAATTTCAGAAATAGAGAAAATGGGATTCAAAATTTGTCGGGTTGTGACAGATAACCTTAGTGTAAATACGCTAATGTTCAAGGAACTCTGTGGTGGAACAATTTATCCATTTATTTTTCATCCAGAAGATAAAAGCAGGATGCAATTTATTAGTTATGATTATTGTCATATAATAAAAAATATACGAAATCAATTTCTATCTAACAAAAAAAGATTGAATAATCAAGGTGCCCAAATTTCACCACACTATCTTTATAAGCTGTACAATCTTCAAAAAGATGAAGTACTTAAACCAGTGCGTTTCCTAACACGGAAACATTTATATCCATCCTCCTTTGAGAAAATGAACGTAAAACGAGCAATAGATATATTTCGGCCTGAGGTTACTGCTGCACTGAAATATCTTCAAAAACATGGGAAAGAAAATAAAATAGATGGATTTGAAGATGCTGGACCTACCATAAATTTCATGGACACAATTTACAGATGGTTCACGATCCATAACATTCATAACACTACACAGCACATCCACAAAAATCAGCTTGACTGTATGGAATTTTTTCAGTCAGTGATGAAAGGTTACACTGGCTAAAAAATGATTTCCTTACATATTTAGAAGGGTGGAAGGCAGGCTGCACAAATAAGAAGCTAGAATTTTTTAGCATGGAGACATATGAAGCGATTGTGCTTACTACCAAGTCAACAGTCGAAACTGTCACATACCTTCTGGATAACGGTTTTCATTACGTGTTAACAAGAAAAATTTTCCAGTGATGATATTGAGTCTTTTTTTGGCTATGTCAGAAGACTCAATGGATGCAATGATTTGACAAACGCTAAGGCAGCAAGTGACGCAATAGCAAAAATTTTAAAAGTGGGAATAATTAAAACCACCAAAATACTTCCGGAAAATCCCAGAAACAAGCATGATCCAGCAGATTTCAATCAAGCCGTTTCCTATTACCAAAGCATATTGGCTGATCACTTAGAAAAGTTGGAGAAAATGGTAGCGTTACCACAAAATTGTATAAAAACGGCAAGTTTTTCTGTAATTGCTGGCTACCTCACAAGAACGGTACAAGAAAATATAGACTGTGGTGGATGTTGTAACCTATTAGTTAGTGAACAAACAGATTCTCCTCTTAACTACATGATTTCTCAAATAGATAGAGGGGGATTGAAATATCCCAAACCTCAATTTACTAACATTTTAATTTTGTTGGATACCAGCTTAAAATATTTATTTAGTATTGACAGACTTGAAAAGGACATAATTAAAGTTTTAATGGCCATATTTATACCTACAAGAATGAAAAACCCCATTTTCTCATGTCCTTTGATAAATGATGAAAGTCATAGGAAAATATTGTGTACCCATATCTTGAAAAAATTTCTACGACCCTATGTGACAAATTTTTGCCAGAAATCAACAGATAATAATAATTGTAAAGAAAAGACCAAATCTAGAAAAATTTTAAAGCTTTAAAATGGTAGATTATTTTGCAGATTTTAAATGTGTTTTAAGAGGCTACTTTCACTCACGGGAACACACCCTCTCTCTAAAGTTAATCTTATGAGACAGTTATTTTACAACACCTCGTTCGTATTTCAAAATTTTTAAATGATTTTTTTTTTCTTTTGCACTTGAAGTTTAGATCGATCTCTATGCAGGCCATTTTTTACTTTTTCGATTTTGTTTACAGTTTTTTTTATTTCACTTTCGGAAACGTTTTCGAAAGTAGCAGTATCCTCATGAAAAAACCCGCAACCGAAATCGAAAACGTAAAAAATTGGCCTATGTAGAAATCCACCTCAGCTATCTAGTAAAAAAAAAAAAAAAGAAAATCATTTCAAAATATTGAAATACAAACGAGATATTGTAAAATAATTGTTCCATAGGATTAACATTAGCGAACGGATGTTTTCCAGTGAGTGAAGTAGCCTCTTAAGCAATAGAAAAGCTAATAATGATCCGTCTCATAATCTTTATCATTTTTAAGATTTTAAAATATAATTACTATAAATATTAATTTCATTTATTGTAATAATGAAATTAGCAAGTCTTCAGGTCGGGAGCCTCAAACGTCACTCTGCAATTTCATTTAAAAATCCTTTTAATTTAGTATTTAAAATATTCAAAAGCCACTGTTTCATTTCTTTCACATTTGTATTATCAATTGCTACAAGTAATCGTATATATTATTTCTGTTGTCAACATTCCTTTTTCTATGCATTTAAAAAGCGCACAATGATGAGTAAGGTATCACTCGAAAGGTTTTTGAACAAGCTTCTGACATAGTACACTCACATTTCGTTAAAACATGTTTTTTGATTAAAAATTGCAGTTAATTCAATATTATTTCAATTTTTATTTTCATGAATCAAATTAAATGTTTTCTCAAATCAATGTTGCCACAAAAACAAAATACCGCATTATATCATGCTGAGCAATGATTATATATTAAAAAAATTAAATAGTACAAAAAAGATAAAGTGTGATGTCTCCGCACGAGCTTATTTTATATTCATGATTGAAAAGAAAAATTGAAATTGAAATGTTTAGAAAAAAAAAGACATCATCGATTGATCGAAGCTGTGGTATCTCACGTGTAGCCTAAAAGGTATAATTTGTTATATTAGATTAAATTTTATTTTATATGTATTTTATAATTAATATGTTTTCTTTGTCCCATGTTTTTCTCGAAGCGGATGACGTCATCCTCTAATGCAATTAAAATACAATTGTTAATTTTTTCCTATCGCGTGCCTTTTGCTATCTTTCATCAGTAACTTTGATGAAATAAATGAGATGATATTCCGGCTTAACTAATGCTGTTTGTAGATATTTTTAATCCATTTTTTTTTATTTTTTTTTTTATAAGTTTAAACTTTCATCTAAAAAATATTAGACTGCAGTGCGAAATCCTAGCACGGGTCCACTGGTTTTAATTTAATCCACTACTTGGTATTTTGCATTCATCTTTTTAAAACTTGCTCATAGTTTTTTATCTATTAATTAAATTTTACAGTGTTAATAAATATTTTCACTCCATAAACATTGTTTGTTTTATTTTTTATGGAAATCTATTTATAAATAAAGATCAGTGTTATTAATTTATATATTATAATTAATTAAAAAAAGAACTTTTATATTAAAAACAAATATTTTAAATTAAAAATATCAGTTACTACAGCAATTTAAATTGTTATTTATAAAAGAAAAGATAATAAATACATTTGTGAAATTCTAGAAATTAATTACAAAGTTTATTTTTAAGCTATATTTTTTAACTTTCCATATAAATATTCTCAATACAGCCTTTGTTTACGTTATTTAACAATCACTACCTCCGTAATATATACGTTAATGTATTACAGAGGTAGCATATACTAATACATATTCAAATATGTCAGTTGTCGCCGATAGATGGCACTGTACTCTGGGACCAAATTGGCTTCCAATTTCTGTATGGGGAAAACGCGATTACGACCGGCATTTAGTATTAAGGAGGCAGTGGTTCATGTGAATAGATCCATTTTACAAGTTTTGTATAGATAATTTTCGCGTGCTAATTTCAATTTCAATTATCTTACTCAACATTTAAAATTAAAAGTCCTGCATGGCGTCGGGTAACCTAATTTCACCCAACTCTACCTGACCCATGGTACGGGGCCAGATTGAATATAATTTTTAGTTGAAATGTGTCAGGTTTCGTGTTGACGAAATTTATATTATCGAGTCTGTGTCGGGTTTGGGGGTGGCTTTAAGCAGAATTTTTGAGTTTGGACCAGGTACATCGAGACTCGCGCAGGACTTTATTTAAGATTGCTGTAATTGCTAAATATCTTTCAAGTTATTTAGTAATTCAAATTATTTAGCTGTCAAGTCAAGAGAGAAACAAAAATATTTGATTTATGACTTTTGAATGTATAACGTTCGTCGCTTATGTTGGAAAGAAGAATCTATTAGCATTCTGTATAGGAAAACTCAACGAATCTCTAATACTTGTAACAGCCATTATATAATATGGAAAGGAATGTAACGCTGCAAAATAATCAAAATTTGGATATTCTGTTTTTATGTTCACTTACGTTTAACGAACGTCAAGCAAATGAGCGGATTCCATAATTAAATGAGACCTCCTGATTATATTTCAGATTATGAATAATTCATTTATGCAAAACTATTAATCAAAATTTGCTAAAGTTATGCATACGGTGTGTTTTAGTTTTTACTTTTGTTTTGTAGAAACACTGATTGATAAACGGATTTTAATATTACGAATATGGTGCTAACACATAAGGCTGACGGCTAACTCGAATTCGCGTCGTTTGGATAAGTGTAACTCCAACAATGAGCGGTAATTGTATATTTTATATGTTACATTATATGTCAAAATATACATATAATTAATGCAACTAGTCTAGCATGCATATAAATACTTTGATAAGGAACAATACCATTATTATTTACATTCATTTGTAATGTAAAAAAATAAAAATCTTTATTGAACATTGCAACATACAGTAATAAAACTTATAGACGAGGCTTCCTTCTTAAAAAGCGAAAACTAGCCTTCCATAATGAGTTAAAATAATTCGTTTGTAACTAGATGCTATAAAAAGTTTACATTTTCCAGAAGTTCTTTGTTTAATAGTATGAATTACAGAGAGGACTATGAAAATTTGATTTGGGAATTTGAATTTCTAAATCCCTGGATAACTAAAATTTTTTAACATTTGGAAAATAATTCTACCAGGAATGGGTTTAAATAATGCTTCTAGTGGAGGTATTACAACAACAATTTTCAGAAAAACTTATGGTATTCCAATAAATTCTGTCAGATTAGAAACACAGTTATAGCTCTCTCTCAAATTATATGTAAATTTATTTAACTTTTAGAATAAAAAGATAAAAACGCTCTTAATCATGTAATTCGGGTTAGACTGATAACGGGTTTATTCGGGTTAGACTCTGCATAAAAAGTATCAGTAAAAGTGCAGAGCCTGATTATCACAGGGGCACATGGGGCACGTGGCATAGTCATCCATTTTTAGAGGGCCTCAACATGCCTGCCCCTACTGTCTGAAAATACAAATTAATACAAAATTCCATTTACAGTTCATAAAAAAAATAATTATTTTACTGTCATGTAAACTAAACTATCTCATTGTGTTTCACTAATCACAATTAATTGTAATGTAAACTTTGAAATTCAGAGAAGAACTGATATTACATCAAGCATGTTTCATTCAATCCCTTAGGTTTAAATATTTATTCACTGTAAATAGCATATCGTTCAGAAGATTTTACCTTCATATAATTTTTTAATGCATTTTTATATGTGTCCACTTTATATTCTTTCTAGAAAGCTGTGGTTAAAATTTTAAAATGAACATAAAGCTGCTTGTCATGTTTATAACGCATGAATTTTACTGGTAAAATGGGGCCCAACATGGACTGAGTGGCCTGGTCCCAACATAGAGATGATCAGGCCCTGTGTACAAATATAAATATAACATTCGAAAGAGAGAAAACTTTAATTGTTAAAATAATATAAAATGGTCGTATTGCTTAGAGAATGAGATGCAATACCTAATTGGGTATCTCAGCACATTTCTCATGCAGTGCTCCCACTGGTCCGTTTTTTGAATACCAGTAATTTTTAAGAAATATTTTCGCAGTAGGTTTCTACAAAATTTTCTGTAGAAATAAGCTTTGGTGAAGTCATTCAATAGTACAATACTACAGTGTACTACAGTAAAAAGTTAAAGATAGAAACTAAAAAAGTGTGGAAAAAAGTCTACAGCTCACCCCAGTGTACACACGTGAACATTTCGGAAAACAGAGACGAAATGAGTAAGGTGATTAGAAAGGATCTATTAATGCAAACGACCAATCCAAAAATAGGAAGGCGGAGCTTCGGCCAGCAGTATTCTGAGAAGTCCGAAGAAACGAAGATTGGTAGAATATAACTAAAAAATATTAAAATTTAAGTTAAGATCTTAATTTAAGTAAATAGGATACTAAATAAGTAAAAGTTATAATTGTTCAATATATTGCCACAGCCGAAAGCAGTAAGTATTAGACATAGAAGATGGTAAGGTAAATCTACCCCCTGTCCCTCCCTCCCCCCTCCAAAAAAAGGCCATTTTCATTGCCACACATATATTTTTCAACCCTATAATGTAGCATTAATTTACAAATAAAGGAATAAACATAATTTTTTTTTGTTTTTTAATACAATTTAAATTAAACAAGAACGAAAAATCATGCGTCAAGTATAGATTATGTAACACTTTTCAACGCTTCCAAAATAATTTTACAAATCATTACCGTTTAATAAGCTGAAAGATAACATCTAAATAAACAATTTGAAAAACGCATAACATATTTAAAAACGTAATTTCAGGAATTTCCAACATATACAATATTCGGAAAAATATCTGAATACTTTTATTCAGCCCTGTATAGGATCTATAGATTTATATATATACTACATAGGATGCTAAATTCTAGTTTATCCATATTAAGCTTCTTGTAATGCACCTTAGTGATATATATCAATTACAATGTATTTGAAATTGTGTAACATCATTAAAATAAACCGCAAATGATTTTTCCCCATAGACTGTAATGTAACGGAATTCTTTTGAGTGTCCCTGTAAAAAAACTATGCTACACACTTCAGTTGAAGTAGGGAACATGCTATAGACAACGGCAATAACATATAAAAATTTAAGGGCAATCCGAGAATATATAAGGGATTTATAGCACGGACAGACGGCCAGACAAACCGAAGTCATAAACACTTTTCAACTAGGTTGGAAAGTGTTAAAAAGGATGAATATTACCAAAAATAAATCAGTATTACCACAAAGAGGAGTACTCTTCCAAAATAGTAGTATATCCATGTATCTTTCCTTAAGTAAATATCGTTATAATTATGGCAAGATTATTCAGGCAAATTTCATAGTTGCCTTTAAATTTAAAGCTTATTTATTACACTGGATATCAAGTGTCCGAAGACATATCCTGGCTCTCATTGCATACCATTTAAGTGATACCTATTACTGAAGTTATCACACAATGAGTGATTGACTGTTATATTAGTCCTTATGTTAATCGCTTTCGGTGAAATTAAGTATTGTCATTGGATCTGTTGAAGATGTCATATTGCAGACAGTTCAGAACTGCCAACGAACACTGGTGATATATTATTCATGAAATATACATTTATGCTGGGTGCATCCTTTGCTGAATGTATATGTACATTCAATATCCTTTGGAATAAAACGCGAATTATTAGGTGCATTTTTACCAATTTGAAAAATATGGTTGAAAAATTTTGTGTCTTGCCTATACATATGTTTTTTTCTCCCAGCAAGTTAAGTATAAGAATTTAAATAGTATTGAAATGTCGTTTCCTTTTTAGGGGTAATGTTTTTTTTCTGGTGAGATAAACTGGGGGATTTTTATTTGGATGAAAGCTATTTTTTGATTCGTAACAATTTAACTGGCAACAAAATTTACCACATAATGTGACACTTAATTGTAAAACAAGCTGTTTTCTATTTTCATTAGCGAGAATTAGAAACAAAATGGCTCACGATTATCGCAGAATCGGATATTCCCCTTCTATGTATGTGGAAAAGGCAAAAGCAGAAACTTCATATAATTTGGTTATTTAAAATACAATAATCTACGTCTTCAAATTTACAATTTTGAAAAAAAACTAGTATGTTGGTGTTGCTGAGTTAACATGGACAGAATATATATAAACTTAAAATTATATGTTAATTGAATTTTGTTTTCAAATACGACTTTAGATTTTTGTGGTTATTATTATTTTTAAAGATTTTAGTGGTACTTTGGGCAAACCGTACATTATAGAAGAATTTGTAATGCAAAATTAAGATGTACTACAGTCAAACCTCGTTAGTAAGTTACCTGGATAAAACACCACTCCGAATATTACGTCATGATTCAGTAGTCCTGACCATTCTCTTACGACTTTACACATATTGTATTCCGCTTATTGCATCGCTAATTTTTCTTTCACTTCGCATAAAACGTCACTTTTAAAAGTATGATAGGTAAAGTCTGTTCTATTTCTTTGTCAAGGTTATCTCCAAAAATACTTAGTTTCTGTTGTGCATTACTGTAAGTGTAAGTTTAACAACATTCCAGATGACAGCATTTTTCCTTACAAAGATTGTCTTCCATATCAACGAATTCTCCGAACGCAACGATAACTGGAATTGCAGCTAATGTTTTGTAAGCGAAGGACGAGCCAGCAGTTGAATCCGACAGACATCCTGAAGAAGAGAAACATCCCAAACTGAATGTTACAAAGAAAAAATAAACCTTGGATAAATGAATGAACTAAGAAGCTATATGTCGTCTTTGAACAGCGCTACAGATAGCGAATATAATGTTCTACATTCCTTACTTAGAGAAAAAAAAATATTTCAGAAAACTCTGCCAAGAAACAAAAATAGATGTTTTATTTTGCAAGCCAGTAAAAAATAGATAAGTATTGAATTGTACAATTAAATACACTGGCCTTCAAAAGTTAAGGTACAACCGGTTTTTTGCGTCGAATTAGCGAATGAATGAATATAGAAACAACAAATTTGGAGAAAATGTGCGCTGAACGGTTATTTATTAAATGCGACATAGAAATTTACTTAAGTTAAACGTGTAAATGAAATTACAACAAAAAAGCATTCATGTTGGAAAATTCCATTCATGGAGAAATCAGTACATCGCAGTATTATGCAGTAAAATGTGACAGAAACATTAAAAAAGCTGGTTCTAATACGGGATATGTCCACCCCGGACTTGAATGCATTGGCGGCATCGACTTTCCATGCTCTCAATTAAATTGTCGGACACCGAAATAGGTAACGCTGACCAGACTTGGAGCAAGCCTTGTTCCAGCTCAATTAATGACCTTGGAGGAGGACTTAAAGTCGCAACCTGTCTTTCAAGATAGTCCCAAAGATGTTCTGATAAAGTCTGGAGAGTGAGCTGGCCATTCGATTCTCTCCAAACCGTGATCCTCAAGATAATCCTCAACAACCACAGTTCGGTGTGGTCTCGCATTATCATCCATTAGAATGAAACCATTGCCAATAGCCACCGTTTCTGTACCTGATGTGTTTCGACAGTGTTTGATTGATAGTATCGAGTGCATTGTTCACGTTTCTCAGATCAGAAGACGTCCTGAATCGCTCTCCAGTGTGAATCTGGACTCGTCTGTGAAGAGTACAGAAGCCCACTGTTGTCTGGTTCAGGAAACATGTTCTCTTGCCCAACATAAGCGGGCCCTTCTCTGTCGTCTGTTGAGGGGGACACACACAACTGGTCGCCTTGCATAGAGACCTGCATTGTGAAGACGTCTTCGCACCGTAGTAGCGGAGATTCTTCTCCCTGATGCTGCAAAGTGGTCTGCAATGAGTTGCGGCACAGTAGTGCGTCTTCTCCTTCGGGCCAAAAGAGCTAGAAACTGATCTTCTGCCGGTGTTGTAACACGTGGGCGGCCTGGAACATGTCTTCTGGACACAGAATCTCCGGATTCATACTGATCCCAGAGTCGTTGGACTACACTGCGAGACACATTGAGCCGTCTAGCAGTATCGGGCTGTGACAACCCCATTTCCATCCATCCTACCATCCGCCACCTTAATTAATCGGGCAAACGACTTCTTCTAGACATTTCTAAACTCTACTGGTTGTTGTGATCAAAACTGACAACAATAATTCGAATACAACAAAACTTACACGCGAAATTACGAAAGCTTCGTAATTGCATATTTTTCTCTCATTCACAAATACCTGTTCTTTTCTATAAAATAAAAGTGGTAGCTGTAATTTTTGCGTAAGTTTTTTTAAAGCTTATTATTGTCATTCATATAAACTATGAAGTTTAATCTGACTGCCCTTTTTTGTCTGGTGAGCTTCGAAAAACTTGTTGTAGCTTAACTTTTGGAGGCCAGTGTACTACATAACATACTTACTTTCCTTAAATTGTCATCTATTTTACGAATTCTAATTCTTATTCTACCAATTTATATATTCATAATGTAATTTAGTTATAGGTATAGTTATTATATAAATATTTATAATTCAATTTTACATTTGGTATAAACTCCGCTTAGTAAGACATTTTTAAGTGGACTCGAGAGTGATGTACTAACGACGTTTGACTGTATATGTTCACATGGGATTGCCTTTAAGAATTTATTGAGTATATTTAAAAAAAAATTAAAATAAATTCTCAGTAGTATATGTGTATAGGTAATAAGGAATTTAATATATTTCTTCTTCTAGCCAATGAAACTTATGAAAAAGTATCATTTTTTAAACAATTTTGCAACTATTAAAAAAAAAAAAATAAAATAAAAAAAAACAGGAATATACAACCACTACTAATGATAAGTCAGAAAATTAATTCAATGTTTTACGAATTTACATCCAAACAGTGTTGGAATTTTGATTGACTCATAGAATTACATTTAAAATGTACGAGATATTTTTCTAAACAAAATCCATGCGATCGTGTTAAAAATATAAAAACATGTCCTTCTCTTTTTTTGCTCATCTTTTTGTTTCCATTCACTACATTTTATTTGCGCATATCACACGCATAGGATCATGCTCCATATATCAGAGTTTTAAAATAGATAAAAAACATTTGCAAATCTTCAAAAAAGCCGATAGCGAATTCTATGAAACAGGTGTCTTTGATTTCAAAAATAGAGAAATGCACGTGAATCTGAAAGAAGAGGTTTCTGTTGAAAAAAAGATGTTGAATCTGGTAACATAAAGCAGTGAGGTATTTTCTTTTGATTTAGAGTTCTATAAAATAAATCTACATCTTTATCTCTTGTAAATTTACATTGAGTTTGCTCTCTTTCTATAAGACAAAAAAATTCAAAAAGTTCTTTCATCTAAATTTATATATCTCTACTAATATTATAAAGGAGTAAAGATTGTTTGTTTGTTTGTTTGTTTGTTTGTTTGTTTGTAGGGGGTAATCTCTGGAGCTACCGAGCCGATTTCAAAAGTGATGGTGGTAAATTGATGGTGACAACCCCTGCTCCAACATAGGCTATATTTTATGTCGGTGCCACTACCCCAGGGAGGTGCAGGAGCGAAAAACGTTCTAAAATTGCGATCTTTTCTATACTGAAGCAGCTAGAAATTTGAAATTTGGCGTTGTAGTTACTTATAAGATGTAAATGCTCTCTAAGAATAAAATTTTTAAAAAATTCGAAATTTAAAAGGGTGAAATGATCGAAAAGCGTTTTAAAAACATTCTAAATTACAATTTCTATGGAATCTCTGGAACTACCGAACCGATTTCAAAAGTGATGGTGGCAAATTGATAGTGACAACACCTGCTTCAACATAGGCTATATTTTATGTCGGTGTCACTAAACCCAGGGGGGGATGCAGGAGCGAAAAACGTTCTAAAATTGCGATATTTTTTATACTGAAGGAGCTAGAAATATGAAATTTGGCATTGTAGTTACTTATAAGATGTAAATGCTCTCTAAAAACAAAATAAAAAAAATTCGAAATTTAAAAGGTTGAAATGAGCGAAAAGCGTTCTAAAAACATTCTAAATTACAATTTCTATGGAATCTCTAGAACTACCGAACCGATTTCAAAAGTTATGGTGGCAAATTGGTGGTGACAATCCCTGCTCCAACAGCCTCTTTAATAAAAAACTATGCTTTTCTGATGACTGGGTTTTTCGCTAATTGTTGCCACAGATTAATCTCGGAAAATGAAACATTTGAAGTTACTGAAAAAAAATAGTAGCTCGAAAAGTATTTGTCAGAAAATTGTTAGGCAAACTGTGTTTGAAAGGTAAAAAACATGTATTTTTCTTGATATAAATTTCAAATCTAATGATTATGCCATTTTTCAAATATTGAATTTGAAAAATTACCAGTTTTCACAATGGAGTATGATAGCGTAACCTTCATGCGTAAAAAGATTATGATAAGGGCGACGCGTCCTGGCGTGTATATTGGCTATAGCACGAGTCACAAATTATAGTTGCCTTATTATTCTGTTAAAATATAAAAGTGAATTATGCAATGTTAATATTTTGTTGGATTTAAAGTTCGTTATAAGAAGTTGACCAGCGTAGCGGGCGTAGCTTGCTAGTACGTATATAAATTGGCTGTTTTTTCGTTGCATTTATATTTGAAATATAATTAATACCTTCGATTCAAAAAATAAATTTTTTGTTCTTTAAAAGTTTTTACTTTTTATTTCAAGTATTATTGTTAACGTTATAAATGAGATTTTGGTAACGGTTTCAACAAGAATATGGATAATAATAATAATATAATAATAACAATCAAAATATTTTCTTAATTTAAAAGATTTATTATTCATACTTGCAAAAGTTCCAAAATAAAATAATGTGGACCTTTTGTAGAAGTATAATTAAAAATATTAAGATGGTTTCATGTTGATGTGTTGTTTTGTTGGATAATATTGATGTTTATATGACAATGTATAGCCAGAGAATTTGAGTGCAAATACTTTTGCACTTGATTTGAATCATGTATGCGTACAAATAAGTTTTAAAGTGGTTAAACCACTAAAATTAAAAGCATGTTCTTAAATGATTCAAAAACCATTGTTACAAAATTCATTTTCGGAAAAACAAATGTCGTTGTACTTTAAAAAATACAGATATTTCTTTATCTAGGAAACTATAATGTAACCACAAACGAAAATATACAATAACCTAATCCGAGTTACTTTAACGGTTTCGAAAAGTGTTTTTTAGTTTCAGAAATCTCAGAAATCAAAATATTTTCGAGATTACAACAATTATTTATAACAATATAGTTTCTTTTGCTGCCTCTGACCTACCCGAGTAGTGTTTATAGTAACCCTTTAAGCACCATATTCAATTTAGTGATACTATGCTGAATACCAGATATATTCAATTTCGTCAAAAGTAGTTTATGTCATTATTTTTAATTACATGTGAATTATTTAATTACATATGTAATGTAAGGAGATGAAATAAAGGTTTATTTATATTATACAGACAGAAATAAGATTTGAAGTTCCAATTTTCATTGTAGCGGGAAATCTAATGAATTTATTATTATTTTATTTTTACACGTAACGCCATCTATTGGGTGCGAAAACAATCATTGCTATAAATCCCGTACAAAACCAATCACCAATAGCAATTAGCGACATGAAAAACCAGATGCTTAGAACTTTGCAGTCTGGACTTAAAATGAGGACGTACGCACGTACGTCCTGGTATTTCAAATATAGCAGAGCTCATGACGTACATAGGTGCGTCGTGACGTTTAAAAAGTTAATAAGTTTTCTTAAACCTGCAATACAGGTTTTCCGGATGCTATTCATTCTCAAGAAAACATTTTCATGTTCAACAAACTTGTTTAACAAACAAACATGATAAATTAACATAATTAACACTGACATTAAAATTAATATTATTTATCTACTCTTGAATGTATAAATTTAATCATGAGCTGAAAATGTTTCAATGAAAATAGATAGAATCCTAAAAATGAATATTCCGATTTGAGAAAACTGATTAATACACTATGAAAACTACTCCAAAATGTTTCTAAAAATCAGTGGCAGCAAACGAAACTTTATATTGTTTGTATATATAATTATTCAAATTTCGATAATGTTGGTTTCTGAATTTTTTAATGATAAAGAACGCTTTTCGGAATCAGGAATAATACGGAAATGATTTTTGTATATTTTTGTTTGTAGTTATATTATAATTTCGTAGAATAAGGAACATTTCTCTTTTTTACACTGTACAAGATGTTCTTAACAAGCTCCTGTAGCATGATAAATTATTCATATTTTTATTCATATACATGGTGTTGCGTGCTTAAAGCGCTCAATTATTCATTTTTACACTTAATATATTAAACAAGAACGAAAAATCATGCATCAAACATATATTATGTAACACATTCCAAAACTTCAAAAATAATTTTACAAATACTTAATGTTTAATAAGTTGAAGGGTGATATCTAAGTAAACAATTTGGAAAACGTATAACATATTTAAAAACCCAATTTCAGAAATACCAACAATATTCGGTAAAATATGCAAATTCTTTTGTTTTAAATTTAGTTCAGTTAGGAGACGCATAGCACAGTTGAAAATTGCTTTTCAGCAATTTCTGTCAATACACGGAAATGTATTCGAGAACTTTTGTGCGGCCCTGTATATGATCTATAAAATTTATACGTATCAAGTAATAGACAAAAAATGAGTTCAATTTAAAAACGTTTTCAGCAATTGAAAACGCACTTCGAAGAATTATTTTTAACAGACAGTACCGAATTCTTTTGTGTGTCCCTGTAAATGAACAACGAATGCTATACACACAATATTCTATAGTAAAGCTCTTGTAATGCACCCTTAGTGATATATATCAATTTTAATATGTTTGAAATAGTAAAACATTATTGAAATAAACAACAAACGATTTTTTCCATAGACCGTAATATAACGAAATTCTTTTGACTATTCCTGTAAAGGGTTTATAAGTACTATGCACACCCTGTTCTATAGTAAGCCTCTTGAAATGCAGCTTAGTGACATGTATAAATTTAAATATGTTTGAAATTGTGTAACATCATTAAAATAAATCGCAAATTATTTTCCCCCAGAGACCGTAATGTAACGAAATTCTTTTGAGTGACCCTGTAAAAACAATAAGTGCTACACACTTCATTTTCAATACCGAACATGAAATAGAAACCTCAAAAACATACATAAATTGCATGACAATCTGAATTTATTTACGCGAGTTAGAGCGGACAGATAGACAAGTCGAATTCATAAACACTTTTCAACTACGTTGGAAAGTGTTAAAACATAAGTAATATTTTTTGAAACACTATGTGTTTGTGTTTTTTTGCTTCATAAAAATATAAAATATTTTATATTCGATATTTTTGCAGCTTTTTATATTTTTCCCACAGCATTTTATTCCGGCACGTCACGTGCATAAGTGCAAGTGGGTTGCATTAGAATATCGCGATAGATAAAAAAAACATTTGGTTTGCAAATTCGCAAAGAAACCGATAGTGAATTCTCTTAAAGAAAACTCTTTGATTCTGAAGATTGGGGAGTGCAGGTGCATCTAAAAGAAGTAGTTTCTTTTGAAGAAAGGTTGCCGAATCAGAAAGCAGAAACCAGTGAGGTATTTTCTCGATTTAGAGTTCAGTAAAATACATAAAAGTTCGATCGATTGTAAATTTTCTTTAAGTTTCTCAATTTTTTTTTTTTTTTTTTATAACAGGAAAAAATTAGAATATTCCTTCCTGTAAATTTAAATATATGCCAATTGGCATTTTAGGTGCGTTCGTAATTATATAAAAACGTAGCACCAAAGGTCATCGTCTGGTCCGTCCGTCCGGCGCGTCTGTCCGCATATAAAAGCGCAAAAACTATCCAACCGAATGGCTTGAAATTGGCTCAACCCTTTGTATGAATATATCATTTATAAGTATAATTTCTTTTATAATATTTATTTAACAAAATATTTAATTTTGTGTTAATCATGACAGATGCAAAACTTCCAGAATTATACTGAGTGAGTTTGTTTATCAAATATTGAAAAAAAAAATATTTTCAAACAGAGAAAATCAATTAGAAACCAATTAAAAAATCTTAATATTAAACTTTTTAAAATATCTGATGATATATGTTGCAACTTCCCTGCCTGATTCTGTACTGTTTTCATTTTTAATGATTAAAGTTTATATTCCGAAATATTATTGTACTACGTGTTTATTAACACTTTTTTAAAATAGTTGAAAAGTGTTTATGACTTCGACTTGTCTAATCCTGTGGCTGCACCCTAACTCTGGTAAATACACCCAGATTGCCATGTAATTCATATGTATATTTGAAGTTTAACATGATATGATTTCTGTTGAAAATGAAGTGTATTGAAAATAAAGTCATTTATAGTTCATTTACAGTGCAGACACAAATGATATCCGTTACATTGTTGTCGATTTGGGAAAAATCGTTTATGGTGAATTTTTATAAAGCTCTGATACTACAAACATAATGATTGATATGTTTTACGGAGATGAATGGCACCATGCTTTCTGTAGAGTATAGAATAAGTAGCAAGTGCAGTTTATTTTCAAGAACGCACAAAATTTACTTTATGATTCATGGGGAAAATAGTTTGCAGTGTATTTTAATGATGTTAACTATTTCAAACATAATTAAATTTATATACATTATTGAGGTGCACTACAGCATCTTTTCTATAGATTATTGAATGCGTAAAATTTATAGTTTCTTTACACCTGCAATCAAAATAATTCTTATTTCATTATTTGAAATGAAATTTCTTACCCATATTTTGATAGTATTGGAAAGTATTTCTTAATCTATGACCAGATGCCTGATTGTGTGTTCTTCTTTAATGTTTTTCAACGTAAAAACAGCTCAATTTTTCAAATAATACTTTTAATATGTGTTGCCCAGCTCACATCTGATCTCAGCTATGGAAATTTATTTTTTAATAATAACAGAATGTAATATGTATTTTTAATTTTTTGTATACTTACCTTATTTAACTGGTCTGTGATCTAATAGAAATTTAATGATTCAAAATTGTTTACTTGTCATACTTGGAATATACTTTAGAGATAAAGGAATAATTAGTCTCTCGTTAGCGGCGCAAGGAAATGAATTCGTATTGTGCAAAATTATATGAGGATATCCGATCCGATTACAACAGACGTATGTCTAACGGTAATGCTTTGACTTTAACTAGAGTCATGCTTCAATTAAGCTAAACAGAAATTAATATGTCCAGATTCATCCTCTATTGTAAAATAGATAAGCGTTGCATAACAACATTTTCTTTCTAACGAAGTTTGACATTCTTATCATTCAGTTGTTTATTAAGCATCTGTATTAAGTGTTTTAAAGTGAATGCAAAAAGGCTGAATTCTGAACATCCGTAAATAAACTCACTGTTTTAGCATTACATGATCTTTTTAGATGAAAAAAATAAAGAAATATTTTCATTTGAGAAACATTATCAATAACTATTTTAACACTACTACGTTTATAGATATAACTTATTGTATGTATGTCTACCATAGTAAGCACATCCAAAGCTGTCATGATAGGAAGATGGAAAGTGAAAACTACATGATAAACCAAAAATAAATGTTTTCTAAATAATATAAAAATTAGAACTGAAATAGTTAAAGCCACCAATCTTCTGTGATCATAGTTCATTAAATATCGTTTTTGATTTCTATGTCTAATTATTACAATTGGTATTTCACAATTTTCTTACACAACAAACATATTATAGAAAAATTGAAAAAATAAACTTAGATATTTTTCGTTTATTATATAGTTATTATTTTACAGCTTTCATAGACCATTGAAGTATATCCCATCATACTATCATTGAAGTATATCCTAAAGTGCAATAAAAGTTTGCTATTGCCTATTATCAGGAAAATTGTAGGTAAACGCGTCTACTGATAAATTGTTCGAATTAAAAACACGGATTTTTATCTTTTGCAGCGCATTTCTGCTTGTCCATATGTGAACCAAGAATTTCTTAAATATACACATGATCTCAAAAAACTGAATATGTTAAAGTTGAAGTCCTGTTATAATGAAATGTTTCAATGTTATGAAGCATAAAATTATGATTCTTGGAATAAGACTTCACTCTCTACATAACCACGTATAAAAATCCGATGTAAGAAACATGAATATATTGCTGATATAGAATGCAAATTTTAATTCACATTCCACATAAAAAAAAAGAAAGTAAATATTAACATCTTCGGGCAGGAGTTGACAAATGCGGTCGCCAGGTTGCCACTGGCGACCAAGTTATTTAAACTGGCTTCGTTATTTCGCATAAAAATTGACCCAAGAAATGAACACAAACGGCAGTTTTTCTCTCCCCGAATATTAAGAAATAAACTTAGAAACTATATTCAAACAAAAAATATTTTTAATTTTAATTTTTAATTTCGCAAAAATAAGTTCAACAACTGCAAAATCAGAATAATTTGACTGACTTCGACAGGGAAATAGGCAAAATAAAATGTTTTCCTGCTTCAGTATTTTATAAATACCTCCCCTCCTAAAATAACCTGAAATTAGAACAGGAATTCCTGGTTAGAAGTCAGTTAACCGAAGATATTAACTAGATGATATAATTATCTTTTAGATTTTTATAAATTACAGTCATGTTCTTAAAATACTAAGCAAACACTGTGAAATATTTCTTTTAAAGAAAAGCGACATTATAATAATTTTAAATATCCACATTCGCAACTCACCACAAAGTACGGATATGATATTTTCTTTTACTTAATAAAATAATATAGACTGATATTCAAATCTCCAGGGCTCGACCTTTTGTTTTACTGTAATTAGATCTAATCCTATATTTGTAATAATAACATAAAAAGAACAACTATTTTAACAAGTAATTTTTTTCCTAAATGTTTATGTTTTCCTTTCTGTAAACTTCACAATACACTGTAAAAAGAATCGAGTTTCTTATGAATAGGGTACATCTAAATTAGAGAAATTCCTGAGGCATATAATTTAAAAATGGATTTTTCTGTTATGTCTTTTAATTTTGTGAAATGCATTTACATTACAAATAATTCACCTTCTAAGAAATTTAAGAAAATTTACAAAAAATATTCTATTATTATTTATTCTAAAACAATTTAAAAATGTAATGAAATGAATATAATTTCTTTTAAGATTATACGGTGTGCATAGGAAAGCCCTTTCCCTTGAAATTGTTCTTGGATGGATAAAGCTTGAATCGTGGAAAAGCGACCCTAAGAAAAAAACAAGAACGAAAAATCATGCCTCAAGCATAGATTATGTAACACTTTCCAACGCTTCCAAAATAATTTTACAAATCATACCGTTTAATAAGCTAAAAGATAACATCTAAGTAATCCGAATACTTTTCATCAGCCCTGTAATGGATCAATAGATTTGTATATATACTACATAGGATGCTAAATTTTAGTTCAGTTAGGAAACGCGTAGCACAGTTTAAAATTCTCCGTCTGGAGTTAAATAATACGGAAATGTGTTCGCGAACTTTTGTGCTTCCCTGTATAGGATCTACAGAATTTATACACACCACGTAATAGACAAAAAGCGAGTTAAAATTAAAATCGCGTTCAGTAACTTAAAACGCACTTCCAGGAATTATTGTTAACAGGCAGTAGAGAATTCTTTTGTGTGTCCCTGTCAATGAACGATGACTGCTATACACACACACACTATTCTGTAGTAAGCCTCTTGTAATGCACCTTATATAAATTTCAATGCGTTTAAAATAGGGAAACATTATTTAAATAAACCGCAGACGATTTTTCTCCATAGACGTAATGTAACGGAATTCTTTTGACTGTCCCTGTAAAGTAACTCTAAGTGCTATGCACACCCTATTCCATATTAAGCATCTTCTAATGCATCTTAGTGATATATATAAATTTCAATGCGTTTAAAATAGTGAAACATTATTTAAATAAACCTCAAGTGATTTTTCCCCATAGACCGCAATGTAATGGAATTTTTTTGAGTGTCCCTGTAAAAAAAGTATATGTGCTACACACTTCCGTTGAAATAGGGAACATGCTATAGATAACGACTATAACATATAAAAATTGCAGAGCAATCCGAGCATATTTGCGGGAGTTAGAGCACGGACAGACGGACAGACGGCAGACGGCAGACGGCAGACGGCCAGACGGCAGACGGCCAGACGGCAGACGGCCAGACGGCCATACGGCCAGACAAACCGAAGTCATAAACACTTTTCAAGTAGGTTGGAAAGTGTTAAAAAGACTATGTTCTGTAATATGACAGTTCCTGCAGTGTCTCTAGTGGAAAAATGTATACGTTTATATGATGTAAGGTTACGCTGTGATTTTGTAATAGCCATATGTCACTGTATAACTTAATCTTTATTAAACAGAAAATATAATAAAAGGTAACTAAGGAAACATAGTAAAATATTAAACGAAAACATTTAATATTGTGTATAAAATTCAAGCCGCACAGCAACATTTCAAACACGATGTTTCGCCGGTGACAGCCGTAAGCAAGTGACGAAGGTTTTTCGCATAGAGCTCTCAGTCTGTGTCTGTACTTGGCGAAACCACGCCAAACTCGCGACAAACAGAGAACGCTCTTTTGCTCTGTTGAATGAAATGCATTATGTTTCAGCTTCCTCTTTTGGCTAAGACAAATTAAGGTCGCCACACGTTATTTATGCTATCTGGAAAGCTATGTGATATAGCAAAAAAGTCAACTACAAAAGTAGAGAGTACCCCCAATTTACTATGGAGCAGCTTCTTACAAGTACAAATAATTTTATTATAAGCCGATACGGCTACAATTAATTTAGAAAAGAAGAATCACTAAAACAAATTAAAAAACAGCAACAACAACAAACATAACTTAAATTGCAATGTTAAAAAATAGCGTGTTTGTTTATTAATTAAAATCTTTGCGTTTGGCGATAATACTATGTATGTGAATTAACCTCTAATAACTATACATTAAAATAAATATAATAAAGCAACAAAAATGTCACGTGATCTACAAAAATAACATAAAAGGCAAATTTATGAAAAAATTTAAATAATGTAATAAAATAATGTTGAAACCCATAGTTTATTATTCGATTATTTCCATAAGAAATTCCTATTATAACCCTCTGAGCGTTTTGAAAAAGGGTAAAATTGTAATGTTTTCTCTGCATTTTGTTTTAAATGGTAAAAAAATACGATTCTTTCAGCATTATAAATAAAACTTAATTACAAATATGAATGTAACCCTTGAGAGTATTAATCATTCTTCAATGTTTTGAAAATTCATTAAATCTATAGAATTATGTTATCTTAAACATTGCATATATTGCAGTGAAACCTGGAGCTTAGTGAACGGAATATTACGTTCCACACGCTTAGAGGGCTAAATATGAAAGTTTGAAAAGTCTATAAACGATCTAACAACTCGAAAAATACACATAGGATTGAAAAACGAAAAAATTCGTTTTAAATATTTTAGAAAAATAGCAACTTTGATATCCCTAAATAGATTTTTCTAAAATATTGAACAGGTAGTTTTCCGTTTTTAAATCCGATGTATATTCGACAGTTTTCAGACTTTTCAATGGAAATGATTCTCACTGGATTTTACTTGATTACAGCGCCATCTACGATTTTCCGAAGAAAAAGTTCGATACAAAAGTTGCGTATTTTTTCCCATAGAAAACGAATCTGCAATAAAAAATGGGGGTTATCATTTAAGATTTCAAAGTTGCCCCTTTTCCCTCATAAGGGGTCGAGTTGGGGGGGGGGGGGAAACTTTAATACATCTAAACGGATTTTTCGAAAATACTGAACACATATTTCCCATATTTCAATCCTATGTGTTATTCGACCGTTTCCAGAATATTCGGACGATAGTGGATCCAGAAATAAGGTTCCCATCACATTTACAAATAGACAACATTGTTTATTCTTATAGAAATTTACATCGTTGGAAAGAAGAAAGTTTGCTCTATTTCTCTACATAATCGTCCTCTTTTTCTACACATTTTTGTAGAGGGTGCTCCAATTTCTGTATCCCAATGTCGTAGAACTCCGACGCCAAATAGGTGAGGAAGCGTTTCACCTCTTCTTTGACGTCATCGTCGCTCCGGAAGCGTTAATCACTAGGTGCGAGGTCTGGGCTGTAAGATGTATGGTGCATGACAGTCCACCCAAATTGTGTCAAAAGTTCCTGGGTTTGACGGGAGACGTGAGGTCGGTCGTTGTCGTGAAGCAGCGTTACACCGGCTGTCAGTCGTCAACTGGCGATGAATATCCACGGGTGGAGTCCCTCTGGCGTGCAACAAGCGAATTACGGAACGAATCTCGCACTTGACCGGATCAACAATATGAACCTCCATCTCGGACGGCTGCTGAGCCAAGAATGAACGGCGCAGTGAAGCGCGGCCGGGGGAATCGTGAGTGAGGGAACAACCGCACACAGCGCTGTTGTCGTATTTGGCCTCGCACCTTCCCATAAGGCTGGAGGTCTTTGGGAACCTTATTTCTGGATCGACCCTCGTATATATTGTTTTGAAATTAAAATAAATTTTGTTTTACTACGAAACCTTTCTACAATTAATCGCTTAATTTATAATACTTTCAGCCGTTAAATATGGTGAAACATTATATTAAAAAAATGTGAAATAACTTTATGTGCCCAGATTTTTGGATCGCAATGAAATTTATAATTAGACAAGCATAAAAACAAATCAATTTACTTTCAACAAATAAAAATTATCAAAATAGGGAGCATCTATTCAAAGGGTATGGATATACATTAAAAAATATACAAACGAACTTTATAAACTCTTTTCTTGGAAGTCGATTAAATAAACAAGTGTGGTAAGTGTGATCAAAGATCGCTCTAAGGGTTTCGTTTAATAATATTTTCAAAACACTTTATCCTTTCTTTAATAAATCCAAATAAATTTCATTTAGCAACCCCCCCCCCAAAGAAAAGTCATGCTTTTTATAAAGTAAAAATTTACCGGTCTATTTTTCTCGTCTTTTCGAATATCTAAACCAGCTCGATAGCGGGCGAAGCCCGCTATTATATTCTGTCATAATAATATCTGTCATGTGGACTAAATGCGATATTAAAAAAAAAAATTCAAAATTAACATGTTGTACACCTTCAAAATGTTAAAATATGCGAATATTTCCGTAATCGGGTTTTTATCGTGATTCAATACGTTTCTCAAATTCTTATATTTACTACATTAAAGACGTGGGTATAAAACATCACAAATTTACTGAATGGTGTATATGTATACAAACGTTTTGTATACACCATTCAGTAAATTTGTGATGTTTTATACTCACGTCATTAATGTAGAAATGTTTCATGGTGCAATCGTCCAGCATTTATATCATATATTTACTATTCTCTATTATTCATATTGATACTCGCTTTGTATTATTCTGAAACATTTGAAAAATCCGTTAAACTTCCGATATGACGTCATATTTTCTTTTTAATTCTCTAATGACGTGATATTAATCTGCTTTGTGTACATTACACATACTCATACTCTTTGTATTATTGAGAAATCTTACAGTTTTATTACCACTATGACGTCAATCAAAATTGATTGACGTCATATTTCATATTATTACATTTATTTCATATTAATCTTTTTAACACTTTCCAACCTAGTTGAAAAGTGTTTATGACTTCGGTTTGTCTGGCCGTCTGGCCGTCTGCCGTCTGGCCGTCTGGCCGTCTGGCCGTCTGCCGTCTGCCGTCTGCCGTCTGTCCGTGCTCTAACTCCCGTAAATATGCTCGGATTGCCCTGCAATTTTTATATGTTATAATCGTTATCTATAGCATGTTCCCTATTTCAATGGAAGTGTGTAGCACTTATAGTTTTTTTACAGGGACACTCAAAAGAATTCCGTTACATTGCGGTCTATGGGGAAAAATCATTTGCGGTTTATTTAAATAATGTTTCACTATTTTAAACGCACTGAAATTTATATATATCACTAAGGTGCATTAGAAGAAGCTTAATATGGAATAGGGTGTGCATAGCACTTATACTTACTTTACAGGGACAGTCAAAAGAATTCCGTTACATTACGTCTATGGAGAAAAATCGTCTGCGGTTTATTTAAATAATGTTTCCCTATTTTAAACGCATTGAAATTTATATAAGGTTCATTACAAGAGACTTACTACAGAATATTGTGTGTATAGCAGTCATCGTTCATTTACAGGGACACACAAAAGAATTCTCTACTGTATGTTAACAATAATTCCTGGAAGTGCGTTTTAAGTTACTGAACGCGATTTTAATTTTAAATCGCGTTTTGTATATTACGTGGTGTGTATAAATTCTGTAGATCCTATACAGGGAAGCACAAAAGTTCGGGAACACATTTCCGTATTATTTAACTCCAGACGGAGAATTTTAAACTGTGCTACGTGTTTCCTAACTGAACTAAAATTTAGCATCCTATGTACTATATATACAAATCTATAGATCCTATACAGGGCTGAATAAAAGTATTCGGATTACTTAGATGTTATCTTTTAGCTTATTAAAGAGTATGATTCGTAAAATTATTTTGGAAGCGTTGGAAAGTGTTACATAATCTATGCTTGACGCATGATTTTTCGTTCTTGTTAACACTTTCCAACCTAGTTGAAAAGTGTTTATGACTTCGGTTTGTCTGGCCTGATGGCCGTCTGCCGTCTGCCGTCTGTCCGTGCTCTAACTCCCGTAAATATGCTTGGATTGCTCTGCAATTTTTATATGCTATTGTCGTTATCTGTAGCATGTTCCCTATTTCAACAGAAGTGTGTAGCACTAATAGTTTTTTTACAGGGACACTCAAAAGAATTCCGTTACATTACGTCTATGGAGAAAAATCGTCTGCGGCTTATTTAAATAATGTTTCACTATTTTAAACGCATTGAAATTTATATATATCACTAAGGTGCATGACAAGAGGCTTACTACAGAATATTGTGTGTATAGCAGTCATCGTTCATTTACAGGGACACACAAAACAATTCTCTACTGTCTGTTAACAATAATTCCTGGAAGTGCGTTTTAAGTTGCTGAACGCGATTTTAATTTTAACTCGCTTTTTGTCTATTACGCGGTGTGTATAAATTCTGTAGATCCTATACAGGGAAGCACAAAAGTTCGCGAACACATTTCCGTTTATTGGCAGAAACTCCAGACGGAGAATTTTAAACTGTGCTACACGTGTCCTAACTGAACTAAACTTTAACATCCTATGTAGTATATATAGAAATTTATAGATCCTATACAGGGCTGAATAAAAGTATTCGGATATTTTTCCGAATATTGTATAGGTTGGAAATTCCTGAAATTACGTTTTTAAATATGTTATGCGTTTTCCAAATTGTTTACTTCGATGTTATCTTTTAGCTTATTAAACGGTATGATTTGTAAAACTATTTTGGAAGCGTTGGAAAGTGTTACATAATCTATGCTTGACGCATGATTTTTCGTTCTTGTTTTCAATTGGTGAAACTTTTTATTTCATTTTTCACGTGGAAATCGTCTGATAGAAAATTAATTATTGTAGGAAGAATTTCATCGTGGATTTTTAATTTTTGGCATCGGCTATAACGAAAAATGTTTCAATTTAATAGGAAAAGGCTGTTAGAATTTTGTTTTTTATCTCTATTTATTAAAATAATACGAATTTTTCAAATCTTAATATTTTGAACTCTTCCACAGCTGCTATTCAGATTTATACACTAAGTTTCAACTCTGTAAGTTACTTAGTTTTTGAGAATGTCTCTGTGACAGACATACAACGCAGCGGGAGTAATAGGGTTTCATGAGATGAACGAAACCCTAAAAAAAAGAATTAAATTTTGTCTTATTGCTTTTTAAATGTATAACGTGCATCTCTTATCCACAACATAGATGCTAACATTTCCGTATTCTTCTAAGTATGACCTAAGTCAAAAATGTTTTCAACTGGAAATTTCATTTAGTCACAGTTTTTTAAATAAAATATAATAAGTGCCTTTTACAAACAAGACACATTTCTTTAGAGACACTTTCCGGTTTTCAACAAGTTTGACTTCGGTCAGACTCCGAAGCAATACCGAAATGTTGGCGTTAATGCTGGAATAACAAGGCCTATTAGCATTATCACGCAGCGTAACGAATCTCTAATATTTGGAATAACAGTATAATGTGAATAAGTGCGTATACCTCCTAAGTAAATAAGGTGAGAGTATTTGGTCTTTATGTTCATTTTCCTTAAATTTACCAGTACTAAATGAGCGGATTCCATAATTAAAATAGACATCATGATGGAATTTCAGATCATGACTAATTTATTTATGAAAAAGTATAAATTAATATTTTCTCAATACTTTTGGTTTTTTGGTGTACTTTTTCATAAAACACAGGGTAATAAAATGTCTTTTAAAATTAAAAAATATTTTTTCTAACTAGGTGCAGATGACAGTTTTTCTCTTTCGCAAAAGTTTAGAATGACAGTTTGTGCTCCACTTCTTAATTTGCAGATAAAGTTGTAAGCATTTCTTGAATTTTTTTGAATTTGTAGAGCTCGAGATAATTAAAAAATATATTAACTGTGAATAATGTATAAATAATTGGCAGATATTTTTCGATTATATAAGGCAAATATTTTAGTATGGAAAAACTGGTGTTTTGTTCTTATTTTTGTTAATTGCGTCAAGAAAACGAAACTGTTAAGGGGTTAATAAAAAAAGTTAAAACTGTTTTTCATGTGTGAAAGACTTGTACGAATGCCTCCCTGGCGACTATCCAATTCTGTCGGTTGCTGTGGCAATCCTTTATTTTGTTTTTCTCTGATTTTTTCTTTTTTATGCAGATGTAAATTTGTATTGAACCGAACAAGTCAGTAAAAATTTGAACTCTCAAACGAAAGTGATAAAACCATAATATGCCGAATATAAATATATGTAAGTAAATTCTTTATTAAGTTTTAAACAAGGAGTTTACTTGATTTAACCTGTTGTGTGAAATATTCTACATCAAGTGGAACATTATGCACTTATTTCAATGAAGTGTGATTCTCGTGATAAGGAATAGAAAGTCGTATGATCCGAACTTCGAAAAGAACCGGCAATATTAACAAACTGATATCATCATTTAAAAAATCACAGGTTTTAACAAATAAACATTGCTCTTATAAAATCTCCACTAGAAGCATGATTTAAATCATTCATGGCTTCAATATTTTTCACGTAGTTAAAACATTAACACATTGCTGACGGGAGACGTGAATTCTCGTCTTTCGGACAAATGTAATTGCATACTCCGGCAGTAATTTTCCATTTTAGGCGTTACATTATTTCTTAAAAATATACACACAAAATTGTATTCTTACAATTAGAGTACTACGCATATAAATATTTAAATTAGAAACAATATCATTATTATATATATTCATTTATAATATCAACAGGAACAGAGAAAAACACTTTTTTAATTAATGTAACCTGTAATTATAACGCCCATGCGTGCTGCTTCCTGGTTAAAAGACAAAAACTAGGCATCACCAATGCGCTAAATTATCCCGGAATTAAGACATTTAAATTATCATATGAAATTCCCGTACGCCTCTCTATAATTCATACTATTAAAATAAAAACGGTACTTACGTGTTATCCGGCCAGGTCAGATACAACTGAGACAAACATGGAGCCAATTATACTAATTTCAGTAACCCTGATTTTTTGACAAGTATCTAGTTTTTTTATTTATATTATGTAATGTAGTGTATAGTTTTTTTTAGTATAATTTACAGTTTATATATTTTTGTTATTATAGTTTACAGGTTTTTGTTATTTATTTAATATTGTTTATTTATTTTATTTATTTATATATTTTATATTATTTACCATTTTAAACAATTTTCTGTATTTAACAATATTAAATTACTGTTTTGCCCATAATTGGCAATGATAAACAAGATTTGAATTGATAACCAGTTTTGGTGGTCTCCTGGCCCGAATAATACGTAAGTACCAAAAAAAAAAAAAAAAAAAACTTCTGGGAAAAATAAACTTTTCCCCAACATCTAATTAAAAAGAATTTTTTTAACACATTGCAAATAGCTAGTTTTTGTATTTTGCAGCAAGTAGCTTTGCGTATGGATTGCACGTTGCATTGTCCAATAATAGATTTTTTAAATAATATATACTGGACAGATGTACCATGGAATATTACATATAAAGACAGAAAATTTACTTAACGGTACATAAAAACAAGAACAATTATAGGAACTTGTAAAATTTAATTATGATTATATATACATAAAATCAACTTTTCGACCTGCATCTACAATCGTTTTCAGGATGTAATGTTAAAGCGACGTAAAAGTCTAGAGATGAAAACATAAAATATGAAAAACAAAGAATTGAATTTCGGCCAATAAGAAGATTGGATGGATGTAGTGGCGCCATCTAGTGAATACAACAGAAAGGTTGAAACGAAAGAAAAGTTTTAAAATAATCGAAAGTTCGATTGAAGAATATTACGTACTGCCATCTATGAACAAGGAAACGGGCTAAGCAAACGTTCAAACAAGTTCATTGAGAAAGAAGTAAAATGAAAAACTTCAAAAATATGAAAATTAAGAGTTTTTTTTAACACATTTACTAAATTTTCGGGATATTAACCTTTGCATGGGGGCTCGGACAGCATCTGTCCAAGTTTGCATGTATTCTCGGACAGATGTTGTCCGAGCCCCCGTGTAAAGCTTAAAAGATAAGTTATCGTTACAGGTATGATGTTCACGTGCAATAATGTCGACTGATTCTCTGATCATACTTTCAAATGGGTTATTACAAGGAACGATGATTTCCACATCATCAAAATTAACTTAACAGCCTCCGTTATATAAATAGAAACGAGAAAGAGCAGTATTCTGTTTAGACTTATTAATATCCTGACAATGCTCGTTAATTCTTTCAGAAAATTCTCGTTTGGGCATGCCAATGTAGACTTTTTTATCATTATTTACTAACATAATTAGAATTTCGTATATTCCAGATTTTTGATCAAATGGAATAATGTCAATTTTATCAGTAAGGATATCATTAAGGTAAGGAGGTGGAATTGTCACGTAGTTAAAATGTCCCGTATCTTATTGAAGTATTTATATCCATAGTACACTAGTTGCATGAATTATGTGTTCATATTTTAAATATAATATAACATATAAAATAAGAAACGTACCACTCTTAGATGGAGATACACTTATCCAAAAGAATCGAATTTGCGTTAGCCGTCAGCAATGTGGTGGTGCATATTCGTAATTTTAAAAATCCAATTTTATCAGTCAGTGTTTCTACAAAACAAATCCAAAAATGAAAACATACCAAATACACAACTTCAGCAAATGTTCATTAATAGTTTCGCATATAGGAATTATTCATGACCTGAAATATGATAAGGATATCCGTTGTTTAATTATGTAAATGTAGAGAACAAAAAGACAGAATATCCACGTTTTGATTATGTGAGAGTATTATATTCCTATTCAGATTATAAAACTTTTTACAAATATTAGAGAATCGTTGAGTTTTCATATAATAATAATAGATTTTGGCTTTCAAGATAAGAGATTCACGTTATACATTCAAAAGCCATAAAACAAATGTTTTTATTTCCATTTTTAAGTATTTTGACAGATACACAAAGCAATGTTTTTCTCGCAAATACTCATTTTTCAAATTAGATTGTTTTGCGCAGATTAAAATTCTCAGCAACTAGATATCTTTTCTCTTAATCGTTAACTGAGTACATAGTTTCAGTTCAGGCATAATTTAAAATGAAATTATTTAAGTTTTTAATGTATTATAAGAAATATACTGACTACTGTTTTACACGCAAATATCTATTTTTCAAATTAAACTTATTCAATACGTAATTCCAAAAGGTGTTCATTGTGGTAATTTTAATGTTTGACTATGTTAATTAAAAAAATTAGTATGCGAAAATTATCTGTTTAAAAATTGAAAATTTAATCAATTTCCATAAACAGATAAAAAAACAGAATCATGGTAAATAAAAAAACTTTTTTTCTACATACAAATTTCGTATTTTTAAAAAGACTTATCTTATACATTATTTATACATAAAAAATATATTACTGGCATCCCACCCCCTTTAAACTAAATTAAATAACTATAAACCCTAAATCATGGCTCCAATATATCATATATATCTTTAAATTAATTTCTACAAGTATAACTTTACGAAAAAAGTTTAGGATGGTTGCATTAAAAATAGATTGGAAAACACTTTCTTAATTTTAGAAATAAGATGGTTGCTTTAAAATTGAATGGCACTTTTTGTATTCTCAAAAGTTTCTACCTCATTGAATATGTTCTTGGCCCTCTAGTGGTGAATAAATTGACTCCAAAATAAAAATAAGTGTCTCATTTACCACTAGATGACATTAATTTACAGTATTTTACAACAAAATGCTTATTTGAGTTCGATTTTTGCTCAATTGTCAGTTACTCGTTAGGTGTCAATAACTGGGGGTTTCACCCTAGGACTATTTAAAAGATTATAGTGGTGTTTTGAAGAAATTATTAGTGTCACAAATTATATTTTTCCATTTATTATTAAACTAATTTTATAATTCCAATGATACTGTAAATTTCAAATTAATTCACAGTTTATAAATGACAAATTCAGCTTGAAACTGCCTTCCTACTTGTTATGTCTACGTATCGTGAGATACCATTTGTATAGACATTATGAGGATTTAGATGGAGTAATGAATATTTCAAATGTTTCATTGAAGATGTAAACTCCGTTCAAACGAGTCTTGTATTAAATGACCAGTGTCTTCCAAATCATCTTTCCACTGAGCTGGAAATAATTGCTGTTTATATTTTAATAACAAACCTATGGGAGAAGTGGATCTGCAATTTCTAGCTGATATTTAAAAAAGAATTTACTTTGTTTTATGAAGTTTTAAATTAACACAGTTTTAACTTAAAACAAAGTTTTAATCAAATTGCGTCAAATATTTTGCTAAACGGCTGATTATAAAGCTAGTATTATTTGCAGTAAAATATCAAGAGAAAGGCTCTATGTTTTTGAAGTTTACTAGAGAATATTCACTATTGAAAATTACGTATGTAGCATTTGTAGTTCATTTAAAAGGACACACCAAAAAATGCCTTACATTGTGGTATATGGGAGAAAATCGCTTGCGGTACATTTTATTGAAGTTACGATATTTCAAACATATTGAAATTGATATGCATCACTGAGGTCAACTACAATATGCTTTATTTCGTTTATAGGTATGTACAAAATAATTCCATAACATTATGATCGATGGGAGAAAATATGTGCAGTGCATTTTAATGATGTTATAATACGTCAAGCATAATGAAATCACCGATGTGCACACATTAGGTTTTCTATAAATTCTGGAGTGCATTGCATTTATCGTCCATTTAAATAGATACACAAAATAATTTGGTCACTGAACTAAGATCGATAATTGAGGGTGTCGGGCAAGAAAGTGACAAGCCACATTTTTGGAAAAATAAATGTAACACTATAATCTGTTGCTTAATATTGTAAATTATAATATCCAGCATATAATTTGTTTCTAATGTCATTTGGTGCCAGCATATGTGACAGGTTTCGCTTTTGACCCAGATGTTTATGCCCCAATAAAGATAGTTAATTTACAAAAATGCTAAAAAACTTTTGGTTATATAACTTGATTTGAGTATTTGATCAAATTTTCAAATTGAAATATCTCAAAAGTTCAAAAATGTGGCTTGGCATTTTCTTGACCCGACCTCCTCAATTGTTGACAATGCGTTGTCAGCTGTTGTATGCGTTTTTAAACTTAATCTAATTTTGAGTGTATAAATTTTATAGATCGCATATAAGGCTACACGAAAGCATTCGAAAACATTACCGGATATAGGCAGCAATTGCTAAAAATGGTTTTTTACTGAGTTAAGGTTTTTTTCAAGTTGCTTACTTGGATATCATATTTCATTATATGAAACAATAAATTTCTTAATAATATTTTTTAATGTTGGAAAGTGTTTCACAATCTATGACTGTTGTATGATTTTTCGTTCTTGTTGAAATCTATTTTCAATAAATTATCACAACCACGAATTGTGACGTGACTAGAATTGTTTTTTGATACTAGAAGCAGTAACTATTTTTTTTTCTTTAATTGTGCTTGGGTGGAATAGAAATGGCGATTGATGTATATGTTCTACTATTACATTTAATCTTCGGATATGTCGTTATAATAGCTCAAGATTATTATTCACGTTTAATATATATTATTTCTGTAGTCAACATATATTTTTCTATGCATTTACAAAACGCACAACAATAAAAGGTAGCTTTCGAAAGGTTTTAGAAAACGGCTTCTGACATATTACACTCACATCTCGTTAAAACATGTTTTTGATTAAAAATTGTAAATAATTAAAAATGAAATCAGCATTGTTTTCATAAATGAAATGAAAGAATCTTCTGCAACCAAAGTTGCCACAAAAATAAAATAACGCATTATATCGTCTTCAACAATGATTATATAAAATAAATAAATAAATGATACAAAAAAGATAAAATGGATATAAAATAAATTATCACTTCCTGGTCTCTGCAGGGGCTTATTTTATATTAATAATTAGAAAGTCAATTCAAATCAAACATTTAGATGAAAAAGACACCATCGAATGATCGAAGCAGTGGTATTTCAGGTAGCCTAAAAGTAGGCTTTGTTATATTAAATTAAATTGTATTTATATGTATTCAATTAATTTCCGCAAGTGGGTGACGTCATCTTCTAATACAGTTAAAATGCGATTCCTATTTTTTTTTCCTCGCGCATGCCTTTTGCTCTCTTCAATCAGCTTTACTGTAACTTTGGTGGAATAAATGAGGTAATATTCTGGCTTGGCTTGCCGTTGTTTGCAGTTATTTTTAATCCTTAATTTTTTTTAGAAGTTTTAAACTTCATCTACAAAAGAATAGATATCGGTAAAAAATATTAGATTGCAGTGCGAAACCCTCGCACGGGTTCACTGGTATTTATTTATTTGTCTTTAAATTAAAGCCTATTTATTACACTCGATAACGAATGTGTGAAGACTAGCTATCACTGAGTACCATGTAAGTGATACACCTATTACTATAGATAATGATGCAATGAGAGATGATTGACTGCTATATTAGACCTAGTGATAATACCTTCTGGTGAAATTAAGCGTATTCAATGGAACTGCCGAAAATGTCATATTGCTGACAGTTCAGCACTGCAAACGTTCACAAGAGATATATTATTCGCAGAATATTATATTATTATGCACGCTTACCATAGCACGCGACATTCAATACCCTTTGTAAACAAGAAAGAAAAATTACGCGTCAAGCATAGATTATCAAACACTTTCCAACATTTCCTTAATGCTCCCTCTGAGCGTCTGAGGGCTTTCCTGCATTTTGATACAAATATTTGTAAAACTTAAAATAATTGAAATTTTCTTTCCCCGTTTGTTTCTAAAATACACTTCATATCTCTTTATTTTACATGTATCTTAAAACACAATTTTGTTAAAACTATTTTTGTCTAGAGCCGATTTAAATTGTGTTTGGGAAACGGAAAAATACGGGCAAAACGCTTAGTGGATTATCAAAACTTCATTGATTAATAAGATGAAAGAGGTTTGTGATGATTTTCTTAGGCTGGATTCATTTTACTGAAGCGATTATGTTTAACGATAAATTAGAATATTGTTTACGAGCTGTAACTTTGTACATTATTTGCGTTGAAAATGCTAATAACACATGGTTCGAAGATCCAGGGTAAAGGCAGACATAAAATATTAAATGAAGACGAAGTCATCTCAGATGAAAGTTTTTCTTGATTGAGACATATATATAGGGACGTAAGATGGTGAGTAGGGAGGTGGTCTCGTTATCAGAGTAATCAATCAGTTGTTGGCAGGCAGAGAGCTCGTAGTAATCTGATGTTTTCGGTAATAGATAGAGGCGGCCATGCAGCTGTAAAAATGAATGTCTGAAAAACATTACATCTACAGACATAATCACAGTTGAAATCAAGAATATTTTAACGTACATGCCGCATTTAATAAAGATAGGATTTTATATGAGGAAAGGAAATAACATTTGAGGTTTGAGAATAAAGAGGTATTTTAGCTTACAGAATATTAATTAATGTATTAAAAATTAGGTTAGTAAGATGATAATTTTGAATAAAAATATGTATAAATGATTTTATATCATAAGGATGTCTAACTAATCAATTTAAAAAACGCGTAACGCATTTGAAAATCCAATTTCAGAAATTACCGTCAATATTTGGAAAAATATCCGAACTCTTTTGGGCAGCACTGTTCACGATCTATAGATTTGTATATATATTACATAGAATGCGAAAATTTTGTTCAGATAGGAAACGCAAAGCACATCTGAAAATTACCCTTCAGCAACTGTCGTCAACAAACGCAAATGCACTCGAGGTATTTTGTGCTGCATTGTATAGGATCTATAGAATTTATACACACCAAGTAATATGCAAAAAATTAGGTAAATTTAAAACCCGTACGGAGACTGAAAAAGCACTTCCAGCAATTATTAATAACAGACAGTGCTTTAACTGAATACTTTTGTCCCGGTAAATGAACGATGAATGCTATACGATGACACACAGTATTCTATAGTAAGCTTCTTACAATGCACCTCAGTGATATATATCAATTACAATCTGTTTAAAGTAGTGAAAAATTATTAAAAAAAACCGCAAACGATTTTTCCCTGCAGACCGTAATGTAATGAAATTCTGTTGAGTGTCCCTTTAAAGGAAATATAAATGCTATGCACACCGTATTCTATAGTAAGTCTCTTGTAGAACACCTCAGTGCTATATATATGTAAAAATGTTAAATTATACATAGCACGATATCAGTCTGATCAGACCCTGAATTCTGTTTTAAAATTCATTGGATGAGAAGACAGGTGTTGAAATCGCCGAAGTTATTGAAAGTTTATTCCATGACAAGCGTTGACTGTATCACACAACGTTAACTAAATTGCAAATATAAATCACACTCTTACGATTAATCAACAGCCGAGATTTTTAAGAGAATTTGCAGTAGTATAATTGAGCAGAATAGAGGGAATCAGTTTCAAAAGGTGTTTCTCCAAGACATTGAGGAGACTGGATTTGAAATCACTAGTTAGTTTATTCCATCCAAAATTTATTAAAGCACAACTCCACGCAGACATACTTTAATAGAAGCTTGAGACCCGATTAGATCTATTAGAAGTGATTGAAGAATAGCTATCGACGAGTAAAAATGGACTTCTCTAGTGACCGGGCTTAGTTGACAATCAAAACAGCGTAAAAATCTGTCGTCCAAGCCAGAGTATGCAGTATCAAAAGAATTTGCCCAAGTTACAAATGCGCGTTCTGCGAAGCCAACGAAACATGTGTTAGGAGGGAAAAAAGGGGGTAGATTTGCGCAGATTGCTCGCCAATGGCTGAAAAAGTGGTCTATGAGGAAGGTGTCATTGACTTGAAGTCTCAACTCTTTCCTTTAGAGCGGAACTTTAAAAAGGTGAAAAGTTTAGACGCGCGAGCGAAATGAATTATGGGATATCGAATGATAAATTAAATAAAAAATAAAATGATATTACAAAATGTTCCAAAGAAATAAAAACTCAATGTTTCAAAATATGAAGAAATAAAAACAGGTGTCTTTTACAAGAAGTGTTGCATTTAATAGAATAAGGTTTTTAGAATAAGAATTAAAAGAATATGTTGATTAAAGATATGGAATTAAAATATAAATGACATTTAAGATATTATTAAAAGACAAGGGAAAATGTTAGAATAGTAAGAATTTGGAATAATTTAACCAAGGTAAAATGGCGAAAATTGTTTATTGTTACATATATATATCGCAATATGTTTGAAATAATGCAACATCGTTAAAATAATGATTATTTCCCCAAAGACCGTAATGTAGCGGGATTTTTTTGATTGTCTGTGTAAATTCACTAAAAGTGCTACACAATTCATTTTCAATATCTACCGAACAAGCCATTGTACACCTCAATAACATATATCAATTGCATGACAATGCGAGTCTCTTTACGCGAGTTAGAGCAAGGACAGACAGACTCACGGCAGACAGACAAACCGAATTGATAAACGCTTATTAACTATGTTGGAAAGTGTTAAAAAATAATTAATATGTAAAATTTTACCAATCTGAAGAATACGGTTACAAAGTTATCATTCCATGCTTCGACGCATGTTTAATAGCATTGAAATATTTATTTTTTGAGGTGGTTGTGGATTTTCCGGCAAGGTAAACTTACGACTTATGTTGAGAAATAAACATACTACAAAACTAACAGTATAAATTGGCACTTAATTACAAAACATGCACTTTTCTAATTTCATTAGAAAGAATTAGAAACCAGAATGCTTATGATAATAGTAAAACAAGAATTTATCATTTACATTACGCAAAAAGGCAAAGGCAAAAACTCCATATAATATGCTCATTTAAAGTACATCACCCTTTCCTTCAAATTTACAATTGTAAAATGAATTTGGATTTTTGTGCTGTTGAGCTAACATGGGTAGAATGTAAATAATGTAAAACTTTTTCCAAATGCGAATTTAGATAACTGAGGTTTATATAATTTTGGAAAGTTATCCATTTTACCAGTACCATGCTATAGAAATTTGTAATGTAAATTCAATACGTACTACATTAGTACCATTGAATCCATTTTCCATTTTCCATTATCAGAGAAATTTTCAACGGTAAAAATGTATAGCTATTAAACAATTTAATATATTTATTTATTTAGCCATTGAAGCATTTGAAAAATTCTCATTTTTTACACTATTTTGTAACCATTTAAAAAACAATGAGAACAAAGGTTATAAAAAGCACTCCTACCGATAAGTCCGAATACGATATTACTTTTTAACGAATTAACATCTAAACAGTGTTGAAATTGGATTGAATCCTAACACTACATTAGAAATGTAAGGGATATTTCTAGTCTATGCGTTCGTGGCAAAAATATAAATCTATGTCCTATTGGACCTTTTAATTGCTGAAAGACGTAAAATAAAAACATTATAAACAGTAAAATAAGTTTTATTAGACTGTTGACATGTTTCAGATCTATCTGAACAGATCTATAAGAACATTCTATAATTGCACGGTCTATGAAGTTATTATTTACAACGCTAACATTTAACTTTTCACGTACTTTTTAAATTAAGTACGTTATTTATTATTTTTACTTGGATCTTTATTACTTACCCATCATACGTAGTATAGGGTAAGTCATGAAATTGTTTTAAAAATATAAAAATATGTTTATTGAATTTCAGTAACCTCGATTATCCGGAACTGTTTTTTTCGGACTCTCGAAATATTCGTTCTGATAAAAGGTACATAAAAATTTTCGAAATTGTTTATTTTAAGGAGTGAATATAAAAGACAATTAAAAAACATAAATTTTGCATAAAGAATGAAGTCGATCGGATAATGAGTTGCCGAGATATTTGTAATCCTATTTACCACACTCTTCGATTTTTCATGACCCTGTATTTCATCCAAATTTCAATTCAAAGATATATTTTAATTGGAAATGAGACGCTTAATCCGACGCAGTAAACTCTTAGTTAATAGGATTATCATTTTTAGAGATATGAGGATGTTCCTTTTACGCAATTCAGTAATAGAACATTTAAAGTTTATGACGTCATCAAGCCTCGATTTATTCGAATTGCAATGCATTTTATAAGTAGTTTACACAGGTTTTATTTTCATATTTTATATTATGCATATGCATGACGGGTAAGTATTATGGTGTCCCCCAACGACTAGTTTACATATTTGTAACCATGGAGAAACCAGTCTAATAAAACTTATTATACTGTTTATAAAGTTTTTATTTTACACCTTTTAGCAATTAAAATAAACATATTATTACAAGTTGTTACAATTTTTTATACTTTTATGTCCTTTTGGGGTTTTGCTCTTATTTTCATTCTACTCAGTACATTTTATTTTCGCATATCACACGCATACGTTCATGCTCCATGTATTAGCATTTTGAGATAGAAAAAAAACATTTGGTTTGCAAATTTTCAAAGGAGTCGATAGCGAATTCTATGAAACAGAGCTCTTTGATTTCGAAAATAGGAGAATGCATGCGAATCTGGAAGAAGTAATTTCTGTTGAAGAAAATATGTCGAATGAGGAAATAAAAAAACCCTGAGGTATTTTCTTTTGATTTAGAGTTCAATAAAATAAATATAGGTTTTATCTCTTGTAAATTTACTTTGAGTTTGCTCGCTTTTTCAGATTAAAAAAAAAAATTCAAAACGTTCTTTCATCTAAATTTAATATAATATGTATGTAAAATTTCCTTTTTGGTATTGCATTTACTTGAAATGTAATTAATACATGCGATTCATAAAAGAATATTTTTGTTCGCTAAAAAAGTTTTTTCCCTTTTATTTCAAGCATTATTGATATTGAAATGACATTTGCATAACAGTTTCAACAAAAATATTGAAAATCATATATTTATATCTAATGGTTGGAGTATCATAGTTGCGATTTTGTTTTCCCAACAGAGCGAAAATATGCCGGGACCAGGACTCGAAGCTGGGTACTTTGGTTTGCCGTACCAACGCTCTCCCTATTGAGCAATACCGACGATATCCTGGGTGGCATATTTCACACTTATTTGTTGGACAAGGCTGCAAACTGCAGCGCCAATTTCATTCATCCGAGCTATAACTATAGCATTTTACATGATGAATCTGAAATAGCACGGAAACTCCTGTATACCATGTAATTTCATTATACCATTAATTTTATTATATCATTTCATTCATACCATGTAATTACATGGTATACACGAGTTTCCGTGCTATTTCAGATTCATCATGTAAAATGCTATAGTTATAGCTCGGATGAATGAAATTAGCGCTACAGTTCGCAGCCTTGTCCAATAAATAAGAGTGAAATATGCCAGCCAGGATATCGTCGGGATAGCACAGTAGGGCGAGCGTTGGTACAGCAAACCAAAGGTCCCAGGTTCGAGGTCCTGGTCCCGGCATATTTTCTCTCTGTTGAAAAAAATCTCAACTATGATACTGCAACCATTGGATATAATTCATCTAGTTCAATATACTTTCATCTGTTCATTATGACATATATTTATGTTTTCTCAATTTAAAAGTTTTGTTATTCATTTTAAGAAGGGTTAAATAAAATAACGTGGACCTTGGTAAAAGCTTAATTGAATAAATTAATAGAGTTTGATGTCGATGTTATTTTGTTGGAAAATATTGATGTCGGACTCTTGGTAAAAGTTTAATTGAATAAATGAAGAAGGATTGGAGTCGAAGTGTTATTTTGTTGGAGGATATTGATGTATGACTTTTAGTAAAAGTTTAATTGCATAAATGAAGACGGTTTGATTTCACTGTGTTATTTTGTTCGAAAATATTGATGTCTGACTCTTGGTAAAAGTTTAATTAAATAAATGAAGCGGGTTTGGTGTCGCTGTATTATTTTGTTGGAGGATATTGATGTTTGACTCTTGGTAAAAGTTTAATTGAATAAATGAAAATGTTTTGATTTTACTGTGTTATTTTGTTGGAAGAGATTAATATCTGACTCTTGGTAAAAGTTTAATTAAATAAATGAAGCTGGTTTGGTGTCGATGTGTTATTTTGTTGGAGGATATTGATGTTTGGCTCTTGGTAAAAGTTTAATTGAATAAATGAAGAAGATGTTATGTTCATGTGTTGTTTTGTTAGAAGATATTGATGACAATGTATAACCATACAATTTCAATGCAAATATTTTTTAAGTTGATTTGAATCATTATGCGTACACAAAGTTTTAAACTTTCACGAATCTCAAAAGCAGATTTAAAAATTATTAAAAGAATTTCTACAAAACTTTTTTGAAGAAAAGTAAAAAGTTACTTTTATAAATTTTAAACAAACTCAATTTGTGTACCGTATCCTTATTTTTATCAATTATTATTATATACTCGCTTTTGAGATGCGTACTTAAAACTCTGAAAGACTTATTTGTACACATAACAGAATAAAAAAAATATAAGTAATATTTTTTCAAACAATTTGTTTTTGTGTTTTCTCTTTGATAAAAAATATGAAGTATTCCATATTCGATATTTGTGCAGCTTTTTATATTTTTCCCACTGTATTTTATTCCGGCACATCACGTGCATAGGTACAAGTGGGTTGCATTACAATATCGTGGTACATAAAAACATTTGGTTTGCAAATTCTCAAAGAAACCAATAGTGAATTCTTTGAAAGAGAACTCTTTGATTCTGAAGATTAGGGAATGCAGGTGCATCTAGAAGAAGTGGTTTCTTTTGAAGAAAAGTTGCCGAATCAGGGAGCAGACACCCGTGAGGTATTTTCTCGATTTGGAGTTCAATAAAATAAATCCTGGTTTTATCGATTGTAAAGTTACTTTGAGATTCTTCATTTTCATAAGAGAAATAATTTCACAACGTTCGTTCATGAAATTTATATATATATATATATATATATATATATAAACTACGTGTAATTGAAGTATAATTAACGAGCATAATTTTAAAAAGAATATTTTCGTATTATAATAATTTTCCCTGTTTTTATTTCAAGCATTACTGGCGACATTAAAATTCACGTTTCCGATATTCATTAAAATATGACTTATAAAAAACGCCAAAAACATGAACAATACATAATCATTTACATAAAATTAATTATTTACAGAAAAGTAAGAATATATAATTTATGTTCAGTTATGTGATTTTGAAGTTCATATTAAAAATAATTATCTGAAAAAAATATCACGGAAGTTTGATTAAAATTTTGGGCGATTAAATAAATTAAATGAATTTATACTCGATGAGTTATTTTTGTGAAACGTGGATTTTAGAAACACAATGCACGCATTTGAAATCGAAAAATTTGGAGAAACAAGATTTCGCAAAGACTATAATGCAGATTTTTTTTTTTCTTTTTTCATTTAGCAGTCGAAATAAATAATTTTCACCTTAAAAGTATTAGTTTTATTATTATGTTCTATTTCTTAGCTAGATGGGATTTTTTAAAAAGTATTTTGTATAAAAAAAACATTTGTAAATATCTGCTGTTTTATAACATAATATTCTTTAAATTATTTAATTATATTTTCATGATGATAGATGCAAAACATATAGATTTATATTGAGTGAGTTTATTTGCCAAATATTGAACGAAATCTTTTCAAACAAAGCAAAACACACTATTATAGAAAACTATTATAAAACAGATTAATATTAAACTTTTAAAAGTATTTGATGATACATGTTGCATGTATCATCTGTTGTATAACATGTTCTGTTCTGAAACATTTTTATATGTTGCAATGTTCCTACTTGGTTCTGTATTGTTTCCATTTTTAATGATTAAAGTTTGTATTACGAAATATTAGTATACGGTTTGTCATATTAACAATGTGCGAACATAGTTGAAAGTGTTTATGACTTGCGACCTGGCTGCGTTCTAACTCTCGGAAATATATACTCCGATTGCTATGTAATTTTTATATTTTATTGAAGTTTATTATATCATGATTTCTACTGAAAACGAAGTATTTAACATGTATAGTTCGTTTACAGGGACGCACAAAAGATATCCCTTACATTATCGTCTAGAGAAAGAATCCTTTACTGCGCATTTTAAAAAAGTTACGATACTTCAAACATAATAAAATTGGTATTTAAAAATATAACAAATTATAACACTTGTAATAATTTACTTCTTTAAATGCTAGAAGGCGTAAAATAAAAACTTTACAAACAGTAAAATAAGTTTTATTAGACTGTTGACATGTTCAGCTCCATCGGAGCCATTATCAAAACAAATAAGAATATTTTACAAGTGCACGGTCTATGAAGTTATTATCTGATACGCCGTCATTTAATTTTTCACGTACTTTACGATGCAGCCTCATTTAACTTACCAAAATTACTACTTTTATTAGATAATCGAGTTACTCCATGGTTACAAATATGGAAATAAACATACAAATAACAAAAAAAATAATAATAATAACGGGCGTAATTTGAAAATATACGTGAAAAAGTCAATGTGGCGTGTCAGTTATAACTTCATACACCGTGCAATTATAGAATATTCTTATTTGTTTTTTTAATAATGGCTCCGATGGAGCTGAAATATGTCAACAGTCTAACAAAAGTTATTTTACTGTTTATAAAGTTTTTATTTTACGCCTTTTAGCAACTAAAAGAAGTAAAAAACTGGTATGCTTTACTGTAGTAGAGAACAACATGCTATCTATAGAATATATAATAAGTAGCATTTAAAATTTGTTTATAGGGACACACAAAATAATTCTTTTACATTATGATCTATGGGAAAAATCGTTTGAAGTGTATTTTAATGTTGTTACACTATTTCAAACATAATGAAATTAATATGAATTCATTAAGGTGCGCTTCAACGTCTTTTCAATATATCATTGAATGCGTAGGGTTTATTATTTATTTACACAGCCACTCAACAGAATTCTCATTTCATTGTATGAAGTTTCTTAACAATGTCCGGAGAGTGTTGGAATGTTTTTCATAATCTATGTCCTGTTGCCTAGTTTTACTTACCCATCATACATAGTATAGGGTAAGTCTTGTAATCGTTTTGAAAATCGAAAAAAAAAATTTGATGGATTTACACGTTTCAGACACTGGGGATTCCGAAAAACATGTTTTTAGAAAGAAAAAATTTGCCGTCCGTCTGTGTGTCTGTGTGTGTGTGTCTGTATGTGTGTCTGTGTGTCTGTAAACGCTCTATTTCCCGTAAAAATTGAGATAGAGACTTGCAATTTGGTATGTACTTAGTATGTAATAATGGGAAGAAGCCTATTTCATTTCAATAACCTCGATTAACCGGAACAATTTTTTTCGGACTCTCGAAATATTCGTTCTGATAAAAGGTATATAAAAATTTTCGAAATTGTTTATTTTAAGAAATGAATATAAAAGACAATAAAAAAACATAAATTTTGAATAAAGCATGAAGTCAATCGGATAATGAGTTGCCGAGATATTTGGAATCCTATTTTCCACACTCTTCGATTTTTCATGACCCTGTATTTCATCCAAATTTCCCTTCAAAGATATATTTTAATTGGAAATTTGACGCTTAATCAGATGCAATAAACCTCTTGTTAATAGGATTATTATTTTTGGAATTATAAGGATGTTTCTTTCAAGCAATTCAGTAATCGAGCCTTTAAAGTTTGTGACGTCATCAAGCCACGATTTTATTTGAATTGCAATGCATTTTATAAGTAGTTTACACAATTTTTATTTTAATATTTTACATTATGCATATCCATGATGGGTAAGTATTACGGTGGCCCCCAACGACTAGTTTCGTTCTTGTTTAATATTTTCTCTTGAAAAAATAGCTTTATTTTTTTATAATCCTTTAAAATATGTTGGTGAGTTAAAAACTCACTATGGAAATTTTGTATTTGTTAATAATAACAAAACCTAATTTTCCTAAGCCGAATAAGCCTAAGCCTAGAAAGTCTTCCAGACACAGAAAATTCATTGTCAGTGCTGACAGCAGGAATTACTTCTTTTAATATAAAGAGACAACAGGAGCTAATTTTCTTTATAAATTTTTTATACTTTCCTAGTCTATGATCTAATAGAACTATTATGCTTCAAAATATTTTACTTAACAAACTTGGAGTTTACTTCAGATATAACGGAATAATTATTCTCTCGTTAGTGCTGCAAGGAAATGAATTCGTATTGCGCAAAATTATATGCGGATATCCGATTAAAACAAACGTATGTCTAACGGTAATGCTCTGATTTTAACAAGAGATATGTATTTAATTAAGATAAACTGAAATTAATACGTACAGATTCATCCCTGTTGCAAAATATATTAGCATTTTAGACTTACATTTTCTTCCTAACGAAGTTTGACATCCTTATCATTCTCTTGTTTTAAGTGTTTTAAAGTGGAGGGACAAAAGTTGTGCGTAAATGAGCCAACTGTTTTAATATTAAATTATTATGTTGTAGCCTCCATGGTCATAAGAAACTCGTTATTTTTTATTGAATTTTAATTTAACTAGTTGTTATGGCAACAGAAAAAATATTCCATGGAATTGCAGAAAATAAACATGTTTTGCTGTGTGTTCGACGTTAATTGTTAATACATGTTGTATTATTTGAAAATATCATATTATTTTGAAGTTAATAATTTTAAGTAACGTAAAATTAGTAATTGAATTAATTTGAACATATTATTAGTGTAAAAAGGCCAATAAGTGAAACCTAAAGCTACAATGTCAAGCGACAAAATAATAAATATTTTGCTTATAGAAACTATTACACAGTATCTACTTTAACACTACTCTTATTATAATTAACAATTGAATATATGTCTACTACAATAAATAATTCAAAGCTTTCATGCTAAGAAGATTGTTTGTGAAAACAATGTAAGGTAAATTAAAAAGAAATCTCATCAAAAACGTCACCTGTAAAAAATGCAGCCAAGTCTCGTGACTCTTTTTTCCGTAAAAAGTTCTGAGATCGTGTAAAGCCAAGTTTAGCTATCTTATCAACTCTGAAATTTTCATTCACAAATCACTCCTAGTTTCTACATCTTTAGTTAAATATTATTTTGTGATTTGGCAATTACGCAGCACAGGGAAGTATTACTATGTTATGGGATGGGATGAGATAATATGATTAAGGCTAATTATATACGCACAGGGAAGTTATTACAGCTTGATATGTTATGGGATGGGCTGGTATTATTTGATTAAGTCATATTTGATTATATACATCACATTCTCGTGCTACGTAATTGCCAAGTCACAAAATAATATTTAACTAAATATGTAGAGACTAGGAGTGATTTGTGAATGAAAATTTTAGAGTTAATAAGATAGCTAAACTTGGCTTTACACGATCTCAGAACTTTTTACGGAAAAAGAGTCACGAGACTTGGCTGCATTTTTTACAGGTGACGTTTATGATGAGATTTCACTTCTTTTTGTAAGTAATCCTCCTTTTCTTGATTTTAGGTTTTTTTTGGAGATCATACACTGATTTTCGCTAAGCCCACACTCTGTCCCTATTATTTACAGGTATCAACAATTTGAAGCTTTAGTTTCGTTTGCAAAGTACTGTAGATAAAAAGAGATTTCAGGTTCCTAGGAAAGCACTAAGTTATGTGAGGGGGAGTGTCAAAAGTACTCTCAATTGCTTCCAGGATAGGTGCTATCCATCTGAGATATTACTCGCAGCCCCAGATACTTGATATTTAGCATAAAAGAACTTTTTAGTATAAAAAGAAAGCCAAAATTAAAATTTCCAATAAATCAAACTACATTCATTTTTTCGATGTCTTTTTTTTTTTTCATTTACGGATTTTTTAATTTTTTCTTACTTTGTATACTAAACCCTACCTTTCAGCCAAATGTCAAGCTTCTAGGACTACAAAATCGAATTATTTTCAAATTTTCGAGTTTTTATAAATTTATTGATTTTTGATTTTAATTCTAAGTTACCTGATTGTCATGCCAATATAGTAATTCTTTGATCCGTCTTCTTAGGATCATTTAGGTTCAATTTTGAGATAAATCAAGTGAATCTTAGAATCACCATGATTTTATTTAGAAAGGACTATCAAGCCATAACCAGCCAGTAATGTCGGGAGGGCAGGGGGGGAGCTGTGAAAATTTTTGTGGGGCTAACATCATTTAACAATCCATATTTCATATGTGAAGTAAATAGAGTATAACCTGTGAAAGAAAAAAAACCTGTCTATAAAGAAATCGCCTATAACGTAGCCAGTCTATAGCGGAACTTTCCTATAACAAAATCCGTAAACGAAAGAAAAGAAAACCATAATCCGGGGGAAATAACATAAAACAATTAGGGGCGTTGTACTAGCTAATAGGACAATTAATCAATTTGTTTTCGATTTTTCGATTTTATTTTCGAATTTAACGAATTTTTTAATTGTTCCGTTTATGGAATAGTAAATACTACCTTTACACCAACTTTTAAGTTTCTAAGACTACAAGATAAAATTATTTTCAATTTTTTATTTTTTCGAATTTTTTTATAATTTTCTGGATTTTTTAATTTTTTTCTTATTTTGTATCCTTTATTACAAATTTCAAGTTTCTAGCGCTACGAAATCAAATTATCGAATTTTTTTTTGAAATTTCCGATTTTTTTCGAGTTTTTTATTCTATTTTCGAATTTATTGTTTTATAATTTATTCTTTTTCTGTATCCTAAACAATAAGTTTACGCCGAATTTTAAGTTCTAAAGCTACAAAATCGATTTTTTTTTCAATTTTTCGATTTTTTTTTCGAATTTTACAGATTTTTTAATTTTTTCTTTTTTTGTATCCTAAATACTACCTTTATTCCAAATTTTAAGTTTCTAGCACTACAAAATCGAATTATTTTCAAATTTTCGTTTTTTTTCGATTTTTTTATTTTATTTTCGATTTTTGTTGTGTTTTTATTTTTTCTTTTTCTGAATCCTAAACACTACCTTTACACCAAATTTTCAGTTTCTAAGACTACGAGATCATATTATTTTCAATTTCTCACTTTTTCTTCTTCTTTCTTTCTTTTTTTAATTTTTAATGTTTGAAAGTTTCGATTTTTTTTTCGAATTATCCATATTTTTTAATGTTCCCTTTTCTTGCGCTATGAAATCGAATTATTTTCAAATTTCCCTTATTTTTCGATTTATCCGATTTTTTAATTTTATTTTCAAATCTTATTGCTTTTTTATAGTAACTTATACTGAATCCTAGACAATATATTTACCGCGAATTTTAAGTTTCTAAAGCTAAAAGATCAAATTATTTTAATTTTTTTGAATTTTTTTCGAATTTTTCGATTTTTCGAAATTTTTTTTTAATTTTCCGGATTTTTTAATTTTTTCTTATTTTGCATCCTAAATACTACCTTTATTCCGAATTCCAAGTTTCTAGCCCAACATAATCGGATTATTTGAAATTTTTCGATTATTTTCGATTTTTCGATTTTTTTTGGTGTTTTTGATGTTTTCTTTTTCTGATTTCTAAACACTACCTTCACACCAAATTTTCAGTTTTTAAGACTACAAGATCGTGTTATTTTCAATTTTCAATTTTGTTGAATTTTCTAATGTTTGGAATTTTCCGGATTTTATAATTTTTCCTTTCTTTGTATCCGAAACACTAGCTTTATTCCAAATTTTAAGTTTCTATGGCTGCGGGATCTACCCAATCTTTTGGATGACGCGTGAGTAAGTGAGTGTGTGAGTAGCAAAAAATCGAAACTTTGAGTTCATATATCTTCTGCACTAATTTATGGGTATTTTTCGATTTATCCATATTTTTTAATTTTTCCTTATTTAGTATCTTAAATATTACCTTTTTCCAAATTTCAAGTTTCTAGCGCTATGAAATCATTATTTTCAAATTTTCCTTATTTTTCGATTTTTCTGATTTTTTTCCATTTTTTGATTTTATTTTCGAATTTTATTGCGTTTTTTATTTTAACTTATTCTGAATCCTAAACTCTATCTTTCACGCGAATTTTAAGTTTCTAAAGCTGAAATATCAAATTATTTTAATTTTTTCAATTTTTTTGGAATTTTTCGAATTTTTGAATTTTTGTTTTCGAATTTTCCGGATTTTTTAATTTTTCCTTATTTTGCATCCTAGATACTTCCTTTATTCCGAATTCCAAGTTTCTAGCGCAACAAAATCGGATTATTTGAAATTTTTCGATTTTTTCAATTTTGCTGTCGATTTTTTTGGTGTTTTTGATGTTTTCTTTTTTTGAATGCTAAAAACTACCTTCACACCAAATCTTAAGTTTCTAAGACTACAAGAACGTATTATTTTCAATTTTCAATTTTGATGGAATTTGTTGAATTTTCTAATGTTTTTTTTTTTCGAATTTTCCAGATTTTATAATTTTTTCTTTCTTTGTATCCCTAAACACTACCTTTTCTCCAAATGTCAAGTTTCTAGGGCTACGGGATCTACCTAATCTTTTTGATGACGCGTGAACGAGTGTGGGAGTAAGTGACAAAAAATCGAATGTTTGAGTTCATATATCGTCTGAACTAGAATAGACAGAAAGTTGTAATTTTAAATTTTGGTCCTGTGTGCCAAATACTCTAGAAAAACGAAGTTTCAAATTTTTGGGATACTCCAGCGCGGAGATATAGGGGGGTCAAAAGTGACCTGAGTTGTTTCCAGAAAAGTATGCTTACGACCGTGCTTTCTCGACTTGGCGGAGGCACTGCCGTGCCTCCAGATTCTAAGAAAATATTAAAAGTTACAGCTGAAGTAGTTTAAAATGTCTAATTATTAAAATCGGTATTTAATTTTCTTAAACAACAAGTATGTTTCAGTAAAAAAAAAATAAAAAAAATAAATAAATAAACAGATAATTATCGTTTGCTATATAGTCACTATTTTACTTTATTTATAGATCATTGAAGCATATTTCATGAAGTGTAATACAAAATTATTTTTGCCTGTTGTCAGGAATATATTGCACTTAAACACGTTACATTTCGCTTTGATATATATTAAAAAGTAATGAAAGTTTTACAAATAAATATGGTCACTTTTGAATTTGAAAAACATACATTAATTGCTCAAGATTTATCCAAAAATACTCTTTCATTGTTCATTATCTGTCTAACATGTACATTAACAGATATTAAACAGACACATATTACACAACAACATATTAAAAAGAAAAAAAAACATTTTCTATGAACGATTCTAATTATTTTGGGATTAAATGACAAAATTTGGAATTTAATACAAATCTTTAAAAGCGATTAAAAAAAAGGCCTGTGTCACATTTTCGCTTATATTTTTCTTGTACTAGCCATTGAAGTTTATAAAAAATTCTCATTTTTTAAAGTTTTGCAAATATTTAAAACAATCTGGCCTTTTGGCGAACGAAAACCACTACTACCGATAAGTTACAATACGAATTTACTTCTTAACGAATTAACATCCAAACAATGTTGCAATTTTGATTGAATCATAGCACTACACTGTAAAACAATTTCTTAAAACTTCAGTAGATGTACCGTAAATTAACGGTACTTGCACCGTTTTCACTCTTTACGGTATGAGTACCGTACGTCTAAGGTATATTAAGCGTAAAAATATATATATATATATATATATATATATGTGTGTGCCATTTCGATTGTAAACGGTATTTATACCGTATAATGATTGTTTTTCAGTAAAAAATCGCTATTTATACCGTAAAATAATTATTTTTCTGTAAGGAAAAGGCTGGTAGCCCCGCCTCGGCGTACGGCAATCCCTGAAGTGATGCTTTTGCTCTTGTTACGTAATGCGTGCAGACCTGAGTAGAGGGGGGAGGCAGCCGGTACATATACTTTAAATATTTTAAAGTACATATACCGTCTAGTTAAATTACGGTATATATACTGGTCACAAAGTTGCCAGTATATGTACCGTAATTGTTGACCAAAATTTTTGACAGTGTACATTTGAAATGTAAAGGATATTTTTCTAAACAAAATCTGTGCGTTCGTGGCTAGAATACAAAAATATAAACTGCTTAGTTTTTGCTCATATTTTTCGTTCCACTCACTATATTTTACTTGCGCATATCAGACCCATAGGTTCATGTTCCATGTACCAGAATTTTGAGATAAATAAAAGACATTTGGTTTGCAAATTTTCAAAGGAGCCGATAGTGAATTCTATGAAACAGAACTCTTTGATTTTTAAAATAGGAGAATGCAGGTGTATGTTAAAGAAGGGGCTTCTGTTGAAGAAAAGATGCCGAATGAGATGATAAAAACACAAGAGGTATTCGCTTTTGATTTGAAGTTCGATAAAATAAATCTTGGTTTTTATCTATTCTAAATATACTTGGAGCTTGCTCTCTTTTTCAGAGAAGAAAATTTCAAGAAGTTTTTTCATCTAAATTTAAATAAATGTATATAAAATTTTCTTTTTTGGCACTGCGTTTACCTGAAATGTAATCAAAGCATGTGATTTTAAAAAGAATATTTTTGTTCTTTAAAAGTTTTTTTTTTCTTTTTATTTCCAGCATTATTGTTAAGGTTAGAAGTGAGATTTTGTTAACAATTTCAACAAGAATATGGATTTATTTATTTATTTATTCATTTATTTATTATTATTTTGTTATTCGTATTCGTATGAGTTTTAAAAAAAAGCATGTGGATCCTTATTTAATTAAATAAATTAAGACTTTTTATGTCAATGTTTATTTTTTGTTGTTGCTGTTGTTGGAAGATATTGATGCCTATATGACAGGGAATTGAATACTAAACTTAATTTTAAAGATTGTTTTGGTGACATGCTTATTACGAAACAAATTGATAAGTAACTGTTATTCAAAATTTTGCTCAACTTTCCGGTAAAAGATGCATTCCTAAGCAGAACAATGACACGTCTTTTGAGGCTATCAATGAGTCGATCCATTTAACGCATATTTTCAAAGGAACTGAAATGCTAGTAACAAAGCTGATTCTTATTTTTCATAGATCGAAACAAGTAGTAATCCGCAGAAACAACTTCTGGGGAATAAAGCGGGTGGTATAGCGTATTCCATCCGAGCATCGCAAGAGTTTCCTTCAGCGTTCTTGAGACGTGGGGCCGATCGTTGTCGTACTGGAAAACTTTGTCATGTCTTCTGGCGTTTTACTTTTAATTCGCGGCTCATCTGCTCGAGTTGTTGTTGGTAACAATCCCCAGTAATGGTTTAACTAGGTTTGAGTACCTTTGAATTGACTACCCCCTTCTGATCCCAAAAAATACAGAGCACCTCCTTCGAACGATGAATATACAGATTTAATGTTGATGTGGACGGTTAGGCAGACTTCAATCATCATTTCTTCACTTGAGGTTATCGTAATTTATCGATTTTGCATCCCCATTGACGATACTATGTAAAAAGAAACCCTTTCCTACTTTGCTGTTGAAACAGTAATTCACATGTGTAAAAACGCTTTTCGATGACGCTTGGCTTCAATTCGTATGGCACCTAATTTCCTTTCTTTTGAACCACTCTCATCCCTTTCGAGATGGTCATTAAGTGCTTGATATTGATCTTCGTTCAGTAATGCCTCTATTTCTACGTCTGCAAATTGTTTCGCTTTTGGTTAAAGTGCTTCTCATCGTCCAAATCAAAATTGCCATATTTAAATCATCGTACTCACTTGTTGAAATCGATGGATCATTATCCCTATTAGCTTCGTTCAGCAAACGACAACTTTAAGCTGCCGATTTCTTCAAATGAAAACAGATATGTAATGCTTCCCGCATTTTGCGTTTCGTTGGTGCAAAACTTGACATATTCAATGCACAAAACACGCCTGTAGTTTACATTTCGACTAAATGAAATATACTGATTCATAAAACCTACTGAGTTTTCATATGCCGTTGGCTGCCGTAACGCCCAACACCTGCCGGTGCTACTTGCGCCATCTGTTGTCAATCCTTTAAAATTAAGTTTACTACGTAATGTAACCAGAGAATTTGAGTGCAAATGCCTTTGCATTTGATTTGAATCATATTAATCATACAAATAAGTTTTAAAGTATTTAAAGAAAGAATTTTAAAATCATGCTTATGAATGATTTTAAACTATATTGCTATAAAATTCATTTGCGGAAAAGTAAAATGATGGTATAATAAATTTAAAACAAACCCAATTTCCGTAGCATTGTCAAATGATGCTTATTTTTCCATTTATATACACGTTTTTATGAGGCGTAGTTCAAACGCTCAAATAGGTATTTGTACACTCAACATGTTAAAAATACGTAATATTTTTTTTCAAACAATATATGTTTGTAAAAATAGCAAATGAACCTTTTTACAAGAATATTAAACGACAGAAAACCGACGTTTGCTCCTTTTCGCACTGAAGAAAAATCTCGCTTGAGGATTCGAAACAGCTGTTTGCTGCTTTTTTGTGTATTATTTGTGCATTTTTAACGTTGGTTTGCTGCCTTATAATAAATGCTTGTGTTTGCTTCTTGATAAAATATGAAATATTCCATATTCGGTTTCTGTTCAGAATTCTTTATTTTTCGCATTGCATTTTATTTTGGAATATCACGCGCATAAGTGCAAGTTGGATGTATTAGAATATTGTGGTGGATAAAAACAAATGGGTTTGCAAATTCTCAAACAAACCAATAGTGAACTTCGTGAAAGGGAACTCTTTAATTCTGAAGATTCGGATAGGGAATGCCAGTGCATCTAAATGAAATGGTTTCTTTTGAAGAAAAGTTGCCGAAATTTTTTTTTTCGATTTAATTTTTTTTCAATTTTTTAAATAATTTTTTATTAATGTGTTGGTCGTTTAACATCTACTCTATTGAAATATTGTATTTTTTAGTAATAGCAGAACATAATATTATTTTAATTTTTTTTTTATTTATTTACTTGAATCATTTACCATTTAATAGAACTTTAATGATTCAAAATAGTTTACTACTTTACTTTAGAGATAACGGAATAATCATTCTTTCCTTATTAGTGCAAGGAAATGAATCCGTATTGTGTAAAATTATATGCGGATATCCGATTAAGACAGATGCATGTCTAACGGTAATGCTTTGACTTTAGCTAGAGACATGCATTTAATTCAGATAAATTGAAATCAATATGTCAGGATTCATCCTCTATTGTAAAATAGATTAGCTTTGTAGAGTTACATTTCCTTCCTAACAAAGTTTGACATTCTTATCATTGTTTATGCATTTAGCATCTGTTTTAAGTGTTATAAAGTAAAGGGACAAAGGCTGAATTCTTAACTTCCGTATATAAGCTAAAATTTAATTATTCTGCAATAAAATAACGAAATGTTCAGTTTAACGCTAAAACTACCGATGCGGATCATCTATGACCCAAGAGGTGATTTTTTGCTCGCATGACTGTTGTTTTTGAGAATAAGAATTTGAAATTTCTTGACTTTTCCTAAACATGCAGTATAATGCCTTAACACTAATTTATTTGAAATCCAACGAATACTTTCTTATGTACTGGTCTATACCTAGAATTACCGTGTGTAAAATGTTAGTAAACTAGTCGTTGGAGGCCACTGTAATACTTACCCATCATGGATATGCATAATATAAAATATGAAAATAAAACATGTGTAAACTATTTATAAAATGCATTGCAATTCAAATAAAATCGTGGCTTGATAACATCATAAACTTTAAATGCTCTATTACTGAATTTCGTAAAAGAAACATACTTATAACTCCAAAAATGTTAATCCTATTAACTAACGGTTTACTGCGTCGGATTAAGCGTCTCATTTCCAATTAAAATATATCTTTGAATTGAAATTAGAATGAAATATAGGGTCATGAAAAATCGAAGAGTGTGGGAAATATAATTACAAATATCTCGGCAACTCATTATCCAATCGACTCCATTCTTTATGCAAAATTGATGTTTTTTTATTGTCTTTTATATTCACTCCTTAAAATAAACAATTTCGAAAAAAATATATATATATATTATCAGAACGAGTATTTCGAGAGTCCAAAAAAATAATTCCGGGTAATCGAGGTTTCTGAAATACAATAAGCTACTTTCCATTTACATATAAAGTACATACCAAGTTTCAAGTTCATATCACAATTTTTTAGGGAGATAGAGAATTTACAGACACACGGACTACGTATGATGGGTAAGTAAAAATCGTGGATCTACATACATATATTTCAGTTTTAATATCTTATTAATTTGTAAGAAATGTATTACGAAATTAATAAATGATAATTAAATGTATATTATTTGAAATATTTTCATATTTTACATTTCATAGAAGTTGTCAAAATCTCAAAGTAACTATTCTGAAATTAGAAATTTAAATTTTCTTTGATGGTATCTGATCATTATATATCATACTATGTAATATTCTAGAAGCTAAATTTTATTAATCGTTCATTAAAAATCATTGTATTAAATATCAAACCCTATTGTGTGCCTGTAGCTCCCATACAAAACAAAAATAACATCACTAAACTTCACGGATCATCTATCACCCATCCCGGTAGTTCTAGGTATACAAGAAACTTAGTTCTAGTGTTAGTACATCTCTACACGCTTAAATGGGACGAAAAGTACACTGCAAAAAAAGTGTTGATTTTACAGTATAATACTGACATTCCAGCTGCCAGTATTGTACCGTAACATTAACAGTGATAAACAGTGAAATAAGCAGTAATACACTGCCGCGCATGCGCGGTACTTGTCGAAAACAAAGGGTAGATATTTTAAATAAAAAAATTCCCCAAACCTACAGCAATGAAAAACATGGAGCAGCGCTGGATAACCGCAGATGCAAACTAGAGTCCTGCATCGGGTCGGGTCGGGTTGGCGCTATATTTTTTCATTGCGGTTCGGGTTCGGGTCGGATTTCGCCTTGAGGTATTACGGGTTCGGGTTGACCCGCTTTTCCAAAAGAATGTATACAATATTTTTGCAGATTAAAAATATGTATACAATAAGACCTCCATAACTGACGCTCTTGAAAATCGACCTTTTACGCTACTTGGAAAGGAGGAAAAAATGCCATTCTTCTAATCACTTGATCATAACTCGTTTTTTTTTTTCATACAAAATGTGTTCTGTGCAACAATTTGCGAATGTCAGCGACAAATCTCAGTTGCAGTGTCACAGATTTTTCCATTGACTCTTGCAGATAAAACAAAACAAATTGCTAACTCACGAAAATAATAAATTTTCTTGCGGTTATCGCTTCTACCTAATGTTTTAATACCGGGTATCTTCTTGTGGACTACTTTTTCTTAATTGTATTGAAATATGGATTAATTTTCTGTTCCTTCAGTTTCGGGTTTGATTCTGCTTTAAATATTTTGGGATTCGGGTCGGTTTCGTGTTGACTATAAGCATAATTTTCAAGTTCGGGTTAGATACTCAACCCTACCCGTGCAGAATTCTTATTGCTTGTTCTCAATTTCGAGAGTAGATTGAATCTTTCGACAAAATCTAAAAGTGGTGAAATAGTGATTACTTTTGAAAAGTAGTTTGTAGTCGGTACTTTTTAAAACAATTAGTTGTAGTTGTAGTTAACTACATTTTTGATGAAGTAGTTATAGTTGTAGTTTTTTCCTAAAAAAGTAGTTTTACAGACCCTTGATTTAGTCACATTCAAATACGTATTTATTTTCATAGTTCTGTTCAAACTTTGTGTGAAAATCCGAACAATCGGACAAGCTAAAACCTAAATATGAGCCGGAAGAATTATTCAATATTGAACCTGATTCGCAGAAATAAAATAAGTTATCCCGACCCAAAAAATATAAATAAAAGCAACCCGACCCGCTGCAGGACTCTATTCAACGATCTTGAGGTGTCCGCTATTCCGAGGTTTCACTATATTTGAATATTAAAGAACATAAATTTGTCCATTTTTCTATATAAAATTTAAAATTGGTATTTGAGATATAATTGTACGTACATCATTATATCATTAAAACATAATTTATTGTCCTTTCATTGCGGGTACGGGTCGGGTTGTGGATTGAGATATTGCGGATTCGGGTCGGGTTGCGGGTCACCGAAAATTATTTTTGCGGGTTCGGTTCGGATTGCGGGTCCAGAATTATTTTTTGTCGGGTTCGGGTTGGGTTGCAAGCTGACTTCAAATGGAATTTGCGGGTTCGGGTAGGGTACACCCGACCCGTGCAGGACTCTAATGCAAACACACATCACTTTTCCGAATAATAACTTCTGCTTTATGTGTGACAGAAATTCTTTGTTTAAATAACGTGACGATTACTATTCAGAATTACGGTGAAATTTTGTTTCAGCGGTAATTAGCCCCTGTCTCCTTGAATTTACCGGCATCCCGTTTTGTGCAGGCCAATACGTATTGGAGTAATTCCTAGCTTATTAAAATATTTCTATTTGGACTTAAGGACAAGAAATGATTTAAAACTACATCTGAAAAATATGTACTTTTCAATTAGACTTATATAAATTAAATCCACGCTAATTAAATACCACTTTGTAAAATTCGAGTACGATTTCCTGGTAAGAACTCGGTCAATTGAAGATATTGACTAAAATATATAAGTATCTTTTAGATTTTTATAAATTAAAATCATATTCATAAAATACTAAGTAAACACTGCACATTATTTCTTTTAAAAAAAGGCGACATTATAATAATATCTCAACTCGTCAGAAAATATGGATATAGAATTTTCTTTTAAACAATAAAATAATATAAAGTATTATTCAATCCTCCAGGCACCCCTTTTGTTTTCTGTAATTAGATTTATTCCTATATTACTTACCCATCATACGTAGTATAGGGTAAGTCTTGTAATCGTTTTGAAAATCGAAAATTTTTTTTGACGGATTTACACGTTTCAGACACTGGAGATTCCGAAAAACATATTTTTAGAAAAAAAATTTTGCCGTCCGTCTGTGTGTCTGTGTGTGTGTCTGTGTGTCTCTAAACGCTCTATCTCCCGAAAAATTTGAGATAGAGACTTGCAATTTGGTATGTACTTAGTATGTAATAATGGGAAGAAGCCTATTTCATTTCAATAACCTCGATTAACCGGAACAATTTTTTTCGGACTCTCGAAATCTTCGTTCTGATGAAAGGTATATAAAAATTTTCGAAATTGTTTATTTTAAGAAATGAATATAAAAAACAATAAAAAAACATAAATTTTGCATAAAGCATGAAGTCGATCGGATAATGAGTTGCCGAGATATTTGGAATCCTATTTTCCACACTCTTCGATTTTTCATGACCCTGTATTTCATCCAAATTTCACTTCAAAGATATATTTTAATTGGAAATTTGACGCTTAATCGGATGCAATAAACCGCTAGTTAATAGGATTATTATTTTTGGAGTTATAAGGATGTTTCTTTCAAGCAATTCAGTAATCGAGCCTTTAAAGTTTGTGACGTCATCAAGCCACGATTTTATTTGAATTGCAATGCATTTTATAAGTAGTTTACACATTTTTATTTTAATATTTTACATTATGCATATCCATGATGGGTAAGTATTACGGTGGCCCCCAACGACTAGTTTGTGATAGTAACATCAAAAAGCAAATATTTTACCAAGTAAAATTTCTTTTCGACATGTTAATGTTTTCCTTTGTGTAAACTTCACTATACAATATATAAAAAGAATTGATTTTCTTATGAACAGAGCACATCTTAATTAGACAAATTCCTGAGGCATACAATTTAAAAATGGATTTTTCTGGTATGTCTTTTAATTTTGTGAGATTACGAGTAATTGATTTTCTAAAAAAGCTAAGAACAAACAAGGACGAAAAATCATGCGTCAAGCATAGATTATGTAGCACTTTCCAACACTTCCAGAATACTTTTACAAATCTTGACTGTTTAAAATGTGAAAGATTACGTCTAAGTAAACAACTTGGAAAAAACAAAACACATTTGAAAACCCAATTTCAAGAATATTCGGGAAAATATCCGAATTCTTTTGTGAAGCCGTATATATACGATCTATAGATTTGTTTATATACTGCATAGAATGCTAAATTTTTATTCAGTTAAGAAACGGACAGCATATTTTAAATTTCCACTTCTGGAATATACTTTAATAAACGGATATGTACTGAAAATCTTTTGTGCTGCCCTGTATATAATCTATAAAATTTATACACACCAAATAATAGGCAAAACATTAGTTAAATTTAATAAAGCGTTCCGTAACTGAAAACGCACTTCCAGCAATTATTGTTAACAGACAGTACTTTAACCGAATTATTTTGTGTGTCCCTGTAAATGAACGATGATGCACACAATATGCTACACAGTAAGCCTCTTGTAATGCATCTCAGTGATGTGCATCTATTTTAATATTTTTAAAATAGGGAAATATTATTGAAATAAACTGCAAACGATTTTTCCCCTTAGATCGTAATGCAACGAAATTTTTTTGAGTGTCCCTATAAAGGAACTATAAACGCTACACACTTCATTTTCAATACAGAACATACCATAGGAAACCTCAATAACATATATCAATTGCATGACACTCCGAGTATTTTTACCAGAGTTAAAGCACAGAGAAGACAGACAAACAGACAAACAGACAAACCAAATGCATAAACAGTTTTAAACTATGTTGGAAAGTGTTATAAACGCTACATTATTATTTGTTCTACTAAAATTTTAGAATTTAACGAAATGGATCCAATTTCCTTCCTGATTATACAGGATGCATAAGAAAGCCCCTTTTTCTTCCCATCATTCTTCAACGGGTAAAGCTAGAGTCGTGGAGGAAGTGTCTACATATAGAACAAGTGGGTAAGTGTGATCGAAGATTGCACAAAGGGTTTCGTTTAATGTCCCTTTCAAAACACCTTATCATTTTATTTAATAAATCCAAATAAATTTCATTAAAAAAAAAAGTCATGTTTTGTATAAAGTAAAAATTTACCGGTCTATTTTTCTCGTTTTTTCGAAAATCTGAACCGGTCTGATAGCGTGCAAAGCCCGCTATTATACTCTGTTATAATAATATCTCTCATGTGGACTAAATGCGATATTACGAAAAATCAATTTCAAAATTAAACATGTTTCATAGAATGTTACAAAATATTTAAATATGCCAATATTTCCATAATCGAGTTTTTATAATGATTCAATGTGTTCCTCAAACTCATATGACGTTATCATCACTTGCTGACTTCATATCTACTTGCTTTCTCTCTTACTCATATTGATACTCTCTTTGTATGATTCTCAAACACTAGAAAAAGTCTGTTAAACTTCCAATATGACGTCAGATTAATTTTCTTTTTAATTTTCTAATGACATCATGTTAACCTGCTTTCTCTACTTATATATACTTATACTCCTTGTATTATTGATAAATGTTTGAAAATATCCGTTTTATTATCAGTATGACGTCATATTAATCTTTTTTCAATGGGTGAAACCTTTTATTTCATATTAATTTTTCACGTGGCAATCTTTCAATGGAAAATTAATTATTGTAGAAAGAATTTTATTGTGGATTTTTAATTGTTGGCATCTGCTGTAACGAAAAGTGTTTAAATTTAATAGGAAAAGGCTGTTAGATTTTTGGTTTTTTATCTCTTTATATTAAAATAATACGATTTTTTTTTAATTTTATGATTTTCAGCTTCATAGTAGGTATTCGGCTATAAGTACACAAATTTCAAGTCTGTAAGTTATATGGTTTCTGAGAACCGGCTCTGTGGCCGACAGACAATGTAGCGAGACGAATAGGGTATGAACGAAACCCTAAAAATGACCATGCGTGGTCGTATGAGAGTTACCGAAGTGCCCCCTGATGTAAATATTCGGAAATTAGGATAAAAATCTCAAAAACTATGAGACGTAGCAAAAAAAAGAACAACTGCAAAAGGGTTGAGTGGTCTCAATTTAGTAGGAAATAGCGTCTTACATATAAAGTAATTGTACTATAAGCCGATACGACCACAATGTATTTAGTACACTGTTAAAAATTTGCAGCAAACTGTCCAATCATTTGACCGTTTTCCTAGAAAACGGTTACATAACAGTAATTTAACTATATTATGACCATAAAATGAGCAATAATACGGTCAGAATATAGTTAAAGTACGGTTATGTAACCGTTTTCTTCAAAAACGGTCAAATGACTGGACAGATTGCAGCAAATTTTTAACAGTGTAGAGAAGAATCAATACAAAAAATTAAAGAACAAGAACAATAACAAACATTTCTCAAAATATAATGTTACATTTCAGTGTGTTTGTTAACTATCCTCTAATAAATATACATTAAAATAAATATAATAAAATATCAAAAATATCACGTAATATGCAAAAAATAACAAAGCAAATTTATTAAATCATATTAAATAATGTAATAAAAAAACTCAGTTTCTTGTTGTATTATTTTCAAAAGGATTTATTTTCTAATATATATATATATATATATATATATATATAAGCAGTAACCATCACAACACAAACAAAACAGCTAAATATTCGTGTGAACAGCGCCAGAAGCTGTACATAAATAATTGTTAAATAATAATTGTTAATAATTGTTGCTTTAATTGTTTTAAATTTCGATGGGGATTTTGGGGTGATTTCTCAAGAAATTTACCCTGACTCTTTAGTATTAAAGAAAACTAATGATGATGACAAGCTCGCTAATTATCTGGATCTAAAAATTTTGATTAAAAATGGTTTACATATTTCTGTTTTTGATAAGCGTACCAGTTTTCCGTTTACTGTGAATCAATTAATTCATTGGTCTTCAAATATTCATAAACGTATATATATAAATATTATAATTGGTCAAATTTACCGTTTTTACAGAATTTGTTCAAATAAAAACCTGTTTAATAAGGAACTATTTCATTTTATCAGTCATTTATATTATAAAAACAATATCCCTCTTAATTTTATCAAAAAATATTCAGATTTTGCAGACTGCCTCCATTATTGATAGATTGCTTACATTCAACAGTAAATGACTCGTAATTCCTGAAGCCTGAAAAGGACGGTTTTATGATGATGGCTGTGTTTGTTGGCATCCGACGTGGAACGAATCTGGTTTGTGTACTGAATAACGGATTTGGTTTGTTTATCGTGTTTTACTTTTTTAATCGTGGCAACGTGGCTGATTTGGTTGTGTGTATTTTCGAAGAGACATTTGTTTCAACCATGGTGATTCAGTATTGTGATTTTGGTACAGCATTCGCTTATACTGTGGCGTAGGGTACGGTGGGGGGAGCGTCTGTTAAGTAGTATTCAAATATGTTTCTGTACATTTTGAATTTTTGCTACGCAGCGCTCTGGCCGAAACCCACTGCCACTAATTGTTAATCTTTTTGTTCGGATGCTTGGCTGCCTTTGAATTTACCCACTGCTGATGAGGCCGCAGCTTGTTTCTGTTTATTTTTACATATATTTTCTAATTGTGTTTTCTTGTGTTGTCTTGTTTCTGGTGAGGGGGGTGGTGCTAGTTCAGGCCAAAATCATGTTTTTGCTGGATTATATATATATATATATATATATATATATATATATATGTTGGAGTTTTCATGATGGTTCATGAACTGCAAGGTATCTTATTTATATCTCTTTTCATCTTTATGGATTTTATACTTAATGTCTCTATTAAATGTTCTCTCTGTAATTTATAAGTATGGCTTCTTTCCTTTTTAATATTGTATTTTATTTTTTATTTTATCACTGATTTGAATCATTGTATTTGAGATGTAGTCCCAATATCATATTTTTTAGCAATGTATGGCTAATATGATGATGAAACATCTCATTTTATTTGTGGTATTTAGGCAATTGGGACTTGATAATTCTGTCTAAATTCCACAAATTTCATTTCATTTAATTCCATTTATTCAATTTTTATTTAATTTCTTATTCTTTCAATGTTTTTGATTCCATATTAAGTGTGTTGGGGAATCTTTCATTGTCAACTAATTATTTCATTGTTTAAGTTGGTGTTATGATAATGTTTCATTTATGGTTATATATATATATATATATATATATATATATATATATATATATATATATATATATATATATATATATATATATATATATATATATGTATATATATATATGTGTGTGTGTGTGTATGTGTATATTTGTGTTGGCATTAAAATTTAATAAGAATTTGTTTTGTGTAATTTGCTTATACAAAATCCGATTAAACTTAATGGAGCAATGCTGTCAATTAATCTTCTTATGAATGTTCTCATTTTACAGCTATGAATTAAGTGTTTTTTTTCTCAAAGTGCTAATAGGACATGATATTTAAGTGTTCTCAAAATATATTTAAAAAATATTTCATAGTCCATTATATATATTGTCAAATGAGAAGAATTATATATTTACGAAAAGAAAATCAATCTTATTGTAATTTTCTACACAAAGGTGAATTTAAGTTCCAATTTTAGATAGAAAATTACAAGACCGCACAAGGGAGCATATGTCAGACATAGCAAAAGGAAAACCATCTACTGCACTTCCTCGTTTAAATTGAAAAACATAAATTGATATATATTTCAGTAAAGTAAAGATCATCGTGCAAATGAACGACTATAGTACATGTATACTGAGGGAGTCAGTGGAAATCCTGACAAGTGGTAGGGAATCCTGTAATGATATGTTATCATGCAACATACCAAAAATCTGGTATAATCTACTTGGTGTCAATGGTATATTTGGGTTGGAATAACCCATTCCGCTCAATAGACCCCTCTATCCGCTTCCCCCTCCTCCATATGTGGTTTCGCCCTCTGTTATTTAACCAGCATACATTCCGGAGGTTACAGAATTTTTTCTCATTTTCGCTCTTGGATGATGGCCAGATTCTGGTCGAAAGCGCTCGGGACTCCGACGAATGTTTTAAAATTTTAGAATGGTTTTAATGTTTTAGAACTTTTATATTATTTTACACCTATTTCAGTAATACATAAATTGTGATCCATTTTAAATGGTTTCATATTTTTATTTGATACAGAAAGGTAAATTTAAGTTCCAATTTTAGAAAAAAAATTCTATGTATTTAAATATTGCGCGTTTCAATCTTTTTGGAACTCTCTGTATATATAAAAATGAACTATATAACCACTTATCATGGAAGTAACTTAAAAAATGTCTGCAGCACCATAAAACATACCTGAACTAAAAGCTTTTCAATTAATTTAAAAATGTTAATTATTGAGAATAATATTTCATCTATTTAAATGTTTCGTTCATAATTTATTTCTTTTTTTAACCTTTCTTTATTTAATTATATATCAATCTATGGAGTTTTCTGCAGCAATGGTATGTTAACAAATTACTCTATCAGAAAAATGAAATGACTGTGATAAAGGAAAAAAACTTCCATTTCTCATTATCAACTAATAATTTTTTAATGTCTAATTCTCCATTTCAGCCATTGATTTGTAGCAGTTTTATTACATTTTAGATACCTGAAAAATTTATTATGTGAAATGTTTGTCTCCCTGTGGTCCCCTGTAAAAATAATGATAAGAAACATTATTATTCAAATACAACATTTGCTAAATGGTACATACATTAAAATCGTGAATTTACAACCACAATTAAACATCAACATTTCATTTCGCTTCTGCGAACGTCATCAGGATGTTACAAACAAGTCGAAAATGTCAAAATGAGCATACACGTCAGAGTTTTGGAGAAAACATGATCGGAGAGAGCGCAAACGTCATCAAGTTCCCATGGTAACCACGTGGATCATACCACTGTAGTGAAAAGAGGGGTTGGAAGACAAAATGAGCAGATTGTATTAATGGATTATAACATATTATGCCAGATTTTATGAATGTTATAGGATAAATTATCGTTACATGTATACTGCCCAAGCCTACTAATCGTAAGGGACTCTAAAATTTTATTAACATAAGAATTCTTGCATGGAATTATGATTCTGGCCTCTTCAAAGTCAATTTTGCCAAAGTCAATTTCAAGCAAAATTGACTTTGAAGAGGCTAGAATCATAATTCCATGCAAGAATTCTTATGTTAATAAAATTTTAGAATCCCTTACGATTATTAAGCTTGGGCAGTATACATGTAACGATAATTTATCCTATAACATTCATAAAATCTGGCATAATATGTTATAATCCATTAATACAATCTGCTCATTTTGTCTTCCAACCCCTCTTTTCACTACAGTGGTATGATCCACTTGGTTACCATGGGAACTTGATGACGTTTGCGCACTCTCCGATCATGTTTTCTCCAGAACTCTGACGTGTATCCTCATTTTGACATTTCCGACTTGTTTGTAACATCCTGATGACGTTCGCAGAAGCGAAATGAAACGTTGATGTTTAATTGTGGTTGTAAATTCACGATTTTAATGTATGTACCATTTAGAAAATGTTGTATTTGAATTATAGAAATTATGGTGCAATTGTCCTGTTTTTAAATAAGAAACATTATATTACAAATATTGCTCAAAGGAAAAATATGAAAAAAAGAAAAGAAATATTAATAATTTGTCTACTTACATTTATATAGCTTTTTCATCGGAACAGCAAATAAACTTTTAATCAAAGTTTCATTTTTTTTCCGAAATGAATTTATAAATCTTTTATGAAACATTAATTTAATTAAACAAAAGGAAATTTTTATCATAAGAAAAATCCAGTAGTACAACAAAAAATTCTTAATAATTTGATAAATATTCTAAAATTATTCTTTTTAACAAGCAAAATGAAGTTCAACTAATTAGTAATCACTTTCGTTAATTAAATATAATCATAACATCGCAAATTAGAAAATATGACTTCCGAGAAACAAATTTATTTGTCAAAAAAAAAAAAAAAAAAAAAAAGAAAAAAAAAAAAAAGCTTTCTGATTTTATTGCTTTGAGCTTCAAATTTAACAGTGCTTGAGTATTCCTGCATTTCAAGATTTTTTTCGATGAAAAAAAGCACTCATTTACTGCGAATGTCACTTTCAATGAATTAATTTACCTATTTCGAATGCTTTTTATTTTTCTTATCTCTATTGAAAGTAACTGAGATTTTCTGAGAAATCAAATAAATTGCTTGGAATTTCCTTTAATTTGCATCTTTAAAGGTAAACTGAGATTGAATTTTAGACGTAAAGTACATTTTCGCTACATATAATTATTTTTATTATGGTTTGTACACTGTGAAAAATCTGCGTAGTGTTCCTGACGTTTACTGTGTAACATTCATGGATTTTCTCGATTATTTCTGCGGATCCGAGAATACCGAGAAATCTGGTGTAGCAGCTTCCACAATGTTGTGTAACTTTTCGGAATACTTCAGAAAGTGGAATTTACTGTGAAACGTTCCGTATGTTTTGTGTGTAACATTCCTTAGTTTTCTCAGGTACAAATTTGAACTTTTGTGTAACTTTTCGGAATTATTGTAAAAGAGTGATCGGTGATCTGTGTAAAGTTCCATATGTTTTGTGTGTAACTGACTTGTGTAAATTTCCTGGCATTTCTTTGGTGAAATTCCTGTGATAACCTGTGGCAGAATAGTTGCCACAGGTTTTCTCAGGAACTTTACGCCAAATTTTTTACAGTGTACTAGTAAAATATTTACAAAATTAAATTAATTCTAAACATTTCTATTTTAAAAATAGTGCAACAGAAATAATGTGGTAAAATCTTTGTTCTCAGTAAATTTACTTCTTTAAAATGAAGGAATATTTAACATTTAATGATTGTAACATATTAAAACATTGAGCGTGCATAAATTAAAAATAGAAATTCTAATAAAATAAATCAATTTTGAGTGACAACATACATTTTTAATAAATAACATGAATATAAAAAAGGTTTTCTGTTATCTTTTTTTCTTTGTCGCAAGAAAGGATTTTATGCTGTAATGAAAGGAAGATAAAGTAAAGCTTTCAAAAATGTTTTGATTCCTAAATTTACAGTTTATATAAATATATAAAGCAATCTATTGTTTCATTTACATATTTTAAGAGCACTTGATACTCTTTTTTTTTTCCTTATACATTTTTGAACAATGAAATTGTTAAACCCAAAATTACCATGGCTAGAATTTGAAAAAAATAAAAATAAATATGTAAAAGAATGTAAAAAAGAATAAAGCGATTTTTCCCTTTTTATTATTTATAAAGGTTTTTTTTCTATTTATTTACACTAGCACCTTTCATAAATTTATGATTTTTTTTTTTTTTTTTTTTTTTTTTTATAAACTCATGAAAAAAATGAAATGTGCTTATTTATGCTAAACTTCTGTACAAAATACGAATTTCATCATATTTACATTAAAAAAATCCGTCCCTAATTCTATTGAGTACACTTTTTCGATTATGTCAAAGAAAATGTGTCATTACTTGCATTTTTGAATTTTTAGCATTTTGAATGTAGCAAAATGTAAATAAGTAAAAAAAAATAAATAAATAAGCATTTAAAAAAATTAAAAAGAATAAAACATTTTTTCCTTTTTTAATATTTTTACATATTTTTTTTCCTCTTATATTCATAGGAACATCCTTCATAATTTTAGGAATTGATTTTTTTTATAAAACTGTTAGTTTAGGAGAAAAAAAAATTAAATGTGCTTATTTATGTTCAAATTGTGCGAAAAACACGAATTTTTCATAGTTACATTTTAAAATTCCATTCTTAATTCTACTGAATATATATTTTCGATTATGTCAAAGTAAATTTGTTATTCCTTACATATCTGTTGAATTTTAAGCATTTTAAATATAGTCAAACCTAAAAAAAAAAAAAAAAAAAAAAAAAAAAGGGCAAATTGAAAGAAATGAATTTAAAGACTGGAACTCTGGTATATTCAAAGAGAACTGGAATCAGTAAGAAGTATTTTTCACATAGTTATAATCATCAGATCTTGACGTAACTTCACTAGAATATACTAGGAATGTCTAAATACATTTTAAACAAAAAATTGGAAAATGCATATTTTCGTGATTTTTCATCTTTGTAAACGCGTAAACCAGCCCTCAATAAAAATTCTATTTTTAACATTATTGCAATCAGATTTAATTATTTTGACATCTGAAAATTCTGGGGTGTGGTCTGTATCTAACGAAAGCTGAACAAGTTTCAATTGTGGGTTACCTGATTTGTAAGTGCGTTTATGCTCAAGGCGGATATTGGATGTACGAAAAGTTTCACCGATATAAACCGAATTAAGATCTTTACAGAGGATACTGTAAACTGCACCGGTTTTATGTAAAGGGGAGGATTATAGGTTTGGATATGTATAACATTTGATAACTTTTGATAACATTTTTGGATTTAAATGGCTGTACTAATATTATTTGATTTTAAAATATTAGATAACTTTCAGCCAGATTTTTATAATATGGAATAAAGTCATAATTATATATAGTAGGATTTCTCTGGGTTATTGAGGATGATGCGTAATGCCCAGAAAAAATTATTTTTGACCAACATATTGGATAACCATCATGCTTTATGTCGGCAAATACCCCCCCCCCCTCCTCAAATTGAAAGGTTGCATAGTTAGCTGCACATTTTAAGGGTTGCACATTTTATTTGCTCTATGAGCTAAGGTTTTAACAACAGCGATTTTATGGAAAAATGGTTTTGTGGAATTAAAAACTGTGGTATTGACCAAAAAACATAGCCTTACGGTATGCAGATGTTAAAATTTCTTGATAGGTAATTTTCTTCAATCTTCTAGCTAAAACATCAAGGAAGGGGAGTTTACGGTCATTCTCAATTTCAACTGTGAACTGGATTGTTGGAAGAATGGAGAATGCACTTTCCAAACTTTTATTTGTATCCTCCTGTTTGGCAATAAGGAAAACAGATCTTGGAGTCTAAAAGGGAAATTATTTTGCGTTCAAGAAATTGCCTCACGATTTCAATGATTTTCTCAAAGATGGGAGACCCCATAGCTGTACCATGGGTTTGGTTATAAAACTTGTTTAAAAAAAAACAAAGCAGTTAGATGTTAAACCGACCCGCACAGGTTCGACAATGTCCAGAATCTACATGTCTGATTTTACCTTACCATTCGGTCCTATATTCTGAATAATTTCACACGCAAATTAATTGGTATCGTTGTAAACAGAAAAACAATATCAAATGAAGCCATGACGTAATTCGACGTAAATTGAACATTTCTGAGATAATCTAAAAACTGATAGGCAGATGTTAAACTATGAATAGACTTTTGGTTAGCGGATTTAATAAAGTTGATAAAAATCTAAGTTAACTTGTATAGACATTGTAATGATCAGGGGCTCGTTAAGAGCATGACACGTTTATATGAATTGTTTATATTGTATGATATAATTGTTTGTTTTTTTAGTCTTTTTAACACTTTCCAACCTAGTTGAAAAGTGTTTATGACTTCGGTTTGTCTGGCCGTCTGCCGTCTGCGTCTGTCCGTGCTCTAACTCCCGTAAATATGCTCGGATTGCCTTGCAATTTTTATATGTTATTGTCGTTATCTATAGCACGTCCACTATTTCAACTGAAGTGTGTAGCACTTATAGCTTTCTTACAGGGACACTCAAAAGAATTCCGTTACATTACGGTCTATGGGGAAAAATCATTTGCGGTTTATTTTAATGATCTTACACAATTGCAAACACACTGCAATTGATATATATCACTAAGGTGTATTACAAGAAGCGTAATATGGAATAGGGTGTGCATAGCACTTATAGTTAATTTACAGGGACAGTCAAAAGAATTCCGTTACATTACGTCTACGGAGAAAAATCGTCTGCGGTTTATTTAAATAATGTTTCACTATTTTAAACGCATTGAAATTTATATAGATCACTTAGGTGCATTACAAGAGGCTTACTACAGAATATTGTGTGTATAGTAGTCATCGTTCATTTACAGGGACACACAAAAGAGTTATCTACTGTCTGTTAAAAATAATTCCTGGAAGTGCGTTTTAAGTTACTGAACGCGATTTTAAAATTAACTCACTTTTTGTTTATTACGTGGTGTGCATAAATTCTGTAGATCATATACAGGGAAGCACAAAAGTTCGCGAACACATTTCCGTTTATTGACAGAAACTCCGGAAGGAGAATTTTAAACTGTGCTACGCGTTTTTAACTGAACTAAAATTTAGCATCCTATGTAGTATATATACAAATCTATAGATCATATACAAGGCTGAATAAAAGCATTCGGATATTTTTCCGAATATTGTATACGTTGTAAATTCCTGAAATTATGTTTTTAAATATGTTATGCGTTTTCCAAATTGTTTACTTAGATGTTATCTATCAGCTTATTAAACGGTATGATTTGTAACATTATTTTGGAAGAGTTGGAAAGTGTTACATAATCTATGCTTGAGACATGATTTTTCGTTCTTGTTAAATATCTATACTTGGAACTTGGAACTTGGAACGAGTTCATTAATTAGAGTAAGAGCAATGTAGATCTTAGATTTATGACCGTAGCCGAAGTTCAAAAGAACAATTACACTGGAAAAAATTAAATTATCCCCAAGAAGAGAAGAAAAAGAAAAGGAAACAACATAAGGAGCACTTTCGGCCAGAATTAAATAAAGTACAAATTGAATTAAATTAATGATATATAAAAATAAAAATTCAAAATATTAATAGTTAAAAATAAATCAAAATAAGAAAAATTCTAGACACAAAAACTATATATGCATATAAATATATACATAAGGTTCATAAAGGTACCCATCCCCAGTAAAAGCTAGTGGAAGAAGCAAGAGAATAAAGTTAGGATTCAATATACAGGGTGTCCCAGGATTATTGGGACAAACTTTAAGGGGAAGTAGGGGACATCACAAAGATTCGGATTTTCATAGCAACCTATGGTCTGAAATGTCATGGGAAAGTAGTATGACAGGTACAAGAAACGAAGAGACAAAAGACTGAGATCATCTGAAATAATTGATAGGTCAAAAATATTACATGTTCTGTGGTAGATGATTTGTGAAAATGTCGCAAAATATGTTCAACGTTTCCACCATTGCTAGAGATGCATGCATTACACCCATGGATTGGCGGACTTTCTCAAATACACCTGGATTTTGTTGGATATCCGCAAAAGTACAGACGAGTCTTGAAACCAGATACATATCGGAATCCACAGGTATACACATATCGGTATACACATATCGGACCACACAGTACGCAGTACTTTTCAGTGCACACCAAAGAAAGAAATCTATGTTGTTTAAATTAGGAGAGCGTGGTGGCTAGGGAACCGGTCCACCACGGCCAATCCATCGATGACCGAACACCTGATTCAAATGCTCGCGAACACATAGTGGGGAGGTACCCTATCATGTTGAAACCACATATGGCGTATGACATGTTGTGGCATACTGTCAAGTAAACTTGGTAGCACCTCTTGCTAAAAGATGCAATGTTAGAGGTGCTCCAATGCTCTTGTGAACACCACCACCTAACGGCGAACGAAGCCGTTTTCGACCATGGATTGCTATGCAAACCTGAATCCTAGTGATGCCCCTTACCTCCCCTTAAGTTTGTCCCAATAATCCTGGGACACCCTTTATAAATGTCTTTAATAGTGTGACTCAGACGTAAGATATTCAGTTTTCTGAAAAGTAAAATTTCTGGTTAGAAACATATTTTTTGATCCGATAAATATAGGCTGGGAATTGCTGTAAGTGATTTTATAGGTATAAATGCCTCCAAACGCCTGCTTCTGGTTTTGAAAATACTTTGGAGCTAAAAAGTTGAAATTATTGAATGACATCAGGATTTACGAACACATTTATTTAAAAATAAGTAAAAACCTTTTCTTCACATACATTATAAAAGCATTCATACATTGTTCTATACATTATTCATTCATTCAAATCATACATTATTCCAAAATTCTAGTTTCATTATGTCATTAGGGGATTAAAATAACGTGATATATATATATATATATATATATATATATATATATATATATATATATATGTATATATAATATACTACCGTTCCTCTAGGAGTTAGGAGCGATATTTTTGATCGTTGACCGAATATCCCGAACATAGCGACAAATACCTTTTTCCAGAGTTAGAATGGATAGAAAAATGAGATTTTGCGATTTAGTACATTTATGTGAATCAATAATGTGTATTAAAATATATAAACCTATTGAACATTTATTTGAATGCTACAATACTCACTTTCCGACTACTTTTGTACATATTTAATTAATAACAAGTGCATCGTGTGTATTATCGGTAGCATTCATTTCGTTTCAATCAAATCGACGCAGCAAAATGCGATTTTAGACCCCTTTAAAGTGAGTAATTTAATTTTTGCTTATTTCTTGCATTAATTTTTAAATCGATTTTGTTCAGATATTACATGAAAATTTTATGTTTTTATAGCTTGAAGGTATGAAGCTTTCTCAAATTAACTTCCTTTCCTATCTAAAGAATAATGTATCAATCATGGGAAATTTCAGATTAAAAATGAAAAGTTAATTTTTCATTTTTCATTACTGGCTCATAAATTATTAATTTTTAATTCTCCCTCTCAATTCCTTTTTTTTAGAATTATTGTTGCTTAGAAGTAATTCTAATCAATTTCTGAAAACGGAAGTTCAAATTGTTTCAAATCTCCGTCTCTGTAGACTTTGTTTATTAAAATGTTAATTAGTCAATTTGGTATTGAAAAAAATGTGAAAGGAAACACTACAGACATAATGAAAGTGAAGAATTTTACATTAGGATGTTTTTAAGTCGGAAATTAAATGGAATATTAAAAAGTGCGTTTATCTAATTTATTAACGGTTTTAGTAGTTCTTTTAATTAATAGTTGATTAAATAAGTAAAATACGATTTTTAATAAAAATAATTTTATTTTATTTTATTTACAGAATTAATAGAAAATTTATAAATAAAATGAAAGAAAGAGAACAAAAATCTTGGATGAAAAGTTTTGTTTCTCACGAAATTTGTTGCACCAATTTCGCCAGAGATCTATAATTTTGTTCTACTACAAAGCATTTTTAAATTCCTACTATTAGCTCACACTCTCTCTATATATATCTTGTTCAAATTTTCAATCGTTAATAAAATATTTTCTATTCATCCACTCAAGTTCAAATGATTTTTTTTAACTTGTAGTGGATGACACATGATGTTAATACAGTTTTTTCAAATATTTATTCATTAATTAAATTTATTAATTAATTTTAGATTAAAATTGGGAGAAAAAATTCCTCGCATTGTTTTCATAAATGAAATGCAAGATTTATCTCAAATGAGTGAAGCCAACAAAAAATAAAATACCGCAACGATGATTATAAAATAATGTTCAATAAAGATAACGTGGGACATTCATGCTGCACGGGTTTATTTTATATATTTATGATTAAAAAGTAGGAATTGACTTAACTTTTTTTTTAATATTACTTGTTTATAACACATTGTGCTAAACTTTCTTTTTTTTTTTTATTCTATCTTTTTCACTTCACCACAGTGTTCCTCTTTACCGTGCCACGATTACACATGTTGTTTTGTTTGATTGTGAGTTGACTGCATTCAGAACCTTTTATTCACTATATCTGATCACAACAAACTTTCTTCTGTTTTTGGCATCGAAAAATTAAATTTGAGGACTTCATCTCAGATGATGAGGTGTTTATCGGAAGTTATAGGGATTTTGAGCTTTTTATAGGGATTTTTGCGTGGAGCTAAGGACAATTCATTATATCAGATGACTGTAGAGAAATTATATAGGGTCTGTTCTGAAATTAGTAGGACTCATTAAAAAATATATATATATATTCATGAGAATAGTAAAAAGGATTAGAATATTTCAAAGTAGCACCCTTCTGCATCTACACACTGCTGCCAACGAGTTTTCCAGTTTTCGTATGCCTTCAGGAACGCCTGAACCGGAATGCTGTTAGGCTCCCTCGTCACGGCCTGTTGAACTGCCTCTACCGAGCCGTGATGCTTCCCCTTGAGCGTCGATTTTATTCTCCGGTATAGAAAAAAGTCTGGCGGGTCCAAGTCGGAGCTGTAGGGGGGGATGAGTCAGCGTTGGCAGATTGTGTTGGGTAAGATACTCCACTATGCGAAACGCTGTGTGGCTCGGCGCGTTGTCACGATCTCAAAAACTTGGGTTTGAGGAATGCTCAATTCATCAGCAATCATTCTGATACTCATCCTACGATCACTGTTCAGTAAAATTTTCTCTTGCGACATTTTCTTTGATCTTGCTGGTCGAAGGGCGTCCGGAGCGGTCGTCGTCTTCCACTTTTTCCCTACCTTCTCGGAACAGCTTGTGCCATTCAAAAACACCCGATCTACCCATGGCAGCATCACCGTAGGCCTCCTTAATTATGTCGTGAGTCTCTTTGCCCGTTTTACCAAGCTTTACACAAAATTTGATCGCGTATCGCTGCTCCAGAAAACGCTCCATGATTCTCCGTGACGAGGCGTTCGGGTAGGGGTTCAGAGTACAGGCGAACTGTTCTCTTCAACGGTCGAAAGCCGACTGCCGATTTTTCTCAGTATTCCCAATGTCCCCTTCCACCGATCGTACGCGTGCAGACCGCCTTTCGTCCACCCGTTCGCTCAGGAAAAAACCAGTCCTACTATTTTCAGAACAGACCCTGAATTTGCGAATATAGAATTGCGTTGATATAGAAGTAAATATCTAGCGAAATCCTAAAGTGTCATTCCAATTGTAACCCCTTTACCTGGTATTTGTTTTCCTCAGTCACATGACTTGCGCTTTTATTATACAGATTAACGAACGATAGGATTTAATAGAATAAAGAAAACGTTTATTAATATATTTTTATGTTTTGATTCGATTTTTATAACATTTGAAATAACGCGATAAAATTCTACAACGATAATATATATTAAATTTCAAACCATTCAGTTGGGTAGTTTTTGCGCTGTTATATGCAGACAGATGGACGGACCAGACGTCGACTTTAGGGCTACGTATTTATATAGTTACGAACGCACCCAAAAAGACAACCTGGTTTCTTGTTTACTTACGAGGAAATCCTTGAGACCTTATTCATACACTCCGATAGAGTTGCATTTTGAAAAACTTCCGAATTTTTGTTTCGAGTGCCTGATCATGCCTTTTTTTTAGGTGCGTTCGTAATTATATAAATACGTAGCCCCCATAGTCGTCGTCTGGTCCGTCTGTCTGTCCGTCCGTCTGCATATAACAATGCAAAAACTACCCATCCAAATGGTTTGAAATTTAATATATATAATCGTTACAGAATTTTGTCGAGTCATTTCAAATTTTATGAAAATCGAATTAAAGCTTAAAATATATTAAGAAAAAAAATCTTCAGTCTATTAAATCCTGTCATACGTAATCTATATAATAAAAGCGGCGGCCATTTTTATTCAAAATTATTTTTCCGAATAAAATTTCATAAAAGTTACATTTTTAGAAATATCGTTCAAAAAAATTGTTTACTTGAGAGATGAGTATGATATAAAATCATTTATACATATTTTTATTCAAAACTATTATCTTCCTAACCTAATTTTTAATATATTAATTAATATTCTGATCGCAAAAATATATCTTTATTCTAAAACCTGAAATGTTATTTCCATTCCTTATATAAAATACTATTGTTATTAAATGCGGCATGTACGTTAGAATATTCTTGATTTTAACTGCGGTTATATCTGCGGATGTAATGTTTTTCAGACGTTCATTTTTTTACAGCTGGATGGTCGCGCTACCTCTTTATGTCCATAAACAATTGTGCAAATGAATGCAATTTTTCAGATGCGAGTTAACCTGTTTCCTTAGTCTAAAATCTATTCCCATTGGGTTGCCCGCATTTGTTCGCAAAAATTCATTAAAATTACCATTTCGCCAAATGTGGTGACCGTTTCAATCCCCCCGCTCAAATATTTACATTAATTACCCGTAACGTACAAAGATATTCTTCCATGTGTCTTGGATCTGTGGGCTCACTGTCCATCGAATGTTTGCCAGACAATCTATTACCGAAAATATCAGATCACTTTGAGCTGTCTGCCTGCCAACAACTGATTGATTACTCTGATAGAGAGGCCACACTCTTTCTCTCCGTCTTATGTCTTCTATATGCCTCAATAAAGAAAATTTCAGCTGAGATGACGTCGTCTGAAATCAATATTTTATCTTCCTTTCCCACTGGATTTCGAATAATGTGTTATTAGCATTTTCAACGCAAATAATGTACGATGTTAAAGCTCGTGAAGGTTATTCTAATTTATCGTCAAACATAATTGATTTGGTAAAATAATTCCAGCCTATGAAAAACTTCACCACAATGAGTTACGTTAAAAAATGTATAGATTCTGCGATAACTTCAGTGGGAATAAGGTTAACAGCCGAATATCTCAATATATTAAAGTAAATAAACACAAGATATTCGTTCTTCGTGAGTCATAGAAATGTTAAACCATGGAGGTAATCATGCGCAAAGCAAGATTTCCATGGGGAATTTTGCAGCGATGTCTTATGTCGAAAAGAAAATCGCATCTGTAAACGTGGCATAAGAAAAAAAAAAGGCATGCTCATTTCGCTCATAACAGACGATATAATTCGTTTGACTGAAATAATAACGATGATTTTTTTTTACATTGTAAAACTAGTTATAGTAGGAACGCACATCATCTGTCACGTTTAACGTACAATTTCCAACTTGTTTTAAATTATTAGAGATTTTACTGAATATTTCATTCATTTTACTCTAATTGGAAAGTTATGCTAATGGAAATGTATGTCATTATGTAGAGCAAGTTCGGGTATTATGGAATGGTCGGGAAATATAAAACACTTCAATATCTCGTCCGTACGGTGCTGCAGCGAAGCATAAAACTACCAAACGATTTCCTCGTACTCCCCTGATGCACTACGGTGAGTTCTGTTTGGATTCTTGGAAAATTGTTGGAGTGACGAGGTGAAATCAAATCTTATTCTCAATTTTTGCAGTTTTTTGCAGCCAAGTTTTATAAAATTCGTATTAATTATAAGACTTTTTCGTCAGTTATGTTAACCAACTTCAGCATTAAGTTGAACAATTATATTTATTGGTGTGTTAGCCAGTTTACTTCTATGCTAACTTGTTGACGAGTGAAGAGGTTATTTTTTTTCAAGATGACGTTCCGGGTAACATGGAATACACTTGTTTTAAGACCAGTGAACATAAGCCGTCATTGCACTCCGATGTATCATCTAAGATGGGCTTTTTACCAGACTATACACCAGACGAGGAAGATGCAGTGTGCCTGTTTTGCAACGGAAAATATTCAGAAGATGGAAGAGTAGAGGACTGGTTAAAATGCCTGATGTGTTTCGATGTATGCTCATGTAGATTGTGGTGGCGCAAAAACATCAGCCTGCATTTGTAATTTTTGTAAAACTTTAAACAATTTTTCAAGGAGTCTCATCATTTGTAGATGATGTAATACTGTTTACTCATTAAATAATCTTGTTTATTATTGTAAATCATGGTTTTTCTTGCAATTTTAATATTTTTTATACTCCTATTCCATATTACCCGACTGGTTCATATTACCCGAAAAGTTTAGTTTTTTTTTTCAAAATCTAAATATTGATATGTATTTTTTTCTTCCACTTTAAAAGAATTAAAACGTGTTAAGAAATAGACAAAGATTGTATTTTACTTAATTTTAATGTACACTCTCAGAAAAAACTGTAAATTTATGAGCTTTGCCTTTCAATTTTCACGGTCAACAGCTTTTTTTTTATGAAAAACGGTCTGATCCACTAAATAAGCGGCCTTATCCCTTAGATACTTAGAAAATTAAGGGCAATCCACATATTCTTACAGTTCTAGCCCATCTGTTAGAAAAAATACGGTACAACCCCATACATTCTCCTCCGCTAGAGTGTAACCCTTCATTTTAGTCGTGTGTCGAAAAATAATGTCACTTAACCGCTATCGTAACATATTTTTTTACCCGCCGAAACAGCGATTCTTTGATGATTATCAAACGTGTTACGTGCTACGAAACAGTAAGTAGAGTGTTATTGTGTTACTTTGCCCCGTAAAATTCCGGGTTGCAGAAAATGATGGGCATGGATTTTTTTTTTTTTTTTTTTTTTTTTTTTTTTTTTACGGGGTATAACTGGAATCTCTGCTGCGGCCTCTGCCCCTAATTTTTTACAGGGATATTTTTAACAGTTTATCTTAATTTTTCTTATGTTGACTTACAAATCAAAATGCAAATGGTATTCCATAATACCTGAGCTTCCTCTATATATGGAAAGTTATTTTTAAAAAGCGGTCTTGGCCTTTTTAAAAATGGCATTATGTAGTTCAGGATCAAGAAAGTGGGATTTGTTGCCAAATGATATAAACAGCTATGGAAATACAACTGATGAATTATTATGCTTGTTTATGTATGTGTTTCAAAATTACTTCTGATAAAACTTATTAGATAAATTATTTCAGTTTGGGCATGATAATAAATAGGTACATGGATTTTGTATGCAAATGTATCTAAAATATTAAAATCTGACTGTCTGTTTGTATTTCTTAACTATTCCTCTTAAAATATGGAACGTAGCGCGATGAAATTAACACCCGTTATCGGCGTGGATCCGAGGATGTCATATAGGATCTCAGAATTTTAAAATTTGAATTACTTTTCGAGATATTATTCTTTTCGTAATTTTAAATGACATTTATGCAATGGTGGCAAATAAATTAGTCCATTTGTGGAGAAAATGTAGAAAAGGAAATATAACATCCAATATTTGATTTATTTTGGTTCATGTTATTTTCTCACTAAAACTAAAAAGTCCAATTTAAATAGATAATAAAAAGAAAATAACTTAATTAAATTACATTTCTCACACACACACACAAAAATAAAAAAAAGAATCTAAGAAAAAAATATAAATCCACATATTCAATCTTTATGAAAAAGTTTATTAAAAAAAGTCAACCGAAATCCCAACAACGAAACAAATTTCGTCGACCCTGCAACCCGACCCGAACCCGAAATTCTTCAATTCGAAAACGAAATGAAAGGAAATTAATTTGTGTTTTAATGCTAGTATGAAAAGCAGTCTACAATTATATATGTCATATTATTTTAATATTTTATATAATAATCGGTCAAATACGAGTATAACTCGCGCTCAAAGGGTTTCGTATACATTATACGTATTAATTACTATTTATTAATTTTTAAACTTCTACTATCCTGGATTTTTTCCTAATTTTAGTTTCAGAAGATTCGGAAATAGGACGAGGGGGGGACGAGACATATTTTCCAGTATACTTTCGACGATATCTCTGAAAATATAATACCTAATATTAAAACAAATATATTTTTGAGTTATATGGTCCAAGATCTTTCGAAGGATACTCTAAACAATACATAAAAAAAGTATTTTTTAAAGTCACTTAATTAATATCTAGGCTAATTACCGGCAATTTATTTCGAAAATCATTATCAAATATCCTTGGATGATTATGTGTCGATAGATATCTCGAGCTCCAGCCAACTCCCCCGCTGACCACCGGAAAAGTAAAGTTTGTGTGTAACAAAAAATGCGTTTTTCTCAAAAACTATGTTACCTAGGAAAATAGCTATCGTTTTCCTGCAAGGTTTAAATGAACTCCTACTACCCCTAATTTTTTCATAATTTAAGTTTAATTAGATTCGGAAATTGAGGGGGACATATTTTTGCAGTGTATTTTCGACGATATCTCTGAACATATAATACCTAAAATTAAAACAAATATTTTTTTGAGTTCGGTATTACGAGATCTTTCACACGATATCCCATACGATATACAAAAAGATTTTTTTTCAAGTAACTTAATTAGCCCCCTAAATTTTTCCTAAACATTTTGTGAATCACTACTAATCTGAAAATATGTGGGTAAAAAGGCTGTAGAACTTTCCACGTCCCATACTTTACGAGAAAAAGGGTGGTGACAGACAAACGGACAGGAGCCATCTGATAATGGTTCCGTTTTTATTTTTTAAGTACGGAACCCTAATAAATTAAAAATTGTACACTCTTTAATATACAAATACATTAAAACCTCTTGAGTAGCGGGCACCTGATGACCGTTCAATCTGTTCTCTATTCGGAGGTGGTCGCTATTTAAAGGTGCGTATTACAGCGTATAAATATATAGCTGTAAGGCTAAAAGCAAATGTTTGCTAATAGACGTGTCCGCTATGCGTGAGTGTTCATTATGGAGGTTTTACTGTATGTAGATTTTTCATCTGAAAAAATATTTTAGAGTTTATTCTGAAAATTCAGGTTAATCCGACCTTCGACCCGAAAAAATCAAAATCTAACAAAAAAAAGAACCTGAAGCGATGTATGTCAACTGGACTGGAACACGTGCTCCAGCAACAAAAATAAGTCAACCCGACTCGAAAAGAAAACAAAATTAGCGCCAACCCAAGACTGAATAACTCGAGTCTAATATGAAAACAATTAACGACCCAAAAAATGTTTTTAATGGTAGTACAAATGGATTTTATTAAGACAACTTTCCAATTCACAGTAAAATAATTAAATTACTCAGTAAAATAACTAAAAAAAAAAAAAAAAAAAAAAAAAAAAAAAAAAGGACAACAGCACATTATTTATATAAACTATTATTTAAAATGTCAGAAACCCTGTTCAGCTATTACCTTTGTACGTGTAATATCCTAAACTGCACAGTCATATTTACATTAAAATAAAAATATTTCTACATGTCACGAAATATCCATATACCACGGCGGAAGTAACAAAAAACATTATTACAAAACTCAGAGGAATAAATCTGGTAAATAAACAGCACAGCTGCTTACGGTATTTTTTTTTTTTTTTTTGAAAATATTTTAGAAACGGCAGTTTATCTAAACATTGTTTATTCTCTAAAGACATTTATTTACAAAACGTAAAAGAATTAATAGTTGCAAATTTAATTAAATATTGCGCGCTTCTATTGAAAAAAAAAATAAAAAAAAATATTTAACTCCTGTTTTTCTTCATCTTTATTCTTTTAGAATTTATGTAGATAGACTTCAATAATTAAAACAGTTTTAATTCTTCAACTTCGTTGTTTATGTAATATAATTATGAAATATCATCGAGTTAATAATACACAAATCAGACTTAGTTTTTCTCGGGTAGTATTAAACCTACGAACGCTCATCAAAAATTAAAATGCGATAGCATGAAAGTTAAGTTGTGTTTAATTTTGCATTTCATTGTATTCAATTTTTGATTCATAATGTAATAAGGTTAATATAAGGAAATAAGGTCCAAATAAGGAAATAACCAATCATATAAATTATAAATTACCCTCCACTCTTTACACCTCTCTCTTTGAAACTTACACTTCTCCTTCCTTCCCTCCATCTCCTTTCAGGATACTAAGTTTAAAATCTTTATTAAAAAATTTGCTGTCTAGTAACAATAAATAACTAATCAACCATTCCAATTATCGCTTTACCACCAAAATGTCTGCTTCTTTCACTTAGCTAACCCCCCCCCCCCCCCCGCCACACACACACACAAATTTTAAAATCTTTAAAACTCTATGTTTTAAAAAAAACTGCTGTATTTATTTCTCTTTAGTAACAATATTAATGAATAATCAATCATCAAAATTACCCCCTTTTCTCCCAAAAATGCCACTTCCCTCCCCCTGTCTTCTCACCCAGCAAATATTTTAAAATCTTTATTATTATTATTATTATTTTTAATGCTGATCTATTTCTTATTTTGTAGTAAGGTAACTCATCTCATTTACATCATCTCATATAAGTATCAATCATCTAAAATCATCATTCCGTTTGAAATTTTTTCTCTGCCCTATTCTCCCAAAGAAGAGGAGTGGATTTCTAAATATGTGAGAGGAAAGCAAAAATTTTCATCTTTTTTGCAGTTTGGCTGTTCTTCCCTGAATCACGTGTATGTTTTATGTTTTGAAATAAATATGTTCTCTAAAATAACTCCCCATCCATTAACAAAATATCAGCTGTGAAAACAGCCAAACTACAAAAATACTAAAATCTTCTCTTTGCCCTTCCCCTCTTCCATGTCTAGAAATTCATCCCTTTTTCTGGGGATGGAGAATGGAACTTTAAAGGGAGAGTTAGATGATCATTTATTTATTGTTGCTACAAAGTGACAATACCACATAAAATCTTTAAAAAATAGTTTTAACGATTTTTAAGTTTGTGTGCTGAGGGGAGGGGGGGGGGAGGGAGCAGCCAATTTTTAGAGGTGTGTGTGTGGGGGGGGGGAGCAATATAGATAATTATTTAATTATAGTTGCAAGAAAGGTATAAATAGATTTTAAAAAAATTAAGGACTTTAAAGTATGTACTGGGGGGGGGGGGGGGGCAAGGACTTTTTGGAAGGGAGGAAAGTATAATGTAGATCGTTATTTAAATACTGCTGGGAAAAAATCATAAATAGAGCAGAAAAAATTAAGAAGAAAACTATGCATTTTTGTTACCAGAGGGGGGAAAAGGGGGGAAACAGTAATTTTGAGAGCAGATTTAGATTATTGATTATTTATTGTTATACAATAAAATAAGAAATTAAAAAAAATTATTTAAAAAATGATTTTTATTTATTTTATTTTATTTATTTATTTATTTATTTATTTATTTTTTTTTGGGGGGGGGGCAGGATTTATTGTTGGGTTGGGAATTTATTTTTATTTTATTTATTTATTTATTTATTTTTTAATCTACCGAAATGCGGAAGATTCTCGCCCCTTTTTTTAAATTTTACAATTTTAAATTTTACGAGATGCATTTATAGGCGGAGGATCTTCATGATTTAAGGGTGGGGGGCAGGGGGGGAGAAGCAGGGATTTTAGGAGGATGGGTTAATTTAGGTGGTAGGTTGGAGTTATTTGTTTTTAATATAGAGTATTTAATAAGTCTGAAAAGAAGTTTAAAATTAAAATGTTATAAAGGTTAAACTATGCATTTTTGGTACCAGAGGGGGGGGGGCAAAGGGGGAAACAGTAATTTTAAGAGCAGATTTATATGATTGATTATTTGTTGTTACAATAAAATCAGAAGTAAAGAAAAATATTTAAAAAAAATTAAATGTTTCTTTGGGGGGGGGGGGGCAGGATTTTAGGGTTGAATTTATTTTATTTTATTTTATTTATTTATATTTAATCTGCCGAAATACGGAAGACTCTCACTCTTTTTTTTTATTTTACAATTTTACAGATTTTAAATTTTACGCGATGCATTTGTAGGGGGAGGATCTTCATGAGATACAGTTGGGGGGGGGCAGGGGGAGAGAAGCCGAGATTTTAGGAGGTGGGGTTAGTTTTGGTGGTAGGTTGGATCTATTTATTTTAATATAGAGTATTTAATAAGTCTGAAAAGAAGTTTAAAATTAAAAAGTATAAAGGTTAAACTATTCATTTTTGGTACCAGAGGGGAGGGGGGCAAAGGGAGGAAACAGTAATTTTGAGAGCAGATTTAGATTGATTTTAGATAGATAGTATTTATTGTTACAATAAAATAAGAAATTAAAAAAAAATTATTTTTATTTATTTTTTATTTTTATTTTTATTTATTTATTTATTTATTTTTTTTTTGGGGGGGGGGAGCAGGATTTTAGGGTTGGAAATTTATTTTTATTTTATTTTATTATTATTATTTTTTAATCTGCCGAAATACGGAAGATTCTCGCCCCTTTTTTACTTCTAAATTAATGATAAAAACAGGTTTTTAAATGATTTTTAGAAAAAATCCCGATTATAAGCCCCCCCCTCCCAAATTTAACCTTTTTTGATTTTGAAAAAGGGGGGTGGCTTACAATCGGGATTTTACGGTAAATAAAAAGGCTGCATGTTACTGTTATTTCCATCGTGGAAATGCATGTGTTTTTCTAAGAAGAAATTATTGGCTCGTGAAAAATTTTGACTTCCGGTTTTTGATGGACTTACACGTTTTGGGATATCCTAACACGATTTTACTATTTTTGGAAAACGTCTGTCTGTATATAAGTGTGTGGCACTAATTTTGTAGGCTCTCTATCTCAACAATTAGTGCACGGATTTCATCAAACTTCCTATTATGTTAGATCATGACAAAAACTCTTCCTGATTAGGGTTGGGTGTATATATCTCAACAGATGGAGATGCTATGCTGTATTTTTTACGATTTTCGGGATAGCTATACCTCGTCATTTACGGGATGGAATTTCATGAAACGTCATATTCTGTTAGAACACAGCCATACCTAGGTAGATATAGGTGTTGACATGTTTTTGGTGTAATATTCTAACAAGTGACTCTGCTATGCTCCGGTACTCACGAATTCCGTGATAGTTAATATCTCGGCATCTGTAAAATGGAATTTGACCAAATTACATATTCAATTAGACCTTGACATAAAATATTGCTTAAAAAGCGAGGCGGCTGTGCTATGCTTCCCATGAGTTCTGTGATAGCTATTTCTCAGCAACTATGGGAAGAAATTTCATCAAATTTAATGTATAAAATATTTATTAAAATTTGTGCTGATTCAATTCTGGCTTTGTTCCCCCCATAGGGACGGTGCTGTGTTCTGCTGTCCATTATTTCTGTGATAACTATATCTTGGCATCTATCGGATGAAATTTCATCAAATTTAATACATAAAGTATGTATAAAAAATCATGTTGGTTCAATTTTGGCTTTATTCACTCCACAGAGGACGGTGCTGTGTTGTGCTGTCCATGATTTCTGCGATAACTATATCTTGGCATCTATCGGATGAAATTTCATCAAATTTAATACATAAAGTATGTATTAAAAATGATGTTGGTTCAATTTTGACTTTATTCACTCCATATGGTGTTGAAAAACAGTGCTGTGTTGTGATGTTCATGATTTCTGTGATAGTTATATTTTGGTATCTATCGGATGAAATTTGATTAAATTTAATGCATAAAGTATGTATTAAAAATGATGTTGGTTCAATGTTCAATTTTGGCTTTATTCACTCGACAGGGGATGGTACTGTGTTGAGCTGTACATGATTTCTGTGATAACTATATCTTGGCATCTATCAGATGAAATTTCATCAAATTTAATACATAAAGTATTTACTAAAAATGATGTTGGTTCAATTTTGGCTATATTTACTCCACAGGGGACGGTGCTGTGTTGTGTTGTCCATGATTTCTGTGATAGCTAGTATATCTTGGCATCTATTGGATGAAATTTCATCAAACGTAATACGTAAAATATTTATTCAAAATCATGTTGATTCAATTTTGACTTTGTTCACTCAAAATTGACATCTTGATATGCTATTTGTCGCGATGTACATTTTAGCTGTATCTCAGTTTCTATAGAAATGCACAAATCTTTATATTGGAAGTTATTAATCAAAAATATATATGTTTTTCCAATTCTGTATCTGAATACCCAACGAGGCGCGCTGTTGAAGTGTATGTTTTTTATTCGCTGATCACTGTAACTCCAAATTAAATTTAAAGAAATGACCAAACTTCGTGTTTATTGGTGTGTAACAGTGCTATTTAAATTAATGTATTATAATAATGTTAAAGAAAGTTTTGTGAGGGTCACAGCATATTGGTTTGATTGGTGGATCTCTACGACATTGCTTGTTGTCGGATTTATTTCATGATGTCGAAAGAAAATTATTATCAATCTAAATAAAGTTTTTTTTTTTCATTCAATTTCATTTAATTAATTCTAAATAAGAAACAAGATGAAAGTCTGTTAATTCAAATTATTGAATCTCTAAAATTTATAAATAACATTATACTAACTGTATAAGTTTTTCCTATATCATAAATACATAATCAAAATACATCATAAATACATAACTTTTATCATATATTTTTTTATTTTTACAAAGCTGAAAAGCGATCATATACATCATCAAAATACTGAGGCTTATTTTTGGGACAGAGGGAAGCAAAAATTATGCATGAAACATAGAAGAACACCTGATATCTATTTTAATTTATAACTATTAAAAAACTTCGAATTTTCTTTTCCCGTCAAAAATTGGAAGTATCTTTGGACTACATTAAACGCAATCTGAAAGATGTTAATAATAAAATAGTTTCAGAAAACTATCTTTAAATTTTTTTTAAAAAAGAACGTTTAAATTGAATACAGAGTAGTATTATACCATGATTTTTCAAAGATATTTTTGAGAATAAGAAATGTACATCATAGCAATCATTGAAAAAAAGAAAGCAAAGAAATATAAAGAATATTATAACTGACTTGCCATAAAAGTGAAATATAAATTTAATAATAATATTTTTGACTGAGAAATAAAGAAAAAAATGTGATCGATAGCTTTCTTTATAAAAGACAGAAAAAATGATCAAAGATTTCTTTGTAAAAAAATATCATTTTGAGAAAATTTTCTATCATATATTTCTTACTATTCATTGGAATGAAATAATGCAATCGATAAGTAACTAAAACAAGTTAAAATTCTTCAACAAAAACTATAAATTTTGTGAAAAATCTAAAAATTTCCATAGCTACGTATTTTGGATTATATTTCTATATTTACTGCTCTTTCACTTTTGGAGGGAAGGGGAAGGGAGTATACATAAAAATTTTATGTAACTTCTTACTACATTTTTATGTAGAAAGCAAATGTTAAACGTAATTTTTGAAAATATGAAGAAGACGCATATTGTTTTTCATAAAATAAAATACTAATAACACTACATACTGTTTTATCTTATTTAATATTAGTTTCAATGTATGACAAAAAGGGACACTAGTTCAATGGTTTTGATATTACTGTTATTGTTATTATTATTATTATTATTATAATTATTGAATAAAGAATACTGTAGATGACATCGAACAGCGAGATTAAGAGGGCACGACAAAGGTGGCTTCAAGCTTATTCATTGTAGTTTTATTTCTTTTCTTTTCTTTTTTTCTTTCTTTTTAAAAAATCTTCGATTACTTTTCGCGTTTCTATTACTTTCCAACATAGTTTAAAAGTGTTTATAATTCGGTTTGTCTGTCTGTCCGTGCTCTGACTCGCGTAAATATAGTCGGATTATGCAGTTGATATATATTATTGAGGTTTACTATGGCATGTTCGGTATTAAAGATGAAGTGCGTAGCATTTATAGTTTATTTACAGGGACACTCAAAAGAGTACGGTCAATATGGAAAAATCATTTGCAGTGTATTTTAATGATATTATAATATTTCAGATATGTTGAAATTGATATATATCACCTAGGTCGGTCTTTTCTTTGTACAAAAACGCGAAAAGTAATCACGGATTTTATTTTTTATAAAAAGAAAAAAATTAAGAGAAAAACGCTACAACATGCTTGCTACAGAATATGGTCTGCATAACATTCATCGTTCATTTACAGGGCACGCAAAAGAATTCAGTTACAGTGCTCTCTATGAACAATAATTGCTGGAAGTGCGTTTTGACATGTGGTACGCTTTTTTAAATTTAACTAAAGTTTTCATATCACTTAGTATGTGAAAATATTCAATAGATTATATACAGGGATGCACACAAGATCCCAAGTACATTTCTTTTATTGACGGAAATTGCTAAAAGGGAATTTTGAGCTGTGCTATACGTTTCCTAACAAGATTTTAGCATATTAAGTGTTTGTAGTATATATACAAATATATACCTACTATATAGGGTTGCACACAAAACTTCGGATTATTTTTTTTATTATAGATGGAAATTGGTGAAATTTGGTTTTCAAATGTGTTATGCATTTTCCGAATTGTTTACTTACATACCAACATTCATCTTATTAAACTGTGAAGTTTTGTCACAGTAGTTTGAATTTGTGGGAAAATGTTTCATATTCTATCCTTGACGCATGATTTTTCGTTCTTATTTCTTATTTTTACTTAAAATATTACGTACAGTAATAAAATAACGTAAAAAGATATTAATAAAATGAGCTGGTTTAGTTGTAATTCACGAATCGTATATTTATAATATATATATATATATATTAATAGAAAATATAATTTATTCTTGAACGAAATTATACAATAATCTCTTCCGAGTTACCCATGATACCTAAAAGAGTTTTTATCATTACTTATCTCAGAAACCAATATATTTAATATATTTTCGAGGTTAAAATAATCTCATTTTTTAAAGATTTTTTTCGATGCCTCTATTTTTCGGAAGCGTTGCAGAGAAGTTTTTATAGTGTATTAATTCCTTTTCTCAAGATTAATATCGACTTTTAGGATAATATTCAATCTTTATTAAACATTTTCAGCTGCGTAATTAAGTCTATTGATTTGTATAGAAGTGAAGACAGACAAACAAATTTTCAGTTTTATATATTACATTAATAGTTCTTTTTCAAATTGGAATATCTGTTTTTAGGATAATATCCATTCTCAACTAAACGTTTTTAGCTGTTTAAGTGAATCTATACATGCAAGAATAACAAAGTAATATTAATTTTAATGTAAATGTTAATGGTGTTACCTTATCATGTTTGTCTGTTAAACATGCTTGTTCAAAATGAAAATATTTATTTAAGAATGGGTAGCATCCGAAAAGCGGGGTTGAGAAATCTGATTGATACATTTTAAAAACTACTCGTAAACGTTTCCAAAAACCAGTGGCAAAATGAACTTTGTTTTTTTAATGCTTCTTCAAATCTCGAAAATATATTGGTTTCCGAGGTTTCTAAAGATAAAGAATGCTTTTCGGAAGAGGTTATTACATAATTTAGTTAGTGGTTACATTATATTTTCCAAGATTAAGAAACATTTTTCTTTGTTTACAATGTAAAGTACCGTATTTACTCATGTATAATGCGCACTTTTTATCTTCCATAATCTTATGCCAAAAAATTGCGCATTATATACGGAATATTTCCGAAAGCTACACTGTTAAAAATTTGCAGCTAACTGTCCAGTCATTTGACCGTTTTTGTAGAAAACGGTTACATAACCGTAATTTAACTATATTATGACCATAAAATGAGCAATAATACGGTCAGAATATAGTTAAATTATGGTTATGTAACTGTTTTCTACAAAAACGGTCAAATGACCGGACAGTTTGCTGCAAATTTTTAACAGTGTATACTTATAGGCAACCACACATGTTTTCACTGAATACAACACGTTAATTTAACGGTAAAATTATAGCAATATAAAACTAGAATGTAAGGTAAAGGAAATAATTGTACTTGCATGTGCCATAGTTTAAATATTATGCACAAGTATACTGTATCGATTTCTGATGTCTATAAATATTTTACAACAAAGTTTTCAATAAAAGTCAAGTACACATTGCGGAAAACTCAATTTTATAGTAATTTAATAACTGAGCAAAATATGCATAAATGAATCAGTTAACTTAGGTTTGAGAAAAAAATTTGTGAAGCATGATTTTTATAGAAATTTTTTTTGAAATTCCTGTATTTTCTGCTGTTAACAAAGCGTGCTGCACTTTATGAAAGAGATACAATTTATTTTCATTTATAAACAATACACTAAATCTAAAAATATTTAGTAATGCTGAAAAAATACATAAAATTGTGGCTTTCCACAATCTAGCTTTTTGGTTTTAAGTGTATTTGCATATGGTGTATTTCTCTAAAACTATAATTTTAATCAGTAAAATGCCTTTTCACAAATTTATATTTTATTACAAGATATACAAATTCATATATTATTATCCTTTGTTTTAAGGTAATTTGTACAAGATTTTCTACTTTTATTCAAATTAAATTAAGCTACAATGAATTTTTTTTTTAAATTTTATATTTCGAAATTAGTTTTTGTAATATAGTTCTCCGTTTGGTTTATTAATTTAAAATTAAATAGAATATTTTATTAATGATCTCTAAACAAAAAACTTTAATGAACAGTTCATTTGATTTTCGACTGAAAAAGTTATATAAATCCGCACTTTCAAATTAATCATTTTTTATTATTAGTGATATATGTTTGTTTTTTTATTTGAAAATTATTTTCAATGCAATATTTCTTAAGTATTTTTTTACGAAGAAATTTCATAAAGAAGATGATTTCAGATTAATAAATTCTTTATGGCCGTGAAGAAACTGATAAAAATGTCTCATATAAATTGAAACAAAAAAAATAATTGAAATGGAAAATGAGAAATTAAAAATTTATGTGTTAATACAGAAAAATGGAAACATTTTTCATCAAAATGATTTCATTTTCTGTAATATATTGTTTTTGTAAAGCAATTTTTGCAGCAAGAAAATTCTACATTTTAAAACGAAAAAAAAGTTTTTTTTTTTTTCAAGAGATCAAATATGAAAGATGGATTAAATATAAATGAGACATTAGTTTTCCGATTTATGTAGTACAGCTTTATAACAAGAATGTATAGTTTTTTTCTCAAATCTTATCTTCCTTACTTTATTATTTATTTAACTTATCATTCTTGATCTCGAAAACTATCATTCAAGAAATTATGGCGTGAGGATCTTTTAAAAATTCATTTTTTTCTCATCCGTTGACTTTGACTTGCTGTGATATTTTACTAATTTTGTGTATTATTACGCTTATACTAAGATTAACTATATTTTGGAAATGGATGTACAATATTATGTAACAAATTGCACACAATATTTATAAAGTTTTAGTATAACATAAAAAAATAATTCGGAATTTATATTAATAGATATTACAGTACAATAAATCACACGAAATTAGAATTCAGAACTCAATTTACTTAATAATTCAGAACAATGCATCATAATTATTCATAAATGTGTGTTTTATTTCCTTTTAACGGCAAAGTGCGGTTTAGCTTTTCAGTATACACCTACAGCGTCACCAACAGAAAAGTGTAGACTTAGAAATGTGTATTCTATATTAGAAATTATGAAATGATTAAAAGTAGATTCGGTACGCTGATGTCATTACCAAAGCTCTCAACCTTCTGTTTTTTTTTTTTTTTTATCCATCAAATAATCATGTTTGAGTTAGAAATTTTATGCAACAAATGAAATGAAGTTTAAATCAAATGAATAAACAATAGATTGGTTGGTTGACTTTATGACGGCGGATTACTGGAGGGATATAGGCCCAAGCGGTAGTGCCCTTCGTGGGGGGGGGGGGGGTTCTAAGGGATCATAACCCGTATTTACGGCAAGGTTCGAAGAAAACCACGAAAACCTCCGAACGGTTACGTGGACGTACGCGACGCGCCACAGGGGTTTAAACACAGTCCCTCCCGTCTACTAGCTCTGAGAGCAGAACCTCTCAGCCACTGGTGAGGCGATTAAACCATAGAAACAAGGTATATTTAATTAAATAAATTTTATTGTTTATAGTGTGTTTGATTTTAAAAGAATTTTCCTCTGAAAAAGTATTCTAGATAATTTTTCGAAAAATCAAGTCAACCCGTATCTAATCTGTAAGAGCCAAATCCCAAACCGAACCCGATCCGAAACGAAAAAAATTAGCGTCGACCCAACACGAACATTGTCGGGTCGTATCGTTAGTGAAATTAAGCTACCCGATCTTATGCAACATTCTAGTCCGAATTACGATATTTGTTCGTGATTTATACATAATGACAATATTTTGTCGAAATTTGAAACTGCTTGGCATTTTTCGGTGTGTCAAATGTAGGGATATTACGAGAACTGGTAGAAGTGGCTACTATATTTATCCAAATAGCGCTAAACCAGACGCTCCTTATTTTCGAATATAATTGAATTTTTATACTGTTCCATTTACCGAAATGCTATACTTTTCTATGAATTTTAATGATATCAGTGCATTTCGCATTAGGAAAGGTCAGTCTATTGAAAAAGGCTTTCAAATATCTTTATTCAAATTAAAGTGCTGAATGATATGTACATATTGCAGTAGGACAAACTGTATTTTTAAGAGAAAAAAGGGATTACGATCCTAAATTCCTATTTAAAAAAAACTCGTTAAAAAACAGTTATTACATATCGGACATAATAACAGTTATGACGTATCAAAATGGATTAAATAAATTTGCAATTTCTGTAGCAAAATCATTTTATTTTTGAATTTTTCGAGGAATTCATGTCCTAGTCATATATATTTACCACCTTCCATATAATACTATTCGAATTAATATCTAGTTTACATTTCATAGATACCAATTTCTTTTTTCCAATTGCAATAAAGATTTTTTTAATTATTGATACAAGTTATATTGAAACAAGAAATACAAGTCACCGTGGTCCAGAGCTAGAATAGCTTCGGACCACCACAAGATCAAGTGGAAGGTGAATGAGGAGCCAAAAGTCGAAGTCATAGTGGGTGAGGATTTCATCACTGACAGGTCTGCTATCTTCCGATCAATCAGAAAATTTCTCAGAAGAAATATCACCCTGTCACTGCGAAATCATGCCAACAGGGGGAAGACAAATACCTGCAATGCCGCTGCCAAGGCCAGTTCCCATTTCTTCAACGAGGGAAGATATATCACGTTTGGGGACTGGCGCTTTATCCATCGGGCGCGGCTCGGGCTAACCATACAACTAAATGGATGCAAGCTGCATTTGAAAAATAACGATAAGCGTTGTTGCAAGTGCGGAAAGCCTGAGACTCTCCCCCATGTGCTGAATCATTGTATGGTACATTCTACGATTTACAAGAAAAGACATGACACTATAATAAAAAGAGTAAAGAATGCTGCTGGTACCAGATGGTCAGTCATGGGAGAAAGTGAAAAAATGGGAAGTGAGGATCGTCGCCCAGACCTTGTTCTCAAAAAGGATAAGGATGTCCTGATCCTAGATGCAACAGTGCCATTTGATAACGGTCTGGAGGCCTTAGCAAAAGGCAGAAGAAAAAAAGTGGAGAAATAAGCAAAGCTCGCCCAAGAGATGACTTGTGCGGGTTTTAATTCTAAGGTCGGAGCGATTATTGTCGGTTCACTTGGATCATGGGACCCACAAAATGACGCTGTGCTCAAGAGAATCTGCTCCCAAAAATACCTAAAGGTAATGAGAAGGATTATGGTGAGCGAGGTTCTCTCCCACTCAAAAGACGTTTTTTATGAGCACCTAAATCGTCTCCCGCAGGATTCAGGTGACCGACATTATTAAGTCTCTCACAGTGGCGCCAAAGTCTCTTTTAACATCATGTTCATCCTCATCATTTTTACGTTGTATTTTATGTGTTAACTAACCCTAGCTACTTTTTGTAGTTATAGTTTGCAAACTTTTTGTTTTTACGATTTTAATATTGTTTTAATAAATATTTGACTCATGTACACAGCTTATTATAACAGCAAAGATTCGAAATAAGGACCACAGGTTTTTCCTAGGCCACATGGACATAACACTAGTGTAGTTGCTTAATGTTAATTTTCCCAGACCCACATGTTAATATTGTTTCGTAGTAATTCTTTGTTTTGAATTATTGATTGTTTGAATTATCGATTGTTTTAATAATTAAGATTGTTTATCTTATAAATGGAGTAAAATAATTATCACTAAGGAATAAGATACATTTTGTTAAATACATTTTCTGCTTCCAAACAATGTATTTTTGACTATTTATAAGCTATGATTTTTACTCCCCAGTAAACAGCACACCAAAAATTTTTTTTCCAAAAGCTGTAGCTGTGTTTTTTTGTTTTTTAAGCGATTTTTGAAACATACTAGAAAATGTCTGGATAAATTCACATATTTTCATCATTTTAAAGCTTCCTATTTTTTTTTTTAGTGTGAAAAATGAAATAACTATAAGGGTTTACGTTTACATCATTCGTATACATATGACAACAAAGTTACATACTTTTCCCGCATTCTCAAGTAAAATGAAAAACAAATTAACGCTAAAAATAAGAAGAATATTGGCAATCTTACAGATATACTGCCTTCATCCAACGATGTAGTCTTTTTATAAACACCTGACTAAAACAGAAAAGATTATCACCCGCCTATGACAAAGCGGAAAAGGTGTATTAATTCTTGGTATGAATGTATAAAATTGAATACAATTATCTATGTATATTTGAAGACGTATTTGGTATGTTACACTGTATATTTGAAACTGTCAAACCAATTCTTACGGATAATGTACCGCTTAGCTTGCCTTAACAATGCAAGAAACTTGAGTAATGAAACATTTCAGAAAGTACAAAATGCGTGGTCGCGGAATTTTTAATTTGGAACATTCAAACATAACAATAAAATTAAATATTCCAAATAAAGTATCACAAACTATCAAAATGGATAACCTAAAATTTCAGTTATCCAATCCTAAAATTCGGTATGGTTCACAATCCTTCTTAAATTGCCAAAATGGTCTCCGTAAATCTAATTTATTTTTTTATCTTATACTGTAAATATAGTGACATTTAAGGTTCATGTTTCAACCGATACTATAATTATTATAACATTGTATTCTATATGGAAAATATGGGTATGCGGGCTAATATTTTGGGCAATGTGAGCAATATTGTTTCTTTTCCTCACAATATATATCTCTTATCTTTCTTCCGATTTATTGCATTATTTTTTTTTATTTTACATTATAACTACCACTGCCTCCGTTAAATAAATTTTATTATAATTGTAAAATCATTTAATTGTTTGGAAAATAATCTACATATTTTTTAATTAAACACTCATACTTCATTTTATCACTTGTTCACATATGCGTTATATATTTAAACAATAACACCCTTACTTATTTTCTTTGTTCGTGTGATAATTTAAATTATTCACCCATAATAATACAAAAATATGAAACGGTGAAAAATTCTCACATAATATAAAAGAAAAATATATAACAAAAGCACACTTGAATAAGTTACGAGTATAAACAATACAGTTATTTCCGAGATTATTTATTTTGAAAGCAGTAAATGTTAAAACAACCAGATTTTTTAATTATAAATATGTGCCGTCTGTGAAGGCATTAAATTATAATAAAAACATAAATAATTAAAAATGTAATATTTTTTTCATTTTGAATAAGGAAAATATGCTGTGTTATATTTTTCTCTCTGTGTGTGTTTGCTACTCCTTTTATTTTAGATATTTTGTTCGGAAAACTGAAAAGAGTGGTAACTAACTGAAAATAACACATTAAAATAATGCAATAACATTTCGTTATATTATGCAAGTCGGTGGATAAGAGAAAACTCGCGATATATCCGAATGCACCATGGAACCAAGAGCATTAGAAACAAGTGGGTAAGTGTGATCGAAGATCGCTCAAAAGGTTTCGTTTAATATTCCTTTCAAAACACTTTATCCTTTCTTTAATAAATCCAAATACATTGCATTTAGCAATAAAAAAAAGTCATTTTTTATAAAGTAAAAATTTACCGGTCTATTTTATCGTTTTTTCGAGTATCCAAACCAGCTCGATAGCGGGCGAAGCCGGCTATTATATTCTGTCATAATAATATCTGCCACGGGGACTAAATGCGATATTAAAAAATAATTTCAAAATTAAACATTTTGTACACGTTCAAAATGTTAAAATATGCGAATATTTCCATAATCGGATTTTTATCATGATTCAATATGTTTCTCAAACTCATATATTTACTATTCTCTATTACTCATATTGATACTCGCTTTGTATTATTCTCAAACATCTGAAAAATTCATTAAACTTCCAATAGGACGTCAGATTTTCTTTTTAAATCTCTAATGACGTGATATTAATCTGCTTTGTGTACATACACATACTCATACTCCTTGTATTATTGAGAAATCTTTGAAAATTTCCGTTTCATTACCACTATGACGTCAATCATTTTTATTTCATATTAATCTTTTTTTCAATTGGTGAAACTTTTTATTTCATTTTCATTTTTCACGTGAAAATCGTCTGATAGAAAAGTAATTATTGTAGAAAGAATTTCATCGTGGATTTTTAATTTTTGGCATCTGCTATAACGAAAATGTTTCAATTTAATAGGAAAAGGCTGTTAGAATTTTGGTTTTTTATCTCTATTTATTAAAATAATACGAATTTTTCAAATTTTAATATTTTGAGCTCTTTATAGCTGGTATTCAGCTATATACACAAAGTTTCAACTCTGTAAATTACATAGTTTCTGGGAATAGCTCTGTGACGGAGAGACAACGGAGCGGGAGTAATAGGGTTTCGTGAGAAAAACGAAACCCTAAAAATTAAAAAAAGACGATAATTTACAAGTAAATCTTTAAATTTATCTGTATTATGTTTTTCCTATCAACATTAACGACAGAGATATTTTTGTAAATGGTATATGACAAAAAATATTTAAAAAGTGTATTAAAAGTAGAAATTATCCTATTTTTTGGAAAACTCAAAAAAGAGCGATATATCCGAATGAGCGATATATCGAAGCGAGATATAGCGAGGGAGTGTACTACAATACTTTTTGTTTTTTACATAATATGTTTCTTTATTTGATCTATTTTTATCGCTCGTGATACATATGTTAATATGAACAGTTCCAATAATGTTATCGTAGAATAATCTTCAATTATTTTTTAGTGAAAAATTTCCAGATTTATTAATTTTATGATTTGGAGTAATTCCTCTTTATTTAGAGATTGATATGTTTTTAATTTTAATCAAAGTTCATTTCGTATACGTTTATTTATGCGTAAGTTCAAGTTTAATAGAAATCAAAGAAAGTGCGGAGTAACATTAGAAATGTTATAAGCATCTGTAATTATGAAATTTTTACGAATATGTTTTGTCCACCAAACTTCTCAAATACAGTGTTACAGAAAACAAACAAACAAAAAAAAGTTTGTTGTTTTGTTTGTGAATAACAATTGGACAACACAATAGTTTTGCACACTATTTTACCAATCGTATGATATTTACTTTTTCGATATACAGGGTGTCTCACGAAGGACCCCTAACTTTGAAAATAAATAACTTGGAAACGGTGATAGATAGAAGCATGAAACCAGTGGTATGTTTATAAAGAAAACCCGTAAAAATCTGATACAGAAACCTCAAAATTTTAGTAACAAATTGCACCGGTAGATGACGCTGCAGGTGGCATAACCATAAGTAGGCTGCATCACATCAAAACCATTCAAAATGTTCACCTTTCACACAACACACATGTCGAAAACGAAGAATGAAATTGGCAGTGACACTATAGTATGCCACCGGAAATCAACACACAATCTTGACAAATACTCTCCTACCGCTCGTCGAGTGTTAAAGGATAGTTGTAGTAAATAGTGTCTTTCAGTGTCACTTCCAGAATTTCTTTCACTATGCGCTAATGGCGAACACGTTTCAATGGGGAAATCTTCGACGACTGGACGTTCTTGGTGTCTGAGCTCTGTTTACAGGGATCCGTAATGCTGTCTGCTGCGCCATCTATCGGCGCTATTTTTAACTAAAAAATTGAGGTTTGTGTATCATATTCATACGGTTTTTTATTAATACACATACCATTGGTTTGATGCCTCTATCTATCACCGTTTCCGAGTTATTGATTTTCAAAGTTAGGGAACCTTCGTGAAACACCCTGTATATAGCTAATATTGTCTTCTGTTACATAATCAATATTGATGAAAGGTTTGTATAACAGAAAAAATACTTCCAACAAAATACGGATGTTGGATAAATGTTCAGACTAAATTTGAAAATCACTGCAATTTAATTTTTAAATTTCCTCATTAATGGAATTATATTCCAAAAGGATCAAATCTGAAACTGATGAATAAATATTTATGGGATTTTAGGTCATTATTAGTTCATTATTGGAACAGTATATGTATTATATACTTGATGCATTGGAGATGCAGTAGACATGACAGATATTGATTGAAGGAAGATACTGTCAAATGCATAATAATGGCCGCTTGTCTGCACTTATAATGCTGAGCTGCAAAGAGGTACAGTTAAAGTTGTCACAGTAGGGTTTCCGAAATATGTTTACTCTAAAAACACGGTGCTTTATCAATAAATAAATCAAGTTCAGCAATAGTTAATAGTTTAAATTATATTCATTAACTATTCATTTTCAGTTGCGTGACAAATGTAAGAATAACAAAATATACATTTAATATTAATGATAATGCTGCGAATTTGTCTGCTGAACATGAAAATATATACTTGAGAGTTGATAGCATCCGAAAAACCACTATTTCGCCTTGATAAAACTTATCAATACAATCTGAAAACTACTCGTAACCGATTCGTTTTTATATTTTTCGAAGCGATCATTAAAAGAAACTTTTGTTTTAGAAATGTTTATTTAAATCTCTGAAATCTATTGGTTACTGAAGTTTCTGAAGATAAAGGGATACTTTTCGATATTGTGGATAACTGGGAAGCCATGTTTTCGTAAAGTTTTGCTAGATCCAGAGTTACTATTTTACAGTGTAATATATGGGTGGCCCGCGGAAATTTAAAAACGTTTGAGATTGAATGATTGGACACCTCTACTTTTCTAACGTAAATTAAATTTTATAATTATTTATAATATTATTATTAATAATTTTTCAGCGTAAATTAAATGATTCAGACGTATTAGATTATTCCGTTCAATTCATTCACAAGGATTTTCTGGTTCCGTTAATCTTTGTGAAAGCATTTATTTTTATTTTTTATATTTTTTTAAATGCGAAATCTACGCATTTATAATCTTTATACACTCTAAGACAAGAAAAAAATGACGCACCAAGAAGAAGTTATCCGACTGTGACGAAAATCGGTAGATGTGATGTAGATGTACAGAAAAACAAAGGATTACAATTTCAGAAAAATGTAATGATTTATTCAAAAGAAAGGGGTTCTCAAATTGGGCAAGTCAATAATGCGTTGGCCCATCTTTGGCCCTTATGCAAGCAGTTATTCGGTTTGATAGAAAGAGTTTGTGGATGTTTTCAAATTCTATCCAATTGGCGCATTAGATCGGGAAAATCTCGAGCTGGTTGTAGGGACCTGCCCATAATGCTCCAAACGTTCTCAATGGTGGATAAATCCGGGGACCTTGCTGACCAAGGTAGGGTTGTTCAAGCACTAAGACAATCAGTAGAAACGATCGCGCAGGCGGGCATTATCTTGCTGAAATGTAAGCCCAGGATGGCGTGATATAAAGGGCAACACAACGGGGTGTGAAATATTGCCGACGTACCGCTGTGCTGTAAGGATGCTGCGGATGACAACCAAATGAGTCCTGCTGTGAAATGAAATGGCACTCCAAACCATCACTCCTGGTTGTTGGATCGTATGACGGGCGACACTCAAGTTGGTTTTCCAGCGCTTTCTAAGGCATCTCCGGACACGTCTTCGCTGGTCATCGGGGCTCAATTTGAAGCGGGACTCATCACTGAAGACAATTCTACTTCAGTTAGTGACATTCCAGGTCGAATGTGCCTGACACCCCAGCAAACAAGCTTGTCAGTGTGCAGCGTTCAAAGGTAGACGGCGCGAGGGGCTCCGTGAGCTCAGCTCCTTTTCTCTGAGCCGCCTATTAATGGTCCTTGTAATTACTCAAGCACCAGTTGCACGTAGGATCAGTAATAATGATGAATGTGGTGTTTTGAGTGCCACTGTGACAATTGATCGGTCCTTACGTTCTGTCATCTCTCTAGGTCGACAGCTTTCTCCTAGACACTGTGTTTGGCCATGATTTACCCATTCCAGCAAACATCGTCTAATAGTGGCATCGCTCCAATCCAAATGTCGAGAAATTCGCCGATTAGACCAATCGACTTCTTTGAGCCCAACTACACGTTCTCTCTCAAATGCTGACATCTGCGTATATTGTTCGCGCACCTGTATGCGAGGCATAGTTACCGTCTATCTGAGTACACGGAATAAAATTCGCAAAGAATTTATGACCTGGAATCGAAATTTCTCCTCTTTAATATCCTGCCAGTTGTGCAGTTAAGATTCGCTTCAGCGTCACATGTTTATTTATGTGCCGCCAAATCTTAAAATTGTGCATTTTCCGTTGAAACGTGTATGCATATCAATTTGTGTCCAATTTGTGTTACTCCTCCAAAGCGCGTCATTTTTTTATCTTAGAGTGTATATCCAATTTATTACGATGTAATGCTATATACGCTCTAAAAAAAGTTCATATCACTCAAATGTTTCTTAATCTATGAAAATATAATATAATCACGAAAGAAAATATACAATAACTTCTTCGAGTTATCCACGATTACGAAAAGTGTTTTTATCTTTAGAAATCTTAGAAACCAATCTATTTTCGAGATTTAAAAAAGCATTTATAAAAACAAAATTTACTTTACTGTCGCTGATTTTCGGAAATGTTTCGCAGTAGTTTTTACAGTGTATTAATTAGTTTTCTGTAACTGGAATTTCGAATTGTAGGATGCTATTCATTCTCAATTAAACATTTCAGTTGCGTAATTGAATTTATACATTCAGTAGTAACAAAATAATGTTAATTTAAAATGTTATTGTTAATGCTGTTAATTTATCATGTTTGTTGAAGATGAAAAGGTTTATATGAGACGTGATATCATCCGAAAAATCTAAATTCCGTGTTGATAAAACTTATTAATACACTATAAAAGCTACTCGGAAAAGTTTCCGAAAATCACTGGGAGTAAAATATTTTTTTTATAAATGATTCTTTAAATCTCAAAAATATATTGGTTTCTGAGATTTCAAAAGTTAACGAAAGATTTTCGGAATTTCGGGGAATTCAACAGAGGTTGTTGTAAATTGTCGTCCATGATTATATTTTCCTAGACTAAAAAACATGTCTTTTTTATTGTGCAGTTTTTCTTTAAAAAATTAATTATTATTATTCGCTTTTTAAATATAAAATTATTGTGCTTATTAATTAATGTAAAATCTATTAATATTTAAAAATTGCACGGAAATATATTTAGAAAGGAAATTACATTTACATACAATATCTTCAATAAAACGCAATCCATAGATAATTCGTAAGAATTTATCAAATTTTGTGCACTATGTTTGCCTATCCTTTCTAGATTTAATATAATTGTGCATGTCTTTCTAAATTATTTTTATTGAACTTTGAAAAATTAATACACTTAATAGCTGATATTTAAAATATCCCCAGGGATATCTCAAATTAAAGCGGACGCTATTCATATAACAATATTAATTCTTTTCTTTCTTACAGTGTAACGTGAAGTTTACACAAAGGAAAACATAAATATGCATATAAAGGACTTTTTTCAGTAAAATATTTGCATTTTGATACTTTATGATAAATATAACAAGAAATATGTTTACAGTTAAGGAAGAGGAAAGCCTGGGGAGATGAAAATTATTTTTAATGCAATTTATTACATTAAGTAAATTCTGATATCCATATGATATAAGTGAACTGATTTTTAACGAATATTATAATTTTATCTTTATTTATAGGATGTCATAAACAGCGTACTTGCTTTCCCTTTCTTTTATATTTTTTTATTATTTATTTTATTTTACAAAATTATAATTAAAAATATATTTACATTTAATATCCTATTTTAAACCACTTTTAAATAAAATTCTTACTTGAAAATTTACGGTTGAAAACTACTATTCCGTTATCAAAAAAAAAAAAGGTTCTTAACTACTGTATCACTAATTTATATCGATTAAGATTTGTGTTATCAGTATAAATATAAAATTATCACCCGTAGATTTCCATTTTATGTGCCCTGTAAATAAGAATATGTATGCAGTATGATGATCATTTTCAAAAGTGAGAATACAGGGTTTTTTAAAAGTCCATATCAATGGTAAAACCAGGGCAACAGTAGATACCGGGATTGCTCATTCATTATCATGACGTCACAAATAGTAGCTGACTGCGACTAAGGCTCCTATAATAGGATCTGACGCATATCCATTTTGTTTCGCATTATTCGGGTCTCAGTTTAGTATCTCAATCTACCGCTGCCGGAGTTGGGGTTGCCTAAGGCCTCGTTCTTCCACCTTCTGAAAGAGGCTGGATGTTAACTGGCGGAAAATTAGCTTGGTTTTTCGACTTTGAGACACATATCTGCGAGGATGCGTCAGCCTGTATTATAGGAGCTCTAACTGCGACTAGAGCTCCTATAATACAGGCTGAATCATACCGCCATTTAATAACCCAGCGGACCAAAAACCAAGCTAAAACGGTTAGCTTACCGTACTAGTGGACGGCGAGTGACAGTAACAGGGACGGCAAACACCTGCTCAGGCGGTTTCCTAATGCTGAGCTAGGTTGCAATATGGCGGTTATTTTGGGCAACAGAATGGATATGCGTCAGCTCCCCTTATAGGAGCCTTAACTGCGACCAATGATTGGTACAAACAGCGCGCCCATTGTTTTGTGCCAATCGCTGTACCTCTTTGGTCCAGCCACCATTTGTGACGATACCCGGTATCTAATGTAGCCTGGTAAAACACGATACAAAAAGACGTACGTATCGGAGAGGCTTTTTGCGATTTACAGATATATTCACAGTGATCGGGAATTTTGTATGACATCAAACAAGTAGTTCCGAATCTCGATTGTAGAGGACGTTACTACAAAGAAAATATTGGAAGTTATAATTGTTAAATGACTTTTATTTTCAATGTGATTTATAGCTGCAAGCGTTTAATGTGTCTACCACCAGATTCTAGTACTATGTACAGTCACGGTATAAAGCCTAATTAAGCACGAAAAGAAAATTAACGGGAATGGCTGCTACCGTTTGCCGTCTGTGTTTCTAAAACTGTAGATTTCCTTAATACAGGATTTTAGGTAGTTCACAGCCAGATTTCACGTGATTTTATGATGTGCAAGTTATATGTGCACAGTACATCCATGACATTACCTGGATCAGAAAGTTCATGTACAAAGATTTTCATCTTTCTATTTCTTGCATACAAAATAAATCCCGTATCACGATTAATATTAAAGAATCTGAAAATCGCAAATCTCTATGACCCATAGATTTTTTTTATCACATTTTACTTATGCTTTTCAAAAATCCGCAGCTACATTTTATTTAAAAATAATAATATTTTGTGTTAGATTGAGTATTTCTGTGATGAGTATAGTAAGTAATGCATTAGAGTACACCCAGAAAAAGGAATTGATTAAAACAACAAAACCTGTTTTGTTGAGTACATTTTGGTTGTTTTAGTCAAAATTTTAGTTCAAGTAAAAAAATTGGTTTTGTTGCTTGGACAAAAAAATATTGTTAACACTCGTACAAAATTTTAACAAAATTTCACCAATTTTACTTGAACTAACAGAATTTGTTTCTTTTAATTTTACAATATTTTTGTAATTCCAGCAAAATTTTGTTATTTTTGAAAATTTTAAATTCTTGTGTAGTAGCCATATCTCTCTTACGTAACTTGATTTATTTGACTTATATAGCTATATAATTACATGATTAACATAATTTTGGGGTAATTAAAACTTTTTTTCACTTGGACGGACAAAGGTAGTTTTAAAAATCCCCCTGTCCCATTTATTACCGTCTTCTATCTTTGCAAGAAGAAAGAATTGGATTCATGAAAATTTTCGATTTCCGGTTGTCCTGAACGCGATTTCGCTGTTTTTACCTCAAGAACTAATGCACGGAATTTAATAAAACCTTTTATTCAGTTACTTTCTGATATAAATTGTTGCTGATTACTTTTTACTTTAAATCGCGCAACAGGTGGCGCTGCTATGTTGCAGTTTTCGTGATTTCTGCAATAGCTCTATCTCATTTTCAGCAGTCAAATACGCCTGTAATCTTTGAATAATAACAAGGAAATTTTTATCCTGCTTTTTACAGGCGTAATTCACTGCTGAAAATGAATAAAAAATTAACTATGTGTTGCCGTATGCTGTGCTTTGTACTGTCGTCTCATGTTTGCCGCAGAAATTTGCGTGCTCCTTATGACATTCCATCTTGTGCTGCGATTGCAGCCGTTCCGACATATATAAGAGTGAGAAATGCCGAACTCAGATATCGTTCCTGGTAGCGCAGTGGTAAAGCGTCAGGCTGCTGTTCTGAGGACCCGGGATCGACTCCCGGCATGGGCAATTTTCATTCTCTCGGTTTGCGCTTGAAAAAAAGGCCGGATAAAATTCACTTGTTATTGTTAAATGTTTACAAATGTAATTCACTGTTGAAAATGAATTAAAAAATAGTTAAAATTGCATATGTAGATTGGTTCATTTAACAAATGTTTTTGTAGTATAAACAAAACAAGTTCGTAATATAACATATTTTATTGATTAAACAAACAAAATATAGTTTGTTGAAAAAAGAAAATAGATTGTTAAAAAAACACATAGCATATATCTATGTAACAAAAATAATTTTGTTAATTCAAGTAAAATTGAACCATTTTACTTGAATTAACAAAACATTTTTTTGCTGACGATACAATTTTTTTTTTTTTTTTTTGGAATTGCAAAAAAAAATCAACAACATTTTTTTTTGTTGATTCAAACGAAATTTCCATTGACCCATATTTAAACAAAAAGTTTCGTTGGGGCAAACAAATTTTTGTTGATTCAACAAAACTTTTTTCTGTGTGTAGATACATCTTGTATAAAACAATTAAAATCTAAGTTTATTTTTGTAATTTTCCAACTATATTGCAAAATGTCGCGTATAATCTAGAAAAAAATCAACATCTATAATATATAAATTATTTTGCTCAACAATGCTTTCGATTTTAATCACTTGATCTTCAAGGTATTTATCCAATAAAAATAATATTTGAATTTAAATTTTTAATTGTTTTCGCGATCAATATGATGTTTTGTATTGGTTCATTGCAGTAAAAAATTGCACCTAAATTGACAATAGATTGAGTGTTAATACAATTGCTAATATTTTTGATTCTTAGATTAAATTATATCTAATATATTTTCTGTCCTCAATACAAAAAAAAAGAAAAAAAACTCATATCATGCGAAAATAGTTTATGATAAACAGATTTTTCAGTTCCAGTCATCTAAATTCCTCAATAGACAGACTTAGCGCACAAAATACAATGATAAAATCTACAAACTATGTTATTAAAGAAATGTTACTCTGTAACGCTATTTAATGACGAATGATGATTCTGGAGATATTAATTTCCGTTTACCCTGACTAAATATATATCTCCAGTTAAAGTCTAAGCATATTACTATTAATCATTCGGCCTATTTTGAACGGGCATCCAAAAATAATTTTTCATTGAATGAGATTATTTCTAGGCACTAACTAACGATATAATAATTACCCATTTATCCATAAAAAAAAGCGCTACATTTGCCAAGTAGTCTCTTTTAAATCATTTGATTTTAAGAGGAATTCGTACACCACATTTGGCAAAAAAGGACTAAAATATTGCTTTTTCAAGTGTTTTGCTTACCTACCTATATATTTAGACATTCCTAGTACAGTCGACCACACCTAATACGAGCACGCCTAAAACGAGCGAACGTTTAAGACGAACAAGTTGCACGTTAAGAATGGTTTATCATTTAAACTAATTCAGATTGTCACGCTTTCTACGAAACACAAATCACGATCACGGCTACTATGACGTTATTATCAAAAGTTAAGTTCATTTAATGTAATTTTGGGGGGAAAGGACGGTAGAATTAACGAAGAAATCTCATTCTTATCGAACACTGTTCTCTTTCAGCTATAATATTTCTATATTATAACTGTTTATCAAAATATAGTGATTTGTCAGTTTTACAAGACACAATTCCAACCTTCACCCAAGAAAGTGCAAAGGAATTTCCTGAGGTCTTGAAAGAAGGAAAGAAAGAAGGGGAGATAAAGACATTTCAAATACTTTGCTTTGTAAGATTTAAAACTGAGCCATGGAAAGGAATTAGAAGAGAAAATTTGTATGTTTTTCTTTCTTCAAATCCGGATTTTTGAACATAATAAACAGCTTTTTTATGTGTCCTATATCAGTGTTAAAATGAAAATATAATGTGTGAAATCAATAGCTGGAAAAATAATAGTGGTCATTTTTGCAAATAAAAGAGCATATCTTGAAGTTAAAAAAAAAAGAATTATTTGGAAAGGCTTTGAAAAATGGTCCTCATGCGACCTTTGATAGAGGGGTGTGCAAAAATTGGAGCTTTCTGTGGTACCAGATGAATCGCGGAATCTGCTTATCTGTAATAAAAAAACCAAAAAACCAAAAAAAAAAAAAAAAAAAAAAAAAGAAACTTAAAATTTACAATATTTTGTAGTCTTTCTCGGAGGGGGTTATCAATTTTTCGATCCCGAAGAAAATGGTGGCCGTTCAAATTTCAAGTTGTCGATTTTAGACAAAAAATTTCGGATTTAAATCGCGCAGAAAAATATTTATAATTCGAATATTGAAAAACGCGTCCGTGATGGATTACAAAATAGTATATACTAGAAAAGCATGAAAATTTCAACCTAATCGGTTGATCCGATCTTGAGTTCTATCTGGTACCGATTTGTAAAACAGAGTTTCAAGAAAAAGAGGTTTAAAATTTTACAAGGTTTTTAAAACAAACATAGATAACAGTGACAATTGTCAACTTACATAAATCCTCTATACTAGGCCCCTATAATGAACCCTCCTGGACTTCCTCTTTCTGAATCCTTTTGTCTCTATATGCGCGCCACACACAATACGCTAAATATGAGCCTTTACTGCAGCACCAAAAAGAGGATAACTTTCGAACCAATACGAATTTCGAAAAAACTGCTTTACTGCAAAGTTTTTTTAGGGTTCAAGAAGTAAAAATACGTAAAAAAAAATCGATTAAAAAAAAAAGTTATAACATGCAATAATGTACGTCATTCATACCCTTAGAAACTACTACTTCTTTAGAGACTTTGACGTCAGTACTTTGATTTTGTCTATAAAGAAAGACCCGTCAAAAGAAAATAACACTCACAAAGGCAAGATGAAATATTTTATGCTAAATTTAGGATATTAAGTTAATTTTATCTTTGAGAAAATTAGAGCAATTAATAGTAGTAATGAATTTAGTTATACTAGATGGAACCCGTCAAAACTTGACGGAAAAAAATTACAATAACAATATTAGTAAAATAAGCTTCTTTATTACATAAGAAAGGGGGTGCGTATGAAACAGTCTTTCAAATATTTTATTTTAAAAGTTTTTTCTCCCCAGTGAATTACAGTAGTATTTCCGATACAAACTTCAAACAAACAATCCGTAAACACCTGTGTAATGCAAATCAGTTTGACATTACCGCCATATTCCCCAAGGCAAGAAAGGACCTATGAAGTATGATTTCATGGACCTATGAAGTATCATACAAATAGTATATCCCTACGTTCATATCATATTCAGTCAATAAAAGAACATAGTAAATAAAGCACAGATCTCCCCCCCCCCCCCTGTGATAATGCAACCGAATGAGCTCCAATGCGCATGTGCATTGCATCTCCACTTTTTTTTAAATGTTTAAATTAAAAGGTTCTTTAATCATTGTTCGTTTCAAATCCATATCTTCTGAAACGCATCCATTGTTTTAAGCTAATCGATTTTTATGTAAAGATGAAGAATTTTTTTTACAATAATAAATCAATCTGCAGATAAGGGAGATTTTTAATGTTTTCAAGTGTATTTTATTTGTATGGTTTCTTCGGTTCCTTTACATAATAAGGATGATTATTCCGTTTCCATCACAGTCGGGGATCTTTTCCCTTTTATACAATTAAATATCCAATGTATCTTTAAAAAAATAATAAAATACAGTTTCTAGCATCTTCTGATGCAACATATACATCAACGAATTCAACATATCAATTTTATGTTAATCATAAACTATTTTTTTTTTCTTTTTGACAGATTTTAGTTTAGCGCCAAAATGCTCTATCTTATGGATAATCTAATCTTATGATTTATCAGGGTTTTTTTTTCAGTTTTTATGATGGTTAGGAAAATCTACTTTCAATTGGGGCAACTTTCCCAGGGGCTATGTTACATTATTAAAACAAACTGGTGATCATTGTTGAGATAGAATTGAAAAATATTTCATGCTTAAAAATTATTTAAAGATTCAGTTTTCAAATAAATTTCAATCAAAAGCTAATTTTTTTTTTCTAACTGATGATGTAAGAACTGAAATTGTAAAATGTAAAAAATTGAAATTTGTAGTATTTAGAAGTGATGTAAGCGCGATGAAAGTTAAAGCGACCGCGCCGCTTTTTGTCACAACCGTTATACATTTCTAAAAATTGCCACTGTGTTTTGGTTGGCGTCCAAAAGTAGACTACCATTTTTTGACATCGAAAGAGAAATTCACAGTGAAAGAAATAGGACTTTGCCGCTAATAAGGAACTGTTAAATGAACTTATAACAAACCTACCAAAATAATTCCTATAAAATATTATCCTTACATTGTTTATTCTAGTTAAAAATACAATAATAATAATAATAATTATTATTATTATTTTGTAACTATAACACTATTTTTAATAATTTTAATTTTCCTGAAATCTTTTACTTTTGTGAATTTTGTTATTAAAAAAGGAAATCTTCTAACCTATAATTAAAAAAAAAGTAATTGGTAACATGTAATCAAGGTATGCAATCAAGATGAAGCAGCCAATAAAGGCTGCAATTCTGACCTTTAAAATTAAAAATTGAAAAATCAGTTAAAATTACGTCATGTTGACACAATAAATTTTTCTTTTTAGTTTTATGTGGTTTTATCAGTGTTAAAATGCATTTCAAGCTAAGCATAACGTCATTTTCCCCAACACAAACTTTTCACACATACTTTGTATCAGTTACTTTTATGCTTAAACACCATGTATACAAATGAAAATATATTTTGTATTTAATTGTAATGTAAAAATGGCATCAACAAAGTTATAATGCATAATGATAAAATAAACCCAATGGAAAATATTCCGGTGACGTCACAATAAATACGAATTATTATTCGCTTATAAAACACGTGGATAAATATTTTCACCGAAATTTAACTTGCCAATTAAAAAAATTTCCCTAAAAGCCCCATGCTTTTAATATTTATTATTTTTCCTTTATCGCCGCAACCACAGAGTTCTCGTTACTCTGTGCCTCGCTACAGTGGGAGTTATTGCTGACTTTATGACGTAATACGCAGAAGTAAAAGTTTAATTTAAAATTACTGCTAATTAATTAAATTTTCGAACAAACGAATATACGATAACAAATCTGTTTCCAAATATGTTTTATTGAAAAAAAAAAAGAATGATGTAATGATGAAGTAAGATGAAGTAAAGATGAAGTAAAGAATGATGCAGTAGTTTGTTCTCACAGACTGTCGAAAGAAAACGCTTAGCGTTTTAAATATATAGATATGTGTGTTTTCAAGATCTTCACGGGTATTACGATTAACAGTTGATAGTAGAAATTTTATAGTATATCGCTTGCTTTTCGAATTAACCTAGTTCGTTTGTACATACTTACGAAGCAAGACCCGATGTTTTTTTTATATGTGAAAAAAGCTTTTCACTGCATCCATTTCTCTTCACATGATTAAGAGTTGCAATGTATAAATTCTTTTTTTTTTTCGATTTGTGTTTCTTCAGTATATTAGTATAATCAAAAGGTTAAACCTTCAACACATACTTTTCAATTGACTAGCTTTTTTTTTTTTTTTTACAATTCTTAAGGTGCTGTTAATAACATTAGTAATTGGATTTTCAATATGGTTTATTTTTAAAAAATAAAAATGTTAAATATATAGTAATAGCAAAAAAAAGCAAAAATGTACTGTCACCAGTAAAAATAAATAAATAAATAAATATATTTATCCTCTCCCCATGTATATTAATTTTTTATTACTTTATTTTAATAATGTATTTGTAAAAAACCACTAGTATTATTTTATAAATTCATTGAAAAGGTATAATCATCAACATGGTAATTATATATCTTGTATTTACTTAACTCTTCAACTCAATAAGTTAATTTTGAAAGTTAATATCAATTAAATTTCTTGGTCACACTTATAAAAATTATAATTAAAAAAAAAATTAAATATGGGTGCAATATAAAAGTGTGCAACATCAAAACAAAACTGTTTTTTACTAAAATCATTATTTTTTTTAAATAAGAAAGTCAATTATTTTAGAAGAAATTACCTAGGCAAATCACTACTATGTATCATTAAAGTATCCGCTTTAGGATATTTTACCTTTTATAAAAGTTTTACATACACTTTTTTGTATCATTGTTCTACAAAATCTGTATTTTGTTTCTTTTTTAACTACTGACCTATGTCCTTGTGTAGGTCTGTTTTTGTACCTTTTTAAAATCCAAAGTACCAGCTTTCTATTTTAGCTTTTCTATGGTTTATTGTTATAAAGTAAACCGTACAAGTGAATCATCATTAGACCATTATTCAATGTTGATACTTGCAGTCGCCAGTTAAAATATTTTGGTCGCCGGTGGCGACCTGGCGTCCGCATTGTTCGAGACCAGGCCATGTGTATGAAAAAGAAAGTGTTTAGCCAATTATCACACACTCTTTGTTTAAACTTTCATCATAATGATTCCTTTTTTCATTCTTCTGGAAACAATGTGACCACAACCTCATTTCTAATTTAATTAGTAATATTTAGAATCGTAGAAAAGACTCTTCTTAAAATTCTGTACATTTATTACGTTTCACTTAAATGATGTAATATAAAGACGCCAATTCACATATTTAGATTTACACGAAATAACTTTTGATATTTTCTAACACTTTCTAACATAGTTTAAAAATGTTTATGAATTCGGTTTGTCTGTCTGTCTGTCCTCTACCTCTCATAAATATATTCGGATTACCTTGAAAGTTTTATATGTCATTGAATTTTAATGTCGAGTGTTCTTTATTGAAAATGAAGTCTGTAGCATTTGCAGTTCATTTACAGGGTAACACAAAATAATGCGTCGCATTTTATTGTTACAATATTTCAAACATAATTAGATTCATATGCATCACTGAGATGGACTACAACATGCTTTCTCAAGAGTATAGAATAAGCAGTATCTATACTTCTTTTACAGGAATGCACAAACAGTTTATCACATTACAATCTATAGGGAAAGATTGTTTGCGCTGATTTTAATGGTGTTATGCTACTTCAAACAAAATGAAATCACTGAAGTACACTACAACATAATTTCTATAGATTATAGAGTGCATAGAATTTATCGTTCATTTACAGAGACGCATAAAATAATACAAAAAGGTCGATTACAGGACGGAATAAAATTAATATTTGTTGAAAGTATGTTTTCCGCTGTGGAATGATTTTTTAAACCTATCTAATTTTGAGTATATCAGGTGATGTGTAGAAATTCTCTAGATCGCATACAGAGCTATAAGAAAGGATTTGAACACATTTCCGGATATGGATACCAATTGCTGAAAATAGATTTTTACTAAATTATATGTTTTTCATGTTGCTCATTTAGAGATCTCATTTCAATCTATGAAAAACTAAAATTTATTAATAATGTTATGTTAGTTTTTTTAAATAAATCTCCAATTGCAAAAGACTTCAATAATGTCTAAAAATTAGCAATTTATAATAATTTAAACTATGTATTACAGAGCAAAGCCATAGAGATTATTACAGCAAAATCGGAAATATGTAATGATATGCTGCACACAAAGATTGATAATACATGGCGCAAGATGTTATTAGGAATAGAGAAAAACAAGGAAGTTTTCAACAAAGTAACTATCGAGGAAAAAAAACAGAACATTAGTAACTGAAGATGCACCGGCACAAGAGGTCAAAATATTTTTAAAAACTTTTATACATTTTGATCAGTTTTAGTGTAGTTTGAAAATGTTTTTTTTTTTTTTTTACTTTTAGACATGGGTGCTGCTTTCTGATGTGTTTCAAAATAATTTAATGTCTGTTGTAATAAGTAGTACATACATAATTATTATGTTATTAAATTCTGTTAGTATTGGAAAGTCTTTCATAATCTATGCCTGATGCATGATTTTCTGTTCGTGTTTTATTATGAAAATGGAACAAATGCAAAATAAATTTACAATGAATAAAAACATAAATTTATTTTATTGGTCTCGAAATCGAGGAAAAAATGCCTCACGGGTTTCCGCTTTATGATTCAGTGCCTTTTCTTCAAAAGAAATGGTTTCTTTAAGATGCACCTGCATCCCCCAATCTCCAGAATCAAAGAGCTCTGTTTCATACAGTTCAATATCGGCTTCTTTGAAAATTTGCAAACCAAATTTTTTTTTATCTATCTGCGGTATTCTAAAATATCGAACTGGAAATTTGATGTACAAATAAAATGCAGTGTATGGAAATAAAAAGATGGATAAAACCGTGTAGGGAATATTTTCGTATAGATTTTCATAGTTTTGTCAAGGACACACACACACATTTATAAAAAGTAGCTTTAAAATTGAAGAGTTTTAAGCTTGATTTTTAAAAATGCCTTTCGACCAAATGCGTCTAAATATAATATTTAGACAACTTTAAGAAGTTAAAAAGAACATACATTAGCCACTAGTTTTAAATGTGGTGCTTCAGATAGAATTTGAATAATAAATTTTTTATGGTATACGAATTTTGAAAATAGATTGTTTAATATGACTGAAAGTAAAGTTTCAGCTTAACCGTATTTGGGAAGTAAAACAGACATAATAAATTGAAAAAAGTACGTTTGAAACGAAAAAAAAAATGTCACATGAAAGTTCTCTTATAGTTCCTACTTTTCTTTTCTTACTAAAATTAAGCATAAATCGCCACTTTTGTTTATGGCAGCAAAGGTGTGTATTTTCTTGTTAAATCTCTTCTGCACAGTCTGAATAGTATTCATGCCATATTCTGTTGCGCCTGGCCTACTAAACTTCTATAATCAAGCTCTAAATATCCTTAATTAAATTCACCATGTATATTATTTAAACAAATATTTCTCTGCAGTTTAAATGCAGAACTTCGTAGATATTATTTCATGACAAAATCAGTTCACATTACGATTTATCGATACAGTTTTAGGTAGCTTTCATCACAAAAATCTACCTATTGCAGCCGTTCACAGGAAAGCAATTCGAAAATATTTTGTTATAGTTTCAACGATCATGACCCCCAGACACCAAAACCACCTCCCGTTCAAATGTTGATATATATATATATATATATATATATGTGTGTGTGTGACATTTGTCATGCTGCAACTCTCTTATTTATGAACCGATTTGGATGTGACTGAGTACGTGTATAGGAAATACCAAGATCTCGACCGAGTTTGCTGGCCAGCTTCATCCGCCATCTTGTTCCAAAATGGCAGCCTATTAAAAAAAATAATTCAAAAAGATGTACAAAAAGTTATAAATTGAAAAAATTGTTTCCTTTAAGTATTAGAACGTGATACAAGAATTCTGGAACATTTTTTGTTTTCGCTATATCTTAAAAAATAGTTGAGATACGGCAGTTTGAAATTCTAGGAGGGCTGAGATTTTGAAAAAATCTGATATTTGTTATGCTGTAACTCTCGTATTTATGAACCGATATTAATGTGACTGATCATGTGTACAGAATATACCAAGGTCTGGACCGAGTTCGTTGGTCAGCTTCATGCCCATCTTGTTTCAAAATGGCGGCCAGTTAAATTCTTTAATTTTGCTTAAAAATTCAAAAAGCTATATAAAAAATTATAAATTGAAAAATTTGTTTCCGTTAAGTGTTAGATCGTGATACAAGGATCCCGGAACATTTTTGTTTTGACTATATCTTAAAAAGTGGCTGAAATATGGCAGTTTGAAATTCTAGGGTTTGTTGACATTTTGAAACAATCTGATTTTTGTTATGCTGTAACTCTCATTCTGAAATTCGCATTCAAATTCAGTATTGACGAAAACCGAGATTGAATCTTCTATAATCGGGTTCCAAGCATTTTAGCTTCGGATTTTTTAGTAAAATGAGTTGAATTTTTAAAAAAGATGGCCTATGAAAGCTATCTTTTTTTCCCTGTACAGGCCGGTAGGACCTTTTCTTTATGAACTTGTGTTTATTTAATAAATAAAATATTAAAACAATGGAATTCCAGATCGAATTTTCTGAGTCAAATGATATATATATACATTAAATTCCTCATAAAGCAAAAAAATATGAAAGAAAAAAAATTCCGTTAAAGTTTCAAAATAATAAATTTTTACCGATGAATAAGCGATGTAAATGATCTGCTGTGAACTTCATACAAAAGTCGTAATTTAATTATTTAATAATTAACTATAATAATTATTAATATAACTATTAATAATTATTTAATAATTGAACTAATTTAATAATTAGTTCAATCAAATAACATGCATGGATATATAGTGCTTCTCGCATCTACTACATAAACTGTTGCACAAAGATTAAATATTGTGGAAAAACACAACAGTCTGGACTACAAAATTAATACCTATGAAAACAATCCAAATTCAAATCTCAAAGAAATTTGAATTAGTCATTTATTAATCAATCTGTTAATTCACCGTATAGATAATGTTTCTATTGCAAGTACGATCTCAAAAACATATGGTATCGCCTCTCAGTCACTATGACCAGCTACATCGCGTTGAAAGTAGTAGTATTTTTATGACTGATTATAATAACTACACACTGAACATCTGTAGAATAATCACTTTTAGGTGTTTTAAAAAGGTACTGCAAAATTTCAACAAGTTGGAAATTGTACATTAAACGTGACAAATGAGGTGCGTTTGTTTCGTCCTATAACTAGTTTTACAGTGTAAAAAATCATTGTTATTATTTCAGTGAAATTAATTATACCGTCTGCTATGAACGAAATGGGGATGCCTTTTTTTTATTATTGCGTATGCCATGTTTAGAGATGCGATTTTTTTTTCGACACCAGACAGAGCTGAAAATTCACCATGAAGATCCTGCTTTGCGAATGATTACGTCCATGGTTTAATATTTTTATGACTCATTATGTACGAATACCCTGTATTTATTTACTCTAATGGATTGAGATATTCGGCTGTTAACCTAATTTTCACTGAAATCATCTCAGAATCTATACATTTTTTAATGTAACTCCTCTCTCAAGCAAACAATTTTTTTGAACGATCTTACTAAAAATGGCCGCTTAGCATATGGAAAAAGATATGGTTAGCCCGTATTTGATTTCCCCAGTCCCATGACTTGCACTTTTACTATAAAGATTTACGCATGATAGGATTTAATAGAATAAAGAAAACAATTATTAATATATTTTTTTAAGTTTTGATTCGATTCTCATAAAATTTGAAATGACTCGACAAAATTTTGCAACGATTATATATATTAAATTTCAAACCATTCGGTTGGGTAGTTTTTGCGCAATTATATGCGGACGGACGGATCAGACGACTACTATAGGTGCTACATATTTATATAATAACGAACGCACCTAAAAAGAGCATACAGAAAAAAAGTTAAAAATGTTAATTTCCCGAGGAAACAATTTGTAAAATACGGAGGCATTAAAAGACGACAGATTTAACATGAGAAAGGAGAATTTGCAGTCTGGATAATAACAAGCCTTAACAACTTTCTTACCAGAAGCTAAAAAATTCGCACTGAAAATTCAGAAAGAGTTCCATATCCTGTGCCAATAGATTTGGTGAGTTTTTGTTTGGTGATAAATGTTTCGGTGTGGTAGTTGTGATCTTCAGTCTTTGGGGTTGCTTTTTTTAACGATATTTTTCTGTAGATGTAATATTATGTAAATATATTTTTTGTGCATTTTTTTTAGATATTTTTCTATTTTGTACATAAACATATTTAAATTGTAATGACAGTTGTGAATAAGTTATTTTATTTTTTTATCTTTAGCATTTGAAAATATTAAACAAGTGAGTAAGTGTGATCAAAGATCGCTCAAGGGTTTCGTTTAATATACCTTTCAAAACACTTTATCCTTTCTTTAATAAATCCAAATAATTCCCCTCCCCCCCAAAAAAAAGAAAAGAAAAGAAGAAAAATTCATGTTTTTTATAAAGTAAAAATTTACCGGTCTATTATGGCCGCTTGGTATATGGAAAAAGATGTGGTTAGAGCGTATTTGTTTTCCTCAGGCACACGACTTGCGCTTTTATATAGCTTTTATATAGATTACGTATAATAAGATTTAATAGAATAAAGACAACTTTTATATCTTTTTAAGTTTTGATTCGATTTTCATAAAATTTTAAATGACTCGACAAAATTCTGCGGGGATTATATATATTAAATTACAAACCATTCAGTTGGGTAGTTTTTGCGCTGTTATATGCGGACAGACGGACAGACAGACAGACAGGCGGATGGGCTAGATGACGACTATAGGTGCTACGTATTTATATAATTACGAACGCACCTAAAAATTGAGAGGAACTATTTTTGGACAGTCCTGATTGGTGAAATTCCAGCTGGTGTCTATCGTAGAAAACACAAATAGCTACGTCAAATAACTACGTACAAATAGCGTTATACGTCATTGACAAATGTACGAGAGGTAAACTGTCACATTGTCTGTTTTCAAAAATTTCCTTGTTGAAAAATCTGTTTATGTGGAAGTATCGGGTTTTACCTATGATAGGATTGCTCGTGCGTGATCGCAGCTTAAACAACCTTCCAGCTTTTTTTCATTTCGAGTAAACTTATTTTGTACCAAACATTTTACTTAACAAATCAAATCAAATAAGTACAATACAGAAACAAGACACATTTTAATTATTATCAAGTTCAAAATATGTTTAATTGACTTGAAATAAGCTCGAATGCTGTCATTTATCACCATGCATTAATATTTCTTAGTAATGGTAAGGGCTTAATTAATTTTAAAGTTATAAAATTAAAGTGCAGTTCATGTGTTAATAATAATTTTTATGTCTTTCTCTTTCAAGAATGATAATGAGAAGAATCACTTCTGATTTAAGTAATTTATTGTAAACAATCTTTTTTTTTATATCAAGCAAATTTTGGAAACAGCTTGTTTTAGAAACATCACTCAGTGCTAAAAATAAGCCAGTAGGATAATTTATTCTTAATGCAATATAAAAAAAATAATATATATAAAGCATGAGTTTATCTCATCATAAAATCACTGTATAAGAAAAACAATACTTCAATATAATGTAATGTCACGTATTTCACTTAATGCAAGAAGAAAAATAAGCTTTAATGTTAATTTTTTAACTGTGTTTGTCGTGTTGGAAGATTGGTAAATCTTATTTTTTTTAAAGGAATATTGGATATAACATGCTAAGATACATTTAATAATGTATCATAGCATTTAATAATGTATCGTGTGAGAACAATAAATAATCTGATAACACGTGCACTATTCAGCTGTCAACGAAGTGGCATCTTCAATAGTTCCATTGACTGCGTTTAATTTCTCTAGAAGCTACTATTACGAGTAGTTAGAGGGTAACCTTCAATGTATGATTATTTACTTCGGCATATTCAGTGGCATCACTTACATAGGATGTAATGATATTCATGCACAGAGATTTTCAGTACCAGTACTTTCGTATAGAAAATTTTAATTTATTTAAGGGGCTGCATAAAGATATAAAATTAGAAAAATCGATTTTTTGAAAGTTTAGATACAGTTTTAGAGGCTTTATGAGCTGAAGAGATACTATATTATGGTGCCGGAATAGATTCTATATAAGTAAAAAAAAAAACATCATGCATTATTGTGTAATTATAACACAAAAATTGAAATATCTTTTACTCAAAAGTGCATTTTCGAAATTTAATTTTTCATTTCACTTTTCATTTTGTGAGCTCTTTTCTTATATAATTATGAGGAAACTGGGTTGGTTGATTAATGACGGCCGATTATCTACATGAGGGATAAAGTTTTACACGAGGGATACAGTTTTAGAGGCTTTATGAGCTGAAGAGATACTATATTATGGTGCCTTAATAGATTCTATATAAGTAAAAAAAACATTATGCATTATTGTGTAATTATAACACAAAAATTGAAATATATTTTACTCAAAAGTGCATTTTCGAAATCGGTGACCACGGTTACTAAAAAATTACCGTATCATTTCACTTTTCATTTTGTGAGCTCTTTTCTTATATAATTATGAAGAAACTGGGTTGGTTGATGGTTGGTTGATTAATGACGGCCTATTATATACACGAGGGATATAGGCCCTAGGGGGCAGTGCTCTCCATTGGGGTCTTTATAAAGGATCCTAACCCGTATTTACGGAAAGGTTCAAGGAAAGCCACGGAAAACTCCAAACGGTTACGTTGACGAGCGCGACAGGTTTTTGAACCCAGCACCATCCGTCTACCAGCTTTGAGAGCAGAACCTCTCAGCCACCGATGAAGAAACTGGGCAAAATAAATTATGAAAAAACAGATTTTGTTTGAAAATGGCGATGTCGAAAGAGAAAGTTGAATTTTTATGGTAAAAAATCGAATGTTTTTGTATGATAAAAAATAATAAAAATAATTTTAAAAATTCTTTCTTTAATCTCTACATACTTATATACGAAAATAGCTGACAAAAGAGCCAATCGATTCAGCAGATTTTTAGTCATCGTGGTAACCAATTTGAAAATGCACTTTTGCGAAAAAACGTGTTTAAAGTTTTGCATTGTAATTACAGTACGGTATTTAATAATATTTTTTCTTATCTATAATCATCCACTATATCCTCATAAAGTAATCGCTGTTCCGTTCATAAAACCCGAAAACTGCAACTTGCAAAGAATCAATTTTTCGGAATTTATGACTTAGGATCAGTCATAAAATCGTTAATCGCAGAATTTTCCAATGAAATAAAGGAAAAGTTTCTATACGAAAATACTGTTATTTAAAATTTATTATTATTATTAATTATTTTCCGAAACTTTTCTGAAAAGCTTTAAGTTTGAATTGATCAATTTTCTCAAATCGGAATATCGTTTTATCAGATGCTACACTGCAAAAAATAATTGTTGATTTTACAGTATAAAACTGGCATCCCAGCTGCCAGTATTATACCTTAAAATTAACAGTATTAAACCGTAAAATAAGCAGTAATACGCTGCCGTGCAAGCAGTAATACGCTACCGCGCATGCGCGCAGTTTTTGCAGTGTAGCATCTGATAAAACGATATTCCGATTTGAGAAAATTGATCAATTCAAACTTAAAGCTTTTCAGAAAAGTTTCGGGAAATAATGGGCAGCAAAAGAAACATTGTTTTTATAAATATTTCTTTAAACCTCTAAAAAGTATTGGTTTCTAAGGTGACTAATATAAGAGAGAGCTTTTTAGAAGCATGGGTAACTCGAGTTTTTGCGTATTTTCTGTCCTGATTATTGCCGAAACGTCAGTTGAGGCTCACTGTGGAGATGCGAAAAGTTTTTGGTGTCCGTCTGTCTGTTCGTTTGTTTGTTTGTCTGTCTGTTTGTTCCGCGATAACTGTTATAAAAATCGCCCTATTAGGTTGGTTTTTGGTGGGTATGTTAGTGAAGTACCCAGAATTAGCTGTATAGTTTTTCGTAACATTTGATTCAATCGTTCGAAAAATATAGAACATTTCTTTTTAGTTTCATAATGCTTTCCAATGGGAATGCAGACGATTTTCAAATTTTATTTTTAATTAAAATGAAAATCACATATTTGAATAATGGATTTAAACGTAAAATTATTAATGTTAAATTTTCGATATGGGTGTTTTAAATATATCCAATAGCTTTGAAAATTTGCTGATACATTCATTAGAATTTAGAAATGAATTGTTTAAAATAGTGGAAACTTTTTTGCATCTGTTCGGGAAATATAATATTTTATTTTCATATTTTTGACAATTTTTAAAATGTATTTCTTTTTACTTTGCTCTTTAATTTATTAGTTGATTAGCAACCCTATTTCAAAAAATATCAAAATAATAAAATTCAAGTAACTCGCACTATTTTGTTGCAATATTTTATTATCAAAATAAATTATTTTTGTATTGTATTGACATAAATGAAGAATTTATTTTAATACACGTTTATTTTTTTATCTAAAAAGTTACATGAATCAAAAAGTTCATAAGAATTTCAGAATATCATTGCATAAACCGTGTTTAATTTACCGCTTCTAATTTCTGAAACCTATGAAGTATTTTATATGCCTATAAATATGTATGTAATATAAAAAATTAAATTGCGGATTGTAAGATGCTAAATAATATGAAAAGTGAGATTAAAAAACAATGACATTTAAGAGTTGACGTTGAGGCTCCTGATCTGCAGATTTAGTAGAATTATGTTTTCATAGGTTAGAAACAATTGTCTGTCCACAGTGTACGCAATCGTTCTCTTTTATATCAATTGTGATTGTAGTAAATAAAGATTATGCGCTTCTTACTGTCCATTTAGCTGAAAATATTTAACTTATTTTACTATAAATTAGATCGTATTTAGTATAGTTGAAAAAAAGATTCATACTGAAATCATAATTTATACATAAACAAAAAAAAAAAATCGTGCGCCACGCACAGATTATGAAACACTTTCCAACACATTCAGATTATTGTAAAAAAAAAACTTCACACTAATGTGGTGAAACATGATGTGTAAGCAAACAATTTAGAAAACGCACAGCACATTTGAAAACCCAATGCCAGCAAATACAATCAATATTCGGAAAAGTATCCTAGAAGATATGTACGTTTATACATACAGGGTGATTATGAAATCATGGTTCAAACTTTAAGGGTTGGTACAGTTGGTACACTGTAACAAACAATTTTTTTATAGGAAACCAGGGTCGGAAATCCATTTATATAGTCAAAAATACAGGGCGTCTCACTCCAATCCGAAATCCCGTTTTCGTTCATAACTTTAACAGTAGTGAAGGTATTTTAACAAAATTCGCAACAGACTCCTGTTTGTATGAATTGCAAGCATATTGTAAGGATTTCGTTAAAATATATTCACTATTGGTAAAGTTATGAACGAAAACGTGACTTCGGATTGGAGTGAGACGCCCTGTATTTTTGAATGTATAAATGAATTTCCGATCCTGGAATCCTATACAAACTACTATACTTTACTGTACTATAGTATACAGTGTTCTGTACAAACCCTTAAAGTTAGTACCATGAATTCAAAATCCCTCTGTATACTACACAGTATTCTAAAATTGACTACAGTTAGGAAACACACAGCACAGTTGAAATTCTCTACAGCAAAATCCGCCAATAAACGGACAGGTACTCAAGATAGTTTGTGTAGTCTTTCCTGTATAGGATATATAGAAGGTACTACTCTATTATCCCGTCGATCACTTTTCATAACAAAAAACTACCGCCAAACTGTAAGATTAAACGCCAAAAATGCAGTCCCATTTACTTGATGTCAGAAGCATTATACGTGTTTGTTATGTCATGAAGTGGTTTTTAATTCGACATTTGCGTGTATTTTTCATTCTGTTTTACTGATATATTAGTTATTTCATTAATTAAAATAACAATTGTGTCCTTAAATTCTTATATTTTATTTATTTATTTATTTTGATATTCCAATGGCAACGTACTTCCATTTATTTGGCGTTACAGTTTGGCGATAGTTTTTTGTTATGAAAGGTGGTCGACGGGATAATAGAGTAGTACCGTATAGAATTTATATATACAAAGTGTTAAGCAAAAAAGAGTTAATTTAAAAATGCATATCACAACTGAAAACGCACTTCCAGCAATTGTTATTCAATTATTACTTACATACAGAACTATAATCGGTAGTAACCAAAAGAAAAGAAAAGGTAATTTTGTATGTTTTTGTAAATGAACGATGAATGCTATGTACACCTTATTCTATATTAAGCATCTTGTAGTGCACTTCACTGATATATATATATATATATATATATATATATTATTACATAATATTATAAATGCACTATTTAATAAGTATCATCATTCACTAAATTTACCAATTCATATACATACAGCTTATTTTAAAACTTTAACAAATTTCATTATATATAATAATTATATAATGCATGATAACACGTTATATTTACAGAAAGTCGGTATACCACAAGGGGGATGTACATCTAGTATGCTATCAGACTTATACTTGTATCACTATGAACGTACTTTTATCAACAGTAATATACATTTATATCGTTATATTGATGACATAATTTTAATTGCCACTGATCACACTAATATTTCTATATTTCCAGTTGATTATCCTACTAATTTAGAATTAACGGAAAACCTCCTTTCTGACAATACTATTAACTTTTTAGATCTTAAAATTACACTTAAAGAAAACACAACAATAACTGATCCATTTGATAAACGTAAAGAATTTAAATTAAAAGTTAATTCATTTACTAATTTTAATTCATGTCTTCATAATTCTGTATATCGTAATATACTCCTTAATCATATTTATAAAATAAAAAGTTTATGTTCTTCTCAACTAATTAACAACAATATTAAAAAACTTATCTATGATGCATTACAACATGGTTTTCTAAAAAAATTCATATATTCTTTAATATATAATTAGTACTTAAAAGATGTTTGCAACCAAATTAACACATGCGTTAAAAAATGTATAAAAGACATATAATCTTAGAAAATAGTAAAAAAAATATATATAATAGGACGGTTGGGTGGGTAGATGTTGGATTGAGGAGGTGTCTGGCGGAGTTGTATGGAAAAAACGCATGGTTAATTTATATTTTTTTTAAAAAGGGCATTTTGATTTACACACACGTTTGATATTACACATTTTATAATGGACTGTGATGTGATATTTTTATATGTATATTAATTTAGTTATATTTACATATTCATTATTTAATTAATTTAAATGAATTAATTTTTATTAATATTAAGAATGTTTTTGATCTAATGCATTTAGATTAATGCCTACGGTGGACAATATCATATTAACTTCTAATATAATGTATACTTTTCTAAAGTGTTAATATAATACATGTTTTAATTTTTATTAAACGTTCTACCCTTACCACTTATATCAAGAGTATTTAATTTTTAACTTTGTAAGAAGAAACATTATATGTTAATAATTAATTGCAATATTTAATTATTATTAATTCGAAATCCTTTGTATCTTAATTCAAATATTTAGTATTTTAATTTAATTTAATTTTTGTGATGTTGCATTTTTGGCACAGCTATTTAATAGTTGCTATTACATATATTTTTATGTTGCTTTAATTATTAATTTTCCATTTTACATCTTATTTTTAACATAGAATTATCCATTAATACATCCATTACTTTAATGTTATTGGATATTCTATTTAATATTTATTAATTAATTTCATTTATTTATTATTTAACTAATTGCTATCATATTAAAGATAGTATATGGTTTAATTTTTAAATATTAATTTTCATCCAATGCTATTTTTATTCAGCGCATATTCACTTTTTACCCTAATAGATGGCAGCACCATGGTTTCTGTTGCTTTACAATAATATTCATATTATTCTAACATCTATTCTGGCAACATGGTAAATCATTTTCTAAAACTAAATATGGCAACATGTAATGATTTTTTGCAATTCATTCCCTCTGTTTGGTTGTGTTCATGTGTGGTTTATGTGGTGCACGGGTATCTTTTTTAATCCAAATGGATTATGTACTTTATGACTATATTTCAAGTTTTATCTTTATATTATAGGTATGGTTTCTTTCCTTTTTAATATTGTATTTATTTTTTATTTTTTCACAGATTTGATTCGTTGTTTATGAGTGGTAGTCCCAAAATCATATTCTTTAGCAATGTATATGGCTAATATGATGATGAAACCACTCATTTTACTTGTGGTATTTAGGCATTTGGGGCTTGATAATTCTGTCTAAATTCCACGAATTTCATTTCATTCATCCAATTTCATTTATTGAATTTTTAATTTAATTTCTTCTTCTTTTAAAAAAGTTTTTGTGTGTTGGGGAATACTTTCATTGTCAACTAATTATTACATACTTAATCATTTTTTCATAGTTTAAGTTGGTGTTATGGTAATGTTTCATTTATGGTTATATATATATATATATATATATATATATATAATCGTCTACAACAACACTGAGATTAAAGATGTTGAAAGTTATGTGTACCTTGGACAAGAAATATCATCAGACAACAGTATCATGAATGAAATCAACAGAAGAATAAGAAATGGATGGAGTGCTTTTGGGAAGAACAATATTATTCTGAAGAGTAACATGCCTCTTTGTTTGAAAAGAAAGGTGTTTAACCAATGTGTTTTGCCTGCACTAACTTATGGAGCAGAAACTTGGACACTAACAAAACGGATGGTACAAAGATTACAAACAACACAGCGAAGTATGGAAAGATGTATGCTAGGCATAACCAGAAGAGACCGAAAGAGAATAACGTGGATAAGAAGTCAGACGAAAGTTTTTGACATCATCGAGAGAATTAAACGGCTAAAATGGAAATGGGCTGGGCACATTGCAAGAAGACAAGACAATAGATGGAGCACAAACACCCTACAGTGGTATCCCAGAGATGTAAAACGACCAAGAAGACGACCTCAAGTAAGATGGAGTGACGAAATCAGAAAAGTGGCCGGTGTTAATTGGATGACTAAAGCACTAGACAGGCAACAATGGAAAAATCTGGGGGAGACCTACATCCAGCAGTGGATTGAAAACGGATGATGATGATATATATATATATATATATATATATATATATATATCAATTTAAGTATGTTTCAAATAGTTTAACATTATTATAGTACACCGCAAACGACTTATCCCCATAGACCATAATGTAAGGGAATTCTTTTAAATGTCCCTGTAAATGAACTATAAATGATACACACTTCATTTCAATACTGAACAAGTCATAGTAAACCTCAATAGCATATATCAATTTCATGGTAATCCAAGTACATATAGACGAGTTAGAGCACGGGCAGATGGCAGACGGTAGACTTACGGCAGACAGACAAACCGAATTCATAAACACTTTTCAATTACGTTGGAAAGTGTTAAAAACAATTTTGATTTATCTTTTCTTAAATATTCCTCTAATTTAAAATGTTCACATAAAATTTTTACGTGACAAAATGTTATTTTATTAAATATTCTACTTAGAATGTAAGTAGAAGCGATGTTTAAAATTATAAAAAAAAAATAAATATTATGATATGCAATATATTTTTCCCCTTTAAAGACAATATATTTATAGAGTACTATTTAATACTTATTTGTTGACGTTTTTAAAAGTGATATGCTAAAAACTAATTTATCTTTGTAATGATTCTTTCTAAAACTAAAAACTAAAACAATAATGCACGGTGAAAATATAATTTGTGTCTAAAATTCTTCCGAATAACCTATTCGCTTTGTGTTCAGACACCGCTGTATTCTATTTGGATAAATAAAACAAAAAATTTCAAAGTGATAATACGCTGAAATTATTTTTTCCATATGCAATGAAAAAAATCCTTTAGCGATAAAACATTTCCTTTTAAGGTTTTTTTTTTTTTTAAATTATTTACTCATGCAATATCCGCTTTGAACTCAAGGCTTACAAATGAGCAGCAATTGCATAGATAAAAAAAATTTAGTTTCAGCAAAAAGTCATATTTTCCAATTTGCAGTGGCACGATCACATTTAATTAGCAAAGGTGATTTCTAAGTGTTTGAACAGTTTCTCGTATGTTTGAATTATTACTTCAAATGAAAAACTGGTTTTCGTTGTCTTTACTTTTCTTCTTACATTAATTAAACAGTTACATTAATTTACGAGAAAAGTTGAGAATATTGAACACGTGTTTCTCTCTTGTGGCCAACTAGGAGGCAGCCATCACAAGATACAAAATAGCCATTGTTTAAGCATAGATGGTCATCATTATAATTCTGAAAGATTTTTTTAGTCGGTTTGGTAGTTTTAGAGTAATTGTGATTTTAGAAAAAATTTCCACTTATTTCGCCTTCTCAATTGTTTTTATAACCGTTCATAGCGAACATTTACATATTTTTAAAAAGAAGCATGTCAACTTTCAAATTCAGTTAAAAAAAAAAAAAAACGCAATTTTGGATTGTTTTTCTCATTTGTGTTCCCTGAGGTGCAAGGATTGAGAGATAAAAATTATATGGTATGCCAAAAGACATAAACATCATAACATTACTGAAAGAAATTTTGTTTAAAACCATTTCGGTAGTTTCAGAGTAATCGTGGTTTTAGGACTTTTTCCACTCAATTCAACCTTACAAATTTCGAATTTCAGGAAAGCCGTTTTTGGGGAGTATTTTACATCTTCAAAGTAACCACCATTGTCAATTTAAAAGTTTATAGCCCTATCTGTTTTAAAAAAAAAATTTGTTTATGAACATTTGTCGTTCTTGTTACCCCTTAGAGGCGTATGTCTGAGATAAAATGCGCTTATCTTTCGAGACAAGCTATCACAATTAATTTTGAAGAATTACTTTTGTGATCGGTTTGGTAGGTACAAAGATTACCTCCTACATCCAAACAAATGCTTCTTTTTTATACAAATATTAGTATAAATTAAACTTTAATTTTCATTTGCTATATTACTGAAAGACCAAATATACTATATTACTGCACTGTACAAAGAAAATTCAGCATTTTTTCCAATCATATGCCTGTAAAATAACATAATATTTTTTTGACCGATTACTTTTGTGTTTATTAAACATAAATATTTTCATTAGATTTCAGGCTATTACATTCATGTTTCATATACATATTTGTAATATTTTGAATTTTTCTCTGTATTAACGTATTTCGTCATATTTACTCTACTTTCAATTAAATTTTTGTTCGTGCAATAGTTCACTTGAACAACCAACATTGTAATACGTCCAATAATCATTTTATTTTACATACGTGTCAAGAATTACTCAATTCAAAGCTTATTTCATTAATGAATCAAAAGCAAGTCAGTTAATTCGCCGGCTCATCTAGTTCAATGTTCAATTCTGCGTTGCCATCATCATTACCTTTCTGTTCATTGAATACATTTTACGTTGTTGAATGTCAAAGGTTACGGCATATAATTGGATCGATACTAACTTTATGTGGAACACAGTAATTATATCCCTACTCTGATCGATCTAAACTATAAAAAAAGACAAATGTATCTTAATCTAAGAAAACATAATACAACCACGAAGAAAATTATATGCGATAACCTCTCCCGAGTTAGCCATGATTACGAAAATAATTCTTTATCTTTAAAAACCTCGTAAACTAAGATATTTTCAAGATAAAAAGAAGAATTTATAAAAACGTTTCTTTTATCGCAATTGATTTTCGGAATCGTTTCAGAGTAATTTTTATAAAGTACTAGCTGTTACCCGTGATTTCGTTCACGCAACATTAAAATAAGAATAAATACATTAATTAAGCAAAATATTTTACTCCCGTTAATTAAAAACGTTAATAATTAACTAACTATTTATCACATTTCATAGGAGACAAAACGGTATTTTTTGTTATAGGGACTTTGACATACCTGTCTTAAAAAAGTGAAATTTTGTGCCAAATAATCGCGAAAATGAAATTGCAACCAATGCAAAAAGGAGGGCCAAATAAAATCGTGGAAATAGACAAATTGGGTAAAAACAAATGTTAGTTTTACCTGATAAGCAATTTTACTTTTAACGCCTTTGTGAAACGTTTTAACATCCATCCTTCAAAAAAACATTAATTGGAAATAGTATATGTTTTTTCTTTAAATTAATTTCTGCCTCCTTGGTTTAATGTATAGCTGAAACAAATCTGGTTTTCTAAATGACAGTATATTGGCAAGCAATTTTTGTTCTCCAGAATAAATTGATTCATGAAAATTGAATATGTCAAAATAAGTTTTTATTTTTCGGATAATTTACTGAAATCAAGATTTTGTTTTCAGCATCTATTCAAAGTGAAAATAAATTCTGTTTTTCATGTTTTAATGAGAAAATGGTGTAAAGAATATACTGATCTGTTTTATTTCTCCTTTTTTATACACAAATATGGAGTAATTTACTTTCCGCTTTTAGAGAAACTTCGTTAAAATTTACAAAAAAAAAAAAAAAAAAAAAAAAAAAAAAAAAAATCTTGGCATTTAATTTAATTTTTTAAATTCTGAGAGTTTTTGTCACATTCTTGGATCAATGATGTACGGTATTAAGTAAATCGCGTTGCGTTCTATAGTCTAGGAGTAGTTGCGAAATACAAACACACGGTCAGATTTTAATATAATAGATTCGTGTTCATTTTCCTTTTCTTAAAATTATGATGTGATTTTTAGCAGAAAACTCTCATCTGTATATAACGGATACTCATGCTTAATAATCAGTATAGATAAAAAAAAAAAAAAAAAAAAAAAAAAATTCTTCGTTATAAATATGGCGTGAAACTCATCATCTACTTTCTATACTTACTGATCCTTGTATTATTAATGAAAGGAATTGATTCACACTCATTTTAAAACATATAGGAAAGTTCCCGTTTTACTACAAATAAGACGTTTCTTTTTCCCCAGAGAAATCCCTTTTTAATGACATAATTCTTGTTAATTTTCTTTTCCGGGCAATTAATTTCAATACTGGCATAGGGGAAATTATGTTACTTTAACGAAATAATATTAAATCTTTAGGTTTTATCAACAAAAATGGAACTGTTAACATTCGTCATTTTTTTTAGGTAATCGAGTTATTACTTTTAGTTTTAAGAATGAAAAAAAAACTATTTCTCGCTATCCATGACATCATTTTCGACATGGATAATTTTGCGGAGAATATTATTGACATTTGCTAGCCATTTTCTTTTGAAACTTCTTTTTACTTTTTTAAAAAATAAATTTAAAAATACTGCATGGTTATATTAGCCGTGCGCAGACGGTAAAGCGCAAAGTATTGTAACCATACAAAAGAAAAAGAAAAGTGAAGAAAAAACACAAGATCGTTTTATTTCACCAATCAAAGCATATCCGCTTTATTTTAGATATATGACGTCATATTCGCCTGTTTCCTATGGTTACGCATATTGAAACTTTGTATTATTATCAAAAACTAAAAAAAGTACATTTTATTTCTAATAATAATATTTAATCTTCTTTTTAATTCTGTAATTTTTTTTATTCATTTGTTGGGGGATTTGTTTTCTTGGCTTGGTTCTATTACCTTTTGCAAAAATTATGAATGAGTGCAAATTACCTATGACTAAAAATTGAAATGAATCCTGTCAATATGCATACTTACAAAATTATACACAAACTAAAATAAATTTAGAAAAAAGGGAAATGGATTAAATTAAACAGAAACAATTAAAATTTAAAGAATTGAAATTTACATGAATTCTAAGTTTTGAATTCAAAATAGTATAAGAATTAATTATTTAAAAGCACTGACAAGATTCTCAATTTGCACTACATCCAATTCCCCAACAATCAGCATTGTGAATTCAAGAATTAATATGAAGGGTAACACCAAGGAATTTTCTTAGACATAATAATTTAGACTAAGTGAAAACTTTGGAATAAAGGGGACAAAATCTTTCTTTTAAAGAAAGTACAGAAAGGGGGTGTATAAAATTAATGAGATAGGTTAAACAAAATAATATTTGACCAATATTAAAAAAATGCAAAATCAATTCCAAGAATTCATAACACTGGAGCTGTGATCGTATAGATTAATCCTTGTTTGAGAGACCATGAGTAAATAATTAAATTTTGAATAAGTAATTCATTATTATAAAATACTCTTCATAAGACTTTAGATCAAAATGTTAAAATTACATTATATAAAAAATTCAGATAAGTATGTTCTATAATTAATTAAAGAATAGTACAAGGTCTCAGTTAATTAAATAAAATAAGTTTGGATATTAAAAATTACAACATCCAGAAAATTAGCAGTTTATTTTTTTTTATTTAGATTTAATGCTTAAAATGATATTTAGAAATTCCATGATTAGAGAATACAATAATTTACTTTAATTAATTAATTTATTTATTTGCTTATTTTACCAGAATTAATATTTAAATCAATTAAAAGACATTAAGTAAAAGGATTAATATAAATCCTAGGGAGATTGATTTTCGTAAATTAAATAAAAGGTAAAATACTGAAAGCAGACCTTTTGAAGTAATTAAGCAAATAATCAAAAAAAGAAAACAGAGAAGGAATTAAATTAGAAAAAACAAACATTTATTAACAAGTAACACTTTAAATGATTTAAATATCATCTTATATATATATGTATCAAAATACTAACACACAGATAAGTTCCGTCATATCAGACAGAAAACATAATTTATAAATCATAATAATGATAAGAATTGTTTTTACTTACATCTCGATAGAATAGAGTGAAGGTGACAACAAACCTTCTCGTATAGTGAATATTTAATGTATTGGCGACTCGTTTTGCGGTTATATTACTTGTATTTTTTTTTCACAGTATTCTCTGAACTGCGAGTCTACGAATAGTCGTTACGTAAGTTTCTCTTCTATGCATTCCTTTCACTCTACAGCCAAGTTAGTGAACACAGCGCTATTCCATGAGGATCATAATAAGACTACCACGTTGATGACATGCTTTATAATAGTAATGGGGCGATCAACTATTCATTGCAAGAACAAAACTACACAGATTCTCAGAACACACTACAAAGAGCATGTGTAGTGTCGGCTAGAGCACTCGATAAGATTCTCGCTGTCATCATCACTTCAGCAGGTATTTTCTCACAATTAATCGCTCCCGAGAAATACTATGCATTTAATACGGTGTCAATATCACGAACTGTTTAAAACATCCAAATCGTGACAATATGGTAGATCTCCTTCGTGGGTATGCACTTATAGGAAAAGCAGAAGTTTTTTTTGGTCATTTCAGGTTGCTTGGTGAGCGAACATTTTCTATCAACCCACTGTCGCTACTGCCGGGAGAGAAGTGTGTCTCTCTCGAAAAATTCGCCACTGCCTAACCGGCGGGGTGAGGGAGGGGAACCCTCTACCCTCACACACCCAAACTATCCGAGCTTCAAAACATGACTGCCTCTGCTAACTAGCTCTTCGTTTCCTTGGTAACGCTGGACCAGGGGGTAAAAAAAGTCAACGCTGATTGGATGGGTGGGGGGAGAAAATAACACGCCTATTGGATTAGTTGTTACTAGGTGAAAAATCCTAGCTAGAATTCCTGGAAATAACGCGCTCGTGGGCATCGTTGAAAAACAGCTGTATGCCGGGTCCCACGAAAACAACTATCCGCCCGCTGACACCTGCCATAAACAACGACTCGAAAGCAATATACTATGCATCTTCCTAACAAGCCTTCGAAATAGTTTTATGACTCTCTTTACTTAGGGTAATAAAAGATGCACACAATACAACTGATAATAATGCTTCAGTTATTCCCATGACTTCTTATAAAGGCCTTTTGTACTTTATCCAATCTGCCTGTGTGTGTTCCGAATTTACGATCCCTTAAATTACGTGAGAATTTCAAGTAAAAGTTGTTTGCGTGGAAACTATCTCATAGTGAAAAAAGAAGAACTTGGGTGGTCTTGACTTATAGAGAAATACAAATGTTTGGATTTTGAAAATAAGAGTTTTAATTAATAATGTTTAAGAAAAATAAGAAAAAGGAGGAGGGGGGTTTGATTAAATATTAAAATAGAATGAGTTTATAAAAAAGAAATGTTTTAAGATATTAATGAAAATATAAATATAAAAATTTAGATTAAATTACCTCTAACAAGAATCCCCCGTCTCTATTTAAAAAACACAATTTTTTGAAAAATAAAAAAAGAATTTTGTTTTTTAAGTAAAAAGTGCGAGTAAAAATTCAATGGATGCGGGAGAGATCACTAAATGGGGCCTAACATTTCAAACAAACCAGACTTCGGTCCGAAGAATTATCAAGAAACACTTAGCAAGCCTACCCCTCAAGGTATACAGTCCGGAATGCATAACCTGAGTTTGCATGCACAAAACTCTCCTCACTTGTCAACAAAATCCTAGACACACCTGTAGAATAACAAAAAAAAATTAAAAGATGAACACAAGGCTGGACATTGCTTTTGTCAGCACTAACCTTATGAATCGGGAAGGTTCCATTCAAAGTTTTTACCTGAACACTGTTTGCTAAACCACAAAAAAAAATTTTGAAAATTGCCAAAATAATTTTTTTTTTTTTTTTTTTTAAAAGCCAAATAAAAATTTGGGAGAGAACATTGCCAACCGAAAGAATCGCCAAATCCATTACAATAATAATGCATATCAATATAGGTATAAATTGTTAGCTCGATGTACACAGATATATAAAAACATACGAACTAGTAATGTATATGCATATAAAAACACAAACAAAAAGAATAAAAATGGGTAAAAGGCAATTTGCACAATATACAGTTAATTCACAATAAAATACATTTCACTAATTAAAAATCAGTTAACACAAATTGTATCAATGTGTAAAAATTGAGAAACACTTTCTCCAGTCGATTGATATGCAAGTTGAAACTATGAAGTAAGCTATTTACATATGCACTTACAGCGACACTGTGCATATTGGAAGAGCAACCCATTTATCTGTGCTATAAACAATTGCCAAAATAAAAGCATAATGGGACGAAGAAGACCCAAAAGCTATGGTGAAGATTATCACCATCAGAAACTTAATTTATACAGTAAAAATAAAATTTTGACAAAAGAAATCCTTTAAAAAAAGGAAAAATAGCACAGAACCAGATAAAATTTTATAAATTTTTCAATAAAACCACACCACTATACTTTAATGAAGTAATGTACTCAAGAACAAAATTAATAACCTCAAAAATTTTCAGGTTAAAAAAAAATATACACAAAACAGTACACTAATACTACCTTACACTACGAAATACCTACATATTATATCTAGTAATGAGTAAAATTAATAGTTCCCTCAAATATAGTATTATCCTGTAAATCCACTTATACTCATCTACTGAGAACTTAACTAGAACATCAATTAAAATATAAATAATATGCAAATCGATGGATACTATCGTATTTCACAAACAGGGAGTACTACATGAAAAAAAAAAGGGGGAAAAAAAATTTGGATTCCCATTTTCAAAGTGCACCAAAAAATTTTCAAAGTCTCGAAATTACCCAAAAATCGAGAAAGAACGTAACATAATTCCAAAATATACCTGCGGAGAGGTTATTTGCACTATAACTATCGAAATATACCTTATTTACACTAAAATTAGCTATATAGAACATTAAATGTGATGAACACACAACCGCTCAGATCGCTACCGCTAACCAAAACAAACGGTACAAGTACTCTAAAAAGCTTATTTTTCACGTTAAAATACAACAAAAACTAACTGTAGACTATCTATATACATTATACAAACAAAATATAAGGTTATTAAAATAAAAATACTATAATTAATACAACTTAAAGTTTATAATTGGGACGCTTGTCCCTGTTCCTGAATCCATAAGTATTTCTGGACGAAGGAATCGAATCAGTCGGTTTGCGCTGAGATTCGATTAAAGTCGGAATACGACTGGTTGAAGGAATAACAGAGGATTGAGCTTCAACAACTTCGTTAGCTACCGCGATATCTGGCGTGTCCGTAACTGGATTTTCAGCCATGGAGGGGGAGGGGGTGGTTTCAGCTCGTGAGTTCTCGAACTCGGCTGAAGGAAGAGAGGGGGAAAGGGGTTCGTTGCTGGTGGCTAGTGAAGGCAACGTGTTGGCTGTTGATTGCATGGGCAATGCTTCATCTCTGTTTACTGCTGATGCTGTTGGTATGATAAACGCGCGCCTGCGTTTTTTCGTCCGCCGTTCTGGGTTATCGTTAATCGATTGGTGAATGGGAGTAGTTGGATTCTGGATATTCGATTGATCATCGAATTGACTCTGCGGCTGTTGGTCATTTGTTTGGAAATCAACATGCCTGTTTTTAAATTCAGTCAGCCTATCGACGTGTACCACTTGCGTAAATTTTAAATTTGATTGGAGGGCGATTTTAAAATTTACCTCATTTATTTTTTCAGTTATTGTATAGGGACCATTATTAAATTTAGATAGTTTTTTACATTGTCCTGGTTTAACAGCTGGTGTAAAGAGCCAAACTGAATCACCTATTTTAAGATTCTTAGAAACAGCAGTTTTTTCTCTGTATTTTTCTTGCTTCTCTGAAACTTCCACCAAACTACTGTGCACTTCAGCATACACTTTCTTCAAAGCAGGGAATAAAAGTTCACAATAGGTGGGGGCGTCATTATAATTTAAAGTTTGGGGGGTGGAAAAAAGTTTATAGGGGAGATTTAAATTTCTGCCAAACATTACTGCGGCTGGGGTTAATTTTGTAGAAGAATGCACGGCTGTCCTGAGAGCTAAAAGAGCAAATTTTAATTTTGTATCCCACTCCGACTGATTTTCATTGACAACATGGCATAGGGCATTAATTAGAGTTCTGTTTTGACGTTCAATCTGAGAATTTCCTGCTGGGTGGTAAGCTGACGTGTGAATATGTTTCATTCCAAAGTTTTTATAGACTCTCTCAATGGCTTCTGATATCAGATTTCTACCCTTGTCGGAAACAATATAGCTAGGAGCACCGTACCTTGAAACGAAATCTGCTAGAGTATCCGCTACAACGTCTGAGGTGATAGAGGATACAGCATATGCTTCAGGCCACTTAGAAAAAGCATCGATATATGTCACGATGAACTTGTTACCCGAAAAGGTTGTCGGTAAAGGACCAATTATGTCGAAATTCACTTTCGCCAATGGAAATTCAGGTGTTGGCATTCTCTGCAAAGGGGCTAGATGTTTAGGTCGATAAGCTCTTCTTTGTTGGCAACTAATGCAAGATTCTACTAGATGCTTGACATCTGCAGACATACCTGGCCAGTAAAAATTTTCGCGAATGCGATCAATAGTTTTCTGGAAGGCTTGATGACAAGCTGCTAGAGAATCATGTGTTAGTGCGAACACTTGGGGAATTAGTTCTTTTGGCACCACCAGTTTGGGCAATTTATTTAAGATGGGAGAGTCTCGAGTGTCCTCGCACATCAAGAGATCATCTCGGAAGAAAAATTTCATGTACTTTGGTGCTATATCCACTCCTTGATCTAGCTTCTGAGCAATTTGGCAACACTTTTTGTCAGTCTTTTGGAGTTCTTGAATTTTTTCAAGAAGATCAGTTTGGGGCATAAAAATATTCTCCTTTGCTATTTGTACACAAAAATTACAACTTACTGTATTTACAGAGATTTCATTAGAAGTAGTGTATCTAGAAAGAAAATCCGCAACACTGTTGCATTTGCCCTTGATAAATTTAATTGAAAAAGTAAAATCAGATAAGGTGCAAATCCACTTTGCCATACGAGAAGTTGGGTCCTGAATTTTTAGCATATAAGTTAGGGGAGCATGATCAGTGAAAATAAAAAAGTGGGTGTTAGCTAGGTAACACTTAAAATGGGCGGTTGCCCAGACAACAGCTAAAAGTTCCCTTTCTGTGGCTGAGTACCTTGTTTCAGGGTCCTTCAACTTTCTGCTGGCAGAAGCCACAGGGTGTAAAAAGTTGTTCTCATCCAGTTGAGATAAAACTGCGCCTAAAGCTTCACCACTCGCATCAGTATAAAGATAAAATTCCTTCGAAAAATCAGGGAGGGCAATACATGGCTTAGAAATTAAAGCAGCTTTTAAATCTTCGAATTCTGCTTGCGCTGCAGGGTTCCATGAAAAACGACCATTTTCTTTAGTTAATTCAATTAAGTTTTTAGCTCGTTTAGAAAAATTAGGGATAAATCTCCTGTAAAATGAAATTGTACCAATAAAAGATCTAACTGCTTTGCGGGTATCAGGGGGTTGAAATTTTTCAATTACTTCTATATTTTTATTAATGGGTGAGACTTTACCTTTATGGATTTCAAAACCTAAATATTTCATTTTATCTGATAGAAAAAGGCATTTACTGGGTTTTAATTTTAAATTATGCTGGCGAAGTCTATCAAAAACAGTTGTTAATTTTTCAAGGTGGGATTCTACATCTTTGCTAGCAATAACAATATGATCTATATATACAAGAATTCCCATATTTCCCAGATCTCCAAATATTGCACTCATGAGTCGTTGAAAAGAATTTCCTGAGTTTGATAAGCCAAAACAATTTCTCGACCACTCAAATAGTCCTTTATGAGTTATGATTGCTGTTTTGTGTCTGTCCTCAGGACGCACAACTTGCTGGAAAAAGCCACTTGTTAAATCAAGTGTAGAAAAAAATTTGAACCGGATAGTGCATCAACCGAATCTGTGATATTAGGGATGGGGTATGCATCTTTAACTAAATTTTTGTTTAATTTTCTAAAATCGACAGCCAATCTATAAGATCCGTCTGCTTTCTTAACCAAAATGACTGGAGCCGCAAATTCAGAAATGGAGGGGGATATTATATTAGCTTTTAACAGGATATCTAATTGATCTTCCATTTCTTGTTTAAGATTATGGGGAACTCTATAGGCTTTACATTTTACAGGTTTATCAGAAGTTAAATTTATTACATGGGGAATAGTGTCACAGCCGGGCAAGTCTAGGACTGATGTTGCAAACACATCTTTATTTTTATTAAGAAAATCCTGCATTTTAAGTTTAAGAGGGGGGTCTAAATGGTCAAGATTAATATCTGAACTCCAGCTGAGATCAGCATGATCAAAATCAGCTAGTGGAGTGGGCACATTAACATTAAGGGCATAATTACAATTATTAGAATTACACTCAGAATCATCGATGCACTTTTGAATTTTAGCAACCCTCATTTCCTTATTCAAAGTAACCTCATCATCCGAAAAGTTAGCAAATGAAATAAATAACCCGTGTTCCTGAGAACAGATTGTTCTAGATGATAAAACACCATTACCAAATTTTTTTACTAGGGGTTCCAAAATAACAACATCATTATTATCAATAAAATTACTTCTCGAGCAGTTTACTTGAGCTAAAATTTTAGATTGGGGGGCATAGTTACTAAATTTTTCAAAACAGCAAAACTAATTTTAATAATCTTAGACTTTTCACATGTATCACTTACTTCAGTTTCGACATCATTAGATTGTGACTTTTCGCTATCATTACAAATCACTTGGCATACAGGGACATTGATTTCATTTTCACTATTTTTCACATCCCTGATAGTATTTACACTAAGATCACAACCATTTGTTTCACATATATTATCCCGACCAATTGCCTTATTTTCATTTAATTTATCACTATCCATATTACTACAATTTTCATGATTATTTGTACTATTAACATTTCCTAACTTTGAAACACTCTCAGAAGATTTTTGAACAGAGGAATTATTATCATTACTTTCACATTTATCTAAATTCACATTATTTCTATCTTTGCTACAACATTTTTCACTATCTCGAATCTCTATTTGTTCTCTACTATCCCTTACATTGGCTTTTACTACCATACAATTGTTCTCACTGTTCTTATTCTTCTCAGAAATATTACTAACATTAGAAAAACATTCTACATTACCCTCAGTTTGACATGACATATTTTTAAGGCAAGAAATTTTGTTATTTACAATAATTGGCGGTTTAATATTTACATGACATTCTGAAATTTTTGGAACATATTTACAAAAAGTTTGCTCATTAATACCAAGACTAATAGATTTGTCACTACACTTTATGATAGCCTTGTAATTACTCAAAAAGGGCATACCTAAAATAGCAGTAAATTCATCAGCGAGTTTACCTGCTACTACAAAAAATTCAGCTTGGCAGCTGACATTACTGAAATTGAAAAATAACTTAACTTTCTCAGTGAGAGGGACACATTCACCTGTCACAGTTAGAATGGGTACATTGCATGCCTCAGTTTTTACACCTGGGAATAAACACAATCCCTGTCGAGAAATTAAATTGATACCTGATCCCGTATCACACAGTGCAGTAATAAAAATATTACCGACAGCAATCCTTGCAGTAGGGAGGCTGCATGCTGATGGTGGGAAAACATTATACACAGAGGGGGTTTTGTCGTTCGGCTTCTCATGAGTCAGTCCGACTACTCCAGACTCAGCCATTACCCGTTTAAATTTTGTTGAACATTGTGTTCATTGGCAGTGTTGTTATTCTGCTGGGTTACATTATTTTGATTACCCCTATTCCTATAATTACCTCTCTGGCCATTGTTGGTACCTCTGTTTCTCTGGTTATTGCCATTTCCCCTATAGTTTCTTTGATTCTGATATCCCCTGTTACTATAACTGCCTCTGTAGTTATTGTTAGGTCTGGCCATACCTCTACGACCATAGGGATTTTCATTATAATTTTGCCAGCCTTGATTTCTGGGGTTTTGGGGGCAGTCCTGAAAAAAATGGTTGGGGTCGCCACATCCAAAACAGAAAAAAGGATTGTACTGGACATTTTCCTGGGCTGGTGGTCTCGCTGCAGCTGGTTGTTGCATAACAAGACTATCAATTTTAGCCGTTAAGATTTCCATTTTGTTTTGGAGTTCTACAATTTCATGGTTGGGATGGCTAACCTGGGGTGTAGGGGGGTAAACAGCAGCACATGGTACACCTGAGGGGACCTGGGGGGCAATGTTTGCAGGTTCATAGCTGTAGAAGGGGTTAACACTCCTACAAGCCTTTTCTTCAAGTAAGGCAAACGTTAGTATTTCCTGAGGGGTTTTTGGATCTTTTGAAATGACACCCTTCCGAATTTCTGGAGATAGGTTACCTAGAAGCATAGAGTGCAGTATAGCATCTCTACTTTTATTTACAATGCCCTCAGCAATTCCATCAATGACAAGAGCTCTGCGTGACAGATCAGAGGCTCTGTCGAAAAAATCTTGGACAGACATTGAAGGTGTCTGTTTGAAGTTAAGAAACTTCGATAATGCCACATCTGGCGACTCCTGTTCCGTGAATCTGTCTTGTATAATTTCTACTAATTCCTTATAATTTTTGCCTTTATTAGCCTTAATTAATTTGGCTGCTTTCCCTGACAGTCTGTTAAACAGGGCGAAAATTTTTTCCTTTTCATCCCAGTTAAAGAAGGTGGAAATATCTGTGAAATTTTCAATAAAGTCTGAAAAGGATATAGTAGAGTCCCCGCTAAAAGGTGGGATGTTGGATAAATTATCCATCAAAGACGATTTCTTCTGCAACTCAGCCATCTCCTTGGTAAGGGTCTCCGCCATATTTATGAAATGTTTTGACAACAAAAAATTCAGCGATAAAAAAAAAAATTTATAATTAACCCTACCTAAACCTTAAGCAAAGAGAAAAAAAAAAATTTACACAAATGCAAAATCTAAATAAAATTACTGAGAGCTACACCCATGTGTACACTAGTCGCCTTTGTCAATATATATAATCAATTGCAAATAAAATATAAACAAATGGGAAAGGTATGTTAAAATTTCTAAAAATTCAGTGCGGGTGGGGTATTATGAAAAAAAAATTGAACAGCACAGATATGAGGGTTAACACTTCATAATATATACTCAAAGACATAATGCACAATACATTTTGAAAAAAATTAGTTGCCTTATACCCTGAATTTTAAGTATACACAAATAAACATTAAAAATTTGAATTGTGCCACACAGGTAAGTGTCACGGCATCAATTCTTTGTTGGGGATTTGTTTTCTTGGCTTGGTTCTATTACCTTTTGCAAAAATTATGAATGAGTGCAAATTACCTATGACTAAAAATTGAAATGAATCCTGTCAATATGCATACTTACAAAATTATACACAAACAAAAATTATAGATTAATCCTTGTTTGAGAGACCATGAGTAAATAATTAAATTTTGAATAAGTAATTCATTATTATAAAATACTCTTCATAAGACTTTAGATCAAAATGTTAAAATTACATTATATAAAAAATTCAGATAAGTATGTTCTATAATTAATTAAAGAATAGTACAAGGTCTCAGTTAATTAAATAAAATAAGTTTGGATATTAAAAATTACAACATCCAGAAAATTAGCAGTTTATTTTTTTTTATTTAGATTTAATGCTTAAAATGATATTTAGAAATTCCATGATTAGAGAATACAATAATTTACTTTAATTAATTAATTTATTTATTTGCTTATTTTACCAGAATTAATATTTAAATCAATTAAAAGACATTAAGTAAAAGGATTAATATAAATCCTAGGGAGATTGATTTTCGTAAATTAAATAAAAGGTAAAATACTGAAAGCAGACCTTTTGAAGTAATTAAGCAAATAATCAAAAAAAGAAAACAGAGAAGGAATTAAATTAGAAAAAACAAACATTTATTAACAAGTAACACTTTAAATGATTTAAATATCATCTTATATATATATGTATCAAAATACTAACACACAGATAAGTTCCGTCATATCAGACAGAAAACATAATTTATAAATCATAATAATGATAAGAATTGTTTTTACTTACATCTCGATAGAATAGAGTGAAGGTGACAACAAACCTTCTCGTATAGTGAATATTTAATGTATTGGCGACTCGTTTTGCGGTTATATTACTAGTATTTTTTTTCACAGTATTCTCTGAACTGCGAGTCTACGAATAGTCGTTACGTAAGTTTCTCTTCTATGCATTCCTTTCACTCTACAGCCAAGTTAGTGAACACAGCGCTATTCCATGAGGATCATAATAAGACTACCACGTTGATGACATGCTTTATAATAGTAATGGGGCGATCAACTATTCATTGCAAGAACAAAACTACACAGATTCTCAGAACACACTACAAAGAGCATGTGTAGTGTCGGCTAGAGCACTCGATAAGATTCTCGCTGTCATCATCACTTCAGCAGGTATTTTCTCACAATTAATCGCTCCCGAGAAATACTATGCATTTAATACGGTGTCAATATCACGAACTGTTTAAAACATCCAAATCGTGACAATATGGTAGATCTCCTTCGTGGGTATGCACTTATAGGAAAAGCAGAAGTTTTTTTTGGTCATTTCAGGTTGCTTGGTGAGCGAACATTTTCTATCAACCCACTGTCGCTACTGCCGGGAGAGAAGTGTGTCTCTCTCGAAAAATTCGCCACTGCCTAACCGGCGGGGTGAGGGAGGGGAACCCTCTACCCTCACACACCCAAACTATCCGAGCTTCAAAACATGACTGCCTCTGCTAACTAGCTCTTCGTTTCCTTGGTAACGCTGGACCAGGGGGTAAAAAAGTCAACGCTGATTGGATGAGTGGGGAGAGAAAATAACACGCCTATTGGATTAGTTGTTACTAGGTGAAAAATCCTAGCTACAATTCCTGGAAATAACGCGCTCGTGGGCATCGTTGAAAAACAGCTGTATGCCGGGTCTCACGAAAACAACTATCCGCCCGCTGACACCTGCCATAAACAACGACTCGAAAGCAATATACTATGCATCTTCCTAACAAGCCTTCGAAATAGTTTTATGACTCTCTTTACTTAGGGTAATAAAAGATGCACACAATACAACTGATAATAATGCTTCAGTTATTCCCATGACTTCTTATAAAGGCCTTTTGTACTTTATCCAATCTGCCTGTGTGTGTTCCGAATTTACGATCCCTTAAATTACGTGAGAATTTCAAGTAAAAGTTGTTTGCGTGGAAACTATCTCATAGTGAAAAAAGAAGAACTTGGGTGGTCTTGACTTATAGAGAAATACAAATGTTTGGATTTTGAAAATAAGAGTTTTAATTAATAATGTTTAAGAAAAATAAGAAAAAGGAGGAGGGGGGTTTGATTAAATATTAAAATAGAATGAGTTTATAAAAAAGAAATGTTTTAAGATATTAATGAAAATATAAATATAAAAATTTAGATTAAATTACCTCTAACACATTTTCATTTTTCACGTGAATTTTTTTTCAATTGTAACCAAATTGTTGATTAAAAATTATTATTCCGGGTTTTGAATTAGTTTTGGCAACGATAAAGTATTAGCAACGGTAAAGTAAATTTAACCATTTTAAAGTATTATGCGAAAAAATGTCCATTTATTCTGTATGAAAATAACGAAATTTTGAATTATTAAGAAAAATATTTGAAAAAAATAAACAAAAACCAGCCTATGTTCATTTGAGGGTTATAATTAACCTATATGTAAAGATACAGGATTATTAAATGCTCAATTTTGACGCTGGCTTCAGCCTAACATTTGCATACAATGAGATTTATAATATTATTAGGATTAGGATTAAACAGTTTTCTCAAATCAGAATATACGAATATCGGATGCTATCCATTCTCAAGTGAACATTTTCATGTTTGACAAAAATGTGTTACAGACAAACGTGATGAATTAAAAGCTTTAAAATTCATTTTAATATTATTTTGCTACTTCTGGATGTAAAAATGTAATTACACGGCTGAAAATGCTTTATTGAGTATTGAATGCATTCGTTGATACTGAAACAAAAACGCTTTTCACCGAAAAAGTGTTGTTTAAAATGAGATGTCTCTTAACACTTCGTTGATCAGCGACGAATATACTCGTCAATAATTTAGCTCGTTATTTCATTAGAAAGATCAACCGAAATCCCCCATAATAATAGTTGATTTATTTAATAACGGAATGTATGGGAATAAATTATGCACCTATTACTATCTGAAAATACTGGTGTAAATTTTGAATAAAAAATTAATTTGGCAACACTGCACGTCATTACTATGTTAAATTGGGATTATGTACTTTGTTGTGTACTTAATAGAACTTTATACGTTCAATTGCAGTAGTTTTCAACAATGACATTTTATTAAAATTGTTTGTTTTATAAAATACTAACTGTTACCCGTGACTTCGTTCACGTAACATTGAAGGAAGAATAAATGCATTATTTAAACTAAATATTTCAATCCAGATTATTAAAACTGTAGCGAAATAATCTCGAAAATGAAACAGCAACCAATGGAAAAAAGAAGTCTAAATAAAATCGTGGAAATCGACAAATTGGTTAAAATCAATTGTCAATTTTACCTCATAAACCATTTTACTTTTAACGACTTTGTGAAATGTTTTAACCGCCATCCTTCAAAAATAATTTATTGGAAATAGAATATGCTTTTTTTTAAATTTATTTCTTGTGGATAGAGAGCAGTATCTTGTACACCTAAATGCAAGGAGCTAAAATTTTCCTTCTTGCTTTAATCGATAACTGAAACAAATCTTGATTTCTACATGACAATATGTTGACATATTGACAGACGATTTTTGTTCTGTAGAATAACTTGATTCATAAAGTTTGAATATGTGGAAATATGTTTTTAATTTTCGAAAATTTTACTCTAATCAAGATTTTGTTTTCACCATCTATTCAAATTTAAAATAAATTCTTTTTTTTCAGTTTTAATGACAAAATGACGTGAAAAATATATTTATCAGTTTTATTTCTCCATTTATCCGTAAAAATGAAGTAATTTAGTTTCCGTTTTAAGAGAAATTTGGTTAACATTTACAAATAATAATAATAATAGTAATAATAATAATAATAATAACAATATATCGGAGCCTAATTCAAAATTTTAAATCTGAGAGTTTATATGGCATCATCGGATGAATGATAACTGCTGTTAACTACATCGCGATATGTTCGATAATCTAAGAGGAATAGTTACGAAATACAAACAGACAATCAGAATTTAATGTAATAGATTCGTATTCATTTTTCTTTTCCCAATAATCATGATATTAATTTTGGCAGAAAACTCTCATCTGTATGGTAACTGATATTTTCATTCTAAATAATCAGTATAGTTAAACAAAAATATTTCAATTTTTCGTTTTAAATATGGCGTGAAACTCATATACTTTCTATACTTACTGATAATTATATTATTAATGTATAAAAATTTCACGCTCCTTTTAAAACATATTTGAAAATTCCCGTTTTATTTCAAATACGACGTCATTTTGTGCCAAGAAAAATCTCCTTTTAATGATATAATTCTTGTTAATTTTCTTTTCCTGTTATTTATAACGTGGATTTTGGCAGAAAACTTATATCTGTATCTAACTGACATTCAAGCTTATTAATTAGTAAGTTTTGTTTTTCATTTTAAATATGACGTCATTATCCATATACTTTCATTATATACTGATTTTAATGCTCCTTGGATTATTACGAATGTTTGAAAATGCATGTTTTATTTTTAATATGACGTCATATTTGTCCAAGCCAAGGAGGATCTTTTCATAGTTCGATGGTCCAGAAATCTTTTCTTAATAATATAATTATTGTTCATTTTTTTTTCTAATTATAACACAACGTTTTGCTGGAAAACCTCTTCTTAACGTAACCGACATTCATACTTCATGTATACTAACAAACATTCCATATTTTTGTTTCAAACATCCCGGCAATTCTTCTTCTTTTCAATTCTTTTAAATTTTAATTTTTCACGTGGAAATCGTTTAATTGAAAATTAATTGTTGGGGAAAATATTATCCCAGGCTTTGTATTTATTGGCAACGATAATGCTAAGCAATGTAAAATGGTTAATTAAATTTAACAGAAAAAATATTCGTTGATTCTGTATGAAAATAATGAAATTTTGAATTATTAAGAAAACTATTTGAAAATAATAAATAACAACTACCCTATGTTCATTCCTGTGTTATAATCCATCCATATGTAAAGATACAGGGCCATTAAATCATCCGTTTTCACGTTTACTTCAGCCATACATTCACACGCACAATCACATTTATAATATTATTAGGATTAGGATGTAACTATGTGAACATTTTTGAAAAGCTTCTGTACCTTTTTATTTGAAGTATCATTTAAGTGTCTACTTATAAAGATTAGTTCTTTCATTCTCAAGAAATATTTCAATTTAAGAAATTCTAAATTGGAGGCTTATGTCGTTAATGAATCAAAGGCAATTCAGTTAATTCCCCTGCTCATCTGCTACAATGTTTAATTCTGCGTTGCTATCATTATTACCTTTCTGTTCTGTGAATAAATTTTACATGGTAGAATGGTAAATAGTGAAGCCATGTAATTGGATCGATATTTAATTTTATGTGAAACACATAAATTATATGAGTCGTTGATTTTGAAAGTGGGACAAGTCCATTTTACATAATTGAATGGTCTGCATTTGAGTGAGTTGAAAAACATTCGCAAGCAGTAATAGACTTATTTATACTTTTGTGGTCTTATTTTATGTAAATATATTATTCAGAAATTGTTATATTGACTTATCCATGGGCGCATGAAAAAACCACGCTTTTTTTTTCAGATACCACGAATAACAATTTCTGAATAATATATTTACATAAAATAGGATAATGGACATGGATAAGTCCATTTTACGTTATTACTAGATATTGAATGGTCTGCATTTGAGTGAGTTAAAAAACATTCGCAAGCAGTAATAGACTTGTTTATACTTTTGTGGTCTTATTTTATGTAAATTTAATATTCAGTAATTGTTGTCCGTGGTATCTGAAAAAAAAGCGTGTTTTTTCATGCACCCATGGACTTCCTCACTTTTCAAAAGCAATGATTTGTTGAAAACTTTGATTTTATGTAAATGGAATATCTATATTATAAAGGACAAACGTGTCCGTGCGTAACGCTGACGTCATTTTGCGAATGGCAACACTGGACGATTAAATGTCGGTTTTGCGATTTTTGCTACTGCATTTTTCTAAATTTCTAAATGTGGAACATTTAAAATTTTTACACCATTATATAGAGGAATAAAATTTACTTTCAAATGATATTTGTTTGAAAACTGTATCGCAATTTTTTCATTTAATATAGCATTTAAATTAAATTTCAAGCATTATTATTTTTTTTAATCTATCTCTATCGCTTGCAGACGATAACAAAATATTAATCTGTTTGCACTTTAAACACTATAAAAAGTTCAGCATTTGTTTCCAGCTAATTTTCAATAACGAAATTAAGATTTCATTAAGCAGTAAATACTAAAATAGTATAAATAAAACACAGATTTAACAGACATGGAATTGAAATAAGCGTTTAAAACCGCTGAAAATATCAGAAAGAAAAATTTTTGAAGATAACGAAATTTTTACGATTTCTTCGGCTATTAACTTCTGGCACGAGACCAATGCGAAATTACCGCTTTTAATAATATTAAAAATTTATTTGAATATACATTTGACATATTTCATATAAAAATGTTCTTTGGTGTTGTTAGGGGGTGATCTACAAAAATATTAAATATAAAAAATCTATTAGAGTTTTCAATTAAAAAAACAAATGGTTTTCACACATATTCTGTATCCCGGGAATCCCGGTTTGGATGCCCTAGTCTATCTATCTATATTATAAAGGCCAAACGTGTCCGTGCGTAACGCATACGTCATTTTGCGAATGGCAACAGCTGACGATGAAATTTCGGTTTTGTGATTTTTGCTATTGCAATTTTTTTAATTTCTAAACATAGCACATTTTCAATTTTTACACCGTTATAGAGGAAAAAAATTTACTTTCAAATGCAATTTGTTTGAAAACTATATCTTAATTGCCTGATATATTATGGCTTATAAAATAATTTTTAAGCATGAATTTTGAAACGCCCAATAAACAAATGGAAGAATGTTGCCATTAAAAATTTTTAAATAGTTACAGGTAGTAAAATTAATGAATTTTGAAATAAAAACGTCACAAGAATAGGGTGCCTTTATATGAGAGTAGCGTTATACCGGATACAAAATTTGATTAGTTCAGACGATTTTGGAGAAAAGGAAGCTTTGTAATAATTTAAAAATTTAAAAGAAAATTATTTTTTTACATCATAAACAAACATCGGATATTTTAACAGATAATATAAACAGAAGATATTGTTTTAGATATTGCATTTTTATGAATAAAATATAAAAAAATTATTTCACAAATTTAATAAAAATGCATATAAAAAGTTAATATGAGCAGTAAGAAACAACGTTTTAATTCATAAGTCATTGCGAAGTTGGAAAAAACGAATATACATGAAATTGGTTAATATCGCAATCACTATATCGCATTCATAAGATGATGAGTAATAAATTAACAAAGAAGCATCACTGGATGCAGCGAACTCTCTGTATTAATAATACCAAAAAAAAAATAAAAAATAAACAAAACCCTTGAAATTCGTTAATGTCGTGATCAGTATATCGCATGTATAAACGCTTAGTACAAAAAAAAAAAAAAAAAAAAAAAAAACTTGATAGATACCGCATGTATGAGCGCTTCACGCAAAGAAACCAGTAAAAAAAATCACTAAATGCAGCAACTTTGAGAAATAAAAATATGAAAAATCTATTAGATTTAGGGGTAAAAATGGTTTTCGCCTGCGTTCTGTAACCCGGGAAGCCCGGGTTCGATTCCCTAGTATATATAATAACAAAAAATTGAATATTTTATTTTATTTTAATATTTCATTCTTCTTTAGAAAAGTTGCAATAAAACAACAACAAAAAAATTTAATTTTTCTAGAAAGTGGAACAAATATTCAGCAATAAGTTGTATGTCCATAATTATATTTCTTAATTTAGATAGTGGCGAATTTTAAACTTTTCACGATGAAATTCGGATTGTGCTTGTTAATAGTATGCAACCTAAAAAGTAGTTCCATTCAAAGTGGACTCGTCTCACTTTCGCATTTGATATAGCGTTGACCCATTAAATGATTAGTAAAAATTCTATACTGATATTAAAAAAAAATATTTATTGCGAATTGATTAAAACAAAAAAACTAGTCGTTGGGGGCCATCGTAATACTTACCCATCATGGATATGCATAATGTAAAATATTAAAATAAAAAATGTGTAAACTACTTATAAAATGCATTGCAATTCAAATAAAATCGAGGCTTGATGACATCACAAACTTTAAAAGCTCGATTACTGAATTGCTTGAAAGAAACATCCTTATAACTCCAAAAATAATAATCCTATTAACTAGCGGTTTATTGCATCTGATTAAGCGTCAAATTTCCAATTAAAATATATATTTGAAGTGAAATTTGGATGAAATACAGGGTCATGAAAAATCGAAGAGTGTGGGAAATAGGATTCCAAATATCTCGGCAACTCATTATTCGATCGACATCATGCTTTATGCAAAATTTATGTTTTTTTATTGTCTTTTATATTCATTTCTTAATGTAACCAATTTCGAAAATTTTTATATACCTTTTATCAGAACGAATATTTCGAGAGTCCGAAAAAAATAGTTCCGTTTATTCGAGGTTATTGAAATAAAATAGGCTTCTTCCCATTATTCCTTACTAAGTACTTACCAAATTGCAAGTCTCTATCTCAATTTTTTCGGGAGATAGAGCGTTTACAGACACACACACAGACACACAGACGGACGGCAAATTTTTTTTTCTAAAAATGTTTTTCGGAATCTCCAGTGTCTGAAACGTGTTAATCCGTCAAAAAAAATTTCGATTCTCAAAACGATTACAAGACTTACCCTATACTACGTATGATGGGTAAGTAATAATGTAAATTCGTAATAAGATTTAGAACTAATTTCTTTTCACAAAATGGGCTTCACTCACTTTCAAACTCAACATTCACGCTCTAAGCGAGCAAGAAATGTTAATGAATAAGACATGGATAAAATGTCTCAAGATGTCATGGATAAAATGTTTATATTCTTTTGATATCATTCAAAAACGTTTATTATTAATATTTTTATATCATATTTTTCTTCGCAAACTCCAACATATTTTTTGCAATTTATTTTACTGTTTGCTATCAGGTGCTTCTTAAATTAAGAATATATACTTTATTGATTTATATGTACGTTTAGCGGTTCCCGTCAATATTTTATTAAAACTGTTTGTTTTATGAAATTTGTCTGATTTATTTGAACATTAGTACACTTAAAAAAAAAAAAAAAAAACTTTCTAAATGTACGAAAATATAATATAACTGCAAACGAAAGTATACAATAACCTCTTCCGAGATACCCACGAATCCGAAAAGCTTCTTTAGCTTTAGAAATTCCAGAAAACAATTTTTCAAGATTTAAAGAAGCATTTATCAAAATGTAGTTTTTTCTGCTGTCACTGATTTTCGGAAAAGTTTCCGTGTTGTTTTTGTAGTGCATTAACGCGCTTTCTCAACCGGAATATCAGATTTTAGAATGCTAGCAATTCTTAATTAAATATTTTCAGCGGCATAATTGAATTTATACATGCAATAGTTACAAAATAATATTATTGCAGTTAATTCATTATGCTTGTGAAACATGAAAATATTTACTTGGGAATGTATAGCAAAAACTACTCTAAAGCGTTTCCCAAAACCAGTGTCAGCAAAAGAAACTTGTCTTTATAAATGCTTCTTTAATCATGAAAATATATTGGTTTCTGACGTTTCTAAAGATCAAGGGCGCTTTTCGGAAATGTGGGTAACTCGAAAAGAGTTATTGTATATTTTCGTTAGTGGTTATATTATATTTTCATAAGTAAAAGAATTTTTTTTTTTTTTTTTTTTTTTTTTTTACTGTGTTAAAACGTCTTAAAAAAGAAAAAACGAAAAAAAAAACATCATTTAAATATGTGGTTTTGGAGATTAACTTTTTCATTGTTTTGAAAACAAAATAATATGGTTAATAGTAATTGTATTTTATCAACTTTTTCAAAAACGTCTGAATTTGAAGCTTATTTCATTAATGAACGAAAAGCAATTATGTTAAATCGACGGCTTCTCTAATGTTTAATTCTGCCCTGAAATCATTATTACTTTTATGTTCATTGAATAAATTTTGCATGGTAGAATGTCAAAGGTAAGGGCATGTAATTGGATTAATATTAATTTTATACGAAACACACAATTTTATTCTCACTTTTATCGAACTATAGTAGAATATGCTGATGAATACGACAATGATAAGTATTTTTCAAGATACTTGCATATTTTTTCTTGAAGTTTTTTCATTAACAGATTGGTGTCTGCAACACTTATAAAAATACATGTATTTGCGTTTACGATTATTTTATCTTTCCAATTACTATTGCTGTTATTGACATGTCCACTGTAAAAAAAGACAAATGTTCATTAATCTATGAAAGTATAACGTAACCACTAACGGAAATATAACATTTTCCGAGAAACAAAACAGCGTGTTTGATAAATCATACGTCAGTATTTAGAAATTATTAAGTTAATTATTTTTTTATCTTCAAAAAGCGTGATCTATTGAAGAAATGATGTCGAATAGGTGAATAGAATCCTATAAAATATTTTCCCTCGATACAAAACTGTACATGCTTTTTCGTAACGATTTTGAAAAAAAAAAAAACAGAAAATGAAACAAATATAAAAATTTTACTTTCTAATATGGTTAATCTGATAACACTTTCGTTGAACCATCACACTGTTAAAAATATGCAGCAAACTGTCCAGTCATTTGACCGTTTTTGTAGAAAACGGTTACATAATCGTAATTTAACTATATTTTGACCGTATTATTGCTCATTTTATGGTCAGAATATAGTTAAATTACGGTTTTGTAACCGTGTTCAACAAAAACGGTCAAATGACTGGACAGTTTGCTGCATATTTTTAACAGTGCGTATTAAATCTTGATTTCGAAGATAAAAGAGTTTTTCTTGAAATATCAAAGTTGATTTTGTTCCACTTCTAAATCACCACCTTCCATCAATTGTTTTCAGACGTCACTTTTAAAGAGCTTGTTTTAAAAGCCCAAATGCACAGTAATCCATAGGAGACACGTTGGGGGACTTGGGTAGAATGCATTGAAATGGAATAGCCCAATTTCGGTTTCATTTATCATTTTTCATAAAATATAGTAGTAGATATAGGAGTATGACTGGTACCCTTAAGCTGACAAAACTTAGTACAATGGAGATTGATTGGGTAAAGTGATGGTAAGCTTCTTTGAAAACATGTGTTAAAACATATTTATGAGTTAATTTTGACATTTTATTTCCTACTTTCCTTATTTTAAGTTTTCTGTTATAAGAGATCCAACAATAACCATAATAACTTTCGGCAAGAATTTTCTTGTTTTTCTTGAACCTTTATTTTCAGTCTTTGTCTTCTCTTTCTCTGCAGTAAATTGATCTTTTAGGTAGCTTTCAATACAAAAAAATCCTTCCGGCCTGTACCGGGAGGAAAAGGTAGCTTTCCTACATCTTCGTTTTAAAATTTTAGCTAATGTTACACGAACTCAGCAAGTTAAAATGCAAAGAAAATGTTTACAAAAGATTCGTTAATACTGAATTTGAATAAGAAATTCGCCAAATTATGGAGCAATAGCCAAATTGGCTTCATTTATGAAGACTTATTTTGGTCGCCAAATTTGGCGATATTTTGCCAAGTGTCGCCAAGTTTGGCGAGAATTTGGCGCTAACGGATATGAATATATAGTTTTATACGTATGATTGGGAAAATTATTACAACAATGAAATTTTTTGTAATGTGCTGTCTTGTTTCAAAATGTCAGCCCCCCTAGAATTTCAAACTGCTCTATCTCAGCCATTTTTTAAGATAGAGGTAAACCAAAAAAATGCTCTGGAATCCTCGTATCAAGGAATAACACTTAATTAAAAAATAAATTTAAATTTTTAACTTTTATGTATATTTATTTTAGTTTAAAATTTTTAAATGGCCGCCATCTTGAAACAAAATGGCGGACCAAGCTGGCCAACAAACTCGGTCGAGACATTGCTAACCTTAATACACACAATTAGTTTCATCAAAATTGATTTATAAATACGACCGTTATCGTATGACATAGGTCAGATATATATATATATATATATATATATATATATATATATGGAGATATATATATATATATATATATATATATATATAAATCAACATTTGAACGGAGGGTGGTTTTGGGGTCTGGGGGTCATGATCGGTGAAAATATATCAAAATTTTCCGGAACTGCTTTCCACCGAACGGCTGCAATAGGTAGCTTTATACTTTTTTGTATTGAAAGCTACCTAAAAGTATAAAGCTACCTATTGCAGCCGTTCGGAGGAAAGCAGTTCCGGAAAATTTCGATATATTTTCACCGATCATGACCCCCAGACCCCAAAACCACCCTCCGTCCAAATGTTGATTCTCGTACTTATAAATAAATTTTGATTAAACTAACTGTGTGTATTAAGCTCACCAACGTCTCGACCGAGTTCGTTGGCCATTTTGTTTCAAGATAGCGGCCATTTAAAAATTTAAAACTAAAATAAATATACAAAAAAGTTAAAAATTCAAATTTATTTTTTAATTAAGTGTTAGGCCTTGATACGAGGATTCCACAGCATTTTTTGGTTTACCTCTATCTTAAAAAATGGCTGAGATACAGCAGTTTGAAATTCTAGGGTGGCTGACATTTTGAAACAAGACAGCACATTACAAAAATTTTCATTGTTGTAATAATTTTCTGAATCATACGCATAAAACTATATATTCATATCCGTTAGCGCCAAATTCTCGCCAAACTTGGCGGCATTTGGCGAAATATTGCCAAATTTGGCGACCAAAATAAGTCTTCATAAATTAAGCCAATTTGGCTATTGCTCAATAAGTTGGCGAATTTCTTATTCAAATTCATTATTAACGAATCTTGTGTAAACGTTTTCTTTGCATTTTAACTTGTTGTTTTCGTGTAACATTAGCTAAAATTTTAAAACGAAGATATAGGAAAGCTACCTTTTCCTCCTGGTACAGGCCGGAAGGAATTTTTCTATTCATCCAAGTCTCATAAATTGTAACTAGATATTTCCATTTTGCACCTGAAAAATAGTTTTCATGCAACAATTTGCACATAGTCTTACCCTGAGATAGATGTTTTCTTATTATGTGGTAAACTTTTTTTTAAGGGTTTTTAAAACATGAAATGAAATTTTAGATACAATAACGGGTGAACGTATGTTTATTGGATATGTATTTTTAGGTAGCTTTCAATACAAAAAAGTATAAAGCTACCTATTGCAGCCGTTCGGAGGAAAGCAGTTCCGGAAAATTTCGATATATTTTCACCGATCATGACTTCCAGACCCCAAAACCACCCTCCGTTCAAATGTTGATTTATATATATAGATATATCCATATATCTATATATATATCTGACCTATGTCATACGATAACGCTCGTATTTATAAATCAATTTGGATGAAACTAATTGTGTGTATTAAGTTAACCGATGTCTCGACCGAGTTCGTTGGCCAGTTTGGTCCGCCATTTTGTTTCAAGATGGCGGCCATTTAAAAATTTAAAACTAAAATAAGTATACAAAAAATTAAAAATTTAAATTTATTTTTTAATTACGTGTTAGGCCTTGATACAAGGATTCCAGAGCATTTTTTGGTTTACCTCTATCTTAAAAAATGGCTGAGATACAGCAGTTTGAAATTCTAGGGTGGCTGACATTTTGAAACAAAACAGCACATTAACGCGATTACTCGCAAATTATTTTCTTTCATTGTTGTAATAATTTTCCCAATCATACGCATAAAACTATATATTCATGTCCTTTAGCGCCAAAATTGGCGACATTGGCGACAAAATTGGCAAAATTGGCGACATTTGGCAAAATATCGCCAAATTTGGCGACCAAAATAAGTCTTCATAAATGAAGCCAATTTGGCTATTGCTCAATAATTTGGCGAATTTCTTATTCAAATTCAGTATTAACGAATATTTTGTAAACGTTTCTTTGCATTTTAACTTGCTGTTTTCGTGTAACATTAGCTACAATTTTAAAACGAAGATATAGGAAAGCTACCTTTTCCTCCCGGTACAAGCCGGAAGGACTTTTTATTTTACACTGTCAAATGTAAACTTGGATGTTTCTTTCCTTTTTAACACTTTCCAACCTAGTTGAAAAGTGTTTATGACTTCGGTTTGTCTGGCCGTATGGCCGTCTGCCGTCTGGCCGTCTGCCGTCTGTCCGTGCTCTAACTCCCGTAAATATGCTCGGATTGCTCTGCAATTTTTATATGTTATAGTCGTTATCTATAGCATGTTCCCTATTTCAACGGAAGTGTGTAGCACTTATAGTTTTTTTACAGGGATACTCAAAAGAATTCCGTTACATTGCGGTCTATGGGGAAAAATCATTGACGGTTTATTTAAATAATGTTTCACTACTTTAAACGCATTGAAATTTATATATATCACTAAGGTGTATTAGAAGAAGCTTAATATGGAATAGGGTGTGCATAGCACTTATAGTTACTTTACAGGGACAGTCAAAAGAATTCTGTTACATTACGTCTGTGGAGAAAAATCGTCTGCGGTTTATTTAAATAAAGTTTCCCTATTTTAAACGCATTGAAATTTATATATATCACTAAGGTGTATTTCAAAAGGCTTACTACAGAATAGTGTGTGTACAGCAGTCATCGTTCATTTACAGGGACACACAAAAGAATTCTCTACTGTAAGTTAACAATAATTCCTGGAAGTGCGTTTTAAGTTACAGATCGCGATTTTAATTTTAACTCGCTTTTTGTCTATTATGTGGTGTGTATAAATTCTGTAGATCCTATACAGGGAAGCACAAAATTTCGCGAACACATTTCCGTATTATTTAACTCCAGACGGAGAATTTTAAAATTTTGCTACGTGTTTCCTAACTGAACTAAAATTTAACATCTTATGTAGTATATATACAAATCTATAGATCCTATACAGGGCTGAATAAAAGTATTCGGATTACTTAGATGTTATCTTTTAGCTTATTAAACGGTATGATTTGTAAAATTATTTTGGAAGCGTTGGAAAGTGTTACATAATCTATGCTTGACGCATGATTTTTCGTTCTTGTTTATTAATTACGTCATTTATTTTACATTTAGATATATTAAAACCATGCTTTTCACAGCTTTTCAGCGCTTTCAACGTACTTGAAAAGTGTTTAATGAATTCGGTTTGTCTATGTATCTGTATGACTGTCTGCTGACCGTAACTTCGTGCTCTAACTCGCGTAAATATACTCGGGTTACTATGAAATTGTTATATGTTATTGAGGTTTACTATAGAATGTATACATATATAATTATAATTATACATTTAAATTGAGTAATATTTCACAGTTTCCTATAACTTTTGGTAAGTTTGCGTTTTCAATAAACAAAATCAATATCTACAATGTCGCTTAAGAAAACGAAAAAATATAATAAATACATTTTACGTGGGATTGAAAAGGGTAATTATTTTTTCCATAAAATAACATTTTGTTAATTGAAATATTTTCTAAAATACTTTCTTGTAAGTGTAATAAATTCATTTTTCTTTTATTTGTTTTTTTTTCTAGTTTAACATTATTCTTAATGTGAATATTTTTCCAATCTTTATTGTAGACATTTAAAGAGTAGTTTTTATGCTGTATTCGAAGAATTCCGTTTCTTTAGAACTTTTATCAGCAAAATTTCTATTAAAACAATCTTCTAATTGTTAATTATCTTCTGAATATGACCTTTACTAACAATATCTCACAAATTTTGATATTTAAAAAAACATCGTTAAGGAAATATATCACTTTATCCAGACATTGTAATTATTCTGTCTCAGTTCGTCCTGTGCAAAATTATTTGCAGATTTCCGTTTGAAACAAACATGTGTCTATCTGTAATACTTAGAATTTAACTAAAGACAGAGATTTAATTAAGGTAAACGGAAATTAATATGTCCACATTCATCTTTCGTTGTAAAATGAATTAGCGCTGCAGTAACATGGTTACTTAGTAACGGAATCTGGTGTCCTTATGTTTGGGAATTAAGTACGTTTTAAATGTAAGTGAAAATGAATGGAGTATAGTGAATGTCTGATCCTTTATTAATAAAATCATTCTTAATAAATTAATTTTATCGCGAAAGAGTAAATTTTAAACATTTTAATCAAGAAACAAAAATAAATCATGAGTTTGGTATACGTCTGTGGCCTTGCCTCAGTTTAAAAAATCCTTCCGGCCTGTACCGAGACGAAAAGGTAGCTTCCCTATATCTTCGTTTTAAAATTTTAGCTAATGTTACACGAAAACAGCAAGTTAAAATGCAAAGAAACGTTTACAAAAGATTCGTTAATACTGAATTTGAATAAGAAATTCGCCAAATTATTGAGCAATAGAGAAATTGGCTTCATTTATGAAGACTTATTTTGGTCGCCAAATTTGGCGAGAATTTGGCGCTAACGGATATGAATATATAGTTTTATGCGTATGATTGGGAAAATTATTACAACAATGAAAGAAAATAATTCGCGAGTAATCGCGTTAATGTGCTGTTTCGTTTCTAACCTAGAATTTCAAACTGCTCTATCTTAGCCATTTCTTAAGATAGAGGTAAACCAAAAAATTCTCTGGAATCATTGTATCAAGACCTAACACGTAATTAAAAAATAAATTTGAATTTTTAACTTTTTTGTATATTTATTTTAGTTTTAAATTTTTAAGTGGCCGCTATCTTCAAACAAAATGGCGGACCAAGCTGACCAACGAACTCGGTCGAGATATTGGTAAGCTTACTACACACAATTAGTTTCATCAAAATTGATTTATAAATACGAGCGTTATCGTATGACATAGGTCATATATATATATATATATATATGGATATATATATATATATATATATATATATATATATATGATCAACTAGTTATGGTACTTATTTTTGTTGAGTCTATTAAATTAAAATTAAATATTCTATATGATTACAGTTTTTAGTAAATATTATTTATATTATTCGCAGTAGCTATATTTATTTTGTTTAATACAATAAAGGTCTTGAATTATTCTTGAATGCTGATATTCTGTATTAGTCGAAGTTGATATTGTGATACTGTAGTGAAATGTTTTGAAGAGATTAATTGAAAAATAAGTATTACAATAGTGTAAAAATAATAGTTTATATTCCAATTCTCTGTCATCTATCTATCTAACAATTATTATTATTTTTTTTGTTATTATAAATATTATTTTGCTTATTACTTAAAAAGTGTAAAAAGAAGTATATGATTCTACACTTAAATTTTGGTAATTAGCTATACCCGATTATGTCATAGATTTTAGTAGTTAAAAGAAGAGTATCAGAAAGGGATATTATTGTTCACAATTGTTGGTTGAGTGAATCCTATCTAAATATTTGGGCATCTAAATTATTTAGTATTGGAAAAATAATATATTGTTTTTTTTTTGTTTTTTTTTGCACAATTTGTCTAGCAAAAAATTATTTCCTTATCTTTTCAAGTAAGGAAACAAACAGATTTTGCTATGTATGTTTTTTTCCTCAACCAAGAATTTTATATGGAATTTAATATTTACTGTGATATATTACTAGAGTAGTTATTGAAGTTTGTTGATATTATTTATTATTTGAAGAGATTTATTAATGTTATTATTTATTAAGAGAATATATTAGAAAAAATGTTGAGAAATGTTGAGAAATGAGAGTGGCACCACAGATTAGAGTGGGGTCAATCCCAAATCACAATGGAGACAAGACCGAAATTTAGTGAGAACTGTTTGAGACTGTTGTTGACTGCTGTTGTTGTTCAAACAGTGACTGTTTAAGACAACTGAAGCTTCCGTATTCAGTATTCAGATATTCAGTATCATTGTTATTTAGTAAGCTTCAGAATTAAGTTTTTCTATTAGTATGTATAGTATTAGTATTCTTCAGTATCAATGTAATTCAGTTTTTCAATGTAATTAATTTCCAACTTTTTTATTTATTACATTGAATTCTTTATATATTATGTTATTAATATTATTTATTATGTTAGTTATTTCTTAGTTTATCTTGATGTATTCTCATTTATTTACACTTGCAAAAAGTAAGTGTTGTTGTAAAATTTATGTATTTTAGGTAATGCTTTACTCTAGAAAATTTTTTCTAATTTCTATTCTTCTAAAATTTTAAGGCAATTACTTTGTTCGTGATTCTTGGTGATTTAAAAATTTAAAATTTTTAGAATTTTTATAATTTAGGAAAATTCTCAAATATTTTTTTTGGTCACTTATCTGAACTACTGTTAGGGAACTGCTGTTCAGATAAGCTTTTTTTTTTTTTTGGGGGGGGGGGGGGGATATGAAACAAATTAAAATTTTTTCGCCTTTGGCCTCATTAAAACTATAATTCTGTGTAAATCCCATTATTCTAAATTATTTTCTCGTTCCAGTATTTCGATTGTCAAAAATTAAATCTAGCTAAAAATAGTTTATTCCAAATTCATTCTCTTAAAAAAATGGCGCTGATCGATGTTCTATTAAATTTACGCACTTTTATTTCTTTAAATAAAATACATCCTAGAATTTAATTCTTCTAAAAAACACCAATCTCCCAGCTAAAAATATTTTACTCTTTTGAAATAACAACCTATGTATTTTTATTTATTTTATTTTTATTTCCCTATGTTTCCTGACAAAATAATATTACTTCTCAAATTATGAAAGACTTTAGTCTCAATGTAAAAATTATCTTGGCATCTTGCCATACTTGATAAAACCTATGTATTCCTGTTTTCTTTGCTTCTCTTCTTATTTATTCGAAGGGATTAGATTTCACGAGATTGTTCTAGAACATTTGTTTGCCGCGCTTTTTCCAGCTTACGGTAAAATCGCTTCTATATTAACGCGCCGAAAGAATTAATCCGAGAGCGCTGATTGGTCGAGAGACTTTTTAGTAAACATGTATTCTGGAGCGTTCAGAAAATGATACACATCGTTTTTCCCGCGTTTGGGGCAGAAGGTTCCAGGATTCGGTGGTGTATGCAACCCCGACATGTACTCCCTAATCATAGAACATTCTCCTTGGCTGCCGATAGATTCTAAAAAACAACTGCCTTTTTAAGAGCAAAGATGTCTTCTTATTAGTTAAATTTAAATCATCAAGTTTCGCCACGGCATTAAAATCAGCACGTATGGATTGAGCATCATAATGAGTAAAGCCTAGCCAGTTTGTCTTTGAGTTTCGAATAAAAGTGAAAAGAAATGGACTGTCTCTTATTTGCATTCTTTTACGTACACTATGAAGGAGTTCTTGATGCCTGACTGCTAAATTCTTGGTGGAAGCCCTTGCTTTGAGTATGATTCTACAAAAAATGTGGTGATACACGTTAAATCGTGACATATATATATAAATCAACATTTGAACGGAGGGTGGTTTTGGGGTCTGGGGGTCATGATCGGTGAAAATATATCGAAATTTTCCGGAACTGCTTTCCTCCGAACGGCTGCAATAGATAGCTTTATACTTTTTTATATTGAAAGCTACCTAAAAGAAATTAATTTGTTGAAAACGTTGTTTTTCTTTGAATGGATTATAATTATAACAACAAAAAATTGAATATTTAATTTTATTTATTTATTTTATTTCAAAATTCTTCTAAATAGTTTTCTAATTCTTCTAAATAGTAGATTTTTCTTCTAAATAGTTACAATAAAACAAGAACATCTTTAATAATATGGAAAAAAGTGAAAAAAATAAGAAATAATAAGTTGTATGCCTATAATTATATTTCTAAATTTAGATAGTGAAGTTTTTAAAAATATTCATGATGAATTTCTGATTGTGCTTCTTAAAATTATGCAACATAAGAAATAATTCTATTCAACGTGGGCTCTCAAAATCAAAGCATTTGAAGTGGCGTTGACCCAATAAATGAATAGTATCAAATTTATACGGATATTAAAAAATATTTATCGTTAATTGATTAAAAATATAAATTTTATATTAATTTGTAATAAGATTTATCTTTGACAATTTTATTTATTTACAAAATGAACTTGTCCATTTACAAAATAAATGGCTCATGAATATGGACCATATTCAAATAGGAGAACATGATTGAAAATTCTTCCTGCACGAGCTAGAGACACAGAAGAACACAAATAACGCAATAAAAAAAGCAGTATAAAGGGCTTTACCTGGCTACATTGAACATTATAACTGCTGGCAGACTGTCTGATACTGATGCTGCATGAATTGTGGATTATTTTCAAAGATACCGGAAGTTTTGTAAATAACAGAGGCGGTAATGGCAATTAGTGCAACGTGAAAACTGTCTGTAACAACTATCGTTTCATACAAAATACTTTGCCAGCCCAAAAAAGAAACAAAGTCAATAAAAAAAATCAAGTGTATGTTGGGGGAGGCTATGCGACGAGTCAATCACACCAATTTCATGCTGTGTCGTAAAGCGACACCTCCCAGTTTTCGTTTGTACTTCTCTATGTGAATGTGGTTCATATTGATGTTACCTATCTTCCCGTGAACTTCCTACGTGTTATTTTGAAATGCTCTTTACGTATAGAGTAGGGTGGAGCGAGAATTTTTTTTTTTTTTACAAAAAACGGGTAGCTGCCAAAAGTTGCCTTTATCACACACACACGCTTTATTGCACATCAAATATTTGAAATTTTACCGCTCAAAAAAATGACTTGGGTTTGCGCTTTTGGTCCAAATGTCGAAATTTTTGGAAAAACATTTCTGTGGAACTGGTTAGGATTTAAAAGTGTCATTTGAACCATTATTGATAAATATTTAAAATATTGAAACGATAAAACGATATCTTTATTCTGTATAACTGGAGCAAAACTGACAAATTTCGGTAAAAAAGGGGCGTTGCCATTCTGGTACAGCATACAACGAATCGTTGAAAAAAAAAATTAATAGAAAGAAAATTAAATAAAAAAGCACCGCAATTAGAAGATGCTGCAAGTGAAATTGAAGAAAAGGAATCAGTATACAATGATTCAATAATAGATACAATTGAATTCCCATCTTCATCCTCCTATACCGAAACTCGAATGATGTTTGAAACTTTTTCTAGAGCATGTAATAGCTATAGAATTTCTGATCAGTCTGCTGCAGTTCTTGCTTCAACGGTTCTCCAGGATTGTGCACGTGCAGCAAATGACACTGGAAAACATAATGTACCCGTACCCGTTACAGATAGAAGCAAGGTAAGGCGTGAACGCCAATCGGCTTGTTCGTCTCAACGTAAAGAACAGAACCCTAAAACAGAAGTAAGAACATTATATTTAGACTCCCGAAAAAAAAGGCTAGAAGTCCATAAGCGTCGCTTTAAATATCGGTTTAATAACTCAAATCCACGTTGTAAATATGCATCGTTAGCGTGATAAATTGTCGAATAATTTTTACCGTAATTCCTAGCGTATAAGCAGCAACTAAAGTAAGGCCGATTTACTTACTGTATAAAGTCAAATGAATACCCCAAAATAATAATAATAATAAGTTAATTAAAAAATATATATTTCTGGTAGATAAACAAGTTGGTAGATAGAAGTTGAGGCGCAGCGTCTACACCTAAATTTACGGTACCCGTCAGAATGTCTAAAATTAATCAGTGCTTTTAAATTTTAATTTTACGTTACATATTTGTTATTCAAGTGAAAGCTGCACAGGAACAGTATTTTTAATATTTTCAAATCAAAATCTCTTTGTGTTTTTTCCCCTTTGCATAATAATCCGGTTTCCCCCAAAATAATAAAATAAATAAATAAATAAATTTTTGCTCAAATTTTGGCTTATTTTTTACGCGATAAACTTTTAAGCTTACGTATAAGATAATAATATAAGATCGGTTAAGAGTATTAATCTTACTTTATAGGCGAGGAAGACAGTGTTATAATTCGCAATCATGATTACGTCGATAAAGTCAATATTATATGGCAACTAATAAACATTTCTAATACAGCTTATAAGGAAATGGGAGGGTATAGCAGAGGCAGTCTCATCTCATGCATATTTAATTTGTAAATTCTCGGCGTGAAATGTTTTAATCAATTCGCTAACTGCAATCTAACTCACTTATTTCTCGAAGATGATGTTGTCCAGAGAAAAGAGGTGTGTGCATCTAGACTGAAGAGAAATGTATTAATTATTGATGACTATAAAATGAAGTACCCTAAAATAATCCAATATGCCAGTGTTGGTTGAAAAAAAATTTAAAGTACAGATATTAAAAGTCACATAAAAATAGATAATACTATGGATGTCTTTATTTTTTTTAATTGCATATTTTCTATAAATTCTAAAAGACTAACTTCTAAGTTATTAAACATCTTTCGCGCATTTTTCGTTTAAGAGCGCACTTAGCCGAGTGGTAAGCAAGCTGGTCACATAAGGAGCTTGGGACGAAATTCGGGGCTTCGAAACCAACTATCTCTGGGCATGGTGATTGTGCGTGGTTTTCAAGGTTTTGATTGTACGAAAATGATAATTCGGATAACTTTCTCAAGATCAATATCTCTTATATGACGAAAACTGTCCCGTGTTTAGAAATACCCCAATATCTCAAAATTTACTCGCCATCTATTTCATACTTAGGTCTCTGCCTTGGTATAAAAAAAAAAAATGGGCCGTTATTAATACTAGGGGATATAACGCAGGCTTTCCGGGTTACAAAATACAGATAAAAGCCATTCTTTTAATTGAAAACTAACAGATTTTTTTACATTTAATTTATTTTTTAGGTTGCCCACTAACAATACCAAAAATTATTTTTGTATGAAATTATGTATTCATAAATAAAGTTTTGAATTGTATTAAAAGCGATATTAGCTTCGTGCCAGGAGTTAATAGCCATGTTAATTCATGCTTGAAAATTACTTTAAAAAGTCATAATAAATCAGTCAATTAAAATACAGTTTTCAAATAAATTGCATTCGAAAGTAGATGTTTTTTCAGATGTTACAACGGTGTGAAAATTGAAAATGTGCGATGTATATAAATTAAAAAAATTGCAGTAGCAAAACTCGCAAAACTGATATTTCATCATGAAGTGTTGCCATTCGCAAAATGAAGTCAGCGTTACGCACGGACACGTTTGTCCTTTATAATATACTAGGGCATCCAACCCGGGCTTCCCGGGATAGAGAATAAATGTGAAAACCTTTTTTTTTTTTTTTTTTTTTTACTGAAAACTTTAATAGATTTTTTACGTTTAATAATTTTTCTTAGATTGTCCCCTAACAACGCCAATGAGCATTTTTATATGAAATATGTCAATTATATATTCAAATAAAATGTTGAAATTTACTAAAAGCGGTCATTTCGCATTGGTCTCGTGCCAGAAGTTAATAGCCGAAGATATCGCTAAAAATTTCGTTATCTACAGCAGTTTCTTTTTTATTCTGATAATTTCAGCGGTTTTAAGCGGTTATTTCGATTACATGTTTGTTAAATTTGTGTTTTATTTATACTATTTTATTCATTGCTTAGGGAAGTTTTCATTTCCTTATTGAATATTAGCTGGAAACAAATGCTGAACTTTTTATAATGTTTAAAGTACAAACGGATTAATATTTTGTAATCGTCTGCAAGCGATAGAGATAAGATTAAAAAAAAATCATGCTTGAAATTTAATTTAAATGTTATACAAAATGAGTAAATTGCGATACAGTTTTCAAACAAATTGCGTTTGAAAGTAAATTTTTTTTTCAACATAACGGTGTAAAAATTGAAAATGTGCGATATTTAGAAATTATAAAATTGTAGTAGCAAATATCGCAAAATGAAATTTCATCGTCAACTGTTGCCATTCGCAAAATGACGTCAGCGTTACGCACGTACACGTTTGTCCTTTATATTATAGATAGATTGTTCACTGGATCTTAGCCAGTATTGACTATATCTTGGATAATATTAGCATTTATTGACATAAAACATGGTACCAAATTGAAAGTTTTCTAACCTTGCACAATATATGGGTAAGAAGTATTCGCCAATTTATTGCAAGTGTGACTAATATAATGTTAATATTTCTGCAATATTGGTATTTCATTGCAGATATTCCCAATGCAAAACCAAATTTGAACCATTACAGGTATTTTACAGAAAATACATTCGAAGATTGGAATATTGGCTCAATATGGACACCAATCTATTGAATATAACCGATTTTCTACGATGGGGATTAAGTGATCCATATATACAGGTTCGAATCCCGATTTAGAATTATATATCTGCAATAATTACGAATACAACTTTTATTTACGTCCTAATCAGTTTAACGTTCATGAGTGAATCATGATCGTTGGGTCAACAAACTGAAGCCTGATGATTCGTTCGAAACTGATGACAAAAATGCCTGAAAAGTGGAGGTTAAATAAGTTTGCGATAAAGAATTCCTTGTCTGTTTGTATGGAGAAACAATTGGACAAAATATTGATAAATTGGGCGCAAGTGTTAATTAGAATATATACTTATACAATACGACGTCTAATTTATAAATTTTTAACTATATCATATATTTCAGAATGCGCCATTACTACATTTCGTCGAAATTACATTATATTTCTCACATTGAGCATTGTATATCTACAGCATATTATCACATTATAACATATCATATCCCATTATATTTTTCACATTGTAAGGAATAAATCCGAAAATACGATATGCCCTTAGACTGGATAAAAGTAATAATGTAATAAATTTCTTGATGCCCTCATAAAAAGAAAGATTTGTCTCATTTTTTCCCAATAAAATATTGAATCCGGATTCCTTTTACTAATGTAAAAAATCGCGCAAAACGTAAAAAAAAGTATAAAAATAAATAACAAAAACTCTGATCCAAGAAAACAAAATCTGACCATAGGTGCATGGGAATCTTTCTTCCTCTATTCTTCTCCAAAATTTACAGACTTGTACGTGAAATAGTTTTCCTTAGCCATAGCCATAAAACAGTCAGGAGCACACACAAAAACATATTTTTTTAATTAATACAGAACACGCGGAGACCGTAAAACGCCTATTTATTTATTGAGGAATATTTGTAAATTCAATTGAAAAGAATTATTCCAGAAATTTATTTTGATAACAAAGATAAGTTAGACATTTGTAAAAGAAGAAAAATCTTTTCAGGTTTTTAAAAATATATATAAATTATAGTTACAAAAATATCAAAATAAATTAAACAATAAAATCCCATTTATTTCTAAATCGATCTTTTGTTTCAAGAAAAAAAAAATGAGGTTGAAATTTTTTATTGAGGATTTCTTATTATAAATGCCTTACAGGAAAATGAAAACAAGTTGGATAAATAAATAAATATATATATTATATATATATATATATATATATAATTTTTCATTATAGACTCATACATTTTTAATTTCTAATTCTCCATTTCAGATCATATTATCAAAAATTCACTTGATTGGTGCAATTTTTATTAATTTACAGAAATGAAAGTGATTGATTGTTTGATATTTTCTTTCGTACGAATTATTATTATTATTATTTTTAACAAATATTAAATTATATGATCTCAAAAATAAAGTTAAACCAAACAAGAACGAAAAATCATGCGTCAAGCATAGATTATGAAACACTTTCCAACACAGCCGGAAAACTGTAACGAAACTTGACCGTTAAATACTGTGATAGAAGATATGTAAGTAAACAGTTTAGAAAACACATAACACATTCAAAAATACAGTTTTCGAAATTACCTTCCAGTGTCAAAAAGGAAGTCGAATTATTTTGTGCAGCCCTGTATATGATCAATAGATGTGGATATATAGTATGATAAAATTTAGATCAGTTAGAATATTCACATTTAGCAATTTTCGCCAATCGATGGAAAAACACTCGAAATCTTTTGTACAGCCCTGTATATTATCTGAAGACTTTTGTACACACCACATATTAATGCTTTGTGATCGCCGGTCCGGATACAGGGACCGGTCTAAAAATGTAATTAAATTGACAAGCAGAGTACGTGGAAGTTTAATGATTGAAATTTGGCAAGGTAGTGACAAAAAGTGTTAAATGTAGATAAGACACATTCATGAAACAGTTTTTAGGTTTAAATAAAGCTAACAACATATCACAAAATAAAATAAAGATGAAAAATATGACAGACAATTTAATTAAATAAAATATTATGGCATATGGCAACTTAAACAAAAGGTGGCAAAATAATATAGCATGGAGTAACTTAAATGAAGCCTTCAAAGTATACTTGTAGAAAAGTTCATTTTAACTTACATGATAATTAATTGAACGTGATGACACAAATTAAAACAGGCCTTTTATTTTATTAGTCACCATGGCATTGATGTGAAGAAAATGAGTTGAAGAACAGTCCACACACACTATTAATCCTTGAAATGAACGTACATCACCAACAGAAGAAAGAAAAACCGCAACTTCAACAGCCGAAATAAACAAACACTAAAAAAACGATTAACACCATCATTGCACTCATAAAAAACTTTACACCGCCACTGATATTGTTTCTTCTGGCATCTACCAATATCATTTTACTAAAGCTGCCTCACTCTCGCCATTCAAACTGCCTTTTCATCCCTTTTAAACAACATCAACATACCGCGGTTGTGTTCAGGAAAGAAGATCGCGCGGCGCGCGCGCGATGGAGAGAAGGGTTATGGAGTAGGTCTTATCGGAAATTTAAATAATTTAATATATTGAAATAATTTAATTATTTCAATTATTTTAAGCTTCTGTGGCTCGGATTAGGTGAAACTAGCGACTACACATCTTTATCCTCCAAAAAAAATGGATCTTATAATAGGAATATCTATTTTTATTTCATCATAATAAACCCCTGAAACATTCATGAAAAGCATCACGTGATCAGATAGCCCGATCCGCGTTCATAACCTGCAAATTTTTAGCGCGCGCTGCGCGCGGGTGACTCACAAAAATTCTGTGGGCGATTTGATCCCGTGATTGGGCTTTTTTTGTGTGCTTGGTTTGGTAGGTTGATTGATACAGCTGTAGCAACATGATCGGATATCTGAAAAATTTAAAATTTTTAACATTCTAAACTGATTTTTTAAGCCTTTGATCCAACATAAAAATAATAGAATACTAAAGTATGATGTGTATATATATATATATATATATATATATATATATACATCATATAGTTAGATAACTGCTGTCAACTTATATGTCTCTTAAACTACAGCACCTACTAAAACTGATATATTAGTTTAGTTGATAGCAGTTACATAAATATATATATTGTACAAAACAATGCATATAATATTATAAAGTTAAATTTTCTATAACCAGTGCACCTTTAACTAACAAGGGAGAGGACGTTCGGATCACCGAATTCCTGAAACACGGTATTGGTGGTTTCAATAAAATTAATGTAAACTCTAAAAAAAAAAAAAAAAAAGGTACTTTTTGGTTAACCGGGCACCAGTGAAACAAATATAAATATATACACAGACACATATATATATATATACATACATTATACATATATACACAAACATATATGTAGATATATATTTATATTTTTTTTTCACTGGCGCCCGGCTAACCGAAAAGTACCAAAAATTGTTATGTACTTTACTGACGTTTGGGTTGTCCTACACAGATGAACCTGAAAAGTATGGATACAAAGTGAATGCTCGCCGTTTATTTCCGATTTTCTTCCCCTATTTTTATTAATTTAAAAATTATTTATCAGTTGTTTTATATTTTTTGGGATAAATAGAATGTTAATAAATCATGTTGGTATCACGACCTTGATTTACGATAAATCTTTTAACATATGTTAAAAGATTTATTTCTTTATTTGTAATAGTAAAATAAAATCTTTGTTAAAATTTGATAAAAAAAGCTTTTAAACATTTTATTAAAATATATTTTTCGATAACAACCTTGTTGAAACATAATTATTAATTTCTAAAAATTTATTTTTCTTGAAGTTCATTTTTCGATGTAAATTGCATTATTTATTATATTGCAATAAACATCATAAAACACGAAAAACAAATGCTAAAATACTTGTACATTCAGTAGAAAATTTATAAACATTCTAACTATATTTTATTTATATTCATTACGAAACTAGACGGTAAACCACATGTATTTTACCTCTTTACAAAAATAGGTACTGATATTTCTAGTTTAAATAATGTATATCGTTTACATTTTATTTTTATAATATTTTTTACATTGTAAAATATGCTTTGCATTCTATTCGTACTAAAAATTCACTGTTGAAGTACTCATTATAAAAACATGGAGAAATTCGTGCAAATTGACTATATTTTCATTTCTTATTTTACATTTGCTAAAAAGAAAATAATAATAATAATAATGTTTAAATATTAAAAGACACTGTAATGTAAAATTTTAATCATAAAATAGCTGAATTTGTCGTATTTAATTAAATAAGTAATTGTTAATAATATCAAATTTTGCTTTTATAAAATATATTCCATTAATCATGAAAAATACCAAGCAATTGCTTTGTATTTTTAATCGGTTAACCTATTAAACATTTTTAAATGAAAAAAAAAAAAAAAACAGAAAAAATCAAACAGAAATTTTGGGGGATCGAACCCGCAACCTCCAGAATCAAGAGCAGTGCTCTAACCATTCGGCCACCAAGTTCACTTCTTAATATAACAAAATATCATTAAAATACGCTAATTAGTCAAATGAAGGACCGTGATCATTATCATTGATTTGGATGTCCAAATCAATGATAACGAACGCAGGCCTTTCAATTTCAGTCACAGTATAGACTCACTCTATATTTAAATCTCCATCGCCCGCGCGCCGCCTGATCTTCTTTCCTGAACAGCCCCCGCTTTCCGAAAACGCCCCCTTTCTGATGTGCTAAGTTGAGAAGTTCTAAAACTGCCCATCGGCAAAGTAATCTAGAGTGCCTTTGAAGACTGTGTCACGGCGTCTGGGCGCATGCTCCCCTATACTATTACCATTGAAACGATATCGAAGCTGGCGGTTGCAACTGAATTCGGAAAAAGGCTGAGAAAACGATGGTCGATGTGGTGAACGATATCGAAACGAACAGTAAACATTATCGGCGAGTTGAAAAACGAAAAGAAAGATTTGAACGATACTGGAGATGGAAAACGATATCGACTGAAGGAAATTAATACAGGATTGAATGGAAAATTAGGCAAGTACGAAAAGGTGACATTATGTAGAAGTTTCAAGGTCCAAAAATATATACATAGGGCTAACATTTGCCCCCCGCCCTTGACACTTATACTGAAATTATCTGATAATATAACAGTTAGAGACATTCATAGTTAATCAGTAAAAATTTCTTTAATATATTCACATTCAATAATATAAACACAATTCAAGAATAATTACACAATTATAACAAGTAAATATATAGGTATATTAATATAAACACTTATATAAAATAAAAATACAACATTGATCCTCACTACTTTGAGGGAACACACTTACATGAAACGTACACACTTACGTGACTTTCACAAAAAAAAGCTGAACCTTTTAAAAAGGAATTTCTTTTCAAACACACAAAGAAAGTTCTTGTTTCTTGCTTGTATTATAACTTATACCTCACCATACTAACATATAGCTACATTTACCAACACCTAATTTTTCTTAGACAAGAAATAAATACACATATGTATTTCAAATATTCAAATTTCAGTGAGCTCACTTAAAAATAAAAAATATATGTGTGCACACAAAAAAAAAATAATTTTAAGCAATATTTATAAAGCTATTTGATAAACATTTGCATAATAGGATTGAAAAATACTTGTTACAACTCGATTTCCAATAGCACGAACGGGACAAAAGTGGCAGTTCCATTAATAAAAACGAGGGACTTACAGAAAGAAAAATAAGATGCCCGCGACAGGCCTTCCAGTGACCAGAGCACTCACGAAGGCCGCTACCCCCTGCAGGTCACTCTGGCAATTACATTGTCACCTCTGCGAGACGCTTCTTGAGGCTGCTCGTAACCCCGGAGGATGAACCAACATGAGGTCTGATCACGTTCCAGCGGGAGTTAAAATGTCCATGCCATTGGAAATGAGGGTACGCAAAAATATAGCATCAAAAATTTGATTATAAAGGATCCTTCTGAAATAAAAATTAAAACAAGGTATAAACACGATGCTATTACAGAAAAGTTTTATATGTATAATCACAAGGTTCGAACATTAATATATAAAAGACACATGAAACATGCAAGTTTCATTATTCAGAAATTCAAAAACAGATAAAGTTAAACTTTGAATGTTTAACTAGAAAAAATTTAAACAAGCTTTTAACGCTTGAAGAAAAGAAAAAAAATTTTTTTTCAACAATTCAAAAGGAGAGGAGAGTTTTTTTTTTCAAGTTTTAAATGTACATTTTAATTTTTAAGACCCAAAAATAAATATAGCCTCAATGAACTTTAGTAGAGCAGCTTTTGTAAGTGGTTTTGTAAAAATGTCAGAGAGATTGGATTTACTATTAACATGTTTGACTAAAAATATCTCTTGGTTTAATAAATCGCGTACAAAGAAAAGTTTAACATCTACATGTTTTGTCCTATAGTTTTCTATGGGGGATTTAATGAAATCTGTTGCTGCCATATTATCTACTAATAAAGTTGGTTTAGTTTGTGGACCTGAAAATATGTGTTTATTATAACATTCTGTGATAATACGGCTGAACCATAGAAGCTCTTTAGTTGCTTCTGTTAAGGCCACGAACTCAGATTCCATAGTAGACAAACATATTGATTTTTGTTTAAAAGTTCTCCCTGTTATCGGAGCTTTGTCTAGCATAAGTAATTGACCACCCATAGATGCCATGTCATCACGATTGGCTGCAAAATCCGCATCTGTATATGTGATCAGGTTAATTTTATGATAAGGTAAATTTAATTTATAGTGCTTTGTATAGTTAACGTAACCCAGAAGTTTTAAGAGGCCGACCCAGTGAGCTATCCCCGGATTGCTTTGGAATTGGCTGAATATGTTTACTGCATAAGCAATATCAGGGCGTGTTCTGCTTGTTAGAAAGAATAGGCACCCTAACACACTTCTATATGGGTAGTTAAGCATTTCTTTAATTTCTGCATCTGTTTGAGGGCACTGTAATTTCGAATAGACGACTCCTTTACTAATCGGGAGTGAAGAAATGGGAAAGTTATACTCCTCAAAACGTGTGCAAATTTCTTTAATGTAATGCATTTGATGTATAGAGACTACACCTTCCTCATTTTCCTCAAACTCCACCCCAAGCAACTTACGGGTTTTGCCCAAGATTTTTATATCGAAATGCTTAGTTAAAAGAGTTAAAACCTTGTCAATGTATTTTTGATGTCTGCTTAAAATGACAAAATCGTCAACATATAATAATAAAACAATGTAATCAGAAAATGTATAAACACAATTGCACCAATCTAACTTTTTAAAACCAAGATAAATTAAAACTTTATGCAATTCGTAGAACCACACTCTCCCGCTCTGATGTAACCCATATAATGCTCTTTGAAGCTTACAAACCAGGTGTTCTTTTCCTTTTATTTCAAAACCAGGGGGCTGTTTCATATAAACCTCATCGGTTAATGGGGCGTATAAGTACGCTCCTTTCACGTCACATTGTAAATGAGTCCACCCGTGACAAGATACTAAAGCTGCAAAGAAAAAGCGAATTAAACTAAAATTGACTACTGGTGAAAATGTTTCATCGTAAGTCTCGCCCTTAATCTGTTTGTAGCCCTGTGCTACTAGCCTTGCTTTGTATCGTGCTATGTGCCCTTTATCATTACGCTTAATGGTGAAAACCCACCTACATCCGAGAGGTTCTTTATTGGGTGGAAGATTAGTTAAGACCCATACCTGTATATTGTTGATTACTGATAACTCCTCCCCCATTGCTTGTTTCCAGTGCTCCCATTGAGGTGATTTTAAAGCCTGTTTGTATGTATTGGGTACTACCTGGTCTAGTCATGCATCGGTGTTGTTAGATTCTAAAATGGAGAAATGTGGTGGTGTACTGCCTGGACTAGAACTAGCACTTGAGCACCGTGAGTGTCCATGTACAATCCCTTCATGTTTGTCTGCTCCTCTAAAACAAAAGATAGTTGGATTAAACTTAATTCCATTTTTTAGACAGTAGTCACGGACCTCTCTAATTGACCTTAATCTCTGTGTCCCTCCAAATTCATAATAATAAATGTCTGTACGCCTTCCATCAGGCCTTGTTACAGGTTTTCTGAACCAGGTAACTTCCCTCAAAGTTCTTGAAAGCTCCTCGCCTTCCTCCTCACTCTCATCCGTAGATGGGTGTCCGGCGGCGGAAGCAGAAAAACCTTAGGTGCTTGGTTCTGTTGGTGGAATTACAGACTTATAGAATTTGTCAGGTTGAATTTCTGTTAGTGGGTCAATTTCGGGAGGTTCAGATGATAGTGTGTAAGTGGGTCCCAGATCGCTTCCGTTGTGCTGCTCTAAACTAGCAAAGGGGTCTGTGCCTAAAGAATAAATAGGGCCTTGTTCAGTTGCAACGTAGGTGTCTTTGGGTACGGTTGCTTCTTCACTGAATCTTACGTTAATTGTTTCGATGATCTTATTTGTGTCTGGCAACCAAATTCTATACCCTTTTGTAGACATTGCATACCCTACTAAAACCCCCTTTCTAGCTTTAGGCTCGAATTTGGTGCTTCGGAGTTGTCTGGGTACTCCCACATATGCAACTGTGCCAAAAGGACGTAAGTGTCTTATGGACGGTTTGTTTCCACAATAATATTCAAATGGTGTTTTCTTATGTGATTTGTGACAAACACGGTTCAGAGTGTAAGTAAAATACAAAATGGCTTCTGGCCAAAACTTCAGACTTATTTTACATTCATGTAGTATGGAACGTGCTCCGTCTACAATGGTTTGATTGAGTCGTTCCGAGACGCCATTTTGTTCTGGAGTATATGTGTTCGTGAACTCGTGTTTTATACCATTTTCCTCAAAATATCTTTTAAAAGCTTCATTTGAAAACTCCCGCCCATTGTCACTACGTACATGTTTAAGTTTCGTGTTTAGAAAACGTTCGGCCCTTTTGTGAAAACTTTAAAGACTTGTGATTTACTACATAATGGATAAACTGATGCCTTACGGGAAAAATCATCCGTTATTGTTAAAAAGTATTTCTCTCCACCTCTCCCAGTTACTGTAGTAGGTCCCCACAAATCTGTGTGTAAAAGTTCAAGTGGCTTCTTGGACCGGATTTGATTTAGTGGTTTAAAAAATGTGCGTCTATGTTTATTCAATTTGCATGTTTCGCAATGAAAGTATCGGTCTTTAATGTGTGGTAAGCCTTTTACGCCATTACACATCTGTGTATGTTCTATTAGTGTGGGACTGAGGTGACCTAGCCTACGATGCCATAATCTGAAATTATCTTTTTGTACTGTCGAGGCCTCAAAACGGACCTGTTTAAATTTTACGTTGTTGCTAGGTTTACTTTTACTTTTAGAATTGGCATCGGGGTGGATGTAATAAATTCCATTTTTAAGGGTAGCCCTAAATAGTGTTTTATCATTTGTGTAGGCTTTAACTCTCCCTTTCCCTCCTTTGAATGTTGCGCCTCTACTATCAAGGCGAGAGCCAGAAATAAGATTACGTCTTAAATTAGGACAATACATAACATCCCCTAGACACAAAGATGAACCATTTAAATTAAGATTAACAGTGCCAGTTCCTTCAATCGGGATAGTTGCTCCATCGACAGCAACGGCAAGTTCGTGGTTATGAAGAGGCTGAAAAGACACATAAAGTCCTCGATCTTTGCAAAAGTGGTGCGAGGCACCAGTGTCAAACACCCAGGCATCGTCTTCCCCCTTAACTTTGCTAAGATTAGATTGAATGGGGAAGTTTACCTGACTATGGGAGACACTTTGATGTTTTCGACTCGGTCTGGATCTAGGAGCTCCATTTCTATTCTGATGTTGGACAGGACTAGCTCTGGTTGTAGAAGACTCTCTGAAACTGGTGCCAGCTGGGGACTCGGGACCAGACGTGACTGGAGAAGGGGCCTTGCACTGATTTTTGCTGTGTCCAATTTTTCTGCACTTGTGGCATCTGCCTTTAAATTTTCGTCGGTAACTCGTTTTATTTGGTGGGCGACTTCTGGAAAAGTGGGACTGGACGGCAAGTTGATTTTTGTCCTCTGACCTAAGCTTAAGACGAGACTCCTCGGCGACTAGTTCAGTCAAGATGTCAGAAAACACAAACTTTGAATCTGGCCAACGAAGTATGTTCTGGACTAGACTGTCATATTTTTGAGGGAGCCATCTGAGAAGTTGAAACGACAGATAGATTTCCTTAATTGGCTCATTCATTGCTTTCAGTTGGTCAGCGATTCGGTTGAGGCGAGCAGCGTACATATCTATCGACTCCTCTGGTGCTATTTTGCATGCCAACAACTCTGAAAATAACTGCATGTGGCGGGCTCTATTATCAGGTTGGAAATGGGATCGGAGCTTTGCCCATGCATCTTTAGGATAGTCAATGTTCTCATTTATTCGACGGAAGTCAGGCTCGACATTCAGATAGATTATGGACAGTGCTGAACGAACTCTGGATTGACAGTCCTTGTATGCTGCTGCATCACTTGTATCAGGCACAGCCTCTGTTCCGTTAACGATGCCCCAGGCATTTTTGTCCAATAGAAGGAACTTGATGTCGGCTGACCAGTTTCCATAATTATGGAAATTTAGCTTGTTTATGCTCACCTGTATGTTAGCCATTGCCAAGGAAGAATTTTTTTTTTTTTCAAAAAAAAAAAAAGGTACAAAAAGGTACCAAAAAAAAAAAATACATTTTTCAACAAAATTTCATAAAAATAAATATCTTAATTTTAACTGTCATACTGAAATTTATGAAATTTATATGTAAATGCGCCCCCCCCACTAAAATTCACTAGTGGGTCTAACTGCCGCCATCTACTAACACTTGTCAGCTAACCCTTGCCAAAGGTTACGGCCCTTAAAGGGTTAATATGTCTTAAATAAGCCGGGCCCATAACCGTGATCGCCGGTCCGGATACAGGGACCGGTCTAAAAATGTAATTAAATTGACAAGCAGAGTACGTGGAAGTTTAATGATTGAAATTTGGCAAGGTAGTGACAAAAAGTGTTAAATGTAGATAAGACACATTCATGAAACAGTTTTTAGGTTTAAATAAAGCTAACGTTTATTAAACATATCACAAAGTAAAATAAAGATGAAAAATATGACAGACAATTTAATTAAATAAAATATTATGGCATATGGCAACTTAAACAAAAGGTGGCAAAATAATATAGCATGGGGTAACTTAAATGAAGCCTTCAAAGTATACTTGTAGAAAAGTTCATTTTAACTTACATGATAATTAATTGAACGTGATGACACAAATTAAAACAGGCCTTTTATTTTATTAGTCACCATGGCATTGATGTGAAGAAAATGAGTTGAAGAACAGTCCACACACACTATTAATCCTTGAAATGAACGTACATCACCAACAGAAGAAAGAAAAACCGCAACTTCAACAGCCGAAATAAACAAACACTAAAAAAACGTTTAACACCATCATTGCACTCATAAAAAACTTTACACCGCCACTGATATTGTTTCTTCTGGCATCTACCAATATCATTTTACTAAAGCTGCCTCACTCTCGCCATTCAAACTGCCTTTTCATCCCTTTTAAACAACATCAACATACCGCTTTCCGAAAACGCCCCCATTCTGATGTGCTAAGTTGAGAAGTTCTCAAACTGCCCATCGGCAAAGTAATCTAGAGTGCATTTGAAGACTGTGTCACGGCGTCTGGGCGCATGCTCCCCTATACTATTACGATTGAAACGATATCGAAGCTGGCGGTTGCAACTGAATTTGGAAAAAGGCTCAGAAAACGATGGTCGATGTGGGGAACGATATCGAAACGAACAGTAAACATTATCGGCGAGTTGAAAAACGAAAAGAAAGATTTGAACGATACTAGAGATGGAAAACGATATCGACTGAAGGTATTTAATACAGAATTGAATGGAAAATTAGGCAAGTACGAAAAGGTGACATTATGTAGAAGTTTCAAGGTCCAAAAATATATACATAGGGCTAACACTTTGCACCCCATATTCTACAAAAAGCATGTTTTAATGCGCTTCATAATTATATATCAATTTCATTATGTTTTAAATGACGTAGCGTCATGAAAATGCGCTTGTACCGATTATTCCCCATTGACTGTAATGTAACGGAACACTTTTGACTATCCCTGTAAAAAAACTATAAGTGCTACATACTTCTGTTGAAATAAGGAACATGGTATAGTAAACGACAATAACATACAAAAATTTCAGGGCAATCCAAGCATATTTAAGGGAGTTAGAGCACAGACAGACGTCAGACAGACAGACGGACAGACGGCAGACAAACCGAAGTCATAAACACTTTTCAACAAGGTGGAAAGTGTTAAAAATGTGTCTAGAAAAATGAAAATGGTGAATTTAAATATGTAGCTTGGTATATTTCTTCTTTTATTAAGGCATTGTATGAATATTAGGTAGATTTCAATACAAAAAAGTCCTTCCGGCCTGTACCGGGAGGAAAAGGTAGCTTTCCTATGTCTTCGTTTAAAAATTTTAGCTAATGTTACACGAAAGCAGCAAATTAAAATGCAAAGAAACGTTTACAAAAGATTCGTTAATACTGAATTTGAATTGAAATTCGCCAAATTATTGAGCAATAGCCAAATTGGCTTCATTTATGAAGACTTATTTTGGTCGCCAAATTTGGCGATATTTCACAAAATGTCGCCCAGTTTGGCGAGAATTTGGCGCTAACGGATATGAATATATAGTTTTATGCGTATGATTGGAAAAATTATTACAACAATGAAAATTTTTGTAATGTGCTATCTTGTTTCAAAATGTCAGCCACCCTAGAATTTCAAACTGCTCTATCTCAGCCATTTTTTAAGATAGAGGTAAACCAAAAAATGCTCTGGAATCCTCGTATCAAGGCCTAACACTTAATTAAAAAATAAATTTGAATTTTTAACTTTTTTGTACATTTATTTTAGTTTTAAATTTTTAAATGGCCGCCATCTTGAAACAAAATGGCGGACCAAGCTGGTCAACGAACTCGGTCGAACATTGGTGAGCTTAATACACACAATTAGTTTCAACAAAATTGATTTATAAATACGAGCGTTATCGTATGACATAGGTCAGATATATATATATATATATATATATATATATATATATATATATATATATATATATATATATATATATATATATATATATATATATGGAGATATATATATATATATATATATATAAATCAACATTTGAACGGAGGGTGGTTTTGGGGTCTGGGGGGTCATAATCGATGAAAATATATCGAAATTTTCCGGAACTGCTTTCCTCCGAACGGCTGCAATAGGTAGCTTTATACTTTTAGGTAGCTTTCAATACAAAAAAGTATAAAGCTACCTATTGCAGCCGTTCGGAGGAAAGCAGTTCCGGAAAATTTCGATATATTTTCACCGATCAAGACCCCCACACCCCAAAACCACCCTCCGTTCAAATGTTGATTTATATATATATATATATATATATCTCCATATATGTATATATATATATATATATATATATCTGACCTATGTCATACGATAACGCTCGTATTTATAAATCGATTTTGATGAAACTAATTGTGTGTATTAAGGTCACCAATGTCTCGACCGAGTTCGTTGGCCAGCTTGGTCCGCCATTTTGTTTCAAGATAGCGGCCATTTAAAAATTTAAAACTAAAATAAATATACAAAAAAATTAAAAATTCAAATTTATTTCTTAATTACGTGTTAGGCCTTGATACAAGGATTCCAGAGCATTTTTTTGTTTACCTCTATCTTAAAAAATGGTTGAGATAGAGCAGTTTGAAATTCTAGGGTGGCTGACATTTTGAAACAAAACAGCACATTAACGCGATTACTCGCAAATTATTTTCTTTCATTTTTGTAATAATTTTCCCAATCATACGCATAAAACTATATATTCATATCCGTTATCGCCAAAATTGGTGACATTGGCAACAAAATTGGCAAAATTGGCGACAAAATTAGCAAAATTTGTGACATTTGGCGAAATATCGCCAAATTTGGCGACCAAAATAAGTCTTTATAAATGAAGCCAATTTGACTATTGCTCAATAATTTGGCGAATTTCTTATTCAAATTCAGTATTAACGAATCTTTTGTAAACGTTTCTTTGCATTTTAACTTGCTGTTTTCGTGTAACATTAGCTAAAATTTTAAAACGAAGATATAGGAAAGCTACCTTTTCCTGCCGGTACAGGCCGAAAGGACTTTTTTATATCATGGCTCTTTCTTCTTTTCAACACTTTCCAACATAGATTGGGTGGAGACGAGCTATGTTCCATTTTACTTAAAAAATTGTTTACTTATAAATTATTGAATGTATTAAACTTTTACACATTCATTTGTACAGTTATTTTTTGATTTAATGATTTTAATTTTGAAAGTAATATTTTGTTGAAATAGTTTTTGATTATATTAATAATCAGTAAAGGATGTATTTCATCTGATGTTATGTTTAATGTAAGATTGGCTGCTTGCCTTGTGTAACCTGCTGATAGTAATTTCGTTTTCTTTAAATAAAAGGGGGGAAACTGCCTTTCCTCCCAATGATGAAAAAGGCTGTGTCAGTCGACGTTTAATGTTGATTTGTTGTTTTTATATATTTAATATTTCTGCTTTTGTTGCTGTTCAAATAATTTTCATAGTTTAGTTTATACACGTGCTCTTAAGTCTTCGAAAGTTAAATACATGCATTGTGATTGATAATTATATATATAAATTTCTGACACAATGGATACAGTTGGATTAGAACACTGGACCTCAAGTTTTGAAACTGGAGACATTACAACTTCACTACTAACGCTTGATGAAGTTACTGCAATATTTATCACTCTGTAACATTTCTATGAGGATTTTCCATTTATAGGATCGGTTGCAAAATGGTTTGAATATGATTTAAAAATAGTTTAAAATGGATTAAATACCTTATCCGTCGTCCCAATGCTATGAAAATGTATGCGGTTTTTGCGACAGTAGTTTATAAGATATTCGCCAAATAGGAACTCAGTTGTCAGTTCTGTTTGTGGGTTATCGTGTTCACTCACATACATATATTGATTATAAAACTTTCTTTACACTATGCGTTCAGAAAGTAAAAATAACTTATACATAAACAATGTTTCAAATAATGAATGAGAAAATTTAAAACATTTTTGCAATTGTACAAATAATTATATAACAGGAAGCAAATCTTCAAACCAATTTAGAAATCAGCAACAATAAGAGAGGACATAGTACACAGTGTATATTTTGCACCCTAGCGTTATTTCTTTCCATCGCCGAAATATGGCATATATATGTACATTTATGTGTTTGCCCATTTTCTGTTCCCTACAATATATACATACAATTTTATCCCTATTTTACGATAAAAATATCATAATGCGAATATATTTTCGATGAAGATATTTTAATTAAATTTTTAAGATGACTTTTGTGTAAAATCCACGATGTACCAAAAAAGGAAAAAAAAACACATTTCATAATCAATAGCATTCACTTCCATTAATGAAATTTCCGCGATATAATTTAAAAGTTGCTCTTTCAAGTCTATTAGTTTTTGGAAGACAATGAATTTAATTTACAGACGAAGGTTTGTTTTATTTTATGAAATCCCGGTACAAATATGAAAAAAGTTAAATTCTAATATCTTGTAAATTACCAGTAAATAGCGTCTTATTTGTTCAATAGAATACATTGTTTTTCCGTGTAATAAATTAAATGAATTTTCCTTCCGTAATACACTCTTTCTTATGGACTGTTTATATATATTAGCAAATGCAATTTCCGTTAACACTTCCAATAATTTGATAAACAATTAAGAACAGTAAATAGTTCGCTATTATAAATTGTTGATTACGATAACTCGTACTGATTCGATATAATGAGACTTATTTAACTCAACACTCATAATTTAACTTTTCTTGTAGTTTTCGTAAGACATATTTTACATTTTGTCAATATATTTCTTAAATTTCTCCATAAATAAGAGTTGCTGCGGGAAAAAATTCAGCTTTATCATCATAATTATTGTTGCATAATCCTTTTTAACTTCCAGTCTGTATGAATTAACATACTGTTTAAATTTATTAAAGATGTGGGAATAAATCAGGGAACGTCCATGTCATTAAAAAGTATAAAATAACCTGACCTAATTTTAAACTTATTTAGAGGGTAAAAAATATTACATAATAATAATTACAATAAAATGTGTATTCTAAGTCGTCTACATATAGAAATTGTAACAAATTTTAAAATTTCCAAACTTAACAACTGGTTTTGATATCATATTTGTATTTTTCGGTTCCAAACGGGAAGTCATTCTGTCGAGTAATTTAGGAATTATGCAAGTTTAAGGTTTGAAACTCCTAAAATTAAATACCAATTTTAGGTGTTTCAAAACAGATTACAATACGTTTATTTATTTATTTATTTACTCAAAATTACTTAGCAGAATGAACTGTAATTCTGGATTCGCATATTTCAAGGTTATAGAAATCTGTTTATGTTCAAACTTTCATTGCAATTTATATTTATTTCGAAAATATACACATTTTGGAATTACTTTCCGAAAACAATTTGAATGGTAATCTACGTACTTTTTAACAGGAATAGATTTTTAAAAGTTTCAAATATGAAAATCCTAAATTACATCTCTTTCTGCTAAGTAGTTTTTAGCTCACAGGCTATCAAAGCCTGAGAGCTAATGTGCCGGCAGTCTCTGTATGTAGATACGTATGTATGCACGTAACGCAATAATTATTGATAGAAATATCCGATTTGATTGATATTTTGTATATAGATTAATTCTGAAAAGGCGCTTTCCTGATAAGTTTTGGGGGCTCATTGGTTAAGTATAAAGGGAGGAACGGGAGGCTAATCCCCCCTCCTTAATTTATTCATGCAGGATTATCAGATTTGCTTTAAATTTTGTTTATATTTTCACTGTGATAAGAGGCGCCTCCGTGATTAGTTTTGGGGGTTCAATGATTGAGTATAAAGGGTAACGGGGGAAACCCCCCCCCCCTTTAATTTAGATAATTGGATTTTTCATGCAGAATTATCCGATTTGCTCAAAATTTTGTATATAGGTTCATTGTGATAAGTAGCTTTCCTGATTAGTTTTGAGGGTTCATTGGTTAAGTATAAAGGAGGGGGGACAAATCCCCCTTTAATTTATTGTCGATTTCTTTATTTTTCTAGGGACATTATCCTTTGAAATAATAGTATAATATACAATTATTGTTAACAGCCTGTGAGCTCAATGACACCAATTTAACTGGGAATTTTTCTTTTTATTTATGTTATTCCTAAACAACAACCGGCATTGCAATCTGTGCGAGGTATGTTACTTTTCGCTTGTTTACTATAAAATTTTATTAATAAAAATTCACCTATTTTAACATTTAAATCGTAAAACCTTCAAAAATGTAAACTTTATAATTTATATCCTAATACACCTCACTCAAATTTATTTTGATAGTATTTTTCCCCATATCACATATTTAAGTTTGAAAATAACACTAAAAATAGTGTTCATGCATTCATGTATACCGACATGCAGGAATCCACTCATACGTAAGTAAATGCATATTTACAGTAAAGAACAAAAGTAACATCCCTTTTTAACTGTGCGTACAATACTAGACAATGGTAAATTTATAAATATAACACATAATGTATGTCATTGTTAAAATCGGAACACACGTTTAAATTTATTGTGTAATTCCTGTATTTGAAGTAGGTTAAAAACATTGTTACTTGTGCCTCAATCTCTAGGCTCACAGTACTTTATTTCCTTTTGTATGGTAATCAACATTACAAAAACACCCCTTAAAAGTGAAGTCGATTAACGTAGTTTGAATGTTAAGTAACATTTTAAAAAGTGTTGTACTATCATCCATACTTTTTTCCTTGTTTTGAGGTAACGTTGCGGTTGATTGTCTAAGAAAAAGAAGAAATTTACCTCGACCAAAAATAGGAAGTAATTAAATGTGACTTTCTTAAGGAAAAAAATACACTTTTTTACGCTTTTGTCATTACATTCAAGTCATTTTGTCATTACAATACTAAAGTTGTCAATGACTGAACCTAATTTCGTTTTATTTTATTTTTTTCTGCGTGAATTAGTGTATATATTTTTTAATTATCAAAATCAATGCTTTTAAAACTTATAATTAATAATATTGTATTAAGTAAATTAACTATTCTATAATTCAAACAAATGAAGTAATATAACTCACTTAAAAATCCAAATTTTTTTTATTTTTTATAATCTTTTAAATGATTAAAAAAATACGTTTATGCTCTATATTTCCAAAGTGAAATTAATTGAGTTTTTTTTATAGTTATTGCAGTTTATTTAATATTCATTCGTTTTAAGTTTCAAATCGTGAACAACCTTATCATTTTAATAAAAACATTATAATTTTAGATATCGTCGAGTGTGCTTAATTTTTATCACATTTGATTGATTTATTTCATTAACTAGCTTACGATAACTTTCATTACTGAAATAACATAGTAAATCGTTTAACAATGTGAATTAAAATATCAAATGCATTAATTAAACATTTGAAACAATACAGCTTATTTAAAGTTTGAAGGATATATTTTACAGGTTTTAAATACTAAAATGTTATATTCCTGCCGAATTATTGTTTTCACCTTTGAAACGTATTTTATTCATTTTAACAGTTAGTATAATATTTTTAATATTATAATAATGCGAAAAAATGATTATTCATCATTTATGATTTTAATGTAGTTTTTCAAAAGTTTTTAATTTCAGGGATAAAAATTTAGCATTTTATTAATTTGAAAGTATTTTAAACGAATGCTGCGCTAACATTTTTCTACAACAGCATATCTGTTCAAAAATATTATGAAAGTAATATAAAGGTGTATTTGCGCATCAATTCTGCATTAATGTGAAATGCACCTTTTTACATTTTTTTGTTCGGACTTTATACACCTTTAGTCACATGAATAAACATTCAAAATGTTATTTTGATTTAATGAACATGCTTATTTAAATTTTTCTTTATAAGTACTTTAAAAATGTGTAGATAAAAATTGGATTTTGTCGGATTCCCCTCTCCGTCCACACAACTTCGAAGTATAATCCGGTCTTTGATATGCTGCCACCACTGATATGAATGCGTAATATCGGACACGTTAAGTGATGTATATTAAAAACAGGAACCTAACTCTTTCAATTAAACTTAAACTAACACTTTATTTGCTATATTTACACTTAAAACTCGGATGTAACTTATCCGGTTCAACATTAAATCAAAAAAATACAGAAAACTACTTTCTGTGTACCTCTAGGCTACGTTAATTCACTCAGAACCGAGATTTCTATTAATCTCACACCCGCTTTCTCTCTTCCTTTCAAGAGATCTCGTTCCATACATCTGCCCAGAGCTCCTCTCTGAATAACCAACACGTTTCAATCCTACGCTCCAACTAAACACCGGTCTCAGAGCTCATTTTCTCTTCGACCTTTCCGCTTCGCTCCTACGTTAAAAACAAACTTCACTCTCTCGTCACTCACCAGAGAACCCCCTCTCTCTACGGGGCTCGTCCCCTGTTCCAAAGGGTTCCTTGACAACACTTAATCCCCTCTTGATAGGTCTGTCTTCCTAAATAATGGGTGAAATATCTGTCTTATCTATACCTTTACAATCACAAAAGAAACACTTCTTCGATAATAAACATTCCTTCCACTCACATTCAGGTCGCTCACCTCCGGATTAAGATTTTTCTTAAGAAAGCCTTTAACAGTACACAGCAGATACATATACAATAAGATAATCCCTTAAGAATAGTTTTAAGTCTTGCAGCTGCCAGGGAAACCTGACACCCCCCATCTTAGCGGAAAATATGCCTTTTAGGGGCTAATTTTCCTCAAAACTATGTAATGTCTGAGAAGAGTTCAACAGTTCCTTGGTAGGGTTCTTCATTACTATAATTACATAAATATTTCAAGGTGTCTGAAAATTACCTACTGACATCTCTAATGAACCATATACTAATATGATAACAACAGAAAAAAATTACACAATATGCTAACACACTTTTATAAACACAAGATGCAAATACAATTACAAATACACAAAAAAAATAAAGGTACACTAGTATTATGTCATTTCAATGTCAGTCCTTAGGCTGAGATTGCTGGAGGCGGTACAACTTTTTCCTTCCAGTCCTTCCTAGTTAACCTATTAGGTACATCCCTTTTCGTAGTACACCCACTTGAATGGCTAACTTCTGCCTCGGATGTCCTAATTAAATTTTCCTCTAGCCAATCAGGCATTTGCCTGTCCAACTCCTCTTTGTACGTGATGAGAACATTGTACAATTTTTGTATCATCTTAACCTTCTCCGGTTTACGACCAATCCGATTTTTCTCCGTTTCTACCAGTTGTATAGAACCCATAAATAATTCCCTATTTTTCATTAAGATTGATTTTATGTCCCCAACTTGAATATTGGTTAGCCCCTTTATTTCAAATCCCTTCATATCTTTAATTTCCGGTTGTTCTCTATCTAACAAAAGAGTTTTCCCCCGGTCTTCAAACTCCCCGTCACTATCAAAAACAATATCGACTACTTTATTTTTAGCCACAAATTCCCGCATTTCATCTTGATACACCAGTTTCTTACTCCCGTCCAATAACTCAATTATATATGCATGTTGGCCTGTTTTCTCTTTCTCCTTATCACTCCCATTCATTTCCCTCGTTAATCGACATTCTACACATGATTCACAAAACGTTTTAGCTTCCTCCGCCATATTTTCCCAATAAAATGAATGCTTGATTCTTTCTAACATATTCATAACCACGTGATGTTCTCCATATAAGGAAGTATGCGCTAATTTTAGAATGTCCTCCCTTCTAATTTTAGGTAATACTAATTGATCTACAGTTTCATCTGCTAATTTATCTTTATGATACAATAACCCATTAACAATATAGTAAGACCATCTATCATTTTCAGCTAATTCCCAAGCTTTCTCTAAATCTTTACAATTCATTTGGGATTTCTGAAATACATTTAAACTTCTTTCCGTAACTTGATTAATCTTACTTTTCTCTACCTCGGCTTTTTCCTTCTCCTGACTTTGTAAATTCACCGATCTCGTTTCTACGACATAACGGTTATTATTATCATTTCTAATCCTTTCCCCTTCCTTCACTTTATTCCTACTATCTTCCTTACATTCCCTTTCTACCGATTCTCTTAATGATCTCTCGTGGTTTAACCCTGACAATTCATTAGCCACGTCAGGATGTAAAATCGCCTGTTCCTTACTATTATCAATAATTGCGCAAAGTACATCCTGATTAATTACATTAGTTTGACCGCGTTTTGGAATAGCTAAAGGTAATTGAATTAACGGCGATTTAACTGCCTTACCAAATATCCCTTGTAAATAGATACTACCAGCCCCTCTTAGTTTCTCTGCTGGTACTAAATCTTTATGAACGACGCTAATTTCGCAACCAGAGTCCACTAATCCTTTTGTTATTTTCCCATTTACACTAACTTCCACTTTCTCAAGTTTATTTAACTTCTCTCCAATAACTTTAGTTCTCCAATTCCCTTTTGCTCCGGTTCTTGCCATAATCGCTCCCCTTGGTAATTCTCCAATTCCTCGCACTGACACATTATTGATACTAGCCCTTGATTCTTGTCCCTTATTAACGTGATTACTTCCCTCATTATTTCCTTTTGTACACAATCGCTGGTAATGACCTCGTAAACCACACTTGAAATAGGTAGGCGTCGCATCGTTAGGTTTCCTATATTCCGATTTTCTACCCGAAAATGGACTAACTTCATTATTCCCATTTTGTCTCCAATTGCTGCTAAATTTGTTCTCCTCTTTTTCCCTTCTAGAATCTCCATTATTTACGTACCTTTCTTTACCTTTATAACCCTTATAAGTTACCGCATAAGATTTTTCTCTAATGACGTGATATTAATCTGCTTTGTCCACTTACAGATACTCATACTCCTTGTATTATTGAGAAATCTTAGACATTTTCCGTTTTATTACGACTATGACGTCAATTAATTTTATTTCATATTTATCTTTTTTTTCAATTGGTGAAACTTTTTATTTCATTTTCATTTTTCACGTGAAAATCGTCTGATACAAAATTAATTATTGTAGAAAGAATTTCATTGTGGATTTTAAATCTTTGGCATCTGCTATAACGAAAAATGTTTCAATTTAATAGGAAAAGGCTGTTAGAATTTTGGTTTTTTATCTCTATTTATTAAAATAATACGAATTTTTCAAATTTTAATATTTTGAGCTCTTCACAGCTGCTATTCAGATTTATACACTAAGTTTCAACTCTGTAAGTTACATACTTTTTGAGAATGGATCTGTGACGGACAGACAACGGAGCGGGGGTAATAGGGTTTCGTGAGATGAACGAAACCCTAAAAATAATTTCTTTGTGTTACTTTATATATCTGTTTTCTTGATTAACGATATCTGTTTAAGCTTTATGAACATTATCTGCCAATGTTTCCTATCGATTATTTATATTCCACACAATTATGATTAATTGTAATATTGTAATTGTATACGTATCAACTTACTATATATAAGTTAAATTCTTATTTGCTATATACAGGGTGATTCATAAAAGATGGGCAGAACTTTAAGGGGTTATAGTACACTTAAAGACAAATAATATTAAATAGGAGACTAAGGGTCCCAGACGTATTCCCAAGGAGATAGGGGGCATTAAAGTTTAGGGTCCGAAATTTCAAATGATTATAAAACATGGAAAAATTGGTCGATTCGTTTGCGGTTTTTGCAAAAAATTTTCTTTATGCCAGTATTTTCTTGAAATAAAATTTTAAAGTTCAATTTCAAAAAATGCCGATAGGGGGCGCTTTAGACTTTGGAGTAACAAACAACTATTTTTTAACGTTATTTTTTGTATTTCTTTAAATGATTTCGAAAGCTTAGACTTAAACTTAAATTTTGATCTAAAAATCTGAGTCCTAACGAGTAGTTAAGTAGCGTAAACTGAAATTTGAAATTTGAAACCCTTCTCCCCCCAGAACAAAAATCAGTTATTCCCGATCTTTGTGTCGTAGATTAGGCTCTAACTACTGCCGCGTTTTGCTAAAATTATTCTTTATGTCAGTATTTTCTTGAAAATAAATTTTAAAGAAAATTTTCAAAAAATTCCGATAGAGGGCGCTTTAGACTTTGGAGTAACGAACAACTATTTTATATCGTTATTTTTTGTGTCTCATTAAATGCTTTCTAAAGCTTAGACTTAAACTTAAATTTTCAGCTCAAAATCTGAATCGCTGAGCGTGGTTCAGTAGCGAGGGGAGGGGGTTCAAATTTCAACTTCTGAACATAGTTCAGTTTACCATGTCCACACATTGTGTGCTGTGATACGAGGTAAAAAGACACAAATTAGGATTATGTTACCAAAGCATATTTATTAACATGTAATCACAATAAATGTTCAAAATTGTGACCACCAGAGGTTATGCACGCAGAACAACGGCGACGAATGGAACGGCGAACATTCGCGAAAACATCAGGCTTTTCGAGCACTTCCCCTACAGCGGCGGAAAGTCTGGCGACCAGTTCCTCGGGGGATTCAATGGGTGTCTCATACATAAGAGCCTTCAATCGTCCCCAAAAAAAGAAATCGAGGGGTGAAAGATCTGGCGAGCGAGCAGGCCAAGCAACAGGACCACCTCGACCAATCCATCTGTTCGGAAATGTGATGTCCAGATAGTTGCGGACGTCTCGTACGTAATGGGCTGGCGCTCCATCGTGCTGGAACCACATGACCCGCCGGATGCGTGGAGGAACAACGTTTAACAGGTCTGGCAGCACATGTTGCAGAAATGTGAGGTATGTTTTACCGTTGAGGCGTTCAGGAAGAAGGTACGGTCCGATTAGGTGGTCTCCGAGGATTCCTGCCCAAACATTGATGGAAAAGCGTCTCTGATGAGCATGTGGATACGTAGCATGTGGATTGACATCCGCCCATACATGTGCATTCTGTGTGTTAATTGTACCTTCACGTGTGAAGGTACATTCATCGGTGAAAAGCACAGTTCGTCCAAAATGTGGATTTAGCGCGTTCTGCTGCAGAAACCAGCGGGCGAATTCAATACGATTTGGATAATCCCCTGGAGACAGTTTCTGGACTCGTTGCACATGAAACGGGAGCAAATGTTCATCCTTCAGTACCCTCCAAGTCGTGGACTGTGAGGTATCCACCTGGCTAGCCACTGTTCGTGTACTTGTACTTGGCTGCGCCGCTACTACATCCAGAATGGCTTCTGCAACAACTACTGATTCGTCCTTTTTTGCACGACCTGCATTCGACCGGGAAGCGAGAAATGATCCCGTCTCACACAACTGTCTGTTCAAGCGCTCGAAAGTTTTGCGGTTAGGCAACCGCCTGTTAGGAAATCGCTCTCCGTACATTCGTTGTGCCTCTGCACCATTTCCATCTGCCGCTCCGTAAATTAAATGCATCTCAGCCTTTTCCTTATTCGTGAAGGGCACCATCTTCCGATTCATTACTACAGCGACTTACACTTGACTCACCGTTCAGTGGTTTTTATGCCTGAATCGTGTCGAAATTTTGCATACGTGTTCTTCTTCTTCCCCATTTGACATTTGCATACTTTCTGTTTCCTTCTTCACCCGGTGACTAGCGTCAGGAATGGAGCTTTAACGTTTGCATGAGCGACGTTTCCAACTGTGCCAGTGCCTTTATGAGTGAATTCCGACTATGCAGTCCTTGACGAAAGTTGTATTTTTGCCTCGTATCACAGCACAGAATCGTTGGGCATGGTTAAGTAGTGCAAACTGAACTATGTTCAGAAGTTGAAATTTGAACCCCCTCCCCTCGCTACTGAACCACGCTCAGCGATTCAGATTTTGAGCTGAAAATTTAAGTTTAAGTCTAAGCTTTAGAAAGCATTTAATGAGACACAAAAAATAACGGTATAAAATAGTTGTTCGTTACTCCAAAGTCTAAAGCGCCCTCTATCGGAATTTTTTGAAAATTTTCTTTAAAATTTATTTTCAAGAAAATACTGACATAAAGAATAATTTTAGCAAAACGCGGCAGTAGTTAGAGCCTAATCTACGACACAAAGATCGGGAATAACTGATTTTTGTTCTGGGGGGAGAAGGGTTTCAAATTTCAAATTTCAGTTTACGCTACTTAACTACTCGTTAGGACTCAGATTTTTAGATCAAAATTTAAGTTTAAGTCTAAGCTTTCGAAATCATTTAAAGAAATACAAAAAATAACGTTAAAAAATAGTTGTTTGTTACTCCAAAGTCTAAAGCGCCCCCTATCGGCATTTTTTGAAATTGAACTTTAAAATTTTATTTCAAGAAAATACTGGCATAAAGAAAATTTTTTGCAAAAACCGCAAACGAATAGACCAATTTTTCCATGTTTTATAATCATTTGAAATTTCGGACCCTAAACTTTAATGCCCCCTATCTCCTTGGGAATACGTCTGGGACCCTTAGTCTCCTATTTAATATTATTTGTCTTTAAGTGTACTATAACCCCTTAAAGTTCTGCCCATCTTTTATGAATCACCCTGTATAGCTACTACTACATTCTATTAAAAGTAGAGTTTTCTTTATAGTAATTACATATTTTTATATGTTCATTTTTAGATTATATGCGACATGTTTCTTAGTTTAAAACAATACATTTACATTCGGCATTCAATTTCTGAAATGTTTTGTATTGGGCTGGAACGCACTTTTAGAAATGTAGGAATTAGATATTTCTTCTCCTTTCTGCTCTCAACACTTTGAACTATTAGAGTTTAAAAACAATACAAAGGCAAAGTCATCTTATTCTCACTTTTAATAATGAGTGAAAATGTTCCTCATTTTCTGACTTTTAATGACTCTTTTGTTCCAGGGTGAAATATTCATACTTCTGGAATACTTTTGCAAATGAATTCTAACTGTTTAAATTATCATACTGAGTTCAGTTATTATATGTTTCTTCCACAAAGAGACAACTTGAGAGTTATATGTAGTTATTTAACGTTACTTCTGGTTATATATAGTTACTCTAATTTTATAAAAAAGATATCTCATCTCTTGAAGACTTAAAATAAACTACTTTTCAAGTCATCTTAGATGATTTATTAAATGAGAATGCAAAAATATTAAAAAACAAGTTGGTAAGTATGATCGAATATCGCACAAAGGGCTTCGTTTAATATTTCTTTCAAAACAGTTTACCATTTAATTAATAAATCCAAAAAAATTTCATTTTCCAAAAAAAAGGACATGTTTTTTATAAAATAAAAACTTACTGGTCGATTTTTCGAACATCTGAACAGAAATAAGAATGGGCCCCGTCGCGGTGGAAAATGGAGCTAAAATATGTTAGGCGATCAAAATCAAGTCGAATGAGTCAAACCACGACACGTAGTGATCGGGCCGCGCCCCTGGCGGTAGAAAATGGAACTAAAATAGGTATAGCTATCGATATCAAGTCGAATGAGCCAAACCATGTCGCGCTCGGACCCATAGAACCCGAGATAGGAAAACGCCCGCAGGCGGTAGAAAGTGGAACTAAAATATGTAAGGCTATCGATATCAAGTTGAATAACACAAATCCAGTCGTAATCGGGACCATAAAACCCGAGATACTTTTAAATTTAATAAAAAATACATGAAATTATTATTTGAAAAGAGTGGTATATACAACTTGTAAATTTACTGTAATGTTATAGAGGATGATTATTAAGTCAATTATAATGTTTGAAATCAGTTGTATTGAAATTGGAAAGTCAGTTAGGCTCACAGTTAGAGGAAAAACCATGAAGGAGAAACCGGGAGGAACGGATGTTCAAGTGCCCATCGTTAAATGACTAATTAGGAGGACCACTATGCATCTTTAAAGATTGATTCATTTAGTTAAGCTAGGAACTTAATTTCAAATATTGTTTAGATTATTATTCGAAAATTCTGGTAGCTCTTTTCTAGATATACACCCGGAAGCTGTGAATGCTGATTGGTATGCTAATGAAGAAAAATGGAACTGGTTTAGAGAAGCTCGGAACATTATTAGCTGAGTTATGGATATAAGCCACAGTTACGGAGGGGCTGCTAGGTGCGCGGGGTGAAGTGCTCAACAACTAAACATTAACTTTGACTTTAGGTATGCATCAACTGATTACGGGTTGTGTACTTTTATTAGGAACGTAAATTTAAGTTTTACGGAAATTGTTTTTTGACAAAATCCGGTATTCTCTCGATATAACAGCAATTAAACGGTAAGGAAAAAGCTAAAAATATTAAATTTTAAAATGAAATTAGTTCTGACGAAATCAGAGCAGTAGATATGTGTATAATAAAAATAGTGTCAAATAATGAAAAGACCGCCACCAGGATGCACGCGGTGAATGCGATATTTAATGAAAAGTCGTTTACCTCCCCCCTCCCCATTCCCGAAAATGTAACAAATAAACAGTTAAAGAGAACTTCTATGTGAATTAGGGACCCGATAGCTCAGCTTAAGAAGCCCGTTACTTTGATCTGACATAATAGAATCTGTCAATATTTATTCTTCATATTACCAATTTTACACTCAGACATTATCTAAAAAAACATGGTTAAAAGTTCCATAAAAACAGTCCTTCATTATTAAAAATGTTAAAAAGTAGCATATAAAGCTGTCATCATTACACAAAAGCACTTTCACTTTTTTTTTAAAACTTTTTAATCATGTTTTTTTAGATAATGTCTGAATGTAAAATTAGTACTATGAGGAATAAATATTAAATATACAGACTTTAATAATTGAATACCTTTTTTAATAATATCTGTCATGTGAACTAAACGCTTATTTAATAAAAAGTAATCCTCCCTCTCTCCTCTTCTTTATTAATAATCCTTATTCTCATTATTAATTACTTCATTGTCTATTACCATTTTCTTCATTTTTCTATACAAAAATCAGCATTTTGTGATAAAATATTACTTTAGTTCTAATAATGCGATCTTTATGAAAATTAGATTTCTAGGTGAACCGTAAAAAAATACGCATAGATGCATAATTTTCAAATAAATAAATGCACTATTAAAAAAAATTAACAGAATTTTAAATCTCTCGCTACCTTAAAAATCTGCGGTTTATTTCTTCCTGCCTTCAACAGTCGAAATGTCTAGATCTCTCTGACAAATGACATGTTCACAAATAAATTCTTTTTATGCGATCCAATTAATTAAAAAATAATTTATTACTTCCATTCTAATTGGGGGATGATTACGAAAATTAGATATTTAGATTCCTCGTTAAGAAATACGCATAGATGCATAATTTTCAAATCGATAAATGCAATATTTCAAAAACTTTTAATATTTGCGTAATATAAAACTCTGGGGTTTTGGTGTGACTTGTTGTCTATGAATTCACACTTGCTGCAGTCATTAAATAAAAAGTGATATTTTTTGAAAGAAAAATAAAAAATTTTAATTGACATCTTGAGAAGTTCTGGTTTGATTTTTTCGAAATCTGGTTTTTTGAAATTGCGATTTTCTTCCACGCCAGAATCCAAATTTTAGTGCCGATAGACATATCATTCGAGGGGTTTTCGAAAAGGGGACTTCGATAAGAATCTGGAAGCATAGCTCTTTACGGCAAGTCTGAACGTCCGTCGAAATCGAAACAGGTGTGTTATCCGTTTGGATAAAAATGTTCCTTTTCAGCTGTTTTTCTGCGCAATTTTTAATGAGTTTTACAGTTTTTAACACTTTACAACATAGTTGAAAAGTGTTTATGAATTCGGTTTGTCTGTCTGCCGCCTGTCTGTCTGTCTGTCCGTGCTCTAAGTCGCGTAAATATATATATTACAAAATTTAATCTTTTCCGCAATCTGCTAAATTATTCTATAAAATTTTTCCATTTAGTAATGTTCTGTATATAGCCCCAGCTTATTAAAATAATTCTTATTCTTAAAATAATCCTTTACTATCCATATGTAAAGCCATTTTGTCCTAATCCACTTAATAATATTTATTCCAAAGTATTTAGTTCTAAAAATGGAGATAGCTACTTAAGTTTATTCTTTAAATAGAACATCTCTATTTTTAATCCATTATTAAAATTCATTATTATTTTCCCGTGTAGTCAAACTGCTATAAAATCTTTATTTAAATGCTAAAATACCATATCTCTTAAAATTATTCCATCATAAAAAAAACCTTTTTTCCGTAAATTCTTTCTTGTATTAAAATATTAAATGACTCTTAGTATGTTTCCATATTTAAATATTTCTCACTTTTAATCTGTGTCAATTATTAAATTTCTTCTCTAGTATTCTAAAAAATCGTCTACAGTTAAAGAATTTCATACCTATTCTAAAATATAATAATAGCTAAATAGCTATTAACTAATAGCTAAAATATTACTTCATTTTACCGCGTTTTTAGAAGCTTTCAGAAAATTCCAGTTCAAACCAGAAAGATTATTTGGCGCCAAAAGCATCCCGGAAATTTAATCACTACGATAGCTCTACGCCGGAAATTGCATCAAGTCCTTCAAATTCAGACTATGGTTGGCTAAAACAGATCACATGTCGCGTTTGTAATCTTCCGCATAGCTCCCCTTAAAATCGCTTGCAATGCTAAGAGAGAGGGAGATTTTTACGTTAATGAAAGTTTGACTGGCGTCTAGTTCGCTACATCGCCTTTTTAGTTAGTAATGTAGAGAATTTTAATAAAGTTTCAGAAAGGTTTCGTGCCCTGTGGATCCAATCCATTCACCGAATAAAATGTCTTTAAATTTGGGAAAGACTTGTGGAAATTATTGACTGTCGCAACGGAACGTACTGATGAATAGATTTAACTACAGTCTACCGAGCATTGCTCCTTACTTGACGTTTTAAAATGTTAATAAAGATTTTACTTCTCAACTGAAAATTGACTGAAGTGATTTGTTGTTGGTGACACCACACGGCCTCCTGGTCCTGATGCGATCGAGACGGAAAACCTGGCACGAAGTTAAAAAATGTTTATCAACAAGCTTCCGACTGCAACTCGGATGTCATGCAATTGATATATGTTATTGAGGTTTACTATGGCATGTTTGGTATTGAATATGAACTGTGTAGCACTTAGAGATTTTTTACAGGGACACTCAAAAGAATTAAAAACTAAATTAAGAACTAAAAAGATTTAAAAAATTAAGAATTAAAAAGAATACACCGTTACATTACGGTGTATGGGGGGAAATCATTTGCGGTTTATTTTAATGGTGTTATACAATTTCAAACATATTGAAATTGATATATATCACTGAGGTGCACTACAAGGGGCTTACTATAGAAATTGGTGTGTATAGCACTTAAATTTGTTTTACAGGGGCACTCAAAAGAATTCCGTTGCATATTACGGTCTATGCAGAAAAAATCGTTTGCGGTTTATTTTAAGAATGTTTAAATATTTCATACACATTGAAATTTATATATGTGACTAAGGTGCATTACAAGAGGCTTACTATAGAATATTTAGACTATAGCATTTATCGTTCATTTACAGGGACACACAAAATAATTTGGTACTGTCTGTTAACATTAATTGCTGGAAGTGCTTTTTCAGTTGCTTAACGCGTTTTTAAATTTAACTCATTTTTTTTCTATTATTTAGTTTGTATAAATTCTATAAATCATATACAGGGCATCACAAAAGTTCTGGAGTACATTTACGTTTATTGAGGGAAATTCCAAAAGGGGAATTTTAAACTGTGCTACTTGTTTCCTATATGAACTAAAATTTTGCGTTCTATGTAACATATATACAAATCTATAGATCATATACAGGGCTGCACAAAAGAATTCGGATATTTTTCCGAATATTGTTAATGATTCCTGAAATTGGGTTTTTAAGTATGTTATGCGTTTTCCAAATTGTTTACTTAGATATTATATTTCACCTTATTAAACGGTAATGATTTGTAAAATTATTTTGGAAGAGTTGGAAAGTGTTACATAATCTATGCTGGAAGCATGATTTTTCGTTCTTGTTAATTAATACCTTTAATTAATTAACGTGAGTTGGCCGTGTGTAGTGTAGGTAGCTCAAATGATAGAGTATTAGCAATTTAAACCAGAGGTTCTGGGTTTTATTCCTGGCTTGGACACTTAGCACTGAGATGGAAAAATTACAATTCGTAGCAAGAATGGAAGTAACGAAAATGTGCAAAAATGCTTTATTCTATACAGAAAAACTATATTCAGGTGTTAAAGATATATTATAATTTTCTATGTTGCTTTTAATTTTTAACGAGTTTTACGGTTTTTAATTAATATCTTTAATTAATTAATATGAGTGTAGGGTGTTAATAATTAATATACGGGATTAATTAATATACGGGTGCAGTGTAGGTAGCTAAAATGGTAGAGCATTGGCAATTTAAACCAGAGGATCTGGGTTATACTCCTGGCTTGGACACTTGGCACTCAGCTGGAAAAATTACAATTTGTAGCAAGAATGGAAATAACGAAAATATGCAAAAATATATAGAAAAATCTATACAGAAAAACTATATGCAGGTGTTAAAGATATATTATAATTTTCTGTGCTGTTCCAGTTATTTTAAATGCTATACTTTCTGTCACTTAAAAATATATGTAAAAAGAAGTCTCATTTTTGTACCATGTAATATGCTTTAGGGATACAAAAATAATTATAAAAATCAAAACTTAGGTAACCTTTAAAAAGTGGTCTAAAAGTATCTTTTTCAACGCATATTCTACTGTATAGTTTTTCACGTGTAAGAATAATAAACTCACAGTCTAACGATATCCCGTTATAGCTGCAAAACACTCCCTATCATAAACTCAGTTTGACACACACATACACACAAAAAAAAAAAAAAAAAAAAAAAAAAAAAAACAAGCGGGAAAAATTCTACCTTACGGCAGAATATAGATTGGCCACCCACGGCTTTTATTGTTGAGATTTTTTCAGCCAAGTCTAACTCGTCAAAAAAAAGGTGTTTGTTAACATAAGCCAGCTTCTCCACTTTAGAATTTAGTTTGCGCTCTAAGATTTTTTGTGAGACTGGCGGAATATATTACGCACGAACACACCAAGTTTTAAAAAGATTCGGTGACTAGAAGTATTTTTAATAAATATAATAGTAAAAAGATGTGGCTTCAATGGGCTGAGACTTGCGAGGTAGTTTTTGTTTACAAATGTGCTGGCTTAATGACACCCTTTAAACTATTTTTAATGGTTCAAGGCATTTTAGCACTTAATAGATAACCTAAAAAAGGTAATGAAAAGTTCTATTATAGCAGCTTTTATGATGGATACAGCTAAGAGAAGTTGTTTAACAAATGTTGAGTTAGCATTCATTGACGAGATCTTGGAGAGCGGTGGGGGAAGGGAGGGGAATCTATACAAAACACAAGTGATCTACGAGACCTTTAAAATGAATCCTCACTTGCAATCGAGAGATGGGACTTTAAAAGGGATCCCCATTTTCGCCCCTCTGACGGTCCCCCCTCGAGAGATACGTGAAAACCGAGGGCGCCAAAAGAAGGGGGGGGATACCTTTAGGCGGTTTACAGCTAATTTTGGTGAAATTTTGGAGCTGTCCGGCCCATAGGAACAGAGAAAAATGGGGAAAACTAAAATAAATATGAGAAATTGAAAAAAATAAATAAGAAAAGTGCTCCTAACAGGAGACGGGAGAGAAGGAGGAGGAGAGTAGAACCAGACAAAAGTGCTTGATGAGATCAAATTTTTGATATGTTACATGACGGGGTTTGAACACCTTGAATGTCTCCCCCGTGGGGGGTAACTCCGGTCCTATGGGAGATAGGGCCCCGGGACCCTCATAAAAAATCGGCCTCGACGATTTCAACTTCGTTGGATCCTTTAGAAGAGGCCTACGCCCTCTGTGGGGCTTAAAGGGGTTGAGAAAGATAAGAAAAACTAAAATTTAAAAAGAGTTGAAACAGAGAAATATGCTTCTTAAAGGAGGGGGGGGGAGTGAGAGGCGGAGAGTAGGACCAGACCATAGTGTTTGACGAGATCTATCAATTATTGATATGTTACATGAAGGGGTTTACATGGATTTACATGAGGGAGGAGCACCAAAAAGATCTTACTGAACCTTTCCCCCCAGAACTTACAAGAACTTACCCCCCCCCCCGGGGGTAACTTCATTCCCATTGGAGATAGGGCCACGGGACCTCCTTAGAAATGTCCGCCACGACGGGTTTAACTTTCTTGGATCCTTTATATTATTGTTTAAATGGTGTCTGCGCCCGCTGTAGGGCAATTAGGTACTGAGAAAGGAAATACAAGCGGAAGTATCGGCATAATACAGAGAGACAATTTGATTTTTAATATCGTTAGGAACAACCATTTGTATAGCTATGTATAAAGGGTGTCCTCCTTTATATATGGAGTGGCTGTGACTTTTCATAAACATGAATTTTACTGTAGACTGAAAAAATTTGCCCTGTGTGTGGCTTAAAAAAAAAAATTACCGTACTTTTGTGTTATAGCGGCTCCCACAATTATGATTATGCCAAGGTTGCAGTTATGATTTCGCCAAGATCACCGCAAAGCTTATATAGGCATCCTATATATGTATATATATATTCCAAACACTCCTATATGTGCCATATTATTTATGGCTTATATGTCGTATATATATCATATACACATGCCATATATATACATCATATATGCATCATATATGACTATAACTTGGCCACAAATGTACAGAAATGTTATATATATATCATATATTATTATAATGTCATGCATTCTTTATAATTTGGCGATAAATCTTGGCCGTTTGTCAGTTCATCCTTGGAAGCCGCTATAACACGAAAGTACCAAATTTACAATATATTAATGAAAATAGAAACAAAAATATTTCATGCTTGGTGGCTGCTATAACACGAAAGTACTAAATTTCTTCTTTATTTTTCATATCTGATAATTTGCATCTATCCTTTTTTGTAATTTTAACATTTTTGTAACGATTTTATGCATTTCTATTGCCTATTCAAAGAAAAATTCTTCTAAAGTTATAGAATTTCGTTAACAAGAACGAAAAATCATGCGTCAAGCATAGATTATGTAGCACTTTCCAACGCTTCTAAAATAATTTTACAAATCATTACCGTTTAATAAGCTGAAAGATGACATCTAAGTAAACAATTTGGAAAACGCATAACATATTTAGAAACGTAATTTCAGGAATTTTTAATATATACAATATTCGGAAAAATATCCGAATACTTTTATGTAGCCCTGTATATGATCTATAGATTTGTATATGTACATAGGATGCTAAATTTTAGTTTAGTTAGGAAACGCGTAGCACAGTTTAAATTCTCCTTCTGGAGTTTCTGTCAATAAACGGAAATGTGTTCGCGAACTTTTGTGCTGCCCTGTATAGGATCTACAGAATTTATACACACCACGTAATAGACAAAAAGCTAGTTAAGATTAAAATCGCGTTCAGTAACGTAAAACGCACTTCCAGGAATTATTGTTAACAGACAGTAGAGAATTCTCTTGTGTGTCCCTGTAAATGAACGATAACTGCTATACACACACTATTCTGTAGTAAGCCTCTTGTAATGCACCTTAGTAATATATATAAACTTCAATGCGTTTAAAATAGTGGAACATTATTTAAATAAGCCGCAGACGATTTTTCTCCATAGACGTAATGTAACGGAATTATTTTGACTGTCCCTGTAAAGTAACTCTAAGTGCTATACACCTACTATTCCATATTAGCTTCTTCTAATGCATCTTTGTGATCTATATAAATTTCAATGCGTTTACAATAGTGAAACATTTTTAAAATAAAACGCAAATGATTTTTCCCCATAGACCGCAATGTAACGGAATTCTTTTGAGTGTCCCTGTAAGAAAAGTATAAGTGCTACACACTTCAGTTGAAATAGGGAACGTGCCATAGATAACGACAATAACATATAAAAATTGCAGAGCAATCCGAGCATATTTACGGGGGTTAGAGCACGGACAGACGGCCAGACGGCCAGACGGCCATACGGCCAGACGGCCAGACAAACCGAAGTCATAAGCACTTTTCAACTAGGTTGGAAAGTGCAAAAAACGGTAAACACAGTAAAATGCGGACATCGTTTTGTCCATTCTCGATCGAAAGCAACAACCGTTATCATTATCTTTTTACGCGTGAAGGTTTCGTTATGGTACTTCATTGTAAAATTTGGTAATTTTTTAGCTCACAGGCTATCAAAGCCTGAGCTTATGTGCCCGCCGGTTCTGTATGTACGTACGTATGTATGTATGTACGTAACGCAATAACTCTTGATAGAACTAACCGTTTTACTTTAAATTTTGTTTATAGGTTCCTTGTGATAAGGCGCTTCCCTGATTAGTTTTGGAGGTTCATTGGTTAAGCATAAAGGGGGGAAACGGGGGGCTAACCCCCCATAATTTAGATAAATGGGATTTTCATGCAGAATTATCCCATTTTCTGCAAATTTTGTATATAGGTTCATTTTGATAATGTGCTTCTGTCAATAGTTTTGGGGGTTCATTGGTTTAGTATAAAGGGGGAAAGGGGGGGTTACCGCCCCCTAATTTAGATAAATGAGTTTTTCATGCAGAATTATCCGATTTTCTTTAAATTTTGTTTGTAGGTTCCTTGTGATAAGGCGCTTCCCTGATTAGTTTTGGAGGTTCATTGGTTAAGCATAAAGGGGGGAAACGGGGGGCTAACCCCCCATAATTTAGATAAATGGGTTTTTCATGCAGAATTATCCCATTTTCTGCAAATTTTGTATATAGGTTCATTTTGATAATGTGCTTCTGTCAATAGTTTTGGGGGTTCATTGGTTTAGTATAAAGGGGGAAAGGGGGGTTACCCCCCCCCCTAATTTAGATAAATGAGTTTTTCATGCAGAATTATCCGATTTTCTTTAAATTTTGTTTATAGGTTCCTTGTGATAAGGCGCTTCCCTGATTAGTTTCGGAGGTTCATTGGTTAAGCATAAAGGGGGAAAGGGGGGCTAATCACACCTTAATTTAGATAAATGGGTTTTTCATGCAGAATTATCCGATTTTCTTCAAATTTTGTATATAGGTTCATTTTGATAATGTGCTTCTGTCAATAGTTTTGGGGGTTCATAAGTATAAAGGGGGAAAGAGGGGGGTAACCCCCCCCTAATTTAGATAAATGAGTTTTTCATGCAGAATTATCTGATTTTCTTCAAATTTTGTATATAGGTTCATTGTGATAATGCGCTTCTCTGAATAGTTTTGGGGGTTCATTGGTTAAGTATAAAGGGGGAAAGGGGGGCTAATCCCCCCTTAATTTAGATAAATGGGTTTTTCATGCAGAATTATCCGATTTTCTTCAAATTTTGTATATAGGTTCATTTTGATAATGTGCTTCTGTCAATAGTTTTGGGGGTTCATAAGTATAAAGTGGGAAAGAGGGGGGTAACCCCCCCCCTAATTTAGATAAATGAGTTTTTCATGCAGAATTATCTGATTTTCTTCAAATTTTGTATATAGGTTCATTGTGATAATGCGCTTCTCTGAATAGTTTTGGGGGTTCATTGGTTAATTATAAAGGGGGAAAGGGGGGCTAATCCCCCCTTAATTTAGATAAATGGGTTTTTCATGCAGAATTATCCCATTTTCTTCAAATTTTGTATATAGGTTCATTTTGATAATGTGCTTCTGTCAATAGTTTTGGGGGTTCATTGGTTAAGTATAAAGGGGGAAAGGGGTGGGGGTAACTTCCCTAATTTAGATAAATGAGTTTTTCATGCAGAATTATCCCATTTTCTTTAAATTTTGTATATAGGTTCATTTTGATAATGCGCTTCTGTCAATAGTTTTGGGGGTTCATTGGTTGAGTATAAAGGGGGAAAGGGGGGATCACCCCCCTAATTTAGATAAATGGGTTTTTCATGCAGAATTATCCGATTTTCGTCAAATTTTGTATATAGGTTTATTGTGATAATGCGCTTCTCTGAAAAGTTTTGGGGGTTCATTGGTTAAGTATAAAGGGGGAAAGGGGGGCTAATCCCCTCTTAATTTGGATAAATGATTTTTTCATGCAGAATTATCCGATTTTCTTCATATTTTTTATGTATATTCATTGTAATTAGAGACTTCCCTGATTAGTTTAAGGGGTTTATTAGTTAACTATGAGGGGGGGTAACGGGGGGATGACCCCCACCCCTTAATATATTGTTGATTTCTTTATTTTTCGAGGGGCATATTTCAAATTCTTTGAAATAAGAGTTACAATATACAATGAGTGTGAATAGCCTGTGAGCTCAATGCCCGCAGTTTAACTGGGCAGTTTTTTAGCTCACAGGCTATCAAAGCCTGAGAACTTATGTGCCCGCCGGTTCTGTATGTACGTACGTATATATGTATGTACGTAACGCGATAACTCTTGATAGAACTAACCGTTTTACTTTAAATTTTGTTTATAGGTTCCTTGTGATAAGGCGCTTCCCTGATTAGTTTTGGAGGTTCATTAAATTCATTATTTGAAAAACGGCATAATCATTCGATTTGAAATTTATATCAAGAAAAATAATTTTTTTCCCCTTTCTAACGCAGTTTGTCTAACAATTTTGTGACAAATACTTTTTGAGCTATTAATTTTTTCAGTAACTTCAAATGTTTCATTATCCGAGATTAACATGTGGCAACAATGTGACTTTTCATAAACATGAAAAATGATAGAGATTTAAAGAATAAGCCACCCTGTGGGCGGCTAAAAAAAAGAAAAGAAAAGAAAGAAAATTAGTATGATAATTACTAAAGCATCAGTTGTCCATTTAGAAGAAGATGTATAGGTTTAAAATCCTTGTTATAGGTTTTCAATACATATATTCTTCTCAACTTAAACTCTATAGTAAAAAAAAAATTAAAGCATCTTGACATAATTAGGTAAACACACATCATTACTTAAAAAAATGGAGATCTTGCTTTAAAAACAAATTGACGAAGTTTAATAATCAGAAATTATATACACCTGTCTTACATATTTACAAGATTTAAATTTTAATGGGAGATGCGATGCTCGACTTCAATTCTAATATTTGTGACAGAAGCGTCACATCTTTTCAAAACAGAACATTCTAAAGGAACAATACGTTTCGTTCCGTTCTAAACACACAGTGCATTGTGAGATTGAAAGTGGAAGTAGAAGTTCATAGCGTCGCAGCGCCATCTAACTGAACTTTCTTTCTCTACAATAGAAAACACTTCATTGACTTTGTAGAAACAATTTACAAAAGAAAATGAAAGAAAATATAATTTTTAAATTTTTTATTGCTTAGCTAAAATGTTTTTGTAACAATATATTTACCTTCTTTTTTTCTTTCTTGTCAAAACCCTTTCCCATTCTCTTAAAATATTCCTAGAGTTCTTCAACAAATTTACATAAAAAGCTTTTACAAAATACCATGGAAAATTTCTTTTATCAAGTTTTTCTTTAACCTTTCACGATATTCAACCCAATAAAATTCTTACAAGGATTTGAATCAACCTATTTTTATTGAATAAATGCAATTTGAATATTTTGGACAGTAAATATGGTAGACTCCCTTGTGTCGTACCATTTTACTGTCGAAGAATGAATATATTCAAAAATAATCGTTGCAATGTCGTGAATATATACGAGTTGTCTCTTTCCTTATTTATGCTGCTCTCACAAGAGACACTGGAAAATAAAAAACAATTCACACTTGCATCTCACGCTCAGAAAATGTAGAACAATTTCCTTTTATTTTTAAAAAGTTTTAAAATGCTTCACAAAGAATATATTCAGTGGAATTCTCAAAGGCTATGCTTTTAAAATGGCGAGAAATACGAATGGATATTTACAATTTTGATCGAATTTTAAATTATACTGCAGCTATGTCGAGAACGATTAAAAATTGCAGCATGAGAATTGATCAAAATCCCATGTAACAACCGGTTGTATTGAAATAAATTTGTTTTTCATTGAACAGATTTGTAAATTGTGGAAGAAAAGCCAATGAGTACCGGCAACGCCCCCTAGATAAGAAAGCCTTGACACGCGTCACGTAAACGTCATACCAAGCAGGCAAAACAAAGAAAAAAAATCGAACAACTTGCATGTTTCAATTTTATTGGCTCATAGAATTAATAATTATTCCATACGATTTATAGTTAATAATTCCACGATGCATCAAAATCGAAACATGCAAGTTATTCAATTTTTTTTTCTTTGTTTTGCCTGCTTGGTATGACGTTTTCGTGACGCGTGTCACGGCTTTCTTATCTAGGGCGCGTTGGTACAGGTTATTGATTGTATTATTGCATTTTATTTTATCGACCAATATATTGAAATGAAGCAGTATTTATTGGAATATGATAATCGGTATTACAATGGAATTATTTATAATGTGTAAGGTATGCGAGTTAATTTTTAAATTGGGAATAAGTAGTTTCGTCATTAATTGTATTAACAAACCAGTCGTTGCTCGCCGCTTGCTCGGGTAGAATGTAATTTGTTGTAGAATGTATTTTTTACATAATGTTATATTATTATGATTTTCTTGGGTATTCTTCATTTTTACTTGTATCTGGGAGATAAAATTGTGGTTGATCGTCAAACAAAAAGAGGAAATTAGTCTCGACAGAAAAGGGGTGGTAATTAAAATTCATTGTTCCCTGGAAATAGAAAATTTTTATTTTATGGTTTTTGTGTTAAAAAAGTGATTTCTAGAATAAACATTTCATCTCAACATATTTATCCTCTGATTTCAACGGGCTGGTCAAATGGAACATATGCGCTGTCAAAGTACTTTTTCTATTTCTGTGAGATTCTCATTAAAGAACTGACACGTGTAACCTCAATAAGTTCAAGGCTAGATGACGTAAACTTGACTGTGTATTTCTTATCTGTGAACTAAAAAACACTCAGTCTCTAAGTGTCAGTCTTCGAATTAACAACTTCAGAAAATTATATGGATATAAACTTTAACCTTTTTTATATTTTAATGTAAAATTTAATCATGTAAATTAATTCTTTTTTTCTTTTAATAGTAATTAAATACTTAAATTAGAAGTTATATCTCGAAGCCATATTTACTTTAACAAGGTATTGTGTTTTCAATCTCATCAGTGAAACGGAAAAGCGATTTAATCACATAGTAATACCATTGGATTTATTGTCAAATTGGATTATACTTACCACACCTTCGCGGACTTTACAGGTAGGCCAAACTTGCATTACCTTATATTACTGTTATGAAGTATTTAAAATTGAATTTAAGAATAAATTAGAAGTAGCATCTATAGCCGTAGTTCTTAAAAACTTACAGATTAGAGACTGAGGTTTGAATACGGCAAAACTGCTCTCTAATGAGAAAAAGAAAAGAAATAAAATCAATAACTATATTTTAAATAATAAACTATTGTTTTAAAGATTAATAGAAACTATCAAAATATTAGTAAAATTAATAAAAATACAACATCATGGCTTCAAATATGAAAGAAATGTGTAACATTGATAAACTGAACTCCAACAATTACGCGGTTTGGAAGTTTAAATTAGAAATATTATTAATGAAAGAGGATTTAATCAACCAGATAACTGATGATCCGCCAAACCCCTTAACAGGCGATTGGACGAAGAGAGACAATAAAGCCAGAGCTATTATAAATTTGAGCTTAGAAGACTCCCAACTGATTTACATAAAAAACGAAACATCAGCTAAAGCTACATGGTTAGCATTAAAAACAATACATGAGCGCGCGAATTTATCTAGTAAATTATCTTTACTGAGAAAATTGTATAGTATAAAACTAGCTGAAAATGGTAATATGAATGACCATATAGTTAAAATATTAGAAACCGCTGATAAGTTAAAGTCTATAGGAGAAGAGATTAAGGACTCTCATCTATCTGCACTTTTGTTGTGCTCCCTTCCACCTAGCTATGATACTGTGATCACGGCATTAGAGGCCCGATCAGAGACCGAATTAAATTCGGAATTTATAAAAGGAAAACTTAAAGATGAATTTCAAAGGAGACAAGAAAGCTCCAATTCATCGCATGAAAATGTATACAAAACATATAATAAACAAAAACAAAACACTAGGGCATACTAAAAAAAAGAACAAAACCTTTTTTGCACGAATTGCAAAAGAAAAAACCATGTGCGACAAAATTGTTGGTTTCTTAAGAATAAAAATTCCAAGAACCAAACAAATGAAAAATACAGACAAAATTCGTCTTTATGCTTTGAAGCAAGTGATTTCACTCACGGATTTTACTCACGATTTACTTACGGAAACAAAAGCAGAAGCAAACACACAAATTCAAGAGAGTAAAAGCGAAGAAAATCAAAACGAAAAACCAGTGTCTCAAAAGCAATTATCATTAATCGCACATAATGAATCTAAATCTACTTGGATTGTTGATTCTGGAAGCAGTTCACATATTTGTAATGACATAAATGTATTTGTTGACATTGACAATAACAACAAAAATACTGTCACGATAGCAAACGGAACAACACTAGAATCGCACGGGACAGGTACAATAAAATTACGGACACAATCAAATGACAAAACTTTAAAGGAAGTTTTATATGTCCCTGATATTCAATCAAATTTAATGTCGGTTACGAAAGTCACAAAGCACGGTTATGAATTCATGTTTGAAAATAACACCTGTAACTTATCCTATAATGGAAAAACTCTCTTAGAAGGAAAAAAGAGAGAAAATGTATATGAAATTGACCTATACAAACCTAAGCAAGAAATCTATGTCAATTTTGCTGAACAATGCAAGAATAAAAACTGCATTGAGCTTTGGCATAAGAGATTAGGTCATAGAAATGTTAATTCAATTAAACAACTGTTATCGAACAATTTAGCAACAGGTTTAGAAATTCAAAATTGCAAACATGACATAATTTGTGAGAGTTGCATCAAGAGTAAACTCACAAATGCACCGTATCCAGAAAGGAGTGAGAACAGAGTTAAGAAGGCGATCGATCTGGTGCATACGGATGTATGTGGTCCGATGCAAACAGAAAGCATAGGAGGGAAGAAATATTTTCTCACATTCACAGATGATTATAGTAGGTTTACTATGGTATTTCTTTTATCGAAAAAAGTGAGGTAGTTACCAAAGTGAAAGAATATGTAGCCATAACGAAAAATAAATTCGGTCGCACAGTTAAAGAAATCCTATCAGACAATGGGGGTGAATACACTAGCGAAGAATTAGAAAAATTCTTAAAATATGAAGGTATTCATCACCAGTTCACTATTCCGCATTGTGCACCTCAGAACGGTGTTTCGGAAAGAAAAAACAGGACTTTAGTCGAAATGACAAGGTGCCTATTATCGGAAGCCCAGCTTCCAAATAAATTTTGGGCCGAAGCTTTAAATACAGCTGTGTATCTTATAAATAGACTTCCAATGAAGTCACAAAATTCAACTCCATACCAGCTATGGACAAACAAAAAACCGCATTTATCAAACATAAAAGTATTTGGCTGCAAAGCTTATGCTTATCTCGATAAATCCCAAAGAGGAAAACTCGATGATAAAGCAATAAAGGGTACATTTATCGGTTATGATAATAGATCAAAAGGATATAGGATCTATATTGGTAATAATAAAGTAATAAGGGCAAGCACTGTGAAATTTATAGAAAACTCTAATTCAAATGAAAATGAAAAAAAATCAAACATTAATATGAGAGAAGAATTAGAAGTTCAGAAACAACCTGAAAAAGCAGGGGGAGATTCCTCAAAATTCTTTATAGACATGCAGGAAGATAAACAAACAGACAATGAGGAAAATTTAAACGAAAACGAACCTAGAAGATCTCAACGATCAAACAGGGGAGTTCGGCCCGATAGATTCTCTTATATTACTAAAATACAAAAAGAAAATATTGAACCAACATAGTGGAAAGATATAGCGAAAATCGAAAACCCATATGATAGAAACAAATGGTACGAAGCAACTAATGAAGAAATTAATTCATTAAGAAAAAACAAAACATGGGAACTAATTGATCCACCACCTGGAATAAAAGTTATTGGGAATAAATGGGTATTCACCAAAAAATATAATGAAAATAATGAAATAGAAAAATATAAGGCACGTCTTGTAGCCAAAGGTTTTTCTCAAAAATACGGAAGCGATTATTTTGAAACCTTCGCTCCAGTAGTAACGTATACAACAATAAGAGCTTTTCTAGCATGTGCAGCGTATAAAAATGTAGGTGTAAATCATATAGATATCAAGACTGCATTCCTCCACGGAAATTTAGAAGAGGAAGTTTATATGACACAACCAGAAGGGCATGTAATACCGGGAGAGGAAAATAAAATTTGCAAACTAAAAAAATCAATTTACTGATTGAAGCAATCCGCACGAGCATGGAACATTAAATTAGAAGAAAGTTTAACTAAACTTGGTTTTGTGCAAACCATTTCCGATCCATGTCTCTTCACACGAAAATTAAAGGAAAGTACAACATATATCATTATATATGTTGATGACTTACTAATTTCAGGGGAAACTAAAGAAATAAATGAAATAATAGAACAACTAAAAAAGGAGTATGAAGTCAAAAATTTAGGACTTGTAAATTATTATCTGGGGATAAACATAAAACGAAGTAAACAAGGAAATTTCGCACTTGATCAAAGAAACAAAATAAAAGAACTGATCGAAAAATTCGATTTAAAGGAAGCGAAACCCTGTGATACTCCGATGGAACCCGGGTACTTAAACATAATTGATGAGGAAAATTTACTTTCTAATAACAGTAAATATCGGCAAGCTATCGGAACATTGTTATATATAGCTACAATAACCAGACCAGACATAGCCGCCGCTGTGAACATTTTGAGTCGTAGAAACGAAAAACCCAGAGAAAAGGATTGGAACGCAGTAAAGCGGGTTATTAGATATTTGAAAGCAACACAAGAACTAAAACTAATTATTAGTAAAGAAAATGAGCCAATACTAACAACATATGCTGACTCCGATTGGGCAGGGGATAAAAATGACCGTAAATCAACAACGGGAAATTTATGTAAATTAGGAAACAGCAATTTCCTGGTCAACTAAGAAACAAAATTCAGTTGCCTTATCATCCGCTGAGGCTGAATACATCTCAGCAGCAACTTCAGCACAAGATACAGTTTGGATAATCAATCTTCTAAAGGACCTTGATCTACAACAAAATTTGCCCATAACTTTATTCGAAGATAATCAAGCGTGTATAAACATGGTTAAAAATTATAAACATCATTCAAAAACAAAACACATTGACATCAAATATAACAGCATAAAAGATCTTAAGGAAAAGGGAATAATTAATCTACAGTATTGCCCAACCAAAACTATGACAGCTGACATTCTAACGAAGCCCTTTCCCAAACCTGACTTTACAAAACACAGAATAAGTTTAAATCTCAAGAACATTTATGTAGATATTTGTTATGGCCGGTTGTCTAAATGGGTATTAATAAGTCCAAGGCAGATTTTTGTTGAAATCTTACACTGTTTAATTTTCTGGATTATATCAAATATTTACAAATATGTACAAGTTAAAATATAATTAGAACAATCATGACAACTCGTAAGCTCGTAAAGGCCGTTTGCAGATACCATTTCTCAGCTCAGCTCGTAAAGGCTGGCCGTCGCCGGAGATTTAAGAGCATCTCCCGAGTCCGTCTTACTCAGTCTGCATCTCGACTCATTCTGTCTACTTCGTTCTCACGCTGTAAAAAAAATACTGCACTCATCAAAATTTATATTGTTCGCGAGGCATCATTCAACTTCACAAGCCCCAATAAAGTATTTGCTTGTGTTTGCAGTCTAAAGTTCAGATGAGAACTCCCGCGACCACAACTCGGCCGTCCTGACTGTGCTGTGTCCTCACAGTCATTATCTACTAATTTCGCTAGGTATAGAACCAGTCGACTAAAATCTAAAATTATCAAATACACACAAAAAATATATATACAAACAAAACAATAAACAATAGTAAATATTGAAACATACAGCGTTTCCTAAAATATAAAAAATGAAAATAACACAACAAAACCTGTTATAACGTTGAAAATTGCTTAAAGTTCAGAGTTCACTCATAATGTTCAATAAAAGTAAAAAGAATATTGTTTCAAAATATCAATCTGTCCAATTTGTCCATCGTTTCATAAAGTCGGCAGCACTCGATGTAATGTTTGGATCATCATGGTAGCCAATTTTCTTTACGTTGTATCGATCCTTTCCTTTCACTTTGGTGATTTCATAGGGACCGAGAAATTTAGGTCTCAACTTCATGCCTGTACCAAATTGTGTTTTTTGTATAGCTACTAAATCACCGAGTTTATAAGTGTATGCCGTTTTTCTGTTTTTATTAAAGGTTTTGCGATTCTCTTGCTGTATTTTTAAAATGTTCTCTTTTGCAATTTCCCTATTGAAATTTCTCTCTGACATAATTAAATTTACATGTTCTTCGTCTAACAACTCTTTTATTTGCAAATCGTTTTTATGTCGCAATCTCACTCCGGTTAGAAGCTCAAATGGTGAAAATTTTGTGCTTCTAGATATAGTGCTGTTTATAATTCGCTGTATCGATGCTACATATTTGTACCATTTTTTGGGGTCTTCTATGCTAAGTTTCGCTAATATTGGTATCAGGATTCTATGCATCCGTTCTATCTGGCCATTTCCTCTTGGAACACCTGTCGTTATTGGGACATGTTGTATTTTTTGTTCGTTACAATATGCTTCAAAATCGTCGGATGTAAACGCGGGTCCTTTGTCGGTTATTATTCGGGACGGGTTTCCGAAAATGTTGTGTTGTAATTTTAACTTATCTATAACTTCTACGGCAGCAGTAGTTTTAACTGGGTATAACCAGACAAATTTTGTGAAAGCATCTACGACGGTAAAAATATGATTATAATTTTTGTGAGTGGATGGCATTGGTCCAATATGATCAATGTGATAGGTTTCAAGGGGGATATTTTGTTTTGGAATCGGGTTCAATAAACCTTCTCCTTTTCCTTGCTTTTTATTACATAAAATGCACTCTACGCAATTCGCAATGACATTTTCTATTTGCTTCCTTAACTGGGGTATAAAATAGTTTTCTTTTAGAATTGTTTCGGTTTTTGCTACCGCATAATGACCTCTATTATGAACATTTCGTATTATTTCTTTTTGAATATTTAAGGGAATCATCAACAGTTCTCTGTCGTTTTCGTATTTATACAGTATGTCATTTCGATTAAAATATTCCGAGCTTTCATTTTTTTCTATTAATTTTTTGATGGTTTGAATATGTTCATCTTCTTGTTGCGCTAATTTAATTTTTGCTGTTAATTCGTCATAAGAACGTGTTGCTACCAATACTGTATTTCTGCTTAATGCGTCGACATGCTTCATTTGATTTCCCGCTCGATGTACTATTTCATAATCAAATTCTTGTAAGAATAGCGCCCATCTTGCTACTTTTGGCGTAATGTCTTTTTTGTCCATAGTCTTTTGAAACGCGGAACAATCTGTCACAATTTTAAATTTCGTGCCTAATAAGTAGTTTCGGAATTTTTTGACCGATTCTATTACCGCAAGGGTCTCTAATTCGTAACTCGAAAATTTTGCTTGAGTAGGTGTAGTTTTACGGCTCATGTAATGAATAGGATGTAAGTTTTTGTTCTCATCTTCTTGTAGTAGGACACTACCAAAACCTATGGCGCTTGCATCGGTGTGCAATTCTAGTCTAGCGCCTCGTCGGAATACATGCAATACTGGGGGGTTAACTAACTTTCCTTTAAGAGTTTCAAAAGCTTGCTTTTCGGGTATTCCAAATTTAAATTTATTTCCCGCTTTTAATAAATCACTTAAAGGTCTCGCTATAGTTGCATAATGTGGGATGTATTTTCTGAAATAAGAAGTTAGACCCAGAAAACTGTGTAGTTGTTTAAGGGTTCGGGGTTCAGGAAATTTCTTTACTGCCAAAGTTTTGGCTTCCGAGGGTCTAGTAGTTCCGTTTTCGATAATATAGCCTAAAAATTCAATTTTCCGTTTAAGAAATTGACATTTTGCAAAATTAAATTCAAGTCCGTAATCCGATGCAACTTCTAGGACGCGTTTCAGTTTTACCAAGGCTTCTTCCTCAGTTTCCGCAAGTATTATGACATCGTCTAAGTAAATTAATATTACCTTTTCTTTAATTAACTGTTTAAAAACAGCTTGAATATATCTTTGAAACTGTTGTGGTCCAACCGATAATCCGAATGGGAGCTTTAAGTACTCGTACTGCGAGTTATGCGTGACAAATGCTGTATATTTCCTACTCTCCTCTGCTACGTCTATATGAAAAAAACCATTTTTTAAATCCAATGTTGTGAAAACCTTTGCACTTTCAATGTTATCTAAAACATCTTCTATTCTTGGCAAGGGAAAATTATCTCTAATTATTTTTTTATTTAGCAATCTATAGTCTACGCAAAGTCTCCAAGAATTATTTTTCTTTTTCGCTAACACTATAGGAGATGCATAATTAGAGTTACTCTGCGTTATAATTCCCGTTTCCAACCATTCCTGTACTTGTTTGTCCACAAACTCCTGCTCCGGATACGCTAATCTACGCGGTCGTTGCGCAATCGGAATATCATCAGTTAATATTATATTTACTTTTAACTCTGTGTCCTTAACCTTGTTTGGCTTATAATTAGTAATCAATTCCGTTAACTCTTTCTTAATAGCATTGTTTGTAATATGATTCAGCTCAACTTCCTGAAAATTAATTGAATTGGCTGTTTCAGCTAAATAAATATCTGTGGTTTTCGCTAAGTCTAACTGTGGGATAGAACACTGTTCACTTTCTAATAAACAACTTTTTGCAGTACTTAATTGCATGTTTACTTTTTCACTAAAGTTAAAAGCTGTTTCATTTTGATTAGTTTGTTCCTTTCTCACTAATTCAGCTGTCGAAATCATACTTCCTATCGTGGGATTGTTTTGCTTTTCTGACCGCAACATCGCATGAAATCTGGGTGTGACATAGCTGACGCGTTTGATTTTCGTCATGGCTGTTTCTTGTGGGAAAGCAGTGACGTAATTTATCCTAACTTCTTTTAACTTCCGTTTTCCCATAATTTGCAATCCTTTTTCTGAAATATTGAAATTTAACTGTCTCAAAAAGGTATTCCCTAAAATTATAGAATGATTCAATTTTTTTACGATGTATAAATCTGAATTTACTGTATAACCATCTATTTCAATGTTTACGGTCGTAAATCCTATGGGTGTTACTTGGTTTCCGCCAATACCTGACAAAACCAAATCATTTTCATGTAGTTTAGGGCATCCCAGGGCAATATAAATATCGTTATTCCCCATATTTACGTCGCTCCCTGTGTCTATCAAGGCATCTATATTTTTTCCTAAAATCCTCACGTTCTTTATTATTTTATCTGCTGGATTAGAGTTGTTGCTTATGGCGGCATTTGCATTTTTAGGAGAATTGTTTGTACACTGGTCAGACCTGTGGCCAGGAATTTTACACTTCCAGCACACTGGGCCTTCTTTTTTTCGGGGACAATCCCTCCAGCGGTGCGAAAATTCATTGCAATTAAAACAACGGATTTTTGTATTTAAATTCTTTTGGGGGGCATTCGCGTAATTTTTTTCATATGGTACGCGGCTAACATCATTTCGATGGAACGCTCTATTATTTTCAAAACCTTGACGTTTTCGGAATTCCGTATTTGGGGACTTAATTTCAGCCTTCCGTAAGTTAATTCGGGCAGTTTCAAAATCATCCAATTTATTTGTCAAATCATCTATATTCGTAATTTTGGGTAATTCATCACAAAAGTGTTCCTTCATTTCTAAAGACAATTTTCTCCTGATTTGATCAATAATTAAAATATTTTTTAATTGTTCGTACGTCGATATTTGCAGGCCAGATAACCAATTATCCAAGAAATTTGAGAGTTCAAACGAGAAATCTTTCCACGAATCCGAATTTTGCTTTCTATGCAAGAAGAATTTTTGCCGAAATTGCTCCGGTGTAAGTCTAAAGCGTCTTAAAAGTATTTTTTTTACATAGTCGTAGTCGCTGGACTGTTCCTCACTTTCGCGATTTATTAAATTAACTATATCGAGAGGTAATAATGCGAGAAGATAGGTTACCCATTCATGTTTGTCTATCTCTAACCGCTTTGCCTGGCGTTCGAAAAGGGTTAAGTATATACTGATTTCCTCTTCGTTATTGTACCTATTTAACAATTTTAAAACATCGGAACCTTTTCCGGCGATTGTAGGTACAGAGTTATGTAATTGGGCTTTTTGTGTATTTTCCAATTGTAATCGTTTTAATTCAAACTCGCGATTCTCAGCTTCTTTTTGCTGTAATAATCTTTCGGCTTCTTCACGCTCACTTACAATTCCCTCTAACAAATTTTTCACTAAATCTTCATCATACCCTTTGGATTTTACAATTAAATCAGTTAATTGAGTTTTATTGGTCGATTCTGGTGGATTTAAACCTAATTCGACAGCCACAGTAATCAGATCGATCTTTTTTGACCTTATTAAATGTGCCATTTTTATCATAAACTAATTAACACATAAAAATAAAATATAGCATTAAATAAATCAATAATATACGTATTTTCACCCGATAAATCAAATATATCAATACATATAATAATACGTAACAGTTATAAAAACACACTTACTTTCATATCTTCACCCGATAAATAAAATATATTTATACATATAATAATATTCAACAATTTTATAAACACTTTCTCTAAGTATTCTAAATCGAATATATATTTTGTTTCCTTTCCCATAAAAATAACAAGATACAAAAAAAAAAAATATATATCTTTGTACTACTTAATTCTATTCTAGAAAAAAAACATTACTCAATCAAACATTATTCATGTGAGGAAGCAAAAAAAATAACACCTTCCTCTATCTATACGAAGAAAAAGAGAGAGAAAAAAAAACTTTTAATCGTTTCACTTTTCACTTTTCCCAGTCTGCAAAAAAAAATATGCACGGCAGACGTTTATATTTTATTTCATTCGAGCGCTCTGACTCTGGGTCGCTTATTTGCTGATAAACGAACAACACATTTTCCTCTTGCGTACACTAAAAGCAGAAGAAAAAAAATATCACCAGAAAAAAAAAATCGCTTTCCGCCACCGCGAAAACACGACACTTATCTTGCACAGACGGTCAGTGGGTCAAACTTTCTACACCGATACTCGAAACATTTCCCTCTTTCTTTACCGAAAGGACTTTATCTGTTAATCAGTGATTCATCACTGAACTTAACCGACAAACGATCGCACATCTCACAGATACGATGCACATATCACATAATAACCACTCACACACACTTGGATGTGTAGTAATACACAGATGAAAAAAAAAAAATTCGGAAGCACAAAACACTTTTACGTGAAGACACACGTGAACACCTCACAGGAACTTGATGCACAAATCTGTTTGCTTCTTTATTCGAAATTCACGTAGATCCCGATCATTCAGATCACTCACAAATCATGTAGATCCAGTTCGCATAGATTCCGTTGATCCAGGCCGTGCCTCCCATTTTGTAGATATTTGTTATGGCCGGTTGTCTAAATGGGTATTAATAAGTCCAAGGCAGATTTTTATTGAAATCTTACACTGTTTAATTTTCTGGATTATATCAAATATTTACAAATATGTACAAGTTAAAATATAATTAGAACAATCATGACAACTCGTAAGCTCGTAAAGGCCGTTTGCAGATACCATTTCTCAGCTCAGCTCGTAAAGGCTGGCCGTCGCCGGAGATTTAAGAGCATCTCCCGAGTCCGTCTTACTCAGTCTGCATCTCGACTCATTCTGTCTACTTCGTTCTCACGCTGTAAAAAAAATACTGCACTCATCAAAATTTATATTGTTCGCGAGGCATCATTCAACTTCACAAGCCCCAATAAAGTATTTGCTTGTGTTTGCAGTCTAAAGTTCAGATGAGAACTCCCGCGACCACATTTATACTTCAGAAATCAAGCAGGGGTGTTAGAAAAGTGATTTCTGGAATAAACATTTCATCTCTTATAATGAGTCAACATTATTTAGTTTGGATTATAGTTTGGGAACATTCTGATATCTATTTAGATCATTATTATGATATTTGAGATAGATATTTGATATACATTTGATGGATATTAATATGTTTATTTAGATGATAATTTCTATATCAAACAAGAACACATTCTTGAAATTTTAGAAAGTCTTTGTCAGTTTTTTTTCTGTCTATAGCAGATTTTTATAGTTATCATTTTTTCGAAATTCAGTATATCACTCAACAAACAAGGGTCTTCCATTATAAACACTGGCATGCATATCAGCATTTTTTCATAATATACATAGACTTAATAGTTTGACTGGGTGAAATATTGAAACTGTTAGTATAGTCGTAAGATTTTAGCATCGTAAATTCTATATAAATGCTAGACCATAAAATTTTCTTCAGCAAAAATATTTTTTTTATCGGTAATATCACCTGCCCTCCTTACAGTCTATATTGTCATTTACACCATTGTACTTTTTCTTTTAATATTTTCTTAAAGTGGAGTCTGAAATAGATCAAAAAAAGTTTTCATGGTCACACTTCAATAAAATGCTGGCTACAAAATCTCGTTGTTAGCTGCCTCTCAACAAGCTAGTTATCCCCTCACTTATAATTTTTAATTGTTCTATATAATATAATTGTTATCTAAACTATAGCAATGAAATAAACTACTGAGGGTTTTTTTTCATCCCTTTGTATGTTTTTAGTTGTATGACCTTTACCACTTTTGCATGCTTAATAATGTATTAATATTAGATACAATTAATGTTAAATCTCACTAACTCCTGTATTACGTTTAATCAGCGTTATTATATGCTTAAACGAAAATGGGGAAATTGTTGTCTTACTTATAAATGACGGTGCACTTAAATCTATTTTAAGAGTCGTGAGATGTCTGCGTGAGGAATATAAGACTCGTAAGATAAATATTGACTTATGGAAAGGCGTTTTATGGAAATATATAGTCTGACAGGTTCAGAAATTCTAAACTTACAATGAGCTTGCAGCACTAAAGAGAAATTATATAGGTAGTGATAAAAACGGATTTAAAGTTATATGCAATCCTACGCTTATTGTTTCGTTAATAGTTTTTTGTAGGCGTCCTGAAATATTAAAAGTTCACACCAAACTGTAATTAAAAAAGTAAATCTCCAATAAATGTCTTATACATAACGTGTAACACAAGGCTTCAAAATAAGTTGCAAATAGTATAAATGCAGCAAAACATGCTAAAACAGCGTTTTAAACATGTTTCAGTCTTCGAAAGTACACTATATGTTACCGTTATATTGTACTCTTTTCGCCTGCATCATGAATTTTCTGTTTAACACGCGATTATTTCTAGGCAAATTCTGATTTAACAGCTTTTACTGTATTAAGAAAAATAATTTCTTTTCTTGCTAAATTTTAAGAATACGGCTGTAATTCGGCATTGTTAATGAATTCGTTATTATGGGATAAATAGTATATATCATCTGGTTTCCGGTTCAATTCGATATTTAAACGTGTAGCCGAGACGATCTCATCTCATGAATAATGAATTCGGAAATGCTCTGTTTGTCGTAAAATGTTTTAATTGAAACAATTTGAGATTGGTAACGAGAATCCTGAACCGGATGAGAAGTATTTACTAGTTATCTCATAATAACGAAAGTCGTTAAAATACACTTAATTCATTTATTTCCCCGTGAGAATGTTTTCCAGGGTAAAAAGGTTTGTATATTAGGCTTGGAGACCTGCATCAGGTCTGTTAACTCGATTTTATAACAACCGGACCCGAACCGCTGGACGGTCACGGAAAAAAATCGCGAATTTCACCATTGTCAAGAGTAAAATAATTGTGAATTTCATAAATCGGCCGACGGAGACCATAGATCCAGAATTTCGAATTTCGTTATGTGAAAATTTGCAAGTTTCGTCAATTTGCTGCGAAAAAAATTCCGAATTTCGTCAACCACTCACGAAAAAATTTGTGAATTATCAATCACTCTTTTAAAAAAATCACGAATTTCTTTACTCGGGCGCTGAACAATCGTAAATTTCGTCAATCGGATGAGGAAAAATCACGAATTTCGTCAAATTGCTGTGATAAAAATCCCGAATTTTATTACTCGGGTGCTGAACAATCGCAAATTTATTCAATCGGATGCGAAAAAATCACGAATTTTCCCAATTTGGTGCGAAAAAACCCCCCGAATTCCGTCAATCACTCACAAAAAAACTGCGCGTTTCGTCAATCACTCATGTTAAAAAATTGCAAATTTTGTCCATCAGCTGCAGAAATGCAAATTTCATCCATGTATATCAGTTGAAAATCGTGAATTTCGTCAATTAGTCGTGGAAAAAAATTGCGAATTTTCTCAATTGCTCACAGAAAAAAAATCACGAATTTCGACAATCACTCACGGAAAAAATCGCAGATTTTTTTCAATCCCCCCTCCTTCTACGAAACAAAATTTTGTCTGTGCTACGGATGTTAGCCCTCGACAATCCAGTCATTCTTGTGAGTGATCCTCTTCTTATAAAGGTTGTGCACCCCTACTCTTGCTATCCCTTGTGAACAGAATTGTATAAATTGACTGGGAAGGAGGGGACCTAGGGGGCTAAATCTACCCTTCCGAAATCAACGCTTTTTAAAATCTGATTATAGGCTTAGAATTCCCCCACCCCCACATCTCCTTGAAACAAAATTATCTCTGTGCTACTGATGGTGGCCCTCGACAACTCAGTCATTTTTTAAGTGGACCTTTGCTTAAAATGGTTGTGCACCCCTGCATTATATTTTACATTTTCAAATATTTGTATTGTAATTATTTCATTAAAAAATGTATCATATTTATTCCTTTAAAGAGTGTTGCAATTTTGGAACAGCTATTGCAGATGCACCGGGATTGGCGTGATTTTTGTTTTGCACCATTTTGGCGAGAAAACCCCGTTTTCGGGTACCTGTTATGCCTAGCTTCCTTTACAGATGGTTAGTTTTATTTTATTATGAAACAATTTATTTTATTATATAAAACACAATTTTATTATAAAAAACACAATTTTATTATAAAAAACACAATTTTATTATAAAACACACACAATTTTTATTATAAAACACACACAATGGTTAATTTATTATAAAATACACAATGTTTAATTTAATATAAAACACGCGGAAACTGCTCTGCCGTTTTGCCATACAAAGCAAAATCTCGCCAATGTCGAAGGGTTGCTGAGGCATAAAATCACCATTTTGGTACCAAAAAGATCCTCCGGTGCATCTGCGACAGCTGTATCCGCATTTTTTGCAACTAAATATTTTGATTTGACGCCTAAAATATTTACAATAGGACACATACCTTTACCATACCGACACATATCTTTTATTTCCCAATTACTATTACTGGTTAAAACTTAGTGCCACGTTTACATTAGAGAAATTGGGAAACACACGAAATATGGTTATTGAATAAAAAATAGAAACTTTTTAGAAACTTTTTATTTTTATAGACAGCAGTATGTAAAAGACTGCATAAATATTCACTCGCCTGATAAGAAAATCCAATCACCTGGGGCAAGTAAATTAATGTATTAAATTCCCAATCCTTGAAGTGTAGGTATTTTGTAAATTTTATTTATTAATTTGATTTGTTGGGTGTACATTAGGAACACACTTTTCTTTTGATTCAGTTATCTAATCTTATCCCAAACAGCACACACCCATCTATAAGACATCTACAAGCTGTAAACCCAAGAAAACCGACACATCTATAAGAAGTCTACAAATATCCATGATACACCCTTTTCACCTCTTATGGAGATGTTATGTGTGATCTCTCTGAGTTCTATTAGACGTCCAAGATATCCAGGTAGTCTATGAGACCACGTCTTTAAGACATCCAAGCATAGATCACTTTTCGACATGCAATATGTCTTATAGCCGTGCTTAAGACTTGGATTGTAGATATCCAGGGACATCTGATATGCGTTTATAAGACGTCTAATGCATGTCTATTTATTGATTTACAGTACTTCTTATAGATATACTTAAGATATCCAAGAAATTTCATCAGAAATACAGCCTTAGGGCAAAAGTATTGAGCACCCCCATATTTATAATATATTTGGTAAAAATAATAGATGGATACAAATATTAAATTGTATACAATTAAGAATTTTCTTTAAAAAATAAGTTTTTTATTTTTTTTTCAAAGATAGCAAACGCATAATTCATCTTTTAATGAAGCTATTTTCTTTAAAAAACTTTTTTTAAATTAAATTTTGTTGTTCTGTTAAGCCAGTTAATAAATAATCAAGAAAATAATTATTGTAAGAAAAGACAAAATGAACTTAGTCTTCAAAAACGAAAATAAAGAAAGCTTATGTTAAAAAAAAAAAAAATACATTTATATGTAATTTTTATTATTTTATTTTTTAACATGTGTTAATAACAAAAATAAATTTTAAGAAATATTTATGCTGCTGAAGAGATCTTGGCATTTCAGGCAAGAAATATTTCAATTTCCATGATGATCTGTTAACTTATGACATAACAATGAAACTTCCAGAAAACAAAGTAATTTATAGTTTTGAAAAAGTAGGTGTTTAAAGAAAATGACTTCATTAAATGACGAGTTGCTTGTTAACTGTCTTTTTTTTTTTTTACAAACCATAAACTTAAAAAGAAAATTCCTAAATTATATGCAGTTAAATATTTGTATATAACTATTACTTTTACAAATATATTAAAAATATGGGGGTGCTCAATACTTTCAGCCAAGACTGTATTTCCAATGAAATGACATTGTTTCCTTGCATGTCTTAAGTATATGTATATGAAAATTAGAATAATTCTTGCAGAAAATGTTAAAATATAATGGAATTTGTCTTCAACAATGAAAATAGAGAAATCTTATTTTTAAAATATACTTTAAATTTATATGTTACTTTTATTATTTTAACTTTTAATATCTGTTAATAAAAATTATACAAGTTTTAGGAAATATTTTCATTGATGAAGATAAGTGATTTATATACTTTGGCTTTTCCGGTAAGAGTTATTCTAATTGTCATGATTACCTATTAACTTGCATAGCATAACAATTGCTATACTATGAAAGTTTCAATTCTGAAACTTACTGAAAAACAAAGCAGTTTAGTTTTTTAAAAAACTCATTTTTTTAAAGCAAATTGTTTAATTAAAAGTCGAGTTGTTAGTTTGCTGTCATTTTAATTGTAATAACTTAACCATTAAAGACACAGACAGCAGTTGTGAATTCTAAAATAATTGTGTCACTTGCGCTTCATTTACTCTCTTCCTAAACATCCTTCAATGTTGAAGTTCAAAATTTGTTCTACTTTTTCATTATTTTTATCAGTAAGTCTCCACTGATGTACAAAATACACCGCCATTGAATTTTTATAAACTATTATATTTTCTTTCTTAATTAAACATTTTTTTATATAAATGCGATATCTATTACTTGAATACTATTACTAAACATCAGACACTACGACTAATATTCAGGCCCCTGCTGGCACTTAGGAATACGTGCCCTTGCACCCTCTGCCTGAACCACCCTTAATGATAGCACATGATTTATTATGAAAGTGCCAACATAACCCTCTGTCCACCGCCTTTTCAAGACATCCAGCATGGGCCTGCTAACACTTTGAAATAAGTTATGATAAAAATACGAGGGTGCTTAATAATTTTGGTAAAGACAACTGTAGATAAAAATACTAAATGTTTCATTCCAATAATATCAGTATATTATTCCCCCCCCCCCCCCCAAAAAACGAATATTTTGCAATGTTCTGCAACGAACCTTCAACTGATCACAAATGTTCTGTGGGAATAAAAAAATAAAACACAGAGATTTTCTTGTATATGTAGGAGTGCGATTTCATCTTGTATAGAAATGCTAAAGACATTTCGTAAAATGCTAACACACACAAAAACCAAAGAAATGACGAATTTCACAATTTTACTCCGATCGAATGACGAATTTCGCTTTTTTTCCCCCTCGTAATAGACGATTTTTGCAATATTTTTGAGATTTTTCTCTCTCGTAACTGGCGAATTTCACTTTTTTTCTCAGAACCAATCATCGAACTCCGCAATTTTTTTCCCACGACTAATTCGAGAATTGCGAGATATTTTCCAACACTTCACTGATGAATTTCGCATTTTTTTTATCCGCGACTGATTGGCGAATTTTAAATATTTTTGATATTTTCTTTTCACTGAGTGGCAAATTTGTTCAGCTCTTTCTTAGGACCAATGGGCAAAAATTGCATTTATTTTTTTATTTATTCAAGCGACTAATATCCGAATGTCTCGATTTTTTTTTTTAATCCACAACTGATAGTTAACTTTTGCGATATTGTCTTTATTGATCGATAAATGTTGCGGATTTTCTTGTGACAGAATGGAAAAAATTGTGGGTTTTTACAAGACTGATTGACGAATTTTGTGATTTTTTTTTCTGACAATCCACCGATTAATTTAGTTTTTTAACCTGCGACTCATAGGCGAATTTTGCATTATTTTCTTTTTATCAATTGGAAAATTTTGTCGCTTTATCTTGGAATTGATTGAAAAAAATCGAGGGATTTCCCCAAACTGATCAACTAATTTAGTGGGTTTTTTTTTCAGCTGTAACTGATAGCCAAATTTTGCAATATTTTCTTTCTGCCGATTGGAAAATTTTGGAGTTTTTTCTTGTGACCAATTGGAGAAAATTGCGGTTTTTTTTTCGCTACTGATCGATGAATTTCCCATTTTTCTCGACGATTTACTGACAAATTTCATGGTTTTTACCCACAACCGATTGAGAAATTTTTGCGCTTTTTTCTTGGCAAAAAACATGAAATTTCAATCAAAAATCATTCGGTTGATAAACGTATTTCACATTTTTTGACCCGCGACTGATAGGTGAATTTTGCAATATCTTCTTTCTACAGGATGGCAAATTTTGTCACTTTTTTGCGACCGATTGGTAAAAGTTGCCGGGTTTTTATGTGACTGACCGGTGAATTTCAGATTTTTTTCCGATGATCCACTGACAAAATTCATGTTTTCTTTTTTTTTTAACTGCAGCAGCTGAAGAACTTCACGATTTTTCCCCATGATCGACTGACAAATTGTGTGAGCTTTTCCTGCGACCAATTAATGAATTTCACAATCTTTTTCAACGAACGATTGATGAAGTTTTTCTGGTGATTGACAGACAAATTTAGTGCTTTTTCAAATGAATGAATAGTGAATTGTGTTGAAAATGAGAATTTGAAATGTTCTGCAGAGAAGTTCATTGTTCTGCGATGTATGTCGCACTCTTAAGCATATTCTGCTTTGGGGACTGTTGCCATATTTATATTGGAATATTTTTATCAAAGCATCGACTAATTTTTTTTAATATTTCGAATGAAATATGTCTGCTGTAATTCACTAAAATCTCATAGCTAAATTAAAAAATCTACCATATTTACTCCTGCATAATGCACACATTTTTACAAAAATTTCAGGTCTAAAATCCAGTATACACATACATGATACACTGAATATTTCTAATTGTATACATCAAACCATACACATTTTCACAAAGTATATATACACATTGCAGAAACTTTATTTTATGATATTTTAATAAGAGAGCAAAATATATATGAGCACATACAAAAGTAATTTAGATTTGAGAAAAGATTGTAAATCATGATTTCTACAGATTTTTTTTTTTTTTTTTTTTTAAAGTTAAAATAACATGGTACACATTATACACAAGTAAATATGGTATTTAAAATCAGTTTGATAATTTTATCTTGTGAGAAATTTCTAAATCCTCCAGTATTTTGCAACAAGAGGCTAATAGATTTGTTATTTCTCCCATATTATTTAAATTTAACAAACCTTTCTTGCAGAGGATAAAGACTTTTGGTAGATAAATTTTTCTTGGGAAAAAAAGAAATCTTTGTGATAAATGTCACACATACATTACACATCATGCATAAAATCTTTAATTTTCCATACCAATATTTTAGAATATTTTTTTCTTTATTTCATCATATAATTTCTTCAATTAAATTAGGCAAAGGATTCCATTTGTAAATACTAGTAATCAGATTGAAAATTATGTGTGGGACGCTCGTCGCAAAGTTGTTAACACAAATTAATAAATTTCTTATTCTGTTTATTTTGTTCTATTTTGATAAAATTATTAGACAAATGTTTTAAAATCTATTTTGCATATTGAACTAATTTTAAATTTTTTTTATCAGTACAAAAATGTTACTCCAATTAACTCACTGTATGAAAGAACCACTCAGAATTATTTTTTAGTCAATGTCTGCCTATATCAAAAACTTATTTCAATTATGTGAGCTTCAGATACAAAGGGAAATTTACAAATTGACTGCTACCTCAATTTTGCATTTTTAGAAAAACAAGAAAAAATTTAAGTTTTAAATATTTCAACATGATTTAGATTAATACTAAAAATTATTGCATGCTTTCTCATTATCATATCATTTTTGAAACATGTCAGCTCTACTACTCAATAAAAGTTTTAATAAAAATGTAAGTCTTTTTTTTCCTTATCAGCAATATTAGTAACTAGGTGACAGTACTAGGTGGTACAGAATATAACTATAACAGAAAAAGGAAAAAAAAAAAGAAGTGACTTTATTTTATTTGAAAAAAAAAAAAAATCTTTGGAACAGGACAAAATTCTTATTATTCTACTCCATTATCACTGCAATAGTAAGAGCTGATTTCTTCGAGCAGCACCTATAATAAAATAATAACACTGTTTTACTACATAACATTTTACGAATCACACAAAATGACATTTTGTTATATGAAAACTGAATTAATCTTCAATGAAGCAATTGTAAGCCCCCCCTCCTCCTTAATTTTTTGCATGTGATTTCTAGTGATGGGCATAATGAATGATTTTGATATTTGAATGAATCATTCAGGCATGCACAAAAGCATAGTTGTCAAGGCTCTTAAAATTCTTTTTGTTTTACAAAAGTTCTGGTTTTAATTGATCAAAAATAGCAAGAAAGTAAACAGCAATGCTTTTGTGTATGCCGGGATGATTCATTTCAATAACAATCATTCATTATGTCCTTCGCTATTGTTATTCTTAATTTTTAGGGTTACGTACTTAAAAAATAAAAACGGAACCATTGTATATTGAAATACAAACAAGATAACAAACAAATATTGAAATGCAAACAAGAAATTTCAAACTAACACTCCCATAGGATTAACATTAGCCCATGTGACTAGCACAGACTCTTGATTATGGAAGATTTGGAATCAAATGATTTTTCCATTATCCCGTCGACCACTTTTCAAGAAAAATTAATTATCACCAAACAGTAATGCCAAATAAACAAATGGAAGAATGTTGCCATTGGAATATCAAAATAAATACAATAAAAAAATCTGGAAAAGCCCCACTCACCTAAGTGTCAACTATCAGTAAATTTAAACACAAAAAAATTACAATATAAATAAAAATAGAAAAAAAAAATCTTGGATATTCATTTATTTACATTATTTTTCTTAATTATCCTTCTCGGCTGGTGAATATAACGTCAGTTGAAATTGATGTATTGCACTTAACTATGCAATATAACATTTTTTCAATGCATTTTCTCTTTTAATATCATGGTGCAGCAGTTTAAGGACACAATTATTATTTTAAATAACGAAATAACTACTAAATCAGTTCATTTTAAAGATTATATTTAATTAAACAATAACAAAACATCACCATCAAAAATGAAAAATTCTTACATATACTGCTTTTTACTTTTAAAATTGTTGTGGATTAAAACTTAATAATTTATATTATTAATAAATGAAATTAGCATATATAATACTTGAGAGCATCCATATTTAGTTAGTAATCAGTATTCTAATCCATATACTTAAAGCTAACCTGCTTTTTAGTTTTTCGTGCAAAAATGCTATTTATACGCATGCGCGAGCATTCAGCTAATCAGCTAGAGGCTTTTACTATCTTCAGACGCGATGTTCCAGCCAATGAGGTGAAGGCTTTTTCCTCTCTCTAGAAGCGTATGTGTTCCATTTGGTTGTTCGGTTGTTGAAACTTTATAGATTTCTTTTATTAAGGTATTTTTTCATTTTACCATATTTATTTTCTTTTTAAGTCGGATGTATTTTACTACTTTGAATTTTTTATAACTAACCCTTTTTTTTGAGAGAGAGAGAGATTTCGTGGCACGAAATTCCGCGAATCGTTTCCGATGTAAACAAACTAATTTTAAACTTTTAATATGTAATTCTGTGTGATATGATTAAATTCAGGTTTTCTCAGCGACGATCACAGTATTTTTACCAAATAATTTTTGTATTAATCAAGCTTTTTTGGTTATTAAGCATAGCTAAACACGAAAGAAAACTTTGTTATTTTAAGATTTTTATGTGAATTATTTGCGTACATTTATAAGACGAGTTTCACTGAATAATTCAAGAAAAAAAAAATCTCATCATTATACATATTTAGTTATGCATTATTAATTATTTACTTGGCCTTTACTTTTAAATTTCAAACTTACAGTTGAATGTAACTATTAAAACATTTGAAATACTGTATTCATAAAATGAAATTTCAGCTTAAACACTCGACAATTACTTTTAGTTATGTATTATTAATTATTTACTTGGCCTTTACTTTTAATATTTCAAACTTACAGTTGAATGTAACTATTAAAACATTTGAAATACTGTATTCGTAAAATGAAATTTCAGCTTAAACACTCGACAATTACTTTTACTTATGCATTATTAATTATTTACTTGGCCTTTACTTTTAATATTTCAAACTTACAGCTGAATGTAACTATTAAAACATTTGAAATACTGTATTCGTAAAATGAAATTAGTTTAAACACTCGACAATTACTTTTAGTTATGCATTATTAATTATTTACTTGGGCTTTACTTTTAATATTTCAAACTTACAGTTGAATGTAACTATTAAAACATTTGAAATACTGTATTCGTAAAATGAAATTTCAGCTTAAACACTCGACAATTACTTTTAGTTATGCATTATTAATTATTTACTTGGCCTTTACTTTTAATATTTCAAACTTACAGCTAAATGTAATTATTAAAACATTTGAAATACTGTATTCGTAAAATGAAATTTCAGCTTAAACACTCGACAATTACTTTTAGGTTAAATTCAGGTTTTCTCAGTGACGATCACAGTATTTTTACCAAATAATTAAAAGTACTACATGCATGCATCTATCTATCTATATTAGAAATTGTGCAGGTTTCTGGTCACTGTTTTGTTTACATATTTTAAGCAAAAATTTCAATTTAATAATGCACTGAAAATTATAATGAATGCTTACAATTAAACACAACAACACAAAACAAAAAATTTCACAAAAACACATTATTTCCCCGATATTTTCCCACAACTAATGAATAAATTTCATGATATTTTATTGCGATTTTAAACCATGAACTTTAGTACTTTTCTGTTATACGGACACTATGCCAAAATGTATGTATGTATGTTTGGTGACAATGGTGTACGTATAACGGAAAAGTGCCTGAATTATTATTTATATATATATATATAAAATATAAACATAATTGGCGACACAGCAAGTTTCTGGATTTCTCCCTGTCTCTCTAACCACATTGTTAACAAAACAAAAAATTCACGAAAAACACATTATTTTCCCGATATTTTCCCACAACTAATCAATAAATTTCATGATATTTTATTGTGATTTTAAACCATGAACTTTAGTACTTTTCTGTTATACGAATACTATGCCAAAATGTATGTATGTATGTATGTTTGGCGACAATGGTGTCCGTATAACGGAAAAGTGCCTGAATTATTATTTTTATATATATATATAAAATATAAACATAATTTGCGACACAGCAAGTTTTCTGGATGTGAAAGGCGGAGATGAATTTCATTCATTCAATGACCGTTTTAAAAGTTTCAAGTTTGGATTGAGTGCACCTGAACATAAAAACCGATACCTATTTCTATGTTCATGATTGAGTTATTTGGATACCTTTTCGTATAGCACAGAAAATCATTTCTCCCGCTTTCGTAATACAGATAAATTCTGGTGTATTTTTTTTTCTTCTTTTTATATCATAAGTACTTTACTACTTTAAATTTTTTAATTGTCGAGTTTCTAAGCTGAAATTTCATTTTTCGAATGCAGTATTTCAAATGTTTTAATAATTACATTCAGCTGTAAGTTTGAAATATTTTAAATATTAAAAGTAAAGGTCAAGTAAATAATTAATAATGCATAACTAAATATGTATAATGATCAGAATGACATATTAAAATGTGTACAGAATGACATGAAAATTTTAAAAAACTGAAATTTTGCACTTGCAACTTAATTGTAAATTTTATTGTTTACATTGGAAACGATTTGTGGATTTTAAGAATTTGCTGAACTTCGTGTCACCAAATTACTAAATCTCTCTCTCTCACTCTCCAAAAAAAAAAGGGTTAGTTTAAAAAAATTCAAAGTAGCAAAATACATACAACACAAAAAGAAAATAAATACGGTAAAATGAAAAAATTACTTTAATAATAGAAATCCATAAATTTTCAACAACGACATCAAACGAACGTATCTCATCTTTCGTTTGTGATAAGGAACGCTCCTTTGGCCCCCTCCACTCATTGGCTGAATTGTAAAGGGCAAAATTGGGGGACAAAATGACTACAGCATTTCTGAGAAAAGAAAAAATCAGAAAATTCACAGAAAATAATTATTTTTGTTGCAAGTTGGGTTAACTGTCTTTATGGTTCGAGTCGATTTCAGACTGAGTGTATATTTCTGCAAGTTGGATTTGGGTTAACCCGATTTTTCAAAAGTTAGTTCAAGTTCAGTATATTATTTCAGATTAAAACTATCCCTATCAGGGCTTGAATTTGAGGGCGGGATTCGCGCGGAAAATTTTGAAATCCCGCCCAAAAAAGATCATGAGCGGGAGCCTCCCGCCCAAAAAAAATTCAGCATTTTTGGAGAAATTTGCATTATTTAATTTACCTGCAACCGAAAGATAAATTTCGTGATTTTTTCCCCGCAACCGATTGACGGACTTTGTGTTTTTTCCGCGACTGATCGACGAACTTTGTGGTTTTTTCCGTGACAGATCAACGAACTTTGAGTTTTTTCTGCGACAGATCGACGAACATTGCATTTTTTAAGCGACTGATCGACGAACCTTGCGTTTTTTGGGGACATATCGACGAACTTTGCGTTTATTCCGCAATCGATCGACGAAATTTTTCTTTCTTCCCTGACTGATCAACGAACTTTGCATTTATTCCGTAATCGATCGACGAAATTTGCTTTTTTCCGCAACTGATCGACGAACTTTGCGTTTTTTCCGTGACAGATCAACGAACGTTGCATTTTTTTCTGCGACTGATCAACGAACTTTGCGTTTTTTCTGCGACAGATAGACGAATATTGCGTTTTTTAAGCGACTGATCGACGAACCTTGCGTTTTTTGGGGACAGATGGACGAACTTTGTGTTTATTCTGCAATCGATCGACGAAATTTGCTTTTTTCCCACGACTGATCAACGAACTTTGCGTTTTTTGGTGACAGATCGACGAACTTAGCGTTTTTTCCGCGACAGATTGATGAACTTTGCGTCTTTTCCACGATCGATCGGTGAATCTCAATCAAGTAAAATCTAAAGTCAGAAATTTATTTAACAACCTAATTGTTAAGGGTCCCTAACACATTTAATGGAACTTGAAAAATACACTGCATATATAAAACTTAACTTTCTTCCCTTTTTTATAATAAAAATAAACATTTTACATAATCATTCTCAGTTGACTTAATTTTTTCAATGGTATTTTGTCATGTCTGCATTAATGTAATTCTTTAAATAGCGCGTAAAAGAATAGTGGGGTTTAAAGATTTTTTTTCTCCCTCCCAAACATTACAACTCCCCTCCATTTAAAAATGTTGGTAGGGAGACTCCCGTCTTTGGAAAAATTGAATTTCAAGCCCTGCCTATAATATGTTTGTGTGTATTGAGGTTTGTATAGATGTTTGTGTGTGTGCTGTTTTTAATACAGACAGTTTCATTTTTCACACGAACCTTTAAAAAAATTCACATTCTTTGCGCAATCCTTTAACAAAATTCGCATTTTTTTTCGTGATTCTTTAATGAAATTCGCATTTTTTTCTGTATCTTTTTTTTTTCGAGATTCATAATTTTTTCAGCTATCCTATGACGTAATTCGTGTTTTTTTTTCAGCGATAATTTGACGAAATTTGTGTTTTTTCTACGATTTTTTTTTTCACGAAATTTGCATTATTTTCCACGATTCTTTTATGAAATTTGCGTTTTTCTGTGATCTTAGACGAAATTTTCTTTTTTCGCAATGCTTTGATAATAATCACATTTTCTCTGCTGCCTTTTGATAAGATTCATGAATTTTCAGCAATCCTTCGATGAAATTCGCGTTTTTTCAGCAATCTTTGAAGAAATTCGCATTTTTCTCGCGATACTTTAACGAAATGTGCGTTTTCCAGCGATTTTTTGATAAAATACATTTTATTCCGCAATTTTAGACGAAGTTTGGCAAGAAAGCGCTGTCTTTGGGTGAAATTTCCTGTTTTGCGATTCTTTGACAAAATTTGCTCATCTTTTGTGTAAATCGCGTTTTTCTGTGGCCTTTTAACAAAATTCACGTTTTACATGATCCTTTGATGAAATTAGTGTTTTTCCCGTGATCATTTGACGAAATCTAGGATTTTTTTCCCGCGAAGATTGATTATATGTTTTTAGTCTGCAGGTGCCCTAAAAAGTTTGTGACGCCTGTCGCTGCATTGCACGCATTCTGCCACGGTGTATCAAACAAACAAAATTCATCCTAAAGAATTATTGTTTCGTTTCTGGAAATGAACAACCGTCAACTCATTGGCTGAATTATAAAGGGTGAAATGTGTAGGCACTGAGTATCATCTATACTATTAATGTCGGTAAACGTCTGTCTGTGTGTGTGTTGTTGTGTCTGGCGTCTGTAAGCACAAAACTCTGCATGCAGACTACGGACATAAGTGCTTTTGGTATAAAAAAATTCGTAAGTGGAGTTTTTAAAATTCACAACATTTTGCGGGAGAAGAGGGGTGCGAACGAATTTAAAAAATGAGTCCGCATCAATAATTATGGCGGCGGGGGGGAGTATGTTTTGCCTACACGGGGCGGAGACTTTTCTTTGTTGACACCACTCATATGATATATCGTTCGAGAGGCCTGTGACTGCCTTTTCATGTTATGCATCTGTGTGGTCCATCCCCCCCCCCCCGCCAATTGGGGCACTTTTCTAAATTTTGCACATACCACTCATGTTATATATCGTTAAAAAGGTCTGTGACCGCTTAATCATATTATGCATCTCTGGTGTCCATCCCCCTACTTTGCCCCCCCCAAGGGGGTACTTTTGTAAATTTTGCACAATCCCTTCATGCTACGTATTGTTGGAAAGGTCTTTGACTGCTTATTCATGTTATGCATCTCCGGGGTCCATCCCGCCACTCCCCCCCCCCTTAAGGGGGGCAATTTTCTAAATTTTGTTGACACCCCTTATGTCATATATTGTTGGAAAGGTCTGTGACCGCTTAATGATATTATGCATCTCCAATGTCCATTTCCCCACTTTGCCCCCCCTCCCCCAAGGGGGTACTTTTCTAAATTTTGCAGACAACCCTCATGTCATATATCGTTGGAAAGGTCTGTGACTGCTTAATCATATGCATATCTCTGATGTCCATCTCCCCGCTTTGCCCCCCCCCCCAAAGAGGTACTTTTCTAAATTTTGCACACAACCCTCATGTTATATATCGTTGGAAAGGTCTGTGACCACTTAATCATATTATGCATGTTCCGTGTCCATCCCCTACTTTACCCCCCCCCCCCAAGGGGGTACTTTTTAAAATTTTGCACACACCCCTCATGTTACATATCGTTTGAAAGGTCTTTGACTGCTTATTCATGTTATGCATCTCCTTGGTCCATCCCGCCATTTCCCCCTCCCCAAGGGGGCACTTACCATTTACTTGCACAACAGCGCTAAATGTGTCAGATGAAAGAAATTCTGCGAGTACATGTGCCAGTGAAACTTAGCCAATTGCTGTTCTTCAACCTAGCTTTAATTCAAAGTGGGTTTTTTATTTATTTGAATTATTCTGCAAAAGTTTCAAACATTTTAAAGCAGCTATGAATTTTATTTTTATGGTACTATCAAGTTTTTTGCCGTCAAATTTTGATGGGTTCCATCTAGTGTCTTATAAAAATACATTTCAATATGTTTTTTTTTTACTAAACAATTATAAAACTCATGCCAGATAAGTCCATATGATGAGATTAAATTATGGAATGATCAACGTTGAAAGAGGAATTAGGATGAATATATAATATTTGAGGAGATTTTAGTAGATGTAGATGTAAGTGTATAAAAAAAGAGAGAACAGTTAAAAAAAAATAAAATAAAACTTGTTGAAATGAAAAGCAAATGTTATTCATATTACTGTTTTTAACAGTGGAAAATGGTAATTTTATTAAATTGTTGTATGTATGATTTTAAAGATATGAGAAATATTAAAACTTGCCTATCAATAGCCCCAGTAACTAATTTGTGTGTGTATCAATCTACAGCAAAACAAAATATATCTATGACGCAACAATGTCTACTATCACAAGAAATAATAGTAACCCATTAAATAAGCAAAATTTTCAATTACAAAGAAAATACAGTAAGAAGATAACAGTAATCCAATGACAAAGTAAAATTTTGCTTTTTTTTTTTTTTTTTTTTTTTAAGTACAGTATTTTTTAAGCTATTAGATTAATCTTCAAAAATCTGCAATGCCCACTGTCATGTTGCATTATTTCTACTAGTGGGTTAATAGCCTTTAAAATTAGTTGAGTAATAAATATGTAATTAAACAACTGTTGTCCTATTTAATTATTTAAAGAAGTAAAACTGAAAAAAAAGTGTAAATTAAATTAATCATAATAAAAAAAGCTTTTATTTTAAAAATATAGCAATAGTTAAGCACTAAGTATGCCTTGTTAAAATTTAGGTAACATATTTACAATTCTGACTCAAATCACCAGTCTGCTATGTGTTATTCCAATATTAATGTCTTCATTATTGAGAAATTAAGTTATTTATTAAATCCTAACTCCATAAAATGTCTTTTAAATTAGTTAAAAAATACTTAAAAATCTACAGTTTATAAATAAATTGCTTCAACGTATAAAAGCCAATTTTGACCAAAAAAGGCCAATTTTGGCCAAAAAAAGCCGGTTAAAACCAATAAAAGCCGCTGGCCTGGCTTTTATTAATTTTAGCCGGTTTTTTTGCAACCCTGCTTATCAAGTTATAAGTGCTTCCGGTCATGTGGTGACACTTTTTTGCACTTTACTGCCAACCACCTTGGTAATTTGGTTGAAAATGCCGACTTTGACAATCTTTTGTAAAAGATCTGCCTTTACTAAAAAATTGAAATCGTGTTTAGATTACATAGTTTCTGAATAAAAACACCTACCAATTTCATGCATTTGTAAGCAAAAATGTATTAAAAAATGTGTCATAAAGTAGCCTGTTTGGATTTGAGAACAGCCTTAATGGTGCCAAGTTGCACTTATTAAAATACATCAATTGGTTGCAAACCAAATTACAGAACTTTCCACTACATCACACATACATATGAATACATCGATGATACATAATTAATACATACATGATTTCACAAATAAATGAGTGAAACGCTTAGCAAAATGCTGGCATGCAGTTAATACGAAAGTACAGAAACAAAAATACATGCAAAATATAGAAATCTCATTCTTATACATGTTTTGAAGATACGACATGATGAACTTTAAATGTTTGTTTTCTATGTTTAAAAATTTACAAAATCCTTTAAAGTTAATAATCTTAACTTTAGCAGCTTCTCCTGCTACATCATAGTTACAGATTAAGAAATACATAAAAAAACAAGTCAGTTTTATCTTTATTTTTTAAAACTCAGAAATTCATGTATATAACTTATTTTTTCTGTTTTTTTTTTTTTTTTTTTTTTTTTTTTTTTTTACTCTTGGTTCTCAAATGATCTGCTCAACAACACGAAACTTTCTGACTCATTTTTAAACACAAAAGCATAAAATTGGCAGGTCTGATCATGGAAGGGATTTGGAATCTAAATGAGTTTTCCATTTTTTTTTATCAATAAATCACTTATCGAGTTATAAGTGATTTGTGTCATGTGATGACATGTTTCTGACCTTTTTTGTGCTGCAGCATTGGAAATTTGAAAAATGGAAAACGTCTTTCAATTACAAAATTTCTGAATAAGAATACCTGTAAATTTCATGCGTTTCTGGACAAAAAAAGAATTAAAAAAATAAGTCATAAAGTGAGCCGTTTGGATTTGGACCTTAAGAGAAAAAAAATATTTTTGATGTGTTACATTATACATTAAATATTATGTTAAAAAAAATTAGGTCTTGTACTGTTATTTTCCAAAGTATAAACTTCTAAGATTTATAAATTATACATTAGTAAATAAATTGCCATTTATATCTCTCTTCCCACTCTGCTCCAAAAAATTTGAGTAAAAACATAAGATCTGATATTTAAAATTAATCTAGAATTTCATAATGCAATCTAGTGTAAATTTTGCAATCTTACAACAAACTAATTATTCTAAAAAACAAGGCATTTTTTAATAAAAAATATACTAACCAAATATTCATGCAAGTCTTCCTGTCTTCAAATGTTTGTGATGGTGTGTTTCAACTGGGAGTCTAAAAAGATTCAAAGAAAGTTTCATTAGTATTCAGCAACATCTATTATAGTTAAAATGTGACTGTTTATATTTCACACCAACTTTTCTCAAAATGATTAATTATGGGTTTTTCTTTTTGGAACAATTATTCGCAAAGATCCAAGGATGTCAAACTCAAGAAATCTCAAATTTTAAATCAGTTTGAGTTATTAAATTTTAATCAATAAGAAATTTCTTTTTAAAAAAAATTATTATGCATGCTAAACATCTTGAATCAGCCATACTCATCCTTTTATTACCGCGGGCCGCAAACGTATATTTGCGACGTTAGGTGGGCCGCAACACATACTTGTATAGTAATGTAAATATATAGATTTCTATAGCAAATGCCCCCCGTTTTTTCCCATCTCAAAAAATGCCCAACACGCCTAAAGAAGTATTCACTTCAAAAATATAATTTAAGTAACATTTATTACAAGGACAAAGCCATTTTATAACATTAAAATAAAATACAGCAGCAAAAACAGAAAAAGAAAATCCATCCAGAAGATTAAACAATCCTTTTTTCATCAGGGGTGGGACTCTCATAACTTATTTCTATCCTTCCTCTGAGATTAAATCCTAGAAGGAGCAACAGGTTGGTTTATTTACGTTAATTTTTATTGCGAGAATGAAATCGAAGTTGCCAAGAAAGCGATCACCGCCAAAACAGACAGTTTCTAAAGCGCCAAATCCGAGCTGATCCTGGGACTGGCTTTTCAACAATATAACAAAGGAATGTACTCTCTAGTAGATTCTTTCTCTGAGGTCTCGGATCGCACATAAAAGGTCGCCAGGCCACATGCCCGCTTGTTGAGTATGGCTGTCTTGAATAGTTTAGTTTTAATACCTTCTGAGTCCCTTCAGTACTGTTTTGATTTTTTTGTCTCTTCCTTTCACTCCGATTTTTCAGATTTGTGAGACCTGAAGTATGCCGAACTTACAAATTTATTCTTTTATTTAAATTTTTGAGTCAAAAACCTCAAATGCTACATTGATATGTAAAATTTTATATTAAATATCACACATATTACATGAAACAGTACAACATTACATGCAATGTTTAAAAAGTCTTTTACTGTATATCAATAATTAATATTTAGTAAAATATTACTGATACGTGCAAATTTTAACTTAATTTTGCGATATTTACCAGCATCCTATTGGCGAATTGAGCAGTTTTTTCCTGGCAACAAATTGACGAATTTCACGCTTACTTCCTGTAACCAACTGACAAATTTCGTGATTATTTTCCTCCTACCAATTGACAAATTTTGGTTTTTTTTTGGCGACCGATAAACGAATTTCTCAAATTTTTTCTGCACCTTACAAATGAAACCGGCATGTTTCTTTTTTTTTTTTCTTTTTCACAAACGACATATTGAAGAATTTCACCGTTATTTCTTGTAACCAACTGATGAATTTCGAAAATGTTTTCCTGCGATTGATTGAAGAAATTTGTGATATTTTCCTGCTACCAATTGACAAATTTTGCTTTTTTTTGGCGACTGATAAGCAAATTTCTCAAATTTTTCCCCACACCTTACAGGTGAAACTCACATGGTTTTTTTTTTTTTTTTTTTTTTTTTACACGTGACTATTGATGAATTTCACGTTTATTTCCTGTAACTGTAACCAACTGACAAATTTCGCGATTGTTTTCCTGCAATCCAATGAAGAAATTTGTGATATTTTCCTGCTACCAATTGACAAATTTTGCTTTCTTTTGGCGACCGATAAACGAATTTCTCATTTTTTTTCTGCACCTTACAGGTGAAACTCACATGTTTCTTTTTCTTTTTTTTTTTTTTTTACACGTGACATATTGACGAATTTCACGTTTATTTACTGTAACCAACTGACGAATTTCATGATTCCTTTCCTGCAATCGATTGAAGAAATTTGTGATCTTTTTCTGCTACTAATTGACAAATTTTGCCTTTTCTTGGTGACAGATAAGCGAATTTCCCAATTTTTTTTCACGCACCTTACAGGTGAAACTTGCATGTTTCTTTTCTTTTTTTTACATGCGATTGTGGTCAAATTTCATGATTGTTTTCACGACTCATCGGCAAATTTTGCTATTTACCTGCAATAGCTTAACAAAATTTATAATTTTCCCCCAACGAGTACAAATATTGGGAAATTTTTGTGCGATATTTTCCCGCAACCTTTTGGTGAAATTCGCGACAGTAAATTTTTGCAAACCCAAAATAATCAGGGCACTTTTCCAGCTATATAAAAATGGGCAGAGCGCATTTACAACTATAAAAAAAAAAAAAAAAACAGGCAGGGCGCTGCACCCTCTTGAAAACGCCTTGGGAAAACACTACAAGGGTCGATCCAGACAAAATTTGGAGCCTATTTAGGGCCCCTTCACAAAATTCCTTTTAACAAAATTTCCCCCTTTCATAAAAACTTACTATTTAGGGGAGACTGGTACACAGTGGACTACTTTTTCAGTTAAATTTTTTTTCTCTTTAACGGACAAACCGGGTGCATCCCTGCATGAAAATATTTTTGAATATTCCTTATACCTTTATACATTCATCATAATTTTCTCATAACATAGTTTTCAATACATTTTTCAAAATAAAATTTTTTATATGCACCCGTAAATTGGACCAGTGTGCCCCAGAAATGGGGCACACTGGTCCACCCACAGGGGCACAGTGGACCGCTGTTAGGCATTATCTGAAATGCAATATAAATCTATTTTTCATTAATCTAATTCTTTTTTATTTCCCCTTTATCCGCAAAATAACATAGTAATATAAATTTACAAGTAACATTTTGAAAAAAAAAAAAATTATTATATTTTGAAAATAACAACAGATTAATACAGGAACAATTGCAATTTAGTTGAAGTTATTACTTAAGTATAAAAAAATCAGCGCACATTAAAATTCGCAAATGAAATTCCAAAATACTTATGAGTAAGATTGAGCCTGGAATTTTCCTGAAATACTTTCGGGTCTGGGAGCAATATTATGAAATCATTGACATCAACAATAGATTCATGTACAGTTTTGGGGAAAATAAACTGATTTCCATTCAATTTGCATCTCATGAATCTTACTTGAATAGAATCATCACCAATTAGACTACAGTTATATTTATCACAGGCAGTAAATACAAAACAAAATATTTCTTACTATGTTAAATAAATTGTTATTTTTCTTTGTTTACTTTATTTTACAGTTAAATAACTTTTAAACAATATTTCTTTATAGAAAATAAGCAATTATTAAATATTTTGAACATTCTGCATTACATGAGCAGAGTGGATTGTGGACCACTGTGCCCCATGTTGAAATTCAATAAATAATCATATTAATATTGTTTATAGCTTTCTTTTAAACATATTAACTTTAAAGTTAAATAAAAACAAGTATCTTAGCTTTGTAAAACAGCTGCTTTATAGGATTTATCTACAACCTTTAATTACTAAAAAAATTAAAATATAATGTTGAAAAATTTTACTTTTAGAAGATCAAAACAACCAATTGGGATAAAATAGTTCAATCTGAGCTAAACATATTTTCTGAACGTTATAAATAATCAGTACAGTGCTGTTGTCTATTAGGATAGAAGAGAAGCTTAAAATTTTTTTAAATAAACAAAATATTAGGGGGTTGGTCCACTATGCCCATAGGTCCAGTGTGTACCAGTCTCCCCTATTATTTATTATTCTTTGACTTTTAAAATGTGTAATTTGCAAACAAACAAGTTCACCAGAGAGGAAAACTTCAGCAAAAGTATTTTAAAAAGTTTGTTAATAAACGCTTGGATCGAATTTGAGTAGCTGGATTTCGACTTTCATTACAAAATGTTATTTTTCACAAAAATATAATAAAATTTTACAAAAATAACCTTTACTTTTCACAAAATGGGCCCCGCAAAAAAAAAAAAAAAAAAAAAAAAAAAAAAAAAAACAGCATTGACCCCTGCACTATAACAGTTAATTTTCTTGTTACTTTAAAAAAAAATAAGCAAATAAATAATGTAAAAGTTATTTAAATATGATTCTATTTCTTAATTTTTCTGAATATTTTTATTTATTGGCAGTTAAAAATAAAAGTTATCTAGGGTTTTAAAAATATTTTAAAAAGCATTTTCTTTAGATATTGAGCAGTATGACTAAATACTACATACTGAATATTCGGTGCATCCCTAATGGTTAATACACAAGTACCGAAAGATTAGTATCAAAGTGATTTGAAAAAATATACTCAAGCATAAATATCATATAATACACAATTAAAATATATATATATCTTTTACTGGGTATGTAAAAAAAAAAAAATGTGTCGGAACACAAGTTAAACAATGACAACAAATGAAGAAAATAATGTAAAATTTAATACATATAGGATCAGAATTTTAATTGTTATACAATGTTCACTCTAGAAAGAAAAGGGCAGGTTGTTAGAAAATAATAACAGCACAAATGAAGCAGAAAACAGTCATTGTTCAGTGAAAATGGGCATTACTTCAAGAAAAAAAAATTATTGTGTTGAGTAACGATAAAAAAAAAAAAAGGAATAGACGAGATACTGTCACGCACTGAAGTTTGGTGACTTTTTGATTGGCCTGCTTTCCAAGCCCATGCCAAACCAATAATTTAAATACAAGCATAGTAGCCAACTTAGGGGATTTTTTCCTTTAAAAATGAAAAAATCCCCTAAGTTTGGCAACTATTTTCCTTTTTATAACTGATTAAAGAAATAAACTGTGTGAGTGTAAGACATCATAGCCAAAAACAGTACAACATTTATTTAATAATCTCCTGTTTTTATTAAAGAAAGAAGGGAGGTCTATGATTTTTTGCAAGCTTTTGGATACATTAATTTAGAAATACTCTGGTATTGGGGAAGATTTTAACAAGAGACCTCTGAATATAATTAAGGATGCATTTCGATATTTTAAAAAGGGTACGGTGCATTTTGCTAATTTTAGAGCAGGCAGGATGCTGCGCCCTTAAATATTGGTCTAGAAGGGACACTAAATTATAAATAAATACAGGGGAAAAAAAGTAATTTTTTAAACAAGAATTACATTATTTATAGTATTAGTTTTAGTCTTAGCAAAATTTTATATATAGTTATTTTAGTGTAATTCTAAATTGTATGATAAATAATACACGAAACTGTTAACCCCTTTAAGGGCAAAGTATTTCAGTTGCAAACATGTTCAAAACTTTTTTTTTTACCCTTTGAAATCTGAATTTGTCAAATAAATTCATTTAAAAATAAATAATAGCTATTTTTTCCGTTCATGTACATCGTAAAATCTAAATATTATTCGAAAGTTCTGATAAATATTATGGTTTAGTGCATAAATAATCTAACACTGGCGTTCAAAGGATTCAGTGGGGTCAGGATTCATAATGGTGATAAACAAAACAATATGTAGTTCATTAACACTCAATTACTACTAAAAACAATTACATTATTGCTTTCGTTGTACCTGTGAGATTATATTTCTGCATTTATACAATTTATACAGCGACATTTCGGATGTATTTTTCCTTTTAAACACAATATATATATGACTGATGAAACTTATCGTAACATTAAGCCTAAATCTTGTATATATGTAAGATACAAGAATTTAGTAATTAAGTGTTATATAAACTACACAGGAAAGTAAATAAAGAAATGAATAACTTACCTTTTACAAAAGTTGTCAGTATAATTACATCCAAGATTGCCGCTGTATACAAAATAAACAACAGCCCCAGCCGCGGCGGGAGTGTCTTCAAACGACCTTTGACTTTCCGTTCCCGCATGCGCGCAGTTGCATAGAAGTAGGAGTACTTTTTCCATAAGATGAGCATAATACGTGTTATTCGCAAATCCATTGGATGAATCGAAAAGTATTTCCATTGGAGGTTGAAAAAAGCATTTCCTTTAGACGTCGAAAAAGTGATAGATATAATACGTCTATTGCAGGTCATAGACGTCTAATAGAAATCTAAATGAGAAATGGCTTATAGACATCTATTTGTTTAATGCTATGCATATGTAAAAGATGTCATGGACGTTATAGATGTATTTAGACTATAAATCGACATCTTATAGATAGAGTGTGCTGTCTGGGATATTGTCAATGGAAAATTTGCAGTCTTTTTTTTTTTAGGTAAATAATTATATTTTAGTATCATTTTTTGTGAAAAATAAATCTTCAAATGTAATTTTAAAAAATCTTCATTTATTTTTTAATTAACATTGTGCATAATGTGTGGATTTTTAAAAGTTGATTGTAAATCTGAAAAATGGCGATCAAATTAAATTTGGGTAAAATATATGGAGAACAATTATTTTGGTGCTTAATATTTTAGAAGCAGAATTGGGGTTACTTATAAAATTAGCAGTTTAGATAGCATAATATTGCATAAGTGTCTGCTAAAATATAGTGAAATTCGCCGATTGATTGCGGAAAATATCGCGACATTTGTTAATATTTTAAGTTTTCTTATTGCTTCTTATTAAGTTTTCTTATTCAATCATTTTGTGATTAAACATCCAATGTAACATTTCACTTTTAAAATTTTAATTTTCAGTCTCGGAGTTTCCACATAAGTTTTTCATGCTTAATTTAACGATTTTTTGTAATATGATTCAATCACAATCATTACTCGTGTGTTAATACCCACCATTATATAATATCACATCAATACCAGCACCAAAATAATTGTTCTCCACATATTTCATCCAAATTTAATTTTATAGCCCCTTTTCAGATTCACAGTCAACATTTCAAACGTACACTTGTGTGAAAAACTTAAGCAACAAACATAAAATGCTAATTTCTGAACATGTTAGTACTCAAAAGGAAATTCTATAAACAGCAAGTGTAGAAAATACGTACCACCCTAACAGCACAGCCAGTCGATGTGAAGTCTTCTTGACATCACAAATGGTCACAATTGTCAGAGTCACTACAATGAACAGAAATGTGACATCTTTCATTCGTCTTATTTTTACTCTCATATTATCACTCCAGTGAGCAGTCACTATGCCTGTGCTTTTTGAAGAGTCAAAAGGTGACTTTACAATGAAGTCACCGTGTGACTCTCATGTGACCGTCATTTTGGCACTCTATTGTAAAATCATCATAATAGCTGTTCTGTGACGAGTTTCCGAGTGACAGAAAATGAAATCAACTGGTGACTTTTCACCAATGAGTGCAATGATGATTTCACAATAGAGTGTCGGTCACCCAAAAGTCACCATGCGACTTAATTGTGACATTATTTGGCGACTCATCACAATGCAATGCTCACAATGACTACAAAGTTCAGTCTTCAACTGACAGTGACTTGAGAATCACAAGGTGACTTCATTGTAATGTCCCTGGTGACCCATCACAAAGTGACAGTCACAGTGACTTTTCAGTGTTAACAATCATTTGAGAGTAATAATGAGACGAGTGAAAGATCCCATATTTTATTTACCGTAGCGATTGTGACACTTGTAACCATATGTGACGTCAAGGGGACTTCACATCGACAGGCCGTGCTGTTAGGGTAGTACCTCTTTTTTACATTTGCTCTTCATAGAATTTCCTTTTGTGTACTCACGTCTTCAGAAATTAGCCTTTTGTGTTTGTTGCTTATGTTTTGCACACTAGTTTATTAAGCGATAAAACACATCATAATAAATATTGACCATCGCCTGATTATCTAATTAATTAAATCAAAAGAACAATTAACAAATCAAAATAAGTAAACAATAAATAAATAACAAAATACCTATGGATAATCCTATAATGTAATCCGCAAAGTAATATTCGCGCATGAATTTTCGTTTTTCGTACTTCATTCGTAAGCGATCAAGCAATAGAAATCGAAGTCTGCACTCTGCGCACGAATATATACTCACACGAGAGAATGGTTGGATCTAGACTTCAACTGCACAAACAATGCAAAATATTTTATCCTTAAAAATTTGAAAACTTATTATAAATAACACTAAAATTGAATAATGTAATTAAAAAATATTTCCTCATTTTGAAAACGGAATAGAAATAATTTTTCGACCATATACATGTTTAAAATCTGAAATTAATTTTTTGTAACAAAAAGGGAAAATATATAAACAATTGAATTTAATACATATGTATTACATGTTTAAAGTATATAATTTACTATTTTTGCATTAAAGAAATATAAATAATTAGCTCGCTACATGCAGGAGTTTTAACTGCAATCGAGACAGCTATTATTAACCTTATCTCTGCGTGGAGAAAAGAGGCGAAAAATTCTTTGGATTTCTACGGGAATAGGCTTAGGAAAATACTCATTTTTAAACCGGATTATATAAGAAACTAGAGTTTTCCTATTTAAGTGGATCGGTGGAATCGCTTTAGCGACAACAGATTAATATCATATATTAATTTTTAAAAAATCGTCCGAGCGGATTTCGAGAGAAAAATCTTACGACATGATAGCATTACACCATTAACCCCCCCCCCCCCCCCCCATTTTACTTAAAAATAGATTTCCAGATCTTAAAATCTACTGCATGTAGAAATGTATAAATTTCAGGATAGAGTTAGGCCGGAGATATAAGACAGCTGCGAAAAAATCAGAACGATATGCCTCATATTTGCTGAGATATTAAATGGCGGCGTTTCGCTTTTCCTTAGAACTCAAACTGGGTGTATATATAGAGTGACGGAAATCTTCGGCTTTCGGTTTTCGGTTTTTGCTGCATCACTCGAGATACTACCGTCTCTCATGATATAATGATTTAAATAAAATTGAGGGACCCTCTGCAATAATAAGGCAAGTGGAGTTATCTTGTAGTTCAATATTCAAAATTATGTAATGTATTATTCAGTATATAGGAGATATAAATTTTATGATCATAAGCAAAGAAAAGAGGCTAGAAATCTCTTCTTAATAGAATATATGCAAATAAGCTGTATTCTAAATTAAAATATTAAAAGTAAATTTCAAAAATTTGTAACTGACAACTATATTTTTATTTGCCTTGTTATTGTAGAGCTCAATTATTCTATTTTATTTATTTGCCTTTTTTTAGGTTCAGTAGGTTCTATACATGTGTAACACATGTCAGCATAGCTTATAAAAAGACTGTACGTGATAGAAAAAAGTAATTTTTGGAACAAGAATACCAAAATTGCATAGAATCAGTATACTATTTTTTTAAGTTTTCGTAAACGTAAATTTTGTAGAACTGTTTATCTCTTTTTACGAATATATCTTTTTAAAAGTCTACTAAATTATCTGTAGTGATTTCAGTAATTAGCATTTATAATTTTGACTTTTAAGTATTGTGAGTAAATATATATTTCAAGATATCTTAAACATAATTTGGATTGTTAGAAGTTATTACACCAGAATGGAACAAAAACAACACTTTTAATAACTTGATAGATCAAACGTGCCAGAATTCAAAAGGCAAAGAATAAATAAAGCACAAATCAAATGAGGGAAAGTTTAACTTGTTAAAAAAGGTGGTTTTTCCTTTTGAAATAATCCTAGCGTCGAAGGATATGTAAGTTAACGGAAGAAACTCTTTATACTTTTGTAAGTATTATAGTACACTATAATATTTTGTATAGTAAAGATATTTTTATCGCTAAAATATCAAAAGTAAATACCCTATTTTACACGATCGAACGTGCATTTAAAACCACTCCTAACCTCGACATTAAAATACTTTGAATGAACATGCATGTTAGTTAGTGTAACATTAATATATTATAAGCAGACGGTTTTTCAAAAGGCGAGCTTTAATAAAACTTCAACAAATCACTTAAAAATTAAAATCATTATAAACAACCAAAAATAGTGCTTATCAGAATATTTTAACATGAACAAACTAATTTGTTCGTAAGGTTTGCCACTGTTAATTACTATATACTAGGGGGTTCCACCCCCTGCTCGCTAACGCTCGCCAACCCCCCTGAATTGCGTCGCAATTCACATTGGGAACGCTACGCGGTCCTAGATCGCTTCGCTCGCTCGCCACATTTTGCAGCAATTCTATCCAGAATGAGCACCATCATAAATAATTTAACGTATGAAATTTGCAAATTATTTTAATCTAAAAAAAGCTATTGTAAACTTTGTTGAAAACACAATTAAAAATGCATTTAGTTGGTGCTAGCAATGGGCATAAATCATTTTAACACTATGAAATTTTAAATAATTAACTGAAAAAATTACCTTGTAACCGCAATTAATTTAAAATTTTGTTCATTGAGCCTATAATATTGTACAGCATGTCATAAATTCATTTTGAAAAACACTTAGAAAAACACTACATGATAGCAAGAAAGTTCAATATAAATCAACTATCATCGTCTGAAGTTCGTTCGACGTGAAAAATAGAATATCTCTCAGACACTTGGCAAGATCAGAAAACGTAAACAACACGTTTTCTGCTGTGTTTAAAAGAGACTATTGATCAAAAAGCTGTTTTTCTGAATGCATCATGTTACCGTAAGACGAACCAATGACGATTGCTATTCATACATCAGCCGAAAGTTCGTGCTGTATTTAAAAATAGCTTCTTAATTAGGATTTTCTGAATTAAAACTAAAGGCCAGAGAATATGATTTCAATCGTATACTAAAATATTTTAGTTTTATATAGACTCTGAAGATGATGACATCATTGGAAGTTCCTAACAAACCGTAGCTATGCATTTCCTGGCTGTTGCTACGCGTTTTCTGCACGTAACTACAGCGCCTAGAATACATAGTGTGGAAACCGGCAAATGGTGTAATGCTTTAAAAAGTGCTAAAAATTTGTAGCCTATAAATGTGCAACGGTGCTCCTACGAAGCCTACGATAATGTTGCAACCAGAGACAAAAAAAATGCGTATCACGTTTTTTAACCATGCTTTCATAATTAAAAAAAAAAAAACTTATAAAAATCACTAAGTCAGAGGAGAAAATGATATAATTTAAGTATTTAAAATACTTACCACCAGCCCAAACATTCTAATACAATGTCAAGAGCTAGCAGATGGCGCTGCGAACCCATCCTAATATTTTCAGCAACGTTGTACATTTATTGGATACAATTTTTTAGTACTATTTTGTAGCCGGTTTCCACACTATGTATTCTAGGCGCTGTAACGTAACTCCTTCATACAATGGAAAACCTACTCAGAAATCTGTTGTTTGTTTGAAACAACTCTACCGTGTGTCATCGCATTTTTGGAGTCTATATGAGAATGCACCCTTTCTTTCAAATCTGACATCATTTTCATCAACAGAACCATTCATCCCTGCCGAGATTAGAGTTTCCACTTAAGAAATTGTTTTAAAATTCCTGAGTTTCATTAAATATTTATTATAATTAATTGGAAATTATATAATTTTTAGAAATATTTTATTTTGTGCATACCAAGGATCTTTAAATAATTAGAAAAAGTTGAGTCTATTTAGCTGCAGGAATATGCGTCAGTGAATATGACGTCATCACTGAAAAAGTTATAGTAAAATATATTCATGGATGAAAATACACCTTTTGTATTTAGAATGACGTCATTTTCTTTATAGGAAACATTTCACTTTACATATTACTTATTATGATAGATTATTTATTATTATTCTTTTTATACGGACTATTTAATAATGTTTCTTAATAAATAAAATGTTTTCTGCTCTTCCGCGATTAGTGCATAACGGAATCGTTTTAATATGCTTACATTTTATGAAAACCATTGAAATTTTTCTTTTAAATATGACGCAAGTTTCAGTGATGAAATCACGCTTCTGATTGGCGAAATGTAATAAAACATTTTAATTTTATATTACTATGATTGTTGCCACTCGGGAAGCTACAAATTCAGCCTTATTTTCGCGCTACGTAAGAGAAATATATATATAGATACTATTAAATTGTATAGGAAAAAAATGAAATATTTAACATTTCTACTATATTATTTTATTTATGTCCATTACTTTTTTCCTGATTCCCGAGAAAGTAACGCATTATCGTTAAGATGCATGATGCATGTTTTAAAAATGGAAATTGGAAGAAAAAGATATTCGGTATCGATATTTGACTTAATGTATATATATGAGCGGGAAAATATCTTAACGAATATGCAAATGTTAAGGTGTATTTTTGGTTGGTTTTTATAATAGTAATTATATAATTGGCTGTGAAAGTTCGTTTATAGTATAAGAACGGCTTCAGACAACAGAATAACTACCTAAAAACATCCATAGGACATCACATTCAAGATACGTGCTGCGCTGTGGATGGTCGAAATTGTACTCTAGACAGTTACATGATATCCCCTAGATGTCAAACTGTAAAAAAAATATAGGCTATCACTCCTATATACTTCCTGCAAATGACTATCTGTGACAGTTTGCCGCCAGTTATTATATGATGGCGGATATCCTCTGGACATTTGAATCCGGGCATATGTGACCGACATCTGGATTCACAGGCTTTTCTATAAGGAAAGTATATTTGAATAATCAATTTTTCTCATCCATTATATATCCATTGGATAGTTCTCACAGGATATCACAACAACAGTATCTATACGATCACTACAGATGTACAGAGGAAGATTCGGATTGTATAGGAATTGTCACATTTAAAGTGCCTGTATTGCATTTTGAGCACTGCTCTTTGCAGGCCTGTCAAATATAATGTGCATTTTTAGCCTGGTGTTTGTTACTTTGATTTAGTTTTGTATGGTTTCTTTAATTTGAACATTAGTATTTGTGTATAGTAATATTTGACATTTAAGGACAGAAATTCTACAATTAAATAACAGAATATAATTATAGAGAAGTATTTGTATTAAAAAGTAAAAATTTGAATAAATATTATTACATGGCTTCGAACCCTGACGTAGTCAAGGGAGTACACATTTGACTGCATAAACTGACTTAAATAAGGGTTTATTGACTGTATAAGTTAAAACTATCGAAGATTTAAATAAAAAAGGTGTTTAAATCAGAAAATGTGAGTTATTTATATTATATTTATTTACTGTATCTGGGACTCTAATTTTATTTAATATGTATTTTGTTTAAGCTAACATTCATTTTTAGAAGCTGCTACATGAAATGTTTCGTTATTTTTAAAACTTAAAAGCCAGAGGATAGAGGCGTTTTTAAGCCTAATTAATATTTTCTCCTTGATAAATATGACATATTAATAATAAGATATACATATTTTTTTTTTTATTAACAGACAAAAAGTTTATAAAAATGTTGTACGTTTTGAAAGTTTTCAGATATATTTAAAAAAAATCAAAAACGGCATTCATTTAAAGTTTGCTGTAACGTCTTTTAAAACATCAACACCATATTTAATGTATTATGTCACAAACTGAAATAAAAGAAAACAAGAATGAAACATCATGCGTCAAGGATAGATTATGTAACACTTTCCAACGCTTCCAAAATAATTTTACAAATCATTACCGTTTAATAAGTGAAAAGATAATATCTAAGTAAACAATTTGGAAAACGCATAACATATTTAAAAACATAATTTCAGGAATTCCCAACATATATTTCCAGCATATACAATATTCGGAAAAATATACGAATACTTTTATTCAGCCCTGTATATGATCTATAGATTTGTATATATACTACATAGGATGCTAAATTTTAGTTTAGTTAGGAAACGCGAAGCACAGTTTAAAATTCTCCTTCTGGAGTTTCTGTCAATAAACAGAAATGTGTTCGCGAACTTTTATGCTGCTCTGTATATGATCTACAGAATTTATACACACCAAGTAATAGACAAAAAGTGAGTTAAATTTAAAATCGCGTTTAGCAACTTAAAACGCACTTCCAGGAATTATTGTTAACAGACAGTAGAGAATTCTTTTGTGTGTCCCTGTAAATGAACGATGACTGCTATACACACAATATTCTGTAGTAAGCCTCTTGTAATGCACCTTAGTGATATATATAAATTTCAATGCGTTTAAAATTGTGAAACATTATTTAATTAAACCGCAAACGATTTTTCTCCATAGACGTAATGTAACGGAATTCTTTTGACTGTCCCTGTAAAGTAACTATAAGTGCTATGCACACCCCATTCCATATTAAGCTGCTTGTAAAGCACCTTAGTGATATATATGAATTACAATGTGTTTGAAATTCTGTAACATCATTAAAATAAACCGCAAATGATTTTTCCCCATTGACTGTAATGTAACGGAATTTTTTTGAGTGTCTTTGTAAAAAAACTATAAGTGCTACACACTTCCGTTGAAATTGGGAACATGCTACAGATAACGACAATAACATATAAAACTTGCAAGGCAATCCGAGCATATTTACAGGAGTTAGAGCACGGCCAGACGGCAGACGGCAGACGGCAGACGGCAGACGGCAGACGGCCAGACGGCAGACGGCCAGACGGCGGACGGCCAGACGGCAGACGGCCATACGGCAGACAAACCGAAGTCATAAACACTTTTCAACTAGGTTGGAAAGTGTTAAAAAACAATTTATATTTGATTATTTTGAATAAATATTAGTATAATTTATTAGGAATTATTTCCAATGGATGATTAATTACAGAGAGTTGATGACTGCAATTCCTATTTACGGGAGTTACGGCAGACGGCCGACGGCCATACGGTTAGACAAACCGAAGTTATAAACACTTTTCAACTAGGTTGGAAAATGTTAAATAAAGAAAACTTCCCAGTTAAAATGATGGCATTGAGCTCACAGGCTATTCACACTAACTGTATATTATGCTATTTTTTCAAAGAATAATGCCACTAGAAAAATAAAGAAATCGACAATATATTAAGGGGGGGGGGATAAGCACCCGTTCCCACCCTTTATACTTAACCAATAAACCCCCAAAATCTAATCAGGCAAGCGCCTTACCACAATGAATTTATACACAAAATTTGAAAAAAATTGGATAATTTTGCTTGAAAAACCCATTTATCTAAATTAAGGGAGGTGAGCCCCCCCCCCCCCCGTTCCCCCCTTTATACTTAACAAATGAAAACCCAAAACTAATCAGGCAAGCGCCTTACTAAAATGAATCTATATACAAAATTTGAAGAAAATAGGATAATTCTGCATGAAAAACCCATTTATCTAAATTGATGGGGATTAGCCCCCCGTTTACCCCCCCTTTATACTTACCCAATGAACACCCGAAACTAATTAGGGAAGTGCCTTATCACAATGAGCCTACATCCAAATTTAAAGAAAATCGGATAATTCTGCATGAAAAACCCATTTATCTAAATTAAGGGGGGGGGGTATCCCCCCGTTTCCCCCCTTTATACTTATCCAATGAACCCCCAAAACTAATCAGGGAAGTGCCTTATCACAATGAGCCTATATACAAAATTTGAAGAAAATCGGATAATTCTGCCTGAAAAACCCATTTATATAAATTAAGGGGGGATTAGCCCCCCGTCCCCCCCCCTTTATACTTAACCAATCAATCCCGAAAACTAATCAGGGAAGCGCCTTAACACAATGAACCTATAAACAAAATTTGAAGGAAAACGGAATAATTCTGCATGAAAACCCATTTATATAAATTAGGGGGTGGATTACCCCCCCCCCGTTCCCCCCTTTATACTTAAGCAATCAATCCCGAAAACTAATCAGGGAAGCGCCTTAACACAGTGAACCTATAAACAAAATTTGAAGGAAAACGGATATTTCTATGAAGAGTTATCGCGTTACGTACAGACATACGTACGTACATACATACGTACATACATACATACAGAACCGGCGGGCACATAAGCTCTCAGGCTTTGATAGCCTGTGTGCTAAAAACGATTTATATTTGATTATTTTGAATAAATATTAGTATAATTTATTAGGAATTATTTCCAATGGATGATTAATTACAGAGAGTTGATGACTGCAATTCCTGTTAATTGAAATGGGAACATTCAATGAAGTCGCTGGCCAATTAATGCGAAATGCCTATAGAAATGAGAATTGGGGTCTTCAGGGAGACATTTAGATACTCTATCTACACGATATCGATTTGATTCGTACAATTATAGATACTTCTAAAAGACTGTACAAAATATATTACTTAATATAATGTAAAGTTTAATTAATCATTTAAATTAGTTCGCAGGTTTAAACATATTCAGAGTGCGTGCGATATTTACTTTTGTCGATACTATTTTCAAAAAGCAATCTTCGGTTTATTTTAGCGCGAAATTTGTAACAATTGTTTACCATTAATATGTATTACTTAAAAATAGGGGTACCCAAAGTAAAAATTGTACGCATCCTTACTATTTCATACCCTGCGTGCATGTTCTAGACTTATACACTGTGTTTAAAAATAGATATTAGAAGAAACATTACACCATTATTGAAAAAAATACTTTACATTTAATATTCAATATTAATGACTCAGAAATTTCGAATTTTATAATTATGAGAGTGTGCGCGCAATTACTATATTCCTAAAATGAAGATACGTTTTTAGATTATCTTACAGGGAATCTATTAACACAGAAAATAAAAGATTTTTCATTTGAAAATATTCACTCTTGCATCAGTTCAGTATATAATTTAACAGAAAATGAAAAATTACAAAAGAGACCATTATATTTAATATCGCAAAGAAAACTTACAAACGTTCTGATATATATATATATATATATATAATATTGCGAGTGCTACTCAAATACATAAGGAAAATTTTACAAATTTAACAAAGTAAAATATTTTAGTATTTATTCTTTTAAAGTTGAAAAGAATACCCACGTAACTTCAGATATTTCTATAGAAGTATATTATTAATATTCCCCCAGGAATATAAAATACTTTCACAGTATATCTGCAATCTAAAGCTCAAATTGAAAAATCTTATTCTTCAGTAAATTCTTTTCTTATACATACTTTTCACGCGTAGTAGCGAAATGTACGAGGGAGTTTCGAAAAGTAATGATACAATGCCGCATACTCATTCAAAAAACTTTTAATTCATGAAATGTCCGTTACAAATTAATTCCTCGTATATGCCTTATTTTTTGACATACTAGTTGCCGTCATTGTCCCACCATTTGTTAAGTCTGGGTACAAGCTTTTGTATCCTTAGTCTTCGAAGTTTACCGCCTGTTGTCAAAATCACATTTCAACTTCGATTTTGATCTCATCATCGTCGTGGAAGTTTTGCCTTGCAAGATGTTTCTTCACGTAAAGGGAACCTTTCAAAAATTTAATAATTTGAAAGTAAAATCTGGCTGTCACTTTTACATAAAGAAAATATGCATATTTTACATAAACATATCTTCTTAAAAATGTATAAACAAGAACCTGGACAGACCCTTGATTATGTTATTTATGTTATGAGATGGTGGAAAATTTTAATGCGTTAGCGAAATATATTAATTAAACTACATACATTTTTAATGTTGTTTGTGAAATATGATTTAAGCTAAACAATTTTTTAATGTTGAATAAATATTTATTGTTGGCAAAATCTTTCATTAAATTGAATCATTTTTTTAACGAAATGTGTTAATTACATTTTGGAAACTGCTAACGAAATAAGAAGTAATGCTTTACCTTATTAGTTTTCAATAGAGAATATGTTTCAATCTGTATATGTATTATGACTGAGACACTATATTTCATACATATACAAGACAGTGCAAAAAAATTCAGATAAATTTCATTAGTATATAAATTCCATCGGTAGTGTAAAACTGTTTTCTTGTAACATGCAAAATAATTTCGTGGGCAAATTTTTTTTTCACTCTAGTGAACTTTTTACTAATTATAATTTAAATAGTACTATTGGATTAAGGCTTGTATTTTTCTTTTCCTAACAGGTGTATAATAATGTTTCGTTTACTATTCAAAATAGTATAAAAATAAATTTTAACTGAAAAATAATTTATTTTTAAAAATTTCGTGTAAACTGTATTCATTAGAAAATGTACCTATTCTAAAACACTGTCTTTTGGCCCTGTATCCTCATATACAAGAGCGCTGCATATATACGCGCCATCTTAAAACGATAAAGCGAAGGCTTTTACGACAAAACAACCCCAAAATATCGGAACGAATTCCGAGACGATAGGGGCAGAATGCGTAATAATCACTTCGTCGGCGCATTACGAGAAAGTCTCCCGTTCTGATGAGGGCAGAATACTGCCACAGGAGAGGTGAAACGAACTCGTTTTACGGCTTTAAAGCTTTCCACAGGGGAAGATAAATATGTCTACTCCTGTATTTTCCTAGCTCCATGGTGTTACCCTACTAGAGTTAAAATGAACTGGATGGCTATGACAACATTTACGAAAACATTTACGTCTTGTTTTTTTTTCTTGTTGTTGTTGTTAAATTTCAAAAATACAAATTGCGAGTTATTTTTTATGTTGTAAACATTATTTTTCAAAATATTCTAACAAATAATATTACATAACTTAAAGGCACGGCACTGCCTCCACCAAGTCGAGAGAGCACAGCCGTAAGCATCCTTTTCTGGAAGCAACTCATGACACTTTTGATCCCCCCATATCTCTGCGCTGGAGTTTCCCAAACACCCGGAACTTCGTTTTTGTAAAGTATTTGGCACACAGAACCAAAATTTAAAATTACAAGTTTCTGTCTTTTCTAGTTCAGAAGATATATGAACTCAAACATTCGATTTTTTGTCACTCACTCATTCACGCGTCATCAAAAAGATTAGGTAGATCCCGTAGCCCTAGAAACTAGACATTTGGAAAAAGGCTAGTGTTTAGGATACAAAGAAAGGAAAAATTACAAAATCCGGAAAATTCTAAAAAAAACATTCGAAAATTCAACAAATTCCAACAAAATTGAAAATTGAAAATAATACGATCTTGTACTCTTAGAAACTTAAAATTTTGTGTGAAGGTAGTGTTTAGCATCCAGAAAAAGAAAACATCAAAAACATCAGAAAAATCGAAAGCAAAATTTAAAAAATCGAAAAAATTGAAAAAAAACCCGAATATTTGAAGACAATCCGATTTTGTTGCGCTAGAAACTTCAAATTTGGAATAAAGGTAGTATTTAGGATACAAGAAAAAAAAAAAATCCAGAAAATTCGAAAAAAAAATCCAAAAATTCGAAAAAATTTGAGAAAAAATGCAAAATAATTTTATCTTTTAAACTTAGAAACTTAAAATTCGGCGTAAAGGTAGTGTTTGGAATTCAGAATAAGGAAAATTAAAAATACATTAAAAATCGGAAATAAAATTTAAAAATCGGAAAAATCGAAACACATCGAAAATTTGAAAATAAATCGCTTTTGTAGCGCTAGAAACTTGAAATTTGGGATAAAGGTAGTATTTAGGATACAAAAAAAAGAAAAATTAAAAAAATCCTGAAAATTCGAAAAATTCGAAAAAAATTGAAAAACTGAAAATAATTTGATCTTTTAACCTTAGAAACTTAAAATTCGGCGTAAAGATAGTGTTTGGAATTCAGAATAAGGAAAAATTAAAAACACAATAAAAACCGAAAGTAAAATTAGAAAATCGGAAAAATCGAAAAACATCGAAAATTTGAAAAGAATTCGATTTTGTAGAACTAGAAACTTCAAATCTGTAATATAGGTAGTACTTAGGATTAAAAAAATAAAATAAAATAAAATAAAATAAAAAAACTAAAAAAAAATAAATTGAAAAAAAAAATGAAAATTTGAAAAAATCGAAAACAAAATTGGAAAAAGATTGATTTGTTCGAATTTTTCTTGAATTTCTAATTTTGTATCTGGAGGTACAGCAGTTCCTCCGACAAGGAGAGAGCACCTTTCAGGAAGCATACTTTTCTGGAAGCAACTCAGGGCACTTTTGACCTCCGGATAGCTTTGAGCTGGTGTATCCCAAAAACCAGAAACTTCTTTTATATAGAGTATGTGGCAAATATGATCAAAAATTTAAAATTTCACATATCTGTCTTTTCTAGTGCAAACGATATATGAACTGAAAGTTTCGATTTTTTGTCACTCACTCACTCACTCACGCGTCATCAAAAAGTAGGTGGATTAGGTGGATCCCGTAGGCCTAGAAATTTGAAATTTGGAATAGAGGTAGTGTTTAGGCTACAAAGAAAGGAAAAATTATAAAATCCAGAAAATTCGAAAATTCAACAAATTCCAACAAAATTGAACATTGAAAATAATACGATCTTGTAGTCGTAGAAACTTAAATTTTGTTGTAAAGGTAGTGTTTAGAATTCAGAAAAAAAATCTAAAACACAATAAAAATCGAAAATAAAATAAAAAAATCGAAAAAATCGAAAAAAAATCAAAAATTTGAAAATAATCCGATTTTGTTGCGCTAGAAATTTAGAATTCGGAATAACGTTAGTATTTAGGATACAAAATAAGGAAAAATTAAAAAATCCGGAAAATTCGAAAACAAAATTCGAAAAAAATCCAAAATTGAAAATAATTAGATCTTGTTAGAGACTTAAAATGTAGAGTAAAGGTAATATTTACGATTTAAAAAAAAAACCTTTAAAAATTTGTAAAATTCGAAAATAAAATAAAAAAATCGAAATATCTGTAAAAAATCGAAAATTCGAAAACAATTCGATTTTGTAGTTCTAGAAACATGAGTTTTAAGATAAGGTCGTATTAGCTAGTACACCGCCCGTAATTGTTTTATGTTTTTGTCCCCGGATTATGCTGTTTTTTAACACTTTCCAACCTAGTTGAAAAGTGTTTATGACTTCGGTTTGTTAACACTTTCCAACCTAGTTGAAAAGTGTTTATGACTTCGGTTTGTCTGGCCGTCTGGCCGTCTGGCCGTCTGGCCGTCTGGCCGTCTGGCCGTCTGCCGTCTGCCGTCTGCCGTCTGTCCGTGCTCTAACTCCCGTAAATATGCTCGGATTGCCCTGCAATTTTTATATGTTATAATCATTATCTATAGCATGTTCCCTATTTCAACGGAAGTATGTAGCACTTATAGTTTTTTTACAGGGACACTCAAAAGAATTCCGTTACATTGCGGTCTATGGGGAAAAATCATTTGCGGTTTATTTAAATAATGTTTCACTATTTTAAACGCATTGAAATTTATATATATCACTAAGGTGCATTAGAAGAAGCTTAATATGGAATAGGGTGTGCATAGCACTTATACTTACTTTACAGGGACAGTCAAAAGAATTCCGTTACATTACGTCTATGGAGAAAAATCGTCTGCGCTTTATTTAAACAATGTTTCCCTATTTTAAACGCATTGAAATTTATATAAGGTTCATTACAAGAGACTTACTACAGAATATTGTGTGTATAGCAGTCATCGTTCATTTACAGGGACACACAAAAGAATTCTCTACTGTATGTTAACAATAATTCCTGGAAGTGCGTTTTAAGTTACTAAACGCGATTTTAATTTTAAATCGCTTTTTGTCTATTACGTGGTGTGTATAAATTCTGTAGATCCTATACAGGGAAGCACAAAAGTTCGGGAAAACATTTCCGTATTATTTAACTCCAGACGGAGAATTTTAAACTGTGCTACGTGTTTCCTAACTGAACTAAAATTTAGCATCCTATGTAGTATATATACAAATCTATAGATCCTATACAGGGCTGAATAAAAGTATTTGGATTACTTAGATGTTATCTTTTAGCTTATTGAAGAGTATGATTCGTAAAATTATTTTGGAAGCGTTGGAAAGTGTTACATAATCTATGCTTGACGCATGATTTTTCGTTCTTGTTTCTTTTTGCTTACGAATTTCGGTGTACAAAAGTTCCGCTATAGACCGGCTACGTTATGGGTGGTTCCTTTATAGACATGTTTGTTTTCTTTCACAGGTTATACTCTATTTAATTTGCATATGAAATATGGATTGTTAAATAATGTTAGCACCAAAAAAATCTTCACAGCTCCCCCTCTCCTCCCGACATTACTGGCTGGTTATGGCGCAATAGTCCTTTCTAAATAAAATCATGGTGACTCTAAGATTACCTTGATTTATCTTTAAATTGAACCTAAATGATCCTAAGAAGACGGATCAAAGAATTACTATATTGGCATGACAATCAGGAAACTTAGAAGTAAAATCGAAAAATCAATAAATTCATAAAAAGTCGAAGGTTTGAATATAATTCGATTTTTTAGTCTTAACAGCTTGACATTTGGCAGAAAGGTAGGGTTTAGGATACAAAATAAGGAAAAAAAAACCTTCGAACAATCAAATATAGTTTGATGTATTGAAAATTTCCGAAATTTTTAGTTTTAGCTTTCTTTTTATCCTAAACAGTACTTTTGTGCTAAATATCATGTATATAGGCTGCGAGTAATATCTCAGACGGATAGCACATTTCCTGGAAGCAGTTGAGAGTACTTTTGACTCCCCTCCTATATAACCTAGCGCTTGCCTAGTTACCTGAAATTCCTTTAAGGTAACGTCGTCAAAAATCAGTGGATGATCTCCAAAAAGAGCCCAAAATCAAGAAAAAGAGGATTACTTACAAAAAGAAGTGAAATCTCATCAAAAAGTCACCTGTAAAAAATGCAGCCAAGTCTCGTAACTCATTTACCGTAAAAAGTACTGAGATCGTATAAAGCCAAGTTTAACTGTCTTATTAACTCTGAAATTTTCATTTACAAATCACTCCTAGTCTCTACATCTTTCGTTAATTATTATTTTGTGACTTGGCAATTACGTAGCACGAGAATGTGATGTATATAGTTAGTCTTAATCAAATAATACTATAACATATTAAGGTGTAATAACTTCCCTGTGCGTATATAATATGCCTTAATTAAATTATCCCATCCCATCCCATAACATAGTAAGGTGTAATAACTTCCCTGTGCTGCGTAATTGCCAAGTCACAAAATAATAATTAACGAAAGATGTACAGACTAGGAGTGATTTGTGAATGAAAATTTCAGAGTTAGTAAGATAGTTAAACTTGGCTTTATACGATCTCAGTACTTTTTACGCTAAATGAGTTACGAGACTTGACTGCATTTTTTACAGGTGACTTTTTGATGAGATATGATTATCAGCTGCTATCGAAAAATTGCTTTCATAATTAGAGGATTCAATTACATTTTTTATTTTATCGCATAATTTTTTTATAGGATATAATTTAGTACATAATCTCGGTAATGGAGCTAAGAATTTCGTTTTATCCATAATTAAATATTTACTGATATTATCGTTCATCTCATTCAAGCATTTAACTCAATGAACAAAAATAAGATAAAATAAATGTGAGCATAAGTATGCTAGATGTTATGTTAAATAAATAATAAATTATTATCTACAAAAACGTTTGCTGTAGGATATTTGAAACATAAAATTAGGAAGCTTATTTGCTTATATCAACTTCATATAAACAATAATATCCATCATTATTATCTTTAATTATTCAGATATTAAGGACGCAGTAAGGTGCAATTAGGAAGTAAAATAATTATCCTAAAAAAATTATATTTTTTTTAACTGAATAAATGTTTGGGGCATCATTAACGTGCAATTTTAGAGTGAAATATTTCCATTATTGTTTTTCGCGAATATTTTACGATGTTAGTATTTTAGACTATTTGTGTATGTCTTAACAAGGATGCATTTTAAACGTTCACGCGAACAGATATCTAGTTCATTAAATATTTAAGTTTTCCCCAAAATTGCTGTCGGGACAGTGAGAAAATGAATGATCTTTAATAATATCGCGTGAAAATAAATTAAAAAAAGTAATGTATATAAAATTATGTAGTCTTCTGAAATTAAAGTAAAAAAAAAAATACACAGAAAGAAAATCGAAAATAAAGAAAAGAAAAACGAAACTGAATTGAGATTAACACACTGTGAATCAGTCGTCTAATTTCTAGAATAGATGAAACAAGAACGAAAATTCATGCGTCAAGTATAGATTATGTAACACTTTCCAACGCTTCCAAAATAATTTTACAAATCATACCGTTTAATAAGCTGAAAGATAACATCTAAGTAAACAATTTGGAAAACGCATAACATATTTAAAAACATAATTTCAGGAATTTCCAACATATACAATATTCGGAAAAATATCCGAATCTTTTACTCAGCCCTGTATATGATCTATAGATTTATATATATACTACATAGGATGCTAAATTTTAGTTCAGTTAGAAAACGCGTAGCACAGTTTAAAATTCTCCTTCTGGAGTTTCTGTCAATAAACGGAAATGTGTTCGCGAACTTTTGTGCTTCCCTGTATATGATCTACAGAATTTATACACATCACGTAATAGACAAAAAGTGAGTTAAATTTAAAATCGCGTTCAGTAACTTAAAACGCACTTCCAAGAATTATTGTTAACAGACAGTAGAGAATTCTTTTGTGTGTCCCTGTAAATGAACGATGACTGCTATACACACACTATTCTGTAGTAAGCCTCTTGTTTGCACCTTAGTGATATATATAAATTTCAATGCGTATAAATAGTGAAACATTATTTAAATAAACCGCAGACGATTTTTCTCCATAGACGTAATGTAACGGAATTCTTTTGACTGTCCCTGTAAAGTAACTATAAATGCTATGCACACCCTATTCCATATTAAGCTTCTTGTAAAGCACCTTAGTGATATATATCAATTACAATGTGTTTGAAATTCTGTAACATCATTAAAATAAACCGCAAATGATTTTTCCCCATTGACCGTAATGTAACGGAATTTTTTTGAGTGTCTTTGTAAAAAAAAACTATAAGTGCTACACACTTCCGTTGAAATTGGGAACATGCTATAGATAACGACAATAACATATAAAAATTGCAGAGCAATCCGAGCATATTTACGGGAGTTAGAGCACGGACAGACGGCCATACGGCAGACGGCCAGACAAACCGAAGTCATAAACACTTTTCAACTAGGGTGGAAAGTGTTAAAAAGCATGTTTTGAAACAGCATTTTTTTTTAATTTAATTTTTAAATTTTTTTTTTAATAAAACAAAAGTTTAAATAAATGCAAATAAAATATATGTCGCTAAATGAAATTTCTGATTAGAATCATATACATTATTTCTGTTGTAAACATCCCTTTTTCTATGGATTTCTGGTAACTCAGCAGGTGCTTAAAAATTGTCAACTGTAAGCAGGAATAATAATAAAATAATTTATCCATCAAGACTTTATTTTCCATTCATTTCCGTGAATCAATAGAAATCTATTTGCGTAGCGAGAACATATGCAATGAATCATCCTCTTTTGAATTACCTAAATTTTGGCACGGATGCTTTACAAATTAAAAAGCAATACGAAAATATTAATTTTCACGTTTACAATTGACCATTTTTAAGCACGTGCTTTTATTATACATGTGATATCGTGATTTATGTTTATCAAGTTTATTTTCAAAAACTTTTGAGAGAATAGTTTTTTTTTTTTTTTTATCATTTTGATTATGAAAATGTCGGCATTTGTGCGTTCGAAACACGTCGATATATATATTAAAAGGTTTTTATAACCTTTCTTGTATTCTGTTTTATCACTTTAAACATATACATCTATAGTTTACGATAATGAGCAATTTTCTTATATAATTTGGAAATTATCAGATGATTAACAAAGCTAAAAAAAAAAAAAAAAAAATCGATGAAATCGGAAACGGATCTGAAATTGTTTACTTAAAAATTAATAACATCCCAAAAACCGATATTCGAAGTTGAGAAAACTGATTGATACATTATAAAAGCTACTTGGAAACGTTTCCTAATCAGCAAAATAGACCTTTTTTTTAGAACTTCTTTAAATTTCGAAAATCAATTGATTTCGGAGGTTTCTAAAGCTACAGGAGCGATTTTCGGATTCGTGGGTAACTCGGAAGAGGATATATATTTTTTCGTAGATTAAGAAGCATGTGTCTTTTCTTACAGTGCATACGAAATTGTTTGCGTGTCACTTTAAAAGCTACCCAAATTATTTCGAATAAGAAATGTACTTTAACAACACTTAATAACATATTTAGGTTTCGTAGCATCCCAAATGTATTTACGAAAATTAGAATGTTTACATACGGGCCGAAATCAGAAACACTTTTCTTATGTGTTGAAAAGTGTTGAATTGACAATGTGTTTGATAATCTCTTGTAACACGATGTAATATCAAAATGGCGCCGGATTTAACAATGTTAATTAATTTGTTATTCATAAGATGCAATTAAAAGGAAACAACGTCATAACTCGGAAGTACGAGTAACTTAATAACGACACTCTAATGCGGTGGAACATAAATATTTATTCTTTAAACTAATGCTAAAATGGAATTTTGGATGTGAATTACTTCATCTCATGAATATTATGTTTATATGAAGAATTTTCAACGCAACATATATACTTTAATTAAACCGTACGCATATCTCTAATCTAACTAATTCACGAAAAGTTTGTTGCGCTAACCAGAAGATTGTCCATATATATTGAAAAGAAAATTGCTGTTGTAGAATATAGGTTAACTCCATAAAATATATTCAAACATTTTATTATATTATTATTGTAAAAAAAAAATTAATTTAATGATGATTTTAATTAGAAGATACTAATACATAATTTAATAAATATACATTATATCTAAAATGTCTTGAGTGGCCTAAAATTTAATAAATAATTAAACAATTTCTTTTTTATATTCGTGGAAAAACTTTCATTCTTATTAACATATAGCTGTCTATTTTTTCCTACTCTCTTAAAACGAAAGAGTGGATTTTGCTTCTCAGAAAAGAGCTGCAATTTATTGGATCGTAAATGAGTTGATTTTTAAACGCTTCACTCATCTTGATCTGAATTTTTATTTTTCTAATGCACTCCAGAAGAACGAATACTAAGCAACTCAAGTCGATAAAAAAAGCACTCTTTTGCGAGCGGACATGTCAATGCGGCTAACCTGACCATTGGCTGAGCAGACGACAGGCATGCGTCATCGAGGCAAGCATTTCGCCTTCCGGACAACTGGCAGCACATTTTTGACTGTTGAAATATTATTCGCGCTGTTCAAACGGGCAATTTTAAAGAAGGAATACTTGTAAAAGGTAAGAATTTCTGCTATTTTAAATATTATAATCATGTTTTTTATAATGATTCTGTTTTATATTTATTGTTATTTTATATATGGCGTGATATTTTTCAGTTTATATCAATATTTTTAACAAATATGTCTTAACCCTAACATTTAGGACTATTTACACCCGAACGAACATTTAGAGATCTTTTGAGTTGGAAGGATAAATATTAAAAAATGCTCTAAAATATAATTATACAAATCCTTTGCCTCTCATTTTAAGTTTTTTTTAATGTTGTTTCAATAAATATGATTTATAAATAGCACTTAGTAGCAATTTAATCTTTTAAAGAAAATGTCTCGGCGGTACTGTGCGTTTGTTTATATATATTTTTTTTAATGATGTTTCAGAACTCTAACTTTCATAATACTATAAATTGAAAATTGACTTGTCTGACTTTAAAAATATTGTTTTAAAATAAACAAATTATATTTCTTATTTTTTTCTCTGTCTGAAGAATTTTTTTCCTGGATATTTTTATTGACCTGCCTTGTTTTTCGAATGCGCATACATAAGTTTTAGTCATTTCATGCTGCTGAGAGTTAGATTATTTGAAATGTATCTCAAATATATAAGAAAAGCTTTAGAATATCTATTTCATGTTGACAAAAACTTTTGAAAAGTAGCTTTATTAGTATATATACTGTTTTTCTAATATTTTAAAATAAATATACTTGATTTGTGAAGCTGTATAAATCCCATATTTTTTGTATCATATGTTGTTAAAAATAAGGTAAATATCTCCATTCCCGTATATTCACTGTGTGAATATTCCTAAATAGTATTAGGATTAAAACATTTAATGATAATATTGATATAAACTGAAAAATATCATGCAATGTATAGAATAATATTGCATAGAAAACGTAATCATTATAACAAAATAAAAAAAAAGATTAAAATATTTAAATCAGCAGAAATTCTTATGTTTTCAAATATTCCCTTTAAAATTCTCTTTTTGGGTCGGTATTTATTTCAAGCAGCTCAGAAACAACAACAAAAAAAAAAAAAAAAAAAAAAAAAAAAAAAATACTTTTCACTTAATTGTTGAATATATACATATATGTAAACATAGATATGCATACATTCAATATGCAAATTACTTTTTGTTTTCTAAAATAATAATCTACCTGTTCATGAAATTTATTATTTTACACTGAAACATTACATTTTACCATGAATTTTAATTCCCCTTCCCCTCCTCAAGTATGAGTTAGTTATAAATCACTCAAGTGCTACTGGATTTAACCTTCATTGATTTGATTTAACTCAAGTATGAGTAAAATAGAGATAACTCAATCATGAGTTGCTTAAAAACAACTCGTTCACTCGAGTTGTTTCAACTCTTCATGAGAAGCTGACTTTCAAATCGTGAGATGAGTGGATTTCGGCTCAACTTGAGTTATTTTGGCTCTTTCGTTTTAAGAGAGTATTTCTAATGTTTACAATAGTGAATCATTAAAGAAAAAAATTATTATACTATAACAATTTATTATAGAAATGATTTAATCTTTTTGTTAGATATGTGCCAAATTCGATAGCAGCATTCAGTGTTTGAAAATATAAAAAATAGATATATTAATTTAAACTACTTATAAAATATTGATAATGGTTGCATGCTACTAGGGTAGATTTCGTTAGATAAAAAACCTTCTACGTAACTTTGGTTAAAAAAATACGTATATAATTTTTATTTTACGAGAACTTTAGGCTTCTATAAGGTAAAGCCAGGAGAAATGGCGCAGTCGGAGAGATTGCGCAAATAGAAGTTCGGGGGAAAAGAGTAGAGTGAGCGCACAGCGACTCCAGGTAGTTGAACAATAGCAGTAGTGGAGTGTCTACTTGAAAGTGCACGTTGATTGTTTTGAGCGTCTAAGATAAAGCATTGCAATTTTGTTTTGTTTTCCCAAAGTAAGTGCTTGAATTTTCATAACTATTCATCAGAATTTCTATACAATGTTAGTAACAAAATATTTTAAACTTAAACGATTTCTCATAAGCTACTAATCTAAAGTAACAATGGGAACATCAACGGTTCGTTTTAGTAGCGGCCATATTTAAATAAAAGTCTGTGCAATTTCTTCTACCGAAATTGGTGAGTTTGCGCATCTGCTACTTAGGAGAAATGGCGCATTGTTCCCATTCGTTTCCCTGCTAGGAGAGATTACGCAGCTTATTGGTAAATTTGCATAAAAAAAAGAAAAATGAAAATGGACTAATTTTAAGTTAAACGTGTTATCAAGTAACTTAATGTTATTTTGTAATCTTATCTGGACATGTTTTTCCTGATTCTTTATATTTTTTTCATTTAATTAAAATTTTTTAATCGTTTTTAAAATTATTTCCTTTTTTTGATTCTTTAATCATTAGGTTGAAATATTCACTCCTAATACAATAATATTTGTTCAGAAAAACTTTACAAGAATGTCATTTAAGTGTAATTATTATTGTTAACAATTTAATTGTGTTGATAACATTATGAGTAGCACATGAATTTAATTTAATTATAAATATGGATTATTAAAATATACTGACAGAAAAGGCAGGTAGAAGGAACTCATTATAATTATCTGAGGAAAGAAACTACAATATTTTTATGGATTCCTGAGGTAAGGTAAAGCTAGGAGCGATGGCGCGGTAGGAGAGATTGAGCACATAGAGGTTCGTGGGGGAAGGATTTGAGTGAGTGCGCAGCGACTCCAGGTAGTTGTACAACAGCAGTAGTGGAGTGTCTACTGGAAAGTGCACATTGATTGTTTTGAGCGTCTAAGATAAAGCATTGCTATTTTGTTTTGTTTTCCCAAAGTAAGTGCTTGAATTTTCATAGCTATTCCTCAGAATTTCTATACAATGTCAGTAGTACAAAATAATTTAAACTTAAGCGATTTCTTATAAGCTACTAATCTAGACTAAAAATGTGAACATAAACGGTTCGTTTTAGTAGCGGCCATATTTAAATAAAGAGCCGCGCAATCTCTCCTACCGAAATTGGACAGTTTGCGCATCTGCTATTTAGGAGAGATGGCGCATTGTTCCCATTAGTGTCCATGCTAGGAGAGATTACGCAGCTTATTGGTAAATATGCATAAAAAGAAAGTAAAAATGAAAATGGACTAATTTTAAGTTACTGTATTACTGTATTACTGGGGGGGGGGGAGGCTCGAAAGCCAAAGCGCCGTGACCAGAGGTCTATTGTACTATTAATTGCACTAATTTTAAGTTAAACGTGTTATCAAGTAGCTTAATGTTATTTTGTAATGTTATTCGGACTTGCTTTTTCTGATTCTTTAATTCTTTTTCCTTTAATTAAAAGTTTTTAATCTTTTTAAAATTATTTCCTTTTTCTGATTCTTTAATCATTAGGTTGAAATATTTATTCCTAATACAATAATATTTGTTCACAAAAACCTTACAACAATGTCATTTAAGTGTAATTATTATTTTTAACAATTTAATTGTAGTTATTATTAGTAACAATCGCTCCTACCCATGTGCGCAATCACACCAACCCTGTAAGGACAGATTGCGCAAAATAACTTTCTTGGTTTTATAACAACTGTTCTATTTAATTACAGCATAAAAACAAAATAGCAATGTAAATGCATAAAAAACAAATGAAGTAAAAATTATTCATGGATAGTTTAGCAAAAAATTAATATTTAGATTTTTTATTGTTAGTCTTTATAATTGTGCGCAGACTCTCCGAGCTTTACCTTATAATTTATTCTTTTTTGTGTAATTACGGTTTTTAGGTGCGTAAGTAATTATATAACGACGGAGTACCTATAGTCTTCGTCTAGTCCGTGCGTCTGTCCGCATATAACAGCGCAAAAACTACCCAACCGAATGATTTGAAATTTCATATATATAATAGTTTCAGAATTATCTCGAATCATTTCAAATTTTATGAAAATTGAATCAAAATTAAAAAAGATATTAATAAAAGTTTTCCTCATCCTATTAAATCCCATCATATGTAATTAATTCAATGATATCCCATGATCAGTAATGATTCAAGCTTGCCATGGTGTTTACGTCCTATTTAAATTGGAGTCCTAATATTTCCGTATTACTGAATTTAAAAACAGAAGGTGTATATTAAAATTGATTAATTATAGCAATCCAATAATCTACCGACAGTTTATTGCATAGATGTTTCCGGAGAAAAAAATATTAAATGGAAATAGATTTTAAATATGGATTTCAAGTTCTGAAATTTTCAAAGCTAGGGTTAAGCTTCCAATTGGAATTTTCAGTAAATTTCAACAAAAGTTGCCAACTTAAAATGTACTTATTTTATTATGGGATTGAATCATATCCTAATACAGACGATATAATTCTTTTATTCAGTGAAATGATAACAATGATTTTTTTTTTTTTTTTTTTTTTTTTTTTTTTTTACATTGTCTTGTATTGGATAGTTGCGCATAGTATAATTTTAATGTAACAGAATTGTAATTAATTGTTTGTAAAAGTGTATTGAAACTTAATTTTATAAAATAAAATGAATATCTATAAAGTGAAAATCTGCACGTAAAATAAATTTTGTATTCATGCATTTTTGGATAAGAGTGCAACAACTATTGCACCAAGATCCGACTATTTATAAAAGTAGTTATAGTACAAACGTACCTTATTTGTTACGTCTGACGTTACAATTTGCAACTTGTTTCCCTTTGATGTGGTTGTTTTGACGTCAACTGCAGTATGTCGTGATGTAATTAACGAATCATCACATATCATTATTTCTCCCACAATTAAATGCAAAATTCTCCGTTTACACATGTAATTAACTAAAACTTCCTTTCCCTTTTAAGAATACATCTATCTATTTTGTTTTTTCATAAATAACATTCTTTATAATGCTCACGAGTTCTTTTCAACCTTTTATAAAATATATAAACAAGTGGGTAAGTGTGATCGAAGATCGCACAAAGGACTTTCCTTTCAAAACACTTTATCCTTTACTTAATAAATCCAAATAAATTTAATTTTCCAAAAAGAAAAAAAAAATCATGTTTTTTTAAAATAAAAATGTACCGGTCTACTTTTTCGTAAATATTCCAACAATAATACGAATGCGTATTATTCATAAATGGTATAGAGCGATTCCTGAAATAATATAGAAGCAACAGATTTTGATGGCAATACCAGAAATATTCCAGTATTTTCATTTTATTTAGGTCTAGTTTAAACTCTTTCTGTGGACGATTTAAAAATTGTATGCAAATATTTAATTTCTGACACATAAACCCTTTAATAAATTTTATATGAATATTTTTGTAAATATGCTAATAAAAGTTAATTAATTCTTTTATTAATTTTTTTAGTTTAGATAAATCATAGTAAATTGTATTTTTTTTTGTGTGTAAGTGTTGGGGGGGGGGAGGTGGGGGATTTACTTTAATGGTTTTTGTTTTCACATAAAAAGTTTGCGAATAAAAAAATTATGTTCTTATTTTCTGGCACATTTTCTCTGCTTTTTTATAAAATGCTTTAAAGAATGACCTCTTAATTTAGAGTGACTATTATTTACTCCATTTCAAATAAATGATTGAATATTGCCACTTATAACCCCAATTGTTAGGATAATTTTTAGATGTGTTTTTATTTTTCTTTATATTCTAAAAAAACATTTATTAAAAATGCTGAGAACAAAATTTATATAATATTGAATAATAAAAAGTAAAATATCATTTTGTCTTTAAAAAAAATTCCTTTTTTTAAATCATTGTTTTGTTTACATTTTAAATTTTATATTGTTGGTTGTATTTTTTTAATTATAAATATTACTTACTAAAATCAATATTTCAAATGAAAATGTATAAAAATATATCTATTTAATTTTTAATGTTGATAAATTATAATTATAATTTATTATAAGCTTTTGCAGCACAATAAAGAAATCATTATGTTTGTTTGGCTTTTGTGCTTGTAGATGGCAGCACTAAACAGTTAAATGTAATTTTTTCAGTGTTCCATTTAAATGGATAAATTAATCATTAATGTTGATTTATTAACATATGTCTGGATTTTTTTTTTTTCAAATCTTTCACAAATTCGGAAAGTAGAATTAAATATTCGGTAATTGCCATTAATTTTATGTATGGCAATTACGTATTATGTATGGTCTATTTATTTTCATTATGTTTCAAAAATTTAAATAAATTTCACAGACCAATATTATTTTTTGGCGCCATCTAATGACGTTTTCAAAAGTGAAAGAATGTTGTTTTTCAATTTATGTATGTGTAAATTCTTTAGAATTAAATGTATTAAAATCAAGATATAACTGTATCGAAATTTTCTTAAAGTAAGTTAAACATATCAATGCACTGATATACATTTAGAAATTAAGTGAGTTTAAGTATGATATTTACTCTTATTTATAGGAACATAGTATTTATTACATAATCAGATGCAAACAATGAAATTTTCAGTTAACATTTTGAAGAAATACTGTACTTTTTAGGGTTTCGTTCATCTCACGAAACCCTATTACTCACGCTCCGTTGTCTGTCCGTCACAGAGCCTTCTCAGAAACTATTTAACGTACAGAGTTGAAACTTTGTGTATATCTATCTGAATACCAGCTATGAAAATCAAAATATTAAAATTTGAAAAAATCGTATTATTTTAATAAATAGAGATAAAAAACCAAAATTCTAAAAGCCTTTTCCTATTACATTTAAACATTTTTCGTTAAAGCATTTGCCAAAAATTAAAAATCCACAATGAAATTCTTTCTACAATAATTAATTTTCTGCTGAACGATTTCCACATGAAAAATGAAAATGAAATAAAAAGTTTCACCAATTGAAAAAAAAATATTAATATGGAATAAAAATGATTGACGTCATAGTGGTAATAAGATGGAAATTTTCAAAGATTTCTCAATAATACAAGGAGTATGAGTATGTGTGTGTACACAAAGCAGATTCATATCACGTCATTAGAGAATTAAAAAGAAAATCTGACGTCATATTGGAAGTTTTTAGAATTTTTTCAAATGTTTGAGAATAATACAAAGCGAGTATCAATATGAGTAATAGAGAATAGTAAATATATGAGTTTGAGAAACATATTGAGTCATGATAAAAATCCGATTATGGAAATATTCGCATATAAATATTTAAAAATTTTTAAGGTGTCCAACATGTTTAATTTTGAAATTAGTTTTTTAAATATCGCATTTAGTCCGCATGACAGATATTATTATGACAGAATATACTAGCGGGCTGGTTTAGATATTCGAAAAAACGGAAAAATAGACCGGTAAATTTTTACATTATAAAACACATGATTTTTTTTTTTTATTTGCTAAATGAAATTTATTTGGATTTATTAAAGAAAGGATAAAGTGTTTTGAAGGGAATATTAAACGAAACCCTTTGGGCGATCTTCGATCACACTTACCCACTTTTTTTTTTTTTTTTTTTCGGCTTTTTAATGTAATTGAATTTTTAGTGTTTTCTTTGCTTCTCTGTGAACCATAAATTAAGCAAAAGTTAAATTAATAATTTAAAAAATAGCTTTTTATGAAAACAATCTTATTTGTGAATGGATCTTACATTTTTGCTTTGTTAGCAAGGTAACTCCCCCGCCTCCCCCGCCCCCCATAAAAAAAGATACAATATTACATGAATTTTTCAGAAAATTAAAAGTAACTGATTATGACGAATGAACACTGATTATATTATTCCTATTTAAAATGTTGAACAGATATATTATTGCAAAAGATTTTTGAAGTCGTTATCGTTCCTTTTTCATTAATAACAAATCATTTTGTATCTGCAAATCTTGTGTATTCAGTTATTCTATTTAAAAAAAATATATATATCCAACAACCACTTTTAAGATTTTTTTAAAAATTAAATCCATAGGACAATTAAATGAAAAAATAAATGAAAATTTCTGCTACCGACGAAGAGAACTGAACTTGGGACCTCTAGGTCAGAGAGAACACACTTTACCATTTGACTATTGAGTCTGCAATGAATTGGTTGAAATTAAGATTCTGTTTTGAAATCGCAGAAATGGTTGGATGTGATTAAAATAATTCATTTAATTAAAAATTCCTGGCGGCTCGGCATACAGGCACAGGTAGATTTCGAAGACGCAGACCGTAGGGCACCTGTTTGTTGAGAATTGTGGAAAAAAGACCTTTTTGCTATGATGCCGCAGATGGGACCGCCCACTTCGAAATCTAACTTGTTTGCAGACGGAGCCGGCAGGAATTTTTTTAATTTAATTTTTTTTCTTTTGCTTTAAGGGTTGGTCCTATAAAAAACTTGTCAATATAAAATTTTTAGATAATATTAAGAGGATTTATAATAAATTTAAGCGGATTTGATATCTTCTGAATTGACGAAGTTATGAATTTTTTTCTTCTAAACTTCTAACCCCCCCCCCCCCCCTGGGGCCATTTTAAATGATATCAAACATCTGTCATACATAAATTTTCGGCCATTTTCCTAGAAGTAATAATAACTTTAAACGAATTCGATATGTATCATAATTAAGAAGTTATGGGTTTATTTCTATTTTCACAAAAAGAACACACCCTTGGTTCGATTTTGCCCATTACCGAATTGGACCGAGATTTTATGCCCCTTGATTTTATGTATCATTTTGGAAGAGATATGTATAGAATTATTGAAGTTATCGTGTCCATAATAAAGTGACAGACAGAGATAGGTAGACAGATAGATAAAGTTTTGAACTGGGGGGGGGGGGTGGTTTTGGGTTCTGGGAGTCATGATCGCCGTAGATCTACAAAAAAATTTCAAAAATTCCAACTTAGGGGGGAATGTAATAGATAGTATTTCTTATGAAATCTACCTAAAATGATACGATTTTTCAAAATTGTATGATTTTCAGTGTGACAGTAGGTATTCAGCTGTAAGTACAAAAAATTTCAAGTCTCTAACTTATACAGTTCCTGAGAACGAAATCTGTGACGTACAGACAGAGAAACAAGACGAATAGGGTTTCGTGAGAGGAACGAAACCCTAAAAAATAAATCAACTTTTCAACAACATTGTAATAGCATTTTTGTGGTCGTTGAAATGAATAAATAAACAGACAGTCTTTTACCATATATCTACGCTTATAAATATTCATAAATTGTATTCAATACAAGTAATTATTTAAACCATACGTAGGTACTGCATTTACATTAGAGGCGCCATTCGATTCATTACTGTCTTTGTTTTTCACCTCTGAATATAAATTTCCCAGCACTTAACTTTGACATCATAATGTGTGCGTTAATTTTAGTTACGTCAATTAATAAATTATTTGGCTGGATTAGAATTCAAAATTTCCACTAAATGAGATATCCTTTAGAATTATAATAATTCAAACTTCCAATATTTGGCATGGTTCAGAGGCAATCAAATCTGAAACCTTTTCATCATTCATCTTTTGATCATCATGTAGTTGTCACGTTTTTTTTTGTCTCGGGGTCACCACACGAAAATGCTTTATTGCTCGCTTTTTCTTCAATAAAAAAGACTTACATATTACTGTATTATTGGGCTTTCATCAAATCTTTCTTATGGCCTGAGTTATGTATAATTATGCAATGTACAATTTTGTCTGGCTAAATTTACATGACTAAAAACTAATGCTTTAATTTAAACTAACCTTTTTAAAGTCCCTCTCTTCATAATAAGAGTAAATAAATCTTTAGCAAACGCGAAGCTAATGGCTGTCGTGGATTTGAGTCCATGGAATATTTAACGCATCCCGTGAAAATAATTTATTTCTTAATTTTGCGAGATTTGCTTTGAGACATTTGAAACGTAGTAAAAAAATTGCCACAAAAGCTTTGAAAGAGAAAATCCTAAAGAAATAATTTAAATTAATTTCTGAATAATTAATGGCTTTTCTCGCGCACTTATGTCTTCGTGTAGCCTAGTGCTTGAAATTGTGATATGTCGATCAGTGAGGAATGTTATGCCATGCATTATTATAACGTTTGATCTACTATTAAGTTTGAATCTCGGTCAAAGTTCGAGTAAAGAGAAAGAAAAAAAATCTCGGTCAAAGTTCGAGTAAAGAGAGAGAAAAAAATGCGGGAAGGCACTTGATATCGATTATGTATTTACAAAAATATAGTACTAATACTTTTTTTAGAAGAAAATGTAGCAATATGATACTTAAAAATGCCTTATTTAACAGTAGAACCGCGATGACGGGTCATTTTGACCCGTACCAAATGAATAATTGTCGTTTCGAACCAGAAATTTTGTCATAAAATAAGTTAATTATATTACGCACAAATATAAGTTAAATAAATACATTAAATAGTTTTAAACAAAAATTCTGGTGTAAAATATTTTTATTAAATATGAGTAAAATTTCCCACGGGTCTAGTGTTAAAACTTTACAACACATTTATATGCTCACCGCCCCCTGAATAGTAGGCCTATGCGCTGACACAAAAATGGCGGCTGTCGTATACGGATTTGTTTCAGCGTGTGAACGGTCCTTTGAATTTTAATACAAGTATTTTATAAATAGTCCAGTCAAATAGTCAGAAAAAAGAGACGATAGATGCAAAAATTCGGGTAGAAGATTTTATGTTTTTAAACTGTTTATGGGGATGCTAATAACAGGAATTAATGGTTTCCCAACAAAATATCTCGAGGCTAAACTTTTTAGAGCCGAAAAAACCACGAAATCTTTGGACTTTTTCAGTTTTTTGCTTATAACTCAAAAACTATAAACTTTTTGTTTACCATACTTAATTATAAAAAGAAAGAACATTAAATTCTCTACAAATTTTGCCATAAAAACTTTTTTCTAAACCCATTATTAGACGCGCTACGGCTTTTTGAAAATGACACTTTTTTTCAACTTCACAGAAATTGGGCTAATTTTTCGCTTCCTATCCCGAAAAAATTTCTTTTTGTCATTTACTGGGAAAATGAAGAGTATCTATTCATGAATAAGAAAGGGGGGGAACTTTCAAGGGAGGGTGGAAGGGCAAGTAAGAAAAGGAGAGGGCGGGGGATAATTAAAAGGAATGCCGATCGAAGATAGCGGCCACGTGACGTTTCCCATCTGATTCCATTCAGACGCAGGTGTTCACCTCCTCTCAAAGGCTCAACCCTCCCTCTACGCCGGTCTGGTCTTTTGCTATTCAGTTTATTGCGCGTCTGTTTCGAGTGCAGTAGTTAAAAATGAGTGTGCTTGACCCAAAATTGTGTTTCGTTTGCCAAACGGCTTCAAACCGTAATACTCACGTAGTGACCGAAAAAGGACTGGCCAAGTTGTTTGAATGTAGTGTTCAACGTCAGAATCATACTCATCAACGTTTTCTGAAGAGCGGTAAGGAAGTTAGAGTACATCATGATTGTCAAAAAAACTATGTGAATGATAGAATGATAGCAGCATATATTCGTCGGGGTGTAGATTCTACACAGACTAGTTTGTCCCTTCGATCGAGCACTTCTTTCAAGTTTAAAGACAAATGCTTCTTATGTGGAGAAGGTAATCCCAATGACTTCAACGAAAAACAATCAAAAAAGCCCTACGCAAAAAGAAATTTGATTCACAAAATAATGAAGTTAGAAGCAAAAATTACATTTCTGAAAACTGCAGGAAAACGTGGAAATGAATGGTCCCAGAAAGTGATTGAACGTATTCAACACGAACCTGACTTGGTAGCTGCAGATGCGTGGTATCATAGTTTTTGTCACAAAAAACTGTATCAATCTATAAAATGTGGAATCGAAAAGAGGGCGTCGACCTGCATCATCTATTGATGAAGCTATGGAGGCTATATTTACTTATATTGAGACAAAGTTTGAAGAATGCCAGTTCTCTTTAGATGAGTTGATGAACCAAATACCACAGTCATTGCAACCTCCTGATTCTCGGACTGTCAAGGCCCGTATAATCCACAAATATGGCGATGATGTACTGATTTCTGAAAACAAGAAAAAGAAAACAGCACTCTGTTTCAAAAATGTTGGGCACAAAATACTCACTGACCATTGGTATTCAAATAGGAATTTAGATCCTCAAAAAGAACGACTCCGTATTGTGAAAACAGCCTGTGACATAATTGTGGAAGATATAAGGTCACAAATGTATGATGTTACGCAATACCCCCCATCTGATAACTTTCTATCTGATAACTTTCTATCTGATGCTGAAACAGTTATTCCTGAATCAGTGAAATTGCTTTTTGAAACCATAGTTTTGAAACACAAACGTGGTTCAGTTGAAAAATTAAAAAAAAAAGTGCGTTGCTTTTTCACATGCCCTAATAAGCGCAGTACGACCAAGGTCATTCCTTTCTTCAATCATGACAAGAATCAGCGCATATTTGTACAGAAAGTTTGGTTCAAAGCATTTGCTCCAAGTTTTGTCCGCTTTTGGCTTTGCAGGATCCTATGAAGATGCTTCCCTTCTTGAATTGTCTACAATCATGCGGCCTCAGAATACAAAAGAGCGAGATGACGCATTTTGTCAATTTATTTTTGACAATGCTGACTTCAATGTCAACACTTTGGATGGAACTGGTACATTCCACGCAATGGGGGGTATAATGTGTGTTACTCCTCACGACGCCTTGTTTCCTGAGAAAAAAATTCAAAAGGTGAAACATCACCCCACAGCTGAAGTAATCAGTCAAGCTGGAAAAGTAGATCTACAGACATTTCACAGAACAGATATGAGTGGCTTACAGAATATAGAAATTGAAGATTTGGAAGGACTTGCTCCCATTAATAATGAAATAATCCCCTCAACAACAGACATAGTATGGCTCTATGGGATATGGTCAAAGATTGAAAACATTCCCGGGTGGAATGGTTTCATGGAACAAGTTACATCAAACAGAGAGTATAAACGATCTAAAATAAAATGTCTCCCATTCATTAACGCCCTTCCTACCCAGTATGATACCGTTTTTACCTCACTATTGGTCGCTGCTGATAAATGTCGACAACTCAACCAGAATAATTGTTTTGTCACGTATGATCAACCTCTCTATTTGAAAGCGAGAGATATTATAGCGACTGGACATCCGGAACTGAATAACGTGACAGTGCGACTCGGAGGTTTTCATCTCCTCATGTCTTTCATGGGATCAGTTGGTTTTATCATGGCTGGAAGCGGCCTAAAAGATTTGTTCAGCACAATTTATGCTGAGAATAGTGTGGATAAAATAATTTCTGGCCATGCATATGCTAGGGCTGTGCGAGCACACCTGTTATCTCATCTTGTTTTGTCTGATCTAGTGTGGGATCGCATTCAGCTAACAGAAGACGAACGAGCTGCTATGGCAGACATGGTAACATGCTGGGACCAGTCGATGCAACAGGACACCACTTGTTACGCCCAAGAAGCTGTAAAAAAATATGGACAAGCCGTAACTGTGCTAGAAACTAAGGGCCCCACAGCGAAGTTATGGATTCAATATCTGAAGATGGTCACAGTCATCAAACAGTTTATCGAAGCGGAGCGAACAAGAAACTGGACTCCGCATCTGGAAACTGTGCAAAAAATGCTTCCATACTTCCATGCTGCGGGACATTTCTTATATGCCAAGTCTGGACATCTGTACTTGCAGGACATGCTGAAGCTGGAAGAAACAATTGACCCTTCCGAATACCAAAAGTTCACAGCTGAAGGCCATTTGACCATACGGCGGTCAGATAAGAATTGGTCTGGGATTTGGACTGATATGGTGATTGAACAGACGTTAATGAAAACTATGAAGAGCATCGGAGGACTAACACATGGACGTGGAATGACAGACAGCGTTTTAGCGAGATGGACTTTGGGAATGATTCATATGGAAAACATCTGCGATGAAATAGAGACATACTGTGAAGTAGGTTTTGAAGTTTCTGAACAGCACGTGGATGCCAGAAGTTCCCGCATTGATAGAGACACTAATGACTCAAGCAAACTGCGAGATTAGTTGTTAGTGCATCCTCCTTTCCCCGAAAATGATTACGTAATGTCCATCAGTAGTGGGATTGTTGGAGGGGCTGACGTTAACTGCTATTTGGCTAAAGAAATAGGAGAGACGGGAGTCAAAAGGATTGTTGGAGATAATTTCAAGAGTGTGAAATTCAAGAAAAAGGATAAGGTAGTAACTTTGGCTTCTGTTGTCAGCAGTTTAAAATTCGGAAACATTACGGTTACTTCTGTTCATCCATTGACTCTCTTCCAAAGGCTTTGTTTAATGAAACAGAGTGATGAAGAGGTGCAGAGTCTATTAACATATGAACTTGCTCCCTATCCGATGTCTCTGTTCTCCGACGAAGGAATGAGAAAAGGCACAAAATCCTCATTCTACAGTGCATTCATCCCATTGAACAATCTGGATATCATCGGAAAAGATAAGTTTTTGTTGTTGAAGGGGGGTACCTTCTTCACAAAGTAACTTGACCTCGAAATGTTTCCTTCAAATCTATTATGAAAAGTTATGTTTCTTACATTAAAAAAATTTTTGGATCACAGGTCGCCGTTGTATTCGATGGGTATCCATCTGAGGGAGAACAAAATGGAACGAAAAGTGCAGAAAAAGTTCGTCGATCTAGAATGCACACTTCTACTGAAGTCATAGTTTCAGCAGAAATGTTAAACAGAGTCCCTCAGGACAAATTTCTGGCCAATGACAGCAACAAAAACCGCTTCATTTCATTACTGAAAACAGAGTTTAAAAATTACAAAATTCAAGCTGAACAGGCAGAAGAAGACGCTGATGTCATGATTGTTACCTCAGCCATTTTGAGAACTCAAACTTCTGAAAGTGTGGTAATTGTTGGAGAAGATATTGACCTTCTCGTGATCATGACGGGCTTGGGACACAAACACAAAAATCTGTTTTTCCAAAAACCCGGAAGAGGTAACATCGAAACCAAGTGGTTTTCCACAATGTCGTACAAATACTATTGCAAAAATGTTATTTTTACTCATGCAATCAGCGGATGTGATACAACAGCCGCTCTTTTCGGACAAGGAAAATCAAAGTTTTGTAATACGTTGAAAAAACATGAGCAGCTTGAGGAAATATCCTGTGTGTTTAATACACCAGAGACTACCCGTCAAGAAATCATCAAGGCGGAGGAAGAATTCATTATCGCCTTGTACAGTGGATGCATAGGCACCACACAGACGTTGAATACCTTGAGGTTTCATTTATTTGCGAAATCTGCCACAAAAAGCAAAGTCCATCTTGCAAGGCTACCACCAACGCAAGAGGCTGCACAACACCATTTCCTCCGATGTTACCATCAGGTGCAAGCTTGGCTGGGAAACAACATCCCTCCTGAAGAATGGGGATGGGTTCGCAGGTCTGACGGTCTCTTACAGCCAGTTAAAATGTGCCAAAACCCAGCACCTGAATCTTTGCTGCATGTTGTTTCATGTAGCTGTAAAAAGGGGTGCAGTAAGGCATGCTCTTGTCGAAAATCAGGACTGAAGTGCTCGGCAATTTGCAAAAACTGTAACGGGGTGAACTGCGAAAATGTGGACGACATTATTTACCCAGAAGAAGAGGATGATGAAGCTGATGTCTGGGAAACTGTCGACCAAATTAACAACGACGATGATTTCTACAACTATGTTGATGATGTCGCCAGAAGCTCGAAGGAGATCAAAGCTGTTGAAGAACAAGCAACCTGCTCATCTGCTCCACCAGCTGAGGTTGAAGAACCAGACCCATCAACCAGCAAGCGCTCCAGACGTTACTAAGTATAATAAAAATGTTTCTGTACGTATTTTTTACTTAGATTCATGTAAATACCTACTACTAATGTTCTCCACTTAAGTTCTAAATAGAAAATATTTTACAATCTTGTCAATTTTTTTTACAATGTTACATTTGCAATTAATCATTATAGATATCATGGAAACACCTGTAATATAAACAAATGTCGTTAAAGAGGATAAAATGAATGAAAAATGGTGTAAAAAGTTAGTTTTTACGTTTTTCCAAAAAGTTGAAAAAAAAGTGTAATTTTCAAAAAGCCGTAGCGCGCTTAATAATGGGTTTAGAAAAACGTTTTAATGACATAATTTGTAGAAAATTTAATGTTCTTTCTTTTTATAATTAAGTATGGTACACAAAAAGTTTATAGTTTTTGAGTTATAAGCAAAAAACTGAAAAAAGTCCAAAAATTTCGTGTTTTTTTGGCTCCAAAAAGTTTAGTTTATTGTTGGGAAACCATTAATTCCTGTTATTAGCATCCCAAACAGTTTAAAAACATAAAATCTTCTACCTGAATTTTTGCATCTATTTATGACTATTTGACTGGACTAAAATGTTTTCTTCTGCTTATTTAATCCCATAAAAAGAAGTCGAAGAAAACTTTTAAATTTAAATCCAACTAATTCCAATCGTAGGAATATGTTACATAAAAGAAATACAGAGTGCGTTAGAAAAATGTATACATACTTTGAATGATTTTAGCTTCAGTTTTTATTCACATATAATTAATATTTAAATTTAAAAAAGAATCTACAGAAAATGTATAACTTTTCCCCTTACCGCAGATGTTCAAAATTGTTACCATTCTGATCAATACACTGCTTATAACGGTGGACTGTTTATTCACAAACAATTACAAACATTTCATTTGGTGTTGTCGCGCATTCTTGCTCATTGCGGTCCTGGAACGTTGTCTAGGAACATCCGAAACATCCGTTGTATATGAATATTTCAAACTTATCTTTTTTCTGATGAATTGTAAAGTTTGCCTGAAACTCCTTGCGATATTGTTTTTGTACTTCTGCTATATTTTCATACTTCCAATAGTATTTTGAAATAAAATTTCGTTTTTCAAAAGTTAATCTGGGTCCACTCATTATTTCTAATTAATTACACTGTGAAAAGAAAGAAAAAAATAAAAAGTTATGATCCGTTAAACTGTGTATGTATAAATTTTTCTGACGTATGTATAACGTCAATATGTATGTATAACGCAATGTATAACGCTTCCTGTATAAAATGATTCCCTGAAATTTAAAAGCAACATGTTTTGAAATTTGATTTAGATTAGCGCTTTTGTTAATCTACTACCAAATAAAATTTCCACTTGGGAAATGTAGGATTTATCTAAGCATTAATTATTATTCAGAAAATAAATATGGTGAGTTTGTAGAGGGAAAAAATCTTATTTGAGCTTAAAGGTTACAAAAAAACAATTAAAATATTATTTAGTTAAACAAACTTGAGAGACCAGCAATTCATAAGATATAATGTAATGAAATATATGTGAGTAGTTCATTGTTTGTTTTTCTCGATATGTTTTTCTCTTTTTTGAGACGTGTCATTAAATTAAAGAATAATTTTTCAGTAAGGTTTGTTTTTCCAGTAAATCCAGTAAGCTTTAATATTTTATTTAAATTGTTTAAAACAAATCTATGTGAGTGTATTAAAGAGTAAATGTAGCTTCGTAAATGAGCCATGTCTTTTTCAATTCCATTTTGTTAGACAAGAAAAATGTGTAAGAATAATTAAGCTTGTTTTTAAGTGCTGTAGTAAGGACTTTTAAAGCACTGTAATACGCTTAAACTAAAATTATGGAGTTCATGATTAACTTTATTATTTTTCAACGGTGAAAGTAATGGTGATAACTACATTAAAGACGTGAGTATAAAACATCACAATAATATGTATAGTAATGGTGATAAATTTAAAATTGCATTTTTATGATAAAAAACATTTTAAAAGTGAAGGATAAAATGTATGGCATTCCATTTACTTCCTTATTTTAGATATTTCGCCTTCTTAAAAAATATTTAATACTAAAATGATTCAACAGGCAATTAATGCAACTATAAGAAACTGTTTGACGATCATAACATGCATTTTACCATTTATGACGACAAATACTACAATGAACAATTTTTTTTTTTTTCAAACACTTACTTTTTTTCATAAAAATAATTTTACATACAGTGTTAAAATTCGCAGTAAACTATTCAGCCATTCCACCGGTTTCATTGAAAACAGTTACATAATCGTAATTTAACTTTGTTCTGACCATAGCCAATCATATGGTCAATCATATGGTCAATCGCATGGTCAGATACATTTAATAATATGGTCAAGTGTACATTTAGGTGCAAATATCTAACAGTGAACATTTCTGCACGATTCTTCAACTTTTAAAACAGAATTCTTATTATCTTCTCTATTATATCATCTTCTATACGTTTAAAACGGAACTTTAACTCAGTGAGTTTTCGAAAAAAAAATTGAAGGTAGAAAAACTTGCAGACAAGTATCCACTAGCAATAATAAAACGTTCTGTTTAATTCAGTTCTGTTTCAGTTTTTGTGCTTAAAGTTTCAATTTAATTAAATGTACCATAGACCTTGTACAAAGTTTAAACTTGTCATCGTGTCAAGTTCGATTCGAAAGGAGTTCGCAAGGTTGCAACGCCACTTTCGTCCGGCCACGTTTATATAGACAAGTTTTAATTAATACCCAGCTAATTACCGACAATTTTTTTCGAACATCATTGTCAACAATCCTTGGATGATTCCGCATCGATAGGTACCTTGAGTGCTCGTAAATTAAAGTTTGTGTGTAACGAAGAAATGCGATTTTCTCGAAAACTTATGTTAACTAGGGTAATCGCAAGTATCTTAATTAGCTTCCCTATATTTTCCCTAAAAGTATTAGTGAAAGTCTAATAATCTACAAAACTGCGGGTCAATAGCCTTTATAACTCTGTCAAATTTGATCTTTCCACGTTCCATAGATTTCGAAAAAAACCCGGCTGTGATAGAGAGACAAACAGACACACGAGTGATCTTATAATGGCTCCGCTTGTACTTTTTAAGTACGGAACCCTAAAAATGGTTAGCAAAGTATCTTAATGATGTTACACTACTTCAAACATATTGAAACTTATACACATAACAAAGGTGCGCTACAAGATGCTTACTAGTTACATAGCGTTGGTCTGTCATATACAGGGACACATAAAAGTATTCCGTTACCGTACCGTCTATAAGCGATAATTGCTGGAAGTGCGCTTTAGGTTGTGATATGCGTTTTTTAAATTTAACTAATTTTATATAACTTTAAATTAAAAAATTTAATTAATTTTATATAATTTTAAATTTAACTTATTTTATATAATTTTAAATTTAACTAATTTAACTATTATAATACAATGATGCACATAAGAATCGAGTTTATTTCCGTTTATTGACGGTAATTTTTGAAGGGGGTTTTTCAGCAGCAGTGTTATGCATTTACTAAATAAACAAAATTTTAGCATACTATGTAGTTTATATACAAATCTAAAGATCATTATAGTACAAGGTTGCACAAAAGAGCTAGGATATTTTTACGACTATAGTTGTTAATTTCTCAAAATGGGTTTTAAAATTGTTTCCTTACATATCACCTTATTAAAAGGTATATTTTGTTACAGTATTCTAAGGTGTTGGAAAGCGTTTCGTAATCTATGTTTGTATCATGGTTTTCCTTTTTGTTTTTAAATACAGGGTGTCCATAAATGATTGCCCCGGTTTCCTTACCTCATAACTTTTAAGATATGTCGATTTAAGAATATGACGAAAAATAATATTACATACTCGTAAATTACAACTCAAAAATTTTTTTTAATAACCCGAACAAAGTTACATACGGGTAAAGTCGCAACTCAAAATGCTATTAAGCAAATAACAATAATAATCCAATAACAATTAATATTAAAATTGTATCAAATTTATCAAAAAGCTCTTTTAATGAATTATGAGTACAAAGTTAGATAGATAGATATTACATAATTAATTAATAATATTTTGTTAAATTTGATAAAATTTTAATATTAATTATTATTGGATTATAATCGTTATTTGCTTAATAGCGTTTTCAGTTGCAACATTACGCGTATGTAACTTGAATTGTCGTATTAAAGAAACTTTTTGAGTTGTAATTTACGAATATATAATAATAATTTTCGTCATATTGTTAAATCAAAAGTTATGAGGTAAGGAAATCGGAACAATCACTCATGGACACCCTGTGTATCTACAAATGTTTCTGTGTTTAACATAAATGTTAACAACATATATTGTTTAAAAAATATATATAAAAAACAATTGAAATTCATTAAAAGTTAAATACACAATATACGAGTATATACATATAGTATATTTCAATTTCATAAAAATAAAAAATATATATATTCACAGAAAAAAAAATGGAAAACACATTTTACTTGTTCATATTTTTTTATACTCCTGTAACATGCAAGCAATGAAGAATAAAAAAAAAAAAATGGCTGTTTAGATCCCATAATACTAACATTAAAGGGAAAGCAAGAATATGTGCTAATTTATAGTAAAATAATTTTCAAAGGGTATTTTTTAACACTTAACACTTTCCAACATAGTTGAAAAGTATTTATGAATTCGGTTTGTCAGTCTTTCTGTCTATCCGTCTGTCCGTGTTCTAACTCTCGTAAATGTACTCGGATTACCATGAAATTTTTATACATTATGGAATTTTATTATAAAATGTTTGTCATTAAAAATGAAGTGTGTAGCATTAATAGTTCATTTACAGTGACACACAAAAGAATTCTATTACATTATGATCTATGGGAAAAAATCATTTCCGGCGCATTTTATCGATGCTACGATAGTCGAAACATAATGAAATTAATATACATTACTGAGGTGAACCACAGGATCCTTTTACCGAAATATACAATTAGTAGCATTTATAGTTCAATTACAGGGCAAGAGAAAATAATTCCTTTACATTATGATATATAGGGAAATATAGTTTAAGGTGCTTAATGATACTAAAATGATACTATATGATACTAAAATCTAAAAGTATCACTAAAGTTCAATAAAACTTATTTTCTACAGATTATGGAGTGCGTTGTAGGTTTCCACATCCCTCGAGTTACGGTAAAGCAAGTACGGGTCGGAAAACCCCGACTTAAGGACTAGGGCCTGGCTCCCCTTTTGGGTGTCCAGCCCCGAAGCTGTTGGGGGACGCCGGCCCGTCCCCAAGTGTCTCATGGTAGTTCTCACTAATAATGGGTTCCACCGCATATCGCAGCGACCTATGTCGTCGGCACACGGGTCCAAGGATTGGAGTTTCCGCAGGTGGCGGTCCTCCGGCCGGCCGAAGCTCTTACGGAGAGACAAATCCGGTCGTGCGTGCTGAAAGTCCCTTAGGACTTAGGTTGGGTGGTCGTAGACGCGCTGAGCGCTCCTCAGGCGGCTGGCGGCGCAGCCTAGTTTTATCGTTCATGTACAGAGACGCACAAGAGAATTCGGTTAAAGGACTGACTATGACTGTAATTAGTTGAACTGCTCTATCCGCTGTGATGTGCAATTTTATGTAATTTTTAGTGTGTTGCGTATTGTTTACAAATTCTGTAGATCATATACAGGACTGCACGAAAGACTTTGAATATGGGCAGCAATTGCTGAAAATGGATTCTTACTGAGTTACGTATTTTTTAAATTGCTTATTTAGATATCTCATTTCATCGTATGAAAAAATAAAATTTCTTAAAAATATTCTGTTAGTTTTGGAAAATATTTCATAATCTATGCCGGATGCATAATTTTTTATTCTTGTTTCAAATAGAAGTAAAACATTTAAATAAATATTTAACTATTCGTTCATTTGCTATATGAAAAGTCTTTTATAGAAATAACTTGTTTGGAAAAATTGCCATTTATAGTGAAATATCGTCAACATAATAAATAATCCCAGAAGAGGTTGTGTTGTTTACTTTGCAGATTTATTCCAGTGCGTGTTTATGCACTTTTTACGTTTTTACGCTTTTTTTCTCTTTCATTGTGGTATATGAATATTTTGTGACAAGTAACCATAGTTATATTTTAGGTTAAATATGGCAATTTAAGTTATCACGAATGCAAAAATACAAACTAAATATGTTTTTGCTAATAAATTGATTATTTATGACAATATCGTTGTCTCTACTTTACAAAAATATTGATATTTTACTATACAATATAATAACTTTATATTAACTGGATAAAGTGTTTAACAAAATCAATGTCTACAGTAAATTTCTTCCTGTCTGTTTCTTTATGTTTATACATTTGTGGAAAAAAAACATTTAATCTCTAGTTCAATAGGAAGCCCGTAGAATGGCTATAGTATTCTTTAAAAATAAACTAAACCAGAATGTTACTGTATTCTGTATGTTTCAAATTCTTTTATTAAAATACATCATATAGACAGCAGTTATTGTGTTCAGGAGCTCGAAACAAAAATACTCAGGGTTTTTATAACTAAAATACTCAGGTTAAGAATAGGTTTCTTGAAAGTAAGTCTTTGGTTAAGGGTGACCCCTAGGTACTTTGCTTCATTACACCAGGGTATAGTGGTATTGTTAATAGTAATTCTATTGAGATAGGTTAGTTTTCTGGAGAAATAGACAGCAGCAGTTTTGTTTTCATTAATTTAAATGTGCGATAGGTCGCGCCAGTCCAAGAAGGCATCAATGTGAGTCTGCAGGTACCTGTAAAGTGTGTATATGATTTTATTTATTAAGCTTAATTTTTTTTTCTGTTTCGAAACATACAAAATCTCTAAACAAAAAATGCTGGGGTCAGGTAGGACCCCAATGCTACTAGAGAGGGTTAAACTTTTCAAGGACGTTGATTGCAAATACGACCACTTAATTTTATTTCCAAACTCTCAAATTGCATCCAGAATTTTTTTTAAATTTTGCTTTGATAATTTACGCCAAGAAAAGCAAGTATTTATTTTGTAACAAATTCGTTTGTACATTTTTTTTTTTTTGCGTCAGGAACAACAGTTCACTATTTTACAAACAGAATTATTCTGCACCTGAAAGGGTTAACTAGGAATCATAACAATAAACTCACTGAATTTATTGTTAGAAGATAAATAGTAATATAAGTCTTATCCGGTTTATATCTAAACGGGAATGTGAGGCAGAGGCGATTTCATCTCATGAATATTAAATTCGTAAATACCTTGTTCGGAGTAAAATGTGTTAATGAAGCCGTTAACGGAGGCCCATTTCATTTATTTCCCTGCAAGGATGTTGTCCATCGAAAGGGGGTGTGCCCGTTGGGACAAGAGATAAGTATATTTTATGTCCGTATTGATGAAGATTGAAAAATATTTTCATACATTCTAGTAATGCCATTGTTATAGAAATGGTTCTACTTGATGATAAGAAAAGGCCAATGTGACTAAGTAGTTTTTAACTTGCTTACTTTTAAAAATTAAGTATAAAAGTAACAATGTATTTTAAAACATTCACTCTTTCATAAACGTTCAATGTTTATCTTAAAAATCACGCCTAATTTCATAATTGCAATTTATGTTGTTCCAAAAAAATTCTGTAACAATACATCAATTTGCATTGATTATGGAAAATTCACCACTTTGATTTATGATTGGTAGAACGCGTACTAGTGAATTTAATAAAAAAAATAGTGTTTGCTCTCATTGCATAATTTTTGCTTTATTGCTCTGTTTCTTTTTCAAGATATGGCCACAGGAAAAGCAGCGATATCTATCGATTTAGGATTTTTAAATTACTTTTTAAACGCTTAATTATAATTTAATTAATATTAAACTATAAAATGAAAAAAAAAACGCAATTTTTTAATATTATATTCTTTATTTTTTATTTATATTTTGTTTTCTACATTTTAGTGTTTAAAATATTACATTGTTGCAGTTTCACAACCCGATAGCAGACAGTAGAGAGCGCGATTTGGCCAGAATTAACTAAAAAGTATAATCGTATACATTCATAATGAATTTTTGGCGCTTTATCCCCTGCGCCAAACTAACGAAAAATAGCTTAAAATAAATTTAATACTTAGAATTAAGTTCTAAAATTATTAAAATGTTGTATTGTTATCGAAAACACATGTGCGTATGTAATTTCTTTTAATTTTAAGATATAAAGTGAGTGAAAAATCGAATAAAAATTTTTATCTTTAAACATAAGAACTAAATTAACAACTTAAGCACCATATTCAATTTAGTGATAGTATGCTGAATGCCAGCTATGATTAAATTTCGTCAAAAATACAAAAAATTTCAAAAATACCAAATTCATACCGGAAATTCTAAAAGAATAATTTTAATTTATTCGAAAATTTAATTATAACGAAAAGTCTGTCATTATATAAATTACAAATTACTACTATAACTTTCTGGTATGAATTCAAAATTTTGAATTTAAAAAAAGGCCAAGCTGGCAACCTGGACGTACGCACATACGTCCTGGTATTTCAGATAGAGGTATGCATGACGTATGCAGGTACGTCGTGGTGCTTAAGGGGTTAAGTTAAATAAAAGAGTATAAAAAAGGGGGATATTTCTTATTGGCAGATTTTGTTTACTTACCAGAATGGCAAAGATTACTAAATATTTTTTATCATTTTTTTCAAAACATATATTTTACATTCTCATGTATAAACAAGTTACAATTATATTGTAAAATAACCTGTGCCGTAAATAAATCATTGTACTAGTTGTAATTGCATTTGTGTTATATAATTGTATTATGTTAAAGCTGTATTGTATTTAGTCAATTCTGTTTGCAGTAACAGTATTCTTCCTGAACCTCTTTGCTTTGCTTCCTACAAACCTTTGGATAAAGAATCCGTGTAGGCGATCTGTGTTTTTTGATGATGCTTAATTTGCATGTTTCAAATTGCAAACTTAAAACGATAGTAACCACTCTGACCGAAAAGAAAATTGAAATCTCACGATGTTATAATTTTGTCACGTCGTTAAAGCTTCATAAATCTATATAATAGGGTTTATGTGCGTGGGTCATAGGAATCTGTCACACGCAGAAATCTTATGTTTTTCATATATATATGAATATGTTTTTCAAGAAGTCCCTATGAAGCTTGTTGTCTTCTTTCCCAATTTATGATTAGATGTTTTTAATTTTATATTTTATAAGTAATTTTTAAGTTTTTGCATTTTAAAACGACGTAACGACTTTCTTAACAGCGATCCTATTTCCATCTTCATAAAAAATATAGAACATTTAGTTCTATTTTTAATAAAATTTCTTTGTAAGTCAATAAAAAGTTAAAATTTCAGTGCAAATTCAGCTTGTTTAATAATAAAATTCATAAAGATGCAACTATGTTTTTCACTGATGATGACGGAGTAGTTCGGTTGAAAACGTTTTGAATTTTTAAAAGGACTTTAAAGTGCTTTTGAATGTTTTATGTATGTTTTTACGCACCTTCAAGCAATATATTTACATTTAGTTGTATCTTTATGAATTCTTTGTAAGTCGTAGAGGATTTTATTTGTTTTTTTACGATTTTGTAAACTTTTTCCTAAAACCAAAAATAATGTTGTTGTTTTTCAATTCCTACTATTAGCTCACACTCTCTATATATTTATATATCTTGTTCAAATTTGCACTCGTTAATAAAATATTTTCTATTCATCCTATCAAGTTCAAATAAATTTTTTTAAACTTGTACTGGATGACAATTGATGTTAATACAGTTTTTTTCAAATATTAATTCATTAATTAAATTTAATTAATTAATTTTAATTTTATATTTCATTTCTGTTCAAAAGTATAGACTCACTCCATATTTATTGTCTCACCTGCACACGTAAAAAGATAATGGGGCTGGCTGTTCACGGACGAAGATCAGGCGGCTCGCGGGCGAAGGAGACTATAAATGTGGAGTGAGTCTATACTTTTGAACAGAAATGAAGTATAAAACTAAAATTAAATAATAAAATTTAATTAATTAATTAATATTTTTAAAAAACTGTATTATCGTTAACTGTAACATCGCTATGGCACTTTATTGTGAAGTTTTGGTAATTTTTGAAATTCAATATTTGAAAAACGGCATAATCATTAGATTTTAAATTTATATCAAGAAAAATACAATTTTTTAAACTTTCTAACGCAGTTTGTCTAACAATTTTGTGAGAAATACTTTTCGAGCTATTAATTTTTGGTATTTTAGCTATTTATTTTTTATTTAATTTTTAATACATTTAAAAAATTTCTCTTATGTAAGATATTTAGCAGGATATAAATTTAGGAATAAATACCGTCAGTGGCGAAGCGTGTAGATCGCTGGAAAAATTTTTCTATTTGACCTAAGTAGGAATTGACTTTAAAAAAAAGTTTTTATATTACTTGTTTTTTATAGTAAGTGAGTTAAATCATAAATTAATCTTATCCGGACTTAAGTTTCACATATCCAGACTTAAAATTCCTTATATAAAATGTTTGTTCCAGAAACGTTTAATAATTACATTAAAAAATATTCATTAAATAATATTAATGGAGTTTTTATTTTATCCCCAGAAACAAATTTTTATTTCGTCCTTCTTATTCCACTGAATAAGGAAGCCGAATCTCTCCTGAACATTTTAAGCTTTGTGAATACAACCAAATGACAGCAAGAAGTCGCTGAAACAAGTTTTTTGTTTTTTTTTTGTTAAGCGACAATTTATCAAATATTAATATATTATATTCTCGTATGCCAGTGGCAGCGAAAAGCTTTAAATTCGTGATAAGAGTAATGTATGAAGAAAAAAAAAACCTAGTCTACGCAACTCATAAAAGCAGCCTTTAAGAAAGAAGTGGAAAAGAGGTAAAATTTACTATATTTTTTTATATTGATCTTTTTAAATTATTAATATAATTTCAAGTACAAGGAAGGAAAAATACCGCCAAATCTTCTAAAGTTATCTAAAAATAAATAAGCGCTAAATGTAGGTTTTGAACGAATTGCGGCTTCCTGTGTGAAATGGACCTCAAAAGACATGCACTTGTATTATATATATAGGGTAGTCCGACCAGTAAATGAACACTTAAGCACATTTTAAAAGAAAATTAATGATAATATTTTAATAAATAATACCTTTTGCTATGTGACCGTGCAAATACATGTGTTGATGTACAAATGATTAAAAAATAATAAAAGGAAGTTTATATGTATTTTTTTTTGTGGGGGAGGGGGGATGTTAGGGCTGTGTTCATAAACAGCTATGCAACAACCAAGTAAATGAACAGTTTTTACCAGTGAATGAACGCAAAATTTTCCAGTGAATGAACAGGGAACAATTTAAAATCACTTATGTTTCATACTATGTTATTTATTTTGCAACTTGTACAAGTAACTTATAACATGTTTTTACTGAATTACAGGTTTTTTAAACCTAGAATGATAATCATTTCAGTTGAAAAATTGTCACTTTTAAGTCTTGAAATTAATTATAAATTATATATTTATATTAAAAAAAAACTGATTATACTTCCTGAAATCTTTGACCCTATGTTTCTCTATTTCAGGAACAAGATAAACTACAGAATCTTTTGGTATATAAAAATAACCGTCGGAGGAACTTTTTTAACACTGCTAGAAAAGTTTGCCAAAACTGTAATGCTTCACTCTTCATTCCCAGGTGCGATTGTGTAGAAGTCTTTGTTATTTTTAGGACCCATGACCTTTCCTGTTTTTGGACAGCATTAAACCCAAGTTTCATCAGCATTTTGTATACGATCACCACATAAAATGTCAGAACAGTTTTTCCTCTTCAAGGTATTTTTGGAGTGGTTTATGGAACCACTGTCAAATACTATCTTCTGTGAGACAAGCTTTCCCTTTTGAAATTACTTCTGTATTATGTTGTGTTATCCTTGGAGGCCATTTTAAATAAACACTCACCCATTTCTCCCCTGGACTGTTGTTTATAAATGGATTTGTTCCTCTGTTTGTTTCATGATATTGTAAACAGCATCTTTTCTTTCATCCTTATGTATTGCAAATGCAGTTTCCACTTTTCCAACTATCCAATCTTCAAAGGGTTTTCCTTTTTCAAAGGGCAACACAGACAATAGTCCCACACGCCTATCTTCAATTATTTTCCCTAACAGTTTCATAGACAACATTGCTTTTAGAGTATTAAAATGAAGAGATACCTTGTTCAAACTGAGCTGACCTGACCTCACAACTTGTATAGCATTTTCAAGGTTCTCTGTGGAGTACTTGAACCTTCCATATTTCCTTTTTTAGGAATCTTCTTGGTCATCAGTAAGCATATTTTTATCAGTCATCTAAAAACAATGAAAAGATAAGATTTGTTATCAATTTAACATCAATAATCATTATATTTAAAAATGTGCGTATATATGTTATTTTGTCATATTTTTATATCTGTTAACTTTTCATTTGTTACCATTGTTGAAAAATCACTTAATTCAAAATACAAGTTATAAAAGAAATACAGAAGTATAAAGCCCAAACTGTTCATTCATTAGGAAAAGTAGCCTAATGTATGCCTTCCGATGACTGAACACTTGTGTTCAATTATTAGTTAGAAACCGTTTTCTATTCCTTCAGTGTATTTCTATTCATTTATTGCATATATCTATACTAATAAAAGAAAGTTTCGCTCTGTGTGTGTGTCTGTTGGCGATGGGTAGGAAAACTTAGCCCACCTAGAAGGCTGGAAATTTAGATTTAGGTAGTCCAAACCCTCTCCTGGTGCACCATTACTTCAGAATTTTAATATTTCAATTATTTACTGAAATATTAATTAATATCCACAAAGAACTCTCATCAAAAATACGCTTTTATTCTCTTGGGTTGGTTGGTTCACTGGTTGGTTGCATCGATTCTTCACAGAAGTAATTAAATAAACCAGAGTAGCGATGCATAAATAAGGATTTCTAACTAAATAGTGTCAATATGGATTGAAGTTATCAGCGTAGAGCCATGCGCCTGCCGCGCCACCTGTACATGACAAATTACACATACGTCCCACTGATTGAAATATTTTCCAGGCAAATTTTTCTTCATGACAATTAGTCGGGTTTAAGTTTTTTTTTTTTTTTTTTTTTTTTTTTTTTTTTTTTTTTTTTACATGATATTTATTATTATGATGGAGATTGTTAATACAGAAAACTTTATTTAACAGATTCTTTTTTATATTTGCGGGAATGAAGAGGGGCGAGGGTCTAATTACATTTAAGCTTCAAGGTGTATTTCTAGAAAGCAGTTACCAGAATTTCCGAATAATAGTCTAAGCCAAATTTCAAATTAAGTTCCTAGCTTAACCAAATGAATCAATCTTTAAAGATGTATTGTGATCATCCTAATTAGTTATTTGCTAAAGGCCACTTGAACACCCCCCCCCCCCCCCGCTCCCAGCCCGTCCTTCAAGGTTTTTTCTCTAACTCTGCTCCGTTTCCATATCTCAGCAACTATCTTTCCGATTTCAACGCAAGTGATTTCAAACATTATAATTAATTTAATAGTCACCCTTTATAACAATAAACTAAATTCATGAGTAGCGGTTACCACTATTTACGAATAACTGTTTAAGCCAAATTTGTAATTACGTTCCTAGCTTAAGCAAACGAACGAATTTTGAAAGATGGTCCTTCTAATTAGTCATTTGCCGAAGGACACTTGAACAACCCCTACCCCCCCCCCCCCGGCCCTCCCTTCAAGGTTTTTTTCTCTAACTATGCTCGTTTCCATATCTCAGAAACTATCTTTCCGATTTCAACACAAGTGATTTCAAACATAATAATTAATTTAATAGTCACCCTTTATAACATTAAACTAAATTTATGAGTAGCGGTTACCACTATTTATGAATAATAGTTTAAGCCAAATTTGTAATTAAGTTCAAAGCTTAAGCAAGTTCAAAGCTTAAGGAAACGAACGAATTTCGAAAGATGCATAGTGTTCCTCTTAATTAGTCATTTGCTGAAAGGTTCTTGAACAACCCTCCCCCCCCGGCCCCTCCTTCAAGGTTTTTCTCAAACTATGCCCCGTTTCTATATCTCAGCAACTATCTTTCCGATTTCAACGCAAGTGATTCCAAACATTATATTTAACTTAATAGTCACCCTTTATAACATTAAATTAAATTTATGAGTAGTGGTTACCACTATTTACAAATACGAGTTTAAGCCAACTTTGTAATTAAGTTCCTAGCTTAACAAAACGAACGAATTTTTATGCATGCATAGTGGGCCTCCTAATTAGCCATTTTCTGAAGGACACTCGAACATCCCCTCCTCTCGGCACCTCACTCAAGTCTATTTTCTCTAACTGTGTCTTATTGCAATAACTGGCCTAATAATGTTCCAATCTTCTCGAAACCAGCTCAATTTTGTAGTGCGTCTACTATACAGTAACGTAGGCAGCGGGGACCTGTCTCAGAAGTTCGTTCGGAAAGAGGTTTATTTAGAACAGAATGCTCCCCTGGCGCTGGCAGGGGGAAATAAAAGATTTTCTAGAGCGTACGAGCATGCCGGGTATACGGTTCCGAAGCCATCGTAGACCGTGGCCAGAGTTCCGTTTTTTAAGAGATTTAAGTTTATTACAAGGGCTCGGGCAACGCCGGGCGCGTCAGCTAGTAATGAATAAAACAATAAGGAAATAAGTACTTTGCTGCTTGCTTTCATTCTGTGCAACACGTACAAATTCCAGTGAATGAACAGATGTTCATTCATTGGAGTTTTAACATTTGCCTAAACAGTTATTAAATACCCCCTAATCTCAAATTCTGCTTATTCTAGAATGTTTAAAACAATTAGAAATATAGCTATAATATGTATAATTAATGTATGTTCAATGAAATTAATGCATAACGCAAATAAAAGCAATTACTTCTTAGCAAACATATGAAATGGAAAGTACTTACCTTATTATTTCAGCACAGAAATCAATTGTTGCTCAGTCATGATAAATTCAACAAGTTCTCAATTTAAAGTCATGTGACTTCAGTAACTAATCAAGAATGAGATAGCTTCTTGATGAATAGAAATATGACAATATTATAACCCCATATATGTGGAATTTTATCAAACCGTATTCTATTAGAAATATTTACTAATTGTTTATTCACTAGGGGCCGTTCTCTTACTGGTTCGACTACCCTATACAGTTTTAAAATAAACTTACATTTATATTTTATAATTTTGATATCCTTTTTCATTGTATGCTTGTTTCTTTTTATACACATAAAGGTATAAAAAACTGATGCCACCAAAACCTATTCGTTCGTCTTTGTACAAAAATTATACCGAATACAAAATACATTAAACAAAGCCTATATTATAATTGTACCTTTCCAATAATATATTAATTTTTAACTGCGTTTAGTGTAATTTAATTAAATAATAAAAATAAAGAAGTCAGTGAAAATGCAAATGCTTCAATTCTTTAATCAGGAAAGCTAATACAGAAACAGTAAATTGAAATGCTTTAATCAACACTGAATGGAAACGTTATTTAATCATACTAAACTTGTGTTTCAGCGAGAACAATTAAATTAAAACTAGTTTCATGTAATACAACATGTCTAACACAGATGCACTGTCAGGGGAAATAAGATTTCATGTTTATCGGCTAATGAGTATATCTCTCTTAATGTCGATGCTTACATATCTCAACAAAACTATTAATGTTACATTGTTAAAAGTTATTAATGCATAAACTTATTAATGTTATATGTACTTTCACACAAACACATACTTGTGAAATAAAATAAAAGAAATGGTATATTTACTCGACTACTTCGAAAAATTTTGAATTCAACGCTCTTTCTAACTGCAAGAAACATGAGATACTTATTTGTGTATTGATTTTGTGACATTAAATCACAAAAAAATGCACTGTCATTGAGTGAGATACGAAGATATTCAAAATTGTCTAAATCACACAATTTATTATTATTATTTTTCTAACAGAGGACAGACAAAATACCATCCTAATTCCTAATTCCTAATAATATTATAAATGCGATTGTGTGTGTTCGGCTGAAGTGAACGTAAAAACGGAGAATTTAATGGCCCTGTATCTTTGCATATAACCTACAAAAGAATATAGGGCAGATGTTTATAATTTTCAAATATTTTTCTTAATAATTCAAAGTTTCATTATTTTCATAGCGGATCAATAAATATTTTTCCTGTAAAATTTAAATAACCATTTTACGTTGCTTAGCATTATCGTTGCTAATAAATACAAAGCCTGGAATAATATTTTACAATTGATTTTCAATTTAACGATTTCCACGTGAAAAGAGAAAATTAAAAAAAAATTTGAAAAAAAGAGAAATTGTCGTAATATTTGAAACGAAAATATGGAGTGCTTGTTATTATACATGAAGTATGAATGTCGGTTACGTTGAGAAGAGGTTTTCTAGCAAAAAATGCGTTGTAATTAGAAGACAAAAATTAACAATAATTATATTATTAAGAAAAGATTTCTGGACCAATTCTTCCTTGGCTTGGACAAATATAACGTCATTTTGGAAATAAAACATGCATTTTCAAAAATTCGAAATAATACAAGGAGCATGAAACATAATGACTGTGGAATGATGGATAACGACGTCATATTTAAAATGAAAAACTGAAATTATTTTATCGCTACTATTTAATGAGCTTGAATGTCAGATACAGATGTGGGTTTTCTGCCAAAATCCACTTTATGATTCCTAGGAAAAGAAAATTAACAAAAATTGTCCTATATATTAAAACGAAAAGGGATTTTTGTCAAATCCACTTTTCACATGAAATCGATAATGATAAATGTTAGAATAAGCTCGTTTATAAAGATTCCTTTGAATTCACTTAACTCTAGTTTAGTAGATTTGTGCTATTTTTTGAAAGAGTTTAGTTGCAAAGTTTAAGGTGATATTGCAAAGCAGCTTTTTAAATTATGCTTGTGTGACTTATTAACTGGGTTTTGGTTTAATCATTACTGTAACATAACCTTTCGTTGAAAATCCAAGTAGGATGCCGGGCATAATTTTAAAATATGTTTTTTTTTTTTTTTTATTCCATGTTTTATTTTTGTAATGGACAATAACACAAGCTGTTATTAGTGGATACTGGAGACCTTTACAAAAACAAAAAAAAACAAAAAAAAAACGAATTAAAGTTTGTATGCGGTAAACGTTTCAACAAGGTCAGGGATAAAGCAACAAACTATCGGTAAATCGTCTATTATTACTGTAATAATCCCCTAACTCACCTAACTCACACTCATACAGAATTTCGAATATTTCGAACTCACTGCCCTACAACTTCAGTGCTAAATTGATAATTTGCACGATCTTTGGAACGATCAACTATAAAATTGTGGTGCACTTTTAATACATTTCTCTTGACTCGATAGCAAATTGGATGATTTTTCTTTATTTTCAGTTATCAAAACTTTTGAAATGTATAGTTGCAAACGCAGAATCGTATTTAAATCCTACAGCTTGAAAATGTCAATAGAAAATTTGATGTATATTCAAACATGAAAAAATCATTATTTAATTTGCTGTTTTACAATGAATATCAATATGGTTTATTTAGGACTATTTATGATGCACGATTTATTACAACTTTATGATTAATAATAGCATATCTCGATAATTGAAAAGTGTGTATTCAACGAAATCGGCAATTAACACGAGACTCAAATGGAAATGAGAAATAAAGTCACCGGGGAGAGATTAAGAAATTCTATTTACGCCATTGTTGATATAATTCCAATAATACTTGTCGATATTTCTATTGCACTACATTCGAAAGAGTTAAAAAAAGTTGCAAAATTCAATTTATCATTTAGAATAAATAGTTCAAACTAAAACAAAATAAGTTTAGAGTACATTTAAACAACCTGCTTGAAAGGAAGATTAGTATAATTATTAGTTTAAAAATAATATAATTAGTTTTAAAATAATATTATTAGTTTCAAACTAATATTATTAGTTTAAAACTAGTATTATTAGTTTTAAAATAATATAATAAGTTTTTTAAAAAAGTTTACGGTCCGTTATTTGTTACTCTTTCTGTATACATGAGATAGGCCGATTTCATTAATTTATGTTAAACAGGTCTATGACATGATTGGCCTATGTCGCCATGGCGATTCTTCTAATTATCGTTAAGACAAAAATGGAGTGGTAGATTGGTTGATGGGAGTGCTTGTTTGTAAACATGTCCTTTTGTTATTGGCATGCAAGAATATGGGTTGGTTCAACAGAAATGGTTACCGTTTCTTCTTCAACTCTGGTCATAGGTTGTGATCCAGGAGCGAGTAAATAGTACTGTGGATTGACGATTAGGCAAGACCATAGGTTCCCAAATTTTTCTAGACCATCACTTCCTTTACAAGGAAAAAAAATTCTAACGCCCCCCCCCCCCCTCTTCCATAATAGTTAATAATACCAAATATTAAAATTTTGTTGTATATTATTTATATCTATTTTATCTGTGTATCTACCTATTAAAAATCACAAAGTAGAAATTAATTAAGACGACCATCAAATGTAGTAAAACTAGTCGTTGGGGGCCACCGTAATACTTACCCATCATGGATATGCATAATGTAAAATATTAAAATAAAAATGTGTAAACTACTTATAAAATGCATTGCAATTCAAATAAAATCGTGGCTTGATGACGTCACAAACTTTAAAGGCTCGATTACTGAATTGCTTGAAAAAGGTTTTTCCTTATAACTCCAAAAATAATAATCCTATTAACTAGCGGTTTATTGCATCTGATTAAGCGTCAAATTTCCAATTAAAATATATCTTTGAAGTGAAATTTGGATGAAATACAGGGTCATGAAAAATCGAAGAGTGTGGAAAATAGGATTCCAAATATCTCGGCAACTAATTATCCGATCGACTTCATGCTTTATTCAAAATTTATGTTTTTTTATTGTCTTTTATATTCATTTCTTAAAATAAACAATTTCGAAAATTTTTATATACCTTTCATCACAACGAATATTTCGAGAGTCCGAAAAAAATTGTTCCGGTTAATCGAGGTTATTGAAATGAAATAGGCTTCTTCCCATTATTACATACTAAGTACATACCAAATTGCAAGTCTCTATCTCAATTTTTTCGGGAGCTAGAGCGTTTACAGACACACACACACACAGATACACAGACACACAGACGGACGGCAAAATTTTTTTTCTAAAAATATGTTTTTCGGAATCTCCAGTGTCTGAAACGTGTAAATCCGTCAAAAAAAATTTTTCGATTTTCAAAACGATTACAAGACTTACCCTATACTACGTATGATGGGTAAGTAAAATTGTTTATTAAAAATTTTAAAATAAACAAAAAATCAATAAGAAATAAAAAAAATTAATGAGATGTTTGAGGCTTGTGGAATTTTAACAATTTGTTAATGCAGGGTTCCAATATCGTTAACATCAATAAGTCTGTTCCTTTTCCCCGACAGTAACTTAGCTACTGCACAGAACCCATTCTCAGCCAAATACGATGACAGAAAAACAATTGAAAATATCTGTAATTTTGCCCACAATACAAAGTAAAGGGCTGGTATTGATTTTTGAAGCCAGAACTCTTGGTACCCATTTCCGAATTTTAGTTTTAGTTTCTCGTTAGTTGTGAGTTCTTTGAGTTCCTCTTCTAAATTAGGTGGTACTGATGTATCTTTTTTTGCAAAAGGATCTAAAACCCAACTCGTTATATTCATGTTTAAAATGTTCTGGAATCTCTCCGTAAAATGAAGAACGTCCAAAGTGTTGGCAGTATGTTAGTAAATCTTCCTGTTTTGCAGAGACTGCTAATAATGTGGGAAAGTGGTTGTATTCTCCTATACCTAGATTTCGTTTGAACAGGAGTTTTCTAAAAAAAAACAGTTATGACGTTTTTTGTTTTAATTAAATTCAAGTCATCAACTTGCAATTTTAAATTGACTTCATTAAATATTCTAAATAGGTCTGTCAAATAAGCGATGTCATTTTTGGATGTAATCAGATTTTCGCATAGTTTTTCGTCTCTATTTTCAAGGAAGTCCAGTACTGAGTCAAATAGATTGAAAAAACGATTAAGACAAATACCATCTGAGAGCTAAAGAACTTCTGTGTGCAGCAGCAATCGATTGCAATCTTCATCATTTTCTCTACGAAATGGGCCAAATAATCTGTCATGCAATGAGTTGCTTTCAATAATATTGACTGATCTAATAACGTAATGAAGCGATGTATGCAGTTGTTCATTCAGAGTTTTTGCAACCAAATGCTGACGACGAATAACACAATGTAGAACGAGTGCATTTTTTACGGTTTGTTTCAAATGCGCTATGAAACCTTTATGACGCACCGTCATTGCTGGATCACCATCAGTAGCAGCTGACAAAATACTAGGATTAGGAATTTCTTTTCTCTTGAAAAAATTGTTCATGGTATTAAATATTGATATTCCTTTTGTATCAGTTTCCAAATTTTTAACGAATAAAAACTGTTGATGATTACTGCTGTTATTATAAGAATTTTTCATTGCAGATAAAATATTCGTATGCTACTTGACAGGCAGGTTTTCACAAGTTATGATGTCCTCGTCTAGTTTTGTTCGTCAATACTTTTTCCCGAATGACGAGCAAAAATCTTTGTAACCACACATCGTCGGTTATTTGTTAGTTTTTCAGTCACTTCGTAACTTGCGGGACGTCTGCGTACGGTTGCATGCGAAGGACTTTTCTGCTGCTGTTTATTTTCAAGTATGGATTTGCCAAAGGAAGATACGTTGATAAAGATGAAAACTACATCATCCCTATAGACTACTGTTTTAAAATTTCAGAAAGAAACAGAGCTGTTTTGAATGCGTCGTCGAGTCAGTTGAAAAAGCCTTTGCTCGTTGAGCAGACTGTGAGAAATACACTATATTGCCAAAGGTGATTGGGCACTTGCGATTTTAGAGCGTTTTGTTAACTATCTAGAAAAATACATGAGGAATTAACCTGAAACTGAAGGTGAGTAAACAGTATAGTATAGGTTATATATTTCCGCAAAGATTTTTTCCTGAAACCCCATAGGGGACTGTCAACAAATTGAAAAAGAACGAATATCTTTTGGATTACCCTGTAAAAACTAATGTAGGAAAAGCGTTCAAACTCGAGATTATTAATAAGTGGCTTATTGTAATATACTGTGTTCATTTTTATGAGGATAGCATGTATACTTGTAGAGAAATTAAGGTTTTTATAAAAGCAGTCCCAAATTTCGCCAAGTTTTTTGCTTATAATTTGCAGAGTTCTTAATATAAAAAAAAGTTACTTTGAGAAAATATGTCAAACAACATTGTACATAATACTCTACAATCAGAATTAAAAAAAAATAAAAATTGGATTAAAAATGAGCAGGTTTACTAAAAAATGTTTCACTGCGCATGCGGGAATGCAATCAAAATATAATATGCATAATGTATTAGCTAAGTATATAGAGCAACTTTTTGTGAAAGTCTCAATCATAGCTTGAAAATTCTGAAAATTATCGTCGATAGAATAAGCTCGAAATCCGTTGTTCCCAAAAGGAAGCAAAAAGATGAGGGGTTGTATCCAAATATAGTAGTACGTGCAATATTGTGTACGCTATCTTGGCACTAATCAACAGATATTTGATACAACCCTTCATCATGGGGTTTCGGGAAAAAATCTTCCCGGAAATATATAACCTATACTATACTGTTTACACACCTTCAGTTTCAGGTTAATTCCTTATGTATTTTTCTAGATAGTTAACAAAACGTCTAAAATCGCAAGTGCCCAATCACCTTTGGCAATATAGTCTATTTTTGTTTTACTCACTTCTTCGGAATGAACAATGTGTCAAAAATTGACTCTCATCAATGCATATCAGTGTAAGAACCATAAATAAGTTTAAATTTTACGTATTTCTTTGACGGCAATTGTTTTCAGTGAACGAAATTTTAAAATTTGACCAGGGCACCCTGTCATTATCAAAAGTCAATAGCCGATATGCGAAGTAGCAAATTACTTCGAATTACTTCGAGACGAATCGAATGAGCTACAAAAATCAAAATTCGCCGCCACAAACTACAGTACCTTTACTTGTCAGAGGACTTTTTCTGATGATATCGGACGGTGTGTTATAAAGAACAGTTTTTAATACCTCTTTGACTGCCAGCAAAATAAATTCTTCTCCAATAAGGAAAGAGCATGTTTACAAACAATCAATTTCGCCAATTGCGTGCGATTTTTGTGCTTTTGCGATTAACAATAAAATATTGTTAGTCTCGTACTCCGTCATCTTCTTGAGTAGAAGACTATTCAGAAAGGTTTGTTTACAGTTCATTATTTTAAATATCTCTTTAACAGTACTTGAAAATAGTATAAATCGTGTCCTTTTTATCAGCATGTATTTTATTCATCGCTTCATTTGAAAAAACCTTTTGGTAAATTAAACATGTAGGTAATGACTGGTTTCTAGGACAGTGCATAAATCCATATTTCAAATATTAAGTACTATACTGCCGGCATTTTTCTTAGGTTAAGACATACTGAAATACAAAATTTTTCACAGATAAGTTTAAATAAATGACTTTTTAACAGATTTATAGATATAAAAATAATGGCTATAATGACTTCTATCACATTCACTCAGAATAAACGAATTTCTTAAGCAGATTCAAGCCACCAGTTCGATTGGAAATAAATGTCAGTTCAGGAATGTGTTGCCATCTTTCCGACATTTTTCGAAATAGAGGTTAATAAAGAAATTCGATTTCAAACTTTTAACGAGCTTAATTATATAGCAAATTTTCAACTCTGCGATTTTTGAATTTTTAACGATTTTTAATGCTATATAGCGATTTTTTGAGTTCCGCAGTGATTTCTTGACATTGATGAAATAATTGGGTTTAAAATGTTTTACAACGCTAGAATTAAATTTTGACCTTCGCGAGTTTTAGAATTTATTCGTGTTCCACGACGATTTTGCGACATTTGTAAAGGAATTTGCGGTCCCTATCTCTAGGTTCGCTTGTAGAGATCTTCATTTAAAGGTACGAGCAGGGAAGACCGAGCTATGCTCGGTCAAAGTAAAATTTGAGTTCAAATATCATGACCCGTGACCAAAATGACCCACTAATTGAATTTTCTTGAACATGTGACTTAGCCCAACAGTCTTCTCGTGTCCGAAAACCATAGGATTCAAAATTTAGTGCAAATAGTCTGAGCCGTTTTTAAGATAAAATAGCTTGACCCATAATGACCCACTAATCGAAATTTCTCGAACATGCGACCTAGCCTAATAATCTTCTTGTTCCCTAAACCTGTACGGTGCTAAATTTATTTCAAATCCTCTGAACCGTTTTTAAGATAAAATAGCTTGACCCATAATGACCCATCACCAAAATGACCCACTAATTGAATTTTCTCGAACATGTGACCTAGCCCAACAGTCTTCTCGTGCTCGAAAACCATTGGATGCAAAATTTAGTGTAAATTGAGCCGCTTTTTAGATCTTGACCCACAATGACCCAGAAATGACCCACTAATCGAATTTTCTCGAGCATGTGACCTAGCCCAATGATTTTCGCGTGCCCGAAACTCGTAGGACACAAAATTTAATCAAAATCGTTACAGCCGTTTTTTGGATAAAATTAATTTGACCCGCTTTGTCCCAAAAATGACCCACTAATCGAACGTTCTCGAACATGTGACCCAGCCCAATAGTCTTCTCGTGCCCGAAAATAGTTGGATACAAAATTTCGTCAAAATCGTTTGAACCGTTTTTTAGATACAATTAGCTAGACCATGACCCAAAATGACCCACTAATCGAATTTTCTCGAACATGTGACCTAGCCCAATAGTTTTCTGGTGCCCCAAAACGGTAGGATACGAAATTTCGTCAAAATCGTTAGAGCCGTTTTTAAGATAAAATTTGCACACATATATATATATATATATTTATAACCACACACAAGATTTGCTCGTATTAGAATATATGATTTTTAAGGTTTTTATAAGTGGCCTGGGCAACGCTGGAAGGGTCGGCTATTTTTATTATATTATTTTCTTAAATAGGTAGGTATGCCACGGCCTGTATGTATGCCACGACCCTTGACTGTTTTAACGCCCCACATTTGTCTCTGGACCCGCTACCCGTTGGGAACCTATGGGATAGACGATAAAACGGTAACTAAAGTATGGCTGTGTTTGTCATGTCACTGCAAAGACGCGTGACGTTTGTGAGGAGAGCGCATTCGCTCTGAGGTAATGCAGATATGTGACATACGTGTGGTTTAAGCTGCTTTCCTGAGTCCCACTGCATGGCGTCTCTACAACAGTGTTGCCATTTTTTTGGAATATTTTACATCATATAACAACAGAAAGAAAATAGATTTAGATTTAGAAATATCAAATCATGTGTTAATACAATATATAATTTAAGAAGAAAATAAAACTATGAAAGAAAGGACTTAATTTAATATAGAAATCTGTCAAAAGCTTTTGTTATAGAGATTTAATTTCTATCCAAATGCAGAAGTTATAAATTTTTGCCATAATCTATGTTAATATAAAAAATGTGTTGTATGTGTGTCTGGGTCTGTCTGTTTGTTTGTTTTCGATGGTAAGCGAAATCTATCGCACGTACAGGTCTGTAAGTTTGGTTCGGGATAAACGAAGACAGGTCCGAATGCACCCTTATTTAATGGCATAAAGTTTTAAGGTTATCATCGCGGCCCAGGCAACGCCGGATGGGTTTGCTAGTCAATGTACAAAATTTAAAACATTTTACTATTAATTTTCTTTTACTTAACTCACAGAAGATTGTTTAAAGATCACAAGTTTGCTATTATTAATATTTTTATGGGAGAATAAAACCTTTCTATAAAAATCTATCTAAAAAAACTATAGATCAATTTCAAAATTTGGCTCAATCAGATCAATAAGCCTGTTTTTGACAAATATTCATTTTCACAGCCATTACCGAAATAAAAACCATACATTTAAAGAGAAAATATAATATGGGGGTTTTCATACTGCAACTGATTGTTTTTTTCATAAAATACTTTACTAAGATAACATCATTTATTTAATTACCTAATCTAGGATAATTGGACGTATGCCTTCTATTACAAAAAAAAAAAATTGCTATCAAAATAAGTAAAATATATTTTTCTCCTTTTGTTATTTTTATCGCACAATGTTTAAAACATGAAAGATGAGTCTTTCTAAAAAATAAAGAGTTAAGTATATATATTATTTTTCAAGATCTATTATTAAATGTCCCTCTACAATATTGTTTATCTGATTTAAGTTATTATTAACCCTGAATTTAAAAAAAAAATCTTCTGTGTAAGGATAAACATAGCAGATATAATATAAATTACAGGAACTTATCTATAAAAGAGTAATCATTTTGGCAGAATGTATCATGGCGAAAAAATGTTATCTTGTAACAACATAATCAAAGAAGTAATATTCTTCTTGATTACATTTAATTGCATAGTTGTGATATGATTTTTCTGAAATGTAGCAACTATTGAAATAAGTATTATCTATTTTTTTGTCCAATTTAGTTTTGTTGGAGTTGTAATTTAAACTGGTTTTTGTTTTATCTTAATTGAGATCTTATAAAGTTTTTTCATGAGTAATAACCTATTTCTAAAAATAGAAAATGTGTATAAACATCACACTTGCTTGTTAAAAAGAATACAAAAAAACAAGTGTGCTTTAATCTGGCTCTTATGTTTCTTGAGAATTTAGAATATATAACATAACTCCTTCAGAGTTGCTAACTATTAAGAAAAACGTTCCTTTATCTTCAGAAAGATCAGAATCCAATAGATTTCCGAGATTTTAAGAAGGATTTCTGAAACAAGTCCTTTGGTGTTTGTAATTTTCGAAAACGTTTCAGAGTGGTTTTTATAGTGTATTAATCAGTTTTCTCAAATATAAATATCGGTTTTTCGGTTGTTATCAATTCTCAAGTAAACATTTTCATGTTAAATAAACATGAAAAGTTAACAGCATTAAAATTAACATTTATATTAATAACATTAACATCAAAATTAGCATTAATATTAACATTAGTATTAATAAAATGAAGATTAAAATTAATATTAATATTAACAACATTAACTTTAAAAGTACCATTATTTTAGTACTCTTTCTGTTACGCAATTGAAAATGTTTACTCGAGAATTGATAGCATCCAAAAACCGATACTCCGGATAGGGAAAACTGTAGGAACGTTTACAAATTTTTCGGGCAGCAAAAGAAACTTTTGTTTTAGAAATGCTTCTTTTAATCTCGAAAATCTATTGGTTACAGAGTCTTCTAAAGATAAAGAAACGTGTTTTGGAATAGCGGGTAACTCGGAAGAGGTTAATTTACTGTTTCGTAAACCTTGAAAAAGATAATAGCTAAATTAATAAATATTTGTCTTTTTTTTGCTGTTTACTTATTTCTTCAATAAAATGTTATTTTTAATAAATCTTCACTTATTGGCGGCAAATTCCTACTTCTTTCAGTACGGACTTTTCCGTCGCCGCCATAAATTCATAATTCACATTTGGACGGCTGCCAAATCATCGGTATGAAGATATATATTTGACTAAGTTACATATTTATCTATTTTATACATAGGGGAAAAAATCAACATTCATTTAAAAACTGTTGGGCATGATCCTTTAAATTCAGATATTACATGACGGAAAAAAATTATTCAAGCTAAATAATATTCATGCATAATGGAGGAGAAAAGTTTTTTCATTAAGCTCGGATGAATGAAATTAGCGCTGCAGCTCGTAGCCATATCCAACAAATAAGAGTGAATTATGCCAGCCAACATATATAATTCTGGTAACTCAGTAGGAAGAGCATTGGCACGGTAAGGTAAGCTACACAGAATCGAGTCCCGGCACGGACATTTTTCGCTCTGTTGGAATAGACCTCAACTATGATACTCCATCCTTTCTGTGATACTTTCATTCATCCGAGCTTAATGAAAAAACTCTCCTCCTTCATTATAGCATAAAAAATATTATTTAGCTTTCAATGGAATTTTTAAATATAGCTAGATAATCTTTTAACACCCTCTAATCGTTTGAGTCATTTTTTCCCGTCATATAATATCTGAATTTAAAGTATCATGTCCAAACGTTTTTAAATGAATATTGATTTTTTTCCTATGCTAAGATAGATAAATATGTAACTTAGTCAAATATATATATCTTCATACCGATGATTTGGCAGCCGTCCAAATGTGAATTATGAATTTATAGCGGCGACGGTAAAGTACATAGTGAAAGAAGTAGGAATTTATCGCCAATAAGTGAAGATTTATTAAAAATAACTTTTTATTGAAGAAATAAGTAAACAGCAAAAAAAAAAAAGACAAATATTTATTAATTTATCTATGATTTTTTTCAAGGTTTACGAAACAGTAAATTAACCTCTTCCGAGTTACCCGCGATTCCAAAACACGTTTCTTTATCTTTAGAAGACTCTGTAACCAATAGATTTCCGAGATTAAAAGAAGCATTTCTAAAACAAAAGTTTTCTCCAACCAATGAATAAAATAAAATAATTTTTATTTTATAAATACGTCCTAACTGTTAATGGGTGAGTCACTTTATAATCTACACTAAATTTTTCTAGCGGAATAATATATTTTTGTTTATTATCACATGCTATTTATGAAGAAAATTTTTAGCTCCATTGATTAAAAAGCAGAATCGTATTTATATTATGCGTTTGTATTCTAACACAATTGAAAATATCAGTACAAAATGTATGTCCCAAAACTCAATAAACGATAGTACTGAATTTGTTGATGAGTAATAAATATTAGTCTAGTTTAATTAGAATTATTTTCGACGTGTGATTGATTACACTACAATGATTGATGACTGAAAATCCCATTAATTGAAATGTGAGAATTCGACGAAGTCACTCGGCAATTAACGCGAGACTCGTATGGAAATGAGAAACGGACTCTCAGAGGAAACATTTAGAATTTATATTTACGTCAATGTTGATTTAATTTAGATAATAATTATACATATGTCTGTTACACATACTAGAAGATAGAGAAAATATGATTGGAAACTGAATTTAACATTTAGAATAATTAGTTCATTCTTAAAAAAAACAAAAAAACAAACAAACATAGAAATTTTAAGTAAAATACAGATGTACATGCTTAAAATAATAGACTATGACTGAAGAACTACAGCTTTGACAAATCTACATAAGGACCGATACTTTAATTTTTTTTTTTAGAATATTAAAATAATTTATTTATTAAGACTTTATTTCACATATATTATTCGTGAATCAATAGAAATCTATATGCGCGACGAGAACATATGCAATGAATCAGTCTCTTTTGAATTACTTAAAATTTGGCACGAGACGTTTTTCAATTAAAAAAAAAGCAGTAAGGAAAAATTAATTTTCACGTTTACAGTTGACCATTTGTAAGCACCTTCTTTTATTACACATATGATCTCGTTCTTTATGTTTTTCAAGTTTATTTTCAAATTTTTGCGAGAATAGTTTTTACATAGTCTAGATCTTGATAATGGCGCCATTTGTGCGTTCGAAGCATGTCGATCATCATAATAAAAGGTTTTAATAGGCCTTTTTGTGTTCCGTTTTTATCACTTTAAGCAGTTACATCTGTATTTTAATGCTAAATTAATGATTTTATTATCTGATTATACAAATTGTAATAAAAAAAACATGATTGTAATTCCAATTACCATAAAAATGCTAACATCATTTAACAAAAAAAAATTATTGAAGTTTACATTTTTTTGGTATTTAACATTTATTATACTTTTATTTAATAAGAGGAAAATTAGAATTTTATAAATATGTGGGTTTATACAGTGACTGTAGTCCTAAAAAACAAAAACAACAAAAAACAAAGGGTGTACGCTATAGAAAGAGGGTATACACTAGAGAATATACGCCATAGCTCTGCGGGATATACAGAGTATCTTTTAAAAAATCATACGATACACTGCGTATACAGCCGTATACCCTCCTCTACATCTCTGGATTTATACATTATTAACATAATTGTCGGAGCAAAGCTCCGGCTTCCCGTGAAAAATTACACTTCTTTTTAACACGATAACGCCCAAAATATTAATCGCATTGACACGAAAATTAAGTTGGACATCAGTAGTGCAAAACTCTCGCCGGGGATTTTTATATTGTTGCCATTTTTTATCATGAAAAACCTATTTAAATTAAAAAAAAAATACTCGAAAACAACCTTTCGGCAAAAGGACCTAATTTCGGCCTCAATCCGGACCAAAGATTACTTACTAAGTATGTTGGTAATCTGTCGATCAAATTAAATGAAAAGGGGAAGAATATTACATAAATTAAAATGTGATCTTTGTAAAATGGTGCAGATATATGAATTAAAAGGCAAGTTAATGACGTAATTTTCAGCAGTAGATGTATTTTACTTTTTTGATTTATTACATTTATTTATATTACTTCATAAATTTGGAACATGCAATGAAGTTTAAATAGTGTTAAGTACATGAATTTAGCTTTATTTTTAATCGAACTCAACCATCGGTGTGATTCCACTCGTTTCTATTCCAACACGATGTTATCATTTCAGTTTAATTGTATAAACGAAGTCAAAAATGAATCTGTTTATTTTCAATTGTGTTAGTGAGAAGAAATAATTTATCAAGATTTGCTGAGTTTTACGTTCTATCACATTGTCTTCTAGAAGCACTCAGATGGCTTAAAGTTCACAATCCTTATTATTCAATTATCATAATTGATGAAGATTTGACCTTTGCACTTCCTGAGAATGGTGACGTATCTCAAATTTTACCAACAGCAACCGACATTACTGCGGATCTTGATCCTTTGAAAGAGGAAATAAAACGCGAGTCATGAGCCGGTAGATCAAAACAACTTAACCTTCCTACCCTAAATGTGTCGAATCGACCCACTTCTATAATTTATTTAGTTCGATTGGAACCAGATTTATTTTCATAAAGTAAGTTAAATAAATGCTACAGAGAACTACGTTAAATAAATATGTTAAATCATTATCAAAAACACATTCTGGTGTGAAATGTTTTTATCAACGTTAAGTAAAATTTCAACAGGGTACGAAGGTTAATAAACGCAATTTGTGTGCCTCATTCTTCATTAAATTCACAGCCTATCAATGAATTTTAAAAAGATGGTTACATCACACATGCTTTTCCTCATCTTTTCCACATGGTACAGCTGATTTACGACAACCTCGTTAAAAAGCAGTCTTTCCTGATGAGTATTTTAAGTTCCTGATGAAAGTATGAAAATTTGCTATAGACCCCCGATTTTGCTACTTTGCCATGAATTCAATTCTTCGGTGGCAGGCTTTGGCTAGCGTGTTTTTCGTTCAACGAAATAGGTTCACTAATAAGACGGTAGAGCACATGCGTGATATTCTGAAAACAGGCAACCAGAAATGGCAAAGTACATTAGGATTTATGCTAGCAAATTACGATCCACACACGTATACTGGAGTGCACGTAGTGGAAACCTTTTTTTTCCATGATTGGACAAATTGGAACACCAACAATTTGTTTCACACTGTCTGAAATTAATTATTACTGGCATGATCTTTTCAGAGTTTTAAAGCCTAACAGAGATCCAACTGAGCTGATTGATACAGAACTCAGACAATTAATGTACGACAACCCTCTCTTAACCGGTTGACTCTTTCTAAAACGTTGCGATATATTTTTGAGAAAAGTTTTAAGGCTGTTGTTTTTAATCGCCGATTACTGGGTTCGTTTCAAATGGAAGTGGCGTGAAAGTCCTCACTTGTATGGTTTGTTGTGGGTAAGAGGGACGCCAAACGTGGAAATACTAGACATGACCATTGCCGAAACTGTAGCAGCCGTTACAGCATAATTTGAAAAACTAGGCAGCGCTGTTAATCATGACAAGGACGTCTTCTTAAAAGATATACAGCGCTGTCGAGTTCGCTTTTCGGGCATTTCTAGTAAAGATCCTGAAACATATCTAGCTCAGCTGTTAAATCAAGTTCAACGACACACAAGGCATGTAGATCATTGCTTAAGAAAAAAATAGGTACCAACAGTTACAGCCCCAGATTTGATTTTCCAAAAGCAGAGTGCGGCGCTCCAAAGCTTCAGGTAAAAAATGGCACAAGTTTGGAGATCTAACATGGATTTCAGTCTTATTAAAACAATGGAAGCTGTTTTACATTACATTACCAAATATGCGTCAAAATCAGAATGTGCTTCTGTTCCTTACAAGGAATTGTTATCTGAGATTTTAAATAAGATGAATGAAACAAATCCAACAGTTCAGGTAGTCCAAAAACATATTTTGCCTTCTGTTTCTAAAAGGGATTACTCAGCCAAAGGGGTAGTCCACATAATAATGGGATGGCCAAAGTATTACAGTAGTCGTGAGGTAGTTACAATACAGCTTCATGATAAGAACTTGGATGATATTAACTTTGCAAGCGACGAAAGACCATCACAAAGCATGGTTCAGATATATTGCGAGTGGCAGGAGAGATTTGCTTCCTGCACATTCCTTAAGTTTGCCAAATCTTTCTCAGTAAGGAGTCGAATATCATCAAAGAAGAAAAGATGCAGTTGCCAGATTTTTTTCATCGTATACCCTCAATCATTGACTAAATGCATAAAAATACTATAGGCAGCAAGTATTACTCAATTGCCCTTGGAGAGGGAATTCTCAATTTTTATTGCAAGAAGGCAAGTCTATGTATCAGTCATGTGAGGAAGCATTTAATCACCTAAGTACTGATGCACATGCAGAAATGAATGATCTTACTGAAAGCAGTGTACATTAGGTAGAGAGGTTGCAAGAAGAATACCGCGAAATACTTCGCAAATTAAAATGGCCATTGATAAGAATATTATCAGGCTACAATAATCAAATAGCAAGATGAAGTGAAGATGATCACGCATTGGACTTGAGGCTGAACTTTTCTTAGCAATTGGATGCAGAGATATGTTGTGTAGCAATCTGTGGACAGAGGGAGGATTGGTTAATGGTGCACTTGGTACTATACAGCCTTGTACTGTCTTTACAGCCTGGTACTGCTTTTACAGCCTGGTACTGCCTTTACAGCCTGGCACTGCCTTTACAGCCTGATACTGTCTACAGCCCAGGATTTCGGTCTTCAGGCTTGCCACAGACTGTAACTTTTCATTTTGATGATTATCACGGGTCATTTCTAACTGAAAGACGTTTCCCTGTCACACCCATTTCTAAATCTTGGAAAGAAAACAATGTCTCATGCTCTGGAACTCAGTTGCCTTTAACAGTTGCATACGCTGCCACCATACACAAATCCCAGCGTTTAACTTTGTTTAAAATGGCTGTGAGCATTGGTCAAAAGGACATTTTTTCCGTTGTTACCTGGATCAATTTGTTTCGCTTTTAGTAGAGATCATCGTTTAGAGGATGTTCTCATTGAAGTGTATTTTGCAAAGGATAGTTTCAAAGAAATTATATGTATGGGGGAACTTGCTGATAAATTAGCATTTAAGCATTACCTGAGGCAACTGACGACTGACTGAACACTTGAAAATAAAGATTCAACAGCTGTTATTGCAAACTTACTTTTATACTATTAAACAGTAAACATAAATTAAAATATTTTTTGTTATCTTTAAATGTTATCTTTTGAGTTATGCGACTCAATGCTCCGACATTTCGACCTGACGGTTGCTAGTTCTAACGTTAAATGTAATAATTTTGATTATGTAACAGCACATAGAAAATGATATCCCGTTTGTAAATACCAATTCATTTAACAATGCAATATGTAATTTAAGAAAAAAATGTAACTAGAAACGGGGGACTTACATCTAATTTAACATATAAAATTCTCAGATATGCATTCTTAAAATAAACATGAAAGTGCTTTATTTTCTGTCAGTGTTCATTGACATTCTCGAATGCATGAATACAATTAAGAAAATTTTAGTTTAGTTTATGTAATAAAATTGCAAAATGTTAAAAAAATTTAATAATTATTGTTTTAACTTAATGCATATAATGATTCATAGGTAAATGTATACAATGTTATTATTGCTATTTTAATAGAAGAATAGATCAATACACCTATCTGCAAAACAATGGTTGCATTTTAAAATCTGATTTCTCAGTGCGGCAATTTTTAACACATGCTTATATTTATCCGTATTACCGAAATGGAAATGACCATCCTTATGAATATAAATAATCAGAGTGTAACTGTTTTCGTTTGAAGTACTTTAATAAAATAACATCGTTTATTTATATAACTAGCAGAACCGACTAGTCCGAGCGTGTCGAAAAAAATAAAACCCAGGTGAGGATAAAAAAAAATTTCCGATGTTTCTTATTCCTTTCCTTATACATACTGAAAAAGTTAAATGTTTCTTAATCTACTGAAATATAATACACTGCTCAAAACAATTAAAGGATATTGCAGTTTTAGGTGGATTTTGTATCTGGGAAACTTTTTAGCTGATTGACACATGGTCGACATACATAGTAGGTTATATGAGAATAAATTACACATGTTTGGCAGAAAAAAATGCATTTTATTGCGCATTTGTGTACAAAAGGAAAAAAACACAATTTGTGCATATGAGAAAAAAAGAATAAGAAAAGGTGTTTTCTTCAAAAAAAATCATTTTCAGTAGGGGGTATGGTTTCCACGGGCGGCCAGCAACGTTGAACACCTTTGAGGCATGGACTCAATGAGGCTATTAATGACGAGTTGGGGTATTCTGCCCCACTCTTCCAGAAGAGCTCTTTCCAGTTCTTAGAGAGTTTGTGGGGTTGTTGGCGGCCAGAAACTCGTCTTCCTAGAGCGTCCCAAACGTGCTCGATTGGATTCATGTCTGGAGAACACGCTGGCCATTCCATTCGAACGATTCCTTCCTCGAAAAGGAAATCCTCCATCAGGTTTGCACGATGTGGCTTGCAGTTATCGTCTATTAAAATGAAGTTATCTCCGATTGCTGCAGCGTAAGGGACTACAATAGGTCTGAGAATCTCATCCCTATATAGGCGCCAGTCAGAGCTCCATCTCGAATGATGTAGAGGTCAGTGCGCCCGTCAATGGAGATGCCACCATACACCAACACTCCTCCACCGCCAAATCTGACACTTTCGTGCACGAACGCAGGATTATTCCTACTGCCACGGTCCCTCCAGATGAAAATACGCCTATTATCCGGATGCACAGAAAAACGGGACTCGTCAGAAAACATAATATTGCTCCATTCATTTCTCCTCCAGTTGACATGCTCGGTTGCCCACTCCCTGCGATCGCGACGATGCCTTGATGTTAATCTAACACATACCATCGGTCGGCGAGCATACAGACCTACAGCATGGAGCCGGTTTCGGACAGTCTGAGTTGAAATCGTGGTGCCTGTAGCCGAGCGAAGGTGTTGTTGGAGAAGAGTAGCGTTCATGTGTCGGTGTCTCCGAGCTGTTAACGCTAAATACCGATCTTCATTGGGCGTTGTTGCCCGTCTACGACCTTGCCCTGGTCTTCGGCCTGCACATCCACTCTCAAAAAAATGGTTCCAGATCCTGGAAATGACACTTTGTGACACTCCAATCGCTTGCGCTACTTCGGCTTCAGTTTGGCCCCCTTCTAACCTACCAACAATTCTCCAAGCTTCTGAATCTGTCAAATGACTTCGCTGAGACATCGTACTCATCGAAACAAAGCAATCACTGAATGCCGATCATCCTTGTCTTCATTCTCTTTTATCCAGTTGAAAGTCAAATTTCATTCGCTGCCGCTGAAGCGACGTTTTTGACGTCGAACTCAAAATTTGCATACTCCACAGTTTGAAAACCAGAAAAATATGCATTTGTGATTCTCTTCTTCTATTTTCGGCAAAAAAATTTCGTTTATATCTTTATTTTATATAAAACTTCAAATATCCTTTAATTGTTTTGAGCAGTGTATAATCACAAACGAAATTATATAATGACCTTTTCCGAGTTATCTATGATTCCTAAAAGCGTTCGTTATCTTTAAAAACCACAGAAACAAATATATTTTCGAGATTTAAAGAAGTATTTATAGAAATAAAGTTTCTTCTGCGGCCACTAATTTTCGGAAAAGCTTCCTAGTAGTTTTTATAGTATATTAAACAGTTTCTCAAACTAGAATATCGGTTTTAGGATGCTATCGATTCTGAATGAAACATCTTCAGCTGCATAATTGAATTTATACATGCAAATATATATATATAAACTCGGCTTCCGCCATCCGAAACATCTACAAGAGACCACTACACATTTCTTCCGGTCGAGGGTCCATTCCTCCTCCAGACCCGTATCCCTTATGGCTTTTTATATATTGTCCATCCAGATCTTTCGTGGTCTTTCTCGTTTCCTTTTTTGATTTGTTTTATAATTAAATGCGATTTTGGGTAGTCTCTCATCATCCATTCTTTTAACAGGATCATACACGATTAATTGTTTCTTTTGAAGATAGTCTAATATGGTTCCCTTTACTTTCATCTTTTTTATTTTTTCATTTCTTATTCTTTCTATTCTTGATATCCTACATGACCTTCTTATCCTACATGATATTCTTCATCCATTTCCACTGCTGGAAATTGCTTTCTTTCTGTCTCCATAATTCTCCATCCCTCTGCTCCATATAACAACATGCTCTTTACAATAGAATTGTATATATTATACATGTGAAAATAACAGATTAATTTTAATTTTAATGCCAATATTAATGCTGTTAATTTATCATGTATGTCTGTTAAAATGTTTGTTGAACATGAAACTGTTTTCTTGAAAATGGATAGCATCCGAAAAACCTATATTCCAGATTGGGAATGCTGATGAATACATTATAAAAACTACTCGGAAACGTTTCCGACAATTAGTGGCGGCAAAAGAAACTTTGTTTTTATAACTGCTTCATTAAATTTCGAAAATAAATTAGTTTCTGGGGTTTATAAAGATAAAGAATGCTTTTCGGAATCGTGGTTAACCGGGCAAAGGTTTTGTATATTTTCCTTTGTGGTTATATTATATTGTGTTAGATTAAGAAATATTTTTCTTTTTTTACAGCGCAGTGTGGAAGATGTTTACAGTGCTCACGGATTTTGAATTTTGTGTTTAAAATGTATACGGATCGGTGTACGGATTCGTGTATTAAAATGTAAAAGGATCAAAACTATGTAAGTACAAATTTATAGAAAAAGTATTCACCCTTTTCAGTTTTAAAATTTTTACTACACTAATGTACTATGTATTAACTCGTATAAAAATATTATAATGATATTTTTAACATTTTGTGTCGCAATAATATTAATGACAAGCATATTTTAACAATTCTGCATGAATGAATAGAGCATTTCCCTCTGTAGTTTCTTATCTTATCTGATCTTAAGAATATCTTAAGAATATCTTAAGAACTGCAGAAGGTATATGATTGCACTTTTAAATCATGAAGATGACGCATTTTCTTTGTGTTATTCCACTTTAAAATAACAATTCCCGTGGTGAGTTATACTGTACGTAACTTTTTTCTACTGTACAGTGTATATTGTGTACTGTACAGTGTATACAGTGTATCCGTTTTATCCGTGTATCCGAGTGAAGTCCATTGGAGTTGATTGTATACTCACACAGAAAGGATCAGTGCGGGTCAAATGAGATCTTATCGTGTATTCTCAGCATAAAAAGTTTGTTCTAGTGACAATCACCGAGCCCACATAAATTAAATGACATTATGTACTGTTCAATTTATTGCCCAATCTCGTAAGAGAATCTGCTATCGGGACCGATGTAGCTTCGTGCCATCACTCGAATAATTCGATTATTACGAATTATTCGAGTATCTCTATTAAAGAAACAAGTTTGTCCTTTATAATATAGATATAATTCGAAACAATCACTCGATCTCTTATTTTCGCCGAATGATAGTATGGATTCCTTCGTTTAATTTTTTTTTTTTTTTTTTTTTTTTTTTTTTAATAAAAATAAAAATAATTCAAACCAGAAATTTTTTTTAAATATGACTTGTTTACATATGCATAATAATTAGTTTTTTTCTGTACAAAATACATGGTTTTAGTTGATTTAGAAAGAGATGGAAATATTGGCAGCTATGCTTTCGCGCATGCCGTTGTCGGGCATGGGTTCCATCACGACCTACGTTATATACGGCAGGTTCATGACGTTTAAAACGTCAGACTGAGGGGATCATCTTTACCCGGTGATTAGTACAAAGCGTCGCGCCCATCGTTTTGTGTAAAGATTATCCACCCCATGTGACGCTTTAAAAATCATGAACCGACCGTGTATACACATAGATCGTAGGTGTCATTCGGTTATTCTGCGTCTGCAGAAAATCACTTATGTACTTGTTTCCCCTTTGCGCATGCTCAAGTGAATCACTCGAAACTATCATTTGAATGATTATTTTCCCCAAATGATACATGTATCCCTTTTGTGCATGCCCGAGTTATTTTGTTCGATTATCTCTTCCAAAATTATTTATGTATCCCCCTTGAGCATACTAGAGTTACTTCATTCGATTATTCTTTGTATGGCGCTTGCACATCATTCTTTTACGTGTGCTGAAAAGATTTCATGCGATTATTCCTCGTTTGACAAAAACTATTCGCTTCCTCATATCTCAAATGATTTGCTGCTATTTTTCCAAAATGCGTAACTTAGGCACAGGCTGAATTTCTCCGATATACGGTGCATTTCCTATCTATTATTTTCTTGCCGAACTTTGACATCTTGCTATTTTGGACTTGACTGGATCCCAAGAGGAGTTATGATAATTAAACCTATTCGTTTTGCGATATCTCCAGTGGTTTAGGAGATCAACACACATTTACATTTTGATGATAAACTTTTACAATTTTTTGACTTATGGCTGATTTTTTATAACGTTTCAGCCTGCTTCAGAGTCTATCACTTTTTTCTATGCATGTAGGGGGTTTTAGATAATTTTAAGGTTTGACGGGGGAGTGCGCTCTTTTTCCTTTTTTTCTTTTTTTTCCCGCGTAAAACTCGATTCTTTCATGTGAGATATTATCTTCAGTTCTTCCGCAGGACTCCCCCACCCCTCCACTTTTATAAGTTTACCATCGGAATGGGTGGTTTAGTTTTATGATGTAGGGTTTTCTCATTGTTGATTTTTAATGTTATTATATATATATATATAATATATATATATATATATATTACAAAATTTAAATTTTTTCCGCAATTATTCTATAAAATTTGTCCATTCAATAATATTCGGTATATAACTCAGCTTATTAAAATAATTCTCATTCTTAAAATAGCCTTTTACTATCCATATGTAAAGCCAATTATTCCTAATCCACTTAATAATATTTATTCGAATGTAGTTATTCTAAAAATGGCGATAGCTTTTTTAATTTATTCTTTAAATAGAACATCTTTATTTTAATCCATTATTAAAATTCATTAGTATTATTCCCGTGTGGTCAAATTGCTATAACTTCTTTATTTAAATGCTAAAATATCGTATCTCTTAAAATATTCCGCTCAAAAAACCTTATTTCATAAAGTTATCCTATTATTAAATATCAAATGTCTATTAAAATATTTCTGAAAAACTTTAATTCTTTCTTTTTTTTTTTCCCTTTTATAAAGATTCATTTTCTTTTCTTCTTATTATTTTTATTACGTATTAAATTCGAAGTTTAGCTACAGCCTCAAAAACAGATAAGCTCGTTTGTTGATATGACAGGCATCTGGTACGAGATTATGGAATATTCTGGAAGGGCGTAGAAAATTTTTGCATTTTACAACAAAATAAATCCGCCGGAAATATTGATAAAGTTCCAAAAGAGACCTTTTGATTCGATAGAAGTGGGTCACGTGACGTATTCTGTATTATTACGCAAGCTAGTTTAAAAACACGATCATCCTGATTCGGGGAGGATTTTTTCGACGCTGGTGTTTGCTAAAAGAATCGGGACGGATTCTAGAAAATAATGGAACGTTGTATTTTTTTTCGTTTAGCGTTGGCTAATGAGCATTTTCCCTGAAGAGATGTCTTAAAACTGGAAATAAAAGGTTCTTCGACAAAAATATGGACTGACATTTCTTGTTGTTGATGATACCACCCGGCCGCCTGATGCGAACTAAAAGGGATACCAATAACATCGCTAACCCTATTTATCACGAGCACGACTGCCTTTTTCCCGGATTTGAACTTGGAAACACGACATTAATATAATAAGTCGACAGGATGCTGATGATCAACAGAAAGTTTGTGTAGTTAAACGTGAAATTTGCCGATTAGAAGAATATGTTACGAGGACGTCTACGCCATTACAGCACGTTTACGTCTGGTGTTTTGTTATTTTGTAGTTTTATAATAAATTAAAAATGGTCAAGCCTAAAAGAGAAAAGAAGAGGAAAAGTTGGCCTAAGTGAAGTTGTTGCTAGAGAATATACTATTCATCTTCATAAGCGTCTTCATGGTGTTGGTTTTAAAGGATTGCGAAAAAGCAGAACTTTTGTGTTATCAAGAAAATTAAAGATTTTTAGATGTGTGAGACTTTCCTGTGAAATATGCTCAAGAGTAACTGTAAGTTGGTATTTTTATTTATTGGTATCTTTATATGTTGATATTTATTAGTTTATGTTATATTTAAATTGTTTTATTTATTTAATAGTCTACCTTGAAATTTAAAGGTTTTATATACTATGTTATACTGATTAAATTTTTGTTTTTAAAATTTATTTCTGTTGCAAATATTTAAGTGTTGTTAAGGTTAATTAATTTATTTGATGATTCCGTGTGATACGTCATTGTAATATTATAGACAGCGGTATAATTTATATTTTCATGTTTTAAGAACAGATATTCTTAAAAGAAAAATTCTATTATTTTTAATATGTTACTAAGATCTGATCTGTATTTTATAAAGAGACAATTTTTATCCTAAGGGAACATTCCTGGCACCATGCCAAACCTAAGCTACAAAACAGCTATTATGAGGAGAGAAAAAAAAAATCTGTATGTTGAATAATAAGTGACTGGTGGTTTGAATTGTAGTAAATTAATGAGCCACTGAAAGATTATTTATGATGTAAATATGTAAATAGAGTGTTAGTATTTTATTGTTTATTTAAACTGTGAATATATAAAATTAAATTTAGTATGTTATTGTTTATTTTCATTTAATGTAGGATTTATGATGCATTTACCAACTTGCTAAAATATTTAATATAGAAAATTTGAAAATTTTTGATGGTGTTATAATATTAATAAAGTGTTTAAATAAAATGCTAGGTCAGGTAGAAATTAAATTACTAGAACATGTAGACATTTAGCACTATGTTAACCTAGCTGAATTGCTCTATTAGGTAATTTGTGAAGAATTTAAATATCCTAACACTCGAAAATTAGAACCTACTTTCTCTGGATCATACAAAATAATAAATAAACTTTCTGATGTGACCTATGAAATAGACAAATTTAATTATGAGACTAAATTAAATTCAGTTATTGTACATGTGTCTAAATTACGACCATATTTTTCACCAAATAATTTCAGACTATTTCATGAGCAACCCAAACAACAATCAAAACCAACACAGACATCACAATCACCATCACAAAATCAAACTAAAGTAAAAACAATAGAGTAAATTCTAATTATTTAAATATCTCTTATTACAATAATTTTCAACATTATCAGGTATGTTCTTGGTGCGCAACGAGAATATTACTTGTTTTTGAGAGTTTTTGAGGTTGAGTAGACACCTTATGCAGGCATAAGATGTGTATTTTGATTTTAGGAATTGTCAAATTGATGTTGAAAAATGAAATTAAATGTTTTAATTCTATATCAAAATAAACTATTTTTACTTTATTTACTTTTTCTTAAACCAATTGTTTCAAAAATTTAATATTATGTTATTTACTTCAATAGATAATCAAATAGTAACCGTTTATAAGTATTTCTATAATTATATAAATGATTGAATAGTGATGATGTGATTTTACAGTGATTGTTTTGGTGTGACAATAGAAAATTAAGTATCTAAACTAATTGCCTTTGTATTCCATTTCTCAGCTAAAATTAACATCTTTCATTTGTTATTTATTGTCTTTATTTATTCTAAGTTTGCCAAAAAAAAACAACTCTCTGCATTTAGGATATGAATACTTATAACTTAACAGTATAATTTTGTAAAAGGGTATCAGAGGAAAAAATTATTGTAAGGAACTAATGGCTGAGAGGTCAATTTCTAAATATTTAGATTTAAATTTATTTGGATTTTGAAATTATTATATATATATTTTTTTTTTGTATACTTTCGACTGGCAAAAATACTTTCTTATATAATTTAAAAAAAAAAAATAAGAAATTTATTTATTTGCTATGTAATTATTTTATCCTCAACCAATATTTTCCCTAACAATAAATAAACAAACTGTGATATTTTCTTAAATTATACTGATGTTATTATATTATTATTTCTACTATTGAATAATATTATGAATTACTACATATGTTGAGAAGTATTAGTTATATTGAAAGTTATTATTGTTATGTTTATGAATTGAATTTTATTATAGCATTTATTTATATTATTGAAGAGTTATATTATTTATTAGTGAAAAAATGTTTGACAAATATTAGTTAAAGATGGTGGGATCCCAACAGAAATATAACAAATCCCACAGGAATATAACAAAGATAACATATTCCAAGTACAATAAACGACCAAGAGATAATTTGACTTGTTTATTATGTGAGAAAATTAATGTGATACTTAAGAGAAGATGTTGTGACAAGTGCTAGCATTATAAGGTCATTATAAAGTATTGGTAAGAATGACTACAGTTTTAAAATTTTGATGGAGTAATGTCTTTATTTTCAGCCTTTACATAAAAACTGTATTTTTAAGAAAGGGACTGCAGTAATCATTTTTAAAAACAAAATGAGGACTTATCACGATCCAAGAAAGAGACTGAAATAAAACAGTTGGATCTAATGAACTCAAATTTGAATGAAGTCGAATTTTTTTTAAAACTTTGTTTTAACAATTTGCTGGTGACTACTTATTCTAAAGCTTGTGAACTTGGTAAAAGCAAAATTCTGTTACTATTATTATCCTGTTTTTCTTGTTTATTAATATTTATTATTTATTGTTATTGTATTTTTCTTGTGCACTTACAAATGGTAAGTGAGATTGCAACCATTTCTTGTATTATTTTACAGGGGAAAGGCTCGTAGCTTTATTTTTATTTATCTATTAATTTTAATTGATTACTATTATTTTATTTTTGTTTTTGTTTTTGTCTTCCAGTTCTTCAGAAATTCCCCATCTCCTTGCTGGCAGTCTCTAAATTTATACTAGCCAAAATTCAAATTTCTAAAGTATTAAATTTATATTGTCTGAATTTATAGTTACTTAACTATTAACTTCATCCAAAATCTTTAGGGAGGGGGGATAATATTACAAAATTTAAATTTTTTCCGCAATTATTCTATAAAATTTGTCCATTCAATAATATTCGGTATATAACCCAGCTTATTAAAATAATTCTCATTCTTAAAATAGCCTTTTACTATCCATATGTAAAACCAATTATTCCTAATCCACTTAATAATATTTATTCGAATGTAGTTATTCTAAAAATGGCGATAGCTTTTTTAATTTATTCTTTAAATAGAACATCTTTATTTTAATCCATTATTAAAATTCATTAGTATTATTCCCGTGTGGTCAAATTGCTATAACTTCTTTATTTAAATGCTAAAATATCGTATCTCTTAAAATATTCCGCTCAAAAAACCTTATTTCATAAAGTTATCCTATTATTAAATATCAAATGTCTATTAAAATATTTCCGAAAAACTTTAATTCTTTCTTTTTTTTTCCCCTTTTATAAAGATTCATTTTCTTTTCTTCTTATTATTTTTATTACGTATTAAATTCGAAGTTTAGCTACAGCCTCAAAAACAGATAAGCTCGTTTGTTGATATGACAGGCATCTGGTACGAGATTATGGAATATTCTGGAAGGGCGTAGAAAATTTTTGCATTTTACAACAAAATAAATCCGCCGGAAATATTGATAAAGTTCCAAAAGAGACCTTTTGATTCGATAGAAGTGGGTCACGTGACGTATTCTGTATTATTACGCAAGCTAGTTTAAAAACACGATCATCCTGATTCGGGGAGGATTTTTTCGACGCTGGTGTTTGCTAAAAGAATCGGGACGGATCCTAGAAAATAATGGAACGTTGTATTTTTTTCGTTTAGCGTTGGCTAATGAGCATTTTCCCTGAAGAGATGTCTTAAAACTGGAAATAAAAGGTTCTTCGACAAAAATATGGACTGACATTTCTTGTTGTTGATGATACCACCCGGCCGCCTGATGCGAACTAAAAGGGAAAACAATAACATCGCTAACCCTATTTATCACGAGCACGACTGCCTTTTTCCCGGATTTGAACTTGGAAACACGACATATATATATATATATATAGTGGTTGGAGGGTAGCCTTTTAAAATATAATGATTAATGGTGACGAAACATTGACAGTTATTTAAACCTAAATCGCAAATGGATTTCTTCTTGTACATTTTTAATTTTAGAAGTCTAATAATGACAAAGTTACAGAAAATAATTTTATATAATAAACAAATAATTTAGTATACTTTTCAATGATGATGTATTTCCGAAAACATTTTTTAAAATATTGCGTCTTTAATTTTACAAATAATATTTTCATATGTTTTAAACCTCTCTTAATTTTTTTTTCGAATTACGCATTTAAAGTTTATATAAAGACTAGGGGGCCTACCCCCTGCGAGCTACGCTCGCCAACCCCCGCTCAGACTTCGAGGCCTCTAAAAACATGACAGCGTGCTTTATTTTAAAAATATTGGTAAATCTGTAATTGGGTTGCCATGCTTTTAACATTTTAATGGGACATTTTTCGATTATCATGGCCTCATACACCAGCTGTTGCGACAACTGACGACTGTTTTCGGGATTGATAAGTAAAATCAATTACTGCTTGAAAACCAGCTTGTATAAAATGGTTAGGTTTAAATTGTGACTACCTCTCGGACTTTTATAACAACAATCTCTATTCTATTCTTCCTTTGCGTTTAAGGATGAGAAAAATTCCATCTGCTTGTGAATAACATTAAGAACCACGGTATTGAAAAGTACTATGTTATAGACATTTTCAGTAACAGGTTTTAATTTTCTCTCTATTTTAGTGCACCATTATGTATATTTTCATGTTATTTTAAATATGTAAATTATTTTTTTTAATTAATATGTATATACGAATTTTCTAATAATTATTTATCATACAAAATTAATTAAATATTTTGTGCATGCATGTCTGCATTTATTCGGCATCAATTAATGAGATATTTAAACAAATTTGCTATCCGCGGTAATTTTACACCATGTTCTGTCACTTGAATATTGTCCATAAGAAAATCGGGTACTTTTCTATTATAGGATCCTTTGCTTTTAGGTTTGGCGTAATTCGAGCTTCAAAAAGGGATAGATTCGTTAATATACATAGATTTGTTGCCAAAAGTCATGAAAATAAACCCAATGAACTTTTGGTGCTTTTCTATTATAGGGGTCTTGACGCTTTTTTAAAAAGCTTGGCGGAAAAAAACCAAGCAGGATAGAAAACCAAGCAGGATATTTTATTCTTCCGTTCAATTGGGCAATTATTATTTTATATATTAGTTTCAAATATCCGAATTAATGATTTTATAAATTCGTTTAGTTAAATTTTACAAAAAAATAACAAAATGATATCAATAAATAATAATTACTATTAATTCCTTTTCCTCCCTTTCTTTTGCGTTTACCTAAATGACGTCATTTGGACGAATTTATTCAAAATATTTTCAGTTTATAAATTAAATTAAATGCTGACAGACGATTGAATCCTGACGATAGAAATGGGATTTTTTTTTTCAATTTTTCCTGAAAAACATAATTTAATCACAATCTTGTCTTCATTATCGATTGAAATAAAAGATAAATTCAATTTCAATTTGAAAATGACGAATAAAAAGAAATCAATAATCCCTATCGGGGTCCTTTTCAATTTTTTTCCCTTTTTTGTCACAAAAAAACAGAGTAATTAGTTGCCATCATTACAGAAATGTCATTAAAATTAGAAAAAAATTAATATCTCGAAAACTAATTCCAATTTCAAAATTCTATTACCAGTTTTGACATCCGCAGATTTTTATGAACAATTGGTATTAATTTCACCATCAAGCGTTTAATATTTTATTAAAAATAGCCTTGAAACATAATCAGTCGTTTAATCAGTCGTTTCATAAAATCGTTTCATAAATTCGTTTCATAAAATCGTTTCACAAATTCGTTTCATTAGGATTTTATATATATAGGGTAGATTATAATCACTCTGAATTACTCATGTAACATCTGAGAAACTATAAGCAAGGGCAGCAAATGAATGGAGGTTATAAAAAAATTAAAATATACAAGTATAATAAATTATTTAAAAACATTTTACTATTAAAAAAAATTCTAAAGCGAAAAAATAATATCTATATTTTTATATGATATTTCTGGTACATATATTTTTCCTATTAAAAAATTATTTTTTTAATTCTCACTTGAAAATAAACAAACTTATCTAAAAATAACTTTGCAATTTTCTGCCTAGAGAACTTTTAAATTATACCGTTGCAAAAATAGCATCACATTTAAATTCTACTGGAATGCATTACTTGAAAATATCAAAAGTAAATTTCATTTTTGTTCAAGCATGAAAAAATACAAATATTGATTTTGTTGATTGATAAGAAATATTAGTATAATGTACTTATAAATATTTTCAATGTGTGATTGATGTGTGACCTTTGTAATTGATTACTCCGATTCCCATTGATCAAAATGTGAACATTCGCCAAAGTCACTCCGTAATTAACGCAAATATTAAACAAAAATGAAAACTCTCCAGAGAGACATTTAGAAATTCTATGTACGCGAACATTGATATAATTCCGATAATAAGTATACATCGCACTGTGTAGGAATGGTTTTAACAAATATGATACGAAATTGAACTTATAATTTAGAATTATTTGTTGATTATTGAACACAAAAAATAGAGATTATATTTAATGAAAGTGATAAAGAAACGTATTAGTATAAATATGTGATTTTTTTTTTTTTTAAATAAACGTATTGAAAATTTCCTTCTTCTCACATTTAATAGTGATAATACTTACATTTAATTAACGGTTGAGAAATTTGAATTTTATAATTATGAAGGAGTATGCTTATTGAATATTGTTTACGTCAGGGCAATCTTTTTACATTATTTTCAGTACATAAGAGTAGAAAGTAAATGATTTTCCATCGGTACCACATTGTTATTTATATTTTTAATTGTATCTCCTATACCTATATATCGAAAAATTTATTATTAAAGATAATAATTTTCATGTCATAATTTGAAACCATGAAAAACCATTTTAAATTTTTAATATTTTTACACATTTTGTTTTCTTATAACCACGAGAACATCGTTCATAACTTTAGGGATGGATTTTTCTATAAATATATTAGTTTATGGGAAAATAAATATGAAGCGTCTTTATCTATACTAACAAGAATGAAAAACCATGCGTTAAACATAGATTATGGAGCACTTTCCAACACATTTAGAAAAGTAACGAAACTTCAGCGTTAAATAAGGTGAAAGACGATATGTAGTAAACAGTTTAGGAAACATCTAACACATTTAAAAATCCAGTTTTAGCATTTACCTTCATTAGAAAAAAAATAGTCAAATTATTTTGTGCAGCCCTGTATATGAGCTATACTAACAAGAACGGAAAATCAGGCGTCAAGCATAGATTATGAAACACTTTCCAACACATCTAGAAAACTGTAACTAAACTTCACCGTAAAAAATGAGGTGAAAGAAGATATGTAGTAAACAGTTTAGGGAACACATAACACATTTAAAAATCTAGTTTTAGCGTTTATCTTCCATAGTCTAAAATGTAGTCAAATTATTTTGTGAAGTCCTGTACATAATCTATAGACTTGTATATATACTACATAGCATGATAAAAATTAGTTTATTTAGAAAATTCACTTTTAGAAATTCTCGCTAATCGATGGAAATGCTCTCGAAATCTTTTGTACAGCCTTGTATATTATACAAAGATTTTTGTGCGCACCACATATTAAACTAAAATTTAATTCATTAAAAACACGCATAAGATAACTTAAAACTTACTTCTAGCAATTACCAACCATTGACGACAATGTATCTTGTTCTATGTGTTGCCTTGTATATGAGTTTATTTATATTCCACAAGCTTATGTTAGTCTACTAAACATAGTTCAGCAGGAAAATGCGTAACAGAATTAAAAATGCCCTTAAGCAATTTTTTCTCATAGTTACTAATACTTACGAATTCCTTTGCGTAGTCCTGTATATGATCAACAGAATTTATTCACACCACGCACTATGCAAACATTTAGTCAAACCTAAAATTCCAAACCAAAGTTGAAAACGCACTTATCACACCTAGACTGGAATTGTCGAACAAAGACTGTAACCGAATTATTTTGTGTATCCATGTAAATGAATAATAAACGCAATGCACACCATACTATTCGGTGAGAAATTTATAGTGCATCTCAGTAATACATATGAATTTCATTTTGTTTTAAATAGTGAAACATCATTAAATTACATTGCAAACGATTTTTCCCCTTATAGAACATTATGTGACAGAAGTATTTTGTGTGACCCTGTTAATGAATAATAAATGCTTTTCACACCATATTTTAGAAAAAATATGTTTCAGTGCGCTACATAATTATATATCATTTACATCATGTTTCGAATTGCGTAACATCATCAAAATGCACTTGAAACGATTTTTTCCATTGACCTGAATGTAACCGAATATTTTTGACTGGCCCTGTACATAAACTATAAATGCTACACATTTTATTTTCAATAGGGATCATGCTACAGTGAGTGCCAATCACATATAAAACTTTCAGGTCAATCCGAGTACATTTACGAGAGTTAGAGCAAGGACATAGGGCTAGACGGCTAGATGGAAGACAAACGGAAATCATAAACACTTTTCAACTATGTTGGAAAGCGTTAAAAATGAGTGAAATATTATTCTTCATATTTCCATATTTAAACAAATTTCTATTGATTCTATTTCAAGATCAAAGTGTAATTCCAGTGAATATGCCTTTTTAAATTTTTAAATACATAATTATGTCATTTCTTATACAGGGTCATTCATAATTCCCTCCGGGGTTTCGAAACGTTATAGTAAAAAAACGAAGACGAATATGAAAAAAAGAAACATATGAAATTATTCCGAAACTATTCAAGTTTTACTTACATACATTACAGGTGTTCTATGTGTGAACCCTTGGTCACACGGCATACATCCATGCGATAGTCCAGTTCCTGCCATACTCCGTTTCTTTAAATTTCCGGTACCACACATGAATTGTTTTGTCAGTTGGTCCGTGTTTTCGATATTTATTACGAAAGGCCCGTTGAACTGACACCACTGATTCAGATTTAAAGAAACGGAGTATGGCAGGAACTGGACTATCGCATGGATGTATGCCGTGTGACCAAGGGTTCACACATAGAACACCTGTAATGTATGTAAGTAAAACTTGAATAGTTTCGGAATAATTTCATATGTTTCTTTTTTTCATATTCGTCTTCGTTTTTTACTATAACGTTTCGAAACCCCGGAGGGAATTATGAATGACCCTGTATATCGGCTGAAATTTATGCATAAATATAGCAACATATAAAAAAAAAGAAGAACTCTAACTGAGAAAAAGGAATTAAAAGATTAGAGCTCTGGTACATTTAAAGGGTGATAGATGCGATAAAAAAGCCTTTTTCACATATTTATAAGGATCTTACGCAACTTCGCCAGAAAATACAAGAAATGTCTAAATACGTGTCAAGCAACAATTTGGAAAAAATAACATTTTCGCCATTTAACGCAAATTGAAAGGTAACGAGTACTCTGAACAATGTTTAATTATGTAAGAAAGTAGAGATTTTTTTCTTGAGTACATTAAATATTTCTAATAACGTTTGTGTACCCATCAATTACTAAGAGATATGTGTTAAATTTTTTTCAGTATTTTTTAGATACCTGATGTATTTTAATATATAAATTGCGTTGTTTATGTTGTAAACATTGTAATTCGAATTATAATGTAATTAACGTTATAATCTCAAATGTTTACTGCTATTAAAAAGTGCTTTGAGAATTAAGGGAATTGTAATATATTATTTTTATTCATCGCGTAAAATTATTTTTTTCAATAAAAGATAATTTAGTGTATAACTAGCTGACCCGCCCAGCTTTGCCCGGGCCCGTGATAAAACCTTAAATAAACCCCAAATTTGTATTATTTTATATATTTTACCCGATTTTGTAGGAATTTATACCTTTAATGACAAAATCGCAAAATCGTAAAAAAACATTTACTTCTTTTTTTCAATTTGGATCGTTATCTAGTTTTAAAAAAATAGCTTTTGTTGACCAAACCCTTTGCAATTTTCATAGGTCATAAATATAACGGTTTTACAGCCCGTGTAAAAATTACGTCTGAAATATTGTTATCTGGTTGAATAAATATGTTTTCTTTTCGTGTAGGGTCCGTTAACATAAAAAAATAGTATTCGTCGTCCGATCTCTCTGAAATTTTAGTCGTTTATAAATATAACTGTTTTCAAGTCTCTATAAAATTATGTAGAAATATATTCATTTTAAATAGTGAAAATGTTACCCGAAGCCAAGCGTGACCGCGGAAAACATTCCGTTATTATGGGTTTTCGCAGAAAATATCTCAGATTTTTTATTTTACATCCTTGTTTTCATCCGAACGCTTCGAAATTGTTTTGGGTGATGTAAATCTGGTGTACCAAGATGTTCTAAAAAGATTGTGTCGAAATAGGAACGTTTAGTAACTTTTAGCGTAAGAAAGAAATCTTCTCGTGACGCGCAAAATGACCGGCGTTCGCCGGTGCTTTTGAGATAGTTAAATTCCGTATTAAAAAAATAAAATTATACCGTCTATTAAAAGAAGATTTCAGCTCTAAGACCATGTGTTTGGTTTATCTGTATTGCTAAAATTGTGTTATTGAGGGGCGTTGGAGTAAGAGAGAAAACATAAGCCCGGAAAAATGACCTTTTTCAAAAATGTTCTTCAAAGTGTTAACATAATTTTTTTCGAATTGATTTCGGTATTGGAAACGTAAGAGTGCGATCTTTCAGAATATGCTTTTCGTTTTTAAATAAACCAAACGGTTTAGTCGATAGAAATTAAAACAGAATTGCGAAATAAACGCATTCTTCATGTAAATGGTTCTTCATTCTCATGCGATGCGAAAAATCAGGTTCTGGGCATGCGCGAGTTCTGAAAGCCGCCGCGCAGAAAAGAGATGAGTTATTGATCAGTTTTTAATTAATATTTTTGTTAATTTTCAAAGTATTAAAATTCTGAGTCTCAGGTGCACCAGGCCAGACCTTGGATTATCCACACATAAATTTTCAGATTTCTAGGTGGGATAGATTTTGCTATCCATCGCAGACAGACAAACAAACACACACACACACACAGAACGAAACTATATTTTATTAGCATACATGTCAGTAATGTACTCAGACATTTTATAACATTCCTAAGTAACATCTACTTTCATTATCATAATGAATCATTTATTAACTTACTGAACAAAAAATAGTTTAAATAAGTCTAGCATCAGTGCACGAGATTTCTTCTTGTTTTGTTGTGGGCCTTTAGAAAATATCATGGTATTGTCGGTATCTAATATTGTTTTAACAATAAAGCACAATTTTGAGTGACAAAGGATAAATAAACTTATGTATTTTTTTGTCTACACGCGTGGATCTAGAATAAACAAGTAATATAATTTTTTTAAAGTCAATTCCTACTTTTTAATCATAAATATATAAAATAAACCCGTGCAGTATTAATGTCCCACGTTATCTTTATTGAATATTATTTTATAATCATCGTTGCGGTATTTTATTTCTGTGGCATCACTCATTTGAGATAAATCTTTCATTTCATTTATGAAAACAATGGGAGGAATTTTTTTCTCCCATTTAAAACTAAAATTAATTAATTAAATTTAATTAATGAATTAATATTTGAAAAAAAAACTGTATTAACATAAAGTGTTATCTAATAAAAGTTTTAAAAAATTTATTTGAACTTGAGTGGATGAATAGAAAATATTTTATTAACGATTGAAAATTTGAACAAGATATATATATAGAGAGAGTGTGAGCTAATAGTAGGAATTTAAAAATACTTTTATAACAAATAATAATAATAATAATAATAATAACAATAAAGGTTACTTGATTAGTTTTTAAAATGACCGATTCAGTTATATTCTGAATATTACCTTTTAAAAAAAATCATATGCGATATAGAATGTATTCTTAAAAAACAGTCTTATGAACAATAAAGTCTCTTTCACAATTAAGTCCTTTTTGTATACGCTCTAAAACCCACAATTACACGTCTGTACATATTTATTTGCATTTTACTAAGAAAGAAGTCGTTAACAAAGCAGTAAAAAATATTTTTTCACAAAGACTTTTCGGTGATGCTAAATAACAAGAAATATGTGTGTTTGTTCCCTTAATTTTTTTGTCACATATTTCAATTACGCACTCTTTCTTAATGATTGCTTCTCGTCACTTTAGAATAGATAATTATTTTAAACAAAATTATTGTTTGTTATTTCTTTCTTTCTATTTATTGCATAGGATTTTGGATATATTTAAAAGTAATATAAACATACTATTTGGTTTAACGTATAATAAATGCTCATTTTATATGTAAAAAACATTTAAAATTTTCTTTTTTTAATTAAAACATATAAGCTTGATGAATAAATTGAATTCTTTAATATATTAAAAATAAGAAAAATTAGATCGTAGACTAAATATTTATTTATTTATGTATTGTATTACTTATATTGCTTTGTTATTATTTATTTTATTTACATTATCCATTTCAAACGCTTATTTGTATTTTATTTTGCTCTTAAAATGTATATTCGGAAAAAAGGGATAATGTTATGAGAAAATACAAGCGTTGACGTGTAAAATATTCCCAATTTAGTTGATTTTTCACATGTTTTCTTTTAACTTTAATTTCTGTATGTATGTGACAGCCATATCTTGATACTCATCAGGGTCACTGTGCAAGGTTTACGATATTTTAAAACACCAAATAAAATAAATTAAGACAGACTTGAGCACAGTTAAAAAATAAAATTTATCTTAAAAACAATTAAAAATACAATTAGTAAACGTTTCGCCAAGCGACACGCAAGGCATCATCAGTACAAACAATCCATTGCATAACAAACGACTGAACAAATCAAGAACAGTTAAAGTTAGTTATTTTAAAAACAGACAATATTCACTAGGAACAGAATGACATTCATTCAAAGTCTGCGATCGCAACTGAGTGAACCAACCCTCAAGGAGAAATCTACCATGATAGCTGTTACAACCCTATTTCAAAATACTGGCGTTCGCAATTAGCGGGATGTGATTCGTTTGAAGTGAATGCTGGACAATTTTTGAATTCAAATTACCATTTTTTAAAGCACTAGTATGTTCTTTTAGGCGAATTTCCAATGATCTACCTGTTTCACCAATGTAGACACTATTGCAATCTTTACAGGGAATAATATAAACAACACCGGGTAATTTTGACTTATCATATTGAAATTTATGCTTATTGAAAAAGGAACTCACTTTATTAATTGGTTTAAAAGAAACCCCAATATTGAATGATTTTAGAATGCCAGAAATTTTATCAGAAATGTTCTTATAATAGGGGATACAGATAAAAGAGTTTAGTTTACTACGTTGAAAAGGGAGATGGGGGAGTAGAATTCACAAAATTTAAAGTATTTTTAAAGATTTTTTAACAAGGCCAATAGGATAGCTATTATTAACCAAATCGCGATAAATTTTACATTTCTCAATTTCAAAATCATTACTGGAACTGCAATATCTAATGGCCCTGAAGGCCAAAGTTTTAATAACGGCTATTTTATGGCTGAAAGGGCATATTGAATTGAAATTAGTATATTGACCAGTAGATGTAGGTTTTCTGTAAACAGTAGTGGTGATAGATTGAGAGATATCAGTAGTGTGTCTGCGGATTAGAATGTCGAGAAATGGTAATTCAGCATTATTTTCAATTTCAACAGTAAACTTAATAGGGTTACCACTAGAATTAGAAATCGTGAAAATATTATTTAAATCTGTTTCTTTCACTATCAAAAAAATGTCGTCGACATAACGTCTCCAAAAAAGAATCTCATCAAAAACAACTCGTTGTAAATGATCCCGCCAAGCCGCAAACCTAAAACGTCAGCCATAAAAAGAAGTGATATCATATAAAAAGAAGCGATATAGAAGTGCATACTCCGAGTCCCGTGTAAAAATCTATCACCACTCATAATGTTTCCAAAGGACTCGGAGTGAGGTACAGTATGTGAAAACTGCTTGGCGACCTGCAGGCTTTTATAATGTTCGCGTTTCCTGCAATTACATATGACTATATTATTTTTATTTTTTTTAAATTTATTTATTTAATTATTTTGCTCCCATAAAATTTTAAAAAGTTGAAGCTTCTATGTTTGCATGTCTTTTCTTATTTATGAGTTTGAAAAATTAATTTGTTGCTTTTATTTCCATTATTTAAACTAGAAACACCACTCTTACGAAGAAGATTTCTTAAGTAAACATGTAAAGATTTTGAGTTTGTAATATATATATATATATATATATATATATATATATATATATATACAATGATCATACACATATTAATAACAATGCACCTTATAATAAACGTTAACTAAATTGAGATATATTGCAATAATTCTAGCATAAGCGGAATCGCATAAGTCTGGGGAAAAATTAGTTCTGTCAGTTCTTTCGCATACAAAATTATTTATAAAAGTCATATAACAAAAATTAAAAATTTATTTTTTCGATTTTCAAAATTGATATACTGCATATATTCTAAAAGCCTGCAGGTCGACAAACAGTTTTCACATACTGTACCTCACTCCGAGTCCTTTGGAAACATTATGAGTGGTGATAGATTTTTACACGGTACTCGGAGTATGCACTTCTATAACGCTTCTTTTTATGTGATATCACTTCTTTTTATGGCTGACGTTTTAGGTTTGCGGCTTGGCGGGATCATTTACAACGAGTTGTTTCTGATGAGATATCACTCCTTTTTGTAAGGTATTTAATTTCAATTACACAGATTCCATTTTTATTCAGAAAAGAAAAAATAAAATAAAGATGAAAGGGGCAAAAAAAAAATTGTGATGCTATAAATAGAATTATACATCAGAATTATACAATTTATTGAGTGACTTATTCCAATGTACATGTCTGTACCATAGCAAAAAGGAAACTTTTATATTCATTTCCTTAGATTGTATTCATCAGATTATTTATGACATGTTTATTTTCCTTTTTCTTTTGTTTATATCACTCTTCCGTTTATATACATTCAAAAAACAAAAAATGGAAATTTTTACAGTAGTTTCCAAAATAATTAAAATACTGCAGTTTCAGAAAAATGTGGAAAAATAAGAAGCACCTTTTTTCGGTCAATTGTAACAATAAGTTTATGGAGCATACTTTACCGAGAATAATCATTTTTTTTTCTACGAACCATTGTAATTTACGGGGATTTTTATACTAATATTTAAATATTATTCTTGAAAATTACTGAGCTCCTTAAAATTTTTTTAAAGTTTTTTAACTCAACGTTTCGAGAATCGGAAAAATATAAGATTCGCAACGTTTGCAAAAGTATAAAAACTATTAAAGTGATTTCAAAATAGAAAATGTTCGTAGGATGACATGTATTCCAAAATTTTGTGTGATTTTGTAAATATACCACAAAGACGAATGCGTTTACATAATAAACCGTTTTAAAAAAATGTAAAATTTTATTAAAATTTTTGATCTGATAAATCATAAAGCTTTAAATTAGATTTTAAAAAGGAGCGTAATCAAACCAAAAAAGATTATATTTACTAAATGCACAAAATACATAGACACAAAATACATAATTAATGTTTCTAGTCTGTCCATTCCAATTCGAGGATCCCAAAATATAGGTCCTCAATCCCCGGCAGTCCATGAATTAATTAGGACATATGTATGCAACTGTTAAAATGTTCCCAAAGTCGACAATAGAAGCAATAAGTATAGCTGGGCAAATATGAAACATGGCATTGCTTCATCATGACTTTGTTTCGTGAGGTGTTCGTTCTCCAAACATAAAAATATCTTGAAAGTGTTCGTTATCCGAACATAAAAATCTCACGCGAAAGTGTTCGTTAACCGATTTGTTCGTAAACTGAACAGTTCGTTACCTATCACCTATTGTATACGAAATATAGCATTTTTAATTTTTATGAGGAATTTAAGAAGTTATTTCCTGTTCATTGTGCTCTAGGTCTGTTTTTAGAGCATTTTAAGTTCGTCATAGCCGGAGATTCGATGAACGGCAAATATTTAAACGCAAAACTTCTAATCTTGGGGTAGCAACATTTTTACATTCTATTACTCAGCGCATGAATGTAAAGTTGGAATTTTTTAATCGCTTTTTTCAATCAATTCCTGATACATTTATTAATGCACACAGTTTTTTTAATCGATGAAAATACTATATTTTAATAGATTTAGAGTTTAAGATGGACGAGCTTTCAGGCAGACAAAATGAACCCGTATTAAATTTTAAAGCAAGATAAAATCTTACAGAGATTGAAACAGAATAAAATCATTAAAATACATCTCACTCAGTAAATATACATCGGTTGTAATGTAATCAAGATCTTCTAAGAGACTCTGTAAACGAAACGTATATGGTTCAACAATACAAACAATAGAGAGTTTAAATGAATCGATGTAGTAACATATTTGAATATCTTGTGTATGTAGCAACTTTGACAAAAATTATGCTATTTACTATTGTTTTTCCTCTGTGTTGAGGAATCAAGTACTTCATCGTAAAAATTCGCTAATTACACAACTATTTAGTCTTATTAAAAAATCTTTTGAGTTACCCTGTAAACGAAAACTAAATTCTACAATTCTGTTTCACAATAGGAAGCTAACTTAGGTCGTTCATAGTAACATATTTTAACATCCTGCGCATACGTTCTTTTTTAAAAGAGTTAGACCATTTAATATGTCTTTACTTCATCTTAAGTATAGGAATAAATCACTTTAAAGTGATATATATATAATAAAACTAATTCAAATTTTACACAAAATATTAAACATTTGAACTACTCATAAAAACAATGCAATTGCTGCAAACCGCTTAAAAATCTTATAATTACAGAATTCTTTAGCCCTATATCAAATGATCTTTTGTGAGAACCTGTAAACGAACCTTAAATGTTACTATTTTTTTTATAATAGGGAGCTTACTTGAGTCGACTGTAATAACATATCTTAATATTATGTGTATACGACTATTTCTAAAAGAGTTGGGTCATTAATTATTTTTTTGCTCTATGTTAAATATAGGAATCAATAACTTTAAACTGCTATAAATCAAAAACTAATTAGTATTTTTTCATGAAACTTACAAAGGTTTGAACTACTCATAAAAACAATTCAAATGACGTAAACTACGTAAAAATCCGATAATTACACATTGCTGTAGCCCTGTCAACAGTTTTTTGCTACATATTAAGTATAGGAATCAATAACTTTAAACTGATATAACTCAAAAAATAATTATATTTTTACATGAAACTTACAAAGGTTTGAACTACTCATAAAAACAATTCAAATGACGTAAACTACGTAAAAATCCGATAATTACACATTGCTGTAGCCCTGTCAACAATTTTTGGTCTGTACAAGATTTAAAAAGTGCAAAATACAGCACTTTTAAAATCGCATTTCCTGAAAACCTATTCGACAGATCTTGCTTTTATTTTGATTTCTTAGTCATTTGGCGCGTCCCATTCCATAGAATCAAGAATTTTGTGTCTATCATAAATAGAACGCGAGATATAGATGTGTCAAAAACCCGTTTTGTCCCGTCCGCAAAATATAAACTAGACAGAGTTAAAAAAAAATTTGTAAAATCGTTTGGCATCCATTGGCGGAAATTCCTTTCATTTACTGTGCATTGCTGTTTCTTATGCTTGGCGAGAAACTCTGTCGAGTTTCTATGATACTTGGACCAAGTTCAGAATTAATCTGAATTTTAAAATAATTTATTTATTTTATTTTATTTGAAATAATTTATTTATTTTATTTTATTTGAAATAATTTATTTATTTTATTTTATTTGAAATAATTTATTTATTTTATTTTATTTGAAATAATTTATTTATTTTATTTTATTTGAAATAATTTATTTATTTTATTTTATTTGAAATAATTTATTTTAAAAATACTTTAAATTTTGTGAATTCTACTCCCCCCCCCCCTTTTCAACGTAGTAAACCAAACTCTTTTATCTGTATCCCTTATTATAAGAACATTTCTGATAAAATTTCTGGCATTCTAAAATCATTCAATATTGGGGTTTCTTTTAAGCCAATTATTAAAGTGAGTTCCTTTTTCAATAAGCATAAATTTCAATATGATAAGTCTAAATTATGCGGTGTTGTTTATATTATTCCGGTAAAGATTGCAATAGTGTCTACATTGGTGAAACAGGTAGATCATTGGAAATTCACCTAAAAGAACATACTAGTGCTTTAAAAAATGGTAATTTGATTTCAAAAATTGTCCAGCATTCACTTCAAACGAATCACATCCCGGTAATTGTGAACGCCAGTATTTTGAAATCGGAGTGTAACAACTATCATGGTAGATTTCTCCTTGAGGGTTGGTTCACTCAGTTGCGATCGCAGACTTTGAATGAATGTCATTCTGTTCCTAGTGAATATTGTCTGTTTTTAAAATAACTAAGTTTAACTGTTCTTGATATGTTCAGTCGTTTGTTATGCAATGGATTGTTTGTACTGATGATGCGCCTTGCGTGTCGCTTAACAAAACGTTTACTAATTGTATTTTTAATTGTTTTTAGGTATATTTTTTATAAATTTTATTTTTTAACTGTGCTCAAGTCTGTCTTAATTTATTTTATTTGGTGTTTTAATGGTTTTTAAATTCAGATGTTAAATGTACACATATTGCAAATTACGATATTTTACGTGAACGGTAATGGTCCACTTTCCTTTTAAAAATCCTTCCAGAGGACTTGCCTCCTACAGCAATATTGCCAAAACTGGCGGACGCTTAACAACAAATCAATTCCAACTATATCGAGCGTCGAATGTATTACTTTTATTGATCTGATCATCTGGAAGAACAATCTGTAGTCATGAACAAATGTCTCGCGGCAGACATCACGTGACCATGCTTAGATTCCTGCCATTTTACATCTTTAAATATGCTTTAGTTTAAGGGGGGGAAACATTTGATAATATTGGTTTGAAATGAAGCTTTAACTATAAAAAGGCAGTTTCATGTAAAATTATAAGAACGTTTTATCGTATTTAAATATAAGTATTTTATTTTATTAATAAAAAATATCTAAATGTTATTAATATCAAAATTAACTTTTATTAAAATAATCCATGCGTAACATTTTAAAATAAAAAAGTAGAAAAAAATTCTGAAATAGAATATTAATAGAATAAAATATAAAGCGATTAGAATGTATGTAAAATTTTTAATATCGTACATTAATTATTATGGTAACATATTTAAATTTAAATTTAATTTATTTGATTTTTAAGCCATTACTAAGCATTAGTAAGTATTTTATAAATAATTTAGTATTAAATAGTATTTAAGTAAGTAAGTAAGTAATATATATATATATATATACAGTTGTTATTATTATCAAAATTTACTTTTATTAAAAATATTCCAGTTACCACGAAAAATGTAAAACGACCGAGGAAAAATATATATATATATATATATTAAGGTGAAGGGTTGGGTTGGGTTGATTTATGACGGCCAATTATCAACACGATTGATATAGGCCCTGGGGGGAGTGCCCTCCGTGGGGTTCTTTTTAAGGGATCCTAACCCGTATTTACGGCAAGGTTCGAAGAAAACCACGGAAAACTCCGAATGGTTAGGTCGACGAGCGCGACAGGGGTTTGAACCGAGCACCTCCCGTCCACCAGCACCCCGTCCACCGTTCAGCTTTGAGAGCAGAACCTCTCAGCCACTGGTGGGGCTTTTAAAGGTGAAGATAAGACTGAAATAGCTAGAAGAAAAGATGGGAATCACAAAAGATGGCGTGGGATTCGAAGTAACGTTATCTGGACTCAAATGCACCGCTATAACCATTCAACCACCAAGCACATAGCTAATCAGCAACAAAACATTAAAATAAGTAGGAAAATCTGTGAGCTGAAGGCAAGAATCTAACAAGGTGAGGGCCAAGCTTGGTAATCACAGATTTTTATTATTTTTATATATATTGCCGGATAGAAGCCCCTTAGTCTCAGGTTCAACGGATTTTATACAACGCTCCTTAGTTCATGAGAAATAGGGGGTATAATATTATAACATTACTTAAATACTTACTTTGTAACGAAGTTATTGCGTTGGTCGTAACTCAGTGCTTATGGCATCTGCTCGTTGATCCGCGGGCCCGGGTTCGAGTCCGTGACGAGCTACGTTTGTTTTTCTAATTTTTTTTTAAATATACTTGTAATTATAATTTAATAATATCAATTAAAATGTTTAATATCGTACATTAATTATTATGATAACATATTTCAATTTTAATTTAATATATTGGATTTTTAAGCCATTATTAAACTTTTCTCGTCATTTAAATTGACTAGAAAAAATTCCAAAATCGTTACAAAATTACACCTTATTTTATTTATTATAAATTAATTCAAAGCGCAAGCATACGTAATAAAAATTGAAAAATCTTTAATATGCAAAAAAATATGTTGTAATATAATTCTTATGCTAAATTTTAATATAATTATGCTTCTTACTTTAAACTTCTTACTCATCGCATTGACTTCACTAGTGAAGGCAATATATAAATGATGTTTCTTTAAAATCACGAATTGACACACAATAATTGTTCACTATCATTGCATTGGTAAAGCATATATGAAATACACTAGCTGTTACCCTTGACTTCGTTCACGCAACATTAAAAGAAGAATAAATACATTAATTAAGCAAAATATTTTACTCCCAATAATTAAAAACGTTAATAATTAACTAACTATTTATCACATTTCATAGGAGACAATACGGTATTTATTATTATAGGGACCTTGACATAACTCAGTCTTTAAAAAGTAAAATCTTGTGCCAAATAATCGCGAAAATGAAATTGCAACCAATGCAAAAAGGAGGGTCAAATAAAATCGAGGAAATAGACGAATTGGGTGAAAACAAATGTCAATTTTACCTGATAAACAATTTTACTTTTAACGACTTTGTGAAACGTTTTAACAGCCATCCTTCAAAAAAAACATTAATTATAAAATGTATATGTTTTTTCTTTAAATTCAATTCTGCCTCCTTGGTTTAATGTATAGCTGAAACAAATCTTGTTTGCTAAATGACAGTATATTGCAGGCAATTTTTGTTCTCCAGAATAAATTGATTCATGAAGTTTGAATATGTGAAAATATGTTTGTATTTTTCGGATAATTTACTGAAATCAAGATTTTGTTTTCACCATCTATTCAAAGTGAAAATAAATTCTGTTTTTCAGTTTTAATGAGAAAATGGTGTAAAAAATATACTGATCTGTTTTATTTCTCCTTTTTTATACTCAAATATGGAGTAAGTTACTTTCCGTTTTTAGAGAAACTTCGTTAAAAAAAAATGGCATTTAATTTAATTTTTTTAATTCTGAGAGTTTGTGTGACATCCTCGGATCAATTATAACCGGTTATTCGCTAAACCGGTAGTAAACTAACCGGTAGTAAATTGCGTTGCGTTCGGTAGCCTTAGGAGTAGTTGCGAAATACAAACACACGGTCAGATTTTAATGTAATAGATTCGTGTTCATTTTCCTTTTCTTAAAATTATGATGTGATTTTTAGCAGAAAACTCGGATACTCATGCGGAACGAAATAACGGATACTCATGCTTAATAATCAGTATATATAACAAAACATTTAAATTTTTCGTTATAAATATGGCGTGAAACTCATCTACTTTCTATACTTATTGATCCTTGTATTATTAATGTAAGGAATTGATTCACACTCATTTTAAAATATATTGGAAAATTCCCGTTTTATTTCAAATATGACGTTTCCCTTTGGATAATTTTGCGGAGAATATTATTGACATTTGCTAACCATTTTCTTCTGAAACGTCTATTTACTTTTTAAAAATTTAAATAAAAAGTACGGTATAGTTATATTAGACGTGCGCAGACGGTAAAACGGCAAGTATTGTTACCATACAAAAGAAAAAAAAAGAAAAAATGTGAAGAAAAACCCAAGATCATTTTATTTCACCAATCAAAGCATATCCGCTTTATTTTCGATAAATGACGTCATATTCGCCTGTTTCCTATGGTTACGCATATTGAAACCTTGTATTATTATCAAAAACTAAAAAAAGTACGTTTTATTTCTAATAATATTATTTAATCTTCTTCTTAATTCTTTAATTTTTTTAATTTCATTTTCATTTTTCCCGTGAAAATTTTTCAATTGAAACTAAATTGTTGAGTAAAAATTATTTTTTCGGGTTTTGAATTAGTTTTGGCAACGATAAAGTATTAGCAACGGTAAAGTAAATTTAACCATTTTAAAATGCTATACGAAAAAATGTCCATTTATTCTCAATGAAAATAACAAAATTTTGAATTATTAAGAAAAATATTTGAATAAAATAAACAAAAACCAGCCTATGTTCAGTTCATATGAGGGTTATAATCAGCCTGTATGCAAAGATACAGGATCATTAAATGCTCCATTTTGACGCTGGCTTCAGCCTAACATTTGCACACAATCAGATTTATAATATTATTAGGATTTTAAAAGTGATAAAAAAATATAACTTTTTAATGATGCTTTATACAACGATTTAGTTACAAAATAAATAGGTTAACATTATAATTAATGCACAATATTATAAATTTTAACTAGGATTATTAAATTATAATTGGAAGTATATTTATAAAACAAAAAAAAAGAGAAAAACAAATGCAGCTCGTCACGGTGAGACATTACTTTGTAATGATCATACTACATACTTCCAAAGAGAAAAACATATTTCTGAGTAACGCTTCCTATTAAAAATTCCTTTTAAAATTTACTCTAGAAAAGTAGATATGTATACACACACACACACACACATTATATATATATATATATATATATATATATATATATATTGTACAATTTCTGCTTCGAAAAAATTCCTAATTTCTGGATCGTAACTTTTTTAAGGCGTATTTTTTTATGTATTAAATTGAAATCCTTTATTTTATAATGTCTCATTTAAAAGTTTTAAATTCAGATTTTTTTCACTACTTTCACGTTTAACCGTTTAATGTAACGATAAGGAATAAAACAAAAAGTAGTATTCAAAAAAAGTACTTTTATAAGAAAAAGAAAAAAATATATATTCAACAAAAGTACTTTTATAAGAAAAAGAAAAAAGAAAAAAAAAGTTTATTCAACAAAAGTACTTTTATAAGAAAAAGAAAAAAGAAAAAAAAGTTTTTTCAACAAAAGCACATATTAAGATAAAAGTTTGAAATTCATAATTTAGCTTTTAATTTCTCCCACCTGAATATAAACTCTCAGTGGATGTTATCAAATAAGAATGAATATATATCTTACTAAAGTAATGAGTTTTATTAAGATGAAGTGGGAATATGTTCCCATTTCTGTTTTTAACTCGTTTTAAAGAATGTTGAAAAAAAAAAGAAAGCTTATTGTCGAATACTTTTCCTTATTTATTTAAATTATTTGTCTACTTTCATAAAAATTAAACTAGTTGTTAAATATAATTTTTATAAAATTTATTTAATTTGCTGCTTATCTGAAATTGCAAAATTCGAACTACATTTTGTTGTTGTTATATTACATAAAATTGAGAATTTTGCATAAAAACGGATTTTTAATATCATTTTAAATATAGTTATAGATATACAGGGTGTCCGAAAAGTCTGGAAACGGTCGAATAAGTCTCGAAATATACATCGAATTGAAAAACGGAAAATATGTGTTCAATATTTTTGAAAAATCTATTTAGGGATATCGAAGTTCCCCCCCCTAACTCTGCCTCCTGGTGGGAAAGGAGGGGGAAACTTTGAAATCTTATATGATAAACCGCCCCTTTTGTTATTGCAGATTCGGATTCTGCGGGAAAAATACTTAACTTTTGTATTTAACGTTTTCTTCGGAAAATCGTAGATGGCGCTGTAATCGAGTAAAATTCAATGAGAATCGTTTCCATTGAAAAGTGTGGAAACGGTCGAATAACTACAGAAATATACATTGGATTAAAAAATGGAAAAATACATGCTCAATATTTTTGAAAAAATCTATTTAGGTATATCAAAGTTGCTACCTAAATATATTTTTCAAAAATGTTGAACATCCATTTTTCCATTTTTCAATTCGATGTATATTTCTCCATTTATTCGACCGTTTCAAGACTTTTCGGACATCCTGTATATATATGGTTTATTATATAAAGACATTTTTTAGGCAGTACATTTAAAAATAACATCAATTCTTAAATAACAAACAAGAAATCATGTCACACGGGCGCACGGAAACACGTTGAAAAATAGTCAATAAATTGTTTTTTCAAAGTAAAATATATATTAGGTCTTTGTGACTCAGCAACTCTGATTTGAATCTTTTTTTTTCACATATTAGAATACTTTATTTTAAGCCTGAAAAAAACAAAACAAAAAAACAATTAGAACATAAAGATACAAATTTATTGACTAAAACGTACTTTTTTCACATCTACAATAAACAGAAAATTACATACTTCTGATCAATGTTCACAAAGTTCACAAACTTTCACATCATATTTCACATTTACTTTAATTTTCTATAAGAAAACTGCAAAGTAAAAAAAAACTGAGCTGCACTACCAGGAACCTGAGGAGCATCCGTCAGCGTCACAACCGCCGTGCCCATGTCCTGAGGGACATATAACACGCACGACCGGAGGCTGCTCTCCCTATGCGTTACGGCCGTCGGTGCAGCTCCCCCTGCACATCACACCGATTCTACCAAGTGGTGGCGACATAGGTCGCTAAGACAGGTGGCAACTCCGGCACACAGCGGGAGCCTCTACACGGACACTTGATGAGCCGTCAGAAGCCATCCGACGACTTCGTTGCAGTAACCCCATAAGAGGAACCGGTCCCTAGGTCATATGCCAAGCTCTCCCGACGACTCTTGCTTTCCCGCGGCGTCCGAATACCGCCTGGCACAGAAAACTCTGGCTACAGTCCATGCGCATTACGCATGGACGCGCTGGACTGGGTATCGACCCAAGGCTCCACTTTAAATTCGAACGCCGCCATCATACTGACGAGCCTCTGGTCCGGTTCCTCGTATTCGACTAGTCCAAGAAGAAGATACAGACTCCCTCCCAGAGAAAGCGGCTTGACTCAAAGACCTCCTAGGACCTGACGGGTCCCCTGCAATTCGAACCGCTCTTGGTCAAACGGGCATCTTCTCTTTCTGGTCGATAAGACCAGTCGTAGCCTCCATAGGCGTTCAATGTTTGAAAGCTTCGGGAAATCAAGAGTCGTTGGGGAAGCACGATATACGGCCTAGGGACCGTTTTTCTCTTTTGGTTTCAGGCTCCGAAGCTGTCGTGGGACTCCAGCGTCTCCCTAAGTGTACAGTGGAAGTGAGCTAAGAGGGTAGGCACCTTCGCTAATCGAAACGTCCGCTAATCGCTGTCGTCAAATACATGGAAGAATGGGAGTGGTCAGCAGGTGGTGGCGCTCCTACCGGTCGTAGCGCATACAGGAACTCTCCTGTTCTTGCGCGTTAAAAGCTCGTTAAAACTTGGGTACGGTGGCTGACGTTCATGGTGGGCACCCTCATGCACTTGGTGGCGCAGCTCAATTTTATATCTGGCTATCTCGCACCGCTATCTCCGGCAAAGTCTAGACCTCTCCCAGGTCTGCTCCGATCTGTTCCGCCTACGTTGTACTTCCAGGACACTGCTTGTCCTATTCCCTCCTCTACACACTGGGAACAGGCCTCATGTCATACACTTCACCCCCTTCTTCAGAACTCTGTGGGCTTTTATCTTCCTACATGGACACCCCCCGACAACACGTATGAATATATATTCCTCTAGAACATTCCCTCTTTTTTTCTCTAACCTTCCTAACTTGTTTCGTTAGGAATTCAGTGCTCAATGTGTCCACATTCTAAAAATGGATTAGACTCCTTTCATAATGACCTCGTGAACACCTCAAAAATAACTATGCGGATCAGGAGAAATTCCATTGTCAATCACACAGAGAAGTTTACAGGAAAAGAAAATATATATATGAATACAGTAATATACAATAATGATTAAATATAATCCCATCAAAAACATACATGTGAAAGAAGGCCAGGTTCGTTAATGTTTTCGCTAATAAAAGAAGTGAAATCTAACTGGAAACCAAGTTCTTTCGAAACTCCTTAAATCATAGCTCCTGTCATGCATAACGTTCTTCAATTGCTTAAAATGATTTGTTATGTTAAGTTAGCAGGATTAACGTTAATATCACTATTGCATATATAAATTCACGCAGCTTAAAATGTTCAATTAACACTTTTCCAAGGATTTTTTTATTGTAATGTTAGCTGGTTTTGTAATGATAGATATGGCAGTGCATGATCTCAGTAAAGAACTAAGAATTTTATTAGAGCCCTAATTAAAATATCTCCAGCCATTATTATCATTCAATAAATTAATTCATCGTTTATTAATTTAAATAAACGAAACAATCTCAAACGAGATCAGTAAACGAGTTGTGATGTTGAATAAATTGTAATGTCCAAACACGTTTACTCTACACTGTAAAAAATGACGAATGTTTCTGAATCTACGAAAGTATAATATAACTAGTTGTTCCCCGTGACTTCGTTCACGCAACAATAAAATATGAATAAATACATTAATTAAGCAAAATATTTCACTCCCGATAATTAAAAACGTTAATAATTAACTAACTATTTTATCACATTATTATCACATTATTATTATCACATTTCATAGGAGACAATACGGTATTTTTTGTTATACGGACCTTGACATAACTCAGTTTTTAAAAAGTGAAATTTTGTGACAAATAAATAAACAAATTGCGTGAAACTCATCTACTTTCTATACTTACTGAACCTTGTATTACTAGGACTTCCCTCAAAGGAATTAGTCTGAGTGATATTGCTGAGAACATAGGGTTAACAATTACAATATAAAGAAAAAGAGCAAATTAAATGATAGAATTACAAAATATCATATATAAATTCATATACACTGTTAAAAAATAGAAAAGAAGTACCGTTCATCAGATGTGTTGTTACATTCTTTTTTCAACATGTGGCAAAGAATCTCATTTTCTTGAGCGCGTATTGCGCAAAACTTGAAAAAAAAATAAAAACGCCGGATCTTTTAAAACGCCAAGCTTTTTAAAGTTACGTAATTGGATTTCCAGCCAATAGATTATTCTATCAAGCGTGGCTTAACGCAAATTTAATTTCATTGTTGCACTTTTTTTGTGTGTGAATTTAAAATTTTTCTTCCTTGATTATATATCTATTATTTGTACAACTGTTTATAGAAACACTTACACTTCAAACCACATTGATAGCATGCTTTGCTACAAACCAGATTGCAAAACTATAGTCTAAATTACTATTAAAGTATACAAAAAATCTTTCGATGACTTCTGTAAAATAACTTTTACATTAAATCTCCATATCGGCAAAATTGAAAAATTATATATATTTCAAAGTTAAGCTTAACAGATACTTCTTGATTATTCTCTAGGAGGCTCTGCCCCCTGCGCCTTTACTGCGCCAATCCGCAGACTTTTCTTTTGCCTGTCTGTCTGTCTCTCCACAATCTGTCTGTTTCCCTATCCGTTCTTCTGCCCGTTTCTCTAACCGATTGTCTATCTCTCTACACGTCTCGCTACCTGTCTCTATATTTCTTTACCGGTCTCGCTCCTGGCGGGTCCCTCTCCGTAGTCCCGACCCGACTCCTTCGGTGGAGGAGGTGACCGGGAGCGGAGCATTGCGCGGACACACCGTCAGGTGACTCCGAATCGGCCCTTTGAGTAGGGAAGATGACCGGGCGCCTATCATACGGAGTGTTCGTCGACACGACGGGGACAGGAGGTGACTGGTCTGGGTTCCTCATCGTTGGTCCGCCAGTGGGAAAGGAGTCTCTACAGGGCCGGAGTAGCCACGCCGTGGCCCATTGTGGTTCGCCCTTTTGGGTTGTGGGTTCGTGGGTCTCAACCTCGCAAGCGCAGGTTCTCTGCGACGCGAGCACAGCCTGTGATCGGAATTTTCCGTAGGTGGCAGGCAGACGACTCCGTAGGCCAATCCCAAGGTTCACGTGGATCTTGGGCAAAGGCTAGCAAATGCCAGCCGGATCCCTCCAAAACTTGACTAAGGAATTGACGGAAGCACGATCGATCTCTGCAGAGCACGAACTCGTGATGACTCTGTTGTGCACCGATCGTCGGGAGATACGGCGTGCAGCAACTATCTGCGACGAGACGGAGGCAGAGGTGAAATAGTCCCAACACGAGTCCCACAAACTCGTGGAAGAGGACCTCACGAAATCCACTGCAGCTGGAGAGTTGTGAGCCGACCTCAATGGTCACCGCAGGAAGTGCCCAAATCGAGGAGACGATCACCATCCAAAGGCGGCCATGGCAGGGCCGCCAGGGACACGAACGTTCTCTTCGAGGATGGGATGAGCCCACTTTCTGCCATGTGATTACGAGGAACCGGGCCGGAGGCTGCGACTAACGCGGCATCGATCAGCTGAAACTCGAGACCTTGGTCCGAAACCCAGTCCGAGCACGTCTCTCGTGCAGCCAGGAATTTCCACACCTGGCGGGCGGATTAGTGGCACGCCTACTAAGTTTCTTTTTACTAATCTCGATCGGGCCCGTCTCTTTGGCGCGCTCAGAGGGAGTTTCCATGTCCTCTGGAGTCCGATAGTGGTTCTTTAGGATTCTTCCGTTTTTTGAGTGATATTACATGTGGATGATCTCGTAGTTCTGGAGTTGTCGCTGGGTTACCGACTAGTTCCGCCTAGTCGGGTTCAACGTCGCGCCAGACTGCGTAGGGACGACCTATCCGAATCCCGTCTATGGGAAAGAACCGAATTTCCTCGTGGTTCTGGGTCGGAGAGAGGCCTCTTCTGCTCTTTTTAGTGCATAAAATGTGAACCTCACGGACGATGAGCCCAGTAGCTTGCTCTTCCATGCATGTCTGTGATCGGAAGCCGTGAGAAAGCAAGAGCCGTCGGAGTAACTCGACATATGACCGAGGGACCGTCTCCCCCTATGGGGTTTCGCGAACGAAGTCGTCGGGGGTTCTTCGGCGGTTCATCAGGTGTTTGTTCCACGTGGAAGTTTCCCATGAATGGGTTTACAGGCGCAGCGACCTAGATGTCAACACCTGGTAGTAATCTATAAAACAAACAGTCACAACGAAATAATATCTCACCCTGACAACAGAAGTGTGTGATCCCATCTTGGAGATTTCATACGACCGTAATGTCTCCTGTTGTGTTGCCAGATGCAAAAATTTGTTAAATAGGTGTCAATGTTGTCTGAAGGATGGAGTTCCTAAAAATAAATGAGTGAAACTAAATAAATGCATTTTTTTTTTACACAAATACATAAACTACGTTCAGGAATCAATGGTTGAATATCTTGTGAAAAGTGAAAATCAAAATCACTTAAATATACACAATGTCCCTACAGATTACCTGGGGGGTCCGCAGTGGGGAGCGGCCTCAGGCCGATCGCAGTGCCGGGCGAGACAAAGCCCTGGTGCGTTATAAGCCCTTCAGAGGCTGGGGTGCGATGGTCGTTTACGCACGTGGCGACCCCCGTGGGCGCCGGACGGCGCAGGATAGTTTTACCGGTCTCGCTGCCCGCCAATCTATTTCTCTAACCGTCTGTCTATCCGTATAATTACTTGCATGTCCATCCGTGTCTCTATCCACTTCACTACCCATTTGGCTATCTGTCTCACAACTTGTCTATCTGTCTCTCTACCCGTCTGGCTATACGCTTCCCTACCCATCTTCTTACCCATCTCCGTACCCATCTACTGTCTCTCTACTCGTCTATATGCCCATCTCACTATCCGTCTGTTTTTGTACCCAACTCTTTACCCGTCTCGCTACCAATCTCATTACCCGTCAGTCAACTCGTCTCTGAACTCATCTCTCTACTCGTCTCTTTATCTACCACGCTACGCGTCTCACAACCTTTCTCGCTACATTCCTGTCTACCCTCTTTTTACCTTTCTCTCTAGCTGTCTGTCTATTCGTTTCGCTACCCGTCAGCCTACCTATGTCGCTACTCGTCTCTCTACCCATCTCACTACCCGTCTGTCTACCCGTTTGTTTACTCGTATTTCTACCTCTCGCCACCTCTTCCCAATATTTAAACAATTCATTTAATATACAGAAGCCGTTTATCAGTTATTAAATGCAAACAGAAGTAATTTATCTAATAAGTGTAATCAGATGCAATTTTTTCTAAATATATACATACCCCTGAATAATAATTCATCAGTTTTGTGTTCATGGTTGTTTATATCATTTGACAGTAAATCTCAACTTCTTAAACCTGAATTGTCTCAAACAACAACAAAAAAAAAAAAAACCCCACAAGGTCTGCATAACTGCAAAGTACCCTGAGGGCTATATTTGCTACATGTTATTAAGTTAAGTGAAAGTTTCGTTATCGCGTTTGCAGCCAATTGCTTATGTCAGAAAGCGTGGCTTAACGCCATTTTAAATTCATTAGTGTAACTTTTTTTTTTTTTTTTTTTGGGGGGGGGAGGGTTTCAAATATACACATATAAATTAAAACTTTTGCCTACCTGCCATTAGTGTTGTTTGTATTATTAACTAATACCTTGTAGATCGAGCTTCATTTGAAGCAAATGTAAAAGACTTCTTCTACAGTTTTTTTAGGAAAAATTTTCGTAATTGGGCATAAAGCCAATCGGAGCTTTTAATATCATTATTGTAACTCTTATAGAGTTAAAACAATATTGTTGCTAGCTTTACTCTTGTTTGAGACCAGCCTTGCCTGTGTATCTGAATGGGGAAAAGTTTCGTATCCAATGTCGGTTGGCGAAAAAAATTTAAAATGGTACCAAAAGGTAGTTTTAGCATCTTACAAAATTTTTCAAGAGAGCGGTAAAACATGTTTTTCAAATATTTACAAACATACGTTTATTAAAGCATGTTTTTGCACCATCTTAAAAATTTAAGCACGATTCTAAAATAAAATTTTATCGCCATATTCGATATTTTAATAAGTAATGAAAATACATAAACAAACTTATTTTAGAAACCTAAGAGGCATTTTTGTGATAAATAATTGTTATTGTCAGGGGAGTAAATTGTAAACAATTAATAAACGGCTAGTAAATAATAAATAGCATTTAAAATCTAAAAATGAAGAAGTGGTCCGTATAAAAATGCAAAACATAACATTATACGCTTGATATATGTAAATCTTTTTTTATTTTTTAATATTTCCGAAGGCACATATAAAAAGGTAAAAATCTCTTTCCCAAATGCCATTACAATTTAATATATATATATACAAAATAGAGAAATATCTGTAAAAAAATATATTTACATAATACTACATCTGCAAAAAAATAAGATTTAGAAAAAGTAAGCCAAATTCTGCAGATCCCAACAATCACATCGAAAAACTTATCACCAAAAGAGAACTCGCCAAATCTTATGGCACAGGAGATGGATTTTTCCCTCTGGATGCAGAATATTAGTTTTTTTTCTTGTACGATGGGTGATTATAATATAATTGTTTCATTTCACGTACTACATACCGTTTGATATATTGGTACTTTTATGTTATCCTAGCGCAGTTGATAAATCGCCAAATATTGTTCCTATAACATTTTAATATTGAATTCATTTCATTTAAATATAAACCTTTCGCTCAAATAATTTAAAATACATGCCTTTCATTAATCCCATTTAAAATGCTAAAAAGAGAAAAAAAAAGAAATAATGCCATATATCGAAACCTTTTATTTAAACACCAAATTTTTTTTTTTTTAATTTACACACGCGAAATAAAAAAAGCTGCTATTGCTGAGATTTGCGCCAAATCTCTAATACCAAGTCTACCAAGTTATTGCGGGGTTTTTCTTCCAAACAGAAAAAAATTCTGATTAATTTTCGACTTCTACTAAATTGAAATATATTTTATTGTGCTGAATATTAGTGCTTGCATATTTTTTTGCTCCATGTACTCCCTGAACTTTTCAATTCCGATTGTCTACGAAAATCTCCCGCCGGTGAAAATGACGTACGCACAAAATTTAGTGACATATCTACTTTAATTGTGCTTTTTTATCTATTTTTTTAATATAATTTCCGAACGATTTGACATTTATTCTTGGTAATAAATAGACGTCGTTGTCACCTTTATAGGTACCTGCTGTAAAATTTTGAACGAAATCCGTTAAATATTTTTTGAGTTAGGCTTGACGAAAGGTTTTAATATCCATCGTAGCTATATATGGGGCAAAGTAATACTGCGCTGTGTATGAGTCTTCGTTGCACTCAGACAATTAATGTAAGGAACTGATTCACACTCATTTTAAAACATATTGGAAAATTCCCGTTTTATTTCAAATATGACGTCTGTTTTTCCCCAGATAAATCCCTTTTTAATGACATAATTCTTGTTAATTTTCTTTTCCAGGCAATCAATTTCAATACTGGCGTAGGGGAAATTATGTTACTTTAACGAAATGATATTAAATCTTTTGATTTTATCAACAAAACTGGAATTATTAACATTTGCCATTTATTTAGGTAATCGAGTTATTTCGTTTAGTTTTAAGAATGAAAATAACTATTTCTGGCTATCCATGACATCATTTTCGACATGGATAATTTTGCGCAGCATATATTTGACATTTGCTAACCATTTTCTTTTCAAACTTCTTTTTACTTTTTTAAAATTTAAATAAAAAATACGCTATAGTTATATTAGCCGTGCGCAGCCGGTAAAACGCCAAGTATTGTTACCATACAAAAGAAAAAAAAGAAAAAAAAGTAAAGAAAAAACCTAAGATCATTTTATTTCACCATCAAAGCATATGCTGTTTCGTTCCTTATTTTCGATGTATGACATCTTATTCGCCTGTTCCCTTGGTTACGCATATTGAAACCTTGTATTATTATCAAAAGCTAAAAAAAGTACGTTTTATTTCTAATAATATTATTTAGTCTTCTTTTTAATTCTTTAGTTTTTTTATTTCATTTTCATTTTTCACGTGAAAATTTTTCAATTGAAACTAAATTGTTGAGTAAAAATTATTATTCCAGGTTTTGATTTAGTTTTGGCAACGATAAATTATTAGCAACGGTAAAGTAAATTTAACCATTTTAAAATATTATACGAAAAAATGTCCATTTATTCTGTTTGAAAATAACGAAATTTTGAATTATTAAGAAAAACATTTGAATAAAATAAACAAAAACCGGCCTATGTTCATTTGAGGGTTATAATCAACCTCTATGTAAAGATACAGGATCAGTAAATGCTCCATTTTGACGCTGGCTTCAGCCTAACATTTGCACACAATCGGATTTATAATATTATTAGGATGGCGAATAAATTTATAATATAAACTCATCCTTGTTAACCATGATTCTGAACAGTGTTCCTTTATCTTTAAAAACCTCAGACATCAATGGCATTTCGAGATTTATATAAAGAATCATTTAGAAGAACACAATTTTTCTAGCTGCCCGTAATTTTCAGAAACGTTTACGAGTTGCTTTTAAAGAGTATTAATCAGTTTTCTAAGCCCGGAATATAGTTTTTTCCGATGCTATCCATTCTCAAGTAAACATTTTCATGTTCAATAAATATGTTTAAGAGACAAACATGCAAAATTAACAGCATTAACATTAACATTAAAATTAAGATTATTTCTTTACTCTTTCATGTACAAATTAACTTATGCAGCTGAAAACGTTTACTTGAGAATGGATGACATTCGATAAATAGGTATTACAGGCTGAGGAAACTGTTTAATAAAAACTATTGGGAAACGTTTCTGAAAAATACGGGCAGCTAGAGAGCTTTGTTTTTATAAATAATTCTTTAAATTTTGGAAATATATTGCTTTCTGAGGATTCAAAAGACAATGGAACATGCTTTTCGGAATTTCGGATAACTCAGAAGATTATATTATATTTTCGTTCGTGGTTAATTATATTTTCATAAAATAAGAAACATTGATAATGTTTACAGTGTAGTACGTTTCAAAATACCCGGTAAAAAACAAGATTTTCTCTTTAACTAGCTTTTATTTTTATTAAGGTTTAAGAAAATATAATATAATATGTTCCGATTTATAAAAAAATCTGAAAAGCGTAACTTTATTTTCAAAAACCTCAGAAAACAATAGATTTCCGTAATTTAAATAATCATTTCTGAAACAAAACTTTCCTTTGTCGGACGTGGTTTTCGGAAACATTTCCGAGTAAATTTGTCACCGTATTAAGCGATTCTCTCACCACAAATTATCGGTTTTTTGGATACTGTCAATTCTCAACTAAACATTTCCCTTTTCAAAAAGCAGGATACATGAACATAACATTAAAATTAAAAGCATTACATTAACATTAAAATTAACATTATTTTGTTACTCTTCTATGTATAAATTCTGTAATACAGCTGAAAATGTTTACTTGAGAATTGATAGCATATGAAAAGTCGATATTTCAGGTTAAGAAAACTAATTAACACGCTGCAAAAGCTACTCGGAAACTTTTTCGGATATTATTGTCATCAAAAGAAACTTTTATTTCAGAAATACGTTTCTAAACCTCAGAAATCTACAGGGTGTATCGAATTGATGACCAGAACTGTAAGGGATGATAATACATGTCAAGACAATCAAATTTTGTATAGGAAAACAGGGTCGCAATCAACTTATTAAATCAAAAATACAGGACGTCTCACACCAAGCCAATTTCACATTTTCGTTCATAACTGTAACAATAACGAAAATATTTTAGCGAAATCTGCAAAACAATAACTTTGTTTTCCATGAAATGTCGTGCCATCAAGGGAACTGTGGAATTTTCACTGCAATTTGATGAGAGACATCGTATGCGTTGTCAGCTACCTTCCGAGTTTTGAAATGGAAGGCTCAGTGTTACTTGGACCTGGAGAATTACCGTTTAGAGCACTTTTTGTATTTTCATCAAGTTTCATAGAAATCAAAGTAACTATATTCAATATATCACTAAAATATTTTAATTATTGTTACAATTGTGAACGAAAATGTGGATTTGACTTGGTGTGAGACACACTGTATGTTTGATTTAATAAGTGGATTGCGACACTGGTTTCCTGTACAGAAATTGCTTATACACCCTGTGTCTGATACACCCTGTGTCGGTTTCGGAGGTTTCTATAGATAAAAGAAGCCTTTCCAGTACCGTGGGTAACCTCGAAGACGTTATACAGGGTGATCCTGAATTCATGATACAAACTTTAAGAGTTGGTACAAGACACTGTAACAAACAATTTTGGAACAGGAAACCAGGGTCGGAAATCCATTTATATAGTAAAAAATACAGGGCATCTCACTCCAATTCGAAGTCGCGTTTTCGTACATAACTTTAACAGTAGTGAATATATTTCAACAAAATCATTACACTATGCTTACAATTTATACAAAGATGAGAATGTTGTGAATTTTGTTAAAATACCTTCACTACTGTTAAAGTTATGTACGAAAACGCGACTTCGAATTGGAGTGAGATGCCTTGTAACTTTAACTAAATAAATGGATTTTTGACCCTTGTTTCCTATACAATAAATAATTTTTACACTGTCTTATACAAATCTAATGTAAAAATCATTTATTGTATAGGAAACAAGGGTCAAAAATCCATTTATTTAGTCAAAATTACAGGGCGTGTCACTCCAATCCGAAGTTACGTGTTTGTTAAAGTGTCATGTAGCAACCCTTAAAGTTTGTACCATGAATTTAGGATCACCCTGTATAATATTTTCAAAAGATAAGAGCGCTATTAAAAAAAAAATCTTTTTTTTAAAACAGTTTATACGTAAAAGTTAATGTTAATTATAACAAAGCAATAAAAATAGATAAAATCCTCTTTAATGACTTTAATTGCACAATTATAAAGGATCGTTATGAGAAGTGATAAGAAACAAAATATAATAATAAAAAAAAAATTCTTAATACACACGTCCCAGAATTTATAATTATATTTTAATTCTTAATTAAGAAATGCTATCAAATACACCTTTAAAAAACATAGCTGTTTTCAATAAATAACACCTTTTAAGGCAGAACATTTTTGTTTGCTTCTATTTATTCACATTTTATTCATACATATTTTAAAAAAAAAGAACCTGTTAATAAAACAACAAAGAGAAGTTTTGATTAAACATTTTAAATGATATTTAGGATATAAAAAATACAGATTTAATCACTTTATTATTTTTTTTTTCGTAAATTTATCAAAAGCACTAAGTAATTATATCTCATTAGTTTAAAAAATGGTATTTTAAATGAAAACACAGTTTTATTATTTTTTCTGTTTATTGTATGAGGTGTTTACGATATTTTAAATTGATATAAATATCTCTTAATTTACTAAACTAAACTAAACATGTTTTATTTTTTTAGTTATTCATATTAATGGTTTATCGACAAAAGTATTTACCATTCTTAAGAAATAAATATAAAAGAATATAAGCTCGGTGAATGAATTTAATTTGTTACGATGTTTAAAATATGAAAAATATAAGTTTTTTTTTTTGGTAAACAGTTCTCTGCATGTTTTATTTCTGTTCATCATCATTATTATCATCATTCGTTTTTTTATGCAGTGTGTCAGCTGCTTATAACACTTATTAATTATATATATAAAGAAAGCATGGCTTTTAAATTTTACACTTAAAAATACATATAGTTTAATATTTCAACGTTTAATATTAAATATTTAAAAAGTAAATAACTACTACTTATATTTTTAGAGGCATTTTGGAATATTGCATTAAATTCAATAAGAACTGATCAAATAAGAGTTTTTCTGAGTTTCACATTTTTTCATTCAGCGTTTTGAAAATTAATATTAATTAAATTATGTAGAAAAGATTAACAATTTGCAGTTATGTGATAAATGTAAACAATAGATGCAGTTAAGAATTACAAAAGCGTTTCAGTATAAATATACATCAACAATCCACGGAAAATGAGGTGTGTGTAAAAATGTATTCAGTGCGATACAATTTTATATTATTATGACGTGAATAAATGATTACTTTAAACAAGTATGAGTGATGCATAAATACTTCAGCAGAGACTTTGCTTAAATAATTTTGAACTAATATCTTTATATTTACAAAATTTATATCAAAATGAAATTCTAAATACACAAATTATGTACAAACATAACACACGTGTAAATCCGTCAATTTTTTTTTTTGTCTATTTTCAAAACGATTGCAAGACTTACCCTATACTACATATGATGGGTAAGTAAAAAGGTTGCCCACCTATTTTGTTGATGATAAGTTCTGCTTACCTCTCCCCGTGCCAGGGGGCATGTACAAGAAGATAATATTATTGTTGAGTGTAATAGTAACAAAAAGCTATTATTAAATACTTTTAAATAGTAGCTATTTCTGATAAGTGTTATTTTATATAAATTTATTACATATATGATAGTGTTGAACTTTTTAGTTCTTTTCATTAAAATACGCGACTTATAAATGTATATTATCTGTATATCACTGCAAACGTATAAAGAAAAAAAAAGAAAAGAATTGCAAAAATAAAAAGAATTTTTAGACATTGATAACGATATCATTAGGGGGAGGTGAGGTTCGATAAATTATAACGTATCATATCGTAAGTTGGGGGGGGGGGGTAAAATTACCAAAAAGTTTAATATATGTACGTACAGTCTAATTGTTCGATCGATCATCATACAAAATGTTTGAGAAAACATTTAGGTAAGCATTTGATGCCAGAAGGTCTTCTTTAAATACCCTGGCAGCCAAGTTAAAGATTACTGGAAGTATAGAAGTTACTTACGTAGGAAATGCGGGAAAGTACTGCAGAAAACAGTTAAGAAAATAACAACAAAAAACTGTGATAAAATCAGACTTATCAGTGTCGAGATAGTGGGCTATTGCAGGAACTTTGAATTTCCAGAAAAAAATTAAGAACATATTAATTCAGACAAAATTAAATACAATAACACAACATGAGTTAAAAATTGATCTGGGCCAAGACTCGAACCTGGGACCTTCAGCGTAACGTGCTGCTGCACTGACCACTGAGCCAACCTGATTGATAGCCTATCCCGGCAATCTCTCACATTTATACTTGTTGAAAAGTTCGAGTCCTGGCATAGGTCAATTTTTCACTCTTGTTGGGCTATTGTATTTAATTGTGCCTGAATTAATATGTCTTAAATTGTAAATAAACGTAATTAGACGTATTGTTTATGTGCTTTAATTTCCGAAATACATGTTAATCATATTTCACATAAAAAGGACGTTTGACAGATTTCTAAAATATCCAATAAGAAAACAATTACTTATTATTAAATTCGTTTTTATGTATGTATATATGTCTGCAAATGTTACTTTTAATTTTATGTAATTTTTTTAATATAAAGGCATTGATTGAAAAATAATAAACACTAGAACGGCTGGAAAGTTTTCTCAAGTTGTATAAAAATACACCAAACCAGAATTTTTATTTAATTCTATTGAACTTAATTTCTTCACTTAATTATGCGTGTATGTGTGTGTGTGTGTGTAATATATTTGACTTATTTTATGAAAAAAATTCTGATTCGAATCTAAATATATTTATTTGGTCTCGGTCAAATTGACCGCTATGGCCGTCATAGTGCTAAGGACAAAAGTTGCTTATTTGTGAATTACAATATAAATAAATGCTGACTAGCATCAGTTTATATGATAACTAACTGAAATTTATGAAAGCAAAAATAGCTTCATAAATATTTGCATGAAAAATAAGTATGCATGCAGTTTTAAAAGAGAACACAGTTTCATTTTGAGGCAAGTAAGATGAAATTGGAAAATACAGTTATTCCCTTCGTAGTAAGCAGTAAGCCAATACTATATAAAGTTTTATTTCAGTAATGCCCTGTAAAAGAAGGGAAATGTTTCAATTATGTATTGAAGATTATTTAAAATGAGTAAGAACACTTATTTAATAAATGAGGACGAGTGAAGGCCATTTGTATATTTAATGACAATTCCCGAACACAATACGCAACATCACAACGCCAAAACATACAGAGACTGATTGCACCAAATATTTTAATAAAAGCAAATAGATGACGTTACCGTACAGACAGCTTTACAGATTTTAGTGCTGTCATATAGAGACAATAAATCTAAGTAAAAATGCCACAGTTTCTTAATCTAGGGAAGTATAGTACTGAGGACAAAACAGGGGGTAAATTAGTCAAAGGAGACAGATGTAAATATAGTTCTAATTTGTGTTTTATTAAGATATCTTAAATTCATTGTGGTGTATTATCCGGAAACAAATGCTGAACTATTTATATTGTTTTAAGTGTAAACGTGTTAATATTCCGTAATCGTTCCAAGCTTTTTTTTTTACCGTAAAACTACTCTTAATAATTTTATTTTTTTCTGATATCCTCTACATTTCTGAAATTCTTGTTAAAAATTTAATTCATCTTATGTATAATTTAGTTTTTTTAGTAATCAAAGTAATCAATAAAGGCTCTAATTCTAATTTTTATAATTAAAAATTGAAAAATCAGTGAAAATTATGTCATGTTGCAAAATTATATCAATATTTTTTTTGTTTTATTAGTGTAAAAATACATTTTAAACTAAGCATAATATCCTTTTCACTGGCACAAACTTTTCACACGTATTTTAATTTAACCACCGTGAATCCAAATAAAAATATCCTTTCTATTTAATTGTAATGAAACAAATGGAAGCAGTAAAGTTATAATGCATAAAGAAAAAATAAACCCAATATGTGCTATTCTAGTGTGCCGTCACAGTATACACTATATGGCCATTAATGACCAGCAACTTTCAATTTTAGACATTTTGTGGAATAATTAAAAATGTACTTGTCAGATTCTTCTGTAATTTTAGAATTAAAAAGAACAGGTTTGACTTCATATTTATCAATGTCGATTTGATAAGGAGAGTAATTAGGGGGCCGAAAAAAATTAAAGAAATGAAATAATACTTGGGATCACCCTGTAAAATAAAATGCACGAACTGATCTATCGCTACAGAATATACATAGGCAGACATTGTAAAATATGTGCATTAATTTGTGTAAGAATAGCATGTATATTAATAGAGATATAGCAATTTTTTAAAAAAATTAAAAAAATTCTTGCATGTTTTTTGCTTATAACATACAGGGTTTTTAACCAAATTTAACGCCACTTTCAGAAAAATTGACAAAATATAGTAGAAACAACATAGTGCAGTTGAAATGTAAATATATTAAATATTTAAGAAAAGATGGGCAGTTGTATAAAATATTTTTTATCTGCGCATGCGCGAACGATAACAAGGAACTTTTTGCATAATTTAATAGTCAACTCTATGGAGCAAGTTATTAAAAAAAACAGTGAAATATCGTAAAAATGCAAATAGATATCGGCGTTAGAGTGAGCTGTTTTTTAGTTTCTCACTAAAACTCGCTGAATGATAAGGGATTTTCCACAAATTGTCATTTTTTATTTTATACTATTTTCCAATTTTTAATGATACTTTAGTTCTCTTTGAAAAACTACCCTAACGAGCTTATTCGAACAAAGAAAGAATTATCAGAATCAAAGGATCCATTCCAAAAGTATTATAACCTGGTACAATAAAGTTCTCCAAGGCGAACTAAAGTATCAATAAAAAATGAACTATAGTATAAAAATTAAACATGACAATTTGTGGACAATCCCTTATCATTTAGCGAGTTTTAGTGAGAAACTAAAAAACAACTCACTCTAACGCCGATATCTCTCTGAATTTTTACGATATTTGATTGCTTTTTTTTAACAAGTTGCTCCATAGAGTTGACTATTAAATTATGCAAAACGTTCATTTTTATCGTTCGCGCATGCGCATATAAAAAATATTTTATACAACTGCCCATATTTCCTTAAATATTTAATATATTTACATTTCAATTGCACTATGTTGTTTCTACTATATTTTGTCAATTTTTCTGAAACTGGCGTTAAATTTGATTAAAAACCCTGTATGTTATAAGCAAAAAACATGCAAGAATTTTTTTAATTTTTTTAAAAAATCGCTATATCTCTATTAATATACATGCTATTCTTACACAAATGAATGCACATATTGTACAATGCATGCCTATGTATATTCTGTAGCAATAGATCATTTCGTGCATTTTATTTTACAGGGTGATCCCAAGTATTATTTTTTTTCGGCCCCCTAATTACTCTCCTTATCAAATCGACGTTGATAAATATGAAGTCAAACCAGTTCTTTTTAATTCTAAAATTCCAGAAGAATCTGACAAGTACATTTTTAACTATTCCTCAAAATGTCTAAAATTGAAAGTTGCCGGTCATTAATGGCCATATAGTGTATATGTATTTTTATTTTCTTATAAAAACAAACTACACGTGCAGAAATATCTTTACCGAAATTAAAACATATATGTCCAAAAAATCCACGTATGTGAATATGTTTTATTAATCTTTTTTCTGGAACAATGGAAAGTAATCCATTGTTTCCATTTCATCGTTTGGATGGGCTCGGATCGGAATCCTTACACTGGGTTTTATTATATTTAGATATCAAAGTTCTTAATACCTAACGTATGGATCTTCTAAATTTTAAAGTAAGAAATCAAATACTTGAAAAATATTATTTAAATAAATTTACTAGTAAATAACTTTCGCCTTGCATTCGTTAAAGAAAATAAGTACAATTTTCCATGTAATGGTAAATTAAAGGCCTTATATTCTGATAATCTAAGTGTTTCCTTCTTAATATTAATTTACAAGTTTAATCCCTTTTCATGGAAGCGATATTACCATAAAAGTTTTATTAAACAATTCTTGGATACCCGTATTTGTAATTATCTCGCTTTATATCTATTGATAGTCTATAAAAGGTATACCTTTACAGATTAATGTTTAAATTTTCTGTACTAAAGCTAAATATATGTTTCCTGTTAAATGGATTATGTTCCTATAGTAAATAAAAATTAACCAAATACTTCCTTTATCTGAAGTCGTGGTAGAATTTACGAAAAATTTAGTTTCAATTACCTTAATTCTGGTTACAAATTATTCCTTATCCAAGATATAGCAGGTATTGCAGTGTAATTATTTCGTTATTATTTCTTTCCTGATAAAGTCTAACTATCTTCCGAACGAATCTTGCATTCTTCTGCAGTTCATTTTATAAGCCTTTATTTAATTTTGTGTATTGCAATAAACTTAAATAGGATAAATTTATAAAAGCTAACGTTATATTTATTAAAGAAAATAAAAGAAACCAGCTGTTGAGAATAAGAGTTTGTGCTTATTTAATGGAAATCTTTATATTTTGTTGATGATATTAATTCGTCTTTAATTTATTAGTCAATAATAATATTTAGCATACGTTGTTTTAAATTGAGTAAAAGTTTTATTTCTTTTATTTTCTTATATAAAAGTAGCTGATCCGTCCGACGTTGCCCGGTCCCATCAAAAAATAGTACGAAACACAAAATTACTCTAAAAATCACTACACGAAACATTTTCTCTGGTAACCCTTTCTTTTTTTGGAAATTAAATAGATACGGACCCCGAAGCGGAAGCAAATTCAATACCACCCCTCAAATGTCTGGATAATTTGATTCAAATCGGATAAGATTTTGGTCAAAATTTAAAAAAAGATACAGTCCGATTTTCACAAAATTTGCATTTGCGGAATTAGAAAAATAAACTAGGTACATTATGTGAGTTTCGAATCGATACCTCTAATAGTTTTCTTAATACTCGAGGATCAGTGAAAATGAGTATATTTCGTTTTTTAGAATTCTCAAATCAGTAACTTTTTATTGCGGTTTCGATAAAAAAGTAATTTTCGGCATGCATTCTGTTCTAAGCAAGCCTTTTTCCTAACAAAGTTCTGGCACTCGTTCCCTCTGCCTACGGCATTGTATAGCAGGCGTGCGTGCTACGTTGCAATAGAGTTTAGTTTCAATTTCCAGCGCTAGGGGTCACGAAATCATCTTACTTAGTTATCTATACCTTAATTAGTTCATATTAAGATCAATGAAACAATTCCAGTTGAAATCAGACACATATAACCCGAGAAAATGAGTGGCATTTGACCCACAACAAACATCCATGCCTAGGTTATGGAATTCGATTACGGTATCTCTTGTCCTCTTTTATGCCTAGTGGTTAGCCAGTGCCCCCAACCACTAGGAAAACAGGTATACATTATTTTAAACTGATAATTAAATTCTAAATTTTTAAAACTGTGCACGTCTTAACAGGTTCTAATATTATTTAACATATATTCCAAAATTACAAATATTCATTTTCTTTTTCATTTGCAAAAAATAATAAAAAATAGAATAGAAATGGTTTTTCTTTAAGCATTACAGCAAATATATATATATATACAGGGTGTCCCAGGTAAGATGTTACAAACTTCGAGGCGAAGTAGGATGCACCTAGACGACTCGGAATGACATAGGAATGCTGAGTCGGAAATTCCTTCCTGAAGCAGTAAGGCCATTGAAAAGGCTGGATCACACAAAGTTGATATTTGGTCCCGGAGTTACGAGAGTGGTGCCACAATCGATAAGACGGGCAGGGTTGCAGTTGCCAGGGAAATCCAAGACAGTCCTGGAATGTTTTCTGATGTTCGAACTTCAATGCAACGAGGATGTGAGGCCTGCATCACATGCGGGGGTCGTCAATTCGAACATCTCCTTTGATATAAGTTGCACTTCCATTTTGTTACTTTTGTTTTTATGTTTATGAATAGCGAGTAATAAAAACTTTTTGTTTTTCTCCTATCTTGTGTCCTTTCTTTTTCTTCTGTTTCATGTCTAAAAAAATTGAAATGCGAAATGAAACTTTGAAGCAAGCACGCTCGAAACACCCGCGCCTATTTCAATGCCCTGTTACTGCGTCAGGAATGCGTTTCCCACCCGGCATGCCTATGTGATTCCGAGTAGTCTAGGTGTACCCTACCTCTCCTAGAAGTTTGTAACATCTGAGCTGGGACACCCTGTATATGCGTACAAGTTTGAAAAAGGATTGTTGTAAGAGTTCAATACCACCGAATACCATCGAATAAAAATATTCGATGTTGCAGATTAAATGGATTAGCGTTTTAATTTGAATAAGGCAGCTACGAGTAATGTAAATAAATTGCTAAAAGCAAATAGTTATACACAATAGAGGATAAAAAGTCCGAACTTAAAATAAGTCCATTTAGTGTCTTAAAATTACGAAGTAAAACAAACTTTGAATAAACAAAAACTAAGCTTTGTTTCGTAATTTGTATAAAACAGTTAAATGTATTTGCATTCGCTATTATTTAGCATTTAATGGTAGTTTGGGGACTACTTAAAACACAGCAAATTTCAATATTTGCATAAACTTCTTTGTTCTTTTAAGTAAAACAAATCGCTCTTTTTTAGAAAGCTAAAAGTAATTTGTAAAAGCTAAATAAACAAGATCATGCTGAAAGCTCCTTTCAGTTCTTACATTTTATACAATTTTTCAATTTGTTTTCCTAACTTGATAGTTTTACTTGTCTTTTGATATTTCTGTTTTTCTTATTATTATTTTACTCGTAATTCATGTTTACAAAGCCATATTAAATAAGGTATATATGCATCTGATTAATTTTATTTATGACTTCTTGCACTTATACAAAAATACTATAAATAAATTTATATTGAAGAAACTTTTAAAAATCGTTATTCCATTTTTAATATGCAGGTGATCAAACATGGTCTTCCCGGATTACAGAAAATAGGTAAAAACCATTATTTTTAATTGGAAACTAGCAAGTTTTGTTTTACATTTAATATACCGGGTGAACCAAAAGTTTGTTAAACTTTAAAAATTCATAAAAAAGGAAAGAAATTATGATAAGAAAGTGTGGTTTGCAAGAAAGGGCTCACGAGATAGTCGGATTTTTTTTAGCAGCAAATAAATAAATAAATAAATAAATAAATAAATAAAATAAAAATTAGTTAAAATTGCCACTGGCAGAGGGCGCTGACGACACGAAACACAATGAACAGGACAACAGTACGCTCCATCCATTTATTCTTGCAATAACAATCGTTCAACATGACCTCCAGAACATTGTACGAGACAAATAAGGCGACTCACAACGCCCGTTAAAGAAGAATGCAACATGTCGGAATGAATTGCACATACTCTCCATTCAAATAGAACAAATTCACCAACAACGCTCGATCGGGTAATGATAACATTCTGAAAACGAATGAGAAATCCTCGAGTATCCCGGTCTTTTATTGCAGGATTAATTTGGATGTTAGCACCCTCTACATGTGACTTTTTAAACAAAAAAATTTTTTTATGTTAAAAAAATCCGACTACTTTGTGAGCTCTTTTTTGCATTCCGCACTTCTTTATTATAATTTCTTCCTTTTTTATGAATTTTTAAAGTTTTAACGAACTTTTGGTTCACCCGGTATTTTTTAATTGCCCGTTAACAACATCAAAATCATTTTTATATTACAAAATATCAATAACGCATTCGAATAAACTTTTGATAGTTATTAAAAGTGATACTTTCGTATTAGCCGCATACCAGCAGTAAAGTGCCGAAGAAATTAACAGACATTGCGCTTCTTGCAGCAGACTTTTAGGTAGATTTCGTAAGAAATACTACCTATTATATTCTCACCTAAGTTGGAAATTTTGAAAAATTTTTGCAGATCTACGCCGATCATGACTCCCAGAACCCAAAACCACCCCCAGTTCAAAACTTTATCTATCTATCTATCTATCTATCTATCTATCTATCTATGTCACTTTTTTCTGACCACGATAACTGGAAAAATTCTGCATAAATCTCTTCCAAACTGATACATAAAATCAAGGGTCATAAAATCTCGGTCAAGTTCGTTAATGGGCAAAATCGAACCAAGGGGGGCAAATGGGGGGGGGGCTTTTTGTGAAAACAGAAAAACCTTCATAATTTCTTTATTATTATACGTATCGAATCCGTTTAAAGTTATTATTACTTCTAGGAAAAGGGCCGAAAATTTATGTATGACCGATTTTTGATATAATTAAAAATGGCCCCAAGGGGGGGAAGGATGCGTTTTAGAAGAAGAAAAATCATAGCTTCGTCAATTCACAAGATATCAAATCCTCGTAAATTTATTATTAATTCTCTTAGTATTATCTAAAACTTTTATATTGGCAAGTTTTTTATAGAACCAACCGTTATAGCAAAAAAAAAAAAAAATAAAAACAAAAAAAAATCCCTGCCGGCTCCGCCTGCAAACATGTTATTTTTCGAAGTAGGCGATTCCAACTCCCGCATCTTTTCGAAACTGATACATAAAATCAAGGGGCATAAAATCTCGGTCAAGTTCGTTAATGGGCAAAATCGAACCAAGGAGGGGGGGATGGGGGGGGGGGGCTTTTTGTGAAAACAGAAAAAAACCATAATTTCTTAATTATGATACGTATTGAATCCGTTTAAAGTTATTATTACTTCTAGGAACAGGGCCAAAAACTTATGTATGACAGATTTTTGATATAATTAAAAATTGCCTTAAGGGGGGGAGGGAAGGGGGGTTTTAGAAGAAAAAAAATCATAATTTCGTCAATTCCCAAGATTTCAAATCCGCTTAAATTTATTATAAATCCTCTTAATATTATCTAAAACTTTTATATTGACAAGTTTTTTATAGGACCAACCGTTATAGCAGAAAAAAAATTAAAAACAAAAAAATCCCTGCCGGCTCGCCTGCAAACAAGTTATTTTTCGAAGTAGGCGATTCCAACTCCCGCATCTTTTCGAAACTGATACATAAAATCAAGGGGCATAAAATCTCGGTCAAGTTCGTTAATGGGCAAAATCGAATCAAGGGAGGGGGAACGGGGGGGGACTTTTTGTGAAAACAGAAAAAAACCCATAATTTCTTAATTATGATACATATCGAATCCGTTTGTAGTTATTATTACTTCTAGGAGAAGGGCCGAAAATTTATGTATGACAGATTTTTGATATAATTAAAAATTGTCTTAAGGGGGGGGGGAAAGGGGTGTTTTAGAAGAAAAAAAATCATAACTTCGTCAATTCCCAAAATTTCAAATCCGCTTAAATTTATTATAAATCCTCTTAATATTATCTAAAACTTTTTTATTGACATGTTTTTTATAGGACCAAGTCTTATAGTAAAAAAAAAAAAAAAAAAAAAAAAAATCCTTGCTGGCTCCGCCTGCACGGATTTGCTTCTCCTTGCTGCCCCACGGTCTGCGTCTTCGAAATCTACCTGTGCCTGTAGGTCGAGCCGTCAGGGATTTTTTTTATTCTGATCATTTCAGTGGTTTAAGCGTATAGCTCGTTTACATTTGTGTTAAAATTGTGTCTTAGTTATATTATTTTATTTATTTATTAATCATGTTTTTATTTCGTTTTGTAAGCAGGTATAAATAATTTTTTTTTCATGTTATAACTGTAAAGACAATATTTTGAGATAGCGTGTATTAAGTAACACTGTTTAATTAAGTAATCTGGTTAACAGGTATGCAAAACTTCTCTCATAATCATAATGTTTCCTTTTTTTTTTTTTTTTTTTTTTTTTTTTATAATAATTAGAAGGAAATTTTTGGGAAATGCTAGATAATTTATTCCATGGTTTCAATAATTTCACTGTAAAAAATTCATGCTTTCATTGTAAAAATAGACAGATGTTTCTGAATCTACGAAAATATAATAAAACCACGTAAGAAAGTATACAAACTCCTCTTACAAGTTAATAACGATTCCAAAAATCGTTTTTTATATTTCGAAACTCTAAGAAACCGATACATCTCCGAGATGTAAAGAAGCATTTATAAAAAATAAAGTTTATTTTGCTGCCACTGATTTTAGGAAACGTTTCCAAGTATTTCTTTTAGCGCATTAATCGGTTTTTCAACCCGTCATATAGATTTTTAGGATTCTATCTATTCTCAAGTAAACATTTTCATGCTTAAGAAACTTATTTTACAGACAAAAGTGGCAAATTAACAGCATTAACATTAATATTAAAATTAATATTTACTATTGCATGTATAAATTCAGTTAAGCAGCTGAAAATGTTTAATTGAGATGTAACAGCATCCTGAAAAACGATATTTCGGATCGAGAAAAAGGGTAAATACACTATAAAAACCACTCGGAAATGTTTCCGCAAATTAGTGGCAGCAAAAGGAAATTTATTTTCATAAATAATTCTTTACATCTCGAAAATACATTGATTTCGAAGGTTTTTAATGATAAAGGACTATTTTCGTAATCATGTGTATCTCGAAACAGGTTATTGTATATATTCGTTTGTTGTTATATCACATTTTGTAGATTAAGAGACATTTACATTTTTTACGGTGTACAAACTTTCTAATATAGTATAAATAAATAATATTTTTAAACTAAATAAACCGAAATGGATCGAACATCGGTAGAAACACTAGGCCTTTGATAAATAATGAAAACTTATTTGACTAATCATCTAATTACGAAAATTCTTAATTAAGAATGTTTTAAAAATAAAATTAGATGATGGAATATTTGACTATAACAGTGTAATTAAAGCACTAATGATCTTCCAGGTTAACTTGAATTATTTAACTGTGATAGGATCTTTCCAAGATATACTACGAAATGGAACAAATGTTATAAAATATTCTTTTTTCTCCGGTTATTTTTATTTGTGTGTATAATTCAAAGTAATTCTTCTAATCGTAATTTGCAATCTAATTTTTTTTCGATATCCGATGTTTGATACACTTTTAAAAAGAATATTATTAGAGATCTAAGACCTTTTTCTAAGTTTCCTATAGTTGTTTTTTATTTATTAACATTTCACGTGGATAGAAAATGTTACCAAAGCAACAAATAGTATTAAAATCTAGAGAAATGCTTAAGTGATACTAACAGAAACAACAAAAGGCTTATAAAAAACTTTTTAATGATCAACATACGTTTCAACGCTCCTACGGCGCCATCTTCAAGAAATATAACGATAAACAAAGTATTCTCGCAAATTTGGAAAATAACCTTGAAAACATGAATCACGAGATCAAATATGTAAAAAAGAGAAAAGCAGGTGCTTGAAGTAGCCAACTGTAATCGTGAAAATTAATATTTGGTTATTGCTTTTTAAAACGGAAAAGTACCTCGTGCCAAATTTCAGGCAATTCAAATGAGGTGGATTCATTGCAAATGTTTACGTTACGCATGTAGATTTGTATTAATTCACGGATAATAGATGGGAAGTAGACTCTTGATGGGTAAATTATTTTCCTATTTTTAAAATCAATTTTTATTGTCTCGGTTCTATGTAGTCGTGCTAGTGCTGTAGTACTCCTGTCATATTTGATATCTACTATATTCTCTTTTAATCTTGTTTGAAACTTTCTGGTGGTCATTCCTATATAATATTGTATGTTGATCATTAAAAGGGTTTTTATAAGCCTTTTGTTGTTTCTTTTAGTATCACTTAAGCATTTCTCTAGGTTTTAATTATATTTAGTGATCTTATTTGTGATTATGTGACAAATAGTATGTTTTGATAATATACAGGGTGTCCATAATTAAACGACCCTATTTTAAAGTTGTCTACAGACTAAACTATTGGTCAGAAAGTTGTGAAATTTTGTGAAGGACATAATGAAGAAATGGGAATTTGTTTAAGCGAAAAAAAATAGTTCAAAATTTTGCCACCAGATGGCGTTTTTAATGAATCAATCGCATTTGAAGCATTCTGTGCGTCATGATAAACCAAGAACTTTACCTGATCTTAAAGACATGTTCACCACATGTTTTTAGCATTTTCCAGAACACACTGTTGTCAACTGTGGAACATGCTTCCTACGATTCCAGATGGTAGCTGAAAATGATGGACGTCATGTGGAACACGTTTTGTTGCAATAAAATATGTAAACTATCTAAAATGTATGCTAAATGTGTAATTCATAAAATGTTCTTGGTTTATCGGAACTTGCCAAATGTTTCAAATGCGATTGATTTATTAAAAACGCCATCTGGCGGCGAAATTTTGAATTAATTTTTTTTTCGCTTAAACAAATTCCCATTACTTCATTATGTCCTTCACAAAATTTCACAACTTTCTGAGCAATAGTTTCGTCTGTAGAAAACTTTAAAGTAGGGTCGTTTAATTATGGACACCCTGTATTTTTAATGCTACTTACGATACTAAAAACTATTTTTATACACTTTTTTTTTTTAATACGTATTTTTATAATAAACGCATTCATTTGCTTCCGAAAATTGTCTTTTATTTGAGAATTTTAAACAAGTAAAACTTTCTTTTTCTGTTTCGATTGTTTGTATATTTATTTATTTACATATAGTATAAAGCGTTTATAATATTTTGAACTATTATAAACATCTTACATGTTTTCACTCTTTTAAAAAATTAGTATTAAAATTAAATGCTTATCATAAAAAAATTACAAATCTCAGAGAAGATAAAATATTCGCATATTTTATCTTAATATCTTATATAAGTTTATTCATAGGTACGTTTATGACAAACGTCCATGCTTTGCGGATATTTTCTTTTATTTAAGAGTAAAAAATATTTTAAACAAGCGAAGCTTTCATTATATATTTTGATTGTTTATTTATTTATTTATATAATGAATAACATGATTGTAAGATTTTAACTAATTTAAACAATTACAGGTTTTAATACTTCTATAAATGTAATATTAATGTCTTATCCTTAAAGAATTACAATTATTTGAAAAAACAAAACAAAATATATAAAGTTATTGAATAATGTTTATTCAATAAATAATTCCTTGTTTGCTCGATTTCGGCTGTTTTTAAGTTATTCATTTACGTCTTTTATGCATTGTGAAAGATGTTTTTACAATGTATTTTTTTAAGTATACGCTGAAAAGCTGCATTCATTGAAGAAAAAAACAAACAAAGAAATGAAAGAATAAAACTGTCGAATGAATAATTCACCATTATCATTGCTATTTTAGTTTTTTTTAATTTTTTTTTCTATCCAGCAGCGAATTTTTTGCATATTATATTTTATTGTTGATACGTAAGATACTGTTATGTTACATAATATATTCAATCTTGGATAAATATTGTTTATGTAAGATGTTTTAGCGATTTCATATCTCTAGCAATCTAGTTTTATTTTTGGAGGCGAAAAATATCTATAACATAGGAAATCACATGCAGTTTTATATTTCTAAATATTCAGAATAATACGAAATGACGTACTTTAGTGACATTTTATTTTGTCACTTTGAATAAAGTGAACACTTTGGATATCACTATAAAAGATTTGAAACAGTTATGCTGGGTATGGACCATAATGCAAGTATTCAGTATTAAAACTTTATCATTTCTATTTTATTTGTTTATTAATCTAAAAAGCAAGATGCTGCATTAAATCTTTATTATGTATTTTTAAATTCGTTATATTATGATTTACATTAATAGTATTGTGATAAAAATATTTTCGTACCAGCAAAATAGGAATATATTTTGAGATTAGGGGTATTAAATCTACGAAATCACACTTATTTGGCTGAAAAAAATAGTCCCGAGAATAAACAAATAGCAATATTGTTGATTTTAACTGCTGTCAAAAGGCCGTGAAATTATTTACTAAAAGAAAACTCCACGTGAGGAGCAAAAGTTTGCTTGTACTACTGAAACATCACTCGTCTATTGACTTTTTTTTCTGAAAATTTTGATTGAGGCAAAGAAAACCCTTCAATTATTTCGTTAGTTGAGCAAGTACACATATCTTTCTAAATTACATTATTTAGTTCTTAATATTGTTATGAATTTTGTATATATCTGTAAATATTCCATTTGTTTAAATTTATTTTATTTTATTATTGTGAAAATTGCAGTATTATTAATGTATTTCCTATTGAGCATCATGTAACTCAATGCTAAAGGCCTCAGGTGCTTTGCAAGAAAAACAACCTTACAGCATCGGTTTTATAATGGAGTTCTATTGGAAAATCGCCAAGGAATGGGTTTTTCGCCAAGTTGGCGATGGTTTTGGCGACGTATTTTTGCCGCCAAATTTGGCGATATATCGCCAAATGTCGCCAAGTTGGCGACGGATTTGGCGACTTTTTGTGCAACCACACCCCCCTTATACCTATACATTGGGATCCTTTCTTGCTTGGGTTCTCTATCGAAAGTTAAAGCACTTTCTGGTAATTTCTAGCATCTGAAGGCTCTGGAATAATCTGGAAAGATCTCTGAAACCTATATAAGGACCTCCATCAGTTCAGTTAGTTAGTTGTCTGTCAACTGCGATTGAATTCATACGAGAGGCTTTGCATTGAGAACTCTGTTTCTCGGATCGATTTTGTCGTTGATACGTCGTATTGAACGCATTGTTTCTGTGTGAAATTTTGCTGTGCTTTTATTGGATTTGAAGATTACTGAATATCTTGTAATTTTCAGAAGATATTGGTGTTCGTACTGCACTGTTTATAGTGAATAAAGCCTTTTAATTGTTCTTATATATTGGCATCAGTCCTTTCGAACCCCGAGCTCACAACATTTGGTGTCAGAAGTGGGATTGAATGCCGATCACCAGAGCAATGGAGGGTGAACTGAAACAATTATTGGAGAAATTAGCTGCGAATCAGGCTGAGATGTCAACCAGCCTTGGCGTGTTGAAAGAAGAAATGAAGAAGGATATGTCAACCAACCTTGGCGAGTTGAAGGAAGCGGTGAAGAAGGAAATGTCAGCGATGGATGAGAAAATGACTGCGAACCAGGCTGAAATGAAGGAAATGTCGGAAGAAATGAAGAAGGAAATGTCAGCGATAGATGAGAAAATGACTGCCAACCTTGGCGACTTAAAAGATGAAATGAAAAAGGATATGTCAATCAACCTTGGAGAGTTGAAAGACTTAATAGAGGATAAAACAGCATCTTTAAATGGCAGAATTGACGGCGTGGAAAACAAAGTTGAAGGAAGATTTCAAGAAATAGAAGGAAAGGTAGAAGAAATTCAAAGGACAGCCAGTACCGTAGAAGAAAGAGTAGAAGAAAAAGTTCAAAAGATCGCCGAGACCGTTGAAGAAAGAGTAGAAGAAAAAGTTCAAAAGATCGCCAAGACCGTCGAAGAAAGCATAGAGAATGTAAAAAAAGATTTGGAAAAAGTCAAGAAACAGAAGATAACTGCCGGAAGCTATACCGAAGATGTCAAGTATCAATCTATGCTTCCTCGTTCCTGTATTAAACTCTCGACCTATGACGGAAAATCCTCATGGCCAGTTTTTAAGACACAATTTGGGATCGTAGCGAACGCCAATGGATGGGATTCCCAGACAAAGGCTTGCCAGTTAGCTGCTTCTCTACGAGCTGATGCTGCCGACGTCCTACAGACTTTGCCTGCAAATGAACCGCTGGATTTTGAAACGCTCGTCAGTGCCTTAGAATTGCGCTTTGGCGAGAAATGCATGAAGGAATATAGCAGACTCCAGCTCAAAACTCGACAGCAGAAATCCACTGAATCCCTGCAAGAGCTTGCTACGGATGTCGAGAGACTTTCACATCTTGCTTATCCTGACTGTCCGACTGAAATTAGAGAAAGCTTAGCTCTGCAGCATTTTCTTGATGGTGTGCGTGACTCTGAGATCCAGAAAGCACTCCGGATTGCAGATCTCAGCGATTTAAAAGGGGCTTTGGTTTACGCTCTGAAATTCGAGGCAGCCCAGCAAGCTACTAGGAAAGATCGACACTTTGTGCGAGCAGCCAACCTGCCTGAGACGTCGGATAGAGCTGTGGAGCGCTTACAGCAGCAGATGAATGACATAATGAGAAAGATGAACTCCTTAATGGCCAACAAACCTTACAGGAGGATCAAGTGCTGGAAATGCGGTGGAGAAGGCCATATCCAAATCGACTGCCCAAGACGACCCAGCACCGAAGGTAATAGCTCACCCGCTAACGGAGGAGCAAGAAAACTGATTATTGACCATCTTGCGGGGCGGAGGTTTCCAGATCTTAAGAAGCCTCATTTTCAAGTATGTGAAATTTCTGCAAGAAGTTGCGGCGAGAACGGAGTTTTTCTAGTCGGAAGTGTGAATGATTTGCCCTGTAATATGATCATCGATACAGGAGCCAATGTGACCATCATTCGGAAAGATCTAGCTCAACGGCTGAAAGAAAAACTCTCCTGGACCCCGCCACGTGTAATCCTTCAAACGGTGACAGGAGATAAGGTCGATATATTTGGAAGAATGACACTGGAAATAAAGTTTGGGAACGCCGCTTATCGCCATACAGTCTACGTGGCCGATATTTCAGACCCTTTCATACTCGGACTGGACTTTTTAAAAGAGCATGGATTTACACTGGACTTCAAGAATAATGAGTTACGCTCTGCTCAAGAAGATGTCACTATTTTCAAACTTGGAAATGAGTCCGGGTCTATTCAACGGATCACAGCCAAGGCAGATGTTATCATCCCTCCTCGGACCGAAATGATGATACCTGGATTAACTGGAAACGAAAGAATTTTCCAGTATGGCTTGACTGGATATCCTGAGAAGAGCCCAAAGGGAGTGCTAATAGCATCAGCGCTGGTAGATCTGTCGAGAGATGTGATCCCTGTGAGGATGGCGAATGTAAGTGAAAAGTCTAGAACTATCCAGAAGGGTGAAGTGCTTGCTACCTGTGCTCCAGTCACCTGTGTTTGCAAAGACTTGAGCTTGACGTTGTCGGAGCCGCCTACAAGTTTAACACCTGAAATTGGACGAAATGAGAATTTATCTCCTGAGCAGAGACATGCCGCAGAAAGACTGTTCCAGGAATTTACGGATGTGTTTTCACAAAACGAGAATGATATAGGTCGCACTTCTCTGACGCGATTTTACAAACCATCACGCGTATAGCGATTGTAGGCGGTGTCGAATGATGATTGGCTAAAAGATGGTTACGTAGTTGGTGAGGGGAGGAGTTAAAGCGTATTAAATGAATAAGTGTAATAAAAGCAAACATTCTTGTGTCAGATCTTGTATAGTGGTTAAAGCACCAGGCTCGTAGTTTTGATGTATCGAGTTGTGTCCTTTCCAATTTTCAGAGTTTTGCTTTGATCTTTATTGAATTAGTTAATAAAGAATATTTATTAGCAGTGCTTCTTAAGCATTGATGTAAAGATCAGTTGATCTTTATCAATTGCTCTGCAATATTTTATTGTCAATTAGATAATTAAATTTTAATTAGAATTAAGTTAAACAATGTTAAATTATAATTATAATTAAGGTAAATAAAAAAAAAATTATTACATACAATGAAATTTAATATCAGATAATTTCAAGAATTAAATTAAATTTTAATTCATATAAGCTATTTTTTAATAACTATACGAACATTTATTAAAATGCAAAACTCCTAAACTTTCATTAAATTTTTTTAATTAGAACTTTAGTAACAGATGATTATCAAATTAGCAGAATTAATTAATTAAAGTTTTCAACTTTTAAACTTAAGCATTATTCTTAAAAATCTCTATTAATTTACTAAAATTCTTTTTACCAATTACTGGTTGATCTGTAGTGATAAAGTTCTGGAAGATTACCATATTTAAAGTTTTCTTTTCTATTATTTTATTATTTAAAATTTTAATTATATTTTTATTTAAATAAGTATAATTAATCTTAATTAATATTTTTATTTAAATATATTCAATTAATATATTATATAAGTATAATTATTTAAACGTATAATTAATATAAATAAATGTTATTATTTAAATATATAATTAATATAAATAAATATTATTATTTAAATATATAATTAATATTATTATTAAAATATATAATTAATATTATTATTAAAATATATAATTAATATTATTATTATATAATTAATATTTTTGCGTAAAGGTTTGTTATACATTCTCTTGTGATTAATTAGCAAGATATAAACTATGAGAAAAATAAACCAATCTATGTTAAAGAGAAGCTTGGGTTTTGTAGACATAGCTTGAAATATGATCTTATGTTTCGGTTGATACATTTTGTACAAACCCAAACATTACATGTATGTTAATGTTATTTGTTATTAATAATGTGTAATAGAAACAAAACGTTTTTGGTAACTATTAAAATCCGGAAGCTAGGACTTTTTTGTTTTTATTTCTGTTTCTGCTTCTTCTTTTTATTTATTTATTTATTTATTTTTATTTTTTTTGTATATGTCGTCTACATCAGTAATCTATTTATTAAAAAAAAAAAAAAATTGTATATGTCGTCTACATCAGTAATATATATTTTAATGTCATCATGATCCCAAGAATTTTGTGAAAATTGGAATAGCAGAAAATCATATACAGGGATTGTATTGATTTCATGATTTTACATGTTAATTTTGGTACATTTAGGCTAAAAACAATAACAACCAAACAAAATTATTATAAATAGATTAAATAAAGCAAACAATGGCATCATTTCATAACTGTATTACAAATAATAATAGTGAAAGTAAAGAAGATAAATCTATCTAACAGTAGTAATAATAAATATTTTTATAATTATTTTTATTTTGCGAAAAAAAAAAATGTTGAATGATTAATTGCTTATTTTACGAACAGATGGCGCCACTACACATTTTGTGACCATTATTATTACATGTTGGAGGATTTATGTGTGTTTTGTAATAAACCATTTAAATTATTTAAATAAAAAAATAAATTTACATGTGTATGTGTATTTTTAACAGCTTAGAAGTTGCATGGATTTTAGGTGTTTAAGTGTAATTTGTATAGCTTTTTAAATTATTTAAATACTGAATAATTTTTTTTTCAGTTAAATTTTGGCAGTGGATACATGCAATGTTTGCAAGCTTTTAATTGTAAAAATAAAAAAATAATTCCAAAATTAAATGAATTTGTATGAAAATTTTGTATTTTACGCTGTCTTGACTTAAAGATATGAAGGAAATAGTTTGTTTAATAAACTTTTAAGTTCAGTAAAAATTTTAAAACTAGTATATATAAATTCGAAATCTTCATTTCTTAAGTATATATTGATTTTATGAAATAAATAACTATATAAAAATCTGTAAACTGCATTGCTTAAGTATATGTTGATTTTATAAAATAGCACAGTTCAAAAAGTTTTTAACAACCTAGTAATTTTATTTTCGTTTATTAATTCAATTATGATTATTAAAAAAATAATAATAAACATTCAGAAACATTCATTTATTTGCTGTGCTTTCAGTTTATTATTGTGAAATAATGTTTAATATGTTTTTCTTTGTTTAATTCTAGCTAATTGTACTTAGTATTTACTATAAATAAAATTTAAAATAAAAATTACAAAAAAAAAAAAAAAATGTAAACATGTAGTCTTTATTTGAAAATTGGAAGTTATAGATTATAGATATTAAAGAATATAATAATTTATAAATTAAATATGTTTAACTTTATGTAAGGTTTGTTATGTATCAATAAATTATGCTGGACGTAAAGTTTTTTCCCTTAAAAAATGCACACAAGCTACTACAAATTTAAATTAGTTTTCACCAACCTTTAAAATTAAAATATGTTTTATTTTTCTTAAAAAAAAAACAAAAAAAGAAAAAAACAATAGTTGAATTAGATAATGACCTCTGAAAATACAAGGGCTAGAAGTATTTGATTTGCTGTTTCAAATTATACTTGTACATATGGATTGTTTTCTTTTAATTGGATTAAGTTAATAATTTTTTGTTAGACACGTTTAATATGTCCTAAGCATCATTAAAAATAAAGCAAACATGAATATGCAAAATGCAAGATCAGACTTTCTTATGAATCTTGAACGAAATGAAAAATATTCTCTTCAAGCGCATTAAGCTCCTCCTACCTCGTCTCGGGCAGTCGACCAATCACCATTCGACATCGTCTCCAATCGTTCTACGCGTGATGGTTTGTAAAATCGCTTCTCTGACACGTCATAGAATTGATACTGCCGACCATCCACCGATTAAACAGCATCCAAGACACTTGCCGTTTGCAAAACAAGAAGAGGTTTCTAAGCTCTTACGAGAGATGCAGGATAGTGACATCATCGAACCGTCATCAAGTCCGTGGGCCTCTCCCATCGTGTTGGTCCGAAAGAAAGATGGCTCCACAAGATTTTGTGTGGATTATCGTAAACTTAACGATATCACGAAGAAGGACAGCTATCCTCTACCAAGAATAGACGACACGCTAGATACTCTTTCAGGACATAAATGGTTTTCCACACTGGATTTGAAGAGTGGATATTGGCAAGTAGAGATCCATCCTGATGATAAAGAGAAGACCGCATTTACTACTGGACAAGGACTTTGGCAATTTAAAGTTATGCCGTTCGGGCTCTGCAATGCTCCAGCAACGTTCGAGCGCCTCATGGAGACATTGTTAAAAGGCCTGACTTTTGAAGCTTGTCTCATCTACCTAGATGACGTCATCATTGGTGGCCGCACGTTTGAAGAACATCTAGAGAATATTCGAAAAGTGTTAACGAAACTAAGAGCGGCGAATTTAAAGCTGAACCCTTTGAAATGCAAGTTCTTCCAACGAGAAGTAAACTATTTAGGACACATCATCTCAGCTGAAGGTGTTCGAACAGATCCTGAAAAAGTGTCTGCAGTAAAGCACTGGAAACGTCCGGAAAATGTCCATCAGTTGCGAAGCTTTCTGGGACTATGCACTTATTACAGAAAGTTTGTACAGGGGTTCTCCAACATCGCAAGACCCTTGCATAGGCTCACTGAAAGCAAACAGAAGTTTCTATGGACACAAGAATGCGACAATTCCTTCCAGCGGCTGAAAGAAGCTCTCACATCCTCTCCAGTCCTTACCTATCCAGACCCGACAAACAATTCATTGTGGACACGGATGCCAGTCAGGAAAGTGTCGGCGCTGTACTTTCCCAAGAAATAGATGGCCAAGAACGAGTCGTAGCATACTGGAGCAAATGTTTATCGAAACCAGAGCGGAATTATTGCGTCACTCGTAAGGAGTTATTAGCTATAGTGAAAGCCATAGAACACTTCCATCACTATCTCTATGGCAGGAAATTTCTCCTTCGTACTGACCACGCATCCCTAACATGGCTGATGAATTTTAAGAACCCAGAGGGCCAAGTAGCCAGATGGATACAACGACTCCAGGAATACGACTTTGACATCAGGCATCGCAAAGGCTCATCGCATGGAAACGCCGATGCCCTATCAAGAAGACCGTGACCCGAGAGCTGTCGCTATTGTTCCAGAGCGGAGAGTAAGTATAATCCCGAATATGTCATACGCCAGACGAAGACTGCACTATTGACGCCACCAGATCCCTGGAGTGATGAGAAGATTCGAGAAGATCAAATGGCAGACTCTGAGATCAAACCAATCTTTGAGTTATTAGAATCTTCTAGCACGAAGCCCAGTTGGAAAGACATCTCGACTTACAGTCCTACGACGAAGCAATATTGGGCTCTTTGGAACTCTCTCCACGTCAGGAATGGTGTCCTGTTCCGAAAATTCGAATCGGAAGATGGGAAGACATCTCGGTGGCAGTTGGTACTTCCTCGATCTCGAATCCCAGAGGTCCTCGAAGAATTACATGGCAGTCCCACTGGTGGCCATTTTGGAGTCATGAAAACATTACACAGAGTCCGAGAGCGCTTCTTCTGGGGAAAAGCGAGAGCTGACGTCGAACAATGGTGCAAATCTTGCGATGCATGTGCAGCTCGAAAAGGACCAAAGAAACGTAGCCGAGGAAGACTACATCTCTACAATGTAGGAGCACCTTTCGAACGCATCGCCCTTGACATCCTAGGCCCTCTGCCAAAAAGTGCTGATGGTAACAAATACCTCCTTGTTGTCATGGACTACTTCACGAAATGGCCTGAAGTTTATGCCATCCCTGATCAAGAAGCTTCTACGGTTGCGGATGCCTTGGTACACCAGTGGATATCAAGGTATGGAGTCCCCCTTCAAATGCATTCTGACCAGGGGAGAAATTTCATCTCTGCTGTGATTGAGGGTCTCTGTCAACTTCTCGGAATGGACAAAACTAGGACGACGCCTTTACATCCACAATCGGATGGCATGGTTGAGAGATTTAATCGTACCATCCTCAACAATCTCTCACTGCTAGTCTCAAGAAACCAACAAGACTGGGACCAAAAACTTCCCTTGTTTCTTCTCGCCTATCGCAGCGCCGTCCATGAAACAACCGGCTATTCCCCGTCTCAGATGCTTTTCGGTCGTGATATTCGTCTACCTTGTGATCTGATTTTTGGTCGTCCTCCAGATGCGCCTTCATCGCCAGAGGGATACGTGCAGAATCTCCAGGCACGATTTGAAGACGTCCACAACTTGGCTCGAGAGCGGATCAATATACAGACGGAGAAGATGAAGACCAGGTACGACACGAAAGCCACGGGACATCAATTCAAAGAAGGTGACAAGGTTTGGTTTTATAATCCGACTCGACGTAAAGGACTTTCTCCCAAACTGCTGTCGCACTGGGACGGTCCTTATACAGTCCTAAACAGACTGAACGATGTCGTAATTCGGATCCGAAAGTCACCAAGTTCGAAGCCTAGAGTCGTTCATTACGACAGGCTGGCTCCATACTATGGCCATAGTACTTAGTTCATTGATTGTAAATAGTGTAATGTAAATAATGTAAATTAGTATGACCATGGTCTTGTATATAAGTTAATGTAAAAATTTCTTTTGCTTAGCATTATCATTATTAATGTTATTATTATTTAAATACTTGTATGTAATGATGTCTATACTTTAATTTAATTTTTTTTTTTTTTAAATAAGTGTATATTTTGTATAATTCAGCATTATGAATGTGTTTAATGGTTATTTTGCATGTTTGCTTTAATGTGTTTTGAATAGTATAGCATTTGTTGGTAACGGGTTTGCTTTCCGATCAAAGGTTGAACTGCCCGGGACGTGCAGTCCTTGAGAGGGGGGCAATGTTATGAATTTTGTATATATCTGTAAATATTCCATTTGTTTAAATTTGTTTTATTTTATTATTGTGAAAATTGCAGTATTATTAATGTATTTCCTATTGAGCATCATGTAACTCAATGCTAAAGGCCTCAGGTGCTTTGCAAGAAAAACAACCTTACAGCATCGGTTTTATAATGGAGTTCTATTGGAAAATCGCCAAGGAATGGGTTTTTCGCCAAGTTGGCGATGGTTTTGGCGACGTATTTTTGTCGCCAAATTTGGCGATATATCGCCAAATGTCGCCAAGTTGGCGACGGATTTGGCGACTTTTTGTGCAACCACACCCCCCTTATACCTATACATTGGGATCCTTTCTTGCTTGGGTTCTCTATCGAAAGTTAAAGCACTTTAATTTCTAGCATCTGAAGGCTCTGGAATAATCTGGAAAGATCTCTGAAACCTATATAAGGACCTCCATCAGTTCAGTTAGTTAGTTGTCTGTCAACTGCGATTGAATTCATACGAGAGGCTTTGCATTGAGAACTCTGTTTCTCGGATCGATTTTGTCGTTGATACGTCGTATTGAACGCATTGTTTCTGTGTGAAATTTTGCTGTGCTTTTATTGGATTTGAAGATTACTGAATATCTTGTAATTTTCAGAAGATATTGGTGTTCGTACTGCACTGTTTATAGTGAATAAAGCCTTTTAATTGTTCTTATATATTGGCATCAGTCCTTTTGAACCCCGAGCTCACAAGAATATACTTTATTTTATATAGTGTTTAATTTTTGTTTAGTTATTTTTTTTTATAAACTTGTTCTTCCTTTTTAATAATCAGAACAAGAAGTGGGCTACAACAACCACTTCTGACACACTAATGTCCCATACGAAATCCATAATTCTAATATTGGGATAAACATATGTGGGCTCACACAGTTACTAATAATCTAGGCTAATGGGGAAAGTTACCTAGGATTGGAAATAAAATTTGATAATATCTATAGCAAATGTTAAGAGGAAAAACCGTGCTCGATCAGAAATCATAAAGCATAAATTTCCAAGATTAACACTGCATATGAATCGAAAAAAGATATAAACTTAGCTAACAAAAAATGACCAAATCACTGGTTCGAAACGTGCAGAATATGTTTCCCACAAGGGGGCAATTTGGATTTTAAACAAGACAATTCCAGAATAGCTATTACCTCATTTTTTACTATATATTTTCTTTTTTTTCTGGAAAAAAGTAGTAAAAATAAAATTATTTCATGGAAATTTTAGATTTAAAAAGAAAAACAATTTTATTAAATTGGAAAAATTTGTTTGCCCATAATTCAACGTATACCAAACAAGTTATATGTGTATTGCAATTTTACTGTCTCAAACATATTTAACCTAAAAAATACGTAAAATGTATCAATTAGGTACTACTAGCAATTGAAAATTGATAAAATCTCCAAGGTGACTCTCGGAAATAAATGGGTCAATAACAAATTTTGTATATTATGACACATATATTTTTTAAATCAAAATCAGAATGCACACTGGTGATCATTGAGAGAGGAGAGCTATTAAAGATGTACACTCTAAAAAAATCCCCAAATACCAAAATGCGAACGTCATTTGTAAATTAAACAAAAACATTTTCAGGTAAGATTCAGCAAAACAAAAATCAAGATAGCCACGTTTGCTTGATCATTTCTAAGCGGAGTAATTTGTGTTGCTGAAGCACTAGTCACTCAGCATCAAATAGATGAAAAATTTATAAGTGGTATGAATTATAATGCAGTCATTAGAGCACACACAAGTACTGAACCAGTGGAACAAACTGATATCAGACATGCTCATGAAGGTAACATGTAAATTGTCTAATCACAGACATTTGTAAATGAAGAGGAACTGTTCATTGCTTGCAGGTTGCAAGGAAATAATTTAAATTAAAATAAATTCTCTTAAACTACTATTCATCAAAGGTTTAACAAATTAGAATTTGGAATAGTTATTATAATTTATCACAATTATTCATAAAATAATTGTTGTAATGAATTATTAGTATTTTTATATGGTATAATGATTTTTATTAGCATTTATTGTACATAACATAGTTATTTCAGAAAAATATGACTATTCTGATGAGGTTTTTAAATGCACACAAAGCAATGACTAAAATTCTCCTAATTAAGAAATGCGCAAAGCCCTTTCCATGTATCCATTTTATACTGTTTTAGCAAAGTACATGTTCAATTATGTACTGTTTATATATTTTTAATCCGTGCGCAAAACTCTTACTCCCAAGCTGAGTGGATTTTTCAGAGTGTACTGCAACTTATAACCACATGAATGTGCGTTTTGTTATTTTTAGCACAATGTATACTAATTAGTAAAAATATCATATGAACTGAACTTTTTTTTCCAACTGAATGAAAAACTGTTCAGGCTGGAAAAAACGGAACTGAAGTAACTGAGCACCTAAGAAATGAAAGAAGTAATGAAATAAGGAGGAAAAATAATGCACATAAATGAGCGTTTCACTTTACAAATTTATCTAGCAGTTGTGTTCAGTCACAAAACCTATGTATAAAATCATCAATTTATTATCTACTTATTTCATATGATTTAAAATGATCAAAATACTAGTGAAAATTTTTCTTTGTAATTGTATATTTTAATACATTTCTGCTTTTTTTTTTTAAATTTCAAGTTGTTAAACTGTATTTGCTGTTTTTTTAATCACGTCGTATTATTAGAGGAACTTCGGGTATTATGGAATACTATTTAAATTTGGGGCAATACAATATCGTGATATTGTTTAAAACCAGAAAACCGAATACAGTCACAAACTATCTGCGAATAGTTTTTATAGAGAAAAATTATTTTACGAAATTTCATCATTCGCAAACAAATATTAATAATACTAAATGTATTTTGAGAGTATTGTAAGATAGTCGGGAAATATGGAATAGCGGTTAAAAATGAAGAAATCGGACAAAATTTGGCACAAAACAAATGTAATTGTATCAAAAGAGCATGATCAAAATGTAGTTTTTAGGTAGTCAGCGAATATACTTGAGTTCATATAGACCGGGAGGCGGCAGCACAGACAATCACCTCATCGAGAAATTCCAGAATTAGTTAAAACTCGATTCACATATTAAAACGCAATCGGTCTGCCAAGTCATATCTTGGTGGAAAACACCTTAAAACCCGATTTTAACGGTTGACTCGTAGGTTTACCATTGTGTTTTCCTGCACCCAAAGGTATGAAAACATAGAGGACTGGATGCAGGAACACACAATAGTAAACCTACGAGCCAACCACTAAAATCTGGTTTTCCGGTGTTTTCCATCAAGATATGACTTGGCAGACCGATTGCGTTTTAATATGCGAATCAAGTTTTAACTAATTCTGGAATTTCAGCCGTGAACTCGATGAGGTGATTGTCTGTGCTGCTGCCTCCCGGTCTAATACTTCAGTTCATTCTTCAGATTTCCACAAATCACAAATATACGGGTCTTTGCGTCACCATAATTATGGAGTATTATGAGATATTGGTATGTCATATAACCCGACAAAGCTGATTTGGGAAAAAAGTACTCGATGTTTATTGGTGTGAATTTCGAGCTAAAAAACGAGTATTTCATCATTCGGTGTACATTATGCTTAATTTCAATGTAAAAATATTAGTTCTAATAATGAATAAAAAAAAAATTTAAAAATTATCTCCTGAAATTTTTCCAAAATGAAATTTACCGATAGATGGCGCTGGCATGCATAATATGAAGTAGATGTCAAGAAAGGCCTTCCACTTCTTGGGGAATCCGGGAAAAGACCCCGTTTCTTCGAAGCATCTGACAACCTTCAGGATCCCGGCACATGAAACGGGTCATTTTCTTGTCTTGAGTCCTTCTTCCATTTCTTCGGAATTTTTGCAATGTTCATATATCATTATTCAGTTTTTTTTTCATAGTGGTATTAGCATCTCAATATATATATTTTAAACAGTATATCTGATTAATTAACCATTTTAAATAGTAACTTATGGTCATTTATGTCACAGTGTAATAATTACTATTATATTTATTAAACACAGTGTAACTACGTGTAATAGTTCTATATATAGCTTGTAAGTTTCTATTCATTATAATATTAATGAAATTTTAATTTTCTTTAGAATTCTGATCTATTTTGATAAGTGTAGTTAACAGGAGATAAAATTTAACACTAAGGCAAAAATCTTTAATGAATATAATTGTCTATTATTTTACATAATGTATTGTTTAATAAGTGAAAATAAACATTCATTTCAACGGTTTAAATCACCTTTCATGATGATTCAATTATGATTTTTAGCATATGATTATGATTAAAAAAGATTTTTAGCAGCTATCTGCTAATTATATTTCGGTCCGCTAATTATATTTCTGCTAATCATATTTCGGTTGCTGATTCCCGGCTCTTGTAAAACACCTTAACAAACCACGCTTGATCTGGTAACGATGGCATACTGCTGGCATCGAATGAAGAATCTTGTTCATTGAGGTGTTTTATCGACAGCCTGATTTCCATAAATCTGCTTCACATTATGCATGTCATCGCCATGAATCGGTAATTTTTTGAACTACAACTTTTTTGTTATTAAAACGAAATTTTGATCTCCTTCTAATGTAATTCGTGCTAACTGCACTTTTTTTAGCATCATTTGTTCTTTTTTAATGACTTTTTAAAAGTTTTGCCGAATTTACGGCGAAATCGGTATATTTTAAACGACACACTTTTGGCCACATAACATAATTTCTTCAATTTAATAATTTTTGAATTTATGCTAGTCTTATTAATATTTTCGGTTGCTGTTTATTTCGTTTTGAACTACTGTAAAATGTAATAAATTTTTCTCATGCTTTTCAAACATGATGAAGAACCTATCTTTGCAGCTCTATATGCATTAAAAAGTAAGTAGGTAAAACATATGGAAAAAAATGCAATATTCTAATACTCCCCGAATCTGCTTTCACATTTTACACTCTGAACGTCTCCTAATATATTGAATCTGTAATCGTGTTGTAACATGCACAAGGCTCCCAAGGGTCCAGCTTTTTGAATACCAGTATTTTCTACGAAAAAAATCCCTTTTCAGATTTTTCTTGCAAATTTTGTAGAAACCTCTCCCGAAGGTTAATTCTATTGCAAATGTTGATACCACGAAATGTTTTCTAAAAAAATCTGACTATTCGGGAACACTGCAAAAAGGTGGGCTTTCTTAATACTGCAAAACACTAAGCAATGAGCAACTTAGACGTTTATCCATATACTTTTTACATTTCTTAATCTCCATAATATAATAATTAAATTTTGATTCTTATATCTGTCTTTATTACTTCGGTATCTGGTTATATCGTCTAAAATCTAGTAATACTTGCACGACATCCTAGAAAGTCTTCTAAGTTTACTAAAATTTACTATTTAGATTAATGTATCTTTTTAATTTTTAACAAAAGCAATAATTAGGTTAAACTTCTTTTAGGTAGATTTCGTAAGAAGTACTACCTATTATATTCTCACCTAAGTTGGAATTTTTGAAAATTTTTTGCAGATTTACGCCGATCATGACTCCCAGAACCCAAAACCACCCCCAGTTCAAAACTTTATATCTATCTATCTATCTATCTATCTATCTATCTATCTATCTATCTATCTATCTATCTATGTCACTTTTTTATAAACACGATAACTGCAATAATTCTGCACAGATCTCTTCGAAACTGATACATAAAATCAAGGGGCAAATAATCTCGGTCAAGCTCGTTAATGGGCAAAATCGAACCAAGGGGGGGAGGGTGGGGGGGGGGCTTTTTGTGGAAACAGAAAACCCCCAATAATTTCTTAATTATGATGCGTATCGAATCCGTTTAAAGTTATTATTACTTCTAGGAGAAGGGCCGAAAATGTATGTATGACAGATTTTTGATATAATTAAAAATGGCTCCAAGGGGGGGGGGGAAGGGGGTGTTTTAGAAGAACAAAACTCATAACGTCGTCAATTCTCAAGATATCAAATCCGCTTCAATTTATTATAAATCCTCTTAATATTATCTAAAACTTTTATATTGACAAGTTTTTTATAGGATCAACCCTTATAGCAAAAACAAATTAAAAACAAAAAAATCCCTGCCGGATCCGCCTGCAAACAAGTTATTTTTCAAAGTAGGCGGTTCCAACTCCCGCATCTTTTCGAAACTGATACATAAAACCAAGGGGCATAAAATCTCGGTCAAGTTCGTTAACGGGCAAAATCGAACCAGGGGGGGGATGGGGGGGCTTTTTGTGAAAACAGAAAAAAACCCATAATTTCCTAGTTATGATACGTATCGAATCCGTTTGAAGTTATTATTACTTCGAGGATAAGAGCCGAAAATTTATGTATGACAGATTTTTGATATAATTAAAAATGGCCCCAAGGGAAAGGGGGGTGAGAGGGGGGGAAGGGGGGTTTTAGAAGAAAAAAAATCATAATTTCGTCAATTCCCAAGATTTCAAATCAGCTTAAATTTATTATACATCCTCTTAATATTATCTAAAACTTTTATATCATAACTTCGTCAATTCCCAAGATTTCAAATCCGCTTAAATTTATTATACATCCTCTGAATATTATCTAAAACTTTTATATTGATAAGTTTTTTATAAGACCAACTCTTATAGCAAAAAAAAAAAAAAAAAAAAAAAAAAAAAAAAAAAAAAAAAAAACCCTGCTGGCTCCGCCTGCAAACAAGTTAGGTTTCGACGTAGGCGGTTCCAACTGCCGCATCATGGCAAAAAGGTCATTTCTTCCGCAATTCCCAACAAACAGGCGCCCCACGATCTGCGTCTTCGAAATCTACCTGTGCCTGTCGTCAGACCCGTCAGGGATTTGTTAAAACGGGATACATTGCCAGGTTTTAAGAGGCTGTGAAATCAGAACGGGGGTTGGTGAGCTACGAGCAGGGGGCAGAGCCCCCTAGTATGTCTACAAAAAAAAAAATCTCCGGAACCTCGATATAGCGTCCGTAAAGAAAAAAAAACATTCCTGTTTTTTTGTCGGTTGGCGAAATAATGAAATTTCAGAAAGTACGCTTTTACGCTAAATACTCTTTAAGGAAAAATATTTTCTAAACTTCATACTGAATTAGTTCAATTAAGTTTAACTTAAATAAATACACTTTTATAACTATAGTTTTATCACATATATTTATATGTATATTATAATGAAATTTAACAATCGTATTATGTTTAGAACAAATTTTAAATTGATTAAAATTGTTTCAAGCTTTCAATTAATGTCCTATTGTGTCCTATCCAAAAGTGTCTGCACTGTGAACTCAGCTTCGATATTATTAATGCAGGGAACAACAAGAGAACAGCATTGTTGTCATGAAAACAACTACTTATTCTGTATCAAAATGTATAACAACAGCGTTCTTAATCAGGCATTTATTTTTAAAATACACTTAAACTTTAACCAGCCGATGAAACCGTGTAAAATTAAAGAACTGCAGCAATGCGCAACTTATACAGTGTGATTCATAAATATCGAAACAATAGGCTATCTCCTTAAATATTGCCCCTAGGCACATACTTCCAATTGCAAAGTTTCATAAAAAAAGGTGCAAAATTTGATGAGATAAGTTTGCAACTCCATGGGCGGTCTATTTGAGAAAATACAATAATTAAATTTTTACACGGCTCCCGTGGGATGAAATTTCCAATTAGGAAATTATTCCTTATCCAGTCCTGAATTAAACAAAAAAAATTCCATCTTTATAGCTGCAAAATTCACAGAGATATTAAAATCCAAAATTCGTGACTTACACCACTTAAGCATACTTCTGAGCGAAGTGATATCAGTTCATTTGAAATGCATGTTAGGGATCGACCATAAATTTACACATTATTAAAAGTCGATCTAAGATAATGCCTTAATACCATAACTTTTAGATATAATATAACAGCGTATAGATTTTTGCGTTTAACTTGCTTCAGAAATATGTTAGAGGTCTGCATGAGACTGAGCTTTGCGCCAGGCCCGTAACTGGCACGCCCCGCTGGTCGAGTCATGTCGGCCCATGTCTTTATTGTACTTAAGACGTGTCTGATAGGTAATAAGTTTTGTAAAACTAGTAATAGCGATATTCAAACTCTTGTTAGCGGAATCATTGGAAATATATTTTTATTTACTTGCATTTTTTCGTGCATTTTTTTTTTTTTTTTTTTTGCGATATCAACGATCAAAATTAAACATGTGATGATAATTTATGCTCTTTCCTTTTATATTAAATAATATTTTATGCCTTTTTTCAGAAAAATATATTATAACATAATTATTGTACTGAGAAATTATTATGCGTACATGTTTGTAATTTTCTTTGTATGAACTAATGGAGAACTATAAAAGGAACGAAAACGATCTAGAAATCAATTATGTGTTGCTTAATATACGAAATCTTCGATGGAAAATCTAAATTTCTACTTCCATTTAATGCATATTTATTTCCAAAAATGCTTAGAAATTAATTTATACTAAATCTTTTATGTGAAATGTTGGGAAAATATTTACGATAAATTTAGATTATAATATTCTTTAGATTAACAGTAATTTAAAATAACTTTATCTCGGAAATTGCCTTCCTTCCTTTATAAATATCTAGTTATAATATCCGGCCTTATCAGACTTCATTTTGCGATATTACTTTTAAGAAAATTGCAGCTATAGTTAGGATAATAACCTTTTACTTGCTAATTTAGTTAATTTTGTGCATTCCGAAAAACTGAAGTAATCTGATAAATTGAAAGAAGGTAATGCTTTGTTTATTAAACATAATAATAATAATTGAAAATTTGTTACGCATTGTTTCAAAACAATTTTAACAGATTAGTACTTTTTACTTTTTTAAATTTATGTTGATTCTTTAATTCTTCATGTTCAATTATTAATTATAAATTATAATTTACAGATAGCTGCTAAAAATCTTTTGTATCATAATCATATGTTAAAAATGATAATTTAATTTTTTTTTTTAGAATTCTATGTTAAATTATTTCTTAACGTGGTAGTCTTTATGTTTGTTGCTGTTAACAGATAAGTATTTTTTAAATATAAAAATTTACAACATGAAAGGTGATTTAAACCGTTGAAATGAATATGTATTTTCATTTATTAAACATTATATAAATTAATAGACAATTATATTCATTAAAGATTTTTGCCTTACGGTTATATTTAATCTCATGTTAACTACACTTATCAAAATAGCTCAATATTCTACAGAAAATTAAAATTTCATTAATATTATAATGAATAGAAACTTGCAAGCGATATATGGAACTGTTACACATAGTTACACTGTGTGTAATAAATATAATAGTAATTATTACACTGTGACATAAATGACCATAAGTAACTATTTAAAATGGTTAATTAATCAGAGAATACTGTTTAAATATATATATATATATATATATATATATATTGAGATTCTAATACCACTGTGAGAAAAAAAGTATTGAATAATTTTGCATGCTTAAAAAGGAAAAAAGGTAAAACAGTACTGAAGAAAAGTATCATGTAAACCAAAAACCAATATATAACCAATTTAAAGAAGAATCGTATAACTCTACATATAACAGCTTTAATTTTAATTAATCACTTAATTTATCAAAGAAATTATTTCTAAAAAATCTCATGTGTTGTATTAAAATATGAAAATATGTTTATCTATAAATCTTTTAAACATTCTCCAGAAGTGAAGAGAAGCTTCACACATCATCACTTTTTAAAGCAATACAACGAATGGTTTGCGTAATTCTCAAAAACAACAATGTATATAATTTAATATGAAAGATTCTATTAATTGTTAAAAATATGTAATGTATATATTTATGATCCATGATTATCATACTTTAATTTTAAAACAGCGTTTCAATTATAGGTATTTGTGTTTATGATATAAAATAATATTTTGTATAAAAAAATTATCATTTCTCGGCAAAGAAAGCTTTAGCAGCGATAAGAGCCAACACACAGTTAAAGTTCCAGACGATGTGTTTCCAAGTTTTTGAAGTTAGTTCACAAAGGGAACAAGGGCACGATTTATAGGACTCATAAACTAAAGGGCACTTATGCAATAAAAGTGCACTACCAGATATTGGGATTTGACGCTGCGACCCCTGTGGTAAGTGGGTATATTTTTAATGCAGGGTGATTTTTAATTAGCAAATAAAATGTTTTGCTATATGCCGATTTGCACAATGTTCAGCCAATAGTAATAAGGTCACGCCCAACAGTACAAGAGCTATTTCTTGTGTATTTTATTTTTAATGAATATATTCTAATTCTGTGCTAGGAGAATGTAGTTGAATATCCCAATTCTGTGCTCGGAGGATGTAGTTGAATATACTATTTCTCTCTGTAGATGTATGCAGTTGACAATAACTTTCCTGTCTCTCGTAGTAGAGCCTTATATCGAATTCTCACCTAGTATAGACCTAGGATCGAGGTCCTCTAGAATTGACCTCCAAAAGAGAGATGCAAAGACTTCTATGTAACTTTTGTATTTAAGGATGTACAGCATCCAATTAAAATAATGTTTCATCTGGTTAGCAATTTCGTAGCTTGTGAAGCTACTAGAATTCTATTATCGTTTGCTTAAATAAGCAAAAACATTAATTTTAACGTAATAATGGAGATGCCAAAAGATCTTAAAGATCCATTGACGGAGTACTATTTATATTTATGTGCTCCAATTGTCAGGGTGTGCCTTTTCCACATGTATGTATGACAGTTACCGCACCTGACGATGTTCAGGTATGCAGTAATTTGATAATCACATTCGTGTTTCAATTTTATCTATTTTGGGAATTAAATATTAGGGATTTTCATTTCAGAAACTCAAACTAAATAATTATTTTAATTCATAAATTTGTAAAGATAATTATTAAAATTAATTAAAAGTCAACATGGCATTTTATCATAAAGACTTAAATAATGTTAAAAGTAAAATCAGCGAAAACGAAGTATGTTTGATAAAGTGATGTGCTTTCTCTCTCTTTATCTAATTTATATCTTTTAATTGTAAATATTTTTGTGTGATAATTTGTAAATAAATAATTTTAATACAATTACGTTTGGTAATTTCTTTAAATCATCATGGAGATTATTGTGTGTAATTTATTTAGGTTAATTAGAGTTCTTTATTTTCAGGTATATTTAATATAACTATCCCCCGACAGTTAAAATTAAAATATTTTTAATAATTTTTAATGTTAATGTTAATGTTAATTGTATGTATTCTTTTGCGGAAGACTCATGGTTATTTGGTATTTTTCGAAACAACACAACTCAAGACTTTTATTTAAATTAAGTACTTAACTATTAAATGAGCGTTAGTGTTTGAATTTTATGCTCGCGTTACCCTTTTACCAGAGTATTGATACTTTGTACGATCATCAATTAATGAAGTTAGAGTTTACTAAATGTACCACCAAGTGCTTGTGGTTATTTTGGCGAATGATGGGCAGATTAATTAGCAAATCCAGCTGTTATATAATTTTCACGCATATGTCCAGCAAGAAGTAATAACCAATACTAAGAAAAAATAAACTTGATTATACTGTACACGTTATACTCACAATTCTAACAAAAAATCTATTTCCTCCATGGCCAAATGTACGGCTCAGAATAAATGTATACTCCACAGTTTCATTCCATTTTAGAAGATATTTTACAGATTTTAAATTAGCATGCAAATTTTCCTCTCTATAAATGTGCACTTTGTTAACATATTTAAACGCGTTTTAACATATTAAAAGATTACTTTTATAAGGAAAAATTTTATGTGTGGACCAACATTACTCTTTGTTACAATTCGTGTAGTAAAATGTTCAATTCGCATATTTAAAAGAAAAAAATATTTTCACGTAAATACCTTTATATTCGAAATAACTGAATTTAATTGTACGTTTAATTTGAAATACATTTAGGCATCTACGATTAGTATAAATGAATCATAAAACAGAAAATCTGAAACTCATAAACAAACAACCGTTTAAAATAAATCCATTTAGTTTCTTTAAGATTACCGATCGAAATAAACTTTGTATAATAGCATATTGGCTTTGTTTTGGAATTTGTAAGATACAAGTAATTGTATATGCGTTCCCTATTATTTTGTATTTAATGTTTATTTCACGACTACTTAAAATACAGACAATTTCGATATTTGCATAAACTTATTTTGTTCCTAATTAAAACATATTGCTTTTTGTGGAAACTAAAAATGGCTTTACCGAACAAATAAACAATGCTCTGCAATAAACCGGCTTAAAGTATTTAAATTTTCTACATTTTCTGTTATCCAATCCTGCTTAACATGTATTTTGATTCTTTACATATTTTTGTGGATTTCACTCTTCTAAATAGAGATCCTTCTTCTGTTAGAGTTTTTTTGGAGTTTTAATATTTTGGTAATATCCTTTAAATTTCTATATTCTTTTTTCGTAATTGTTTGTCTTTTACAAATATAAATATTATTTTTTTATAAGAAATACTTTTTCAAGCATAAAGTACAATTTAAAACTAAAATATTCGGATTTTTCGAAGTAAAAAAACATCCCGGGTACCATGAAATGCATTTAATAAATTATTTAAAACTGCGATTTGTTACTAGGTGGTATTTTTTTGATATCATTACTTTAAAAAAAATCCAGTTTAAAGTGTGTTTATTTGACTTAAAAAAACTCGGAAGATTAGCAGCTATCCTAAAGGTTTTACAAAGGTCTGAGTAATGTTTCATAAATAGTTCACTTTTCTAATTTGTTTAAAGAATTCGTAAATATCCATTTAGCATCGTTGTACAGCGAAACTATTTTTTTCAGAGTGCAAAGCGATGTCATATTTTCTCCCATTCTGAACCCCTGTATTGCATAAGGGTGAATATATTTAGATAAAATAATAGATATAATAAAGATTAGATGTATAAAAATAAACAAAAGAAGTGGGAAAATATTTTTTCAAAATTTTTGTCTGTAGAAATTGCAATCTTAACAGTTAAAACCTTTAAAATTATATTTTTAAAAAGTTGTTCTTAGCAAACATCTACGCCTTAAAAGTTCATTTTAATAGAAAGTTTCCTACGTAATTCTATTGATTAAAAGTCGAATTAAAAAAATGAAAACTTTCTTAGCAAACATGTTAATAGTTTCGTTTGTATTCATTTTTTCTAGCCGTAAAAGTGTTAAAAAGTCATGATGAAAAGTCCATTTTAATAATTTTATCCCTCCTTTAACCCTTTGAAACTTGACTTTTAGGAATAACATTTTTAGGAGCAGAAGTGGATATATCACCCACCATTTATTAAATTTGTTGCAAATTTCTGAATAAATATGATATCAATAGCAATTGATTAGGTTTAATCTACTATCAAATAGTTTTCAGTAAGGTGTTTGAGACCGTCTATATATTAAAATTTCAACTAAAATATAAATGTACTGTCCCAACACTCTTTTTTTTTTAAAAAAAGGAACCTTTCTACTCTGTTTAAATATACGCCTAGATACCAAACTTTAAGTCATTTGAATCGTTCATAGTGAAATTAAAATTACCTCTAATATTAAAGTCATTTTATGTATTTTCATTTAAGTATTTTGAAATAATAAATGTATCATATTGTCCATGCTGCATAGTTTGAGTCTATATTTCTTCTTTATATTGCTTATTACGTTGTCTCTCGATTATACCTGGAGTAAAAATGTAAAAATAAAATATATATGTATTTAATAATAAATGCAATACTCATAAAAATGTATCATATTTTTTTTGTTATAACTTGAAAAAATATGTATATATTTGTTTATTTTTCAAGTATAGTTTGTAGAGAATTGAATTTCTGTTATTTATTATTTTATTTTTAATAAAAGAATCATGCAAATCCGTTTTGAAAAGGTATTGCGGCAAAACCACTATAAAAAAATAAAAAAGTGTTTCTAGATAACAGTGTTTAAAATTTTGCCTTTTGTCTGTTTTTAAAGGTTTAAAAACTATAAAAGTTATAATACAAAATACATTTTATCGTGAATTAAAACACTTTCTTGTCCTCTCAAGATAATAATAAGTGTTCAGTCAAGTTAAAGTCAAGTTTTCAGTCATTTTCTAATGGACTAGAAATAATTTTCTCTTGATACAAAAACGTCTGCTTTAGACACGTCTACTAATATTACTTCAGTTTGAAAAATAAATACCCGATTTTTTTAGATTTTAATTCTTTTTAAAATGTTCAATAATTTGTTTAATAAGTTTATGCGAAAAAATTATATTTTACAATAACTCAATTGCTATCAAAATATTTAAAATGTTTTTAATGAAAAGATAAAACATCTCGAGAAAAGTTTAATAAAAGAAGTTTTCAGTTTTCTACTCTTCCCTTAATATGCTTTAAGACATATACTAAAATGAACTATTTTTAGGGTAATAATTGTGCTTTACTCTGTTTTAACTGTTTTTCAAACAAAAAAAAAATATATTGCAGTACTTGAAAATAGAATTTATGTTCATGTATAAAAGACATTTTTTTATGTGTAAATATAACAAAAAAGAAATTAAAAATCTAATAAAAATTCTCTCTATATAATTCTAAAACATTAAGGTTATAATTCATTTCCCAGATATATTTATACAAATAAATGTGTATAAGAGGATGCTAATGTAATTATACTGAAAAAATGTAACACATAATAAGTTTAAAATACTTAAAACTTTCACTAAGTAGTATATTTGAAAATAAATGTTAAAAAATATCTTTAAAAATTGGAAATATTTCATTTCTAAAACGAATGTTTAAACTTAATTTGAAATAAAACTATATAAAAATATTTTTTATTAATTTTAATAACAATTTTTAATAATAATTTAATTTGAAATTTTATTTCAGAGTAAGATAATTTTTATATTTAATTAATGGTAAAGGAAATATTAATAAAAGTAAAGAGTACATTAATTTCGTATTTTTTTCATAATTTCGAATTTGCGCTTATAATTTATTTAAATTATAATATTACGAATATATAAGTATGAATAGTAACATTATACTAGCTTAAAAGTTTATGATGACATGGCAGTTTAGATAAAAACTTCAAAAATATACAAAAAAAAAAAAATCAACCCCTTTCCCTTTTTTTACCTTCATTCCAGATAAAAGTAAAGATTATATTTTTAAAGTTAATTATACTTCTGTAGAAAGAATTGTTTAATTTATAAAAGAACGCTGCACGTTTATATGCATTAGTATGCCTTTGAAATATGCTAATTATGCTATTCCACCAAATTGCGTTGATATATTTAGCATAATTGTAAGATTTGGGAACTACCTCTAGCATAAAATATATGAATAAACAAAAATGAAATAACAAAAATATCTATGATATTATAATGTATAATTTGGTTAAAAATAATTTAGTAGTTTTGTATCTTATTAAACATAACAAAAATTTTTGTACAGTATATATTTAATAAGCATACTATCATATACAAGTCGTGCGTAAAAAGCTATATGTAACTGAAAAGAAAAAATAACGGAAGCACTTGAAATAAGTTTTCACATTATCGTTCTTTTTTTACTGAATTAGAATTTAATAGAGGTTTTCTTTCCCACGTCCGAGAATTTTCCGTCTCACATCTAATCATATGACATTAAGTTTTGCTAAAATGATATTGGAGAATTTTTTGAGTTCTATATAAATTTCAGACAACATTGCCTCCGACATGATCTTGCCACTATTATGGAAATATTTTTAGTTTTACCAAGTAACCAATTTTGGTTAAAAATTTGGATTAAAGTAGAATTATATTACCTGAAATGGGAATCGGTCCAAAATATTGCTATAGTGCTTTATACATATATCTTTAAACAGCTAAAGTACAGCTAAGTATATTTCATTATTGGCATTAAATTTACATTTTCATTATATTTTCAATAAAACCAGAAAATATATCAATCTAGAGGAAATATTACATCAAACAAATTTATTTTGCTTTAATAAAAAAATAAGTAACGTAAATCAATCATTGTCGGTAAAAATTTCCTGATGATTTATTGTTTAAATAGTTTGTCGTTATATATTTTTCGCTATACTAACTGTTAAAAAACTGTAATAAGTACTGAATTGTTCGCAATGTATGCTTTATTTCCAATTTAGCTTAAGTAACATAAATGATGTTGTTTTGACTATAATATAACATATGACATATAAATCAGATAATGTCGATGGGTATTAAAGAGTATTTTATAATGATTTACTATATAAATACACTGCTCAAAACAATTAAAGGATATTGCAGTTTTAGGTGGATTTTGTATCTGGGAAACTTTTTAGCTGATTGATACATGGTCGACAGACATAGTAGGTTATATGAGAATAAATTACACATGTTTGGCAGAAAAAAATGCATTTTATTGCGCATTTGTGTACAAAAGGAAAAAAACACAATTTGTGCATATGAGAAAAAAAGAATAAGAAAAGGTGTTTTCTTCAAAGAAAATCATTTTCAGTAGAGGGTATGGTTTCCACGGGCGGCCAGCAACGTTGAACACCTTTGAGGCATGGACTCAATGAGGCTATTAATGACGAGTGTGGGTATTCTGCCCCACTCTTCCAGAAGAGCTCTTTCCAGTTCTTGGAGAGTTTGTGGGGGTTGTTGGCGGCCAGAAACTCGTCTTCCTAGAGCGTCCCAAACGTGCTCGATTGGATTCATGTCTGGAGAACACGCTGGCCATTCCATTCGAACGATTCCTTCCTCGAAAAGGAAATCCTTCACCAGGTTTGCACGATGTGGCCTGCAGTTAAAGTCCATTAAAATGAAGTTATCTCCGATTGCTGCAGCGTAAGAGACTACAATAGGTCTGAGGATTTCATTCCTATATCGGCGACCAGTCAGAGCTCCATCTCGAATGATGTAGAGGTCAGTGCGCCCGTCAATGGAGATGCCACCATACACCAACACTCCTCCACCGCCAAATCTGACACTGTCGTGCACGAACGCAGGATTATTCCTACTGCCACGGTCCCTCCAGATGAAAATACGCCTATTATCCGGATGCACAGAAAAACGGGACTCGTCAGAAAACAGAATATTGCTCCATTCATTTCTCCTCCAGTTGACATGCTCAGTTGCCCACTCCCTGCGGTCGCGACGATGCCTTGATGTTAATCTAACACATACCATCGGTCGGCGAGCATACAGATCTACAGCATGGAGCCGGTTTCGGACAGTCTGAGTTGAAATCGTGGTGCCTGTAGCCGAGCGAAGGTGTTGTTGGAGAAGAGTAGCGTTCATGTTTCGGTGTGTCCGAGCTGTTAACGCTAAATACCGATCTTCATTGGGCGTTGTTGCCCGTCTACGACCTTACCCTGGTCTTCGGCCTGCACATCCACTCTCCAAAAAACGGTTCCAGATCCTGGAAATGACACTTTGTGACACTCCAATGGCTTGCGCTACTTCGGCTTGAGTTTGGCCCCCTTCTTACCTACCAACAATTCTCCAAGCTTCTGAATCTGTCAAATGACTTCGCTGAGACATCGTACTCATCGAAACAAAGCAATCACTGAATGCCGATCATCCTTGTCTTCATTCTCTTTTATCCAGTTGAAAGTCAAATTTCATTCGCTGCCGCTGAAGCGACGTTTTTGACGTCGAACTCAAAATTTGCATACTCCACAGTTTGAAAACCAGAAAAATTTGCATTTGTGATTCTCTTCTTCTATTTTCGGCAAAAAAAAATTTCGTTTATATCTTTATTTTATATAAAACTTCAAATATCCTTTAATTGTTTTGAGCAGTGTAATTTGTTTCTGTGTCATTCATTAAACAGCGGTAATATTTGCAATTTGTTTATTTATGTTCAGTAAGATAAATTAATAATATCCATTTTGGAGTTTACTCCAGCATATGTAATACAAACCAGGTAATACGAATGGACTTTTTTTAATGAATGCAACATTTTATTGTTTGAATTGTTCTTGTTAAATATTTGTTGCTATGTTATTTCTTAAACAGCTTTAAGATGTTTTAATTGTTTAACGATGAATAATTCTCAAGTTAAGTTAGATAATATATTATAACTACACTTCAGCACATGTATTTAGTATTAACATTAGAATTAATATGATTTCAACGGGACTGTGAATTCGAAATATTTCTCCGGTGAATTAAATACCATTTCGCGAAAGAGTCACCTATTAACGTATGAGTTATGTTGTTATCCCTCGTTTTATTTAACAAGGCATCATTGTCATTAATCGTAAAGCTATAATAATTATCACATGTCAAACAGCTGCATGTAAACTAGGTAAGAGTTTATTTAATAATAATAATATCATTAATAATATTTAATTACATCGAAATGATACACATTCTTCGCTCACAAAGCTCGACCAATAGATAACTGTCATCATGAGACATTAGAACATTTTTATTTCACAAAATTCACTCGTGATAAAATATAATTAAATAAATCAAATAATTTGTTTAACTATTAATAGTAATAATATTCAACAAAATAACTTTGAAAGCATCATAAAATTAAAGCATGTAATTTTGAATAATGATGATGCCATTCTCTGTTAAAATAATCAAAAAATTAAAAAAAAAAATTTCAATAGAGGATAGGCCATCAATTTCCACACCCGTTTCAGTAAAGAGAAAGAAATTGAAATTAAACTGATGGCCGAGTCAGGAAGAACTCGCGTAGAAGCAATCGAATTTCAAAATGTTTCATTTTCAATCACGGCCCACGTTATATTAATTGTTTTGTAAAAACATAATAATGTAAAAGTTTTATTGTGAGGAAACACGTTAATCCATATTCTTTTAGCTATTTAATAGTTCTATGGGAAGTAAATAAATAAAATCATCTATGAAAAATGCAGTTTCCACATAATTAGCATGAAAGGACAATTAAAATATAAATTATGACCGCAATTTTTACTCTAATATATAAACATTTAAAATTTATCAAGAAGTGGACTTTATTTTAGTAAATTTCAATTGTTTTAGAGAAGTATCTAAAAAAAGTTTCATTATTTTTTCTTTTAAATATTATTTTTTTATCTAAATTAATTACCGTTTTGTTCCGTATTTAATAACATAAGATAACAGACATAGCAATAACATTTTTTTTTCAACAATATAAAATGGATAAATTAGAAGCATCGTAAATTATTGTAAAAATATCTGCTCTGTGCTATGAATTTCAATTTCGCTTTGTATGTTTATTTTATGATATCACTGTGAGAAAAAATAAATAAATTAATACTGGTTACCTGCTTTTTGATAATATTTTCAGCAAATGGCTTATTATTTAATAAAAATATATTAATGAAGAGAAGGAAAAATGTTCAACTAGATAAATCATCTTCAACAGTTGGAGTAGCATAGTTGAGATAGACAAGTCTCAAGTAGTGCTCTCTATTAAACGTTTATATGAGTATACGTATAATATGTATTACATGGAATACAGATTTTGATACGTATGATACGATCAAGGCGGTTATACATATTATACGACACAGCATATACATACGGTACAACATATATACGGAAATTACCCCGGCGGTTAAACGTATAAACGTTTAACGAACTGCTTTCGTTCATTGCGTGAAAAAGGATGCTTTTCTCCTGCTGGTCTGCGGAAAAGAGACATTGAGAAGCACCTTCTATAGTCGTGCATTCTCCAGGTTGACCGGGACCATCGTGATTCCTTGGTCAAAGAACCACAAAGTCCCGATTTTACCAGCCTTGCGGTTCCTGTGCTGGTAGCGGGTACTTGAAACAAATATTTTTTGGAATTTTTTTCAGAATACCTATAAAGGAAAATAACAAGATCTTATATATGAAACATATTATGTAGATTGCTATGGTAATGCCACCGATTTCCATCTTATTCTACGTTCAGTGACGTAAGATTGATGAGGTCCTTTGGTATTAAAAGTAAATACGTATGCTAGAATTATACGTTTATCTGTTATACTCTTATACGTAACGTTTAAACGTATTGTTTAAGGTACTTGTATTTCATACCGACGTATTAAATGTATATACGTATATCGGTTAAACGTTTGGAGCTAAAGATCAAAGAATGAATTTTCTTTTACTAATGCAACGGGTAGGTAATAGTTTGTAAGAAAAATAAAAAACGAGTTTCGTATTCAAAGTTAGGATACGGGAGAGGCAAGAATTTTGTTATTCAAAATATAGGAATTTTGGGGTGAGATTTACAACAGAAAATGCGAAAACAAAGTCGTAAACTTTAAGATATGAATATATTCAGAGATGGTTCGCACCTGAAGGGAATAAAACATATAGTTACTGGACAAGGGTAAGAAATAGGTTTAGAAAGGCATAGAGAGTCCAGGGTTTCATAAAAGCGGCTTTATTCACAAATATGAATGTAAGGTTTACAAAGGTGGTGTAAGAATGTGTACAGCAACAAGGTACAGGTGGGATAAAGAGGTAAGATCCTTTGAAGGTGAAGTCGAGGTAATTTCTATAGAAGGGTTGGATCATAATATGTTAGAGGGGGAAAAGTAAGACTCCTTGAGAAGGGAGAGAAGTAAGAACCCCCTTGAGAAGAGAAATAAAATGTAATTTGTATAGAAGGGTTGGATCGTCCAACGAAATTGGTAGGAAAAGAAAAGACAACCCGATATCCAGTCAGAAAAGTTTATGATATGAATGGAAAGAAAATCGGTGTCCTCGCGTTGGGTAAGAAAGATTTTGAATGAAAATGGGGGTTACGAATACTAAGTAGCGAGGGAGAAAAAATTACGGTGCGAGGGAGTTCAACACACGCCAATTAGTGTAATATTGGCGTGCACTAGGACGCCCATTGGCAAAAACACACCAGTGTGTTTTTGTAACAACCCGTTTTTGTTACTCCAGAGCCGCTTACTTTTAGGTTTTTACTTACCATTATTCCCAATAGTGATCTTCGCCTTACTTATTCACAGAATTTATTTCATTAGATACCACGAAGTCATAGTCAATCCGATTATCGAAATTTTTTGAGTGTCTCTGTAAATAAGCAAAAATTCTACATACTCAATGATCTATTGAAAGCATTTTGTAGTGAACCTCACTAATGTATAAGACTTTCGTTATGTTTGAAATAATGTAACATCATTAAAATATAATGCATTTTTTTTCTATGTAATGGAATTTTTTTGTGCGATCCTTCAAATGAATTATAAAAGCTCTATACTCTATAGTCAATCCTAATAAAATTATAAATCTGATTGTGTGCAAATGTTAGGCTGAAGCCAGCGTCAAAATGAAGCATTTAATTATCCTGTATCTTTGCATATAAGTTGATTATAACCCTCAAATGAATATAGGCTGGTTTTCGTTTATTTTATTTCAATATTTTTCTTAAAAATTAAAATTTTCATTCTTTTCATACAGAATAAATGGACATTTTTTTCGTATATTTTAAAATGGTTGGTTGGTTTGGTTGGTTTGGCCCAAAGGGCCCGGTTTTGCAGCTTTTTTTAAAATGGTTAAATTTATTTTACCGTTGCTAATACTTTACCGTTGCCAATATAAAATAAACCCCTGAGTAATAATTTTTAATCAACAATTTATTTTCAAGTGAAAATTTTAAAGTTTGGACTACATGGATTTACCTGGGTTATATTCACTAACGACACGGGAAAAGGAAAATAAATCAAAGGGATTTATTTTCCTTTTCCCGTGTCGTTAGTGAATATAACCCAGGTAAATCCATGTAGTCCAAATTTTAAAAGTAAACAATAAGATATACTCAAATTAAAACTCTTAAATAAGTTGAAATATATTTAATAAAGTATTAGATAAAATTACAGATATCATTTTTACTAAAATACAAATTATTATAATTTTGAATTACACAACTCAGTTTGAATTTAAATGTGTATCAATTTTTAAACAATTCGTTACAAAGATGCCTGTAATAATTTAGCTCAAAGAATTGTGAAAGATTTGCTTACCCCATATAACTGAAACTGGACGCTCCATGCTAAGCTGTTTCCAAATCCTTTGCACTCACAATTAGATATTTGACTTTGAACTCACTCTCACTAGGATTTTCCTTGACTCTCCAAAGTACTAAATCTGGTTACTCCATCACCTTTTAAAATTATTAATGTGTGTTGAACTCCCTCGCACCGTAATTTTGTCTCCTTCGCTACTTAGTATTCGTAACCCCCATTTTCATTCAAAATCTTTCTTACCCAACGCGAGGACACCGATTTTCTTTCCATTCATATCATAAACTTTTCTGACTGGATATCGGGTTTTCTTTTCTTTTCCTACCAATTTCGTTGGACGATCCAACCCTTCTATACAAATTACATTTTATTTCTCTTCTCAAGGGGGTTCTTACTTCTCTCCCTTCTCAAGGAGTCTTACTTTTCCCCCTCTAACATATTATGATCCAACCCTTCTATAGAAATTACCTCGACTTCACCTTCAAAGGATCTTACCGCTTGATCCCACCTGTACCTTGTTGCTGTACACATTCTTACACCACCTTTGTAAACCTTACATTCATATTTGTGAATAAAGCCGCTTTTATGAAACCCTGGACTCTCTATGTCTTTCTAAACCTATTTCTTACCCTTGTCCAGTAACTATATGTTTTATTCCCTTCAGGTGCGAACCATCTCTGAATGTATTCATATCTTAAAGTTTACGACTTTGTTTTCGCATTTTCTGTTGTAAATCTCACCCCAAAATTTTTATATTTTGAATAACAAAATTCTTGCCTCTCCCGTATCCTAACTTTGAATACGAAACTCGTTTTTTATTTTTCTTACAAACTATTACCTACCCGTTGCATTAATAAAAGAAAATTCATTCTTTGATCTTTTCCCTTACCGCCTGAGTTTATAAGAAAATTCCTTTGATATTTTCTTTTTTCTTCCACTTAAGTTAAATTGCATCCCCAGTTACCTGACAACAAGATGGCTTAACATACAGAGACCCCCGTTTAAAACGGAATCCAGCTGATTACAAACATTCATAGACACTGTGACTGATTTTCGGTAAAGTATTTTTTTCTTTCTAAGCAAAATTCTAAGTCTTATTAAATAAATAGGGAATATTATATATATTGAGTGCCATATTCACCTTAATAATTTACGATACACAAAAAAATTGACTCACAATTAATTTATTATTAAAAGGTGCAAATATAATATAAAAGTGTTAAAACATTAAAACTATCAAAGATTTTAAAAAACACACATGTCAGACATATCAAAATATTTTGAGAGCTTTCAGCTAAACACAAGCCATCATCTGGGAAGTTAAAATGAGAAGAAACTGTAGCTCTAAAGATGTACACTGTTAAGTATTAAGGATTGAAACCAAACACATTGTTTTTGGTTTAGCTGAAAGCGTTCGGGATATTTTGACATGTTTGACATCCATGTTTTTTAACATCTTTGATGGTTTTAATGTATTAAAACTTTTATATTATATTTTCCTCTTTTTAGTAATAAATTAATTGTGAGTCAATGTATTTACATTGTGTATTCTAAGTCTAACTATCTTTATACGTCAAATAGTTTCAACATGAAAGAAAATTTTTAAAGTTAACGAAGTCTGTTCATTATTAATTAAAAACAAATAGATTTATACAGATAATTAAATTATAAAGTTAGAAAGCACAAATATTTATTAAAAAGAACATTATACGTTTCGGACTTTTCCAGAAGCTCCTCATCAGTAATGTAAAATTAAAAACACAAAATCACGAGAGATGATAATATTACCATAGACGTTTGCCCCTCCTTCCCCCATTTTATTAACTGTTTTTGAAACATGCTCTTTTCTGTAAGTTGTATCCCATCAAAAACATACATGTGAAAAAAGGCCAAATTCGTTAACGGTTTCGCTAATAAAAGAAGTGAGATCTAACTGGAAACCAAGTTCTTTCGAAGCTCCTTAAATCATAGCTCCTGTCATGCATACCGTTCTTCAATTGCTTAAAACGATTTGTTATATTATTTGCTACTCAATAGAGCGACTTGGCAAGTTTCCTCTTATTCAAATTTCTCTACTTGATTGATCGGAACTTTAAGTTAATCACTTCCTTAACATATCAATACCTGAACTTCGACATACTTATTCGAATACTTGATTGACTACATCTTTGCCAATGACATACTAGACTAAACTGTACTCAGACTCAAAGATTAAAGTTGGTGGGTGAAAACTTGCCAAGTCGCTCTATTGAGTAGCAAATAATATAACAAATCGTTTTAAGCAATTGAAGAACGGTATGCATGACAGGAGCTATGATTTAAGGAGCTTCGAAAGAACTTGGTTTCCAGTTAGATCTCACTTCTTTTATTAGCGAAACCGTTAACGAACTTGGCCTTTTTTCACATGTATGTTTTTGATGGGATATCATTACTTTTTGTCAAGTAAGTAGGTATGTGTTTCCTTTTTGAAATAAATAGTCTTAATATTGAATTGCCATTATTTAATATTAATTAATGTCACACGTTTTTCCCGCGTTTACGCACTGGTTTTTTTTCGCTATCATTTTCTATATTTTCTTGCACGTTTGAAACGTTATAGCGCACTGCCCATTCACTATCTGAGTTTTTTTTCACACGTTTCCTATTTATTAATAACCTTGTCAAATCAGGGCGATATAATGTTCGTAGGCGGTTATATTCTACGATGGAGTTTTCCTGGGCCTTTATTTGGCTAGGATCTAGATTTATAAGGTGAACACCCTCCAAGGTCTTGACTCGAGAGAGTGCTACATAGGCTTGTCCTTTACTGAATATTGAAGACCCGATGTCGAGCAGTGCGTTGTCAAGACTAAGGCCTTGTGATTTATGGATGGTAATAGCGTAGGCTAGACAAATAGGGAATTGTTCCCGGTGCACAAACGCATTACCCAATATTTGAAACTTAGTCTTAATGCGTTCTAATTCATAAGTTAAATTATGAAGAAATTTAATTTTAATTTTTCTGGCACTAATGTTGCAGTCGACGTCCCAAAGTATTTTATCTATTGTCCCTATCGATCCGTTTACAAGTCCTTTGCTAACGTCTATATTCCTACGTAACATTACACGTGCCCCTATTTTGATGGTTATAACATTTTCCAATCCGGCAGATAATGAAGAATCACCCTCGTTTTTTTTTAACACTTCCCTGGCTCGTTTGTTCAAGTATCTTGGGCAATCTATTTCATCTATTGCATTCAATTTGATATCTGGTTGTTTTATACTTGTCAACATAGCATCATTGAACTGGTTACACATATTTTTAGTTGCAAACAAACATATGGTATTGTTTGGCATTTCTGAAAAATGGTTTATGATTTCCACCAGTCTTTCCTTTGGGTTATCGGATTTTAATTTAAGGAGTCGATCAGATAAGACATTCACATCTTGATTTGTGATTACACCCAATCTAAAACGGTTCAACATTTCACCGAACAGTTGATCGTTTTTCTGTCTCATGTTAATTATCAATTCATCATATGAAAATAAGTTTTTCCATAAATTCGGTGCGCTAAGCGATCCTAAACAGTTTTGGACATCTGACGATTTGATGTTTTCGAACGGCGAAAGTTGTCTCACTGGAGGCAGCTGGAGAAGATCACCGAATAACACGATGTTAATTCTGCCGAACCAGCCATCTTCTATATCACCCGTGTCGAAAATTTCCGTTAAGCGGATATGAATGTACATCAATGTTACATTTGATATCATAGAAACCTCATCAATAATCAAAAGAATAACCTCGTTTAAATCACTTCTTAAAACTTTGAGGACTTGATCTGCCAAAGAAGTGTACTTTGGACAATTTCCATGCTCCACTGGAAGCTGTAGAAGCCTGTGTATTGTCAAACCATTAACGTTAAAAGCAGCAATACCTGTTGGTGCAGCTACAGCAACCAATTTATTTAATTGTTTTTTAACCCAACTTTTGACAGTATTTATTAAATAGCTTTTCCCCGTGCCCCCTGTTCCACTCACAAATAATCGCAAAATTTTCTTGTTGTGTTTCAATGTGTCACAAATTTGATCAAAAATACGTTTTTGGTCTACATTGAGGTTTTTGATCATTTTTTCAAGTTCATCTTCCGACACCAACTCTTCTGCATTCCGAAAATCTTCCATTGCATTTTGGGCTTCAACAGGTACAAAATCTAATGGGTTTTCTATACCGTCATCTTCATTATTATCTCTATCTCGGTTGCTTTCAATCTCTGCTACTTTTTCTTCAATCATTTCGAAAGCTTTCTGTATATTATTAAGGAATTCTGTTTGTATTTCCCCGTAATTTAATCCATCTTTCATTTCATTTTTTAATAGGTTAAAGGCTTCTGTGTATGTACTTTGACCTGACTTAAGTACAGAAAGATCCCTCCACGGATAAAACATCAATAAGAGAGAGAAATAGTATTTTTCTGGATACTTATTTACATCATAATTGTAATGATTTAATAAGTATGGGCGCTGCCGTTTCTTTAAAAATTTATTTGATGATATTTTATGTATTTGCTCAGCTGTTGCCGGAGGGGGTGGGGTTGTAGTTATGTCATACCATCGAGCAAAGTCATATAAATTTACTTTTTCTAAGTCATGAGGGCGTTGGGGATAATAATTATCAAGACATGTCATATCATTAATTCGAAAAATATATCGGTGGAATCCGTTTTCTAGCTGGTTAATATCTTTTTTATTTTTTACTCGACGGTTACGGTGCATATTTACATCGAGCCATCTTATTGTGGTCTTCGGGTCGGTGCCGTAAAGAGATATGCCCAAGAGTGTATCACTTGCTTCAAGCGCGCCGCATTCTCTGTTGTTAAGAGTTCTGAGACCTACATTATACAACCTACTAACTAAAGATTTTGATGAATTAATGTTGTCAAAAGTATCGCTTGTGTGACTTTTTTCGCCTTTAGTGGTATATTTTGTGATGTAATAATTTAATACAGCTGTCTTTTCCCCTACATATTGCAGGTCCATATTGCCGTTCCAAGCAAGAAGTATAGCTGGGTTATAATCGTTGATGTAGCGAGATTCTTCTTTACGGGGTATATTATACAGCCTGTTATTAGATGTTAACGTTTTCCTCGCTGCTATTGATTCGGTTACATTTCTGATTGTTAGGGATTCGGTAACCTGGCGAGGAAAACCAAATCTACAAACAGTTATGAATCCTGATTTGGTTTTTTTCTTCCGTAAGCAGTATGAGTTATGTTTATGAGTTTGGTATTTGATTACACGTTCGTACAATGTTGGTGAAATGTTTTTATCGGGGAGAGCACACGTAACATATTTACTGATAAAGCTTGCGACCTCATCAACTGTTGACTCTTGTAGTATTGGCGCATTTTTTACCCACAACATAAGATGAAAGTGCTGCAAACCCCTCGCTTGATATTCACGGCGCCAGAAATAGTGTATTATCTCACCCAAAGGGGCTGCAGGTGATGTAAGAAACTCGATCATTGATTTAAATTTAATATCGATAAATCGTGATGCTGCAACAGGATTCATACAGACTAACTCGTTTACAGATTTCTTTTTTACATCCGGTCCATTTATTTCTTTGATGTACTCCGCAAGGTCAGTCCACGTCCACTCTGAGGAACCACGTGGCTGGCCCGTAATGACGAGTCATACATACAACGTCGCTTCTGGGTTTTTTCCAGAACTGTTCCGTATTCCGTAATCGACCAAATATTGCCATTAAATCTCCTTCAAGCTCATCCTTCTCCAACTTCTCTAAATATTTTTGAGCTGTCAGTTTTTGATTTTGATTTGTTACATTTAATTTATAGTATATGCCTGCGTTCAGCTGTCTTAGATTTGCGTCATTTAACAAGTAAAATAAATACTGCTCATTGAGTCTGAATCTAGGATCTTGTGACATTAAACGGGACTTTATGTACTCTGCACTTGTAATATTTTTTTCTCGTTGATAAAACTGACCAAATTTGCCTTCATTGTATATGTCAGGAAAACATAAAGTATCTATCTCCTTGTTGCGGTTATCAAGTGGTGCTGCGTTAACTTTGATCATTTGATACAAAGCTGTAGCTGTACTGTTTTGTTTCTTTTCATGCAATGGATAGATGGTATAGGCTTCATAAATACTTTCTTTTTCTTCTGTTACTTGAGTGAGAATGGCATGTGGACTTTCTAATTCTTCAATATCTTCAGCAGTTTCAATATTGTGGCAAAGATTCTGGTCCAGGTGGTCAAGCAAATTGGCAGGATTTTGCGGCAGATTAATATTTGAGTAGTGAATGTTATTTAGTTTTAGGTACTTTAAAGCGTCGTATATGTTGTTAATATTTACTATGTCTTGCCACATGATTTTTTTTTTTAGTAGGAGTACTCCTGACAAGTATGAAAAGTTCTTGATTTGCGTTTAATGGGTCTTCGGGATTAGGTAACTTTTTTAGAGTAGCTTCTACAGGTAATGGCAAATGGAACGTCCTTCCTTTAATTTTTTTTATCATTTGCCTATTAGGTATGTTTTTGTTTCCCACAGGAATTAAGTTAGTTATAACCTGAAAAGCCTTAGCCCGTTGAATTAACATTTTTTCATAGTTGTTGAGATTACTAATTTGCTTAGGTATATCGCTGTAATAAAGATTGTTAAGAATAGAATTAAAAGGTACTTCATTAGCTCTTATTTTCTTTAAACATAAATGACAAACAAAAGAACTTGACTCAATGCGATGAGATTCATTGAAGAGCTGCAATCTCTGCCATACATCAGTTTGAATAGAATTTCTTAATTTATTAATAGTAGACATGTCACGAAAACATAGAAGTCTGTGACAGGATATACAGTGGTGTATCAACACATCGGCACATCTTTTCTTCATGTTATTGTAAGCATTTTTATATTTTTCTATAATCAAATCTTCATTCAATAATATTTCGTTTGCATTTACTTCACAGTAGGCATTACTGATATTAAAGGGGACACCTAATTCGTTTAACTTTTTTACGTTTACGCTGTTTAGGTGTAAATCTATTGTATTTATATTTTTGCAAAAAAATGCTAACTGGTAGAGTTCTCTAACAATAGTTCTTATTTTAGGAAAATGAGGTTTTATATTGTTGAGTATTCTAATTTGATAAAAATATTCATGGTCTTGGTTCGATATAAAAGTAAATAGATCTATGACTGATTTAGAAATAACATATTGGAAAGCATCTAACAGTTTTCGTAGAACTGTTTCATCTAATAAACATACTTTTGGATCACATGTCCAAGATACATTTTGTTTATTTTCCTGTAAATTAAATATATATGCTTGACCCTCATCATTTATTGCAATGGTTTTTTCTAAGCTTAATACTTTATATGAACTTTCATGGTAGTAAGGTTCTTGAGTACTCAGATGTTTAGATTCTCCTGCAAGTATTGTAAATTTGTCTTTTAGGTTTGTTTCGGATGATAGACTGCACATTTTTTCAACACTTATATTTATTTTCTTTTGGAGGCGCTCAAAGAGATTAAAGTAATTATCCAACATATTTTTACGACGTTGAAGAACCCACTTAACATTTTTTTCTGCTTCCAACCGGTTTTTTATTTTACCAGTCAATTGATTAATTACGTTCTCTCCGTCTGTGTACGATAACTTTTTCTTTAACTGATAAATGTTAGTAGCCTTTTGGTCCACCTCAGGATTTTTCTCTTTATAACGTTTTGTGGCTTTTTGATGCACCTCAGGATTTTTGTCCGTATAACGTTTTACGGCTTTCTGATTCACTTCCGGATTTTTGACCGTGTAACGCTTAACAGATTTCTGCTTAACCTCGGGATGATTTTGTCGGTAACGCTGACTAGCTTCACACACTTGTTCAGCACGGGATTTATCTGATGTTTTGGGCCGACCTAGTTTACGCTTTGGTGGACGCCCTTTTCGCAATACGTTTTCATTCCCAGAATGTTCTCTGGTCTCATCCTGCACTTCAGGAATATTTAGGTTAACTGCCAATGGTTGACAAACATCGTAATGTCCTACCGATAGATCTCCAGAGAAGAGAAAACGTTTTGTAGGACGGCCCTCTTCACCAAACAAACCACAAAGACTTCCATTCTGATACACTTCGATTCTTATGGAATACAAATCTGCTGCCGCTTTTACTTCCGAAACAGCTCCATAAGTTGTCGAATTAAGCATACTCACACGATATGCTTCAACAGAATCGTAAGGTTCACCGTGTTGATTGCATGTCCATACACTCAAATCTTGCCAGTTACGACAAACATAGTCAACGATTTCCGCTCGTAATCTACTTGTTTGTTGTAAATCAACAGAATTAAATAGTGAAAAGGCAAATGAATGGAAAAGACAACTTCCATCGGGAGGCATTGGAATCACTTTGTGTAAAATGACTGTGTCACCTACTTTCAATACTAGATATTAAATACTTGTCAGTATTTAATATCTAAGTGCATGAGTGTATTATCCGGGCCAGGAGATAGATTGCCAAAAATTGTTGCCAAGTACCAATCTTGTTTATCGTTGCCAATCATGTTTTTAAACACTGTAATTTAACATTATCAAGTAACATTGTATAAATAAATAAAATGTAATACATGTTTATTAAATTCATAACATTTAAAAAAATAGTAAATAACATTATTTTAGTAAAAATAATAAATGGTAGCTAACATAATAAATAAGAAAGAATAATAAATAATGTATTATAATACATTTGGGGAAAAAAACTTTATGTATTTTTTAATACAACTATACTTAATTTTATTCCTTATATTTTAAAATGTATGGCGTTGTAAAGACGCCTTTTTTTTTAAAATAAAGAATAATCACTTCATCACTTTACCAACCAAAATTAGCCCACCATCCTATTTTGCGCTAGACTAAAAAACTGGCGCCATCTCTCGCAGTTCATGCGCATTACTTTTCCCGGATTCAACGTTTGGCGCTTATTTTGGCAAATTAAAGTTTCGCCTAATAGACGTAACGTTAAAGTAAAAATGGACACTGTCAAGTGGGTAATTAATCGATTTTCAGAATTTTTTTTTCCATTTCTTATAGCGTAAACGAGCTTCTTACCAAATTTTAAGTCTGTAAGTGCAGTAGATATATGAAATCTTTTTGATGAGTGAGTGAGTCACTGATAAAATTATCGATTATCAGACATTTTCAAGTATCATTATCTCAGAAACTAATTATGCGTTATTAAAAAAATTTTGGATTCTGGATAATTAAGGGAGCCTTACTACACATTTAAAATTACAAGTACGTAGGTCAAATAGATTTTCAGTAGTAGAGTGTCGAAATTTGGCGAAAACAGCTCGAAATGGTTCGTGTAAATATACTCACAGCCGGTGTATCGACTTTTTTGCTTTGGGAACTTGGCTGACACACTGCCGTGTGTCTAGATCACAATAAATCGTAAATATTAACATAACTAGCACAAAAGAGATAAAGTGTGACATCTCCGCACGTGTTTATTTTATATTTTATGATTAAAAAGCAAATTTGAAATTGCATTGTTTAGGAGAGAAAGACTCCATGGATTGTCTCATGTTTTTTTTCGATGCAATTAAAATACGGTTGTTATTTTTTTTTTCTCTCGCGCGTGCCTTTTTGTAAGTTTGATGGAATAAATGAGCTAATATTTTGCCATAGCTACACTGCCTAGACCCATGGTAGATCATCCATGATCAATATTTATTTGAATCATTTTTCATCATCATTTATTTGAGTCATTTGAATGACTCTCTTTTGTTTACATTTTTAATTCTGGAATTAAGCGAATTTCAACTGCGGATGTCTCAAAATATATGCGTATTTCGATATATGTATTCTCTCAAGATGTTTTTGTTTTTTCACAATGTGTCTCAAAAAGTAAATTTTATGCACCATTACTCAAAAAATTAATTCTCTGAAATTAACTCAAAATGGCTGATAGTCAAATATTTTGCTGCAAGGTCCGCCCGGATTCAACATTTGGCGCTTTTTTTGGCAAATTAAAATCTCGCCTAATAGACGTAACGTTAAAGTAAAAATGGGCACCCCCAAGTGGGTAATTAATCGATTTTCAGAATTTTTGGATTTTTTTTCGATTTTTTGTAGTGCAAACGAGCTTCTTACCAAATTTTAAGTCTGTAAGTGCAGTAGACATATGAAATCTTTTTGATGAGTGAGTGAGTCACTGGTAAAATTATCAATTATCAGACATTTTCAAATATCATTATCTCGGAAACTAATTATGCGTTATTAAAAAAATTTTGGATTCTGGATAATTAAGGGAGCCTTACTACACATTTAAAATTACAAGTACGTAGGTCAAATAGATTTTCAGTAGTAGAGTGTCGAAATTTGGCGAAAACAGCTCGAAATGGTTCGTGTAAATATACTCACGGCCGGTGTATCGACTTTTTTGCTTTGGGAACTTGGCTGACACACTGCCGTGTGTCTAGATCTACAAAAAATAACTTTTCAAAAGTAAAAAAATAGCCAAGCTTAAAAAAAAAAAAAAAAAAAAAAAAAAAAAAAAGTTGTGGCTAAAAAATAGTGTGATATCAAATTTTCAAGCTTTTATTATAGTACTTATTTAACTTTTTTCCATTAAATAAGTTATCATATATATAAGTCGAGTGCTACGTATATGTTAATAGAAATCGTTTTCTCCTGTACTAAATACATCCTAACGTGTTTCTGAAAATTCAATTTTTTTTCAAATTATGCATGATGGGCTTGGCGGCCATCTTTCCATATTATACACAAAATTCTAAGCACCCCTATCTGTAGTTAAAATCCGAAGTTCAAAATTGTAACTTAAGCAAATATTTTAAGCGTTTCGTTTATGGACTTGTATGTTCTGAAAATTGTGTCTTAAGATAATGATGACTTATCTTAACTATTCATCTTATGATTTATTTTTTAGAGTAATTAATCATTTCAAAGTAGTAAAAATCAATTTATCAAAATATCAGTCTTTCTCAATTTATCTGTCCGTAGTTAAAATTTGAAGTTCGACATTGTTATAAACATATTACATTGCAAACATATTACGCTTTTACTTTAGAAATTTGGGTGCTTAGAAATATGGAAAGATTTTCGCCAAGCCCATCATGCATAATTTGAAAAAAAATTGAATTTTCAGAAACACGTTAGGATGTATTTAGTACAGGAGAAAACGATTTCTATTAACATATACGTAGCACTCGACTTATATATATGATAACTTATTTAATGGAAAAAAGTTAAATAAGTACTATAATAAAAGCTTGGAAATTTGATATCACACTATTTTTTAGCCACAACTTTCGTTTTTTTTTTTTTTTTTTTTTTTTTTTTAAGCTTGGCTGTCTTTTTACTTTTGAAAAGTTATTTTTTGTAGATATCATTTCTTTATAAAAAAATAGATTATACATTATAAATAATCTACTTTATGAAATTAACATGAGTGTTACCGCTTCCCTTGACCTTGGCTGTTGCGCGCGCCTCCAAGGCGCATTCTATTGTAATTTGTGTTTTGCCGTTGGCAACATTTAATATTCGTCATTCGTTTGTTTATCGGCGATCTAAGCGGACCTATGGTGCGTTCGCTGGATCTACAATCTTTGAATAATGTAAAAGCAACATGTATATATTATTAGTGTACATAAATCAATTTTGAAGCAATATTTAGTTGTAATTGAACCAGCGACCATTCGTATTCACTCGCAGCATCGACATTATTATTGGTCCGCTCGCGGAGTAATTTGATTCTAATTAGTGCTAGTATTATAGTTAGAAATTATAATTAGTTCATAATGACTACATTGGTAACTTTAAATCGTATTAGAGGTTCTGTAAAGGCACAACTCACTAGATTAGAAAATCTAGTAAAGGATGAAACAGTTCAATGGACAAAAGTAAAAATAGAAACGAAACTGAAAGTGCTTGAAAAGATTTCCAGTAATGTGGATACACTACGCACTGACTATTATGCAACAGTTCCTGAAGATCAAAATATGACAGATATAGACAATTCATTACTTGAATTGAGGACAGATTACAAGATTTAGAGATAGGTCTCCTTCAATTAAATTCTGATGAATATGAAAATAGAAATTCTCAATTCAAATTACATAGTTGTAAGATAAAATTGCCAGAAATTCCGCTTCCTCAATTTAGTGGGAAATATGAGGATTGGAATATGTTTAAAATTGAATTTAATAATATCGTTACAAATAATGACGAACTGTCAGACGTTCAGAAATTACATTATCTTCACTCCGCATTAAAAAATGAGGCTAAACTGTTAGAAACTCCAGAAGATACATTTAATTCGTTGTTCACAGCTTTAGAAAATAGATTTGAGAATAAAAGAATTATGGTTAATATTCATTTAAAAGCTATACTAGAATTTGAAAAAATTATGCATGAGTCAGCTAAAGAATTAAGACGTTTAGTAGATGCGATAAATAAAAACATCAGGGCTTTAAATAACTTGGGATTTGAAAGAAATAAACTTTCAGACATTTTGATAATAACTATCATTTTAGATAAACTGGATAAAGACACGAGAAAGCAATTCGAACTGTCTATAAACACGTCAGAAGTACCAAGCTTTGATAATTTAATGACCTTTCTCGAAAAGCGAAGTCAATCGCTCGAAAGCATAAACAAAAATATATCTACAAGAATAAAAAACACTAATGAAATGAAATCGAAAGCATTGGTCGTTAATTCAAATTCTTCCGAAAAACATTGTGTTATTTGTGATTCATTTCACCCTCTTTTTAGATGTAAGAAATTCCTTGATATGAAATTTGATGAGCGATTTACGATCGTTAAAAAATATAAACTTTGCCTTAATTGCTTCTCACCGAAACATCTGGCAGCAAATTGCGGATCGAAATATTTATGTAGGCATTGCAATTCAAGGCACAGCAGCCTTTTACACAGAGAAAACGCGGTTGTTCCCAATGATTCATCACGTCATCAAAAGCGAGAGATAGAGCAATTAGGAGAAAGAAATGTGACGCCGGATATCGTTTCGCAAAATCTTTCGAACTATTTACTTTCAAATAAGAATGTTATTTTATCAACTGCAATAATTGATATTAAAACTGTTAAAGGAAATTTTATTCGAGGAAGAAGTCTTTTAGACTCTTGCAGTCAAATTAATTGTGTATCATTTGACTTTGCAAAAAAATTGGGTTTAAAGAAAGTTAAGGTTGTCGCTCCTGTATCAGGGTTAAATGGAACATGTACAACACTTAATCATAAAATTAAAACTATAATTTCAAATAAAAATAGAGCTTTCACAAAGGAACTGGATTTTTTTGTAGCGCCAAAAATAACAGAAATAACGCCATTAATGCCCATTCGTATAGAAATTTCTGATATACCTACACATATTTCGTTAGCAGATGATACATTTAATGTACCAGGAAAAATAGACTTATTATTGGGTGCCGAATGTTTTTTTGATTTATTAAAAGCAGGTCAAATTCGCTGTTCTTCACAAAACCTATTATTTCAAGAGACAGTGTTCGGTTATGTAGCTAGCGGTGTTGTGAATAATTCCTCACCTGATTCTCAATACTGCGGTCTACTCACTCAAAACGGAAAATTAGAAAAGTCATTGCAAAAATTTTGGGAAATAGAAGATATTAGTGATTCTAATTCTCAGCTTAGTAATGAAGAACAATTTTGCGAAAAGCATTTTGAAGAGACACATTATCGAACATCCGACGGTCAATATGTAGTGAGTATGCCTATGGAGGATGCTACATTTTTAGGAGAATCCAGAAAACTTGCTGAAAAAAGACTCGATCAAGTTTGGCAGCGGTTAGATAGGGATTCGAACTTGCAACTACTCTATTCGACATTTATGGAAGAGTATAAAAATTTAAATCACATGGAGTTAGCAGAGGAATCTGAATCCGGAGAAGTCTGTTATTATATACCTCATCATGGGGTATACAGACCAGAGAAAAGCACTACACGCTTGCGCGTTGTTTTTAACGCGTCAACGCTCACAACGTCTGGTTTGTCATTGAATGACATCCTTTTAAAGGGTAGAATTCCGCAACAGGAATTGATTCGGATTATGATTCGCTTTCGAAAACACAGGTATGCGTTCACAGCTGATGTACAAAAAATGTATCGAATGATATTAATAGATCCCTCACAAAGAAACCTTCTTAGAATTTTGTGGAAGGCCAGTATTGACGCGCCAGTACAAATTTATAAGCTGAATACAGTGACTTACGGGACATCAAACGCTCCTTACTTAGCTACTCGTGCTCTTAAGCAATTAGCAATAGATGAACAAAACAATTTACCTCTAGCATCGTCGGTCGTCTTAAATGATTTTTACGTTGATGATGTTCTTTCTGGAGAATCAACTCTCGAAAGGGCTAAAATCCTTCAATCTCAATTAATTAACCTGTTAAAACTCGGAAACATGAAGTTGCACAAATGGTGTGCAAACCACCCAGAATTGATCGAATCTGAAAATAGGGTTGCCACCGAATACAGTTTCGATGATCAACCAGAGTGTCCTTCGATAAAAACCCTGGGTGTTCTATGGGATCCACAGAGTGACTGTTTTCAATATAAATTAAAAATTTCCGACAAGGACCTTTATAGTAAACGAGATGTTCTCTCTCTTATTTCGAAAATCTTTGACCCACTGGGTCTACTTGGTCCTGTAATAACAAGAGCCAAGATATTTATGCAGAAGCTCTGGCTAGCCAAAATCGATTGGAATGAGCCATTGCCGGATTTCCTGGCAAGAGAATGGAATGACTTTGTATCCACCCTCTTAGAGTTAAAAAACTTAAAGGTTCCCAGACACGTTTTTCGAGAAGATCGCATAATAATGCATGGGTTCGCTGATGCTTCGTTGTCAGCATATGGAGCTGCAATCTATGTTCAATCCTTACCGGTTGAAGGATCTCCTACTGCACAACTTCTGTGTAGTAAATCCAGAGTGTCGCCCATAAAGACTGTGACAGTTCCCCGGCTGGAATTGTGCTCTTGTCTTCTATTAGCTAAGTTGATGCATAAGGTTCTACCATCACTGGACATTCAAATAGAAAATGTTGTTCTCTGGACTGACTCCCCGATATCTCTCGCATGGATTAGAAACCCCCCCCCCATCTGCTAAAAACTTTTGTTAGTAATCGAGTTGCCGCTATTCAAGACCTTACGGACTTGTACCAATGGCAACACATATCATCGGAAAACAATCCAGCTGATGTTATATCTCGAGGACTGGATGCCAAGGAACTGTTGACCTGTGAATTTTGGTTTTGTGGTCCGAATCTTCTTCGTGAAAAAATTCAGCAGGTAGAAAATCATCCGGTAGATCTTGACAATAACATTGACTATGCTGCAGAACTTAAATCAATTCAGGACTATACCTTCGCAATTAAGACTGAATTTTCCTTGTTTAATTATTTATTTACTTTGACTAATAATTTTCTAAAATTGATTCGTGTCATAAGTTATATTTGTAGGTTTGTAAATAATTGTCGAAATGCTGAAGAAAAAAAACACGGGCCATTATCCTCTGCTGAGTTAAAGAAAGCTGAAGTATTTCTTATAAAACAGGTACAGTATTCTTCATTTGCTGAAGATCTAAAAAATTTGAAGAACCAGAGGAACCTTTCAGGTAATAGTAAATTAAAATTTTTGAATCCATATTTAGATTCCGAAGGAATTATTCGTGTAGGAGGTCGCTTAGACAATTTCAGTCTGACCTATGAAAAGAAACATCCTATTGTACTACCTCATAATCATAAATTAAGTGATATTATTTTTGAATATTATCATGTAAAGTTTTTCCATCTAGGGCCGCAGTCATTATTGCATCATGTTCGGCAAAAATATTGGGTACTAAATGGAAGATCTTTGGCTCGTAAAACAGTACACAAATGTATAGCCTGTTTTCGAAATAAACCCATGGGGGCAAATCAAATCATGGGAAATTTGCCCTTTAGAAAGAGTAAATCCTAGCCCACCATTTGAAAAATGTGCGATTGATTTTTGTGGACCCTTTCTGATTAAGTACAAAAACCAAAGAAAGGGAAATTATAATAAATTTTTTGTAGCATTATTTGTTTGTCTCGCCACTAAGGCAATCCATTTAGATATAGTTACCGATTTAAAAACCGAATCATTTATTGCTACCCTAAAACGGTTTTTCGCTAGAAGAGGTAAAAGCTTAATTATCATGTCAGATAATGGAGCTACTTTTGTAGGTACTAATACGGAGTTGAAAAAATTACATGCCCTGGTATGTAAGCCTGATGAAGAATTGTCTAATTATTTGGCCTCCGAGGCTCTCACTTGGAAATTCATCCCTCCTCGTTCACCCAATTTTGGTGGATTATGGGAGGCTGGGGTGAAATCTTTCAAGTACCATCTTAAAAGAACCTTAGGCAATTCTCGAGTCACACTCGAAGAATTTTGGACATTGACGGCAGAAATCGAGGCAATTTTAAATTCTCGCCCCTTAATACCCTTGTCGCCCGATCCAAATGAAATTGAAGTCTTGACCCCTGGCCATTTTTTGATAGGTCGACCCATCACTTCAATTCCTGAACCTGATTTGACAAAAATTAATGATAACCGACTGTCAAATTGACAGGCAATCACAAAAATGACACAATTGATATGGAAAAAATGGAAAAAGGATTACCTGAACCATTTACAGCAAAGATCCAAATGGTATGTTGAAAAAAAAAATCTAAAAGAAGGATGTATGGTCATCCTAAAGGATGACAATTTACCCCCAGGCAAATGGGCAATGGGTCGTGTTCTAAAAGTCATACCTGGATCTGATGGAAAAATTAGAGTTTTAGAAATTAAAACAGCAACAAGTGTAGTTACGAGGTCCATCTCAAAAGTTTGTCCTCTTCCATTAGAAACTTGAAACATTAATGCAATTATATTAGTGTCATTTATTGTTTGTATATATGTATATATGTTTTCTAATTTTTTTGAAGGGTTGTTATGCATATTAAGTACTATATTGTTTTAACGGTTAGACATGTATAACGTTTTAAAAGTTAAGTATGTAGGTGTTTTGGAACTTGTATGTAATTGTATTTTAAATAATTTTTATTGTAAGCAATATGTTTAAAAATATTTAGTGTTATATTTGTTTGAATGTTGGCACATGTCAACGGGGGCCGGTATGTTACCGCTTCCCTTGACCTGGGCTGTTGCGCGCGCCTCCAAGGCGCATTCTATTGTAATTTGTGTTTTGCCGTTGGCAACATTTAATATTCGTCATTCGTTTGTTTATCGGCGATCTAAGCGGACCTATGGTGCGTTCGCTGGATCTACAATCTTTGAATAATGTAAAAGCAACATGTATATATTATTAGTGTACATAAATCAATTTTGAAGCAATATTTAGTTGTAATTGAACCAGCGACCATTCGTATTCACTCGCAGCATCGACAATGAGAATGTTATGTAAAATTACATTTTACTTTCAGTTATTGTTTAAAGGGTTAACTAGAAATATCAGTGGATTTTTCAATTAAACTAATTACACCCTTAAAAACAACATACTAAATGTGGCTTGTTATAATACTTGTTAACCTTCGTTTAAAAATATCACTGACTAATCCATGAGATGAGGAAAAATGGAATATGTACATAGCGCGTCAGCGCTGCTTTTGAAATCAAACGTGATATGATGCTCTTTTATTATTAGCATTAAATCCCATTGATTGGCGTATCTTTATCTTAGAAATTTCTTAGATTTACATTATTTTATTCAATTAAACACTGTACTCTTACAATAAATTTAAATGGAAACTTAACTTCTAAAACAAGAACAATTTAACAACTGGATTCTATTAATTTATAGAAAAATGACGTCAAAGGATCTCAGCCTGCGAACGAAATGCTTGTCCTTTACCGTGGTTTTATAGAAATAAATAATCATATTCAATTCTTTTTCGAAAAGTTTGTTTACGTTTGGAAAGAAATTTTAAATGCCGATAACTCTTAATGTATACATTTTAGAAGGTACCTCTTCCCTCAAAATTAATTTTTTTTAAAGATCTTCAGAAAAATGTAAATTTTATATATATTAAAAGCATGAACACTACGTCTGATTACTTTATTTTACAATATTATAAGAACACACATTTTATCAGACAATTAAATGCACTGAACCAACATGAATGAAAAATTGACCTGCGCCAGGACTCGAACATGGGACCTTCAGCGTACAATGCTAACGTTTTACCACTAAGCCGCCCCGATCGATATTATAACTCGCCCATTTCTCACTCTTATTCCTGTTGGAAACAGTCATCGACCACAATTTGCAGACACATTTAATTGTCTGATAAAATGTGTGTTCTTAAAATTATGAAGTTTTATTTTAAAAAAAATATCTTCAGAAAAAATGGCTGACTTGCAGATGAAATTTGATATGATTAACCCGTAACTGATTTGTGCTATTATAATACAGATGGTACACGGTCGTTGGCGGGGTTTTATCTCTGTTGTGGCATAATTTTTTAGTTGCCAAGTTAATTAACAGTTTTTTGCTAATTAAGGATAGAAATGTATTTATTTTTTCACTGTATTTTATAAAAGCACGTAGATTAGGTTATTACTTGTCCAAAAATGCAATCCTTTCTCATTTCTACCCTATATTTTTGTCTGTAGGTTGTTTGAAAAAAAAAAAGTTTGACGAAGCAAAAAGTGATCATTTTAAGTAACTCGACGTTAAAAAAAAAATCTATATTTCTGTTTATAAATCACTTATGGAGATGAGTTTGGTCTCAAATTGAAGAATTTCTTCATTAGATTCTTTTAGTGTTCGTTTTTTTTTCTGTGACGCTTGGTTCATTTGATATCTGATATTTTAATCTGGCATGTTTGGTCGATTTAACATTGCGAAGTTGATTCCTGTAAGTAAGCAGTAGCGGTCTAATGTCCAGTTCTTGGCGTTGTTTGTTTGGCGCTTTTTTTTTATAGCTTGTCTTGGCAGAGCGACCGCCCTGCTTGATTATCATCTCTTGTGATTTTGTGTTTTTAATTTTACATTACTGATAGGGTCTTCTGGAAATGTCCGAAACGAATAATATTGTTTTCAATACATGTTTTTGCTTTTTAACATTATAATTTAACTATCTGTATAAGTGTACTTTTATTTAATGAAAGTAAATACTCAGTGTTGTTCTAACAACGTAACAAATTGACAAAAAGCTTGAGAGTTTTCACAAAAGAAAAGCTTGCTATATTAAAACCTGATTACAGATAACTTGAACATATAAATTAAGCATCAGCTCTAATAAAACAAAACTAATTTACTAATTTTTGTGCGGAAATTTTATAATATTTTTAGATATGCGTAAATAATTTTTACTATTCCAGGACATCAGGGAGTGAAAAATCCATTACAAAATTCCATCTTTACATACAAAAACCAAGTTAAGCTAAATAAAAGAGTGTAATAAGCATTTAATATAATCTTTGAAATAATTCACATCTTTAAAAATATCAACGAATTAATTCTTGTTGTAAGGTTAAAAATTGTGCTAATCTAACACTCTTTTTTTTTTTTTTAATTCTAATGCCGTTTTCGTCACCTATAGACTTTAGATCTTTCTATAAATTTTCAGATTAAATAGTATTACTGACTTAATTTTCAAAATAATGTATTAGACATACATTTAAGTTACTAATTTAACTCAAAGACGAGAAGATATCTCTCAGAAGACTCCATCACTATCCATTGAACTACAAATCTTAAATTGCATAGCAACTGAATATATCTGTTGTACTCATCTAATTACACCATTTTCCAAATTTAATTAATGTTCTTCGCAGAGTAAGATACTTTGTGTCGCAACACAAGTTCTTGATTAAATGTAGATTGACACATTGTAATGATACAATGTAAAATGTAGGTTAAAAATGAGATGCATTTTTATGATTTATTTTCATAAAATAATTTGTTTTTATTTTACGACTAATGTAAAAAATAACAGGCAATACTACCTCTGTAATGAAAATAATAAAAAACAAATATTATAACATTTACATTTATAGAAATTCCGAAAAATGAAGATTTAATTATTTATTTTTATTTATTTATTTGATTTGCTCAACAGGACTGCCTTAGCAAAATGTTTTATTGTACAACAAAATGTTCTTAAAAAAAATTATTGTGTGAAAATATTAAATTTTAAAAAATGAGAATAATTAGAGGATATCTTCGATACGTAGTCCTAATCCTAATAATATTATAAATCCGATTGTGTGCAAATGTTAGGCTGAAGCCAGCGTCAAAATGGAGCATTTAATGATTCTGTATCTTTGCATGTAGGCTGATTATAACCCTCAGATGAACATAGGCTGGTTTTTGTTTATTTTATTCAAATATTTTTCTTAATAATTCAAAATTTCATTGTTTTCATTGAGAATAAATGGACATTTTTTCGTATAGCATTTTAAAATGGTTAAATTTACTTTACCATTGCTAATACTTTATCGTTGCCAAAACTAATTCAAAACCCGAAAAAATAATTTTTACTCAACAATTTAGTTTCAATTGAAAAATTTTCACGGGAAAAATAAAAATGAAATAGAAAAAATTAAAGAATTAAGAAGAAGAATAAATAATATTATTAGAAATAAAACGTACTTTTTTTAGTTTTTGATAATAATACAAGGTTTCAATATGTGTAACTGTAGGAAACAAGCGAATATGACGTCATTTATCGAAAATAAAGCGGATATGCTTTGATTAGTGAAATAAAATGATCTTGTTTTTTTTTTTTCACTTTTTTTCTTTTTTTTTCTTTTGTATGGTAACAATACTTGCCGTTTTACCGTCTGCGCACGGCTAATATAATTATACCGTATTTTTTATTTAAATTTTAAAAAAGTAAAAAGAAGTTTCAAAAGAAAATGGTTAGCAAATGTCAATAATATGCTCCGCAAAATTATCCATGTCGTAAATGATGTCATGGATAGCGAGAAATAGTGATTTTTCATTCATAAAACTAAAAGAAATAACTCGATTACGTAAAAAGAAATAATGACAAATGTTAATAGTTTCATTTTTGTTGATAAAACCTAAAGATTTAATATTATTTCGTTAAAGTAACATAATTTTCCCTATGCCAGTATTGAAATTAATTGCCTGGAAAAGAAAATTAACAAGAATTATGTCATTAAAAAGGGATTTCTCTCGGAAAAAAGGAGACGTCATATTTGAAATAAAACGGGAATTTTCCAGTATGTTTTAAAATGAGTGTGAATCAATTCCTTACATTAATAATACAAGGATGAATAAGTATAGAAAGTAGATGAGTTTCACGCCATATTTATAACGAAAAATTTAAATGTTTTGTTATCTATACTGATTATTAAGCATGAGTATCCGTTATTTCGTTCCGCATGAGTATCCGAGTTTTCTGCTAAAAATCACATCATAATTTTAAGAAAAGGAAAATGAACACGAATCTATTATATTAAAATCTGACCGTATGTTTGTATTTCGCAACTACTCCTAGACTATCGAACGCAACGCGAATTGCTACCGGTTAGTTTACTACTGGTTTAGCGAATACCGGTTATAATTGATCCGAGGATGTCACACAAACTATCAGAATTAAAAAAATTAAATTAAATGCCATTTTTTTAACGAAGTTTCTCTAAAAACGGAACGTAACTTACTCCATATTTGTGTATAAAAAAGGAGAAATAAAACAGATCAGTATATTTTTTACACCATTTTCTCATTAAAACTGAAAAACAGAATTTATTTTCACTTTGAATATATGGTGAAAACAAAATCTTGATTTCAGTAAATTATCCGAAAAATACAAACATATTTTCACATATTCAAACTTCATGAATCAATTTATTCTGGAGAACAAAAATTACCTGCCAATACACTGTCATTTAGAAAACAAGATTTGTTTCAACTATATATTAAACCAAGGAGGCAGAATTGAATTTAAAGAAAAAGCATACCATTTCTAATTAATGTTTTCTTTTTTTTTCAAGGATGGCTGTTAAAACGTTTCACAAAGGCGTTAAAAGTAAAATTGACAATTCGTCTATTTCCACGATTTTATTTGTCCCTCCTTTTTACATTGGTTGCAATTTCATTTTCGCGATTATTTGGCACAAAATTTCACTTTTTTAAGTCTAAGTTATGTCAAGGTCCCTATAATAACAAATATAATATTGTCTCATATGAAATGTGATAAATAGTTAGTTAATTATTAACGTTTTTAATTATTGGGAGTAAAATATTTTGCTTAATTAATCTATTTTTTCTTCTTTTAATGTTGCGTGAACGAAGTCACGGGTAACAGCTAGTAATATTATAAATCTGATTGTGTGCAAATGTTAGGCTGAAGCCAGCGTCAAAATGAAGCATTTAATTATCCTGTATTTTTGCATATAAGTTGATTATAACCCTCAAATGAACATAGAATGGTTTTTGTTTATTTTATTTCAATATTTTTCTTAATAATTCAAAATTTCATTATTTTCATAGAGAATAAATGGACATTTTTTCGTATGTTTTAAAATGGTTGGTTTGGCCCAAAGGGCCTGGTTTTGCAGCTTTTTTTAAAATGGTTAAATTTATTTTACCGTTGCTAATACTTTATCATTGCCTATATAAAATAAAACCCCTGAGTAATAATTTTTAATCAACAATTTATTTGCAAGTGAAAAATTTCCACGTGAAAAATGTAAAGGAAATGAATTATTTAAGAATTAAACAGAATATGAAATGATGTCATATTAGAAACAAAACGTGCGTTTTCAAATATTTGATAATAATACAAAGTGCATAAATACGAGTAAGTATGGAAAGCAAGCGAATATGATGTCACATATAAAAAAATAAAACAGATTTGTTTTGATGTTGAAATAAAATGATCTTGGGTTATCAAATTATTTGTGATTAATTTCTCTTTTTTTTTCTTTTTCTTTTTCACATGAAAGGAATTATTTTAAATGTACGTAATATATGTATTTTAAATGTATGTGTTGTAAATTAAAGTTCTGTGTTTTAAATGAAATGAGTGAAAGATTTATATTTTTAATGAATTCAATACGAATGATGGGATAGGTTGGCGATTTATCGTCTGCACACAGCTAACATAAAGATACCATATTTTTAATTTAAATTAAAAAAAAATATATATATATATATATATATATATATTGGATGGCAAATGTCAATGATATGCATCGCAAAATTATCCGTATCGAAGATCAGAAAATCTTAATAAAAATAATTATATTTTTTAAAAGAAAGTTGCTTTTCTCATAAAAGCTAAAGATTTAATATGATTGTGTCGAAGTAACAGCATTTTTCCTCTATCATTTTCCCACAATCGAAACACATTTGTAAATCGTCGTTTCGAACCGGAATTTAATTTTACATTTCTTTTAGTTTTAAAATAGGAAAAATTTGTTGTCGTTTTTAAATATAGCTTTTTTAAAAGTTGTTTCATAATAGATTTTTGTAAAGTCTTGTAGGATAAGAGAAATTGCATAGATTTTAAAGCAATGTTTAAGTAAAATTACAATATTTTTTAAACTTATAAAACAACGTTATCGAAAAAAAAAATAGATTTTACCAACAAATTCGTGTAATGCAAAAGCAAAGAAGAAATCAAAAAGTAATGAATCTTTCCTTCCAGCCGAATTGTGTAAACTTGAACAAGCCGATCGTGCCAATTCATAACATTATAAACGTGAAAGCGCGTTCTATATAGTAGAATTTTTTTTACATATAGGTAGAAAATTTCTGAGAATAACAAGGTTAGGGGTCTGTAATTAAGTCCACAGTCAATTTGCTTTTTTTTTTTTTTTTTTTTTTTTTTTTTTTTTTTTTTTTATCAAGTGAAATTTGGCGCAAAATTAAATACATTGTTGTAACCAGATTTGTTTTTTGCATGGTAAACACTTAATAGTATTTTAGATGACCATTTCCCCGCTCACCTTTGATGCCACTATGACTGTAAAACATATTAAAAACTATTAGCCGATAATTTTCTAATTTTCTTATTGCTTCATGATGGTTCATACTTTAAACCTGATTCGGTCATGCCATTGTAGTTCAATTTTTATTCCTAATCCTAACCCTAATCGTACCCTATCCTAATCCTGATACTAACTTTAAAGAATATTCTTTGACACGAATATGTAAATTAAATCAATATCCATAAATGGAATGAATGGAAAATAGAATAAATAGAAATGGCAAAATAAAATAACAAGAAAGTACACCTAACCCTAGAGAAAGCGTAAAAAATTTCAAGCGCATGAAATAAATTAAAATAATCCTATATATACTAACAAAAATATGTAAATTTAGATAATCAGATTTGTGTCGTCGGTATTTATTTGCTAATAGTGTTCGTGACGCGATAGAGAAAATATCGAGGTTAAATTGGACAGAATTGAAAGTATTTTCTAGCAACCTTTATTTACATTTTAGAATCGCATCAGATTGTTATATCCTTGTGAAATATCTATCAATATATAAAATCCACAAGCAGTTTGTTCACTATTCACACCACTTAGCGTGAAACACTTAATTTAATATATACATAAACAAGATAATGTAGTAAGAAATATATAACATATGTCTATGCAAATAAACAATATAATAATGCCCATTTAGCAATGCACACATATACAAATTGTACACCAAATATCACCTAAAATGCACTGTTGTATAGAAGAATTCTGCCAGTGTTGTTTTTAGTTTTACGAAAAGGAATTCCTCGATTTTCACGATTTTACTGGGTCCTCCTTTTTTCATTAGTTGCAGTTTCATTTTCGCGATGTATATATTATTTGGCATGAAATTTCACTTTTTAAGACTGGGTTATGTCAAGGCCCCTATAGCAAACAAATACCGTATGGTCTCCTATAAAATGTGATAAAGCTTTGGTTAATTATATATGTTGTTAATTATCAAGTGAAATGTTTTGCTAAATTAATGCATTTATTCCTTTTTTAATGTTACGTGAACGAAGTCACGGGTAACAGCTAGTTTTAATATAAATAAATAAATAAAAGATAAATTATTGTTTGTCAAAATTCCTACATAGATTTCACTTAACTGTATTTCAACTTATTTTGAGACTGAAGCAAACATTCCAACGTCTGATTTTAAATGCAAGTTCCTATAAAACAGAGCTCCTTTAAATACGAAAGAAAATTCTAAACATTGGAAAAGTTTATTTCGTTCATTTAACCCCTTAATCGTCGCGCCCGAAAAGTGTAGGCTACTTTTTTAAAATTCAGATTGCTTGATTACCACCAGTTTTTTTTAAGTAGAAATATTCGCCTTATTTAATAGGCAGATAAAATAATGCGAGAATAAAGCCAATTATACTATTTTAAAAAACTGGTGGTAATGAAACAATCTGAATAAAACAGGCGTAGCCTAGGCTGCCCGTGAATGTCTCGGGCACGACGATTAAGGGGTTAATCTGAGTTCAAATGAGAAGGTATTCTTACGGTATACAGTCAAATTCGGTTATAGCGAGCTCGGATGTAACGATAATTTGATTTTCACGAGAAATTAGTGAGCAAAATTTTGGACCAATATGAAAACAGAAAACAAGAAACTTCATTATTATGAGCAAATAGCCAGCAAAAAAACTACAAATTTACGGAAGAGTTGAAATAATATTATTAAAGAATAACTCCTCTGATAAAACATAGTATTTTATATCATATACAACATTGCAGACGATTAGGAGGATTATTTCTCCGGGAAATTTCAAAGGTTTTTTTAAAGTGAAAGAGGCAAACGATAACATTTTTTTGAGAGTGAAAACAGAAAACAAGAAACTTCATTATTATGAGCAAATAGCCAGCAAAAAAACTACAAATTTACGGAAGAGTTGAAATAATATTATTAAAGAATAACTCCTCTGATAAAACATAGTATTTTATATCATATACAACATTGCAGACGATTAGGAGGATTATTTCTCCGGGAAATTTCAAAGGTTTTTTTAAAGTGAAAGAGGCAAACGATAACATTTTTTTGAGAGTGAAAACAGAAAACAAGAAACTTCATTATTATGAGCAAATAGCCAGCAAAAAAACTACAAATTTACGGAAGAGTTGAAATAATATTATTAAAGAATAACTCCTCTGATAAAACATAGTATTTTATATCATATACAACATTGCAGACGATTAGGAGGATTATTTCTCCGGGAAATTTCAAAGGTTTTTTTAAAGTGAAAGAGGCAAACGATAACATTTTTTTGAGAGTGAAAACAGAAAACAAGAAACTTCATTATTATGAGCAAATAGCCAGCAAAAAAACTACAAATTTACGGAAGAGTTGAAATAATATTATTAAAGAATAACTCCTCTGATAAAACATAGTATTTTATATCATATACAACATTGCAGACGATTAGGAGGATTATTTCTCCGGGAAATTTCAAAGGTTTTTTTAAAGTGAAAGAGGCAAACGATAACATTTTTTTGAGAGTGAAAACAGAAAACAAGAAACTTCATTATTATGAGCAAATAGCCAGCAAAAAAACTACAAATTTACGGAAGAGTTGAAATAATATTATTAAAGAATAACTCCTCTGATAAAACATAGTATTTTATATCATATACAACATTGCAGATGATTAGGAGGATTATTTCTCCGGGAAATTTCAAAGGTTTTTTTAAAGTGAAAGAGGCAAACGATAACATTTTTTTGAGAGTGAAAACAGAAAACAAGAAACTTCATTATTATGAGCAAATAGCCAGCAAAAAAACTACAAATTTACGGAAGAGTTGAAATAATATTATTAAAGAATAACTCCTCTGATAAAACATAGTATTTTATATCATATACAACATTGCAGACGATTAGGAGGATTATTTCTCCGGGAAATTTCAAAGGTTTTTTTAAAGTGAAAGAGGCAAACGATAACATTTTTTTGAGAGTGAATGAGTTTAAGCAGACAAAAAGTATATGACGAAAGGGATTCTATAAAAAAATTGGAAGAAGGGAATAAACGCCACTTTTTTGACAAATTCATTTTTCTACACTTTTACATTCTTTAGACGTAGCGCTTAATTGTGAGTTCGAAGAAAAGAACAAAAACCATTCGCTTCGTATATATTCATGCGGCCATAAAAATAGTTAGTTGGAAGAAGGAAAGAAATCCTTCCTTTATTCCCTGCTTCCAACTATCAACTGTACGACTATAGAAATAGTGTTTCTTTTTGCCTGTTATTTTTTTTTTATATTTCAGCCAGCTCTATTAGTAAATAGATAAGAATTTATATTTTCTTCATTATCATTGACATCACATGAGCCTATAAGTTGAAAGTAAAAAGTTATAAAGTTTTTTTAATTATCTCCGTTCTTATTTTTTGGATTTATTTCCTTCTTCCAATTGGTGGTTCAATTTAGAGTATGAGAAAATTGTGGAAATTTCCGCATCATACGGCTATTTTTAGAAAGCAACTGAGATTAAACTCACTATATTGTCGATATATTTATGAATTTTTACTAAATTCGTCTTTTTTTTTTTTTTTTTTTTCGTTTTGCCCTATATAGTTGACGTTGACTATTAAATTATGTATTAAAAAAAGTTGTCATTCTTAGTTCAGTTAAACAGTTAGTGTAAAGTTAAAAGTAAACCGCAGTTAAAAAGTATTTTATACAAATGATCATATTTCATTAAAAATATAAAAGTTATATTCCAATTTTCGTATGTTTATTCTACTGTATTTTGTCAAGCTTGCTGAAATTGGCGTTAAATTTGGTGAAAAAGCTTGCATGCTATACACAAAAAACGTATGGAAATTTCAATATTTTAAAGAAACTTTTCTATTTACATGAATATATATGCTATTATTAGGCAAATGCATCCAATTTCCGTTACAGCTACAGGTCATTTCGATTTTTTTATTTTATAGGGTAATCACAAACATACTGTTTTATTTGATTCGTTGGTGCAATAGGTGACCCCGTGATTAAACCTTCGCTGAAAAATATGAGATCAAACATTTTGTTCCTATTCCTGAGGTTTCAAAAGAATTTGTCAAACACTTCTCTTAATATTCGACAAAATGAAATTCTAAAATTGAAAATGTCTGGTGAATTTTGGCCATATAGTGTATCGATTATAATGTACTTGAGGAAATGGCTGTCATTGTTTCGAAAATTTAAATTAATAATGTATTATACTTTCATTTAAGGGAGTCTAATTTCTTTTAATTACAATCAGGAGCAATAAATAACGCTTAAATATTTTTTCAATATATATATTGTTAAGAATTTTGTATATATCTGTAAATATACCATTTGTTTAAATTTATTTTATTTTATTATTGTGAAAATTGCAGTATTATTAATGTATTTCCTATTGAGCATCATGTAACTCAATGCTAAAGGCCTCAGATGGTTTGCAAGGAAAACAACCTTACACCCTCATCTTTATAATGGAAGTCTATGGGAAAATCGCCAAGGAATGGGTTTATCGCCAAGTTGGCGATGGTTTTGGCGACTTATTTTTGTCGCCAAATTTGGCGATATATCGCCAAATGTCGCCAAGTTGGCGACGGATTTGGCGACTTTTTGTGCAACCCCCCCTTATACATTTACATTGGGATCCTTTGACGTTTGGAGTACTCTATCGAGAGTTGAAGGACCTTCTGGTAATTTCTAGCATTAGAAAGCCCTGGAATAATCTGGAAAGATCTCTGAAGTCTATATAAGGGACCTCCACCAGTTCAGTTAGTTAGTTGTCTGTCAACTGCGATTGAATTCATACGAGAGGCTTTGCATTGAGAACTGTGTTTCTCGGATCGATTTTGTCGTTGATACGTCGTATTGAACGCATTGTTTCTGTGTGAAATTTTGCTGTGCTTTTATTGGATTTGAAGATTACTGAATATCTTGTAATTTTCAGAAGATATTGGTGTTCGTATTGCACTGTTTATAGTGAATAAAGCCTTTTGATTGTTCTTATATATTGGCATCAGTCCTTTTGAACCCCGAGCTCACAACATTTGGTGCCAGAAGTGGGGTTGAATGCCGATCACCAGAGCAATGGAGGGTCAACTGAAACAATTATTGGAGAAATTAGCTGCGAACCTTGGCGAGTTGAAAAAAGAAATGAAGAAAGATATGTCAGCGATGGATGAGAAATTGACTGCGAATCAGGGTGAGATGTCAACCAACCTTGGCGAGTTGAAAGAAGAAATGAAGAAGGAAATGACTGCGAACCAGGCTGAGATGAAGCAGGAGATGTCAGCGATGGATGAGAAAATAACTGCCAACCTTGGCGACTTAAAAGATGAAATGAAGAAGGATATGTCAACCAACCTTGGTGAGTTGAAAGACTTAATAGAGGATAGAATAAAATCTTTAAATGAAAGAATTGACGGAGTGGAAAACAAATTTGAAGAAAGATTTAAAGAAATAGAAGAAAAAGTAGAAGAAAAATAGAAGAAAAAGTTCAAAAGACAGCCAATACCGTAGAAGAAAGAGTAGAAGAAAAAGTTCAAAAGATCGCCAAGACCGTTGAAGAAAGCATAGAGAATGTAAAAAAAGATTTGGAAAAAGTGAAGAAACAAAAGATAACTGCCGAAAACTATCCCGAAGATGTCAAGTATCAAGCTATGCTTCCTCGGGCCTCTATTAAACTCTCGACCTATGACGGAAAATCCTCATGGCCAGTTTTAAAAAAACACAATTTGGGATCGTAGCGGACGCCAATGGATGGGATTCCCAGACAAAGGCTTGCCAGTTAGCTGCTTCTCTACGAGCTGATGCTGCCGACGTCCTACAGACTTTGACTGCAAATGAACCGCTGGATTTTGAAACGCTCGTCAGTGCCTCAGAATTGCGCTTTGGCGAGAAATGCATGAAGGAATACAGCAGACTCCAGCTCAAATCTCGACAGCAGAAATCCACTGAATCCCTGCAAGAGCTTGCTATGGATGTCGAGAGACTTTCACATCTTTCTTATCCTGACTGTCCGACTGAAATTAGAGAAAGCTTAGCTCTAAAGCATTTTATCGATGGTGTGCATGACCCTGAGATCCAGACAGCACTCCGGATTGCAGATCTCAATGATTTAAAAGGGGCTTTGGTTTACGCTCTGAAATTCGAGGCAGCCCAGCAAGCTACTAGGAAAGATCGACACTTTGTGCGAGCAGCCAACCTGCCTGAGACGTCGGATAGAGCTGTGGAGCGCTTACAGCAGCAGATGAATGACATAATGAGAAAGATGAACTCCTTAATGGCCAACAAACCTTACAGGAAGATCAAATGCTGGAAATGCGGTGGAGAAGGCCATATCCAAATCGACTGCCCAAGACGACCCAGCACCGAAGGTAATATCTCTCCCACTAAAGGAGGAGCAGGAAAACTGATTAATGGCCATCTTGCGGGGCGGAGGTTGCCAGATTTTGAGAAGCCCCATTTTCAAGTATGTGAAATTTCTGCAAGAAGTTACGGCGAGAACGGAGTTTTCCTAGTCGGAAGTGTGAATGATTTGCCCTGTAATATGATCATCGATACAGGAGCCAATGTGACCATCATTCGGAAAGATCTAGCTCAGCGGCTGAAAGAAAAACTCTTCTGGACCCCGCCGCGTGTTATTCTTCAAACTGTGACCGGAGATAAGATCGATATATATGGAAGAATGACACTGAAAATAAAGTTTGGGAACGCCGCTTATCGCCATACAGTCTACGTGGCCGATATTTCAGACCCTTTCATACTCGGACTGGACTTTTTAAAAGAGCATGGATTTACACTGGACTTTAAGAAGAATGAGTTACGCTCTGCTCAAGAAGATGTCACTATTTTCAAACTTGGAAATGAGTCCGGGTCTATTCAACGGATCACAGCCAAGGCAGATGTTATCATCCCTCCTCGGACCGAAATGATGATACCTGGATTAACTGAGAACGAAAGTAGTTTTCAATGTGGCTTGGTTGGATATCCTGAGAAGAGTCCAAAAGGAGTGCTAATAGCATCAGCGCTGGTAGATCTGTCGAGAGATGTGATACCCGTGAGGATGGCGAATGTAAGTGAAAAGTCTAGAATTATCCAGAAGGGTGAAGTGCTTGCAACATGTGCTCCAGTCACCTGTGTTTGCAAAGACCCGAGCTTGACGTTGTCGGAGCCGCCTACAAGTTTAACACCTGAAATTGGACGAAATGAGAATTTATCTCCTGAGCAGAGACATGCCGCAGAAAGACTGTTCCAGGAATTTACGGATGTGTTTTCACAAAACGAGAGTGATATAGGGCGCACTTCACTGACACAACATAGAATTGATACTGCCGACCATCCACCGATTAAACAGCATCCAAGACGCTTGCCGTTCGCAAAACAAGAAGAGGTTTCTAAGCTCTTACGAGAGATGCAGGATAGTGACATCATCGAACCGTCATCAAGTCCGTAGGCCTCTCCCATCGTGTTGGTCCGAAAGAAAGATGGCTCCACAAGATTTTGTGTGGATTATCGTAAACTTAACGACATCACGAAGAAGGACAGCTATCCTCTACCAAGAATAGAAGACACGCTGGATACTCTTTCAGGACATAAATGGTTTTCCACACTAGATTTGAAGAGTGGATATTGGCAAGTAGAGATCCATCCTGATGACAAAGAGAAGACCGCATTTACTACTGGACAAGGACTTTGGCAATTTAAAGTTATGCCGTTCGGGCTCTGCAATGCCCCAGCAACGTTCGAGCGCCTCATGGAGACGGTGTTAAAAGGCCTGACTTTTGAAGCTTGTCTCATCTACCTAGATGATGTCATCATTGGTGACCGCACGTTTGAAGAACATTTAGAGAATATTCGAAAAGTGTTAACGAAGCTAAGAGCGGCGAATTTAAAGCTGAACCCTTTGAAATGCAGGTTCTTCCAACGGGAAGTAAACTATTTAGGACACATCATCTCAGCTGAAGGTGTTCGAACAGATCCTGAAAAAGTGTCCGCAGTAAAGAACTGGAAGCGTCCGGAAAATGTCCATCAGTTAAGAAGCTTTCTGGGACTATGCACTTATTACAGAAAGTTTGTACAGGGGTTCTCCAACATCGCAAGACCCTTGCATAGGCTCACTGAAAGCAAGCAGAAGTTTCTATGGACACAAGAATGCGAGAATTCATTCCAGCGGCTGAAAGAAGCTCTCACATCCTCTCCAGTCCTTACCTATCCAGACCCCGACAAACAATTCATTGTGGACACGGATGCCAGTCACGAAAGTGTCGGCGCTGTACTTTCTCAAGAAATAGATGGCCAAGAACGAGTTGTAGCATACTGGAGCAAATGTTTATCGAAACCAGAGAGGAATTATTGCGTCACTCGTAAGGAGTTATTATCTATAGTGAAAGCCATAGAACACTTCCATCACTATCTCTATGGCAGGAAATTTCTCCTTCGTACTGATCACGCATCCCTAACATGGCTGATGAATTTTAAGAACCCAGAGGGCCAAGTAGCCAGATGGATACAACGACTCCAGGAATACGACTTGGACATCAGGCATCGTAAAGGCTCATCGCATGGAAATGCTGATGCCTTATTAAGAAGACCGTGTCCCGAAAGTTGTCGCTATTGTTCCAGAGCGGAGAACAAGTATAATCCCGAACATGTCATACGCCAGACGAGGACTTCACTATCAACGCCACCAGATCCCTGGAGGGATGAGAAGATTCGGGAAGATCAAATGGCAGACTGTGACATCAAACCAATCTTGGAGTTATTAGAATCTTCTAGCACGAAGCCCAGTTGGAAAGACATCTCGACTTATAGTCCTACGACGAAGCAATATTGGGCTCTTTGCAACTCGCTCCACGTCAGGAATGGTGTCCTGTACCGAAAATTCGAATCGGAAGATGGGAAGACATCTCGGTGGCAGTTGGTACTTCCTCGATCTCGAATCCCAGAGGTCCTCGAAGAATTACATGGCAGTCCCACCGGACGCCATTTTGGAGTCATGAAAACATTACACAGAGTCCGAGAGCGCTTCTTCTGGGGAAAAACGAGAGCTGACGTCGAACAATGGTGCAGATCTTGCGATGCATGTGCAGCTCGGAAAGGACCAAAGAAACGTAGCCGAGGAAGACTACATCTCTACAATGTAGGAGCACCTTTCGAACGCATCGCCCTTGACATCCTAGGTCCTCTGCCAAGAAGTGCTGATGGCAACAAATACCTCCTTGTTGTCATGGACTATTTCATGAAATGGCCTGAAGTCTATGCCATCCCTGATCAAGAAGCTTCTACGGTTGCGGATGCCTTATTACACCAGTGGATATCAAGGTATGGAGTCCCCCTTCAAATGCATTCTGACCAGGGGAGAAATTTCATCTCTGCTGTGATTGAGGGTCTCTATCAACTTCTCGGAATGGACAAAACTAGGACGACGCCTTTACATTCACAATCGGATGGCATGGTTGAGAGATTTAATCGTACCATCCTCAACAATCTCTCACTGCTAGTCTCAAGAAACCAACAAGACTGGGACCAAAAACTTCCCTTGTTTCTTCTCGCCTATCGCAGCGCCGTCCATGAAACAACCGGCTATTCCCCGTCTCAGATGCTTTTCGGTCGTGATCTTCGTCTACCTTGTGATCTGATTTTTGGTCGCCCTCCAGATGCGCCTTCATCGCCAGACGGATACGTGCAGAATCTCCAGGCACGATTTGAAGACGTCCACAACTTGGCTCGAGAGCGGATCAATATACAGACGGAGAAGATGAAGACCAGGTACGACACGAAAGCCACGGGACATCAATTTAAAGAAGGTGACAAGGTTTGGTTTTATAATCCGACTCGACGTAAAGGACTTTCTCCCAAACTGCAATCACACTGGGACGGTCCTTATACAGTCCTAAACAGACTGAACGATGTCGTAATTCGGATCCGAAAGTCACCAAGTTCGAAGCCTAGAGTCGTTCATTACGACAGGCTGGCTCCATACTATGGCCATAGTACTTAGTTCATTAATTATAAATAGTGTAATGTAAATAATGTAAATTATTATGACCATGGTCTTGTAATAATTTCTTTTGCTTAGCATTATCATTATTAATGTTATTATTATTTAAATACTTGTATGTAATGATGTCTATGCTTTAATTTAATTTTTTTAAATAAGTGTATATTTTGTATAATTCAGCATCATGAATGTGTTTGATTGTTATTTTGCATGTTTGCATTAAGTGTTTTGAATAGCATTTGTACTAGCACCATAGCACCATATAGCATTGCATAGCACCATAGCCATTTGTTGGCAACGGGTTTGCTTTCCGATCAAGGGTTGAACTGCCCGGGACGTGCAGTCCTTGAGAGAGGGGCAATGTTAAGAATTTTGTATATATCTGTAAATATACCATTTGTTTAAATTTATTTTATTTTATTATTGTGAAAATTGCAGTATTATTAATGTATTTCCTATTGAGCATCATGTAACTCAATGCTAAAGGCCTCAGATGGTTTGCAAGGAAAACAACCTTACACCCTCATCTTTATAATGGAAGTCTATGGGAAAATCGCCAAGGAATGGGTTTATCGCCAAGTTGGCGATGGTTTTGGCGACTTATTTTTGTCGCCAAATTTGGCGATATATCGCCAAATGTCGCCAAGTTGGCGACGGATTTGGCGACTTTTTGTGCAACCCCCCCTTATACATTTACATTGGGATCCTTTCACGTTTGGAGTACTCTATCGAGAGACTAAGGACCTTCTGGTAATTTCTAGCATTAGAAAGCCCTGGAATAATCTGGAAAGATCTCTGAAGTCTATATAAGGGACCTCCACCAGTTCAGTTAGTTAGTTGTCTGTCAACTGCGATTGAATTCATACGAGAGGCTTTGCATTGAGAACTGTGTTTCTCGGATCGATTTTGTCGTTGATACGTCGTATTGAACGCATTGTTTCTGTGTGAAATTTTGCTGTGCTTTTATTGGATTTGAAGATTACTGAATATCTTGTAATTTTCAGAAGATATTGGTGTTCGTATTGCACTGTTTATAGTGAATAAAGCCTTTTGATTGTTCTTATATATTGGCATCAGTCCTATTGAACCCCGAGCTCACAACAATATATATTTTTTTCAATATATATCACGTTTGATGGGCAAAATTTAAGATACTTAAGAAAATTAAAAAGTACAGAAAGGTTTATTTTGAATTTGTTTCTAAGGTCATAAAATATAAGTATAATTCTAGAACTCCAACATGTAATTTTTAACGAGAATATAAAACCAACTTCACGGGATTGTGTGTTGATCCACGATTTTCTTACAAATGTGCAAAAAACGTTCATGTAATTACATTCCCTAATCTTCTTATTTATTAACTGCACGCCAATTAGTGTAATATTGGCGTGCACTAGGGCGCCAATTGGCAAAAACACACCAGTGTGTTTTTGTAACAACCCGTTTTTGTTACTCCAGAGCCGCTTACTTTTAGGTTTTTACTTATCATTATTCCCAATAGTGATCTTCGTCTTACTTATTCACAGAATTTATTTCATTAGATACCACGAAGTCATAGTCAATCCGATTATCGAAATTTTTTGAGTGTCTCTGTAAATAAGCAAAAATTCTACATACTCAATGATCTATTGAAAGCATTTTGTAGTGAACCTCGCTAATGTATAAGACTTTTGTTATGTTTGAAATAATGTAACATCATTAAAATATAATGCATTTTTTTTCTTCTATGTAATGGAATTTTTTTGTGCGATCCTTCAAATAAATTATAAAAGCTATATACTCTATAGTCAATCCTAATCCTAATAATATTATAAATCTGATTGTGCGCAAATGTTAGGCTGAAGCCAGCGTCAAAATGGAGCCTTTAATGATCCTGTATTTTTGCATACAGATTGATTATAACCCTCATTTGAACATAGGCTGGTTTTTGTTTATTTTATTCAAATATTTTTCTTAATAATTCAAAATTTCGTTTTTTCATAGAAAGTAAATGGACATTTTTTTCGTATAATATTTTAACATGGTTAAATTTACTTTACCGTTGCTAATACTTTATCGTTGCCAAAACTAATTCAAATTCCGGAATAATAATTTTTAGTCAACAATTTAGTTTCAATTGAAAAATGTTCACGTGAAAAATAAAAATGAAATAAAAAAATTAAAGAATTAAAAAGAAGATTAAATAATATTATTAGAAATAAAACGTACTTTTTTTTAGTTTTTGATAATAATACAAAGTTTCAATATGAGTAACCACAGGAAACAGGCGAATATGACGCCATACATCAAAAATAAAGCGGATATCTTTGATTGGTGAAATAAAATGATCTTGGTTTTTTTTTTCTTCGCTTTTTTCTTTTGGTTGGTAATAATTCTTGGCGTTTTACCGTCTGCGCAGGGCTGATATAACTATACAGTATTTTTTATTTAAATCTTAAAAAAGTAAAAAGAAGTTTCAAAAGAAAATGGTCAGCAAATGTCAATAATATGCTCCGCAAAATTATCCATATCGAAAATGATGTCATGGATAGCGAGAAATATTTATTTTCATTCTTAAAACCAAAAGAAATAACTCGATTACCTAAAAAAAATGACGAATGTTAATAGTTCCATTTTTGTTGATAAAAACTAAAGATTTAATATTATTTCGTTAAAGCAACAAAATTTCCCCTATGCCAGTACTGAAATTAATTGCCTGGAAAAGAAAATTAACAAGAATTATGTCATTAAAAAGGGATTTCTCTGCGGGAAAAAGAGGCGTCATATTTGAAATAAAACGGGAATTTTCCAATGTGTTTTAAAATGAGTGTGAATCAATTCCTTACATTAATAATACAAGGATCAGTAAGTATAGATAGTAGATGTGCTTCACGCCATATTTATAACGAAAAATTTAAATGTTTTTTTTTATCTATACTGATTATTAAGCATGAATATCCGTTATATACAGATGAGAATTTTCTGCTAAAAATCGCATCAAAATTTTAAGAAAAGGAAAATGAACACGAATCTATGTTTGTATTTTGCAACTACTCCTCACTGTAAAAAATTGCTGCAGTAAAATTACTGCAGCAGAGATTCCAGGCAATGTCCATAAGAAAACCGGTTTTGTGACTAGATAAACGAGCTTTGTTATTAGATAAACAGTTTTTGCCCGTAAAAACATGAAATTTACTGAAATGGACCGTTTACCTTGAAAAGGGGGCATTTCCCGTAAAATTAAGGCAGCAATTCACGGAGAATGCCCGTGAATTTACAATTTTCATTTACAGTGCCAGAATATCGAACGCAACGTGATTTACTTTATACCGGTTATCATTGATCCGAGGATGTTACACAAACTGTCAGAATTTAAAAAATTAAATTAGATGCCAAGATTTTTTTTTCTTTTTTGTTAATTTTAACGAAGTTTCTCTAAAAACGGAAAGTAAATTACTCCATATTTGTGTATAAAAAAAGGAGAAATAAAATAGATCTGTATATTTTTTTACACCATTTTCTCATTAAAACTGAAAAACAGAATTGATTTTCACTTTGAATAGATGGTGAAAACAAAATCTTGATTTCAGTAAATTATCCGAAAAATAAAAACATATTTTCACATATTCAAACTTCATGAATCAATTTATTCTGGAGAACAAAAATTGTCTGTCAACATACTGTCATTTAGAAAATAAGATTTGTTTCAGCTATACATTAAACCAAGGAGGCAGAACTGAATTTAAAGAAAAAGCATGTACTATTTCCAATTAATGTTTTTTTGAAGGATGGCTGTTAAAACGTTTCACAAAGGCGTTAAAAGTAAAATTGTTTTTACCCAATTCGTCTATTTCCACGATTTTATTTGGCCCTCCTTTTTGCATTGGTTGCAATTTCATTTTCGCGATTATTTGGCACAAAATTTCACTTTTTAAAGACTGAGTTATGTCAAGGTCCCTATAACAAAAAAATACCGTATTGTCGCCTATGAAATGTGATAAATAGTTAGTTAATTTTAACGTTTTTAACTATCGGGAGTGAAATATTTTCTTAATTAATGTATTTATTCTTCTTTTAATGTTGCGTGAACGAAGTCACGGGTAACAGCTAGTAAAATTATAAATCTGATTGTGTGCAAATGTTAGGCTGAAGCCAGCGTCAAAATGAAGCATTTAATTATCCTGTATCTTTGCATATAAGTTGATTATAACCCTCAAATGAATATAGGCTGGTTTTCGTTTATTTTATTTTAATATTTTTCTTAAAAATTAAAATTTTCATTATTTTCATACAGAATAAATGGACATTTTTTTCGTATATTTTAAAATGGTTGGTTGGTTTGGTTGGTTTGGCCCAAAGGGCCCGGTTTTGCAGCTTTTTTTAAAATGGTTAAATTTATTTTACCGTTGCTAATACTTTACCGTTGCCAATATAAAATAAACCCCTGAGTAATAATTTTTAATCAACAATTTATTTTCAAGTGAAAATTTTCCACGTGAAAAATGAAAATGAAATGAATTATTTAAGAATTAAACAGAATATGAAATGATGTCATATTAGAAATAAAACGTGTGTTTTCAAATATTTGATAATAATACAAAGTGCATAAATACGAGTAAGTATGGAAAGCAAGCGAATATGATGTCACATATAAAAAAATAAAACAGATTTGTTTTGATGTTGAAATAAAATGATCTTGGGTTATCAAATTATTTGTGATTAATTTCTCTTTTTTTTTCTTTTTCTTTTTCACATGAAAGGAATTATTTTAAATGTACGTAATATATGCATTTTAAATGTATGTGTTGTAAAGTAAAGTTCTGTGTTTTAAATGAAATGAGTGAAAGATTTATATTTTTAATGAATTCAATACGAATGATGGGATAGGTTGGCGATTTACCGTCTGCACATAGCTAACATAAAGATACCATATTTTTAATTTAAATTTTAAAAAGTAAAAAAAAAAAAAAATTTGTATGGCAAATGTCAATGATATGTATCGCAAAATTATCCGTATCGAAAATCAGAAAATCTTAATAAAAATAACTATATTTTTTAAAAGAAAGTTGCTTTTATCATAAAAGCTAAAGATTTAATATGATTGTGTCGAAGTAACAGCATTTTTTCTCTATCATTTTCCCACAATCAAAAACACATTTGTAAATCGTCGTTTCGAACCGGAATTTAATTTTACATTTCTTTTAGTTTTAAAATAGGAAAAACTTTGTTGTCTTTTTTAAATATAGCTTTTTTAAAAGCTGTTTCATAATAGATTTTTGTAAAGTCTTGCAGGATAAGAAAAATTGCATAGATTTTAAAGCAATGTTTAAGTAAAATTACAATATTTTTTAAACTTAAAAAACAACAATGTTATCGAAAAAAAAAATCGATTTTACCAACAAATTCGCGTAATGCAAAAGCAAAGAAGAAATAAAAAAGTAATGAATCTTTTCTTCCAGCCGAATTGTGTAAACTTGAACAAGCCGATCGTGCCAATTCATAACATTATAAACGTGAAAGCGCGTTCTATACAGTAGAATTTTTTTTACATATAGGTAGAACATTTCTGAGAATAGGAAGGTTAGGGGTCTGTAATTAGGTCCATAGTCAATTTGATTTTTTTTTTATCAAGTGAAATTTGGCGCAAAATTAAATACATTGTTGTAACCAGATTTATTTTTTGAGTGGTAAACACTTAATGGTATTTTAGATGATCATTTCCCCGCTCACCTTTGATGCCAACTATGACTGTAAAACATATTAAAAAATATTAGCCGATAATTTTCTAATTTTCTTATTGCTTCATGATGTAAATAGACTTCTTGGTTCATACTTTAAACCTGAATCGGTCATGCCATTATCGTTCAATTTTTATTCCTAATCCTAACCCTAACCGTATCATATCCTAATCCTGATAATAACTTTAAAGAATATTCTTTGACACGAATATGTAAATGAAATCAATATCCATAAATGGAATGAATGGAAAATAGAATAAATAGAAATGGCAAAATAAAATAACAAGAAAGTACATTTATTCGACACCTAACCCTAGAGAAAGCGTAAAAAATTTCAAGCGCATGAAATAAATCAAAATAATCCTATATATACTAACAAAAATATGTAAATTTAAATTATCAGATTTGTGTCATCGGTATTTATTTGCTTATAGTGTTCTTGACGAGATAGAGAAAATATCGAGGTTAAATTGGGCAGAATTTAAAGTACTTTCTAGCAACCTTTATTTACATTTTAGAATCGCATCAGATTGTTATATCTTTGTGAAATATCTATCAATTTATAAAATCCGCAAGCAGTTTGTTCACTATTTACACCACTTAGCGTGAAGCACTTAATTTAATATATACATAAACAAGATAATGTAGCAAGAAATATATAACATATGTCTATGCAAATAAACAATATGATAATGCCCATTTAGCAATGCACGCATATACAAATTGTACACCAAATACCACCTAAAATGCACTGTTGTATAGAAGAATTCTGCCAGTGTTGTTTTTCGTTTTACGAAGAGGAATTCCTCGATTTTCACGATTTTACTTGGTCCTCCTTTTTTCATTAGTTGCAGTTTCATTTTCGCGATTGTATATATTATTTGGCATGAAATTTCACTTTTTTAAGACTGGGTTATGTCAAGGCCCCTATAGCAAAGAAATACCGTATGGTCTCCTATAAAATGTGATAAAGCTTTGGTTAATTATATATATTGTTAATTATCAAGTGAAATGTTTTACTAAGTTAATGCATTTATTCTTTTTTTAAAGTTACGTGAACGAAGTCGCGGGTAACAGCTAGTTATATATATAAAAGTTAATATTATAAAAACTGTAGTCAGATATTTAAATTTTAGTGTAAATGTCTGCCACAAACACACATATTGTAAAATAATTTAATTTAACTGTTAGATAGATAGTTTTTCAGGGAAGGTTATAACATATATCGTTCTACGTAAATTAGTTATAGAATTATAATGAACCTGATTATGAAAGATTAGATTTTTAAAAAGATTCTACCAAATGGATTTTGGATGTAACCTTCACTGTTACACTGTAAAAAATGATCAATGTTTCTTATTTTACGAAAATATACCATAACCACGAACGAAAATATAACATAATCTTCTGAGTTATCCGAAATTCCGAATAACGTGTTCCATTGTCTTTCGAATCCCCAGAAACCACTACATTTCCAAAATTTAAAGAATTATTTATAAAACAAAGTAATTTTCGCTGTCCGTATTTTTAAATGGGGGAGTTTATCGTGTTCATTATGCATATAGAAGAGTTATCGTGTGAAGTAAGTTTAAGGGGTTGATTATTGAGAAGATGTTGTCAAAGTTGGATGATCCTTTAAAAACCTGAAGGATTTTTTTTTTACGGAGTAAAACAATTTGATAAAACAAGAAGGTATAGTGGCTATTGGTTGTTTGGCAAACCTCAGAATGCGTTTCCTGGGTACTGAAGTACTGAATCGGAGTGTAGTTTTCCTTTTTTTTTATATGATGAAGCAAAGAAGACGAAAATCACATCATTAGAGTTAATGGTCTTTAATTGGAGAAACCATGGAACTATAAATAGACAGGAACTGACATTTCCCCCCGATGTCTGCCCGGTCGATTGAAGTAACTGAGCTGGATGTCACAAGATGGCTGCCGTTGTTTGCTTACATCCTAATCCAGCTCGTTTGAAATATTCCAATGTCATATTAAAGTGTTTTTAAGGTTTTAAATTCTTTTAGTTGATATTTCTGTAAGTTTCATCTGAGTTGCATTTTTTTTTTCACTTGGTGTATTTTTACATAAATTGCTCTTTTGAATAGGAGAGCAAAGGTGATCTTTTAATTTATTTTGGTTGATATTCCTGCAGTTTAAATGTATTCAGATCCCCCCCCCCCCCCAACACACACCACCTCTTCCAGTAGTTCTTTCAGTTTTTAATATTATTGCTTAAAATTACTAAGTAAATATTGTACTTTTAAAAAATATGTATTTATCAACAGGGCTTAGTTTCGAAGAAAAAAATTACTGAAGCCCCAATATTCTGCAGTACTAACATCTGTAGCGCACCACCCCCCTCCGCCGTCACTACAATTTGCATATTTATATTTCATACATCATTTTTAAGTAGATTTCGTAAAAAGTACTACCTATTACATTCTCCCCTAAGTTGGAATTTTTGAAAATTTTTCGCAGATCTACGCCGATTATGACTCCCAGAACCCAAAACCACACCCAGTTCAAAACTTTATATACCTACCTGCCTATCTATCTATCTATGTCACTTTTTTATGGACACGATAACTGCAATAATTCTGCATAAATCTCTTCCAAACTGATGCATAAAATAAAGGGGCATAAAATCTTGGTCAAGTTCGTTAATGGGCAAAATCGAACCAAGAGGGGGAAATGGGGAGGGGGGGGGGTGGGGGCTTTTTGTGAAAACAGAAAAAACCCCATAATTTCTTAATTATGATGCGTATCGAATCCATTTAAAGTTATTATTACTTCTAGGATAAGGGCCAAAAATTTAGATATGACAGATTTTTGATATCATTAAAAGTGGCCACAAGGGGGGGGAGGGGTTTTTTAGAAGAAAATAATTCATAACATCGTCAATTCACAAGATATCAAATCCGCTTAAATTTATTATAAATCCTCTTAATATTATCTAAAACTTTTATATTGACAAGTTTTTTTTATATATAGCAAAAAAAAAAAATTTATAGCAAACCCTTATAGCAAAAAAAAAAAGAAAAAAAAAAATCCCTGCCGGCTCCGCCTGCAAACAAGTCAGGTTTCGAAATGGGTGGTTCCAACTAACGCATCATGGTAAAAAGGTAATTTCTTCCGCAATTCCCAACAAACAGGCGCCTCACGGTCTGCGTCCTCGAAATCTACCTGTGCCTGTAGGCCGAGCCGTCAAGGATTTTTTTTTTAAATTTAAAGCATTACTTTTTTTATTTAGCAAAATACAAATTTTAAATACATCTACTGCGTATACTTATCTATAAGCTAATCCAATATAAGATTCCTTCCTTTTTTTCTGTTTTGTTTTGTTTTTTAGGAGGTACATAAAAAAAAAAAAAAAAAAAATTACGCCTGCATACTTTTGATATATTCCAACAAAATTTGACAAAAAAGATCTAAAAACAAATTTTTATAAAAAGCAAAAATTGATAATGGATATCATTTTGGAAATATTAACTACTCAGAAACGTATTTAGCAGCATGAGCAAGCACATAGCTTAATCGCTAATTTCTTAAAATCTTGAAAAATGCTTAAGTGATAGAAAAAGAAACAACAAAAGCCTTATAAAAATTTCTATCACTTAAGCATTTCTCAAGATTTTAATTATATTTAGTGATTTTATTTAGTGATTACTCTAATTTCTTATCATTTTGTAATTATATTGTTAAAAGTGTCTTTAATTAACATTAAAAATCATTTTTGAAAATTGTATATATTATAGGATAATTTATAATGTAGAGTATAAAATGTATGAAAAATAACATGCAAATTTTTTCCCATGTAATGTGTATAATTATTTTTTTTCAAACCATCTTCTATCCTTTAGAATATTTTAAATAACTGTTACTTTCAGGATCCTCACATCTGTATATTCTCCGACAATTATATCAACTTTGGCTGTAAGAAATGAAAGTTAATACTAACTTAAGAAAAAACATTTAAAGACATCTTTAGAGCAATAATATCATCATTTTACACAGTGTAACGACGTTTTTAAATGTATAGACAGGCTTGGGGCCCCCTAACAAGACTTCAACTGGCGCGGGGCTCTGGGCAGCCTCCCGGCCCAGCATATAATTATAGAAAAATAGCTCAGTTCACATAACTACTACAAAAATAAAAAACACTTCAGTTGCAGAAATAACAAGTAGACGAAATTAAAACATCAAATTATCTATATGTAAAGAGAGATATATACTTTTTGGTTGACATGTAACACCATCCCTGTACTCTGATTTAGACGATGTAAACAATCAAGAAAATGAACAAAAAAAACTGCTGAAATACAGTGCAATTAACGTGAAAATTAACATATACATAACAAAATTGTCAAAACGCGGAATATTCTGATTTACATTCATACACTCATAGTTTTTAGCAATCCATTTGGATAGCTTTGTATACATCAAGCAATTACGTCTTTAAAAAGTAAATAAATTACTTATCGATGAAATTTTATTCAGGAATCTTCTTGCTAAACCTATTTGTGCAGCCATATGCTTCCCACGAGCCCATTGTTTTATAATAATTAAATTCAAACTATGGCTTAAATCTCACTTACTAACGTTGTCACGGGGAATGTTTTGGTTGTCACAACTTGGCGGAACGGGCGAAACCGGTTATAGTTGAAACTTCATCATTTGGGGGATATGTCAGTTCCTGTTTGTTCTTAGTTCCATGGGAGAAACATGTCACAATTCACAATCTTCCACAATAGTAAGATTTTGATCAATCATAGTTTCAGATTTTTAACTGAATCTGATGAATATTGGTGAGGTGACATTTTAAATTTAAAGTCAGGGGTGAAGAACACAAACGTGATCCAAAGAATAATCCAGAAATGCTGTTGAACGGGTCCGAACAAGTTCACGTAATCCAAAGAGTTTTAAGAACATCAAGGGAATTTTTCGTTATAAAACCAAAGTGTGGTCAAAGGGGCCAAGACATTTTTAGATGTTTCCGAGATGAAGTTCAGAGGGCAAGAGTCGTATCCGATATGAAAGCGGGCGCAAAGAAAACACGCCAAGCGAGTTACATTTCGAGCCAAGAGAATCGCATTTTTTTTGCGTGGGAAATGTAACCGTTACTTATACACATATCAACTTCATAATTGACGTCAGTGGAAAGGAAAACTCTTTTGGCAAAGATTGCACTTTGGCTAAAAGAGGATGATTAAGAATCTTACCGTTAATTATTGTTTTGGGAACAGGGTTTCAAGGAATGCTGCAAAGGCGCCATAGAAATTCTATAAACATCTGGATGCAATATGCAAGACAAAACTGACCATGAGAAAGGAAAACATTTTATGCCTTGTATAATTTCATTTCTTTTGATATGTGGGAGACCGAATAAGTACGTTAATGATAATTTAAAAACAATATGCATGATTTTGACTAAAAGTCTTTCGTTGAAAGAGAAAGATAAAAAGGGTGCGCGTTTTAACAGCCGGGAATGTATATGAATTACGATTATGCAGAAAGGAGAAAATATATTTGATAAAATACATAAAATATAGATTTCTTTAATTTTTTTAAACGAATATATATGGTATCTTTACCATATATATATATCACCCCTTCACAAGATTTTGAAAAATTTAGAATGTCACCCTGTAAATATAATACAAAATATCAAAGCAGAAAAATAATAATAAAAATAAAATAAGTATGCATACAATAATGTAAATAATAATATATAGTACTACAATAATATCTTCATATTAGTATAATAAATGGCCATACATTTTCAAATTGCAGCAAAATATACTTTCAAAGTCTTTGAAAAGTCTTTTATCCATATTAGTACTATTGTTAGCTGCAAGTTTATTTATATTACAATATGATGGTGCACCTATATAAATAAAATTTTAATTGTTCATTCGTTTTTTTGTACACAGTCTTTAAAAAGAGTTCACGAATAAAAAATTACAGCTGCATTTTTCTTTCAAGGTTTGCTCACGGGATTTTATTTATCCATAGACATGATAAATAAGTACTTAGTGCACAATTTTTTTTTTGTATATGTTTAAAAGTTCACAAGTTTGCACTATATTATTAAAAATCTTAAATGAAATGTAAATACAAAAAGTTCAAAAAAAGAAACACAATTACAATTTTACAATGATAATATAGAGATTATAAAAAAAAACACATATATATGAAAAATGTAAAAATATTTTTCGTGTAAAGACACAGGAGAGACAGAAATGATGCAAGACATGGGCATCGAGAAAAAAAAAAATATCTCCCTTTAAACTTGGTGTAATAACAAGGAAGAGACCTCAGTTTAGGACATTGGTCATATTCGGGACAGAGCGTATTTAGGGAGAGGGGTTTATTTTTGGTAAACCCCCCTTTGCTCCGCACATATTTGGAAACTCCGCAAATGATTGGAGCGACTCGGATTCATATACGGGTTTGAAAAGTAGTAAAATTGGTTATACCAATTTTAACAAAGTTTTGCTCTCATTTACAATGGAATAAAGACCCCCACATGGGTAATAATTTAGAACGGGGCTTATTCCGCAAGGGCGAATAAAAACTAAAAAAAAGAAAAAGAAATCAAAGTTTTTTTTTTCTTTTGTTCAAAAAATCTAAAAAATCCTTCCATAGACACGTTCTAGAGTGTAGAGAGCATAAAGTCATAATCGGGATGATTATATATTGTTTAAAAAATTAAATTCTCAAAATAACAATTCATTTATTTTAAGTTATATAAAAATTAAAAGTCTAGATTAGAAGATAAATGAATATTAAATTCAGATGAGGTAATTGTTTGAAATTTTAACAAAATGATAAGTATATTTAAAAATGCAGAATGTTTTAATGGATTTGTCAAATGTTTAAATTTATAACAATACCTATTATTCTTTTTTTTTTTTTTTTTTTTTACAAAAAAAGCAAACAAGATTTCAAGGAATATGGGAAAAAATACCTTTTGTCAAATAAACAAGTTCTGCAGCACTGCAACATAACACATAAACAATAGACCAGCCATATCACAATATAAACAAATACTATAATACTACACAACATGCATGCATAAATACACCTCTATCCGGAATAAGGAGCATTCATGAATTCGACAAAAAGAAAAAATTACCTACACATTAATATTGTATTGCTTTTCGAGGACGTAAATTATAAGAATGGGTATTTTGTTCAGTATTGTTATTGCTAGGAGGATTGTTATGAACTTTATGATAATTTAAGTCAAATAAATGGTTATCTCTAGGAGGTGCAAGTAAAAGTCTGTCAATATGAACTCTGAAAATTGAATTGTTAACATGAGAATTCAGTTGTTGAATTGAAAAAGAAACAGGTGAGCGTTTCTTTACAACTACATAAGGTCCTGTATACCTTGGCTTAAATTTATCTGATGATTTTAGGTATACAATGTGTTTCTCAGTAATTGGCCTGAGTTTTGCCCTTTTTTGATGATATTCGTTTCTTTTAATTTGAGGTGCTTTTATATTGTCATAAGCTTTATTGTAAATACCATTTAAATGATGAAGGAGATTGTAAAAGTCTACATTTTGGTCTAGAAAGGGTTGATTAGCATTTAAATCATATGTATCAAATATTAGAGATAGTTCGCGTCCAAAATGTAAAAGATTCGGTTAGAAAGAAGTAGAAGAATGTTTAGAACCATTATAGAGATTTTTATGAATAGCAATGGCATTTTCAAAGGAATGTCCTTCTTTCATTAAAGTATTGATTGAGTATTTAAGAGATGTGTTTATCCTCTCGCTTATAGAATTGCTAGCTGGGTGTGAGACAGAAGAGTGATTTATTTTAATACCTAGAGTATTATTTAAAGTATTATACACATAAGAACGAAATTGGGGCCCAAGGACAGATAATACACATGTAGGACGCCCGAAAGTTGTCATATAGGCAAATAAACACTTTACAATTTTAGGTGTAGTTGTATTGTATAGGGGGTAAAGTTCAATATGTCGAGAAAAATGATCCGTAACTGTGAGAATAGTTTGACCGTTTTTAAAAGGACCAACAAGATCAATTGAAATGGTATTTCCTGGTTGTTTAGGGGTATATGTTGGTTGAAATGGGGCATTAGGGACACGATGATGTTTAGCCTGAAGACATAATAAACAAGAAGGTACATAATTTAAAGTATCGGTGTACATACCTTTCCAACAATAACGTGAAGAGAGGAATTCATATGTTTTAGCTAAACCAAAATGAGATAGATGGGATATTGTTAAAACTTTAGGTTTTAAAGAATTGGGAATCTTAATTACATACACAAAAGTATTATCTGCAACATTACTTTTTTTCAACATTAAAACGTTAGAATCGGGATGAATGAAATAAGATGGGAATTTTTTTGAAGAACCAGATTTTAAAATCTCTTCATATATTGGAGCTAGTTGTGGATCTTTTAATTGTTCTTGAACAACTGTTTCATTAGAAATTTCAAGCAAAGCATCTTTTTTATCTTTACTATTAATGACTAAGCAATTCACAATTTGTTCGTTGTTATTTTCCTCAAAATCATTTTCAACAATGGAACGAAAAACAACGAATCATTTTTTACAGTGTAACAGTGAAGGTTACATCCAAAATCCATTTGGTAGAATCTTTTTAAAAATCTAATCTTTCATAATCAGGTTCATTATAATTCTATAACTAATTTACGTAGAACGATATATGTTATAACCTTCCCTGAAAAACTATCTATCTAACAGTTAAATTAAATTATTTTACAATATGTGTGTTTGTGGCAGACATTTACACTAAAATTTAAATATCTGACTCCAGTTTTTATAATTTTAACTTTTATTTATATAATTTACATTTTAATATAAAACATTGCTCTAAAAATCATGTCGTACATGTGAAAAAACACCATTATTGTGACAATTGCTCTAGTTTATCGTACGTTTCCTGAAATGAGTTAGAGCCAAAAATTAAATCATCTTGATAGACATAAATTCCTTCTAACTGCATTTCATCCAATAAACTATCCATAAGTGCTTGAAAATATGCACTTGCATTTTTTAATCCAAAACAGAGTCTTTTATATTTAAATGAACCGAACATGGACTTGAAAGTGACCTTATCCTGATATTGTGAAGGAAGATCGATTTGGTGGTATGCCTGTTGGAAATCAAGGGACGTGAAAAATTTATATTTAGATAAATTGGAAATAATATTTTGTATTTTAGGGAGATGGTATATGAAGAAGATTGTACAACTGTGTTTAACATCCGTAAATCCAAGGCAAGACGAAGTTTTTGTGTACCTGATCCATCAGGTTTTTTTTTTTTTTTTTTGACAAGAAGGATTGGACAAGACCATTCCGAACATGAGCGTTCAATGATACCTGCATCAACTAATTGGTTTATTTGTGTTAATGCTTCTTTTTGAAGTGCTTGAGGAATGGGAAAAGGAAGTGTTTTAATTGGGAAATCGTTAATAAATTTAATGTTTGGTTTAAATTTATCAGTGTGACCTAATGTTTTCATAGATTTTGAGAAAACAGCAGAATTATTCAGTAATAAATCTTTCAATATTTTAGCCTATGTATTCGGTAAATGTTGTAAATTAAAGTCATCTTGTGAGAGATCAAGTTTTCGTTGATTCAAAATATCAGTAGAAGCCTGAATGAGGTTTACAAAATGTTTGGTTTCTTCTTTGAAATTACTTTCAACAGCCTCTAGCTGTTGGGCATCTTCCACAATCTGGTCAATTGGCGTTAAGAACCCAATATTTGCTCTTTTATTTACATGTACATTTTTAGTAGTAATATTTTTTACATAAATTTTAAAATCATGCGGGTTTGATTTATCAGTTTGAATAATCGAATCAAAAGCAAGAATGTTTTTTACTAGCATGTTATTCTGAAATAGATATGGGGTATCATGAGAAATCTGTTTTGTGCGAACTGAAATGCATTTTACTTCATTTGGAGAAATAACAAGTTTGTTTACTAGACAAACATTATGAGAGATATCTGTTTGTACATTTATGTTATGACATTCCGCTGACTCTGAGTTATCATCTCTATCTCTATAAAAGAGTAAGTGTCTGTCTGCCTGCCCGCGGATTTCTCCGTAATTATACCACCTAGGACTCAGAAATTTTTGTCATGTGTAGATGTTATCACCGGACAGTATACCTCACGGTCTGATTTTTAAATTTTAATTTAGATTTAAAAAAAAATTAAAACGTGTATATGGAATTTTGGGTTCGAGGCTATTTCAAGCTCCTCCCATGAAATAGCCTCGGCAACACCATCCGTGGCAACGAAGCAGCCAGCCAATGAGAGCAGGTGCAGCTTCCAGGATCTAGCCACAGATTAAAGATATTCCATTACTCTATGGATCTAGATACCAGCGACGATTTATTTACTTTCTGTTCAGTGAAGTGTAAGATGAAATTGGCCTAAACCCAGTGACAGAACTATCTTCGTGTGTCTGCAACGCTAATAATATTTCAAAAATAGTTTGAAATATGCAATTATATATCATATTAAGTTCCCGATAGTTAGTTTTGTCACTGGGGTTTAGGCCTATTTCATCTTACACTTCACTGAACAGAAAGTATATCTTCATGTATCTGCAACGCTTATAATATTTAAAAAAACTATTCTTGACTGTATTTTTAGTTAGTTTGTTTCATTTTTTAACATTTTTAGTATGAAAATATTCAGTAAATAATTTGTGCAACGCTTATAATATTTAAAAAAACTGTTTTTGACTGTATTTTTAGTTAGTTTGTTTCTTTTTTTAGCATTTTTAGTATGAAAATATTCAGTAAATAATTTGAGTTCTTGGGCGGTTAGGAATCCATTGTGATTTTTTTTTTACCTCATACTTACAAATTAAATATTTTTGATGGAAACAAACAATTTACATTAAATTTTTGAGTAATTTATTGTTTACAATTTTTTTCCTGTAATTGTTTTGGACTTCATTTTTAGTTCCCGAGATTGATGAATTCATAACATGCGATAAATTGTTAAGATGTATGTTCTCATTAAGATTTGTTATTGAACTCCATTTAAGAACCATTTTTAACTCCATTTAAGAAGTTTCATTTAAGAACTTTTTTAGTCGCCCAAGAAAATATTCTTAATGAAACAGATTTTCTGAGCTGTTTATATATATTCATGATTTTTTTGTTGGGGCGTTTTTGAGTGATGTTTATGATTTAAGAACTTTTTTAGTCGTCCAAGAATCTAATGTTTTTCTTGAACTTTACTTTGAATAAAATGAAAACATTCAGTAAATAATTATTAAATCTTAATCACCTGAGAACGGATTTTTTTTTTTTTCCAAATTTGTTTCTTTTGTCACTTTATAGAATGCATACTTTGCGACGATCGGCCGGTAGCATCCAACCACCACCACCATCCATAAATATCATATAATACAATTCTAATACCGTGCAAGCGCCCCCCCCCCTGGTTATTTTACGATTTTCTGTCGCATTTAGGGGGGCGGATTAACGAGATTTGACGGTTTTTGATGAACTGATTATAAATTCCCAGTCCGTGAAATATTTATGATGTGCATTTTGTGACATGAGTTTCATAAGAATCACTCACATATAGGACAAAATTAGCACTCACCAATCTGCAAGTAATACTAAAAATTTGTCGATTGACTGTTTTGCCACCACTGGCCATCTTAATAGTCAAACTCGCCAATTGTGATGATTGATTGAAAAAAGATTTTTTACCCCTGCTGTCGTTTGATTATTTTCAAAACCATTTGGTACATTTCACAATTACCCCCCCCCCCAAATCATTTGACAAATTGTGATTTTTTTTAAAAGCTATTTGCCGATATCTGCATTCCCCCCCCCCCCTCCCCCCCGAGACCATTTGATGATTTTTGAGATTTTTTTCAACTATTGATTGATCGATTTTGTGATTTTCCGTTTTCTCACATTATGAGTTTCATCAGAAAGTAAAACAATAAATAAATATGAATGATTTGCGGAGCTGTTTCAAAATAATTATAAAGAATAAGTCTTTAAAAATGTAAAATCAATGTTATTTCTGGCCGAGTTTTTTTTAAAATAATTATAAACCATTTTAATTTGTAAGCATGTTGTAAAAAATCACCATTTGTGACAAATTTTGTGTTTTATAAGAATCGCCCAAGAACGGACATGCAAATTTATGTTGTCATCGCACTCTTTATAATTATTTTTGTTGAGGGTTTTTGGGCGATGTGATTGAATTTTTGATAGAAACAGCTCCGCAAATCATTCATATTTACTTAATGTTTTAACTTATTGATAAAACTCATAATATGTGAGAAAACAGGGATTTTTTTTTTTAAAGTTCATATTTACAAATTAAATTGTAGAAGACAGAATAGGTTTGTTTGTGTAGAGGTTTGTGTGTGTGCTGTTTTTAATAAAGACAGTTGCATTTTTCCCGCGACCCTTTCACGAAAGTTTTTTCTGTGAACCTTTCACAAAATCTGCATTTTTTCCACAATCCTTTGACGAATTTCGTATTTTTTCTGCGATCCTTCGATGAAATTCAAGTTTTTCCTGCAATCATTTGACGAAATTTGCTTTTTTTGTGATCCTTTAACGAAATTCGTGTTTTTCCACATACTTATGTCGAGATTCATGTTTTTTCAGTGATCCTACGACGTAATTCGTGTTTTTTTTTTCAGCGATCCTTTGACGAAATTCACATTTTTCTTGTGATCCTTTGGCAAAATTTACGTTTTCTCCACAATCCTTTGATGAAATTCGCATTTTCCGTGATCCTTTGATGAAATTTGCTTTTTTAATGATCGTTATGATCGTAATGATTGTTAATGATCGTTTGACAATATTCGTGTTTTCTCTGCTGTCTTTTGACGAGATTCATGTTTTTTTAGCGATCCTTTTACGAAATTCATGTTTTTTCAGCGATTATTTGATAAAATTCGTGTTTTTCTTGCGAACCTTTGACGAAATTTGCGTTTGCCAGCGATTCTTTGATAAAATATGCTTTTTTCTATTATGATAGGGAAAAGCGGATTAGGATAGGTAGATAGGGAAACCCCATTATCAGATCGGGACATTAGATGTAATTAAGAAACATTTGTATATTTGTAATAATTAGCGAAAATGGCGAGATAAAGGGGGTGGGGTGGGAACGACTTTTTATTAAATATCACATTTATTCTACATCAACTTCCTCTCACCACCAGGGGGTGCTTTGCTATCTCTGTTTCTATAGGCTGGATCACAACGGGTTATGGCTCTTTCCACTCGACATCAATAGAGCTTACTGATTTTAGTTTGGATTTTCACCACAGGGGGGTGCTTTCGTATCTTTGGTTCTATGGGCTGGATCATGACGGGGTATGCCTCATTCGACTCGACATCGATAACCTTAATGAATTCAGTTATGTTCGTATAGAACATATTGTGCTCCCTGGCGGTGGAAGGTGTAACTAAAGGATTTTGCAGCTAACTCGGGTTCTATGGGTCACATCACGACACGGTTTGGCTCATTCGACACAACATCAATAGAGTTTACCTATTTTAGTTCTGAATTTCACCACCAAGGGGTGCTTTCCTATCTCTTTTTCTATGGGCTGGATCACAATGGGGTATGGCTCTTTCCACTTGACATTGATAGAGCTGACTGATTTTAGTTCGGATTTTCACCACAAGGGGTGCTTTCCTATATCTGGTTCTATAGGCTGGGTCACGACGGGGTATGGCTCATTCGACTCTACATAGATAGAGCTTTTCGATTTTCACCACCAGGTCTATCTCTAGTTCTATGGGCTGGATCATGAAGGGGTATGGCTCTTTCGACTCGACTTACAGTAATATATGGGAATGTGTATGGCATGCCCAGTGTTTGCTGTCTAAGGTAGTGGGGCCCCCAACATTAGATTTGTTTAATAATAAAAAAATGTTCAACACTGATTTCAGGTACATTTAAGGTTGTGTTGGCACGGGCAACGCCGGTCGGGTAAGCTAGTCTATGTATATAAATGGAATTATCAAATTATCAAGTTGCATTATTTTGTTACCTAGATCTAATGTGATGTTAAATTTCTCAAGAAAATTTAATCCCAAAATACCATCAAATTTATACTCTTTAGGAATGTCAACAATGTAGAAGTAATGCGAAAAGTGTTTCTGCTCAATTTTGAATAAAATTCGAATACATGCAGTAAAATCTATCTTAGAATTAACTGTAGTTAAAGTTACATTAGTCCCTAAACGTTTACATTTAAGCAAATGTTTAAGTTTATCAAATAACTGTACAGATAAGAGGCTAGTTGTACTTACAGTATCTACGAGTAAAAAGGTATCTTGTTTTGCGATAGAGACCTTTATAAGGGGAAGTGTGGGAGAGTACTTATTGACATTCAAAAGAATTTCATGAAAGGAATTATCGGTCGGTGCTGTATCAGTGACACTGTGAGAATCAATAGAACTTTGGGGAAAATCAGTTTGTACTGCTGTCGAATTTGCAATGGAAATATGCTGAGAAGTTTGAGAACCTGTTGAATTAACCAGTCTCTCAGCCGACAATTTTGGAAGAGAATCATCAATGTTAAAACATTCATTATTGTGCGCTGACTCATTTTCACATGCAGACAGCCTTAGCATACGTCTCTAGGGGTTTAAATTTTTATTTTGTGGAAACCTGTCATTTCTATCACTGTTAAATGTTCCAAATTTTTGATCATAACGCGCGTTCGCTCTTTGCCATCTGAAACATTTCTGCGCTGTGTGTCCAAAACGAAAGCATAACTGGCAACGATCATTATTTCTGGCCCAATTATTTTGTCTAGTTTGTGGAGCTCTATGAAATTTTGACTTATAACGAGACTGGAAATTTTGTCTATTGTCATGTTTACTTTGTTTTGGCGATTCCGGTTTCCTTGGCACCTGAGTGAAATTTAAGTTGTTAATTTTCTCCGTTAATTCCTTAATTTTACTTTCTAATTGATTGCATTCTACATGCACCGACCGCTAGCAGCCAAAACATTATTATTTACGAAAATCTCCTGTATAGATTGTGCCCTGTCAATTGCCTTATCATACATATTGATGCCTTCTTCTTGCAACTTAATTTTAATGGCCGAAGGTAAACAATACATTAATTTAACGAATTTTATCTTATTTTGCATCCTTGTCATAAATTTCGGGATATGCTTTTGATAAAAGGAGATTAAGTCTATGAGAAATAATTTTTACTGTCTCCTGTGGTAACATTGTTAAACAATTTAAATCATTTAAAGTTGCAGCCGAAGAATTCTGTGAAAAGAATTTTTGAATGCGATCGCGAATAAATTCAAAATCTTGTGCGTTATATAGTACAAGATCTTTTAAATAATATTTCTTTGCGGGACGTTTCAGTTTAGTTTTAAGATAATCCACTATTTGTTCATTAGTTATATCCTTAATTTTCTGATAAGTTAAAATTTGGTTAAAGAAATGGTCAACTAATTCTGAGTCCCCGTAAAAGTCATCAACTACATAATCAAAATTTTTAGAATAAGCCATAGTGATATCACCATAAAATGTAATTTTTTTTAGACACAGGTAAAATATCATAAAACAAGAAAAAGAAAAAAAAGCAACAATTTAAACAAACCACAATTGATAATTTATTTAAAAATCATTAAATATTTAATCTTAGAAGTCATAAATAAAAATTTAACTATCTATCATAAATATTGTTTTCAAATACAAAAATAAATATAATATACCAAAATATAGCACTTGAGAAAAATATAATTTTCCGTCATGAAAAATTTTAGCTATAAAATGCAATGTTTATAAATATCAAAATATGAAAGTCTTATGTCTTACCTGTAAACACCTTTCATTACTTTTTTTTGAAACATTTACAGCAAAAGTTTTCTTTATTAACTAAATAAAATACGATAAGTGCTTTTTTTTAATGATTAAAATATCTACTGCACTTATTCTTTATCAAGATGCACTTAAAAATATAAAATCATTGCATGAAACTACAAAAAAAACTATTTCATACGCTGTAAAAGTTCTAGCAAAAATGAAAAATTTCCTTTCATCAACCTTTTACAAAAATAAAAAGAGCTTACCTCTAAAAATATCCATAGCGCTTATTTTTGCACAAATATATATTATGCATATGGGGGAGTTTATCGTGTCCATTATGCATATAGAAGAGTTATCGTGTGAAGTAAGTTCAGGGGGTTGATTATTGAGAAGATGTTGTCAAAGTTGGATAATCCTTTAAAAACCTGAAGGATTTTTTTTTACGGAGTAAAACAATTTGATAAAACAAGAAGGTATAGTGGCTATTGGTTGTTTGGCAAACCTCAGAATGCGTTTCCTAGGTACTGAAGTACTGAACCGGAGTGTAGTTTTCCTTTTTTTTTATATGATGAAGCAAAGAAGACGAAAATCACATGATTAGAGTTAATGGTCTTTAATTGGAGAAACATGTCACAATTCACAATCTTCCACAATAGTGAGATTTTGATCAATCATAGTTTCAGATTTTTAACTGAATCTGATGAATATTGGTGAGGTGACATTTTACATTTAAAGTCAGGGGTGAAGAACACAAACGTGATCCAAAGAATATTCCAGAAATGCTGTTGAACGGGTCCGACCAAGTTCAAGTAATCCAAAGAGTTTTAAGAACATCAAGGGAATTTTTCGTTATAAAACCAAAGGGTGGTCAAAAAGGCCAAGACATTTTTAGATGTTTTGGAGATGAAGTTCAGAGGGCAAGAGTCGTATCCGATATGAAAGCGGGCACAAGGAAAACACGCCAAGCGAGTTACATTTCGAGCCAAGAGAATCACATTTTTTTGCGTGGGAAATGTAACCGTTACTTATACACATATCATCTTCATAATTGACGTCAGTGGAAGGGAAAACTCTTTTGGCGAAGATTGCACTTTGGCTAAAAGAGGATGATTAAGAATCTTACCGTTAATTATTGTTTTGGGAACAGGGTTTCAAGGAATGCTGCAAAGGCGCCATAGAAATGCTATAAACATCTGGATGCAATATGCAAGACAAAACTAACCATGAGAAAGGAAAACATTTTATGCCTTGTATAATTTCATTTCTTTTGATATGTGGGAGACCGAATAAGTACGTTAATGATAATTTAAAAACAATATGCATGATTTTGACTAAAAGTCTTTCGTTGAAAGAGAAAGATAAAAAGGGTGCGCGTTTTAACAGCCGGGAATGTATATGAATTACGATTATGCAGAAAGGGGAAAATATATTTGATAAAATACATAAAATATAGATTTGTTTAATTTTTTGAAACGAATATATATGGTATATTTACCATATTGGTAATTTTCCATGGAAAGTTTTATTATATAACATACCATTCTACGTTGCTTAGTACTAGAGTTATAGTGGAAATCCATTTAAAAAAAGTTTTAATAAACGATTTTTGATGGGGACTTGCACTGTTAGTTTGATCATTTTTCAAAGGTAGTTTCTAGTATATAATATATTGTTCTATATTGCTTAGTTATTGAGCAATGGGTGAAAATTCTGTAATAAGGTGTACCCGGCGGACAACAGCTACGCTTTTGACTAAACATCCTCGATTTTCGGGGAAATATTTGTAAATGGGTCCAATCATTCAATTCTTGACTGATATTCTGTGTAAAACAATAATATGCGTCGGAGTGGTTTTATAACCATCACTATTTTTTTACAAATTATTTTATAGATTTCTCTTACAAATGTCGTAGAAATCAGCTACATGATGAGGTTTTTTCCGTACTTTTATGTTAGCCGGACGCAAATCTCCACAATAGCACTTTTTTCTCTCCAATAGCAGATTTTATTTTTTGCGTGTGTAAATTAGAAACAATAGTTTGATGATGAAATAGACTGTTTCAGTTTATAGTACTATTTGTAAATGTTATTTATGTAATATTAAATATCTCTGAAAGGCGTGTATTTTAAATGCATGTAATATGTGTATTTTTCATGTATGTATTTTAAATGAAATGAATGCAATATATCACATGCTCCTAGCAAAATAAAAGTATCGCTTTCCCTTACAGTTTTTGTAGTAACCTACCACGAGAATAATTAATATATATATATATATTGGTGGCCAGAAAAAAAGACCACTTCAAGGACTGTTAATAATGTCAGAAATATTGCTAATATTGAATATTAAGTTAATATTTCGTAGGCAAAACTAAAATAGCGAAGCAAAGACAGACATATTTACATCTAGCTGTAATCGCTGAAACTGATTGAAAAATAGTTGTAGTTCGTAACATATGCGTTACTTACATAGGCAAATTACGTAATTGGATCTACAGACAATTGGCGTACGTTACCGGGCGTTGCATGGCGTACAATTAAGTTAAAAAAATAGTTAAGTTGATTCTGTGTTTTTAAATCTGACCTATTCCATAATAGAGTGAACAGAGAATTGGCGTAATTTGGAACAACATTTTTTGGATAACTCGTGGTACTTTTCCGTTAAACCAACATCATGCCAAAATGTATGCTAATGCGGCATTTATTTCAACTCTGAAAGTGCAAAGAATTTTTATTGTAAACCGTGCCAAGCACTGTGACTGGCTATATTTATTCAACGCGAATCTCTATAAAAAAAAAAAAAAAAAAAAAAAAAAAAAAAGAACGAAAAATCATGCGTCAAGCATAGATTATGAAACACTTTCCAACACAGCCGCCAAAAAACTGTAACGAAACTTAACCGTTAAATAAGGTGAAAGAAGTAATGTGTAAGTAAACAGTTTAGAAAATATATAACACATTGCAAAATACAGTTTTAGAAATTCTCTTCCAGTGTCAAAAAAATAGTTGAATTATTTTGTGAAGCCCTGTATATGATCAATAGATGTGGATATATAGAATGATAAAATTTAGTTATGTTAGAATATTCACATTTAGCAATTTTCGCCAATCGATGGAAATACACTCGAAATCTTTTGTACAACCCTGTATATTATCTGAAGACTTTTGTACATACCACATATTAAGCTAAAAGGCAACTTAAAACTCACTCGCAGCAATTACCAACCGTAATGTATATTTTTCTTTGCGCATCTCCGTATATGAATTTATTTATATTCCACAAACTTCTATTAGTCCACTAAATATAGTTTAGCAGGAAAATGCGTAAACACAATTAAAAACTACCCTTAAGCAAATCACTCCCATAGTCTGTAATACTTACGAATTCCCTTGTGTAGCCTTGTATATGATCAACCGAGTATATGATAAACACACACGTACTATGAAAAAATTTAGTTAAACTTAAAAACGCAAACCAAAGACCTATCACACATAGACTGTAACTATCGCACATGTACTGTAACCAATATCTTTTGTGTGTCCCTGTAAAAAAACGCAATGCACACGAGAGAGCAATTTATATTGCACCTCAGTAATGCATATAATTTTCATTATGTTTGAAATAGTGAAATATCGCTAAATTACACTGCAAACGATTTTTCCCCATAGAACGATGTGTAACAGAATTTTTTGTTTGACCCTGTAAATGAATAATTAATGTTTTGCACCCCATATTCTACAAAAAGCATGTTTTAATACGCTTCTTAATTATATATCAATTTATTCATGTTTTAAATGACATAGCATCATCAAAATGCACTTTAAACGATTATTTCCCATTGACTGTAATGTAACGGAATACTTTTGACTGTCCCTGTAAAAAACCATAAGTGCTACACACTTCAGTTGAAATAGGGAACATGCTATCTTAAACGACAATAACATACAAAAATTTCATGGCAATCCGAATATATTTACGGGAGTTAGAGCACGGACAGACGGTCAGAAAAACCGGAGTCCTAAACATTTTTCAACTAGGTTGTAAAGTGTTAAAAATTAATCGTAAGCATGCAAAACTTTTTATTGACTATTTTTTGAACAGGAAATAGTATTTCTCTATTTATTTATAACTTAATTTTTTTTCTAATTCAAAACTGAAATGCCTACTAAGTTATGCGGAATGGATTTTGGCGGGACTTTCATAGTTAGATAATTTGTCAGATATGGTTTTAGTACAGATACAGGATGCTTACAGTTATAGAGTTATATTTTATATATAGGCGAAAGTTTTATAATCAGATGAACCCAATTATGAAAGATTAGCCTTTTAAAAAGATTCTGCCAAATGGATTTCGATGGAACCTTCACTGTTTGTTAGATAAATTTTCAAGGCTGCTTTTAGTATATAGTATATTGTTTTATCGTTCTTTACCATTTTCTACTGTAAATGATCAACTAAAAGAGTTGATCCTTACCAACCCAAATTTTGACTGACACATTTAATATATAATAGCACAATGGCGTTCGTATCGTTTTTCCAGCAATGCGGAAGGATATTCCAAGTAAAGGTCCATATGGTTTTAAAACACAAAGTCAAGTTCAAGGTCAATATTTCATTTGATTCAAGGTGCGTTAAAAGAAACTGACCAGCGTAACGGGCGTAGCTTGCTAGTTTTAAAATAAAAACATAACGCAAGAAAAATCCATTTCAACAACTGCTGTTCACAAAACCAATAATGAGTGAAAATTGTTTATTCAGATGTGTGTTTAATGTGTGATTTCTTATAGAACCCTGTATATGATCTAGTAAATTTATACACACCGTGTAATAAGCTAAAAATTATTTAAGTTTAAAAATGCATGCAACAGCTGAAAACAAATTTCTGGCAATTATCGCTCATAGTCAGCGCTGCAACCGCATTCATTTGCGTGTTCCTTCAAATGAACGATAAATGCTCCGTACTCAATAATCTGTAGAAAATATGTTATAGTGCGAATCAGTGATCCATATAAATTTAAATATCTTTGAATTAGTATAACAAACATTGAAGTATTCTGCAAACATTTTTCAAAATAAATAATAATGTAATGGTATTTTTTGGGCGCCCGTGTAAACGAACTATAAATGTTACTTACTCTATACACTATAGAAAGCATGCTGTAGTATACCTGAGTAATTCATACAAATTTCATTATGTCTGAAGAGTCGTAATATTACTAAATGCATTGTAAAACATTTCCCCTAGATCACTTATTTTCTGTGTCCCTGTAAACGAACTATAAATGCTACACGCTTCATTTTCAATAGTGAATAGGGTTTAATAAGCCTCCATAACATTGTATTTCATATAAGAACTGCACATTTTTTCAACCGTACACAAAAAGACAAATATTTATTCTTGTACTCGATTGTGTATATATATATATATATATATATATATATATATATATATATATATATATATATATATGCATATTTTGTATATTTTTATTTTTATTTTGATGTAAATTATGTGAATAGAAAGGAATTTGTCCAAAAGTTATTAAGCTTACTTAATCAAATTATGATCCACCCCTGCACAAACAGAAAATATATTATACATTACTACATCGCATCAACTAAAAGTTTAAAACAAATCAGTGTTATTTAGAAAGTAAATAACAATATTTTTGTTAGGACAACAAACCATTAAAAAATACATGATAATTCAAAATAAAGTTTCGGTCGAATTTCACTCATGATAAATTAATTGAAAAATTAATTGAAATTGACTTATAAATAATAATTGTTTCAATTGAAGAAATGTATTTTTTTTTTTTTTTTGCTCTTCATACATAATTTTCAAACTTCACAAGTAAAGCATTGTGATTTTTAAAAAATGTTTGAATAAGTTTACAAAAATTCTGAATTGTTTAATTTATTTTACAAAATCGATATCTGTATTACTCATGCTTAAACTCTTCTCATGTTTGAAACTGTTATATAATTTTACATATCGAAACAAAATGTGATATTTTTAAAATGATATTTCATTTCCATTATGAGAACTAGCAAAAAACATGCAGTTAATACCAAAAAATAACTAATAAGGATAGCTATTTTCATTGTAAAACATTATATACATTTTACTTGTAGTAGAAGGATACTGAAACAAATTAAGGTAGGAAGTAATTATAAAGTTACAAAAATAATCTGTTTTCCGTAAAACAAAAGCAGAGGTCTAAACTTTTCCGTGTTCCTGGAAATAGTGTAAAACTTCCTTTTACATCATAATATAGTCATCAACTGTTAATATGTTTTAAACGCACATAAAAGAATACATTTTTACAGAATAGAACATAGAAGAAGTGGTAACAATAGAACAATGACTCTTTTTATATCTAAGCAAACTAGTATATGTATATAATATTCTTTTTATGCAATTACATTCTTATTAAGAATTAAGACTTTAAAACACAATATTAAGAAATATTTAGGCTTATAAAACTAGAAGGATATATATATATATATATATGTCATTAAAAATAATAATGCATAACAATTTTCATTTGTGCTTTTATCAATTTCATAAATTTTTAAATATCATAGCAAAATATTATAAGTAATCTATATATTTTTTAGTTTCTAAATAACTTTTCAAAATCTGTTTGTTTTCTGTTTTGAAAGATAAAAGCAGTATGCAATGTATTTCAAATTCACTGGATGCTTATTGTATAAAATACTATAAGAATATTAAATTATATATTGTAATTTAAAAACCACACATGCAATAATAATAATTAAAAACACTATACTAATTTTTAAAGATAAAATGTAGTATATAATGTCTCGCCAACATTCAGATTTGCCAAAACATATTGCAGTGCTTATAATAATTTTCGCAATTTTATTTTGCAATTTTTCACAAATATAAAGTAGAAACTGAGTAAAAGTATTGACTGTATATTTCTAAACTATAAATTGTTTCAGGAATATTACAAAAAACTAGACAAATAATGTCGTAATTTTTTTTGTTACCACAGTACCTTTGCCGTCAGTATGAGACATAAAATATATCCTAATAAAACCTTCAGTGAATTTTATTTATCTCTAAACACACAGTATACACAATAATGTAGTTAGTTGGTGATTTAAGAACATTATTTATAATAATGTGATTTTCAGTAGAAAATTTTTGTGTATGTATTACAACAAAGTAGAGAAATCTCACTAAATTGAAGAAAAAATATATGAAGATTAATAATGTGAGTAATTACCTATCCTAATAATATTATAAATCTGATTGTGCGTAAATGTTAGGCTGAAGCCAGCGTCAAAATGGAGCCTTTAATGATCCTGTATTTTTGCATACAGATTGATTATAACCCTCATTTGAACATAGGCTGGTTTTTGTTTATTTTATTCAAATATTTTTCTTAATAATTCAAAATTTCGTTTTTTCATAGAGAGTAAATGGACATTTTTTTCGTATAATATTTTAACATGGTTAAATTCACTTTACCGTTGCTAATACTTTATCGTTGCCAAAACTAATTCAAATTCCGGAATAATAATTTTTAGTTTCAATTGAAATTTTTTCACGTGAAAAACAAAAATGAAATAAAAAAATTAAAGAATTAAGAAGAAGATTAAATAATATTATTAGAAATAAAACGTACTTTTTTTTAGTTGTTGATAATAATACAAGGTTTCAATATGAGTAACCATAGGAAACAGGCGAATATGACGCCATACATCAAAAATAAAGCGGATATCTTTGATTGGTGAAATAAAATGATCTTGTTTTTTTTTTTTTTTTTTTTTTTTTTTTTTTTTTGCTTTTTTCTTTTGTATGGTAATAATTCTTGGCGTTTTACCGTCTGCGCAGGGCTAATATAATTATACCGTATTTTTTATTTAAATTTTAAAAAAGTAAAAAGAAGTTTCAAAAGAAAATGGTCAGCAAATGTCAATAATATGCTCTGCAAAATTATCCATATCGAAAATGATGTCATGGATAGCGAGAAATATTTATTTTCATTCTTAAAACTAAAAGAAATAACTCGATTACCTAAAAAAAAAATGACGAATGTTAATAGTTCCATTTTTGTTGATAAAAACTAAAGATTTAATATTATTTCGTTAAAGCGACATAATTTTTCCTATGCCAGTACTGAAATTAATTGCCTGGAAAAGAAAATTAACAAGAATTATGTCATTAAAAAGGGATTTCTCTGCGGGAAAAAGATGGGTCATATTTGAAATAAAACGGGAATTTTCCAATGTGTTTTAAAATGAGTGTGAATCAATTCCTTACATTAATAATACAGGGATCAGTAAGTATAGAAAGCAGATGAGTTTCACGCCATATTTATAACGAAAAATTTAAATGTTTTTTTTATCTATACTGATTATTAAGCATGAATATTCGTTATATACAGATGAGAATTTTCTGCTAAAAATCGCATCATAATTTTAAGAAAAGGAAAATGAACACGAATCTATGTTTGTATTTCGCAACTACTCCTCAGTGTAAAAAATTGCTGCAGTAAAATTACTGCAGCAGAGATTCCAGGCAATGTCCATAAGAAAACCGGTTTTGTGACTAGATAAACGAGCTTTGTTATTAGATAAACGGTTTTTGCCCGTAAAAACATGAAATTTACTGAAATGGACCGTTTACCTTGAAAAGGGGGCATTTCCCGTAAAATTACGGCAGCAATTCACGGAGAATGCCCGTGAATTTGCAATTTTCATTTACAGTACCAGAATATCGAACGCAACGTGATTTACTTTATACCGTTTATCATTGATCCGAGGATGTTACACAAACTGTCAGAATTTAAAAAATTAAATTAGATGCCAAGATTTTTTTTTTCTGTTAATTTTAACGAAGTTTCTCTAAAAACGGAAAGTAAATTACTCCATATTTGTGTATAAAAAAAGGAAAAATAAAATAGATCAGTATATTTTTTACACCATTTTCTCATTAAAACTGAAAAACAGAATTGTTTTTCACTTTGAATAGATGGTGAAAACAAAATCTTGATTTCAGTAAATTATCCGAAAAATAAAAACATATTTTCACATATTCAAACTTTATGAATCAATTTATTCTAGAGAATGAAAATTGCCTGTCAACATACTGTCATTTAGAAAATAAGATTTGTTTCAGCTATACATTAAACCAAGGAGGCAGAACTGAATTTAAAGAAAAAGCATGTACTATTTCCAATTAATGTTTTTTTCAAGGATGGCTGTTAAAACGTTTCACAAAGGCGTTAAAAGTAAAATTGTTTATCAGGTAAAATTGACATTTGTTTTTACCCAATTCGTCTATTTCCACGATTTTATTTGGCACTCCTTTTTGCATTGGTTGCAATTTCATTTTCGCGATTATTTGGCACAAAATTTCACTTTTTAAAGACTGAGTTATGTCAAGGTCCCTATAACAAAAAATACAGTATTGTCGCCTATGAAATGTGATAAATAGTTAGTTAATTTTAACGTTTTTAACTATCGGGAGTGAAATATTTTCTTAATTAATGTATTTATTCTTCTTTTAATGTTGCGTGAACGAAGTCACGGGTAACAGCTAGTATCTATATATGTATATTTTATTATTCTAATGTTTTTACTCATAACACTAAATTAGCTATATTTTTCAATACTTTCAAACATATGTACAGAATACTGTAATCGGACAAGACTCCTGGATTTACAGCTTTTATATTTTACTTACTTTTAAATTTGCATTTTTTAGAAGAAATATTTAATAACAGTCATATACTAATGACTGTTATTATGCCTTTTATTATGAAAACCCAAATTTATACTTCAAATAATTTTTTATTAACGAAAGTATCATTATACAAGGTTATTTTTCGCATTTTATCATGTATAGTCCTGGAAAAATGTAATCAACCCATTGTAACTTACAGTTTCCCAGACAAAGTTATGTTTCTCAAAATACATTTCATAATATTATGGTAATTAGGTTTATACAATTTTTGTCTCCGATACCCATACACTAATTAATTATAAAATGTCTACACTTTTTTCTAAGTTGGAATGCATTTAACAACTGCACGGGTTTATAACCCGTTTTATCTCGACTTCTAATAAAGGTAGATAAGTTGAATTTTATATTTAAGCTACACTGTTAAAAATTTGCAGCAAACTGTCCAGTCATTTGGCCGTTTTTATATAAAATGGTTATCTAACCATATTTTAAGTCTATTCTGACCATAATATGGGCAATAATATGGTCAGAAAGGCGTTAAATTATGGTTATGTAATAAAAACGGTCAAATGACTGGACAGTTTGCTGCAAATTTTTAACAGTGTAGCTTAAATATAAAATTCAACTTATCTACCTTTATTAGAAGTCGACATAAAACGAGTTACAAACTCATGCAGTTGTTAAACGCATTTCAACTTAGTTGAAAATTGTAAATGACTTCCGTTTGTTTGTCATACTTTAACTCCCGTAAACTTCCATGTAATTTATATATGAACTTTATTCTAAAAACTTAAATTCCTGTGTTACCACGACTGAGATACTAATGATTGTGACACTATCATTCTTTTTTACAATGTTTTTGTTGACCTTCTCGCATTTTTGGTACCTGTTACATTGTAGCTAGAAAATGATCAGTTCGTATGGGTTCAGAAAAAAAAAAAATCTTTTATTATATTATTTTAATTTAATCTTTTTTTTTACATTGATGGAAAAGATCTGAGTTATCTTTGAAACTGCCGTATGTGGTTTTAATGTTGGGATAGTTTGGATTTGTGTGTTTTTAACGTTGTAAAGCTTTAGCCCATGTACCTGTTACATTGTTAGTGGTATTATGTTTAGCTCTTTGGGCATTTAATTCAGTTCTGCATGGCGTTATGTGCCTTCTGAAGAATTTATCACAAATTAACGTTGGTGACTACTGTCACAATTTATAATTATTTTCAATGAACACTCGGTATTCGATAGTTATTCGGGATGGACCCATTTTCTCAAATTTCGGTCAAATTTCACTTAAATAACTATAGAACAAAACAATTAAAAGAAATTCAAAACAAAATAAATGGTAGTTATTGCATACCGATAGCACTTTTTGATGAATAGCTCCAAAAAACTAAAATTGTAATTATTTGTCAATTAAAAGACGCTTTATCAGCAATGCATTATCAGATAAAACCATAGAAATAACACACAAGGTAAAAAAAGAGAATAAGAAAAACAAAAAAAGCCAATAATACATTAAATTTGAAATCTCTCCTGCTATATTGTTCTCATTAAAATTCATATTTTTAATAATTGTCGAAAGATTATCTGAGGAAATTTCTATAATAATGGCTCTATTTATTAAGCTGTTCGAAAATTTTCCTTTTCCTTTAAATGATTTCGAAAGACAGGTTTAAGAGGTTTCTAAACTTTTTGATGAAGGAATACCGATTTTTATTAGATTGGTTTAAAAGAAAAGAAGCGGAGACGATTAAAAATGAAAATTCTGTTTTGTGTTATACTTTAGAAACTAATTACAACATTAAATAACAATTACGAAATAGTTAATTTTATTTTTTTGCAAATTAGTAAATATTTTTGTAGGGAAAGGTATTTTTAATTTATTGTGTGATATTTCCACAAATCAATTTCGTTTAATTCTTTAATACACAGGAACTTTTCTGAACTTTGGAACCTTTATTAAAAACATTCATTCCAAAATTCTTATTTATTTAATTTCGTTTGTTTATACTGATTTTAATCAATTACATCCGTATAGGTTTTAACTTAAGAATTTAAATTAAAGTTTTATTTTATATATTTATATTTTTCCAAATGTGAAAGATAAATTTTCATAACACTACTTTTTACCTTATTTTTGATTGTCAAAAACTAGATTTAAAAGTAACCTCCATTAAGAGACCACCAATCGGAGCGACCAATTTTTAATGGAACGGAGCGTGGTCGCTTTAAGGATGTTTTAATGTATTTGTTTATATTTTCCTTTTGCATATTTGGTTACTTTTAAATTTCTTAAACAAATGTGGCTAAATTAAAGAGCTAGTAGAATTTTAATAAAATATTAAAATTCGATTTTCATTTTATGTCTTATTTCAGAATAGTACCATTGTAAAAAAATTAAGTTATATATTTTGAGCTTTTTAACAATCACTGGAAAATGCCTAGTTAAAAAAAGAGCCTTGCTTTCACAAGCATATAAAAAAATTAAATTATTGAAGGATTAGATGTATTTGATTTTGTGAAAAATGAAAATAGATAACTTGGATAGCTGCCACCATCAATGTGACGTCAGTGTTACTCACGAACATGTTTGTGCTTTATTGTGTAGCTTGTAAAGAGCATATAAATCACATATGTTTAATTTTGAAATTTTGAAATAAATGTAAGATTTTTAAAAAGTTCACATTATTTGTCCTTTATAACCCATTTTAAATCCATTTAAAGTCGAAAATGCTTGTTAATGAAATTTCCATCAAAAAAGTAATCGCATATTTTAGAAAATCGGTGTAGTTATTTAATAAAGTATATCTTGTTCTTTGAGATATAATAAACTGAACCCACATTTAAAAATAAACAGCAACAAAGAACTCTACAAAACTAAAAGTTTAGAAATTTTAATTTTTGTTTTTGTATATTATTACTGTATTTTTTCTGTTTAGCTGTTTATTATCATGAATTATTTAAAACTTTAAACTTTTAGTGAAAATACTAAGAGCAAATAACATATTAGAGCCTATTATTTACAAATAAATTTTTAGAACCTATCAAAATATTTTTGCTGGAACTACTTACAATATATATCTATACATGTATTTTTTCATGACTTTACACTATATTTTTATTTCATAAATATTTTTTTCTTGTTAAAAACTACGCCAAGTTAATGTATTCACTTTCGAATACTAAATAATCGATATTATTTAATGTCCAATATCTCATCAATATTGTAGTACCGGAAAATATTTTTTTAGTAGATAATTGTATCGTCTATTAAATCAAGTACCTATCAAACTAATAAAAAACTTTATCTATTTAAGTCTACATTACAATGTAGATAGAAAACAGGACTATTAAGTAGCTGGATTATTTTTCGAAAAGTAATTTTACTCTTCCTTTTTTATTGCCTTTATTTTTGTTACTGAATACATCTCATTATTATCTGTCCACAAAAGCTTCTTATGGTTCTTTACCAAACTAACCAATTTACATATCAATGTGTTTGTAAATAGATTTACTAAAGACCGTTTCACCCGTTCAAACTCTCTTTTCAAAAGTAATTTGTTCAAATTATCAAGGTGAAAGCTTCTAAATAATTATTTCTGTTGCCTTGTTTGGTAAATGGTTCTTAATTATGTTTTACAAAATGACTATGTTTTGATAGTGCTAATAATAAGTTTATAGTGATAAAAAGCACGGCTTTATTATTTTCCATCGTTATTGCCAATTACCTTACCATATGTTTATAAACTGATAATCTACCAGATCTAGCTGGGTTGTTAATTAAATTAAATGAGAAAAAACATCGCGTGAAAAGATCTCAATATGTAAAAAATAAAGTACCATCTTCCATTAAATAAACTGCGTATCTGAAAAGAAACTTCGATTAATAACTCAATTACTCATTATCTTATTCTTACATTATTATTGCTTTTAAGTATATATCATTAATAATGTACAATAAAAAAGCCCTTAGTTTTTTGCAACATACAAAATTTTTATTTTGGCTTCAATATTTTGGATAATTAGTGTTTATATTTAATTGGTAACGAAGAACATATGATAATTAATGTTTCAAATAGGTTTCTTTCATAATTGTATATCATTTCGTAAATAAATAAATCAAACCTAAATTTTTCCTGTATTATATCCTTAACTAAATTGTCTCTCTATCATCTAAGCATAAAATTAAATGATAGTTGTTTTAAATAGGGCTTCAGAAAATCATCAAATCGCAGCATAACTGCAAGTTACTTAAAATATAAGAAATACACGTAAAATGCTTCATTTTTAAAAAAGCTGTAATTTAAAGTATTTGTTAACTACTAAAAATTTGTAATTTATTTTAAGTGATAAAACTTTGTGTGGCAAATATCGATTATATTATCATTACATCTTCGTAATATTCACATTTTATTCAAAAATGGTTCAAATTCATTTTAGCAAGTTATGTGTTAGTGTGTAAAATCAAAACATATAATTCTAAGTTTAAATGTCTCCTTTTTATGACATCAATATAAATTAATTTTTACAGTTAATTCATTGTTTTAAATCATCATATAATATTGTATCATTTTCAAAACGTATAAAGTTATCAATTATCAATTTTTAATAAAATACTTTGAAATAATAACATAATAATTTAATACCTTATTCTGAAGACCCATCAGATTATTATAAACATCAGGAGTGCTTAAACTAGGAATACTACATTTTTTTCGAAAGTCGTGCCGGATTATCCAGTATGCCGGATCCTAGGATATCGTATTAGAAGATGTTTACTCAAATTACTATAAAAATGTATTACAATAGTAATAAAACATTAAAAATCGTGTCATTGCATAGTCCAAAGAAATTTCGTATGTTTAAATTTAGAAACATACCATTTTATAAGTATGATCCTTATCACTTGTTAATTTTCTAAGGCCTTTATGAAAAATAAATCTAGAGATTTGTAAAATTGCCGGCTGGTAAATATCATTTAAATCACATCACCTTTAGTATTATAAACAAAGCATTAAAATAGTAAAAATTTATTCACTGATTTAGACTTCCATTGTTCTGTTAACAAATTTCAAAAAGTATTTTCAAAAAGTATTTTCTTTACTAATTCCTTTACTTTTTTTATACAATGTTCTTCAAAACGAATTAGTATAAATAAACATAATTTTAGTTTAGCCATTTTAAAGCAAGATTTTACAGTAAAATTTTGCCTTCTGTGAATTCGAATGTCGTCTAAATTTCCCTATAAGTGTAACGTATTTACGTTAGTGAATTATGCAAGTGCAATTATTCTAAGTGGATGGATCAACATAAATTTGGAGATTTAGAGGAAAAATCCGATTAAAATAAGCCTGTTTAGCATTGATATGCTCTCTGGGTGAATTGAACTTTAAATAAATACAAATTGGATTTGTTTCAGGATTTGTAAGAAACAGTTAATAGTATGTGCAATGTTATTATTTCGAAAATTTGCTGTTTTATTTTGAAAGAAATTTAAATAGTGAAATTTTAAAGTACTCCTTTAAGTTCTTTATTATTCTAAGTATAAGTAACTTTACTGTTTACGAAAGCAGTTAATTTTATGTACAATCGTCAAAAAGACTGAGAAAGAGAGAGAGAGAGCACTCCTACTAACTCTATCTATACTAATATTATAAAGAAGTAACGATTGCTTTTTTGTTTGTTTGTATGTTTGTTTGTAGGGGTAATCTCAGGAACTACCGAAGCGAATTCAAAAGTAAACGTGACAATCCCTGCTCCAACATAGGCTATATTTTATGTCAATGCCCCTATCACAGGGAGTGCGGGAGTGAAAAACGTTCTAAAATTTCGATTTTTTTTTAATACTGAAGGAGCTAAAAACATGAAATTTGGCATGGTAGCTACTAGGGCTGGATTATTTATCGATATATCTGTCAAATATTGATATTTCTTAATTATTGCAATACCGATATCTGAGCTCTGATTCTGACGATATATCCCAATAACGATAGCTAAGCTGAAACTCTACCGATATATCCCAATAACATTTTTTCCCGCAGCGGGACTTCGAAATCCTAAAAAAAGCACCGAAATTGCAGTACTAATATCGGAATAATCATTTCCCCCCCATTCATTTACTCTTGCCTGCTTCATTCAAAGCCGAATATCCCTTCTAAAGATTCTCTTTTTCGTCGTTATTCCAATATATTCCGATACAATCTATGCTTTATTTTTATTTACACAAACCGCATATTCCCCTGTTCATTTTTTACTGAATAAAACTGTTATCGTCTGTGTTTCAATACCGTCGCTACTTAGACACATTGCAATATATCCCACATATTGATATGTCCAAATCCAAACGAATAAAGAAGCGCTTAAAATACGTACGAGTTAGTTGTGGAGTCGATAATATTACCAGAGCTTAGCAGCTGGAAAGCTCGGTTCGCGAGCAACCAATCAGAGTGCGAAATGGTAAAATTTCGCCTTTCGGCCACGTTGGTGAAACAAAGCTACCACATTCTTACACTGTGATTCGTTTCTTTTGAGAGGAGCTTCCTAGCTATTAACGTCTACTATTGCGAGCGCTGTTTATTCTATTCCTATTTCCTCTGTCGTTTTATTGTTAGAGAGCGCGCGAATCCGATTGATTTTAATATATGCTGTCTTGATATTTTAGCTTAAAACGAAGTCAAAAAAGTACATTTTAATTAGTATAAAACTATTCCGAAATGTGATTTGAATATTTATATTTCAAAAAAGATTTCAACGTTGTATTTATGTATAGTAAATAGATAGGAAGCTGTAAATACAGTGAAAAATTTTAAAAGAATTTCTATTAAGAATGCATTGATATCTAAGAGAAAGATTGAAAAACATTTCTGCAGCATCTGTAATCCATTTAAAGCAATTTAATTACAAGTATATTAGCACGACATGTGGCATTAAACTAATTTCAGTTTTTGCTGTTGCTTTTTACTTATTTTAATAATATTAAAATCAGCAACGTCCTAAATTTAAGAACATTTTATTTTAGTTTCTTTTTTTATATAATATTCTTAGTTATACCCGAGGATATTAAATAGTCAAAATAGTGCAGAAAATAGGATGAATAGGGAGCATACTATTTTGAAAGAAAACCACTATCCAAGCAATGGTATAAGCCAAATAGATATCGAATAATGTGTCCCTTTTCTAAAATATTTCTGTTTTGTATAAATATGAAACTATAATATTTAAAGGATGCTGTTTGAGCAAATAGGTATAGAGAATGGATTCGTTGCTTTCTACACCTGTTTGTACTTAAATTGCCGCTACCATACCATTTATCGTTGGAAATTAACATTTTTTCTATTCCCACACACTTTAAGGTAGTTATCGCGATATATCACCAATATCAATATTAATTCGTTGATATATTGCGATATTAAATTTCTGATATCGTCCAGCCCTAGTAGCTACTTATAAGATGTAAATGCTCTCTAAAAACTAATTCTAAAAAAATTCGAAATTTAAAAGAGTGAGTGAGCGAAAAGCGTTCTAAAAACATTCTAAATTACAATTTCTATGGAATTTCTGGAGCGACAGAACCATTTTCAAAAGTGATGGTGGCAAATTGATGGTAACAGTCCCTGCTGTAACATAGGCTGTATTTTATGTCGGTGCCACTACCACAGGGAGGTGCAAAAGCGAAAAAAGTTCTAAAATTTCGATTTTTTTCTGTACTGAAGGAACTACAAACTTGAAATTTTTTATGGTAGTTACTTATAAGATGTAAATGCTCTCTAAGAACAGTTTCTAAAAAGTTCGAAATTTAAAAGGGTGAAATGAGCTAAATGTGTTCTAAAAACATTCTAAATTACAATTTCTATGGAATCTTTGAAACTACTGAACCGATTTCAAAAGTAATGGTGGCAAATTGATGGTAACAGTCTCTGTTGTAACATAGGCTATATTTTATGTCAGTACCACTACCCTCAGGGGGTTGCAAGAGCAAAGAACGTTCTAAAATTGCAATTTTTATTATGCTGAAGAGATAAGAAACTTGAAATTGGCAAGATAGTAACTTATAAGATATATATATCTTATAAGTTTCTATCTTGCCAATATATATATATGCATATATATATTGCGATATATATAAAGCATATATATATGCTCTCTAAGGACAGTTTCTAAACAATTCGAAATTTAAAAGAGTGATATGAGGGAAAACCCTTCTAAAAAGATTCTAAATTACGATTTCTATAGAATTGTTAAGGACAGAAACTTGAAATATGACATGGCTGATACTTTTTAAGACACAAGTGCACACACAGAACAGTTTTTTAAAATAAATCGAAATTTAAAAGGGTTAAAAGAAGAAAAAACGTTCTAAATTGCACTTTTTTTTTAACTAATAGGATTAGGAACTTCACATTTGGCATGGCGGTTACTGTTAAGATACAAATGCTGGCTAACAATGGTTTGTAAGGAAATTCATAATTTCAAAGAGTGAAATGAGCGAAAAGCGTTTAAGAAGCGGTCCAAATTGCAATTACTATGGAATTGTTAGGGGTAAAAACTTGAAATTTTACATGGCTGCTGATTTGGTCGCACAGAACAATTTGAAAAAAAAATAAAAGAGTGAAATGCGCGAGAAGCGTTCTAAAAACGTTCTAAATTACGATTTATTTGGAATTATTAAGGCTAGAAACTTAAAATTTCGCCTGGCTGTTACTCACCTAAATGATCACCCAGAACAGTTTACTAAAAATGCGAATTGTAAAAGGACAGAAGCAAAAAAAAATTACTAAAATTGCAATTTATGAGATATAGCTGATACAGAAGTTTCATATTTGGCATGGTGGCTACTCTTAAAATGCAAATGCTCGCTAAGACCAGTTTCTAAAAAAATCGAAATTTAACAGGCTGAAATGAGCGGAAAACGGTCTAAAAAATTTCTACATTATGATTCAATTGGACGTATTCGGGTTAGAAACAGGAAATTTAGTTTAGTTGTAACTTTTAAGATGCAGACGCTCGGTATAAACAGTCGATTAAAAATTCGAAGTTTAAAGGTGTAAACTGAGCGTAAAACGTTATAATTTTTTTTTCTAAATTGATAGCAATAGAAACTTAGAAATTAACATGCCTGTTATTTTTTATACGTAAATGCTCCCACAGAACAGTTTTTACAAAATTCGAAATTTAAAAAAGGTGCAGAAGCAAAAAACATTCAAATATTGCGATTTTAGTGATGCTGCTGGTATAGGAAGTTGACATTTGGCATGGTGTTTATTTTTAAAACTTCAGTGCTTGCTAAAAACGGTTTCTAAATAAAATCGAAATTTAAAAAAGTGAAATAAGCTAAAAAAAGTTCTAAAAACCTTCTAAACAATGATTTATCGGAAATTATTAGAGATAGAAACTTGAAATTTTACATGGCTGTTACATTAGAGACACTATGCTTCATAGAACAGTTTTTAAAAATTTTGAAATTTTAGTGTGAGCAGGAACAAAAAAGTTTTAAAATTGCAATTTCTGTGATATAGTTATTACAGAAATTTTCTTAATTTGTGTGGCTTAATTAATAATTTCTGAATTATCCGTGGCAGTAAAATTTCCTCTAATGAAAATATGCCAACGAATACCACTTGGCATTTTTGAAGAATCACGCGAGCAAAGCCGCGGATTTTGATAGTTGTCGTATAAAAATGTGACTTGTGCCAGTCGATTAGTAATAACTTTTATGATAAATGGTACACTGAAAATTGCTTTAGGGGTGGTCTACACAAAGAAATTGTGGAAAAATTTTAAAACTTTCAATACTAAAACCTTATTGGACATATTATATTTATTAAATCATATTTGAATTCTTCATTAAATGTTACTTACAGTACAAAAAGGGATGCCATTCAGTCAAGTAGCAATCATTTAGAAATTACGAAACTTTAAACTTTGAAACTTCTATTGTTAAATTAATTTTTGTCGTTGCTGAATAGATTCCAATGCGGGTAGTTTTTCAAGAATAATTCAAAAACTACTTGGCTTAATGAGATGTTGTCACAGACTATATTTACTGTGAGGTCAGTTCCCAATACATATTTTGTGCACCGGCGAGAATTAAATTATTCATGCTTCTAAAAACTTTTATTAAAAGACAGAAATATTTACATAATCAAAACTTATTTAACAACTAATAGGCACACTGTCTATTCCTATATTTTTTCGCTAAAGAGAGCACGGATAAAAAAACTTCAACAAACCAAACTGCCGAAAAAACATCCGTTCCGTTCTTCCTTCCTGCACTCTTCCTTCTCTTTGAAGCTTTTATCTGACATACTGGCTTTCGTGGATTGTCCTTTCTGGAATTCTAGAGATGCGGGAGTGTAAAGGGCCGTTTATATGCTTTTATCTAAGAAAGTCGTAAATTATTCGACTGGCCTTTCTTTACCACATGTTCTCTGGTCAACAAAAGAAAGAGGCGGTAATAAACCTATCAGAGAAGTTTCTTGACCAATAGAGAAACTGGGAAGGCCGAACACATGAAACAGACCGCTTTACCATATGAAAGGAACCACGTGGAAGTAGGCTATCATCTCTCCCCACTCGCAGGACCATTGCTCAGCCCATACGTTCTTTCTAAATGTGGACTTTCCAGAAGGAAATAGAGCAGAGTGTATCCTACTCACAGGACCATTCCTCTGCTCATACGTTCTTGCTGAATGTGGACTTTCCAGAAGGAAATAGAGCAGAGTGTATCCTACTCACAGGACCATTCCTCTGCTCATACGTTCTTGCTGAATGTGGACTTCCCAGAAGGAAATAGAGCAGAGTGTATCCTACTCACAGGACCATTCCTCTGCTCATACGTTCTTGCTGAATGTGGACTTTCCAGAAGGAAATAGAGCAGAGTGTATCCTACTCACAGGACCATTCCTCTGCTCATACGTTCTTGCTGAATGTGGACTTTCCAGAAGGAAATAGAGCAGAGTGTATCCTACTCACAGGACCATTCCTCTGCTCATACGTTCTTGCTGAATGTGGACTTTCCAGAAGGAAATAGAGCAGAGTGTATCCTACTCACAGGACCATTCCTCTGCTCATACGTTCTTGCTGAATGTGGACTTCCCAGAAGGAAATAGAGCAGAGTGTATCCTACTCACAGGACCATTCCTCTGCTCATACGTTCTTGCTGAATGTGGACTTTCCAGAAGGAAATAGAGCAGAGTGTATCCTACTCACAGGACCATTCCTCTGCTCATACGTTCTTGCTGAATGTGGACTTCCCAGAAGGAAATAGAGCAGAGTGTATCCCTCTCGCAGGACCATTCCTCTGCTCCGTAAGATGGTTGCATTCGAAGAAGGAAAGAAGCAGGGTGTATCCCGCTTTTCATGAGGCTGATACGAATGCCAGCGAAGATGATATTCCAGCCTGATATTTTTCAATTTAAATCATCGAAGAAATGGAGCGCATGGTCTCATCAGCCAGATGTTGTTAGCCTTAGGAGGAGGAGCACAGGATGACTTAGGAGAGGATGATCTAGTCTGATGTTAAAGACTTTAGACGATGGCAGAGCAGAAGAGTCTTAGCAGCCAGATCTTGTTGCCTGTAAAAGATGGAGGAAGAGCAAAGAATGGCTGAGGAAAAGGAAAACACCAGATATGTTAATCCATGTCTGTGTGGTTACTTAGGTGAATGTCTACGTGTGTATCTACGTGTGCGTGTGCGTATGTGTGTGTGTGTGTATCTAAGGGAATGTCTGTGCACATGTGTGTGAATTAGACTAATTGCTATTAACGCAGCCCATTGCTATTGGACACTATAGCTATTGCTCTTTGAAAGACAGCAAAAAGGCCAAAATACTTTCGGACGTTCCCTTTTCTGTAATAGTAAATTCATTTGCTATTTTAAGAACTAAAATATTATTACATATTTATTAAAAGTATGCCAACAAGGAATGGATTATATTTACCAAAATTATTTTTAAAACTTTTATACATTTCTTTTGAAAAGAAATAATGAAGCACAATGAAAGAAATATTGAAAATACTTGACCGTTAAACAACGCCATAAAAATATTTAAACAAATGTAACACTGCTAAAATCAAAAGTTGCTATTAATCATTAAAAATTTTTTTTTCTAATTTACTAACCCATAAAGGAGATCATCCGGTTTCATTGAAAAATATAAAACAGCTTAAAAAACTAAAAGATTCAACAGCCGAAATTAATACCATTTGTTGTTACACATCGCTAAAGCAATGGCAAGCCACTTAATGACCGACTGTTGACGATACTTTTAGAAAATTATTAATTAATTAATTAATTAGTTTAATTAATTAATTAATTTATTTATTTATTTATTAATTAATTTTATTAATTTATTAATTTATTTTCTATTTAAATCAAAAATGATGTATATCATTTTTCTTACGATTATTTTCATCCAGCTTCTACGGAAACAAGCGAGATAAAGACTGTTTCATTCTGTCTGCAGTCGTTGATGTACTACTTGCTACTGCGTTACGCGCTAAACTAACAAATAAAAATGTATATAACATAAACAGATACAATCAATACAATACACATATCAAATAAATAAGAATATTAATAGAAAGAAAAGAAAATTTAACGACGGCGACAGAGGCGTCCCAAGGAGGAGCGCAATCTCTTTCTTTCAATGCTTTCTTTTTAACAATTTCCAACCTAGTTAAAAAGCGTTTATGACTTCGGTTTGTATACCATCTGCCCGTGCTCTAACTTTCGTAAATATGCTCGGATTGCCCTGAAATTTTTATATGTTATTGTCGTTATCTATAGGATGTTCCCTATTTCAACTGAAGCCTGTAGCACTTATAGTTTTTTTAGAGTGACAGTCAAAAGTATTCCGTTACATTACAGCCAACGGGGAAAAATCGTTTCAAGTGCATTTTGATGACGCTACTTCATTTAAAACATAATGAAATTGATATATAGTTATGAAGCGCATTAAAACATGTTTTTTGTAGAATAAGGGGGGACAAGCATTTATTATTCATTTACAGGGTCAAACAAAAAAATTCTGTTACACATCGTTCTATGGGGAAAATCATTTGCACTGTAATTTAGTGATATTTCACTTTTTCAAACTTAATGAAATTTATATGCAATACTGACGTGCACTATAAATTGCTCTCTTGTGTGCATTGCGTTTATCTACAGGGACACACAAAAGATATTGGTTACAGTACATGTGCGATATTTAATGTCTATATGTGTGATAAGTGAGTTTTCAACTTTGGTTTGCGTTTTTAAGTTTAACTATTTTTTTTTTCATAGTACGTGTTTGTTTATAAATTCGGTTGATCATATACAGGGCTACACAAGGAAATTCGAAAGTATTACAGACAATGGGAGTGAATTGTTTAAGGGTAGTTTTTAATTATGTTTAAGCATTTTCGATCTGAACTACACTATATTGCGAAAGGTGACCGGTCACTTGCGATTTTAGACGTTTTGTTAACTATCTAGAAAAATACATGAGGAATTAACCTGAAATAGCAGGTGTGTAAACAGTATAGTATAGGTTATATATTTCCACGAAGATTTTTTTCTCGGAACCCCATAGGGGACTGTCAACAAATTGAAAAAGAACGAATATCTTTTGGATAACCCTGTAAAAACTAATGTAGCAAAGGGGTTCAAACTCGAGATTATTGATAAGTTGCTTATTGTAATATACTGTGTTCATTTTTATGAGGATAGCATGTATACTCGTAGAGAAATTAAGGTTTTTATAAAAACAGTCCCAAATTTCGCCTAGTTTTTTGCTTATAATTTGCAGAGTTCTTAATATAAAAAAAAGTTCTTTTTAGAAAATATGACAAACAATATTGTACATAACACTCTGCAATCGGAATTAAAAAATAATAAAAACTGGATGAAAAATGAGCAGGTTTACTAAAAAATGTTTCACTGCGCATGCGCGAATGCAATCAAAATATAATATGCATAATGTATTAGCTAAGTATATAGATTAACTTTTGCGAAAGTCTCAAAATCATAGCTTGAAAATTCTGAAAATTATCGTTGATAGAATAAGCTCGAAATCCGTTGTTCCCAAAAAGAAGCAAAAAGATGAGGGGTTGTATCAAATATCTGTTGATTTGTGCCAAGATAGCGTACACAATATTGCACTTACTACTATATTTGGATACAACCCCTCATATTTTTGCTTCCTTATGGGAACAACGGATTTCGAGCTTACTCTATCAACGATAATTTTCAAAATTTTCAAGCTATGATTTTGAGACTTTCACAAAAGTTGCTCTATATACTTAGCTAATACATTATGCGTATTATATTTTGATTGCATTCGCGCATGCGCAGTGAAATATTTTTTAGTAAACCTGCTCATTTTTCATCCAATTTTTATTATTTTTTAATTCTGATTGCAGAGTACTATCTACAATGTTGTTTGTCATATTTTCTGAAAAGAACTTTTTTTTTATATTTGGAACTCTGCAAATTATAAACAAAAAACTAGGCGAAATTTGGGATTGTTTTTATAAAAACCTTAATTTTTCTACGAGTATACATGCTATCATCATAAAAACACAGTATATTACAATAAGCAACTTATTAATAATCTCGAGTTTGAACCCCTTTGCTACATTAGTTTTTACAGGGTTATCCAAAAGATATTCGTTCTTTTTCAATTTGTTGACAGTCCCCTATGGGGTTTCGTGAAAAAATCTTCGCGGAAATATATGTAACCTATACTATACTGTTTACACACCTGCAGTTTCAGGTTAATTCCTCATGTATTTTTCTAGATAGTTAACAAAACGTCTAAAACCGCAAGTGACCGGTCACCTTGGGAAATATAGTGTATATTTAGTAGACTAATAGAAATTTGTGGAATATAAATAAATTCATATACAGGGCTACGCAAAAAAAGATACATGTCGTTTACGTTTGGTAATTGCTGCGAGTAAGTTTTAAGTTGCTTTTTAGCTTAATAGGTAGTGTGTACAAGTCTTGAGATAATATACAGGGCTGTACAAAAGATTTCGAGTGCATTTCCATCGATTAGCGAAACTTGCTAAATTTGAATGTTCTAACTGAACTAAATTTTATCATACTATATATCCACATCTATTCATTAAATACAGGGTTGCACAAACTAATTCGACTGCTTTTTTGACACTGGAAGGTAATTTCGAAAACTGTATTTTTCAATGTGTTATAGGTTTTCTAAGCCATTACATATCTTCTTTCACCTTATTTAATGGTGAAGTTTCGTTACACTTTTCTGGCTGTGTTCGAAAGTGTTTCATATTCTATGCTTGACGCATGATTTTTCGTTCTTTTTTATTTTATTTTTCAGTCTGCTTAGCAGCAGTTTCAATCCAAAGCTTTACTTGTTTGCGTAACGCCTTCTCCCCTTTTTTCTGTAAGGCGAAATCTTTCTGTTTTTCCCTTTTCTTACGCTCCAACCACTTTTGCAAGTGCCTCCGCCGTGACTTACAAGCCAGTACTGCTCTCGCCTCACCCACCATGTCGATGATATCGGCAAGCAAACCAGATGCAAGAGGCCAATATAAAGAGCACGGCTGAAAACGAGAAAAATACATGTTTTAAGAACATTTAGAAATAGTTATTAATTTCAAAAAAACATTATCGTATTGAAATAATGTCCACTAACTTAAAGTCTATAAAGCGAAACGGATGCTCAACTAAACAGGGCGCAAGGGAACCTCAATACAATTATTGCGAACTTGCGGCATGGAAAATTAAAGAAAACGATTTAAAAAAAATAGCTGCATACGTATCCTTCTTTAACTCTATAGATCAGAGGTGCTCAACCACTTGGTTACCTGGTACGGCATTTGAGTAGAAAAATATTTCCTCGTGTTGCACGTATGAAGCAGAAATATTATATTTGAATGTCAAGAGAAAACGTTCTTTGCCCTTGTAAGCACCCAAAATTGAGCTATATAATATCGCCTATTTTGTTTTAGAAAAAAAAAGTGAACTATAAACATTTTACTAATGGTAGTTGTCCAACATCATCACGTCTAAAAGTGGTTTTACCACTCTTTTCCACATTTTTAGCGATGCTTTTAGCCAAAGATACACTTCGTAGTTTCAAATGCAGTCGGATAGCAACAAATTGGCCTCTATCGAAAAGCTAAATTAAAGCCTTGCCTAAACGACAAAATGATATCTGTATATCTACCATCACCTCTTAATTATCTTTCCTAAATTGACATACATCATTAATTGCATGCCAGGTGCATGTATGTACAGTCGTGGAGAAAAAAGTGAACACCCCTACTAACTTTGCAATAAACTATTGAAGAAGAAAGTTACTGGTACGAAACTATTGAAAATAAAGTCTAATTTTAAACGATGTATATAAAATTTAGTTAGGGGACCATCTACATATCAAAACAAACCGAAACTTTGTTTTTTCAATAGAAAGACCCAATTTTGGCAAGATATATTAAATCTACAGTTCAAACTATGACTGGATACCAAATTTCATGCAATTCCTACGATTAGTTTTAGAGTATTGTAAAATGAGCATATTTTAGGGGTTGTATCCGAAGTCAAGTTCGGTACTCGATTGTTGAAATGCTAGAGAATGACTAAGTCACTTCTATTAATGCATTTTCTTGCCAATATGACCATTTTACTCAATTAATATGTTTCAGCTGTTGTTATATGCGGTAAAATACTTTTCAATATTCATTTTATAATGTTTACAAGAGTTGAGTTATGCGATTAAAAAAATATAACGTTATTTGTGATTAAAATAGTTTTTCAACATGTGATTGTGATTGGAATTTTATAGGTGTTTTTATAATACTTTGTTTTGAGATTTTAAATTTATTTTACTCTCTATTTTCCAAACTTATATGTGAAGAATATCGGCGAATACAAAATTTAAAATAAAAAATAGTATGAATAGTATGAATAGTATAAAGAAACGATGTCGAAATAACACAGACAAATTTCTTTTCAGTCTGAATATAAATCTTAACTCGATTGCTAATGCCATATTTTTAAAGCTTTTTCAGCAAATACACAACCCGTATGTATTTATAAGAAACTGTACTTCAAACATATATACCGCAGGAAAAATAAAATAGTTTTATTAGACAGGAGAAGAAGCTAGAAATACAATTAAAGGTAAGAAAAATAATGAGTAAGGTTTCTTTTCTAAGGTAGGAATGTTGAGTTAAAAAAAAAAAAAAAACTTTCGTAATTTAAAAATAAAAGGGAAACTAATTTACATAACTGAAATAAAATTATATCTGATGCAAATACGATTTACATAATTAAAAAATTAATAATAAAATCAGACACAGAAAAATTAAAAAAAAAAATCTTATTCTAATTAAAAATGAAATGAGTAAAATATTTTTAGGTAGCTTTCAATACAAAAAAGTATAAAGCTACCTATTGCAGCCGTTCGGAGGAAAGCAGTTCCGGAAAATTTCGATATATTTTCACCGATCATCACCCCCAGACCCCAAAACCACCCTAAGTTCAAATGTTGATTTATATATATAGATATATCCATATATATATATATATATATATATATATATATATATACTAGGGGGCCTACCCCCTGCGAGCTACGCTCGCCAACCCCCGCTCAGACTTCGAGGCCTCTAAAAACATGACAGCGTGCTTTGTTTTAAAAATATTGGTAAATCTGTAATTGGGTTGCCATGCTTTTAACGTTTTAATGGGACATTTTTTTATTATCATGACCTCATACACAGCTGTTGCTACAACTGACGACTGTTTTCGGGATTGATAAGTAAAATCAATTACACCTTGAAAAACCAGCTTGTATAAAATGGTTAGGTTTAAATTGTGGCTACCTCTCGGACTTTTATAAAAACGATCTGTATTCTATTCTTCCTTTGCGTTTAAGGATGAGAAAAATTCCATCTTCTTGTGAATAACATTAAGAACCACGGTATTGAAAAGTACTATGTTATATACATTTTCAGTAACAGGTTTTAATTTTCTTTCCACCATCATGCATATTTTCATGTTATTTTAAATATGTAAAATATTTTTTTATTTAATATGAATTTTCTAATAATTATTTATCATACAAAATTAAATAAATATTTTGTGCATGCATGCCTGCATTTATTCGGCATCAATTGATGAGATATTTAAACAAATTTGCTATCCGCGATAATTTTACACCATGTTATGTCACTTGAATAGTGTCCATAAGAAAATCGGGTACTTTTCCAGTATAGGATCCTTTGCTTTTAGGTTTGGCGTAGTTCGAGTTTAAAAAACGAATAGATTCGTTAATATACATATATTTGTTACCAAAAGTTATGAAAACAAACCCAGTGAACTTTTGGTGCTTGATTATAGGGGTCTTGACGCTTTTTTAAAAAGCTTGGCGCAATTCGGGCATCAGAAAGTGAGATTTGGTGCCAAATGACATAAACAGCTATGGAAACAAACTCGACGATTTTTTTTTTTGCTTATATGCGTATTTTAATTATACGTATATTATTATTGTTTTTTCTATACAAATTACTTCTGATTACATATAAAATAGGATAAATGACATTTTACGCTAAACAAATTGTATAAATATTGAAAAAATGCTTCTGTATACGAAATGACAAAGTGAATAGGTTGACAGAAAGTATGTTGCCAAATTTTCCTTTTCCGCCAAGGCTATTTTCTCTGTTTCGTCAAGGCCCCATATACTGGAAAAGCACCGAATTTTTATGCTTGTTTATACATGTATTTATATGTATATATACAATTTATTTATAATTGTCTTTCAATTTACCTCTTTTTGTACATAAAAATAGATAAATGGCTTCTTTATATTAAATAAATTGTATAAACATAAATGATGTCATTTGGACGAATTTATTCAAAATATTTTCAGTTTATAAATTAAATTAAATGCTGACAGAGACGATTGAATCCTGACGATAGAAATGTGATTTTTTTTTTTTCAAATTTTCATGAAAAACATAATTTAATCACAATCTTGTCTTCATTATCGATTGAAATAAAAGATAAATTCAATTTCAATTTGAAAATGACGAATAAAAATAAATCAATAATCCCTATCGGGATCCTTTTCGATTTTTTACCTTTTTTGTCACAAAAAAACTCAGTAATTAGTTGCCATCATTACAGAAATGTCATTAAAATTAGAAAAAAATTAATATCTCGAAAACTAATTCCAATTTCAAAAATCTATTACCAGTTTTGACATCCGCGGATTTTTATGGACAGTTGGTATTAATTTCACCATCAAGCGTTTAATATTTTATTAAAAATAGCCCTGAAACATAATCAGTCGTTTAATCAGTCGTTTCATAAAATCGTTTCATAAAATCGTTTCACAAATTCGTTTCATTAGGATTTTATATATATAGCGTAGATATATCTGACCTATGTCATACGATAACGCTCCTATTTATAAATCGATTTTGATGAAACTAATTGTGTGTATTAAGGTCACCAATGTCTCGACCGAGTTCGTTGGCCAGCTTGGTCCGCCATTTTGTTTCAAGATGGCGGCCATTTAAAAATTTAAAACTAAAATAAATATACAAAAAAAATAAAAATTCAAATTTATTTTTTAATTACGTGTTAGGCCTTGATACAAGGATTCCAGAGCATTTTTTGGTTTACCTCTATCTTAAAAAATGGCTGAGATAGAGCAGTTTGAAATTCTAGGATGGCTGACATTTTGAAACAAAACAGACAGCACATTAACGCGATTACTCGCAAATTATTTTCTTTCATTGTTGTAATAATTTTCCCATTATTACGCATAAAACTATATATTCATATCCGTTAGCGACAAAATTGATGACATTTGGCGAAATATCGCCAAATTTGGCGACCAAAATAAGTCTTCATAAATGAAGCCAATTTGGCTATTGCTCAATAATTTGGCGAATTTCTTATTCAAATTCAGTATTAACGAATCTTTTGTAAACGTTTCTTTGCATTTTAACTTGCTGTTTTCGTGTAACATTAGCTAAAATTTTAAAACGAAGATGTAGGAAAGCTACCTTTTCCTCCCGGTACAGGCCGGAAGGACTTTTTTAAATTATGCTTTTCTGCACATATAGACGGCCTCTTAAACCAGCAATTTGCCGTTTTTGAAGCATAATTTGAAAATTATTTGGAAGAAAAAAATTGAAATTTTGAATGCGCATTAAGCAAGACATAATAAATATAAATTCATCAAAAAAAAAAAAAAAAAAAAAAAAATGTAGGTTGCAAATCATATTTTTTTCGAATATTAATTTCATAATTCATATTACAAAATTATAAAAATTACTTAAAATTTGGTATCTAGCATAGTTTAAACCGAAGATTTAAAATATCGTATCAAAATTGCGTGTTGCCGTTTAAAAAAACAAAGTTTGGACTGGATTTGATATGTAGATGCCACCCTAAGAAAAATTTATATACGTCATTTAAAAGTAGACTTTATTTCCAATTGTGTGGTGCCAGTAATTTTTTCTACAATTATCCAATGCAGAGTTAGTGGGGGGGGGGGGGGGGGATGGGGTTCACTTTTTGTTCCACAGCTGTACATACTGCGTAAAAAGTACCCAAAAATTTTAAATAAAACACACAAAAAAAATATTCACCAAAATTTATTTTGTTGTCTTCAAAGTAAACTCCATTGAGTCCAGTACAACTATGTCACTGTTGACCTAATACTGCACAATTTTTCGTAAGCAGATTATGGCCTTCAGCTCTTTCAGTGATTTATCTTTTATGCCCTTAATTGCTTCAAAAAGCCTTCTTCTAAGTGCTAATTTTAGCTTCGGGAATAGGAAAAAGTCCTTCGGGACCATAGCACGCAAGTACGATACTTGATCGATGATATTCGTTGCATTTTTGACCAAATAGTCTTGCGCAACAATAGTTTTGTGCGATCTTACATTATCTTGGTACAAGATCCACGTGAAATTTCGGAGAAATTCAAGACATTCGGCAAAATTTAAGGCAACTCTTTGATCAACTAAATTTTCCAATATCGAAGATAGCAGAGCACTGAAAAATATGACTAAAAAACAGCTGCCGTCAACCCACTAAATCATGGATGGCACTAATTCGGTACAGTGTTACCAACTTATATAAAAGATAAATGTCGTGATATCTTTTATGCGCGTCTTTTTAATAATAAACTCCGAGTACTTTTTACATCTGCAGAAGCATGTAGTACCTGGTTGACCCGAGCTTCACTCGGGGCAAAGGGGATAAACTCCTTTTGCAGTTGTTTTCCTGGGAAAAGTTTCCATAATTGAGTCTAAGGCATTTGACATATTTAATGTCATTGTTAATAACGTTTGTGCAGCTAAAACAATAGTTTTGTTATAATCATTTCTATTAGACGACAACCTTGCCTGATTACGGAATATTAGCTACTTTCTCTGAGCGGATATAGCATAATAAGATGTTTATTCTGTATACCATATACTGTTTGCAATATTTATATATTTCATTGCAATTTTTTGGTAGTTCTTGTACATTTCTATAAGATATGTAATGGTCCTCCCTGTGCAAAAAGTGGGTATTGCTTGAAAACTATATTTCCGTCAGGTAGCCCCCTGACAAATCGATTTCTAGACCCAAAAATTTCCCAATCCATCGTTTTCATGAAAATCGTTAGACCTATTTTCGAGAACACAAACATATATATAAATAAATAAATATATAAATCTACCCTATATACATATATAAACCTAAAGAAATGGTTTTATGAAACTTTTTTTCTTTAAATGTTTAAACGTGAACTTTGTAGAATGAAGAGAGTAATACAATTAGAGTATGTTGTTATAGCCATCAAAAATGCGATTTTTCTTCATCATAGTGTATATAGCACTGATAGTTAGTTTACGGGATGGCACAAAATAATTCGATTACACTGTTGTTTATGGTCAGTAATTACATAAAATGCTTTATGTTATGATGTCATTATGTTATTTGAAACTCTACGAAATTTGTATATGTTACTGAAGCTTATTGCTGAATGTTTTCTTTTGAAAATATTGGGAGTAACATTTATAGTTATTTTACAGGGCGACATAAAAGAAATCAGACGCATTAAATTTTTCTATACCATAACGTATGATGCTTCGTGTATCTCTATATCTAACTATCTTATGTATCCATCTAACTTTTCAGTCCCAATTTAAATTGATTATCGACGAATGATTGTTGCTCAAATATGCAGAATAAGTTTCCGCCTTTGGTCAAATTTATGTTTTGACAAAAATTCTCTCTTTATTGGTTCTTTTTACGATCTTAACACACCTGGTGAGAACTTACATAACTAAAACTTTAAAATCTTTTGCCAAACTTTGCCATAAAACATAGGTGATGAGAAAGAAAATCTAGTGAAAATGAAAGGAAGCTAACTAGCATATCAGAAGTGAAAACACTTAAATCAACTAAACGATGATGCAGGTAAAGTTTAAAATAAATAAAAAATAAAAAATACATATTTACTAGATGTACGGAAAACAATCTTCAAATAGTCCAGCCATGTTATCACAAATATATTCGCTTTAACCAGATCTTGTCAGCTTAACAAATTAGATAGTATAGCAATATGTTAAATGACTGATCAACATCGTTAAAATCCTGATGGTTATAGTTTAACTGTTGCCACTTGTCTCTTATAAATATGCTGTTGCCATTTTGGTGTCAAGTATAAAGAGTACCATGTCATGATGAATTTCGAATGGTATTGATTGAATTTTTGCTGAAATTAAATTAATTTTGCTTTCAGTTCTAAACAAATTATGCCAAAATTCTTTCCTTATCCTGTGCTGGTTAATGCGATTGGCAAAAAAATCCAAAATGGTGTCAAAAGGGGTGTGTCGTTGCGTAGATAAAGTCCATTCCAGTAGTTACAAATGCAACCCCAAAGACTGAAGATCGCAACAATCACATCAAACACTTATCGCCAAAATCAACTCGCCAAAAAAACCCAGCACAGGATACGGAACTTTTTCCCAAAATCGACTTACCTGTAGCAGAAGAAAGAAGAAAAAAATCATTCGTGCACATTAATACTAAATTTATAGAATGACGTCATTTACAACAAAATTTTATTTAAAGTATGTTATCGAGTATCTGTTGGTGAAAATGACGTCTTAGTTTTACAAAAAAATAATTTTATGTTTTGTTCTAGGGGACTCGGCTCCCTGTTCTCTGATATTCACGACCATCGGAAACATGCTTTAGGCACCGCTCTGAAATCTAAATAAATGGCACACATCCCAGGATAGTTGATTATATTAGTTTCTAAAAATGAACGAATTTTTCTATACGCTACATTACTAATTTAAGTGTTTTTTTATGATTAACTTGTCAAACAGGAATGCCAAAAATAGTTGAATAAGCAGCAGCTAATCGAGTCTACGTTCAGAACTAAAGACCAGAGTATATGACGTCACTATGATGCTATCATAATAACGTATGACTATAATTACATTCTTTAATTTAACTCATCCTGGTTTTTGTACGTAAAGTTAGAATTTTGTAATAGATTTTTAACCCACTTCCTGATATTCTAAAATTATAAAAATTACGTTCACGTATGTGTTTCTGATAACAATACAGCTTTGTAATATTTGTAGAACTCAATTATAAATTAATAATAACCCAATTATCCGTAAGCCCGCCACAGCTGATAAATCGCCAAATACCTACTAGTTGCATTGCATTCGAATACTCCTGTTTGAAATCGAGACTACTTGAGAACTTGACTGAATCTGAAACTCAGGCATTTTGTATTCGTATGCTCCCATCACTAAACTCAGGCAACCTGATTGGTCGACGAATAAATCATTTGCGATCTGATTGGTCTATGATTAACACGTCTGCTATACGATATGTCTACACCGCTATGATGATCCCTGCAGTGATCGTAAAGGCAAAAATACAGTAGGTAGATTGGTTGACGGAGGTATTAATTTTGTAAACATGCTCTCTCCTTATATCATTCCAATACATTAATTTATAGCAGCCTCAACGATTATGAACATAAGGCGCTTAGTGAATTTCTCCTGTTGGAGCAATTCTACGCAATAGAACATAAAATACAGCTATAATGTTCATCACAGAAACACAGGGCCAATACTCCGTATTCGAATCCACAGCTATGTTGGTGTCCAAAATGAGCTATTCTGGCAACAATTTGGTTAAATTTGTATGAAAGTTACAAGAATAGAGTAAAAAAAGTTTCGCAGGATTGAAACATAGATATGTTTCCGTAAAACTTTAGTAAAATGCATATAATTTATATATATATCATAACACATCTTCAAAGCATAAATTTCCAAGACTTACATTAATATATATGACAAACCTAAAGTAATATTCTAAAAAACTTTGTACAGCAAGAAATTAACATTTTCCTGCACATTCTACCTTCTCAAATATGAAAATGACCGAATTCTGTAATAGGACGAAAAACGTTTCATCCATGATTAGTTCCTGAAATAGAGAGACCGCAAATTTATCAACATTTTTAAAGTTACAGTCGAAAGATATTACAAACAGTCAATAGGGGAAGTGTGCCTACATCGCGAAAATTTTTTAATTTTGATCTAATTGACTGCACAGCAATTTGAAACTGATTGACGGTATGAGTTCATAAAACATTTTTCGCTTATAATAGTTTCCAATAATAATAATAATAATAATAATAAACATTTTTTTTTTCAAATAAATATGCAAAACGCGTTAGTACCAACTTTCAAAAAGTGTTCCTAAAATCGCACCCCCAATAAAATTCACTCTTTTCAAATTTTTTTGTAAGAAATATGAGCTATAATGTTACTAACGAAGAGCCTTTTTGCCCAGCCAAGAAATTAATTGTCTTTAGGAATATATATTTAATTAATTATAAGGAAACAAATTGTAACAAACCTGATTTAATTAGATATTTTTTACTTGCTTTATAAAATAAAAATTAAAAATAGGCACCGACTAAATTGATTAAAATAATAATATATAATCCACATATTCCTCTAAGCAAAATTCACAAATAAAAGTTTTGAAATTAATTACTTAAATTTGGAATAGCTGGTGGGTACGATATTAGGAACATACAAACAAAAATGTAAATGTCCGCAATTTGACAACTTTGAGGAAATAATAAGTCAATCAAAACATAAAAAATCGAAATTTGGATCAATAACAAAATTTTCATAATAATTCAAAACTTTTATTGCTTACCTTTGTATATATATAAATTTCTGAAAATAACGTTAAAAAATAGTTTTTAAATAACAAAAAAAAAAAATTTCACTACTTGGAACAACATTTCTCTATCGCAACAGATATGATACTAGATTAAAATTACTAATGGAGGATCAAGTTTAGACAACGACCGCCAGAGTGCAGCAGGTACTTCACTTAGAAATCATGGGGTTAGATATTAGGAAGGGTGCTGCGATATTAGGTACACTTCCCCTATTCGTTTTAATACATGTTTCATGCTTTTGTATGAATAATGCTTTCTTGAAACGATCGCGCTGTTCTTGATAAGAGCTATAAATGTTTTGAGACAATAATACAAACATTTATTTCTATATTTTGCACTTTATACAGAATGATGTATTACTATTAAAACACAAATCCATGTCTTGAACTTTTTTTTCTTTTTACAGAAAATGTTTGACATCAGAATATTTCTTCAGAATATATCTTTCAAAATACTTCAGAATAAGTACTGTCATTAGTATAACCATGGAAGAAATAATAAAATAAAAAGTCACATTCAAATGTTGTTAAAAATATATTTTTCTTCATTGTGTAAAGATGTACAATGCTTTTTTCCAAATAGAACATAAAACTTGAATAGAAAATGTCACTTTACTTTTAAATATGTACATATCAAAATAATGATGTTGTTGAGTTCAACAGTGATCTTAGAAATATTTTACAGACAATTTATACTTCAAAGTATATGGCCATGATTCTTATCAAATACTTTTAAAGGAAAAAATTTCTTTAAAATATTAGCTTATTTTTAATGTTGTTTTCTAGGGCAATTTTGATTTAACGTAAACAGTGCTCAATGTTGTTTTATTTCAATGATTTATTACAGTGCATTCTGAAATGCAATTTTTCTATACATTTCAGTTACCTTACATTAAAAATAGTAAACATTAACTTTCAATATACTTCTTTTTAATTGCTAAAAGGTGTAAATTAACAATATAATATCTAGTAAAATAACTTTTATTAGTGTGTTGACATGTTTCGGCTTTACCGCAACAAATAAGTATATTCTGTAATTGCACGGTATTTGAAGTTATTATTTGAAACGCTATCATTTTAACCCGTCACATACTTTTTAAAATTACGCACGTTATTTTTTATTTTTACATGGTTGTTTATTTTCATATTTGTAACCATGGAGTAACACAAGCCACAATTTTGGTAAGTTAATTGATGCTGCATCGTTACATATTGTATTTTTGCGTGTTACAATCTCTATAGTGTATCTTATTATGAATGGATAGTATAGACTAGAGGGAAAAGTTAAAAAAAAAAGAAAGAATTTGTTATAATTTGATATATTAACTTTCAAATATACAAAATGTCTTAAAATGCACTGAAAGTTTTAAAAAGCCAGTAACTAGTAAATCATTGAATTTATGTTTGCAGGAAATAAAATGTTTGATGCTGAGATTTTTTTTTTTTTTTTTTTTTGCTACACTTTTTTGTTTTAATTCCAAATATCATCGATAGATGGCACTGTGCATATCAAAATGTTAGAAATCTCAAACCAATGTATAAGAATGAATCAAAGAACAAACCTTTTAACTTTTATGCAGTTTTTCTGTTGAAACACAAAATAAACGTTTTGAAATTGAAAAGTTATTTTGAGCAGTATTATAGTTTGAGACAATGCAGCGCTATCTATCAGTGATAGTTGGAACTAAAACAAGAAATCATAGTAAATGATTTTCTGACCTCTCCCTATACTGTCCTGTAACTACAACTTTGATAGTTGTAACCGTCTAAGTGTTTAGACCCTTTTACGGCAACCTGTAAATTTTATGTATTTTTTAAATACTTTCCCCCTTTCAAGCAGATAAATTTAAAATTTCTTATAAATGATCTTTAACCCTTTTGTTTCTAGAATGAAAGCATAAAATAAGGAGTTCTTATTTTCTAAAAAAGTTGTTCGTAAATTCCGGTGTCAGTAATTTCTCATTAACTTCGTAAAATGAGAAATTACTGACTGACACCGGAATTTACGAACGACTTTTTTTAGAAAATAAAGAACTCCTTATTTTAAGCTTTCATTCTAGAAACAAAATTTTATTAAATATTCTTGGTGTCGAATGCAAGTTTGAAATTAAAATTAGGTGTGCCTGGAGTGGGACCACTGTGCCGGAAAGGGTTAAATGCATGAAGGTAAATACAATGTGTTAGTGAAGATAAAATGAAATCCCAAATTATTTTGCCCATAAGTTAAAAACGGTGTTTTATTAGATGCACACCCAGAAAAAAGTTTTGTTGAATCAACAAAAATTTGGCTGATCCAACAAAACTTTTTGTTTAAATATGGGTCAATGGAAATTTTGTTTGAATCAACAAAAAAAAATATTGTTGATTTTTTTTTTTTTTTTTTTTTGCAATTCCAAAAAAAAAAATTGTATTGTCAGCAAAAAAATGTTTTGTTAATTCAAGTAAAATGGTTCAATTTTACTTGAATCACATCATCACATTTGTCACATATAGACAGATATAGAGTCATTGACAGTCATTTTCTAAAAACAGTCAAATCGTGTTCAGGACCTTCTAAAATCTGTCGGAAACCGGAAGTCGAAAATTTTCATGATTCCAATACTTTCTTCTTGTAAAGATAGAAGAAAGTAATAAATGGGACATGGGGACTTTTAAAACTACCTTGGTCCGTCCCAATGAAAAAAAGTTTTTATTATCCAAAAATTATGTTAATACTTTAATTATATAGCTATAAAAGTCAAATAAATCGAGTTACGTGAGAGAGTTATGGCTACTATACAACAATTTAAATTTTACAAAAACAACAAAATTATTGTAAAATTAAAAAATCAGATTTTGTTAATTCAAGTAAAATTGATGAAATTTTGTTAAAACTTTGTAAGAGTGTTAACAATATTTTTTTGTCCAAGCAATAAAACCAATTTTTTTACGTCAACTAAAATTTTTGCTAAAACAACCAAAATGTACTCAACAAAACATGTTTTGTTGTTTTAATCAATTCCTTTTTCTGGGTGCAACGCATTAATAAATATTCCAAACTTATTGATTCTTTAGGTAATGAAATAAATTCATATAAGTGCATGGCAGAATTGCGTGTAACAAAAAGGGTTGTAAATTGTCAAGTTTTTTTTTATTAAACATGTTGAAGAACATTTTTCGTGATAGGATTGTAGAAGAGCATTGTATAAAAAGCATTGTAAAGGGTTTCAATGACTAATTCATTATGTTACATGACCATTAATTAAGGAAATCGTAAGGGTTCTTTTAAAGAACGCAATGAGAAACGTTTTAAAGCGGTGAAAATTTCAATGATCTGAATGAAACAACGCTTTATCAGACACTTTTATGGTTTCCTAGTGGCGTGTAAACTGGTCAAATGGAGTAAAACTAAACAGATTAATTTCATATTTAATAGATTGCATAGAATGAAATTCAATTAAAAAATAAAGAAATATTAGTTTTAAGTCGATTATTCTTTTTAGTGGAAATATTTTTAGCTAGAAAATACATATACAATGAGTCTAAATAAATGTTTTGATGTGTACTAAAAATCAATAAAATGCTTTTTGATTTCTTTTAATGATTGGGAATTTTAAAAACTAGCAACTGTACATTAAATTAAATAATTATATAATACTAGTGGATTTATTCGAGGCTTTTGCATTGCATTCTTTGAATGTATTTGCTGATACGGTATTCCATTACTATTTAATTAACTGCAATTTTTAATCAAACAATATATTTTAACTGAATGTACTATGTCGAAAGCCTGTTAAAAAAAACCTTTCGTGTGATATATCATTTAGAGTTGTGCGTTTCGTATGTGCATACAAAAATTACGTTGACATCAGACATAATATACATATTATAAGAGAAAATTGCTTTTAATTAAGAATAATACCCGATTTTTATATTATTCTCCCGTTTATGATGTTGACATTCTCTATCATCAGACTGTGTTTCTTTTTGTGTCATAGGGGAAGAGACGAAACTTTTCAGTTTCGAGTATGAAAATATCAACCTTTTTTACTTCTTTCCTTTTTTTTGACGGCTTAAAATGACAGCTATTAAGGTATACCGCCGAATTCGTGGAGGACGAGGCGCATGACCGTCCAACGTCTCTATGCCCTTTACCCCGACACACTTGACCAGCGTCCAAATGCGAAATAGAGACACCACACGTAAAATTTAAATGTCAGAAACGATAAGTTTAAAGAAAAGTTGGGCTTGGGACTTTGAGTTTATCGGATGACCACAACGGTATCGGATAGTATCGGATGTAGAAAGTTACCTATTGCAGCCGTTCAGAGGATAGCAAGTCTAAAAATTTAATGAATTTGTATTATTTCTATCTGATGTTGTCTAAAAATCAATATTTCCAAGTGCAGGAAATTATGTCACTATTAGAAAATAATTTGAAAAATTGCTCCATGTCAAATAGGATATGGTAATATGTTTTTTTTTTCGATTGCAATGCATAAAATCAAGGTCACAAAAATTGTGAGACATGTTTATAACATCAATCTGATCATATTACTGTGTGCTATAGTGTTATAGTAGGAATAATTTCTGTATTTCCCTTATGAAATATTTAAGTGAAAAATGAAGCTTTTCTACTTTTACATGTATCATATAAAAATGTTTATGGTCTTGAATATGCTGAAAATATGCACTAACATACACATTACACATACTGGGAAATCTCCTTACTCAGGAATTAATCACAATATATATAAGAGTCATTTTATGCATTTATTCATATATTATACACTATATTTCCAATGAAGATTGGTCACTTGCGATTTTAGACGTTTTGTTAAATATCTGGAAAGATACAGGAGGAATTATCCTGAAACTTCAGGAGTGTAAACAACATGATAGACGTCATATATTTCCGTGAAGATTTTTTCCCGAAGCCCCATAAGGGGCCGTCAACAAATTGAAGAAAAACGAATATCTTTTGGATAACCCTGTAAAATTCAAACTGTAGATTATGATTAACTGGCTTATTGTAATAATTTGGGTTCGTTCTTATGAAGATAGCATGTATACTCGAAGAGAAATTCAGGTTTTTATAAAAACAGTCCCAAATTTTACCAAGTTTTTTGCTTATAATTTGCAGAGTTTATAATATAAAAACACGTTATATTCAGAAAATATGACAAACAAAATTGTACACAATACCCTGCAATCAGAATTAAAAAATAATAAAAATTGTATCAAAAATGAGCAGGTTTACTAAATGTTGTTTCACTGCGCATGCGCGAATTCAATCAAAATATACTGTGCATAATATATTAGCTAAATGTATAGACCAACTTTTATGGAAGTCTCAAAAACCTAGCTTGAAAATTCTGATAGTAATCGTCGATAGAATAAGCTCGAAATTCGCTGTTCCCAAAAGGAAGCAAAAAGATGAGGGGTTGTATCTAAATATAGTAGCTTATGAAAGTTGACATAATAAGAATGAAGTGTTTCAAATTCTATATTTGATACAACCCCTGTATGTTTTTCAATGTCTTCAAGAATATAAGTAATTTTATATGCAACAAGTACATGTGGAATAAACATTTTTTTCTTTCACCTAACTGTTTATTAAATTAAGGACTAGTACTTAAAAGTCCCTTTACAATAACTATAACTAGTAATAAAGAATTAGAAAATTGTTCTTGTTAACAGCATTATGTCTCTTGTAATATACGATATAATATGCTGTAACGATTTCCTATTAATGCAAAATTGTACAGTAATTAAAACTGCTTTAAAAAAATTAAACTAACTAATTTTACTATCCCTGGCAAGTTAAGTTTTCGTACTGCGCGGTTTAAGGAATTATTACTTATAGTTAATATATATATATATATATATATATATATATATATCGGATTATAAAGTTTTAACCTAACATTTTTGTATTCAAAATTAATGACTATTTAAAATATATCTTTATTACCGGATTTAGACATAAGGCAAATTTTTGTGGCAGCATGTTAAAAGAAAAAGGATGATTAAATCAACATAAAACTATTAGTTTATGGAAAAACAAGGCTTAGATCAAAGATTTTTGGAAAATACTTTGAAATAAAAAGGCGTAATTTTACATGACAGTGGATGAAGACATTTTTATGTATTAATTTATGAAGCTTGACGTTGAAAAAAAAATTTGCTTAACCCAAAAAATCCGCAAAAATTTTATAAATTTACTGTTTCAAAAAATACCTGAAATATATTTTCTTTTATCTTTATATTTAAATATCGTAATCATATTATTAATTACTTTGAACACACTATTTGAAAACTAAGAAATAAACAAAATAAAATAAAATAAATAGTTAATCAGCTATTTTTGTTAACTTTTTCTTTGAGAATTTTTGTCGAAGCTTTATAAAATGAAAGTATATCGTATGTTGTACAGAACTTTACTCTTTCAAAGTCGTTTTCGAATATAGGTAGTGAAACTATTCAAACGTAGCAGGGATTCTTTTTTTCAGCAGGGGAGCTGGACAAAGATTAAGCATGAAAGAAATAGAGATGTTTTATCATCAGTTTTATGATAATATATCTATCAGACAGTTTTAAGTTTCTTTTAGCATAAAAAATCTTAAAGGATAAACGAAATACCACAAACACAAAATCACAAAATACATTAAGCAAACGGGTAATCAAATATTTTTTCTGAATCACTTTGTAGAAATCTCTTTGAAAACTTGGGACTTTAAACTACATACGAAGTACTATCATCCTTTGTCGTTTTCAAATTAGATTTTAAACTAAAAAAGACATATATACATATAGTCGCAATACAAAAAGGAAAATAAAGATTTTTCTGTTTGTTACTGCATAAAATATTTTTGTTGTAAAATTTAAATTTAATAATAATATTTTTCATAGTTACCAAAGAAAGAATGTTTTTCAAAAGATTTTTATAAAAAATATCGTAGAATGAACAAAGATTTCTCTTGGTAAAGAATCATTTTGAGGATTTATATAAGACTTTGTATTATGTCTTATATTATAAACTGAAAGGAATCAGGGTTATCTGCATGAAACTAAAGATATAAAAGTCATTTCAAAAGTCTAAAACTTCAGAGAAACCAAAAAGTTTTTTTTTAACAAATATATATCTGTAATATTAGAGAAATTCCTCTCGTAGATTTTCTTTTATTTACATATGCGTAAAGAAATCCCGAAAAAAAAAACACAATTTTTAAGTGCGTTCGTAAATGTATAAGTACGTAGCACCTATAGTCGTCGTCTGGTCTGTCCGTCCGTCCGTCTGTCCGCATATAACAGCGCAAAAACTATCCAACCAAATGGTTTGAAATTTAATATATATAATCGTTGCAAAATTTTGTAAAGTCATTTCAAATTTTATGAAAATCGAATCAAAACTTAAAAAGATATTAATAAAAATATTTATTAAGTAATTTAAATTTTGTTTTTAATCGGCACTTCATTGTTATAGCAGCTTCTGAAGATTAATCGTCAAGCGACCGAGATGTATCGTCTCGTCAAGTTATCTGACATGTATGACGTTATAGTTATATATGACGCATATGACATTTTATAACCCCTATTAAAAAGTTATAGTCATATATGACATTTTATAACCGACCAAATTATAGTCACGTTATTCATTGTATTAAATCCTATCATACGTAATTAATTCAATGATATCCCATGATTGGTAATGATTCTAGTTTGCTATGGTGATTACGTCCTATTTAAGATGGAGTACATATAATTTCCGTATTACTGAATTTAAAAATCAAATTTGCATACTGAAATTGTTTAATTATAGCAATCATATAACCTACCGAGATTTTTTTGGATAGATGGTTCCGGAGAAATAGGTACTAAATGAAAGAAAAAAAAGTCTAAATACGGGTTTCAATTTCTGAAATTTTCAAAGCTAGGCTTAAGTTTCCCACTTGAATTTTCAGTAAATGACAACAAAAGATAAAAATTTGCCAACTTAAAATGCACTTAATTTATTACGGAAATTAATCATATCATAATAACAGACGATATAATTCATTTTACTGAAATAATAACAGTACGAGGTCACGTTGTTACGTTTGTCGTGGTATTTCCAACTTGTTATTCATTAATGTGCACAAAATGTATCGTAAACGTTACTTTATGAATTTAAAAATAATAAAAAAATTATCAAGAATAAGAATAGTATTTCTCAACTCATACAACAGAAGAAAGGTGACCCTGTACAACAAAAGTGCAACTTAGAAATTATCTTACTTTGAAAAATCTGTTTGTATTACATTTTTAATATTTTGATACATTTGTGATCGTTTAAAAGCTGATGGGAAGAGATTTCGCAAGTTAATCAGCAAGAAAGGTGAGAAAACATCTGCCTTTTTTTTTAGCCTAATGTCTGATAAATGGTTTACTTTTTAGAGACTGGCGTGATTTTAGTTTTTGACATACTTTTCAATACTTTCAGGCTATATCATATATAATAGAGCTTTTACATTTTTGTTTTGTTCAATAGACGGCGCAAGCGTTACTTTAAAAATGCGAATTTATTTTTAGGTTAAATTTAAGACATATTAGATTGCAAAATAGCTAGAGAATACGGTTTGAAAGCTCCAGAACGCTTTTTGGATTAATTGTTTGCGAAATGTTGATAATTGATCGTGTCCTTAAATTCTTATATTTTATTTAATTATTTATTTTGATATTTCAATGGCAACGTTCTCCCGTTTATTTGGCGTTACAGTTTGGCGATAGTTATTTGTTATGAAAAGTGTTCGACGGGATAATAGAGAAGTACAAATTTTCTTATTTTTAATCTGAGAAAGAAACAATAATCATGGATTTAATTAATTTTGAAATAGGCGGTGAAACCAAAACAATTTTGATTATCGCAGACGCATCGGAGTTAATTTTTGGGGCCTAAATGACGATTTTTGCTTTGTATGGCAACCTGGTGTTTTATAATAAAATTGAATTTTTGTGTAAATAAATAAAATAAAATAGGTACTTTTATGTTAGCTGGACGCAAGGGATAACTCTCCGAATCTTGTTTCAATTGGAATCATTTAAATTGCAACATTTTACGTGAGATTTGTTTATTCATATTGATATGTTTATGTTTAGATATTTTATTATTATTATATTCTAGCTAATTTTAAGTAAGTTTTTTTAAAATTTTACATTTCAATGTTTAAATATTACTTAGTTGATATTAGTTAATGTCAAAAGATTGGCGAGCCACGGAGTTCAGAGAACAAACTCTATTCCTCGCAACAGTGGGAGTTACCGACTTTATGACGTCATAAGCAGAAGTAAAAGTTTAATTGAAAATTATGGCTAATTAATTAAACTTTCGAACAAACGAATGGACGATAACAAATCTGTGTCCCAATATATTTCATTAAAAAAAAAAGAATGGTGTAATTTGAGGCAGTAGTTTGTTCTCACGGATTACCGAAAGAAATTGCTTAGCGTTTTAAATATATAGATAATGATTCATTTTTGTTCCTCCAAAATCAGAAAATCTCAAGAAATGCAAATGCAATACATCTGATAGCCACTCCAAATATAATACTAAAATATAATATTACTAAACTCTGTTAGAACAGTGATAAACAATTCTAAATTTTCAACAGAAAAGAAGGTATGGAATTTAAATAATGTCGCAGAAAATGTGAATACTTGTTTTTCTTAGACAATTTTGATATTCTAGTAACGATAAAAACAAAGCATTGTATTTTTTTATGTCAGACTAGTATAAACAGTTCTTTTGAGAGGGATATGAGAAGATGATTGGAGAGAAATATTTCATAAAAGCTTGTTACTTTCTGAAGCAATGTTTACTGCACGAAATTTAATTTTTCTTACAAATGTTGAAAGAATACTTCAGATGAGAATTTTTCTGATTTTCTTTTAATAAGCATTTGAAAGTTTTGCAATAACATTTAGCAATAGCATTATAAGTATAATCATTAGGTGTCATCAAACTGTTTCCTTAAAAGAAATTTATAAAAATGATTGATAATTTTATTAAGTGAAATAATAGTGAAAATAATCAAAATTCGGTATTTAAAAACAAACACTTTTTTTTTAATTTAATCGTTATCATTTAAACATTGATTTCCTTTTTTCCCCCGGTTAAATATACAGATTGTTCTTCCTTATCGTTTGCCAATGGCTATTTTTTTTAACGTAGGTTTTAAAAGTATAGTTCCAACTTTGAAAATGTACAAAATTCATTTCATAGTTCAAAGTTTCCTTCATCGTATGAAAATCCACTTACGTTAAAATAGCTATTTTGTTTTTTAAATGTTACCAAATATATATTTTTTATACGGTCTCTGAGCTCTATAATGAAATAAGTTTATATAAAATGTTTTCTCTATGCTCTGACAAGTAGAATAGTAATAATTCCCTCTACCACCAAACATTATCAACTTTTGATACTTTAAATTCAATGTTTCTGTTTAAATCTATCTGATTTTATGCTTTATATTGTTCATTCTTGAAAAATACTGGGTGTTTTTGGATACCACCCCGTAAACTTTGCAAAATAAGAATCCTTTTTGTCAGTTGTTGTACATGAGCTGCTTGCGAATCGTCGGGTTACTTGGATGCGAGCAGCCGATGTATTATACTAAACTACGAGACGTCCTTTTGGCCTGTACGGGCAGGAAAAGATAGCCTCCTTATCGCTTGGTTTTGAGATTTTAGCTAATTCTACTGAAAATACACGAAGCTAAAATTCGCGGAAACCAATTACAGTTATTATACCACCCTGTAAACTTTGCAGAATAAGAATCTTCGCTCAGAGTTCATGACAAGTGACCGAAGAAGCATGGTGCTATAGCGTATAGTTTCCGAGAAAAATGTCACATTCGGAGCGCCGAAAATAAACTTTATTGAAACTCGTAGAATTGCAAAAGAAACGAGAAACAAAATTTAAAAATTAGTAATTAAAAATTAGAAGAGTCATTCCCAGTTCTCGTCAATATTGGATTTGAATGAGACTACCGCCAAATTAGACACACAGAGCCAAGTTGGCTTCATACATGGCAACAGATATTTGTTGCCACATTTGGCGATATTTAATCAATTGTCGCCAAGTTAGGCGAGAATTTGACGTTGTTAAATATAAATATACAGTGTTAAGCATGTAATTGTTGAAACGATGGTTACAACAATGAAAGAAAATTTGGCGAAACCATGTTCACTAAAACTCATAAATTAAACCCGTTTATGGAGGAATTATTCTGTATTGTTCCAAAATGTCAGCCACCCTATGATTTCAAACTGCTATATCTCAGCCCTTTTTTTAGATAGAAGCAAAACAAAGGAATACTCTGGAATCCTTGGATCAAGGCCGAACATTTAAAGCAAAAAATGTTTAGGATTTCTAATTTTTTTGTACAACTTTTTGAAATTGAAATCTTTAAATGGCTATCAACAGCGCTCTCTCCAGGCGCAATATCCCCAAATTCAACTGGGACCTGCAGGCTATAGTAAAAAACATATACAAAAAATTTGGTTCAATTATCTGCATATCTTCATACACTTTTCGATGATACAATAGTGAAAATGGAACAAATATCGCGAACGCAGCAGCACCCTTTCGTCGAAATATCCCCAAATTCAACTTGGACCTGGAGGCGATAGTCAAAAACATAGAAAAAAAATGGTACAATTATCTGTATAACTTCATGCACTTTTCGATGATACAATAGTGAAAATGGAGCAAAATTCGCGATCACAGCGCCCCCCTTTTGTCGAAATATCCCCAAATTCAAGTAGGACCTGCTTGCCATAGCCAAAAACATAGAAATAAATTTGGTTCAATTTGAAGCATAACTTCATACACTTTTCGATGATAAAATGAGGACAGACAGACATTTTGTAAAAACATGTTTTCCGGAATCTCTGACCCCTAAAACGTGTAAATCCGTCGAAAACTGGAAGTCGAAAAAAATTTCGATTACAATACTTTCTTCTATTATAGATAGAAGAAAGTAAAAAATAGTATCCATTATCTTGTGAAAAAGGGACAAATTAAAAAGAGATGAACGGCAGGTGATGTGTCTCTAAAATAGAAATGGACAACCATCACTCGGTTCGGTTTAAAAGGCAATAGCTTGAATATATGTGTAATCTTCGCATACTGAAAATGCATTCCGATAGTGAGTATTACAATATACACATTACTTTGCTTCAAGGTAATGGTAATGCATTACAAACTGCTAGGGAATTGATGACGTCATACTTTTTATTTATGCATTTTTCTCGAAAACTGTGTTGAGGTGTGGATCTTCAGACGACTTTTATCTACTCATTCTGAGAATTTTCCATCCGTACAGTACGAACACCAGGTATGTACAAAGAACCTAAAATATTAAGTATGTATTAAGTATACTTTATCAATTTACTAAAGGTATTATTAAATAATTCAGTCTTAATAATTATTCTCTATTTTATAATTGTTCGAGAGCCGCAATGTCGGCGCAAAATATCATTCACAAATAGGATTATATCAAAAATATTACCTAATTGGCGTAATTCTCTCTAATTACATTAAAGCTGCTTATTTGTTAATACCAGATTTCTTGAATCAACACGAAATGCATCAAAATATTCAGAGTCAAAGAGTTACAGTTAAAATGAGGAAATTAAACGTTGTCTCCGACGTTTCATCTTAAAAGATTATGAAAAAGAGGAAGAGAACTTTTGAATAAAATTTTGTGTAGAGATATGTTTAATGCCAATAAATCCCTTTAAAGTATATCACGAATGCGTAAACCTCTAGTGAAATATAAACAAGTGTTTTCAGTAAATGCTGCATGCATATTAAAAAGATTGCAGAAGGATTAAAGCCTTATAAACACAAACTTTAAAATGTAATACAAGCAAATTAAATCGATGAATCTTATTTTGTCTTCTGTAAATATTTATTAAAAATCGTTTTACACTTAAAATGGTTTTCATGTTTTGAAATATTGAAGGGGATTTTGAATGTACATTAAAACCTCTGAATAATAGCTGACACCTTTTAAGAGCGGAATTTATTTGCTATTCGGAGATTTCCAAAATTCAGAGATAAAAATTTACGAATGTGTAATCAGGGGTAAAAATTCACAAGGTGTTGAGGATCGGAAAAGTGTCCTTTAATCAGAGATGCCCGCTATACGAGAGTGTCCATTATGGAATACTATTAAAAGCTCTGTAAATATTTACCTGAAGTGTATTTAATTACCATTTCAGTTTACACTGTGTACATATTCTATCAAATTTAAGCATAAAAATAATTAAAAAAATAATTATTTTTTCTTATATATTTTTAATATTAAAATCATAATAAAAAGGGGTTTTAAATTATAATTAAAGAAGTTTAAATCAGTAATAAATTATTGGAATATTTTTCACTTATTCTTTTCTGCAACATGCATCTTACGATATGTACCCAAAACCTGCATCAGTACTTTAGGAAAAACTACACATGAAGTTCGATAGCTTTATATAATGTCGTATTAATCGATTAAAGGCAAATATAATCAAACATTAAATGATGTGCCAACAATTCTATATATTTTTTTATTATTCTGTACGCATGCTTAATATTTACACAACATTGGTGCAGCGTAATGCAGACATTAATTTGACAGTACGTATATAAGTATAATGTTTTAATAATATAATGTTAAAATATAATTATTTGCAATTGCCTATAAGTTAAAATACATTTTGTATATTTCAGCGTTTTCGGAATTTGTCGTTTTGCTTATATATTCCTTTAAAAACTGGAGAATGTAAATTATAGTTCAAAATATGTAAAAATATTAGATCTTAGGATCATTATAAAGAACTCCGAAAAGAAAAGTAAGTTTAGATCGTTTTCATTTGCATGTATTGATTCTTATTTGTATAGGTATTTTTTCGTATAAACAACTAAACTGAATACAATTTTGACTTTACATCATGTGGTCAAAATTAAATATTATTTTGTCTTTTGTAGCATTTAGGTAAACTGAATACTGACTTGCATATACTTAACAAAAATATTCACTATCCTTTTCTTCTTTTCATGCATTTATGTGATTGTCTTGTCATTTTAAAATTTCTAGGACATCCAACCCGGGCTTCCCGGGATAGAGAATATATGTGGAAACCATTTTTTTTAATTGAAAACTCTTTAAGTTTTTTTTACATTTAATTTTTTTTAGATAGCCCCCTAACAACTCTAAAGAATATGAAATATGTTAATTATGTATTCGAATAAAATTTTGAAATTTATTAAAAGCGGTAATTTAGCATTGACCTCGTGCCAGAAGTTAATAGCCGAAGAAATCGCTACACCAGCTTCTTTTATTCTGATAACTTCAGCGTTTTTTAGCGCTTATTTCAATTACATGTCTGTTAAATTCGTGTTTTATCTATACTATTTTATTTATTGCTTAATAAAGTTTTGATTCCGTTATTGAATATTAGGTGGAAACAATTTCTGAACTTTTTATATTGTTTAAAGTGAAAACGGATTAATATTTTGTAATCGTCGGCAAGCGATAGAGATAGATTTTTTTTTTTAATCATGCTTGAAATTTAATTTAAATGCTATACTAAATACGATCCAGTTTTCAAACAAATTACATTTGAAAGTAGATTTTTTATCCTATATAACGGTGTAAAAAAAAAATATGCGATGTTTAGAAATTAAAAAAATTGCATTAACAAAAATCGCAAACCCGAAATTTCATCGTCAAGTGTTGCCATTCGCAAAATGACGTCAGCATTATGCACGGGCACGTTTGTCCTTTATAATATAGATATAATGTAAATATAAGTCATAGCTCAGAAAGAAAAAGTAAACTGGGCAAATAGTCAAGTTGACGGTTCATCTAAAGAACCCTTAATGAAAACACAGCTGTGGCTTCGTTCATTTACATGTACTGACGTTGGTTTGTGTATTTTTGTTTCATTTAAACACCACAATTTATAGAAAAAGAGTTCGTATGTATATGGTTGCATAAAAATACATTGCTTTCCCCCTTTTTTTATTTATTTTTTTTTTAAATAAAACTTACACTTACTGCAGTACATTTAAAACAAAACTGACAAAATGTGAATATTTTTTTAAACAATTAAAACTTTTATTCTTTAAACAATTAAAACTTTTATTTTTTTATCCGATTTGAATATATTTTACAGTAAATTCGATAATGTTACGCGTTAATGTGACAGTAAACTTTCAAATGAGCCATAATCAACCAAAAATACGAATTTTCGTTTGTACTTGCGAAAAATATGTTTTCATGTTTTTGTAAAAGAAGATAGAGAAAATAATATATCATATATCAAATGCTTGCCTTTTTTTTCTTTTTTTTTTTTTTTTTAAACAATTTTTTTTTCAGTCTATATATTTTTAAAATGATCGATGCGTTTAAATTTTTGTTATAAAATTATCAGTATGTCTATCGGACAATTTTGATACTTACGACAACAAAAGATCACGAATCTACGACTAATGTCTACAAATCATTCATACATTTTATTAACATCTGAAAATTTAATAAAAAATGAGTTTCGTAACAACTGAATGCTTTATTATTTTTTTAACAGTCTGACAGATTAAAAAGATGTAGGATTTTTAATAAAGTCCTTTTAAGTAATGAAATGTAAGAGAAAATGGAGGAAATATTTTAAAAATTAGAACGCACGGACCATTTTACACAATTTTATTACCACTTATTAACAGATTATTAAAAAACTTAACGTTTCAGAAAATTGACTGCTTTTCAAATATTCGTTGAATTTATGATACAGAACTTTATTTTTCTAAAAAATATATTGTTGAAAAAACATAAATAATGAAATATATTTTTTGTGAAATCCCTCCTCCCTTTAAACGACGATCGAGTAAGAATAATGCTTTAAAATCTACAACATAAAAAGATGAATCTGAGCACTTACAGAAAGTTTTTTTGAGCGTGTATGAGTTTTATTCTCCTTCGTTAAAAGCGACTGATTTTAGATGCGTTCGTAATTATATAAATACGTAGCACCTATAGTCGTCATCCAGTCCGTCCGTCTGTCCACATACAACAGCGCAGAAACTACCCAACCGAATTGTTTGAAATTTAATATATATAATCGTTGCAGAATTTTGTCGAGTCATTTTAAATTTAATGAAAATCGAAACAAAACTTAAATAGAGTCAAATAGTTTATGAATTATGCAGGTTTAAATTTTTGAATTTCAATTATTAAATAAATTTTTAATCGTTGAAAAATATATTCCAATGCGGGAATTTTTTATGCATACTTCTATGCATAATTGTCGGAATGAGCGGAAATTTTAAATTATCAAATTTGAATTGTCTAAAAATCAATTTCTTAAAAAAAAAAAAAAAAAAATCACAGGTTACGATTTCTATATTTTTAGAAAATGAATTTCGTAAATATGTATACTTTGAAATTAATTTTCGATGCATATTTTTTTCAAATAGTTATTTAATATTTTATATATTTTTTAATTAATATCCGAAAACAATATGTATTGTAACTAATAAAATTATTAATAGAAATCGATTTCTAAAGCTTTAAATATGTAAATACAAAATTACAGGTCATTTTTCCAAGTAAATTTCCAGTTATGCATAAAAAATTACACTTATTACATTGTGTTTTGCAATGATCAAAAATGAATTTAAGATTAGAAGTTCCAAACCTTAGACCTATATGACTTCAACTTGACCGAATGATATCACGTTTGGTATCCAAAGGTATAAAATTCACCGAATAATTTGAATATGATTTGAAATTTTTAAAGTTTGTTACAATGTGTTTATGTAGATTACCTTATAATAAAAATTTAAGTACAGCATTTATTCATAGACTTTATTACTAATTAGTTGGTAATAGTCACATTTTTATACAAGGCTGGGTTATTAGGGGTATCCTTTTTCCACGACTGTACACTGCAAAAAAAAAAAAAAAAAAAAAAAAAAAAAAAAAAAAAAAAAAAAAGTTTTGATTTTACAGAATAATACTGGCACCGCGCATGCGCGGAAGCGTATTACTACTAATGTTGCTGTTTATTGCTGTTAATTGTACGGTATAATACTGGCAGCTGGGGTGCCAGTATTATACTGTAAAATTAACACTTTTTTTTTTTTTTTTTTTTTTTTTTTCAGTGTACAATCCAAGTTTTCAGTTAAAAATACCGTGTGTCTCACTGCATGTGAAATATAAAAATTCGTTTGTTACACTATATTAATGAACATATTTTAACGAAATTCTTAGCTTTCTCGTTTTCTCTTAAATGTTACATTATAACAAGAAATAAAAGAAGTGACCATCATCCACATCAAAAAACACTGAAATACACTTTTCTTATCTCGTAATTTACTGACCAAATTTCTGGTCAATTTTAACAACTCGTTATACTGGATTATATCGTATTAACTGCATAGAGATTATAAATATTATCTACGCAATATTGTTGCTATGGCGTAAATATTTCGAACAAAAGGAAATTCATTCAATATTAAAGCAGTAGAGTAAATTTTCTAGTTGGCTTTTAAAGTTCACATTATTTAATATTCATATTTTTACTTTCTTCTATCTATAATACAAGAAAGTATTGTAATCGAAAATTTTTTCGACTTCCGGTTTTCAACGGATTTACACGTTTTAGGGGTCAGAGATTCCGAAAAACATGTTTTTACAAAATGTCTGTCTGTCCGTCTGTCCGTCCTCATTGTATCATCGAAAAGTGTATGAAGTTATGCTTCAAATTGAACAGAATTTTTTTTCTATGTTTTTGGCTATGGCAAGCAGGTCCTACTTGAATTTGGGGGTATTTCGACGAAAGGGGGCGTTAAGATCGCGATTTTTGTTCGATTTTCACTATTGTATCATCGAAAAATGTATGAAGTTATGCAGGTAATTGAACAATTTTTTTTCCTATGTTTTTTTACTATAGCCTGCAGGTCCCAGTTGAATTTGGGGATATTTCTGTCAAATGGGGCGCTGCGATAGCAATTTTTGTTCGATTTTCACTATTGTATCATCGAAAAGTGTATGAAGTTATGCAGATAATTGAACCAAATTTTTTGGCTATGGCCAGCAGGTTCTACAAGAATTTGGGGATATTCCGTCGGAGGGGGGCGCTGTGATAGCCAATTAAAGATTTCAAATTCAAAAAGTTGTACAAAAAAATTAGAAATCCTGAAAGTTCTTTCCGTTAAATGTTCGGCCTTGATCCCTAGAATCCGGAGCAATTTTTGTTTTGCCTCTATCTGAAAAAATGGCTGAGATACAGCGGTTTGAAATTTTAGGGTGGCTGGCATTTTCAAACAAGACAGCAGAATTCGTCGATAAACGGGTTTAATTTATGAGTTTTAATTAACATAGTTTTGGCAAATTTTCTTTCATTGTTGCAACCATCTTTATATATATATTTGTCTTACGTGGCGCGAAAATAGGGCTGAATTTGTAACTTATGGTATGGCAACAACTGTAGTTTCCAGAGCTCAGACCAATGAACAGACTAGATTGTGTTAGTTCAGCTCCGCCTCCAATATGGTGGTCAGTGTGAGAGCAGTGAAACCATAGAATGAAACTCAAGCTAGCAATTATTAAAAATAAAATAACATGTACGTATTCCAAAGCGTCTGAGATGATTCCTCATTTTAATTATGAGTAATATCGTTAATTTTAAATGAATTCTCAACTCTTATTTAGAATTCATTTACGAATTTCACTCACTCAAAAGTCGGAGAAAAAAAATCAACTGTCTAGATTGCACCTGCCTCCATCTGTTGCTGTATTGATCAAGTAATAAAGAATTTCTTTTGTAAAAATCTATAATCAATTAGAAAAATAAAATGTCGTCCTATCACGTAGTTTTTTTTCTAATGAATTTAAGCCGTGCTGTACAAAAGATCCTTTTTAAATTCCTATTATTAGCTCACACTCTCTCTATATATATATCTTGTTCAAATTTTCAATCGTTAATAAAATATTTTCTGTTCATCCACTCAAGTTCAAATAAATTTTTTTAAACTTGTAGGGGATGACACTTTATGTTAATACAGTTTTTTTTAAATATTAATTCATTAATTAAATTTAATTAATTAATTTTAGTTTTAAATGGTAGAAAAAAATTCCTCCCATTGTTTTCATAAATAAAATGAAAGATTTATCTCACATTAGTGATGCCACAGAAATAAAATACCGCAACGATGATTATAAAATAATGTTCAATAAAGATAACGTGGGACATTAATGCTGCACGGGTTTTTTTTATATATATTTATGATTAAAAAGTAGGAATTGACTTTAAAAAAATTATATTACTTGTTTCATAGTATTTAAATGATTTATTGTGCTGTCCTCTAAAAAAAACCCAGTGTAAAATGTTTCCTAAAAAAACCCACCCTAGTATTTTATCAAATATTTCACTGAAGTCAATTTTTGGTTTTGCCCTGTTTCTAGACACCATTTGCAACAGTAAAAACATTCGATAATGCCTAAGGAGTGTTTATTTAGTTTTAAAAGAGTTTAATCCAATAATGCAGAATTTTGGCAAAACATGAGCTTCATTTTCACATATTTGCTTGTTATAATTTTAACCTGGATTGTGGTCAAAACTGGTTTCAACCATTTAAAAGTGGTCAAATTTGCTTCAACCACTCAAAAGTAACTGAAACTCTATTAAAAAGAAATTTGAAATTTTTGAATTGCATAATGCACCTGGTGAATTGTTGTGCAAACTCTTCAGCAATAAAGATAATCTTCAAAGTTTGATCTGAGTTAGCCTTAATACAGAAAAGTTGTTACTTGATAAATAACACATGTTGTATTAAATTTATTTTAATAAAATAAATTTTAATCTCTTTTAACAAATCAAAATGAGTCTTAATTACTGATGATCAAAACATATTTTGACCAGGAAAGTTAAAACGGTTCTTTTCCATGTTTAAACTAATACAACCCTGGGTAAAATAAGGACAAATAATATTAGGTAAAAGGCAAAATTGGGAAATTTCAATAGTGGCCAGTGGTAGCAGTTTTATAAGTGGCCATTAACTTTAAACTAGTGGCCACTTTTTTATTTAAAAATGTTAAACAGTAAACTTTTGTTAAAATTTTTATTAGTATTAATCTAAAATTAAATAGCCCAAATAAATATGTTAATATAAACATATTGCAACCAGCAAAAGTAGAATCCTTGATAAAATGCAATAAAAATTTACTCTCTCCTAGTGGGAAAAGTGCCATAAGTTGGCTGCAGACAGACGTAATTAGTAAAGGAAATGGAAGTTTATTTGGTGCCAAATATGAGCTAAAAGTTCAGGTATGATGATACTTGCTGCCTCTAGCGTTACTGCATCAATGGTAGGAAAAAGCAAAAGCATTAGAAATCTGCACATGCAAAAACGTTGAAGAAATGTGATTAGTAAAATAAGATTTTATGTGGCAATGTTGCAGATGTTCTGGAAACAGCACCAAGCCATTCCTTTTATTACCTAAGTACTCAATATTTTTTAATATCAATTAGATACATTTTTTTTCTAGATTGACACTGATCAATTTAATAAAACACAAACTACAGCTCGTACAAGATGTAAGGAAAGAATAAAGATGAGTGTTTCAGTTATTACACAAAAAGAAATAGATAGTGTTAAAATCACACTAATTTCCAAGCACTTAAAAGCATTGTAATCATTCTTCGCTGCATTCAAAAACAAGCATTTAGAATGAAAGTACTACTACTAGTGAAGATGTCAGTCAGAAAAGTAATAAATCTTTATGGAGCTCAGATTTATCAGATACAGATATGCATAATACAGAAGAAGCCGCAATTTTGAACACCGCAAGTGATATTACCAGTAATGAAGGCAATGATTTATTCTGTTCTGTACAAGAAGCTGAGAAGTTACAATGTGGCCAGTAGGTGATTATTAAATACGATGATTTAAAGTTTCATGTTATTATTACTGAAGAAGTAAATGATTATCGTCGAATAAATTGCTTAATGCCAACAAAAATTAAGAGTACTCAAGTTTATTCTAGCATGACTATATTATTCAGAACAAAAGAGACCAAAATGTGGCTATTACTGATGTTTCTCCATTAGTAAACTCTCGGAGATTTTACAAATGCTACTAAAATTTTCTTCTTAAATTTACTGAAGATGTATGCAAAGAAATGTGAAAAGTCTGGAGCGAATTTACAAATAATTATATTTTGCATTTTACATTTGAAATTCCTTCAATTTACAAAATAATGAAATATTTAATATTTTTTTTGCAGATTTGTGGTTTAAAAATAAATAATAATGAAAAAAAATATTTTGCTGTCAAATAATTTTATTTCCAAGTATTTTTACATGTGGGTTTTTTTTTTTAGGTAACATGGGTTTTTTTTGGGAAAAAGTGGGGTTTTTTCAATTTCTTGCTTAATTGGCTGTCATTTTGTAACATATTGATAGAATGAAAAATGCTCAGCATTAAAATCTTAGTCAGAACAAGCCGTGAAAATATAGCTATGTTTAATTTTTTTGTATTCCTTATTAGACTTTATATGAAGATAAATTCAAAAAATGGGTTTTTTTTAGAGGACAGCACAATATATGCCCATTGGTAGCGCCAACTAAATGCATTTTCAGTTGTGTTTTCAACGGAGAATTTTTACATTAAAAAAATTGTGAATTTCATATGTTTTATGGTGGAACTTCTTCCGGCTAGAATTGCTGAAAAAAAGGGGCGAGCGAGCGAAGTGACCTGTGACCGCGTAGCGCTCTCAATGTGAATTGCTTCGCAATTCACGGGGGGTTGGCGAGCGTTAGCGAGTAGGTGGCTGAGCCCCCTAGTTATCCTATTCTTACATGCTTGTCACTATATATTTATATTCGCCAACGTCAAATTATCGTCAAGCTTGGCGACAGTTGGCGAAATATCGCCAAATTTGGCGACAAAAATAGGTTGTCATAAATTAAGCCAACTTGGCTGTAGATGACTAATTCGGCGATATTCTCATTCAAATTCAATGTTGACGAGCTGGGAATGAATCTTCTTTAATTGGGTTCCACGCATTTTAGCTTCTTGTTTTCCAGTAAAATTAGCTAAAATCATAAAACCAAGGAATAGGGAGGCTATCTGATCCTGTCGGTACAGGCCAGAAGGACTGTTCTTTGTTTAGTATACATCAGTTGATCGCATCCCCATAACCCGACGATTTGCAAGCAGCTGTCGTACAACAGAATGACGAAAAATATTGATTTTTTTGGCGATGTGATAGAGAATTTTGAAGTATTAACAGGACTGAGATAGAAGAAAGTTTTGGGATTGGCACATCCGACTAGTTTCATATTTAAAAAAATTGAATCTTGCTTCGTCAGTATGTACATACGAACTAGGTTAATTCGAGAAGCAAGCGATACATTGTTAAAAATTTGCAGCAAACTGTCCAGTCATTCGACCATTTTTATAGGAAACAGTTACATAACCATAATTTAACTCTATTCTGACCATATTATTACCCATATTATGGTCAGAATAGAGTTAAATTACGGTTACGTAAGCGTTTTTTCAAAAAACGGTCGAATGACTGGACAGTTTGCTGCAAATTTTTAACAGTGTATACTTTAAAATATCTACTATTAACTGTTAACCGATCTGTAATCCGACTAGTTTTACATAATACGAGGGTCGCGTTGAAATTGTTGAGATACGGCTAAATGGTGCAACTTACCAACTCTTTGGATTGTTTAAAAGAGTTCCCTCCATGATCAATGCACTTAGGCGATTTTTTCAAACATTAAATGCCTCAAGTCATCTATTTCTTGGAATAGATAAAAAATAGGCTTTCATAGCCCTGTACTTTTGAAGAACACGGAATACATTACTTTTTTATGTACTAGAGTGTCTTTTCATCATTGTTGCACTCTGAAAACGGCATTTTCAAAACTGAGCAAAAAATACTCAAATCTGAGTATGTCGCATAGTCAAAATGGCTCCGAATCAAAATTACTCAAGTTTGAAACATCTATATACTCATTTCCGAAAACGTGCACACACTGAAGAATAAAGCATCATGTGCTCATATTTGAGTATGTCCATGTTTCAAAGAACAGTAAACAACAGCTAGAAAAAAAGCGCTAGTGCTGCCATCTCTGGCTCTATTTACGATTATGTGAGGGAGGATAAACTAAATTTACGCTTTTTCCTAGAGCCAGCATCGAACCCGAGTCCAACTAGTTACAAGTCCATTGCCTTATCCACTTCGCCATCCAGATCACATGAGTGAGTTATTTTAAATGCAAGTCATCGAATGATTCGGACGCACGTTGATATTTGTATAGGATTCATTAATTTGTTGCTGAGAAAATAGGAAATTTTTAACGGGATTTCGGATAGACTTAGTCAATTTGAGATGGTGGTTAAGAATGTACAACTTTTTTTATTTATGTGGGGAAGGGGAGATATGAATTATACAAATTTTTAATTTGGTTGTTATCAGTATTTTTCTTAAATGAAAAAGTGCTCCCCGGATATTGAAATTTAACTGAATAAATTTTCTTTTTGACACATTTTAACCTATTAACGCCACAATTATTTTTCTCTTAAACAATAGAAAAATTGCATTTCATTCAAATGAGTATGAACTGACTTCTATGTGCTCATTTTTTGAGTATGTCCATGTTTCAAAAATAAGTATGAACTGACCTTTTTGTGTTCAGTTTTGAGTACTATGCCCATGTTTCAATATTCTGAGTATTTCAGAATTGAAAGCATTGGGTCGTCCTATTTGAAACAAAAAGTTTCATAACAAAATGAAAACATCGATTTACTCAGATTTGAAAGTGCCATTTTTCTCAGTGTGGTGGGGATTTACAGCTTACAAGAGTATTTCTGTGTGTTCTTTGTACAGGGCTGATTTTCGGCTTCTTCAAAATTCTATAGGCCATCTGAATACAGAGCCACGAGATGGAGCTTCATTTCCATATGCTAATTGTAGACGCTGAAGGCATTTTTCTTGATTCAGCCCAACTGTAAATTTATATTAAATTATAGCTCAATCAATATCTTGCGCAAACTCCGTTTTCTCTTCTTTCAAAATTAATTCTACGATGGATAAATTGTAATTCTTGCCAGATATTATCGCATGCGGACATAAAAGTGTTAAATTTTAAATATACGACCTATATATATATATATATATATATATTCATATTGCCACATGTCGTCTGCCCCTGTCTCAAAACTTTCAGTGTTACCATAGTATGATATTGCATAAAATACACAATTCATATTTTAATAAGTTAAAATGAAATATTTATAGTGTATAAATATATAAAAATATAGGTCTATATTTTTTCACTTATCATTTACTGATGAAATATTTCTGTGGTTTATAAAGTTCCAAAGAAAAAATCGTGCTTGTAAATGGTATGTAAGAATCCAAATCACTCCACAAAGAAATTTTTAGTTGTTTCGGAAAACACCTATTTTTAAAGAGCCATTAAAATATCAAACAAAAGTAATTTCCTTTAATTGGACTTACTGCTTAGTTTTTAAATTATGTAGATATTTCTATACATGCAACAGTAAACTCAAAGAATTTACTTGTTTTTTTAGTGTATTATAATTTAGAGATATAGAGATGCAGAATACTGGGTGATTTAAAAATGAGAATTATTTTAACCAATAAATAATGAAAATGGAAAGTAGCGGATTACACTGATATGACAGAAATGAAGCAGAGTTATTTCTCAATAAACCAAACATTAATGCTAGAATAGTTTATTTTTGGACTGACACATATTTTGTTGGATTTGAAATTAGATATTCGCTGGCCCAGTAATTCTTGTTTTAATCTTTGAGGCTGTAAAATGCCACAGAAAGAAACGCAGAAAATTTCCACTTAAAGATGAAAATTTAGGGCTCAAACAAGTTAATATAGAAGTTTGTTATTTAGCCTATGGCTATAATTTTATGGTTATAAGAACAAGTATATATAAATACAGGTAATCTATTAGAATTTTACTTTTTATGTCTCATGTTAAGTTATTACGGATTTTGATTTCTTCATATTGAAATTTTATACAATTACCGATTTGTGTAGTTAAATGCTCACATTTTTCTAGAAATTCAGCTAAGAAATATTTATAATCTATTTCTCATGGATATTTGGAAAAAATAAAATACAATTTAACTATAAATTAAAAATATATAAAATATAATAAAAACGTCAAAATCCATACAGCATGTTTTTCCTTACAACTTCATTTTTTTGTTTTTGTTTTTCAAGTACAATCGAAAGACAATGCAATAAGCAGTGCAAATAAAAAAATTACGACCCAGTAATAGGGAAACTGGACTTCAAAATTTATTTTGTCAAACAATATTAATTTTTTTTTTAGTTTAACAAATGTATATATTTTTTAATTTCTCTAAAATATAAATAAATAAATTCCAAAAGAAGCAATAGCCTAAATTAATTAAATGCTTTTTAATCCACGATCAAATTTCTATCAATTTTCATTATTTTAAATTCTTCTGGTCGCATTAATATAGAAGTAGTTAGCCTTCATTTGCATGTTAGGATGTCAAATCGTCTAGTTATTTCTTCATTTAAACTGCACAGTTAATGAAAAAGTTATTTTAGTGTTATATTTCACACAATATAATATGATTTTAATTCTTTTATACTGAAATTTTCTAGACTCCCTATAGGAAAAGCAACTGCAAACCAGATTCTTAAATTATGTAAAGTTTCGATTTGGTATATACTTTTTTTCGTACAAAACAGAGAACATATTATGCTACTATTAGTAAATAAACTACGAAAGGTAATGATTTTAATCTACGGAATAAAAGGATCAAGCTAAACATCTTTCGAGAGAGTTTTTGTTTGGATGAAATTTATCCTCCTTCGCTAAATGTGTCTTTTTTTATTTCAACATAAACCCTCAGCTTTTTAGAAACAATTTTTATACTCTGATATATTCCCTGTAGTCTATTTTCCTTACGCCGATATCATGTTTTTTACGACACAAGCCAGCAAAATACACGAGACTAGTTATTTTCCTTTTGATTCATGAATGCTCTCTAGAGTGGCATAAAGAAAAATTCTATTCTTGTTTTAACGTATGTACCAGTAACAATTATATCGCAAATTCATGTAGAAGAGTTTCGTTATTTTTTTACATAAAAGATTTAACTTAAAAATTATTTTTTAAGGTTTTCCTTTTTGGATTTTATAATATACAGGGCTAAAATAGACTCGTGGTTTTTAAAATTCAATAAAAAGTAAACGGTAACAGCTGTTTAATCTTGTCTTGCATTAAATTAACCAACAAACACAAAATAATTGAACCAATTTTGGATAGTTGTAAATTAAATCCTGTCCAACGTTGGTTCACAGTAAGAAATGCCCCTCTTTCCGTAACATTGGCTAACAAAGAACCAACAGTGCTTCAACTGTTAGCTGCTCAAAATCCTTCGAATTAGAGAAGTTTTTGTTTCCATTATTGTTGGCGTATCAACCATTCCCCAACGGTTTCTACAACTTGACAACAATGGGCCGAACAATCATTGCTACTTAGGTAAAATGTGATGTCGAAAATGTTTTACTAAACTGACTTGTTTTAGTTCCAAATGTCACCGATAGTTGGCGTTGGGCTGTCCCAAGCTGTTGAAACGCTCAATCTAACTTATGAACATTTATCAAAATTCACTCGGTTTTTCTTAATGTTTAACTTTTAAAATGCCAAAAATTTAGATACTTACGTATTGTTACGTAGCAAGAACTTACTACATAACATTACTACACTCACCGAAAATGGCTGTCTATTGCGAACCGTATTTACACGTGGTTGATTCAAAATCACTTTAAAATTTCTCTGAAAATAATTAACTTAACAGAAAATTCCAGTTTTAATTTACCATACAACAGGATATAAAAACTATTCAATTAATAAATTTTCAAATGAGATACGTTTAAAAAGATGCATTTAAATTTATATGAAAGGTAATTGCATTGCATAAATCTCTACAAAATACAAATACTTCGCTCAACATTGTGTTTTAAGTTTTAATATTAATATTTACTTTTATGTGTATTGCTTCCTTATTATTATTTAAAAGATATATATAGCTCGTGTTTCAGTTTTTTTACAAATGCTTCAAAGCAAATTCCAAATAATGAATTTAAAATAAAGTAGAAAGAAAATAAATTAAAACAAAAGTCACAATTCAAAATATAGAACGTAAAATGTAGTTACTACCCAGAAAGGAAAAAATAGGGATTGATTGAATTAGTATTTTAGATCTCGTTGTTGGGGCTGTGTATCTGACATGCCATGAATAAAACGTAAGTACCCAAATTTTTTTGCGTTTTTAAATTTCAAGATTTTGTAATTCATTATTACAGTGCAGGGCCGTTTATCGTTGATAATTAGAACTCAAACAAGAAATCGCATTAAAGAGTTTTGGGACTTCCCACATTAATTAACTGAAAGGACTAGCTTCAATAGTTTTGTATTTGTTCTTGTTTGTTTACTTATTATTGAATTTTAAAACTACAAGACCACTTTCAAGTACTCTGTGCTTAAAATACTTTTTCGATATATTTGTAATAATCCTTGATTACACACACACTATGTATAGAGATGTGTCTATACGATTGAGGATATTAAATGAAAGAAAATTATCCTTCATATTTTCAAAACTTAAAAAAAAGCATATATTAAAAACATGAAGAAAACATTCTATAATATTCAATTTATATATGTATTATCTTATATACTTTCTCAAAAAAATATATACAGCATATTCCATTAAAATATGGTTCATTTGCTTAAATATTGACACTTGGAAAAATTTATGGCTGTTTCTCGTATTACATTTTTATAACTTTTGCCTACTAAAAGGATTTGAATTAACTACTACACTTTACAATCCGCTAAAAAGCTTTTCATGTATAAATAACGTATAAATCTTTAATGATAGAACTCTTTGTTCTTATTTTAGTACATTTTAATGATTATTTTAGTACCTCTTTGAAGATTCAAAATGTATCTTCTTATCAATTCAATTACAAATTTTAGAAATTTATGCAGTCGCTGTAACGGTTAATACTTTTCTTTGCGTTTTCTGATACAATGGATAGAAGTTTGTAATTTTATATTCCTCTGTAGTAAACTAAATAAGAATAAATGTATTTTGTTTCTTATTACTCTAGTTTATTCCAAGAGGTTAATTCCATTGAACTTTTAGTAATCGTTTTTATGTTAATGAAAATTTTAAATTATAAATTATAAATCATAATTTGAAATATTTTATTTACTCCTCTTTGATAAAAAAAATTAATTTTTTCAAAATAATACACAGTATATAATATTTTATTTATAAAAAATAAAGGATGTTAATAAAAACGTTAAATTTTAAGTTTCAATAATAATTGTGAATGTTTTTTATCAATAAATTATTTCTTATTGAGAGAAAATAAAAATCATTTTGAAAATCAAATGATGAAGGTCATATGTTAATAATATTTATTTGTATCGGAAAACAAAACTAACAACTTTTGTAAACAAAAATACCAATTACGAATGAAAATAGCTTATTATTCTTTTTCACTAATTAATCTCTGTCATGTAGTTCATTTACAAAGCGGAAAATATTATTTGTCCAAATGTAGATAAGAACACTACTGCGTGAGCTAATAATAAAACAATTCATCAAATCAACGTATTAAAAATTAGTGTATTTTCATTGTTTATAAAACACATTTGAAGTAAAAATAAGTTTATCGGGAGGATGGGAAGATTGGGAACATATGTATCATTATTTATTTATTTATAATGCTACCCGTTTGGTAACATGACTAATACAAACACTTGTAGGTGTAGCTAAATTTTGTTTTCATCATTCCTATTTTTTGTGTTTTATCTGAACCAAGGAGATATAAAAAATAATGAGAAACAAAGACTTAAATTCCCCTTGTTTACACTATTATATTTTAAATAAAATATCTCATGTTTTTTTTTTTTTTTTTTTTTTTTGTAAAGTGTATTATAATGTTCTATTTCTGTCACATTATAATGTGTTAATTTTTTTTTTTTTTTTGAAAATATTTTGTGTCACTTTCAGAATGCAGTAAAACTTGTTTGATAAACTTGCCTGTCAATTAAAATGCGGTTAATTTTACCATTATATTCAAACGAATATATATTGATTATTATTTAATTTACGATAAAAACAACAAAATTCTTATCTAAATATTTCTTAGACGTACGAGGCAGTTTCAGTAATTCTATATCTTATTATATTTTTTCCCCTTACAATTTTAACAACAAAAATGCATAAAAAGCGTGTAGGACAGATAGTTATTTTTGGATTGCTCATAACAACACATAAATTATTAATAAATTAATAGCAAATTGACATTCAAACTTCAAACTAACACCAAAAATGCGGTTTATTATTAATCACACACATATTATTTGTTAAAGGAAAACAAGTTGGAATTTGTACGTCAAACGTGACAAATGAGGTCCGTTTGTACTATAACTAGTTTTTTAAATATTCAGATTTTGGTGCAATAGCTGTTGCAGACGTCCGCAAAAATGCATGAATGCAAAATATATTTTAGGTGCATATTTTCATATTATAGATATTAATTTTATTTTATGAAATTAAGTTTCAGTACACTTTTACAAACAATTAATTACTATTTTGTTGCATTAAAATTCTATCCGCAAATATTCAGTGCAAGACAATGTAAAAAAAAAAAAAAAATCATCGTAATTATTTCACTGAATTGAATTATATCGTCTGTTATTATGATAGGATTAATGTCCGTAATAAAATAAGTACACTTTAAGTTGGACACATTTTATCTTTTGTTGACATTTACTGAAAATTCCAATGGGAAACTTAAGCCTAGCTTTGAAAATTTCAGAACTTGAAATCCATATTTAGGCACTTTTACCATTTAATATCTATTTCTCCGGAAACATCTATCCAAAAAACTGTTGGTAGATTATAGGATTGCTATAATTAAACAATTTTAGTATAGAAATTTGGTTTTTAAATTCAGTAATACGGAAATAATATGTCTCCATCTTAAGTAGGACGTAATCATCATGGCAACCTAGAATCATTAACTATCATGGGATATCAATGAATTAATTACGTACGATAGGATTTAATAGAATGAAGAAAACTTTTATTAATATCTTTTTAAGTTAAATTGGATTTTCATAAAATTTGAAATGACTCTACAAAATTCTGAAACGATTATATATATTAAAATTCAAATCATTCTGTTGGGTAATTTTGCTCTGTTATATGCGGACAGACGGACAAACCAGACGGTGACTATAAGTGGTACGTGTTTATATAATTACGAACGCACCTAAAAAGAATTTATAAAAAAAATGCTTCTTTTGCTGTCACGAACTTTCGGAAATGCTTTCGAGTATTTTTTATGGAGCATTAATTAGTTTTCTCAACCTGCAGTATAGCAATTTTTGGATGCTATCCTTTCTCAGGTAAGCATTTTCATGTTCAACAAACATGTTTTGCAGACAGACATGATAAATTAACAGCATTAACATTAACGTTAATATTAACAGTAAAATTAATATTATTTTGTCACTCTTGCATCTATAATTTCTTTTACGGAGCTGAAAACATTTATTTGAGATTTAATACCATACTAAAATACGATAATCTTTTTTTTAGAAAACTGATTAATACACTTTAAACACTGCTCGAAAACGTTTCCGAAATTCACTGGAAGAAAGAGAAACTTTACTTTTATAAATGCTTTTTTAAATGTCCAAAACATATTGGTTTCTGAGTGTTCTTAATATAAAAAACGCGTTTCAGAATCGTGTATAATTCGGAAGAGGTTATTGTATGTTTCCATTCGTGGTTATATTATATTTTCGTAATTGAGAAACATTTGTATTTTTATGCGGTGTCGGAGGCTAAACTGCATTCTGCATTGCAGTTTGATTTGTGTCGACTGAAACATATTTTGGGGTGCTCAAAATAAAATTCGTTGTTTTTTGTTATTTCCTCGTTGTTTATTTAAATTATGTATATATAGTGTATTTTTTCATTATTTTTTTACTCTTTGTTGTTTCATTACTTATCAATAGTTTTATCTATTTTATTTTCTTTTATTCAATTATTAAAAAAAAAAATGTTATATTTCATTTTCATTACTTTTTTTTCTTCTGACTTTTCTTGATCATATATATTATTTCTCCTGTCAACATCCCTTTTTCTAAGAAAATATGAAACGCAGAACAACGAATGAGATACCATATGAAAGTTTTTTGAACCGGCTTCTGACATAGTACACTTACATTTTTTAAAACGTTTTTCGATTAAAAATTGCTTTTACTTAAAAATTAAATCGACATTGATTCCATAAATGAAATGAAAGGTTTTCTGAAATCAGTGTTGCCACAAAAGTAAAATATTGCATTATCGTATGACGTCATTCTCCAATGCAATTAAAATATGATTGTTAATTTATTTCTTGCGCGTGTTTTTTGAAAAAAATATAGAGCTTTTAATCGGGTTTTTAATTTAATTTTTACGCGTGCGTTACCTATTGTTTATTTGTTTTCTTTGTTTAATCATGGCTGTTTATATGCGTACTGTATCGGAATCGGAGCACCAGTAGATTACGTAATTTAAGGATTAACTTCCAAATATACATTTCATTAGGATTTACAAAAATTGTAAATATTTATTTTTTAATATTTCATTAAGCTGTTAATATGCCAGCGAAGTCTGATGTCACTTAAATGGCTGCTAGACCACAAAATTTAAACGCTCCATGTTTAAGTTCCCATAGGCTTTCAAAAAAGTAGTGTACCAAATATTGATTTACGTATTTAAGACTGAGGAAATGCTTTCGGCACAGATGTCATATACGCACCACATTGGCGCAATTTTCCCCCCGCTAATTTGGCGAAAACTTTGTTTATTTACTTTTGTTGTTTACTTTGTTTATTTACTTTTTAAACGTTGTTTATTTACTTTATTTCGTATTTAAATTCTATAAATTATTGTTATTATGTATATCCACATTTATTTATATCAAACTATCATTTTTTTATTTGTATTTCCTTTTTTAAAATAATAGAAGCTATTTCATTTATTATAGTCCAGTAGAAATAGCATTTTACCTTACAAAAATTCGGGTAGTTCTGGTTTTTGGGTATGTTGTAAAGGTTGACCCTCTAATTAAAAAACCAAGTTTTCGACCTTCTAGACCTTGTGCGTTTTTCACAATATTGAAAAAACCAATATTTTTCGGCACTTTTTTCGCTTTTTCTTAAATAACTCAATTTTAATGCATTCTACAGAAAAAAGCACTGTTTCCATTTTGTAGAGCATAAAATTCTCTACAACATGCAGCATTCAGGTTTGTAAATTGTCCAAATAGGGGGTACGATACGGAGCCGGGAAAATAGGGTTAAATTTGGAAAAAATGTAAAAATCCCCAAATGACGTTAGTTTTTTCTTAATAACCTACTTAAACGCTCTAAAAGGTTGATTATGACAATTTTGTTTCTAAAATGCACTAAAAGTGGGTTATTAAATAAAAATTAACGTCATTTCTGGATTTTTACATTTTTTCCAAATTTAACCCTTTTCCCGGCTCAGTATCTTACCCCCTATTTGGACAATTTACAAACATGAATACTGCATGTTGTAGAGAATTTTATCCTCTACGAAATTGTGAAAGTGCTTTTGTCTCTAAAACGCACTAAAAGTACGTTATTAAGCAAAAACTAACGTCTTTAGTGGATTTTTGCATTTTTTGCAAATTTTACCCTATTTTCCCGGTTTTGTATCTTACCCCCTATTTGGACAATTTACAAACCGGAATACTGCATGTTGTAGAGAATTTCATGCTCTACAGAATGGTAACAGTGCTTTTTTCTGTAAAATGCACTAAAATTGAGTTATTTAAGAAAAATCGAAAAAAGTGCCGAAAAATATTGGTTTTTTCAATATTGTGAAAAACGCACAAGGTCTAGAAGGTCGAAAACTTGGTTTTTTTATTAGAGGGTCAACCTTTACAGCATACCCAAAAATCGGAACTACCCGAATTTTTGTAAGGCAAGGCCCTTTTTTGCGCTATTTCTACTGGACTATTACGTTATTTTACTTTTATATTGAAATAAAATATCTCATGCTATTATTGTATGCTATTTGTAACTAATATTCAAAAACAAAATTTTCGCCAAATTGGAGGGGGAAGAAATCGTGCCAATGCGGTGAGTAAGGTAAAGCCAGGAGAGATGCCGCGGTTGGAGAGATTGCGCACATAGATGTTCGGGGGGAAGGAGTAGAGTGAGCGCGCAGCTACTCCAGGTAGTTGTACAACAGCAGCAGTGGAGTGTCTACTTGAAAGTGCACGTTGATTGTTTTGAGTGTCTACGATAAAGCGTTGCTATTTTGTTTTGTTTTCCCAACGTAAGTGCTTGAATTTTCATAGCTATTCATCAGAATTTCTATACGATGTCAGTAGTACAAAATATTTTAAACCTAAACGATTTCTCATAAGCTACTAATCTAGACTAACAATGTGAACATCAATGGTTCGTTTTGGTAGCGGACATGTTTATATAAAAGGCCGCGCAATCTCTCCTACCAAAATTGGAGAGTTTGCGCATCTGCTACTTAGGAGAGATGGCGCATTGTTTCCATTAGTTTCCGAGTTAGGAGAGATTACGCAGCTTATTGGTAAATTTGCATAAAAAATGAAAAATGAAAATGGACTAATTTTAAGTTAAACGTGTTATCCAGTAACTTAATGCTATTTTGTAATCTTATCTGGACTTGATTTTTCTGATTCTTTGATTTTTTCACTTTAATAAAAAAAAAATTAATCGTTTTTAAAATTATTTCCTTTTTCTGATTCTTTAATCATTAGGTTGAAATATTCACTCCTAATACAATAATATTTGTTCACAAAAACCTTACAATAATGTCATTTAAATGTAATTATTATTGTCAACAATTTAATTGTAGTTATTATCTGTAACAATCTCTCCTACCCATGTGCGCAATCACACCAACCCTGTAAGGATAGATTGCGCAAAATAACTTTCTTGGTTTTATTACATTTGTTCTATTAAATTACGGCATAACAACAAAATAGCAATGGAAATGCATAAAAAACAAATGAAGTCAAAATTATTCATGGATAGTTTAAAAAATAATTAATATTTAGATTTTTTATTGTTATTCCTTTGAATTGTGCGCAGACTCTCCTAGCTTTACCTTATATGACATCTGTGCCATGCTGGCATATAAATTCCCCAAACATCTGATTCAGTGTTTAAATTTTTTAATAATTAGTTTTTTTTCCAGTATAGGGGTCTTGGCAACCTAGAGAAATAACCTTGGCGAGAGAAGAAAATTTGGCAAAGTATTTTTTGGTAATCTATTCGCACAAGCAATCATTATTTATATTATTTCATTTGTCAACATCCTTTTTTCTATGCACATACAAAACATACAACGATGAATGAGGTATTCGAAAAGTTATTGAACAATTTTATGAGAAAGTACAACTGCATTTCGCTAAAATGCGGTGATTGAATAAAAAAAAAATCAGTTAATTAAAAATTAACACTAAAACGTACCAGGAAATAATCTCAAAGTTTGCAGTGCGAAAACTTCGCACGGGTCGTTCTGGTAGGATCTTTATTCCGGGTCACCTGATTCAAATCTCCAACGGACGAGGAACATTGGAGCCCTTTTCAAACATTTGAAAACAGAAACGCAGCACTTTTGGTTATAAATCCAGACAAGCATGTATTTTATATTTTGTAGCGAAGTAATAATTTTTCTTTAGATATTGATCTCTTTTCTCGATATTGATTAGAGAAGAAAATATACTCAGCTTTATAAAAACAGATTCAACTATCCCAGTCTTCCTCTATACAATGTTAAACAACGGTATGGTATTGACTGCATTTTTATTTACCCCTTTTCACAATTAATTTTTTTATATTAAATATTGTTGTGAGCTCGGGGTTCAAAAGGACTGATGCCAATATATAAGAACAATCAAAAGGCTTTATTCACTATAAACAGTGCAATACGAACACCAATATCTTCTGAAAATTACAAGATATTCAGTAATCTTCAAATCCAATAAAAGCACAGCAAAATTTCACACAGAAACAATGCGTTCAATACGACGTATCAACGAAAAAATCGATCCGAGAAACACAGTTCTCAGTGCAAAGCCTCTCGTATGAATTCAATCGCAGTTGACAGACAACTAACTGAACTGAACTGGTGGAGGTCCCTTATATAGGCTTTAAAGATAACTGTAGAATTTTCCAGAGCTTTCAGATGCTAGAAATTACCAGAAAGTGCTTTAACTTTCGATAGAGAACCTAAGCGAGAAAGGATCCCAATGTACAGGTATAAGGGGGGGTGGTTGCACAAAAAGTCGCCAAATCCGTCGCCAACTTGGCGACATTTGGCGATATATCGCCAAATTTGGCTACAAAAATAAGTCGCCAAAACCATCGCCAACTTGGCGATAAACCCATTCCTTGGCGATTTTCCCATAGACTTCCATTATAAAGATGAGGGTGTAAGGTTGTTTTCCTTGCAAACCATCTGAGGCTTTTAGCATTGAGTTACATGATGCTCAATAGGAAATACTTTAATAATACTGCAATTTTCACAATAATAAAATAAAATAAATTTAAACAAATGGAATATATACAGATATATACAAAATTCATAACATTGCCCCCCTCTCAAGGACTGCACGTCCCGGGCAGTTCAACCTTTGATCGGAAAGCAAACCCGTTGCCAACAAATGCTATACTATTCAAAACACTTAAAGCAAACATGCAAAATAACCATTAAACACATTCATAATGCTAAATTATACAAAATATACACTTATTTAAAAAAAATTAAATTAAATTAAAGCATAGACATCATTACATACAAGTATTTAAATAATAATAACATTAATAATGATAATGCTAAGCAAAAGAAATTTTTACATTAACTTATATACAAGACCATGGTCATACTAATTTACATTATTTACATTACACTATTTACAATCAATGAACTAAGTACTATGGCCATAGTATGGAGCCAGCCTATCGTAATGAACGACTCTAGGTTTCGAACTTAGTGACTTTCGGATCCGAATTACGACATCGTTCAGTCTGTTTAGGACTGTATAAGGACCGTCCCAGTGCGATTGCAGTTTGGGAGAAAGTCCTTTACGTCGAGTCGGATTATAAAACCAAACCTTGTCACCTTCTTTGAATTGATGTCCCGTGGCTTTCGTGTCGTACCTGGTCTTCATCTTCTCCGTCTGTATATTGATCCGCTCTCGAGCCAAGTTGTGGACGTCTTCAAATCGTGCCTGGAGATTCTGCACGTATCCCTCTGGCGATGAAGGCGCATCTGGAGGGCGACCAAAAATCAGATCACAAGGTAGACGAAAATCACGACCGAAAAGCATCTGAGACGGGGAATAACCGGTTGTTTCATGGACGGCACTGCGATAGGCGAGAAGAAACAAGGGAAGTTTTTGGTCCCAGTCTTGTTGGTTTCTTGAGACTAGCAGTGAGAGATTGTTGAGGATGGTACGATTAAATCTCTCAACCATGCCATCCGACTGTGGATGTAAAGGCGTCGTCCTAGTTTTGTCCATTCCGAGAAGTTGACAGAGATCCTCAATCACAGCAGAGATAAAATTTCTCCCCTGGTCCGAATGCATTTGGAGAGGGACTCCATACCTTGATATCCACTGGTGTACCAAGGCATCCGCAACCGTAGAAGCTTCTTGATCAGGGATGGCATAAACTTCAGGCCATTTTGTGAAATAGTCCATGACAACAAGGAGGTATTTGTTGCCATCAGCACTTCTTGGCAGAGGACCTAGGATGTCAAGGGCGATGCGTTCAAAAGGTGCTCCTACATTGTAGAGATGTAGTCTTCCTCGGCTACGTTTCTTTGGTCCTTTCCGAGCTGCACATGCATCGCAAGATTTGCACCATTGTTCGACGTCAGCTCTCGCTTTTCCCCAGAAGAAGCGCTCTCGGACTCTGTGTAATGTTTTCATGACTCCAAAATGGCCACCAGTGGGACTGCCATGTAATTCTTCGAGGACCTCTGGGATTCGAGATCGAGGAAGTACCAACTGCCACCGAGATGTCTTCCCATCTTCCGATTCGAATTTTCGGAACAGGACACCATTCTTGACGTGGAGGGAGTTCCAAAGAGCCCAATATTGCTTCGTCGTAGGACTGTAAGTCGAGATGTCTTTCCAACTGGGCTTCGTGCTAGAAGATTCTAATAACTCCAAGATTGGTTTGATGTCATAGTCTGCCATTTGATCTTCTCGAATCTTCTCATCACTCCAGGGATCTGGTGGCGTTGATAGTGAAGTCTTCGTCTGGCGTATGACATGTTCGGGATTATACTTGTTCTCCGCTCTGGAACAATAGCGACAACTTTCGGGACACGGTCTTCTTGATAAGGCATCAGCATTTCCATGCGATGAGCCTTTACGATGCCTGATGTCAAAGTCGTATTCCTGGAGTCGTTTTATCCATCTGGCTACTTGGCCCTCTGGGTTCTTAAAATTCATCAGCCATGTTAGGGATGCGTGATCAGTACGAAGGAGAAATTTCCTGCCATAGAGATAGTGATGGAAGTGTTCTATGGCTTTCACTATAGCTAATAACTCCTTACGAGTGACGCAATAATTCCGCTCTGGTTTCGATAAACATTTGCTCCAGTATGCTACGACTCGTTCTTGGCCATCTATTTCTTGGGAAAGTACAGCGCCGACACTTTCATGACTGGCATCCGTGTCCACAATGAACTGTTTCTCGGGATGCGGATAGGTAAGGACTGGAGAGGATGTGAGAGCTTCTTTCAGCCGCTGGAAGGAATTCTCGCATTCTTGTGTCCATAGAAACTTCTGCTTGCTTTCAGTGAGCCTATGCAATGGTCTTGCGATGTTGAAAAACCCCTGGACAAACTTTCTGTAATAAGTGCATAGTCCCAGAAAGCTTCGCAACTGATGGACATTTTCCGGACGCTTCCAGTTCTTTACTGCGGACACTTTTTCAGGATATATTCGAACACCTTCAGCTGAAATGATGTGTCCTAGATAATTTACTTCCCGTTGGAAGAACTTGCATTTCAAAGGGTTCAGCTTTAAATTCGCCGCTCTTAGCTTCGTTAACACTTTTCGAATATTTTCTAGATGTTCTTCAAACGTGCGGCCACCAATGATGACGTCGTCTAGGTAGATGAGACAAGCTTCAAAAGTCAGGCCTTTTAACACTGTCTCCATGAGGCGCTCGAACGTTGCTGGAGCATTGCAGAGCCCGAACGGCATAACTTTGAATTGCCAAAGTCCTTGTCCAGTAATAAATGCGGTCTTCTCTTTGTCATCAGGATGGATCTCTACTTGCCAATATGCACTCTTCAAATCCAGTGTGGAAAACCATTTATGCCCTGAAAGAGTATCTAGCGTGTCGTCTATTCTTGGTAGAGGATAGCTGTCCTTCTTCGTGATATCGTTAAGTTTACGATAATCCACACAAAATCTTGTGGAGCCATCTTTCTTTCGGACCAACACGATGGGAGAGGCCCACGGACTTGATGACGGTTCGATGTTGTCACTATCCTGCATCTCTCGTAAGAGCTTAGAAACCTCTTCTTGTTTTGCAAACGGCAAGCGTCTTGGATGCTGTTTAATCGGTGGATGGTCGGCAGTATCAATTCTATGACGTGTCAGAGAAGTGCGACCTATATCATTCTCGTTTTGTGAAAACACATCCGTAAATTCCTGGAACAGTCTTTCTGCGGCATGTCTCTGCTCAGGAGATAAATTCTCATTTCGTCCAATTTCAGGTGTTAAACTTGTAGGCGGCTCCGACAACGTCAAGCTCGGGTCTTTGCAAACACAGGTGACTGGAGCACAGGTAGCAAGCACTTCACCCTTCTGGATAATTCTAGACTTTTCACTTACATTCGCCATCCTCACGGGTATCACATCTCTCGACAGATCTACCAGCGCTGATGCTATTAGCACTTCTTTTGGGCTCTTCTCAGGATATCCAACCAAGCCACATTGAAAACTACTTTCGTTCTCAGTTAATCCAGGTATCATCATTTCGGTCCGAGGAGGGATGATAACATCTGCCTTGGCTGTGATCCGTTGAATAGACCCGGACTCATTTCCAAGTTTGAAAATAGTGATATCTTCTTGAGCAGAGCGTAACTCATTCTTCTTAAAATCCAGTGTAAATCCATGCTCTTTTAAAAAGTCCAGTCCGAGTATGAAAGGGTCTGAAATATCGGCCGCATAGACTGTATGATGGTAAGCGGCGTTCCCAAACTTTATTTTCAGTTTCATTCTTCCAAATATGTCGATCTTATCTCCTGTCACAGTTTGAAGGATTACACGTGGCGGGGTCCAGGAGAGTTTTTCTTTCAGCCGCTGAGCTAGATCTTTCCGAATGATGGTCACATTGGCTCCTGTATCGATGTTCATATTACAGGGCAAATCATTCACACTTCCGACTAGAAAAACTCCGTTCTCGCCGCAACTTCTTGCAGAAATTTCACATACTTGAAAATGAGGCTTCTTAAGATCTGGAAACCTCCGCCCCGCAAGATGGTCAATAATCAGTTTTCTTGCTCCTCCGTTAGCGGGTGAGCTATTACCTTCGGTGCTGGGTCGTCTTGGGCAGTTGATTTGGATATGGCCTTCTCCACCTCATTTCCAGCACTTGATCTTCCTGTAAGGTTTGTTGGCCATTAAAGAGTTCATCTTTCTCATTATGTCCTTCATCTGCTGCTGTAAGCACTCCACAGCTCTATCCGATGTCTCAGGCAGGTTGGCTGCTCGCACAAAGTTTCGACCTTTCCTAGTAGCTTGCTGGGCTGCCTCGAATTTCAGAGCGTAAACCAAAGCCCCTTTTAAATCATTGAGATCTGCAATCCGGAGTGCTGTCTGGATCTCAGGGTCACGCACACCATCGATGAAATGTTGCAGAGCTAAACTTTCTCTAATTTCAGTCGTGCAGTCAGGATAAGCAAGATGGGAAAGTCTCTCGACATCCGTAGCAAGCTCTTGCAGGGATTCAGTGGATTTCTGCTGTCGAGATTTGAGCTGGAGTCTGCTATATTCCTTCATGCATTTCTCGCCAAAGAGCAATTCTAAGGCACTGACGAGCGTTTCAAAATCCAGCGGTTCATTTGCAGGCAAAGAAGCAGCTAACTGGCAAACGTTTGTCTGGGAATCCCATCCATTGGCGTCCGCTACGATCCCAAATTGTGTCTTAAAAACTGGCCATGAGGATTTTCCGTCATTGGTCGACAGTTTAATAGAGGCCCGGGGAAGCATAGCTTGATACTTGACATCTTCGAGATAGTTTTCGGCAGTTATCTTTTGTTTCTTCACATTTTCCAACTCCTTTTCTATACTCTCTATCCTTTCTTCTACGGTATTGGCTGTCTTTTGAACTTTTTCCTCTATTTCCAGAAATCTTCCTCCAAATTTGATTTCCACGCTGTCAATTCTGTCATTTAATGATGTTATTTTATTATCTATTAATTCTTTCAACTCACCAAGGTTGGTTGACATATCCTTCTTCATTTCTTCCGACATCTCTTTCATTTAAGCCTGGTTTGCGATCATTTTCTCATTTATCGCTGACATTTCCTTCTTCATTTCTTCCGACATCTCCTTCATCATTTCTTCCGACATTTCCTTCATTTCAGCCTGGTTTGCAGTCATTTTCTCATCCATCGCTGACATTTCCTTCTTCATTTCTTCCGACATTTCCTTCATTTCAGCCTGGTTCGCAGTCATTTTCTCATCCATCGCTGACATATCCTTCTTCATTTCTTCTTTTAACTCGCCAAGGTTCGCAGCTAATTTCTCCAATAATTCTTTCAGTTGACCCTCCATTGCTCTGGTGATCGGCATTCAATCCCACTCCTGACACCAAATGTTGTGAGCTCAGGGTTCAAAAGGACTGATGCCAATATATAAGAACAATCAAAAGGCTTTATTCACTATAAACAGTGCAATACGAACACCAATATCTTCTGAAAATTACAAGATATTCAGTAATCTTCAAATCCAATAAAAGCACAGCAAAATTTCACACAGAAACAATGCAAAGCCTCTCGTATGAATTCAATCGCAGTTGACAGACAACTAACTGAACTGAACTGGTGGAGGTCCCTTATATAGGCTTTAAAGATAACTGTAGAATTTTCCAGAGCTTTCAGATGCTAGAAATTACCAGAAAGTGCTTTAACTTTCGATAGAGAACCTAAGCGAGAAAGGATCCCAATGTACAGATGTAAGGGGGGGTGGTTGCACAAAAAGTCGCCAAATCCGTCGCCAACTTGGCGACATTTGGCGATATATCTTCAAATTTGGCTACAAAAATAAGTCGCCAAAACCATCGCCAACTTGGCGATAAACCCATTCCTTGGCATTTTTCCATAGACTTCCATTATAAATATGAGGGTGTAAGGTTGTTTTCCTTGCAAACTATCTGAGGCTTTTAGCATTGAGTTACATGATGCTCAATAGGAAATACTTTAATAATACTGCAATTTTCACAATAATAAAATAAAATAAATTTAAACAAATGGAATATTTACAGATATATACAAAATTCATAACAATATATTTAAGGAGAATAAAAAAAATTCTCTTATAATATTTTTAATAATATTTTTTTTTACCTGTTAGTAACATATTTTTTGAAATTCTTTCAATTCACTGCATTTCAGTAAACTGTGGCTATATGCAACGGAAAAAATAATTCTCATTTATTCTGATTAAACAAAAGTTTATAAAAATTTCCTGTAATAAAACTTGATGCTAAAGTTACAAAATACTCAATAAGGTAAAGCCAGGTGAGATGGCGCGGTCGGAGAGATTGCGCACATAGAGGTTCGGGGGAAAGGAGTAGAGTGAGCGCGCAGCTACTCGAGGTAGTTGTACAACAGCAGTAGTGGAGTGTCTACTTGAAAATGCACGTTGATTGTTTTGAGCGTTTAATATAAAGCATTGCTAGTTTGTTTTGTTTTCCCAAAGTAAGTGCTTGAATTTTCATAGGTATTCATCAGAATTTTTATACAATGTCAGTAATACAAAATATTTTAAACTTAAACGATTCTCATAAGCTACTAATCTAGACTAAGAATGTGAACATCAACGGTTCGTTTTATTAGTGGCTATGTTTAAATAAAAACCCGCGCAATATCTCCTACCGAAATTGGACAGTTTGCGCATCTGCTATTTAGGAGAAATGGCGCATTGTTCCCATTCGTTTCCATGCTAGGAGAGATTACGCAGCTTATTGGTAAATTTGCATTAAAAAAAATAAAAATAAAAATGGACAATTTTAAGTTAAACGTGTTTTCAAGTAACTTAATGTTATTTTGTAATCTTATCTGGACTTGCTTTTTCTCATTCTCAATTTATTTTCCCCTTAATTAAAATTTTTTAATCGTTTTTAAAATTATTTCCTTTTTCTGATTCTTTATTTATTAGGTTGAAATATTTACTCCTAATACAATAATATTTGTTCACAAAAACTTTACAACAATATCATTTAAGTGTAATTATTATTGTTAACAATTTAATTGTAGTTATTATTAGAACAATCTCTCCTACTCATGTGTGCAATCACACCAACCCTGTAAGGACAGATTACACAAAATAACTTTTGTGGTTTTATTACAACTGTTCTATTAAATTACAACATAACAACAAAATAGCAATGGAAATGCATGAAAAACAAATAAAGTAAAAATTATTCATGGATTGTTGAGCAAAAAATTAATATTTAGATTGTTTATTGTTATTATTTTGAATTGTGCGCAGACTCTCCTAGCTTTACCTTATAAAGAGCAGGGATTCTATTTAACGATCGCTAACTAACCGTTTTTTTAATCCCTGAATAAATTGTTGGCAAAAAAGCCGCCTCTGCTCTGCGCTGTAGGTTACGCTCGCTAATACTTAGATAAATAAATAGATATCATTCTGGCCCTGAAAACACAATTAATATAATAATATAGGTAATTTCTTACCTTTATCTTTCTTCAGCAGCAGTATTCCTCATAGCTTGGTGCACATTTGTCAACTGCGGTGGGTAATCCATTTATTACGAAGCTAAAGTGTTAAAAACATAAAAGTGTTGGTTAAATGAATTATATAATTTATATTGAGTCCACACTTGAGACTTGATCATTTTTGTAATGGAGAATTATATTTAAAATTTTGACTTAATATTTTCAATTAACATTTTACATACAGCTGCCTTTTGCAGCACAGATTAAAATTATTACATCTTTCTCTATTGAGATAAAAAGGGCAACTAACTTAATAATAAAAAGAGTTTTTTTGAGTCAGAGTTCTTTTGATGACGTCAGACAGCTGCAGCATGCGTGGGTTGATATTAAAACTAATTTCGCGAACATATTTCACATATTAATATCATTGTTTATCTTGAGTAGGATGATTTGGCTAAAATAGAAAAGTTTGTTCATGATAGAATGATTTATTATTACTTAATGTATTTATTTATGTGTTCAAATGTTTGTGTCCTTGAATTGCTTCCTGTTTTGAAATCAGTTAATGATATCTGAGATGGTTATAAATCCATCACCCTTCCTTAACCATCTCAGATGCATCATGTAATAGTTGCATCGATTCTCGATGTTTCACAAACTGTGGTTTCCCCAGTGGCTTGGTTAGGGCATCTGCTGTCGTCTTGTGTTGGGCAGTGACGAAGGTCTAGTATACCGTCTTCTTTCATTTCTTTTATCGCGTGATAGCGAACGTCTATGTGTTTGGTTCGCTTTGAGAATTTTTCGTTCTCCACCATCTTGATGCAGCTCTGGTTGTCTTCGTACAGTTTTACTGGTAAATTTTGTTGTAAGTCCAGGTCTGCTAATAGTTTTATTAGCCATGCAATTTCCTGTCCTGCACTAGCTGCAGCAACGAATTCAGCTTCTGCCGATGAGTAGGCAATGCAATTTTGCCTTTTCGAGTACCATTGTATCGGACTATTTCCCAGCATGAAAAGGTTTCCAGTAGTCGATCTTCTGGTTTTTGTGTCTCCTGCCCAATCAGCGTCAGAAAAACCGATGAGTTGTGGTTCTTGATTTGTATTCAATGTGAGGTTCAGGTTTCTTTTGATGTTTAGATAACTAATTATCCGTTTCGCAGCGTTCCAATCTTTAAAACGTGGAGTTTCACTTCTTCCGCTGAGGATGTTAACGGCGGCTGATATATCTGGACGTGTAGTGGTTCCTATATATAACAATGATCCTATTGCTTGTCTGAATTTTGTGTTGTTACGCATTAAATTTTCGTCGTCCTCTAATTTATGAAAACCGGCATCCATGGGAGTACTTATTGGTTTTGCATTTTCTAAATTGAATTTTCTTGCGAGTTCTTCTATTTTTAACCTTTGATTTAATTTGTATCCATTTTGTGTTTTTCTTATTTCCATGCCTAAATAGTGGGATACTTCCCCAAGGTCTTTTAATTCATATTCTTGCTTTAAAGCTTTTATTATTTTTTCAATTGATTCGTCTTCACCGCCTATTAATATGTCATCTACATAGACTATTATATATGTTGTGATGTTGTTTTCTTTCCGTGTGTATAGACATGAGTCCGCTGTGCTTTGTTGGAAATTCAATTTTTTAAAAGATTGTTCTATTCTTTTATTCCAAGTTCTCGCTGCCTGCTTTAGTCCATAAATGGATTTTTTTAATTTGCAGACTTTGTTTTCTTTATTTTTCTCAATGTAACCCTCCGGTTGCTTCATATAGACTTCATCTTCTAACTCACCGTATAGAAAAGCTGTATCTATATCTATGTGTCTCACGTTCAACTTCTTATATGCGGCTGCTGCCAAAAATGTTCTCACAGTTGTTTGTGACACTACTGGGGCGAAAGTCTCGTCATAGTTTTCCCCGTATTTTTGGCTAAACCCTTTGGCTACCAAACGTGCTTTGTACTTTTGAGTGTTTCCGTGACTGTCTAATTTCTTTTTGAATGTCCATTTGCAACCTATAACCTTTTTGTTAGGTGGAGGATCCACTAATTCACATGTGTTGTGTTTTCTCAACGAGTTTATTTCCGCTTGTGTGGCTTTAAGCCAATTTTCTTTTTCTCTGGGATTATTTATTTCCAGTATTTCGTTCCAACTACTCGGTTCTATTGTATCATTATTTTTTACATAACAGACATATCTGTCTGGTGGTACCCCCCTGTTCATTCTTTCGGATCTTCTTGGTTCATTGGTCGGTTGTTTGGACGCGGTTGGTTCTTCGGTTGTGTTGTTTAGCTCTGTTTCAATGTAATTTTTGTCGTCATATGAGTTTTCTGTCTCTTTGGTTTCTTTTAGGTTAATTTTACTATTTTCCATGAATTTCACTGTTCTGCCAATTACAATTTTATTTTGTTTTGTGTATATGCGATATCCCTTTGAGTTGTTATCGTATCCTACAAAAATCCCTTCCTGAGCCCTGTCGTCCAATTTTCCTCGATGTTGTTTATTCACATATACGTAAGCTTTGCACCCGAATGTTCGCAAATAGTGTGAATTCGGTTTGCGATTAAACCATAGCTCAAACGGGGTCTTATTTGTCGATCTTGTTGTTAAGCGATTTTGTAAATGATTCGCGGTGATAATTGCTTCTCCCCAAAATCTTTGTGGCAGATCTGCTTCTCTCAGTAGGCTTCTAGTCATGTCTAATAGCGACCTATTTTTCCTTTCTGCAATGCCATTTTGGCTTTGACAATACGGCACTGTTAATTGATGATTAATGCCCCTTTTTCTTAAGTAATCCTCTATCCCTCTATTTATGTACTCTCCCCCGTTATCGGATCTTATTGCTTTCGGATATATCCCGAACTGGTTTCGAACCATAGCTATATAGTCGATTAGTTTATCCTGTACTTCATCTTTTTGTTTTAATAAGTATATTACAGTAAATATTGAGTAGTCGTCAATGAAAGTTACAAACATTATTTTACCACCTATTGTGGGGGTTCCTATCGCTCTGCATACGTCCGTGTGCAGTAGATCGAGTACTCTACCTGTTTTGTTCCTATACACTGTTTTGGGATAGGGAGCATCGATTATTTTTGTTTGTATGCATGTTTCGCATGTTGTTCCATGATTGCAATTATTTAATTTTATGCCATAGGCTAAGTCGTCTTTAACCATTTCCTTTATGGAATTATAATTTCTATGCCCTAGGCGTTTGTGCCAAAGTTCCAGGCAGTTTTTACTTTTGCAATCATGTGCCATATTTACTATATTCCTATCTGCATTTTCTAATAATTCAACTTCGTATAGGTTATTTTTCATTTTTGCCTCCAAATAGATTTTCCCATTTCGTGACAGCGTGCATTTATCTTTATCAAATAATAATTTATATCCATTCTTTGTGGCTCTACTAACTGAAATTAAATTAGATTCTAGCTCCGGTACATATAACACTTCTTTTAACGTAATTTTATTTATGCCTCCATCGGATGTTTTTGTCGTGAATGTAGTTTCTCTGGTACCTCACGAGTTTAGAGTTTTTCCGTTGGCAATTATGACGGCTGTTTTTTCTGTGTCATTTAACTTAGTAAACTCATTTTTATTGTTTAGGATATGTGAAGATGAACCAGAATCAATAATCCAGGTTTGTTTTCCTGCTTTGTCTATTAGAAAGGCTGCGTCGCTGCCTTTATCTGTTTTGTTTCCTTTCTATAATTTCTCGTGTTTACTGATTCGCGGTCAGTGTTTCCTATCTGGTTATCCGATTGTTGATAACACAACGATGATGAGTAATATTTATTTTTGTATATTTGTTGTGTTTGTGTATTTGGGTGATTGTTTCGATTTTTCAAATGCCAACATTCTCTGTACGTGTGATTTCTCAATTTGCAATACGTGCACTGTTTATCTTTTTTAAAGTTATCATTAGGAAATCTTTTCTGCGTTTTAAACGCTTTTGATGGATTTTCACCCTGGTCTGTGTTTTCAACCCTTCTGTTGTACTCATCTGTTAATTTACTTCTAATAAATTGTGGTGTGAGCTCGTCCTCATTTCGCGATTCAAGGGCAGTAATTAACGTATTATAACTAGGGGGTAGCGAACACAGCAATAAAGCTGAAAGATGGGAGTCGCTAATTGTTTCCCCGATCGCTGAAAGTTTGTCAATTAATTCTAGAATGTATGTTATGTGTTTGATTAAGTTCCCGTTTTCTTGGAGCTTGGCTCCATAGAGATTTCTTAACAAAAATATATAACTAGAGAGGTTCGCCCGTTCGTGTATGGTTTTAAGTGCGTTCCAAGTGTCTCTAGCTGTGTTAAGCTCCTTAACATGAACGATTTGAGAATCGTCAATTGATAGGTTAATTATAGCTCTTGCCTTCCTGTCTTTCTTTTCCCAGTCAGTTGTGACTGGCGTGGGCCTATCTTCGGTTATTACGTTGAATAAGTCTTCTCTAATCAGTAACATTTCAGTTTTAAATTTCCAATTACTGTAGTTACTTGCGTTAAGTTTTTCTACAAGCTGTATCTCACGTGATGCGGCCATTTTACTAGTTATTTAAGTTTTGTTGTTAAAGAGGAATTGCTCTTTTATTATTTTATATAAAACTTGTTATATATATCTAGTTTTCTTCAGTTGTTTAACATTTCATATATATCAACAAAAAATGCACAATATTTATTTCATCATCAAATAACTAACTATATTTTCAATAATTTTCAATTTCTTTTTAATGTGCACACATGTATGGCCAGTAGTTTTTTTTTCTTTTCACAAGTATTATTTATCTACTAAAATATAAGACTTTCTCAGTCTCATGATCAAAATGTTGGCAAAAAAGCCGCCTCTGCTCTGCTCTGTAGGTTACGCGCGCTAATACTTAGATAAATAAATAGATATCATTCTGGCCATGAAAACGCAATTAATATAATAATATAGGTAATTTCTTACCTTTATATTTCTTCAGCAGCAGTATTCCTCATACTTCGGCTTGGTGCACATTTGTTAACTGCGGTGGGTAATCCATTTATTACGAAGCTAAAGTGTTAAAAACATAAAAGTGTTGGTTAAATGAATTATATTATTTATATTGAGTCCACACTTGAGACTTGATCATTTTTGTAATAGAGAATTATATTTAAAATTTTGACTTAATATTTTCAATTAACATTTTACATACAGCTGCCTTTTGCAGCAACAGATTAAAATTATTACATCTTTCTCTATTGAGATAAAAAGGGCAACTAACTTAATAATAAAAAGAGTTTTTTTGAGTCAGAGTTCTTTTGATGACGTCAGACAGCTGCAGCATGCGTGGGTTGATATTAAAACTAATTTCGCGAACATATTTCACATATTAATATCATTGTTTATCTTGAGTAGCATGATTTGGCTAAAATAGAAAAGTTTGTTCATTATAGAATGATTTATTATCACTTAATGTATTTATTTATGAGTTCAAATGTTTGTGTCCTTGAATTGCTTCCTGTTTTGAAATCAGTTAATGATATCTGAGATGGTTATAAATCCATCATAAATACTGAAATTTGGGAAGCCAATAAATTATTTCCCCCGGTAAAGGAAGCAACGACTGCTAGTAAAGTTATACTGACAACTTGCTTAATACCTGGGTTTGATAATTGCAGTTTTTAAGGGAAAACATCCGACTCGTCACTCAGGTGTGTCTAATTTTTGCGTATAATGGTTAATGAAATGTATAGGGTAAGATGATTAGTTTTAAAAATCGGTTTATATTTTAAAATGAAATGGGAATGTATAAAATACGTCAAAGGTATTGGTACTTTTTTTTTAACAAAGTTCATCGAAATAATCGATGTTGTGTGTATTTTTGAAAATTGTACAATTAATCGATGCAAACATTTCCTTTCCAATAGATAAATGAAAAAGCTCATCAATAAAATTAGAAACATATAAATTGGTGATTTCCGCCAAAAAATTTAAGTTTTACTTCACATAACATTGTTAATAACAAACTTTTATAAAAATTATATAACGTTTGTTTTAATAAATTCCTTTTATTCAGAACATTTCAGTTATTTTCGATTACTTCGCATCGCGGAAGTAACATAATTTACATATTTTCAACTGAAAACAAAATTTTATCGAAAATATCTGTAACAAAATTTTATGTTTAACGGAGCTAAAATTTTACAAATTATTGTATATAAAGATTAGTGTGTCTGTGACCATTTCCTGGCTCCCTCTAACCATTTTCCTGGCTCCCAGGTTAAATCCAGCAAACATGAAGCCAATCAGTGGATTTTCCCTGTAAATGAAACAATGATGGCTTATAAAATTTTAGTGATCTAGGTCGGGCGCAGCATGCCTGACAAGCGCATTGCCAAGGCTTAGTGAAAGTTGCCTTGAAAATTGATTAGTAGTTTCATTGTTTACAGATTAATAAATGATTTTTTTAATACGATTTCGTATATTCTTTGTTTGTACTTCCTAAATAAAGTTACTGTTTACTTTAAGAGCATTGGAATTGAGTTAAATAGTTGATGATGATGATTTTAAAACAAGCGCCTGTCAGACGCTTTGCTTGCGATCCCGGGACGCTTGATAAGGTAAAGCTAGGAGAGTCTGCGCACAATTCAAAAGAATAACAATAAAAAATCTAAATATTAATTATTTTTTAAACTATCCATGAATAATTTTGACTTCATTTGTTTTTTATGCATTTCCATTGCTATTTTGTTGTTATGCTGTAATTTAATAGAACAAATGTAATAAAACCAAGAAAGTTATTTTGCGCAATCTATCCTTACAGGGTTGGTGTGATTGCGCGCATGGGTAGGAGAGATTGTTACAAATAATAACTACAATTAAATTGTTGACAATAATAATTAAATTTAAATGACATTGTTGTAAGGTTTTTGTGAACAAATATTATTGTATTAGGAGTGAATATTTCAACCTAATGATTAAAGAATCAGATAAAGGAAATAATTTTAAAAACGATTAAATTTTTTTTTATTAAAGTGAAAAAATCAAAGAATCAGAAAAATCAAGTCCAGATAAGATTACAAAATTGCATTAAGTTACTAGATAACACGTTTAACTTAAAATTAGTCCATTTTCATTTTTCATTTTTTATGCAAATTTACCAATAAGCTGCGTAATCTCTCCTAGCTCGGAAATTAATGGAAACAATGCGCCATCTCTCCTAAGTAGCAGATGCGCAAACTCTCCAATTTTGGTAGGAGAGATTGCGCGGCCTTTTATATAAACATGGCCGCTACCAAAACGAACCATTGATGTTCACATTGTTAGTCTAGATTAGTAGCTTATGAGAAATCGTTTAGGTTTAAAATATTTTGTACTACTAACATCGTATAGAAATTCTGATGAATAGCTATAAAATTCAAGCACTTACGTTGGGAAAACAAAACTAAATAGCAACGCTTTATCGTAGACACTCAAAACAATCAACGTGCACTTTCAAGTAGACACTCCACTGCTGCTGTTGTACAACTACCTGGAGTAGCTTCGCGCTCACTCTACTCCTTCCCCCCGAACATCTATGTGCGCAATCTCTCCAACCGCGCCATCTCTCCTGGCTTTACCTTAGATGGTTTATTCCTTGTATTTAACAATTGCATTTCCTGTAAAAAGAAATATGCCTCATCATTCTGGATTTTCTAATTTCTACGGTTTACGTATTAGCACTATATAGGGAGGAGTGCGTTATTAAAAAAGGAATTGTTTGTTTTGAAAATTTTCTAAACTGGCTCTAATAATTATTCAATAAAGTTGTCTACAAATCATATAATAAAATTATTACCTAAAATTTGACAAGCGATGATTTACAAATTAAAAAAGCAATAAAATAATAATTTTACCAATTTAAGCACCTGATTACATTAGACGTGTGATCTTGTGAGTTGTGTTCACATTTTCAAAAACTTTGTGAAAATAGTTTATTTATCATTTTGATCTTGAAGAAGTCGCCGTTCGATCGCATGAAACATATTTCATCTATATAATAAAAAGTATTTTTAAACATTTTGTGTTATATTTATATCACTTTAAGCAGTAATTGCACTTTAAGTTAAAGTTGTCTAATTTGAATTTTTGACTTTCACATGAAATTCTCGCAGGTAATTAAATGTTTATTACTAATTATTCTTCAATTTTTTCTATAAAAGCCATTCCACCTAATTCTACGAATTTTAAGGAGGTTTCCTATTGGAAGCTCAAATATAAATAGCTGAGATGCGAGTTTTCTTACATTCGTCACATTTTATTTTAAATTATTTTTTATGAATCAAATTGTGATGATTTATGAAGCAACTCTTTTTCATAGAATACGTAAATTAGTCGCAATAACTAACATTTAAAATGAGCAAACTAAAAAGTTGTTTGTTGATTTCAATGGTAAATAATTCTTCTTTCTGACAGATACATATTTAAAATTGTATCTATGTTTGGAAATATGTTCTGTTACTAAACGCTGAGAAAAAGATGGATTCTCTTAATTTTTCAAAATCCACATAATTTATCTTTCTTATCACGTACACTGCTGTTTCCATAAAATATAAACAATTGTCACTGCTAGTGTTATAAACAAAATTCAATGGTTCTCATGTAATATTACAGCTATTACCGCATATTTTGGTAGTTAACCTACTATTTTTTTGACAGATTTTCTTCCGTAAATACAACATAAAAATTTATACATAAAACATAACAATATATATGTATATAACAATTTAACATGCCATTTTATTCTTTAACCACGTTTGTAACTGAAATTCTGTTTAATTGAAAATATTTAGCCAACTTTCTGGAGATTTAACACAAAAGAGAAAAAAAAATCTCATTTAAGAATCTTAAACAAATGTTTCTCGAAAATCTCCCTAACAAAACTTTATGTTAAACTAAGCTGAAATCAATAGAGATTCTTATAGTTAGGAACTTTAACGATTGATTAACTAACCATTTTCTTGGCTTCCAGGACAAATCCGAAATATCTGGAATTCAGTAAAATTTCTGCCATTCGTAAAAGGAACAACATTAGTTAGTAATGTTTGCTAACACTGGATTAATACCGCATGTTTAATAATTCAGTTTGTAAGAAGGATTTTGCTTCATAGCCTCAGAGTTTACATGTGTGTGTGTGTGTATTTTTCGAGGCTAATGGAATGAAATGTATGGTTGAAAATAATGATAAAAAAACATTTTAACACAAAGATACGCTTTTCACAGAATAGCTTAGAAACCTGTGGGATTTTTGATAATAATAATAATAACAATAACAATACTACTAATAAAAATAATGTTATAAAAGGTGCATTTTTGAGAGCTATGATGAGCTTGAAGCCGCAGCAGTCGTCTTCAGAGCTCAACCATTTACACAAATATTTAAATTTTGAAAGAGAAACTAACGTTACCCCATATCCATTACGCTAAAGGTTAATTACGTTAAATTTTGAAAAACTTTTGATGTTCCAGAAATTCTGGCACAAGCGGCCAGCGGACACTACGTTTTCAGTATTATATGACTTCCAAGGACGTAATTTGGGTTTTTAAATAATAAAATTACAAACACTCTCCAATATAAATTAAAATGTTGTAAAAACTTCCAACAGTTTACGTTGTTTTAAAGAATCAACAAAAAATCCTAAAGTAAGGCGAGACCGTGACACATGATCAGGCAAGGAGACATGAATTAACAGTAATTTCTGTTTCAGATTGCGTGATACTTGGGTGATGATTAATTTATAAAAATCCATTACAAAGTCATAAACTCACTTTTGTTGGAAAACAACTTTCCGCAGTGATGTTTTATTTAAATCGACTGAAATATATTTTGAAATGCTCAAAGTAACATTGTTCGTATTTTAATGCTTGGTCGTTGCATCTTTTAATTATTCTACAAATCTTTATTTTCTCATGTCTTATGAATAGTTTTATCTATTTATTTTATTTCTTATAAGGTAAATCTTAAATATCGCATTAGTACCCGGTGGACATTGGGATCACATTCTGAAGGGAGATTTGAATATTAACTGAAATCTGTGCACACATATTACGTACAATTTCTACAAAATGAAAGACTTGTACAAAGAAACGAATTTACAATGAATCCGAAAACCACCGACCCCTGAATGCTGGCCTACGCGCTGGTACAGAAATGGCGGATGTCGTAGGCGGATATTTTTTTTAGCGTTTATACGGTCCTCTGAATTTATACACCAATAATTTATAAGAGTTTTATTTTATTTATTTAAACTAAGAAAACAAAATACGAAGAAAACTTTTAAAAGTTATTGGTATTTAAATTGTACAGACCGTAATAACGCTAAAAAAAGGGAAAAAAAAAGCCATTTTGGTGTCAGTGCGTAGACCATTGGGGGTCGGTAGAGGACGTTGGAAAAGGAATATAATTGAGAATGGCGGTTAGGATATAGGATATCGATAGAACTATGTTACGACGATTTTGAAAAAATAATGATTTCCAAATAAACAGTTGATATTTCATTTTTATTACTTAATTTGCCGACTTTCTTTTGTATGGTCATACCTACAGGACACCTGATTAAAATGTCGGGATATTCAAGCCTTTTTTAAACTTTTCGATAAACAAGAACAGTACTTTTCTTTCTTAATATAAAGGAACATGTATTTTACATTTTGTACCGAAGTAACCATGCTGTCTTTTTATATTGATTACAAATGAGAATATATTCAGTTTTATAAAAAGTGGTTCATTTGTCCCGATCTCCTGCTGTGACATTTTTTTCCGACGATTAAACTGGTGTCCTCGTTTAGATTATCTTAACAAATTATCCGAAAATGGTCCTAAATTAATGGTTTTCGGCCTTAAACAGCTTTATACTTATTTTTTTCCTTATCTAATATAATGAAAAGGACACCTCTCTAAATTTTTCTTTGATTTAACACTTAAACCTCCTTTTCTGTAAACATTTTTCTTAAATAAACTTTGTGTTAACTAATCTTCAATCACAATTTATTCTACAGAGAACAGCGGTTGTAGTTATTCAGCTGGTATACTCACCACTGAACATCTTCTGGTATCTTATACAAAATTTTATTTCACAAATATATATATATATATATATATATATATATATATATATATATATATATATATATGGGCTGTTTAATAGCCTCTGCTTGTTAACTAGGAGAAGACCCTTTAAATGCCTCAGAGGAGGACTTAAAGGAATCGACTGGGAGCAGGGACTTGATGTTCAATCCGCACCTTCCATCGGTGCAGCCTGTTAGTACCCTTGCCTAGTGCATGGGGAACGAACGCGGATGGGCTTCCTCCAACCCGCTTGGCCAGCGTGGAGGAATTTGGCCACCTCCCCCCTTATTTTACCATGAATTCACAAAACAAATCACGGCCCTCAATTCCCGGCAGTCTGCATGTTCCTGATTACGGCAGCGATCAGAAAGACATGAAGACAGAGGGTGCTAAGAATCACCGGGCTCGGTTTGGCTGCCATAAGTTGATGACCTTGGCTACGTATAATGGACGATCCTTATCTTCTGAAAGTCGTTTACAGGAACTTGAAGAAGAATTAGAAAGAATCAACTGGGACATCCTAGGATTATGCGAAATAAGAAGAAAAGGTGAAGAGAAGATTGATCTTGCCAGTGGACATGTATTGTACTACAGAGGTACAGAAGATGGAAAAACAAGTGGTGTAGGATTTCTGATTCATAAAAGGTGGAAGAATCACATCGTAGAATATGATAGTGCATCAGATAGAGTTGCAAGGTTAGTTATACAAGTGTCAAAAAGATACAAACTGCAAATTACCCAAGTTTATGCACCAACAATTAGCTATACTGATGAAGAAATTGAGGATTTCTATGAAGAAGTAGCTTCAATGCATCAAAAAGGAAAATGCTACATAAAATTAATAATGGGAGACTGGAATGCTAGAATTGGGGAAAAAAAGAAAGGTGAGTTCTCAGTAGGAATTCATGGATATGGGGTGCGTAATGAAAGAGGAAACAGATTGATTGAATTTGCAGAATGTGAACAGATGTATATCATGAATTCATTTTTCAAGAAAAAGCCACAAAGAAAATGGACATGGCGTAGTGCAAATGGCTCAACAAGTGAAATCGACTACATCTTGACAAACAAAAAGCATCTTATTCAGGATTGCAGCGTTCTCAATAACTTCAATACAGGAAGCGATCACAGGTTAGTTAGATGCAAACTGCTTTTAAATACTAAAGTGGAAAGAATGAAGCTTTTGCAATGCTCAAAGAAATCAGTCGATATTATAAATCTCCAGAAACATAAAGAAGAATTTAATTTAGAACTTAAAAATCGTTTTCAAGTACTTCAATCAATCTTAGAAGAAGAACAAGATGTTACAGTAGTGAACAAGAAAATAACAAATACTCTACAAGAAATTGCAAGGACGATAGCTGGTGAAGCACAAGTAAAGCAAACAAAGAAAATAACAGAAGAAACAAGAAGACTGATGAAGAAACGCAGATAATTTAAAATGAAGAAAAACTATCCCAAATCAAGAGTTGAATATGCAGAATTATGTAAAACGGTAAGAAAATGTGTTACAGAAGATATCAGAAAATTTAACTGTGATCTTGTCAAAAAAGTTCTAGAAGATAACAAAAGTTTAAAATCAGCTAAGCGCAAACTGTGTGTTGGAAGAAAAGGTATTTTTGCACTGAAGACAGCAGATGGAACAATCACCAAAATCAATAATGAAATAGTACACATTGTCGAAAAATTCTATAACGATCTATATAAATGTGAAGATCAAAGGGAAATCAACCTACGTGATCCACTAGTAAACATAACAGAAACTGAAGAGATAATCCCAGTGATGACAGATGAAGTTGTACAAGCCATTAGAGGCATGAAAAAAGGTAAATGCCCTGGCGAAGATGGAATTACAATTGATCTTATCAAAGAAGCAGGAGAAGAATTTGCAAAAATGCTAGCCTTACTGTTTTCCAAATGTCTCGAGAAATCAGATGTACCAGAAGATTGGAATAATGCTGTGATGGTGTTACTTTATAAGAAAGGAGAAAAGGAGAACATTAAAAACTACCGTCCAATCAGCTTACTGTCAGTGATTTATAAAATTTTCACCAAAGTTTTAACGACAAGACTTGAATCAGCTCTGGACTCAGCTCAACCTAGAGAACAAGCAGGATTTCGAAGTGGATTTAGCACAATGGATCATATTCAAACAGTAAGGGAAGTTATAGGAAAACATAAAGAATATAATTTACCTCTCTGTCTTGCCTTTATTGATTATGAAAAAGCATTTGATTCGGTCTACACATCTGCAGTAATTACTTCTCTGGAGAACATTGGTATAGACAAACCTTATATCAATATCATAAAGAAGATCTACAAGAAAGCAACAGCCACCATCCGTTTGGACAAAGGAAAAGCGAAGATCAAGCTTGAAAGAGGAGTAAGACAAGGAGACACCATTTCGCCTAAGCTTTTTACTGCTGTCTTAGAGAGTATTTTCAAGAAGCTGGATTGGGAAAACAAAGGGATTAGAATAAATGGGGAATATTTAAGCCATCTCCGGTTTGCTGATGACATTTTAATTTTCAGTAATAGCCCTAAAGAATTGCAAAATATGCTAAAAGATTTGGCAGAAGCTAGCATTAATGTGGGATTAAAAATAAATTTGGAAAAGACTAAGGTGATGTTCAATTCATTTGCATCAAAAAAGAAAATCGTCTACAACAACACTGAGATTAAAGATGTTGAAAGTTATGTGTACCTTGGACAAGAAATATCTTCAGACAACAGTATCATGAATGAAATCAATAGAAGAATAAGAAATGGATGGAGTGCTTTTGGGAAGAACAATATTATTCTGAAAAGTAACATGCCTCTTTGTTTGAAAAGAAAGGTGTTTAACCAATGTGTTTTGCCTGCACTAACTTATGGAGCAGAAACTTGGACACTAACAAAACGGATGGTACAAAGATTACAAACAACACAGCGAAGTATGGAAAGATGTATGCTAGGCATAACCAGAAGAGACCGAAAGAGAATAACGTGGATAAGAAGTCAGACGAAAGTTTTTGACATTATCGAGAGAATTAAATGGCTAAAATGGAAATGGGCTGGGCACATTGCAAGAAGACAAGACAATAGATGGAGCACAAACACCCTACAGTGGTATCCCAGAGATGTAAAACGACCAAGAAGACGACCTCAAGTAAGATGGAGTGACGAAATCAGAAAAGTGGCCGGTGTTAATTGGATGACTAAAGCACTAGACAGGCAACAATGGAAAAATCTGGGGGAGACCTACATCCAGCAGTGGATTGAAAACGGTTGATGATGATGATGATGATGATATATATATATATATATATATATATAAGTATATATATATATATATATATATATATATATACTTTTGTGATAGAAAAAGCAAGCGAGCAACAGCATCTAAATCTAGACACACGGCAGTGTGTCAGCCAAGCTCGTCTGAAATACTAGTGTGTTATATTACACGAACCATTTCAATCTATTTTCACCAAATGTTGACACTCTACTACTTGAAATCTATTTGACCTACATACGTGTAATTTTAGATGTGTAGTAAGACCCCCCTAATTACCCACAATCCAAAATTTTATGAGTGACGCATAGTTAGTTTCCGAGATTATGATATTTGAAAATGTCTGAATTGTGAATTGATAATTTTATCACTGACTCACTCACTCATAAAAAATATCTCATATATCCACTGCACCTACAAACTTCAAATTTGGTACGAAGTTCGTTTACACTATAAAACTAAGGAATAAAAAAAATGTGAAAATTGATTAATTACCAACTTGGGGGTGTCCATTTTTACTTTAACATTACGTCTATTAAGCAAAATTTTAATTTGCCAAAAAAAAAAACGCCAAATGTTGAATCCGGGCTGACCATGCAGCAAAACCACCTGAATATCAGCCAATTTTCAGCTAATTACATAGAATTAATTTTTTGAATTATGGTGCATAAAATTTACCTTTTTGGACAAGTTGTGAAAAAACAAAAACATCTTGAGATAATACAGGGTGGTTATAATATAAGTATCTCTATTTGGATTTGTCTGCAGCTCAAAGGAATAGACCGAATGTAACCAAAATCAGTACACTTACTATTCGAGAAGGGGGAAGAAGAACGGAACAATAAAAAAATAATTGCAATAATATCCGACAGAAGGCGCTACTGAGTGCGAAATGTAATGTATAATACAAGAACAAAAAATTAAGGCGTCAAACCAGCTGACACATCTAATTTCTTGGAAAATGTCACAGTGAACGTGGTTATGCTTTTGCATGGCGGTGCCGATCATGTTCTGGTTCCATATGGTCATTTTGCTGGAGGACACAATCCAGACGGTGCACACGACGTGCTCAACTGCGGAATGTAACGCATCAGAAGTGATGTTTCGCACATGTTGTGATATGCGGTAAAGTCATTGAGGCTTGCGACACCTCACGGTACACACACCCAGAAAAAAGGAATTGATTAAAACTACAAAACATGTAAATTCACAACACAAAACATGTAACAATTCATTTAAACAAGTAAAATTGAACCATTTTACTTGAATTAACAAAAATGTTTTTGCTGACGATATAATTTTTTTTGTTGATTCAAACAAAATTTCCATTGATCTATATTTAAACAAAACGTTTTATTGGGTCAACCAAATTTTTGGTGATTCAACAAAACTTTTTTCTGGGTGCAATATTACATATTACATTTCACACTCAAAAGCGCCATCTGTCGGCGATTATTGCAATTACTTTTTTTATTGGTCCGTTCTTTTTCCCCCTTCTCGAATAGTAAGTGTACCGATTTTGGTTTCATTCTGTTTATTCCTTCAAGCTACAGACAGCTCCAAATAGAGATACTTATATTATAACCACCCGGTACATATATCGAAATACCCATATATTTCGAGACATCCGCAGTTGAAATTCGTCTAATCCCAGAATTAAAAATGTAAACAAAAGAGAGAGTCATTCCTATTATTCAAATAAATATTGATCATGGATGTGTGGCTACCATGGGTCTAGGCGTCTAACTGTAGACAACCTTGCAGTGTCTTGGACCCAAAAAAATGAAATGATGTAGGTAACATATTTTCTATTAAATTTATGTTAAAAAATTTGTATTTTTCCTTTATTTTGATTGTTATGTAAAAATACGCTTTTTGGGTTTACTAATATGTCGTTATTTATAAATGTGTTTGCCATGAAATTAGAAATTAAATCATCAAATGATTACTCTAATATAGTAGGCCACTTTAAAAGATTGAAATGACGAAATGTTTTTATCTAAAAGTTTGTGTAAAATTCGAATTTGAATCAGCGAAGGATTACTATAATATAGTGGTGCACTTATATAAAAATGACGTAGATAACATTTTTCATTAAATTTATGTTGTAAAAAATGTATTTTTTATTTATTTTGATTGTTGTTTAAAAATTCGCTTTTCTGTGTTTTCTATTACGTTGTTATTTATAAATGTTCAGTTTGACATGTTTCCAAGACAGCAATGAAAATAGTAACTTGGCATACTCTTAAAAAGTGCGCAAATCAAAATCGCCAAAAATCCATGCGTGAGTGATATGTTCCATACTTTCTTTCACCAGACTAAAAACCTACTTTAGTAAAGGCTAAAAGTTGGCCGGATTTTCTTGTTAGTGCTTGATTAAATTTTATAATATTTGTTTGATATTAGTGTAAATATTGGCAATATGATTATTGTTGTTTTAAAAACAATAAAAATTTCGAATCAATACATTTCGTTTCAAACCATACATTTAATACAGCAGTATTAAAATATAGATTTCTGCCGCAAATTGACAGCCAAATATTTTGTTGTAGGAAATTTAAATTAAATTGAATGTTGCCTGGTGAATAAAATAGTCACTTGTTAACAGATTAAAAACCATTAATTAAAGTGTCTAAGTATATTGTAACTGTACAAAAAGTAATGATATGTAACAAAAACATAACTGTGGAAAAAGAAAGCCAAGTTCTGTAAAAAAAAAAAAAAAAAAAAAAAAAAAAAAAAAGGCAAGAAAACAAGTGATATGTAAGTGGGTGCCAAGTTCAAATAAAATTCACTAAAAATTACGTACTGAAGTACTATAGAATTGTTTAAATTGTTAAAAAATAAAAATTATTGATAGCATAATAGTAATAAATCTCGAACTTGGCTTTTTAATATTGTTATTATTATAAACAAATGACGCCCGCTCAATACACACAAATTAAGGCCTCCAAACATGAAATAACAAGTTTCGATATAATAATGTCATTAATAAAAATAAAGTAGGAGAAAACTTGCCAAGTTCTAGATTTAGTATTATTATGCTATCAATATATTTTTATTTTTAAACAATTTAAACAATTCTATAATACTTCAGTACGCAATTTTTAGTGAATTTTATTTGAACTTGGCACCCACTTACATATTACTTCGTTTCTTGGGGTTTTTTTTTTCACACTAATGTTTTTGTTAGATAAACATTTACTGTCATTGATTCAATACTTCGTGTGTGATAATTGCACTCTCTATGAAGAAATTAGTTTCATCGCATTCAGAATTTCAAATTTATTGTGAACTAGCTGACCCGCCCGCCGTTGCCCGAGCCCTTATAATAAACTTAAATCTCTTAAAAAACGGAACTCTGGCCACGGTCTACGATAGCTTCGGAACCGTATACCAGGCATGCTCGTACGCTCTAGAAAATCTTTTATTTCCCCCTACCACCGCTAGGGGAGCATTCTGTTCTAAACAAACCTCTTTCCGAACGAACTTCTGAGACAGGTCCCCGCTGCCTACATTACTGTATAGCAGGCGCACAACGAAATTGAGCTGGTTTCGAGAAGATTGGAACATTATTAGCCCAGTTATTGCAATAAGGCACAGTTAGAGAAAATAACCTTGAGTGAGGTGCCGAAGGGAGGAGATGTTCGAGTGTCCTTTAGAAAATGACTAATTAGGAGGCCCACTATGCATGCATAAATATTCGTTCGTTTTGTTAAGCTAGTAACTTAAATACAAAGTTGGCTTAAACTCCTATTTGTAAATTGTGGTAACCGCTACTCATAAATTTAATTTAATGTTATAAAGGGTGACTATTAAGTTAAATATAATGTTTGGAATCACTTGCGTTGAAATTGGAAAGATAGTTGCTGATATATAGAAACGGGGCATAGTTAGAGAAAAACCTTAAATGAGGGGCCGGGGGGGAGGGTTGTTCAAGTAACCTTCAGCAAATGACTAATTAAGAGGAGCACTATGCATCTTTCGAAATTCGTTCGTTTGCTTAAGCTAGGAACTTAATTACAAATTTGGCTTACCCAATTATTCGGAAATAGTGGTAACCGCTACTCATAAATTTAGTTTAATGTTATAAAGAGTGACATTTAAGTTAATTATAATGTTTGGAATCACTTGTGTTGAAATCGGAAAGATAGTTGCTGAGATATGAAAACGGAGCATAGTTAGAGAAAAAAAACCTTGAAAGGAGTGCCGTGGGGGGGAGGGGTTGTTCAAGTGTCCTTCAGCAAATGACTAATTAGGAGGACCACTATGCATCTTTCAAAAATCGTTCGTTTGCTAAAGCTTTGAACTTAATTGCAAATTTGGCTTAAACTATTATTCGTAAATAGTGGTAACCGTTACTCATAATTTTAGTTTAATGTTATAAAGAGTGACAATTAAGGTAATTATAATGTTTGGAATCACTTGTGTTGAAATCGGAAAGATAGTTGCTGAGATATGGAAACGGAGCATAGTTAGAGAAAAAACCTTGATGGACGGGCTGGGAGGGGTGGGGGGGGGGGTTGTTCAAGTGGCCTTCAGCAAATAACTAATTAGGAGGACCACTATGAATCTTTCAAAATTCGTTCGTTTCCTTAAGCTTTGAATTTAATTACAAATTTGGCTTAAACTGTTATTCGTAAATAGTGGTAACCGCTACTCATAAATTTAGTTTAATGTTATAAAGGGTGACTATTAAATTAATTATAATGTTTGAAATCACTTGCGTTGAAATCAGAAAGATAGTTGCTGAGACATGGAAACGGAGCAGAGTTAGAGAAAAAACCTTGAAGGACGGTCCAGGAGGGGTGGGGGGGAGGGTTGTCCAAGTGGCCTTCAGCAAATAACTAATTAGGAGGATCACAATACATCTTTAATGATTGATTCATTTGGTTAAGCTAGGAACTTAATTTGAAATTTGGCTTACTACTTTTACACTACTATTCGGAAATTCTGGTAACTGCTTTCTAGAAATACATCTTGAAGCTTAAATGTAATTAGACCCTTGTCAATCTTCATTCCCGCAAATATAAAAAATAATCAGTTAAATAAAGTTTTCTGTATTAACAATCTCCATCATAATCATAAATGTCATGTAAAAAAAAACTTAAACCCGACTAATTGTCATGAAGAAAAATATGCCTGCAAAATATTTCAATCAGTGGGACGTATGTGTAATTTGTCATGTACATGTGGCGTGACATTCGCATGGCTCCTCTACGCTGATAACTTCAATCCATGTTGAGACTATTTAGTTAGAAATCCTTATTTATGCATCGCTACTCTGGTTTATTTAATTACTTCTGTGAAGAATCGATGCAACCAACCAGTGAACCAACCAACCCAAGAGAATAAAAGCGTATTTTTAATGAGAGTTCTTTGTGCATTTTAATTAATATTTCAGAAAGTAATTAAAATATTAAAATTCTGAAGTAATGGTGCAACAGGAGAGGGTTTGGACTACCTAAATATAAATTTCCAGCCTTCTAGGTGGGCCAGATTTTCCTAGCCATCGCCAACAGACACACACACAGACACACAGACACAAAGAGCGAAACTTTCTTTTATTAGTTTAGATAATGGAACTAGCTGCGTGGAAAAAGAAAACAAGAATAAAAAAGAAATATATTAGAAAACACGCTTCAACACATCCAGAATACTGCCATAAAACTTCATCGTAAAATAAGGTGAAAGGCTATATGGAAGTAAGCAGTTTAGGAAACGTCACACACATTTCAAAACCAATTCATAGCAGTTAGTCAATGTAAACGAGCTATAAATGCTACACACTTTATTTTAAATAGGGAATGTTCTGTAGTAAACCTCAGAAAGAAAAAAAAAAACTTTCGTTCAATTACATTTTTTTTTCTTTCTAAACTGAAGAAACTACATAAAAATGATTTAAATTTACCCTATCATGCATAGTGATTATGTGTAACATCTCAACTAAATATTGTTGCTTGGCAGTTTTATTAAACTATACATTATTTCTCGCTTTCCAAAGATATTTTATATCTATTTAAAACTAATTGATTTTCATCGAAAAGTCATTAGCAAAAAACTTTCATTTTAACCTTCTAACTTCATAAAGCTTTTTTTTGAAATATTAAATATATTATTTTCCTACAGACCATATCAATTAATTTTCCTTAATCTAAAACAAAGGAAGGAAACTTTTCCTCATTTATGCGGCTTAATCAACTGTTTCCCGGAAAATTTTCTTTAACTATACTTCATGATAGACTAAGCTTAAATCACAACCAATCCTACAGAGAAAAGGGGCTGCAGTTATCCACCCTTTACGATCGCTAACTAACCATATTCTTGGATCTTACGACAAACTTTAATTCCTTAGAAGTCGGTAAATAGCTTTCCTTTAGAAAAGCGAACAACAATGACTAATAAACATTTACTGCCGCTGGCTTTATAACTCGTAATTGATAATTGCAGTTTTCTCAGAGAAAATCCGTTTCGGATTTTTCAAAGTTTCTACTTTTTTGCGATTAATAGATTCATTTGTGGGGAAGGAGAGATTGTCTGTAAGTTATAAAATACGTTAATTTTTTCTAAGAATAGTATTAATTGAAATACTGTGTAGTTGTAGAGTACTCTATTTATTTAATGTATTAATTAATAAATAATAATTAATAATAATAATAATAATAAAATAATATAATAAATAGGTACTTTTATGCTAGCTGGCCGCCAGTGATTGCAAATATTTTTGGAATCTCACCAACTCTTTTTTTATCTCGTTAATTTTTTAACAGTAGCTAATAACAAATAGCCAATATTTTAATATTGCAATATAATATCTTAAAAAACTTACCTAAAAATAGCTAAGATATAATCTTGATAAAATACGTAAAAACAAACATATCAATACAAATAACAAAATCTCACCTAATCGGGTCTATTATTGATTAAGATTATTCATTACAGAAATTTTCAAATAAGATATAACATAAACTAGAAACATTTTATTTTGTAACGTATTTCGTAACATATTTTATAAATTTCGTAATTCTAATTTTATATACATAAAAATAGAAACTTACGTTATACAAGATGCCAAACTCTTTTAATATCATTTACAATTTGTAAAAATGTATTGTTAGTTGTTTAAATTGTTGTTCAATGGATCGTTAGTTGTTTGCAATTCAAAATTGCAAACAATGGATGATGTCAATTGAAACAAGATTTGGTGAGTTATCGTATCACCCAGCTATCATAAAAGTACCATGTTTAAACTAATAAAATAATTTTTTTTTGTCTGTGTGCGATGGCTAGATAAATCTACCACACCTAGAAGTCTGAAAATTTAGGTGAGTATAGTCCAAGGCCTCTCCTGATGCACCTGAGTGTCAGAATTTTAATACTTTGAAAATGAACCAAAATATTCATTACAAATCCTTTAAGCATCGCATCAGGAACTCATTAGAATGTGCTTCGAAAATGGCTATTTTTATCGTAACCGCAAAAGAAATTACCGTTTTGATAATACCAGAGAACGAGATATTATCATTTTCACTTATACTCGAATATTAAAAAAAATATTAGAGGTATCGATTCGAAACTCAGACTATATACGTAGTTAATTTTTCTTGATTCCAAAAAAAAAAAAAAAAAAAAAAAAAATATTTGTAAATCGGACTGAATTTTTTTGGTAAAAAGGCATTTCCAACGTTACATTCCTATGTGATTCCGAGTCGTCTTTGCATCGCTAACACTTCCTGGAAGTATGTTGGTCTGGTAGTAAAACACCCAGGAGTAATGTCATTGAGATGTCGGAGATGTGTCGGAAGCGCCTCTATCAAAAAAAGAGGACACCAAAGCATTATGTCATTTTGAATAAAATAATTACCAAGGGAATGACCAACACGCAAACCGCAACAAAATCGATTAGTTTGTTCAATGTTTATGAGCGTTTAAAATCCCCCCCCCCCCCACACACACTCTCTGTTCTCAATTCAATTTTCTCTAGTTACCCGATTCCTATGTTTTTGATTTTGGGTTTAAAATACAAGTTAAAGTCTAAACTTTAGAATAATTTTAACGCCATAGAAAAAATAACGGTAAAAAGTAGTTGTTCGTTAGTCTAAAGTCTAAAGCAACCCTCTATCGACAATTTTTGAACGTAACCTTTAAAGTTTTTTTTGAAGAAAATCGTGATTTAAAGAATGATTTTAGTGAAAATCGCATACGAATCGACCCTTTTTTCCGTTTTTTTTATCATCGTTTGAAGTTTTGGACCTTTAACTTTAATAGCCTCTAGCTCCTACAGAAGACGTTTGCGCCCCATGGTTTCCTGTTTAATAATGTTTGTCTTCCTACCTGCTATCACCCCTCAAAGTTTTTCAGTCTGGTAGTGAAACACCCTGTATAAGCTTTGCGATCATTTTGGCGAAATCATAACTTCAACCTTTGCATAATCATAATTGTGAGGGCCGCTATGACACGAAAGTACGGTATTTTTTTAACCTTTCGGAACATTTTCCCAATGGTTATTCTAATTTGTTAAATTATATATATATTTTTTTTTCTTACACTGAGCCCCTAATTTTTTCTAACCTAATAACAGAACGAAAAAAAACCTCTTCCTCATTTATGCATCGAAACCAACTTTTTGCCAACAATTTATTTAACTCGTTGTTGGTCGCATTATGAGAATATATGTAGTTAGCGTAGTAAAATTATCAGAAAGTGTTCCTAAATCATTTATTTTCTTCATTTAAGAGCATTATAGTTATTTTTATTTACCTAATACATTGGAATGAAACTTAATTTATTTACTCGGCTTAAGCAACTATTTCTCACAAAATGTTCTTTAGCTAAAGTATGTATTGAATTAAGCTTAAAACATAAGTTATTAAGCAGATAATAGTGATACAGCTTTTACGATCATCAATTGACAATTTTCTTGGATCTAACAACATAATTCAATTCTTTTGAAGCTAGTAAATTGCTTCCCTATAGGAAAAATATACTCCCAATGGCTTTGTACAGTAATGGGAAAAATAGTGATCACCCCCTCACTAACTGTGCCTCTAATAAATGAGACTGTTACCAATCGAATAAACGCCTACTAATTAATTTTATACGTAAATTTTGATTAGGAGAACGTCTACATTTTGAAATTGTAAAATACATTAAAAATTTCAGTATTGACACCTAATTTTGACATCATATTTGGATTTGTCGGTAAATTGTATACTTTCTAATGCAAAACAAGAAGTCATTCCGTCAAATAGTTTAGGGATTTTGCAGTTTAAAGTTTGGAACTGCTAACGTTAAATTACCCTTTAATCCTTTCAAAACAAATTGCAATACGGGTAGTTATTAAGCATAACTTAAAAACTAAATACTTGCATAATTTGTAAATGTGGATTCGTATACCTGAAGCTTCTAAATATTCATTTATGACTTTATAGGTTACAATTCATATTTTTTTCGAAAAATAATTTAAATATATATATATTTCCGAAATTAATTAAAAAATAAACTATTAATGTTAAAAGGAAAATGTATTAACAGAAATAGATTTCTAGAAGTTTCAAAATATGCGAATCTAAAATTATAGGTATTTACGCGAAGTAGTTTTTGAATTGTGCTTTAAAATAATACGAGCTATTTTTTCAGAGGCTGTACTTTTTTGCGATTGATGGAAACCTTTGTGTGGAAAATAATATATTTTTTTAAGTTTTATAATATGTTTACATTTTAAGAATAGTTCTAAAATGTATATTTTTTTATATATTATATAAAAAATGAATTGAAAATTACAATATTTTAAAATAGTTTTATTTGTGCTAATTAAAAAACAACTATATAAAAGTAATAAACTATTTTTATAGTAAACTTTCGTAAAATTGTTTCCAACTTACTGACATTTTTATTAAACATTTTGAATTAATGTTTAATAAAAATAACATTAATTCGATAAAATAACTTAACTAAATTGTTTCCGCAAACAATTTCGTTAAAGAACATTTCAAATAGTATTTTTACTTTATACCAACGGAAATAAGACTTTTCCTTACTTATGCGGCTTAACAACCTGTTTCTATAAAATGTTTCTTTAACTAAACTTTATGTTAATCTAAGCTTAAATCACAAGCTTAAATCACAAGCTACAGAGAATAATGACTACAGTTAAATCTGCTTTTATGTGCACTAACTAACCATTTTCTTGCATCTTATAACTAACTGTAACTTCATTGAAACTAGTAAATTACTTCCCGTTAGAAAAGCGAGGAACGATATCTAATACACTTTTATTGCCACTGGCTTAATACATTGCATTCGATAATTCCAGTTCCTCAGAGTATATGGGCTTTAATATTTCCAGTGATTCTACTTTTTTTAGCTAATGGAACGAACTATGCAGAGAAATAGAATAAGATTAAAAGAGAACTAATGAAAACATAATCTTTTTTTAATCTAAATATTTTTGGGATGGTTATTTGACATTGCAGTTATTTTTAAAAGTATTTGTATAATTTGATTTATAATAATCTCAGTTTATTTTATGTTTTAGTTGAAATTGTCTCACGGTTAATGTTTTTCATGATATGCTAATTAAATTTAGTTAAAACGATACTTGGAAATTCGTTAGATGTTCAGGCTTTACTAACTGTGCAAAATAGGTATTTAAAAATAAAGTCGAAATGGATAAAATGTATTAAATTCAGCAGCAGATTAATGTTTTATTGTAAAAGGAATCTTTAAAATAAGATGCCTTTAAACCGTTTTTATTATACAAATTAACAGTTGATATTTGCATGTCAAGTTTGCAAACGGAAAACATACTTAACACTCGATTACTAGCCTTGCATCTGTATGATCTAAGGTTTAGACTTAATGTAATGATAAGTTACAGGTTTATTAGTCATAATTTTTCATAATTATGTTCATAACTTTTTTTAGTTCATGTGATTAAACAAAAACAAAACATACATTTCTAGTTAAATACTATTTTTCAAAAGAAAAATCGCTGTATAAATTGTAGATATATGGAAATTACGTCATGTATCTAAAAGATACAGTAGAATCCCGCTATTCCGAAACCCGCTATTCCGAACCCCGCTATTCCGAACAGAGCTCAGAAAAAATACCGATTTTTTTAACGTAAAAACAGGAAAAATTAAAAAGACGTTCGTGAAAAAATGTACATTTATTTTTATACAAAGAAGTTTAATATAGAAATACATAGGGCATAAGCTTGATGAAAACGCCTGAAACCAAATTGGAATGAAAGCTGGTTACTTACAGTACATGTCGGCTCCATTTATACAATTCTGTAGAATCACTTTTAATCCCTGCTAAACACAAAAAATAACTAATTTACACATACTTAAGAAGTAATGTCAGTGATTTTTTTCGGTACTTTTCGGTTAGCCGAGCGCCAGTGATATATATACTTGTATATATACATGCACATACACATATATACACATATTTACATATACATATATATATACATACACATATATATACATATATGTATGTATATATATATGTATATGTATATACATATGTATTTATATGTGTACATATATCACTGGCACCCGGCTAACCAAAAAGTACCTTTTTTTTCTACCGAAAAAAAATAAACTAAATCGATTTGAGGATCGACTTTACGCCTCAACAAGTCAATACGTTGATTATTATTAATGAAATCCGCCTATTCCGAATTCCGGCTAAACCGGACAGTGTTCGGTCCCAATTAGTTCGGAATAGCGGAACTCTACTGTACAACGAAAGCAATGATACACGTTTTTTGACGTTTGAACGACACACTTTATTGGCGCTGATTAAGATCGAACCTGGGATCTCATGAACAATAGGCGATAACGTTAATATCAAGCAAAATTTCAAGCCAATTACTCCAAACTAATATTTCGCTTTATATTGTTCAAGTAAGATGTGATCGCTACATACTCAATCCCCAGTGAAGAAGACGTCTAGCTGACGCCGGAGGAGCGATATGCACTTGTGAGTTATGCTGGAGATGACTTTTTTGGTGCTGCCATCTGTTTGTTATGAGAATAGATTATTGTTGTTGAAGGTGTTTGCGTGTTTGACCAAGTCAACAATGAAGTTATTGTCGCTGATGAGGATCGAACCAGGGATATCATGAGCAGTTGGCGAGAACGTTAGCGTCGAGCAAAAGGTTCAAGCCTGTTACTCTAAGTTACTAATTTGATTTATATTGTTCAAGTGAGATTAGATCGCTATAATAGTAATCGAATGTTAAAGATTTTAATCGCATTAAAATCTTCATTTTATATAACGGCTTCATGTTCTCATATATGGAATTTTTTCCTAAAAATAAAGATTAGTTTCAGCTGTAAATTTTACTCCTTTAAAATGTCACCATTTCTGTCATAATATCGAAAATCGCATAAAGTATATTGCTTGTATATTTTAGCACTTCATATCTTATTTTTAAGATAATATATAAATATATATATAATGTAACAACTTTGAAGATAGTTTAGATGTTGCTCGTTTTTCTCGCACACGCGTTTATAATTTATAAGGTGGTAAAAATTCCTCGAAATTCGTGAACGTCCTCAAATTTGGAGTTCCTGCAGATTTTGATATAAAACACATATTTCATTCAAAGAAGGTGATAAATTCGCGGGAAGAAAAAATTCTTAACATTAAAATGTTAGACACTTTAAATTTATGACAGCTTTTTTAAAATTTTCTTTATAAAATTGTGCCACCTTACTTTAAAGGCTTACTTTATTTATTTCTGAAATTCCCTCAAGGATTTTATAAACATGTTATATCTTCATCATGAAATATCAAGAAATATCAAGTGATTTCCTTCGAAATAATTTTTCTTTGACATATCTATTTTAATAAATTTGTATTCCGAATAGCTAAGTAAATTATTTTCCTTCAACGTATTTCTATTTATTTTTCCTTGTATCATACAATCAAAGAAAAACTTTTCGTCATTTATACGGCTTAAAGAACTTTTTTCAACCCAAAATTATCCTTAACTAAACTAAACACTATTCCGCAGAGAACAGTATGGCTTTATTAAACCAGCTTTTACGTACGCAAACTAACCGCTTTCTTAGATCTTAAACAATCGTTAATTTCTTCGAAGCCAGTCAATTTCTTCCTTGTAGAAAAGCAACGATATCTAATACCTTTTACTGCCACTGGTTTAATACCACTTGTTTGAGAATTGTAGTTTTTGAGAAAAAATACGATTCAGCTTCTGAGAAAAAATTTGCTATCCGAGAAGAATTTGGTGAGGGTTTTTTTTTTTTTTTGCGACTAAATGAACGATTGGTGGATAAAAGGTATGATAAAAAAAATCCATTATATAAAAACTTTTTGACTGAAACTATTTGTTATATTTTCTATTTATAAGTAATACAGTGTGTACTGTTGTAACTTTGTTTCTGAACTTGTTTTGAATGTTGTCAATTTTCAATCATTATTCTATAAAAATTTATGAAAGAGAAAGTTTAATATTTCATTATTTTTTTGTTTGTACTTGGAAGTGATTTATTTATACATAGAATGTCAAATATTGCATTGAAGATGGTGATAGTTCTACCCCGACATAGAATAGAGCTAGGGATATCTTCTCTCAGAAAATTGCTTGAACAGTTGAGCTATCAGGTATTTGACCTGCAGACTTTATTTTCTTCTATATTCTGGTTGGTATTTAAAATTGCCACCTCTTTTTCATGTTGTTTTTAAACAACTTTTTTTTCGACCCGGAATCTAACAAGTAGTTTACTCTCTTCACATAATCACTCTGACTATAGATTCACTAATGTAGCAGTGAGACATACATACTTCAAAATATTAGCTTTAAAAACTTTGTTTTCTTTTCATTTTTCATCTTTTTTATAATTTTTTATTTTAAGAATACACAAGAATGTTGTCTTAAATTTTCTTAAATATTAAATTAAATAAAATTATTAAATGTAAAAGTAACTGCTTGAACTAAAATGACAAATATTATATAAAAAAAACATGAATAATCGACAGCATGAACTAGAAAAAGTAAAACATAGTTCATTTTTATCACATTTTTACTTTAAGCACTCTTTTGCTGCACCGTAAATTAAACTATTCAGAAAATTCATTTACTGACAAATTATTCTTTTAAAATTGATTTGCTTCTTTTTTTAAATTGTAAACAGTGAATTGTAGGACTGTATTGTATTTTTTTAACTTTGGTAATCTCTTTAAAATATAAAAAATTAAAACAATATAAATTTATAGTATTTTTTATTTTCATTTAGTCCCTTAATCGTCGCGCTCGATACATTCACGGGCAGTGTAGACTACTTTTTTTAAATTCAGATTGTTTGATTCCCACCAGTTTTTTAAAATAGTGTAATTGGCTTTATGCTCGCATTATTTTATCTGCCATTAAGTAATCCGAATATTTCTACTTAAAAAAATTGGTGGCAATCAAGCAATCTGAACTTAGAAAAAGTAGTTTACGATTATCGGTCGCAACGATTAAGGGTTAAAGTTTATTTATTTATTTTTTTTAAATAATCATGATTTTGTCTCTCTTTATAGCAAAACAACGTGTGCCTTCGATATATCTGCAAAGTTTTTTTTATGACCACCCTGTATATATATATATATATATACATATGTTATTTTTTAACATAAAATTTTGCATTAATACATCCATTTTTATTTTAATGTAATTGGATATTTTATTTATTATTTATTATTTTATTTTATTTATTTATTATTTAACTAATTGTTATCATTCTTTACATAGTATTTGGTTTAATTTTTAACTATTAATTTTTATACACTGCTTTTATTAAATCATAGCATATTCACTATTTCTCTCATATATGGCAGCACCATGGTTTGTGTTGCTGTACAATAATATTCCATGGTCAATCATCTTTTAAAACTTATTTTGGCAGCATGTAATGATTTTTTGCAATTCTGTGTTTAGTGATGCTCCTATATCTGGTTACTGATGTGCAGCAATATCCTTTTTAATCCATTTGTATTTCGTACTTTATGATTAAATTTCACAGTGTTTTTCTCATTATTATGGGTATGGTTTCTTTCCTTTTTAATATTGTTTTTATTTTTTGAACTTTAAGATTTTTTCACAGGTTTTTTTTCTTTGTTATGATGTGGTAGTCCCAAAATCATATTCTTTAGCAATGTTATGGCTAATATGATGATGAAACCACACATTTTATTTGTGGTATTTATGTATTTGTGACTTGAAAATTCTGTCTAAATTCCACAAATTTCATTCATTCAATTTCATTCATTCAATTTTTAATTTATTTTCTTCTTCTTTTAAATAAGTATATGGTATCTATATTCAGAGTGTTGGGGAACACTATCGTTGTCAATTAACTACATACTATTTCATAATTTCATAGTTTTTGTTGGTGTTACGGTAATGTTTCTTTAATGGTTATATATATATATATAAAGAAAATGGCTACTAAAAAAAGTAATGATCCGTTGTACTTTATTGACTCTTTTGAGAAAAATGTGCTTCAGCAGAAAATATTGATACTGATCGCAAGAGAAAATTTAATAACGCAGTAAATAGAGGTTCAATTGCAAAGTAAACACTTCGGATATTTCACACTAAATTTTTTTTGCTAGAAAAGGATGGAATATTTATATTAATCTATGACATAGAGATTCAACGTGTGCAAAAAATGGAATTTGTAGAAGGGCTATTAAAAATATTCTGAATTCTGATTGACATGCATTTTTTTCTTTACTTATATGTTATAAAACACGTTTACTTTTTAATAACACTAATTATAAAAATGTATAGAAAAAGTTTCATTTATTTTGTAAGTAAATAACGATTGAAAATTTTTATATTGTAAATGATTATTGATATTTGTTCTTTTGAATTTAAATCCAACTTTCGGAAAAGGTTTCCAAATTACAGATTTTTTCTATTAGAAATGTTATTGTAATGTTTTTAATAAGAGATTTTTAATTAGAACTGTATTGTAAAAGATTAGAACGTAATTATTTGTTGTAAAAGTTTTCAGTGCTATATAAGTAGCCTTAGTTACTAAATGCTGTAAATATATTTAATTAGAGATATAATGAAGCAACTATAGATGTAAGTGATTATTTATGTTTCTTCAAGTGAATTAAAATCTACTAATTCTTAAGGTAACTTAGAAAACTGCCAGAAACTGTTTCCAAATGACTGATTTTTTAAATTACATGTTTACTTTTAATTTCCTTAATTAGAAATTACTAATTAAATATTTTTAAATTCTGTTTCATCTTTTTTCCAAATCGTCCAGTAATATTACATCATTTAACTCCTCATTTCTTCATTGTTTTCAATTAATGTTAAAATACAAGGTAAATTGTTAAATAATTTTGAAAACAAAATTTCTAAGTTAATCTTCTAATTTTTTTTTATGTTAAGGTGATCTTCGACACATAATTATATTTTATTTATAAATATTTTTTACTCGTTTTTTAATTACACTTTTATAAAAATGCATTCTTTTTCAAATACAAGTTATCTTTTCAAAATTTAAAATTGTTAATTCTATAAATAATGTAAAAAATTATATATTTTCTGAAAGAAGGACGATTTTTGCATGCTTTTCGAGCACGTTGTATAACGAAAGTATTGTAATCATGATTGGTGAAAGTGTTGGTGAAAGTGAATACAATAACTCCCATACGGTGCTTCCATTAAGGGGAGTTTGGAAATATTACATGTCACCGTATGGGAGTGTTACATAGCTTCAATTTTGCGAATATGTTTTAAACCAAAGTCGCAAGAACTGTATAGGAATTCGCAAAAGACCAGTGTTAGTTTAAGGTACTCATCCAATACTGGACATCACCTGGTTTGTTATATCGACTCCGGACGATGCGATAAAACACACTCAATAGACCTATAGCGACAGGAGCAGGTCCGGTCTACAAATTAGACACGTTGCGTCATCGTCATCAAGTGGCATGTGGGGGGGGGGGGGGGTCACAAGAGCGAACCACACCTTGGATACTACCCACTGAGAATTAATCTATCGCCAACTAGGTTTTTGGAGAGCCTAAAGACGCGGCCACTAGCTCCTTGCCCGGCGGATCATAAACAACACAAAAATAAAATATTAGTGAAAATAAATAAAAAGACAAAAAATAGGAAAATTAGTCCCTTGCAGCCCGTGTACCGCAAGGTGACTAAGCCTGAAGCTTCAGGGCTACAGGGTAGAAGGTGAAATCAAAAAGGATTACTAATAAAATATTAGTAAAAATAAATAAAAAGACAATAAAAAATAGGAAATTTTGCCCCTTTCAGCCTGCGTACCGCATGGTGACTAGGCCTGAAGCATCAGGTCTACGGAGTAGAGGGTAAAAGCAAAAAGGTGACCCTGCCGGATCTGTTGCTGAATGTGCTCAATTCACTCACCCGCCCCATACACAACCACCTGCTTTCACTTCCACGACGACTGCGACCCACAACCGCTGCCTCCCTTGATGAAGTAGGATCCACGTGATGCTGCCATGGAGCCAGAATTCCCGGCCCTACTTGATCTCGGTGATGTAGTCACGATATTGAAAGTGGAGTTCCATCCACACCTGCACCATCTGCGATCCCGCTTAAGGAACACTCAGAAAATGGTTGGTGCTGCTGCGACTTTCTCGGCTGAGCTCCCGGTAATCCTCCTGAGCCAAAGACAGGTTGATTCAGGAAAACTTAGAGGTGCTCGTGGACTAAGTTTTTGGAGAGTCTAAAGACACGGCAACTAGCTCCTTGCCCGGTGGAACATAAACAACACAAAAAATAAAATATTAGTGAAAATAAATAAAAATACAAAAAAATAGGAAAATTACTCCCGTGCAGCCCGCGTAAAGCAGGGTGACTAGGCCTGAAGCGTCAGGGCTACAGGATAGAAGGTGAAATCAAAAAGGATTACTAATAAAATCTTAGTAAAAATAAATAAAAAGACATAATAAAAAATAAGAAATTTTGTCCCTTTCAGCCTGCGTACCGCATGGTAACTAGGTCTGAAGCGTCAGGTCTACGGAGAAGAGTGTAAAAGCAAAAAGGTGATCCGGCCGTATATGTTGCTGAATGTGCTCAATTCGCTCATCCGCCCCATAGACAACCACCTGCTTTCACTACCACGACGACTGCGACCCACAACCGCTGCCTTCCTTGATGAAGTAGGATCCACGTGATGCTGCCATGGAGCCAGAATTCCCGGCCATACTTGATCTCGGTGATGTAGTCACGAGATCAAAAGTGGAACTCCATCCACACCTGCACCATCTGCGATCCCGCTTAAGGATCACTCCGAAAATGGTTGGTGCTGCTGCGACTTTCTCGGCTGAGCTCCCGGTAATTCTCCTGAGCCAAAGACAGGTTGATTCAGGAAAACTTAGAGGTGCTCGTGGACGTTATTAGTAAAAGTCAGATTAAGTATTTCATTCATTTTAAAACTGTTTTCAAACCATTTTGCAATTGATTCTATGGGGAAAATCATGAAGTGAATGTAACAGGGTATAACTGATAAATAGTGCTTCGACGTTATCAAGGATTAGTAGCACTAAGGTAACGTCATAGTGTCAGAACAGGGGGTCTAGCGTTCGAATCCAACAATTTCACTGTATCAGGAATTTATAGATGTTTTTATTATTTTTTATTTTTTGAAAAACTTGTTATCGTATATGTTTTATTGGACATAAATACATCGAATACATCTTTTTACAAACTCTTTTTAAATATATAGTTTAACTCATATACACATCAGCACATCATTAATTCATATTTTGTCATACATAAGATGTTTTATTACTTTTAATACTTTCAAAACGTTTAAGTAGAAGTGCTTTTAAAAACTGTAATAAAATTGCTTGTATTTGAGTAATAAAATGTTTTACTTGTTTGAATATATGTTTAACTAAAAGACTCATAAAGAGATCAGTTATTAAAAAAAAATATCGTTCGTAAGCTTAATTGTATATTTAATTAGCTTCTTACGACGCTGTAATCGAGATTATTTTAAAAATTGTGGGTTAATTGTGATTCAGTGATAAAATATTTCACAGTATAAGCATAATTAGTTTTTTTAATGAATTCTAAAAAAGTTGCTGAAGACATTAAAAACAAATAACAAGTTATACAACAACAATTTTAGACATTAAGTAATTTTTATACACCGAATACTTTAAAAAGCTCCAGTATTTACGAATTTGTCTGAAAAACTGATAATTTTTTTTATTTAATAATTTGCGAAATAATTAGAGTTTCATTGCATTGAAATATATTTCGCAAAATTAAGAAAATTATCTGTTGATTTACCTGAAAAAATGTATCTGTTAGTACACAATCAAGAATACAATAATTTTAGAGAAAAATATCTGTTTCTTTTTTTTTGTTAAATATCCTTTTTTTAACATATAATACTGTATTGGACGTTAAAAAGATCTTTTATTTTGAAAAAAAACATTAATTGCTTGCTTCAAAGCTAGCTGGCATTTATTTTCTGTAAAATCATCAGATATTTCTTTGTTTACAACATAGGAACTAAAATGTTGGTCCGAATCAAGCACGAAAATTCTATTTGCAAACCGCTCTAAACCAGAGACAAACCGGAATTTTTTTTTTCAGTTAACTCAAAGCTGACAAAAATAAAAAGTCGTTGAACTGAACCCGACAAAATAAATTTTGTGATCCCAAATCATGCAAGGCACACAAAGACAAACATTAATACCACAAAGCCATTCCTCCAAGAAACCACCACTCCAAGGGAAGGAACAATTCCGGTTCAACACGGAAGCTGTAGATGAAATGTCAACATAGACTATAATACACCAATATCTGCATCACATCAAGACCCATGAATCAGGATCAGAAGCCGAAGCTTCGAGGAATCGAGAATATTTGGAAGGATGGATTATAGGAACAAAAAATGGAGAATCTCCAGAAAAAAAAAGAAAGGAGATGATGACCTCGTGGAAATTAAAACCCAACACATAATAAAACGCACAGAAGAACACCTCACTCAGCTAACCTCAACCTTAACGGCCAAAGCTCAAAAGGAGAAAGTGGTTGTGCAGCAAAAAGAAAAAATAACGTGAATAGAGAAGGACGACGGGATCTAAAAAATCTGAACGATGCAAAGAGCAGAGCAACAACTGCACTACGAGCAATGATACAGAGCCAGAAAGAGCATATAAGGATATTCGAAACAAAACAGGAGAGAGATGGTCTTATCTTAAATATGGTGAATTCCATGCTAGAGGAACAGTCCAAAAAATAGAAGAGAAACTGAAGCAACAGACAAAGAAGCTATCAGAAATACTAAGACAACCAATCGGCAGTGGTCCAATCTCCAGAAGAAAATGTTGCGAAAATTTCATACGCACATTTGGCAAATTTCCTACCACTTCCACAGAGTAAACCGGCAATCATGATAAGCCCGAAAGAAAAATAACTTCCATTGCCAGATGTGAAGAAAATACTAAATAGTCCCAATACACAAGAGCTACCAGGGATTGAATGTCTAAAAACAAGACAAAACAACCAAAACAACCTGTGGCAACAGAGCCGGATGTGTATGTACAACGAAAAATGGACATCAGAGAAAGACGCCAGAGAATGGACAGAATAATAGTATTCGAGGCACCAGAAGCACCTCCTATACCAAGGGAAATACCTGTCAAATCCTTCTGAAGTCCATCAGCAACAAGAGGAAATACGACATTGCAACGAATATATCGATCAAATAATCTACCCTACTTTGAGACGTTACCTGAGAAAAGACACAGTGGATTTTTAATTGATTTAGGTCCTAAAAGGACGAAAAGGCGAAGCAACTTCACACCTAGTTCTACAACTAGAGGAAAGAGATGCTGTTGTGCTGTTAGCACAAAAAGTATGCCTCGGCTTTAATAGATTTTTTGCAAAAATATACGTATTGATACAGCGATGCTTGAAATGCCAACAACTCGGACACACAGTCAGGAAATGCGACAATCCAGAGGCATGTGCACGTTGTGGTGGTGCACCTAACGAAAAGGGCTGTGACTCCGGAAAGCCTGATTGCATCAACTGAAAACGAGAGGTACAGAGATGTGGCGGACATTCAAAAGCTAAAGTATGAACTGGTCACCTCTCACACGACAGTAGCTGCCCAATATATCTACGAAAACGACAAGAAGCGCTAGAATCGTCGAACCTAAGATCGAACATTCAAGGCCGTACAGGTAAATCTTCAAAATAATAGATCACAAGCGGCAGCATTTGTAAAATTTGTTATTGACGGTGACTTACACCCTGGCATGCCTCCAAGATACTTACCTCTTTAATAATAGACCTTTCTCTCTCCTCCTTAATGTAACATGCTATAGTTCAAATTCTAAAAATTGCCATATTTTAATCTTAAACCAAACTTAAAACATTGTCTCTTGGCGATTCACGATCACTCTATAGTCATTCACTCACACCTTCTTCGATGTATGTTGAGCGTAGGCAGTTTTTATTGCCTTCCGAGGGCGGATTTCAACGTTGACACCCGGGATTGGTTGACCAAAGCTGGGCACAGCAATTTACAGTTAGTCTTGGGTGACTTTAACGCTCATAGACCCCTCTGTAGTTATTTTCAGAAGGATGCAAGGAGGTGTACCCTAGTCAATTCACTGTTGGCAAATAGCTAATTGTTTTAAACGAAACGTCTAGTCTAACAACATATGAATCCGGCTACAGAGAAGAATGTCCAGACTTTGCAATCTGTACCCAACCTGTCTTTGCAAAATTTCAAACTTCGTCAGTACTCCCGGAACTATTTGGAGATCACCGTCCAAAAGAAACATCCTTCTCTTTTAAAATACCAAAAATTTCAAAACGCCGTTACAAAACCAAAAATGACCCACTAGAAAAATTCGTAGACCTAGTTTTTTTCCAATCAAGAGCAATTAAATTTGGGAACAATAGACTGTCCGCAAAAATTTGACGAAACATACCACACTAATAAATATCTCTCAGGCCGCAGCGAACAAAACCCTGAAAAGGAAATCCCCTTCAAGCCTATAAAATTTTCATGGTGGACCCGAGAGCTTCGATCAAGGAAAAATAAGGTTAAAGCCTATACAAAAAGGCCAAAAATTCAGGTTTAGTACCAAACATATATCAAATATACAAAAAGGAAAGAGCAGAATAGCAAAAGGACATATTAAGGGAAAAAACGAATGCCTGGTCCAAATTCTGCAGAAAATATTCTAACCCCTTTGCGACCGCAAAAAAGCTGGAATTCCAGCAATTTCTGTATAACCAGATCAACTATGTTCCGGATTTATCGTCCCCGGTTTGCAGGTAGTCTTCCCTTTTTGTTTTGACAGAAAATGTTTTTGGCAAATCCTCTCAACATTTTTCCCACTCCCAGTTGCAAACTAGGGAGACTTTTCACGATCAACTAACTTTGAGGGAGCTAAGAAACGCGACATTTTCATTTAATCAAAACAAAGCTCCTGGCCTTGACAACATCGACCATCGCATGATAAGAGTCATTTTTAACTTCTCTCCGCTGTTGCTTCTAGTTTTCTACAATAGCTTACTTAACCTAAACTTCTTTCCTGACGCCTGGAAACTTGGGTCTATTCTACTTCAAGAAGGAGGGCAAACCAGTAGATTTACATACCTCATATAGACCTATAACCATCTTGCTCATTTTTGGTAAAATATTTGAAAAACTAATTTTAAGAAGAATAAACCATACCCCTTTCTCAGTCTAACAGTTTTTCAGGCCACCGGCGTGGTTTTACACAGAATATATCAACGGAAACTGCACTCCAACAAGTTCTTTCCAAAAAGACCTAAATAAATTTAAATGTAACTATACATCTTTTATCTCGCTGGATTTCAGAGTGGCTTTTGATAATTTTCTCTGGGATCAGGCGATAGAGTCCTTCAAAAGACTAAAACTTTCACCTCAACTTATTAACCCCTTAATCGTCGTGCCCGAGACATTCACGGGCAGCGTAGGTTACGCCTGTTTTATTCAGATTGTTTTATTCCCACCAGTTTTTAAAAATAGTGAAATTAGCTTTATTCTCGCATTATTTTAAATGCCTGTTAAATAACATGAATATTTCTACTTAAAAAAACTGTTGGTAAACAAGCAATCTGAATTTTTAAAAAGTAGCCTACACTTATAGGGCGCGACGATTAAGGGGTTAACTTAATTTCCTCCATCCTGTCTCGTCGGTGGACTGGATAGCCCCATACCTATACTATACTTTCAGAAAAGATTGTCCTCAAGGCTTATGTCTGGGACCATTTCTGTGACTAGCTCTCCTGGAGACCCTGTTGGAAATGTTCATTGTTATCGGCTGTGCGATCGTAGCATATGCGAATGACATACTTTTGATAATAAAAGCTCCCACTAGAGCAGTACTAGACCTTAGAGGAGCATTCAAACATTATTCAAAATTGATCGACGGATCACAAAATAGAAATCTCATTCGAAAAATCAATGTCACTAATATTTGGCGAACCAAAAACTCTAAAAATAGGACCGCAATATAAATTACAAGGGAAAAACATTAAATCGGTTAACTACTTAACTTACTTAGGGATTGAATTAGATCGCAGTCTTTCTTTCTTTGCACATTTGGCACAAAAGATAATAGAAATTTTCAAAGCAACACAAAATTTATATAAATTCTCACCAATTTCGGGTAGGCTGCCGCCATACTTTTTAAAAATTTGTTACTCAACCATTATACAGCGAGAAATAGCATATACTTGCTTGATTTAGTATCCGCGTTTGTGGGGTTCGCATGCTAGTAAACACTTATTATCAGCACAAAGAGGTACTCTCTTGTTAATATCTCGTGCATATCGAAATACATCGACACAAGCACTACAAGTCTTCACAGGTCTCCCTGCACTAGACATACAATTAGCAGCGGAAGCTGAGTTCTCCCGGGTAATTCACTTTGGAATTTCTTCGTCTAACATTTTTCCCCCTCTATATCATAAGAAATGTTCCAAATATAAAATCCCTCCCCTCTTTGAGGGCATAGAAACTTGCTCACTTCACGATTTCACAGGAAAATCAATGATACACACAGATGGCTCTAACAGTAACGTTGGCACAGTGTGACGACTGAAGGAAATTACGGCCTAGCCTGCCTTGTGAGTTGCTGGCCTGGGGTTGTCCAGTTTTATCCAGGACTTTTCCGCCTAGCTTCGCCGTGTAATCGAGTCGAAAGAACTTTTTCGATAGTCAAAGAGACTGCGAGAGATGTTGGTCGGCAAATAAAGAGAAGTGAACCGAGACAGTAGGGAGATGCAGTGAGTTTACAGAGACGATGTTGAGAAATGGTGTATGTTGGTGGCATGTTGAAAAATGGTGTGTGTGCGCGCGACCTGCGTTAATACATGGCCGGTGCATGACGTTTAAAACGTCACATGTAGTGGATCATTTTTACACGACGATTGGTGCAAAACGGAGGGCACGTCGCTTTGCACCAATCACCGTGAAAAAATGATCCACTTCATGTGACGTTTTAAACGTCATGCACCGGCCGTGTATAACGCAGGTCGCGGTGTGCGTGCACCGTATAAGATAGTTGTGTACTCTGAAGTTTTAATGGGGAGTGTGGTATCTTTTTAGTTGTTCATTTTATTTTAAACGTATGTATCAACGATGCTGAATAAAAGATGTCGGATATTAAGCGTCCCTCGGATCCTTAGAATGCTTTAATTCATTACAGTCTAAGAAGTTAATGGAGGTTCTACACCGAGATTTGTGTTTTGCATGTGAAACCGGCCGAAGTTTTGTGAGAGGTATGTCATTCTCCCTTTTTATCCATTGCAGCGCTTGGTGTTAGTAGTTTATATGTTTATATTTAAGAAGTATATTTGGGTTTAGTGCCAATCTGGTTTTTTGTTTTGTATTAAATGCAGCGGTTCACAATGCCAGAGGGATGTATTTTTATTTGGAAACTGGTTTTGAGTTGTATTTGTATATATAAAAAAAATGTGTGCATCTTAGATATTTTGAGAAAAAATGGTGATTGTAAATCTTAAAACTTAAGTTGAATATACAGGTGAAGCCAAACTGGCAGATATGAATTAAATGAATAACAATTCATGTATTGAAAATCAAACTGATTTTAATTAAATTGTTTTGCGCCAAACTGGCAGATATGAATTAAATGAATAACAATTCATGTATTGGAAATCAAACTGATTTTAATTACATTGTTTTACGCCAAACTGACAGATAGGAATGAACTGAATAGGGATTCATGTATATTGGAAAAAAAATCAAACTGATTTTATTAAGTATAATGAGATGTATAGAATGTTAAAGCCAAACTGGTTTAAATTCTTAAACTAAGAATAGATGTTGAAATAAGGAAAGGGAGTTGGTGATTTCAGAAATTGAAAACTTGTTTAAAAGTATTGTATTGGTAACATTTATACAGTATTCTGAAAGTGAAGTGATATTGTAAATTTATATTTAATGTGTTTGGTAAACCTTGAAATTGAATTTAAAATTAATTTTCAGAAGTTGGAAATTTATCTGGGTTTAAATTGATGGTGTCAAATTTTAGAGAAGTAATGTAATAGTACTGTTTGAAACTGTCGTTTTCTAGTTATGTTCTGATATATACTTGTGTAGTGTATAAAATTAGTATTTATAGATGTGTTGAAAACTGTTTTGAAATTTTAGTAATTAGATAATATATTTTTGTTTACTGAGTTAGTAACATTCTATCGAGTAAATAGTTTTGAAAGTATCGAATTAATTTTGGTTAGTTGGTTGGGTGTCTGTGGCTCTGAGGAAGTGTCTGAACTACGCACTAGAGTGCTTAAATTTAACTTTGAGATGGCGTATTTTGGAAGAGGCCGAAAGGAGGACATGAGAGTTCTTGCAGTGGAATTGGGAGAAGTGGTTGACGATAGCATGAGAATAATTGATTTGCGTAACTTAATTATGAAAAGTGATAATTATGAGGAAGAGTTTGTAAAGGAAATGTTTATGTCAGTTGTAAATGAGAGAATGAAGCGAGAAGAGGCAGAGGAGAAAGAGAGGGAGAGAGTGGAGAAGGAGAGAGAGAGGGTGGAGAGAGAGAGGTCAGAGGAAAGAAATTTTCAATTGGAGAAACAGAGATTGGAGTTGCAATTAAGGGAGAGTAAGAGCCCTGACGATTCTGTTAAATCTAGTAGAGGTTTTGAATCGAGAGTGGAGATTCAGAAATTGATGCCGAAATTTGATGCGAAAGAGGATAATATCAGTTTGTTTTTGGAACTGTTTGAACGACAAGCAAGGGTTCTTAAGATTTCCCCCGAAAAGTGGGTTACTCAATTAATTGGTGTTTTGCCATCTGAAATTTCTCAGTTGATAGCTCGTGAACCTGTAGAAAATGCTGGTGAATATCAGTATGTTAATACATTGTTGCTGAAGCGTTTTAAATTGAGTCCAGAAAAGTTTCGTCAGAACTTTGTGAAAACTCAAAAATCACACGATGGTACTTGGTATGATTTTTACTATGAAATAAAAAAATAACTAGAGGGTTGGTTGAATGGTTTGAAGATAGAGACGTATGATCAACTAAAAGATTTGATGATTGTGGATCAGATAAAAAAGAGGGTACCGTCTGAATTTAAGGAGAGTTTTTTGGATCAATGGACAACTATAATTTCGCCAGTTGATTTTGTGACTAAGATTGAAGAGTTTGAAGATGTAAGAGGGTGTGTTCGAAATAAATCTTCGATGAGTTATAAGGATCGAAATGAGAAGAAATCATGGCAACCGAGATTCTGGAGGGGAAATGGCCAGAGAAATGAAACTACACAGGATGTAGGGGGAAAGGAAAATTATTTTAAGGTAGAAAACCTAATCCTAATTTTGATAGAAGGAAACCTGATCCTAATTTTGATAGAAGGAAACCTGATTTTAATTTTGATAGAAGGAAACCTGAGCCTAATTTTGATGGAAGGAATCCCGATCCTAATTTTGAGAGAAGGAAACAGTTTCGTTGTTACGAATGTGGGGATTCAACGCACTTCAGACCTGATTGCCCTAGGATTAAAACTAGAAATGGTTTGGGAGTGGTGAATTTTGTTAAAAATAAAGTTGATGAGGACCTATTGGCACCATATACGATTTCGGGAACGATTAATGGGACTAGTATTCCTATTCTACGAGACACTGGAGCAACGGTCGATGTGGTGTGTCAAAAATATGTTTCACCTGAAAGTATGACAGGAGAATATATGTGGGTGCAGCATTTGTTGAACCAGCGGAGGTCATGTTTGCCTATGGCCGAAATTGAGATTGATTGTGAATTGGGCCATGTTACCACTAAAGCAGTGGTTCTCCGAAATGAATTGGATCAGGGGACATATATCCTTGGAAATAAAACGGCCGCACTATTAAAATAGATTGAAAATGATTGTGAGAGAAAGAGGGAGATTGTGAGTGCTGTATTGACACGAGCGCAGAGGCGGATACAGCTTAGTGAGGAGCTAGTGAATGGCCGGGAAGAGAAATTGGAACTGACTGAAAAGTTGAGGGAGGAGAGAGACGAGTGTTCGGGTGCAGATGGTGAACTTTTGCCGGATATGGTGGAAACTGGGGCCATATTGGATTTGGTGAAGGTGGATTCGAATAGATTTGCTGAAGAGCAACAGAGGAGTAATGAATTGGCTCCATTGTTTACCCTGGCCAAAAAGACTGAAACAGAGTCCAAAGAATTTGGAGTGGTTGAAGAAAAATTATTGGTTAAGAAGAAAGTTGATAAGATGGAAAAAGAGGTGGATTTGCTTGGGGATCCTGGTCAAACTGATCAAATATTACTAGACATTGCTCATTCGTTTGAAAGTGTTCCTGTGAATGGCGAAAAAATATATGGCATGGAAAATATTGCTAAGGTAAATGAAAAAGAGAGTGCGAGTGAAGAAACACTTAATAACGATTTGAGAGTTTTGGACTTTACTTTAATTGAAAATCAGTCATTGTCTGAGAAACTTTGTGAATCTTTTAAAGATGAAACTGATAATGTTGCAAAAGAGAAAGAGGAGCTTGAATTATATAAATCTCAAGATCAGGAAATGTTAAGCTTAAAGCAGATTAGTGGAACTGATGAGTCAAACATTGAAGAAGATATGGAACTATTCAAGGTATCGCAAGTTAGAAATTCTGTAAATTTCGATGAAGTTGGTAACGAGACTAATTTTGAATTCAATGTTGGACTTTCTCAAACTGATGTTAATGAATTCTGGGGAGAGGGTTATCCTTTTAGTTTGGAAAATAAGGACAAATCAGAAATAGTTGATGAGGTTCCGAAGGAGGAGAATTTTAATCCTAATGGAGATGATTTATGTGAAGATCATGTATTTGAAAGTAATGATGAGATAAAGAGTGAGATTGCTGAAATGACTGAGGAAATTGTGGAAGGTTATCAAAATCCTATTGTGGCTGATTTAGTAAATGAGGCGAAAGATGAAATTGATGGAAAGATTGATAAAGAGAATTATGCTAATGAACAAAATGATGGAAATCTTGAACCTGATTTGTTGGTTGAAAGATGTGAGGAAAGTGTGGCAGCGAAAAGATATACTGAGGTAAACTTACCTGACATAGGAAACGCATATAATCAATGCGCATCAAAAGATGAAAATCTTCGTAAAACAGAAAATGGAATCACCGGTGGAGTGGTCAAGAAAGATGCGGGTAGAAATAGGAGCTATGCTGATGATAAGAAATGTTGCAGAATGGGTGACAAAGAGATGGAGGGAAAAGTAGTGGTAAAATTAAGGAAAAATAAAATGATGAAGAATCATAAGAAAAGAAGGAAGAGATCATATGCAGAGTTAAAGGTGCATGCAGTTAAAGAGTACTAGAAAGAATTTCTACTGCAAACTGATGCATCGCACATTGGTCTGGATATAGTTTTGGCGCAGATTAGCGATCAAGGGGAGGAGAATCCTATTTTATACATTAGAGGGAAGCTCAAGCAATCAGAGCAGAAATATTGTACTACTCAAAAGGAGTGTGCGGCTATAGTGTATGCAGTAAAACAGTTACGGTGTTTTTTGGATGGTCATTTGTCATTTACGATACAAACTGCTTACAACCTTTGGTGTGGCTTAAAACCAAGGCAACACTAGATACCGGGCTTGCTCATTCACTCTCAAAACGTCACAAATGGTGGCTGACCGCGACCAGCGATTGGTCCAAAGCAACGCGCCCATCGTTTTGTGCCAATCGCTGTATGTCTTTCCTCCTAGTCAGCCACCTTTTGTGACGTCATCATAATGAATGAGCAAGCCCGGTATGTAGTGTAGCCCTGTTAAAACTCATGCGGGATCTAATTAGAGACTTTTACGAAGGGCCCTGGCATTACAACAGTTCAATTATAGGATTGAGCATAAAAGAGGAAAGGATCACTGTAATGCAGACACTCTGAGCCGGCACCCATATACTGAGTAATATTTATTAAGTTTATAAATTTTATATATTAAAATGGTATTATTTGTGTTGAAAAAAAATGTATATTTTTATATTTATTTATTATCTGTCTTAGAATAAGAGAAAAAATATGGAAATAACTTTGAAATGTTAAATTATGATTTAGAATTTTATGGTTGCAAATTTATAAATATTTTTGGGATTCATATGAAAAGTTGTTTCATTGGCAGAAAAGTGTCAGATATTCATTTGGTTTTATTATGTTGAATTTATATAAAGAGATAGAAAAAAATCTGTTAATTGTATTGATTATTTGTGTAAAATTACATTTATTATGATTTTGTTTAGAAGTTAAGGGAAATTTTGTGTGTGTTTAAATCATGGTAAATTTGTATAAATTTTATATAATATAATTTTTGTATCTGTATTACTGGCATGGTGTGAATTGCTGTATTTTTGCGTAATTCAAAATTTTTGCTTGTAAATTTAAAGTTTGAGGAATGTTGATTAGGGCAGCACATTGCTGTGATGGATCAGGAAAGAGGGGGGAGATGACATGTATGTGACAAATACACAAGTTGTTCCTGAACATGGTGAATTAAAAGAAAAACATTTGGTGTTCAGGGGAACTTGTCACAACTGTAAAGTCTTATCAAGGACCCCGTTTGGACATGTCCAAAAATTTGGAGGGGGGAGGAGTCTGTGACGACTGAAGGAAATTACGGCCTAGCCTGCCTTGTGAGTTGCTGGCCTGGGGTTGTCCAGTTTTGTCCAGCACTTTTCCGCCTAGCTTCGCCGTGTAATCGAGTCGAAAGAACTTTTTCGATAGGCAAAGAGACTACGAGAGATGTTGGTCAGCGAATAAAGAGAAGTGAACCGAGAGGGCTGGGAGATGCAGTGAGTTTAAAGAGACGATGTTGAGAAATGGTGTATGTCGGTGGCATGTTGAGAAATGGTGTGTGAGCGTGCACCGTATAAGATAGTTGTGTACTATGAAGTTTTAATGGGGAGTGTGGTATCTTTTTAGTTGTTCATTTTATTTTAAACGTATGTATCAACCATGCTGAATAAAAGTTGTCGGATGTTAAGCGTCCCTCGGATCCTTAGAGTGCTTTAATTCATTACAACAGCAGCGGCTTTCTGTGTATTTAGAGACAATATAAATATTTTTCTTGGCGCGCGAAGCTTTGCCTGGGAAACTCGGTTTTCCAGGCGGGACTTTTCGCCTTTCTCTCAGCTATGCACTGGGCTGAGTCGGATTCAGATTACCTTTATCTGATCAGAACAGACATCTTATCTGGCCTATACGCAATGAACAAATTTGACGTAACAATACTAGACGTAATCCAAGAATTACAACATACAACTAAATCCTTTCTTTTTAATTGGGTAAAAGGTCACTCAGGAGCTGATGGACCAAGTGGCAAAATCCGCAGTTTCAGACACTACGTTACATTATGCATTCTTACCGCTACTGGCTTCATCATTAAAAATGGATCTTAAACTTGATCTTCTCCAACTGCGATAGACGGCATCAGCCGTAGGATATTACACAAAAGAATTTCTACCACAAGTCTCAACACAACTTTTCATTAATAATATATACCTGTACTTATTGTTAACAAATCATGGTCCTTTTCGGCAACACTTATATAATATTAACAAAAGAGACTCTCCTCTTTGTTTCTGCGGTTCTCCCTCTACTTCCTTACATTACATTCCCAGCTGTACACTCACTTCTCATTACCACATTAAAAAACCAGAAGGCATGTCATTATGAAATTGGCTGACCTACTTATTAGATAGACCCGTTCTAATAAATATTGAAATTGTTAAACATGCCTTTAATTATTATAAACAACCTCTAAATTGAAAAACAATAAAAAATGAAATATTTAGTTAAAAAATGTATTTTCGTAATTTTAATTAGGTTTGAAGCAAAAATTTAATTTTAAAGCATATTTATAAAACTAATTGAGAGCATTTTTATTCGAAACTTTCAGACAAAAAACGTCTATTCAAGTATATTTAACGCATTAATTATTTAAAAAAAAAGTATCATAAATTAAATATCACAGTGTACAAGCCATGTGTGCGCCCGTTAATCCAGTTGCATGTATTTCTAGTGGATATTCAGTAAGAGAATTTATTTGGACGAATAAATTTTAACAAAGGCTTTTAAAGGAAAACTTTAAAAGTATATATTAAAAATATACAGTAGATATAACACTTTTAGAAAACAAAAATAACAATCCATTACTTCTAAATGGTCATACGTACAATATATTTTACATTAAATTTCCTTTATCTACATTTTGAATCAATCTCTTTCACGTGAAATAAGTAAATTTAAATTCCTGAATTCAGTTTAATAGACTCTGAAATTAATCTTTATGTTCCCTTGTTCAAAAAGTATTATATGCTCAAAGCTTAAAAGATAAATAGGAAGAATGAAAGTTATTACTCCAAAAGACAAATGTTAAATTTTACCTTGCGTAACTTATGACAATTTAAGTATCATTTGATTCAGAACAAATGTTCCGTGACTCATATGCCATCAATTTAAATTATGAAGGATCGTAATTTCATAAGGTGTTGTTAACGATTGAATATCAAAGATAACTTTCCTTTATCTATTCTTAATGTCTCTGATCATACGCTGCTTAATGGGATTTGCAAATTACATAATGTGTAATCAATTTAACACAAATTTCCTGATTAAATATAATAAAAAATCATTCAAAAGATGGGTCTAAATATGATTTAAAGGTATTTTATTATCATAATTTTTTATGTGTAAGTACGTGTATGTATACAGGGTATCCCAAAAACATGATGAATTACAGAATAAAACTTGGAAGTGTCACAGTCAATGAACAATAAAATATCTTAGAAATGTTTGACAGAAATGTAAACATAATGTAAACATTTTGAACAAGCTTTGTAATCTTTGAGTAAGTTTCTACACAGTTCAGATACTTTTGTACCAATAAATAGCACAATTATTATTTATTTATGCAATCATTGTTTTCTTTCGTAATTTGTTTACCACCCATGAAATGCGATCATGTGACTTGATTTTAATCCTTTGCGAACTTATATCCAGGCATCGAAATGTGGTTTAAATAAAATAATATGTATATAAAATTTATAAAAAAAAAAAACGAATTTTTATTTACGAACCCTCTTCCATTTTGAGTCATCTCACTGTCCCACCATCGTTTGGTCCGGTTGTCCTGGATTCTGGTTGTGAGCTTTGCGGCTTGTGTAAATAGGAATTCATGTAAATAGAAATTGGTTCTCAATTTTTGTATTCAACTGAAAGTCATGATTTATTATATTGACATTGTGGTTTTATTACTTTTGATATTGGTGCTAATGTGAAGTTTTGGGAAATAATTTAGCAGAGTACGTGTACTGTATAGTAGTATTTTATACGTTATGGTCTATGTGTTTATTCCAATAACAAATCACTTATATGCTTTCCGTAAATTAAAATTTGTTCAAAGCTCGGTATTCAGTTGCAAATTGTGTATATGGACATTGGAATTAACGAGTATGTGCATTATATAAATATATTTTCTCGTTCGCACCTTACTCTATGTGATTATTGAAAAAACAATTTGTGAAGTCACTACATATGTATTCTTTGTTTTATATCGGTATTGTGTTTTGTAGTATTTGTATTGTTATATAATACTGGTGTTATATTGTAGTTTTGGTATTTGTAATGTTACTTAAATTCATATATTGCTATTGAATATAGTTTTTTTTTAATTTAATGGAAACATAAGGCAATGGTCATCTATAACTTCAAAATGACTCTAAATTCTGTACTAAATCATGAAACACATAGAAATTCATGGTCATCTGTTAAAAAGAAAAGACCTAAAAACTTGTAAATTTTAGAATTGGTTCAGAAATACTCTGTTGGCCAACTGCAACTAATCTTAAATCATGCTAAACTTCAGAGGCTTGAATGTATATGCCTAAAAAACTCACAACTCTTCGTCAACAGTTCAGGGAACCGTCGCTTACCCCTCGGACTCTCTCGAGAGTTCAGCGGGGTCAGCTGGGGTCTTCCCCCCTCATTGTTCTCTGTGTCCGGTAGATTGAAATTTCCCCCAGGGACTGGACTACAACTCTAATAAAACTGGGTTCTCGGGGCGGTCATCTTCGTCCCGAAACATGCACATTTGAATAGCAGTTTCATTTGTCGTTATTATATATATGTATATTAATTCATGTATCACGAATTTGACGGAGATGTATTTTTTTAAATAAGTATCGGTCAATAAGAAATATATACATATATTTTTTTCATTCTTTATTGTTATGACGCTGTTAATATTGTGAAGAAAATTAAAAGTTAAAAATTTAAATTGAAGATGAGAAAATTCCAAAAGAGATTTTTTTATTTCTAGTTGTCTATCGCATAAAAAGCTTAACATTTTAAACGTAATAATTATGATTTAACCTAACATCATTCAAAATTTGATCTTTTTTAAAGATAAAAGCTAATAACTTTATTTTTACATGGTGATAAGAAATCAACATGCCTTAATAAAGAAGAAATTTTGAAGTTAATAGTTTGAATTATACAAAATCTTTTAAGGTAATATAAATATAATTCAGAAAAATAAATAAAAAATATTGCTTAAAAAATATTGCTTAAAATAAGTTTCATCTTGTTAAGTTAATTTGTCTTGTTAAGTTATCTTAGTTAATTTTCATCTTGAAGAAAAAAATATTTTCAAATCGAACATTTTAAACATTTTTACACCTGATACAAAAAAAAAAAAAAACACAGAAAAAGTGTTTTAGTTTTTTAAAAATCTCATTTAATTAAAAAGAAAAAGAAAATTTTTCTTCAGTTTCAAAACCATCTCGACAAGCTATTTATATGCAAATTTTCTTCGAAGTAAATTTATTTCACAAATTGTTTTCCTATAAAGGTTTGCTTATTTGACTGACAATGATTTTTCAGATATGCATATTAACTTTGGATTTTTATTTCCGCAGTTTCTAATCAGCTATTGGTTTCCATATTTTAATTAAAAACGCTTTTAATTTATGTATCTTTTCAAATACATTCTTTATGCATTTTGATTAATTTGAATCTTACAATGATTTTATTTACAGTATTTTGTGTATATTTGTATCAGGTATTTTTCATACTGCAAGCGTATTGTTAAGGTAGGAAATACAATGTAATATTTCTCAGCACAGTTGAAAAATGTTTGGCATTTGAATACTTTTTTTAACTGTTCTTTTACTCTTTTATCAAGTGTCATAAAAATCATAGCACAGTTAAACTTTTTAACATAACTAAATACTGATTAAAAAGGCACACTAAAACTTAAATTGTTAAAAAAAGATTAAAAAGATTAATAAAAAAATTCAGTACAAAAGTTTCTATTAATTAAAAACAGGTGTTTTCACCAGAAAAAATATCTCTTTTACCAAATAACAACCTTCTTATTTCTTTTACAATATATTCTGAATGGCATGATGTTTTTTCTTTCATTTATTTTGTATAATTTTCTATTATTTAATATAACAGTTAACGAGAGAAGTTACTGCAGGCTTTCTCAGTTCAAAATTTATTTTGGTATTCAAGCCTTGTAACCCATAGACAAGAATAAATTACACTAAATTGCATTAATTTAATTAAGGGATTTTAACATGATAATCGTGTTGTCAGTCGCAAACTGCATTTGTAATTTGTTACTCACTTTACTCCTGTGACTTAATCTCGAAGATGTATTCAGTAATGTTAATTTACTTAAGAATTGTCTTATAGCTAATTTTGTTAAATACATTTAACGAAATAATTCACTGTTTGTATATAAATGTTTATACTAAACAAATGAGATAGAACGATTAACAGACTGTTTATTGTATAAGTTACAGATATATATTTTTAAAAGGAATTTATCATTTCATCTAAATTTACAGATGGGCTTTATACCCGAGATATAAAAATTACGAAACCCTGTTAAAAAAAAACTTTTCTACTTCAGCATTAATGATCATTGTACGCATCGTACATTTTCACTTCGCATTTTCACTTACTTTTCGTTATCTTTGTAATAGTTATTATGTTTTTCAATGTTTTACATTGTACTTTTATAATACGTATTTGATAAAGGTATCTTTGCAAAGAATTGCAGTTTCGTTGCAAAGCTCTTTGCACTTTCGCGTAATACTGAGAATATATCAACTCTATTAAAATCCGTGCGCGTATATATGTAACCTCAGAAACTCGGAAACCACAGGGCGCAGGGCTACGAAATTTGGCATACGGGTTACTGGTAGGGAGCTCATGAACGATTAAGGCAAAAAATTCAAAAATTTTAAATATATTTTTTTTATTTTATGTTTTTGACGAATTTTCGTCTTTTTTATGTTCAACCCGTAATCGCGTGAGTTCTAAACAGTTCTGAATGTTTACTGCAATGTGAGATATACATATTACGTACACCACGCTGCAGTACTAAGAAGTTGTTGCTGGTATTACGATAATTCTTTTACCTCGCATGCAAATAATTAGATATTATTTATTTGCGCTTAATTATTACCTAGAAAAACATTTTATCACAAACATAAAAAAGAAAATATTCCATTCATTCCCTTATTCCAAAGATATCGTTTTATCGTTTGCTGCCATAGCAACATGATAGATTAAATTTGACCAACTGCTCTGTAATACATTTATATTTTATAAATTTTATTACAACTTTGACACAATCACGTGTTTAATGTTTATTTATTCTGAGTACTTATTTTATATGAAAATTTCATGCTTTAGTTAAATTTTCCACATTTTGAAACTACCTTTTTAGAAACTGTCTAAAACTATATCGATATTACAGAATTTTTATGTCACAAGAATAATCATAACATTTCAAAGTAATAACCACAATACAACAATAGCTTTTCTTCTCTATTCTTCTGCTGAAAATGATTTTTTCTTTTAGTTATTTAATCTGTTATTTTTAAACTGAAATAAGCAAACTGAATAGAAAATATTTGCATTATAATAAAATGATGTAACAATACAGAGAAACATCTTGTAGATCTTCTTTCATCTTAACTCGTTCAGATCTGGCATCATTATATTAGAACATGCCTTTTCATTTCCTATTATTTTGCCTTACAATTTATTTTGTCGTTATCTGCAAGTAGTGGTGCACTGTAAAAAAACTCAGAAACGTTTCGGCACAAGGCGGAAAGGTTTCCGGAAATTTATAGTAAACTTTGTGTTCTCCTCAGTTTCTTGTTATTTCGGAATCGTTACACGTATTTTCGGAAATATATTCAAAGCGGTGAATTATTCTGAAGAAGTCAGAAACGTTGCATTCCATACCGGAAATGTTTTCGAATAGGTAGTGTAAAAGGATGGTTACTGAAAAATTCGGAAATGTTACACTCATTCCGTGTAAAGTTTTAAAATGGAATTCGAAATGAAGTAATATTTGCGTATGCTCATCTACTCCGACCTATTGCACATGTCATTATCCCGTGATTTCTATTGTTCTTGAGAGGAAAGACAACTTAAAACAGATGCAGATGCAACGTATTTATATGAGCTGTAAGTATTCTGTTTTATAATTTCTTTTGTTTGAGAGAACAATATTCTTAAAAAATAATAATGATATTATCAGATTCTATTTTATTGCATATTAATATTACATTTGCAGTTAATCTTTTGTTGTATACACAAAGTTAAATAACTCGTTCGATAGTTGCTTTATAATTTTGTTCCATGAATCTATAATAAATATTAGATATTTGATTGATGAATAATAATGTAGTACTACTATTAATGAAGTACAGATAGCACCGTATATACGTCTTTAACATCTTTTCGTTTTGAGATCGGTTCCGTTTCATAACTTTTCTAATGATGAAATGTATCGTTTATATGACAGAACAAATTCCTAATTTCACTTATGCTATACGTTTTTCCTTCATTTTTTATGAATCAGATATTTATAAATAAATATAATTGAAATTTTAATTTATAAATCTATAAATAATTCTTTTTTAAAATCCGGTCTCGTGAATTCCATGCTGTAAACAGATACATATGCATTATGAAAATGCTTTATTTCCCAAAATAGATGTATTATTTTTAATAACTTTAAATAAATATATTTTTTAATCTTGTAAGTATAGATATTATGTCAAAAGATTTCGTATCTGTAAATAATTATTTTGTTTTATGAACTGTATACTTATAAAAATATATTTATTTTCTCATGTTATCTCAGCACTTTTGAAGTTATCCGAATAAAATAATACCTTTAAATGAATATATTTAGAAGCATGATAGTTGTAAAACACTATATTAAAAATATTTACAAACAGACTAAACATTTTTATCAATATATCAATTTATAAGTATACAATTCGTGAAAATATAACAATTACCACAGATATAAAATATTTTCGAATAGTATAACTATTTACAAGTTTTAAAAAATGTTGAAAGGTATTACTAAAATCTATCTATTTATAAGTATAGGGAAATTAAACATTTTCATTGAGTATCTATTTAGAGGATGGAACTCATGAGGCTGCATTTAAAAAAAGAATTATTTATAGATCCATAAATCAAATTTTCAACGTTATCTATTTACAAATATCTGATTCATAAAAACTGAGTGAAAAACGTATAGTATAAGCGAAATTAGGAATTTGTTCTGTCATATGAATGATGCATTTCATCATTAGAAAAGTTATGAAATTGAACCGATCTCAAAACGAAAAGATGTTAAAGACATATACGATGCTATCTGTACTTCATTAATACTAGTACTACATTATTATTCATCAATCAAATATCTAATATTTATTATAGATTCATGTTAACAAGAGTATAAAGAAACTATCGAACGAGTTATTTAACTGTGTATACAACAACTTCTAAACTTGTTGCACTTGTAAACTTGTAGTAGGTAAACTAAAGAAGTTTCCAGACGACTCAACTCTGTTCCTACAAAGGAAAATTTGGAAGCCTCTCTTCAGTAGAAGGACATACTCTCAAATTTGGAGTTATTTTAAAATGACAGAAGTATTTGTCATAGAATTAAGTTTTTTCAAAGTTTATTTCGCCTGCATAAATAACTTTAAAGTGATATCTTGAGTAGCAGTATAATAAAAGATAATAATAAAAGATGATAAAAGATGATTTCTAATAATAAAAGATGAATAATAAAACGAGTTCAGAAAATAATATGTTTCACACCAGAAATTACAGAAAGTTTATAGTATTGCTAATATAGTATGATTAGCGAGTTCGCTCACCGAACTTCGCAGAAAACCCAACCACGATGATGTGGAGTGGGGTTTCGCCTCTAGCGAATGTAATATTAATTTTTTTTTTAAAAGCATATTGTTCTCTCAAATAAAAGAAATTTTAAAACAGAAATACACAGAAACATTTCCAAAACACACAGAAACATTTCCGATGTATACAAAAGCATTTCTGATGTATGCTAAAACCTTTCCTATGTATACAAAAACATTTCCGATATATGCAGAATCGTTACTGAATATCTGACTGAAATATAAAGAAACGTTTCCGAAATGCACGTAAATGTTTCCAAAATATACAGAAACATTTCTGAATATCTGACCGAAATATGCGGAAACTTTTACGAATATCTGACCGAAATATGCGGAAACATAACAGAACCGATGGGCCACATTACTGCCCCACCAGATAAAGTAACGTTTCCGAGGTTTTTTTTTTTACAGTGTGATTGCATATGTCCTTACATTTATTATTACTGTTTGTGTAAGTATCGTCTGCAGCTAGCCAAAGCTGCATGTTCCTTGGTTTCATGTGCTCCGAATTTATGTAAGTTTCTTTTTCTTACTTTCCGCGTTTGGAAACACTCAGTGTTCTGTTTTCTTCTTGTGTTTTAGAAGGTGGAAAAGGTTGTTAGAGAATAAGCCGTGTGATGGCTCGCATTTATTTGTTTGTGAATAAACCGCTTTATTTATATTTGAATAAAAACGCAATAACATTCTTGGTACAAGTCTAGCCGGAGTGCTAGTGAAAAAAAAAAGTGTAGAATGGAACATTTTTCTCAACTTCCGTGATGTCGTTTTGTGGCGAAAAATTACCTCAGCTTGTGAAGTAAGTTAAATTTGAACATTATATTTCGTGTGTAAAAATAATTTGCTATTTAAAACTGTAGAATTGTGATGAGAATAATATTTAAACTGATTTAAACTGAATTTCGTATTAACGTATTTTAGAACTAATTTTGGATTTTATTAAAGTAAAAATGAGTGAACTAACAACTTTTAAAACGAAAAGAACTGCTCTACGGAGAAGTGTAACGAATTATATTAAGAAAATAGAAAGTATAATCGCAGATGGTGAAATTAATTTAACAGAATTAGAAGAAAATATTGAACTGTTAAAACAGAAAGAAACGGAACTAAAAAAACTTGATAGGGAAATTGAAAGTTTAATTACCGAATCTAAACAATTAGAGAGTGAGATAGATACCGCACAGGAAATTTCAGATAAAATTGATTTGTGGAAATTTAAAGGTGAAAAAGTATTGAAAATCGAAAATGCGAAGTTAAATAAGAGTGAAAATAAATCTGATAGTGTAATTTCCGAAAACATTTTTGAGAATATTAAATTACCTAGGTTATCATTACCTACTTTTGAAGGCAATATCAATGAATGGATAGCTTTTAAAGATCTTTTCAATGCATGCGTAAACAGTAATACGACTATATCTAATGCTAAAAAATTGCAGTATTTGAAGGCTTCATTGAAAGGTGAAGCGTATCGCGTTATTCAGTCTATTTAAATTTTGGATTCTAATTTTGAAATTGCATGGAATCTACTAGACGAAAGATATTCAAATAAGAGAGAACAAATTTTTGCATGTATTAAACGATTTCTAAGTTTACCAGCAATTCAAACAGAATCAGCTGTTGCTATTTAAATCTAGTTGATAACATTAATGAAGTTATTTGCTCGTTAGAAGTATTGAACCAAACCATTGACAAATTTGGGGATACATTAATGACTTATTTAATTTTGCAAAAATTGGATCCTTCTACAAAATTGTGGTGGGAACGTCAGCTTAAAAGCAATAAAATTCCGAAACTTAAGAATTTAATTGAATTTCTTGAGAATTATGCAAGAACTCTTCAAAATAGCAAGTTAGTGGTAAATAAGGTACCTAAATCTGTATTTCCAAATAAGAGTAATGCTTTTGTAGCTACTTTGGGTTGTGGTTACTGTAAAGAAGAACATAGTTTAGCTAAATGCTCGAAATTTCTTAATTTGCCTGTTCAACAACGAATAGATTTCGTAAAACATAATCATTATTGCTTCAATTTCCTATCTAATATGCATTTTCTCAATAAATGTAAAAATGTAAAAATGTAAATAAGTCTAATTACGTGCCATCATTGCTTTAAGAAACATCATAGTATTTTGCACATGGTAAAGAATTGAAGGAATAAGACTCAGACGAATAGTACGTCCCCACACGCACAAGGATTTATCCCTAAAAAAGTTGAGTCAGCGAGTGATAATATTTTGTCTACAGTCTGTACCTCTCATTATGAATCAAACGCAAAGAGTAATCAAAAGAGTCATATTTAGTTGTGTACCGCATTAATAAAAGTTCAAAATTCTAAACAAGAGTTTGTAAAATGCAGATGTTTATGTGATACAGGCTCTCAGAAGTCATTTATTTCTAGAGAATGTGTAAACAAATTAGGATTAAAGGTAAAAGATAGTTCTATTTCTGTGTCATTTTTGGGAACATTTAATACTGTGAGTAATGGGGAAGTCGATTTATTATTCACTTCTCACTTCAAAAGTGATCTTAGAGTATCAACATCAGCATTCGTGATGGATAAAGTGACAGATAATATTCCCTATGTGTCTTTACCTTCAGTCATTTGCGATAATTTCAGTGATTTAATGTTAGCTGATCCATTGTTTTACAAGTCACAAAAATTGACATTTTATTTAGTGTAAATGTATTTATGCATTTAATGACTGGGGAAATTGTCAAACGTGAACCTAACCTTCCATTTGCCTTAAATTCGAGACTTGGGTGGATAATTTCGGGTACTACAAATTTTGAAACGCTGGCAACTGATCCAGTACATGTAAATCATTTAAGTACAAAAACTGACGAGTTAGTAAATTCATTCTGGGAATTAGAAAAAATTCCAAATGTGCAACCTTTAACAGTTGAAGAAAAACATTGTGAAAATCATTTTGAGAGTTCTCATTTTAGAGAAAATTCAGGCCGCTATTCAGTCGCATTACCATTTAAACAGGGTCGAGATATTTTAGGTGATTCACGCCAAATGGTGCACAGAAGATTTCTTTATCTTGAGAAAAGACTAATATCCATGCCAGAAATTTACAACCAATATGTTCAATTTATGAAAGAATATTTATCTCTGGGCCACATGGACTTTGTTTCGAATACAGATCGTGAATTAGAAACTAAACACTATTACATCCCACACCACTTCGTCTTAAACAATTCTAGTTTAACTACCAAATTAAGAGTAGTTTTTGATGCGAGTGCTAAAACAACAACAGGTGTTTCTTTAAACGACACTCTAATGGTAGGTCCCAAAATACAAGATGATTTAATTTGCATTTTATTAAGGTTTAGATTTCATAATATTGCCATAACAGCTGATATAAGAATGATGTATAGGCAGGTAAAAATTCATGACAAAGATAGGGATTTTCAGAGAATATTATGGAGAGATAGTCCAGATAAACAAATACAAGTCTTTCGCTTAAATACTGTCACGTATGGAACTGCTGCTGCTCCATATCTTACAACTAAAGCTTTGAGTCAGTTAGCAATTGATGAGGGTCTTAATTTCTCAAAAGCAAAGTCTATAGTTTTAAGAGATTTTTATGTCGACGATGTTTTAACTGGTGTTGAGAATAGTCAGGAAGGTACTGAATTGATATATGATTTGCAAAAAATGCTAAAAGAAGGTGGGTTTGAGCTATATAAATGGTCCACAAATGAACCATCAATATTGAAAAATGCTGGGTTAGCAAACACAATTAACGATAATATACATAGTGTAGTGGGCAATAAGGCCACAAAAGTTTTAGGAGTGGAATGGCATTCTGATAATGATATGTTCAAATGTAATTTCAGTGATATAAATTATCAAGGTGTCCCTACTAAAAGAATTATTCTGTCATTTGTATCAACGCTGCACGACCCATTGGGGTGGATTTCACCTTTTGTGAGTCAACTAAAATGATCCTTCAAGAACTGTGGAAATTACAATTATCATGGGATGACCCAGTACCAGCAAATAATGAGTGGAAAATTTTGTGCCAAGAAGTCAAACTCGTAAATTCCATCTATATACCTAGAAAAGTAATCTTGCCCAATTATTCTCGATGTGAACTTCACGGATTTTGTGATGCGTCAGAAAAGGGTTATTCAGCTGTTATTTACGTTAAAACTTGTGATAGCTCTAACATTGATGTGAAACTTTTAACAGCTAAAACTCGCGTAGCACCACTAAAACCTGTCACGATTCCAAGACTGGAATTATGTTCTGCAGTATTACTGGCACACTTAATACAGGCAGTCAGAGCTGCATTACATATAAAACCTGATTCTGTGCACGCATGGAGTGATTCACAAATTGTATTGTCATGGCTAAGATCAAATCCTAAAAGATGGCAAGTCTTTGTAGCCAACAGAGTATCTGAAATCCAATCCATTTTACCAGCTGAGAATTGGAACCATGTAGTCGGAAAAGAAAATCCTGCTGATTGTGCATCACGTGGGTTACTTCCTGCAGAACTACTGTCCCATGACTTGTTGTGGAACGGCCCACTATGGTTAAGAAGCAGAGAGGTTCCCGTGCATGAACCTATTCCCATAAATGAAAAAGAATTACCAGAAGCACGCAAAACCTTATCATTTGTAGCTTCTGAAACTGTAAAAGAGCTTGATATTATATCAAAAATATCTTCGTTTTCCAAATTGCAACGCATATTTGCTTTGATATTGAGATTCATCTCCAATTCAAAGGCAACACGTGTAGAAAGAAATACATCCTTTTTATCAAGCAGTGAAATTCAAGCCGCAACACGCTGTATTATTCGGATAGTTCAAGAAGTGAACTTCAGTAAAGAAATTCAGTATTTAGAAGCTGGAAAAGAGCCACCTGCAAATAGCAGTCTCATGTGCTTGTGTCCAATTTTAGATGATAACAAAATATTACGAGTAGGAGGAAGATTGAAAAATGCACAGCTGTCGGAGAATGAAAAGCACCCAATGTTATTAACATCAAAGCACCATGTGACTAAGATCATAATTAAACATTTCCATGAAAAATACTTACATGCAGGTCCAGAACTTCTTTCTTTAATTAGACAGCAATTTTGGATCATTACTGCTAGGTCTGTTTTTCGAAAAATGGTAAGAGCTTGTGTTACGTGTTGCAGATATAAAGCTCAAACTGCAAAACAAATAATGGCTGATCTTCCAGCATCCAAAGTAACACAATCACGACCATTTCATCGAGTTGGAACAGATTTTTCAGGACCATTCATGATTAAATATCGTGCAGGACGCGGAGTAAAATCATCTAAATCATATGTGTGTATATTTGTCTGCTTCGTCATCAAGGCAGTCCCTCTTGAAGTCGTCGAAGATCTTTCAACAAAGGCATTCTTAAGTGCATTAAAACGGTTTATTGCAAGAAGAGGGAAACCTTTTGAGATTTTTAGTGATTGTAGAACCAACTTTAAATGTTGCAGAAAAAGAAATCAACAAATATCTTTTGCAGTGCAAGCAGAATGAAGAAATTCGCAAATTTTTGTCGTCCAGTAGTGGAACTGTGTCCTCTACCTATAGAAACTAAAAACTGTGAAATGAAAACTGTTTAATATTTTTCTATTTTTTTTGCATTAATTTGTTTGTGTTATTAATTGTTTTTGTCATTACAGTCAGAATTTGTATACAACTAACCACTTGTTGAAATCCCAGGGGATTTCAACGGGGGCCAGAATGTTTGTGTAAGTATCGTCTGCAGCTAGCCAAAGCTGCATGTTCTTTGGTTTCATGTGCTCCGAATTTATGTAAGTTTCTTTTTCTTACTTTCCGCGTTTGGCAACACTCAGTGTTCTGTTTTCTTCTTGTGTTTTAGAAGGTGAAAAAGGTTGTTAGAGAATAAGCCGTGTGATGGCTCGCATTTATTTGTTTGTGAATAAACCGCTTTAATTACAGTCCATTCTATTGTGTTTTTAGTTAAGAACCAGCAGTGTGTGTGTATAGTTTAAAACGCAATAACAATTACCATTTCATTTGTTTAAGCTTTTCGTAATAAACAACAAAAATATCGCTTAAAGTTCTATACACCGTTGCTGAGATTTTCATTTCAAGTATATGTTTTAATTTTCTTTAAAAACAAACAAACAAAAAAAAACAATAATAGTCCAAACTAATAATTCATGATAAAAAATATTTAAAAGTTGTTATGTATAATTAAACCTGTTGTAATAGAACATTTTCTTCTTAACTTAATAACTTCAAAAATTCTATAGTCTATTGTCATATTAATAATATGTATAAAACTATGTTAGGTTTCAGTAAATGACACACATATATATATATATAGATAGATAGATAGATAGATATTGCTATTTGGCTAGCTATTTTTCATTATTTAAACCTGAAAGTACCCCTTTCGTTAAAAAAAAAAATAATAATTTAAAAAATGATCCAAAATGGCTATGGATGAGTGAAGTTTGTTTCAGCTGAAACAGAAAATACAAAACAGCGTACTCTCAAAAGGAAAATAATGGTTACTGTTATTCTTGTATGAATTATTTTGAAAAATTATTTAATTACTTGAAGTATCTTCTTATTCTTATAAATGCAAGATATTTGTCTTTCATTCTTTCCTTTTTTTTTGTTCCAATGTTACGGTAGATTTTTTATTTAAGCAAATTTATAATTTAAAAGATGAATTATTTAAACGTTTAAATAATTCATTTTTACATTCTTAAATTATTTCAAGAAATATACTATAACACTTTAAAACTTTTAATAAAATTCAGTAATAATACATACTCGCATGACAGTGAGATAATATTAGTTTTTAGAGAGAAAATATCGTATTAAGTTTATTTTATGAAAATAGCAAGCAAGCTGTGATCGATTTCTTCTAAATTTGGCATCAGAAACAATCATTCAGTTCCATTTATTTTAATGATTTATGAATACAGTTCAATATTAATCTGTAATTATCTGAAATATTCTAACGAAAATTATCGATATTTAGAACTGTATAACTGCACAACTTTGAATTTCTTTCAATAAACCTTCCTTGAATGACAATTGCGATATTTATAACTTTATTAACTTAACTTTAGAACTTTAATTTTAGAAATTATATATTTATGTATTCAAGATCTTGTATCTAATTCAGCTTGAATAAGCAAAAATAAAAGAAGAAAAATCTTTTTATTATCATAACATTTATGTAGCAAAATCATGGAAAAAAAGCTAAAACAATATTAACTTCATAGAAATTATAACTTTATAAACCAAAAATGTATTTAAATTTATCTCAGAAAGTTAACTCACAATGCAATTTTATGTTTTCTCGAAATATAGAAAATTCACTCAACCACGCAGTGTCACAAAAATCATTTCGGTTCAATAATCTAACTTTGAATTCTTCATTTTGCCCTACACAGAACAGATATTAACTGATTTCTAACGTACGTTCGTTTATTTTACGTCAAATTCTTCCATTTTATTGACAGAAGTTTCTCATTTTATTTCATGGTGATATAATTTGCATTGAAACTTTAAAAGAAATTTTTAGTGAATATTTCTTTAAAATAATTGTTAATAACAGTTAATTTAACCTACTTGTTTAATAATAGTTAATTGGAGATACATACAACATACTTTTTCAGAGAATTACGAGTGAAATACACATAATAATAATTTAAAATGTTGTATAAGGTGTTTCGGTACACACTTTAATACAAAGAAAACTGCCCGGTTAAACTGAGGACATTGAGCTCAATGGCTATTCACACTAATTGTATATTATACTCTTCTTTCAACGAATTTGAGATAAGTCCTTCGAAAAATAAAGAAATCGACAATATATTAAGGGAGATCATCATCCCATCCCCCCTTATAATTAACCAATGAACCCCCAAAACTAATCAGGGAAGTGCCTTATTACAATGAACATATATGCAAAATTTGAAGAAAATCGGATAATTCTGCATGAAAAACCCATTTATATAATTTAAGGGGGGTAGGGGTAGCTACCGCCCCCTTCCCTTTAAACTTAACAAATGAATCCCGAAATCTAATCAGGGTAGCGACTTAACGCAGTGAACCTATAACCAAACTTTGAACAAATCGGATAATTCTGCATGAAAAACCCATTTATATAATTTAAGGGGGGAGTAGCCCCCCCCCCTTTATACTTAACCAATGCATCCCGAAAACTAATCAGGGAAGCACCTTGACCCAGAGAATCTATAAACGAAATTTGAAGCAAATCGGATATTTCTGCATGAAAAACCCATTTATATAATTTAAGGGGGGATTATCCCCGTTACCCTCCTTTATACTTTACCAATGAATCCCGAAAACTAATCAGGGAAGCGCCTTAACACAGTGAACCTATAAACAAAATTTGAAGGAAAACGGATATTTCTATGAAGAGTTATCGCGTTACGTACGTACATACGTACATACATACGTACATACTTACTTACTTACAGAACCGGCGGGCACATAAGCTCTCAGGCTTTGATAGCCTGTGAACTAAAAAAACCCTGTTATATTGACAGAAAGAAAACTGTCAGCGGAAAATACAGTAAAAAACAGTTTATTTTACAGATTACTTTATGTGCGTTAACATATAATTTGACTATTAAAAGACAGAAACCTGGTTAAATAAAAAGAAAACTGCCCAGTTAAACTGAGGGCATTGAGCTCACAGGCTATTCACACTAATTGTATATTAGGCTTTTATTTCAAAGAATAATACCCCTCCAAAAATAAAGAAATCGACAATATATTAAGGGGGATGATTTCCTCGCCCCACCCCTTATAATTAACCAATTAACACACAAAACTAATCAAGAAAGCGTCTTATTATAATGAACATATGTACAACATTTGAAGCAAATCGGATAATTTTGCATGAAAAACTCATTTATCTAAATAAAGGGGTTAAGACGCCCATTACCCCCTTTATATTTAAACAATGAACCCCCAAAACTAATTGAAAAGCTCCTTACCACAACGAAAATATATACAAAATTTGAAGAAAATCGGATAATTCTGCAAGAAAAATCCATTTATCTAAATTAAAGGGGGGGGGGAGAAGACTCTCCGTTTCCCCCCCTTTATAATTAACCAATGAACCCCCAAAACTAATCAAGGAAGCTTCTTATCACAAGGAACCTATATACAAAATTTGAATAAAGTCTGATAATTCTGCAAGAAAAACCCATTTATCTAAATAACGGGGGATAGACCCCCCCCTTTCCCCACTTTTTAATTAACCAATGAACACCCAAAACTAATCAGGGAAGCTTCTTATCACAATGAACCTATATACAAAATTTGAAGAAAGTCGGATAATTCTGCATGAAAAACCCATTTATCTAAATTAAGGGGGGGGGGGTTAGCACCCCCTTTTCCTCCCTTTATACTCAACCAAAAAAACCCCAAAACTAATCAGGGAAGCGCCTTATCACTGTGGCCCTATAAACAAAATTTTAAACAAAACAGTTAAATCTACCAAGAGTTATCGCGTTACGTACATACGTACATACATACATACATAAAGAACGGGCGGGCACATTAGCTCTCAGGCTTTGATAGCCTGTGAGCTAAAAAACATTTCTTTTCATAAAATAAACATTTTTTTTTTACTGTCATGCTTAATTGCGGATTTTTCTGTCAGTTTTACAGAAGTTCTTATTGCGTATTTTTAGCTTATTTGCAGCATTTTAATTTTGAAATAGAGATCACAATAGCAGTGTATGATTTTTTTTTGAATTAGCATAATTAGAAAATTAAAAAATTGTAGTACAATGATTAATTACAGCATAATTCTTATATACTGAAGATGATAGTATATATATATATTTTTTTTGTTTGTTTGTTTGTGACAGTCTTAACGGTTTAAAGTCTTAAAGGTGATCATATTAGTTGAAAATATTTAAAATTAGTTACAATATAATTTTTTCTTAATTTTCATTACTTATTAATGAATGGTTATCGCAAATGGCGCGGAAATTAAAATTCAATTTCTACTACAGATATATGTACACTGGCCTCCAAAAGTTAAGGTACAACATGTTTTTCGAAGCTCACCAGACAAAACATGGCAGTCAGATTAAACTTCATAGTTTATATGAATGACAATAATAAGCTTTAAAAAAACTTACGCAAAAATTACATCTACCACTTTTATTTTATAGAAAAGAATAGGTATTTGTGAATGAGAGAAAAATATGCAATTACGAAGCTTTCGTAATTTCGCGTGTAAGTTTTGTTGTATTCTAACTACGCAGCACGACTGCTATACGGTGCCGAAGACCGCGGGGACCCGTGTCGGAGGTTCGTTTGGTTAGAGTTTTATACTATTCCATGTGGAAATTAAGGGATTATCCGGTGCCGAAGGCAGCGGGGAACCAGGTCGGAGGTTCTTTCGGTTTGATGTTTATCTTATTCGAGGTTTTACAAGATTCGAGGCCCCGATGTAAATTAGGAGCTCGCTAGCGGGCAAAGCCAGCTAGTGCTAATAATAAAAGAGCGTGATATCACGTTTGATTTCAAATGCAGCGCTGACACGCTATGTACGTATTCCATTTTTATTCATTTCATGGATAAGTCAGTGATATTTTTTAACGAAGGATAACAAATATTATAACAAGCCACATTTAGTATGTTGTTTTTAAGAGTGTAATTAGTTTAACTGAAAAATCTACTGGTATTTCTAGTTAACCCTTTAAACAATGACTGAAAGTAAAATGTAATTTTAAATTATTTCTCATGTTTAGATTCTTTAAATTATGTTTAATCATTTAAAAAAAAAGAAATGATATCTACAAAAACAACTTTTCAAAAGTAAAATAAGCCAAGCGTAAAAAAAAAAAATAATAATAATAATAAAAAAGTTGAGGCTAAAAAATGGTGTGATATCAAATTTCCAAGCTATTATATTACTTTTTAGCTTTTTTCCATTAAATAAGTTATCATATATATAAGTCGAGTACCTACGTATATGTTAATAGAATTCGTTTTCTCATGTACCAAATACATCCTAACGAGTTTCTGAAAATTCAATTTTTTTCAAATGCATGATGGGCTTGGCGGCCATCTTTCCATATTTCTAAGCACCCAAATTTCTAAAGTAAAAGCGTAATATGTTTGCAATGTAATATGTTTATAACAATTTCGAACTTCAGATTTTAACTACGGACAGATAAATTAGATAAGACTGATATTTTGAGAAATTGATTTTTACTAGTTTGAAATTATTAATTACTCTAAAAAATAAATCATAAGATGAATCTTTAAGATAAGTCATCATTATCTTAAGACACAATTTTCAGAGCATACAAGTCTATAAATGAAACGCTTAAAATATGTGCTTAAATAACAATTTTGAACTTCGGATTTTAACTACGGATTTGGGTGCTTAGAATTTTGTGAATAATATGCAAAGATGGCCGCCAAGCCCATCATGCATAATTTGAAAAAAATTGAATTTTCAGAAACACGTTAGGATGTATTTAGTACAGGAGAAAACGATTTCTATTAACATATACGTAGGTACTCGACTTATATATATGATAACTTATTTAATGGAAAAAAGTTAAATAAGTAATATAATAGCTTGGAAATTTGATATCACACCATTTTTTAGCCACAATTTTTTTTTTTTTTTTTTTTTTTTTGAAAAGTTGTTTTTGTAGATATATTTTACATAAGATATTGTTAATATATAATATTTTTACTGATAAATAAATATTGTGTGACAGACACATTTTAAGTAGTGATATATTTATTGTGTGTAGTATATTTTCACTTTCAAAATAATTTCAGTAATAATTAAAATCTGCAGAAGAAATTTATTTAAAAATTAAAAATCAGATGTTAATCTATTTTAAGATAATAATAATACACTTTAGATATAAATTAACTACAAATAGGAGAGATAAATTAATTATATAAGAGTTCATAAACAAACGTAATTCATAGGGTGCGTTTACACCAATTTATAAAAATGACGAACATAAAAAAAAAGTTTTCTGACTGTAAAATATTGTTGAGTAAAATATTTTTCTGAGTGAGAAATATTTTTCAGAAAAAAAGGCTTTTCAAAATAGCTTCCTACAGATGATAATGAGTTGAAAAATGTTTTTATAAAAGGTACATCATAGTCATTTTAGATCGTAATAAAACAGTTTAGGGTGTTAGTAGTTTTTATTAATTTTTTTTTCATTGAAAACTATTTGCTGGATTAGAGTTTTGCATCAAGGTATTTTACAAGGCTGTGTTTATTGTCTTCGAAATTAAAGTCCTATATCGAAAGTACACAGCATAAAATTGTTAATAACATTCTTATTTTTTTAAGACTGGTAAATCTGCGGATCAGAGGCCTTAACGTCAGCTCTACAAGTCATTGTTTTTTAATCTTACTAATATGATATTTAATATAATCTGCATAATATTTAATAACCCACAGTCTGATTTTGTTTAAGTTATAGGTAATGATTTTAAAAGCATATAAGATTTATCAAAGCTTCCGGAAATTTTTGAAGTATCACATTAAACGGTTTTATGCAATGATGTGATAAAGTACTTATTCTTGCTATGTTTTTAGAATAAGAATAATTTCCTTCAGGAGGGTTCTTCTTCCTTGAACCCCTCCCCCCCCCCCCTTCCCTCAGTTGTGACTTTAATTTTATGTCCTCAATTTTCAGTAATTGGGCCATTTCATTATTCAAGTATATATCTGAATGCATTTACTATTGCAGTTTAATTAGATTAACCATCTCCTTGTACAGGCGATTTTATCTTACCTTTAAAAGAATACTTATTTTTGAAACACACAACATCATTATATGTTGCTGAAATTGAATTGTTGTTGCTGGAATTGCTGAAATTGCTCGTGTAATAAATATATTTATACAAACGTAAATTCCTCTTATCACACTTATATTCAGTGTAAGTTCCTCCAACGTTTTATAATTTTCGCTTAGAAAACTGATATTTGGTCATATTTGTTTAGTAGTTAAAATAAATACTCATCTATTTCAATAGAAAAGGAATATTAAAAATTTAAATCACCAGAAAATCAACCATTTTTTTAATAAAATTCTGCGTCAATAATTCTTTGAAATACAGTTGCTAGACAACAATTTAATAAAAAAAAAAAGAAAGAAAGAAATGCATTTTGTAAAAAAAATGAGAAATTAAAATGTTTTATATCTGCATAAAATAGCATAAAATTTTCCAATAATTGATACAATTAATTTATGGGGATAATTAATGTCTAGGCAACTTTTCAAAACGATCGGATTAATTTAAGATCTCCATTTCGGAAATTTAAAATACATATCTTAACGTTCAAATCAATTATATAAATGTGCCATTTCCTCTGTAGATGAATGATAAAATTTTAAAATCGTCTTAATTTCCATAGAAAATCATTATGGCAGGAAAAGAAAAATTCTACATTTTTGGAACAAACCAAATTTTGGAACCAAATTTAACTAAAAACTACGCAGCTAAATCCGGGTATCTCCCCAACATAGCTACTAAATATCAAGCTAATTGGATGCCTTTTGCCACAGTTATCGCGGGACATACAAATAGACAGACAGACACCAAAAACTTTTCGGGACTCCACAGTAAATCTCAACTGATGTTTCGGCAAATAATTTTACCATTTAAAATTATCTTCTCATTATAAAAATAAGTATTAATCCTTAATATTTCCTAATGACAATGTTTAGTGATTTTAATGTCCCTGAATATATGTTTAAAATAGCAAAACTATTGTACAGCTATTGCTGAAAGGTATGAGTTTTGTTTTTCAGTAATTCTGAAAAGAAAAACCCATAAATATATGGCGAGGTTAAACAAGGGATATCCCATGACTTATTTATGTTATTAAAACTGACCGTGTCAAGGATCCTGTATCAGATACAATATTTTTCCAAATATCCCATTAATAACAATTCAATTTCCTTCCAAACGCATTTTTTAAGGATTGTAAAACACTAAGAAAATTAGAAAACATTCTTATTTCTAAAATAGCGCGTTTTTTTTTCCCTTTTTCCAATTTGTACATAAATAAATATTTCACTTTGAGCTTATATATATATAAGTAAGCTTATATATATAAGTTGTATGGCCAGTCCGAACCCAAAAACTGGCATAAAAATCGAGCCCAAGCCAGTTTATGACCCAGGCTTGGGATGAACTGGTCTCATCTCTAATATTTATATGTCAATGGTAATATGTATATATATATATATATATAAGTTGCAACTTAAAAAAATAATGAAAAAAATATAGGTATAAACATTGCTATAAACGTTGTATGGCAACTATACTCGATCTCTCTCTGTCTTCTAAACTAGGCAATAAGAATAGCTTGTTATCTTGATTTATTTTGATTTAAATATTTATCTCGCAGCCTTATAAATATGCTAAACCAATATCTTGTGAATAATCGACGCATGAATCTTCGGTATAGCTTTCTGAAAGGAAAGATAACGCAGAATCTAATTTTATTATTAATCAAAACCTAGAAATAGTTAAACCACACACAGTCCTAACAATCGTTTAATTTCCCTCTAAGCATTTTGCCCGATTTTTTTCGTTTCGCAAAAACAATTTAAATCGGCTTTATAAAAAAATAATTTTAACAAAATTGTATTTTAAGATATAGGTAAAACAAAGGGTTATAAAGTGTATTTTAGAAACAAATGGGGAAAGAAAATTTAAATTAATTTTAGTTTAACAAACATTTTTATGAAAATGCAAGAAAGCCCTCAGACTCTTATAGAGTTAATATTCACAAACAGAACTTCTGATTGTACACAAACTAGAATATTATACTTAGTGTGATATTTATGCATTATAAAATACATTTATGAACCAATGTATCAATTACCCAATTTGAATATTTATTAGATTGTTATACGATTTTTCATATCCAACTGAAACAAAACAATTTCTAGTTGAAAAATTTTGCATCAAGATATATACTATATATGACTACCATACAGCTGCATTTGATTTCTTATAAATTAAGCATTATTGACAGTTTCTCATTTCATTTTTTTTTTTGTAAACAATCCAATATTTATCTAAATACATTTATATATATATATATTTATTTAAATACTTATCTTCCCAAAAATATCAACACAAAAATTCTGTAAATCAACGCTGTATGGAATTTCAATATATTCATAATCTGAAAAGAAGAGAAGGAAAAGACAGTCTAATTTTATGGTTAATCAAAATCTAGAAAAGTCATTCAACCACAGTACTGTCACAACAATCGTTTTGTTTAAATATCTACACACAACATTTCTGATTACGCACTTCACTTTGTGCATACCGATGTAAAATAAATTCGTTTTCTTTTACATCACATACTTGTATATTATTGTTAGAACCGTTATAATTTGTTTACTTCTGAATTAAAATCGAGTTGAAGTTTCGAAACATGACTTTAGAGTATCATTATGAAATATTTTAGTATATCTAAAATATTTTAACCGATAAACAAATATTTAGAAAGAACAGTATTGAATATATTTATTAACAAGCGACAAATTTATTGTGTGTAAGATATTTCAGAACATTTTCAATGTCATTTAAAAATTGTAGAGGAAACTTATTAAAACAATAAAGTAAAAATCATGAATATAAGTATTAAAAGAACTATATACATTCTAGAAGCACATTAAATTCAAATAACAATCATGCATAAAATTTCATATTCAGTAGGAAAGTAATTCGCAGGTTACGATCAAACATAATAAAGATAAATAAATCACATTATAAAAATCATAAAAAGGTTCATCACATATACTGGAAGTAAAATAAAGAACTATAGTACAATAAAAACAGTCAAAACCAAACATTGAAAAATATAATTATTAATATCTTAATGAATGTTTATAACGCGTAAATAAAATCAGTCAACGAGACATTTTTTTTTTATTTAATTAATTTTTATTAATTAAATAAACATAAAAAAATCTCGATCAAAGTGTATAATTTACAAGGATAACACACAGATGTGTTTTATTTTATCTCAGAGTCATCCCTTGCAAAAGACAGGCCTGGTGCAATAACTTTTTCGAGACCTTTTCCTTCATAGTCCAGGGGAAATGTACATGTTACCTTGCAAAAGGTCGGGTAGAAGATTTTTATTTTTTTGACTTGTATATAATAAGGCCAACATGGAAAAACCGAATTATCCAACAAAATTTCTTAAGAAAGAATTTTCTGTGGCCAAAAAACACAAAAATTTTGGGACTTTTATTGTTGTTTTTTAAATATCTAGAGACCCGTTGTCGTAGCGTATTATTTGTTAATAACAATGTTAAAGAAGACAAAATTCTCTACAACGTTCATATTTACAACTTTTTTATACGCTCAATAGCAAGCGCAGTACGATATTTCAAAAATAAGACAATTTCTTCAATGTCCTTAAAAACCGTGAAAAACGTAGCTTTGTCGCGACGCGCAACGATTCAAATGTCCCCCACAGATGTAATGATGTATGTCAACTTCTACAGATTGACAGCAGAAAATTATCTATTATTTGCACACCCTCTTCTTCATTTTTATCACAACAGGCATATTTTAAATTCAATAAATCTATATAATTTAGTAAGTAGGGGAGAGTGTAGATGACTAAGACAATTTTCATATTTAGACAATAACTTTAAGTATATACAATTGTTAATTTTAAAGTATTGTTTAAAATAATATTTCAGTATTTAGTAACTTATTGGCACGACAGTTTCAATAAAAAAAATCTTGTTTAATTTTAATAATTATTTTTATAATGCATGCATATGTTCATTTTATTCCATAAACATTTTATTCCATAAACATTTTATTCCATAAACATTTTATTCTATAGTACAATGGTATATTTTATTTACCGATTATTGATGACATATGTTTTAATGTTTTACTGTTTTAAGTATATCAAACATTGGATTGTAGTTCTATATAAAAGGAGGGACTCAAAAAATAAATATATCTTATGTAACAAATATTTTTATCTTATAAAATATCTACAATAAAAATGACAACATATTATTTCATTAACTAATATTATGCATTTATATCTCTTGTAAAATTTAAAAATTCTCTCAATAAAATATTTGAGATAACTATTTTCATAAAATTTTTCAAAATATTAGTTTTAGTAAATATTGTCAATATTTTCCCACTTTTATTATATATTATGACAAGAAATTATAACATTTTAGCGTGCAAAAATATATAAAATTTTAAGATTTTATCTATTAAATGCTTTAAAGCTCAAACAGAAGAACTTGTTGAAAAATACACTTTGTGGAATATTCTAATATTCTGTAATATGTACTGTTTTGAAACTATATCTGTTGAATTATCTCAGTGCTACCATCTATCAAATGAAATACCGAGTTATTTATGATTGTAGACCATATAAACATTTTTGTTGTTATACATTCATCCCTTATCTCATTCAAGTCCACTTTCCCTACACAAAAGTAAGGTACGCAATATGACTGCATAAGCTAAATGAAAAAATGTATTTTAATAATGATAATTTCTACGGGATATTTAACAATATTTTTGTCTCTTTGATGAGACTGCTGTAGGATTATTAGCGTTCAGTTTCCTGGATAGAAGATATATCAAGTATCATGGTTCTTCTAGAGCAGGGGTTCCCAAACTTTTAGACCGACGTACCACTAAATCGAAGTTCATACTTCCGCGTACCACCAGATAAAAAACGTAAAGCTAATATAGAAAAACCTATAAAAAGGAACCTGCCTAAGACGAATTATATATTCGGTCTTTCCTGTTTCCGTCATAGCAGGTTTTATTGTATTTAAAAATGAATAATTACATAACTAAATTGGTAATAAGATTGGCTGCTTTGTAATAACATTCAAGTAAAAAGTAGTATCACCATTAAATTTTAACAATGCATACAATAAAAAAAAGTTTTGGTATAGGAAAAAAGGCACAATACTTAATGACATATTGGCGCACACTGATTCATGTACTGTTACAGTAGGCTAATATGCTTCTATCGCTAATGAAAAGGGTGGACTTGTTTTATCAAGCACAGCTTCCTCATGTCTGGCTCAATATTAGGTAGTTTTAGTCATAAGTCACATTCGAAGTTTACTTTATTCGTGTGTTTGTTTTTGATGTAACGAAGGGGGGGGGGAGCACATTCACAGATATATGTTGTGCTAAACACAAGCAGACTTTGACGATATCACACACAAACGGTACTCTCATATTCTCGCCAATAAAAAATCTGTGACGTTCATACTTTTGAATGTGGACTCCAGTAATCCATCACAGGAGAGCTGAATAAGTTCACTTCTTTCCCCTATCGTGAGATACAGTGCCAGGGTGTATCATATGATATGCTGATTTCTGTATTTTATTCCACGTACCAGTATCGGATTTCTGCGTACCAGTAGCCAGAGCTTCCTGTACCAGTACTGGTACGCGTACCATAGTTTTTACCAATTCCTGCTCTAGATGTATCTTTTCTTTTTTTCCTGGCAGTTATTTGTCCCCCGTCCCCTCTTCCTCATACCCACTCTGTATAACAGAGCGGGTATGTAAGTTGGAAAAATAGCATCATTTTTAAAAAGCCGTACTGCACTTAAGAATAGGGGGGGGGGGTGAAAATAACAGATAATTTACTGCTATCAATATGTAGAAGATGACATCCATGATTAAATTCTTGGAGAAAATTTGAATCATCGGGACAAAACTACGTTTTCCTTTTATATAGAACTACAATCCAATGTTTGATATACTTAAAACAGTAAAACATTAAAACATATGTCATCAATAATCGGTAAATAAAATACACCATTGTACTATAGAATAAAATGTTTATGGAATAAAATGAACATATGCATGCATTATAAAAATAATTATTAAAATTAAACAAGATTTTTTTTTAAATTGAAACTGTCGTGCCAATAAGTTACTAAATACTGAAATATTTTTTTAAACAATACTTTAAAATTAACAATTGTATATGCTTAAAGTTATTGTCTAAATATGAAAATTGTCTTGGTCATCTACACTCTCCCCTACTTACTAAATTATATAGATTTATTGAATTTAAAATATGTCTGTTGTGATAAAAATGAAGAAGAGGGTGTGCAAATAATAGATAATTTTCTGCTGTCGATCTGTAGAAGTTGACATACATCATTACATCTGTGGGGAACATTTGAATCGTCGCGCGTCGGGACAAAACTACGTTTTTCACGGTTTTTAAGGACATTGAAAAAATTGTCTTATTTTTGAAATATCGTACTGCGCTTGTTATTGAGCGTATAAAAAAGTTTTAAATATGAAAGTTGTAGAGAATTTTGTCCTCTTTAACATTGTAATTAACGAATAATACGCTACGACAACGGGTCTCGAGATATTTAAAAAACAACAATAAAAGTCCCAAAATTTTAGTGTTTTTTGGCCACAGAAAATTCTCCCTTAAGAAATTTTGCTGGATAATTCGGTTTTTTCCATGCTGGCCTTATTATATACAAGTCAAAAAAATAAAATCTTCTACCCGACCTTTTGTAAGGTAACGCCTTTTTTTGGTACATTTCCCCTGGACTATCAACTTATTATCACTCTTTTCCTTATAACACAATCAACTTTTGAAAAACTCGTATAGTATACGTACGCGTGAGGACAAGATCAGGGATATTGGTATAATTTAATGAGAGACTTGATTCAACAATAAAATATGCAATTTAATGGGGGGGAAATTAAACTTTTATCTTTGTAGAAAAGTAAATATGAGTTAGTAAAAAATTGGGTGGAAAAGGGATTACCTTTACTAAATCGTCCGCAAATAATCGTATAAACATTTGACTGGTACGAATTGGTTAGAAATCACGTCTATTGACAACTGATACACTTAAAAGTCGCTTAGATGGTCATCTACACATATAAATTAAAATATTATATAAATTATAGAAAAACTTTCTTCAGACATTATAGATGTTTTGGTTAAAGATAAACATAACAATTGAAATATTATAGAAATTATACAAAAACATTTCATAGATATTATACAAATTTTACCTATTAAGTCGAATAACGCGTATATTGTGTCAAAAATTGTTATATTACTTTTATCATTGTTGAAATATTTTATTAGTTCTATACCGTTATTACATTGTTATTAAATCATTACTCATTATTATACCTATATTTTTAACTATAGAACTAATATGTTTTGGTTGTATATTTGCTATAAAAATCTTTAGTACGAATTTCTCTTCATATGAGAAATAACTTAGAAGTTTCGATAAGTAAATTTGAAATATATCTGGACCGTTTAAGGCATTGTAAGCTACCCACATTGCATGATCTACAGAATTTTATATACATCACGTATTATTCTAAACTTTAATTCTGCTAGAAAATAATGCGCATAATACAAAATAACAAATAAAAACAAAAAATATAACACACAGAACAACTAAAAACACACTGTCATACGTCAAACCATAATGACTGTTTGACTAGTCAAAGCGTAGGGGAATTTTTTCTAAATATACCATATAAAAAAATAAATTCGTATTTAATATGAAGTTTTAGCATTAAACAGAAAAATAAACATTTTGATTCACAAGACTCAACCATCATCACGCATATGACAATAAAAAATAGTGTAAAGAATTGTATATTTTTTTATTTTGACATTTGCAAAATAAATGTCATATCTATAGTTGGTACACAATTTATAATTTTTTCGTATGTGGAAATATCTTTCAATAATCAACGGTTTAAGAGATAATCGCCATAACCTCTGCTTGAAACACCGGTATATAAGTATAGTGCGTACGTTGAAATACGTATTTAAAATGAATTTTCAATAAAAAAAAGAACCTTTGTTTTTTAACTGAATTGCAATAACCTTCATTTACAAATTTAAATTATGAATGTTTTTGGAAGCAATTCTGTTAAGTGAAAGACTTATATAAAAGAATCACGCAGATATTATAAAAGAAAAACAATACTAATAGGCTGTAAGGATTCTCTTTACCAAAACACAGTTTGCAATAATAGTTTGCAATAATAGTTGCAATAATAGTTGCAAAAATTAAATTTTTATCATTTTATGCTGTATTTTTATAGATTAAAAAGTAAAATGAAACATTTTTACATAAAACCATTTGGGATCCATTAGAGTCTAAGATAAAGAAGAAATGTATTGTCTATTTTCTGTTCCAAAATTTCTTCTTAAGAAATTGTATAGCTCGTTGTTTTTACTTTTATATCGACAAAATTTGCCTCAAATTATATGAAAAAACAAACTGTTATAATGCATTTACGTAACAGTAATATTCATTACTTTGGTGGATAAAGAAGAAAAGGCTCATGAAAATGTATTTTATTAAATTTCACGATTTTTACAAGCGTTTTATACATTACATTAAGTTATTTTAAAAATTTTAATAAAAAAATATACAATCCTTTACACTATTTTTTATTGTCATATGCGTGATGATGAATGAGCCTTGTGAATCAAAATGTTTATTTTTCTGTTTAATGCTGAAACTTTAAAAATTAAATGATTTAAGTTGATATTGCTCCTATCTGGATATGCAGAGTGTTTTTTTTTTATGAAAATAGTTTTTTAAAACTTAAAGATCGATTATAAATTTAAATGAAGCATTTACATTCGAAAATATTCTTATTGTAAATATGTTTTTAATGTCTATCCTAGGAAACATTATATAAAAAAACTATGAATTTAAAATAATGAATAATAATATTTTGAGTTTCAAAAAGCGATATATGACAGAAGTGATTTTGCGAAAATGTATTTTTAATTTACATGAGAAAACAAGTGTTGTCAGATTTAAATTAAATTCTTGACAGATACTCACATAAAATATTAATTGTTTTAAATATTTAGAAAGAACTCTTAAAAAAATTAGATTTGCTAAAAAAAAATTATTTTTCAATTTCATTTGATAGCTTTACAGGCTTGTTTATAATGATTACTGCAGGTTTGTGGAGATTTGCAAATTCTAAGTCTGTTCTCAAATCTGAACTAGCTACTTTCTGACACATTTTTTATATCAATTTTGTTCGCAAACGCATTAAATTGGCAGTTGCTTTTATTTAGAAACTACGAAATCGAACATTTTTGTCCCATTTTCAATAAAGACAGACAATCGTCTAGAAAAGGCTGTCGAAGTTGTCGTTTTGAACCAAACTCGCACTGTTCTGAAAATTCACGAAATCATTTCTATGCTTCAATTCACAAAATTGGCAATAACTTTTATTCAGAAACTAAGTTATTGAATAGCGTTTTCTAGTTTTTGTTTAAGGAAAAGGTAATTTCAGAAACATTTCCGAAATTTACCGCGTTTTAAGCCGATTTTTTGGACGTGATGGATCGAAAAATGTCTACTTGTAGTAAGCAATCGATTGCAACTCAATATGTAACACTTTTATTTTAAAAAGAGAAAAGCCATTCGATTCCAAACCATTGTAATACTTATTCCTCCCCGTTTTGTGGGATTTTACGCATAAAAATGAGTCTGTGAATGTGTCAGAAAGTTTCGTATTGTCGAGCTGTGTAAAATATATATTTTTGAGAATAGCCTTATATAAATTCGTTCAAAATTTTTCAATTTTTTGATATTGTGACATATGGTATACGCAAAATCAATTATTTAATAATCATGAAAATGATAAATATTTAAAGAAATTAAGTGTTAAGTCATTAGTTAATTGAAAAGTTAATTGAAATCACAAAAAAAAAAAAAAAAAAAAAAAAAAAAAAAAAAAAAAAAAAAAAAAAAAAGGAAAAATTTATAGAAGCAGGAAAACTTCTTTACGTGTTTTCTGGAAAGAAGATGAAAATATATTTCTTTGTATTCTCGAAGATATTGAAAATATCGAACGATAGTTAAAAAATAATAATCAGAGATACCTATAGTAGAAAAGATCTTGTTGTATTGTTGAAAAAGTATTATTAGATTTGAAAAATACCCATGTAGTAAAAGAGAAAGATTATAAGATTATATGTTATCTTATAATATATTTGTACAGAAAAAAAAAATAATATAAGATTTTTTCTTTTTGGTATATTCATTGCATTTTTTAAGATTTTTCTTGTCTCCTTTTATAGCATAGTTATAAAGAATTTGTGAAGAAACAGAAATATTTGTAGTGCAAGAGAGTAATGAAATCTTTTCATATCATTTTGATATTTACATCAGATTGCATTAGAATACATTGAAATTTTACTATATGATAATCTTTAAACTTTAAAAATTCTACTTTCTATATAATATTGGATTTGTATATTACACATTGCATTTTATCCAAATAGGATTGCAAATAAATATCTATATTTGAACAAAAATGAAATTATTTTAATTATAATAACACATTCGAATTAAAAAAAGTTTTATTAATTCCTTATTTTAATTCGGGTCTTCTGTTATTTAAAGAAATAATTCATTAATAGAAACATTATTTTTTCTAATTGATTTCACAACTATGGGAATGACCTTTACATCTCATACCACGTCATTATCTAACGTCAAAAATAACACTTGATGTCATAACCATATACAACAGATTCCATTTTTTTTTTCAAGTTACGTATATAGAGTATTTTACTTACATTTACTATTATGAAAGAAAAATAACATTATATAGGCACAAAAATTTGTTTGTATTTATTGCAACGTTTAAACAATAAATAATATGCCTAAAATGTAACAAAACACATTAAATTTTCACAATTCTTCCCAAGAAATGAACTAAACTTCAATTACTGTATAGTTGTTTTTTGAATAATTAGTTAAATATATGTTGTTTACATTTTCTAAAGAGAAAGATTTTTTAAACAAAGAGTTGCCTAGTTTTTTTTAGCGAAACAAAGGAAGAATTTTCAGTTATGCAAAAATATACCTTTGCTCTCTTTCAAAATATAAAGGTAAATTCAGTTGAATTTTTCTGAACCTTTGTTCATACGAAGAAGGAAATATTTGGTAATGTCTTTTTTTTTCCGTTTATCTTATAATAATTTTATGAAGTGCGCTGTAAAAAAAAAAAAAAAAAAAAAAATGTTTTTTTAAATAATAACATTTTGAACTGCTAGTTAAAAGTTAATTTTTAAGAACTAGATAAAAATATTTTATGGTTCGCAGCAGAGAATAAACCAAAATTCTTTTATAAATATTCTAGACTAAGTTACTTTAACCTTGAAAATAACACTAATATTATTTATAAGTGCAGTGTGCAATTCATTTCATCTAAATTGATAAAATATAATATTTAAAAATATATTCTATAAAAATCTTTCTACACTTAATTCAAAATAAATTTCAAAACGACTTCCTAAAAGGTTGTAAAACATTTTTTAAGAAATGAAGGCATTATTTTTCATCAAAAGCAGTAGAAGATTAGTCTTAAACTGCATTTTTTAAATTTAAGTATTAATTTTTAACAGTCTATAGTATTCATTTACATAGATTTATTTTTTAATTACTGTAATGTTTTAATTAATGTATTTTTAATTACTGTAGTTACTTATGTATGTAATAAAATTATATATTTATCATTTTATTTTCAATATTTTTAGTTTTAAATTGTCTTCCAAACAAAACTTCAGTCAATTATTTCATTTTAAATTAACTTTTTGAAATGTTATGGTTGGTGCGGGTTTTTTGTCAGAAAATTATAAACTCATATCCGACCCATATTGCTTCATTCATAGCTATTTACAAGATGAAAAATAAAATCTGACACAGTGAATTGTTACTAATTTGCGTAAGATCATCTGGTTTTTATTTTTTTCTGATTTATTTTTTTATTCTTGTCCTATTTTAACTGCATATTGTTTCATTGAGAGGAAAGAAAAGAAAAGCATTGTCCCACATCGCGCGATGAAACCATATGTACAGTAAATATTCGAAATACCTCGCATAGCGTGCTTGGTTCTTGCCTTTGAGGAACGCACGCTAGGCGAATTTCTAATAATGTCGAAATAGGTGAGGTATTTCTGCTTCCGAAAAAAAAAAATATTATGCTATCTGCACGTAATTATTGATTTCCTAAACTGTCTTTTAGCATTCTGTAACAATTGTAGAAAAGTATATTATTTTGGTTTGTGTGTGGCATTCTAATTTGTAAATAAGTGGAGAAAATACTAATATCGCAGATAAAGTGTCCTTATTTAAATATATATATATATATAATATTCAAGCTATGTTGTAATTCGCCCTTTTGTAAGAAAATATAATTTTCATTTTTTGTCTTTAAAGTGTTAGAACTTTATCACACGACATATTGTTTATCGGAATTTCGAAAAGAAAAAAAACTAAATCTATCAATTTAAGAGAAAAAAAATTATAATTTGCTACAAAAAAAATTCCTCTTTTTCCAAATTCTCTATTTAAACAGACAAAAACTGTTTTCTGGCTGAAAAAGATGATACAGTAAAACCTCCTTAACGGAATCTCCTGAATAGCGGGCACCTCTATATAGTGAATACTACCTTTTCAATCTCCAGCACAAATATTATTTATATACTAGCTGTTACCCGTGACGTCATTCACGTAACATTAAAAGAAATTTAAATGCATTAATTAAGGAAAACATTTCACGCGCAATAATTAAAAACATATGTGGTTAACCAACTCTTTATCACATTTTATAGGACACAATACGGTATTTGTTATAGGGACCTTGACATAACTCGGTCTTAAAAAAGTAAAATTTTGTGGTAAATAATATAAAAACAATTGCAAAAATGAAACTACAACCAATGAAAATAGGAGGTCAAAGGTGAGCGAGGAAATTATCATATTTTTAGCTTTTCAAAAAATTTCAAATTCTAATCTAAAATTAATTTTTAAACATATTGAGAATAATTTTTAGAAACTGCAGAATTTTCTCTTCAAAAAAACAAATTTCACTATTGAAAAAAAGAGTATAAGCACTAAAATATCGGCACCATAATGTGCTGTTAATAAATATATTGTGTTGTGGATAATTTTATTTAAATATCAATGAAGAGAAATTAATATTAAAATATTTTTTAAAGTTGCTTTAAGACTGTTATTAGTGAAAATGAGAACATTGCGTTTGTAAAGAACAACAACCCACATCTTGAATCACAGGTCATTTTTGTCTTGGTAAATCAGTTACGCTGATCACAAATATGACATTAGTTTTTTGCTATCACACACAGTTTTTTGCAAAACAAAAAAGGAGGGGGTGCCTCTTTATAAAATTAATGTGTAATATTTATTAAATAAAAAACATTCTTAATAAAAACAAAAATTCATTTTTTAGTAAAATGACATTACTAAATGTTAAAATACAATACTGCACTAAAGGATGTGAAATATAAATATAGATGGCGCCACTTTATGTGTTGATATTTGCCTGAGAAGGCGCAATTTTCTCCCGCGCATTTGTAGTGAGAACGTATGTTTGTTTTGTTCGTTTATTGATATCTTACGTTTTTTTCGTCAATTTCTTATAGTAATAGTCATCAAGCGGTTGTATAAATAACCCGAACTCATTTTGTTAGATCTGTGATTGATACATAGTCAAAACAAGAACGAAAAATCATGCGTCAAGCATAGATTATGTAACACTTTCCAACGCTTCCAAAATAATTTTACGAATCATACTCTTTTATAAGCTAAAAGATAACATCTAAGTAATCCGAATACTTTATTCAGCCCTGTATAGGATCTATAGATTTGTATATATACTACATAGGATGCTAAATTTTAGTTCAGTTAGGAAACACGTAGCACAGTTTAAAATTCTCCGTCTGGAGTTAAATAATACGGAAATGTGTTCCCGAACTTTTGTACTTCCCTGTATAGGATCTACAGAATTTATACACACCACGTAATATACAAAAAGCGATTTAAAATTAAAATCGCATTCAGTAACTTAAAACGCACTTCCAGGAATTATTGTTAACATACAGTAGAGAATTCTTTTGTGTGTCCCTGTAAATGAACGATGACTGCTATACACACACTATTCTGTAGTAAGTCTCTTGTAATGAACCTTATATAAATTTCAATGCGTTTAAAATAGTGAAACATTATTTAAATAAACCGCAGACGATTTTTCTCCATAGACGTAATGTAACGGAATTCTTTTGACTGTCCCTGTAAAGTAAGTATAAGTGCTATGCACACCCTATTCCATATTAAGCTTCTTCTAATGCACCTTAGTGATATATATAAATTTCAATGCGTTTAAAGTATTGAAACATTATTTAAATAAACCGCAAATGATTTTTCCCCATAGACCGCAATGTAACGGAATTCTTTTGAGTGTCCCTGTAAAAAAACTATAAGTGCTACACACTTCCGTTGAAATAGGGAACATGCTATAGATAACGATTATAACATATAAAATTTGCAGGGCAATCCGAGCATATTTACGGGAGTTAGAGCACGGACAGACGGCAGACGGCAGACGGCAGACGGCCAGACGGCAGACGGCCAGACGGCAGACGGCCAGACGGCCAGACAAACCGAAGTCATAAACACTTTTCAACTAGGTTGGAAAGTGTTAAAAAGGCAGCGGAACATTACCGATTTCGTTAAAAAGGCATATTATGCTTACTTCGGTATGAAAGTCTGTGACCAGGAAATGAAATGGGCCCCACACGTAGTTTGTCACACATGTGTTGAACATTGCGGAAATTAACTCAAGGTAAAATAAAATCTCTTCCTTTTGCTATTCCAATGGTATGGCGAGAGCCAGCTAGTCATGAGGATTGCTATTTTTGTTTAAGAAAAATAAAAGGCAACAGTAGCAAAAACAAAGCAAAAGTTGTGTTCCCAGAAATTATTTCAGCTATTAGAACTGTACCGCACGGTCCAGATTTACCTGTGTGTCTACCTCCTACATCTCTTGATTTATCATCTGATTCTCAAGAATTGAGCAGTGATGAAAATTCGTAAAAGCCTTAGATAAAACAGGGGATTGTTTTCAATATTTAAATGAAGTTTTTCCACATTTATCGGAAAGTAAAATCAAAGAAGGTGTGTTCGTTGGCCCAGATATAAGACGGTTAATGAAGGACGAAAAATCTGAGAAAAAAATGAAATCAGTCGAGAAAGATGCATGGGTTAGTTTCAAAGACGTTATCAGAAATTCTTAAGAAATTACAAAGATCCTAACTACGCAACGATCGTTGAAAAAATGCTTCAAAACTTTCAAAAATTAGGCTGTAACATGAGTTTAAAAATACATTTTCTGCACCCCCATCTTGAATATTTTCCTGAAAATCTTGGTGAAATGAGTGAAGAACAAGGTGAGAGATTTCACCAGGACAAAAAATGCATGGAAAAACGCTATCAAGGACACAATGGAATGTCAATATGTTGGAAGATTACTGCTGGGGGCTAAAAAGAGACACTAAATCTGTTTCCAAATCTAAAGGACACAAACGTTTTTTTATGATAAAGAAGAGTGATTTTACTGTATATACTAGAATATAATTCCTTATAAAACATGCACACATATTTATATATGCATATATGATTTTATCTATTTATCTGATTTTTTTGTACATTTTTTAATGAATTTTGTGTAAATTGTATATTTTCAAATTCCAAATTCTTAATTTCTTAATTGTAAAAAATCCTGACGTGATACATAAAAATGGATATTATTTTTGAATTAAGCATAGCAGATTTCTTACAATTTACATAAATTCATGAAAACCCCAGACAAAAAGTTAAATTTTGTAGGACTAATTGATTCTTTTGGTCTGTAAATTAAGTAAAGAATATTTTTAAACGATCCTACTTTAGAATGAAGGCGCACAGCCGTTGTAAAGAAAACGTAGTCAATATTGCTTTTTAATCCAATTCTTTATTGTAAATCTTGTGCATAGAAGAAAAGGCTTCATTTAATTAATTCACTTGGCCACTGTACAATAATCAGAATAGAAAGTCTTTGAAGATACTTTAGAACGACAAAATATTAAAAGCTGAGGACATTTAACAAAATCAGTTCCAAAATTTTTGAGAATATAATGAATAATTTTCTTGGCAAGCTCGTATCAATTAATTATTAAACATTACAATCATTTTAATTTAAAACTACTGCATCATTTTAAAAAGGCATCACGTTTAAATATTAAACACTTAAAAAAATTTTAAAGAACAATTTGATATAAAAAAAATGCGAAACTCTGTTCCCGGAGATCGCGCTGAGAAACAAAATATTTCCGCGATCACTGAGCTTTCGAATAGTTTTGAAGAAAAATCCCGTTGCACCTGATATAAATATGACAACAACGGAGGGCACACAGGTAAAATGAAGAAAGAATTAAATTGATTTGATATTTAATTATTGCCAAACAAAAATAAGTAAACTTTAAATTCTTTAGTAACGGTAATTGAAAAACGCGGAGCGTATACCCAAAAGAGATCGCAAAGAGTGGGAGAGAGAGGAAAAAGTGCTCCACCAAGTGAGTCACCGCTAAGGCGAAAAGTAATTGTGTGACGAAAACGAAACGCCGGAGAGGGAGGAATGAAAACAGCATAATTTAGCAAAATAAAAGTACAGAACAGCTAATAAAAATTATAAAAACGTGATAGTCATATCACACTTATCTTTAAGTGATTTTCTGCATACGGTCGCAGATCCGGGAACAGAGGGCTTGCACCTCTTGCGTGAGCACGGGTTGTTGTAAATTTAACGAGTTTCAGCACACTTTGTTGATTGTATTTGAGTCGCAGGCTGTAGTCACAGCACAGCTGTAATGAATAAAATAGTTTAAGACCAACCATGTTAACAAATTTATTAAGGACATAATAGCATCCCCTTCAGACTAAAATATTTTATGTTCACTTATTTGGGATTTTGGAGGCGGTTGGCCGGGAATCAGAATTTCCCATTTACACATTTTTTTTTTATGTTTACTCATCTGAAAAAAAAAAAAAAACTGAAGTTTGTGGATGCACATACGCTGTACACTGGAATTAAGAAGTTAAATAATAAAGAAGCATTACACTTACGTTCCGACCATCTGCAATATTCAACTGTAAGAAATTAAATTGAGGACTCCAACTCGACTCCTTTCTATTCACCAAATAATCCATGTTCGCAGTCACTTTGTAAATCGGACGTTGTAATCCTACAGCACATAACAGCTTGAAAAAAACAAAGGAAAAATTACTCCAAAATAATGGAGTTAATTGGAGCAAAAAGCAACAAAATTACAAAACAAGAAATATAACTTAAAAGTTTTTTAAGTAACACGATTTATTACTCCATCTCCTCGTTTTAACCATTTGTGTTACTTCCACGTAGTTAAAACTATTTTCTTGCTGCATGTCAGCAAATGTGATTTGGTGCAAAATTGATTTCATTGTTATATCCAGTTTTGATTTCAGTCATTCTTCGCCGGGAGGAAATGTTTCAGTCCTGGGATGGAGGGGGGGGGGGGTTGCACTTTCAGACAATTAGCAAACACAAAATCTTACATTATCCAAGAGGGATATTTTTATGCTCTGGGAGGGAAGTCCTTCTGCGCAAACCCTGAATTCATCATTGGTTGTATCTGTTGTTGGCAGCATTTATCTTCTTTTTGTAAATTTTCCACCTGTGTAAAGAATTGTTTATTGCACCAGGAGCTTTCCACTGGTGAGGTACGGCCCCAAAAAGTCTTGAATATAGCATTGTCATCGACAATGAATTTTTATGCCACATTTGTGAGAAATTGGTGGGACGGAATTGAGTCAAAAATCAATTACAAGATTTCATCCTGACAAACAGACAACAAAAATGTAATAAAAGCGTATAACAAGAACACGCCATAAGAGCAAAAGTAGAGACCCAGATAATAATTTTCTCTATTTCGAAAATAGCGCCAAATAAATCTATATATACTCAGTTGAATGCGAAAAATGTTTCGAAGAAATTAACACTTCTTTGTCACACTGCAGACATTTATTGACACGTTTTATTACGGACAGAACAGAATCGTTTACGAAAATTGATATGTAACCTTGTAAAACATTAGAGCAGTGGTTCCCAAACTTTAACTTTGGACTCTTGCGACGCACATTAAAGTTTGAAATTTTTTCGGGATTCGTCTACTATTTAAGTATCTAGACCCTTTTGTATAATTAAACATGCGCAAAGACGAGTTTCATAAAAGTTGCAGTTTATAAAGGGTGCCCAATTGAAAAGTGGACAGCTGACGTAGCAACGTTATCAAAGTTGCCAAACCTGGTTTTTTATTTGATTTTGGCTTCGCGCAAGATTTCGGCAAAGTTGCACCGTTTGGGACGAAATTGTGAGTGCGTAACTGACGGCTAAAATATAGGGTGAATAGTAGCGAGGAGTAGTGTGTTTTTTTGGTGGCTGAAGGGGCAACGAACGCAGTCATTTCTCGCTGAATAAAGCATGTTTATGATGAACACTGTTTAGGTCGTACAGCTGTGAACAACTGGTGCAAGAGATTCAGACAAGGCAGACACACAGTCAAGGATGAAGTGGAATATGGATAATTTTTTTATGGAATAATAGCCTGATACAAATGATGAATGTTTATATTATTTTAAGTGCAATCTTTCATAATCGATCTGTACGTGATAGGTATAATTTAAAAAATATTGTTGTTTAAAAGTATTTTAGAACCGTAAAATGTAAATTCAGATACAGTTTTTAAACAAATTAAATTTAAAATAACTTTTTTTAACCCTAGAACAGTGTAAAATGTGAAATTGTACGATTTTTGAAAGTTAAAAAAATTGCAGTAAAAGGATTAAAACATACAAGGATTAAAAGTTCAGGATTAAAAATTTTAAAGGTTTAAAACTTCTTGATTCTACTCATTCTCTACACAATGCTAAAAAAAAGTGTATTTTACAAAAAATCTGTGTCTATAATTCATCACTATCTTTTTCTTAAAAGATGTAGCATATCGTGTTTGTAATATTTTTGCAACGGGTATATATATTTGCATAACAATAAATAATAACATATTTTCAAAATCTGATGGATCATTCCACTACCAATCAAAACAACGCTTGTGACCTAATGGTGGTTTGCAACGCGCAAAGTATATTTTGAAAACAGATTTTTACATTCACGTATATTAAAAATATTCTTGTTTAAAAGTATTTCAAAACCATAAAATGTAAATTCAGATGCAGTTTTCATATAAATTCAAAATTTGATGGATCATTCCGCTACCAATCAAACCAACGCCCCACTGATGGTTCCCAACCCGCAACTCAGATTTTAGAAACAGATTTTTACATTCGCGTATATTAAAAATATTCTTGTTTAAAAGTATTTTAAAACCATAAAATGTAAATTCAGATACAGTTTTCATATAAATCTAAAATCTAATGGATCATTACGCTACCAATCAAAACAACTCTTGGGACCTAATGGTGGTTTGCAACGCGCAACTCATATTTAGAAAACAGATTTTTACATTCTGTAAAAAACAGATTTCTACATTCCGTAAAAAACAGATTTCTACATTCCGTAAAAAAACAGATTTTTATATTCCGAAAAAAAGAAAACAGATTTTTACATTCGAGCATATTAAAGATATTCTTGTTAAAAAAGTGTTTTAAAATTGTAAAATGTAAATTCAGATACAGTTTTCAAACAAATTAAATTTGAAATTGTCTACCCTACCGTTTTCTGAGTGCTGCTATTTTTAACACTTTCAAACCTAGTTGAAAAGTGTTTATGACTTCGGTTTATCTGTCCGTCTGGCCGGATGGCCGTCTGTCCGTGCTCTAACTCCGGTAAATATGCTCAGATTTCTCTGAAATTTTTATATGTTATTGTCGTTATCTGTAGCATGTTCCCTATTTCAACTGAAGTGTGTAGCACTTATAGTTTTTTTACAGGGACAGTCAAAATTTTCCGTTACATTACGGTCAATGGGGAATAATCGTCTCAAGTTCATTTTGATAACGCTATGCGTCATTTAAAACACAATGCAAGTGATATATAATTACAAAGCAAATTAAAACATGCTTTTTGTAGAATATGGAGATCAAAGCATTTATTACTCATTTACAGGGTCAAACAAAAGAACTATGTTACGCATCGTTCTATCGGGAAAAATCGTCTGCAGTGTAATTTAGTGATATTTCACTATTTCAAACATAATGAAAATTATATGCATTACTGAGGTGTACTATAAATTGCTCTCTTGGGTGCATTGCGTTTATTTACAGGGGAACACAAAATATATTTGTTACAGTACATGTGCGATATTTACAGTCTATGTGGGATAAGTGCGTTTTCAACTTTGGTTTTCGTTTTTAAGTTAAAAAAAATCATACCACATGTGTGTTTATAAACTCGGTTCATCATATACAGGGCTACACAAGGGAATTCATAAGTATTAAGGGTAGTTTTTAATTGTGTTTGCGCGTTTTCAAGCTGAACTATACTTAGTAGACTTCGTAGAAGTTTGCAGAAGTTTGTGGAATATAAATAAATTCATATACAGGGCTACGCAAAAAAGATGCATTGTCTTTTACGTTTGATAATTGCTGCGGATGAGTTTTAAGTTGCCTTTTAGCTTAATAGGGGGTGTGTGCAAAAGTCTTCAGATAATATACAGGGCTGTTCAAAAGATTTCGAGTGAATTTCCATCGATTCGCGAAAATTGCTAAATGTGAATATTCTAACTGAACTAAATTTTATCATACTATATATCCACATTTATTGATCATATACAGAGCTGCACAAAATAATTCGACTACTTTTTTGACACTGGAAGGTAATTTCGAAAACTGTATTTTTCAATATGTTATATGTTTTCTAAACTGTTTACTTACATATCTTCTATCACCGTATTTAACGGTCAAGTTTCGTTACAGTTTTCTGGCTGTATTGGAAAGTGTTTCATAATCTATGCTTGATGCATGATTTTTCGTTCTTGTTTAATGATAAAGCTTAATTAAAATATTGATATTTAGCGATAAAATAAGATGAAGATTTCTATTCAAAATTTTGTCGTTTGTCAAAATTTGTTCCTTGCGAATCATTTTAATGAGAAAAAATTATTCATTCTTTAATGAGTTATACAAAACGAAGTTTTATTTTAGAGCAGGCTTTTCAAATACATGTTCAGCGGGCCACGTCTGGCCCACCTACAACTTATCTGTGTCCTACCAAGACTTTGCTATTTTCCCTATTTTTGAATCATCTAATGTTTCATGCAACATAAACTTTGTATCAGAACGCACTTTCAATAACCATGGCTGCAGTGTTGTCAAGTGGGAGAATCTTTTAACTCAAAATAGCTACCACTATTTCAGAACAATGATCTTCGCGTTATTTAATGCCAGGCTTTAAATAAAGCGAATATTACTAGTAAAATTTTTTTAAATATTTTGAATAAAAAATTACACAATCTGGCTGCATTAGTTGGTGTTAGAGATGGTAAACAACAGAAAGTTTAATATACGTCTACAGTCAGATCTAACTCATTTTAAAATTTAGCTCCAAAAGATTGTAAATAAAAATAAAATAATCTTAAAGCTACAAAAAGCATGTCTTGAATCTGCATATTTATAGATTTTAAAAATTTCTATAGTATTTTTTAAATAAATTGTTCAGTGCGTTATGTTGAAAATAAAACTTTTTTTTACTACTCATTTTGATTTTCATCACATGACAAAATAACGTGTGATATTTATTATATACTGTAAAACGTATCCAAAAACTATTAAGATGTGGCGATAACTAACGACAATTGAATGTAGAATAATAAATGTATGTTGCATTCGGCTCTGAATGCATACTCGATTCTTGGACCACTTTGTGTTATGAAGGGTGTACTTTCTGGGTAATATCAGTAATAGGTATATAGAGATGGAATTTAGAGATGGAGAGACGATCCCATCTTTGATAGTAATAAGAAAAGCGCATATCATACTTTTCCATCCTTTAACTTACATACGTCCGTATAATACGTATACGGTGTCCTTCGGACGAGATCCGAAGTCCATGGCATTTGCCAGAGATCGAGGTACATTTTTCAAAATATATATATTAAACCAGACCTGATATTAGTTCCTCCAACGTTCTCTCTCCATAGAATGAGAGTATCGATGTCACACTTGAACAGATGTAGAATCTCGAACAAGACATTGAACGCACCATTTGATAAAGTGTTGTAGCATTTGGTGACGCACAGCAAAAGGCCTCCCCGTATGCTCAGAAGTTTTCTGCAAAAGTAAATTTATTCGAGTACCGAATAGGATCCGCATACAAGACTATACGCTTAGCCTGCAGAGTTCACTGCTTTGCAAACCGCGGGCCTAACCGGGGCCTCCGAGATGTCGCTGTGTGTCCTACACCGGGCCTGCTACAAGTATTAGTGACGTCACAGTAGTGATCCACTTTGGTCAAAGTATCGCAGCAGAAAGATGTAATAAAAAGAGCATTTTCGCTCTTATAATTTGTGATTACATAAATAATATTAAATTTCATAATCGTGAAATAAAAGGGAATTAATATACTTGTTTTATTAAAGGAAATTAAAAGTTTTAAATTAAAAAAATGCTAAGATCCGATTGAACCCATTGACTTACCTTCTCCTAAACACATTATTTTACAATAAATATACGTACAAAAAATATAATAAATCTACCAAAAACTTTACAAAATCAATCCCATTCCTCCCTTTTACAACTACATACCATAATTTAACCATCAAAACACAATAAATGTCAATTTAAATACAGAAATCGACATTTTTTAACTATAGAGACCTTGGCACTTTTTTTAACGCTTTGGCGTAATCCGGGCTTCAGAAAGTTAGATATGTTTTAAAATTATATACACAATTATGAAAACAAACCTAATGTACTTTTATGTTTATTTATATATGTATAAAATTATTTATATATACAATTCTGTTCTACCTGCATATAAAAAGAGATAAATGGCTTCTTTATATTAAATAAATTATATAAATATTGAAAAAAAAAATACTTATTTATATGAAACTACGAATAGGTTGCCAGAAAATATTTTGCAACTTTCCTTCTCTCGCCATAAGCCTTTTTCGGTACTTTTCGGTTAGCCGGGCGCCAGTGATACATGTACATATATAAATATATATATTAATTCATACATATATGTGTGTGTAGATATGTGTATATATATATATGTGTGTGTGTGTGTGTGTAGATATATGTGTGTGTATATATGTATATATATCACTGGCGCCCGGCTAACCGAAAAGTACCCAATTTTCTATCTTGACTTTGTAACTGATTTGTAATATTTTAAAAATTGTCTATTTATTGTACTTGGGTCTAGGACATAATAACCACTCAAAATAACTTATCAAAAGATTTATTTTCATAATATATTTGTACACTTAAGTTAGCTAAAATGTTAAATTGAACTTCGTAGAATTACTAAGTTGTGTAAATCAGTTACTTTTAATTTTATAAACAAAGCACATCACTCACTTCTAACTAAATGTATCCAGATTTCATTCAATTTATTACAGTATTCCTTTCAAAATCATTTTTTAAACTGTTTATCGTCTGCTTCTTTTATTTATTTTTTTTTTCTAAAGATCATTTGACTCTTTTCGATTTGGAAGTACAAATTCAATCAAATATGCCAGAATATTTCCATTACAGTAGGCTAGACATTTGTTGTTAGGTTTTTTTCTCTGCACAAGTTCAATACCATCATATTAATTTTAGCTTCACGAATTATGAAAAGTATATCGAAACATTTAATGCAAACCACTTCTGTTGAAATGTAAAAATAATTATCACAAGGTAATTTTCGTAGCTAAAATTTCTTCTTTTCATTATCAGTAGCGAATTTGAAGACTTAGATTAGAAACTAGGAGCACAGCATTTTCTTCTCTTTATTTTATAGATATAATCTACACTTTCTTTAATAATTATAATCAATAATAATTGATAGCATTATAATCTAAATACACTGAAAAATATTATTAATTACTATATAAAACAATAAATAAAATCAAAATACTGTCGTAAACAATCCGTACAAACGAACAAAGTACATGAAAATTTTTAAGTTATTATGGATCACTGTTTTGACGTCAGCAGGTTGTGACGTCACCTGTAGCAGGCCCGGTGTAGGACACACAGCGACATCTCGGAGGCCCCGGCCTAACTCCCCAAGTGACTGCAGATATCCAACTAAACTCGCACTGGACATTGGTAGTTTTCTCCTTTACGAGGTTCAACTGAGACAACCAACTCTAGTCGCAGTCAAAGACTACTCCTAGGTACTTCATTTTGTTTAGAGAACTTCAGTTTATGGTGCTTATTCAAGCTAGAAGAGAAGGCGCGTTCTACATATTTCCCTTAGGCGTAATGATTCTAAACGGGCACTTTTCCTAGCTGAGCTTGATTATAAGTTTTCAGTTTAATATTTCATCAGTTCACTTTAGAACCAACATAAGTTAATGGTTAAACCAGAGCACCAAATTTAGGAACAAGGTTTCAGCATCTTATGATAACAACATTTTCGGAATCATGTTTTAGTGGACTGTTGAACAAAATTTTTAACACTGTATTTGACACTGGTATAGCCATTTCATCGTTAAATATTTTACCAGGTCTCGGTAAACTATTTAGTGGTAAAGTATTGATAGCCATTTTATTTTTCAATAATTTATCAGTTTTCGGTTCAACATTTCATCAGTTTAGTTTTAGAACCAACATAAGTCTATGGTTCAACCAGAGCACCAAATTTCGGAACAAGATTTCACCTTCTTATGGTGGCAACACTTTTGGAGTGAATTCACTCGACTTGCCGAACAACACACAGAAATTTTAAACAAAATAGGGTTTTAATAAATTTCTAATATAATAAAGTAGTCTGGATTTGAATGCTGTACCTCCAGTGTTGTAACATGAGACGTTGTTTGTGCGCTACTAATGCTTGATGACATCAGCACAATACTTATCACTTATATCCTGTCACATTTAATTAGTATTTTTTCTTGAGAATCGGTCTTAAAATGGTTTGAAAATGGATTAACTACCTAATCCGTTGACGCATGTTTACGAAAATCTCTACAGTTCTTGCGACAGAGTGGTCTATAAGGCAATCACCAAAATGGAAGCTCAACCGGTAGTACCGTTTGAGAACTATCGTGTTCCTTCACGCACACACATACAAATCATAATTACAATACTTTCCTTACATTATATGTTCGGAAAGTATTAAAATTTGACACATCATTCAGCATATTATAAAACAGAGTAACTATAAAAAACAGAGTTTCCCAATGCCCCAACAGACGTAAATATAGAAAATTATACACAGTTTAAACGAAAACCAATGCAAAAAAGGAAAAAAAAATACATATACATATACATACAAAATCATATATATAATATATATATATATATACATATATATATTAAATATGTAGTTGTAAATGACTTAATTATACTTGTTAAATTTTCAATAATTCTAAATTGCGTTAGTGAGTTCCGAAAAAAAAAAACCAGTATGAATTTTTCATAAGAAACAAACAAAAATTAACTGTCATTTGTAACTTGATTAACTACGTTTTATAGATTATTTACTTTCCATAATTGTGTTTTCCATGTTTATCAACAAACACACACGCACAAAAAGTAAAAAATTAACAAAAAATAAAAGATTGCGAAAATTTACACGAATATTTTAAAAGAAAAGCGATGTTAAGATGCTCCAGGGGGTTAAATTTTGAAAACATAGTTACGTATAACATCCGGGTTTTCTATACCTTATTTTTTAATGTGATATTTTAAAAAATATATAAAAACAAAAGATTATCCATAAGAAACTATTGGGAATCCAATTACTTCCAAAACAAACAAGGATATTTCTTCATTTTCCTTACAAAATTTCCACTTAGGGAAATAAGCAATATTCTTTCAGGTTTTTACTTTTATAATAATAAAAATGGCCTTACATTATATAATTGATATAAAATATATTCTTTGTAAGAGCGGACTAATGATATGCATTTTTAACTCCTATACATGTAATGAAATTTGGTTTAAAAAGAAAATAAATTTATGGATATTTTTCTCATAAACTTATAATTGTGGTTTGATTTCGCATTATAAAAAATACGTCTAAATTTCAAGCGTATTTGTCTGAATATTTTTTGGGGACTATTTTTGTGTACCACATGTATATATTTTCTTAAAGAACAAAAATTGCTTTATTCCTAAAGTGTATTTATATTTTGAAACAAGTAATATATATTTTTTTAAAGTCAATTCCTACTTTTTAATCATAAATATATAAAATAAATCCGTGCAGCATTAATGTCCCAAGTTATCTTTATTGAACATTATTTCATAATCATCGTTGCAGTATTTTATTTCTGTGGCATCACTAATTTGAGATAAATATTTCATTTCATATATGAAAACAATGGGAGGAATTTTTTTTATCCCATTTAAAACTAAAATTAATTAATTAAATTTAATTAATGAATTACTATTTGAAAAAACTGTATTAACATGAAGTGTCATCCACTACAAGCTTAAAAAAATTTAAATATTATATTTATGATTGAAAATTTGAACAAGATATATATATAGAGAGAGTGTAAGCTAATAGTAGGAATTTAAAAAAGAAAATAATACTGCATGTTTCTATGGCTGTAGTTTAAGCTGATTTTGTTTACAAATAAGAATGGTAAAAAAAAAAAAAAAAAAAAAAAAAAAAAAAATCGTGATTTTAATTTTATAATTTATATTGTTATTTAATTATTTAATTGTATTTTATAATTTATACTAAACTAGCTGTTACCCGTGACTTCGTTCACGCAACATTAAAAGAAGAATAAATACATTAATTAAGCAAAATATTTCACTCCCGATAATTAAAAACGTTAATAATTAGCTAACTATTTATCACATTTCATAGAAGACAATAAGGTATTTTTGTTATAGGGACCTTGACATAAGTTGATGCAGTCTTAAAAAAGTGAAATTTTGTGCCAAATAATCGCCAAAATGAAATTGCAACCAATGCGAAAAGGAGGGCCAAATAAAATCGTGGAAATAGACGAATTGGGTAAAAACAAATGTCAATTTTATCTGATAAACAATTTTACTTTTAACGCCGTTGTGAAACGTTTTAAGAGTCATCCTTCAAAAAACTATTAATTGGACATAGTATATGCTTTTTCTTTAAATTCAATTCTGCCTCCTTGGTTTAATGTATAGCTGAAACAAATATTGTTTTTTAAATGACAGTATGTTGACAGACAATTTTTGTTCTCCAGAATAAACTGATTCATAAAGTTTGAATATGTGAAAATATGTTTTTATTTTTCGGATAATTTACTGAAATCAAGATTTTGTTTTCACGATCTATTCAAAGGGAAAATAAATTCTGTTTTTTCAGTTTTAATGAGAAAATGGTGCAAAAAATATACTGATCTGTCTTATTCCTAATATTTTATACACAAATATGGAGTAATTTACTTTCCGTTTTTAGAGCAAATTCGTTAAAATTTACAAAATAAATAAATAAATAAATAAATAAATAAATAAATATAAAATTTAAAAAAATCTTGGCATCTAATTTATTTTTTTTAATTCGGAGAGTTTGTGTGACATCCTCGGATCAATCATGTATTAAGTAATTAAGTAAATCGCGTTGCGTTCGGTAGTCTAGGAGTAGTTGCGAAATACAAACACACGGTCAGATTTTAATATAATAGATTCGTGTTCATTTTCCTTTTCTTAAAAGTATGATGCGATTTTTAGCAGGAAACTCTCATCTGTATATAACGGATACTCATGCTTAATAATCAGTATAAATAAAAACATTTAAATTTTTCGTTATAAATGGGGCGTGAAATTCATCTACTTTCTATACTTACTGATCCTTGTTTTATTAATGTAAGGAATTGATTCACACTCATTTTAAAACATACTGGAAAATTCCCGTTTTATTTCAAATATGACGTCTATTTTTCCCCAGAGAAATCCCTTTTCAATAACATAATTCTTGTTAATTTTCTTTTCCAGGCAATTAATTTCAATACTGGCATAAGGGAAATTATGTTACTTTAACGAAAAAATATTAAATCTTTAGGTTTTATCAACAAAAATGAAACTATTAACATTCGTCATTTTTTTAGGTAATCGAGTTACTTCTTTTAGTTTTAAGATTGAAAACAACTATTTCTCGCTATCTATGACATCAGTTTCGACATGGATAATTTTGCGGAGCATATTATTGACATTTGCTAACCATTTTCTTTTGAAACCTTTTTTTACTTTCTTAAAATTTAAATAAAAAATACGGTATAGTTATATTATCCGTGCGCAGACGGTAAAACGCCAAGTATTTTTACCATACAAAAGAAAAAAAAAAAAGAAAAAAAGTGGAGAAAAAACCCAAGATCATTTTATTTCACCAATCAAAGCATATCCGCTTTATTTTCGATGTTTGACGTCATATTCTCCTGTTTCCTATGGTTACGTATATTGAAAACTTGTATTATTATAAAAAACTTAAAAAAGTACGTTTTACTTCTAATAATATTATTTCATCTTCTTTTTAATTCTTTAATTTTTTTATTTCTGTTTCATTTTTCACATGAATATTTTTCAATTGAAACTAAATTGTTGAGTAAAAATTATTATTCCGGGTTTTGAATTAGTTTTTGCAACGATAAAGTATTAGCAACGGTAAAGTAAATTTAACCATTTTAAAATATTATACGAAAAAATGTCCATTTATTCTCTATGAAAATAACGAAATTTTGAATTATTAAGAAAAATATTTAAATCAAATAAACAAAAACCAGCCTATGTTCATTCGAGAGCTATAATCAACCTATATGCAAAGATATAGGATCCATTTTGACGCTGGCTTCAGCCTAACATTTGCACACAATCAGATTTATAATATTATTAGGATTAGGATTATATTTGAAGGTTATATTTATAAAATTTCCTTTTTTCCCCTTCAAAACAATGTTTTTATATTCTATGAATCAAGATTTAATCAGTATGTTTTAAAAAGTAAAAAATATCTTAAAATATTTTTAATAAATTCTTTTCATAATATTTTGTGTACTTTTCCGTTATACTAACACCATGCTAAAATGTATGCTAATGCGCCATTTATTTCAAACCTGACCGTGCAAATGATTTTTATTGCAAACAGCGCCAAACGTTGTAACTCACTATTTATTAAACACACATTTATTATTATTATTATTAGTGAATCATAACCAAACAAGATATATTAATTTGCTATTTTTTTAATAAAAAATATTTTTTGAGTCAAAAGTATTTCTTATTAAGTTATACCGGACGCCGAGATACATTTTATCATCTTCCAGTTATCCGATGATGCGGAAGCTTGAGTAACATTGTTTGAAGGCTATGGAATTATATAAAAGAAAAATATTTTTTGTGAGATGCCGGTTACGAAAATTTAGCTGTAAATCACAAATATAATTTCTTTTATCCTAGCACTGGATTTCGTATCCAATCTGTTGATTGATTATAGAGCAACGCGAAATGGCGTAACGGTGACCAACATCTTTATTAAAAAAATGAAATGTACTGCAATGATAAGAAGCATTTACAATTTCATGCCTGTAGTATAAATTGAGTTTTATTTGAATATTTTATTGTATAATATTTATTTGTTCTTTTATTTTAAGTTTATATTTGTATTGATTTAATACAATAGTTATTTAAAATCTGTAATTTTGAAATGTTATAATTTTTAAACTATCACTTTCACACCAACAATTTAAATTTTTTTCAAATGTTTCATGTGGCGCCAACTATTGTGTTTGGCGACAATTGTGTTGGTATAATGTAAATTGTACCAAATTTTGTTATTTGCACAGCATTGCATGCTCTATACGAGGGACGTTCAGAAGTACGTTCCGTCTTTTTTTTTTCACACGTAAACTTTATTGCTGAAAGAAATACACCATGGTGTCATAAACTATACACCTTGCACTATTTTTTGACAGGGTCGCCACCGACATTGAGACATTTGTCGGAGCATGCAATCAGTTTGAAGAAACAAATCTGGTAAAACTCGGTGCCCTGCAATGCAAGGAATTGTCGTACAGCCTTCTCCACTTCAGCATTGTTTTGAAAGTGACGACCTGAGAGTGCGGCTTTCAATGCGGGGAACAGAGGTGAAAGTCGGATGAGGCAAGATCAGGGCTGTAGGCCGGGTGATCCATTGTCTCCCATCCGAAGCGACGAATCTGATCTTTTGTGAGCCTTGCTGTGCGGGGTTTTCCGTTGTCATCCAAGAGCACAACACCTTCACTCAAGAGCCCTAGTCTGACCACATTGTCAGTAGTTTGTCTGCCATCGCGATTTGTATTCAAATAACCTCGGCAGGCCGGTCTGCTGCTACTTTCTGTTCTTCGGCTTTCTGCGCATGCGTCATTCCTTCTCCGCTGACACTCCTTCCGTCACACTCCTTCCGTCACACAACAACGGGGGTGTGGATTGCTTTGGGTCTTATTGCGATTGTTTGTTTCACCTGGTGTATCATCTTCTCTTTAAAAAAATGACGAAACTTACTTTCGGAACGTCCCTCGTATTAAGTTGTATTTGGTAGATTTATAAAATTCATTACTTTATTTTCTTTGACACCATTTTTTTTCCTATAGATATGATGCAATGATTGCGAATTAAAATAATAAGTGAAGTGCTATTTAATACAGGCCCTTTTAAAATAAAAGCTTAAATGGAATGTTAGATCTAATTTGTTAATGCAGATAATTTTAACTTACGTAAACGTTGTGCGCATAAAGCTCGATTCTAAATTTTAATGAAGAATCTACCGTGAAAATAATCTTTAAGTTATGTGTGGATCTCCGTATTTTTGTATACATTTGTACCTTTTTTTTCTTGATTTAACAGCATTGTATGTAAGTAAAGCAGTACAATAAACGTAGATTATTTCTATTCATTAAAGAATTATAGATTTAAATAAGATAAAACTTATTGTCATTAAAATAAATAAATAGATATATGCTAAAAGTAATTACAAATATCATAAAGGATTTAAAAAAAAAAAAAAAAAAACTTATCAGTTCTACTAGTTTTGTACCTACAAACGGCGACTTTCTCAAGATCAGTAATGATAAAATAAACTATTTTTCGCAAAGAATTTTTGAAATACGAACTTGATAAACAAATATCACGAGATGTCAGGTATTGCGAAAGCATTTTTGTATTTAAAAAAAAATGTACTTTTTTGTAGAGTATACTTTTATACCTGTACTTTTTAAAATAACGCATCTGGTTTGATTACACTTTTTATGAATTCTAAGTTAGGCATTTCATCAAATAACAAATATTTCCTATATGAAAAATTAACCTTTATATGAAAGATCTGTGAAAAATATCATCCAACTCTAACGTATCATCAAATGTTAGAAGATGAGAAAATTGCTCTCCTTCACTTCGTCTCATAAGAAATGAATTATATGCCATGCATCATTTCCGCAGTATCAATTATTATTCAGTTTCTCAGAGATGTATGGTTTTTAAAAAAAATATGGCAGTAGTATTTTGAGTAGCGGAAAAATACTTTCATCATTTTATTTTAAATAACTATAATTAATGAATAACAAACTGGTTAATGTGCCATGTATATTTCACAGTTCATTAAACTGAATTGCAATTCCTGTTCTATTAAAAACGTTCGATTCGGAGAAGACATTTCCTTTTTTTTTTAAATAATAATAATAATTATATAATTTTATTTCGAAGCTACATTCATGCGAATTTTCATAAATAATATTAATTTTATACAATTAAGCTAAAAAAAACGAAGATTTAACAAAGGAGTAAATTATCACTTGCTACACTGTAAAAAATGTTCGTAAGATTTCAGTAGCTGTAACGTAAATTAACGATACCTGTACCGTTTTCACTCTTTACAGTATGAGTACTGTACTTCTAAGGTATATTAAGCGTAAAAAAACGTATATGTGCCATTTCGCTTGTAAACAGTATTTATATGATTGTTTTTCAGTAAAAAATCGCTATTTATACCGTAAAATAATTATTTTCCAGTAAGGAAAATGCTGGTAGCTTCGCCTCGGCAACTCCTGAAGTGATGCTCTTGCCCTTGTTACGTAATACGTGCAGGCCTGAGGAGAGAGGGTAGTGCAGCCGGTACATATACTATAAATATTTTACGGTACATATACCGTCCACTTAAATAACGGTATATATACGGGTCACAAAGTTACCAGTAATGTATATGTACATATAATATGTACCGTAATTTTTGACAAACATTTTTTACAGTGTACCAACAGAATAAAAAATGTTGAGCCTGGAAATCGAACCCGGACCCATTTGTATAACACGCCAATGCTCTACTATTTGAGCTATCAGGACGACATCCAGTTTGGGCATTTCTCACCCCTATATATTGGTAAGCCTGCTACTGTGCCTCACAGGATGAGAATCACGAGTACACATCTTTAGTGGCATACATGAGACGAACTAAATCCCAGCATGGGAGAATATATAATTCATTTTCAGCAGTGCTGAAATTACGCTCGATATTATAGAATACATAAACTAGTCGTTGGGGACCACCGTAATACTTACCCATCATGGATATGCATAATATAAAAAATGAAAATAAAAAATGAGTAAACTATTTATAAAATGCATTGCAATTCGAACATAACCTTGGCTTGATGACGTACTAAACTTTAAATACTCTATTACTGAATTGCGTGTAAGAGACATCCTTACAACTCAAAAAATGATAATCATGTTAACTAACGGTTTACTGCGTCGTATTAAGGGTCTCATTTCCAATTAAAATATATCTTTAAATCGAATTTTCAATGAAATACAGTGTCATGAAAAATCGAAGAGTATGGAAAATATAATTACAAATATCTCGGCAACTCATTATCCGATCATGCAAAATTTGTTTTTTTCATTGTTTTGTATATTCACTCCTTAAAAAAAACAATTTCGAAAATTTTTATATACCTGTTATCAGAACGAATTTTTCGAGAGTCCGAAAAGAAATAGTTCCGGATAATCGAGATTACTGAAATGCAATAAACTTCTTCCCATTATTACATACAAAGTACATAGCGAATTTCAAGTCTATATCTCGATTTGTTCGGGAGATAGAGCGTTTACAGACACACACACAGATAGACGGACGGAATTTTTTTTTTCTGAAAATATTTTTTTCGGAATCTCTAATGTCTGAAACGTGTAAATTTGTCTTTTTTTTCTTTTTAAAACGATTACAAGACTTACCCTATACTACATATGATGGGTAAGTAAAAAGTTGCTATGAAGCGTGATTTTTTGCTGAAAAGTAGCAGCCTTGCTAGAATATAGGGATGATAAATGCCACACTGGATGTCGTCCTGATAGCTCAAATGGTAGAGCATCGGTGCGTTATACCAAGGCTCCGAGTTTGATTCCCGAACTGGACTTTTTTCACTCTCTTGGTGTTACGCTACGTAGCAAGTGATAATTCGCACCTTTGTTATATATTCATTAATTCCGCGCGTAATTTCATCTCTGCTGAAAAATTAATTAGACATTGAAATTTCTATCTGATCCGTTTACCACAATCCAGAATGGGATCTTACGAACAGTAAATTTTAAGTATTTTAATAAATGCTTTAATATACAAATGTATACTATTCTTGCACTGCAAAAAGAAAGACAAATGTTTCTTAATCTAAGAAAATATAATAAAATTACAAACGAAAAGATACAGTAACCATTTCCGATTTACCCACGATTCCGAAAAGGTTCTTTATCTGTATAAAGAAAAGAAACCAATGTATTTTTGATTTTTAAAGAAGCATATATATTTTTTAAATGCTAAAATGTGTAAACTAAAAATATAATATACAGCAAAATAACTTTTATTAGATTGTTGACATGTTTCGGCTCACTCCGAACCATTATAAAAAAAATCTATCCTTGGTCTGGACTTTTTCGCCCAGTTGGGAAGATTTTATCTCATGTAATTTCTTTTCCAATTTGAATAATTGTGTCATAATTAATCTAGTGTAATCACGTTTCCAGCGTTTACTAAAGGTTCCATTACCTGTGATTTATTCTGTAGTGCTGATACAGTTATCAGACCAGATGCTATGATTATTAAGGTTAACTGGGTGAATTAGTTCAGCCATATTCGTCCGGTATTGCTCAGTTGGTACAGCATTGGTAGCTTCAGCCAAAAGCTCCCGGGTTTGAATCCTGGCCAAGACTTTTTCGCCCAATTGTGAAGATTACATCACATACAATGTACACGTTAGTTCAAATTTTATAATAAGTTTAAAATCACGAGTCGAAAAAAATTGAGTCCTCTCTCGATGTTCGAAAACTAAAAATTTCATTTCGATTAATGGAAAATTTAAGAGACAAAATGGTAGTCCAGATTTAGTAAGAGTAGTAGATATATTTGTCGTTGATAATTTTGTTTTCAAATATCCTATGGTATATCTTAATGAAATCAAACCAATAACGACATGCCAAAAATAATTCAACCGCAGTTCTATCACAATACATGCCGCAGGGCAGTTGCAATTGACGTCAGGTTGGAGGTCACACACTACAAATAGACAGTTCTGATTGGTGGAAGTACCCCGACCTCCAAGTGAAGTACAATGGTTGATCTGCTGATTGCAACTTCTGTATAAATATTTATAACGCATGCATACTTATATGTCCATGTTTCAAATAGCATTCACCTTATAGCTAATTAAATGAAATTGACATATTTTAATATATTTTACCGAAATGAATTAATAAATCATTTGAAAAATTGTAAATTAAAATAAATGTTTTTTTTTTCTCTATGTAAGTGATTTAAATTAAAAAATGAAAACAGAGATGTAATATGCATCATTTATTGCATAAAGTATTTTTTAAACTAACAATGTAATTTTTGAAAATTAAATGTTTCTTAAAATGTCACTTTAAACGAAAACCATAACATGATGCAGTACTCATCTTACACACACACAAAAAAGTAGTAACACAGTAAAAATTTTACAGCTTTTAAATTGTGAAGTTTTAGGGAAATATATATGTTACTATAGTTTAATGTTTCGCAAACATAATTATAAAAAGAATTTTTGTCATTTTACGCAAAATATCGTTATATTTTATGATTTTGCAACTTTTAAAGTAATATATATATATATATATATTAATAGAAGAAAAAAATAATTATAGAAAAAATCATAGGGAAAAAAATATAGTTTAATTTTTCTAATACTCTAAGCAATAAATATAAAGGTTTTTAAGATTAAAAATTTTTAAATTCATAGCTTTTAAATATATACAATGTTTTTAACTTTAAAAAATAATTTCATCATAAAATTTAAATGTTTTAGTGTCTTTAACCAAAGTAATACATATATAAAAGTTATACATTATTTAATTTTAAATTTATTTTAAAACTACTTTTTGAATTTCAGCCTGAGAAATGTAACACATTCCACCCTAGATGTTTAAAACTCCATTTAAAAACTAATTTCAAAGTAATCTGCTACGCGTGTAATATAATTATTTAAATCTCTTAATATATGCAAACTATGCAAAAATGATATCATCTATATACTAATATTATAAAGTAGTAAAGATTGTTTTTTTGTTTATTTGTTTGTTTGTTTGTTTGTAGGGGGTAATCTCTGGAACTACTGAAGCGATTTCAAAAGTGATGGTGGCAAATTGATGGTGACAGTCCCTGCTCCAACATAGGCTATATTTTATGTCGGTGCCACTACCCCCAGGGGGGTGCAGAAGCGAAAAACGTTCTAAAATTTAGATTTTTTTTTATACTGAAGGAGCTAGAAACATGGAATTTGGCATGGTAGTTACTTATAAGACGTAAATGCTCTCTAAGAACAAATCCTAATTGCTGGATAGAACCTAAATTAGTGGTATATCCCGCATAACATAGTAATCAAAACAACGGCAACTATATGGGTGACCGTGTTTACGATGGCAGAACGCAGACAGGCGCCGAACTTGACAGTTCAGCAATGCTGTGGACAAACAGGGATTTATGACGGGCAATCTCGAGGGTCATAAAATTTACAACGATAAACATCGAACTGACGATCCCTGTTAACAAGGAGAGGGGCAGTCACGTATGAGTGTCGGACATGCGAAATATGGCAGGAGCAAATGGGAAGCGTTGCTGTAATCAGATGGACACGGCGACCAGTGAAAGTACTTCGAGAGGGCATGGAAGTTGGCCCCCAACATCAGCATTGGATATAGAGCCAAAAAGGAGGAGGTAAAGTTTTTACACCCCTCTGGGGGGGGGGGGGGAGAACGAAAATTCCGTTAGAACTGAAAAAAATCACTTCTTCTATCAACAACCTTAAGAGGAAGACATCCTCTTTCAGCAACTTGCTGCTAAAAGTGAACGTGGACTTTTTCTCCATAGGCTGCATTTGCTTTATGTCAACAGCCTACAGTTATAACTAAATTAATCACACTTTTTTTTAAATATGTGCCCAGGAAGCAAGAACCCCTTTTACTTCCTCTTAATTAAGACTCTAACATTTATTATGGTTTCCAGTGTGATGTTTATTTAAATTAATATATATGTTGCTTTAAATTACTACTTTAAATAAGATTTTACAGCGGGCTTGAGGGTCAACCATAAGGATAAGATTCTTCGAAATGACACAACGCGGTACGACTTCTTAATTTAATGCAAAAAAATCTATCCTAGGTTGCACGATCACAATTTGCCTTCAAATTGCCGCTAAAATAATTGGTGTGTTTCTGACAGGAGGAGCTAATTATTATGTGTTCGAGTAACACCCGGCAAGTTTTATAATTTAAATTTTAAATCTCTCCAACACTAATAAAATTCGAAATTTAAAAGGGTGAGATGAGCGAAACGCGTTCTAAAAACATTCTAAATTACAATTTCTATGGAATTTCTGGATCTACAGAACCACTTTCAAAAGTGATGGTGGCAAATTGAGGGTGACAGTCCCTGTTCCAACATAGGCTATATTTTATGTCGGTGCCACTATTCTCAGTGGGGTGCAGGAGCAAAAAACGTTCTAAAATTTCGATTTTTTTTATACTGAAGAAGGTAGAAATATGGAATTTGGCATGGTAGTTACTTATAAGACGTAAGTGCTCTCTAAGAACAATTCTAAAAAAATTCGAAATTTAAAAGGGTGAGATGAGCGAAACGCGTTCTAAAAACATTCTAAATTACAATTTCTATGGAATTTCTGGAGCTACAGAACCATTTTCAAAAGTAATGGTGGCAAATTGATGGTGCTATGCAAAAACTATGAAAAAACTATGCAAAAATGATGTCATAACGTATAGAAAAACGTTATCATCATACATTGAAAAGATAAAAAGAAGTTACTAACTATTTTATGTGAAAGTACTGGAAATACTTTTATAAAAGCATACTTTAAAAAAGATTAATCTCAACATTTTGTAGGAAAACCAAGACTAAATGAATGTAAATTTAAAAAGTGTTTATAACTAAATAATTATATTTAGGGGATCTATTAGTTTTAGAAAACAATATATTTTACAGTTTACGGAAATATACTCAAACATTTCCTGTCTTTTTTTTTATGCGGAAAGTTTAACAGCTTTTATATTAAAAAAAAAAAAAAAAAAAAAAAAAAAAAAAACATAGAGAGGATTCTTAACTATAACTGTTCATGGATTTTAAGTTGATATGTATAAAAGTTTTCTTTATTAAATACAACCGAAGATTAACTTAAGCCAGTTTTCGATTATATTAAACCTTAAAAAACAAGCAAAAATTTATTTGTCAATAAGATTATTCCAGTTTCCTAATTTTAGTGTGCATTAGTGAAAAAAATCATTATTTAGCTGATGCTGTTCATTTTAGACTACTTTTGATCATAATATAGGTATAATAAAACTGTGTTTGTAATTTTGTTTCATATTATGTATGGTATATAAAAAAAGAATATATAATATAAATATATATATTTATATGTATGGATATATATATATATCTAACTATAGTTTAATTTTTATCAAACTTAATGGAAAAAAGGAATTTTGCCATTTGACAACAAAATTCTGCTTTATCGTTTACGATTTTTCAAAACTTAAAGTGTAATATTGTACAAAAGAAATTATAGTTTAATTTTCCTAATACTTTAAGCAATAAATATTAAACGTATTTCCGGTTAAAAAATTAGCTAACCTTTAAAAATGTACAAAACATTCTGTACGAAACTGTAGGAATTCCTCCTCGTCCCCCCGCCCAAAAAAAAAAAATAATAATAAAAAAAAATATTTTTTTTTTCTAAGAAAAACAAAACAATAAATTATATTTTTCATAAGAGCAGATGAAACAGAAAGCGACTTTTAATTCTAAATAAAAATTATACATATTTTTTACTCAGCAGAAAGTTGAATAATTGTTCCCCCAATTTTAACTTTTTATAACGAATTAGCTATTAGGGGCTTGTTGTAATAATCACTGTATAAGAGAAGCATTCTCTATACAGCAATAAAAGCTCGGAAAATAGTTTTAGTTTTGTTTATTTCCCTTTTTGTTCTGTTTTGGCGATCACTTTAAATCACAACAATTGTTACTTGATGCTATGTAATTAAAATGTTCATAAACCACAAAAATTAGTGATACAAGATGTTTAATTTTTGTAACACAATAAGTTATGAATATTTATTTATTACATAATAAATTCCCATATTATTTACCTAAAAAAAAAGAATAAAATATAAATTTTCTAAAATTTTGGCCTTTTGAAACTCTGAAGAAATTTCATTTTCTTTTTTTTTCCTTAAATTTCTGTCTTTCTTTTATTTTTCTTTTCTTGTCTTTTATTTTCTTTCTTTCTTTCTTTCTTTCTTTTTTCTTTTTTTTTTTTTTTTTTTTTTTTTTTTTTTGAAGTGAAGTTTTTTTTTTAAATAAGGGAAAATAATTCAGTTATAAAAAAAATTGTAACAAGAAAATAGTTAAAGAAAAAAATCTGACAAACTAAAAAATCTTTGTGTAACATTATTGTTATTGTAATTTTTTATATATTTTACCTATATATGTAACTCTCTTTTCATGAAATGCTAGAATATTTAATTTTTTTTTTCACCAGTGAGATAATTCAACAATTTTGATGATATATATTAGTCTAAGTAAAGAATAGTGTTAGTTTTATGTAATTAAATCAAACAAAAGATGCAGGTTTAGTTTGCTAATGCTTTTTTTTTTTTTCAATACACAGCTCATCGATTTAAAAATACAAAAAAAAAAAAATGAGTAGATGAACAGAGATTCATTTTAAATGTTAAATAGATGCTTTAAATTTATAATCAGCTTTGTTGCTAAATCTTTTTCTTGCGAAATAAAGAAAAAAAAAAATGCTTATCCAGCTAGGCATAATACAAACTCCAAACTTTTATTTTTCAAAGTATGAGTATAAATGGGAAACCATTTGGAAAAACAAAACAAAACATTCTTTATGTGATAAATAAAAATTGTATCCAAAAATGAAATAAAATTTCTAAATATAATATTTAAATGCAAGTTTTTCAAAGAAAATACAGACTGTTTCTTATTTATATTAGTTAATGGACACCAAAGTGTTTCCATGCATAATCATTTTATCTTTTTTTGTTTGTCTGTTTGTTTTACAGGGAAAAAAATACAATAAAATGAAAAGACTATCGAAATACGGAACTCAGAACAGTCTTTTAAAATATCTTAACATATTTTCCCTTTTAAAATATTTATTCTAATATTTTAGTTTTTGTCTCTTTGAATATATTTTTTTCTGTTTATCAAACAAATATTATTCCAGTTATACGTAATATACCATTCACATTTAGCTGAAATGACAAAATAAAATCCATAATGGCTATCCTTAATTATTTGTTATAATTAACGCAATTTATCTTTGTCGTATTTCATGTAGTATATTTGGCACATCTTAAATACATTGTAACGGTATGAATATTCCAAAAATCTGAAAATCGGTGTAAATGAGGCGAGGATATTTTGATAATATAAAATCTGGAAATAACAATACTTTAACTTTCGATGAAAATGAATCGACGAGAAAATTGTTTATTAGAAATTATCCAAAATTAAGGTTTTGTGGTTAATCAAAGTACACGTAAAGATGCTTAGGAACTTTGAAGACGATTTTATGTTTAGAAAACTGAGACTTGTTGTGCTTTCTTGGACCACAAATTAAGCTATAATTATCTTGAGATAACACACGACAAACATTTTGTTGTATCGGGAAGGAACTATTTATAAGCTGAACTTTCCCATTGTAGCTAATTAGAAAAAAATACAATTAGTAATTTTTAATGAATGCTTTATAAATGATTGCTGAAAACGTTTATCTAATTTTTTCTAATTTAAATGACGTTTACTTGTCTAATCTAAATCTAAATCTATCAAAATCTAACAGTGTTGTTTATTTTTATCTAAAGAAGCATTAACAGTTTTCTGTATTACTATAAAGTGAGATTTTTATCAACATTCATTTTTTATAAAGAAAAAATGCAGAATTTGTTATTGACCACACGAAAAGTCAATTTTTATATCTACATGCTCTAAAATTTTAAAAATGTACTCAAACAAAAATATAAGAATATTGTTTACTTATTATACTTTGAGCAAAAAATATCAATAAATAAAAAAATTCAGTAAATATTTTTTAAGCACATGCAATACTTTTAACTACAGGATTTTTTTTCTGTTCTGAGACATAATGATAAATATAAGAGTTACAAACAGTTTAATTGTAATGTTTATGTTAAAATACTTTTGTAAATTACACTGTTAGACGAAAAACACACTTTTCTCTAGATGTTTAAAAAACAATTTAAAATCCTTTTTTAGAATTAATCTGTTTTTAACATCATTCTTTAAGTCAGCAAACCTTTAATAAACGAATTTAATGAGAACAAAATTATGTATGGAAAAGTTTCTCTATCGTCTGGGGGATATTTGTTTTCCGTTTTACTTAAATGCATTATAATTACTGTAAAGGTTGTATATTTAAAATACATTAACTGTATTATTTTTTAATGAAAAATTAGAATTAATAATTGAAAAATGATACAGTTTTTATAAATAAAGTTATTATGTTTATCGGGAATATTTACTTTTAAAATCAAAATGCTCTGATAATAAACCAGAAAAAAGTCTTGCTAAAACATTCCGTATTTTTTAAATAGGTTAAGAAGAAACATTAATCTATGCATTTATTTTAAAAAAACGATTTAAAATATATTTGAATTGTACTGAATTTATTTTAATTTTAGTTAAATTTTACTTTAGTTTACTTCCGCCCAGGTATAACTATATTTTGTGAGTCTTGTTAAAATATTTTAGTTGCACATTCGCAAAAGTATGTATGTCAGATGATATATGTGCTTATTTTTCGTTTATATTCAGGCAGAACTCGATAGTTTATGATGATTACCTGGCACGAAAAAATATGGCTTTACTAATGAATCTATATACAGGTTCTAATTATTGTGTTTAATATTTGATACATCATTTGTCAATTTCTAAAAGGTCATGTGCCTCGTTAGACATGGTTATAGTAATATAACATGGTTATAGTAAAATAACATGGTTATAGTAAATCAGATTATAATGTTTTCAATGAGGGCTTTTTTCATCTAATCTCGTATCGTTTTTTCAAAAATTCAAATGGAGGACATAATTTAAGTATAGTTTAGGCATAGTTTCAGAAGATGCTAGGTTAAAATTTTATGTTTTTGACATAGTACTGTCGAATTTCTGCTACTTAAATCCATAAAAAAATATTTTATTTTTTTAAATTCCCGTAATTTACTAAATTTACTAATAAAATCATATTTTAAATTGATCATAAAATAACTAACAGAATATTTTGGAAAAACGATAAAATAATTCTATCCTCTGAAAAAAAAAGACGAAAAAAAATGGAAACGAATAAAATTAAACGAAATTTCCATGAGAATGGAAAAAACAGAGAATGCGAGATTTATTTCTTAAAATTGTGAAAGGTATTATATTAACTTCAAAGTTAAATATAATTTCAATTCAACTTTTAAAATGACTCAGCTGTTACCTTCCAATAAAATATCTAAAATATTCTTTATACAATAAGCTATGAATATTTATTTATGAATAAAATTTGATATTTCTAAAAATTTTGCGTGCAAAATTGCGAAGAGATTGGATTTTTTCTTTGATTGCCTTTTTTCTCGCATTTAAATTAATGACAACACAATTAGGTACAAAAGAAAAAAAGGAAGAAAGAAAAAGAAATCAGATGAACGTAAAATAAACTATTCAAGTTCTTCTTCTTATTATTATTATTATTATTTTGCTTTGAATAATTGTTGTAGTATAAGCGATTTTTTCTTTACCTATAGCATATTTTGTTTTGCAAATATATTTTTTTCATTGTTACGATAGCGAGTAAAAGAAAGCTAAATCATAATATTGAAAATGGAGTACTTTGTTTTTAAAAGTTGACGATTAACACAAATGAAGTTATCAAAAACATACTGGAACACACCTGTTCCTTTTACTAACAAAAGCAGAAAAATAAGGAAACGCTAGATTTTATTGATAAATATAAATTACACACCTTTATACAAGAAAAAAACTATATTTATGCTCTATTTATTCATATAACTGCCAGAGCAAGAAATGACATTACATAAAAGAGAAGAGAGAATCTTAATTTTTTACGGATCTAAATCCTTGAAATCAAGTCAGTTATTGTGTCATACCTTTCTAGGTTAACCAAGATACATTTTATCAGTTAAACAAGAACGAAAAATCATGCACCAAGCATAGATTATGTAACACTTTCCAACGCTTCCAAAATAATTTTACAAATCATTACCGTTTAATAAGCTGAAAGATAACACCTAAGTAAACAATTTTGAAAATGCATAACATATTTAAAAACGTAATTTCGGGAATTTCCAACATATACAATATTCGGAAAAATATCGGAATACTTTTATTCAGCCCTGTATATGATCTATAGATTTGTATATATACTACATAGGATGCTCAATTTTAGTTTAGTTAAGAAACGCGTAGCACAGTTTAAAATTCTCCTTCTGGAGTTTCTGTCAATAAACGGAAATGTGTTCGCGAACTTTTGTGCTGCCCTGTATATGAAATACAGAATTTATACACACCAAGTAACAGACAAAAAGTGAGTTAAATTTAAAATCGCGTTCAGCAACTTAAAACGCACTTCCAAGAATTATTGTTAACAGACAAGAGAGAATTCTTTTGTGTGTCCCTGTAAATGAACGATGACTGCTAGACATACAATATTTTGTAGTAAGCCTTAAAGATACACCTTAGTGATATATATAAATTTCAATGCGTTTAAAATAGTGAAACACTATTTAAATAAACCGCAGACGATTTTTCTCCATAGACGTAATGTAACGGAATTCTTTTGACTGTCCCTGTAAAGTAACTATAAGTGCTATGCACACCCTATTCCATATTAAGCTTCTTGTAATGAACCTTAGTGATATATATCAATTACAATGTGTTTGAAATTGTGGAACATCATTAAAATAAACCGCAAATGATTTTTCCTCATAGACCGTAATGTAACGAAATTCTTTTGAGTGTCCCTGTAAAAAAACTATAAGTGCTACACACTTCAGTTGAAATAGGGAACATGCTATAGATGACGACAATAGCATATAAAAATTGCAGGGAAATCCGATCATATTTACGGGAGTTAGAGCACGGAGAGACGGCCAGATGGCAGACGGCCAGACGACAGACGGCCAGACGGCCATACGGCAGACAAACCAAAGTCATACACACTTTTCAACTAGGTTGGAACGTGTTGAAAATAGATATGTTAATAAATGAGAAGATAAATTTATAATTCAAGTTAAGTACTAATTGCATTATATTAATATACTAGCAAGCTACGCCCGCTGCGCTGGTCAGTTTCTACAAATGAACCTTGAAGCAAACAAAATATATCGTTTAATTTGACCTTGTATTTGAAAGCAATCTGTATATTTACCTGGAATATCCTTCCACATTACTGAAAAATGACGTGATTGGGCTATTATATTTTCTAATGTGCAGTCAAAATTTTAGTTGTTAAGGACCAACTCTTTTATTTGGTCATTTACAGTTAAGGTTTGCTAAAGAATGATAAAACTATATGCAATATACTAAAACCATCACTAAAAATTATCGAACTAACAATGCAAACTAATTAACAAAATCCATTCAGTAGAAGGCTAGTCTTTCGGAATCGGGTTCTCCTGACTGTATAACCTTCACACAACTGTTTGACTAAGCAGCGTAGAACAATATGTAGTACATTAAAACCATTCCTGAAATAGCATCTGACTAACAATACAATTCTCATCAAAATCCGTCCAGTAGAACTTTTTCAGAAGGCTAATCTTTCATAATCCGAATCAAATACTGAAAAAGCTAATATTTGATAAAAAAAATATCACCTGATTTTCGAATTTCCCCCTATAATTCCTTTCTTTTTTTTAAATAAAATTAATAACAGCTTTTTCTTTTATTTTTCCAGCTGTATAGCCATTTCAATTCTTTCTGCATCAAAAAAAAAAAAAAAAAAAAAAAAAAAAAAGACACCTTTTGGCTTAAAATCAAATTGTTTAGGATCAAAAGTAAAATCAAAATCGCCAAAAACAAAAGATAAATCGCGAAATATTGTTTCGATAGCAATCTTGCCCCTTGAATAATTTTTTAAGCATTGCGAACATTCCCAATCACGTTTAAATTAAATATTTTCGTTTTATAATATTCTCTCATCAAAACTCTTTTTTCTTTCTTTTTCTTTTTTTTTTAAATTAATTTAACACAGTTTTTCTTTTATTTTTGGAGATGTATAGCCTTTTCATTTCTTTCTGCAACAATAATGATCGCCAAAAAAATAGCAATGGTAACCTTTTCGGCCAAAATAACAAAACTTTCTATCATAATTCAATAACTAATCTACGTAGAACGTCGTGTTATATACTAAAACCTTCCTCTTGAATCACTCTATCTATTAAAAAAACCGCATCAAAATCCGTTGCGTAGTTTTAAAGATTTAAGCGTACATAGGGATATAGGGACAGAAAAAGCGACTTTGTTTTATACTATGTAGTGATGTATAATATGCATTTAAATTGCAAATACTTTTCTTGAAAAATTAAAATAATTAAAAACAGCTATGCATATAAAATTCAGCAAAAAATTTACTCCAAATATTAATTTGAAAAAGTTTAATTATGAAAAACATTTTTATTCACAAGCAAATTATTATTTATGCGGTAAATAAAATTTTTATGAAGTAAGAATGTCAGATTGAAATATGAAGTTTTAGCAGAAATTTCTATGACAGTCGTAAAAATTACCAAATAAAATCCCCATAAATTGTGTTTCCTTTTGAAACAAATAATATTGAATCTACATACATATGATATTATTTTGTTATTTCATGCATGTGTTTTTTAGTACATGACTTTTTATGGGTATGCAACTAAAAAATCAAAGAATATAACTTAATTGCCTAAACGCAAAATTTTTTAAATGAAATACACATTTTATTTTTCAAAAGTAAATTTAATTAAAATAGTTTGCATACATATATTTTTTTGTCCTTTTTTTTTTTTAAATTTACATACAATAATAAATAGATAAAGTTTTCGAAATGTTATTTCGAACAACGTTTTGTAAAACCAAATTCACAGAAAGCTTTTAACATTCGTTTCATAGCACTTCTTCTACAACAGTATAGTTTAAAAGTTGTAAAACCTTTTAAGAAAAAAAAATATAAAATGACAATTATTTATTGTTCATTTAAAATAACTATTTGAGAATCTATAGTATTAAGTTTGGTAATCATTTTAGTAGTATGAGTAAAGAAAATAAATATAAATTATGAAACAGGGTTAAAATTATAAATAAAATTACTATAATAAATTTATAAATATTATTTCTAAGTATCAGAAGACCGATTTAATTAAAAAAACAAACAAAAAAAAAAACAGTAGTTGTATATCCAAAAAATTTAAGCAAAGCTGATTCCCAATATACATATCTTTTGTATGTTGAATATATTTCGTTGTTCAGTATCCTGCCTCTTGATTGATTGTATTAAGTTGTGTATTTATGATAATGGTTTTTATCTTTAATGAAACCGAAACATGTCAGTGGTTTGTTTGCTTATATATGTATTTTGTGACAACGTACTTAACTAAAAGAAAGTTTTTATGAGTTTATATACATACGTTTACACTAGATGTCCTTGTTTAAACAGAAGTAATGTGTTTGTTTCTAAACGTTCTAAGTTCATTGTGTTCATTGTGTTCATTAAGTCTATTTCACTGTGTTTCTAAATTTTGCCATTCTAGAAAATTATAAATATTTTAATCGATTAATACATATTAACAACATGAAAGATATTTCATGAACTTTTATTGAAATTGATTGTCTTATCATTTGAAATGAATATTAATATCTGCCCTTTTCTAATGTATTAAAATTATAAAATTAAGGAAAATTTTGATTTTATGAAAATTATTTGTAAATATTTATCAAAATATTTAACACAATTTGTTTTCATCTAAAATAATTTTGAAAAAAAAAATATTCTTCATTACTATAAATGTTTCCTAATAGTTCCCTAATAATTATCATTTTATACAAAAGAAATAAATTTTATCTTAAAAAGTTTCACAGCTTTTAAACTTCATTGTTGACGAACATAAAATATCATTACAGTTTAAAATCCACATACTTTTCTTTTATAATAATATTAAAAGGGTCTAACGCCGAAAAGCTTTTTGTTAGCAAGCTTTAAGCCCATATAAAAATTGTAAGTACAACAAAAATTTGTCATTAATTTGAAAATATTTATTATTCTTATCATAATGGAAAATAACTGGATTATACATGCTTTGAATTTAAAAACTATGTCAAAATGACTTTGTAAATTGTATCCTGTAAAAAATTAAGTACAATTAATTCTAGATACCCCACGATGAAACTTCATTTTAAAACTAATTTAAAATGAATCTATTTAGTGTGTAACGATATTCTTTGTATCAGTTAGTATTAGTTAACTAAACATAAATAATGGGATGTTTATGAAGCATAAAAAACGTTCTTACAATGTACAGGAAACGAAAGGACGCCATTTTAATTAAAAGTTTTGTTGATAGTTCCTAAAATATATTTTAAAACAAATTGACTGCATTATTTAAAAAAAAAAAATCAGAACGCATATTTTCATATTTAAACATTTTTAACTAATTGAATTGTTCTTAAAAAAATGATTTTTCAGGTAACAACAACTTTGAATAGTAACCGAAAGAATACCCAACACAATATTCTAATTTTAAAAAGATGAAAAAATTAACTTCAACTTTAACTTAACTTATTTCGTTTTTTCATTAAAAAACGGACGTTAAAAAATATTTGTAACTATAACTGATGATTGATTTTCTTTAACTTGTATTTTAGTTGATTCTATTCAGAAATTATTATAATAATTCTGTATGAAAATAAATGAAAATGGAGGCACAATTTAAGTTATCGTGAAGTTATTCTGTAACTACACCTTCCGGGCCGCCAAGAGGTAATTGGGACACACTTAGATTTAAAGTTTAAAACACTGTTTATTGAAACTAAAATAGGGAATGGCTGCAGCGGAGCTTCTAACTTTACCTTACACTACTCTGAATTAAATTCACTTTAAAATTCAAATGAACTCTCAAATTATAAAAATGCAAAATTTTTAATGTAAAACTAACTTAGGGCTGGCTGCTCAAATGATGTCCGAAAAGGCTTTCGATATTGTTCAAACGCTGTCGCTGAAAACAATTTATTAGCTCATAAATTCAATACTTACGCAAATTTTCACTAAATCCTTGCAACCCGTGGTTGCCGCAACACTTTATTGAACTGTGGCAAAATACGTTCTTAAAGAAAATGGCAAAATCTTTCAGCTAACTAGACTTGAAATATCTCACGGCACATGGTGACATTCAAATCTCGAAAGGCGAGACTCCGGTTTTGTATTCCTAGATGAGGCAGGACTCGACCCAATATCTACCAATACCATATTTCAATCCCATTTTTATACCCGATAGATTGACCAGCACACCCTAATTAGCATAAAACTACAGCAAAAATCATAAACCTCTGATTCCGAGAGCCACAAACTCACTTATAGAAAAAAATCCGTCCGGCCTGTACTGGGAGGAAAAGGTAGCTTTCATAGTCCATGTTTTTAAAAATTCAACTCATTTTACTCAAAATACCCAAAGCTAAAATGCTTAGAACCCGATTATAGAAGATTCAATCCCGGTTTTAATTAATACTGAATTTGAACATGAATTTCAGCATGAGAGTTACAGTATACCAAAAATCTGATTGTTTCAAAATGTCAGCCGCCCTAGAATTCCAAACTGCTATATCTCAGCCATTTTTTAAGATAAAGCCACAACAAAAAATGTTCCGGAATCCTTGTATCACGATCTAACACTTAACGGAATCAACTTTTTCAATTAATAATTTTTTATACATCTTTTTGAATTTTGAATTTTTTTAGTTTTAACTTGCCGCCATTTTTAAACAAGATGGTGCCTGAAGCTGGCCAACGAACTCGGTCGAGACCTTGGTATGTTCTGTGCACATGATAAGTCATATTCATGTCGGTTCATAAATACGAGAGTTACATCATAACAAATATCAGATTTTTCAAAATCTCAGCCACCCTAGAATTTCAAACTGCCATATCTCAGCCATTTTTTAAGATATAGCCAAAATGAAAAATGTTCCAGAATCCTTGTATCACGTTCTAACAGTTAACAGAAACATTTTTTTCAATTTTTAATTTTTTTGTACATTTTTTTGAATTTGTAAAAATTTAAAAATATTTAAATAGAAGATGGCGGAAGAAGTTGGCCAACGAACTCGTTCGAGACCTTGGTATGTCCTATACACATATTCAGTCACATCTGAATCGGTTTATAAATAAGAGAGTTACAGCATGGCCTATGTTATATATATATATATATATATATATATATCAACATTTGAGCGGAGGGTGGTTTGGGGGTCTGGGTGATTCTAGGGTGGAATTCCTAGAATTCTAGGGTGGCTGAGATTTTGAAAACTCTGATATTTGTTATGATGTAACTCTCGTATTTATGAACCGACATGAATATGACTTATCATGTGCACAGAACATACCAAGGTCTCGACCGAGTTCGTTGGCCAGCTTCATGATCGGTGAAAATATACCGAAATGTTTTGGAATTGCTTTCCTCTGAACGGCTGCAATTGGTAGCTTTTTGTAATGAAAGCAACCTAAAAATGAGGGACAGAATTCCCTTTCCCCCACACAGGTCAACACAGGGCTAGAGAAAAGATTCTCTAGCCCTGGGTCAAAATCGGACAAAACACTCGAACCTCAAAAATTAAACTCTGTGTATAGGAGAGTTGCTCATCTTCTACAATTATTTCTGCAATAATTGTAATTGAGCGCAGGAACATACGTGTTATGCATGATGCATTCTTTAGTCTAAAAATACATATAAATTAAGAAAATAAGAACTGGATAATCTTTTATGATTTCTTTACATTAGAACTCGTATTAATCTTATATATGTTTTAAAAGTCACTGATTATGGTGTTTCATGTTTAATTGTCTCAATGGTTAAAAGTTCTTGTAACATGAGTAACATAACAATTCAGCCAAGGACACTTGAAATCTTTTTATTTATTTCCTGAGTGTATATCAAACGAAGAATTTTAGATTTAGATCTAGAAACTTTCTTGGTATTGATAATATTTTATATCACAGATTTATCGAAATTATTCCACTATTAAAATTTTATAAAATAGTGTAATCTAGCACTAACTTGTTTTTTATTATGTTTCCTATATTATTATATGAAATACAAATTCAAACTAGTTAAATGTGCCAATCCCAAAACTTTCTTCTATCTCATACAGGTTAATACTTCAAGACGCATAATTTTTTTAATTATGTATTTTAGAAACAAGCCAGTGGTCATACAGGTCCACGAAATAAATTAGGAGCCAGGGGTGAATATGATCGTATAGGCATGAGCATGCGATTACCCATACATCAAATTGAGGTACTGAGGTACGTTAGCTGAGCAAGACGCGACGGCCACATGGGAGCGAGCTGTCTGGGGCTAATGTATGATAGGAAAAGCCAGAAATTAATGTGGGATTAATAAGGTGGAAAATAAAAAATTAATTTTAGGTTTAATAACATGAAATATTATTTTAGACGATAAACATTGCAAATAATTATGTAAAAAATAAAAATTGAGTTGGAAAAACAAATTGAGTCCTGTCGAACTTCGGAAATTTGAAAGGCTGTCACGAAGCCACTTTCAAGTAGATTTTTTTCAAAATTTTATACAAAATTGGGCCTATGAAATTACATCTAGTATAAAATTTCGTCAAAAGATATGCCTAAAATCTTTCCTTAAACTGCGAAAAATTGAAAAAATCGCACAAAAATCGCTATCACTGCGCCTCTTTCCGGGAGAATAAACCCATTTTCAACTGAGACCTGACGGTCATGTTCAAAAACATATCAAAATTGATTCAATTCCATTCATAACTTCGTAAACTTTCCGATGATACAATATTGAAAATGGTACAAAAATCTGTATCACAGCACCCTCTTCTGGCGGAATATCTGGAAAAAATAAACCACCAAAATGTCACTCCAAGTTATTCTGAACATAGTAAGTTAGGATTATTTATGAATATGTAATAAAGTTGCACATCGTTAATAAAAAAAATAATAAGATGAGCAGTTTTTAAAAACTGAGAGATAAAATTTTTTAAGGGATTTGATTTTTCTCTATTTTGACATTTTTTACGACATGCAAGTAAATTAAAGGAAAATCAGTTATGGGCAAACAAAAAATATAAGAAGACATGGAAAATAGTTAAATATCACGGAAATAAAAATAGAGCATTAACCTTTTGCTTAAATAAACTTTCCTTTGAATAATTGTTTTTCTTAAGAGGTTTTCTTTTAAGGGTTTCGTTTATCTGAGGAAACCCTATCGTCTCACTCCTCTGTCTGTATATCTGTCACAGGGTTCGTTTTCGGAAACTGTATAAGTTAAATATTTGAAGTTTTGCATACTGATAGCTGAATATCTTAGTTCACACGGCAAATCATAAAATTTTCAAAAAAATTTTTCCATAGAAAATTTCACACACTTTGCATTCATAATATTCAAATTTTAATTGCTTAATAGGTATAAAGCCAACATAGTGAAAAAGTACCCAAGCCGGGACATCAGTGTAGGGCACTGACGTTCTACCAACTGAACCACTTGGGAACGATGTGTTGTGTTTGTAGCCTTGCCAACATGTTATAGTGAGAAGGTTCCAGGTGTCGTTCCCAAGTGGTTCAGTTGGTAGAACGTCAGTGCGTTACATTGATGGCCCGGGTTCCAGTCTTATATTGTTTTAATTAAATGAATTAATTTAATGACATCCGACCATTTATGCGATTTTCTTAGATCTTAAAGCATAATCTTAATTTCACTCGTTTTCGAGAAGGCTAGATGGTTCAGTGGTAGAGCGTTTTTCTGCTAACCCAAAGGTTTCGTGTTGTATTCTAGACGACGGAAGTTGATTTTTACATTTCATTGTCCGATGGATTTAATTAAAAGAACTTTTATAATTTTTCGAAAATTTAATTAAATTTTTTTAATTAAAATTAACTTACATAATTATATATATGCTTTTCAGATATACAAACATATGCTGTTATAATTGTCTGAAAAAGCAGTTCTTGAATATTTTTAATTTGATTTAAAAAATAGCTTCCACATCCCATTTCTTACAAAAAATGACATGCGACCAGATTTTAAAACAGTCTTTTTCACACAGGCTGGGCGGCTCCGTGGTAGTGTGTCTCCTGCTATTCAAAATGTTCCTGAATCAAAACTGGACGTTGGATCTTGAAAATTTTCCTCAGATTAGATTTCATTATCTAATAGATTCAATTTTACAGAATTTTTGTAATTTTTTTTCCCATTTTAAGACCAAAAGTTGAAGTAAAATATTTTACCATTTATTTTTTTTTATTCAAAAATTCTTTTTTAAGAAATTGCGAAATTTAAATTTTTAAAAACTTCCGCTAAATTTTGGGAACTCTAAATTTCGTTTACACAATTTGTTTTGTTTTGAAAGAATTCGAAATTTTGAATTTTGTTTGAATATCGACTAAATTTTTGAGACATTTCTGCATTTTAAACTTCGTTTATTTATTTTTTTTTGAGAAATTTTAAATTTTATTTAAACTTCCGCTAAATTTTTTGAATTTCGGAATATTTTGAATTTTTTAAAATAATTTTATTTATTTTATTTTTATGTAGCTCTTATTTTTAAATATTAAGTTTCTTCGTTAAATCATCAATTCTCGTTAATGACTAGTGCTGCCACCACTTTTAATTTATTAAACTTTCTTCCATTAAAGTCATTTTTACTTTATCATTCAAAATTTAAATTACAAAATGTAACTTGTTAGATCCGTTTCCACTTGCCGATTTCCACACTGGAAATTCTAGATCATATGCTGGTATAATTGCATGAAAAGCAGTTCTTGAATATTTTTAATTTGATTAAAAAAATAGCTTCCTCCTGTAATCATTTTAATGTTAAATTTAATGTTACTGCCATCTATGTTCTTATTGATAAATAATAAAGATTTAATAATTATAAATTAATGATTTAGATTTATTAATTAAAGGATAAAGTGTTTTGCACGGAATATTAAACTAAACCCTTTGATGAACTTCGATCACACGTAATCGCTTTTTTTTCTTTTCCTTTTTTCTTTTCTTTCTTTCTCTCTCTCTCTCTCTCTCTTTTTTTTTTTTTTTTTTTTGTAAAAAAATTAATTTACAACATAAGATTTTGCAGATACAAACATTTTTTATTTATTTTTTAAATGTTAAATCATTAAAAAGAAAAAAAAATACATTATTTAAAACGGCTTGACAAAATATACATTGTCTTATATAGTTGTCAAAACAAAACAACTCAACGCAACTTGGAATGATCGTGTAACTATACCTTTCGAAATGTGTATATATATATAGATTATAAATGAGACAAGGGCACAATCTATTTACTTCATTTAAACATGCAATTGTTATAAATTTCAAAACTTTGTTATTTGAATACATAATTGATATATGTATGTACTTTCCTAATACATAATGTAAAGGGGTATTTTGTAATCACGATGTAGGTGTGTGTGTGTTATACAAGGTGCTTCTAAAAAGTTGGTTGGATGGACATTTCATTAACAACGCGAGTTAAAAATGCGTCCCTGCACATGCGCAGGTAGAGACCAATGGAGAGACGGCACGTAGCATAAAGCGCAAGAAACCAAGGCAGAATAGTTTGCTATGGGCAGTCGAACGGTGCATGTTTGAAAATTCACGTCTTATTGAAATGGAGCAACGGATAAACATCAAGTTTTGCTACAAATTGGAAAAAACCACCACAGAAACGCATGCAATGCTGGTCCAGGTGTACGGAACAGACGCAGTGAGCAAAAAATGCGTTTACGACTGGTTTAAACGTTTTCGGAAGGGAAAGGAAACCGTGGATGACGATTCACGTCCAGGTCGGTCCTCAACAAGTGTGACGACAGACAACATGGAGGGGGTACGACAGATGCTCTTAAACAATCACCGACTATCTTTACGATGGCTATCGGAAAAATTGGGAATCAGCAAGGACAGTATTAGCACAATCATTCACCAAGTATTGGGTCGCTGACTCATTCCAGCAGCTTTATCAACGATGTCCTATGTGTATTGTGGCCAACGGATGTTACTTTAAGGGTGATTAAAGGTATTTTATTACCATGTTTTGTTTTATTTTATTTATGCTTCCATTCAGCGAAGTTTTTAGACGGACCTTGTAGGTTGATCAGAATGACTTCTAAACAATTTTTAAGATTGAGCTCTAATTTCGTTAATATATTATAGATGACTGTCCCAAGAACAGTATAGATTTCGGTAAAACTCGGCCGATGGTTTAGGTTTTGAAACTCTTTTTAAACGAATCTCAACCCATTAAGAAGCTGATTTTATATAGAAATTCACCAAGAAAATTTAATTGTAATAGGGTTTAAATATTGCGACGATGCAGTTAAATATTAGTGGCTCATACACTGTTAAACATTTGCAGCAAACTGTACACTCATTGGACCGTTTTAAAAGAAAGCCGATACTTGACCATATCATGAAGCGTATCTGACCATATTATTGACCATAATTGAACATTGGTCGTTATAAAGTTAAATTACGATTATATAACAGTTTTCTATAAAAACGGTCAAATGACTGGAGAGTTTTCTGCAAATTTTTAACAGTGTAGGTAACGTGTCCCGTTTCAAAAGAGGTGTTTGAATACATCTGATTCTGTTGTTATCTGAATGCACACTATTCAATAAAGGAAAAGTTGCGATTTTTTATATAAATATGCTTCTTCGTGAAATTGTTGGACAATTTAAAAAATCATTTAAATATTTTTAGAAATCTATTAGAGTTATCAATTGTCACATATTTTATGTGCAGAGAGCAGTGCGTTTTGTAACTCCTTTAGCCAATGTTGATATCCTGGTACAAATAATCTCCAAGCAACACTAATCTAATTCTAAATAAATACAATTTTATATGTATAAAATGTTAAATATATATAATTAATTTATTCTAATAATTACCTTATTTTTTTTCTTTTATTTCAGCAAGCATTATTAGATCTTTTGTTGATGTATTTGAATTATAGTTACTCGCATAATTCGAAAGAAATACAGTATAAACATGTCAAGTTATCTTCGGTAATGTAAAGTTTCAAAGTGAACGGCCTTTTCTATCAATAATTTAATTTTTGATATTTGTGTAGTGGAAAGTGTTTTAATAGTTGATTTCTCTGTAAACTAATGATAAACGGTAATCATGTAGTTATTAATAAATATACACTATCACCCCATTCTTAATAATAAATTATAGTTCTGATTCTGTTCTGTAATATGTGAGATAAGATAAATTTTCAGAAAGTTGGTTAGAAAAAATTAAACATTTCTTTTATCCGTAAAGAAAAACCAATAAAATAAAATGTATTTTTCTGTGAATAGAAGAATCAGAGAATGTGAGTCTTAGTACTAAAAACTTTTATAGATATTTTACCCTCAGCAAAACCCTAAATATTGTATCTTCCCAGTTTAGCTTTTTATAACTATTCAACTATTACCCTCTGGCCTTGTTGTTATTACTACAAAATAGAGGGCATTTTTATACAGAAACAAGAGCTCCGTAAATAATTCTATATCTATTTCTACACATTTTATTCATTTTCCGCCTTTCTATCAAACCGCAGATATTGTCGCCTAAAGCTATATAATTAATTTTGTCATGATCTGAGTTTTAAGCGAAAAATAGCAATAGAAATCTTTAAATAATTATGAATGCAATAAGTAATATATGAATGTTTATAGCTCTGTAATGAAGTCGTATTTTATTCATTTAAAAATAATATAAATGCAGCTAAAAATTCTCAAGAAATTTATTTTTTGTTCGTTTATGAGTTTTTTCTTTTCAGTATTGAAATAAATAAAAAGAAAAGAAATTGTATTGAAAAATGAAACAAGAGGAAGAAGTTACTTAAATTCAAGACAACAGAAAATAATGTATTCAATCCGACATTTTTCTTTGAAATAAATGTTGTTGTAACGCAGACAGTTTTTGTATGTGTTGCTCATATTCATAACGAATTTAAATGAAAACTTAAATTGCATTTTTTAATGCAATATTTTAAATACATGTTTTTCAATATTATGTTAAACAGCAGAAAGAGACAGTTAATAGGTGTGCAAAACATGCTAACTAAAAGAATGCAATTTAGAGGTACGAAGAATTTGAAGATTCTCTCTATTTTAAACAAGAACGAAAAATCATGCAACCAGCATAGATTCTGAAACACTTTCCAACACATCCAGAAAACTGTAACGAAAATTCACCGCTAAATAAGGTACAAGAATATATGTAAGTAAACAGCTTAGAAAATATATACTACATTGAAAAATACAGTTTTCGAAATTACCTTCCATTACAAAAATTGTAGTCGAATTATTTTGTGCAACCCTGTATATAATGTGTAAATTTGGATATATAATACATAGCATGATAAAATTTAGTTCAGTTCGAAAACTCACATTTAGGAATTTTCGCCAATCGATTGAATTGCACTCGAAATCTTTTGTACAGCCGTGTATATTACCTAAACACTTTTGTTTACATCACATATTAAGCTAAAATTTAATTCAGGTAAAAAACGCCTAAGGCAACTTAACACTCACTTCCAGCAATTACCAACCATGAACGACAATTTATTTTGTTCTTTGCATAGCCCTGTATATGAATTTATTTATATTCCACAAACTTATATTAGTCTACTAAATATAGTTTAGCAAGAAAATGCGTAATACAATTAAAAACTAATCTTAAGCAATTTACTCCCATAGTGCGTAATACTTGAATTTCCTTGTGTAGCCCTGTATATGATCAACCGTATTTATCCACACTACGTAATATGAAAAAAATTAGTTAAACTTACAAACGCAAACCAAAGTTGAAAACGCCCTTATCACACATAGACTGTAATTATCGCATGTATACTGTCACCGAATTATTTTGTGTGTCCCTGTAAATAAACGATAAACGCAATGCACACCATACTTTTAAGCGAGCAATTTATAGTGCACATAAGTAATGCGAATAGTTTTCATTATCTTTGAAATAGTGAAACATCATTAAATTACACTGCAGACGATTTTCGCCCGTCAAACAATATGTAAAAGAATTATTTTGTTTGACCCCGTAAATAAATGATAAATGTTTTGTACTCCACATTCTACAAAAAGCATGTTTTAAAGCGCTTCATAAATATATATAAATTTCAACATGTTTCAAATGACGTTGCATCATCAATTGAATCGCAATTGAATCACCCTTCATTTGAAATAGAGAACATGCTGTAGTGTAGTAGACGACAATAACATACATAAATTTCAGGGCAATCGAAGCATATTTACGGGAGTTAGAGCACGGACAGACGGGTAGACGGCAGACAAACCGAAGTCATAAACACTTTTCAACTAGGTTCGAGAGTGTTAAAAAGTAACTAATGTTGCTGCTGCTGTCGCATTTGAATTTATTGTTATCGGGGCTCTTTATTGGCTTATATTAAAAAAATCTATTGTATATAAAAACATTAAAACTAGTATTTTTTTTTATACAGATCTATGATAAACGCGTTGAAGTAGGCAATTTTAAATCGAAAAATTATTTTAAGCGCTATTTAATGTTGAAACGGGTGAACCGTCAGTTACATATGTTTTTTGAAAGCATATGTAACTGACTGGATTGTAGGGTGCAGTGCGTAAACCATTTTAAATTTGTCTCATTTTTTAAGTTTTTTTTTTCAATTTTGTATACAAAATTTCATTATTTGAAAAAAGATTTAATACATAGTTTGACATAACCGTCTCATTTAAAACGATTTTCTTATAGCATCGTTATAAAAATCCGGGAGACAGTGTCATTTTTTACTTAACCATTTTACCCTTTTATAGAAGTTAATTTTCAAATGTGTAAATGATCATACTTAATCACGAAACCAGTATGAAATCCTGAATACAACTGCTGGTGATTTACCGACAGATCCTATTAAAGGCCAGTTACACCTGTCAATTAAAAGTTTATCATCATACATAAAGAAAATCAGGTGTGGGGTGCACCTTTACCATCACTCACTAATTATCTATAGGGGCTTCAGATTGCAGAAGACTCCGTGATCGTTGCCTAATTAGATACTAGAGAATTATTTATCTAAAGAAAATAAATGGTTGCGTTGTGTGTAGAGTATCTAATATATGGCAGTTTGGTTTTGGGAATGGAGTGTATAGAGTTCCATAAGACACTTACCAAAATAACCCTAAAGATAATTTTAAAGTTAAGAAAATTCTAGAGAAATATTCAGGTTTTTAAAATTAATTATACAAACACTAAATTAAGACCACATTTTTAAACTAAAAAAAACAATTACTTTATTTACATTGAAAAAATAGACATATAAAAAAAAAAACATAGTAAGGATATATAAATCAATCCTTTTTTTTTCGATTACAATTAACTTTAACATTAAACATTCTTAATTACTATGTGATCAAGTTCTCCTGCCGAACAAAAATTATAATTCAATTCGAGCGGTACAAACAGAATGGGGTTGGTAATTATATAGGAAAACATCATACCTGAGTCGTTAAGAGACAGACTCAACTTCAGTTATTATGGGATTCACTGGTTCCAGGTCAGACACAGATGCAGGCTAGGGTAAGTGCCCATAATCCTTATGGGCATACCCTCATCGACGAGCCCGGTATCATTTTTCTACAAGAATTATATGCAGCACACTTGTACCTTATTTTCCAACTCTAGCACTCTACTAATTCTTTTCGACCGCTCTCATTCACTTTTTTTATCGACTGTCTTTTTCTCAAAGTTCTGGCTTTTTTCTCCGTTGGTGGTGGCACCTCCCCTCTACTTGACTTTTTTACGACCTTGTGCCTAAATGGCCCAGTGTGTCAATAACCACACCTACCTTCGCTACTCATAGGAGAACTGTCCCGCCAATGACCACAAACTATCTGGCCCCCTAAAATTAACCAGGCACCAATGTGTCTACTCTGAATCCTCTAGCTTCGAACTCACGGTACCACACACGAAGTGTGATTGACACCCCTCATAAATTTACAGTCATAAAAACTTCACAACATGGTTCCAGTGCACTTTTTTTCGCCAGACAGCGCTCATAAAACTGTCTGTCACTTTGTTAGCTAAATTTATACCAACGATTGTACCGCTCTGAAGTCTAAATAATTACAGTGTAGCATAAACATGTATATAAAAAAACACAGTAATTACTAATTATACTTATATATATATGAATGCAAGGAGAAATATTTACTAATTATAGAATTTAAAAAAAGAAGAACACTCAATATTTTACATATACATGTCTAAGTGTGTAACACAAAAAAAAACAAGGTGGTGAATACTTTCCACCAACAACCGTCAACTGTCACGACAGTTCACAGGAAATGAATGGCAACCCTATTACAGATTATCGCCACTAGTCGTGATATTATCATTTAATTTTCCGTAATCGAGTAATATTTTTTAAACAGAGCAAATTACCGGAGCAAATTACCCTGCTTTTAGAGCCTGCGGTGACTGGGCGGGGTTGGCTAGCGAAACCGGTAGCCGCAGAGCTCCCTAGTTCTATGAAAATAAGCCAAAACTATTTTAATTGCTTCCTCTAAAACAACGGATTTGCCAAGTCTAGACCTTCAGTTGACAATGTACAACAATACATTTATTTTTATTGGACATTGACTTTTAATTAAAAAAAATGAATGGCCAAAATATATCTTCTATTAAGATAACATCTACTGGGTAGTAAATAAATTTTAAACATTTAAAAGAGTGTCAAGATGCAACTAAATACATTTAGATGAAAATAAGAGATTAAAAAAAAAGCCACTTTCCATGCTTTACCTAAGAAACTGATTTCTAGAGCATTGAAAACGGACTATTTTATCCTTAAAGCGTACTAATAACACTATATAAAATTAAAAATATACAGGGTGTTCACGTATAATCTGACCCACCTTCATTTTCGCAACCGTTGGTTCTAGATGCATACTTCCAATTACAAAAATGGTTTAAATAAGGCAAAGAATTAATTTTAAAGCGATTTGGGTCAAGAAAAGCATTTATTAAAAAATTACGAAATTTAAATTTTCATACGGTTCCCCGGTCCTGTAAGTGATATTTAGTAAAAATTTACTGTGACACTAGCAAGTAAGACAAAAAATACTCAATTCATCTAACATTAAAATTGACCGATTTATGTAACTTTGAAATGCATGACTTATGACACTTTTTTGCATCTCAAAATAGATGATTTCGGCCATGCTTTCAGGGGTCGTATATAAAGTGCTTAAACTTATTTCAAGGTATCTGTGCTTTGAAAGAAACCGTACATATTACGATTGAGTTAACTTTTATTAGTTAAGTTTCCGATTAGTTAAAATAACTTTATTTTAACATATGTTTTATTTTGTAAGGATTTGAGGCTATGATTTATTTTAACAAAAATTATGGTTTTTTAATAAGGTTTTATTTAACTTGCAACGATCGTCTTTCCAGTTTAAAATTTGTACTCGAACTTTAACTCACTTTCAAATATCCGATCAAAGTTAAATTTTACATACTGACTTAAATCTAATGACAATGTAATTTTATTATGATTTTCGACGCTTATCATCTTATACATACTTATATTAGAGGATAACACAAAAAAATTCGGATAGATTACCCTCAACAAGTTTAAGAAAGAATTTTAGATTAGATAACACAAACCTGCGATGGTTGTGTTTTTTAACTTTTATAATCACGTTTTATGTATTTTTTAACGCTGAATAAAAAAATTACCTCCACTTTTAACCATCATGTCAGGATTTTTCGCAAATCGTAAATTTCAAGGTTAATAAATAGCGAAAAATCTGATACTATAAAATAGATGTAAGACATTTTTCATTCAGTTTAATTTTATTTAATTCAATAATTTATTCAATTTTTTGGCTGATACTGGGTTTCTTACAGCTAAACAGCTCAGGTGTCGGATGATGTTGGGAGGGGAGGGGGGTCAGTTTTAACTTTGAAATTTGCGATTTGAGAAAAATCCTGACGTGATGGTTTAAAATGAAGGCCATTTTCGGATTCAGCGATAAAAAATACATAAGAATCAATTTTTAAAAGCTAAAAAACATAGCACAACCCAAAATTTGAAAAACAGTGTAATCTAACAGCATTTTAAAACCTGTATCATTTTGTAAAGAATTGAGGCTGTTGTTTTTCATCCATTTATTTAACAACAACCCTTTTGTCATGTTCATATCTAACTCTAAAACCCCCTTGTCTTTCTTATAGGGGATATATTCGCATCTCCATTCGAATACGATCCCCATACTATGCATGATAACTTTGAACTCAAATTTCTCAGTGAATACTGGTCGTACAGATACGGAACTTTTTGTGTTTGCAATACTTTTGAATAGACAAAACGTCCCTAAATAAGTATAGGGACCTGGTGGCTGTATAAAAATTTAGATTCTGTAATTCTTCACTAAATTGTTTTTTCGCTTCAAACTTTTTCTTATCTTAACTCTGTATCTAATTTTGACCACTTTTATAATTGGAAGTATGCATCTAGGACCAACGGTTGCGAAAATAAAGGTCGGTCAGGTTATACGGGGACACCCTGTATATGCATTCTTTATTAAGAAAGACATTGAAACATAATCCTTCTTTTCATTAACAAAATAATAATACATTTGAAAAGGTATAAATTAGAAAAAGTTGTATAAGATAAATATTTGATTATTTACATTTAAATAAGGAAGATTTTATAAACTATAAATAGGAGATCTTTATCCTACTAATAGTCTTTTTTAACCAAATGCACATTTTATCAGTATGAAACATACCACATAAAAATAATAATAACTGACAATTCAGTGTAAATGTTAAATACATTATTTTTATTTATATTACGCCTTTCAGCTTAAATTAGTTTTATTTCTTATGGAAAAATAATTATCTATTCAATACAGCGTAACATTTAATTTTTATTTTGTATTCAAGAGGCTTGTGTAATTGAGAAAACTTTAAACATTTTCAGAAACAAAATATTATTTATGAAAAAAAAAGTTTATTTGTAAATTTAATATTGAAATGTAGCTTTACCTTGAAATCTAATATTTCACAGTAACAAATGCACGGGATTTTGTTTGTTTTTGAACTACACTATACTATAGTTGTGTAGATAATGTATAATAACAGTTTCTTGCTCTAAGAAATAAATAAACATTTTAAAATTTATGGTGTTTTCATCCTTTAAAAGCTAAAAAACTCCGGGTATATAAGTAAAAAAGTAGAAAATTTTGCAAAAAAGTATACAAATTATTTCTTATTTACCTTAGAAGTTAATATATCCTAAACGTTTGTCATGCATGATCGCTTTTTGTTTCTTTCTAGGAATTACAACAATAAAATTATAAGTTTAACAAAGTGCGTTTTTCCCTCTGGATGATATTTTGAAATAGTAAATTCCTAGAAAATACATTAACATGATTTTACTTTTAAAATTGCATAATAAAATCTCATTGTAATCTTTTAGATTTTCTCAGTTTAACTGTCACGGGACAGCCTGGTTTCAATGGGCTGATAAACATTGTAATAATGGAATAAAAGCAACCCGATCACGGGAAAAACATTGCCGTAGAAATTGCTGCTCTGTTGTGGATTAAGATTAATCTCCAATAGTCACTGTTATTTTCACTTGTTAAAAAAAGAGTTATTACTTCAGTAAATTCATTATTATTTTATGTGTAGATCTACAAAATTAAATGTCTAAAAATATATTTTACCATTGCCAATTTTGTTCTTTAATTGCAATTTTTAAACAATACAATTTCTAATTTGTTTTAATTATTTAAACGTGTCGCAAATGGAAAGTGAACTTGTAAGGTTGCTATTATTAAAATCACTATTAGTTCCCAATCCTACAGTTAACAGCAATCGCGCATATTTCTTGCAATCGGTTTTAAGTTGAGTGATAGCACTTGCTTTACTGTCCAATCGTGTATTCACAAAAACATATTAGAACATAGATTTAATTTTAATGCTAGTCTATTACACCAATTAGGAAAACTGGTATCGATTGTGTTGTTATAGAACTGAAACTCATTTCATAAGCCGTGAATGAAAACATTTGTTTGGCCATCACTAATTAAAATTCAGACGTCTATATCTGAGATCATAAAATGAAAAATAAATTCGATAAACAAGTACTTTTTTATCAAAATGTTTAAAAAGGTTTTAATTATTGAAAGTTCATTATGAATTATTTGTATTGCTATAACATGAGTGTTATATCTATATTCACTTTACACTAAGAATAATTGGAATTTTACATGAAAACCATTTTTATCTATAGGTTTAACAACTTTTGAAAGTATAATGCTTTTAAGAAGTAACAAGAACGAAAAATCATGCGTCAAGCATAGATTATGTAACACTTTCCAACGCTTCCAAAATAATTTTACAAATCATACCGTTTAATAAGCTAAAAGATAACATCTAAGTAATCCGAATACTTTTCATCAGCCCTGTATAGGATCTATAGATTTGTATATATACTACATAGGATGCTAAATTTTAGTTCAGTTAGGAAACGCGTAGCACAGTTTAAAATTCTCCTTCTGGAGTTAAATAATACAGAAATGTGTTCGCGAACTTTTGTGCTTCCCTGTATAGGATCTACAGAATTTATACACACCACGTAATAGACAAAAAGCGAGTTAAAATAAAAATCGCGTTCAGTAACTTAAAACGCACTTCCAGGAATTATTGTCAACAGACAGTAGAGAATTCTTTTGTGTGTCCCTGTAAATGAACGATGACTGCTTTTCACACAATATTCTGTAGTAAGCGTCTTGTAATGCACCTTATATAAATTTCAATGCGTTTAAAATAGGGAAACATTATTTAAATAAACCGCAGACGATTTTTCTCCATAGACGTAATGTAACGGAATTCTTTTGACTGTCCCTGTAAAGTAACTATAAGTGCTATGCACACACTATTCCATATTAAGCTTCTTCTAATGCACCTTAGTAATATATATAAATTTCAATGCGTTTAAAATAGGGAAACATTATTTAAATAAACCTCAAGTGATTTTTCCCCATAAACCGCAATGTAATGGAATTCTTTTGAGTGTCCCTGTAAAAAAGGTATAAGTGCTACACACTTCCGTTGAAATAGGGAACATGCTATAGATAACGACTATAACATATAAAAATTGCAGAGCAATCCGAGTATATTTGCGGGAGTTAGAGCACGGGCAGACGGACAGACGGCCATACGGCCAGACAAACCGAAGTCATAAACACTTTTCAACTACGTTGGAAAGTGTTAAAAACACCATTATTAACAATACATACGACCAAAGTATCATTGATTTTTTTTCTCATTTTTAAAGCAGTAATATTAAAGGATTTTATCGATAAAAACATAATAATTACCTAACTTTTCATCTCGTACAAATTTTTTAATTGCAACATAAAATGGAGAATTAAATAGAAAATTTTTAGCGTCCTTGAAGAAAATGATAAATATAAGCGTTAGACATTATATAATGTTAAAGTTTATAGCTAAACGACTTTGTAAATGATAGCGAGAGAAGCAGAACAATATGTTACTAAACGTCTATAACTGTATTTTAAAACTAATTGAAAAGGAAGCTAATTTTTGTGTTAATTATTCTTAAAACTATTTGGTATAAATTAACCAAACGAACGAAATAGGATATTACTTAAGTAAAATATATACATATATCACCATATGGGGAGAACCTAAAAAAGTTTTTACTTTAAAATTAATTCGTAGTTATTTGTCGTTAGTGCTGCAATGCAGTTATATTAAAAAACTCATTTTAAAACATTCATTAACTTTATCACTTTTGAAAACAATTAATACAAAACTTTATCAATTTAAACAGTTTCTATATCTGAGCTAATTATATTAAGCACGAAATATTATTTTTTATGATACAAGATATTTTCATAGTTGATAAAATAATATCCAATAATCTTTTCTTTAATTTAAAAAACAGATGAAGATAAATAGCTTTCAATATGTATTTCTATATAAAACAAGTTGGAAATTGTACGTCAAACGTGACAAATGAGGTGCGATCGTACTATAGCTAGTTATATAAATATTCAGATCTGGATGATTTTTAATTTTGTGAAATGAATTATATCGCCTGCAGATTAATTTCTTTCACAAAATAAGTATCTCGGTCGCTTGACGATTTAACCTCGGAAGCTCCTCTAACAAGAAAGCGCCGATTTTAAAAAAAATCAAATTTCTTAATAAATATTTTTATTAATATCTTCTAAAGTTTTGATTCGATTTTCATAAAATTTAAAATGTCTCGACAAAATTCTGCAAAGATAATATATCTTAAATTTCAAACCATTCGGTTGGGTAGTTTTTGCGTTGTTATATGCGGACGGACGGACGGACGGACAGACGGACGGACGGACCAGACGACGACAATAGGTGCTACGTATTTATATAATTACGAACGCACCTAAAAAAACAATGAAATGTTTTTAACTGTCAGTGATGATTCCCTTTATTATATTTTAATTAACTTTCACTTGAGTTAATTCCTCCTACATTTTTATAAAACAGTTTTCTTTGACAGCAGACGCATAAAATAAAACAATTAATTTTTATGAATTTATACTTTTTATATTTTTAACTAATATCAGGAAAAATTATTAATCTTAAGTCTGAAACTGTACATATTTTAACATATCATTTCACATTATCTAGGAAAAATTGCATAGATTTCTGATGATTACATAAAAGAATATGCTTCCTTAGTGATGACATATAATATTAGAAGATTATGACAATTGTGTTTAAATTTAGAATTTAATCTTCTCTATAAGTAAAGGTGTATATATCGTTATTGACGTTATAAATTGGCTACTTTATGAAATATCAATATTTTTTCCATTCATGTAATTTTTAGGGGAGGTCCAATAATTATCAAGTATGTCAAATAAGGGAATTAAGATATAATTTGTAAATCTTCCTATGTTTCGATTTTATCTTTTTATAACAGATATTTTGATTGTGTGTCACTTATGTTTTTTTAAATATTATCTTGTGTTAATTTACGTAGTTTACTGGTAAAACTACATTTCTAATTTTGCTTCCGATTATCAGATAAAAAACAAACTTACAGAAAATTCCAGCAAAACAATAAAATGTTTACTCTGAATAGAAAACCAATAAAACAATATGCATTTTTCATGAGAGAAGAAGAAACAAAGAATGGGAGATTCAATTCTAAAAACTTTTATAGATATTTTAACCACAGAAAAACGTTAAATATATATTTCTTTTTTTTTCGATTAAACTTTTTATGACGATTCGGGACAATTTGAAACTTTAGGGTTTGTTCTTATTATCAAAGAAATAAAAACATTTTCTAGACAGCAATAAAAGCTCAGCAAATTCTAGTTATTTTTCTTTACTTTTCTTTTCAATTCTGTATTGTCTGCCTCTTCAAGCTGCAGATATTGTCACCTGAAGCTATGTAATTATTTTCCAGAGAATTGTAAAAAAAAATATGATTAAATTACTTTGAACGCAATAAGTTACGAATATTCATTATCACGTAATGAAGTTGTTTTCTATTCATCAAAAATTAAAATAACAATCAAAAATGCAGTTCATAAATCTTTGGTAGATAAAATTATTAAAAGATTTGTTTTTTTGTTTTTCGTATTTACTCTGCCATTCAAATAAATAAAAACAAAATCACTTATAAAACAAAAGAAAAAAGCCTGAAGAAAATAATTAAAGAAAAGCTTGAAACAAATGGAAATGAAGTAGTCAATTTATTCATTTTGTCTTTGTGTAAATGTTGGGTTAAAAGCCACATTTCTTTTGCAAATGTTACAGAAATATATTTTTAAATATGAACGTTTGACTTTTATTGCAGTCCTGTTATATTTAGTAATAAAGATATAGTTTAAGTATACTGAAGATAAATTGTTTTGCCTTCCAATTAATGACTGTTGAAAATCACTCTTTTATTAGTATGTGATATCTTATTGTATATCAGGGATGGAGAACTTAGAACGGGTTTGCGACTTTTGACACGCGAAAGAGTAATTTTAGTGCGACGTTGATTGAGACTATAAATGAATTTACACTGAAGTTACATAAATGAAATGAATTTAGATAAGCTGATCTTGTTCAAAATCTATTGATTAGAAATCGAATGCAAATGTAAACACACTATTTTAGAGTATATCAGGGATGGCGAACTCATGACACGCTCGCCACTTTTGGTAAACGAAACAATAATAATTTTGGTATGACGATGATTGAGATTATATTTCAAGTTACATTGAGCCTATACAAAATACAAGAAATTAGATGAACTGATTTTGTTTAAATTTGATTGATTAGAAACGAAGGATTTTAATTGATATTTATTAAATTCCAATCTAGTTACATATAGGTTCAAAATTTTATCAAACAAAAGCAAGATTTGGAAACTATCGAAAACGAAAGATTATTATTAGACATTATGAGTAAAAAATGGCTATGATAAAATTATGGCTATTTAGAATTTAATTCCACAGCTATTTTTGAAAAAACTGGCATTTGTAATTTTAAGAATTGTTTCGTCTATCTATGCCTCCAAGTATATACTTTGGCAAATAAATAACTAAAAATAACTGAAACAGAAAGCACTTGTTAGATAAATCCAGTTCAGCTTGCATTATTTTAAAGTTAACGAAGTATGAAATTGATATTTTGTATTCAAGATGTCACAAACAAAAATCGCATTTCATCGCATTAATGTTTATATTATTATTAGGTAGCTTTCATTACAAAAAGTAAAAAACTAACTATTGCAGCCTTTCGGAGGAAAGCAATTCCGGAAAATTTCGGTATATTTTCACTGATCATGACACCCAGACACCAAAACCACCCTTAGTTCGAATGTTAATATATATATATATATATATATATATTGTTGCCAAGCTTCGTCCGCCATCTTGTTTCAAAATGGCAGTCACTAAAAATATAAAAAACAAAAAATATATACATAAATTAGAAAATCAAATTTATTCTTTCCTTAAGTGTTAGGTCTTGATACAAGGTTTCCTGAGCATCTTTTGTTTTGCCTCTGTCATAAAAAATGTCCGGGATATACAAGTTTCAAATTCTATAGTGTGGGTGACATTTTGAAACAAGAGATTAAACCAAATCTGGGATTAATTTATGAGTTTTACTGAGCGTGATTTATCGCAAATTATCTTTCATTGTGGTAACCATTTTCCCAAACATACGTATAAAATTATATTCATATTCGTTAGTGTCAAATTCTCACCAAGCTTTTAGACAGTTAACGAAATATCGCCAAATTTGGCTACTAAAAATAAGTCTCCATAAATGAAGCCAACTTGGCGATAACTGACTAATTTCGCAAATTTCTTATTCAAAATCAATATTAACGAATCTGCAGTAATCGGGTTCTATGGATTTTAGATTGCTGTTTTTCCGTAAAAATAGTTGAAAAGATAAAACGAAGATATAGGAAAGCTACGTTTTCCTCCTGGTACAGGTCGGAAGGACTTTGAAAAAATATATATTTGTTTGTGTTTTGATGTTTTTGTATGTTTTTGTATGTTTGTAGTTGAGTGTAAGATTTACAAGTATGTTACCCATATTTTCTGTAATCCTAATAAATAAGTCTCAAAAAATTGTCATTCATTATTTTTCGATCGAATATATTTTTTTTTTAGTTGATATAGTATGGTGAAGTAAAATATTTGTTGGAAGTATTTGGCAGGCGCATGTAAAAAATTTCTCCCACTCTGTTAGAAATAATGATGTAAACTAATTATCGTTATCACGGTAACATAAAAGTTGAAAAATATTATTTAGATTACTGGTTTTTTAACCCTTAATTGCATAGTGATGTAAATTTCCATCACTGTTTATTTAACTTTTAATAAATAAATGAACTTCTTCGCTACCACTATATTTATATAGAAATATTAATCCAGTAAATTTCCCGTGAACTATGTTGCTAAACAAAGTTAAAAATTTATCTTAAAATTTCTGGTGTCTAATATTTAACATATGTATAAAAAAAACCACAATTGTAAAAGAAAAACCCATGCAAAGAAGGATTAATTTAGTTTTTATAACAGACTAGATAGTACTCGTCGAGATTTGACGGTTAATAATTTGAAAGTTCCATTAGAAATATGCTTTTATTTTTAATTAGCTGCTTTTAAATTAATTAAGTATTGAAAATTTTATGAATTGTTATATTGTGTAAGCGATTCCTATTGATATAAGACGATAGATGGTGTTGTCAGTCCCGCAATTTATATTATATTACACTTGAATTAATTTAGTAAGAATTTAACTAAAACTATTAATTGAATGATTTACTTTTACTTACTACAGTATCAAAAATTAAAAAAAATATATCAATATTTAGTATTTTCTAATTTTTTTTTAATTACGCGAACTTTAAAATTTTCATTAATTAAAATTTTATCAGCCTGACTCTAAAACCCAGATAAACTACGGATATCAAGGTGATTTCTTTTATAATTCTTATAGGGATATTTTTTTGCTTCTTTCTTTTTTCTCTTCTTTTCTTTTTTTTTTGTTAAAGGATAATAATCAGATACTTTTCTTAGTTATAAAAATATATCTGATTGATAATGGTCATACAAAATATAGATAAAAGTTTAGGTCACTTTTTTAATCGATAACTACATGCAAAATATTTTAATTTAAATATTTATAATATAAAATAAGTAATTAAAATATTGTCGGTTGTTAAATTTTATTTACCACAGCCCCAATATTTAAAACAAAAAACAATATTTAGTATTTCTGATTTTTTTTTTAACTACACGACATTTGAAATTTTTCCTTAAATTAATTTTTATCAGTCTGATTCTAAAATCCTGAATTTAAACTTTGCTGTTTGCATCTAACATTTTCACACATCGTTTAGTTGTTCTATAATGAATATCAAGATAAAAATAGTTCCTGTATAAATATTTTTCCTTCTTTTTGTTTTCTCTCCTTTTATTTTTCCCTTTTTTCGAAAAATAATCATATACTTATCTTATTATATATATCATACCAAATATAATAAAAAATGTAGACCAGTTCAATTTATTTAATCGATAATTACATGTAAGATCTTTTAAATTTAAATACTTTTATTATAAATTCAGTAATTAAAACAAAATATCCTTGCGTGTTAATTTTTACTTAATTATAAAGCATTCACATAAAAAAATACAAATTATGTAACTTTTCCTCCTGAATTAAATATGGCTTTATTAAAATGAATTATTGCCAATAAAATAGAAAAAATCATTCTGTCCGGAACTGGGTATCGAGCCGACATGGTGATCAGAACAGAGAAACACCGCGTTTATTACCACTCGGCCACCATTTTCCCGTTCTACTCTAAAACTGGTTAGGTTCTAGATTTAATTTTACGCACGCGTAAATGGTTCATTTTCATGCGTAAATGGTTCATTTTCGTGCGAAAACTGGAATTTGACGAAAATCCAGTTTTGGAAAAGAAAACAATTCTCCTTAATTTTGGGAAAAAAACATTTAGGTTTAAAAAATATAAGTTGCTATCCCAGGACGAAAATAAAGGTTTATAGCAAATTAACGAAAAGGTCATTTACTGAAATCTAACGAGTATAATTATTTTACGTATTTCTAATAAACTTTTAATGTTAATTACAATAAACTATGAAAGAAGACATCATTTGGAAAATTTCGTATTATAAAAAATGATATTATAAAAAAACATATGAGCATTTATTTTCTACATTCTTCTATATGGATAAGAAGAAAAATTGAAATAATAAAAATTTGGAAAACTTAATATTTTTGATGGCTTTGTGCGTTTTGAGATGCCCTGAATACGATTTGATTATTTTGGAAACTGTTTACCTGTATGTGACCCAATTTTTGTGGGCCATTTATCTCAATATCTAATGCACGAATTTTCATCAAACTTTATATTCTACGAGCAGGGAAGACCGAGCTATGAACGGTCAAAATTAGCTTTGAGTTCAACTATCATGATCTATGACCAAAACGACCCACTAATCAAATTTTCTGGAACATGTGACCAAGCCCAATCGTCTTCTCGTGCCCGAAACTCATAGGATATAAAATTTAATCAAAATAGTATGAGCCTTTTCTAGATAAAATTAGCTTGACCCACAGTGACCCAAAAATGACCCACTAATCGAAATTTCTTGAACATGTGACCTAGCCCAATGGTTTTCTCGTGCTCCAAAAAGGTAGGATACAAAATTTCGTCAAAATCGTTAGAGCTGTTTTTAAGATAAAATTTGCATTCATAACCACACACACAAGATTTGCTGGTATTAGAATATATGATTAGACCATGACATAAATTTATGCTGAATAGGTTTTGGTGTATAGTGATTAAAGACCAAATTGTGGCTTTTGTATGTTGTGTTTCTTTATGTGCATTAGTGGACATTATAAAGCGTGTACCCGTAGAAAATGCTAAAAACAGAGAGGTTTGCAATATGTATATGTTGGAAAGCTCTGAAATTTCATAAAATTCAAATTATCAGTAAGTATGGTGGTATATGAATGGGATTTTTTGTCAGATCATGGGGAGAAATCTTCTGAATCATACGACTCTGACACCGGTATAAAAACAAAAAATTCATATTTTAATAAGTATGCAGCAATTTTCAAAACAATTACCATGTTTAAAAACTATACGTGGTGTATTAAAAGCTTAGTTTGCACAAATTTAGTAACAAATTTTACTCCCAGTTCGGTAGGGTTTCGTTAATGGTGAAATGGATTTCAGTTTTAACACAGACTTAGGCACTTAAGCTGCATTTGAGGTTCCCGGTTACAGTTCTTGCTGTTTAACCCCTTCACACATAGTTACCCTAAGCATTTTAATTCTCCAGCTAAATCAAAAAATTCCGAGATATACAACCCTTGGCAGTGTTATTAAGATCAGTGTTATCAAGATTATGATTTTTGCATTTCGAAGCATATATTTCGCGATTCATGACCATTGGGGCGTTTTACAATATGCCAAATAAAAGAACACGTATTAAAATATAAATGAAAAGTGAATTCAATATCGAAATCATATAATTTATAATTATACTGCAGGCGAAAAAATTTCCTCGTGAGAAAAAAATATCCGATCAAGACGGAAGTTGGAAAATAGTAATCGATCACTGAGGAAACAAGTTTGAAATTTGCATATTGAAGATAGATAAGACTGCCTGCACATGCGTAGAATATCTGAATCATATTTAAAAGAAGAAACTTTCCAGCTTCGAGATCAAAAGCAGCTCTGAAGTGCTGGACAATGGCTCGTGTGAAAAACTTGTCTCGCGATTTAAAAATCCGCATGATTAAATTGTTGCAAGAGGGAAATTCACAAAGGAAAGTGGATGCTTTATTAAATTGTGCTCAAAGTACGGTATGTGATATTTGGAAAATATATCAGTTGACTGACACCGTGGAAAATTCACCTCGAAGTGGACGTCCACGAATGACAACGCCTAGGGAGGACAGAAAACTTGTGGAAATAGCAAAAAGAAAGCAGCGAGCAACCCCAAAACAACTAGATGCCAAATGGTCTAAGTATAAGGTAAATGTATGTGACCGCACTGTAGGTAATCGTCTAAATGCAGCTGGATTTAAATTCTGTAAAGCTAAAACGAAACCTTACTTGACAAAGAAGCATAGAAAAGAGCGTTTGCAATGGTATAAAAAACATGTGCACTGGCCACTTGATAAATGAAATAAAGTTATTTTTAGCGATGAATCTCGCATATCTCTCGTAACAGGTGATGACTGTGGAACATTTGTTTGGAGGAGAGTTGGTGGAAAGTTCAATGATAAGTGTGTCAATACGAGGATTAAATTTTCACCTGCATTTACAGTTTGGAGTTGTATGACATCACAAGGCGTCGGCAACTTGTGTATTGTGTTACGTACAGTAAGCTCTGAAGTTTACATTGACATTTCAGAGAATGTTTTGATTCCCAGCATCGATCAATTGTTCGGGGATCAAAATTACTTCTTATTTCACGATGACAACACAGTTCCTCATCGCACCAAATCAGTGAAGAAATATCTACAAAATGTAGGTAATAATTCAATTAAAACCATGACATGGCCGCCTAATAGTCCGGATCTTAATCCCATCAAAAATCTGTGGAATATATTAAAGAGAAAAACACCGATTTTAGAAGGATAACAAATGCCATAGAACTACGTAAAGCTATAAGGGAATGATGTTTTGAAATTACTCCCAATGAGTGTAAAAAGCTTATTGAGTCCCTTGCACGAAGAATTTCGGCTGTCATCCGAGCTAAAGGTGGATTTACTAAATATTGATTGCAGTGATCGGTTATTTTTTTCCAAATCAAAGCGTGATTGGATAATTTTGTCTTTGGTGTTTAAATTTCAATCACCATTTTTCTGTGTATAAATTGATGTATAATTATTTTTCTTTGTTGCATATTGGTGTTCATTATATATAATACAAATGTATTATCGCTAATAATCGTTTAAATTTTATGCAGTGAGAATAAATAATCCTTTCTTACAAAAAATGGTAGTGTTAGTGTAATGATCGTAAACTTTGTGCCAAGGGTTGTAGATCTCACAGACTTTGTGAAAATCAATGATATTTTGGCCCTTTTACCATAAATTGAAGCATTATTTTATATCAAATTCTAACTAAATATTGTGTTTTACTGGATTTCTCTCAAAATGTAATGAATTAAAGTGCTCATTTTTTTTATTTTTTATAAAATACAGGTAGACTGTGATGGCAGTGTGAAATACAGGAAGGCTGTAAATATAGCCTAATCGTATCCAGGACACCACAAATCATATAAATGTGTCAAAAACCAACAGTAAAAAAATTTCAGGAATCTAATACATTCTTCTTACGAATATAAAATTAAAAAAAAAAATTAAAAACTAAAAATAAATTAACACCTCTGCATTTTCTGATTGGCATAATATTAATCTTTTATTTACCAAAATACACAAAACTTTAAGTATTCTGGGAAACAAAACATTGTTTATATAGCAAATTAAGGGGTGAGATGCCCTTTAAAGTCTTGGAAATTTATGACCTGTTGAGTCAAAAACACTCGGTAGGGTAAACGCTCTCTCTCATGAATAAACAAAATAAGGAAATACTTAACAGTGGCTATTTGCTGCACATAAATAAAATAGAGATAAGTAAAATTAGCTTACCTGTTATACTTCATTGCTCATATACGGCTAGGTAATCCGTGATGACATATGGACAGGGATTCCTCGCAAACATTCTTTAGTTTGAATTATCCTTTTTTATTAAGTGAAGATCATTTATTTATTGTGTAAATTATCCTTTGGATTCTTCCAAGTTAAATTGAAAAGGTAATAAAGTATTAATTAAGTGTGTTTTGCACAAAGATAAGGACTCCATTTTGGATTTAACAGTTATATTTTAAAAGAGCAGTTAAGCTGCGTTCTGCTGAAGCAATTACATTTTATATAATGATTACATTTTTGTGTTTTATAACAGAACACTTGCCACTGAAAATAAAATATAAAAATAGTGTCTGTTTAAAGTCAGTTATAAGCATCTGTTTCGAGCAATTTCTTCTATGTAGCGCAAAATCAGTCATTAACACAAAGCGGAAAACACATAGTTCGCATCTGTTCGTTAAAAATGTTTTTAGACTACTAATTGGATTCTTTTCTCCTATAATTGGATGTTGTTCTCGAAATTCATCTGGATGATTAATTTCAAAATAAAGAGTCAAAAATTCGATTTTTTTATTTTTATTTATTTTTATTTATTTTGTTAAATTTGTTTACAATTAAATATGATTCTATAAGAACATATCAAAATAAACTCCATGCAAAAATTAATTTTAGCAGAAGAGTTATGTCTAAAACAGTCTGAACTCTTTTTATGTGATCAAGGGGTAGTTTAATTTTTAAAGTCAATTTTCTCCAAACACCGATTTTGGTCAATACGCGCACGATTTCTGAAAAATGGTTGGTTAGAATTTTATGAAATTTGATTGAATGTACCATACAGATGCACAAAGTTACCTATTATTATGTTTCTCAAGTAACAAGTTTATAATGCATGATTACTTTTACATTTAAAAACTCGATATTTCTAATTTATCCAATTGCTTTTTCTCTGGATCTTCACATTTTATTTTTTTTTTTTCATTGTAGATCATTTTGATAAAACATTATATTTGCACTCATAAAAAAATAAAAATAAATAAATGGCGGGTTTTAGCAATTCAAACGGGAAAAATCATGATCACAATGCATGCAAGAATAATTCTTTCGTAAAAGTATATTATATTTTAATATAAATTAAAAAGCTTCATATGAATGTATACATTTTTTGAGAATTTTAATTGATAAAATAAACCATTTTATTAATATGTGTTTAAAAAAATTTATAATTCAAAGTTAATTAGCCATGGAATTACTTTAATTCTTGTAAAGGTACCTTTTTTGATGTATTTTGTGAGTTCAAAGAGTACCTGACCCTTAAAATTGTATTGGAAAAGAAATTAAGACATAAATTCAACATTTAAATGTAAAATTTAAGTGTGAACTTGAATTACGGAGAAAACATTTCGATAAAATATTAAAGAAATGTTGTTTCTTTTTAAACTAAACATTATTAAAGCTATGTAGATGCCATAATTTAATTTCTTGCTTCTAAGAACATGCATTCTCTTTTATTATATACTGAGTTTTCTCATTATTAAACTTAAATCCTTGAAGAGTATAACTTAACTTGCTAAGTGCAATATTTAACAAAGAACATACAGACTGTTTCTTGTTTATTTTATACCTTAATCGATCTCAAATGGTTTGTACGCATAGTCTTTTTTCCCTTCTTTTATAAAATTACAATAAAATGCAAAAACTTTCAAAATGCTGCTATGACAAATTGTGTTCTGCAATGTCAGATCCCTAGAGAATATCTTAACATGGTTTTTCCTTTAAAAAAAGGAAAAAAACTTTATTGTAATTCTTTAGTTTATGTCACTTAGTTTTTTTTCTGCAAAACATAATTATGTAATCTAAATAAACTCAAAATAGCGCTATCCAGTTTCAAATAAATGTAATTTTCTGTCTTCTTTTATCAGTTGCATTCATAATTAGTACAATTAATGTTTTCCCATAATTACTGTAAATTATCTATTTTTTTTTATTTCAACAGTTACAAGATTAACAAAAAATAAGTTATCTACTTCAAGGTGCTCTGGACAGCGCTCTAATGCTCCGAATGAGACGAGTTATATTAAGGTATCCGCACACCTTCAGCGGTAATTTTTTGAATTTTTTGAAATTTTCAATTTACACCAAAATTTTCTAATGACATTTAATTTAAAACTTTGAAAAATATATAAACATTTTAGAAATTACGCAAAAATGATTTTTTAAAGTGAAAAATAGCCAAAATTATGTGAAGAATTGACATTTGCGCAAAACATGATAACTGAAAATCAAAAAAATGCATTCACATTTTGTAAATTGCATAATAAAGAGAATAACTTTCTGTAAGACATAGACTAGCCGCATTATAATAGCATCTCTATCGCAGATGCTGTGGCACTTAAAGTACTAATAATAAAAAATTCGTAAAATGTAATGCAACTTTTTAACTTATACCAGTGTAAATATAAAACTAATTAATATATTATCATTATTGTAGTCTCCCTTAATAAACATTTGTAAAATAAGTACAAAAAAATTCAAATTGCATAATAAAGAGAATAATTTTCTCTAGGACATAGACTAGCCGCGTTATACACTATATTTCCAATGATGACCGGTCACTTGCGATTTTAGACGTTTTGTTAAATATCTGGAAAGATACAAGAGGAATTATCCTGAACCTTCAGGAGTGTAAACAACATGATAAACGTCATATATTTCCGTGAAGATTTTTTCCCGAAACCCCATAAGGGGCCGTCAACAAATTGAAGAAAAACTAATATCTTTTTGGATTCCCTGTAAAAACTAATATTGCAAAAGCATTCAAACTGTAGATTATGATTAAGTGTCTTATTGTAATAATTTGGGTTCATTAAGATGAAGATAGCATGTATACTCGAAGAGAAAATCAAGTTTTTATAAAAACAGTCCCAAATTTTACCAAGTTTTTTACTTATAATTTGCAGAGTTTTTTAATAAAAAAACAAGTTATTTTCAGAAAATATGACAAACAAAATTATACACAATACCCTGCAATCAGAATTAAAAAATAATAAAAATTGTATGAGAAATGAGCAGGTTTACTAAATATCGTTTCATTGCGCATGCGCGAATTCAATCAAAATATACTGTGCATAATATATTAGCTAAATGTATAGACCAACTTTTATGAAAGTCTCAAAAACATAGCTTGAAAATTCTGATAGTAATCGTGGATAGAATAAGCTCGAAATTCGCTGTTCCCAAAATGAAGCAAAAAGATGAGGGGTTGCATGAAATATAGAATGAGAGACGCTTCATTCTTATTATGTCAACTTTCATAAGCTAGTATATTTGGATACAATCCCTCATCTTTTTGCTTCCTTTTGGGAACAGCGAATTTCGAGCTTATTCTATCGACGATTACTATCAGAATTTTCAAGCTATGTTTTTGAGACTTTCATAAAAGTTGGTCTATACATTTAGCTAATATATTATGCACAGTATATTTTGATTGAATTCGCGCATGCGCAATGAAACAATATTTAGTAAACCTACTCATTTCTCATATAGTTTTTATTATTTTTATTTCTGATTGCAGGCTGTTGTGTATAATTTTGTTTGTCATATTTTCTGAAAATAACTTGTTTTTATATTAAAAACTCTGCAAATTATAAGCAAAAAACTAGGTAAAATTTGGGACTGTTTTATAAAAACCTGAATTTCTTTTCGAGTATACATGCTATCTTCATCTTAATGAACCCAAATTATTACAATAAACCACTTAATCATAATTTACAGTTTGAATGCTTTTACAATATTAGTTTTTACAGGGTTATCCAAAAGATATTCGTTTTTCTTCAATTTGTTGACGGCCCCTTATGGGGTTTCGGGAAAAAATCTTCACGGAAATATATGACGTTTATCATGTTGTTTACACTCCTGAAGGTTCAGGATAATTCCTCATGTATCTTTCCAGATATTTAACAAAACGTCTAAAATCGCAAGTGACCGGTCATCATTGGAAGTATAGTGTAATAGCATCTCTATCGCAAGATGCTGTGGCACTTAAAGTAGTAATAATAAAAAAATCGTAAAATGTATTGCAACTTTTTAACTTATACCAGTATAAATATAAAACTAATTAATATATTATCATCATTGTAGTCTCCCTCAATAAACATTTGAAAAATAAGTAAAAAAAATTTCATGGCATTTCATGCATAATTTTTTATTATAGGATGTTTTGCGTACAGCAAAAATCTGAAAAACTTCATTTTGAGAAAAAAGCTAAAAGTAACTTTTAAACGGGGTTCTTGCTGTTATTGATAATTATTATTCTTTAAATGTTTAATGATATGCTCCATGTATTTTCTTGGACATATAATCCAATTTAAATGCTAAATCTCGAAAAGGAAGAATGTAAACATACATTTCAGCTTACTTTCGGTTTGAAGAATGATTGTGAAATTCTTCGGCAAGCTATAGCAGACGTTCTTTGAACGGCTGAAACTCTGGTTCAAATTAAGATACAGACACAATTAAAGCAGTATTCGATAGATAAAAGATCGTATTTTAACATTATTGCAAAAATGAAAAACCGATATTTTTATCGAAAATGACGTTTCAAAGGTGCGTAGCAACCAATATTAAGTACGATACACTATGGAAGATTTTTTGAAGACAAAAGTCGGAAAAAAATGTCGGATTAAAAAAGGTCTATAAATAGACATACAAGTTTTCTTTTCTACATTCTTCTATGTGCATATAAGAAGGAAGAATTGGAATCGTAAAAATTTGAAAAACTTCCGATGTTTAATGGATTTGTATGTTTTTAAATGTTCTGAACAAAATTTGATTATTTTTGAAAAATGTCTTCATGTATGTGACTCAATTTGTGTGGGTTTTGTATACAATTCAAAATTTCATAAAATTCAAACTATCGTAAATTAGTAACTATGGTGGTAGATGAATCAAACTTTGAATGTTTTACCCCTCAGAGACAAAATGTCTACATACAAATTATAGAACTCTGGGACAGTATAAAAATGTAAATTTCATATTTTATTAAGTACGCAGCAATATACAAAATAAATACCATGTTTAAGAGCTATACTTGGTTTATAGAAAGCTTGATTTGTTACACTTTAGCATCGATTTTTATTCCCAGTTCTGTAGGGTTCAATTAATAGTGAATTTGATTTCAGGTTTAGCCCAAACTTAAGACCCTTAGCGGCAGTTGAGGTACGTGAAGAATTGTCCGGTTACAAATCTTGCCGTTTACTTCCCTCGCACATGCTTGCCCTTAGTAGTTCAACTGTTCAGTTCAATCCTATAAATGCCGAGTTATAGCTCTCACGGACTTCGTGAAAACAACAATATCACTACCTTTTGGCCCTTTTACATAAATATCTAATCAGCATTAATTAAAATCAAAACCAAACTATGATATTTTAGAGAATTATGCTCAAAATTTAAAGATTTAAAATGCTCAAACTATTTGCGTGAAATACGGAGAGGGTGTGGTCTAAATGTAGCCGAAACGCATTTAGGATATCACAAAACCTATAAATCCATCATAAACCAAGAGTGTCAGGAATTTTCAGGAATCTAATACACTCTTTTTATAAATATAGAAGAAAGTAAAAATAAATCAAAAGTAAAAATAAATAAAAAACCTCTGCATATTCTCATTGGCATAACAATAAACTTTTGTTTAACAAAATTCTCAGAAACAAAACATTGTTTATATAGTAAATAAAAATTGAATTGGAAAAGTAATTAATACAATATTCACCATTTAAATGTAAAGTTTAAGTATGAAATTGAATTGCATTCAAAAATGTTACCATAAAATATTAAAGAAATTTTGTTCCTTTTTTAACCAAACAATACTAAAGCTATGTAGATGCATAATATACTTTCTTGATCGAATGAATATACATTCTCATGTTTAATATACTGCGTTTTTTCTTGATTAAACTTAAATCCTAGAAGAATATAACTTAACTTCCTAAGTAGGACATTTCACTATGAAAATAAAGACTGTTTCTTGTTTATCTTAAACATTAATCGATCCCAGATGGTTTGTATGAATAATCTTTTTCCCCTTCTTTTGTAAAATTACAATAAAATGAGAAAAATTTCAAAATGTTGCTATGTCAAATTGTATTCTGCAATTTCAGATCCCTAGAGGATATCATAACATGTTTTTTCCTTTAAAATAGTATAAGTCTTTATTGTAATTCTGCGGTTTATGTCACTTTGACTTATTTTTCTGAAAAACATAATGATGCAATCTAAATAAATGCAATTTTCTGTTTTATTTTATTAGTTAAATCAATAATTCGTACAATTAATGTTTTCTCAAATTTACTGCAAGTTATCTATTTTTTTATTTCAACAGGTACAGGGTTTACAAAAAATAAGTTACCCACTTCAAGGTGCTCTAAACTGCAGTCTACTTTAGGAGGATAGAATATGGGGAGACGCCATTTATGCCGTTACTTGAAAAGCCGTTCATACCCCCCTGCGTCCGCCATATTTTACGCGCCGCGTCTTGCACTAAAGATTACTGACTTACCGGTCAAAGTAAAATATAGCGGATGCACGAGCAGGTGAAAGAGCTTGTTTGTTGCTTCCAAAACTTTCCACAGGGGAAGACAAATATGTCTCCTCCTATTCTATCCTCCTTTGTTCTACTGCACCGATTGAAGCAACGTAAAAGATACAGGTAAGAGAAGTGATATGTTTGTCATTTATTAAATAACATAATTTAGAACAAAATATTTCCGAAAGGCAAAAATGTAGCACTCAAATAAATGTTCAATAGGCTAATGTATTTTAATTCCCAAAGTGCCTTTAGATAAGTGTTTAGTGTACCTTAATGTATTAAAGGCATCAGAATGTCTTGAAATGATGAAAAACTACTAAAATTTGATCGTAGAATAGAAAATCTGCAACTAATTTAGACCATTACTTCTTTTTGCATTTATTTATTTATGTTTTTTAGAAATAAAAAATATTTTTAAATTGTAAAAAAGACAATAACAAAAGTTTTAGTATTTTACGATAAAATTAATCTTCCAAAACTAGTTTTACCCGATTTTGAAGTCTATGTTCTTTTTTTTTTTTATTATTCATCATTTCTTTTTATATACTATTTATATTACGCTGCCTTTCAATTATACCTGAAACGGAGAAAAAAAAAGTGCAATAAAATACATATTGAAACGTTCAAAATGCTGTTATATTAATTTTTTCTATTATGAAATAAAAAAAATAAAAAAATCTTTTTCTGGTATAGTTTGTAGAGAATCTAACTTCCTTTGTTTAAATATATACATTTATATATATGTGTGTGTGTGTAAATCCGTTTATTTGGTCGAAAGTTACCATGGCTAAATCGCTGAAAAGCAGTGTTTCTAGATAACTTGGTTTCAAGTTTAGACAACACATGCATACTTAACATGAGGTAACGTAGTTAAGCGTCTTGTACCTTAATTACCTTGTACACCGTCTTAATTTTCAGAATATTCTATCATACGAAATGCGTGACATATTTTAAATATTCAAACATTAAAAAATAATAATAATAAATGTATTTTTTCGTCACTGTATACCTTTCTGGTCCTCTTAATGTCGAAAGTAATATAGGAATGTTTAGTAGCCTTTCCTTTTTTTCGCAGTTCATGACTCAATCCGGTCTGTGGAAAAAGAAATGAAATCAGTCACGGACTTATCCAATTTATCAAAATAATGCCAATATTATCCTAACATAAAATTATTATAAAATACTGTTGCATGCATATTTATGCAAAAATTGGGAATTTTAGCATTTTTGATATTATATTTTCTTGAGCCGTTGAATACGAAATAACAAACTTAATGATCAATTCGACAGTTACACATAAATTACGCTTTAAAGTGTGGTTGGTCCAGGCCGGTCCCGAGCAGACCACTAATTTGGGTTGATTGAGATGTACAATATAAAAAGAAAAAGAAAAATGTACCAGAATATAAGTGTGTATAGTATAGCAAAAACTTTCAAAATTTGAAGATTACTCCTCTGTGTTCAAAGACCTGAGAGGTCAGTTTTTATACTAGTAAATACATTGATGTGTAATTTTCTTGAGCTCTGTGAGCTAAGTTCATAGAAAAAATTTTGCTGGATTAGATAAAAATGTGATCAGTTGTTTAGGTTTGATGCTGGCTGCGATAGCTATTGTTTTAACAAAAATGATATCTCGTTACAAACTTATAAATTATATTTGCATCCAAATATTTAACTGACCGTATTTCTTGCAATGAATATGTTTTAGAGTAAAGTGTGTAATTAATTAAGAGTCTGATTTATATAAACAGGGGGGATGCTACAATTTATAGCAAGGTTCGGGGAGAACACGATGATAATCAAAGATAGTTCGATGCTAGTTATTCATTGTTCTTACTCATACCTCAAATTCTACACAAATGGATTAACACAGTCCCCCCCCCCCCTTCATTCTTCGTGCACTTTTAATGTTTTAATGCAATATTCATGAGTTAAGTTTTAATAAATTTAATATCATTATTTCTATATTTCTTTTAAATGCTAAAAGGTGTAAATTAACAACATAATACAAATTAAAATATCTTTTATTAGGTTGTTTTACATGTTTCAACTCACTTCAAGTCATTTTAAAAAACAAATGAGAATATTCCATAATTGCACGGGCTTTTATTTCTATTTAATTTAACATGTATTAAAGTATACATATGATTTTCAGTATTTGTGGGTTAACTGTAGCGCATGCAAAATAGCCGTAATTTATTCTATCAATGTTAGATTATATACATCACCAATAGTGTACACCCATATTCTCCAATAATTTCACGTTATCGTATTTGACGTATTTATACTAAATAAAAAGGTTGTTCCCTTTTATTGTTATACAATAGCTAATTCCTAAACCGTTAGCTTAAGAGGCATTGCTCTAATTTCAGAATTATTTTAAATGTTGTCTTTCATCATATCAAACGCTACTTATGTCAAAATAGTTTTATTTTGTAAAATTACGAAAGTTATTTTTGTATACAATAAAGTGACCTGGTTCCTATAAATAAATTTTTATAAAACCTTTCCCCATGCTTTATAAAATAAAACAAAGAAAATTTTATTTTTTCACGATCCAAACATACCGAGCTATGATACGTATAAATGTTCAACGTTTTCCGGCTGTAAACACGCATTTTTCCTTTTTTATTGCCAGAAAATGCTGAAAATTCTTACGATTAAAATTATTCAATAAGTTTTGAAAAGTATAGGACATTTTATACACTAAATCAGATATTTATGCCGAGTTGACGTAATCGTACAGGTATACCTAATTCTACCTTTAACACTTAAACTACTAATGGTACACAAATGTACTGAACTAGCTGAAAAATGATTTTATAAGGGTAAGTCACAAAATATTGAGGCGGCAATAATTCAGGTTTGATTTTGAAAATAAGTTCTACGCCTGCTTTTGTTCACCCCTGTATCACATGTATAATTCAAAAGACACTACGTCCTATATTTAAAAGAACAAAAGGAAAAAAATAACGAAAACAAATCACATTATTTTTTAAATCGCCTAATAACTTCTGACCCCTCTGTATGTTCACACCATGTAAACGTTTACGTAATAAAATTTTCAAAAATCAAATAAAAAACTAAAATGTGACATATATTTTGTCACACTCATAACTCATGCATGATTTAGATATTATACGATATTTTGGAATATCATAAACCTTTCGTATGCATAACTTCAAGAGAAATATGTAACCACATAATAAGATAAAAAAAAAATAAAAGCCTGTATAATCAAAGACGAATTGAAAAGAAAGCAACGACCGTACTCTATTACACTTGAGAGATACAAGCATTTTTGGTTGAATCCAGATATAGAAAATAATCATCGTGGAATAAAATTATTATGGGATTCTCGTGTGCCGGCAGTAATATTTTAGGATTGGATTTCAGCAAAACGAAATTGGATTCCGAAAAAAGCTATTATTTCATTTTCACTGTTATGCCATATTATAAACATGCAATTCAGGAGAAAGTTGTAGAGTTCAAAGAAAGTATGCATATAAACTGTGGAATAGTTAATATGTAAGTATGAGAATATGGATCTTTCAAAATTTTTATGACCGATTATTTACAACATTTTAGTTAGACAAAAAGAATGGCTATAAAAGAATTTACTTTAAAAATTGTCCTTTCTCTTACGAAGAAAATTATAAATAACTAATACATTATACCTTTTACTATTTATTTATAGATTTAATGATATCTTTAATGTGTACTTTGTCTCTTATTTATAAGTTATTAAAAACTTAACAACATCATTTATTGATCTTATTTTGTAAGCCTATAATTTTATTGTTGAAATTATATATACATCTATATCAATATATAGAGAAATAGATTTATAGATATACAGATAGACAGAAATATATATATAGAGAGAGAGATGTACCTTTGAAATCGAAAAATAACTTACAAGTTCGTATAACAAAAATGACCGAATATGCTGGGTGAGTTTGAAATAATCTGCTAAACAAAACGGAGTGATACAATCGCTCATGTGGATCATAAAACACCATTCTACCTCTAACCATTTATAAGTTATGGTGGATAGAAGAAAATGCGCCAAAAATGCATCATCTGAAAAAACTCAAATTTGTGATATTTCAGTAAAATCTACACGCAAAATAATTACATATTTGAAAAGAACAGATATATTCCTATAAGAATTCACGTTCATCAAAATGTCTACATTTAACGGAGAGCTACAAGCTCTTAAACATTGACGGAGAGCAAAATCAAATTGTCGCCAAAATCTGTAACCGGCAATATTGAAAACACCCTTCTAGTGGCAATCGGTCAAATTTGCTAAACATTTGTCCATTCTACCTGCTGTAGAATAATCTTACAATAAACCAAATCGGTTTTCTACTCCAGGAAAAATTTAGTCTTTTATTTTAAATGCATTACGAAATCACTCAGGATAGTATGTTAAATTTGTGCAATTGGTATCATTACTCATAACAAAATCCATTTACAAGGGCGAAACTGATCTTCATGCGATCAACTCATCACTCAAGCGATCGCCTGCCATTCAAAGCCAAACATTTAAGCTGAATCGAGTCTGTAAGGATTAATTTCTCTCTTGCACATGTATTTTTTTTAACCATTCTGTTGAATAATGCCTGTTTATCTGTAAAGGAATTACAGAAAAAAAAATTAGTAAAACAAATTTTGAATAGGGGCCGATTGTCCTTAAATTAAGAGATTTAAGGATTAACCCTTATTTGCAAAGGATAACTGTAACCATTTATTAGTTCATCATTTTACCAGTTTATTGTGTGACATTTTCTCAGCTTTTTGACTCAATCTACACATATTTATGGCTCAACCGGAGAACCAAATTTTGGAATAATCTTTCATTATTTTATGATCGTAATATTTTTGACACCATGGTTATGTTAAATGTTCAAGGAAGTTTTAATAGTATATTAACTTGTCTTAAATGCAATTATTGTTTACCTCATACAAAATGTTTTGTATTAATGCTTAAATTTTTCTGCTTTATACGGAAATTTGGCTAAATGAACGTTCGAACTTGATGTTATGCCAAACTCAAAATGTAGAAAGGTGTTCTTTTATTTTAATTTTGCAAGAAAATCCTTTTTAGGGTTTCGTTCATCTCACGAAACCCCATTACTCCCGCTTGTTGTCTGTCCGTCACAGAGCCATTCTCAGAAACTATAGAACTTACAGGCATGAAAATTTGTGTAGTTATAGCTAAATAGCTACTATGAAGCTCAAAATATTAAAATTTGAAAAAACCGTATTATTTCAATAACCAGAGATAAAAAAACCAAAATTGTAACAGCCTTTTCCTTTTAAATTGAAACATTTTTCATTATAGCAGTTGCCAACCATTAAAAATCCACACTAAAATTCTTTCTACAATAATTAATTTTCTATTGAAAGATTTCCACGTGAAAAATGAAATAAAAAGTTTCACCCATTGAAAAAATTTCATATGACGTCATAATGGTAATAAAACGGAAAATTTCAAAGAATTCTCAATAATACAAGGAGTATGAGTATGTGTATGTACAGAAAGCAGATTAATATCACGTCATTAGAGAATTAAAAAGAAATATCTGACGTCCTATTGGAAGTTTAACGGACTTTTCAAATATTTGAGAATAATACAAAGCGGGTATCAATATGAGTAATAGGGTATAGTGAATATGAGTTTAAGGAACGTATTGAATCATGACATAAACCCAATTTTGGAAATATTCGCATATTTTAACATTTTGAAGGTGTACAACATGTTTAATTTTGAAATTAATTTTTTTTAATTTACTTAAATGCGTATTATAAATTGAAAAATACAGGATTTAGCATTTAAATTACATTTTATCAGTTCTTGTTCTCCTTTTTTTTATTTACATTTTTATATTGATGAAATTTGTATTGAATAGAAAAGGGTATTAATTCGATAAAAATAATATGATTTTGATAAATTCCATATATATAAAATACATTGCTACATCCTTTGTCATATTCAATCCCATTCGTAAAATATTCATTCAAATAAATATAAATAATTTAAATTATAATTCCAGTACAACGCTTTGTAATGAATAAATTTCCTATAATAACTATCCATTTTTGATTCCATATTATTATTTTTAATAAATAGAATGGATGTGCTGCACGTTATTTCTAGTGACGATCATACTTCTGTTAATTTTTGCTATGTTGATTGACACCTTCTATTTAAACGTGTTCTGTCTGTTATGCTTTTGAATTAACTGATTTTTAATAGTTATGGTTACTTTACTTATGTAAAACTCGTGTCATGTTTTCGTTCATGTTACGTACTTATGTTACAAATGTTTATACTCCAAAAGCAGAAATAATTTTTAATAAAAGAAAATCAGGTATGTTTGTTGTACATTTATTAATTGCAAAATATGATGTGTGTATAATATTTAAGTATAAATATTTACTAGAATAACAATTATTTAATGCAAAAAGAACTAACTTATTTTTCATTTGTCTGATTTTTTCCTTTCTTCATACTGTTTTTTTCCCCATATGTAAAACTGATTTTTTTATCGTTCACTTAAATACCATAAAAGTATCGCCGAAAAAGAAATTGAATCTCTAAAGTGTTTTTATCCATCAAATCTTTAGAAACTGCTCTTTTATGTTATTTATAATAAACAAAATTTGAACTCATTACGTAGAAATACATATTCATAAGTTATTGCGTTCTGAATAATTATTTGATTTCTTTTTCTTGCACGATGCCCATACCATAAAATATTCAATTATATAGTTTGAGACAATATCTTTTGCTTAAACAGACGATGAATAACATTTAAAAGAATGAAAAGGAACGAATCTAGAATTATTTACAATGATTTTATTGTCGCCTATAAAATACTTCTCTTTTTGCGGCAATAAAAACAAAACCTTTGGGGTAATAGCTGAATCGATATAAAAAGCTAAATTGAAAATAAAGTGTATTTAACTTTTTTCGTAGGATAAAATATCTGTAAGGGATTTTAGAACTGAAGTTCGCATTTTTTGTTTATTTTATTCTCATGAAAAATGCATTTCACTTTATTGATTTTTCTTGTCAAAAGAAATAATTAATTCTCGGTCATTTTCAGTATATAGCATAATGAGAGAAAGAGAATTGGAAATATAATGTGATAGAAAAAATATTAAGGACAAAATTAAAATTTCTATACTTAAAGTATGATGTAACTTATTGATGTAACTTATTTCTACAACAGAAAATATACTTAAAATGTTTGTGACGTCAAAAATTTGGAAATTATTACGTAGTTAACATAAATATATATTATATCTATATATAGTAACTATATTCGTACAGGAAGAAATTTGAAAAAAGGGACAGAGTAGAATTCTGGCAAAATAAAGGTAGTAATTTAAGAAAATACCAATATTTTTTAGTACATTGTATCATTCTTGATGTCATATACTGTAGAAAAAAATGTTTTGTTAATTTACGAAAATGGAATTTATTCACTAACGAAAATATACAATAACCTCTTCTGAGTTTCGCATGACTCCGAAAAGCACTCTTTACTTAAAGAAATCTGACAAGGAGAGGGCCAAATTTGGTAAACACAGAGTTTGATTATTACTTACCCATCATACGTTGTATAGGGTAAGTCTTGTAATCGTTTTGAAAATCGATTTTTTTTGACGGATTTACACGTTTCAGACACTGGAGATTCCGAAAAACATATTTTTAGAAAAAAAAAAAAAATTTGCCGTCCGTCTGTGTGTCTGTAAACGCTCTATCTCCCGAACAAATTGAGATAGAGAGTTGAAATTTGGTATGTGCATAGTATGTAATAATGGGAAGAAGCTTATTGAAAGTCACTAACCTCGATTATCCGGAACTATTTTTTTTGGACTCTCTAAATATTCGTTCTGATCAAAGGTGTATAAAAATTTTCGAAATTGTTTATTTTAAGGAGTGAATATAAAAGACAATAAAAAAACATAAATTTTGCATAAAGAATGAAAACGATCGGATAAGGAGTTGCCGAGATATTTGTAATTCCATTTTCCACACTTTTTCGATTTTTCCTGACCCTGTATTTTATCCAAATTGCAATTCAAAGATATATTTTAATTGGGAATGATACACTTAATCCGACGCAATAAACTATTAGTTAATATAATTATCATTTTTGGAGTTATAAGGATGTTTCTTTTACGCAATTCAGTAAATAGAGCATTTAAAGTTTATGACGTCATCAAGCCACGCTTTTATTCGAATTGCAATGCATTTTATAAATAGTTTACACATGTTTTATTTTCATATTTTATATTATGCATATCCATGATGGGTAAGTATTACGGTAGCCCCCGACGACTAGTTTTTATATATGTTGTAGGGTAGAAGCTCCTTAGTCTCAGGTTCAACGGATTCTATACAATGCTGTTAGTTCTCGATAAATATAGGGTCTAATATTATAACACAACCTAAATACGTACTTTGTAACAAAGTTACTGCGTGGTTATGGCGTCTATTAGTTCATCCGTGGGATCGGGTTCGAGACCGGAATGCGCTACATTTGTTTTTTCTAATTTTTTGTTTTATAAATATACTTGTAATTATAATTTAATAATCTCACAATTAAAAATTATAAGATTGTGCATTAATTATAATGTTAACCTATTTTTGTGACTAAATCGTTGTATAAAACATCATTAAACGGTTAATTTTTTTAAATCAATTTTAAAATGTATTTCATATAACAGTTGTGGCAATTATTGATTTAAAGTTCCTAAGTTCCTGAATTATTTTTATATGGAGGTATCTTGTACATCTGTTTGATTGTAAATAAAAATTTAAATTGCAACTTTTAAATATTGCTTCCTCATTTTTTCTGCACCATGTGTTTTGGCGGTTTATTTCATTTATCGGCTGAAATACTTCTGCAGTATTTTTATGTTATGTTAATTCAGTCAGAAATTAAGTTTATTAATATATTAGCTCAGAATTTATCGAAAACAATTACACAACGCGATAATTACATTTAATATTAATTATTACATTAGGTTAAATATAGGCTTGTTAACCTTTATAAATCTCAACCAGAGTTTAGCGATCACGATTTATTTAAACAGTCATATTTAGCCAAATAAAGGTAGATAGGGGTAACCAAGGTTTCTGTGAAGATCTTAATTTCGTAACCAGTTTTTAATTAACGCTTAGATCTTTACAGAAGTTTATTTAAAAATATTGTAATGGGAATAAATTTAAAAAATATGCTTTTGCTTATTTTCTATGTTTTTTTATGATCATAAAAGCATTTTTAAATGTGGGAAGATTTCTTATAAAATTAAATAAATGTTAAAATAAGATCAATAATGGATTATAATTAACTATCTCTTTAGTCGTTAGTTTCTTTATGAATACAAATAAGCTATTTTCTTCTAACCTTTTATAAACTTCAGAAAAATTTATACACGTTGGCTATAGTTTCATTATTAAAATATCTTGTTTCAAAAAATATTTTCTTTTAGAAGTAATTAACATAGATAATAACATAGATTTTTAAATTGATCAGATTTTCTGTTACAAAATGATCCAGTTAAAATGTTTTTAAAAACTACAGTACACTTAATTTAAAAGGGAAGTAATTTTTTCATTTTCCATAGATGATGGGAACGTATTTCCATACTCAATTAATATCACATTATGTTCGTTTATTTAACTTACACAAACTGATTTGAAGGATGATGTTACACGTAAAGTAGACTAGTTTTAAATTAGTTTTAAATGGGATTTTAATCGTTTAGCAACAAATCTGCTTTTCTTTCCACGGTGTAATTTAGAAAGTCGTTTTATACACAAATTTAAAATTAAACCGTGTCTAACTCTCACATTTATAATTTTGCTTACATACGCTAAAAATTTTATATTATGTGATAAACAATTTTTTATAGTTAAAAGCTTTTAATTGAAGAGCTTTATAAAGCACACCCCCTCAAAAAAAGAAAAGGAAAATCACAACACGCCATATATTTTAATCTTCAAAATGTCACAGAAAGAAACGGAAATGACCACTCCACTCGAAGTTGTTCCTTTTTTTAGTTTATGTGAAAAAAGAAGGTTAAGGGTCGTCTTCATACTGACATTGCACCAAACTCCGAAATATTTAATAGGAGCACCTAATTTTGATATTATATTTGACATTTTGGTAAATTTCACCTTAAGATACCAAACGGAAGTCATTCTGTGAAGTAGTTCAGGAATTATGAAGTTTTAAAATTTGAAACTGTTAAATTCATTCGTAATCGTGGCAAAACAGATTGTAATTTTAGTAGGTTTTAGGTATAAAATGGCAAACTAAGTTGTACTTTTGGATTTGCATATTTGTAGCTTCTAGAAAGCGATTTTTTTTTGTTAAAAATTAATAGGTTACAATTCATATTTTTTTTCGAAAATTAATTTAAAAAAATCTATTTTGTCGAAGAAAATTAACTTGTAACATTTAATCCAGTTTTAACAGAAATCAATTTCTAGACTTCAACTATGCGAATACGTAACAAAAGCACTTATTATATAGGTGTTTAAAGCAGACACCTGTTTCGAAGATCTGAGACAACTATCGGCTTTTTAAATCTATAATTTAATTTGTGCCTTTTTTACGGTGTCTATATGTATTTTTAATATTTTAGTACAAAGTTTCCTTCATTTAATTTAGATTGATTTTATTATAAACTAAATAGAAAGTGTTATCAACAACCTTAAGCAGGATTATTCAAGTTTTCCTCAAAAAATGTATGTAAATGTCTCAAAAGACGGGTGAGATCTTACAGATTTAGAATTCTTTCAGAATCATGAAAATTATTACTTCAATTCGATAAAATTTATTAATTGATTCATTTTTTTCGCATTAACTTCAATGTACAGTTTTGAAAGCAAGCATAATTCCAGCCTACGTCAAAGCCATCTGATTGTTTGCAGAATTTCTTATGACTGATGATGAAAACTACTAATTAATTGCTTTTGAAAGCATATTTCTGTGTTATTTATTAATCACCATCGGGGGAGAATGAAAATGCACATTTTATATTTCGTATATATTGCCTTTGTATTCGTCATAAAATGTGCGTGCTCTTTATACACTCATTTTTAAGGTTTCGTTCATCTCACGAAACCCTATTCGTCCTGCGACGTTGTCTGCCCGTCACAGAGTCAGTTCTCAGAAACTATATAACTTACAGACTTGAAATTTTGTGTACTTATAGCTGAATACCTACTATGAAGCTGAAACTCATAAAATTAAAAACAAATCATATTATTTTAATATAGAGAGATAGAAAACCAAAAATCTAACAGCTTTTTTATATTAAATTAAAACTTTTTTCGTAATAGCAGTTGCCAACAATTAAAAATCTAACAACAACACAGCGAAATTACGAACACAATGAAACTACACAACTAACACAATGAAATTCTTTCGCCAATAATTAATTTTCTATTGAAAGATTTCCACGTGAAAAATGAAAATCAAATTAAAAGTTTCACCAATCGAAAAAAGATTAACATGACGGCATATTGGTAATAAAGCGGAAATTTTCAAACATTTCTCAATAATACAAGGAGTATGAGTATGTGTAAGTACAGAAAGCAGGTTAATATGATGTCATTAGAAAATTAAAAGGAAAATTAATCTGATGTCATATTGATAGCTTAACGGACTTTTTCAAATGTTTGATAATAATACAAAGAGAGTATCAATATGACTAATAGAGAAAGCAAGTATATAGGACGTCAGCAAATGATTATAACGTCACATGAGTTTGAGGAACGTATTGAAGCATGATAAAAACCCGATTATGGATATATTGGCATATTTTAACATTTTGAAGGTGTTTAATTTTGAACAACACAATTTACAACATGTTTAATTTTGAAATTGACTTTTTTTTAATATCGCATTTAGTCCACATGACAGATATTATTATGACAGAATATAATAGCGGGCTTAGCCCGCTATCTGACCGGTTCCGACTTTAGAAAAAACGTTGAAAAATAGACCGGTAAATTTTTACTTTATAAAAGACATGACTTTTTTTTTTTTTTTTGGAAAATGAAATTTAATTGGATTTAGTAAAGAAAGGATAAAGTGTTTTGAAAGGAATATTAAACGAAACCCTTTGTGCAATCTTCGGTCACACTTACCCACTTGTTTGGTAATATACATAATTCGTTATTATACTTTAGATAAAAGTCCTTATTAAACATTTTGATAATTACTTACGTAACTTAGCTATAATTATTTTTTTAATTTTAATATTCCATTGAAAGAAGCTATTGGTAATTTATTTTTATTCAAATTATTCAAACATTTTTAAAAACTGTTTTTAAAGTGTACTTCAATTCAATAAAATTTATTAATTGATTCATTTTTTACTTTATAAAAGACATGACTTTTTTTTTTTTTTTTTTTTGGAAAATGAAATTTAATTGGATTTATTAAAGAAAGGATAAAGTGTTTTGAAAGGAATATTAAACGAAACCCTTTGTGCAATCTTCGATCACACTTACCCACTTGTTTGGTAATATACATAATTCGTTATTATACTTTAGATAAAAGTCCTTATTAAACATTTTGATAATTACTTACGTAACTTAGCTATAATTATTTTTTTAATTTTAATATTCCATTGAAAGAAGCTATTGGTAATTTATTTTTATTCAAATTATTCAAACATTTTTAAAAACTGTTTGTAAAGTGTACTTCAATTCAATAAAATTTATTAATTGATTCATTTTTTATTTCACATTAGCTTCAATGTTGAGTTTTGAAAGCAAACATAAATACAAATATACTTCACTATACTACATAACTTCAATATACTTCATAATTATGAATATACTTCAACTGATGGTCATATACAAAGGCTCAGAAAAAAAGTTGGGACACAAATGAGATTAAGTATTTTGAATAGTTCATGATTTCTTTTCAATCAATATTGTCTTGTAGTATTGAAAGTTGTATTATGAACAGAAGACTGAATTACATTTAATATTTCTATGATTTATCTCTCAAATTTTACACTATTCTAGTTAAATTTTATTAGTACTTAAACGTCGATACATCGTCATACTTTTCTAAAATTGATAATTTAAAAAATTGAAACGAAACATTTTGACGCATTTTATATTCTAACGTTAGTTTTAACAAAAAGTCTGCTACATATATTTTGAAATATTTATATTTCTACCGCTGACTTTTTTTTTTATTAATTTACTGTGTATTATACCACTGAATATATACGTATAGGCTCATATTTAGATGTCTTCGTATATTGATGCTCCATCGTATAAATAAATTCCAATAATGTTGAATGTAGAATATTTGAAACCACACGAAAACGTAAAAAAAATAAAGGCCTCTATATCAAAGAAATATTTAAACGAAAATACCGAAAAATTGAAGCGAAATGATGCATTACACATGAGGAATAAGAGAATCTTTGCCTGCCATCTATAGAAAATAATCATCGTGGAAAAAAATTATTATGAGATTCTCGATTGCCGGCAATCATATTTTAAGATTGAATTTTCGCAACCCGAGAAAAGAATTTGAAAATACTAGAATTTAGTTTTCGGCGTTATGTGATATTCTAAAAGTTAATTGTTTGATAGACTAGTAGTGTAGCTATTACTTATGTATATGAATTTAATAATAGTTACTTTACAAGTATTGGGTTATGGCTCTTTAAAAAGATTTATTTTTTTAACCAATTATTTACATTACACTAGTTGGAACCAAAATCCTCCCTGTAAAAAAAAAAAAAAAAAAAAAAAAAAAAGGTTGTTTTTCATAGATTTGGAAGCATTTTAAAATATGAGACAATTGTAAGGAGAGACCACCATGCAGTTGCAGGGCATCATAATTAATTATTTTTGCAACCACAATTTCTTCTTTGATATTATCCCATAACAATCCTTATTAATATAAACTCTCTAAATAATAGTATTGGCATAGGATAGTATAATGATTAATGATCACCTTAATAACAAGTACTGTATCATCACAAGACCTTGGTTCAGATGATAACATACTGAAACAAAAATTATCAATTCTTTCTGTTCTTTTATACAATATCTACTAAGAAAAATTATATGGGCTAAAAAAAGTTTCCTTAAAAGTTGCTTTCTGGCATTTCCAGCTGAAATAGGATCAAGCCAAATAAATCCTTCTGCCTAAACTGAGCATTAACTTCATTAGTTTTAACATATGGTAATATACAAGAATGTGGTATTTAAATTACTGTATCACATACCACTCTGCCTTAGGCGGGGTGGCTTGATTTTAAAATTATGGTAATTTATGTCTTATTAAAGCATAAGTGGAAGTTGGGTAAAACTGAGCTGCGCCGCCAGACGCCACGAGGGGCGCCCGTCAGCGTCTCAACCACCGAACTCAAATCTTAAGGGACTTATAACGAGCACGGCCGGATTTGTCTCGCCGGATGCGCTTCGGCCAGTCAGAGCACCGTGACCTGCGCATCACCCCGATTAAACCCATGTGTGGACGACATAGGTCGTTGCAATACGCGGTGGATCTCATTAGGAGACCATCTCGAAATACTTGGGGACGAGCCGGAGTATCCCAACAACTTCGGAGCTGAACACCCAAAAGGGAGCCAGGTCCTGGGCCTTAAGTCAGGTTTTCCCGACCCGCACTTGCTTTATCATAACTCGAAGGATGTGGAGACCTACAAAGGTAATCACGGTTCCCTCTTTTAATAGATTGTGGAAGTTGGGTAAACAAAAAATCTATATGTTAATACGTAAATAACCTAACAGTAAATGTAACAAACATTAGCAAAGATACAGGGTAAAAAGACTTAAAATGTGTAAGTGAATAGTGCTGAACACGAAAGAGAGGGGTTGCACCAAAGAACAATGTATGAGATAAATATCAACAAAATATATTTTCATGATATATTTTATTGATTTGTTATCGAAGACGATGAAATACCCTTTTAATGTTTCCATTCTTATCTAGCATTGAAAATTAATATAAGAATCTTTCATTGTTTGTTATTATTAGTACTTTGTTTCTGGGGAAAATGGTAGGTGGAACAATTTCGGGACAATTTCGATGCCATATTTAGACTTAGGAATGTCAAATCTATATACTTCACATATTTGTTTCCAAAAGAGGCGATTGTTATCTGTATTTTTGCCGCCCAGTGTTATTTTAGTAAGATATATTCAACCAATTGAATTAATTATTATTCAATTGAGGTTATGAAATGAAAATTTATTTTTTAAGACTTTTTATTACTCGTAACAAACTTTTAATGAGTCGGTTTAACAATACTTTTTTTTCGTAATTTTCCAACTGTGTGTAAAAGTGTCTATGCCAAGAATCGAAGAAGGGTCTTCTTGGCTTACGCTGCCAATGCTCTACCAACTCAGCTATACTGGACGAATCTGGTGGACATAATTTACTCAGCTAGCCTTATTGATAAATACATCTGATCTTTTATCTGAAACAGTTCAACAGAATAAATCGCAGGTAACGAAATTCCAGTAAATGCTGGATATTTAATTATGCCTGAATAATTTAAAAGAAATTATTCTAATTGGTAAATGAATCCTGTATATTTTGTAATTTTCCAACTTAGTGAAAAAATGACCAGCAAGGATTTGAAGTGGGATCCTCTTGGATTTCCAGTAAACCAAGAGGTTGAATCGTGGCCTGGACACTTTTTAAGTCAGTTGAAAAAATACAAAAAATCATATGATTTATTTACCAATTAAAAATAATTATGTTAAAATTAATCAAATGGTTTAATAAGTATTTTTCTGTAAAAACACAAACAAGAAATACATAAATCTTTCGTGCATGTTTCTGGAATTTATTTCGATGTAGAATTCTGCTCCAAGCAAAAAATCCTAATTTTGCTTTTCCAAAATATATTTCACGAAAATATCTTTATTATCCCATACAAGAATATTTTTAACATTTCTTGTAAATCGGAAAATGTTCCTGCAGGTTTTTAAAGAGTAAAATGCATTTTAAGTATAATAAACTAAGACAAAGATAAATTATCTAGTAATAAATTTGTAAAGAAATATCATATTTCTAAATAGTTAGTAATTACAAATATCTAACTAAGTAGTTTCAATTTCCTAGCATATTAAGTACTATAATAAGTACATTTCGAGGCATCCAATCAAAATCTAGATATATTCACAGAAATTTACATTTAACATAATTTTCACAAAACGAAATTTGAATACAAATGTGTTATTTATGTGTACCTTGACATGCCTTTAGCATCTCAACTTGTTCAAAAAATTATTTTTGTTTGTAGAAAAGAAGCAGGTCTGAAAGATATAAGAAGTATCGAAAGTTTTAAATCTTTATTACAAAGCAAAAACATGTCCGTGAGTTGACGACATATTGACGGTTGGAACACCTGACCTAGAAATTTCGCTTTTAATTCTGTTTAACATTTAAAAGTTTACACAGTGGAATAAGAAAACAAATGTTATCTCAAATGCATTTTGTTTGAAAACTTTATCTCTCAATTGACTGATTTTTTATGATTTTTAAAACAATTTTCAAGCATTACTTTTTTAGAAGTGCATGTCTATCGCATTCAGCCTGATTACGAAAGATTAACTCGTTTCCACCTAGAACAATATGAATGGTTCAGCATTTGTTTCCAGTTAATATTCCATAACAAAATTTAAATTTCATCAAAAAGTAAATAAAATTATAAAATTATGTAAATAAAACACGAATTTAACAGACATAGAATCAAACTATTCGCTTAAGTGAATGCAAATATCGGAATAAAAAAGGCTGCTGTAAGTAGTGTAGTCTCTAACGATTACTTCGGCTAATTACTCTTGGTATGCGTGTAATACGACAGTACCAATTTTAATAAATTTAAAACGTTATATGAATACATAATTGATATATATATTTTTTTAATTTAAGTATCTCTTTTGGTATTGTTAGTGGGTAATCTAAAGAAATTTATCAATGTAAAAAATAATTAGAGCTTTCAATTAAATAAACATTGTTTTCTCTTATGTTATGTAACCCGGGAAGCCTGGTTTGGATGTCCTATTTATTATAAAACAGCATTGTTGCAAATATTTTGCAACCAGTTAAATCAAATTGTTTCGATCCATTGCTACAATGTATCAAACGCTTTTGAATCGGTTACAAAAAAAGCGTAAAATGTAACGACTAGATTGAAAAACAAAACGAAAAATTAATCGAAAGAGATAAAAGTCGATATTCCATTATCCTATTAAGTCTTAATACTTTTAAAGGTCAATTGCATGTTATTATTAACACCTGAGAAAACAGCTGGTTCAGCGAAAGAGAGGGAACTAATGTTTACTTTTTGCAGTTTATTAACTTTCAAAATGGAAGGGAACTTGAGTGAACAGTAAACGCTGGAGCTATATGAGAACAGTATATCCGCTGAATAAGAAAGCAGATTATACATCTGGATTTATACAGATTAAATATAAAATGTAACAAAACACTTTTAAAATTTTTAACTGCTAGATTTATTATTTCTTTATGCAATGTAAAAAAATACTCATGTTTTTGAATCTACGAAAATTATAATATAACCACAAACGAAACTATACAATAACCTCTTTTGAAATACACATATGTCCGAAACGCGTTCTTTATCATTAAAAACATCTCAGAAAGCAACATATTTTCGAGAATTAATTCCTATTTTTAAAGAAGAAATTCCAAAACTTCAATCCTACGGCGGTTAAAAGTGTTGAGTTGTACCAGGATAAAGCGATCAGCCGTACATCCAAAAGTACAATCGCATTTCTCGAAATATTGACAAGATTAACTGGAATCAAGTGTATACCGTTCAGTCATATTCTACCCAAGTCCCCAGATGTTTCACCAATGAATTGCTGTGTCTTTGGACTATTAAAACAAGCTCTTGCAAAAAATTAAAACAAACGCCGACCAACCACGTTGAGTAGACTCTGAAAATGTGTGGTGGAGGTTGGAACAAAATTCCACTTCCAGGTTTACAAATGTATTTTTTCCTACTATCTTGGAAACCCCGCTGCAATATGATAGTCCACAAATAGGGCTACCAGTTAGAACATATTAAAAATAGGTATTTTAATTTATGTATTTTATTTTTGTTGTCAAAATCGTTCCCAAAATGTGACAAAACTGTTGTTGAAAGAACTTGTTTGTTTCTTTTATTCTTAATAGAAGAAAAATTGAAATCTTACATTAGTTATATCTTTCAAATCGAACATATAACAGTTAAAATAAAAGATCATATACAAAAATGAAGTTATTATTGGTCCATCAGTTGGAAAAGGCCGTGTCTAGTTTAAAGTTATCAAACATCCCCAATTTTTGGGGATGCAGTTGATATTTAGAAGATCAGTCTAGAATATCAGTTTTTTATATATAAAAAAAAACTAGATGCTTATTCTAAGTAAGTGAATACATTTATGAACTTTATAAAAGTTAAAAGTAGGAAAAATTATAATTTTAAAAATTAAAAGTTTTAAATAGTTTTAAACTTTAAAATTCATAAGTTTTGAAATGCGGTCACTTTTGTCTAAGGTAGCGAAATTTTCAGATATAATGTTTAGATTTCGAGAAATGGACTGTTAAAAAAATAGTTGCAAAAATCACTATTAGGGGCCACTAGTAGCTATACGATTAATGATTCAGATGTCGTGACGAAAATCAGTATTTGCAGCCGACAAAATATTTGATTTTTACGAGTTAAAAAAATTGATTCAATATGCTGCCATCACACATTTTCTAAAATTCTAGGAATGAACAGTATTCATGAATCCAGAATGCAGCAGGTCTCCATAGATCTGTCTGACGTGAACCGCTTTGCTGTCCTTTAACTGTGGTAAATTAGTAACATATTCATGTTACACCAAGATTTTCGCACAACACCATAGTCAAAGTCACATGGACTGGGATATAGCAATTAGTGTGTAGCCACTATTTGTTGGAAATCATCTGCGAAACTTGAATTTTCAGAGAAATTCAGGCGAAAGACATTCTGTAATCCTGTCTGAGGGTACGTTTTATAGCATCTATGTAATTCCTCATGAAAAGTAACCCCTTCTCCTCACCACACAATAACAGTTACAGAAAACTTATACGAAAAGCACATGAAATAACTTGAATAATTATTGCAGCATTTTTTTTCCAGTTCGATATCACTTAATCTAAGACATATGCCCTTCCAATTTGGTTATGCAAACTGAATTATTTATAAATTATGATTCCCTGAATACCTAATCATTAATAAAGGCTATCTCGAACATGCACTTGGTCATGAATCAATGATTCTATCTAACTGTATCTGTACAAACAGGGTGTTCATACGAAAACTTTGCGTGTACACGACACCCTAGCGCTCGCAGCATTCAAAGAAACCACGCTGTTAAAAGTCTTGAGCTTTTGCTGCAGACACACTCCACCGATTTTAGAGTAAATGGTTACTTTACTATATAATAGCATTTTCATTGGTCGAAATAGAGATATTCTATAAAAAGTGAGTGACTATGCAGCAAAATCTGAATATTTTTAACAGTGTAGATAAAATATTGTCATTATTTCAATGTATGTGCTTGAGAAGTAAGTGAAGAACATCATTCCAGCTCTGATCGTTACGGATAAAGTGGCAAAACTTTGAAATTTTAAAATAACAACACACTTTCATATACCGAAAATTTATCTCTAGAGTGAAACCTATAGCGTCGAAACGTTACCTAAAAATGCCTCCTTCAGAGAACAGCAAACAATAAAATTGTTCCTCGTGTGCTGAAAGAGCATATTGGTGACATTGCTATCAATCAACATTTCGTATTTCTGTGATCTCGATTACCACCGGAACACACCGCTGTAAATTTTTGTCTATAGAGGTATTTAAAATCCAAGACAAACACATCGAATCCGCTAAAATGTGACTAACATTGAAAACAGGATTAAACATGAAATTAAGAACAGTCTTAATGCATTGATTTATTCTTACTGGCGATCTTCCACGTGCGAGGGATCATTATCTGGGAAGTGGATACTTAAAAATTTTGTAAAACTACTAAAATTCTTTTTTGTTTCCTATCTCGATTCATTTGAAGCTCTACTTTGCGTGTTTCAAATCATCGTTTTTGTGCTACAAGTTCCGTTTCAAAGTCATTTTGGTTTTTCACAGTGGAGGTAATTTTGAAAAAAAAAATGTGGATGATGGAATTCGAAATTTTAAACATTTTGTCACTGTAACCGTAATTGTGTTAGATGGATTGTTGTTCTTCACCTCATTCTTGAACACATATCTTAAACTTCCTGCATAAAACATTTTATCTCATTTTCTCGAGCAGTACGTTTGCTCTGGGCTCAATATATCCGCAAAGATTTTTCCTGATGACTCCGTACATAAATATTTATAATCACAGAAATCTGTCTAAACTTCGTTATTAAGAAGAAATGGAAGAAATTATGTAATCTGGCTTACTTATGAATATTGTGAAATGAAGGCGAACTTTAAATTTTTAGTACAGAAATCATAAAATTATGACCAAGCGTTAGTCAATTACACTTTCGCTTGAAATAAAAATAAATAATAATGAAGGAAAATGGTTTTGTTAACAATAATTGTAATAGTTATTTGATGTATTAAACTTAGTTACGATTGAAGTTAACATACAAAATCTTGTAAATAGAAACAAAAAATACCCCACATATTATAATCATAATGTAATATAACCGTACAGTAGATACACATATAATATCGTATATTCCGGTGTATAGTGCACGGATAAAACAAACACATTTAGAACTAGAAGAATCTTTGTTCATTCAGCGCGTTATACGCCGAATATACGGTGTATATGTATATATTTATTTATTTATATATATGTGTATGTGTGTGTAAGATTTAATGCAAGATGTTTATGTGTGAGTAAGTGTGTGAGTAAGTGTGTGAGTAAGTGTGTGTGTGTATGTATGTGTGTGCGTGTGTGTCCAATATATTACTTTTCCTAATTCAAGACGTCTGGTAGACACTAAACTAAATATTTTTACCTCGTAGAATAAAAACAAGAGCAAAAATAAATTTGCATTTGCATTCAACGGATTGTTTTCATTCTTCACACATACTGGAATTTTATTCTACACCATATGCTGAAAATCTGCTTTCTCACATTCTCATGAATATTTAATCATTATGTAAATATTTATCACCTGTTATGATAAATGCTTTATGGAATATGTCTTGTGAAAGCGATGATTTTCTTAGCTTAGCTACAGGAAACGATTTGTCAATATTTACTTCGAAGCTTAGGATAAACGTGCAGGTGTCAAATACAAAACGCCGATTAGGATTTATTGTTAAGGAAATTAAAGAAAAATTAAATCATCTGAGAGTACTTTTTAGAATATTTTCGCACTTTTTATAAATAGTTTTGGATGTTTATTGTAGTAATTTTTTAGAGTGTGAAATACCGTCTGGTCAGAATTAAAATATTCCTATTAATTAAAAAAAATCAGTGATCATGATAACGTATGTTTTGTATGATATAAATTTCAGAACACCACTATTCCTTTCCTTATTGGTTATTTTTTTTCATGTATTGCTTCATTTGTTTCCTGTTGCGAAATACATTCCACATATATTTGGCTTTTTTATGACAAATGACCTAATATTACAGTGATATGAATGTGACCTAAATGCTAAATCATCGTGATCCAAATTGCACTCTTACTGCCAACATTTTCGCCAGGTGACGTGGAAAATGAATCTTATCTATGTAACGGAGAAGTCAATATATCATATTTTGTGACGAGATGCAAATGACGTAGAAATCGGCAACAGTGGCTTCACAATGTACTCTCAAAACGACGATGCCTGTCATAATCTAACGAAATAAACATGTCATCATTTGATCACGGTTGTGATTGTGATAGAATAATATAATCACTAAGCCATTTTAGACGACTGTGACATCATATTGAATGGATGTGTGCTATTACAGTAGTTTTTGGTCTACAGTGTTTTGAACAGGAATATTTTATATTTAACCATGTTGCATATAATTACAATTTCCTCCATCCAACAAGAGACGTTGTTGGAATTTCAGTTCATATACGAATGCCACAGTCAGAATTGTGACACTATTATAACATCTCAAAAAGTCAATCATGAGACTGTGATACTTTTGGCAAATATGTCATAACTAGCTGTTTAACCCGTTCTACGCACGGGAGTTCATGAATTTGATTCTAAAAAGTGAATAAAATGAATTTAATTCCCCCGTTAAAGTGTTGAATTGTTCAATAACTATACGTTTTAGAAAAAAAAAATTACTACTGTGCATTTTTTTAATGAAACTTAATTTATGTTGCTATGACAGCAGACGATAAAATGATATATTTGGAATAAGGTAATAAATAGAATAAAAATTTTGCTGATGTTTGTAATAAAATGTTTTTCTTTATTTAAAAAAAATTAAATAATGAAGCGCAATTAAATAATCTCTAATTATTTGCATGCCAGGTAAAAGCATTATCGTAATACCCGCTACAGCTTCTTACTATTGCAGCGTGGCGTCCGTAATATGTATATCTCACGTTGCAGTAAACATTTAGAACTGTTTAGAACTTACACGATTACGAGTTGACATAAAAAAAAGGCAAAACTTCGTCAAAAACATTAAAAACTAATTAAAATTTTCGATTTTTTTGCCCCAATCGTTCATGGGCTCCCTACCAGCAACACGTTTGCCAAATTTCCGAATTTTTGAGGTTACATAGATAGATACGCGCAGGGATTTTAATAGGGTATATTATTCTAGCTGACCCGTCCGGCGTTGCCCGGACCCGTGTATCAAACTTAAATCTCTTAAAAAACGAAACTCTGCCCCGGATCTCCGATGGCTTTGGCACCGTGTACCGGGCATGCTCGTACGCTCAGGAAAATCTTTTATTTCCACCTTCCACCACCAGGGGAGCATTCTGTTCTAAACAAACCTCTTTACGAACGAACATCTGACACAGGTTCCCGTTACTTAAGGCACCGTAATAGTAGACGGGCTACAAAAGTGGTTTGGAGAAGATGGGAACATTATTAGCCGAGTTATTGAAATTAGGCTCAGTTAGAGAAAATAACCTTGAGGAGGGCGCCGGAAGGTGGGGATGTTCAAGTGTCCTTCAGAAAATGACTAATTAGGAGGACCACTATGCATCTTTAAAAATATGTTCGTTTGGTTAAGCTATGAACTTAATTACAAATTTGGCTTAAACTACAATTCGAAAATAGTGGTAACTACTACTCATAAATTTACTTTAATGTTATAGAGGGTGACTATTAACTTAATTATAATGTTTGTAATCAGTTGCGTTGAAATCGGAAAGATAGTTGCTTAGTTATGGAAACGGGCATAGTTAGAGAAAAAAAAAACCTTGAAGGAAGTGCCGGGGAGGAGCGAATGTTTAAGTTCACTTCAGTAAATTACTAATTAGGAGGACCAGTATGCATCTTTAAAATTTGGTTCGTTTCGTTAAGCTAAGAACTTAATTAGAAATTTGTCTTAGACTGTTATTCGGAAATAGTGGTATCCGCTACTCACAAATTTATTTTAATGATATAGACGTTGCTATTAAGTTAAATATGATGTTTGGAATCAGTTGCACTGAAATAGGAAAATTAGTTGCTGAGATATGGAAACAGGTTACAATTAGACAAAAAGCCTTGAGGGAGGGGCCGGGGGGAGCGGATGTTCAAGTGTCTTTCAGCAAATGATAAATTAAAAGAGCCACTATATGCATCTTTAAAGATTGATTCATTTGGTTATGCTAGGAACTTAATTTGAAATTTGGCTTAGACTATTATTCGGAAATACTGGTAACTGTTTTCTAGAAGTACACCCTGAAGCTATGAATGCTGATTTTTATGATAATTTAGCAAAATGGAACTGATTTGGAGAAGTTCTGAACATAATTACCTGAGCTCTGGAAATAAAGCACAGTTGGAGAAAAAACCTTGAGGGAGGGGCCGCGAGGAGGAGCGCGGTCAAGTGCTCAACAACAAATTACTAACTTTGACTGTTGGTATGTATAACTGAATACTGGCTCTGTACTTTTATTAGGAACATAAATTTAATTTTTACGAAAATCGTTATTCTAAAATAGCGGTATCATCTATATAAAACAGCGATTAAACGTTACGGGTGAATTAAAAAAAAAAGTTAAATTTGTTAAATGTAATTAGTTCAGTTGAAATCAGAGCAGTAGATTTGGATTTATTAATAAGCAGGGTCAATTAATGAAAAAGCCGCCGCCAGGTGGCGCGCGTTCAAGTAAAATAAATGTGATATTTAATAAAAAGTCGTTAACCCCCACCCCTTTCCATCCCCGCAAATTTAACAAATAATCTGTTAAATAAAGTTTTCTGTATTAATAATCTCTATCATACTAATACATGTCATGTAAAAAAACCCTTAAACCCAGCTAATTATCATTCATTAAGTCGATAAAATCTTTTAAAATTAAGTTTTTAGCATTTGGCAACGGTCAATAATAAAGTTGATTGTCTACATCTAATATAATCTCTGATCCATCGATTTTAAACACTCGACTGGGAATTGCAATCATCCCGACCTTGACTTATTTAATTACTTCTGTGGAGATTTTATACAACCAACCAACCGAAGATTACTCTGTGAAAAAGCGTATTTTTGATGAGATCTCTTTATGGATATAGATATTAATTAATATTTAATCTATCAAAAATCTATTTAAAATTTTCGAATTTTTTCCCCCCGATCGTTCAGGGGTCCCCTACCAGATACCCGTGTGCAAAATTTCCTAGCCCTGCGCCCTGTGGTTTTCGAGTTTTTGAGGTTACATAGATACGCGAACGGTTTTTAATAGTATAGATTCTGAGACTTTCAGTTGTTACGAAAATACTAACTATACAAAGGAAAATTATTTAATTTTCTTAAAGGATCAGGGTCCATAAGCATTCGATTTTGTAATACTGACGTAATTATTTCACTTTTTAATATTACAAGGTTTATTTTGTACGATTTCAACAACAGATTTTGCATTTTGTTCGGATTTATAAGACTTACACAAGCTCAAAGTTCGTATTATTCGTAGATTTGATGAAAAATTCGCAATTTCTCCTAATTGTACCTCAATTATTTATATGAGCGCAATCGTGCAACACTTTCTTCTTTACATATCATATAAAATACATCAAAATGTACAATATATAAAAATAAAAGTGTTGCAAAGCTGCGCTCATAGTAAAATATTAAAAATAGAGAGTTAAGTAACTGTATTCCCTCATGTCACTAAGAGACTTTAGGATGCAGCAACGTGTTTAAACGTGCTAAATTGAACGTAACTATTACTAATGTGAAGGAATGTGGTTATTAAACTTATATATTAAAAATAAAAACGTAACTATCTATATATAGTTACATATATCCTGAAATGTCTTGAATTCTGTGAAAACATTATATGAAGGAATTTATGTTAGGTTATCATACAAAATTAAAAATATGTTTTAATTAAATAGGGAGTATGTTTATAATTGTTTAATTATCACAACAATAATATTAAACAAGTAGATATTTTTCAAAAATCACGCCCTTATGTATTGGATTAAAGAGGAGGAGTAGTGATCTTTGTGGTCATCGACTTTTCTAAGTTGCCTTTATTTCATTTTAGTACTGATAATTATAACTCGGGCAATATTGGCGATGCCCTATCCCACTTCAGTGATCAATTCATAGTGCAATTTGACTAGAAAAGTAAGATGGTATGAGGAAAATAAAAGGCATTTCGTTTTTAAATGGGTGTAGTCTTTTCTATTACATTCATGATCCTCTAAATGGAATGTGATTAGGCAACTTATTTTGCTCCATAAGCAATGCCAAAATTTCGCTTAAAAGAGGAGTTTTCATGCTGAATTTGCTTTTTAATTTCAATGAAAATCGCATGTTACATAGTCAAGTTGAGTTTTTTTGGCCTAAGAGGAGAATTTTTACAATTTGAGGGTGGAATTCCATGCTCTTATTCCATGCTGTTAAAAAAACTGAAAGCTTCCAAGAGGAAAAAACTTAATATTTTGTCGGGTTCTCGGGTTATACACACGTTTAATTCCCGAATTTACTATTTATCAACCTTATTGGCGTTGAATTTAGACAACTTTCACCCAGCGGTGTTTCTATACGTCTGTGGGGAGACGATTGATTCGAAAACCTTCAGAGAGCGTATACATAATACAGTGACGATACCATTATTGAATTTAATTGGTCTAGACGATTTTGGTACCTCACGTGAGACTGTGCTGTTATAAAAAAAATTTGTTGATATCTCGCTCTTCTAATCAAACTCGTTAATGCTATTATCGACAATTTCTGAAATGTGGGTTTTCATTAGAGTTGCAAAGAACCAGTTTATTCCCAGGTTTATTTCCAATAGACCCGGTTTATCCCCGGTTTATTCCCAAAAAACTTGGTTTATTTCCAAAAAACCTGGTTTATTCCCAAAAAACCTGGTTTATTCCCAAAAAACCTGGTTTATTCCCATGTTTAAACCGGGTTTATTCTAGTCTTTGCAACTCTAGTTTTCATAACTGCGACAAAAACGTCAATTTGAACGACTTTGCATATTTCGTCATACTGTTATGCTTAAAATCACTCTGAGGAAATGTCATTTTGATGCCTAAGAATACATTTTCTCACCCGAACTACCCCTTAATTTACTGTTGGTATAATGTATGTCGTATTTTGACTTCTTCAGACACAAGATCTTTACTTTTCTGCCCGAGAGAGACTGCTCTGACTAGAAAACCAAGTCTGTAAAGCAAAAATGCTACTCCCGGTCACCTTTATTGATGTATTAAAAAAAATTACATAATTTATCCCGCCAGTAAGCGCAAAAGAGGGGAAGGGTAGTGAATAGTAGATAAACATTCGACCGAGGATGTTAAACACAATGACGATAACACAACGGCAAGTGACGGCCCGACAGTTTCAACTACTAGAATAATATGCACTATAAACAGTTATCAAAAGATAGGGAATCTGAATTGAAGTAAACAGATATACAACTTAAAATATTGTAGCGTAGCGACACAGTAATGAATATGAGTAAATTTCAGAGGACAAGGAGTATGTAATGGAGAACACATGATGGCGGAAGAAATTAAAAACAATGATGAAAACACAACTGCAGATGAGAACACAAGCTTAAAAGTGAACATGAATAAAACTAAGAAGACTAAGAGAATATGATGGAGAACACAATGTACAATATATATGAAATATGTTGCATAGCAGATGATAATAGTGTGTGTAAAGTTCACATTGCATTAACGTTTGTAGTCACCCTACAAATTGACTACAAAAAGATTGCATAACAGATGATAATAGTCCATGTAAATTTAATATTGTATTAACGTTTGTAGTCACCCCACAAATTGACTGCAAAAAGTTTGCATAACAGATGATAATAGTCTAAGTAAAGCTAATATTGCATTATTAAAGTTTATATTCACACTACAAATTGATTGCAACTGTTGACAAAAACCTGGTACTCTGTGCGCGTCCGACTAAAACTCAAAATCAGTGTGTTAAACGCAAAAGAATGGAAAAAAACAATGCTTATAAAAAAATTTCTGTCGAAATAGTTGACCTATTTTAACGTATTTTCCTTCTTCGATGTGCTTGATTTTACTGCGAACAAGAAAACTTGCTCAAGAAACATTTCAAAAGTATTTTACTAAAGAGGGAAGATGTTCAAAATCTTCTGTTCAGGCATTTCATCGATGTGAATTGTAGTTAAAATCAAGATATTTTTCATTGAAAGTGTGTTACGTTTAATACATTTATAGTGTAGAGCTGGTTTGGGTATTTATATATAGTTTTTATTTGAAGGATTGTGTGCATCTATTAAAGATCCAAAGTGATCGTATAGAATTGTGGCAGGAGTACATTATCACGGTAGTTATTCCCGCAAATAACATCCAGACGTCCGTAGATCCTGAAAATTAATAATCCTGGAAATACGTAAATAATAGTCCACAATAAATCCATTCATTTGTATTCTTTGCATACTGAAAGTTTTTATTTCTCCAAGATAAGAACACTTCAAAATAATATGAGATAGAACAACTCAAAAACATGGGATGGCCTCTCAGTCGATTTTTGATTAGAACTTCACTCAATGAGCAGAGGCGGTAAAGTGATTAAGAATCGCGGTTACATTTTAACAGCCAAGAATCGAATATAGAGTCATGGCGAGTTGTAAAAACGCCAAAAAACAATAGGAAAAGATTCGTTAATGTTAAACCAATGGGGGTGGTTTGAATTTGCTTGGCGCGACGTTGAGCTACCAGGAGCGCTGAAAACCATGAACTTAAACGCATTAACCCTTATGGGAAAGGCCGAAATAACATCTGCAATTACATGAATGTTTATCGAAAGAAGGCGTCTGCGATCTATAATGTTTAGGGTATTACATATAAGTGAAGTGCCACAACATCCTTTGTTTTTATAAAATATTTCATTTTGAACGCGGAGCAGACATCTGGTGAATGCTGATTTCAATACATTATGACTATTGCACTTTTCTTTTTTTTTTATTATTATTTTAATTATTATATGTGGTCGCCTTGATAGAAGAACGGATATGAGAGATTGCCTAGCAGAATAAAATGAGTTTAAATAAAATGACCTTGTTCTTTTAAGAATAATGGGATTTAAATTTTGGAAAGAAGGGATGAAAAATAAAATGTAATTTAGAATATAAATTTAATTTAAAATATATATGATTCAACATCATATATATACACCCCGACAATAGATGAAAAAAAATTTTTGAGTCTCACCATGATCCTATATGTAAACAATTACACCATACATGATACAAAAACAATATGCAAAGAAAAGTATAATAAACAACACATAAAGTTATAAATGTAAAAAAAATGAGCTCTTAAAATATGTGACTGATCAGTTCTATTTGGACATTCATTCGTCCATATTCATATAATAATCACAACAAAGTGATTTTCTTTTCATATAGCTCACCTTGGAACTTTCATATGTTCCTATAATTCAATAAGTAGATAGTAAATAGGTGAGTAAGTAATGAGTAAGTAGTGAGTAAGTAGTCGACTACATTCAATCATTTTTTTTTTTTTAAAGAAAATTGTTCTGCATGCTATATAGTTACTTCACTAGTGAGATCTGTGTGAAAAAGTGCACATTTTTTTTCTTTTTCTGAAAGTTCACTTTATAGTATTCTTTTTTTTATGTGCACATGGTTGGTCTATCTCAATTACCAACTCTCAATATGTTATATGATAATATACGCTTGCAAGCAACAATAAAATACACTTATGTAAAATAAAAATGTCATATACACATTTCAAAACTGTAAAAGTTTATATACATTCATATAAAAATAAACAGACCAATTTTGTTTTCTTTATTTTATGCAGGGCAAGTAAGAGCATAACAAGAAGTTATCACACCTTAAAGAATAAACGAAAGATAAATTGAAAAATAAATTAAATTCTTTTTTTTTTTTTTTTTTTTTTTTAACTTCTAAGTATTGAAGAGAAAAAAAATGTAGTCAAACGTGAAAACATTAATTGCAGTGGAAAAGACATATTTAGTGAATGTGAGTACATAACCTGAAAATAACCAAATTATTTTTTATTATTATTTTTTTTTTAGCATTATGTAACATCTAAAATAAATTAAACCAAAAGATAAATCAATGCTATAATTTAACGAAAACATAAAATTTTTAACAACTGTAAATTTTGCAATATGATAACCAAAAATTTATCTCAACTTGAGATTGCATTATCCTTAGTAGAAACAAAAAACAAAACTTTTTTTTTTTTGTATCTTTACGATGAGGAGAAATGAGAGTAAAAATCAAATATACGAATGCATAAATATAAGCATATGTTATACAGAGAAATTTATAGTAATAAGTTATTTGTGTTGTGATAAACAATGGACTCAAAAATGTCTGTGTAACATGAAAATTTATAGTGGCAATGCTAGAATGTGTAACAATGGAACATGACACTGAAAAAATTTTGAAGAACTTTAATAAGATATTAACATGTTCCTAACATGAACTGTTTAAAATTTGAATGAACAAATCTAAAAACTTTTTTTTTAAGGAAAAACGAGAAACGTGTGGAAAACAAAATGTAAAAGTATATCGTTAATTTGTAGAAAACCAATAATCACACAATTGCACATGTAATATGTATGTGTATGTAAACAACTTCAATGCAAGGCCTACTGCAACGAGAAACGTTGTAACCTTTGTAGAAAATATGCTTTGTACACCTATGTAACTGCAGCTAATCTTGCAAAGATGTCGTGGGAGGAGTGTCATTCGCAAATATCACAAGTACCCAAAAAGAAAAAAAAAAGAAAAAATTGTATCATTGTAAACTTTGTACCATGAGCACCAATGAATATACGACAACGACACTGCGTGAAAATGTAGATAAATATGTGAAAACATATTTAAAAATGCAATCGGTAACCAAATGGAATCTGAAAAAATTAGACAGAACAACATCCAAAAGTATGAATAATCTGACAGTTGAAAATTTTTAACACTGCATCCGTGAAAATGAAAAAAAATGAAATATAACATTAATGTACAAAATCAAAATGTAGCTTTCATATGAGTGAAATTTAAATGTTAACTGACGTGTATGAAATGCCAAAGAAAATATTAGAAAACTGACAAAGTATTGGCAAAAATTAAATTGTGACAGATAGAAGAAACATTTAAGCTTCAATGCGGAAATCTAAGTAGCGATTACGGCTTTAACCACTAAAAGAAAAACAACATAGAATCAAAAATGCAAAAATTAGAATCAGTCAGCGCTTTCTGCAGATAAGCGGTGAATGAAGAAGACACCTAAACGTACTTATTGGAAGAAAAAGTAGGATATCATAAATTGTCATTAATCGAAGAAATATATCCTATGAATTTGCATACCAAACGTTAAAAAAAAAAGAACAAGTGAAGTGTATTCAGAAAAATATGTTCGATGTGTTTTGAATAACAGTGAATTATTAAAAGAGAAACAGGCGAGCACAAAAAGTAAACATGTCCTGTAAAATGAGAAAATTCATGTGTGAATTTTAAAAACATAACGCTAGCATGCCAAATGAAAAATTTAAGTCGAATTTAGCAACAGAGATTCTTTTTGCCTGACATAAAATTGAAATGTTTTACATTCAGGTGAAAATGTAGGGTGATTTATATTAAATGACTTTCGGTGAGTGAGATTATGGGTGGTGCAATTAATGCATCGGGGAGCATTTTTACAACTAAGAGAAGAATGACTATCACCACAAATTGCACAAGCCAAATCATTAACACAAAATTTGGCAACGTGATTTAGCTTCTGACAATGAAAACAGCGTTTTACCTGAACAAAAGGTTTAATAACATAATCCTTTGCATTAATGTTTAATATTCCACGTTGAATTAAGAGATTAGCTATGTGAGGTGTAATTTTAATGACCCAATTAAATTTTTGTCTTTGTTTTAGCTTATATTTTCTTTCGAAATGTATAGAAGGAATAGTTTCACCAATATTGTCGTGAATAGCAAACATAATATCCGTACTGTCTATATCATCCCTTAAATTTAGCAATATAATCCTTATGTCATCAGATATGTCATCATTATCTGTGATTTCGTGTTTACAGAGATCTTCAATATATTTTGGTAATGAAATAATGTTATTACATTGACTTTTCCTAGAAGTGGGTTCACATATGTTTGACATGTTTAGTGTCTGAGTTTCAACTTCCATTTTATCCTTAAATGCCAAATTTTTACTATCGTAAACAGTATTATCCTTAATATTAACTAGGTTGCAAGGTTTTGTCAAAGTATACTTCATAAGGTCACATTGAATGGCTGCATCAGAAGAATTGGATTGTTTGGACGCGGACAGTCCCTTTACTCTTTCTATTAACTTTTTATTCACCTCAAATAAATTATCTTTATCCTTAATTAATTTAGTGCATTCATTCTGAGCATTCTGGCATAAATCCATCAAAATATTGCATTTAAATGTTATTTCTTTATGAAATGCATCAAAATTTTGAATGAATTCAGGATTAGCATTTTTAAGAAAAGGCTCCATTAATGTATGCATTTCAGAAGTTAGTGTGCCAACGAATTTATCTAAGATATTTTTTAAATTTTGTAACGTTAAACTACTAAAAGCATTAGATTTCACCTTAAAATTTTCAGGTGTGCTGTCAAAATTTGCAGAATCAATCTGCAGTGCATCAGAGTGTTGAAATAAATTTTGAAAAGATTTGCAACCCTGAAATTTCCTACGTGACCTTCTACCATGCATTTTGGAAAAAAATCTGCTCTAAGCAATCAATTATCAATAAGCAAATAAATAAAATAAAAATGAAACTTCTTTAGATTCTACTTCTTTAGAATTAATTAAATAAACAAGAAAAATTCTTGTACTTACCCATACATATTATAATGATCATATCAATAATAACAAAATACACAAAAGAACAAATATAAAATTAAATTTTTAACACATAAGATATTAATTGCACATTCACATTAGGAATGCGAAAAAGAAAAAATGAGGATAAACAGTGATCCTGTATAACATATGATTTCTTATTTTCTTTCACTTTATTGATTTTGCTGACTAAAATGACCTAATGAGTTGTTTGCAATTGTCCTATTGCCAGGTATTAATAATTAAATATCATAAAATTTACCTTTTATCTAAGCTGTTCTGATAATAAAATTAATGTTATTTAAAATTATCGTATTAACTCAAAAACTGACAGCAAGGAATTTCTCAATACTTCACTAATGTATGAAGTTGTATTATAGACAAGTAAAATAATTAACTAGCTGTCAAACTATAAATTAAAAATTAAAAACTCACTATAGGGTTCAACACACACTTACCAATACATTTATATACATACACAATATATGCACTTACCAATAATTCCGTGAGCAGTAATATTCAAAATCTACAATATGCTCATCAAATTTTAAAACTATGAAGACATACAGTTAAAACAAAAAAAATTTGAAAATTACTGTGAATAACTATGCAACGAGTCCTATATTCACTGAATCATTAATTAAAATAAATTCAAATTATGATAGCAATATACCAACATAGAATAATGCAAAAATATATATGATCAGTTTTTTGCTTTTTTTATCATTTCTGGAGTATCATATTATCAAAACCTCTTTCAAAAACAAGGCTGAACAGAAAATAAAAATTTCAGTAATCTGAAAACTAATATTCTTGCATTTCAGTTCTGAAACACTTGAAAAGTAATAAGACACATTTCTAAATATTGTCAAAAATATCCGTAAATATTCAAAGAAAAGATATGAGCATGAGAAAATTAAATTCAAGCAAGAAAAATGCTTAACGAATATTTTACGTATAAATTTAGACTAAAACAGGTATGAGTTGAAATAAAACGTAATAATAATTATAAAAATATGACATACATTTAATATTTTTTTTTCAAACTCATAACAAACAAACCTTTACTGCTGAGAGAAATTGCATCTCTTCCTTTATTTCTTTGTTTGCTGAAACACTGTTGTAAATGAAGAAGATAAAAATATTGTGGAACTGTTTTTTTTATCTACCACAAACAGTCTTAGTAAGAAATGCATTGAAATTAAAAAAATTTAGGTGGAATTCAACGTCATATGGAGACACCCAATAATTAAATGTAACTAATGTAATTTTTTTATCCTTGAAGAGGTACCGTCATTTTTTTTATCCTTGAAGAGGTACCGTCATTTTTTTTATTATAAAATCCGTTGAAGACACACAAATAGTAGCTGAAAGTAATATTAATCGCAGAAATAAAATCAGAAAGTGAACACAACGACGTCGATGTTTTAATCTTCTAGGTGAGTCGTTCTTTAACTAATTTTTTAAAGTGTTAAAGATTTATATTACTAGAAAATAAATCTAATATGTGGGTCACACTTGAAAGAAAAATCGTCCATCGTAGTGGGTCGGCTTCGGAAGGAGAGTCTGGCAGACGGGAGTAAAGGTTTCTCATATTCACTGACTAAAGCGCATTTCAGTACTTATCACCGTTTGGGATAATTCTCATCGGGTGCTGGCAATGAAAAATTTCTCCGGGCCGGTAAAATTTCACATGCGGTCGAGTGATCAAAATCTGCTTTCACTTTCTTGCGATGGAAAAGCAACAGATGTAGTTCTGATACTCCATCCAAAAACATTCAGATACGGGAGGCGTCATAAACTAGTAATTCACAGCGGGCGATTGAAGCTGATAATCCAGGACGGTAGCTTGTACGTGGACGGCACGAGGTCAGAGTCCGCTATCCTTTCACACGGGTGATGGAGAAAGCAAAATACGTTGGAGATCGGTAAATAAAGTCTAGTTGATTCATAGGCGATGGAGAAAATTAAATCAGGAGCCGGTGAATGTTTATGAAGAATCACAACATCATAGTCTTTTTGCATAAAAATACAGTTCTAGGCTAAATTTTATCAGGCTTTTTTTTTCGATGCACAATATTCACTAGGAAGCAAAAAATGATTGTTATATTCAAGCGGAGGCCATCCCGAGTTGTATAAATATCCCATAGAATCAGCTCTTGAATACCTTTCGGCACCACATATATATAGTGTAGTGCTGGTTTGGGTATTGATATATAGTTTTTATTTGAAGGATTGTGTGCATCTATTAAAGATCCAAAGTGATCGTATAGAATTGTGGCAGGCAGTGTTGAATTCAGGGGGTGGCCCGGGGGGGACATTCCCCCCCGGAGCACAGAAATGTCCCCCCCGGAAGATTTGAGATTTTATGCTTTCAATGGGCAAAAAGTGGAATTTCCCCCCCCGGAACTCTGTTATGTCCCCCCCGGAGCTACAGAAATCCCTCCCGGAGAAAAGTGTCTGAATTCAACACTGGTGGCAGGAGTACATTATCACGGTAGTTATTCCCGCAAATAACATCCAGACGTCCGTAGATCCTGAAAATTAATAATCCTGGAAATACGTAAATAATAGTCCACAATAAATCCATTCATTTGTATTCTTTGCATACTGAAAGTTTTTATTTCTCCAAGATAAGAACACTTCAAAATAATATGAGATAGAACAACTCAAAAACATGGGATGGCCTCTCAGTCGATTTTTGATTAGAACTTCACTCAATGAGCAGAGGCGGTAAAGTGATTAAGAATCGCGGTTACATTTTAACAGCCAAGAATCGAATATAGAGTCATGGCGAGTTGTAAAAACGCCAAAAAACAATAGGAAAAGATTCGTTAATGTTAAACCAATGGGGGTGGTTTGAATTTGCTTGGCGCGACGTTGAGCTACCAGGAGCGCTGAAAACCATGAACTTAAAAGCATTAACCCTTATGGGAAAGGCCGAAATAACATCTGCAATTACATGAATGTTTATCGAAAGAAGGCGTCTGCGATCTATAATGTTTAGGGTATTACATATAAGTGAAGTGCCACAACATCCTTTGTTTTTATAAAATATTTCATTTTGAACGCGGAGCAGACATCTGGTGAATGCTGATTTCAATACATTATGACTATTGCACTTTTCTTTTTTTTTTATTATTATTTTAATTATTATATGTGGTCGCCTTGATAGAAGAACGGATATGAGAGATTGCCTAGCAGAATAAAATGAGTTTAAATAAAATGACCTTGTTCTTTTAAGAATAATGGGATTTAAATTTTGGAAAGAAGGGATGAAAAATAAAATGTAATTTAGAATATAAATTTAATTAAAAATATATATGATTCAACATCATAACATTTTTCAACAAATAATATGACAACATGGATATATTTTTTTTTTATTGTATTAAAAAAAAATTAACTTATGAAGGTACCAGTAGCAACAATACTAATAGATAAAAGTAATTTGCAGTATTTGACTATCTCATTATCGGTTCGAAGAATAGTAATTACTGAAATGTTAAAGTGTAGAAATTTTAAATATTTGTGTAATTTGTAACTAAATAAAACTTCTATTAGTTCTTTTATTTTATTTTCTGAACATGAGAAACAAAAACACAATCTTACTTAATTTTCACAAAAAGCTCTTTGCTTTTGTTATTCTGTATTTTCTTGTACTTGATAATTTACTTCAAACGAGAGAAAAGTGTTAAAATGTATAATAACGAGAGTTAAAGTGTAGTAATTTTAAAGATGTATATAATTTTTAACTAAATAAACGTTCTATCAGTTCTTTTATTTTATTTTCTGAACATGAGAAGCAAAAACATAATCTTACTTAATTTTCACAAAAACCTCCTTGCTTTTTTCTTATTCTGTATTTTCTTGTACTTGACAATTTACTTCAAACTTGAAGAGTTAATTACAGGAATACATTTAAAAAATACATAAAATAATTTAACATACTAGAATAACGTGATCTTTTTTCTAAATTTACTAAGTATTTCTAACGTTTATTCAGGTATTCTTTTAGTATTCAGGAAAATTTCATTTACTTTGATTACAGAAGTGAACATATAACCTTATACATACATTTAGTGGACTCTAAGCCATTTAATGTTCTTTTGCATGTAATAGAAAACCTTTGTACTCATTTTTTTCTGTTTTAAGTAAAGAAGGAAATTTACTCCCTCAAAAATGGTAAAGGAATTAAGGTTATCTTTGTTAAACAAAAGCAATTTTTTTAATGGCTTTTGTAATTAGATTGTTGTCGTTTGAAAACTGTATTTTAATGTACTTAATATTTTTGTTTTTTAAAATAATTTACAAGCATAATTTACTTTTAAATCTGTGTGCAACACAATTACAGGTGATTAATTCATTTGCACTTTACACAACAAAAATAATTCAGCTTTTGTTTGTTTACGCTTAATATTCAATAACTAAATAGAAAAAATAAATTTAAACATAACAAATAAATAAATAAAACACGTATTTAACAGCTATGTTATCGAACTACGCGTTTAAGGGGGCACGACACCCTACAAATATCGAAATTTCGTGAAAATTGTGATTTTCAGATTTTTACCTTGTTACATACCAAATACTTACGACTCCATCCTGACAAAATGTCAGGCTGATACTCCTTATAGAACAACAGTTACGGCTTATTTAACAAACATCTATTGTCATTTTGTTCCTTTAAATACCACGACAACCTCTTTGCAAATAAAATCTTTAAACCCATTTATCTCAGATCGTGTTTTTCAGATTTTTCTTGTTTTCAAAATGCTAAGGATTTTAGAAACATGAATGAAAGTGCTTGAATTTTTTTCTAGTTGAACATCATACTATACGTAAGAGATTTAAGGATCCAATTTTTTATATTTTAAAAACTTTGTTTTTAAAAAAATCATATGTGCGACAACTAGTAATTTTTTTTCGCTTTTTTCCCCACTTGTATTTAGTTAATATATTTTTTTCTCTAAAACTATTGATATTAAAAAAAAATCCTATCTTTATATCTATTCAAAATATCATTGATGACCTGTAAAAAAAATTAACTGAAAATTTAAAATAAAAAAATACTAGAAGCGTTTTGAAATAAGTGGGTTAAAACTGAATTTTTTCAATTTTGTCGAAAAAATAATTTATTTATTTAAAATTTTTTTAATTAAATTATTTTTATTTAACACTCACATAATAATATACAAAAATATTTTTTAAAGTTGATAATATTTTTGTGTGTTTGTTTTGGGTGCCGAATCCCATTAAACATTTCGCATTTGACAGGTGTCATGCGGCCGAAACAATAGTACCGGAAGTTCTTTTTCGTGTAGTTGTTCGAAAATATAAAAAAAATAACTAAATAGAAAATATATATCAGAGTATTTAATTAAAAAGGATTTTCATCTACACTCTAAGCATCTAACTTATTCTAAACATATCGGTAATCTTTAACACCAGGACATCCCGGGTTGGTTGCTTATTTTTAATAAATTATATACTTGTCAATCGAAATGCCTGTAACAGTTTTTTTTATGTTACTTTCTCTACTAAAATAGTAAATAATAATGACAAAGCCTGTTAATTTTATTTCTGTATTTCTTTTCACATCGGAATTAAATTGTTTTAATTCAAAATTATCGTGTATAAAGTGTTAGTCCAATTTATACCAATATTTATATCTATACTTTAGAGATGGGATCTTACATGCAATAATTATCGGTCAAATTTGTGAGAGAGAGAAAGAAAAAAAAAACAGAAAAAAATATGTAGAAAACCCTTTTACTTACAGGAAAGATGCATTTATTCTTTTATTATTATTAGTATTTGTGAGAATTGAATAAACTCCTGATTATCCGACATTCACATGACAAGGGATATATATGCCTGTCAAAAATAAATAAATAAATTTTCATAAATTTTTCTGTTACAACAGTATATTTCCATAATACGTCGTCATATAAAACTATTTTTGGATATACAAAGAGCGCTGATATTATTCAAAAATCCTAAATGCGGAATCGAAAATAGTTTCATGCTGAAATAAAGCTGAAACGTGGTACATTTGGGTTATATTGCGTAGTAGAACACATCATGTAAAAAGGCGCATATTTTTAACACATCATGACAAAAACGAAAAAACTCACACCATATAAAGTTTCGTACATATGCTTTAAAGATTGAAATATTTCTCTGATGATCATCAAAATATTAATAATTACAATTCGAAAGCATTTATAATAATAAATTACATTATGTAGTGGAACAATCATTAAGTATCTATTACATCTTTCGTTACAAGCAAAACCTACGTAAAACATGATGTCAGGTTTTCCTTGTAAAAGAAAAAAAAATTATGTTTGGATAAATTAACTTTTAACTGAAATAAAAATTTTAAATGTGAGAAAATATGAAATATATATTTGTGGCAGAAAAAGAAAAAATATCCTTAAAAATAATATGTGAGACCACTAATTTAAATATTCATCTAAATATTACATTACAGTAAACCAAATAGGTACCATTGACATCATGTAGTAAAAAAAATCTTTATATATTCATTACATTCAAATGTATCATAACTCAAAAATTATCAATTTCCGTTATTTACATAGATGAGGTGAAATTTTAATACATTTTAAACTATATTAACAACACTGTTAAAAAAAATGTCCTGATTCGAACCAAGTTTTAGTTCTGCAGTAGCTGCAACCACTGGTGTAATATCGTTCCAACATTTGGAGTTTTTGTTCAACCGGAGACCCAGATGTGTTGGAACGAAATTTCACCCTCTTATGGTTGTAGCTACTGCAGCAACAAAAGTTGGTTCAGACAAGGACAAAATTATTAACAATGTACATAGTCTGAAATTACAGACATCAGCGGGTACCTTGTAATTGCATTTTTTTTATGAAATGAGGCTTTTTGATTTACGACATTGTTGTTTTTAATGGTCGAAATGTTAATTGAGACCACTAAGGAAAAACGTTATCTAAATACAAATCAAAAAGTTCATATAGACTTTAAAAATTCATTAAAAAGAACAAATTATTGAATCGGAGGTGCTGTTTGCGCAATAAGATAATATTTGCTAAAGAGTCTTTTTTTTTTTTTTTTTTTTTTTTTTTTTTGTGGCAAAGGAAACAAAAATTCAAAATTTCGGAAATACATTGTCTCTTAATAAACGTTATTAAAAAAATATTTATTCCAAAAAAATAAATAAAAAAAATAAGATTATGCACTGGTGGGAAAATACACAGGAATATTTATAAAAACTCTTATGAGTGAAATTATTTTGTAGCTAAGAACAGGAAACTTTGTTTCATCATGCCTGACATTTATTCAAATGCAAAACAACAAATTTAAATGACATTATAGGAAATGAGCTGTAAAGTGGATTACGGAAAAGACAGTGTTCTAGTACTCAAACTTAAAAAAAAAAATCAATAAATCTGCAACAATTACATTACGATTATCTAATATAAAAAGGTGTATAGATTTGAAATCTTTTTGACATTTTACTTACCCATCATACGTAGTATAGTGTAAGTCTTGTAATCGTTTTGAAAATCGAAAACTTTTTTGGACGGATTTACACGTTTCAGACACTGGAGATTCCGAAAACCATAGTTTTAGGGGGAAAAAATTGCCGTCCGTCTGTGTGTGTGTCTGTCTGTCTGTGTGTGTGTCTGTAATCGCTCTATCTCCCGAACAAATTGAGATAGAGATTTGAAATTTGGTATGTACTTAGCATGTAGTAATGGGAAGAAGCTTATTGAATTTCAGTACTCTCGAATATCCGGAACTATTTTTTTTCGGACTCTCGACATATTCGTTCTGATAAAAGGTATATAAAAGTTTTCGAAATGGTTTATTTTAAGGATTGAATATAAAAGACAATAAAAAAACATAAATTTTGCATAAAGAATGAAGTCAATCGGATAATGATTTGCCGAGATATTTGTAATCAAATTTTCCACACTCTTCGATTTTTCATGACCCTGTATTTCATTGAAATTTCAATTCAAAGATATATTTTAATTGGAAATGGGACATTTAATCCGACGCATTAAACAGTTAGTTAATAGGATTATCAATTTTGGAGTTATAAGGATGTTTCTTTTACGCAATTCAGTAATAGAACATTTAAAGTTTATGACGCCATCAAGCCACGATTCTATTCGAATGGCAAAGCATTTTATAAACAGTTTACACATGTTTTATTTTCATATTTTATATTATGCATATCCATGATGGGTAAATATTACGGTGGCCCCCAACAACTAGTTGGTTTATCTCTAATAATTTATTAAATATGCACGATTTTATAGCCCTTTGAATTTCGTAAAAACAGGCAAAATCGCAGTTTTTGAGATAGATAATTTTTGCAAATGGATTTTAATTTCTTTTCTGAAAAGGTTTAATCACATAAAATATGAAAAAAGTAACAATTGGGGTGGTAACGAAATAAATATAGAATTTATCGAAATTATAAGTAATGATCTGTAGTTGTTCATTTAATTTTTTCCGCCAATGTACAACAGGTAATTATTTACAGTTGAGAATATAGTATAGAATATAGTAGTTTTAAGTGCGTTAAATACTCTCACCTATCGGAGAAATCCTCTTTGGATACAAAAAATCGTCCCTTTGTTAAGTCTTGTTGTGAAAGCTGCACTTCCGTATAATTTTTTGTTCTTTATTTAATGATTTTCTAAAATTTATACGGACATTTTCCCCACCGTATATTATATTATAAACTAGAATCTAAATATTATATTATTATTTTAATGAATAACAGACCTTCCCACTCATACAGGCAGTCAATGATTAAATTAAACATTTATCGGCTTTGGACTGTTTAAGAAAACTATGAAACTATTCTTTCAAAACTTCTTCACGTAAAAAATATCAGCGGGGAAAAATAAATTTTAAACTACTGACGAACGTTTTCTACTTTCTTCTCTGAGGAGTTGTACATACAACTGGTACAGTTAAATAACGCGTTCTCTTTAGTCGTTTGGGAATAAGCTTTTCACTGTAAAAATATATCCCAAAATAAAAATTGAAAACTGCCAATTGGATGGGAAATAAGTTTTGTTGAAAAACTTGTCTGTTTATTTTTATCTCAATAGATAAAATATCTTTTCAGAGTTTATTCATTTTTATAGTTACACCATTTGTCAGAATATGCATATACACGTACATTTCTATGCGGGCACATTGGATGAATTTATTGTTCTATTTATGCAACTACGATTATGCATACAAGCATACATATAATCGAGATATCACTCTATTTTTTATAACTGCTAATACAATTGACCCAATCTGTAAACATATTACGGTGTGTGAATCTTCTAAAATGAAAAACTACATAAATGTTCGATGGAATTCAACCGAATCCGGCAAATTCAGACATAATTAAGTTATTCTGTAATATAAAATTAAAAGAAAATCGGACAATACTGAGATTTTCATTTTTTCCCATTTAGAAAGTTGCCTTTAACTACATTGACAGAAAAATTTGAAAAAACAACTCAAACAGTCCCTTACAAAAATTTCTTATAGAATTCTATAAATAATATTTATAGAAAATGCAATATAAAATCCTATAGAATTATGGCCTGTTTTTCTATAAGCTTGTTTAACCTAAAACTATAGAAATATCTGTAGAATTTCAATAGAAATGTCTGTAGAAATTCAATAGAAATATCTATAGAGCTCCTATAAAAAAATCTATAGAAAAAATATAGAGTTTCAATAAAAATATGTATAGAATTTTATATAGAATCCAGGTGGTCATCCTCCCAAGTTGTAATCCAACTCGATGCTGCTTGACTTCAGTGATCGCACGAAGAACTAATACTTTCAGTATGATACAAACATTGACAGTTCTACAACTTTCATTACACTATTTAAACTTTATTTCTTTTGTGATTTGCATTCACAATCATATATAGTCTTGTAAAAATATTTAAAAGTCTAAATTATTATTTGTTAAAACTGAAACAATTGTTTAAATATATATACTTCAGATTAAAATATTTAAATAAAAATTACAATGCTATTAAAGTAAATAAAGTTTATAAGATTAAATGGATGGTTTTATAAATTAATAAATTATTATAAAATTAACCAACAAATTAATGAATTATAAAGAAATTAATTAATCATGATTTAATTCAGTAGATTGACTGATATATTATTACAGTCACAGTTGAATCACAATGTATTAGAATTGATTTAAATTACATATATATAATCATATTAAATCTATGCAGTACTATTATATATTAAACTGATGTATTAAAAAAATGATTATTATTTTTTTAATTTTAATGTATAGTTATAAATAAATTACTACACACATAAATTTTAAAAGACCAAGAAATATTTTTTTTATAAAACCAAAAAAAAAAAAAAAAAAAAATGTATAAAATCATTAGTCTATAGAACTTAATTCTATAAGGTTTATAGTACTCTATAGAAAAACTGTTGAAAACAAAATTTCTAACTATAGAAAAAAAAAATTTCTACAGAACTTCTAAGAATTCTATAGAAACATTTTCTTTAGACAAAGTATTCTATAGAACTTTTCAAAACTCTATAGAAATAGTATTCTATAGAATGGCTATTCTATAGAACTTCTAAAAAATTCCATAGAGTTCTATACAGCTCTATGAACTATTTTCGTAAGGGGTACTTTATGTTAGTTCTATTAAGTGAAGTAGAATGGAAATTTGTTGGTGGTAACTCAAGCTTATCGTTATCACGTGGTTCAATAGCATTAACCTTAATTCCACACAAATATGAAATATTTTGATAAAATTTTCGTAGACGGAACATCCAGTTGAGAAACTATTTGATGGATTTTGAGTCATGGCGTTTAAGTGGCAGAATGGAATGTGGACAGTGGGAAGCTTGGAACTTGGGAAGCTGTTAAGCTTGCATTTTGGTCATGTCTGTCCACACACCTTATAAATTTGTTCTACGCATCTCTAACATGTTGTAAGCTCAATAAATATATCGGTTTCTGAGGTTTACAATGATAAGAAACTCAGAAGGGTTTATTGTGCATTTTCGTTCGTGGTTATATTATATTTTCGTTGATTAAGATACATTTGCCTTTTATTACAATGCATGTTTTACACCGCAGCACTTCATGTTTAGCTTCCATGAAACTGCCATAATAACAATAATAATCGATAAACAATTATTTGCAGCTGTTAAACTATCTTATTATCATGTATTTAAAAAATAGAAATTACTGCAATTGGTATAATGCGTAAATTTTAAAAAGATGTATATATTTTTAAATAAAGAAATATTGTAAAGGATCTTGCTTAAGGGTGTACTCAAATCCAAACTCCTTATATTGAGACTTACTTTTAAATTAATTTTTGCTCTAAAATGCATCCAATTGGCAGGTTCTCTTAATCAAAAACTTTATAATGTTCATATTGGTCAATTTTTTGATAAAGGCAGAATATATTTCAAAAATTGCTGTCAAAGTGGAGATTTTGAACCGAATTTCCCGAAGCGATAGCGCTGAAAACAAAAGAAAATATTATCGTACTGTGAAAATAATTGTTTGTAAATCAATTTCTAATTAATTGAACGAAAAATAAAAACATATGTCACTTATAAATCTCTTCATGAACCAGTTGCCAAGTTCCATGTTTTTACTTTTAAAAAAAGAGTCTGAAAATGTGTCAGAAAATTTTGAGTTGTTGAGCGTGGAAAAATATATTTTTTTTTAATACCGCCTTAAACCTTGGTGAAAATTTCCTTGCCATTTTTTTATAAACTATTCGTAATACAAAAATCAATTACTCAAATTTGACAAAATTACATAAAATAATTAAATATGCTGAAAAAACATGGTTTTGTTCCTGAATTCACTAAATATTTCTAACGTTTTCTTACAAAATTCGTTTAAAAGCATAATGAAAATTCATTATCTTTCTAAACAGAAGTGAAAATAGAAACCTATAGTTCATTTAAGTAATATTAAAGTATTTGTTTAGCATGTGAAAAAAAAGAAAAAAAAATCATGTACTATTTTGACCTGTAACTTTTATTTTCAAGCTTTAAATATTTAAGTGTGTGGGATATTCTAACAAAAGACTAGTAAAAAAATCTAGTCTCTCACAAAAAAGATAAATAATTAAACTAAGTTTTCTTCAAAAAAAGATTTTTTTTTCACATTTTTAATGGCTTTTGTAATTACATCCTGGAGATTTAATTAATTCAATGACTGTCATTCAATGAACTTATTTATTTTTCTTTCCTCCCTTTCCTTTTATTTAACTTTTAGGAATTAGCTTAAACAAAGTTAAACCGACAAAAATGAATGAGTATAGAAATATTAAAATAAATTTTAATAAAGCATTTTAGGAAAAACCATTTTTATACTTACATTTTGGAAAATCTCTTTTATTATGACTTAATAGCTAAAATTAAATGTAATAAATGATTTTAATTCTTTTTACTTCCGGTTTTCGACGGATTTATACGTTTTAGAAGGTCCTGAACATGATTTGACTGTTTTTTGAAAATGTCTGTCTGTGAGTCTGTCTGTCTGTCTGTTTATGTGTCTGTTTCTCTGTCTGTCCGTCTGTCTGTCTGTATTTGAGAAAAATTTTGTGGGCTCTCTATCTCAAGAACTAATGCGCGAAATTTAATAAAACTTTATATTCAGTTAGTTCCTACTATAGGTGCTGATTTGTTTTTGGTGAAAAACGCCCGACAGGTGGCGCTGCTATGCTGTATGTTTTGCGATTTCTGCAATAGCTCTATCACAAGAACTAATGCAGTTATTTTTATCAAACTTCAGATTCCGTTAAACCTTGACATAAATAGACGCCGATTACATTTTGGTGTAGATATCCCAACAGGTGCGCTGCTATACCACTTTTTTCCTTATTTTTACGATAGCTATACCTCAAGAACTAATGCACGGAATTTCATCAAACTTCAGATTCTGTTAGACCTTGACATAAATAGATGCTGATTATGTTCTGGTGTCAATAGCCCAACAGGTGGTGCTGCTATGCTACTTTTTTCGTTATTATCACGATAACTATATTTCAAGAACTAATGCATGTAATTTCATCCAACTTCAGATTCAGTTAGACGTTGTAATAAGTTATTGTTGATTAGGTTTTGGTCTAAATCTTCCTACAGGTGGCTCTGCTATGCTACATTTTGCAGGATTTACACGATTTTAGCAATAGTCATCTGTCAAGAACTAATGCACGGAAATTAATAAAACTTTAGATTCAGTTAGACCTTGATATAAATTGATTGCTGATTCTTTTTAGTGTATTTGAAACCTGTGTGAGATAGAAGAAAGTTTTGAGATTGGCACATCCGACTAGCTATTATTATTTTAAGAAGTTAGGATGTTGGAAATAAATGAAAAAAATGTCAAAAATTTAATAAAACCTTTCATTTAAATAGGTAGATAATGCTATGTCAACGACAGAGTGGTATTTTATGTATTTCGAAAAACTGTTAAAGAATAATAAATTTAAATAAATGTAGACACTCACTGTTATATCAGAGTTTTAAAGTTTGTGCTGCCTGAAACAAGATTTTACTTTAAATTGTCAATTCAAAATATTAAAAAAAAACTGCTTTATCTGCATATCGCATTTAGGTTCCAGAGTACAAAATATAAGTTTTAACAATTAAACAATTTTAGCTGCATAAAATCTGTCAGTAAGGCGTTTTTTTTTATGATTAATAATCAAAGATCTGTTTTCTGAAGTACAGTAAAACAAATGAATAAAAATTTAAGTTATTTGCAACAATGCAAATTAATTCTTGCGTGTTTGCTTAATTTTTTTTTAATTTATTGCGCAGTAAAAATATATAAAAAAGATGAAAATACAAACTATATGCATATTTAATAGACACCAACCCTTTTCCCAAGAAAGAGAAACGTTCTGCTATGTATATGCATATACATATAATATTACTTTGTTCTAACTATACAAGAAGAAAATATTGGATTCGGGAAAATTTTCGTCTTCCGGGATTTTAACACGTTTTAAAAGATCCTAAACACGATTTGTCTGTTTTAAGAAAATGCCTGTTCGTGAGTCTGTGTGTGTGTCTGTATGCGACACAAATTCTGTGGGCGCTCTAACTCACGAATTATTGCGTAGAACAGGATGAACTTTCAAAGGAAGTTTTATCTGTATGTGAGCTTTAGTTTTGGGGAAAATCCTCCAAAAGAAAGAACCGCAAATCGGTGATTTGTTTGATTTATGTTATACTTATATCTCCCATTTATGTGCGCAAAATTCAACGAAACATAACAACGAATTTATAATCCTCGTGATAGGAATAGATTATCATTCAATTTTGGGTTCAATCAACCGAGAGAGGGTGCCAAAATTTGATGATTTATTTGAAACAGGCGATGCTTATATCACAAGTTTAAATGCACAGAATTCAACGCTACTTCACGCTTAGCATCCTGCATATTTGAATACATAGTGAAAAAACATATTTGCTAAATCGACGTAAGTTCTTGGAATATTTAAATCAGTTAATTAAATTGATTTATATAGAAGAACGTTTTGATTGTCACAACATACTATTTTTGAAAGGTAGGGGGGCTGGGGATAAATTTTTAAGTATGCTGAACTTTTACATCTGAATTTATTTAATTAAATATTCATGATATGTAATTAAAAACTTCTTTGAAGCATATATTAAAATTTAATGTTCTTTCTAAAATAAAATGAAACTAAAAATCTTTGTATTCATATAGTAGACTCTAAACCAACTAACTTTCTTCGCATGTAAAACAAAAGTTCTTGTACTATTTTACTATGTACTTTTTTTTTTCAAGTGGTACATATATTAGTGTCGGACATTCTAATGAAAGAGGTAAATGTAGTCTCTATTTCTCTCAAATAAAGAAAAAGATAAATAATTAAGAATAGTTTTTTATAACAAAAGAACATTTTTTCTTTATTTTAATTTACATCTTGGATTTTTAATTAATCGTGCTGCTGTTTTCCCATTCTTATCTCTTATTTGACTTAATTTTAATTCTTAGGTGTTTTATAAATTAAATACATTTAAACATGCAAGATGGATGATTATATAAATATTAAAATCCATTTCAATTAAGAATTTAATAAAGGACAATTTGATGCTTAATTTGAAAAATCTCTTTTAATAAGACTTAATAGATAAAATGAAATGCAATACATGTTCTTAAGCTTTCTTTTTTTATTTTATAAGTCAGGTATTGGGCAAAAATGCAAAAATGTCATGAATGTAATAAAATATTCTGTTTAAAAATTTTACTAATATTATTTTAGATATAAGTAGTCGCTTTTCTCATCAAATAATGGTCAAAATGTTTCAATAAAAGTGTAGATCATTCATTGTTACGTCAAAAATTATTTTATGTTCCGGATTACTTATGTAGTTTTGGAACCGGTGTTTAATTGCGAAATGTTAGTGTTTGCTGGTTCAATAAAAATACTTTAAGTCTCACTTTTATTTACATTGCGATATTTACTTTTTTCAAAAATTGGCAGATCTAGCGTAGGCCTGCTGTGGAGGGTCGAACACAACAAACTTCACAATAAAAAATGTTACAGTATTTTACTGAAACAGAGATGCCAGTGAAAGCCGGTAAAAAGCCGGCTCGTTGCTCCTAAATAAACGGGTTTTACCCTAACATTAACAGGTTTTGTCCGAAATATCCTGAAATTTACGGGATTTGTCTGTTTAGCTTTAAAAAGTGGCATTTCCCGAAAATAACTGCACCAATTCACGGTAAAATACCTGTAAATTTACATGTTTTTAACGTTGTAGGGAGTAACAGGTGGGGTATTAGGAGGGTGTTCTACAACAGGATGCTGAGAGGGCGCAACATTTTACTGAACAACTGGGAGTTTTTTCATTCTTGTCAGCTGAAACTATTAATATTATTAAAAACTGCTTCTTCATAGTGAAATACATATTTCCTAAAGAATTAATTGTATTTATCAAATTAAGCAGTTTGTCGCATGAATAAAATCTATCAATAAACCAGATTATATTTTCTTACTCTCCGAATACATAATTTAAGGAAAATATTGTAAACCTGATTGATGTGTGTGTGTGAACACAATAATTCGCAAACGGTACTTCCGATTCAGCTGCCATTTCGTAAATGTTAAAGAACGCTGTCGAAGGAACTATATTTTCTAGGACTTCCCTCAAAGGGATTAGTCTGAGTGATATTGCTGAGAACATAAAGTTAACAATTACGATATAAAGAAGATACAACACATGCAAAATAGCAAATTAAATGATATAATTACAAAATATCATATATAAATTCATATACTGTTATGTTTTCATATGCATTTTTTTATAACATTTGGCAAATAATCTCATTTTCTTAAGCGGGAATTGCCCAAAACTTAAAAAAAAAAAAAACGCCGGATCTTTTAAAACGATATTTTTAAAGTCATATAATCAGATTTGCAGCCAATAGCATATTTTAGCAAGCGTAGTTTAACGCAAATTTAATTTCATTTTTGCAACATTTTCTTTGTGACAAATATCTAAATAAAATATTAAATATTAAAATGTTAAATCAAATATTTAATATTTGAATTAAAAAAAATTCCTCCTTGTTTATTTGTATAACTATTTATAGAAACTCGTATACTTCAAACCACATTGATAATATGCTTTGCTACAAACGTGTCTACCCGTCTAACTACGCGTATGTCTTAGCTGTGTCTCTCTCCGAACTCATCTGTCTACTGTCTCTCTACTCTTCTGTATACCCGTCTCAGTATCCGTCTGTCTTTCTACCCGACTCTGTAATCGTCTCTCTACCTGAATCGCTTCCCGTTACACTACCCGTCTATCAACACGTCTGTCTGTCTATATACCCCTCTTTCTACCCGTCTGTCAAGTCGTCTCTGTACTCGTCTCTCTATCCACCACGCTACCCGTCTCCCTACCCATCTCACTACCCCTCTGTCAATCCTTTTTTTCACCTGCCTCGCTACCCGTCTGTCTATTCGTTTCGTTACTCGTTAGCTTATCTCTGTCGCTATCCGTCTCTCTACCCGTCTGTCTACCCGTTTGTTTACACGTCTATCTACCTCTCGCCAACTCTTCCCAATATTTAAACAATTTAGTAAACGGAAGCCGTTTATCTGTTATTAAATGCAAACAGGAGTAATTTATCTAAAGAGTGTAATCAGATGCAATTTTTTTAAATACATACATAAACCAGCATAATAATTCACCAGTTTTATTTTCATAGTAGTTTATGTCATTTGACAGTAAATCTCAACTTCTTCAACCCGAACTGCGTCAAGCTTTTTAAAAAAGCCCCAAGGTCCGTATAACTGGGAAGGGGAATTGCCCTCAGGGCTATTAAACACATGTTATTAAGTTAAGTGAAAGTTTCGTAATCGGGTTCGCAGCCAATTTCTTATGTCAGAAAGCGTGGCTTCACGCCATTTTAAATTCATTTCTGTAACTTTCTTTTTCTTTTTTTGGTGGGTGGTTGGGGGGGAAGAGGGTGCCAAATATATACACTTAATTTCAAACTTTTGCCCCATGTTAATATTAGCGTTGTTTGTATTATTAATTAATACTTTGTTGATCGAGCTTCATTCGAAACAAACGTAAAAGACTTCTACAGTTTTTTTTCTAGGATAAAGTTGCGTAATTGGGCCCTAAGCTAATCGGGGAATTTAATATCATTATTATTTGTAACTCTTATAGAGTTAAAACAATATTGTTGCTAGCATTACTCTTGTTTGTGACCAACCTCTTCTGTGTATCTGAATGGGGAAAAGTTCCGTATCATGTACTGGTTGGTGCCAAAGGCAGTTTTAGAATCTTACCAGATTTTTCTAGAGAGCGCAAAAACATGTTTTTAAAATATTTACAAACATACGTTTATTAAACCATGTATTTGAGCCATTTTAAAAAATTAAGTACGATGCTAAAATAAAATTTTATTGTCATGAATAAGAAATGAAAATACATAACAAACAAATTTAACAAAACTAAGCCATTTTTGGGTACTTCTCTATTATCTCGTCGACCACTTTTCATAACAAAAAACTATCGCCAAACTGTAAGATTAAACGCCAAAAATACAGTCCCATTTACTTGATGCCAGAAGCATTATACGTATTTGGTATACCATCAAGTGGTTTTTAATTCGATATTTGCGTGTATTTTTCATTATGTTTTACTGATTTATTAGTTATTTCATTCATTAAAATAACAATTGTGTCCTTAAATTCTTATATTTTATTTATTTTGATATTTCAATGGCAACGTTCTCCCGTTTATTTAGCGTTACAGTTTGGCGATAGTTTTTTGTTATAAAAAGTGGTCCACTGGATAATAGAGAAGTACCCATTTTTGTGATAAATAATTGTTATTGCCAGGGGGGCAAATTGTGAACAATTCATAAGCGAACTAAAAAATTACCGGAAATAACTTGTGGGAATCTCAGGAAAGAAATATCTGATATAAATAGCATTTAAAATCTTAAAATGGAGAAGTGGTCCGTATAAAAATGCAAAACATTATAAACCTGATATAAGAATTTTTAATTTTTTTATATTTCCGAAAGCACAGATAAAAGGGTAAAAATCCCGGCACAGATGCCATATACTCACAACGTTGGCACGATTTCCCCCCCCCCCCCCTTTGGCGAAAACTGTTTGTTGTGTTTGTTTACTTTTATTTTTCATTTTAATTCTATAGATTATTTTTATATGTATATAAATATTAATTTAGGCACAGATGTCATATACGCACCAGATTGGCGCGATTTTTCCCCCGCCAATTTGGCGAAAACTTTGTTTTTGAATATTAGTTACAAATACCATACAATAATAGCACGTAATTTTTTATTTCAATATAAAAATAAAATAACGTAATAAATGAAATAGCTCCTATTATTTAAAAAAGGGAAATAAAAATAAATAAATGATAGTTTGATATAAATAAATATTGATATATATAATAAAAACAATTTATAGAATTAAAATAAAAAATAAAAGTTAATAAACAACAATTGAAACAAATTAACCGGGTTACCATGTGAGGCATAAAATTGCCCTTTTGTTGCAATCGCACCAATGTGGTGCGTATATGACATCCGCGCCTTTATTTATATCAAACTATTATTTATTTATTTTTATTTCCTTTTTAACACTTTCCAACCTAGTCGAAAAGTGTTTATGACTTCGGTTTGTCTGGCCGTCTGCCGTCTGCCGTCTGCCGTTTATCCGTGCTCTAACTCCCGTAAATATGCTCGGATTGCCTTGAAATTTTTATATGTTATTGTCGTTATCCATAGCACGTTCCCTATTTCAACTGAAGTATGTAGCACTTATAGTTTTTTTACAGGGACACTCAAAAGAATTCCGTTACATTGCGGTCTATGAAGAAAATAATTTGCGTTTTTTTTAATGATGTTACACAATTGCAAACACATTGTAATTGATATATATCACTAAGGTGTATTACAAGAAGCTTAATATGGAATAGGGTGTGGATAGCACTTATAGTTAATTTACAGGAACAGTCAAAAGAATTCCGTTACATTACGTCTATGGAGAAAAATCGTCTGCGTTTTATTTAAATAATGTTTCACTATTTTAAACGCATTGAAATTTATATATATCACTAAGGTGCATTACAAGAGGCTTACTACAGAATATGGTGTGTATAGCAGTCATCGTTCATTTACAGGGGCACACAAAAGAATTCTCTACTATCTGTTAACAATAATTTCTGGAAGTGCGTTTTCAGTTACTGAACGCGATTTTAAATTTAACTCACTTTTTGTTTGTTACTTGGTGTGTATAAATTTTGTAGATCATATACAGGGCAGCACAAAACTTCGCGAACACATTTCCGTTTATTGACAGAAACTCCAGAAGGAGAATTTTAAACTGTGCTACGCGTTTTTTAACTGAACTAAAATTTAGCATCCTATGTAGTATATATACAAATCTATAGATCCTATACAGGGCTGAATAAAAGTATTCGGATATTTTTCCGAATATTGTATACGTTGGAAATTCCTGAAATTATGTTTTTAAATATGTTATGCGTTTTTCAAATTGTTTACTTAGATGTTATCTTTCAGCTTATTAAACGGTATGATTTGTAAAATAATTTTAGAAGCGTTGGAAAGTGTTACAGAATCTATGCTTGACGCATGATTTTTCGTTCTTTTTTAAAATAATAGAAGCTGTTTCATTTATTACGTTATTTTATTTTTGTATTGAAATAAAAAATCACGTGTACTATTTGTCACACAATTTGAAACTAATATTCAAAAACAAAGTTTTCCCCAAACTGGTGGGGGGTGGGGGGTAAAATCGCGCCAACGTGGTGCGTATATGACATCTGTGCCTTGTTTCATTTAACATATGTATTGGTACTTTTATGTTAACTTGGCGCAGTTGATAAATCGCCAAATATTTTTCTCATAACATCTTCATATTGCATTCATTTCATTTAAATATAAATCTTTCACTCATTTCATTTGAAATACATACATTAAAAATACACGTCTTTCACTCATTTAATTTAAAATACACGCCTTTCACTAATTCCATTTAAAATACTAAAAAGGAAAATAAAATAAAAAATAATGCCACAAATCGAAACCTTTTATTTAAACATCAAAGAATTGATCCTAATATACACACGCGAAATAAAAAAGCTGCTAATGTGTGATTTACGCCAAATCTCTAATACTAAGTTTTTGCGGGTTTTGTTTTTTCAAACAGAAAAAAATCCAGATTAACTTTCCATTTTTATTAAATTGAAATATATTTTATCGTGCTGACTATTAGTGCTTGCATGTTTTTTTTTTTGCTCCATGTACTCCATGAACTTTTCAATTCCGATTGTCTACGAAAATCTCCCGCCGGTGAAAATGACGTACGCACAAAATTCAGTGACGTATGTACTTTAATTGTGCTTTTTTATCTATTTTTTTAATATAATTTCTAAACGGTTTGACATTTATTCTTGGTAATAAATAGACGTCGTTGTCACCTTTATAGGTACCTGCTGTAAAAATTTGAACGAAATCCGTTAAATATTTTTTGAGTTATGCTTGACGAAAGGTTTTAATATCCATCGTAGCTATATATGGGGCAAAGTAATACTGCGTTGTGTATGAGTCTTCGTTGCACTCAGACAATAATATGTATATATGTTTTTATGTATATATGTTTTATTTATCTATATTTATGTATGTCGAACCAATATTTTCACGACAATCGGACGACATATTTGGAATTTAATAAATTTTTAAGCAATTTTCAAACCATTTTGTGACCGATTCTATGCAAAAAATCAGCATGACATACTGTAAGTGATAAATATTGCATCGAAGTACTCAAGAATTAGTAGCGCAAACATAATTTCTTCAGTTTTAAAACTGCAGATCCATTTTTTGAATCCCTCCGCTCCTATTTCAAATTACTCAACTACTATAAAAAGTTAATAAAATATTGGGTTTTTAGGATTATTATTTATGCATTTAATAAGTATTTGTTGTGTTAAGCTAAAAATTTATTTTAAACTCCTAATGATATATATGCAGAAGATCTATCGATGATTCACACGTTAAGAGTTGATAGTTTCAAATGCAGATGGTTACGTATATACGGTTGTTGTTAGTACATGCAGGAAGGCAGTTGACACACGGGCAAAAAGAAGAATCATGAGTAGCGATGAAGGTGATTTATTTGGAACCAATAATCAAGGATAGTATTAGGCATCAAGAACAAATAGACGAAAGCGCAAGGGGAGGTACCCTACAAGAATCAGCGGCTTACAGGCACAGCTAGTCTGGTCGGTGTAAAAGGGAGAAGTGATAAGTTTGAAAAGTGTACGGGTGTTGGCGCGGAAAACATGATAAAATCGCCAGTACTTGGTGAGAGAACTTTTAGAGAATAATGATGGAAGCTTGTGGGAAAAAGCGATGGTGGGTGATTTCTGTCTATGATTAAGCATTCTTTTGAGAGCGGTGGGGGTTGCAGGAATTCTTGCATGGAGACGAAACAAGGAAAAAGAAAAGAAAATAATTTTGGGATTGGCGTTTGATTTTACTAAAAAGCAGCTGCAATTAACAGTTACTTGTGACTCGAATCTAATAACAGGGTGTGAAAAATATGAACTTGCATATTACCGTTTACATGTGGGCGAGAGATATTTTAATTAATTCTTTTGAGAGCGGATGAGAAGTGCTAATGCATGCATAAAGAATGTCGGTTATACGTTACTTTACATTAACAAGTAGAGCACAGCTGCTTATTATTTTGTCTAAGTTTTAAGACAGATGCACTTTTGATTTCATGAGAAGAAAACGGTTGGATTAGAAATATATGAACATTTATGACTTATTTTAACATAACCACAGAGATTTGTAAAACTTTCTGATGTCTGCGAATAATGACTTGCATTTTAGAATAAAGAAAATCAGATTCGTTATCTAAATTGAATCAGAAACGGATTTAGTTAAAATATTGATTTTTTTTTTTTTTTTTTTTTTTTTTTTTTGGGGGGGGGGGGGGGGGAATTACAGACATTTAAAATCTATAAACTATATTTGTTTATTCTTATAATTATTTATTTATTTATTTATTTTTTGTGGGGGGGGGGAATGAATGAATATTTATGAATTTATTATTTATCTCTATTTTTTTTTGGGGGGGGGGGAAGCATGAAATCAATACAAACTTGTTAGATATTGGAAGAGGAAAGGAAAAGTTTATGTTAACTTGTTAATTTTTTTTTTTTTTTTTTTGGGGGGGGGGTAGTTGAACTGAAAGCACGATATATGACAAACGTCTTTGTCATATATATATATATATTTAATACGTGGAAATTTTCCATAGAAAATTTCTCACGCCTTGCATTCATAATAAGCAATTAAAAAAATGAATATTATGAATGCAAGTCGTGAGAAATTTTCTATAGCAATTAAAAAAATAATAATAATATTATGAATGCAAGTCGAGAAAAATTGTCTATGGAAAAATTATAAGTACTAAATATAGATTTATTCAATTATCCATGCTGGATTTTCTTTGGTTTCGTGTTTGCCCCAGGGTTGGTGGCTCACGAAAAATATTTCATCTGATGACCCGGGTTCGAGTCCCGGCTTGGGTACTTTTTCATTATGTTGGCTATACGCCTTTTAAGCAATAAATAAAAGAAAATGAATATTATGATATATATATATATATGTCGGTATCGCAGAATGGAACTGCAGTCCGTAGCAACAGCGAGCGATACAATAAAGAGAAAGTCAAGTCTGAGGTCAGCAATAAATGAAGCTGACTAAGCAAAAGTTTGTGACTCCTTTGTGTGAAAATGGAGCTGACACGACATTAGTTTCTTTGTCAGTAATAGGGTCGAGGCAGCAATTGTAAGTTATAAATTGAGAAGCGCACATATGTGACGCTTTACAATACAGATTGCATTGCATGCAGTTTAGCTGTCTAAAATGTTTGTAAATGTTTCCTGTATATTAATCAAGAGTTTTTATTAAAAGTATGAAAATAAGCGAAGGTTGTTGACTAAATTTCTTCAATCCCCATTGCTGTAGGACAATATGACTATAATATATATATATATATTAACCATAAAAATTATAAACCTATATACTTATTTAATAGTCTTTCCTCAAATAAAACAAAAACAAACTTTTGCATTATTCTGAATAAAATATTTAAACACAATAATATGTAGTTTTATCAAAAATTTTTAAATAGTTTTTAATGTGTAATTAAAAATTTATTTTAACATATAGTAAACTTTTATTTTCCTTTGAAAACAAGTGAGAATATAAACCTAACATTAACGTTAACAGACACAAAAGTAACATTTTTTATCTCCTTTTTGTTAAGAATTACATATTCAACTACAAAGAATTATTTAATAAATAAGACAAATTTATTGCTGGAAAAGAGAAAACAGTAAGTAATTATGGTTAGCTTTCTTAAACAATAGAAGCTGTTTTTTCTTATTTTAAATATGCTTTTTATTGCATCCTGGATTTTCACTAATTTTGTAGATATTGTTCAATGAATATATTTTTCTTTTATCTTTCATTTCATTTAGATTATCGACATTAATTAGCTCAAATAAATTTCGACACAAAAAATGGTTCATTATACAAATATTAAAATACCTTTTAACCCTTTATACTCCGACGGTAGATGTAAGTACCATTAAAGAAATGTCAATATAAAATTTATTTAATGTGCACTAATAAAAGTAGATTCTACTTTTTATACGAAATATCTTGCCACATTTAAAAAGAATAGGGATCTGCCGAATTTAAAATGTTCTCGCATTCAGAAAACACAGCGAAACAGTTCGAAGCTCAATAGATTTCTAAGTCTTCTTAACAATTTCATGGGACTAGCTTTTCTCTTTAAAATAATATATATATATATATATATATATTACAAAATTTAAATTTTTTCCGCAATTATTCTATAAAATTTGTCCATTCAATAATATTCGGTATATAACCCAGCTTATTAAAATAATTCTCATTCTTAAAATAGCCTTTTACTATCCATATGTAAAGCCAATTATTCCTAATCCACTTAATAATATTTATTCGAATGTAGTTATTCTAAAAATGGCGATAGCTTTTTTAATTTATTATTTAAATAGAACATCTTTATTTTAATCCATTATTAAAATTCATTAGTATTATTCCCGTGTGGTCAAATTGCTATAACTTCTTTATTTAATTGCTAAAATATCGTATCTCTTAAAATATTCCGCTCAAAAAACCTTATTTCATAAAGTTATCCTATTATTAAATATCAAATGTCTATTAAAATATTTCCGAAAAACTTTAATTCTTTCTTTTTTTTTTTCCCTTTTATAAAGATTCATTTTCTTTTCTTCTTATTATTTTTATTACGTATTAAATTCGAAGTTTAGCTACAGCCTCAAAAACAGATAAGCTCGTTTGTTGATATGACAGGCATCTGGTACGAGATTATGGAATATTCTGGAAGGGCGTAGAAAGTTTTTGCATTTTACAACAAAATAAATCCACCGGAAATATTGATAAATTTCCAAAAGAGACCTTTTGATTCGATAGAAGTGGGTCACGTGACGTATTCTGTATTATTACGCAAGCTAGTTTAAAAACACGATCATCCTGATTCGGAGAGGATTTTTTCGACGCTGGTGTTTGCTAAAAGAATCGGGACGGATTCTAGAAAATAATGGAACGTTGTATTTTTTTTCGTTTAGCGTTGGCTAATGAGCATTTTCCCTGAAGAGATGTCTTAAAACTGGAAATAAAAGGTTCTTCGACAAAAATATGGACTGACATTTCTTGTTGTTGATGATACCACACTGCCGCCTGATGCGAGCTAAAAGGGAAACCAATCACATCGCTAACCCTATTTATCACGAGCACGACTGCCTTTTTCCCGAATTTGAACTTGGAAACACGACATTAATATAATAAATATTTCCGGTGGATTTATTTTGTTGTAAAATGCAAAAACTTTCTACGCCCTTCCAGAATATTCCATAATCTCGTACCAGATGCCTGTCATATCAACAAACGAGCTTATCTGTTTTTGAGGCTGTAGCTAAGCTTCGAATTTAATACGTAATAAAAATAATAAGAAGAAAAGAAAATGAATCTTTATAAAAGGGAAAAAAAAAAGAAAGAATTAAAGTTTTTCGGAAATATTTTAATAGACATTTGATATTTAATAATAGGATAACTTTATGAAATAAGGTTTTTTGAGCGGGATATTTTAAGAGATACGATATTTTAGCAATTAAATAAAGAAGTTATAGCAATTTGACCACACGGGAATAATACTAATGAATTTTAATAATGGATTAAAATAAAGATGTTCTATTTAAATAATGAATTAAAAAAGCTATCGCCATTTTTAGAATAACTACATTCGAATAAATATTATTAAGTGGATTAGGAATAATTGGCTTTACATATGGATAGTAAAAGGCTATTTTAAGAATGAGAATTATTTTAATAAGCTGGGTTATATACCGAATATTATTGAATGGACAAATTTTATAGAATAATTGCGGAAAAAATTTAAATTTTGTAATATATATATATATATATATATATATATGAAATATCTGCAGCAAAATCTTTTTTCCATTCATATGTAGAATCACAATACATTTATCTAAAAATTTTTTATAGGAATTGCAAGATTTCCACAAGAGTATTTTTTATTATTTAATCTGATTATTCTTCAAAATATTTCACGGGAATGGCTATAACTAATGATTTATTAAAACAGTTTTAATAAAAAAAATCTAAATTTCATATTATTAATAGATAATTTTTTTAATTAAATCGTCAAACGTTATCACTTTTGTTGCGGATTATCTTAAATCTCCCTTCTTGGCGCAATTCCTTTTTTCGATCAGTTAACTTCCCTTTTACCAAAAAATAGCAAAATAGCTTTTTTTTCACATAGTACCAGTATTATGTGTGCCTATAGACAGAGGTGGCTAGACAAAAAACGCAATACATGACAGTAAATATCGTAGTATATTAGACATTTTACATCCGCTTACTTCTAATTTCTACCTTACTCCGCACTAGGGCTTGACAAATGCCGTCGCCAGGTCGCCACTGGCGACTAATTTTATTTATCTGGCGACCAAAGTTTTTAATTTGGCTTTAACAGAATTAAGAAATGAGCCCAAATGGCGTTTCTTCTCTCCCGTAATTTATCTAGTGCGCGGCAAGCGGTGATATTCCTCTTCTCTCGTACTTTTAATGGAAGAACCAAGTTTAAAAGGCATTTTCCATATCATGTACAAGAAACGCCAATCTTTTCCGCTCTCGCCATACGTAGCATGTGATGTCATATAATTAGAATGCTCAGGAGAGGGAAGAAAGGAGCAGGTTTCAATAAAGCAGCAAGAAATAGCATTAATCCATCCTTTGTGACACCTAAAATTAGAAACAATGCGAAAAAATGCACATCGTCTAATATAGATTTTTGTAGTACTCAACTACCCAGACATTTGAAGTATTCGACAATCAGCATTTTCGGTTAAGGCAGCCTTTACAGTTATTTCTTTTTTTCTCCAGAGATATATAATTTTGATAATTTTTAAGGAAATATATAGTTTATATTACCTTTTTAAATTGTGTACTATTATAAACTGTGTAACTAATAATTTTATACTATGCTTGTTATTATTTTTTTCTCAATAAATTTCATTAAAAAAAACTTGTATGCCTTTTGAAAATCAATGGTGAAAGGCGGGGGGGGGGGGATTTTTACTGGCGACTAGAATTCTGTACTGGCTACCAGATTTTGTTAAATTTATAAAGCCCCGCACTCACATACACACACACACAAGCACACGTACACACGCATGGACACACACATTTAAAACGTTTTGTCATCTACTTCATTCATTTTTTGAATTTATATCATTGAAAATACACACACACAGAGAGAGAGAGAGAGAAACAAACATCTATTTTCAAACGGTCGGCGCAAAGTTACGTTAGAAAGCTTGTTCGATACTGAATCTAACGAGACCATAGGCTAGTTCCTGCGTTGTGGGGGAGACGAGTTAAGGCGGCGAGAATGTGAAAAACCGGGGATAGTTCTGGTGCTAAACGCGCCTCATGTGTCAGGTGGCTAGTATAATACAAGTACTATACGCATAATGAACGTGTTAAGGGAGAGAATTATCGAATTGGAGCAATATTCCTATTCATAATTTGGGGCAAAAAGAGTTAATGAAACATTCGGAGTAAAAAACATGTTTCATTATAAATTAGTTTATAAAATTAAATATATATTATTATTATTATTATTATTATTATTATTATTATTATTATTGCTATTATTTTAACTAGCAGCACTGGAAAGAAAACGCAAGAAATATCAAGATTTTAATAAAATCTTTTACTTCCTCATTAAAAAAGGTGCTTTAATAAAATTTTTCTCGTGTTAATAAATTTTGACATTTACATTATTAAATGTATTCTTTATTATTTTGAATTATAATACGAATAAAAATATGTCACTAAATGTCAAAAATGTAAATTATATAGCGCATGATTTAAATCATGATTTTAAATTTGTAATCATTTAATGGAGTTTTTAAATTGAGATTATTATTTTTTTATAATCTTTAATTCATCGGAAGCATTATGCATCGTCTCTAACTTATAAATGTTGATCGGTTCTTCAATGTACAACATATATCTTTAAAAAAATAATAATAGTATTAATCAATCTTAGTCACATTGGAACATAAATAAACTCTGTCAATAAGGCAGTTTTTTCTTGACTATTCTTAATGCAAGAACTATTTACTCAAATACAGCACAAAAAGTTCAATTAAATATTTCAGTACACAAAAAAGGTAACATTACTTCGACATTTACTAAATATTTTTAATATTTAACAAAAATTTCTTTTAATCACATAGTAAAAGAAAATCTTTAAAAAAGTGAAATAACATACCTGTATTCTCATTTAATGGATACTCGCTCTTTTTGAAAGTAAAACGAAAGTCCTTGTATTATTTTGGATGAAATATTTAAGTATACTGACCTTTTTGTCTTCATTTATTTAATTAAGCATATTTAATAACTATTAAAAATGTGTATAGCAAAGGTTAATTTTTGTTTTCTGAAAAAAGTTAAAACTTCAATATTTATACTCATTTAGTGGACACAAGCCAACGAACTTTCTACACATGGAAAACAAAGGCTTCTGTACTATTTTGTCCTGCACGTTTTTATTGTTACTTTCCCAACAGACGTAGTATAGGGTAAGTCTTGTAATCGTTTTGAAAATCGAAAAAAAAAAATTTTTTTTTTGACGGATTTACATGTTTTAGACACTGTAGATTACGAAGAACATATTTTTAGATTTTTTTCTTTTTTTGCCATTCGTTTGTCTCTGTGTGTGTGTCTGTAAACGCTCTATCTTCCGAACAAATTGAGATAGAGACTTGAAATTTGGTATGTACTTAGTATGTAATAAAGAGAAGAAGTTTATTGAATTGCAGTAACCTCAATTATACGGGACTATGTTTTGTTTTTCGGGCTCTCGAAATATTTGTTCTGGCAAAAGGTATATAAAATTTTTCGAAATTGTTTATTTTAAGAAGTGAATATAAAAGATAATAAAAAAACATAAATTTTGCATAAAGAATGAAGTCGATCGGATAATCAGTTGCCGAGATATTTTTAATCTTATTTTCCACACTCTTCGATTTTTCATGACCCTGTATTTCATTCAAATTTCAATTCAAATGTATATTTTAATTGGCAATGAGACGCTTAATCCGACGCAGTAAACCGTTACTTAATATGATTAACAATTTTGGAATTATAAGTATGTTTCTTTCACGCAATTCAGTAATAGAGCATTTAAAATTTATGATGTCATCAAGCCACGATTTTATTCGAATTGCAATGCATTTTATAAATAGTTTACACATGTTTTGATTTTCATTTTTTTATATTATGCATATCCATGATGGGTAAGTATAACGGTGGCCCCCAACAACTAGTTTTTTTTCTTTTTAGGTAGTTTGTATTGAAGCGCATATTAAACGTTTTCTTATTGTTTTTTTACAATTTAAAAGATATTTTTCATTTCTCTAAAACAACAATAAATAAATGTAAAAAGAAGTAGTAGTCTAAATTAATTATAGAGTTTCTTATAAAATTATGAATGTTTATGAATAAAAGAAACTTCTACCAATTTTTGCCATTATTTCCGATTGCACGCTTATTCCTCCTTGTTTCTAATTTCTAATTAAAAATTTCAGATTCTTTCTAATTGAAATTTTCGGAAAAACGTATTTACTTATTCAGTGGATACTATGACACTTAAACGTTTTTGAATGTAAAACAAAGTTCCCATATTATTTTGTCCTGTACTTCCATTCCAAACTTTAGATATCGGAGTCAAAATAATATTTTTACAGAACCACTAAAAGCACTTATTTACAAAAGAGGAAAATTTAGTCACTTAAAAAATAGATAGGTAATTAATGTTAGTTTTGTTGAACAAAAGAACATTTTTTAAAATGCTTTTTAAATTGTAATTACATTCTAGAGTTAATTAATACTGTGGTTGTCATTCAATGAACAATTTTTTATAAACTTCTTTATGTTTCATTTCATTTAACTTTTTGCCATTGACTAACTTAAATAAATTACAACCCGCAAAATTGAAGTTTATAGAAATATTAAAACAGATATTTGTAAAATATTTAACGGAAAATCAGCTTGATACTTAATTTTGGAAAACTTGTTTTAATATAACTTAGCAATAAAATTATATTTAGCAATTGATTTATATTTTTTAAATTTTAGATAACCTAGATATAAAAAAAAAAAAAAACGTAATATTTTAAGGTGTTTTATATCACCAATAAAGGAGCGTTTTCAGAAGGATTATTTTATGACAATAAATGTAATTTTGATACTATTCTTTTAATTTAAAATAATTTTTAATTATTTCAGCTATATTTTTAAAATATACTGAAGAAACGGCCTTTTTTGAATGTATTCAACATTTTTAATGTTTAATAGAAACTTTTTTTTATAAATATATAGTATAATTTAATTTTTTTTTCTAAATAAAAGGTGAAATAAATAGCCTATGTACTCACTTTGTGGACACTAAGCTAACTAACATTTTTTGCATATAAAACGAAAATTCCTGCACTTTTTTTCAATATAATTGCGTTTCTTAAAATATTAAAGTGTAAAGTATATTTGAACAAAACACAGAAATTTAGAACCTCTCTCTCAAAAGAAAGCTAAGTAATTAAGTGTAGCTTTCTTCAAGGAAAGATAATTTTTTTTCTTCTCTTTTTCTTCTTATTTAAAACGGTTTTTATTGTTACATACTTACTTTTTCGCAGATACTGTTCAGGTCATTTAAGAAACTTCAATTTTTCTTTTATTTTCATTTAAATATTTGAAATGAGTTTGCTTAAGTTAGTATAATGTAATGAGTTTATCCGTTAAAGTGAATGATTATCGAAATATTGAAATTCGTTTGAAATAAATATTTGAGGAAAAAACCAGTTTGATACATAATTTTGTAAAAACTACTTTAATATAACTTAAATAATATGAAATATATTAAATGAACTTTTTTCAATTGAGGTAGTTAGGGAGGTAGTATTGAGGATTTTGTCTGAGATTTAGGCCGGATTTAACACAATACTCCGAGAATATTTCCTTTATAACGATGAATGTAATTTTCCCAACCCTTTATTTGTTTATTTTTTGTTATTTTAAAATATGCTTTAATGGTTTATAATATTGATAAATGAGACTGCCGTAAAAGAATGTAATTTTCGATTTGTTGTATGATATATATTATATATATATATATCCACCCATATCTATCCATATATGTATGCGTATGTATGTGTGTGTGTGTAAATGTAATTATGTATACATGAAATTGTTGTTCATTCAGGTGTATGAATGGTTTTTTTAAACTACTAAAAAAATTTTAGAAAGTAAAAACCTGGAATTAAATATTTTATGTAAATTAATAATCGAAAAGATAATTTTGCATTTGCGATCAATGCATATTTTTGTTTTTACTGCCACATCGAAATTGTTCTTCCTAACATATTCTCTAAATCCACATTCTCATAAATATGGAATCATTATGTAAATAACTATCAAGTGTTATGATAAAAGCTTAATGGAATATTTCTTATAAAAGCAATGATTTTCAGAACTCCATACAAGGTTTGTCAATTATTTTTAGAAGCTTGGGTTAAATGCGTATATGTCAGAAACAAAATACCGATTAAGATATAGTTTTACGAAAAATTATACAGAAATCTGGAAAACTAATATATTTAAGATGCTTATATAATTTTTTTTTCTATTTTTAATGTATATTTTTGAGCATTTGGGACGATATCTCATAAGTGTAATTTGTTAGTCCCCAGTACATCTCTCGGCATTTCTTTGCAATATAAATTCTCATTTAATGTTCTAATGTTTCTCTGTAATTTTCTACAGTATTATGTTACTTCTACGGTAAAAATCTGTTATTTTTTAATCTTTAAAATGGAATTTAAATATCTCAAAAATCACTGCTGTCCTCTGTCTCCAACCTATAATTTGATCATTAAAACCACCAACAAACAATAATTATTACAAATTTTGAAAACATTTTGCATTTATTATAAATATGAATCTTATGGAGCATAATGATATAATTTTTATATGTGTGAAATGTGTAATATTTGTTTTTGTTGGGTTTTAAATTGTGTCCCTCACTTTTTTCGTCACTACTTCCCTGGTGTATGAATATGCTCATATTTCCACCAGATGGTATTATGCAGTCAATTCCAGTATTGTTTTCGATAGGGGAGCTCATGTTTTTCTTAAAAAGTCGCCATTGATTGCTGTTTCGTTATAATGAAGATTTTCTGTATTGGAAAGAATGGAGAATAGGTAAGAGTACCTTTATTAACTATTACTACTGTCCCCATTATTAATATAAATATTGATATTTATAGATTAACCAATATCTATCCATTTATCGTAGGTTTGATAAGTCGTTAAGTAGTCGTTAAGTATTGTTTAAGTAGGTTTGATATAGTGCATACAACATTCCACAAGTTTTCTTTCTTATGTTAAGTGGCAAAATTACAAAAAATGTCACTGCTGTCGTGTTTTGTCTGATAAAAACATATTTATTTTTCAATAAAGTTTATCTACTAATCTTACTACAAAGCCAATCTACTAATTATTATTCTGCAATATATCAGTTGTTATAATATATTCAAACTGAGCATAATACGGGACTTTTAAAAATCAGACAAAAATCACACTTATGGGGGGAATGGCCATAAACTTTGTTTAGAAGTGAAAATAAAAGCATAAGGAGCATTCCATAAAAACACAGAATAAAATAAAAAATGTAAAATAATCCTATAAGTACAACAAAAACATTTTTCTATCGTCGAAACACATTCCTTCAAATGATATGCGATCAAATGTGTTGGCCTATCGTTCAGTTCGCTGTTCAATGCAAGTGAACTAACCATTTTTGAAAAACTACTTAGCTGAACACTACACGGTGAATTTATCGTAACGCCTGCATTAATTTTTCTCTTTGGGAGTTTCTTCACTATGCCATATAAAACCCACCAACTCACCAAAACATTTGCATTTATAAGATTGTTTTATTAAAATAATTGTTACCGGAAATGTTACGGTCAAACGGATATCATACAACGCTCAATGTATTTCATAAATGCAGGGTTCAGTGAGGCAGCTTCATTAAAATGCTTATCCGCATGCTTTTAAAAATAAATTGTATTGCAAAAATGCTGCATATCTTTTGGGTGTAGTAATTTTGTAGGGATAGTTTATTATTATTTTATTTTTGTGTAATTATATCTCTTGCAGTTTTATAATGTCACCCTCTCTCTAAATGGCTTGCATGTAATGGGTAACTTAAATACTTTATATACACTCATAAAATTGCAATTTACATTGTTGCAAGAAAGAAATTAAACTTCTGATCCCACTAAGTAACGAACCATGTGAAAACAAAATGTTACTCATGAATTATACAAAAATGAAAAAGTTATAAAAATAATTTCACTCATCAGTAGTAAATTGTGACTACGTGTTTTGGTTTCTTGCTGTGTGTGGTTTTTAAGTTACTAAAAGAAGAAATGGAATAATTTGTTTTCAGTCAGATATGTAAGCTATAATTTTTATCAATTAATGATGATGATATATAAGAGGCGCGCCTTTTATATCTTATATGACCCTAATTTACAGATTCCCGTTTAATTAAAAACACATACTTAAAAAAATACACATAGAAGGTTTCGTTAGTAAAATTAAATCTATTGGTCAGTTCCATAAGAGTTTTTATTATTTACAGTAAAAATAACTTTTTAATAATAATTCAGTTTAAACAGTAATTTGTGTTTATGAACTCCAGAAGAAACAATGATTTTTCTCAATTTTTGTATATCTGGAATTTTTCATATTGAAATTTCTGTTTTATTTTCACAAGATTGTTACCTATATTGTAAAGCAAAAACTTTGTCAGTGACTAACATGGACGTCATATTGACGGTGGGAACGATCTGACCAATAATTTCCCTCCTTTTACTGCAATTTTGTTTTCTTATAAACATCGCACAGTTTAAAATTTGTACACCGCCGAATAGGAAAAAAAAAGTTTCTTCTAAATGCATTTTTTTTTTTTTATTTGATATCAATTTACGGATTTTGTATGGTTTTTAAAATAATTTTCAAACACTGTTATTTTTAGGATCTACTGTCTATATCGCGTGCAACCGGAATACGAAAGATTAACTCTTTTCCACTTAAAACAATATATATAGTTAAGCATTTGTTTCGGGCTAATATTCCATAACGATATTAAAACTTCACCAATATCTAAAAAAATTAAACAGTATCAATGAAACACAATTTTAGAAAATATCTAATCGAGCTACGCCTTAAACACTGAAATAAACGGGATCAAAAAGGCTGTTGTAAATAACGAAATCTTTGGCGATTGATTCGGCTATTAACTCCTGACATGCGAATAATAAAAAAGTATCGCTTTTAATACATTTCAAAACTTTATTGGAATATTTAAATGATGTTTTTCATATAAAAATTCTTTTTTGGTGTTAGGGGGATAATCTAAAAAAATTAAATGAAAAAATAACTATTTAAATTTTTTTTTAATGTTTTCACCTATGTTATGTAATCTGGGAAGTCCAGGTTGAATACCCTGTTTTTATTATTATTATTATTATTTAAATGAGATAAAATTAAAAATATTCTTTTGAAAAACTGATTAATCATTCCGAAACCTATTGTTTAGGTGCTCTATTTATTTAAATGAAATGAATCTGTTTTCTCAAAAATATCTTCAGAATATTAAATTCACTTTTTGTTTTCGAATTACACAAAATTTTCATTCTAAATTACAGAATCCCCCCCCCTTTTTTTTGGGGGGGGGGGGAATGGGTATTTAACAGTGCCCAAAATAGATACACAGTAGTAACCAAAACAGGCATGACCCAATTTGGGCACATACCTAAGAATCTTTCGACCCAAATTGAGTTTTATTTTTTTCTGTGTAGAACATTTAGAATATTATAATCTGGATTCACATAATCGAATAGAAATGCGAGAAAAGAACTTTCATGTTTTTTAGGAAGTTATGTAATTAAACATGCTCTAGAGTCTAGACTGTCGAAGGTTCCGCAAGTTTCCTTTGGGAAAAGTTTTTTTTCTAAGCTTTATTAAATTTTGCATGCATAATATGTAAATAAAGTTTTCGAACTAAGAACGCCGCAGTTGATGCTGTGATTAAATTTGCTTTCATTTCTGAGGAGCAAAATTTAATCTTTCAGGGTGTTATGATTTATTACACTTATGTTAAGGTGAAAACTGACTTACTTTTTCATTAGTTTCATTTAATTTTAATGGCCTGACTTTTTTTCCCCACAAAAATATCTTTGATTTTGAAAATGAAAACTTAATTTAGTTTGTAATTTCATTTTATAATAAATACAGAATATTTTGGGAATGCCTTTTATTATTTTAGGTTGTAAAGTGAAATATTGTGAATGATGACTTTTGATTTTAGTGGACTGTTTATTTTCATAAAATATCGTTGATTTAAAAACTGAAAACTAGACTTAATCTGCAATTAAAAATAAATGATCAATGTAAACTAGCACAAATAAAAGTATATAAAATAGCAAGCAGCTGATTCGTAGCCCCTAAAGCTTCATCATCAGTTCAAAATTTAAAAGATTAAAATAAATAAATAAATAAATAAACATGTAAATATGTATAAATATGTTTGCGTCTCCGCACGCGTCCAAGCTTTAATGGCGGTGAGATTTTCAAAAACAACAGCGGAGTCAGGAAGAGCATGTGAATAAACTGTACCTTAAGATACCAAATGAGAAGTTATTGGGTCAAATAGTTTAGGAATTATGAAAGCTTAAAGCTTAGAAGCCGTAATATTAAATTTATTTCTAACTAGTAAAACTCGCGGCTTTGCTCGCGTAATTCTTGAAAAATTCCAAGTGGTATTCGGTAGCCTATTTTCATTAGAGGAAATTTTACTATCGCAATTTTAAAATTTTCTGTTCCTGCTCACATTAAAATTTAAAAAAAATTAAAAACTGTTCTATGGATGATGCATTTGTGTCTCTAAAGTAATAGCCATGTAAAATTTTAAGTTTCTATCCCTAACAATTTCAGATAAATCATTATTTAGAAGGTTTTTAGAACTTTTTCGGCTTATTTCACTTTTTTAAATTTCGTAAAAATAGCCACCATGCCAAATTTCAACTTCCTATACCAGCAGCATCACTAAAATCGCAATTTTTGAATGTTTTTTGCTTCTGCACCTTTTTTTAAATTTCTAATTTTGTAAAAACTGTTCTGTGGAAGCATTTATGTATAAAAAATAACAGGCTTGTTAATTCTAAGTTTCTATCGCTAACAATTTAGAAAAAAAACATAATTTATAACGTTTTCCGCTCAGTTTAGACCTTTAAACTTCGAATTTTTAATAGACTGATTATACCGAGCGTATGCATCTTAAAACTTACAACTATACTAAATTTCCAGTTTCTAACCTGAATAAGCCCAATTAAATCATAATGTAGAACGTTTTTAGACCGTTTTCCGCTCATTTCAGCTGTTAAATTTCGATTTTTTTAGAAACCGGTCTTAGCGAGCATTTGCATTTTAAGAATAACCACTATAACAAATAGAAAGCTTCAATACCAGCTGTGTCACAAAAATTGCAATTTTATTTAATAAAAACATATTAAATTGTACACACATAAATACATACATAATAACAAACATACAAACATACATAAATTGTACTTTTTTTTTGCTCCTGTCCTTTTACATTTCGCATTTTCAGTAAACTGTTGTGGGTGATTATTTACGTGAGTAAAAGCCAGGCGAAATTTTAAGTTTCTAGCCTTAATAGATCCAAATAAATCGTAATTTAGAACGTTTTTAGAACAGTTTTCCCTCATATCACTCTTTTAAATTTCGATTTTTTTTAAACTGTCCTTAGAGAGCATGTATATCTTATAAGTTACTATCTTGCCCAATTTCAAGTTTCTAATCTCTTCAGTATGATAAAAATTGCAATTTTAGAACGTTCTTCGCTCTTGCAACCCCTTGAGGGTAGTGACACTGACATAAAATATAATCTGTGTTAGAGCACAGACTGTCACCATAAATTTCCGAGCATTACGTTTAAAATTGGTTAGGTAGTTTCAAAGATTACATAGAAGTTGTAATTTAGAATGTTTTTGAACACATTTAGCTCAGTTTACCCTTTTAAATTTCGAACTTTTCATAAACTGTAAAAAGAGAGAATTTACATCTATAAGTAACTACCATGCCAAATTTCAAGTTTCTAGTTCCTTCAGTATCGCAAAAATCGTAATTTTAGAACGTTTTTCGCTCTTGCACCCCCCCCTATGGTAGCGGCACCTATATAAAATATAGTCTATGTTACAGCAGGGCCTGTTACCATCAATTTGCCACCACCACTTTTGAAAATGGTTCTGTAGTTCGAGAGATTTTACAGAAATCGTAATTTAGAATGTTTTTAGGACGCTTTTCACTCATTTCAACCTTTTAAATTTCGAATTTTTCTAGAATTTTTCTTAGAGAGAATTTACATCTTATAAGTAACTACCATGCCAAATTTCATGTTTCTAGCTCCTTCAGTATAAAAAAAAAATCGAAATTTTAGAACGTTTTTCGCTTTTGCACCCCCCTGGGGGTAGTGACACCGACATAAAACATAGCCTATGGTGGAGCAGGGATTGTCACCATCACTTTTGAAATCGCTTCGGTAGTTCCAGAGATCACTCCCAACAAACAAACAAAGATACAAAAAAACAATCGTTACTTCTTTATAATATTAGTTTAGATTAATACCAAGCAGATTGCGATCCGGATAGTGCAGTGAGAAAATTGGTGAGAGGTTAATCATAAATTAAAGTGTAAAGTTATTTTTTCTACACAGTTTAGATACTTTAGTACCAATAAATACCACAATTATTATTTATTTATCCAGTCATTTTTTTGCGTTTATAATGTAATTTCGTATTATTGATTAAAATTTTCAGGGGACTACATTTGAAGAAGTACAAAATTTAAATTTTTATACGGCCCCCGTACAAAAATTTCTCAATGCGTAAAATATGCCCCAAATACTAATAAGGTCACGTACAAAATATTAGCATTTTAACTTAAAACGTCGCAGAAATATGAAAATACATAAATTCTCTGACTTAAACTGCTTTTCGATGTCTGGATATGAGTTCGCAAAGGGCAAAAATCATGTCGAATGATCGCATTTCAGACGTCGTACACAAAGTACGAAAGAAAATAATGACTGGATAAATAAAAAAATAATTGTGCTATTTATTGGTACAGAAATATCTAAACTGTGTAGAAATAAAACTTTACACTTTAATGTACGATTTACCTCTCACCAACTTTGTCTAAACATATCTCTGCGACTTTTTATGATAAAATGCAGAAATTTTGTAGATGATCTTATTAGTGATTTGGGTATTTTTTATTTATTGGGAAGTTTTGGTACGAGAGCATTATAAAAATTCAAATTTTGAATTTCTTAAAATTTAATCGTCTGAAAATTTTAATCGATTTCATAAAATTTTGTACTTTTTTGTACGTAACTTTGTAATTTATAATATATGTCTATGATCAACATTTAAAGAATAAAAAGTGAATGGTTTTGGGTTACCCTGTATATGGAGATGGAAAAACTTATTTTTAATATTATCTTTCTTAAAAAAAAAAAAACACAATAACTAAAGTGGCTTTTGTAATTACATACTGGAATTTTAATTGATTCTGTACTTTTCAATCATGAACTTACCATTTTTTACTTACCATTCCATTTAATTTTTCAGCATTTATTAATTTAAATAAATTTCAACCCTCACAATGAATTATTATAGAAATATAAAAATCGTTTTAATTAAACATTTGAGGAAAAAACAATTTGATATTTAATTATGGATAATCTGTTTTTATAAGACTGAAAATAATCACTCAGGCATGCAGGTTGGGAGAGCATAATAATATATCGAAATCAACATTCTTGTAATTAAAATCTGGTAATTCGAGATTCGTGATTTGTGAAGGAATTCGAAGAAATGCAGTAAAATATCATTTTTCTTGATTTATTAGACATTCACATGACACGGACACACACATCAAACACATATTAAACATTAATTAAGATATTAAATATTAATAAACATATTCGAGAAAATTTTAAAATATAATTCTGGAAGCCGCATTTTGCTTCCTTTAGATCCAAGAACATCAAGATACTGACAATTATTTCTATTGCGTCACTGGGGGGACTCCCCGCTATAGACAGTCGGCGCCAATCTCCGCCGCTCACGTGATTCGCAATACACTGCCCCATCATAAACATAGGGGTGTTCATCACAAAACATATATATATAACAATACAAATTAAATCAAATACAATCATTAAATAATAATACAAGTTATACAAATTAAATCAAATACAAATATTGAATGATAATAAAATTATACATACTTCAAGGCTAATTTTTAAAAAACAGTTCAACACTAATTCAACTAAATAAAGAAAGAAGAAGAATCATATTAGAATTCAGTTATTAGTTCAAATTCAGTCTCAGTCCATTATAGTTCGAGATTGTAGATTAATTGAACTGGTCTTTTTATTATGGACTTTTCAGTCTTAATTTTACAGGCCCTCACCTTGCCACCTCTTCCAGGAAATATTTCTATAATTTTACCTAAACTCCAGAAATTTCTGGGTAATTTATCATCTTTAATTAATACAACATCATTTATTTTAAATTGGGGAAGATTGGTTTTATGTAAACTTTGGTGGGCTGACCTCAAATTTAATAAGTATTCATCCTTCCATCTAGACCAAAACATCCCCATCAATTTTTCCCGATAGTTAAAGGCTTTAAGCAATTCTTTCCTGGAAGAGAAATTAGAGTCAAGGTGAAGCCGTACGTGGGGGGGGGGGGGGGGGGGGAGAGAAGATATTCTTCTCCGCCAAGAACTAGGATCGGTCATCCCCTGAATTTCAGCTACGCGGTTAGCAACATACGGTTTCCACTTGGAGGCCAATCCCTTAATCCAGTGCAAAACTATAGTAGAATCGGACCACAAAATTATCTTTTCAATATAGCTGAAAAGATGTTTAAGATGGTTGGCAATTCTGGCAGCTATTAAAGCTCCTAAGAGCTCCAATCGCGGCAAGTTAACTCTTTTTAAAGGAGCAACTCGAAATTTAGAAATTATATAGCAAGTGTTAAAATGGCTTTCTGATGTCCTATATCTAAAATAGGCTACAGCTCCGTATGATTTTAACGAAGCATCAGAAAAAACATGAACTTGAACTTTGTTTACTGTTAAATCTGAGTCAAAATAATATCTAAGTATTTTTATATTTTCTAGTAGTTTTGTTTCTTTATACCACGTTTGATATTTATTTACAATTTCTTCGGAAAATGTGTCATCCCAGTCAAGGCCAGATTCCCATAATTCCTGTAAGAGGAGCTTAATTCTAATCATAAAAGGATTGAGGAACCCGACTGGATCGAATATTTTAGCAGCAGTGTGGAGAACGTGTCTTTTAGTGAATTGTAAAGTATCACCGTATGACGCTAAAGATGACAAATCTATGGACAGAAAGTCCTCCTTATTATTCCAATTAATTCCTAGTATTTTAAGGTTTGATTGTTTTTCTTCTATTTCTATTATAGGGTCAGCATTCTTCCACTGTTCCTTTAATTCTAAAGAATTGGAGTTAAATTTCCGTAATTTCATATTCGCGTCTTTAAAATTGAAACTGCACACGATGACAGCTTAAAGGCTTCTGGTACCGTAGATGCTCGTGAATTAAATCATCTGCGTATAAATAATTATCTAACATGTGATACGTGACGGGATTGGCTTCCTTATAATTTTTAATGTGTTTTTTTAGAGTTGAAGCCAAAACATAGGGAGAACTGGTGAGGCCAAAACAATGTCGATTAAAATGATATAAGGTTGGAGGTTTATTTATGTCGCAGTCATCAAAATATAAAAAAAACATAAATAATCTCTGTCACTCCTCGATACCTCTATTTGCAGGAAGGCTCGGGCCAAATCCCCACAAACGGCAATTTTATGCCGCCTGAAATTCAGCATAATATCTACGAGATTAAGATTTAAATTTTACCCAGAGAAAAGACATTCATTTAAACTTTTGTTACTACCCTGTCGACTGCTTGCATCATAAACAATTCTAGTTTTAGAGCTAGAAGATTTTCCCCTAAAAACCGCTCTATGAGGCATTACGTAATCTACAGAACAATTATCATTACACTTTTGAATAATTCCCTCATTCAATTGTTCCTTCATAATTTCATTATATCTTAAAAATAAAGATTGATCATCTTTTAACCGTCTTTCCAAAACTGCAAATCTTTTTTCCGCGACTTGGTAATTGTTACATAAATTTTGTCTATCCGTATTATCACATCGCCACAAAAGTGGTGCGACGTACCTATCATTTCGAAACATATTTCTTTCTCGAATTTATTTATGACCTCAAAATGTTCATCATTTTGTTTATCTTTTTGATAAATAGAAACGATTCCATTTCCCATAAGTTTCTTAAGTCATTGTCTATTGACGAGCATATTATTTTTAAACAGGAAGTACTCTGTAATTTAGCGCCATAAATTCTTCATACTAAAGTTTTTCCAAATATCGTTGGTTGAATAAACAACGATTGATTTATTTTTTTTAACTTCTCCAATTATCGTTGAAAACATATAATCAGCACCTAAAAGAATTTGGATGGGTTTTGCATGAATAAATGTGTCAGCAAATTCATTTTCATTAAGACCGAGTTTATTTATTAACTGAGAATCAACTGAGGTGATAATTTTCGCTCCGCTAATGACCTCTGACACAAGCGCTTCAATTTGTATGTCAGCGTAGGGGGGAACCCGACTGCGTACTGTAATATTCACAACATCGAACTCCTGTTCTATGGCTTTGCGGTTTCCGAACGTATAAACTAGAAGCCTTTCTTTTTTCATAGGTTTTAATTTCAAAGCTGTCGCTAGACTTTCTGTAAGGAATGTTCTAGAAGATGCCGAGTCATATAAAAGCCTCGTATATAAGGTTTTAGAAGTACCTTGCACCTGTACATAAGCGGTTTGTAATAATGTTGAATATTTTTCGGAGGAATTTTGAGTCTTAATAACTGACGATAATACAGTTTGGTTTTCGAGAATTCGGGAAGATTCGGGTGTTTCCGCGTTCTCAACGGGACGAATTTTATCTTTCTTAGTGGGGCAAAATAAATAATTATGCTGATAACTTTGGCATAATTCGCAAGGTTGAATTTTTACTTTACAAGAAGATAATAGGTGATTTTTATTCAAACATCGATAACACCTCCCACTTTTTTTTTCTTATAACGTTTTTTTCGTCCGAGATTTCCTTACATTTTAGACTATAATGATTTGAATTGCAAAATATGCAAACAGTTTTTACGACCGTGTTAAGCGCGACTGAAGTGGGAACATTAGTTTTTAATCTAGTCAGATTTTTTCTTTCCCATCGAGATGTTTCAGTATTTTTTAAGGAAATTCCTGACACCGCGTTAGCCGCTTCTCGTGATTCTATTTCAAACTTTATAAAATTCATTAATTCATTGACGTCACCAGATTTATCAACATTTCTTTTTCTTTGAAATTCTACAACTAAATTATGGGGTAATTGCCTTAAAATTATTGGAATCAGTAAATATCCGAAATTATCTGAAGCCACCCCCATCGCTTGTAAATTTCTAATGCTAACTTCGCATTCATCGTACAATTCTCGTAACGATCTGGTATTTGAAGCAGATTTTACAGGCTCAATTTCTAATAGTTTATTTATAAGCCCACTAATCAAATATACTGTTTTTCCGTATCTGTTTTCTAGTAAATCAAGAGACGATTTATAATTTGTTCATTTAGAGCAAATCCTGAAATCGTTTTATAAGCTTCTCCTGACAGAAACGATTTCAAATATATAAACTTTTCAATGCTGCTCAAATTATCATTAGAATCTATAGTACTTTAAAAACTATTTATAAACTCTAGAAATGTGTTAGGATCGCCTTTAAATATAGGTATAGTTATCTTGGGTAAACTTATTGCAGGTGATCGAGTATTAGGATAGGGAACTGTACTTGCATTTGATACAGTACTTGTATTGCTCAATTCAGCGTTAGCTTTAAACTTTTTTAATTTTCCTTTAATTTTGAATTTCGCTTCATTAATGGTGTCGTCATACTCAATAGTATTTTGAATTTCTGCTTCAAAAAGAGTAGTATCCGATATTAACTCTTCAATTTTCGGATTTATTAGCTTTAATTCATCTTGTTTTTCAATTAAATTGTTCAAAAATTCAGAAAGTTGTTCAAAATCCCTTTCGTTTTCAAAATCTATACTTTGAATAAATGTATCTATTTTAGTAATCAATTTGGTACAGGCAATTTTAATTACTTTGCGCTTTGATTTTAATTTCTCTAGATCCATTCTTAAAAATAAATAAAAGGTACAGTACCTGATTTTGCCGGGATAAAATCTTAATCCAGTGAGTAGTCTTCGAATCTTGTAAATAATGCGATAATATTTACATGAATATTCTTCAAGAACATAAAATATCACGGGATTCGTGCACCATGAAAATAATCACTCAGGCATGCAGGTTGGGAGAGCATAATAATATATCGAAATCAACATTCTTGTAATTAAAATCTGGTAATTCGAGATTCGTGATTTGTGAAGGAATTCGAAGAAATGCAATAAAATATCATTTTTCTTGATTCATTAGACATTCACATGACACGGACACACACATCAAACACATATTAAACATTAATTAAGATATTAAATATTAATAAACATATTCGAGCAAATTTAAAATCTAATTCTGGAAGCCGCATTTTGCTTCCTTTAGATCCGAGAACATCAAGATATTGTCATTTATTTCTATTGCGTCACTGAGGGGGGGGGGGGGGACTCCCCGCTATAGACAGTCGGCGCCAATCTCCGCCGTTCACGTGATTCGCAACAAAGACTTAATAGATTAAAATTTAATTTAATAAGTGATATGAACTTTTTTTTTTAAATTAGGAACTGAAGATTTCAAAAAAAAAAAAAAAAATCCAGGTATTTAATAAGATTTTTCATTTAAAAATGCTGCTAATTTTATATTATCTCAATAATTTATTTAAAAAAAACCCTGTGTTTATATATGATACTTGGTGATGAAATTAAACTTCTGTCTAGTTTATTTTAAGTATTCTGTAAAATATATATATGCTACATAATTAAATCTACCTTCACGATATTTGTCTGTTTTATGCTAAATTACCACCAGTGTGTTTCACTAATTCCTTACTCCTTAATAATATCTATCGTTAAATTCCATTAAATTCCTCTGAAATTCATTATTATTTTGCCCGACTTACTAAAATATAAAGCTTTTAGTTATTCCTAAATTATATCATGATTTCTGATCACTTATGTGAATTCGAATGTTTTTTTAAAGCTTTTCTTTTTCTTTCCGAGATTTTTCGCGTTCTGGGTTATTTTTTACTTTAAAATACGTCCGCTTGAAATTGCCTGGACTCTTGACTATACGCGTATTCCTTATTCTGGCATTGGCTAGAGCGTGCGCGACGTCATGATTTTGTATTTCTTCCCTTGTTCACAAAAATCAGGTACACTGGATCTTCAGTCAGATTTTGGCCGAATTTTCAAGTTTTAACTGTTCCTTGGCTGTGCGTTTGACTCATCAGGTATTCCAAATGATTTAAAACTAATACTTTGTCCGAGAATTATGTTCGACGTATTTTAAGAACAGCTTGTAACAACTAACTACTTAGAGACGGCACTGCCCATTTAAAACAGGTGTGGACTGCTTCCATGATGATTCTTTAAATAAAAGCATGGAATTATATATCACCTTGTTTTTAAGTTGGAGAAACAACCACTATTTCAATTCATTGCTTTGTGCAGCCACGAGACGACTGTATCCATATTATTACACTTCGAATGGCCGACTGGCTACTCTGATATAATACTGATTCCATTATATAAAGTTTAACGCCAATCTCAATATTCCATCGCATCGATTTCAGGTGTTATAATACACAATCTTCGATCTCATCGATTTCATCTATTCTAACATATATATAACTAGCTGTTACCCGTGACTTCGTTCACGTATCATTAAAATAAGAATAAATTCATTAATTAAGCAAAATATTTCATTCCCGATAATTAGAAACGTAAATAATTAACTAACTCTTGATCACATTCCATAGGAGACAATACAGTATTTCTATGTTATAGAGGCCTTGACATAACTAAGTTTTAAAAAAGTGAAATTTTGTGACAAATAATCACGAAAAGGAAACTGCAACCAATAAAAAAGGCGGGCCAAATAAAATCGTGTAAATCGGCGAATTGTGTAAAAACATATGTCAAGTTTATCTGGTAAACCATTTTACTTTTAACGCCTTTGTGAAACGTTTTAATAGACATCCTTCAAAGATAATGGAAATAGTATATTCTTTTTCATTAAATTCAATTCTTGTGAATAGGGAGCAATAGTTGTAGATCTAAATGCATGGAGCTTAAATTTGCCTCCTTGATTTAATCTATAACTACTTCACCTATATTCTAGGCGCTGTACTACAACTGAAAAAAAAATATTTATTTCTAAATGAAAATATGTTGACAGACGATATTTGTTCTCCAGAATAAATTGACTCATGAAGTTTGAATATGTGAAAATACGTTTTTATTTTTAAAAAAATTTACTGTAATCAAGATTTTTTTTTCTTTCACCATCTATTCAAATTGAAAATAAATTCTTTTTTTCAGTTTTAATGAGAAAAAATATATTATTCCGTTTCATTTCTTCTTTTTTATCCACAAAATTGGAATAATTTAGTTGCCATTTTTAGAGCAACTTCGTTAAATTTATATAAAAATAATAATAATAATCATATCTCGGAATTTAAATCATTTTTTTTTAGTTCTGAGAGTTTATGACATCCTCTGCGAAATACAAACAGGCGGCCAGATTTTAATATAATAGATTCGTAATTATTTTTATTTTCCTAATAATCATGGTGTGGTTTTGGCAAAAAACTCTCATCTGTATGTAACTGATATTCATGCATAATAATCGCTAGCTAAAAAAAAAAGCTAAAAAAATATTTAAATTTTTCGTTTTAAATATGACGTGAAACTCATCTACTTTCTAAACTTACCGATTCTTGTATTATTAATGTAATGAATTGATTCACGCTCCTTTTAAAACCCATTTGAGAATTCCCATTTTATTACAAATATAACGTCACTTTTTCCTCATAGGAATCTCTTTTAAATGGCACAATTCTTGTTAATTTTCTTTTTCTGGCAATCAGGACGTAAATTTTAGCGGAAAACTCACATTTGTGTGTAACTGGTATTCAAGCTAATTATTAATCAGTATCGATAAAAAATATTTCAGTTTTTCATCTTAAATATTACGTCCATTATCTATTTACTTTCATTGTACATTGATATTCATGCTCCTTGTATTATTACGAATATTTGAAAATACATGTTTTATTTATGACATCATATTTGTCCAAGCCGAGGAGGATCCTTTTCATAGTTCCATGGTCCAAGCGAAATCTATTTTTTAATAATATAATTATTGTTGCACTTTTATCTTCTAATTATAACGCAGTTTTTGACAGAAAAATATCTTTTTATTTTAACCGATATTCATACTTTATGTATAATAACAAATACTCCATATTTTTGTTTCAAATATCACGGAAATTCACCTTCTTTTGAATTTTTTTAACTTTCAGTTTTCACGTGAAAATCGTTCAATTGAAAATTAGTTGTTGGGGAAAAATTATTTTTGTGGCAACGATCAAAGCCCTAGCAACGATAAAGTAAAATGGTTAAATTGCATGGAAAAATGTCCATTTATTCTCTATGAAAATAATGAAATGTTTAATTATTAAAGAAAATATTTGAATAAAATAAACAAAAACCAGCCTATGTTAATTTGAGGATTATAATCAACCTATATGCAAAAATACAGGATCATTAAGTGCTCCATTTTGACGCTGGCTTCAGCCTAACATTTGCACACAATGAGATTTATAATATTATTAGGATATATATTACTTTCATCGTTATTACTGAAATACTTTCGTCGTTATTACTGAAATACTTTCGTCGTTAATTCAAAATTGCGCGGATTCCAGATTGGGTGACAAAAAGTGTATGTAGATGCCAATTGTTACGTATTATTTAGGTTGTTAGGTAAGTTTTAAAATATTACGTCTATTAAAATATTTTTTTAGATATTTTACTAAAACTCTTAACTTTGTTTTAAACAAAATATTTATACTGTTATTTAAAATTATACTGTTATTTAAACTATTCTTTAAAAAGAAATGTAGTAAAAGAATAGAGAGAAAAAAACTTTAAATAACTGACGCACGTTTTCTTCATTTTTTCTGTGCTGATTTCCACAATTAGTTATGTTTCATGAGGATACCAGTTTAGTCGTTTGAGAGTTCGATTTTTCACAGAAAAAATACAACTGGAAATAACAGTTGAAAATTTTCACTGGGACTTAAAAAAAATATTGTTAGAAACATTTTTGCTTTCTTTAATCTTTGATTGCCAAGTGATCTTTCAAATGTTCATTTACTTTTTCTATTGATTAGATCTGTAATAGTTATATGTTAATATATAATAGTTCAGTAATATATTATTTGGTATACTATTTTATGTATTATTTTATATGTATTATATACTATTATATATTATACTATTTATATTATCTATTGTATTTGTACACTATTACATATGACAATATATAATAGTTCAGTAATATGTTATTTGATTATATCTATAATAGTTATATATCAGTAACATATATAACTTCACACAAATATATTATTATTCGATGTTTATGTATATCATGGAAAGCGTATAAGTAATACAGCCGTTGAATTTTTAAGGGATTGTTATAAAAGTGGTGACTATACGAGTGGAGAGTATGTCAACAAGTAGAGATTTGTACTAATTATATAAAAAGAAATATTATAAATGCAAATATTTTGGTGTGTTTGTGGTTTTTAGGTACGCCTCCCAGTGAAAGAAAAGAAGATGTGCAGGTAGTTTCAACGTGTAGGGTGCAGAATAGTACCTTTCTGAATGTATAGCGTAGCATCTTTTTGAAAATTCTTCGCCTCTTGTTTTGCAAAGTCAACTGAACGAAGAAATTATCGCATATCATATGAAGAGAAAAATATAATCTTCACTGAATCTATGTTTCTTCACTTTTTATGATTTTACTCTGTTTTAATGGAACATCCCCTGTACGTATGTTTCTAATTTTAAATAAATAGAAAAAAATACAAAACAAATCTTCAAAAACTACAAAATTAAAAAAAACCCTCAAGTATTTCATTTGTTTTACTTTAATGTTATGTTTCTTAACCAATCCAAATCGGTACTTTGTATTTGACGTCTATGCATTTATTCTAAGATTCAAAGAAAATATTTACGAACATTCCCTGCAGCAAAGTTCTAACAAACATCATTTTCATAAGAAATATTCAGCCGAGCTTTTATCATAACAGTCCATAAGGATTTGCATAATAATTCACTATTAGTGACATAGTGAAAAAAGCGGTATTACAGAGTATGTCATGGGAAAAAATTCCGATAATCCGGAATAAAGAAAACTATGCATTAGATGCAAAATGAATAATTATTTTGTTCTTGTTATACGCGGCAAAGTTCTAACAAACATCCCTTTCATAAGAAATATGTAGCGGATCTTTTATCATAACAGTCCATAAGTATTTGCATAATAATTCACTATTAGTGACATAGTGAAAAAAGTGGTATTACAGAATATGTCATGGGAAACAATTCCGATAATCCGGAATAAAGAAAATTATGCATTAAATGCAAAATGAATAATTATTTTGTTCTTGTTAAACGCGGCAAAGTTCTAACAAACATCACTTTCATAAGAAATATGTAGCCGATTTTTTATCATAACAGTCCATAAGTATTTGCATAATAATTCACTATTAGTGACATAGTGAAAAAAGCGGTATTACAGAATATGTCATGGGAAACAATTCCGATAATCCGGAATAAAGAAAACTATGCATTAAATGCAAAATGAATAATTATTTTGTTCTTGTTATACGCGGCAAAGTTCTAACAAACATCACTTTCATAAGAAATATGTAGCCGATCTTTTATCATAACAGTCCATAAGTATTTGCATAATAATTCACTATTAGTGACATAGAGAAAAAACCGGTATTACAGAATATGTCATGGGAAACAATTCCGATAATCCGGAATAAAGAAAACTATGCATTAAATGCAAAATGAATAATTATTTTGTTCTTGTTATACGCGGCAAAGTTCTAACAAACATCACTTTCATAAGAAATATTTAGCGGATCTTTTATCATAACAGTCCATAAGTATTTGCATAATAATTCACTATTAGTGACATAGTGAAATAAAGAGAAAACTGCCCAGTTAAACTGAGGGCATTGAGCTCACAGGCTATTCACACTAATTGTATATTATACTCTTATTTCAAAGAATTTGAAATAAGACCCTCGAAAAATAAAGAAATCAACAATATATTAAGGGAGGTCATCCCCCCGTTACCCCCCTCAAAGTTAACTAATGAACCCCTTAACCTAATCAGGGAAGTCTCTAATTACAATGTATATATATATACAAAATTTGAAGAAAATCGGATAATTCTGCATGAAAAACCAATTTATCTAAATTAAGGGGGGTTACCCCGCCCCTTTCCCCTTTCATACTTAACCAATGAACCTCCAAAACTCTTCAAAGAAGCGCATTATCACAATGAACCTATATACAAAATTTGAAGAAAATCGGAAAATTCTGCATGAAAAACTGATTTATCTAAATTAGGGAGGGGTTATCCCCCTTTCTCCCTTTGTACTTAACCAATGAACCCCCAAAACTATTCACAGAAGCGCATTATCAAAATGAACCTATATACAAAATTTGAAGAAAATGGGATAATTCTGCATGAAAAACTCATTTATCTGAATTAGGGGGGGTATTCCCCTTTCCCCCTTTATACTTAACCAATGAACCCCCAAAACTATTGACAGAAGCGCATTATCAAAATGAACCTATATACAAAATTTGAAGAAAATGGGATAATTCTGCATGAAAAACCTATTTATCTAAATTATGGGGGGTTAGCCCCCCGTTTCCCCCCTTTATCCTTAACCAATGAACCTCCAAAACTAATCAGGGAAGCGCCTTATCACAAGGAACCTATAAACAAAATTTAAAGTAAAACGGTTAGTTCTATCGAGAGTTATCGCGTTACGTACATACATACATACGTACGTACATACAGAACCGGCGGGCACATAAGCTCTCAGGCTTTGATAGCCTGTGAGCTAAAAAGCGGTATTACAGAATATGTCATGGGAAACAATTCCGATAATCCGGAATAAAGAAAACTATGCATTAAATGCAAAATGAATAATTATTTTGTTCTTGTTATACAGGGCAAAGTTCTAACAAACATCACTTTCATAAGAAATATGTAGCCGATCTTTTATCATAACAGTCCATAAGTATTTGCATAATAATTCACTATTAGTGACATAGTGAAAAAAACGGTATTACAGCACATGTCATGGGAAACAATTTCGATAATCCGGAATAAAGAAAACTATGCATTAAATGCAAAATGAATAATTATTTTGTTCTTGTTATACGCGACAGAAAACAAAGAAAAAGATTACAGAAAAAAAGATTACAGAAAAAAGAGGGGAAAAATAGTCCAATGTTTTTGCTTTATTGAATAAAACAGTAGAAAACACCCATATATCCCACACCAGAACTCACCCCAAACATAGGACATATTAAAAAATAATAAAAAACGACCATAAAACGAATACCATACTCCTATTTGCCATATCCCTACCATATTCCCAATCCGCTTGATGGGTATGATCGATGTTATTACGTGAACTTTTAAACCACCTTATTCCTGTCAGCTCATCCATGCCTATTTCAGATGAGCAAGAAAAATTATTTTATAAATGTTTCAGTTTTCGTCAAATATCTGTTTAAATTTCTTCACCACCTCTTTGTCTGTAACCTCTTGTTCAACATAAAATTTAAATATGTCTTTTCATTAGTTTAGTTTAGTGGCAAAGAATACTTTATGATTAATCTGATCTTATGATTAAATCGGATTTTATAATTAGTTTGCTTTTTTTCTTTTTAATTTGCTCTAGGTAATCAATTGCTAATCGTGCTAATTCATCCATTAGTTACTTTATACGTATTAATCTAAAAAAGAAATGCTCAATGTTGATATAGCTTTTTTTAAATGTTTCAAAAGGTTTATTATTATTATTATTATTATTATTATTATTATTATTATTATTATTATTATAAAAATGTGTCTAGATCAAGCTATAGCGTTCAAACAAATTTCAGTCAAAAAAACATTTTTTTCCCTATTCGAGACTGTGAAAGTTGAAATTTTGAGATATTTTGAAGCACTGCATGATCGGTAAAATCTAAAGAGATAGCGCCAGTTGTTGCTGTCATCGTTATATATTTCTAAATATATTTCTAATAGCAACTGATTTTTAGCAGATGTGTAAAAGTGGACTACAAATTTACGGACAGCAAAAAATGTAGTAGAAAAAAGTATTTTGTACCTAATAATTTATTTTCTATGTGTTTTAGATAGATCCTTTTCCGCAATAGGAATTTTGATTTTTTATAAAAGCACATACGGGCCTTTTAGGTTATTATGTTCATGTTGTACTTAATTGTAAATTAAATTTTCTACATCCACTATTGGATAATTCTAATATTTGTAATATACTAAACGATACTAAAGCCTTGCAACTAATGTTGGTCATTTCAAGAACTTTGATTGGCTTATTAGAAGAAATTTAAACATAATTTTGAATTTAAATTTTATTTCAAATATAAGTGATTTTACTGATGATAATTCTACATGTGAAGAAATTTCCCTTTTAGTTTTATTAAAATTATTTTATTAACTCCATTATAGATAAAAATAGGACAATAGACCAATGTTTCACAACCTTTCTTACCATATACACCGAAAGCTAAATTTCTACGGCACACTAAAAATATGATAAAAAATAATGTAAAGGCTATATTTCATTTTTTATGTTTTTACTACCACAAACAGAATGCTCTACTAGATCCGAAAACAGAGCAAGATAATTTATTATAATCTATACTAATAAAAGAAAGTTTCGCTCTGTGTGTCACTCTCTGTGTGTGTGTGTGTGTGTGTCTGTTGGCGATGGCTAGGAAAATTTAGCGCACCTAGAAGTCTGTAAATTTAGATTTAGGTAGTCCAAACCCTCTCCTGGTATACCTGAGCCTCAGAATTTTAAAATTTTGAAAACTAAAGTAGTTATCAATTAAAAACTGATCAAAGATCACAAATAAAAAAGTCATTATTCTGAAGCGAGCTGGCGCATGTGCAGAAACCAATTTCCGTATCTTCCGGAACAGAAGAAAGAAAGCAGAAGACATTCCGTTTTTGTTTAAAGTATTTCTAAATTCGCCATGGACAAACGGCTAAAAATACGGAAAAACCGTCTACATATTCTAAAAGAACATACTTTTACGTCTCGAACGATCTGGTTGGTTTGAAAAAAAAATTTACATTTAACACTTTCAAAAAAAATAATCAAAAAGCATCGAATTCGTGTTTTTTATTTTCTCCCGTTTTCCGAGCCTTGCATCTACCGGAATACAAAAGATACGGAAAAACGAAGGTCACCAAATTAAATAACTGTTTTTGTCCTTTTCAAAGCCACCTTTAGTTTTAAAAAATACAAAAAGTAACCCTTCGAAAAAGTATATTTTCTGTATGCCGTTTTGCGATTTTTGCGATTTTGGCAATTTTTAAAATTTTGCATCGGCGATTCAGAGACAGGTACGAAAAACTAAAAATACCAGACAATATTTACATTTATTCCTTTTTCGACATCTGTATTTGTTTTTGAAAAATACGAATATTAACCCTTCAAAAAAAATTCGTGCGCAGGACTCTCTTTTGCGAATTCCGATTTTCTGCTATATCTTAAATCTGGCATCGGCTTTCTAAAATAACCAAATAAAAAGCAAACACACCTAAAGACATCTACGTTCTATCGTGTTTAGGTAGAAACCTTTAGTTTAAAAAATAAATCACGTTAACCCTTCCGAAAACGTTTTTAACCGTAAGTCAATTTCGTTTTTTTAACAATTTCTCCTATCTTTAAAAATCCGAATTGGCGTTTATAAACAAGATACGAAAAACTAAAAATACCGTGTCTAATCTATATCCCTTTAATTTTTAAAATCTGGTATTCGTTTTGAAAAAAATTAAATTTAACCCTCCGAAAAAAAATCCTTTCCAAAACTCACTCACGAGAATTTAAAAAATATCTACATTCACTCTTTAGAAACCGATCAATTACGTAACCCACTTTCGCAATTTCCATTTTTTTGGCAATGTTTACCCGTAGTTAAATTTCAATTCTACTAGGAAATTTGGTTGGGTCAAGTGTTCTGAAAAGGTCTCTTAAAGAACAGACTGCGCCCCCTGGCGGTGGAAATTGGAACTATAGGAGTATATTTGGTTCTATGGACCCAATTACGCGGGGTTAGGCTCATTCGACTTGATATCTATAGCCTTAAATATTTTAGCTGCACTTTCGACCGCCAGGATGCGCTTTCCCAGCTTAGGTTTTATGAGCCCGATTACGACGAAGTTTGCCTCATTCAACTTGATTTCGATAGCCTTACAGATTTCAGTCATATTCGTATAGAACAGATTATTAAAATTTCGAGCCCGGGCAACGACGGGCGGATTAGCTAGTTGGTAATAAAAATAATGTTAAAATTCTTATAAACTATGTTTAAAATTAACATTTACGGATAACTAAATCCGTTTAACATATATTTTGCTTAAAACAATGCAACATTTTTGATAAACTTATAGGAATCAACTTTTAAAGAGATAGTACCTGGTAGACTGAGAATAGCTCGGGGATTTTTTCTTACGTTCAAGCCTTATTGAAGTTTATGTGATGAAAATCATCTAAACCGTCTTCGATTTACAGAAACAATTTCAGTACTGAGTTTGTTCTAACTTCTAAAAACGAAATTTATCGTATTCGGAACCTAAGTAGACAGTTTTCTAGTGCTCGATTTAGTATAGAAGGCAAATTGTTATCGCCGCCTTCGAGATCATCCGTAGTCATGTTAACTCATTATTTCAGCAACCATTTTATCATCATTTTCTGTAATTTGTTTGTTTTATCTTATTAAAACGAATTTTCACGAGTTAGAGACATAGCTAGATCATTTATCGTGCTTGAGTTATTATAGTAACCAAGTTTTGAGAAAATCATTCAAGCAGTTTTTGAGACATAGCAGCATTTTCAGTGCTGAGTTTCTTTTAATTTATAAAAACGAACTTTCCGGATTTCGGAACCTGGCTAACTCGTTTTCTCGTGTTCAAAATATTATAGGAGAGCCGTGTCGTGAAAAGTGTTTGAGTATTTTTCGATTTATAACAAGCAACATATTCAGTGTTGAACTTATTTTAACCTATCAAAAGTAATTGTCTTTAATTCTAGACCTTGCTGGATCTTTTTCTCATTCTCGATTAAGTATAGAAAGAAAGTTTTGTGAAAATCATTAAAGTCATTTTCGAGATCGCCCGGACACCCAAAATTGCTGTTCGTTTAATATATATGATATGATCCTGTGACTTCTTTTTTTTCTTTTAAATTAGAATTATATTTCTTTGTACATTAGAATTATGAAATAGTGATTACTCTTAAATACTTTTTCATCTATCATTTATACAGCATTTTATATTGCACTCCTTTTCTTTCAAGAGACATATTTCGTCTCTGAAAAAAAAATTAAATATGTATCTGAAGATGTGAGATCATTTTCATTATTTCCTCGCAGACTCTTATAAAATGTGTACAAAAAGAGAAATAGACTATCAAATAATGCAAATTTATGAGACTAAACCGCATTTCATATTAAATATCATAATATGAAATTTTGGATGTTAAAGCATCGTTATTTCTGTTAATTCTTAAAAGCTTGATGACAACTTGCCTTAAAATTTTAGCGGCATACATGCGGTCTTCTCACGGGTGAGAACCACAGAAATAGACCAGTACCAAACCTACATTTAAAATTTATTTATATTTAAGTTCAATTCCTCTGAAAACAGAAAGCATCATTCATAAGTTCCACAAAAATTGAAGTTTCATTCACAAATCACTAATGTTTATTTGAATACTATGCTCAATTTAAATATAGCAAATATTGCACAGAACACTGTTAAAATATTGTAAATCATGTTAAAAATGGTAATTTAGTATAAATAAATATTTAGATTGATTAATAAGAATTGTTATTATTTCCTGTAAACTATTTTTAACACTTTCCAACCTAGTTGAAAAGTGTTTATCACTTCGGTTTGTCTGGCCGTATGGCCGTCGGCCGTCTGTCCGTGCTCTAACTCCCGTAGATATGCTCGGATTGCTCTGCAATTTTTATATGTTATTGTCGTCATCTATAGCATGTTCGCTATTTCAACGGAAGAGTGTAGCACTTATAGTTTTCTTTAAAAGGACACTCAAAAGAGTTCCGTTACATTACGGTCTATGGGGAAAAATCATTTGCGGTTCATTTTAATGATGTTACACAATTTCAAGTACATTGTATTTGATATATATCACTAAGGTACATTACAAGAAGCTTAATATGGAATAGGGTGTGCATAGCACGTATAGTTACTTTACAGGAACAGTCAAAAGAATTCCGTTACATTAAGTCTATGGAAAAAAATCGTTTGCGGTTTAATTAAATAATGTTTCACTATTTTAAACGAGTTGAAATTTATATAGATCACTAAGGTGCATTACAAGAGGCTTACTACAGAATATTGTGTGTATAGCAGTCATCGTTCATTTACAGGGACACACAAAAGGATTCTCTACTGTCTGTTAACAATAATTCCTGGAAGTGCGTTTTAAATTACTGAACGCGATTTTAAATTTAACTCACTTTTTGTTTATTACGTGGTGTGTATAAATTCTGTCGATCATGTACAGGGAAGCACAAAAGTTCGCGAACACATTTCCGTTTATTGACAGAAACTCCAGAAGGAGAATTTTAAACTGTGCTACGCGTTTCTTAACTGAACTAAAATTTAGCATCCTATGTAGTATATATACAAATCAAATGCTATCTAATCTAGATCATATACAGGGCTTAATAAAAGTATTCGGATACTTTTCCGAATATTGTATAAGTTGGAAATAAATGTTGGAAATTCCTGAAATTACGATTTTAAATATGTTATGCGTTTTCCAAATTGTTTACTTCGATGTTATATTTCAGCTTATTAAACGGTAATGATTTGTAAAACTATTTTGGAAGCGTTGGAAAGTGTTACATAATCTATGCTTGACGCATGATTTTTTGTTCTTGTTTATTTTAATTCATCTTAAAAGGTATTATCAGGTAATAAATTCTAAGCAAAATAATGATTTTTCTCAATTTCTACAGATGTGCAAATTTAACTATTAAGATTTGTGTTATTTGTTTCACACGATTATTTTCATTTTAATGAGATCATTGTCTGATGTTTCAAAAAAAGAGTTTAAACAATCTAAGTACTTTTTTTTAAAAAATGGCTCCATAAAAAAACAAACCACTTTTAATGATATAAAATATTCGTTGCAAATTACAGCGCATCGAACATTTAATCTAATACCTTGATCTAAATTCCCATGATTGAATAGAAATATGAGAAAATAACAGTCACGTTTTTTAGGAAGTTCTATGATTAAACAAGCTCTAGTCTGTCGATGTTCCAGTTACTTGCCTCAGCAAAAAGTTTTTTTTTCTTACGGGTATTAATAAATTTTACATGCGTAAATTCTAAACAACTTTTTAGAAGTAGAAAGCCGGAACTGATGCTGTGATTAAATTTCTCTGCATTTGTACGTAGCAACGTATACTGTTTCAGTGAGTTATGATTTATTTCACTTATATTAACTTGAAAATCTGGTTTACTTATTTTTATTTTAGTGGACTCTTTTCATAAATATGTTGTTGACTGAAAAAAAATAAACATAATTTAATCTGAATTTTCATCTTCTAATCAAGGCAGGATATTTCGAGAATCAGAAATATAATTCACTGTTATTATTTTGAAAAATATTTATTAGTTTCTTCAATTTTAGAGGCTGTTTCTTTTCATGTATATATCATTGAATTAAAAAAAAAATTAAAACGTTTCCGATTTCTCGACAACCGGTCGTCACAATTAATTCAGACAACCTTTTTGGCAATACTAATTGGGCTCGATTCCCGGTCTGGATACTTTTTACTTAATTGGAAAAAATTGCTTTAGTCAGCAAATTCATTTTCTAATCAATACAGAATATTTACTGGATTAATACAGAAATGTAAGATGTAAGTAAGCATTGGAGATATGTATTAAATATGTACTATTCAGCGTGAACATAGTTTAGAAATTAAAAATTATTTATTAACGCTAACGACTCTGGAGCGTAAATCAAATCTGCCAATAAAAGTCTTCATCAGAATTCAGGATCTAAAAAAAAAAAACATTTTTTTTTTTTAAATACTGAATCCGGATGAAGGCTGGGTGCGTAGCCGAAAGTACTAAATGACTTTAGTGTAATTTTTTTAACATCCGTTAACGTATTTTAGCCATCCTTTAGGTAAATGATCACATTATTTGTGTATTTTTTATATTGCTTTACAAAGACGAATTTTAGCATTCTGAACTATTTTTATAATTCAGTGATATTGAATAATATTGCATTAAAATTCAGTGGTTAAGATGTTATTGTAGAATTCTCAGAGAACATGTGTGGTGAACTTATGCTCAATGATGTGTTTACAGTGTCTCATAGTCAATCTCTCTAGTTTTCCCTCCCACCACTTGCAGTCATCTAATAAGTTGCACTCAAACCCGTCAAACTGGGTCGGGTAGGTAGGGACCTGGTCAGCGGTCTCCGAGTACATTAATACGATTTTGCAACACAAATTCTTTGGAGTTTGCGATTTGTAATTTCACTAGTTTATCACTTATACTAAAAAATATTGGAGCATTATGGAGACAGAAAGAAAGAAATTAGCAGCAGTGGAAATGGATGCCCTCAGAAGATCATGAAGGATATGAAGAATAGAAAGAATAAGAAATGAAAGAATAAAAGAAATGATGAAAATAAAGGGAACCAAACTAGATGATCTCCAAAAGAAACAATTAATCTGGTATGGTCTCGTTAAAAGAATGAGTGACGAGAGACTACTCAAAATCGCATATAATTACAGAACAAATAAAAAGAGGAAACTAGGAAGACCACGAAAGACCTAGATGGATGATATAAAAAAAGCCATGAAGGATAGGGGTCTGGAGGAAGAATGGTCCCTTGACTGGAAGAAATGGAGTGGTCTCCTGCAGATTTTTAGGATGGCGGAAACTGACGTCATAAACCGAGTTTATATACAGTATGCCCACTAAAGTCCTTTGCCACCCTCTTAACTTCGAAACGGCTGCTGCTATATTCATAAAAGTGGTGTCTAGGTATACTAAAGTAGGCATGCGCTACTGAATGAAATCGCCTATGGCGCCAACTTGTGGAAAACTGCGGAGTTAGCATTCCTATCTCGAAAAACGGAAAGAGATAGGGAAAAAAAGTGATTTACAAAGTTGTAGAGCATCATCGATTTAGTACGAAAATACACCTTGTGAACATTAATGCGAAGAATAGAACGGTTAATGGCGCATTTGTTTTTTCGTGGTTTCCTACACTGTGACGTGACAACACGATCTTAGAAAGAAAAAAAAACAACTAGTTGAAACAATATACTTTTATTTGAGATGTTCAAACTTCTCACCGTCAGCTGCAATGCACATTTGGATCCTTGTTTGAATTTCATGTTGCACACGTTGGAGCATAGAGGGTGACACGTTGGCACAAGCGTCCATAATGCGTCGTTTTGATTGGGAATCACAAGCGATACCACTGTGCCACATTGCAGTGTCGTGTTTTGTCTGAAAGATAATCATTCCTGCTTCCGTTCAAGTTTCGTGACGTCACAGTATAGGAAATTACGAAAAATCAAATTTAAGACCGTTTTAACCGTTCTATTCTTCGCATTAATGTCCGCAAGGTGTATTTTCGTACTAAATCGATGATTCTCTACAACTTTGTAAATCTCTTTTTTCCCCTATCTGTCTCCGTTTTCCAGATAGGAATGCTAACTTCGCAACTTTCCACCAGGTGACGCCGTAGGCGGTTTCATTCAGTAGTGCATGGTTACTTTACTATACCTAGACACCACTTTTATGAATGTAGCAGCAGCCATTTCGAAGTTAAAAGGGTGGCAAGGGACTTTAGTGGGCATACTGTATATATTTATTTAAGTATTTCTAACGTTAATCGAAGTTCTTTTAAGCATACATAAAAATATAATTTTCTTTTTATGAAGAAGTAAAAATGTAAACCTATATTCATATTTATTGGACACAAAGCTTATTTAACCATTTTCCATGTTAAACAGAAGTTCTTGCACTATTTTATCCTGTACCCTTTTATTTCAGTGCACAGGATATTCTAACAAAAGAGGGGAATTTATTTTCTTAAAAAATGATGAAGTAATTAAGGTTAGCTTTACTCAACAAAAGAATATATATATTTTTTTTAAGATGGTTTTTTAAATTTACTCGACTTAAATTAATTCTGAAGCTGTCATTAAATGAGCATTTTTTCATTTTTACCTATCATTTAGTTTAATTTTCGGCATTGATAAAATATATTTCAGCTTGCAAAATGAATGATTATAATGCATTGGAATCTATATTAATTAAATATTTGGAGTACGAAAAATTTAATGACCAATTTTGAAAATTCAGTTCTAAAAGTTTTAATAGATAAAATTAAATGCAGTATGTTAGTATACTTTGAGATTTTAAACACGTTGAGATACTGACGAAATATTGCAAAGAATGCTAATTAAATTATTTGTTAATCGAAGGAGCACTTTAAGAAGGAATTCTTTGCCGTGATAAATATTTTTATGACATCTTTAGGATATCTTGTATTTTATTTTTATATTATGTAGGATTAAAAAAAAAGGAAGCTTCATCTTTTGAAAAAGATGGATTCAGATAATTGAAAATTTTGTGCGAAGTATGTAAAAATATTTTATTATTGCATTCAACTAAGAAAAAATTAAAAGATTCGAGAATATTCTAAGTAGTGATATAGCTTTTATGATATTCATTGTTACAAAATACAATATGTAATAAATTAGTTATATGAAAAAAATAAAGCGGTTCTAAATTTTTTTAATATACAAGTTAAAAGAAAATGATTTTTTAAAAAAAATTCATTCTACTATTTTTTAAAAAGAAGAGTTATTTATTCAAATTCATTCTCAAGGCAACAATTGTAGCAAATAAAGTAGTTCAATTAGGGAAAAATTATAAAAGGGTTAAATAATCAAATTAAAACTACTACAATATTTAAGAGAAATTCAAAAAATAAAAAATGTGTATATATATATATATATATTATATATATATATATATATATATATATATATATATATATATACACATATACATATTATATATATATATATATATATATATATATATATATATATATATATATATGTGTGTGTGTGTGTGTGTGTGTGTGTGTGTATTACTTTCATCGTTAATACTAAAATACTTTCGTCGTTAATTCAAAATTGCGCGGATTCCAGATTCAATGACAAAAAGTGTATGTAGATATCAATTGTTACGTATTATTTAGGTTGTTAGGTAAGTTTTAAAATATTACGTTTATTAAAAAATTTTTTAGATATTTCACTAAAACTCTTAACTTTGTTTTAAACAAAATATTTATACTATTATTTAAAAAAGAGACCAAACTATTCTTTAAAAAGAAATGTAGTAAAAGAATAGAGAAAAAAAACTTTAAACAACTGACGCACGTTTTCTTCATTTTTTCTGTGATGATTTCCACAATTAGTTATGTTTCATGAGGATACTTGTTTAGTCATTTGAGAGTTCGCTTTTTCACACAAAAAATACAACTGGAAGTAACAGAAGAGAATTTTCACTTGGACGTGAAAAAAATATTGTTAGGAACATTTTCACTTTATTTAATCTTCGTTTGCCAAGTGATCTTTCAAATGTTCATTTACTTTTTTATTAATTAGATCTGTAATAGTTGCATGTTAATATATAATAGTTCAGTAATGTATTATTTGGTACACTATTTTGTGTATTATTTTATATGTGTTATATACTATTATATATTATACTATTTATATTATCTATTGTATTTGTACGCTATTATATATGACAATATATAATAGTTCAGTAATATGTTATTTGGTTATATCTATAATAGTTATATGTCAGTAACATAGATAACTTCACGCAAATATATTATTTATTATTCGATGTTTATGTATATCATGGAAAGCATATAAGTAATACAGCCGTTGAATTTTTAACGGATTGTTAGAAAAGTGGTGTCTATACGAGTGGAGAATATGTCAACCAATAGAGATTTCTACTAATTAGAAAGAAAAAAAATTATAAATTCAAATGTTTTAGTGTGTTCGTGGTTTTTTGGTAATGCCTCCAAATGAAAGAAACGATGTCTACGTAGTTTCACCGTGTAGGGTTCCAACTGCATAGCGTAGCATCTTTTCGAAAATTCTTCGCCTCTTATTTTGCAAAGTCAACTGAACGAAGAAATTATCGCATATCATATGAAGAGAAAAATATAATCTTCACTGAATCTATGTTTCTTCACTTTTTATGAATTTACTCTGTTTTAATGGAACATCCCCTGTACGTATGTTTCCAATTTTAAATAAATACAAAAAAAAAAACCCTCAAGTACCTCTCACTCATGCGCCTCTCAGTTATACGCAAACTTCGTAAGGTACCGCCACGAGGAATAGGAAAATAATGCTATAGAACTCTCACTTATAAGCGCCACTTTGAATTGTTTCTCTCAGCTATACGCGGAAATAACAGCGCAATTAACAAACTCTGAGTTTAGTGCGAAACTCTTTTTTATCTATAAAGAATTTTCTGCACGTGTCAAGGTCAAAAGACCGTTCCGCAAAGTGCCTGAGAGGGTGTAGAGTGTGTTATAATTCGACTTTTCATCCTCTTCCCTCAGTTCTCATGGTTCCTTCGTTTTTTTTCCTTTTATTTTTATAAGCCACGCGAGTATTCCCTTGCCTTCTTTTCTTGCCTTTGCGGTATCATCTGGATTTTTAAAAAAAATAAAAATGAGCAAAAGAAAGTTAACAATTTCGTTCAAAATAGAAGTTATACAAGCAGCAGAAATCGATCCTAAACTGGCAAAAATAAGCTTAGCTCGAAAATTCGATTTGCCAGAATCAACGCTCAGAGAGATTTTAAAGAACAAGGACTCGATCAAAGAAATCAACTGTGAATATTCTACTAAAGCGAAGAAACGATCAAAAATTTAGAAAGAAAAATTTGAGATTTTAGAAACCTCCTTAATTCAGTGGTTCAGAGAAATGAGAGCTTTTAATTTACCCATTAGCGGTGAGAGTTATTCAAAGAAAAGTTTTTAAATCAATCCCTTCAAACGCGTATAAGTTAGAGGTGACTGTATTTATTTATTTTTTTACTATAATGTTATATTTCTTAACCAATCCTAATCGGTACTTTGTATTCGACGCCTATGCATTTATACTAAGCTTCGAAGAATATATTTACAAACATTCCCTGCAGCAAAGTTCTAACCAACATCAATTTCATAAGAAATATTCAGCCGAGCTTTTATTATAACAGTCCATAAATATTTGTATAATAATTCACTATTTATGACATAGTGAAAAAAGCGGTCTTACAGAATATGTCATGGGAAACGATTCCGATAATTCGGAATAAAGAAAACTATGCATTAAATGCAAAGTGAATAATTATTTAGTTCTTTTTCTACGCGGACAGAAAAAAAAGAGGGGAAAAATAGTCCAATGTTTTTGCCTTATTGAATAAAACAGTAGAAAACACTCATATATCCTACACCAGAACTCCTCCCAAACATAGGAAATATTAAAAAATAAATAAAAACGACCATAATAGGAATACCATGTTCCTATTTGCCATATTCCTACCATATCCCTATTCCGATTTTCAGAGGGATGATCGATGTTACTACGTGAACTTTCAAACCACATGTTTCCTACCAGGTCACCCATGTCTATTTCAGATGAGCAAGAAAAATTATTTTCTAAATATTTCAGTTTTCATCAAACATCTGTTTAAATTTCTTCCCCACCTCTCTGTCTGTAACTTCATATTAATTATGTGCTCAACATGAAATTTAAATCTGTCATTAGTTTAGTTTAGCAGCAAAGAATACTTTATGATTAATCTGATCGTATAATTAAATCTGATTTTATAATTAGTTTGCTTTTTTTTTTGCTTTTTAATTTGCTGTAGGTAACCAATTGCCAATTCTGCTAATTCATCCATTAGTTACTTTATATTATTCTAAAAAACAAATGCTCAATGTTGATATAGCTTTATTAAACAGGCTTCAAAAGTTTTTTTTTTTTTTTAAATCATAAAAAAAATTACTAGATCGAGCTATAGCGTTCAAACAAATTTCAGTCAAAAATACATTTTTTCACAATTCGAGACTGTGAAAGTTGACATTTTGGGATATTTTGAAGTGCTGCATGATCAGTAAAATCTAAAGGAATAGCTCCAGTTGTTCACGTCATCGTTATATATTTCTAAAAATAGCAACTGATTTTTGGCAGGCGTGTAAAAGGGGACTACGAATTTACGAACAGAAAAAAACGTAGTGGAAAGAAGTATTTTGTAGTTAATAATTTATTTTATATGTGTTTTAGATAGATCTTTTTCAGCAATAGGAATTTTGATTTTTGATAAAAGCACATACAGTGCAAGCCTTTTTAGGTTATCATGCTCATGTTTTATTTAATTGTAAATTAAATTTTCTATACCCACTATCAGGGATCGACGATACTAAAGCCTTGCAACAGAAGTTGGTCATTTCAAAAACTTTGATTGGCTTATAAGAAGACATTTAAACATAATTTTGAATTTAAATTTTATTTCAAATATAAATGATTTTAATGATGATAATTCTACACTGCTGGCCGATAAAATTGCAACACCAGGAAGGAATTTAAATAACAGAATTATATTTATTGGACAAATATATTATAATGGGAAGGACAAGTGATTACATTTTCGGAAATTTTGGAAGTATAGGTCCTGAGAAAACACTACCCAGAGTAGCCACCCGTGGCCGCAATAACAGCATGTATCTGCCTAGACATGGAGTCGAACAGAGATTGGATGTCATTAAGGGTACAGCAGTCCATACACCTTCAACACTATGCTACAGTTCATCAACCGTAGTGACGGGCGAGTGGGGGCGTGCCAGGCACTCAGCAACCATTAACCAGACATTTTCAATTGGTGAGTAATCAGGAGAACGTGCTGGCGAGGGCAACAGTCGAACATGTTCTGTATCAAGGAAGGTCAGGATAGTACCGCCAACATGCAGTCGTGCATTGTCCTGCTAAAACTTAGAGGCAGCGAAGATAAGGGTAAATTACGGGCTGTAACACATCAGAAATGTAACGGCTGCTGCTGAAATTGCCGGCAATGCAAAAAAAGAGGTTATCTATACGTCTATCCAATGACACCTCATACCGTCATTCCAGGCGATATGCCAGTATGACGATGTCGAATGCAAGCTGGCAATGTGCGTTTTCCACGATGCCGCGAAACACGGATGTGGGCATCATGATGCTGTATATGACGCAGGAGTGGCATCTCTCGTCTTTTCAGATGAATCCAGGCTCTGAATACCGCATCACGTAGGCCGCATCCGTGTTTGGTGGAATCCTTGAAAATGCACATTGCCAGCTCCCATTCGACATCATTATACAGGCCTATAACCTGCAGTGATAGTGTGGGGTGTCATTGAATGCACATCTCGATAACTTCTTGTTCCCATTGCCGGCAATATGAACAGTAGCCGTTACATTTATGAGATGTTACTGCCCGTGGTTCTGCCCTGTCTTCGAGGCCACCGGAACTCTACTATTCAGCAGTACAATGCACGACCGCATGTTTCTTGAACTCTACTTACCTCCCTTGATACAGAACATGTTTGACTGTTGCCCTGGATGGCACGCTTTCCTGATTTCTTGCCAATTGAAAATGTCCTGTCAATCGCTTCTGAGCGACTGGCGCGCCACCACTCGCCGTCACTACGATTGATGAAGTGTGGCATAGTGTTGAAGCTGCATGGACTGCTGTACCCGAACATGACATCCAATCTCTGTTCGACTACATGGCTAGGAAGATAAATGCTGTTATTGCGGACAGGGGTGGATGTTCTGGGTAGTGTTTTCTCAGGATCTATGCCTCCAAATTTTCTGAAAATGTAATCACTTGTCCTTCCCATTATAATGTTTTTGTCCAATAAATATAATTCTGTTATTTGCATTCCTTCCTGGTGTTACAATTTTAATGGCCAACAGTGTATATATGATAACGAAAATGTCTCTTTAATTTTTTAAATAATTTTTTAACCGCATTTTAGATAAAAATGGGACAATAGACCAATCTTTCTCAACCTTTCTTACCATACGGTCCTTCTACACCAATAGCTAAATTTCCACGACGCATTAAAAATATGATACAAAAGAATTCAAGGGCTACATTTCAGTTTTTATGTTTTTACTTTCACAAACAAAATGCTCTACTAGAGTCGAAAACAGCGCAAGATAATTTATTATAATTGGTAATAAAAATAATGTTAAAATTCTTATGAACTATGTTTAAAGCTAATTTTTACGGGTACATAAATGCGTTTAACTTATTTTTCACTTAAAAGAATGCAATATTTTTTATAAACTTGTAGGAATCAACCTTTAAAGAGATAGAACCTGATAGACTGAGAATAGCTCGAGGATTTTTTCTTACGTTCAAGTCTTATTGAATGATGAAATTGAATGATGAAAATAATCCAAACCGTCTACGATTTATAGCAACAATTTCAGTACTGAGTTTATTCGAACCTCTTAAAATGAAATTTACAGCTTTCGAAACCTAAGTAGACCGTTTCCTCCTGCTCTATTTTGTACAGAAGGTAAATCGTTAGCGCCGCCTTCGAAATCATCCGTAAACGTATTGATTCATTATTTCAGCAATCATCTTATCATCATTTTCTGTAAATTATTTGTTTTATCTCCTTAAAATGAATTTTCACTAATTAGAGACATAGCTAGATCATTTTTCGTGCTTGAGGTATTATCGGAATTAAGTTATGAGAAAATCATTCAAGCAGTTTTTGAGACATGGCAGAATTTTCAGTGCTGAGTTTCTTTTAATTTATAAAAACAAACCTTCCTGAATTCGGAACCTGTCTAGGTCGTTTCCTCGTGTTAGAAATATTATAGGAGAGCTATGTCGTTAAAATTGTTTGAGTATTTTTCGACTTCTAACAAGCAACATATTCACTGTTGAACTTGTTTTAACCTGTCAAAAGTAATTGTCTTTAATTCTGGACCTTGCTGAATCTTTTTCTCATTCTCGATTAAGTATAGGAAGAAAGTTTCAAGAAAATCATTAAATCCATTTTCGAGATTGCCCGGACACCCAACAATTGCTGTTGGTTTAATATGTATGATACGATCTTCACTTCTTTTTTTTTCTTTTAAATTAGAATTATATTTCTTTGTACATTAGAATTATCAAATAGTGAAGACTCTTAAATAATTTTTTATCCATCATTTATACGGCATTTTATATTGTACTCCTTTTCTTTCAAGATACATATTTCTTCTCTGAAAAAAAAATATGTATCTGAAGATGTGAGATCATTTTCATAATTTCCTCACAGACTTTTATAAAATGTGTACAAAAACAGAAATAGACTATCAAATAATGCAAATTTATGAGACTACACCTCATTTCATAGTAAATCGCATAATATGAAATGTTGGATATTAAAGCATCGTTATTTCTGTTAATTCTTAAAAGCTTGATGACAATTTTACATACAATTTTAGCGGCAAACATGTGGTCTTCTGATGGGTGAGAACCACAGAATTAGACGCTAATATCAAACCTACATTTAAAATTTATTTATAATTAATTTTGATTCTTCCAAAAACAGAAAGTATCATTCATAAGTTACATAAAGATTGAAGTTTCATTCACAAATCATTAATGTTTATTTGAATAATATGCTCAATTTTAACTATAGAAAATATTGCGCAAAACACTGTTAAAATATTGTAAATCATGTTCAAAATGTTAAGTTAGTATACATAAATATTTAGATTGATTAATAAGGAATATTATTATTTCCTGTAAACAATTTTTTATTTTAATTCAGCTTAAAAGGTATTCTCAGGTAATAAATTCTAAGCAAAATAATGATTTTTCTCAATTTTTACACATTTGCAAATTTAACTATTAAGATTTGTGTTATTTGTTTTGCACGATTATTTTCATTTTAATGAAATCATTGTCTGATGTTTCGAAAAAGAGTTTAAACAATGAAGTACTTTTTTTTAAAAACTGGCTCCATAAAAAAACAAACCACTTTTAATGATATAAAATATTCGTTGCAAATTACAGCGCATCGAACATTTAATCTAATACCTTGATCTAAATTCCCATGATTGGATTGAAACACGAGAAAAGAACGGTCACGTTTTTTTAGGAAGTTCTTTGATTAAACAAGCTCTAGTTTGTCGATGTTCCAGCTACTTGCCTCGGTAATTTTTTTTTCTTACGGGTATTATTAAATTTTACATGCATAAATTCTAAACAACTTTTTAGAAGTAGAAAGCCGGAACTGATGCTGTGATTAAATTTCTCTGCATTTGTACCGAGCAACGTATACTGCTTCAGTGAGTTACAGAATATTTACTGGATTAATAAAAAAATGTAGGATGTAAGTAAGCATTGCAGATATGCATTAAATATGTATAGTATTAAATATAGATATGTATTAAATAATAGTATTCAGCGGGAACGACTCAGGAGCGTAAATAAAATCTGCCAATAAAAGTCTTATCAGAATTCAGGATCTAATTTTATTTTATTTTATTTTATTTTATTTTATTTTTAGATCCTGTATCCTAATGAAGGCTGGGTGCGTAGCCGAAAGTACTAAATGATTTTAGCGTAATTTTTTAACATCTGTTAACGTATTTTACCATCTTTTTGGTAATTGGTCACATTATTTGTGTATTTTTTATATTGTTTCACAAAGAGGAATTTTAGCATTCTGAACTATTTTTATAATTCAGTGATATTGAATAACATTACATTAAAACTCAGTGGTTAAGATGTTATTGTACAATTCTCAGAGAACATGTGTGGTGAACTTATGCTCAAAGATGTGTTTACAGTGTCTCACAGTCAATCTCTCTAATAATCCTTCCCACCACTTGCAGTCATCTGAGTACATTAATAAGATTTTGCAACACAAATTCTTTGCAGTTTGCGATTTGTAATTTCATTAGTTTATCACTTATACTAAAAAAATATTGGAGAATTATGGAGACAGAAATAAATAAATTAGCAGCAGTGGAAATGGATGCCCTCAGAAGATCATGCAGGTTATGAAGAATAGAAAGAATAAGAAATGAAAGAATAAAAGAAATGATGAAAATAAAGGGAACCATATTAGACGATCACCAAAAGAAACAATTAATCCGGTATGGTGGTCACAGAGTTGCCAAGTCTGCGGCTTTTTGAACACCAGTAATTGTTTGGAAAAAATGTTGTTCTTTTAAATCACAGAATGCTATAATTAAATAAAACAACATTTTCTGTACTAAAATACTGGTGTCCAAAAAGCCGGAGACTTGGCGGCTCTGTGGTCATGTTAAAAGAATGAGTGACGAGAGACTATCCAAAATCGCATATAATTACAGAAGAAACCAAAAGAGGAGACAAGGAAGACCTCGAAAGGCCTGGATGGATGATATAAAAATAGCTATGAGGGATAGGGGTCTGGAGAAAGAATGGACCCTTAACCGGAAGAAATGGAATATCCTGTAGATTTTTCAGATGGCGGCACCTGACGCCATAAACCGAGTTTATATATATATTTATTTACGTATTGCTGACGTTAATCGAAGTTATTTTAAGCATACAGGTAAATATAATTTTCTTTCTATGAAGAAGTAAAAATGTAAACCTATATTCATATTTATTGAACACAAAGCATATTTAACCGTTTTCCATTTTAAACAGAAGTTCTTGCACTACCTTAACCTGTATCCTTTTATTTCTGTGCATATACAATTCTAATAAAAGAAGGGAATTTATTTTCTTAAAAAATGATGAAGTAATTAAGGTTAGCTGTACTCAACAAAATAATATTCTTTTTTTATTTTTAAGATGGTCTTTTAAATTTACTCTACTTAAATTAATCTATAAACAAGTCGGTAAATAAAGCTATCATTTAATGAGCATTTTTTTTTTCATTTTTACCTATCATTTAGTTTAAATTTCGGAATTGACAAAATATATTTCAGCTTGCAAAATGAATGATTATAGTGCATTGAAATCTATATTAATTAAATATTTGGAGTACCAACAATTTAATGATCAATTTTGAAAATTCAGTTTTAAAAAGTTTTAATAGATAAAATTAAATGTAGTGATCGATGTTAGTATACTTTGAGATATTAAACAGCTGAGTTACTGACGAAATATTGCAAGGAATGCTAATTAAATTATTTGTTAATCGAAGGAGCACTTTAAAGAGAAATTCTTTGTCGTGATAAATATCTTTATGACATCTTTAGGATGTCTTGTATTTTATTTTTATATTATGTAGGATAAAAAAAAATGAAGATCCATCTTTTGAAAAAGATGGATTCAGATAATTGAAAATTTTGTGCGAAGTATGTAAAAATGTTTTATTATTGCATTCAGGTAAGAAAAAATTGAAATATTCCAGAATATTCAAAATAGTGATATAGCTTTTATGATATTCATTAGTACAAAATGCAGTATATAGTAAATTAGTTACATGAAAAAAATAAAGCGATTCTAAATTCTTTAACATACAAGTTGAAAAAAAATTAGAAAATATTTATTTTAATTCATTCTACTATTTTTTAAAAAGAAGAGTTATTTATTCAAATGAATATTTGATGTACAAAGAAACACAACAATTGTAGCAAATAAAGTATTTTAATTGGGGAAAAATTAAAAGAAGGTTAAATAATCAAATTAAAACTACTACAATATTTAAGAGAAATTCAAAAAATAAAAAAATGTTTCTTGTAAAATCAAATTACCTCTGAATATAATATTTATATGGGTGAAAGAATTAAAAAAAATAAAAGAATATTTTATTTTCTTAAAAATGAAATCATGCAACACATCTGCCAATTTCTATTTCAACTTACACCAATTTCACTAATATTTCTATTAGTTTAAAATTAATTATTTTAAAGTTCTCCTTATGAATATTTTATTAATAATATTTTGCAATACTTTTACATCCCTTTTTTAACATACGTAAATGAACGGTTTAGTGAATGCGTTTAAGCATATTTTATATTTCACATTTTAAAAATAACAGCGAAAATAAATATTCTATATCTAACATTGTATAGTGAATATTTTAAATCATTAATTATTTAAATCATCATTTTAAATTCAATTACTGTACTTCAAAGTTTTTCTTCTTATCTGCATAACATATTTATTTTGGTATCTTTCGTTGTATTGATTTTTCTATCACAAGGATTGACATGGAACAATTATCTTTCGCTAAATTTAGGAATATAAAACATCTTTACGTTAATGACATATCAATGTAGAATTTTATGCATTTCGGACTTGTTCCCATGCTTCCTCTTGAATTCAAATTTTCCTCATGCAGAAAATATGTTTACGAATATCTAATGTTACACAGTTATTGTCTACGATTTCAAAAAATCTTTAGTTATCATCAGAAGGATTTTGAAGAAGGACCAATCAGAAACTTCCAAAAACAATAGTATTTCAAAGGTTACGAAAACGCTTTTAAACAAAGTTCATGTTCTGTCTATACGTTTTGGAGAAACATTAATTTTTGAAAAAATGTTGATTTCTGGTGTTTCTTTTTGGTTCTCCTCATAAAGGATTCTAAAAATAAAGGGAATTTTCCCAAAATCGGGGCGTAACGAAGTCACATTAAATTTTTGTAAACATTTCTTCTATATAAAGAAATGTTTCAAGAATTTTCTAAATTGTATTGTGTCGAAATAAAAATGAATAAATGTAAATATCAAATATTGTGATCCTTCACAACGTTTAAGCATAAGAAAAATAATTATGGCATCACATTTTTTTCGGTATTTATTTGTTATAGGATATCTGTTGTGTGGAGATAGATAACTATTTATAATTTCATACATCGTCATGTCATCTTTTATTAAAACATTTTCACTGCGTAATTTAATGAATATTCAAAATATATTTATTAAAAATCCGTCATTTAATTCTAAATGACGATAACAAATATGACAATGGTAACACAATGAATCATAAAGCCTAGAAACATAATTTTTGTAAGGCATCAATAGACTTTAAATCAAATCTTAATCCTTGAAAATTTGAGATAGTTATCGCTTTTTGAAGAATTTTCTTTCTTAAACAAAAGATACGAATTTATTTATACTTGATATTAGTTATTTTGAAGATTTGAGTGTATAAATAAATTATCTCATCTACAACTACGCCCAGAGGACGGGCACCTCCCCCCCCCCCCCTGCCTCTCCCCGGTAACTGGAAAAAGGGTCACACTCAGTAGAGGAAAAATATATGTTTGAAATATATTTTAGGCATTTCGGGAAAATCTATTAATAGTTATTATTTTATGCAAAAAGAAGGAATACTATCATGCGAATGGTTAAAATGGCTCCAGTTACCAAAACTGTATTCTACAAGGTTTTAGAATTTTTCTAATACCGATTGTGCATGCAGTAGAAAATGTTGTCTGCGCAGATGTGGCCGATGTATAGCGAATGCTTTTGTGGGAAGGGATGTTAGGAATATACAAATAATCAGTGTCGGAGGATATGTATCAGCCTTACAAGCCTGGTGAAAAGATTTCATCAATAAGTTCTGTTTATATATTATTAGTATAATGCATACTACCTTCCAGTTGTTTTCAATTTAGATATGCATACTTTGAATCCTAAATGTTTTCAAATAAAATGTTACCTCCTTTTTGTGTGATATTGAATGTTTTCATTCTTTAAGAAAATTTTCTGGTTGAAATATGTTTATTTGACTTGAAAACATAAAACCGGAAAGTTGAGAGCTACGGTATAAAACTTTAGCATTTCAATAAAATGTAAATCCTCTGCAGTATAAGTATTATATTCAATGGGAAATGCTGTTTAGTGGTATCTTTCTAAAATTTAGCTTTTTGCGCACTTCTTTGTATTAAACGTTGTGAAAGCAGAATATATACTGGAAAGTACAGGACCGCGTATCAGTAGACAAGATTGGCGCAGAGGGTTGGCTGACTATGGTGTGAAGTGGTAAACAGCGCCGAGCGAATCTGAAAGGAATTTATTACTGATTATTAAGATCATTTTTTGTACCCGTTAATTTTTTTCACATAAGAAGAGGCAAATACGCAAAACGATTGTGTTTGTGTTGTTGAGACCTTAATAAATTAATAAAATAAACGTATTATTTTAAACTATGTTAAAAGTATTATTTTAAATTAAGATAAAGGGATTGTGTTAAATTAAATGATTACGATTAATTTGAAGTATTGTTTCTTATAAATATCGTTTTATGCAACTATTTGTAAACCTAAATAGTGTTGATATTATTTAAGGATCACGCTCCACCACATCAAATAATAGGAAAGATGAATTTACAGGCACACTGTTTACTATGCGAAGTATTGACACCTTAACAACATTATCAGTAGCGCTCAGTATATTAGGCAGGATATTAGAAAATGAAAATTGCTTGAAACTATATCATTGTTATACGTGGAACAATTAACTATTTTCAATAAACGAATAAAGCATTGAAAGAAAATTTTCAAATTAATATAAAAAATAAACAGAGGACACATTACGAAATATAATACGAACCATTTGCACTAAATTAATCGATACAATATCTACTGCAACATATTTCATGTTCTTTACGAAAGGTTTTTAATTATTCAAAAAGATATTCCTAAAATATTCGTGATTTTCTGCTAATCGTATTATGTTAATGCTCTGTAAAATAAAAAAAAGTTACTTTGTACGATATGAATATTTAGCTTTACATAACACAGACACTGCTAATAATTTAATGTGCTATGTATTAAAATCAGAATAGAAAATAAGCAACGAAGGTCGTGAGAATATTTAATAACAGTTTAATGCATTTTACAAATGTATAACAATATATTAAAAAGAAATGAAATTATGAGAGTAAAAAAGAGAATAAAATAATTTAGCTCAATAATAATGTATATTAATATATAAATAATAAATATTTCTTAAGATTCTATTATATTACTTTAGTTTTTATTTTATCTAAAAAATTGTACATGATTTTAATGCGCTCAGAGGAAGTTTAGTTTTTTTTTTCTTTTTAAGCATTCACAAAATATGTAATATATCTTTTAAGTTAATGTTGTTAAAATTAATTATAATCCTTACAATTAAAAATATATAATAATTGCAAATCTTTTTGATGCAAAAATAAAATAGATATTAAAAAATTGCATGCATGCATTGAAAAAAAAATTGAAAGCAGCGAATAATATATCACCAATAATTACAATTAAAAATTTCGAATATAAGACTCTAAAATTAATATCTACGGAATTTATGCATTTTCATTAGAGTTTTTACTTATAAACGATTTATTTTCTTTTATCATAAGACAGAAAGCCAACTAAAGCTATTTAACGAATATATCTTTAAATTTCGTAAAACTCAACTCAGTTGATAATATCGTAGACCCAAAAATAAATTTTGTAATGCATTAAAAATGTTCCGTCGAGTTTTCTAAGTTAGGATGCTATTTATATGCTAATTCAGATAATGCAAATAATCAGTGTCAATGTTTCAAATAAATTAAGATTATTTTTAAATCAATGAATAAACGAACATTTTAAAAGCAATACAACCGCTCTCGAAATTTGCATTGCAGTCTAACGTTATTTAGAATTATCTAATATTTTTTATGCGCAAGATTTTAAAGAAAAAATAAAGGATAAAAATAACTGCAATCAACAATAGTCAATCCTGAATATCATATCATTTATTCCAACAAAGTTGCTTTCAAAACTGATCAAAGATGGCAAAAATCACGTGTGGGAAAAAAATAACAATGATATTTTTACTGCATTAGATGATGGCGTTATTCTCTTTGGCAAAATAATTTTAAATTACAATTTAATCTAATCAAAGCATACCATTTAGGCTACACATTAAAATGCAACTTCTTCGACAATTTGATACACTGTTCAAAATTTGTAGTGGTTTGAACCAAAATTTGGTGCTATATCACCTGATGGTGAAATATAGTCCCAACATTTGGAACTCCGGTTGACATATATCTCCAAATATTTTGAACAATATTTCATCACCTTATGTTTGCAGCTGCTGCGCAGCACCAATTTTATCAACCTATCACAAAATTTATAAAAGTGCAGTATCTTTTTCGTCTAACCGTTTTAATTTAAAAGTTTCTTTTTAATTATACGTATAAAACCAAACAAATGCGGAGACGTCACACTTTACGTCACTTTATTAAATATACTATATGTTATATTTTATAATATTTGTTGAGCATGATATAATACGGTATTTTATTTTTGTGGAAACATTTATTTAAGAAAAACATTTCATTTCATTCCCGTAAACATTGATGATAAATTTTTACATCAATATTTAATTAACTGAAACTTTTAATCAAACACAATATTTTAACGAAGTGTGTGTTTGCTATATCAGAAGACTGTTCAAAAACCTTTCGAATGAAGTATTATTGAAAGTGCATAGAAGAAGGGATATTGACAACATATGATATATGGGATAAAGGAATTTCTCAACTTATTATGTTTATTGCTTTATGAAAGTTTTTTGTTACAGGATAGGAATGTGTAAACAATAACAATTTTTGAATAAGAGATTAATAATTATTTCTTACGAATCGGTTGCTCAACACGTTTTTGGTACAACCTCGAAAGGAAACTATTTCAAACACTCACAGACACATAGCTATATATGTGAAATCTTTTTTGAAAAAAATTGCTATTAAAGAATAATAAAAATCGGAAGAAAACAATTACGTCGACGGCTTAAAAAGTGTATTGAAATAATTTCATTCGAACTATTAAATAATAATATAAATCTGATGAAGAAAAAAATGACCGATATCTTAAAAAGTACCTTCAAATATCTTCCGTCCAAATAAGCAAAATGCATAGAATACGTGAAAACTGTGATCATATAAAAATCTATGCAGGAAAACTATATTGTAAAACACTTTATAATGGACATAATTCCAGACTATAAGAAAATGTGACAAAATACATTAGCAAAGATTTTTGTAATATATACTGCTCGAGCCTATACGACAGGCAAAAGAATTTAAAGAAATGGAGTTGGAAAAAATGTCAACAATGCAGATGAATATACAACATCACCAAATATAATAAAAAGAATCAAAATAAGTCGGTTTAAAGTAGACTCGTTCACTTGTATTTTGTAAGCTTTTTTTTTTTTATCAATTCCCTTTTAATATCGGTAAAACGTGATTTATAAATTAAAGCAACTATAAATATTTTGTATTTATGGAAACGTCGAATATGATACTGTTACGTCATATCAAACTTTATATGAAGTGAAACATAAATTTCGATTTGTAGCAAATAACGTAAAAAATGACATCTAATATCATATATTACAACGTAAATTACAAACAATAAATTCATGTCATATTATTATGAGATAGAGTAAATATAACGATAATTTGTTTTTGTTGAGAAACGACATGTAATCACTGCAATCATGACAGCTTGAAGAATAGTCTATATTTATTTTTATTTTTTACACTGTCTGTACATAATATCTATGTTCACAAATAAAATTATGATTAATATAATATATAACTCAGATATGACGGTAACATGTATCTAAACAGATTGATTGGTGAAAAATAAATGCATATGAGTTTATATATTAATTAAATCTCGCAGTTTCAAATAAAATATAAATGTTTGCGATAAAATTTTAGCAGTACATTTGAGCTATAAATGACAAGAAATGTACTCTCATACTGATGAACTATTTATTATTACCAATATAATGAAAATTTTTCATTAAGAATTTTACAGGTAGGGCTTATAAAGACAGATAGAAAAAAATAAGGAAATACAGTTCTTGCAATATATATACAAGAACGAAAAATCATGCGTCAAGCATAGATTATGTAACACTTTCCAACGCTTCCAAAATAATTTTACGAATCATACTCTTTAATAAGCTAAAAGATAACATCTAAGTAATCCGAATACTTTTATTCAGCCCTGTATAGGATCTATAGATTTGTATATATACTACATAGGATGCTAAATTTTAGTTCAGTTAGGAAACACGTAGCACAGTTTAAAATTCTCCGTCTGGAGTTAAATAATACGGAAATGTGTTCCCGAACTTTTGTGCTTCCCTGTATAGGATCTACAGAATTTATACACACCACGTAATATACAAAACGCGATTTAAAATTAAAATCGCGTTCAGTAACTTAAAACGCACTTCCAGGAATTATTGTTAACATACAGTAGAGAATTCTTTTGTGTGTCCCTGTAAATGAACGATGACTGCTATACACACAATATTCTGTAGTAAGTCTCTTGTAATGAACCTTATATAAATTTCAATGCGTTTAAAATAGGGAAACGTTATTTAAATAAACCGCAGACGATTTTTCTCCATAGACGTAATGTAACGGAATTCTTTTGACTGTCCCTGTAAAGTAAGTATAAGTGCTATGCACACCCTATTCCATATTAAGCTTCTTCTAATGCACCTTAGTGATATATATAAATTTCAGTGCGTTTAAAATAGTGAAACATTATTTAAATAAACCGCAAATGATTTTTCCCCATAGACCGCAATGTAACGGAATTCTTTTGAGTGTCCCTGTAAAAAAACTATAAGTGCTACACACTTCCATTGAAATAGGGAACATGCTATAGATAACGATTATAACATATAAAAATTGCAGGGCAATCCGAGCATATTTACGGGAGTTAGAGCACGGACAGACGGCAGACGGCAGACGGCAGACGGCAGACGGCCAGACGGCAGACGGCCAGACGGCCAGACGGCAGACGGCCAGACGGCCAGACAAACCAAAGTCATAAACACTTTTCAACTAGGTTGGAAAGTGTTAATAAGTGTTAATCTTAAAATTTAACTATTCGGAACTGTTAGATTTTTAAAAGGTACAAGGCATATTTCTTATTTACTTTGATAATAAATGTTAGTTCTAAAAATGGGGTGCTTAAGTACAACGAAGTCGTTTAGCGAGCTCGGATGTAACGAAAGCCCGGTTATAGCGAGAAAAAAAAACAAGAAAATCGTTGATTGTTGTAAAAATGCATTGATGAAAAAATCTGTTTTAAGGAGGTAAAATTGGTTATAGAGAGGAAAAAATTTTAAAGTCACTAAGATTTTCTACGTGTTTTTTAGAGGAATATATTGATTTTGTTTTTATTTCTACATTTATAATGAAACAGAGGGAACATCTGCAAGATCTTATAATTTATGCAGTAATCCTTTTTTAAAAAAATCACTTAATTTCTTTGTAATAAAACAAGTAAATAATAATGTTGATGCTTATTCTGAATTTTTTGAATAAATTGGAAGGAAAATACATAACATGAATGTGGAAAGATTTTCTAAACATAAATAATATCTTTATAAACATATTAAAATAATAAATGGTAAGCGTAATTATTATTCTTGTCGATATTTTGCAAAATAACTGATGATTTATTAAATCAGTCTTAATAAAAATTCTTATATAAATTTCATATTATTATTATTGCTATATAAAATGTTTAATATATCTTTTGACATTATGGAAGATAAGTATTCGGGTGAGATAGTTTCTTGAGTCTTAGTTTGGGGAATTAAGTGTTAAAGTAGAAATAAATAAGTTTTGGTTTAGTGAATTTTCTTTTTCTAATATTAAAATCTAAACATCTTAACATTTTAATGGCATAATTTGGAGTGGACCAGCAACTGTCTTATAAAGGCATTCTAGTGTTTGAAATGAGAAAGTAATGTTACAACCTAACTTTTATGTGCAACAGCGACTTCTGTACTTTATTTTACTCTAACTTTCGAAATATGCATATAACCTTCGGAGTTTGCAGGTTTCTGTGTTTTGTAGTGTATTTACGCAAATTTTGTCTTCTTTGGTCAATCAACAATAGCATAAAACCAATAATGAAAGCTTGTATCAAAGGATTTGGGTCGGACCCTAAATTTACGTTATTTGGACCAGCTTTTATCAGCGACTACTGTAGTTGCTTCCTGGAGTGGGGATTTCATTGAGTCAAAGGTTATCAGTTTGGTAAAATAGTTTTGAATTACAGTTCAAATAAAGATATTCAATAGCCACGGGTCTCTATTATTTTGTAAGTTAAGTTTATATTAACGATTTTTGTCAGTGCTCCTGTTTTAGCTGAACGTATCGAGAGTTCGTTGGATCCTAACAGTGATCTTTCCATAAGGGAATCCTTGTTTTGTAGAACTTTTTAGTTTTTTATATTGAAGCGCGGGTTATTGACTGGATTTGGGGGATCATTGTTCAGGGTAAGCAATGTAATTAATTAGAGAAGCTGAAAGAGATTAACTCTAAATTCCATATTAATTCCATTGTTCGGTACTTCAAAGAAGAGAGTGTGCTGCTCTCTAAGATGTTAAAAGAAATTATCCGTATGGAAGCCATAGACTGATTCAAGAGTCCATCGAAATTCTGTAATGAGATTTTCTGAAGTTACAGAATCCATAATTCTTCCAAAGAATTTCAAGAACGTAAGCTATACACTGAAAAAAAAATGTTGATTTCACAGTATAATACTGGCAGCTGGGGTACTAGTATTATACTGTAAAATCACCTTTTTTTATTGCAGTGTAGTGACAAGAATTGCTCCATAAATTTCTAGTGCGTGGGAGTGGCGTTTACATCTCTTAACCTACTTGAAATGCTATAGCATGTGCGTTTAACTTTTTTCCAAGACTCTATAGCCCCACTTGAAATTTATCTACGAGATATACTCAAAATATTGAGAAGGTATGATGGGTATACGTGTTCTGCTCTGCTCCAGAGAGCAAGTAAAAAAATGCTATCTCGGAAGAGAACGAGAGATGGCAAACTGATGTCGAGAAAAGTTACTTTAAGTTCGGTATAAACGCCTGACAAATTAAAAAAAAAAAGAACTCTAAAATATATGTTGGTTTGTAAGCGAATAAGTGTGCTGTGAAGTTTCGCAAAATAGTGTTGTTGTTTAATAAGTCTTCTAATTAATAGCGGTACAGCAAAATTGTGAAAAGGCTCTACCACAGTCCTGCCCAATTAGTTCCAATAAACACAGATTTAAACCTTAAACTCTTGTCATGAATGAGCTAGTCGAAAACGGCACTAACCAGCGCGTCGCAACTTTACTATTTGAAATATCTGAAAAAGGAAATAAATCATTCACCTTAATCTATATTTAATCGTTTGGAACTATTTTTATAATGACTTACACAAATCACCACATCGAGAGTTACTTATTCTTTTCTATTACACTTTCGTAAACAATTGAAGAATATTTTTAAAAATGTAATCGCTTTTAAAATCATGCTAATTTTTATTTATACATAAATAGCATGTAAAAGGAGGTAAACTTTCAAATAAAGAAATTAAGAAAAGAAACTTCAAAATAATAGCGAAATTTAAAACAAATGCTTGGAAAGTTTCTTTTTTCTAACCGTTTTTGTAAAGAACACGTCCGCCTCATTTTGATCACACACGGCAATTGTTCCGATTTATTAATCATTCTGAATGAAAACAATAACATTGTCTTTTATAGCAAATTTGAATGAGGAAGAATAAATTTGAAGGAGCTTTTCTTTTAACTTGTAAATAATTACAATGGTTGTTTTATTTCAAAGTAGTTTGAAATTTGCGACGCAAATAGCTATTGAATTTCTGATACGTCTTAATGTAAAGACAGAAATGCTTAATCTTCGTTAAATAATTCTTTTTAAACGTTCTATTTAAGGTTTATCGCATTAAAGTATTATGTCTTATTTGTAAGCTATTTGAAAGTTTTATATTGGTATGTAAACTAATGAAGTTTTCAAAAAGAAAAAAATTTGAAGTGATGTTAGCAGGTTAGAAAGAAAAGATTTGTCTCCTTACATTTTATTGTTTTGAAAAATGCATAAAATATGAAGTATTATCGCGTGTTACTAATTAGGCAGACCTGTTACTGTTTATTTAGTGTTTTAGTGTCTGCTGCACTGAAGCTAACAGAATAATTATTTATATGTCTTTCTACATAAAAATTTGACATAAAGATATTTATTATCATCTCAAAAGAGCAAATATATTTAACTAATCTCCCGCCTTCTCCTTTAAGATTTGCTCAATTTACATAAATCTAATATGATGTAAAAAAAAAAAAAAACTGTGTTATAATGCTAGTAAGGCGTCTTCGTAATTTTTCTATCAGCCTATCTCGCTTTTTCCCATACTGTAGTTAGCACTCAAGAATGCGAAATATTACACTTGGTTTACTACAGTACCAGAATGATGCATGAAAAAGCATATATATTACAAACACGAGGAGCTGTGGATCCTAGGTAGCACAAAGGCCAACTTTAAAATGTTATGTCATCCAAAAATTTAATATTGGCCTACGTAAAAAGATCTCCCTCTAAATTATATTCGTGAATATTATATTTTGTAATTTTGCAATGTTGGCCAATATATTCCAAAATTTCTGAATATCACATTTTTGAGATTAAGTAATATATTTTTCTGTAGTTTTTGAATATCACCATTTGACATTAAGCGATATATTTTTCTACTATTCCTGAATAGCATTTTTAGATATTAAATGATATGTTTTTTTTTTTTACATTAGGGTCATTCCATGGTAACTTACGTTACATTTAAAATAATTTTCTTTAGTAATTTTCATAATATAACACCAAAAAATTTTGTAAATGTAATGTTGATATGATTTGTTAATTAAACCTATCCAAAGCGAAATTTGGATGAAAATAACCTACCTTTAGTGCTATTTTTTTAACACTGGCCATTATATTTATTATGGTAACTTACGTTCTTTTTGTCAGAAACGTAAGTTACCATAGTAAATATAATTTTTAGCGTTCAAAAAATAGTAGTAAATTTAAGTAATTTTTATCCAAATTTAGCTTTGTAAGGTTTAATTAACAAATCAAATAAACATTACATTTTGAATATATTTTAGTGTTATATTACTAAAATTACTGAAGTCAATTATTCTAAATGTAACGTAAGCTACCATGGAATGACCCATTACTGAATAAGATTTATAGATATAATGATATTTTTTCCCACCCCAAGTATCTGCGACTTGCGGATGTGGTGATTGTCAACTACAAAATGGGAAACGAGAGCTCTCGGTTGCAGGGAGTCTGCTCAACTCTAGTGCCGAACTAACAGTTGCCGAATAGCTGATGTCAATGAAGGAGCTTACGAGTTGCAATCAACTTAACGTCCAGTCTATTGCAATAGAGTGTCTTGCATTAAATTGAGCCGTTGGGAAAAGTTAAGATATAGTATTAACTACAAGATAAAGGAACAATTACAATAAAAAGGACAGATGTAAAATTAAGAAATGAGATGATAATAAATTTGGATTAATAAAGTAAAGCGAAAGAGATTAATAATAGAGTTTAAATATTGAGTAGAAAGTTAAATGGTATACCTGTAGCTATAACTAACTACTTGTAAGGAAGTTGAAAAAGTAAAAAAAAGTAAAATCAACTCTGAGCCAAGGGAAAAATGTGCTTATCAAAAGATTTTAGTAAAGAGTGGTGGAAGTGCATTTTTTGTGAGTAGGAAAATGTTTGACAAAACTATCATCTAATTCTCTCATACTCTTTCCTCTGTTGAAATCACAATGGACTTATTTTGAAGTTATTTTATCAAAGATTTATTCAAATATCACCTTTATGATTAAGTTTGCTAGAACATTTTTATGAAATTTTAAGGCTGGTACGAAATTTAAAACCTGTAAGAAATTCTGAAACTTGCTTTTTGTGTTATTTTATATTTACTCGCGAATGTGTTATTTTGAATTTGGTTTTGTCGGAACTTAAATATATATTTCTTATTAATTTAAAGTTATAAATATAATTATTTTTTTTAACGAATGGAAGCACTACTAACAACTTAACGGTCACACAAATCATCCGTATAAGTTTTTTTATTATTATTGTATGTAATAATATTTATTATTACTTTGTTGAATAGTAACAAATTAAAATGACCTATTATTGAAATAAAACTTAATAATAAAAAATTAAAGTTCTTACAAAAGAAAAAATCAAAAAAAGAAACAACTTTCGAATTCGGAAATTCGAAAGCATTTTAAAGAGATAAACAAGTAACAATTTAAAGGTTGATGAAAACAAAAACATTTAAAACACATCTTCATTTTTTGTTACATTTTAACATCATTATAAGATCTACATTACTTTTTTTAAATACAAATAATTCTAGAACAAAAATTTCAGATTTCCATATAAATTTTCTATTTAGAAATATCTATAAATTTTAATATAAAGTGTCTCTAAATTTTTTATTCTGTAGTAAACTCTCTAAATATCTGTATCAAATGTTCTGAAACAATTTTCTATAGCAGTTTCTATAGATGTCTGTATAAAAGTTTTCAAAGGATTTTTTTAAAGTATGGATTCCTCTGAGAAAACTTTATGTAATCATTTTATCCCTGTATAAATTTCACGGCAGTCGTTTCTTTCACAAGCTCTTCGATGCAAATTATACAAATGGGCGGTCCCTCACTCCATTCACTTCGGTCAAGATTACAAACTTCATCAGATATTCTGAATAGCGATAACTATCTTGAAATGTTCGAAAAATCATCTTGTTTTACGAATATCGATAGACATAGCTAAATGTTGTAAAAATAATGTCATTTATACGACATTGCCTGGATACGACAATGGCAGATATTTTTAGAAAAATAATTAAAAATTTAAGTTTTTTAAAAAGGTCAAACTTATTAAATTTAATTTTTAGAATACCATTCCTGTATTATAATGTTACCATTTGACCCATGCTAGGCTTTTGCAGTGTAATTTTTGATTTTTTTTGCTGACACTTCTTTTATTAACTCAGAAATTTTTTAATTATGTCACTTTACAACAAGTTCTTTTTTTCTTTTTTTTTTTTAAATTGAGCAACGTATTTAACGAAATTTGCGCATATTATGTCAAAAAACTGTTTAAAAACTATTTGTATGATACCTTATTCATTGTTGGTTTTGTATGTCCATAGAAAAGTTGAAATTTGACATCGGAGATAAAACATGTATCAGTGAACACGCGCAAGATCTTCGCGCTTAAGTCTAATATTTTTAGCAATATCTAATATTTTTAGATGCATGTTTAAACTTTTAAAGAAAAATTAAGGATAAGAATATCAACATTACTCATTGAACATTGTTCAACATTACTCAAGCCATAATATCATCTCATTTATACCATCAACGTTACAGATCGAAGATAGCCAGAAGCCTGTTCAAAAAAACTTTCGAATGATACCTTAATCGTCGTTCTGATTTTTGTAAATGCCTAGAAAAGGGATGTTAACAACAGAAATAATGTACATATTTTTAATTTTAGTGAAATCCCAAACGAAGTCTTTTAACGAAAATTCAGTATGCAATGTCAGATGTGGGTAAAACATTATATCAAATGATATCTCATTCATCGTTGTACGCTACATATTAGTTAAATTTAATATGCAATGTCAGATATGGGCAGAAAGTCCTATCCAGTGATACATCATTCATCGTTGTACGCTGCATAGTAGTTGAGAAAGAGATATGTTGACAACAGAAATAATATATATGTTAAGTAATGCAAACTCTTTTCAATACTTTCTTTAAATAAACTAGTCGGATGTGCCAATCCCAAAACTTTCTTCTATCTGATACAAGTTTCACATATACCAAAAATGAATCAGCAGAAATATATGTCAAGGTTTATCAGAATCTAAAGTTTTATTAAATTCCATGTAATAGTTCTTGAGATAGGACGATTGTTAAAATCGTGTAAATCCTGCAAAATGCAGTATAGCAGCGCTTTTGGGAAATTTAGGTCAAACTAATCAAACCCAACTTATGTCAACATCTAACCAAATCTGAAGTTTGATGAAAATACGTACATTGGTTCTGGAGATATAGTTATCGTGATAATAATGAAAAAAGTAGCATAGCAGTGCCACCTGTTGAGCTATTTACACCAAAACGTGAGAGGCATCTATTTATGTCACGGTCTAACAGGATTTAAAGTTTGATGAAATTCCGTGGATTAGTTCTTGATATACAGCTACTGTGAAACACATAAAAAAGTAGCATAGCAGCGCCACCTGTTGCAATATCTACACCAAAACGTAATCAGCGTCTATTTATGTCAAGGTCTAACTGAATCTGAAGTTTGATGAAAATAAGTGCACTAGTTCTTGAAATAGAGCTATTGCGGAAATCGCAAAAATGCCACATAGCAGCGCCACCTGTCGGGAAATTTTCACCAAAAACTAATCAGCACCAATTTATATCAGGGACTAATTGAATATAAAGTTTTAATAAATTTAGTGCATTAGTTCTTGAGATAGAGCGCCCACAAAATTTTTGTCACTGTCACAGGCAGTGTCACAGAGTCACAGACTGTCAGACAGACATTTTCTGAAAACAGTGAAGGCGTGTTCAGGATTTTCTAAAAGGTATAAGTCCGTCGAAAACTGGTTGGAAACTTTGTCGGAAATTTTCATGAATCCAATACTTTCTTCTTGTAAAGATAGAAGAAAGTAAAAATTAATTTTAAGTTACATGAATGAATTACGTCATATGTCGTAAATTTGATGTACGCAGTTTAGCGGCGTTCAAAATATTGGCCGATATTGGTAGGACGAAGGCCGATATCTTTGTGCTATTTGGGTATTGTAGCTTCAGCACTGAAATGCCAACTATCCAAGTCTTTGTATGGGTCAAGTTTGCTAATGATCGCTGGTCATGTGAATAAATATTAAATTTGTAACGCTGACCACCCATATCCAAAGAGGCGTTAGAGTATCTATCCTCACCTCCCAGAAAATTTACAAAGTTATGCTTATTTATGTAAACTTTTTGAGTTAATAACCTTTTAAGAACTTTTTTCTCGAAGGCGAAAGGTGGAGTAACATACTGTTGAATAAATTAAGGAAAATTGTAACAGCAAGAAAAAAAAAATCCAAAATATACCTATACAATCATATATTAAACTTTAAAATTTTAACCATTCCCGGAATATATGTGTACCTATTGCGCTGTGTTCACTTTCCAATAATGACTTCAAACTGCCCTTAATTGTGTCCATTAAACACAGTCTCTGCATAAACACTTGTCATGGGTAACACACAGGGGAGATAAAACAATATTACTTAGGGAAATCTGAAATAAATCTTTGTATTTGTGGCTTTTCTAAACTATTGAAAATAGCACAAATCTTCACCATATATATTTTTTCAAAGTTTTTTTTAATGCTTGAAACAATTCCAATAATGTTTTCAGTAGATTGACAGGTCAAATGTTATTTGAATCTTCCGATCCCATTTTTTCACACATTTGAAGTTTTATATTGAAGAATATACAAAAGTATAATTACTTTTAATGTCATGCTTAAGCTTAACTTCATTTTGTAAAAAAAGCTAACATGTAATGGGAGGCCTCAGTCAGAATACCTCTAAATATTAAGGAAATCTTAATATAAAAAGTTTGAAAGAGTTGTTTTTAAGACATTTCCTGTCAAAATGTGACTTTTTTTTTATGTGATTACCCTTGGTTGTTGTTTCTCTTAATTAATCTGGACAACAACGGCAAAAGAAACGACAAAGGCAGTTAATTTAAGAAAAATAATTTTTTCCCATAAAAGAAGAACATAAACGTTTCCACTAGAAGTTTGTTTTTATTATTTCACAACAAATAGTTTTAAACTTTCAGCTTTATCTAATAAAAGAAAGAAAAGTATTCTTATTTCTATTGCTTCTATGTTCTGTGCATAAATTTTTGTTACGAAAGAATTAAATCTATATCTTGAAATCATAATAGAAACCTTAAATTCAACATTAGATCTGTTTATTCCGCGCAATGTTTGGAATATTACATTAAAACATTTTATTAAAAGGCATTTGAAACATTATATTAAAACATAGCTTTTACAATGAAAGATATTTTAAAGCAATATTTTAAAATGTTTCATATAGCTTAAATTTTATTGAAGACGTAAAAAAATCGTTTTATGACTATATATATATATGTACATTTTAATATCCTTGTAAGTAGATATTTATTTTTTACATACATTTTGCAATTACTTTTTTCTACATATATTTTTTCGATAAAGTAATGTGTATAACAAATTAATTATTTTATTTAATTATGTATAAAATAATCTAGAATGTTCATATAAAGACTTAAACTAGAACACGGAGAGTTAATTATTCTTTTAATTAAATTTTCCCAAACATTTAAAGTTTGATGTTAAGAAATGTAAAAAGGTCGATTTGCTTTTAAAACTAAGTACAGTTTAATTTTTATTTACACGCAGTAAATATAAGAAGGAGGGTAGATTTTAAGCTAGGTAACCTCTAAATTATAAAAGTAAACAGTTAAAAAAAGAAAAAAAATTATAAAGCAATGAGTGTTTTTGATAGCAATGGGTTTATGAAATATTCATTGCAAGGAATTTAAACTTTACATTTCTTTAAATAATAGAAGAAAAGTGAAAGTTTTGTTTATAAAGAAGTTTTTTATTTTCTACTTATTGTCTTGTATTTTAAGACAGTTTAAAAAGATCAAAACACACAATTTTTTTTTATGTCTGTATTAGTTTATGTGGCCGTGAACATGCGCATACTATTAAATATAAGCATATATGAGAGTATACGTAACAGTAGGATAAAATTCGTTGTCCTTGCAGTTTTTTTAATTGATCTGAAATAAGTGAAATGTATAAAAGATATAGCGGAAGATTACATGCGGTAAAATAAATTGTTTTATTTTGTTGTAATTTGCCTTTTTTCCATAGTTGTTTTATCAAAAGCAAAAAAACAAATCTATTCTAAAAATATATAACATACATGACTAAATACTTTTATTCTAAAGTACATATATAACTATGAAATATTTTCCAACTACGACAAATTAGATTTATGAAAGGATAAAATTTTCGCTTTAAATCTACGTTCCAATGCATAGAGCTTTTTAAAATAAAGGAGTAACTAGATCAATGTGTCGAGTGTTCCTTATTCCAGTCATATTTACTAAAACAAATTTAAGGATTACTTTTGCAAAAAGGCAAAAAAAAAAAAAAAAAAAAAACATAATTTATTTTAAATGATGCTTGGAATAAATTTTCATTAATGAACATATACAGGGATTTCGATGTCAAATACCAACATACATAAACGTAGATGTTACGTTAGGAAAGCACTCAAATAAACAAGGTGAAAGAGTTGTCATCAAAACAAATTCCGTCAAAAATACTTTTCTCATTTTGATCATCGCGAGAAAATGTTTCTACTTAATCAATAGAAAAGAAAGCAAGAATTCATGCATCAAGCATAGATTATGAAACGCTTTCCAACACAGCCAGAAAACTATAACGAAACTTCACCGTTAAAAAAGGTGAAAGAAGATATATAAGTAAATAGTTTAGAAAAAAATGTAACACATTGAAAAATACAGTTTTCGAAATTACTTTCCCGTGTCAAAAAAGTAGTAGAATTATTTTGTGCAGCCATGTATAGGATCAATAGGTGTGGATATATAGCATGGTAAAATTTAGTTCAGTTAGAATATTCACTTTTAGCAATTTTCGCCAATCGATGGAAATGCACTCGAAATCTTTTGTACAGCCATGAAGACTATTATCTGAAGACTTTTGTACAGACCACATATTAAGCTAAAAGGCAACTTAAAACTCACTCGCAGCAATTACCAACCATAAACGACAACGTATATTTTTTCTTTGCCGTAGCCCTGTATATGAATTTATTTATATTCCATTAACTTCTATTTGTCTACTGTATATAGTTCAGCAAGAAAATGCGTAACACAATTAGAAACTACCCTTAAGCAATTCACTCCCATAGTCTGTAATACTTAATTATTCCCTTGTGTAGCCCTGTATATGAACAACCGAGTTTATAAACCACGCTCACTATGAAAAAATTAGTTAAACTTAAAAACGCAAACCAAAGTTGAAAACGCACTTATCTATACCAATATTATAAAGTAGTAAAAATTGTTTGTTTGTTTGTTTGTAGGGGGTAGTCTCTGGAACTACTGAAGCGACTTCAAAAGTGATGGTGGCAAATTGATGGTGACAATCCCTGCTCCAACATAGGCTATGTTTTATGTCGGTGCTACTAACCCCAGGGGGTGCAGAAGCGAAAAATTTTCTAAAATTTTGATTTTTTATATACTGAAGGAGCTAGAAACATGAAATTTCGCATGGTAGTTACTTATAAGATGTAAATGCTCTCTAAGAACAAATTCTAATAAAATTCGAAATTTAAAAGGTGTGAGATGAGCGAAAAGCGTTCTAAAAACATTCTAAATTATAATTTCTATGGAATATCTGGAACTCTACAGAACTGTTTTCAAAAGTGATGGTGGCAAATTGATGGTGACAGACCTTGCTTCAACATAGGCTATATTTTATGTCGGTGCCACTACCCCCAGGGGGGAGGGGTGTGCAGGAGCGAAAAACGTTCTAAAATTTCGATTTTTTTATACTGAACAGCTAGAAACATGAAATTTGGCATGGTAGTGACTTACAAGATGTAAATCCTCTCTAAGAACAAATTCTAAAAAAATTCGAAATTAAAGGTGTGAGATGAGCAAAAAGCGTTCTAACAACATTCTAAAAACATTCTAAATTACAATTACTATGTAATCTCTCAAACTACAGAACCATTTTCAAAAGTGATGGTGGCAAATTGATGGTGACAGTCCCTGCTCCAACATAGGCTATATTTTATGTCAGTGACACTACCCCCAGGGGGGTGCAGGAGCGAAAAACGTTCTAAAATTTAGATTTTTTTTAAATTGAAGCTGTTACAAACGTGAAATTTGGCATGGTAGTCACTTATAAGATGTAAATGCTCTCACAAATTCTAAATAATTCGAAATTTAAAACTGTGAGAAGAGCGAAAAGCGTTCTAAAAACATTCTAAATTACATTTTCTATGAAATCTCTGGAACTACCGAACCCTACTCAAAAGTGATGGTGGCAAATTTTTTATGACAATCCCTGCTCCAACATAGGGTATATTTTACGTCGGTGCCACTAATTCTAGGGTGATGCAGGAGCGAAAAACGTTCTAAAATTGCATTTTTTTTTATACTGAAGGAGCTAGAAATTTGAAATTTGGCATTGTAGTTACTTATAAGATGTAAATGCTCTCTAAGAACAAAATTTTAAAAAATTCGAAATTTAAAAGGGTGAAATGAGAGAAAAGTGTTCTAAAAACATTCTAAATTATAATTTCTATGTAATCTCTGGAACCACAGAACCGATTGCAAAAGTAATGGTGGCAAATTGATGGTGACAATCCCTACTCCAACATAGGCTATATTTTATGTCGGTGCCACTAACCCCAATGGGGTGCAGGAGTGAAAAATGTTCGAAAATTGCGACTTTTTTATACTGATGGAGCTAGAAACTTGAAATTTGGCATGGTAGTTACTTATAAGATGTAAATGCTCTCTAAGAATAAATTTAAAAAAAATTAGAAATTTAAAAGGATGAAAGGAGCGAAAAGCGTTCTAAAATCATTCAAAATTACAATTTTTATGGAATCTCGGGAAATACAGAGCCGATTTCAAAAGTGATGGTGACAATCCTGCTTCAACATCCTCTTTAATATAAAGCTATGCGTTGCTGACGACTGGGGTTTTCGCGAATCTTTGCCACAGATTAATCTTGGAAAATGACACATTTGAAGTTACTGAAAAAAATTAATAGCTCGAAAAGTATTTGTTGTAAAATTGTTAGACAAATTGCGTTTGAAAGGTACAGAATTGTATATTTCTTGATATAAATTTCAAATCTAATGATTATGCCATTTTTCAAATGTTGAATTTCAAAAATTACCAAATTTCATAATGGAGTACCATAGCGAAAACTTCACGCGTAAAAAGATAATGATGAAGGCGACGTGTCCTGACGTGTATATTGGCTATAGCACGAGTCACAAATTATAGTAGCTTTATTATTCTGTTAAAATATAAAAGTGAATTATGAAGTGTCAATATTTTGTTTGATTAAAGGTTCGTTAAGAGAAATTGACCAGCGTAGCGGGCGTAGCTTGCTAGTCATATATAAACTGTAAATATCGCACATGTACTGTAACCGATATCTTTTGTGTGTCCCTGTAAATAACCGCAATGCACACCACATTTTTAAGATAGCAATGCACCTCAAGTGCCTTTATAGTGCACCTCAGTAATGCATATAATTGTCATTATGTTTGAAATAGTGAAATATTAGTAAATTATGCTGCAGACGATTTTTCCTCATAGAACAATGTGTAACAGAATTCTTTTGTTTGACCCTGTAAATGAATAATTAATGCTTTGCACTCCATATTCTACAAAAAGAATGTTTTAATGCCCTTCATAATTATATATCAATTTCAACATCTTTTAAATGATGTATCATCATCAAAATGCACTTGAAACGATTATTTCCCGTTGACTGTATCGTAACGGAATACTGTGTCTGTCCCTGTAAAAAAAACTGAAAGTGCTACTGACTTCAGTTGCAATAGGGAGCATGCTACAGTAAACGACAATAACATTAAAAAATTTCAGGGCGATTCGAGTATATTTACGTGAGTTAGAGCACGGACAGACGGCAGACGGTCAGACAAACCGAAGTCATAAACACTTTTCATCTAGGTTGTAAAGTGTTAAAAACGAAATAAAACAACTTTTAAGGAATATTTTATTCAGTAAAATATTACATAAGTTTTTACGAGACAGAGATTTTATTTTTTTTGTTGCTAATAGCTTTTTGAATTTTCACCTAACAAGAAGAAAGAAGATTTAATTTCTTAAGAAGTTGTGTTTTTAAATTTATGTTTTTGTAAAAGTAAATCTACACTTATGGGATATTTCGCTTTGAAAGAACTGTTGAATTACTCAAATAAAAAAAAATAAAAAATAAAAAATAAACTTGCGAAAGGCAATAATAGGCTAACTGAAAAAAATCTTGAAAAACTCGCATTTATTTCATAGTTTTAGAAAATATAAAGAAAAAAATCTATTTATATAATTTTTTTCTAAATTTCATGTAGAATTATTTATAGTAATTGGATTCGAAAACTGCTGTTTCATTAATGAATATTACATAGACATTTAATAAACAATAAATAGATCTAGTTAAACTTTTACTTTAGAAAATGATTTTATATATTTTTCATTTTATATATAAATTCATTATTTTTAGTTTTTACTGCTATTATTATGCTGCTTTATAATTATTATTTGATATTTTTTATTTGGAAAAGTCTATTTTAAAATTTTAGTTATTATATTTTAGTGCTCTCTATTAAACGTTTGTACGAGTATACGTATAATACGTATCATACGGGGTGCAGATTTTGGATACGTATGATACGACCAAAACGGTTATACGTATAATACGAAACAGCATATATGGTACATCGTATATACGGATCTTACACCAGCGGTTAAACGTATCAAAGTTTAAACGGTTTTCGTTCATTGCTTAAAAAATTATGCCTTTCTCCAGCTGATCTGTGGATCAGAGACTTTGATAAACACCCGCTGTGTCCTGTGCAATCGGTACTTGAAAAAAAATCAGATTTTTTTTTTCTCAGTTTAGATTTTGTTTTTTTCACCCTCAAATCTAAACTATTAATTATGAAATGATTTACTATGAAATGATTTACCTTTCGCATATCTGTAACTCACGCACATAGCTTATTTTGATTTATGGAGTGGACATTTCGCCCGAAACATTAGTATTGCAGAACATAAACTTACATTGACTTCATATTTTATAGTGACAATGATTAATCCAACTCCTGGGAAGTTACATAATTTTATTTTTACTTTAAAGACCCCCCACAGAGGGCACTCCCCCACCAGCCTATATCCCTAGTGACGATAATCGGCCGTAGCAAATAACTAACTAAACATACTTTTATTTTATTTAAGAATACTTTTTTCTATATTAAAAATATTTTGAAAATACGTTTCACTGCAAAAAAGAAAAGAGAAGGCAAGTCATTTTAAGCTTGTGTGATTGCGTTCTGAAACCTGCAGTGACGATTATTTGTCAGGCTATAAGTAATCGAAATTTATAGGTACTAACAAAAAATTAAATTTGTCAAGATTAACAACAATTCTTAAAGCGTAATATCTTGTAATGCACGTACACTTTGTATAAAAATACCACGAGTGTCATGGTTAAAAAAATGAAATTGCGTTATACATTAACACAGAGTAGAAAACATTAGCACCGTGGAAAGAACAACATTTGACCCCGGGCGCAATTTGAGTATACGCACCAAATATATATATATATATGTAATCAAAACAGAAAGAATATACTTAATAAGGTTTACAATAAATCTGAAACATGTATATTCTCCTTATTTGCTCAAAAAGTCTTTTTACTTTCGTTATATATTTACAACTAGCAGAACCACCCGGCTTTGCCCGGGTTAACATAAATTAAAATACAATAATACGACAATAACAATGACGACAATATGATTTGTGCATACTCAGCCATAAATCGATAAAAAAGACAATTAGAAAAAAAAAGCGTTACTTTAACTCAACCATAGTAAAAATTTTCTGCTTTATGAATGAGAATGCGCGTTTTCTTTGCGCATACAATATAAAAATATACGATTTTCTTGAAAAAAAACAACAACTGTCGTAATATTTTGTGAAATTCGCTTTCATATGGCATCTTTCTATATTATAAAACAAAAACATATCCGTGAGTAATGTCGACATCATATTGTCGGTAGCAACGACCTACCCATTAAATTTGGCTTGTACTGCATATTTGTAACTACTAAATATCGCATAATTTCATTGTTTAAACTATCAATTAGAAAGAAAATACACTTTCAAATGTAGTTTGAAAGTTTATCTCAATTTACTGATTTTTTATGGATTTTAAAGTAATTTTAAAGCATGTATATTTTTAAATCTGTGTCTAATCCAATTACGATAGATTAACTCATATTAGATCTTTATAAAGTAAAGACATTTATTTCTGAACATAGCACATTCAATTTTTATGCAGTCGAATAAAATACATTTACTCTGAATGTTATTCGTTTGAAAAGAGTATCTTAATTTACTGATGTTTTATGGATTTTAAAGTAATTTTAAAGTAATTTAATATTCTCTTGAAAATTGTACGGAAAAAGAATGTTAAACATATACTTTGGCGACCAATACATTCTATCCAAATTATGCTACTATGTGTAATTGCTATATAATACTAATATTTTGTGAATGAAAACAGGCACATGATTTAAAATATGACAACACTTTCCAAGAGGTAGATTTTCCTCTGAACCGATACGTGTCTAGTTAAAACAAATTATTTTACTTCATGAATCATGCACAGATATGCATTTATAGTTATAGATAATGTGCATGTTAGTCAAACGTTGAGCTAAATTGCTTGAAGTTTCGCAAAGTTTTTCGTAATTTTCAAATAGTTAAAATACATTATATTATGTGTAGGAGTATGTGTGTGCATTTTAAATTACTAACTCCGCAAGAATTGTTACTTTTAGCCTACAGTTAATTGAGAAAACCAACTTTACTTGAGTGCGTGACGTCACATGCACATTTGTATTTAAAACGTGAAAGCGATTAAAGAAATCCAATACTACTGTACTCATAGAAATATTTTAAACAATATTATTAAATACTAAATTTAACTCCGAAATTATATTTACAATGTAATTTAAACAGAATTTGCTAAAATTGCATTTTGAAATTATGTGATTTTTGATGCAAAACATTATTTTTCAAAAATATAGAGAAAAGAAAGAAGAGAATTGAATTTTTAAAGAATTGAATAATAATTTCGAAGCTGGTGAAATGAAAATGTCGCCACGTTGTCGAACTTATAAAAAATATATTAATTTTTTTAATTAAAATTAATGTTTTATATTAAAAAAATGCATGAAATTTTTTTTCCCGATAAACCATTTTACTTTTAATCCTATTTGTTTTAACACCCATTTTTGAAGAAAAAATAATGGAAAATACTGCATTGTTTTTTTAAATCCAGTTTTTATTAATAGGGCATCTACTGTCCACCTGCATCTGAGGGATTTAAATATGCCTCCTTGGTTGAGGCTCAAGCTGAAATAAGTTACGCTGTAATGATTGCAAAATGTCAATATTTGACAGACGATTTTTGATTATGTAGAATAAAATGTATCATGGAGTTTGAATGCGCAAAAATTTCTTTTTATTTCTTAGAAAATTTACTTTAATATTAACAAACCAGTGGAAACAATTTGCCTTTGTAAAATTAGGAGCTAAGTTATTTATTTTTCACCAAACACATTTAAATATATGTACTATGTCGTTTAAAGCACTTATAGTAATCTTTGTACTATGCGAAAAAAAGCACATCTGTCAAAATTGACGTCAGTTTCGGATTTCAAATTATAGCGAGTTAATCTGAAATTGGTTTATAAAAATATTGTCCATACGCAGTTCTTTTGAAAGGCAACGGGAAAGAAATTGCATTAGAAATTGAGAAAAAAAAATATTTCTGTAATGATAAACTATGGGAGATGTTTGAAAAAAGTGGTAATGATTCGTCTGAGAAAATTTTAAAGTTGACAGTGATTTTACTAGTGATCTAAAACGTATGTACATGCAGTTTCGTTCAAATTGGACAAAAACTGTAGATTTGTTTAAGGAACATACATACCAAGAACGGCTTTTATATACCGGGTGATTATAATTAAAGTTACGATTTTAAAAATCGATAATTTTAAAACTACTGGTCAGAATGACTTGATATTTTAGCAAAACAATCGTGAGGCAATGGAATTTTGTTTGGCGAAGGAAAAAAAATAGTTCCAAAATATGCCAATAGATAGCGCTGTCAGGGTTCAGATTGTCTGGAGATATGCAAATTACTAATACGTGGCAACTATGGGTACCTGAAGAATGTTGTTTACAGCGGGCGAATTGAGAATCTAGCCGACTTTAAGGCAAGACTCACACACCACACCCATTGCATCAGTACAGATACCCTCCGATCTGTTGTGGAGCATGCCGTTTTGCGCTTCCAATTAGTAGCGGAACAAGGCGGAGGGCATATCGAACAACTTATACTTTAATCATCAGTAAAGTGTTTGTTCTATAAAGCTTTTTTTGTCTCCATTTTTTGTCATTATTGCTGTTGTCGCTGTAAACACGTATTCTTGTCTTTTCGCTAATACATTTTTAGTAAATCCCTGAAATCTATTTTTTTCCTATTGGCTAACAACATTCCTGTGTTTATAGAATAAATTTTTGGTCTTTCCCCTGACATAACCCTGACAGCGCCATCTATCGGCACATTTTAGAACTATTTTTTTCCTTCGCCAAATAAAATTCCATTGCCTCACGATTGGTCTGCTAAAATATCAAGTCATTCTGACCAGTAGTTTTAAAATTATCGATTTTTGAAATCGTAACTTTAATTATAATCACCCGGTATATAGATAATTGTTTATAGGGAAAAATAACAAGATTCTATGTATGAAATACATTATACAGATTACTAAAGCAACGCCACCGATTTCCAACTTCTTCTCCTTTCAGTGACGTAACACTGATGAGATCCATTAGCATTAAAAGTAAATACGATACTTGAAATATACGTATACTTGAATTAAACGTATACTTGAATTATACGTTTAACCGATATACGCTTATACGTATCTGGATACGTTTAAACGTATATTTTAAGGTATACGTATTTCTTAAATACGTATTATACGTATATACGTATATCGGTTAAACGTATAACTGAAATACGTATCGCATCGGGAGCACTATTATATTGACATATTTAATGTGAGTATTTGTAAGCAATATGGATAAAAATAAGTCAGTGTAATCTTGACACAATATTATCAGAATCTTAAAGTCGTTGTTGCTCACGACAGAGCTTTATTTTATAATCCCACAACGGCAATACCTTTCAACTATTTTTTTCTTACAAAAGCCTTTTTTAAATTACAGTTTTTCATTTATTAAATATTTTCAAAAATTACTTTTTAATTATTTTAAATCTATACACTAATTATCCTTATACAAAAATTGAAGTGAATAATATAGTACAATTTGTGAGAATATACGCCAATTCTTATTTTATTGTTTGCAGCTGCTATTTGCTAAAAAGATTTTTTATTAACATTTCACATTTGTTAGTATTCAATAGAACTCGTAAACGGAAGTAACTTTTATCTTAAAACGTTGTCTCTTTTATTATGACCTGGGGTCATCCCTATCAATCTTTACGGTCAGCTGGGGATTATGATAATCCCGTGAACAGAAGAAAGAATCTTTCTGTGAAGGTAATTTGAATAAATATGCGGTCTTTTTCCTAAAAATAATGTCTATTGTCATCTAAAGAAGGGATGTAAATCCCTTTCTGGTTGTATTATCTTCCTAGATGGTGGTTAGCGATTCACAAAAAGAATTGTCGAGAACATTATAGTAAATTGTAGAAGAGGGAGGTTATAAATGGATCACTGAAAGTATGGGATCACTGGGGACAAGAGGTGAAAAGACACAGTAGTGGGAGGAACAGATAGATGACCAGATAGGAGAACCGTGTTTGGACAGATTATGAGCGGTGAACTTTGATTTTCTTCAAAGAACTCTAAATCGTGTAAGATGTATCTTGGCTTGAGATAAGTCAGATAGGGTTTGGAAATACGAGAAATGACTCATGCAGTTATCAGCAAACATTATTATCATATATATTATTTCTCCTGTCAACATCCCTTTTTCTCAGAAAATACGAAACGGAGAACGACGATTGAGATACCATATGAAAAGATTTTGATCAGGCTTCTGACATAGCACACTTAGCATTTCGTTAAAACATGTTTTTGATTAAAAATAGCTGTTAATTAAAAATTAAATTAGCATTGTTTTCATAACTAAAATGAAAGGTTTTCCTTAAATTCCTGTTGCCACAAAAAATAAAATACCGCATTATATCATGTTCAATAATAATTAGAAAATAAATAAATAGTACAAAAAAGAAAAAGTATGATTTCTTTGCACGGGTTAATTTAATATTTAAAATTGAAATTAAAATAAAAGATATCCTTTATTATATTAGAAATGCATTCAATTTATTTTTCTGTGTTTCATGTTTTTCAAGAAGCGGATGACGTCATTTTCTAATCCAGTTAAAATACGATTGTTAATTTTTTTTTCACACGCGTGCTTTTTGAAAGAATACCGAGCCTTTAATCGGGGTTTTATTTAATTTCTATACATGCGTCATCTATTGTTATATTTATCATGTTTGTGTATGCGTACTGTAACGGAGTAATAGTTCATTAACTTATTTAAGGATTATCTTCGAATCGGATATATATTTCTTTAGGATTTACAAAAGTTGTCAGTATTTATTTTTTATTACTTATTTTTGCAAATAAATCATATACCAATATTATTGATTTATGTATTTAAGACATTTCTGGAACAATTTTGTAAAGTCTGAGTAAATGCTTTTATGTGAATTCACTTAATCTCTGATTCAATGCTTCAATTTTTTTTTCTCTTAGTATTGGGGCCTTGGCAAAGTACAGAAAATGACATTAGAGAGAGAAGAAAATAAATTATTTTATCATAAAACACACACAATGATCAATTTATTATAAAATATACAATGTTGAATTTAATATATAAATCGCACGCAATCTTCTCTGCCGTGTTGCCATACTAAGCAAAATCTCGCCAAAATCGTGGTATTCCATAGGCATAAAATAGCTCTTTTGCGCCAAAAATGTACCCCGGTGCATCTGCGACATCTGTACCTTATTGAAATATACAAGCAGAAGTCAATTGTATATAAATAATATTGGTACAGATGTCGCAGACGCACCGGGATATATTTTTGGCACCAAAAGGCGACTTTATGCCTATGCAACACGACGATTTTGGCAAGATTTTGCTTCGTATGGCAACCCGGTAGAGAAGATTGCGTGTGTTTTATATTATATTAAACACTGTATGTTTTATAATGAATTGATCATTGTGTGCGTTTTATAATAAATTGATCATTGTGTGTGTTTTATGATAAAATGATCATTCAGTGTGTTTTATGATTAAAAAAAAATATGTGTGTTTTATAATAATAAAAAAAAGGAATACTTACGTATTAAACGGACCAGGTCAAATACAATTGCGCCAAGCATGGTGCCAATTATCTAATTATAGTAACCCTTATTTTTCGATAAGTATGTAGTTTATTTATGGAACTTTTCGGTTAGCTGGGGGCCATTGAAATATATGTATATAGTTTTTTACGCTTTTATAGTATCACATCAGTTTGTTCAATACTTTAATATATTTTATTTATTTTGTATTATTTACCATTTTTAACAAAGTTATGTATTTAATCAGTGGACCCGTGCTAGGATTTCGCACTGCAGTCTAATAATTTTTAGAAATATCTATTATATTTTAGATGCAGGTTTAAACTTCTAAAGAAAAATTAAGGATACAAATATCTGCAAACAACATTAGTCAAGTCAGAATATCATCTCATTTATTCCTAACAATAAAATCCCATCGAAGATAGAAAAAGGCATGCGCGGGGGAAAAAAATTAACAATTGTATTTTAACTGCATTAGAGGATGACGTCATCTTCTTCGGGAAAAATACGGGACGAAGAAAGATAAATTGAAATATACGTAAATTACAATTCAATCTAATATAACAAATCATACGTTTTATGCTACACGAGTAAAATACCACTGCTTCGATCAATCAATAATATTTAATTTCCTCTAATTGTTTCAATTTCAATTTTGGTTTTTAATCATAAATATAAAATAAGCTCGTGAGAAAGCGTCACATTTTATCTCTTTTGTACTATTTATTATTTTTTATAATCATTGTTAAGCATCATATAATGCGGTATTTTATTTTTGTGGCAACATTGATTTGAAAAAAGCTTTCATTACATTTTTGAAAAAAAACCCAGATCATATATAGCTTTTTCTGTTGTCAACATCCCTTTATTTATGCACATACAAAACATACAATGATGAATGAGGTATCATTCGAAAAGTTTTTGAACAGGCTTCTGACGTAGTACACTCACATTTCGTTAAAATACGTTGATGGTTAAAAAAAATTAGTTAATTAAAAATTAATGCTAAAACGTAGCAGGAGATAATCTCAAAGATTGCAATGCGAAAGCTTCGCACGGGTCCTTCTGGTCGTAAATATTATTTCTCCTGTCAAAATCCCTTTTTCTAAGAAAATACGAAACGCAGAACGACGAATGAGATACCATATGAAAGGATTTTGAACAGGCTTCTGACATAGCACACTTACATTTTCCTAAAACATGTTTTTTGATTAAAATTTGCTGATAATTAAAAATTAAATCGGCATTGTTTTCATAAAAGAAATGAAAGGTTTTGCTCAAATTACTGTTGCCACAAAAATAAAATTTAATGTTATATGATGCTCAGCAACGATTATAAAAAACACCGCATGGGTTTATTTTATATTTATGATTAAAAAGCGAAATTGAAATTGAAATATTTAGATTTATATTTCTATGTCCCATGTTTTTTTTTTCTACCGAAGTGGAAGACGTCATCCTCTAATACAGTTAAAATACGATTGTTATTTTTTTTTCTTGCGCGTGCCTTTTGCAATCTTGAATCAGTTTTTACTTTAACTTTGATGGAATAAATTGGATGATATTCTAGCTGGACTAAACACTAAATGTTGTTTGCAGATATTTTTATCCTTACCTTTTCTTTAAAAGTTTAAACCTGCATCTAATAAATATTACATATTGATAAAAAAATATTAGATTGCAGTGCGAAATCATCGCACGGGCCCACTGGTCATCTGTTATATATGTTATTGTTTTAAATAAAACAAATTTAGTTAATAAGAATTTGTATGTGTGAAGTAATTATATGTATACATATGGGTGGGCAGAGCTGTGGGTTGCGACATTACACACTATCTTGCACCATTATTGAGTTGTTACAATATAGAATAGAAAAAAATATTCTGGGGTTAAATTTTATCCCCTGCAAGATATTCAGCAACGATAACTGCAGCAACAACAACAACAACAACCGTACTTCCATGATCACTACCTATCCCCAAAGCTTCATATATATATTTCTTTAATTTCCAAGTTATTCTGTAAGTTTTTCAATTTTAAATAATTTCTAGAAAATAACACTAAAATTAAAAAAAAAATTGTTTACTTTCATACTAGGGATGTTATATATTGTCGAACAAAAAAATGTTTCAGGGAATAAAATTTATAAATATTATAGTAAATATTATGTAGCTTTCTGGGTTTTTATTGTTTTATCCATTTCACACGTTTAAAATAAATCACTAAAAGGAGGGGGATTTATAGTTTTTTTAAAATCTTCTAGTTTCTTAATCCTAAATAATGGAATGTCAGGAAAATATTAATAATTTAAAGACAAAAGCAAGTATAAAAAAATATAAAAAGTGGCGATTTTAACTATTTTATTGAAATAATTTTAAAAAGTTGACTCAGTTATATTATTACTTAGTAATGAACAAAAATACATGAAGCCATAACAAATCCTTAATAAAATAGCAAAAAATGTTGTAGACTATCAATTAATCATGCTATTTTCGAATAAAGCAAAAAAAAAATCATTAGCGTGAAACTAATTAAAACATCTAGTGTAAATGAGACAGCAGCTAGACGATATTTAAAAGAAAAAGGAACGAGAATTTTGAAAAGATTGTTTTATTTTGCTGTAAATTAACTATATGGAAATAATTTAAATTTATGTTCTGTTAGCTTTCCGAAACGTATAAAATAACACAATTTACAAGAGTTTATTGTATACTGTTTAAGTTTTTTTAAATTCCCTCTTTTGAATAAAGAAATAGTTCAATTTGGTTTATATTTCAAACTTTTTCTTTATAGTCCTTAGATTGGTAAAAAAAATACTTTCTTATGTCGTATTTAGATATTTTGGCATAATAATACAGTGATAAAGTATATTTATATTTACTTTATTCATATGAATATCAAATTTAAAAGTATTTAGTACAAAAGAAATGTATATATATACAATGTAAATAAAGACAAACTTTTGTCAATATAGGAAAATATATTATAATCACAAATGAAACTACACAATAACCTCTACAGAGTTACCCACGATTTTGAAAAAAGTTTTTATTAGTATTAGAAATTATAATACCTTGTATTTATATTATTTCTTTTAATTGTTAAAAGGTGCAAAGGAAAAAAAGATTATAAACAGTAAATTAGGTTTTATTAGAGTGTTGACATATGTTTCAGCTCAATCTGACCCATTATCAAAACAAACAAGAATATTCTATAAATGCACGGTATATGAAGTTATTGAAACGCAAACATTTAAAATTTTTACGTTTTTTTTTTTCTTTCTTTTTATTACGCACGTTATTTTTATTTTTTACTTAGATATTTATTTTCAGATATTGTTAATTGTAACCATGAAGTAACTCGAGTCACAATTTTGGCAAATTAAATGACACTGCATCGTTACATATTGTATTTTTACCTGTTACAGTCTATATGGTTTCTCTTATAATGGATTAGTAGAATAGATTGAAGGAGAAAAATATTTTATTTTCATTGAAAGTTATTTGAATGGTTTCTTCTTGATATAATCTTGCCAGGGCTGTGGTCCACCATTCCAAGTAATGCTTGATCTACATTTACGTATAAAATTTCAGACTACAGATATTTCATAATACAGGATTTTTTTTTAGTATGTACTGAAAATAAATTGAATAATGAATTCTTTAATATTTGCAGAATTGCTTGTAATAATGGTTTTAAGATACACAATATTAATACATTAATCGTGGATATTGTCAATAATACGAAACCTGAAACCAAATTTGATTCGGAAAAATATAAACTTTATACTCTTCAATATTACTCAAGCTCTTTTGAAAAATTAAAATACAGCCTTAAACGTTTTAATATCTGTTTAATATCCAAACCCCCTCAGAAATTAAAAAATATCATTTGAAGTAAAACAGACCCAATTAATTCTGATAATTATTAAGGAGTATATGAAATACCATTATTAAAGCAGACGGATCAAAGAATTATTATATTGGCATGACAAGCAGGAAATTTAATTGCAGAAAAAAGAGCATATAGCTGCTATTAAGCATAATAGAAAAACCACAGTCCTGGCAAGATTGTACCAAGAAAACACCATTCAAATAAATTTCAAGGAAACTAAAATAGTTTCCCCCTGCAATCCATTACAGGAGAAACCATAGTGATTGTAACACGTAAAAATACAATATGTAACGATACAGCATAATGTAATTTACCAAAATTGTGGCTAGAGTTACACCATGGTTACAAATATGGAAATGAAAAATAAAAAATAACGAGCGTAATTTTTAAAAAGTACGTGAAAAATTAAATGCTTGAGTTTCAAATAACTTCATAGACCGTGCATTTATAGAATATCTTGTTTATTTTGATAATGGCTCAGACCGAACTGAAACATATGTCAATAGTCTAATAAAATCTATTTTACAATTTATAATATTTTTATTTTACAACTTTTAGCAATTAAAATAAGTTTTATATATTTAGAAAACATTATGTTATTGGTAGATTTTAAAATGTATTTACAAAAACACAGTTTCTTTTACTGTCATTGATTTTCGGAAACGTTTCCGAGTACTTTTTATGAGTATATTAATCCTTTTTTTTTAACGTGGAATATAGGCTTTTCTAATTCTATCAATTCTCAAGTAAATATTTTCATGTTCAAAAAACATGTTTAAAGAAAAACATAATATATTGACAGCATTAACATTGTCATTAACATTTATACTTTTTTGTAACTCTTGCATATATAAATTCAGTTAAGCAGTTGAAAATGTTCAGTTGAGATTAGATATCATCATAAAATCCGACGTTTCGCTTTGAAAAAAACTCATTAATACATTACAAAAACTACTCGGAATACTTCCCAAAAGTCAGTGGCAGCAAAATAAACTCTCTTTTTGTAAAAGTTTCTTTAAAACTCGAAACTATATTGGTTTCTCAAGTTTATAACGATAAAGAACGCTTTTCGGAATCTTGGGTAACTCGTAAGATGTTATTGTACGCATTCATCCGTGATTATATATTTCCGTATATTAAGAAAACATTTGTCATTTTTTTACAGTCTACATATTTTTACAGTTACAGGTACAATTCTGAAGAATGTATTTATGATAAAGGGTGTTGAGTTTTCTTTCTAGTGTTGAATACTTAGCACTTAAATACTTTACAATAACTAGTTTAAAACCATTAAAACATATAAAATAAGATGAAAAGTGCGGAAATAAACCTTAACCTCCTATTACCTGAAGCTAAAATAACAATTCAAATACTCATTCATTGCTTGTGCACGAACAAATGACATCATAGATTACAAAAAGAGCACTTTTTCAGAAACTGATACTTTAGGGGCCAGGTTCAAAAATATCGATCTAAAATTACCAGTCCCCTAAAATATCAACTATTTATCAATAACTTAAATTCACACAATGTTTTAAACAAGTGAATGTGTGCAAAGTCTCAAAAAAAATTATTGTTAAGTATTTAAGTTAAATAATAATGAAAATGACTTATTTTCTTGGATAGATTAAGAAGTCTTGAAGGCATTTTGCAAACTCAGATTAAAATGAATTTATATTAAATGAGGAAATCAGCATCGGTGCTGTCATTTTAAAGTGTGTGTTTTAAAGCAAAAAATATTCAACTATGTAGAAGCGAAGACAAATTGTAAAAAAATCAAACAGTTTTGTTTTCATGAGGTAAAGAATAGAGGTACACATTTCTGTACCTCGGTACTGAAGAGGTTAAAAGTGGCTGCACTCCTGAAATGATAACTAGATACAGGATGACAAGAAATAAACACCTCAATTTGAAAATTCAGTATTTTATTAGTTATAATAAATATGAAGATTAAATAAGTGAAATTTATATCTGGAACCTCTTAAATTTAACATGCTGTAATTTTTAAAACACCTCAAATTTTCGTTATCAATAGATGGCGCTGCAGCGTTTGATACATTAAAAATGAATTAAAAACTCATATATTATCTAATATATTAAAAATTCATTTAAATTTCAAAATTCAATCCTTTTTTCGAGTTTTAATTGCAAAATAGAGCAAAAAATAAAACTTGAGAGATTTTTAATGCAATTTTACATGTTAGTTTCAGCCTTCTTACAATTTGAGGCAGTGCAGTGCCCTCTACTGACGAAAATTTGAACTGTTTTTTAAATTACAGCATATGAAATTTAAGAGTTACCAGATACAAATGTCACTTTTTTCATCTTCATATTTATTATAGTTAATAAATTATTGAATTTTCAATTTTAGGCGTTTATTACTTGTCACCCAGTATATCTAACGTGGGAATTATGAACAACACGGCGTAGACACAATCTGCTGTTGGGAGATATATACAAAAATCTAATCAGCAACAGTTACTGTCAAGATCTAACGAGATATAAAGTTTCATGGACTTATGTGCATTGATTCTTGAATTAGAGAAGACACAAAATTTGCATAACACACAGACACACAGGTATTTTCAAAAATAGTGAAATCAAATCGGATCAAATACTTTATTTTTATTGATATAGAAGAAAGTAGAAATACACAATGTTGTTTATTAAACGCACTGACAATAACAAAGGGCTTTTTCTTAGTTTCTGATCTTATTTTTCAATAAATTGATATTTTGCAGAGAATATTAGTTTGTCGAGCGCAGAAGCAAAGCGTGAAATATTAAGTAAAGAAAATACACTATAAAAATAATGAAATCAAAGCAATAACAAATTTTGTTGACTAAAAGAGAAAAAAATATGTAATGAAGTCGACACTCATCAGGCTCTCAAAATTTAATAAGCACTGGATATAATTTTCCCTCTTGTAACAATGTAATTATAAAGTTTCGCATTTTCATGAGAGAAAAAGCTTTATATTTATTTTTATTTATCAAATAAATAAATAAATACAAAATACTCTTTTTCATTTAAGGATACTATAAAATACTATTATGTTTATTAAATTATCGTGCTATGAAGTTGTTTATTATGTCTTTTTTAGCGAATTTTCTGCGGAAGTTTTTATTTTTATCATATATATATATTGATACGTTACGAAATCCAACCTTCTTGTGTATGTCCTAAATACATCTTTCTTTAAAGACGTTTATTGGAAGATGTTGATTAACTTTTCTTATATTTGAAAAGTCGTATAATTTTTTTTTAAGTCCGAGTTATGTACTATATGATAGGAGACTAAATGAAATTTGCTTCTGTTATTAAAATGTATGCTATTGTATGCGTATGTACAGAAAAAAAAAAACTACAAGAAATACGTGTACCTTTAAGATTCCTTATTCAAAACATAAAATAATTTAAAACATGTTTTACTCAGTTAGAATAAAAAAAGAAAAAAAAGAATCTTACCCCTTTTTATTGCTTTAAGGTTGATATTAATTAATTCTATTTTTTCTACAGGGCCTTTTAGATCTACTCATTTTTAATACAGTAAAACCTCCATAACGGACACTCCCGGTTAGCAGACACCTCTTTTTAGCGGACGCTTTTTTGTTCCCCAAAACCTATATATTTGTACATTTTTACCTCTCAATAGCGGACACTTCCAAATACCGGAGAAATTCCGTGATCCCAGGGTGTCCATTATTCAGAGGTTTTACTGTATTTAAAATTCTCGTAGCCTACTAAATTCAAAGAAATTAATATAGTCCATATACATTACGCTGAAGAGTTTTAATTCATTTACTGTAGTATATACTTCTTGAAATTAAAAACAAATCTTAAAACACATTTCTTTTAACATACTACTGCTGAAATTTCGAACTTAAAATATTTTTGAAAGATTATACAACAATATATGCTAGTATATCAGCGATCATCAACAGTATGTTTTTCATATGAAAGGCCAGAAAAATGTTATAATGTTCTCAATGTACTTAATTCTAAAAAAGAATTAATAAATATACCAATCAAACCATCGGTTTTATAAAATAAGCATAGCGTACTTTTTGCCATCAAGAAAACTGTATTACACAATAAGAATTTTAACGATCTAAAAATAGAAACGTTTTTAAACAACTGAATGAGAATTCGATTATAAGTTTTGCTTATTGATTTTGATAAGAGAATTATGTATTTTTTGGACCCGATTAAGTTGTTTTTGAAATGCTAAAAATTCACATAAAACAAATATTTCACAAAATATTTCAGGAGTATGTGCATAAAAAATGAGTTTGTGTAAGAATTTCTCAAAAATCAATAATAGAGATTGTTTTTAAAATTTAACCTGTAGACGATGCTACATTAACACTTAACAACGTATTCAAATTTCGTAATACTCCCAAGTAGCACAAAATAGTTGGGCCAACGTTGACTGATCGGTAAACTGTCGTTCAACGTTTGGCCAGAGCAAGAAATGTCCGACTTGCCGCACAACTTGCCAACAAGGGCACAACAGTGTTCCAACCATTTCATGCTCAGATACGTTCAAAATTATAAGGATCTCTGCACATATCATTTCCCAACACTGCCATTCCCATTCCCACTATGTCCCAACAACTCTCACAAACTGCCAACTATGGGCCAAGAAAGTGTGCCGATTGGGGTAGCCAATTTGTACGAAAGTTAGAAAGTTATATATATAGAAAAGTAACAAAATTGATACCACCATTTTTGGATTCTAATGACATTTATTCGGAATCGCCATTAGAGCCATTTCTATCCAACAAAAATAGAATTATCAAAATAGGAGGACCCGTTCGAAAGTTATGTGTACACACAAAGTGACTTTATCTACACAGCGAGGGCATACATTAAACAACATACATTGACTTCATTGGACTTTCTGAATACTATTGTCTGTGTCTAGCAAGTGAAAAAAGGAAGTATTTTATAAATTTCTGACATAATGGTTGGATTGGAACGTTGGCCCTCCAGTTTTCAAACTGGAGATGTTACCTCTGAGTTAATAATGTTTCATTAGATCGCCTCAATAATTATCACTTATACTCTTTCCTATTTCCTTAATGATTTTTTCGCATAGAATCGGTTGCAAAATAGTTTACGAAAATGTATACAGCATTTGAGACAGTGGCTTGTAACATATTCTCTAAATGAGAGTTTAATTGGGAGTTATCGTGTTTACTCACACACACAAATCATGAATACAATATTTTGCCTACACTATATTTTCGGAAAGTAAAAAAAAATATATATATATATATATATATATATATACGAATTGTATAAATCCTTTGTTGGTTGTCAGTTCCAGTCAATCATATAACTCTACTGCCAGATTAACAACGTCAAGCCACTTTAAGTATAAATAAAAATAGTTTTTTAACTTTTTTTTCTAATAAAATGTAAAACTACACCTACACCTTTCGACTTTATTTTATACGGCCACTTAAATGCTCCGTTTAATGCTTAAACAAGAAATTATTTTACTCTAGAATATATGGTAAAAAACCGTCCCATACCTGATTAATACGCCCCGTTTTCAGACACCTGCGCCCCTTTTTAGATGCCCTATTACGGAGGTGCATTGAATCCACAGAGGAGAAATTACTATACTTAATATCCAGCGACACAGATCCCTTAATAGATTTTTAAAAGTTTCCAGTTGAAATAAACATTTGAAATAGGTCTTTTAGTGGAACATTTTACTGAAACAGAAGTAAAACATTTCTTTAAGTTAAATCACTTTAATAAAAAGAAAATTGAATATAAAATCAAGTAGAAAAGTTTATTTTATGTAATATTATGTTGCTCTGTAAGGTGACTTTCTCTTTTTTGTGTCAGAGAAAATAAAACAATATATAGGATGTCCCAAAAGTTTTTGACACATTTTAAAATTCAATAAAAGATCAAGCAATTGACGTTCGAGTGTGCGGTTTGGACGAAAATGCTTCTTATGATCTGAAATTTTGTTTAAGCAAATAAATAAATTAGCTCCAAAGATGTCTCATAGATGGCGTTGCTTCTCGAACGTTATCGAATAGATAGAATGGCTTTATACATGACAAAGGCGAAAAACGTACAATGCGTAAATATAGTTTTTGTGCAATCTATCGCAAGCCGCATTTCAGAACTTAACGATACCAGGGCTACACTACATACCGGGCTTGCTCATTCATTATGATGACGTCACAAAAGGTGGCTGACTAGGAGGAAAGACATACAGCGATTGGCACAAAACGATGGGGGCGTTGCTTTGGACCAATCGCTGGTCGCGGTCAGCCACCATTTGTGACGTTTTGAGAGTGAATGAGCAAGCCCGGTATCTAGTGTTGCCTTGACGATACTCGCCCTCCTTAGTTCGATTAGACGAGTGAGGATGGATAAGACAAGTAATGTTAACTTCTGGAAAGGCAGTTGCCATAGTTTGGACGTCTTTCACCATTGTTATGCATAAAGGCATTCTATCTATTCGACATCTTTCTAGAAACAGTGCCATCTAAGAGAAATTTCTGGAACTAATTTTTTTATTTGCTAAAACAAAATTTCAGATCATAAGAAGTATTTTAGTCCAAACCGCACTCTTGTACGCCAATTGCTTGATCTTTTATTGAATTTAAAAATGTATCGAGGACTTTTGAGATACCCTGTATATATTATCTATGAGTATACATCTATGGAGTATATATATCTATGGAGTATAACTTTTATTTTCCATTTGCTGTTTATATGAAAATTAATATGATACTTGGCACACTACAATGTAGGTAGACAAAACAATGTTTTAAGCACCAGAACATGTAAATTAATTGAAGACTAGTTTTGGTAGCAGTTAGCGTACCGTCATACGGGCAACGAATGATGGAATTTTGCATAAATATAATGAGGAGAAACGAATTCGAGGAATAGATTTATCGACCAATAGAATTACATGAAAATACAGGGAACAGAGAATACAAAATAGTATAGAGAAAGGTATTGGTGACGTGAAAAATTTTAGTAGAAATTATAAAAGGTGGTTTTTCTATAATATTTCCAACAATCTGATAATGGGGAAATAACAGAGTCCCAATTAACAATATTTTTGAAATTTTTGTAAATATGGAAGTTAAGTTCTAGCATAAAAGTGGCTTTGAAAATAATTTTAGTTGAGTTAAGTCAAAGGCGTTGTTCACCTCCTAACAATGTTTTGGATTAGCCGATTTTTTATTGCCTGTGTCAAGCGATAAAAACACTTGAATTTTGAAGAACGTATAACTGAAGGTCTCAAAGCCTTTTTTATAGATAAGAGACGGAAACACTTGTTGAAACATTGATAAAAAAATAATTTTGCACCAAAGAAGACTGTAGTGAGATTATAGTGAGTCTAATTTTAGTAGACTATAATCGCTACTAATCTTAAAATGTTATAATTTGATGTAAAATCATTTTTCACGAATGTTCCTACAAATGGTGCTCTCTCTTGTATAGAAAACAGACTTAAAAATACAAGAGTTACTATCTGTTACTCGCACATGTTTGTCCCAAAACTTCCATTTCATTGAAAAGCAACTTGTACGAACAATCTAGTGGCTTAGCCATGGGCTCTCCCCTGTTTCCGATCCTCGCAGACATTTTTGCGCTCTATTTTCAATTCATCCTCTTTAATAAATTCTGTTACAAGTTCTGGACTCGCTATGTTGCCGACACATTCAACTTAATTGACAACTGTCTTCGCAATATTGATAACACCCTTAACATTAGGAACTCTATAGACAGCACTACTCAATTCATTTATGAAACATATGATAACTGCTCACTCCCTTTCCTAGAAGACCCCCACTCACACTGAAAAAGCCTTCTCCGCATCCGCCTATAGCAAACGCTTCCCTGTCTTTCTACCACCTCATGCCCATTCATGTTATCTTCTTAGCCAAAATCACGGGGGGGGCCCCTCTGGGTGATTCCGACTCGGCCCCTTCTGTGGGGAAGTTGACCGGAAGCCCGGCATTGCGTGATATTCTCCGTTGGGTAACTCCGACTCGGCTCCTTCAGTGGGGAAGATTACCGGAAACCCGACACATCGAGATGTTTTTCCACGCGACGGGGGCAAGAAACGGATGGACCGCCACCTCAACGTGGTGCGCCGGTGATGGAGGGGCGTCCGAAAAAGCCGGAGACGCCACAAAAGACTCGAAGTGGGCCACCGAGTTTGGGTCTCCACCTCATAAGCGCAGGTTCTCTGCAGAGTGAGGACTCGGCCAATGTTGGGAGCCTCCTCCCTAGGTGGTGGAAATGACGCCTCGTAGGCGAATCTCAGTTGCTCGAGTGGTCCCCTCGCCCTGCTTCGAGGTAGGTGACGCTGAACAACGGCTAGCTAACGGCGTCCAGACCGTTTTCAAAACTTTATCCGGGGCGTTGACGGAGGCGCGATCGAACTCCGAATAGCACGGTGTGTGGTGGCTCTGTTGTGACGCCTAGTCAGTGCGTGAGGCAGCGTGGAACAAACCTCGGTACTGGCAGGAAGCAAAGCGTAGTTACCGGCATGCGGGCCCCATGGTCCAGAACCCCCACTTCATCCTCTGGATTAGTTGTGTGTCGACCTCGAGGTCGGGCAGAAAGGGAATTGCCCGTTCGTACCAAGAGTGATAAGAGTCCTCGGACCCACTCAGATTACCGTGTGACAGTATCAACTCCTCGAGAGGGTGTAGATTCTTTCCCTGGACTGTTCGACTACGAGGAATCGGACCGGAGGCTCACCGGCTAACGCGGCGGCGATAGAGCCAAATCTCAAACCCCTGTGTTGAAAACCGATCCAGCGTGTCGAAAACCAATCCAGCGTGTACATGAGTAATTGGGGCTTTTTGTGACCAATGGTTGGATTAGCAGGAATTTTAAAAATAACTTTCACGCAACTAATCTCGATCGGGACTGCCTCTTTGGCACTTTTGAAGGCGTTTCCCATGACCTTCAGAGTCCGATAGTGGTGCCTACCTTAACTTTCCGTTGTTGTTTTAACAAGTCGTGTTTTTGTTTTTGTGTGTTTGTGGAGGGAAAGCTTCTGGGGGAACAACCTTAGCCAGGACGTGTCTATGCGTCAAGGACCGTTTTCCTCGAGGTCCCGGGCTAGCTGGAGGCTCCTTCTGCTCGCCGCAACCGATGAACAAGTCGTTTCCTCCTCCCCTAGGACTGTATGATCGGAAACTGCGGTACAGTGAGGGTCGTTGCGGAAGTTAGGTATATGGGCTAGGACCTTGCTCCCTTAGGGTTCCGGCTACGAAGCCGTCGGAGGACTCCAACGTCTCCCAAGTGTTTTGTGGTGGTATCATTAAAGTGTGAGCTCCACCGCATATCACAGCGACCTCAGTCATCAATCATTGGGGTTCAATGGGAGTGGTCAGCAAGTGGCGGCGCTCCCAACGGCCGCAGCGCTTACAGAAGGACCCTCCTGGTCGAGTGCGTTATAAGTCCCTCTCGACTTGGGTGCGGCAGTTGACGTACCAGAGGGGCACCACTTGGCGCCTGGAGGTGCAGCTCATACCCTTGTAAATCCTGCCATACACGTTGGTTCTCATTATAACTTACTTAATTCTGAAATTAAATATCGTATCCCGCGGAACAGCAAGTAATTGCATTTCTGCAATCTTGAATCAAACCAGAATTCTCGAAAAAGTTTATTTGAAAATCAGGAAATGCAATTTTTGAGCTTTTTTTTCACCAAAGTTAAAAAAATCGAAATTCTGTTAAAAAATTCTGATACATATCTTGATTAAGATTAAGTTGTATAAAATATATCTTACCGGCATTCAAGGAGTAAAAGCCATTGTTATTGGTAGAGGTTACAACACTTCTATTTTATACTTATATATTTAAACTACAGCTTCCATGTTCCTCACGCTTATCTGATTTTTCTTATCTTTCCAATATTAGCACTATTTTACCCTACTTTCTCCAATCCAGCATTTTAATTGCTAAAACTCTTAAACAACATGATTTAAAAATAATTTTTATTCCTGCTGATATTCTTACTATGTCCAAGCTGAAAGATTCTATAGAAATTTCTAATTCCTGGTGGTATTCCTAGTAATTCCCAGTAATTCCTATAATATTATTTTCTGGTATGGGCCTTACTATATTGAACAAACCCAACTTGATTTAAAATATATAATTAAAGAACGCAAGTAACATATTCGTAAACAAGAAACTAACAAATAGGCCCTAGCAGAGTATTTCTTGAAGGTGAACTGCATATTTGACTTTAAATCAGCTAAAACTACACTGAATCCCCTTCTATACTCGAAGTTAAATTTCTTCAAGCAATCCATATATATATAAATCATAAAAAATATTGGTAATCGGGATTTTACTGTTCCTCCATTCTGGGATTGTTAGAAATATTACATACTCCTTTTCTTATTTTCTACTAATATTTTTCCATATTACCTGTTCCTTTCCGTATGCAATTTCCTACTAGCTATTCCCTGTAATCTGCACATTTAAAGCTAAAAGAGTATTTTGTCAAATTCCAATTTCACATGAAATTGACCTCAATACGCATGCCCCATTTTTTTAAAAAACAGGAATAGAATACCAAGGGAATTCTCGCCTTTTATTGTTTGAGAGTGGAGTGAGTCTGAACAAAAGGAAAGGGAGGGGTTCAAATCCACACAATGAGAATCCCATTCATCTTTCTCCCCAGTTCAATGGGGAGAAAAACTTTCTCTTTCTTTGAAATGTCAGCTGGGTCAATTTTCTTTCTTCCCCCTTCGGACAAAAAATAAATCAACAATCACAGTTTAAAAAAAAATACATTGATGCAGTTTCTGCAGGATTCTAAATGAAATTTTCTTTTTTCTTTGTTTTTTATTTAAATCCTAGTTGACCGGATCCGAAGACAATAGGGCGCCCAATCCTAAGTTCGTTTAATTCGAGGACCATTTGGATTAAACCGACCAGCCTAGCTGGCAAAGCTCCGCTAGCTTACTATAATTTTATTGGTCAATGAATATATTCCTCCAAACAGTTCCGAACAGTTGATGTCGGTTAAGGGGCTTCCGAGTTGCTATCAACTTTACGCCCAGTCTATTGTGAGTAGAATGTCTTGTAAAAATGAGCCGTTGGGAAAAGTATACTTCAATAAGCAATTAATAAGAAAGAAGAAAAAATTTAAAAAAATGGTAGAAAATAAATTTGGAATAATATAGCACAGTAAAAGAGATTAAGGATACAGTCTAAAAATTAAAGAAAATAAAATGGTATAGCTGTAGTAAGATTTACTACTGATAATAAAGTTTAAAGATAAAAAAAAATAGGGTTCGGGACATGTTCGATAAAAAACAGCACATAAATGCCAGGTGGGAAAAGGTAGTCAAAGCTTTAAAAAGAAAAGAGACACTTTTCAGTAGCCATACAATATATATATATATATATATTTTTTTTCTGGTTGAGCAAGGAATGAATTTAATTATGAATTAAGGCTACACATTTTTTTTATTTATATATTTTTTAAATATATAAGCAAAATGAATTAGGATAATGTATTCCTCGAATCCGCTCCTCCTCCATCTATATGAGCAATATTCCATGATTCTTTGCAATTATGACGGTAGCCTGAATGTTACCAAATCTAATCTGCAATTAGATTAAAGATATTGGTGCTTAAAACGTTGTTTTAACTGCCTGTATTGTTTATACGGTAATAAATAAAACACGGAACATAAGGATCATGCGAATTTTGTATATATATATTTATAAAAATATAATTTAGTTAATAATGCAATAAAAAATCGTAATTAATTTTCATTAAAAAATATAAATAATCAAGTTTAAAAAGTTTAAAACATGATTTGAGGGATTTTTTAAAATTGTATTATATTCAGTATCCCTACATTCTTGGAAAATATTTAATAAAAATTTGAGTCAAACATATTAAATATAAGAATTCCTGTATATATCCCGCAGTTACATTCTCCCGAGGTTTTTTTATGACACATAATTTTGAAAAAACATATATATTCCTCCTGTTGACTAATTTATGTTTTTCATTAATTTATATAAAGTTGAAATTCTATATTATTTTATCGCAAAAACTTCATTTCCTGCACTCTCCTTTTGAAATAATAGAAATTTCGTTTAAAAAACCTAATGAAAAAAAATGATTTCATATCACTTTTAAAATGTTCTCTTTGTGAAATTGTTTGCATGTAATGAGAAATAATATAACATGTATGACAGGATTTCTTATAAATATATTTCTTGAAAAATAAATCATATTTTTTTTTCACGCATAATATTTTATTAGTTCGCATAGATCAATAAAGAATATCAAAGTATTGCTATTTCAAAAAAAAAAAAAAAAAAAAAAAAAGAAGAAGAAAACGAAGAATAGAAATGAAAAAGAAAGAAACCTTCAGGCTAAATGTATAATCTTTGAAGTATCATTTATCAGATATTTTTTTCAACTCACCGAATTTCTTATTTATAGCAAATATACCCTAAAGATAATTTCTCCTTCCCAGATACAGTTTCCCAGATACAGTATTCCGCTTGAAAGCATGCAGACGTTTCAAACTTTTTCTGCAATTCCTTTGAGATTTTTTAAGATGCATGCAATATTATGCAGCTAGGTATCGGTTTTCATGCTACAAATTTGGGAAACAGATGTTTTTATTTTATAGAATCCGAGTGAGTACACCTGATTGGAATTTGTGAGGGAATGGCTTTATTTAAATTTGATATCTGTGTAGAATTTTTAAAAATAAATATGAATATAAAATTCTTAATATTTATGAAGAAACTTTATGTTTAAATTTATTTTTCTTAACTTTAGGGTTTGTATAAATAAACCACAAAATTTCAAACAAGAACGAAAAATCATGCGTCAAGCATACATTATGTAACACTTTCCAACGCTTCCAAAATAATTTTGCAAATCATTACCGTTTAATAAGCTGAAAGATAACATCTAAGTAAACAATTTGGAAAACGCATAACATATTTAAAAACGTAATTTCAGGAATTTTCAACATATATTTCCAACATATAAAATATTCAGAAAAATATCCGAATATTTATTGAGCCCTGTATATGATCTATATATTTGTATATATACTACATAGAATGCTAAATTTTAGTTTAGTTAGGAAACGCGTAGCACAGTTTAAAATTCTCCTTCTGGTGTGTTCGTGAACTTTTGTGCTGCCCTGTATATGAAATACAGATTTTATACACACCAAGTAATAGACAAAAGTGAGTTAAATTTTAAGTCGCGTTCAGCAACTTAAAACGCACTTCCAGAAACTATTGTTAACAGTAGATAATTCTTTTGTGTGTCCCTGTAAATGAATGATGACTGCTATACACACAATATTCTGTAGTAAGGCTCTTGTAATGCACCTTAGTGATATATATAAATTTCATCTCATTTAAAATAGTGAAACATTATTTAATTAAACCGCAAACGATTTTTTTCCATACATGTAATGTAACGGAATTCTTTTGACTGTCCCTGTAAAGTAACTATAAGTGCTATGCACACCCTATTCCATATTAAGCTTCTTGTAATGTACCTTAATGATATATATCAAATACAATGTACTTGAAATTGTTTAACATCATTAAAATAAACCGCAAATGATTTTTCCCCATAGACCGTAATGTAACGGAATTCGTTTGAGTGTCCCTGTAAAAAAACTATAAGTGCTAGACACTTCAGTTGAAATAAGGAACATGCTATAGATAACGACAATAACGTATAAAAATTGCAGGACAATCCGAGCATATTTACGGGAGTTAGAGCACGGCCAGACGGCAGACAGCAGGCGGCAGACGACAGACGGCCAGACGGCCATACGGCAGACAAACCGAACTCATAAACACTTTTCAACTAGGTTGGAAAGTATTAAAAATGTGTACCTGTAAAAATATATAGATCAGTGCGTTTTCTAATCTAGTACTTGATAAAGGTTATTTAACCATTGTGCTTCAAAGTATAAATATGATTCAAATAAAAACATTATTTATTGAGACAAATGAAGAAATGCAGAAACTAGTATGCATAATGTAAAATATTAAAATAAAAACTACTACTGTGTAAACTACTTATAAAATGCATTGCAATTCCAATAAAATCGTGGCTTGATGACGTCATAAACTTTAAAGGCTCGATTGCTGAATTGCGTAAAAGAAATATCCTTATAACTACAAAAACAATAATCCTATTAACTAGCGGTTTATTGCATCTGATTAAACGTCTCATTTCGAATTAAAATATATCTTTGAATTGAAATTTGGATGAAATACAGGGTCATGCAAAATCGAAGAGTGCGGGAAATAAGATTCCAAATATCTCGGCAACTCATTATCCGATCGACTTCATGCTTTATGCAAAATTTATGTTTTTTATTGTCTTTTATATTCACTCCTTAAAATAAACCATTTCGAAAATTTTTATATACCTTTTATCAGAAAGAATATTTCGAGAGTCCGAAAAAAACAGTTCCGGTTAATCGAGGTTACTGAAATTCAAAAGGCTTCTTCCCATTATTACATACTAAGTACATACCCAATTTCAAGTCTATATCTTAATTTTTTCGGGAGATAGAGCGTTTACAGACACACACACACACACACGCAGACAGACACACCGACACACAGACGGACGGCAAAAAAAAAAAAAAAAATCCTAAAAATATGTTTTTCGGAATCTCTAGTGTCTGAAATGTGTAAATCCGTCAAAAAGAAATTTCGATTCTCAAAACGATTACAAGACACCCTGTACTACGTATGGTGGGTAAGTAAAAGGAAGAAAGACTCATAGTACATCATTTTACTTACCCATCATGCGTAGTATAGGGTAAGTCTTGTAATCCTTTTGAAAATCGAAAAAAAATTTTGACGGATTTACACGTTTCAGACACTGGAGATTCCGAAAAACATATTTTTAGGATTTTTTTTTCTTTTGCCGTCCGTCTGTGTGTCTGTGTGTCTGTGTGTCTGCGTGTGTCTGTGTGTCTGTAAACGCTCTATCTCCCGAAAAAATTGAGATAGAGACTTGCAATTTGGTATGTACTCAGTATGTAATAATGGGAAGAAGCCTATTTCATTTCAATAACCTCGATTAACCGGAACTATTTTTTTCGGACTCTCGAAATATTCGTTCTGATAAAAGGTATATAAAAATTTTCGAAATTGTTTATTTTAAGAAATGAATATAAAGGACAACAAAAAACATAAATTTTGCATAAAGCATGAAGTCGATCGGATAATTAGTTGCCGAGATATTTGGAATCCAATTTCCACACTCTTCGATTTTTCATGATCCTGTATTTCATTCAAATTTCACTTTAAAGATATATTTTAATTGAAAATTTGACGCTTAATCAGATGCAATAAACCGCTAGTTAATAGGATTATTATTTTTGGAGTTATAAGGAAAAACCTCTTTCAAGCAATTCAGTAATCAAGCCTTTAAAGTTTTGACGTCATCAAGCCACGATTTTATTTGAATTGCAATGCATTTTATAAGTAGTTTACACATTTTTATTTTAATATTTTACCTTATGCATATCCATGATGGGTAAGTATTACGGTGGCCCCCAACGACTAGTTTGAAGTAGTTCTCATTACAAGTAATGCTCCCAACGACGAGTTTGAAGAAGTTATCATTACAAGTAATGCACAGTATGCTGCGCTTAGGAAATTCAGCTATGTCTCTTGCATTGTATTCTTTTGTTTGTGATTGTATACAGGGTGAATCTAAACTCTTGGGCAAAACTTTAAGGGGTGATAGTACACATTAAGACAAACAACATTAAATAGGAAACTAAGGGTCCCAAACGTCTTCCGAAGGAGATAGGCGGCATTAAAGTTTAGGGTCCAAAATTTCAAATGATTATAAAAAACGGAAAAATTGGTCGATTCGTTTTCGGTTTTCACTAAAACTATTCTTTATGTGAGTATTTTCTTAAAAATAAATTTCAAAGAAAAAGTTTAAAAAAATGTCGATAGAGGGCGCTTTAGACTTTGGAGTAACAAACAATTATTTTTTACTGTTATTTTTTGTATCTGATTGAATGCTTTCAAAAGCTTAGACTTAAACTTAAATTTTGAGCTCAAAATCTGAATCGTTGGGAGTGGTTAAGTAGCGCAAATTAAACTGTGTTCCGGAGTTGAAATTTGAACCCCCCTGAACACAGTTCAGTTATCTTGGTGTCGATCTTGGTGTCGTAGACCAGGCAGAAACTACTACCCCCTACTCGTAAAATAAACGATAGAGGGATGACAAAATTAAAATAAAAATTTATTTTTTAAAAATAAATTTTAAAGATCAAGTTCAAAAATGCCGATAGAGGACACTTTAGACTTTGGAGTAATGAACAACTATTTTTTACTGTCGACTCCGACTCCGACCTGGATGCGAGGATTGCCAGCGAAACCCCCTTCGCCGGCGGTGTGAGGCCTACATCGCTGCTCGTGGGCTGGGCACTCTTTCGAGCAATTTTTGTGATTCCTCACGAACATCATGCGTGTACCATTTTCTACGTGTCAACCTTCATTCATATTACGCACCACATGCGTACATCAATTTTTTTTCTTTTTATTTTGCGCGGAGAAATTGCTCATGTCTGTTATGAATAAATTTTCTATTTAATTTTGTCATTACTCTATCGTTTATTTTACGTGTAGGGGGTAGTAATTTCTGCCTGGATTAATTTTAACGCAATTATTCAAATTGGTAAAGAAATCATATCAGTTGTAATTTTCCAACTGCACGGAAAATGTCCGGGCCAGTATTCGAACCTGGGATCTCTTGGCTGAAGCTGCCATGCTCTACCAACTGAGCTATCCCGGTTAAATCTGGAGAGCATGAACTGGATGAATTATGCCCCCAGATTCAACCGGGATAGCTCAGTTGGTAGAGCATGGCAGCTTCAGCCAATAGATCCCAGGTTCGAATCCTGCCCCAGACATTTTCCGTCCAGTTGGAAAATTACAACTCATATTGTTTCTGCCTGGTCTACGACACCAAGATCGGGAATAACTGATCTGTGTTCAGGAGTGGGGGGGAGGGAGGTGTTTCAAATTTCAACTCCTGAACGCAGTTCATTTTGCGCTACTTAATCACTCTCAACGATTCAGATTTTGAGCTCAAAATTTAAGTCTAAGCTTTTGAAAGCATTCAATCGGATACAAAAAATAACAGTAAAAAATAGTTGTTTGTTACTCCAAAGTCTAAAGCGCCCTCAAACGTCATTTTTTAAACTTTTTTCTTTAAAATTTATTTTTAAGAAAATACTGACATAAAGAACAGTTTTAGTGAAAACCGAAAACAAATCGACCAATTTTTCAGTTTTTCATAATCATTTGAAATTTTGGACCCTAAACTTTAATGGCACCTATCTCCTTTGGAAGACGTTTGGAACCCTTAGTTTCCTGTTTAATATTGTTTGTCTTGATGTGTGATATCACCGCTTAAAGTTTTGCCCAAGAGTTTAGATTCACCCTGTATACACGTATACCATGGTTTTGACCTCTTCATAGCTTCGAAAGTGTTTGTTCCCCAATGTCAAATACTGTTAGAGTTCCTGTAATTTTAATAGAGTCTGGAAAATTTAATGAATTTTTAGAATAAAAAACTGATATTAACGTTGTTATGTTTCGTGTAATATTTGGGCCAAACTGAAGATTTCTAAACAGAAATCTCTAAATATTTTGGGTTATCTTAATATCTTACATCACTAATTAAAAAAAGTAGTCGTTGGGGGCCACCGTAATACTTACTCATCATTGATATGCATAATGTAAAATATTAAAATAACTAGAATCCGTCAGGCCGAAATGTCGGAGCATTGAGTGGGATAAACATAAAATATAACATTAACAATATATAATATATATTTTTTATTTTTATATTTACTGTTTATTAGTATAAAAGAAAAATTACAATAACAGCTGTTGAATCTTCAAGTGTTTATTCGGTCAACAGTTGCCTCAGATACTGCTCAAATGCTAATCAATCAGCAAGTGCCCCCATTCTTCTAATTTGGTCTAGCCTATCCTTTGCGAAAGGCACTTCAATCAGAACATCCTCTAAACGTCGAACCCTGCTAAACGCGACATAAGTTGCTCCAAGTGTCACCAATGTCCACAGCTATTTTTGACAAAGTTAAACCTTGGGATTTGTGTAGGGTGACAGCGTATGAAACTGTTAAAGGTAACTGAGTACGGGAGCATGAGACATTGTTTTCTTTCCAAGACTTTGTAATAGGTGTGACAGGAAAAAGTCTTTCAGTGAGAAATGGTCCCCGATAATCATCAAAATGAACCATTACTGCCTGTGGCAAGCCTGGAGGCCGTAATCCTGGTCAATATCTTTTACCGTACCAAGTGCACCGTTGACCAATCCTCCCTCTGTCCACAGATTGGTACGCAACATAATTCTGCATCCAATTGCTAAAAAAAGTTCAGCCTGAAGTCCAGACGCGTGCTCATCTTCACTCCATCTTGCTATTTGATTATTGTGGTCTGCTAATATTCTTGCCACTGGCCATTTTGATTTACGAAGTACTTCTTGATTATGCTCTTCAGCTTGCTTGTTTGTGGGAAAAAGGCGTATGGCATCATGAAATCTTTCAAGTTCAGCCGGAGGCTGTATAGCTTTACGTCGTTGCATAAGGGATGCGTATTGGTCGCCTGTAACTTTGCCTACGGAAAGCGAATCAAGAGTCTCTCTAAACTGTATTTGCTGATCGTCGCTTTGTCTCATTGACTTTGTTAAAGTGAAACATTTTTCAAACATCTTAAGAACTGTTTGTCCACGAAAAGCCAAAATGTCTTTTATAGAATGTCTCCTATATAGAGGTGTGTCTTTTACAGGCTGTAGCTGCCTAATATCTCCAATCAGGTAAACAAATAAGCCTCCAAAAGGTTCAATGCTGTCTGGTTTACCTTCGCGACATCTTTGCTCAAGTGCAGCCATCAGACGGCATCCGATCATTGAAAATTCGTCAATAATGAGAAATGAAACTGGATTCATGCTGAGCTGTAGATTTCTTGCTGCTTCACTTCCTAAATCAGCAAGCGATTTAAAACATGTTGGTACTTTTAATGCAGAGTGAATTGTTTTGCCCTCGACATTAATTGCAGCAGCACCTGTTGGAGCCAAAACCATAATAGCTTCCGGTCCTAACTGCTCGGTAACTCTTTTACGAATTTCTTTTATTACCGTACTTTTTCCAGCTCCGGCTTTCCCAATAATAAAAGTACGTTTAGGGCAATTTATAAATCTTGATTGCAAAGACGAAAGCTGTTGCGTGCATAAGTGAAGTATTTTTTGCTGCTCATCTGTAAATCTGATCTCAGACGTATCGTAATTTTGATGCACTGTAAGTTGTTGTTCTTTACAGTAATTTAAAAATGAAGTAAAATTGCGATCAGGGTACTTGTAACTCTCACTTTTCCACTCACATGCATGATCAATCACGCGTTGCCCCAAAGTATCCTCGTTTGTCTGCACAGGAACTATGGCAGCTGCTGCCATATATGGATCAATCTCGCGGTATTCTTCTTGCAGGATTTCTGTCTCATGTGTACTGCTAACAGCAGGAAAATTTATTTCTTCGTGTGCATCAATATTTAGATCATTGAATGCTTCCTCCCATGAGTGATACGCAGACGGCAGGCCTTCTTGCAATAAAGAGTCAGAATTACCTCTCCAAGGATAATTGAGTAATACTTGTTGCCTATAGTAATCTTCGGCTAGAGTTGGGTCGTGGTTGAGTGATGTAAGAGGAAAAACTCTGACAACTGCATCTTTCTTCTTTGGTGATAATCGACTCCTCTTACTGAGAAAGATTTTGCAAACTTAAGAAGCGTGCAGGAAATAAGTTTCCCTGGCCGCGCGCAATATTTCTGAAGCATGCTTTTTGATGGTCTTTCGTCGCTTGAAAAGTTTATTTCTTCCCAGTTCTTATCATGAAGCCGTATTGTAACTACTTCCCGACTACTGTGATACATTGGCCATCCCATTAATATGTGTACTACCTCTTGGGCTGAGTAATCCCTTTCAGAAACAGAAGACAAAATGAGTTTTTGGACTGCTTGAACTGCTGGGTTTGTTTCGTTCATCTTATTTAAAATCTCAGATAACAATTCCTTGTAAGGAACAGAAGCTGTTTCTGATTTTGAGGCATATTTGGCAATGTAATGCAAAACCGCATCCTTTGATGTAATAGGACTGAAATCCGTGTTAGCTCTCCAAACTTGTGACACGAAGCAATTGTAAGTATTCATTTCAGAATCGTTTCTTTTTGGCAAAAAGCTAATTATGCCATTTTCTACTTGAAGCTTTGGAGAGTCGCACTTTGCTTTTGGAAAACCAAATCTGCAGCTATAACTATTTGTACCTCTTTTTTTCCTTAGGCAATAATATCCATGTCTTGTGTGATGTTGGACTTGATTTAAGAGCTGAGCGAGATCTTTTTCACGATCTTCACTGGAAATGTCTGAAAAGCGAACTCGACAGCGGTGTATATCATTTACGAGGACGTCCTTGTCAGGATTAACAGCACTGCATAGTTTTTCAAAATATGCTGTTACGGCTGCTACATTTTCAGCATTAGTTATGTCTAGTGTTTCCATGTTTGGCGCCCCTCTTAACCACAACAATCCATGCATGTGAGGACTTCCACGCCACTGTCATTCGAAACGAACCCAGTAGTCGTCTATTAAAAACAACGGCGTCAAGATTTTTCTCAAAAATATAGCACAACGTTTTTGAAAGAGCCAACCAGTCAACAGAGGGTTGTCGTACATTAATTGTCTGCGTTCTGTATCAGTCAGCTCATTTGGATCTCTGTTAGGCTCTAAAAGTCTGAAAAGATCAGGCCAGTGATAATCAGCTGCAGACAGTGTAAAAAAATTGTTGGTGCTCCAATTTGTCCTACCATGGAAAGGAGTTCCCCACAACGTGCACGCCAGTATCCTTTTGTGGATCTTAATTTGCTAGCATAAATCATAATGTGTTTTGCCATTTCTGGTTGCCTATTCAGAATATCACGCATCTGCTCTACCGTCTTATTGCTGAACCTATTTCGCTGAACGAAAAAACGCCCTTTAGCCAAAGACTGCCACCGAAGAATTGAATTCATGGCAAAGTAGCGAAATAGGGGGTCTTTAGCAAATCGCCCATCTTCATACTTCATTAGGAACTTAAAATACTCATCAGGAGAGACTGCTTTTTGACGAGGTTGTCGTAAGTCAGCTGTACCATGTGGAAAAAGATGAGGAAAAGCACGTGCTATGTAACCCTCTTCTTGAAATTCGTTGATAGGCTGTGAATTTAATGAAGGGTGAGGCACACGAATTGCGTCATTTATTAAGTTGTTTTGATCTACCGGTTCAAGTAGTGGTCTAAATGACTCGCGCCTTATTTCCTCGTTCAAAGTATCAATATCCTCAGTAATATCGGTTGCTGTTGGTAACATTTGAGATACGTCACCATTCTCAGGTAATGTAGCGATCAAATCTTCATCAATTGTGATATTTGAATAATAAGGATTGTGAGCTTTAAGCCATCTGAGTGCTTCTAGAAGGCGTTGTGAGCGAACAGAAAACTCTGCACATCCTGATAAAGTATCTTTTGTCACTAACACAGTTGAAGTCATATCTGAAGGATTGACAGGCAGGCGCGAAATAAAACTCTCAATATTTTGTTTAAAGCTGATTACATTTCCGCTGTATCCATACTGTGAGCCTCGTATACGGTAAAGATAAACCACTGGATGTATTTGAGCGATCATCATTTGTTCAATGTAGCTCAGATCTTTGAGACAAATAGGAACTGGACCTGGGTCCATCGAATTAGTGGCAGAAAACTTGAAAGCACCGTCTCTACACTTGCATGTCTGGCAGAGCCAAGCAGTATTTAATATGATATCAGGGAAAGCTCTGTGACACATATTACAGGACACATAGGTGATTTGCGATACCTCTCTATCAAACCTGATTGCTTCATTCATTTGAGTTTTCAGTATACCGGTACTCGGCAAAAAATCTGAAGGTAACTGACTTGTGCGACTTCTCCGCATTGAATTACGATTCGCAATTCTCATTTCAGCTGATTGCTTTCTCTTAACTGGCATCCTTGCAAATTCTATATAATAAAATCTTATAATCCGTTCATATATAAAATGTTTCTTAATATATATTTTTTTATCCTGGATTGGCTGGACTATATCAAAATAAACAGATTTACTCTCATACTTCTTTTATACAATAAGCTTGAATGAAAAGAAAAAAAAAATTTGAAATGGAAACAAAAAGTTTAATTACACCAATTGCTGAGTTCGATTTAAAAAAAAACAAAATTCATGTACTTAATACGATTTAAACTTCATTGCACGTGTTTTAAGATAAAAATGTATGGGGTCCTTATTTCAGAAAAGTAAAATATATGTAAAATATATAAAAGTAAAATATATGGGACCGAGATTAAGATCTTTTACTAATAGGTTGTTTCCGAGTATATAGTTATTTAAATAAGTTTCTCATGATAAAAAATGGCAACAATATAAATTATTTCAATTTTCTTTTTATTTAATTCAAAAGTTTTTCATGATAAAAAATGGCAACAATATAAATTATTTCAATTTTCTTTTTATTTAATTCAAACAATCGCAATGTTATCTCTATGGGGAAATGGAAAATTCTAGAGCAGACGATTCCGGGCGTTAGAGTTGACGAATATTTCTGTTTTTCAATCCCCGGCGAGATTTTGCCACTACCGACTTCCAGTCCAATTTTGGTATCAATGCGGCAAATATTTTGGCCGCTATCGTGTACACAAAAGTGTAATTTTTCATGGGAAGCCGGAGCTTTGCTCCGACAAAAATGTGTAAACTACTTATAAAATGCATTGCAATTCAAATAAAATCGTGGCTTGATGACGTCATAAACTTTAAAGGCTCGATTACGGAATTGCTTGAAAGAAACCTCCTTATAACTCCAAAAATAATAATTCTATTAACTAGCGGTTTATTGCATCTGATTAAGCGTCAAATTTCCAATTAAAATATATATTTGAAGTGAAATTTGGATGAAATACAGGGTCATGAAAAAACGAAGAGTGTGGTAAATAGGATTCCAAATATCTCGGCAATTCATTATCTGATCGACTTCATGCTTTATGCAAAATTTATGTTTTTTTATTGTCTTTTATATTCATTTCTTAAATTAAACAATTTCGAAAAATTTTATATGCCTTTTATCAGAACGATTATTTCGAGAGTCCGAAAAAAGTAGTTCCGGTTAATCGAGGTTATCGAAATTAAATAGGCTTCTTCCTATTATTACATACTAAGTACATACCAAATTGCAGGTCTCTATCTCAATTTTTTCGGGAGATAAAGCGTTTACAGACACACAGACGGACGGCAATTTTTTTTTTCTAAAAATATGTTTTTCGGAATCTCCAGTGTCTGAAACGTGTAAATCCGTCAAAAAAAATTTTTTTTTCGATTTTCAAAACGATTACAAGACTTACCCTATACTACGTATGATGGGTAAGTAATAAGTAACATTTATTAGACGGCAGGGGTGCAAGGCATGTTTTCAAGCCATTTTATAATATTTAAATGAAAAAAATATAGTAGCAAAAAAGGAAAAATTAGTCCATCGAGAAGATTACACAATTTTCTTTCGCCGGGAGGGGTGGGGAGGGGTAATAAAATAAACCGGAGCTCAAAAAAAGTTGTTTGTACCAAGGCCCTAATTAAAGGAAACAAATTCGTTTTGTTTATTATAGAAATTTGAAATTAAAAGTCATGAAATCAAATCAAATTATATTTTATTACATAAAAATTTAATATAAATTAACTTTTTATAAAAGTTAATTTGTTACTGCGATTTTATTTTTCGGCCGTGTGTATATTTTACACATATAAAATCCTAGAGTAGTTAACAGCGCGACAGTTTATAGTTTCACTTTTGCTTGTATATTTATGTTCATTTTATTGCGCGAATGAAATGAAAGTTGCCAAGGAAGCGATTACCCACAAAACAGACAACCGTTAAAGCGTCATAAAAGGACCTGGTGTTTGTTTCAACTTGCTTATCAAACAACAATAGGATCCATGCTCTACTTTTATCGTTCCTCTGGGATTTGTTCTCGTTTGTCTCAGCCCTTCTAAAATACATGAATTTGTCTAGGGATTAAATCTGGCCGAAAAGGTGTGTATGAGTCACTTATAGGGAATGCTGTGTAAAACTTAAAAAAAAAAAATCTATTTTCAGTCTAAAAAATTCTGTGTTTATATCTGTTTCCAACGCAACCTCACTCAGCGTGCGATTAAAAGAAAAAAAAATGTTCTACAGGCTTTTGTTTGCGTTGTCAGCCGAAATGTCAATTCTTCTTTCAAAACTTTTAAATGAATTTCTCGTAACAATACCTCGTTTGTTTCGTAAATAATCAATATAATCATAATCAATTCTTAAACTTGGTTTGGAATATTGTCATAAGAAACTACCACAATTTCAGTAAATTTTTTATACGGAGGTTGCATACGATAATTAATTGCTAATGGACTGTATAAACAAAGTATTTATTATGATCATAAATTTGCGGGTGGCTTGTTGCCACCGATACAATTACTCAACTGCCGAATTAGTCTCGGCAAAGAGTTACATTAACAAAAAAGGGTTGCCAGTTAAAAGATATGCAGTGGTAGTGTTCCGTCACCAATAACACAAACTTACAAATATGAAACATCCCGTCCGGCGCTGAAATATTATATGTACTTCAATATATGCCAAGTATAATACAAATAGTAAACAAAAGCAACATAATACAATTATTAGAAAATGAAAACAATTACGATTAACTTCCAATTAAGAATAATAGAATGCACTAATTAGTTAATTTGCAACATTAATACAATTATCTATTATATGTAAAATACTATTTTTGGACACAGATCGCTTAAAATTGCCCCTTGGGGTGCGTAATTCTACTACTCTAACGTGCTTTAACATATATTGTTCAACGTAACAGTTTGCAGATATATCTATTTTTTATTATTCTATCTATATATTCCGACAAGCATTGTATGTCAAAAAAAATTAATAGAGTAATCAAATAAGAATAATGAATGTATATTTTTTGGCAACAAATTTTATGGGTTATTAATTTTGTAATGCAGTTGCAAGTGAAAAAAACAAGAAAGAAAAATCTTCCGTCAAGCATAGATTATGAAACGCTTTCCAATTCTTCCAGAATACTGTAATGCAACTTAACCGTTTAATAAAATGAAAGAAAATAGCTTAATACTTTCAAGGGCGATGGTACGTTTATGAAACCACTTAATTTTAATTGAAAAATGCCACAAGGGCACCAGAATTTTGGTATACAATGTTACGTTTATTATGTATTTGAAATATAGCATTTCCTTGTTTCTAAATAAATTTGTTTGTAAATTCCGGTGTCATTCATTCATTTCAACATTTTAGCAGTGGAAGTACATTGCCCCTGAAAGGGTTAAGTAAACAACTTCGAAAATGTATAACAAGTATTAAAGCACTTTTAGAAATAAACATCCATATACGGCAATATATACGGTTCTTTGCTTGACTCGGTATGTGGATTTATTTATATTATACAAACCATATCTTATATTCTAAATATAGTTCAGCTGGAAAAGGAATAACTCAATTAAAAACACACTTATGCAATTCGTGATTATATACTGTAATGCTTTCGAATTATTTTGTGTAGTCCTGTATATAATGTACAAAAGTTAAACACTCCATGTATTACGAAAAAAATTATTTAAACGTAAAAACACATTCCAAAACTGGAAACTCACTTCCATCATTTATCGCTCATAGACAGTACCGTAACAGGATTCTTTTCGGGGACCCTGTAAATGAATATTAAATGCTTTGCACTTCATATTCTACAGAAAGCATGTTTTAGTGCATTTCATAAATGTATATTAATTTTATTATGCTTGAAAAAAGTTACCATCATTAAAATACACCACAAACGATTTTCTCCATAAGACATAATGTAACGGGATTATTTTGAGTATTCCTGTAAACGAACTATAAATATCATAACTCCTTTTTCAAAAGTGAACATTAAATAGTAATTTTCAATAACATATAGCAATTACATGACCATTCGGGTACATTTTCGAAAGTTGGAACACCATCAGATTGCAGACGGCAGACATACAGACATACCGAATTCATAAGCACTTTGCAAGTACGTTGGAAAGTATTAAAAAGGATTATAAGCTAGTAAGTTATTTCTAAAGGAGCTACGTAATTTTATTTTAATTTTTTGCACAAAAGATATTTGATAAATTGAATGTTCTTACCAAAAAATTAATTTAATAAAATCTTTATTTGTAACTGTTGTTTTTAATTAACTTCTTGCCTAATAGAAAAGAAATTGAGCCGTGTTTTGTATGGGCGCTCTACTTATAAAACTTGATTTGCTTAATGCCTGAATATAAAAGTGTTATGAGAAATCTAACACTTCGCAATTTTCATTAAGCTTAAATAACGTATTTCAAATTATCCAACGAATCCGTGTTACTTGGAAACAGACATAAAAAAAACTTTTTGTCATTTAATAAAATACTAGCAAGCTACGCCCGCTACGCTGGTCAGTTTCTTTTAACGAATAATAATCAAACAAAATATTGACATTTCATAAATAACTTTTATATTTTAACAGAATAATAAGGCTACTATAATTTGTGACTCGTGCTATAGCCAATATACACGTCAGGACACGTCGCCCTTATCGTTATCTTTTTACGCATGAAGGTTTCGCTATGGTACTCCATTGGAAAATTTGGTAATTTTTGAAATTCAATATTTGAAAAACGGCATAATCATTAGATTTGAAATTTATATCAAGAAAAATACAATTTTTTACCTTTCAAACGCAGTTTGACTAACAATTTTCTGACAAATACTTTTTGAGCTATCATTTTTTTCAGTAACTTCAAATGTTTCATTTTCCGAGATTAATCTGGTGCAACAATTAGCGAAAAACCCAGTCGTCAGCAACGCATAGTTTTTTATTAAAGAGGCTGTTGGAGCAGGAATTGTCACCACCAATTTGCCATCATCACTTTTGAAATCGGTTCCGTGGTTCCAGAGATTGCATAGAAATTGTAATTTAGAATGACTTCAGAACGCTTTTCGCTCATTTCACCCATTTAAATTTCGATTTTTTTTTTAATTTATTCTTAGAGGGCATTTACATCTTATAAGTAACTACAATTTCAAATTTCTTGCCCCTTCAGTATAAAAATGTCGCAATTTTTGAACATTTTTCGATCCTGCACGCCATTGATGTTAGTGGCACCAACATAAAATATAGCCTATGTTGTAGTAGGGATTGTCCCCATCAATTTGCCACCATTACTTTTGAAATCGGTTCTGTAGTTCCAGAGATTTCATAGAAATTGTAATTTAGACTGTTTTTGGAACGCTTTTCGCTCATTTCACCCTTTTAAATTTAAATTTCTTTTTTATTTTGTTCTTAGAGAGCATTTACATCTTATAAGTAACTACAATGACAAATTTCAAATTTCTAGCTCCTTTAGTATAAAAAATAAAAATAAAACTGCCCAGTTAAACTGAGGGCATTGAGTTCACAGGCTATTCACACTAATTGTATATTATACCCTTATTTCAAAGAATTTGAAATAAGCCCATCGAAAAATAAAGAAATAAACAATATATTAAGGGGGGCATCATCCCCCCGTTACCCCCCTTAGTTAACTAATGAACCCCTTAAACTAATCAGGTAAATCTCTAATTACAATGAATATATATACAAAATTTGAAGAAAATCTGATAATTCTGCATGAAAAACCCATTTATATAAATTAAGGCGGGATTAGCCCCCTCCGTTCCCCCCCTTTATACTTAACCAATCAATCCCGAAAACTAATCAGGGAAGCGTCTTAACCCAGTGAACCTATAAACAAAATTTGAAGGAAAACGGAATAATTCTGCATGAAAAACCCATTTATATAAAATAAGGGGGTATTAGCCCTCCGTTCCCCCCTTTATACTTAACCAATCAATCCCGAAAACTAATCAGGGATGCGCCTTAAGACAGTGAACCTATAAACAAAATTTGAAGGAAAACGGAATAATTCTGCATGAAAAACCCATTTATATAAAATAAGGGGGATATGCCCCCCGTTCCCTCCTTTATGCTAAACCAATCAATCCCGAAAACTAATCAGGGAAACGCCTTAACACAGCGAACCTATAAACAAAATTTGAAGGAAAACGGAATAATTCTGCATGAAAAACCCATTTATATAAAATAAGGGAGGGATTATCCCCCCGTTCCCCCCTTTATACTTAACCAATCAATCCCGAAAACTAATCAGGGAAACGCCTTAACACAGTGAACATTTAACCAAAATTTGAAGGAAATGGGATAATTCTGCATGAAAAACCCATTTATATAAATTAAGGTGGGGATTAGCCCCCCCCCGTTCCCCCCTTTATACTTAACCAATCAATCCCGAAAACGAATCAGGGAAGCGCCTTAACACAGTGAACCTATAAGCAAAATTTGAAGAAAAACGGAATAATTCTGCATGAAAAACCCATTTATATAAAATAAGGGGGGGGATTATCCTCATGTTCCCCCCTTTATACTTAACCAATCAATCCCGAAAAGTAATCAGGGAAGCGTCTTAACCCAATGAACCTATAAACAAAATTTGAAGGAAAACGGAATAATTCTGCATGAAAAACCCATTTATATAAATTAAGGGGGGGGGAATTAGCCCCCCGTCCCCCCCCTTTATACTTAACCAATCAATCCCGAAAACTAATCAGGGAAGCGCCTTAACACAGTGAACCTATAAACAAAATTTGAAGGAAAACGGATATTTCTATGAAGAGTTATCGCATTACGTACGTACATACATACATACAGAACCGGCTGGCAAGCTCTCAGGGCTTGATAGCCAGTTTGTAAGCTAAAAAATCGCAATTTTAGAACGTTTTTTGCTCCTGCAGCCCCTGGGGTTAGTGGAACCGACATAAAATATAGCCTATGTTGGAGCAGGGGTTGTCACTATCAATTTGCCACCATCACTTTTGAAATCGGTTTGGTAGTTCCAGAGATTACAAACAAACAAACAAACAAACAAACAATCTTTACTCCTTTATAATATTAGTATAGATTTATCATCACCCGCTTCGACATTTTTAGTTTATTAAATATGGAATTAATTGCGTGATACATATCGTACAAATAATTAAAACAAAGTATCGCATTAAAAATTACCATTAAAAAATTTCTTTACATAAATTAAAAATATTGTTTTAACAATAATGGAAGAATGGATAAATTAACATACTACATATTATTTAAATACTTTAATTGTGATAAATATATTTAGAAAGGCATTAAAAGTAGAAAAACAAATTACTTCAAGCGTGTAAATTGTCTGCCAAAAAGCTAAACGAAATCAATAAAAATAAAATTTTATTTGATCGGTTCCCTTGTTACAGATAGCTATTGTACACTTTTAGTTATTTCCCATGAATTGTGGAAAAAGAATGTCATTAAGGACTAGATATTGTAATAATCTTATCCTTTGGTTCTAAAACTCTGAAATATTTTAAATAACTATTCATTATATGGTTTGGTCGTACGTTTTGAAAATAAAGAAAACAACATCACTGCCTTTTATGTAAGAAAATGTGAACTCAAGGAATGAAGTCCGTGCAATGGTTAATTTTAAGCAATTCCAAGATTTCCTTAAACATCAATTGACGTAAATTAGTACACAGGAGAAAAAATAAATGTATCAACTTGCAACTATTAACTAGTCGTTGGGGGCCACCGTAATACTTACCCATCATGGATATGCATAATGTAAAATATTAAAATAAAAATGTGTAAACTACTTATAAAATGCATTGCAATTCAAATAAAATCGTGGCTTGATGACGTCACAAACTTTAAAGGCTCGATTACTGAACTGCTTGAAAGAAATATCCCTATAACTCCAAAAATAATAATCCTATTAACTAGCGGTTTATTGCATCTGATTAAGCGTCAAATTTCCAATTAAAATATATCTTTGAAGTGAAATTTGGATGAAATACAGGGTCATGAAAAATCGAAGAGTGTGGGAAATAGGATTCCAAATATCTCGGCAACTATTTATCCGATCGACTTCATGCTTTATTCAAAATTTATGTTTTTTTATTGTCTTTTATATTCACTCCTTAAAATAAACAATTTCGAAAATTTTTATATACCTTTCATCAGAACGAATATTTCGAGAGTCCGAAAAAAATTGTTCCGGTTAATCGAGGTTATTGAAATGAAATAGGCTTCTTCCCATTATTACATACTAAGTACATACCAAATTACAAGTCTCTATCTCAATTTTTTCGGGAGATAGAGCGTTTACAGACACACACACACACAGACACACAGACACACAGACGGACGGCAAAATTTTTTTTCTAAAAATATGTTTTTCGGAATCTCCAGTGTCTGAAACGTGTAAATCCGTCAAAAATTTTTTTTCGATTTTCAAAACGATTACAAGACTTACCCTATACTACGTATGGTGGGTAAGTAAAAATGAATCTTAATGTGAACAAAAGTAATTAGAACCCAGGGATCGTAATAACTATATCTTTTGTTGACTTGAGTCTGAAATACTGTAAATTGCTATTTCTACTTCAATGACGTCAAAGATTAAGAGAAAAATGGAAGCAAATTGCTTTTTTCTGAGGCACTTTCAAATGTGAACTCCGAAAATAAAGTAAGTTAAATGGCGAGTAGAACTAATGTTTTTGTTCATTAAAGATGATAAAAGTAAACGAAATTGTTTCAAACAAGACTACTAAACGCAATCAGTCAAACTGAAATCGGTTGTTGTTTCTAATACTCTATGTTCCGTTGAAAAAGAACTTGACTTCTGAAATACTGTATGCTTGATTAACAGATTTGACAGCTTGGCTTCAAAACAGAAAATCATTTATTTAAGCAAGCATTATCTATCCGTCAATTAACGCTTTGAATAAAGAATTAACTTACTTAATCTATACTAATATTATAAAGGAGTAAAGATTGTTTGTTTATTTGTTTGTAGGGGGTAATCTCTGGAACTACCGAACCGATTTCAAAAGTGATGTTGGCAAATTGATGGTGACAACACCTGCTCCAACATAGGCTATAGTTTATGTCGGTGACACTAACCCCAGGGGGTGCAGGAGCAAAAAACGTTCTAAAATTGCGATTTTTTAGCTTACAAACTGGCTATCAAGCCCTAAGAGCTTGCCAGCCGGTTCTGTATGTATGTATGTACGTACGTAATGCGATAACTCTTCATAGAAATATCCGTTTTCCTTCAAATTTTGTTTATAGGTTCACTGTGTTAAGGCGCTTCCCTGATTAGTTTTCGGGATTGATTGGTTAAGTATAAAGGGGTGGGGCCGGGGGGGGGTAATTCACTCCCCCTTAATTTATATAAATGGGTTTTTCATGCAGAATTATTCCGTTTTCCTTCAAATTTTGTTTATAGGTTCACTGAGTTAAGGCGCCTCCCTGATTAGTTTTCGGGATTGATTAGTTAAATATAAAGGGGGGGACGGGGAGCTAATCCCCCCCTTATTTTATATATAAATGGGTTTTTCATGCAGAATTATTCCGTTTTCCTTCAAATTTTGTTTATAGGTTCACTGTGTTAAGGAGTTTCCTTGATTAGTTTTCGGGATTGATTGGTTTAGTATAAAGGAGGGAACGGGGGGCATATCTCCCTTATTTTATATAAATGGGTTTTTCATGCAGAATTATTCCGTTTTTCTTCAAATTTTGTTTATAGGTTCACTGAGTTAAGGCGCCTCCCTGATTAGTTTTCGGGATTGATTAGTTAAATATAAAGGGGGGGACGGGGAGCTAATCCCCCCCTTATTTTATATATAAATGGGTTTTTCATGCAGAATTATTCCGTTTTCCTTCAAATTTTGTTTATAGGTTCACTGTGTTAAGGAGTTTCCTTGATTAGTTTTCGGGATTGATTGGTTTAGTATAAAGGAGGGAACGGGGGGCATATCCCCCTTATTTTATATAAATGGGTTTTTCATGCAGAATTATTCCGTTTTTCTTCAAATTTTGTTTATAGGTTCACTGTGTTAAGGCGCTTCCCTGATTCGTTATCGGGATTGATTGGTTAAGTATAAAGGGGGGAACGGGGGGGGGCTAATCCCCACCTTAATTTATATAAATGGGTTTTTCATGCAGAATTATCCCATTTCCTTCAAATTTTGGTTAAAGGTTCACTGTGTTAAGGAGTTTCCCTGATTAGTTTTCGGGATTGATTGGTTAAGTATAAAGGGGGGAACGGGGGGATAATCCCTCCCTTATTTTATATAAATGGGTTTTTCATGCAGAATTACTCCGTTTTCCTTCAAATTTTGTTTATTGGTTCATTGGGTTAAGACGCTTCCCAGATTAATTTTAGGGATTGATTGGTTAAGTATAAAAGGGGGAATGGGGGGATAATCCCCCCCCCCCCTTATTTTATATAAATGGGTTTTTCATGCAGAATTATTCCGTTTTCCTTCAAATTTTGTTTATAGGTTCACTGTGTTAAGGCGCTTCCCTGATTTGCTTTCGGGATTAATTGGTTAAGTATAAAGGGGTGAACGGGGGGGGGGCTAATCCCCACCTTAATTTATATAAATGGATTTTTCATGCAGAATTATCCCATTTCCTTCAAATTTTGGTTAAAGGTTCACTGTGTTAAGGCGTTTCCCTGATTAGTTTTCGGGATTGATTGGTTAAGTATAAAGGGGGGAACAGGGGGATACTCCCTCTCTTATTTTATATAAATGGGTTTTTCAAGCAGAATTATTCCGTTTTCCTTCAAATTTTGTTCATGGGTTCACTGTGTTAAGGCGCTTCCCTGATTAGTTTTCGGGATTGATTAGTTAAGTATAAAGGGGGGGGGAACGGGGGGATAATCCCCCCTTAATTTATATAAATGGGTTTTTCATGCAGAATTATTCCGTTTTCCTTCAAATTTTGTTTATAGGTTCACTGTGTTAAGGCGTTTCCCTGATTAGTTTTCGGGATTGATTGGTTTAGTATAAAGGAGAGAACGGGAGGCATATCCCCCCTTATTTTATATAAATGGTTTTTTCATGCAGAATTATTCCGTTTTCCTTCGAATTTTGTTTATAGGTTCACTGTCTTAAGGCGCATCCCTGATTAGTTTTCGGGATTGATTGGTTAAGTATAAAGGGGGGAACGGAGGGCCAATACCCCCTTATTTTATATAAAGGGGTTTTTCATGCAGAATTATTCCGTTTTCCTTCAAATTTTGGTTATAGGTTCACTGGGTTAAGACGCTTCCTTGATTAGTTTTCGGGATTGATTGGTTAAGTATAAAGGGTGGAACGGAGGGGGCTAATCCCGCCTTAATTTATATAAATGGGTTTTTCATGCAGAATTATCCGATTTTCTTCAAATTTTGTATATATATTCATTGTAATTAGAGATTTACCTGATTAGTTTAAGGGGTTCATTAGTTAACTAGGGGGAGGGGGTAACGGGGGGATGACCCCCCTTAATATATTGTTTATTTCTTTATTTTTCGATGTGAATAGCCTGTGAACTCAATGTCCTCAGTTTAACTGGGCAGTTTTATTTTTATTTTTTATACTGAAGGAGCTAGAAATTTGAAATTTGTCATTATAGTTACTTATAAGATGTAAATGTTCTCTAAGAACAAAATAAAAAAGAAATTTAAAAGGGTGAAATGAGCGAAAAGCGTTCTAAAAACAGTCTAAATTACAATTTCTATGAAATCTCTGGAACTACAGAACCGATTTCAAAAGTAATGGTGGCAAATTGATGGGGAAAATCCCTACTCCAACATAGGCTATATTTTATGTTGGTGCCACTAACATCAATGGGGTGCAGGATCGAAAAATGTTCGAAAATTGCGACTTTTTTATACTGAAGGGGCAAGAAATTTGAAATTTAGCATTGTAGTTACTTATAAGATGTAAATGCCCTCTAAGAATAAATTTTTAAAAAAATCGAAATTTAAATGGGTGAAATGAGCGAAAAGCGTTCTGAAGTCATTCTAAACTACAATTTCTATGCAATCTCTGGAACCACGGAACCGATTTCAAAAGTGATGGTGGCAAATTGGTGGTGACAATCCCTGCTCCAACAGCCTCTTTAATAAAAACTATGCATTGCTGACGACTGTGTTTTTCGCTAATTGTTGCACCAGATTAATCTCGGAAAATGAAACATTTGAAGTTACTGAAAAAAATGATAGCTCAAAAAGTATTTGTCAGAAAATTGTTAGACAAACTGCGTTTGAAAGGTAAAAAATTGTATTTTTCTTGATATAAATTTCAAATCTAATGATTATGCCGTTTTTCAAATATTGAATTTCAAAAATTACCAAATTTTCCAATGGAGTACCATAGCGAAACTATCATGCGTAAAAAGATAATGATAAGGGCGACGTGTCCTGACGTGTATATTGGCTATAGCCCGAGTCACAAATTATAGTAGCCTTATTATTCTGTTAAAATATAAAAGTTATTTATGAAATGTCAATATTTTGTTTGATTAAAGGTTCGTTAAAATAAATTGACCAGCGTAGCGGGCGTAGCTTGCTAGTATTTTTATATTTCACCCGTTAACATATTGCAATATATTTAGAATGAATAAAATATTAAAAGGATATATTATTTTCTAAATTTTTTCCTAATCAATTAAAATTATTTTTAATAGAAAATGCAATTTAAAAAATATGTATTATTTAATAAATGTGATAAATAAATAAATAAATAAATAAATAAATAAATATGCATAAATGTAAACAATAATAGTTTTAAAAAGACGAGATATCAAGACATAAATTAGACTGGATTTTCGTCAACAGAAATATGAGTTTAAAAATTGCGTAAAAAATATACATTTTCATGGAAAAATTCGAAAATGTAAATGTTATTTATTCGGAAAATATCAAAAAGTTCAAAGATGTAGAATTCCTAATTCTGCATAAAACTTGTAACGCGTCAAAAATATGAAATTAATTAAAAAAGAAAAAAGTCACAGCTTAGAACAGAACCCTCGAATTCGAGACTGGAATCACGAACGCTAGCTCTGCGCCACAGAGACCTCACTCAAAATGTTAAACTAATGGGTATTTGAAACGCATGCTGAACTTTAATCTCAAATTTCTCAAAAACTAAAGGCCATTTGAATGAAACCTTTGACCTGAATAGTTAGGGGTATGACCCCTACAACATACATAAAAATCACCAAAATCTGTGCGCATCATGTTTGGCGGTCCCCTTGTAAGAATAACAACTTTTCTGTATGCTGATTTACGTAAAATAATGTTTACAGAATCCTTAGATTTCCTTAATAAGGAATTGCAGTATTCTTTTACATTATATCAATGATTTCTCATATACCGTGTGTATTTGTACGTATACTTGCCGAAACGATTGCCGACGTCTGTTTGAACAAATGCTAATAAAGTTTTCTTCAATAAACCCAAATACAGTAGAACCCGTTTTCTTCAATACACCCAAATACAGTAGAACCCGTTTTCTTTAATAAACCCAAATACAGTAGAACCCCGATTATTAGAATCCCGGTTATCCGAAAATCGACTTAACCGAAAGACATTAAAACACTTTTTTTTTTTTTTTTTTTTTTTTTCAAATATGAAAGATTTTATATTTAAACAATCATGCAGTTTATGAAATAAATAAACAGCATCAACTTACTTACTTGGACCATTGCGTAAATACAGGCATTTTATTGCATAGATACATACAACACTTCATTTCTTTACAAAATATGTTTTAATTTCTTCTAGTTTTTCAACTTCACATTACTTCAATGATGCCTTATCACGCCACCTTTTAAACAACAACACATCTGACGCTGTTGCATCTTTCTGCACTTCAATATATTGCAGTGCCAGTATCATGAAAAGAAGAAAACTGTCGTCCCGAAACAACAATGGCTTATAACTGAATATACAAATCATTTATCAGAAAATGAAAGAAACTTTTCAAGTACAAATAACTTCAGTATTTATGCCTGCAAGTATCGTGCTTTTAAGTTTAAAAATGAGTCAGAAAGTCTTGTGGATGAGGAGGGGGAATAAAATACATATATATATTAGAGTCCCCTTAAATAAATCTACTTTAATATTTTTAATAGCCATTTCATAAAATCTTATCTACATTCGGGGATCACTTCTGAGATTTTGTAGCATAATCTTAAGAATAGCTTGTCTTACTATTACTTTACGTCGCAAGTCTAGAAAATGAGGTAGAAATGAATCTTTATAAAACCTTTATCTGTTTAGGATATTATTTCACACACAAAATCCATCTTCTCTTTTTAGTCTAAGCCTCCGTATTTTCGGAAACATTTGTTTGTACTCATTATTAATCCCGGTAGTCAATTTTTCTAACGCAGCGTGTGTTTCAGCGCAATATCTGCAAAATAAATAGGCAGGATATAATATTTATTTATTATTTTATTTTGATAGCGGCAAAGTGAGGGTTATTTGTTGTTTTGAAAAGTAGTTACATAGATATGTAGATAGAGATTATATTGTAAATCGAAAGTGAAAGAGTGGCTACCAGTTCTGGGGAAGACATTAGAATTTTTTTTTCCTCAGATCAATGATACATTAATATTATATCCTAGTTTAATGACTATAAAAATGTGAAATAATCAGCTAAAAAGAAAGATAAATTCAAACTTTTCTACGAGATCATTTAGATTACTGTGATATTTTGGTACATATATTAGAGTTAACAGCAGGATCGCCTGAAATTCTGAAATTTTGGGATGATATGGGATTTTTACTAAGCATCAGTTAGTTTGTCACCATATTGCTATAGGAGGGATGCCTTCAGGGTGTACGTTTTGAAGAAAAGTGAGTTGAATTCTCCTTTTCATGCAAGAAAACCCCAATTATTGCAAAATAACCTTAATTATCTAAATATCTCAACGATCACTTTGTTTACAATTTTTTATATATTAAAATAAAATTCCTGTATATGTTTTATACCTCAAATTTTGTACAATTGATAATGTTTTAAAATTTTGAATTCCTTTTCAGTATTTAAAGAATAGTAAATAGTATATTTCTGTTGAATTACAGTTGTTATTAATTACATCCCTTAAAACTTTCTACAATCACTCCTCCCACACCTGCTGGTATGGAACCAGTATACATTGGCCCAAGCTCCTCACTGTGTGGTTATAATGCTAACTAACCATTGGGCTGAGTGAGCTCCTGAAACTGTAAAACAGTTCCTTTTACCTGGTAATTCAAAAACTATTAATGATGTACCGTAATCATATTATGCTTACAAAAAATAAAATTAAAACAATATTTTCAATAAGACGTATTATTATTATCGACAGACATATATTTTTAAGACAACGTTTCAAAAATATTTTAATACTCTTCTGGGGACAATTAAATAGATTTTTTTCTAATTTTGAATAAGATTTTTTTTTCCTGTGACTATACATTTTATAATTTGAAATTAATCTACAAATACTGTATCAGGTCAGAATTTGGATAAAGTATTGTAAATGCACTATGTTATTTAGGTAAATTATTGTAAATGTACTATGTTATTTAGGTAAAGTATTTTTAGAAACAATTAGTTTAATAAAACAAGATTACAAAAACAACTGTTTTACCAAGTCAACAAGTTCCGGATAGCACCATGCTTTAAAAATGGAGCTCCGTTGACGATTATTCAATGTAGATTCTGACATTATTTCAGATGATTCAGGATTCTGAATGAAGATATGAATGGAGGTAATGAAGCAGATTTTACAAAATGTATTCTCCACTTGCTTTGAAAAGTGCACTGCACAATGTAGCCATTACATAAGGTAAAGTACTTAACTAAAAGAATAAGGATTTTTTTCATTTCATAAATTATTTAATCTTTGATTTTACTCTTAGCTGTTATGGAATATAATTTTGCTAAATTAGTTAAAGAAATTACATAAATTCTATACATATCTCTGTGAACAATTTGTTTACAATTATTTGATATATTAAAATAAAATTCCTGCGTATTTTGTATGTCTCAAATTTTGCATAATTGAAAGTGTTTTAAATTTCCCAATGCTTTTTTAATATTTAAATAATATTTAGTTTCTAGTATCTTCTGTTGAATTGGAGTTGTTATTTTAGCATTCTTAATAGAAACGCATTATAGAAAACAACATTTGGAAGCGAATTATTTACATTTTCTTTATTGAAGTGAAAATAAATTTATCCAAATTGTTCGGTTAAAAGAGTAATGTTTAAAAACTTATACTGTTTCATGGTTTAAATTTCATTAAAATCCTATGATACTTTCTGGAAAACGTTTCTTATTTCATTAGGTTCTAATTATAATGCTTTCCCCAATCATTTTTAAAATGATTTCCCCAATCATTTTTAAAATGCTTTATTTATCATTTTGTTAATGACATAATGATAACATCTAATTATACAAGTTAACTAAAATCAAAGCATCTCGAATTTATTTCCAATTAACATTGCGGTTATTTCTAAATGAGGATTTATATCTTCAGAGGAGCGTTTCAAATTCTCCTTTACTTCAAATACTTTTGAATTGGATAACAATCATCGAACAGAAAACAAAGAAATTAGACAAATGTAACGAAAAATTTGCATACATTTCAACACTGCCTTGATAACTATAGAAACTGGGTTTAGTTGTAAACTCCCTTTTATTAGTATTTATTTGAATTTATTTCGATGAAGGTATGTGTTCAATACATCCATACATGAATATTATTGTGAACTAATTATATTCAGTTATTTTATTCTGGATATGATAGGATGTAAAACATATTAGTATAGAAATGTTTTAAAATTTATATAGTATTAGTGTAATTTTTTCTACAGAAAAACAGATAATTTTTAAAAAAGGAAAACAAATTTTTAGACCATTGTAAATTAGCTTTATGTGATGTAGTACTAAAATTTTGCTGCCATATTTTAAGAATATGGATTTATTGTTATAAAATGTGTACTCTTAAATTAAGAAATCCCTTTGTATTTTAAAGGGGGGGGGGTCTAGCTTGAATTTTTAAAAACAGAAATGAACCCCCACGTTTTTTTGTTAAATGTCTAATAACATCTTTCTGTTATACATTTTAGATCGATTGATATTTATTTTAACAAAAACAAACAAATAAAGAAATAAAATAAAAGATAACAGATAATTGATGTGCGTTTGTTATAAAAATGTTCTAAATTAATTTTTGGAAGAACATGTGCTTTTACTCAAAATACATCGTTTAAAACTATATGCATTTTTCCGATATTAGATGCTAAATGTTCGAAAATAGGTTCATTATGATAGTATTGTGATATAGAACATTTTGCTGTATTTATGCCACTATAGCACAAACCTGATAATGTTTAAAAGAAAAACAAATAAAAAATGCTGAGTTTCAGTCTAAATTAAGTACAAATGACAAAACAGTATTGACTGACATAATGAAAGATAATTTATACCTTTTTTCAAATATAATGAAAAAGTGGAGGGAATATGAATCACTTTTTTCATATTTCTAATTTATCTACAGAAGTTTATATAATTAAAATTTACCTCATTCACTTCTCTTAATTGCTAAAAGACGTACAATAAAACTTTATAAACGGTAAAATAAGTTTTATAAGACTGTTGATATGTTTCGGCTTCATCGGAGCCATTATCAAAAAAAAAAAAAAAAATAAGAATATTCTGCAATTGTACGGTCTATGAAGTTGTTATTTGAAACGCCATCATTTAATTTTGCACGTACTTTTTCAAATTGGTAGTGTCATCTCCGGTGGCATGGCATCACATCATTTTAGACTTCTCATTTCTGTATGACTTTGTAGAAATATAGTTCTCCCAAAAAATTCTTCCTTTTTTTTCGTTCTCGACGCTAAGACATAATTATTTTAGTACGTATCTAGTGGGGACTAGCCGGCCAATTCGATTTGTGAGGAAGTTTCCAAACTTCTAACTGATTATCTTTTATTTTTGAAGTAAACAAAAATATTACGTCTGAACATATTTATATTTATATTACAATAATTAAAATTACAGACATTACATTACAATTACTTAAAACATTAAAAACATATTAAAGTTGGACGTTTCGGATTTTCATGAAAATCCCTGATCAACAAACATTTTTCTTAGCGTAAGTCACAGTTCTAAAATATTTTACATGTTATTTAACCCGTTACAGATTAATTTTGTCTTAACATCTAGACTTGAATTAGTAAATCGTTAACATAATCTAAATAAATAATAATATATATATTTTAATTATTTTACATATTTTTTAATCAGTTAAAGATTAATTTTGCCTTAACATTTATTTCAAACTTTATTTTTTCTTGCATTTCATTTACACGTCGTTTTTTCTTAGTCCCATGCACCGACGCGACGTATAAGTGAGAGATTACTGTACATAATTTTATTTTGACTTAAATTTTGTAAGCGTATATGCACATTATTTTTAAAAAATGCTGCTGGTTTTATTATGTCCCACCTGTATATGATACACCTGTATAATATATTGTACGTGAGTACATAATAACGCTGTGTATATATTCTAGTACATGCACTAAATATGTTTTGCTTATATCTTTTATGAGATGTATTTACAGGAGCCATAAGTCACGGAATATTATTTTGAACTATTTTGTATATAATGACGAAATTATTTTGGGGATATACCTTTAAATTCAGCGTAAAGGAATTGTAAAAAATTAGCTACATAAATCACTGTTACTGGTCTTCAACATTACAGTAAATTTTTACATTGTAATAAACTTTTCAACTGGAAAAAAAAGGATATCATAATGCATATTAATTAAACAGAGAAAAATGTTTTGAAAATAATGGATTAGCAACCATTTGAATTCTTTTCAAAACACAATAATTGACTTTTAATGCATCTGACAATTTTTATATAAAAGTGAGAGTTGAGAAATTTGCGCATACAAACAAAACAGGTGTATTTTTAATTGCGACGATACATTAAGAACTGAAGTATATGAAAATAAAATTTTTCTTTGCTGTTTCAGAGAAATAAATAACTAAATAAGCATTAAATTGGTTTTAAGTCATACTTCTTAATTAGTTTTTTAATTAAACACGTATGTAAAATTATTTTATTTATTAATTATGTATTTTTGATTAGAAAATATAAGAAAATCGCATTTAAGTAGAGATAATGTTAATATAAATTACTGTATCTCATTTATTTTTGTAACTTTTGTACAGTTTTAAAATCATTTAATTATTTAAATCATTAAATGATTTAAATTTTAATCATCAATTTAATCATTGTCAATCATTTAAATCCTTATTTAAAAAAAATTCCTACCGGAAATTAATTTGTATAAAACAGAAAATTAATTAAAAGCAATATATTAAGATAAAAAAATTCCAACAGAATTATTTAAAAATAATTAACATTTTCCAATTAAAAAAATGAATTGAAATAACATATCTAAGAAATAGCAAAAAATATCTATAGATGTCATCAACAGATGTAATTTACAAAACAAATAAGAGATAATTGAAGTTTTGCTAAATTACGTGCCTTTGGGAAAAATATTTGTATTTTCTTAATTACTGTTAATTGAATCCGATTTATCTTTAAAGATAAAAAATAAAACACAAAATGTAGCTAAAAATTAAATCAGTTATTTGTTGTAACATATTTCTTCCCCATTCTTCTTTTAAATAATATAAATTTTGAAAGGTGTCTAATGAAAAAGGAAAGTTTGCTTCTTTTATGTTAATATATATATATTTTTTATTTTTTTATTTATTTTTTTTAAGAGTAATGAGTTTTTGCATGAAGAAAATGTTTAAAACTTTATTTTATTTTTTCTTAGTAAATGTTTGAATTTTGGTTATTAACAACAATAAAAAAACACTCAAAAAGTTCCAATAAAAAAACTGTATCGTTGCAAAATATGTATATACAATTTTTTATCAGTACTGAGATGTTTATATTCTACAAATATATCGACAATAATCGCATAAACATTTATGAAATATCTATGGATATCATCTCAATGAAAATTTAAGTCTTTCCGGCCTGTACCGGGAAGAAAAGGTAGCTTTCCTATATCTTAAAATTGCATAATGTCACTCGAAATCAGCAAGCTAAAATGCAAAGAACCCGATTGCAGACAGATTCGTTAATACTGAATTTGAATAAGAAATCCGCTAAAATTGGTAAGCTATAACCAAGTTGTATTCATTTATGAAAACTTATTTTTGGTCGCCAAATCTGGAGATATTTATCTAGTCGCCAAGCTTGGCGAGAATTTGACGCTAACGGATATGAATATATAGTTTTATACGCATAATTGGGAATATGATTACAACAATGAAAGATAATAATTTGCGAGAAATCCCGTTCACGAAAACTCATAAATTAATCCCAGATTTGTTTTAATTTGCCGTTTTGTTTCAAAATGTCAGTCACCCTAGAAGTTCAAATTTATAGAAAAATTTATAATAAGTACAGATTTTTATGATAGAGGCAAAACGAAAAATGCTCCAGAATCCTTATATCAAGGCTCTTACACAAAAAATATTTTTTTCTTTTTTTTTGTATAGTTGCTTTACTTGTCTGAGTGCAACGAAGACTCATACACAGCGCAGTATTACTTTGCCCCATATATAGCTACGATGGATATTAAAACCTTTCGTCAAGCATAACTCAAAAAATATTTAACGGATTTCGTTCAAATTTTTACAGCAGGTACCTATAAAGGTGACAACGACGTCTATTTATTACCAAGAATAAATGTCAAACCGTTTGGAAATTATATTAAAAAAATAGATCAAAAACACAATTAAAGTACATACGTCACGAAAATTTTGTGCGTACGTCATTTTCACCGGCGGGAGATTTTCGTAGACAATCGGAATTGAAAAGTTCATGGAGTACATGTAGTAAAAAAATATGCACGCACTAATATTCAGCACAATAAAATATATTTCAATTTTGTAGAAATCGAAAATTAATCTGGATTTTTTTCTGTTTGAAAGAAAAACCCCGCAATAACTTAGTAGACTTGGTATTAGAGATTTGGCGAAAATCTCAGCAATAGCAGCTTTTTTTATTTCGCGTGTGTAAATAAAAAAAAAATTCTTTGGTGTTTAAATAAAAGGTTTCGATTTATGGCATTATTTCTTTTTTTTTCTCTTTTTAGCATTTTAAATGGGATTAATGAAAGGCTTGTATTTTAAATTAAATGAGTGAAAGGTTTATATTTAAATGAAATAAATTCAATATGAAAATGTTATAGAAACAATATTTGGCGATTTATCAACTGCGCCAGGATAACATAAAAGTACCAATGTATCAAACGGTATGTAGTATGTGAAATGAAACAATTACATTATAATCACCCATCGTACAAGAAAAAAAACTAATATTCTGCATTCAGAGGGAAAAAATCCATCTCCTGTGCCGTAAGATTTGGCGAGTTCTTTTTTGGTGATAAGTTTTTCGATGTGATTGTTGGGATCTGCAGGATTTGGCTTACTTTTTCTAAATCTTATTTTTTGCAGTTGTATATATTGTAAATATATATTTTTGCAGATATTTTTCTATTTTGTATATTTGGCATTCTATTTTGTATATTTTCTATTTGGCATTTGGAAAAGAGATTTTTACCTTTTTATCTGTGCCTTCGGAAATATTAAAAAATAAAAAAAAGATTTACATATATCAAGCGTTTAAAGACCACTTCTCCATTTTTAGATTTTAAATGCTATTTATTATTTACTAGTCGTTTATTAATTGTTTACAATTTACCCCCCTGACAATAACAATTATTTATCACAAAAATGCCTCTTAGGTTTGTTAAATAAAGTTGTTTATGTATTTTCATTACTTATTAAAATATCGAATATGACTATAAAATTTTATTTTAGCATCGTGTTTAAATTTTTAAGATGGTGCAAAAACATGCTTTAATAAACGTATGTTTGTAAATATTTGAAAAACATGTTTTACCGCTCTCTTGAAAAATTTTGTAAGATGCTAAAACTACCTTTAGGCACCATTTAAAATTTTTTTCGCCAACCGACATAGGATACGAAACTTTTCCCCATTCAGATACACAGGCAAGGCTGGTCTCAAACAAGAGTAAAGGTAGCAACAAAATTGTTTTAACTCTATAAGAGTTACAATAATGATATTAAATACTCCGATTGGCTTTGGGCCCAATTACGAAAGTTTCTCCTAAAAAAAACTGTAGAAGAAGTCTTTTACATTTGTTTCAAATGAAGCTCGGTCTACAAGGTATTAGTTAATAATACAAACAACACTAATGGCATGGAGGCAAAAGTTTTAATTTAAATGTATATATTTGAAACCCTTCCCCCCCTACACCCCCCCCCCCAAAAAAAAAGAAAAGAAAAGAAAAGAAAAGAAAGTTACAGTAATGAATTTAAAATGGCGTTAAGCCACGCTTTCTGACATAAGCAATTGGCTGCAAACGCGATAACGAAACTTTCACTTAACTTAATAACATGTAGCTAATATAGCCCTCCGGGTACTTTGCAGTTATACAGACATTGTGGTTTTTTTAAAAAAGTTTGAGACAATTCAGGTTTAAGAAGTTGAGAATTACTGTCAAATGATATAAACAACTATGAACACAAAACTGATTAATTATTGTTCAGGTTTATGCATGTATTTAAAAAAAAATTGCATCTGATTACACTTATTAGATAAATTTCTTCTGTTTGCATTTAATAACTGATAAACGGCTTCTGTATATTAAATGAATTGTTTAAATATTGGGAAGAGGTGGCGAGAGGTAGAAAGACGAGTAACAAACGGGTAGACAGACGGGTAGTGAGATGGGTAGAGAGACGAGTAGCGACATAGCTAGGCTGACGGGTAAAGGTAAAAAGAGGGTTAACAGAGGGGTAGCGAGATGGGTCACGAGACGGGTAGAGACACCGGTAGACAGGAATATAGCGAGAAAGGTTGCGAGACACGTAGCGTGGTAGATAAAGAGACGAGTAGGGAGATGAGTACAGAGACGAGTTGACTGACGGGTAATGAGATTGATAGCAAGACGGGTAAAGAGTCGGGTACAAAAACAGACGGATAGTGAGACGGGTATACAGACGAGTAGAGAGACAGTAGATGGGTACGGAGATGGGTAAGAAGATGGGTAGGGAGGCGTATAGCCAGACGGGTAGAGAGACAGATAGACAAATGGGTAGCGAAGTGAATAGAGACACGGCTAGACGTACAAGTAGTTAGACGGATAGACAGACGGTTAGACAATTAGATTGGCGGGTAGCGAGACCGGTAGGGAAATATAGAGACAGGTAGCGAGATGTGTAGAGAGATAGGCAATCGGTTAGAGAGACGGGCAGAAGAACGGATAGGGAAACAGACAGATTGTGGAAAGACAGACAGACAGGCAAAAGAAAAGTCTGCGGATTGGCGCAGTAAAGGCACAGGGGGCAGAGCCTCCTAGAGAATAATCAAGAAGTATCAGTTAAGCTTAACTTTGTAATATATATAATTTTTCAATTTTGCCGATATGGAGATTTAATGTAAAAGTTATTTTACAGAAGTCATCGAAAGATTATTTGTATACTTTAATAGTAATTTAGATTATAGTTTTGGAATCTGGTTTGTAGCAAAGCATGCTATCAAAGTGGTTTGAAGTTTGAAGTGTAAGAGTTTCTATAAACAGTTATACAAATAATAGATATATAATCAAGGAAGAAAAATTTTAAATTCACACACAAAAAAAGGTGCAACAATGAAATTAAATTTTCGTTAAGCCACGCTTGATAGAATAATCTATTGGCTGCTAATCCAATTACGTAACTTTAAAAAGCTTGGCGTTTTAAAAGATCCGGCGTTTTTTTTTTTTTTTTTTTTTTTAAGTTTAAGTTTTGCGCATTACGCGCTTAAGAAAATGAGATTTTTTGCCACATGTTAAAAAAAATTATGACAACACATCTGATTAACGGAACTTGTTTTCTATTTTTTTAACAGTGTATATGAATTTATATATGATATTTTGTAATTCTATCATTTAATTTGCTCTTTTTCTTTATATTGTAATTGTTAACCCTATGTTCTCAGCAATATCACTCAGACTAATCCCTTTGAGTTTAAAATCCTAGTTTAAAATCTTCTAATGGCCGCTTTTTGAAACATGGTGGCGGACCTGGAGGTCATAATCGGTGAAAATATGCCGAAATTTTCCAGAATTGCTTTCCTTCGAACGGCTGCAATAGGTAGCTTTATACTTTTTGTAATGAAAGCAACCTAAAATATTCTGGTTGTATCTTAGAAAAGGGTGTATCTTCAGTTTTTTATCATTGTTGAGAGATTTATATTCTGGAAATACAAACTTAATAATCACCTCAACAATTATACAAAAAAAAACCTATGATTTTTTGGCAGGATTTTCAAAATATTTTCGATAAACGGGATTGTCGGTGAAAAAACGAAATTAAGTGGAAATAAACTATAATGAAATATCGACATACATAAACGTATTTTTGTACGAATATTTTTAAAGCTATTTTCATTTGACACGATTTTAAAAAAAGAATCATTTTCATGTTACATAATGTATTTCTTTTAAAACCAATCAACTCAAATTTCAAGAAATTTTGTTTCAGTAATTCACTTCTATAAGTAAAGCTGAAGCCTATATGTTAAAACAGTATTGATTGAAAACGAAAGTCAAATGAAAATCTTACATCCTTGTAGTAGTTACCAACAACATATCTTCAAAATGAAATAAACACATATTTTTATAGATGAACCTAAATTGAGCAAAATCGCAGCTGTCCCCTAAGGATGCTAACTACATCACAATAAATACTAAACGAATAACATTTTGTTAAATGTATTTTAATTGTTAAAACTAAAAACAATGAACAAAATAGTGGTTCGCCATTAGAAGGCATTACAAAAAATTTTATCATTTCACGCATACTTTGTCAAACCACACAGTATAAAATATTATATCAAATAACACATTTCACACGTATTTTATATTATGCATATCTATGATGGATAAGTGTTGCGGTGGCTCCCAACGACTAGTTTCTATTTTTAAGTATACTCACCATATAACAAGCACATCCTTCTTTGCAAAGAAACGTTTATCAGAAACTTAGCAAAAACATAAAGTAAAGATATTATTCTAAAGTATAATATATATTACTTTTCATGTAATATGATGACAAAAATCATATTATTTTAAGTAAATAGCATGTTTATAAATTAGAAATCTTAGTTCTTATAATCATCTTTATTATTTCTTAATTTTTTAAACCGGCATATAATGCGTACCTATTATTTTCCATCATTTTTCTTATATAAAAAGTACTCGTTATATGCCTGCCTGAATATACGGCATATAATACTTTATTAAATCTTCAATAATATCACTAAACTTTCTTTATTTTAAATATTTTTTAAACAACATCATTTAAGATTGAAGTCAATATTTGTACTTGTAACGTTACAAAAAATTCAAACTGCACTACCTATAATTATTCTTGTTTTAAAAATCGATTTCATATTAATAAACACATTTTCACAAAATGATAAAAGTTTGCGTTTTACTTCTATTTCTACATGATTAATTATACGATTTAATGATATCAAAACAACTTCATCTGATAACTTTTACATCACCGTTTAATAAACATAAAATACGTTTCTTAAAATAATCTACGTTTCTACATAAGAAGACCTTCTTAGTAAAATTATTCCTGTTTCTTCCCAAAACCTTTCAAGTAAAACACGTTTTTTATTTTTTTATTTATTTATTTATTTATTTTTTTTGTACCGGAGTAAATTAAAAGGCTGGGCGGTTATTTTTACGAAAAATCATTATGTGTAACTGCACCTGCCTCCTTTTTTAATCGCCCGATAAGAGAGATATTTTTTTCGCCTACCCATAGTACACAGGTATTATATCAAACGGTAGGATTATAATGATAGGAACAGACTGGACATGATATGTCTTCTGTATATATTCATTCATACTGAAAATATTTGTTTTATGTAGCTGTTCATGATTTAAAAATTATCGCCCTATTATGTTTACAAGTAAATGTGAAATAAAATAAAACATTAATTTTCTTATGACGTATAATTAAATCTTATTAATACATAATTTTAAATAGTTTTTCACAAAAATAATGAAATTCTTGATTCATGTGAGAAGTTTAAAATACGACACAGATAAATTTATCTAGTACTTCACAAACCATAAAATTAGAGTTTTACTGATATTCTTACAAAATGATATAAAATAAATAAAATAAATAAATAAATTAATTAATTAATTAAATAGATAAAATAAATAAAGAAAAGAAAAACCACATTAAATAAGCAGAAAATCTATTACTCAAAATAATTTACATTTATGTATAATAGTGTCCTGAAGGCCTTATTCCCACAGTAATATGGCCAAATCTGGCCTATCTTTAACAAAATCTATCTATCCATCCACCGTGTAAAATTATCCTTTAACTTACAAATATTTTAACCTCTCAAGGAAAACATATATCTCTTTCTACCAGAATAACTTGCAGAAGGCCTTATTTGTACGGAAAATCCTTTTGTGCAGATGCCATAAAAAAGAATATTTGTTCATTTATTATCTTGGAAAAAGACTACCAGACGATACCTGCGTGCATTTTTATTGTCGGATAAAGAGCTTTTCTTAACTAACCCACGGTACGTGTATTTTATATCTAACTAGTTTAAGGATAGAACAGATAAGATAAATATTCATTAGAACAGAAAAAGAGACATAAACTTTGGAACAATTAGACGTAACTAACCGATTGAATATAAGTCCAAGAAAAGAGACAATATGGCAAGTGTAACTGATCTACCTATTCAACAAAATTTCCCACCATATTACATAATCCCTAATAAAAATAATTAGTAAAACATTAATTCTCTTATGACGTATGATTAAATAATATTTGAGATATTCTTTTTAAAAAAATATTAATTTTTTGAACGATATGATACGATAAAAGTATAAAACAGTTCCAGTAGTTCAAAAAATATAAAAGTTGAACATTATTGATATTATTCATACAAAAATAAAATTAAAGCACGATTTTTTACTTTTATTTCATTATATTATTTTTGCACCACTTTCAATAAATGTAAAATTTTTTACTCAAAATAATCTACATTTCTATATAAAAAGTCTCCACATTCGTTGAAAAGTTGCAACTTTTGAGACGAAACATAAGGCATTATTTTGACAGAAAATTATTTTGTGCAACCTACATAAAAAAATGGCTGTTCATTTGCTTAATGCGCCTTGGAAAAGGGCCACAGAACGACATCTGCGACCTTTTTTTGTTTTAACGTCCGATAAAGGAGCCATCTTTTCAGCCGACGCACAACACATGGATATTACATACATGTATTTTAACGACAAGAAGAGATTCCTTAAACAATCATTTCAACAAAATAAGAAACGAATGCTTTTGTATGAGGTCATTTAGATAAAGAATTACGCTAGTTAAAAACAGGCAAATTTTAGTTAATGAAAATATTATCACACAAGTCAAAACCGTGAAAGAGGATATTTTATACAGTAGTTTGAAAATTACGAAATATACACTGTATATTAGGTTTGGAAAAAAAAGTACATAAAACACTATTTTTTTTAATACGCATTATTATCCCCAGCTTTATCCATATATATATATATATATATATATATATATATATATATATTTGTTCTACCTAACATACAAATTTATAAGAAATAAAGGTTATAGTGACGAATTGTTAGGAATGTTCAATACGAGCGATGTTTTGTTGATGTGATAATTGCGGGAGTATCGGTGTAGTAGGTTGTTTACCGTGATGTAAGTTGAGAACTTGATAGTGTAGTCTGGCTATAGTTTGTCGGTGTAGTGGGTTGTTTGCTGTGATGTATGTTGAGAACTTGTTGGTGTAGTGGGATGTTTGCCGTACTGTAAGTTGAGAACTTGATGGTGTAGTCTGGTTATAGTTTGTCGGCGTAGTGGGTTGTTTACTGTTGTGTAAGTTGAGAAATTGCTGGTGTAGTCTGGCTTTTGTTTGCTTCCTTTCGTTATGTTTGATTATTTCATTTTCAGTCTGTACTTGTCAGGTATGGGGAGTGTTGCATGCATAAAACTAGTTTAACCCAGCAGTGCATTTCTCAAGCCATGCCACCTGACACAGGTTGTTTTACTTTTTCTTTGTTGTTTATTGGATTTTTCATTTTTGCTGCAATTTGTTGTGTTATTTTGTTATGAGTTTAAGTAGTTAGTTGCGTTTTCTGGTTCTGTGTAAATGTCTGCATTATCGATCGAAAGTAACAACCATTTTCCCAATGGTTAAAAAAAAAAAAAAAAAAAAAGTTTTTTATAAAGTAAAAATTTACCGGTCTTTTTTTCTCGTTTTTTTCGAATATCTGATCCGGCCCGATAGCGGGCAAAGCCTGCTCTTATACTCTGTCATAATAATATCTGTCATGTGGACTAAATGTGATATAAAAAAAATCAATTTCAAAATTAAACATGCTGTATAGAGACCTTCAAAATGTTAAAATACCCCAATATTTCCACAATCGGGTTTTTATCATGATTCAATACGTTTCTCAAACTCATATGACGTTATAATTACTTTCCGACCTCATACCTACTTGCTTTTTCTATTACTCATATTGATAGTATCTTTGTATTTTTCTCAAACATTTGAAAAAGCCCGTTAAACTTCCAATATCACGTCAGATTAATTTTCTTTTTAATTCTCTAATGACATCGTATTAACCTGCTTTCTGTACTTACACATACTCATACTCTTTGTATTATTGAGAAATGTTTGATAATTTCCGTTTTATTACCAATATGACGTCTTATTAATATTTTTTCAATTGGTCAAACTTTTTATTTCATTTTCATTTTCCACATGGAAATCTTTCAATAAAAAATTAATTATTGTAGAAAGAATTTTATTGTGGATTTTTAATTGTTGGTGTTGCCGCTAGAAGCGCCGTCTATGTAAAATGTTTTAAAAAAAAACTTGTGTTTGTGAGTTGGGTTTGAAATGCCGATCAGAGAAGTTGTGTAAATCTCGGCTCTCGACCATTTTTATTTAGTGTTGTGAATAACTAAAAAGTTATTAAATGAGTTACAGTCCACTAGTGAATATTTTATTTTGAGATTGTGTGTTTTTTGTAGTGATAAATAGTAACTGAGTTATCGGCGAATCCATAGTATTGGTCTCCTCTCGCCGGAGAAAGAACTAAAGGAATTATTCAATGTTTATATTTTTTCGGAAATCGTCTGCTGAAGATAAAATGGTGTTTGGAATTCTATCAAGTAATTAAAATGAGTAAGACTAAAATTAAATCATCGTATTGTTTATACTGAAGTACAAAATATTGTGATTTAAAATTCCGATGAAGTTTTTCTTGATTCCAGAAGAAAAATAATTTCGATTAACCTGGAGAATTTCGTAATACGAAAGAATAAACTGTGAATGTTTTTACGCAGAAAAGAACTGATATTCTTTATTATTAAACTAATTTGAGAATAAAGAAAATGGATTACATCTTCCCAATGTGGAATTATTCGATTTGGAGATTTATTAATAGATAAAGGTACGTCAGTTTTATTTATTTTATTGTGAATTGTATTTATAATACAATGTTTAAAGGTGCAAAAAAAGAAGATTATCAGCGAATTGCTGCTGAATTAGATATAGATATATCAGATTCGAAATTAACTATTTATGATTTAATAAATGTAATAAAGGAAAGTTCGAAGTATAAAGCAGATAATAAACTGGTTGAAGACATAGCAAACAGTTTTATTGAGGAAAGAAAAAATGAGGAATCAAAATTACTAGATCTTGAGAAGTTAAAAATTGAACATGCAAAGTTAGAAATTGAGTTGGCTAAGGCCCGTGCAGAAACTAAAAATGATAATTTAAGTGATCTCGAAAAAAAAGATAGTATAGAATCTTTAGACTCTTTGATTAAAAGTGTACGAACGTTAACGATTAAAATTCCATCTAAACCAGAAGGTTGGAGTTATTTTTTTCATCGTTAGAAAGAGCCTTTATTTCTAAAAATGTCCCAGAAAAATATAAATTGGAAATTCTACTAAATCTGTTAGGAGAAAGGGCAACAAACGTAATTACATACATTAAAGATGGGGAATTAGAAGATTATTCAAAAGTAAAGGCTATAGTACTTAGAGAATTTGAGCCAACCCCCCAGACTTGTTTAGAACATTTTAGGAAAGCACAACGTCATCCTAATGAAACATATGTACAATTTGCATCCCGATTAACAACGAGTTGGGATTATTATTTAAAATTGAGGAATGTGAGAGATTTTGAAACTTTAAAACAGTTAATAGTTTCGGATAAGATTTGTCAAACGCTTGATAAAGATGTCATGTATTTTATAAATGTTAGACAAGCAGAATCGTGGTTTTCTCCCGTTGAATTATCTCGGGAAATTGATTTATATTATACGTCTAAGGGAAAACCCGTGGTTGACAATTTTAGAGCGAATAATAAAAATACTTATTATCGAAATGTTTCTAAAGTTTTTCTAACTAACGTAAAAAAATTCTAAATGTATTTTGTCATGTAGTGAAAATCATCCTTTGCATAAATGTCCTGCTTATAAAAACATGTCAGTGGGTAATAGAGTTGAGCTTGTAAAATCCAAAAATCTTTGTTTAAACTGTCTTATGAATCATAAAGTGATTGATTGTAAATCTAAATTCTCTCGTATTATTTGCAAGAGAAGGCATCATGTGAATTTGCATTTCCCGCGTGAACAAAAAATAAATAAAGTTGAAAATCCAGAGATAATTTCACAGGAAATGAGTTCTAAAAATGAAGTCGGTAATAAATCAAATTTGTATGCTTCGGCTCCAGTATTCCAGCCTTTCCAAGCTAATAACAAAAGCAATTTATTTTCAACGATATGTAATTTATCTAACGAGTTAAAAGCTGTGTTACTTAGCACATATATTTGTTTGTTTAATAAAAGATTAATATGGTAATTTTCATGAAGCACGCGGTTTATTAGATGTCGGTGCAAACTCTAATTTTATGTGTAAAAGGTTAGTAGATAAACTAAATTTGAAAAGAGAAAAGACTAATATTTGTATTTCAGGAATAAATAATTTGTCCCTTAATGTTAGATCTAGAGTTAACACAACTATTTCGAATAGAGATAAAGATTTTTATTTAAAATTAGATTTTTTAGTCGTTCCAAAAATTACGGAATTTACGCCTTCTAGATCGCTTGAGACTTGTATTCCATCGTTAAATAACATCAAATTAGCTGATGAAAAGTTTAATGTGCCAGGCTCTATTGATTTGCTTTTGGGTGCAGAAAATTTCTTTGAATTTTTAAGGCCAGGTCAAATTTATCCCCAACCATTAAATACTAGAATAGTGTTACAAAACAGTGTTTTCGGTTATATTGTTAGCGGAAGCCTTCCGGCTAAGGTTGAAAGTAATATACATTGTGGGTTGATAACAGATAATTTGGAGTTAGAAAGAGTAATTCGAGATTTTTGGGAAATAGAAAACATAGAGAGAGAGTCTGAAGTTTCTAGAAATAAGGAATCAGAAATTTGTGAAGAACATTTTCTGAAAAATTATTCCAGAACTGCAACAGGGCAATACATGGTAAAAATGCCATTTAAGGAAGACCCATCTTGTCTTGGAGAATCAAAGAAAAAGGCTATGAAAGCTTTAAATTCATTATGGAATCGCTTAGTTAGAGAACCTAAATTTAATGATCTTTATAAAGTCTTTATGCAAGAATATTTACGTATGGGTCATATGGAAGAGGTGATAGAATCTGAAGAACCAGATATCACTTATTACATACCCCATCATTGCGTGTTCCGTGCTGAATCAAGTAGCACACCATTAAGAGTTGTCTTTAACGCTAGCTCCTTAACTTCTACCGGAAAATCTCTAAATAGTTTGCAGTATAACGGAGGAACAATCCAAGATGACTTATTTAATATAATGTTGCGATTTCGAAAACACAAATTTGTTTTTGTAGCAGATATTAAAAAAATGTACCGTATGATATTGATACATCCGAGTCAAAGAGATTTATTGAGAATCTTGTTTAAACCTGAGGTGGATGAACCAGTTAAGGTGTATAAATTATGTACGGTGACTTATGGCACAACGAGCGCCCCTTTTTTAGCAACAAGAACCCTTACCCAGCTAGCTAGAGATGAAGGAAAGGAATTTCCTTTAGCTGCAAATGTATTATTTCAAGACATGGTATATATGGATGTATATATGGATGATATTTTGACAGGTGCTGATGATCTAGACACAGCTGAAGCGATCCAACATCAACTGATATCTTTGTTAAAGAAGGGAAGCATGGATCTTCACAAATGGTCAGTAAATAATTCTTCTCTTTTGTGTAATAATGCAATATCTGAATATTCATTTTCCAATGAGACAAAAACTTTAGGAATATTGTGAAAGCCGCAACCAGACTGTTTCGGATTTAATTTAATTATAGAGCAAAGTGAAAGGTATACCAAACGCTCAGTATTATCGCAAATTGCTAAAATATTTGACCCGTTGGGTTTGATAGGTCCAATAATTACGAAGGCCAAGGTTTTCCTCCAAAAGTTATGGTTGCTGAAAATAGATTGGTGTGACTATCTTCCAGTGAAAGAAAATATCGAATGGACTAATTTTCTTACTTCCTTAAAAACTGTAAATATGATCAATATCCCAAGATTTGTATTTGGAGAACAATCTAGTTGTGTGGAATTGCATGGTTTTTCAGATGCTTCTGAACTTGCTTATGGTGCGGTCGTTTATGTAAAATCTATTAATTCTTATGGTGATTCTGCTATCAAACTGCTCACTAGTAAATCTAGAGTGGCTCCTCTAAAGCATATTACTATCCCTCGCCTGGAACTTTCTGCTGCAGTCCTATTATCTAAGTTGATGCAAAAGGTGTTAAGTGCTCTAAAGAAAGAAGTTTCTAAAACTTGTTTTTGGACAGATAGTACTATTGTACTTGCATGGTTAAAAAAGGAGTCGAATGATCTAAAGACATTTGTCGCAAATAGAGTATCGATTATACAAGGTTTAACTTCGATTGATCAGTGGAATTATGTACCTTCCAAGCAAAATCCTGCAGATCTCATTTCTAGAAGCCTAGATCCCATCAAGATCCAGCAATGTGATATATGGTGGTTCGGTCCATCATTCCTACAACAGCCTGAGAGAGTGGAGTCTCCTGATATTATTTCTGTTGAAACCAGTGAGTTGTTTATCCGTGAATTGAAAGCACTATCAGTAACTCAAGTATATACATTAGTTAACACTGCTGATCCTTTAGACATCATTAATAACAGTTTTTCATTCATAAAGCTGCAAAGAGTGGTAGCATGGTGTAATAGATTCATCCATAACTGTAGATATTCCTTGTATCCCAAAGGTGGAACTTTAACCAGCAGTGAACTCTCTCACTCCTTAATCTGTATTGTAAAAAACATCCAGAGGACTTCATTCGTGAAGGAAATGCAGTATCTGAAAAAGGGTACTGCAATCCCTAACAACAGTAAACTGACAAACTTGTGCCCGTTTTTAGATGATAATGGTGTAATCCGAGTTGGTGGTAGACTGAGAAACAGCAACTTAGCTGAGCATCAAAAATATCCAATGATTATTCCTTCAAACCATAATTTTACTTTTTGTGTTATTAATTATTTTCATAATTTGTATTTCCATGCAGGTGCTGAGACAACTCTTTCTCTAATCCGAAACAAATTTTGGATCTTATCTGCTAGAAATATAGTTCGTAAAATCCTTTTCAATTGTATAACTTGCAAAAAGGTAAATTCTAAGAATTCAGAGCAATAAATGGCTGATTTGCCAGCTTCTAGAGTAACAATGGCCCGAGCATTTATGCGTACTGGATTGGACTACTGTGGTCCCTTTGAAGTGAAAAATTTCGTGGGTAGAAGCAAACAGGTAAAAAAAGTATTTATTTGTGTATTTGTTTGTTTTACTACAAAAGCCTTGCATTTTGAAATAGTAAATGATCTAACAAGTGAAGCATTCTTAGCAGCTCTTAAACGCTTTATAGCAAGGCGGGGCAAACCTTCTGATATATATAGTGATAATGGTCGAAATTTCATTGGTGCCAATAAAGAATTAAGAGCAATTCTCAGATCTTTATTTAAAGATAAAAGTGAGGAGGAAATAGAAAATTATTTAGCTAATGGAGGTATTAACTGGCATTTTAATCCCCCTTCAGCTCCTCACTTTGGAGGTTTGTGGGAGGCAAATATCAAATCCCTTAAATACCATTTAAAACGTGTTGTAGGTAAAACTATTTTAAGTTATGAGGAACTCTTGACTCTTATTACTCAAATTGAGGCAGTTCTTAATTCTCGGCCACTCTGCCCCCTTTCAAAGGATCCAAATGATGTTGAAACTTTGACACCTGCTCACTTCCTTATTCGTTCCTCTTTAATGGCCTTACCAGAACCAAATTATACAGAAATTCCTATGAATAGGTTTTGCAGATGGCAATTACTTCAAAAATTAACACAACATATTTGGAAAAAATGGTCATCAGAATATTTGAACAAGCTCTTAAATAGACCTAAATGGCACAAGGGAAGGGTAAAGATAAAAGAGCGAGATTTAGTATTAGTAAAAAATTCTGATAATTATTGCCCTTTAAAATGGCATTTGGCCCGAATTATTAAAATTCATCCAGGCCAAGACAATATCATAAGAGTTGTCTCCTTGAAAGATAAAAATGGCACATATAAAAGGCCAGTCACAAAAAATTGTTGTTTTGCCATATGTGAATGAGGGTTTATTAACTACTTAAATTCATACATTTGTTTTATTAAACTATATATTTTCCTGCAGTGTATTACATTCTTGTGTTTATATTTGTAAATTTAGTATTTTAATTAGTGTGGTATTTTTGAGAAGAAGTTATGTTTTTTGAGATTGTATTTTTCACTTAGAGATTGTGTTTGAATTATATTGCATTTATATTATTGAATGTTAACAACATTCAAGGCCCGGCGGTATGTTGCCGCTAGAAGCGACGTCTATGTAAAATGTTAAAAAAAAAAAAAAAAAAAAAAAAAAAAAAAAAACTTGTGTTTGTGAGTTGGGTTTGAGATGCCGATCAGAGAAGTTGTGTAAATCTCGGCTCTCGACCATTTTTATTTAGTGTTGTGAATAACTAAAAAGTTATTAAATGAGTTACAGTCCACTAGTGAATATTTTATTTTGATTTTTATTATTATTGTGTGTTTTTTGTAGTGATAAATAATAACTGAGTTATCGGCGAATCCAGTTGGCAACTGCCATAACCAAAAATGTTTAAATTTAATAGGAAAAGGCTGTTAGATTTTTGTTTTTTTATCTCTCTCTATTAAAATAATACGAGTTTTTCAAATTTTATAATTTTCAGCTTCATAGAAGGTATTCAGCTATAAGTACACAAAATTTCAAGTCTGTAAGTTTTATAGTTTCTGAGAACCGGCTCTGTGACGAACAGACAACGTAGCGGGACGAATAGGGTTTTGTGAGATGAAGAAAACCCTAAAAACACGTCTTCTTCTTTTTTTTTTTTTTTTTTTTTTTTTTTTTTTTTTTGTACCAGTGTAACTTAACAGGGTGATACATTATTTTACAAAAATTTATTTTTTGCAAATGCCATAAAAAACATGGCTGTTCATTTACTTAATATGCTTCAGAAAAGAATCGTGGAACAGAACCTGCCTCCTTTTTTAATCGCCCGATAACAGATATATTTTTTCCGCCTACTCACAGTACATAAGTATTATATCATACTAGTTTATAGTTTAATGATAGGAACAGCCTGAACATGATATATATATTCATTTATATTGAAAATATATGTTTTATGTAGCTATTCATGATTTAAAAATTCACGCCCTATTAAATTTTGTTTACAAATAAAAATCAAATAAAATAAAACATTAATTTTCTTATGACATGCAATTAAATCCTAAAAAAAATTAAATAGTTTTTCAGAAAAATATCGAAATTCCTGTACCATATGAGAAGTTTAAAATATGACACAGATAAATTTATCTAGTACTTCACAAACCATAAAGTTTTAGTTTTATTGATATTCTTACAAAATTAAATAAAATAAATAAATAGAATAAATAAATAAATAAAATAAATTAATAAATAAATAAATAAATAAATAAATAAAATAGATAAAATAAAAAATAAATAAAATAAATAGATAAAATAAATAAATAAATGAGAAACCACATTAAATAAGCACAAAATCTTTTACTCAAAAATAATTTACATTTATGCATAATAGTGTCCTGAAGGCCTTATTCCCACAGTAATATGGTCAAATCTGGCCTATCTTTAAAAAATCGATCCATCCATTCACCGAGTAAAAATATCCTTTAAATTACAAATATTGTAACCTCTCAAGGGAAACATATATCTCTTTATACCAGAATAACTTGCAGAAGGCCTTATTTGTACGGAAAATCCTTTTGTGCAGATGCCATAAAAAAGAATGGCTGTTCATTTATTGTCTTGTAAAAGACTACCAGACGATACCTACTCCATTTCTATAGAAGGACTAGCAAGCTACGCCCGCTACGCTGGTCAATTTCTTTTAACGAACCTTTAATCAAACAAAATATTGACATTTCATAATTAACTTTTATATTTTAACAGAATAATAAGGCTACTATAATTTGTGACTCGTGCTATAGCCAATATACACGTCAGGACACGTCGCCCTTATCATTATCTTTTTACGCATGAAGGTTTCGCTATGGTACTCCATTGGAAAATTTGGTAAGTTTTGAAATTCAATATTTGAAAAACGGCATAATCATTAGATTTGAAATTTATATCAAGAAAAATACAATTTTTTACCTTTCAAACGCAGTTTGTCTAACAATTTTCTGACAAATACTTTTTGAGCTATCATTTTTTTCAGTAACTTCAAATGTTTCATTTTCCGAGATTAATCTGGTGCAACAATTAGCGAAAAACCCAGTCGTCAGCAACGCATAGTTTTTTATTAAAGAGGCTGATGGAGCAGGGATTGTCACCACCAATTTGCCATCATCACTTTTGAAATCAGTTCCGTGGTTCCAGAGATTCCATAGAAATTGTAATTTAGAATGACTTCAGAACGCTTTTCGCTCATTTCACCCATTTAAATTTCGAGTTTTTTTTAAATTTATTCTTAGAGAGCATTTACATCTTATAAGTAACTACAATGCTAAATTTCAAATTTCTTGCCCCTTCAGTATAAAAAAGTCGCAATTTTCGAACATTTTTCGATCCTGCACCCCATTGATGTTAGTGGCACCGACATAAAATATAGCCTATGTTGGAGTAGGGATTGTCCCCATCAATTTGCCACCATTACCTTTGAAATTGGTTCTGTAGTTCCAGAGATTTCATAGAAATTGTAATTTAGACTGTTTTTAAAACGTTTTTCGCTCAGTGAACCTATAAACAAAATTTGAAGGAAAACGGATTAATTCCGCATGAAAAACCCATTTATATAAATTAAGGGGGGGAATTAGCCCCCCGTTCCCCCTTTTTATACATAACCAATCAATCCCGAAAACTAATCAGGGAAGCGCCTTAACACAGTGAACTTATAAACAAAATTTGAAGAAAACGGATATTTCTATGAAGAGTTATCGCATTACGTACGTACATACATACATACATACAGAACCGACTGGCAAGCTCTCAGGGCTTGATAGCCAGTCTGATAGCTAAAAAATCGCAATTTTAGAACGTTTTTTGCTCCTCTACCCCCTGGGGTTAGTGGCACCGACATAAAATATAGCCTATGTTGGAGCAGGGGTTGTCACCATCACTTTTGAAATCGGTTCGGTAGTTCCAGAGATTACCCCCTACAAACAAACAAACAAACAAGATTTACTCCTTTATAATATTAGTATAGATAAAGGGGTAAATTTAACTAACCCACGGTACATGGATATTATATCGAACGAATTTAATGATAGGAACAGATAAGATAAATATTTATTTGAACAGAAAAATAGACAGAAACTTTAGAACAATTAGACTTAACTAACCGATTGAGTAAAAGTAAAAGAAAAGAGACAATATGACAAGTGTAACTGATCTAGCTATTCAACAAAAATTCGCACCATTTTACATAATCCCTGATACAAGTAATTAGTAAAACATTAATTCTCTTATGACGTAAAATGAAATAATATTTGAGATATTCTTTAAAAAAAGAATTATGCAATTTTTCAACGATCTGATACAATAAAACTATAAAACAGTTCTAGTAGTTCAAAAAATTTTAAAGCTGAACATTATTGATATTATTCTTACAAAAATAAAACTAAAGAACAATTTTTGATTTTTATGTCATTATATTATTTTTGCACCACTTTCAATAAATGCAAAATTTTTTACTCAAAATAGTTGACATTTCTATATAAACAGTCTCCACAGTCGTAGAAAAGTCGAAACCTCTCAGGCGAAACATAAGGCATTATTTTGACAGAAAATTATTTTGTGCAACCTACATAAAAAATGGCTGTTCATTTACATAATGCACCTTGGAAAAGGGCCACGGAACGACACCTACGACTCCTTTTTTTAACGTCCGATAAAGGAGCCATCTTTTCAGCCGACGCACGACACATGGTTATTACATCTATTTATTTTAACGACATGAAGAGATTCCTTAAACAATCATTTCAACAGAATCAGAAATGGATGCTTTTGTATGAGGTCATTTAGATAAAGCAATACGCTAGTTAAAAACTGGCAAATTTTAGTTAATGAAAATATTATCACACAAGTCAAAACCGTGAAAGAGTATAATGCATACAGTAGTTTGAAAATTACGAAATATAAACTGTATATTAGGTTTGGAAAAAAAAGTAAATAAAACACTATTTATTTTAATACGCATTATTATCCCCAGCGTTATATATATATATATATATATATATACATTAGAGATGAGACGGGCTCAGCCCGAGCCCGAGCCGGCTCGGGCTCGATTTGTACATCCAGCCTTCGGGCCCGGGCGGGCTCGGGCTCATTCTTTCTGAAACTGACAATTTTGTTTATTTAGAAGAAATAAAAATAACTTTTTTCCCCTAAGAAATTACATATTCTATTTCAGGTAATTTTAATGTTATTTTGATCAGAATGAATAAAAGGGGAAACAAGAATCTTATTTTTCTTTTTTAGTATTAGAATGTTACTTTAAAAGAAAAATTACGATATTTGCCACGCGACTGACAACTGGGTGATATGGCGCCAATGCGAAGAGGCTCCAATAATATTTGTTGCTCGATTTTCGTTTGTGACATTAGGATATTTTTTTATTGGACCGTTTATTTTATTATATTTTTTAGAGATCTAATGCGAGATGAATATTTTTTTTTCATTCTTAGTCAATCAGCATTAGCTTAGGGTTGCAAATTTTTAGTCTTCTATTGTGTGCAAGTCATACTCGCTCTTTATATGACGACAACGTTGGTGATTATATTTTTAATTGTGAACTCTGCTGATGCTAAAGCTCTGCTCTGCACATTTATGAAGTCACTTTCATTCGTAAGTAGATATAATTGTCATATATTATTATTCCGATAGAAAGCAAATCGAAGAGTGTTTCAACTTTTCCTATAAAAGCTCACGATCTTTCAGATATTGGTGTCAAATTTTTAATTTTAGCTGATTTTCAGGAAAATGAAATATTGTTTTAACCCTTTCAGAGGCAAAGTACTCTTGGAGCTAAAATATTCAAATATTTTAATATATTTGAAAATTCAAACCCTCTATGACTCCATCGTCGGCTGGAACAAAATAGGCTTAAGATATTAATAAGCCAGCAATATATATATATATATATATATATATATATATATATATATATATATATATATGTATATATGTATATATATATATATATATATATATGAAACATTATCATAACACCAACTTAAACAATGAAATAATAATTAAGCATGTAATAATTAGTTGACAATGAAAGATTCCCCAACACACTGAATATGGAAACAAAAACATATTAAAAGAATAAGAAATTAAATAAAAATTGAATAAATGGAATTAAATGAATGAAATGAAATGAAATTTGTGGAATTTAGACAGAATTATCAAGTCCCAAATGCCTAAATACCACAAATAAAATGAAATGAGATGTTTCATCATCATATTAGCCATACCTTGCTAACAAATATGATTTTGGGACTACATCTCATAAACAATGAAGCAAACCAGTGATAAAATAAAAAAGAAAATACAATATTAAAAAGAAAAGAAGCCATACTTATAATATACAGAGAAAACATTAAATAGAGTCAGTAAGTATAAAATCCATAAAGATTAAAAAAGATACCTGTGCACCTCAAGTTCCAGCATGAAAACTCAACCATGACTAGGGAATGAATTGCAAAAAAAATCATTACATGTTGCCAGTTTTAGAAATATAAAATGCTTTACAATGATGCCAGAAATAATGTTAGAATAATATGGATTGTAAAGGAAACAGGAACATTAGTGCTGCCATCTATTGGTAAAAGTGAATATAATCTGAATCGAAAGTATTGGATGGAAATTAAAGTTTAATAATTAAACCAAATTACTATCTTAAATGACACCAATTAGTTATATAATAAATAAATGAAATTAATTAATAAATAGAATATCGAACAACATTAAAGTAATGGATGTATTAATGAATAATCCTATGTTATAATTAAGTAGTATGATGGAAAAATTAATAATTAAAGCAACATAAAATAGTACTGCCATCTATTGGTAAAAGTGAATATAATCTGAATAGAAAGTAATGGATGGAAATTACTGTTTAATAATTAAACCAAATTACTATCTTATTGATAGCCATTTGTTAAATAATAAATAAATGAAATTAATTAATAAATAGAATATTGAATTACATTAAAGTAATGGATATATTAATGAATAATTCTATGTTATAAATAAGTAGTAAGATGGAAAAATTAATAATTAAAGCAACATAAAAAATATATGTACCATTAAATGACAAAAACGATTAAATAACTGTACCAAAAATGCAACATCAAATAAATTAAATTAAAATAAAATACTAAATATTTGAATTAAGATACAAAGAATTTAAAATTAATATTGATTAAATATTGAAATGAATTAGTCACAAATAATGTTCCTTCATACAAAGTTAAATAAAATATAAACACTTAATATAAGTGGTAAGGGTGGACTGTTTAATAAAATTAAAACATATTATATTAACACTGTAGAAAAGTAAACATTATAAGAAGTAAATATGATATTGTCCACCATAGGTATTAATCCAAATCATTAGATCAGAAACATTCTTAATATTAATGAATATAAATTCATTTAAATTAATTAAATAATGAATATGTAAATCTAACTAAATTAATATACATATAAAAATATCACATCGCAGTCCATTATAAAATGTGTATTATCAAACAATTGTGTAAATCAAAAGGCCCCCCATTTTTTTTAAATATTAATAATATAAATTAACCATGCGTATTTTTCCATACAACTCCGCCACACACCTCCTCAATCCAGCGTCTACCCACCCAACCGTCCTATTATAATTTTTTTTTTCAGATTATATGATTTTTTTATACATTTTTTAAACGCATGTGTTAATTTGGTTGTAAAGATCAAATAAGAACTAACTATATATTAAGGCATATATGAATTTTTTTGGAAAACCATGTTGTAATGCATCATAGATAAGTTTTTTAATATTGTTGTTAATTAGTTGAGAGGAACATGAACTTTTTATTCTATAAATATGATTAAGGAGATATACAGAATTATGAAGACATGATTTAAAATTAGTAAATGAATTAACTTTAAATTTAAATTCTTTACGTTTATCAAATAGATCAATTATTGTTTTGTTTTCTTTAAGTGTAATTTTAAGATCTAAAAAGTTAATAGTATTGTTAGAAAGGAGGTTTACCGTTAATTCTAAATTAGTAGGATAATCAACTGGAAATATAGAAATATTAGTGTGATCAGTGGCAATTAAAATTATGTCATCAGTATAACGATATAAATGTATATTACTATTAATAAAAGTACGTTCATAATGATGCAAGTATAAGTCTGAAAGTATACTATATGTACATCCCCCTTGTGGTATACCGACTTTCTGTAAATATAACGTGTTATCATGCATTATATAATTATTATATATAATGAAATTTGTTAAAGTTTTAAAATAAGCTGTATCTATATGAATTGGTAAATTAAGTGAATGATGATACTTATAAAATAATGCATTTATAATATTATGTAGATCTAATAAATCTATATTATTAAATAGATCTTTGAAATCATATGTCATTATATTGTTAACACATTTAAGATTTTTCAAAATATTGACGAGTTGATAGCTATTTTTTATACAATGTGTATTATCAGTGGATGTTGTCAGTGTATAAATTTGATTGAGAATTTTTAATAGATGTTTATTAGCTATATTATTATATGTATTGCATCCTATAGTTACAGTCCTAAATTTAATTGTATTTTTATGAAATTTGGTGTATAAGAACTAAATAAGGATAATTAAAGTTAGTAGAAGTAATATTTAATAATTTATAATAACTGTGAATTTTACGATTGTTTACAATTACATTTTCATTAGTTTTTTTAAAAGAATTGTTAGTAGAAATACAGGATGTAAGTAGTTGGTGATAATAAGCTTTACATATGATTGCATAATTATTAGGAGATTTGTCAATATATGTTATTACATAGTTTTTTTGCAATTTAGTAATTTGCTGGAACAAATGTTTTGTGTTAATTTTAACCATATGCGATATATTATGTTTTAAAGATGAACTTAATTTTTCAATAACCAGTATTTTCCATTGATTAAAATATTCAATAGGTTTACTATATGAAATTGAAATTTTATAAATAAAAATGTCTATATCATATGTAAACTGTTTTATAATAGAATGTACATTAAATTTAGAAGGAAGTCTATATTTAGTGCCATAACCCATTAGTTTTTGTAGTTTATAATCATTCACAATATTAATATTACCAGTGATTATATGTCCATGATCATTATTAATGAATTTCTTTAGAGTGGTGTCATTGCATTTACACTGAAAAGTACTAGCATCAGATGTATTTTTTGAAAATGCATTATAGTTAAAAATCTTTCTTCCGATTGTATTAGGATATTTAAATGTTTTTGAAATTTGAAGATTATTTATAGGAAAATAACAGTTTTTATCATTAATTATATAATTAATATTAATTTTATTAAATATTTCATTTGAAAAAGTTATAATCATTTGAGTATTAGTGTTTTGAATTTTTTGTTTTTTATTTAAATTAATGTTAAAAAGATTAGCTCTTGTCATAATTAGATCCTAAAAAATATCAGAGAAATGATTTGAGTAAGATTTACTAAGAAATACATTTAAATATTGTACTATCAGTTTCTTTTTAATAGAAAAATGTATTTTCGTATAAACCAGTTGTAATTCTTAATATAGTTTTGATGAAGAGTATTGATTTGTTTAACAATAAATTTTTTGGAAATAACAACTGTAGCAGTACACTTTCCTCGCTTGTTACGTGTTGTTTTATGATTTAAATTATGATTTAGAGTAGGATAAATAGGAGAATAATCTGTAGTATTATTTGTTGAAAAAACTTTAACTGGTCTGTTAAATAATTCACTATTAAGTCCATAAGGATAAATAGTGTTATAATATTTCATATATGAAGAGTCCATAAACAAACGTTCTGATTTAGTTTTTATTATTTGTATAATTTCAATTGTAGTATTTTTAAATTTGTTTATGAAAATGTTGTATTTCTGCTGTAGACTGTAAATTTTTTGCTTTGTTCTTGTTAGTGTCTGAACGATGTTGATTAATACGTTTATGTAATGGACCTGATGTTTCACCTACACATTTCAAACCACATAAGTTGCAATTTATACTATAAATAACATTAAATGCTTTACAAAAAGTTGATAAATTAGGATCTGATACAATTTGTTTCTGAGAAGCAAATGGACATGTCTTGCAGCGAGCATCATTACACAATCTAAAAAATAATGGAGGAGGAGGAGAGTAAAAATGGTCACTTGATGACGATCTAGGAACAACCCTTTTATTGCCCCTGTACCGGGCACTACACTGCATTGAGGCAAAGTGTATTTTGCCAGGAACGAGAATTTTACTTAGAACTGCCATTAAAAAAAAAAATTGAGACAATAAAAATGCAATTTCAAAAAGAAAATGAAAATATAAATGAATAAAATTTATGTATGAAATTTAGAAATCTTGATTAATTTAATGAATTAGAAATATTAAAAATCTTGAATAAATGAAAGTATATACAAAATGTACAAATCAAATAAGCAGTGCTAAAAAAAGAACTCAATAAAATCATAACCATAATTATGTAAACTCACATTGCATAACCTCCAAAACTGAAAAACAATGGACTTTTAGTAGAAAAAAGTCAAATGAACCATCCATATATATATATATATATATATATATATGTGTGTGTGTGTGTGTGTATGTGTGTATATACATATATATGTGTCTATGTATATACAGGGTGGTCATAAAAAAACTTTGCCGATATATGGACCTCTAGCAACCGGTCCGTTCAACCGATCGAGATGAAATTTCAGGTATAGTTATTCAGAGGTATGAGTTCGGGATTCTGAGAACGACAAAAAGTTGCTCTCTCGGTTACAGTTACAGGTATAGAAACTCAAAATTTTCGAATGGCAACGCCCATTTTTCTCGACGCAAAATGCTCAGCGCATGAGAAAACCTTAAAGACCGTTGGAACGGTACGTGTATGACAAAAAACGGACGTGTTATGCAAGCACAAAAAACTGCTCTGCGAACGGCAAAACAAGAAAAAAAAACACGATCGGGGCGAACGGAGGAAATTAGGATATGAAAGCGACAAGACACCAATCACAGAACGCTGTTTGCCAGATGGATAGCGCAGAAAACGGATAAAAAAAGGGAGGTGTGGGAACGTGAGTCGCCTGATATCTATCCCCAGTATATCTGCCCCCATACGTCATTTTTCCGTCTAAGCAGTAGGGGATACATATCCAGCTTTTGAGCATTTCACTTTTTTCGAGAGTCTGATATCCGGCCCCAGTATATCTGCCCCTATATCAGAAGGGGACATATATCCAAAACCAGACCATGTTACTTTCGTCGAGACCTGGATATCCATCCCCAGTATATCTGCCCCCATACGTCATCTTCTTGACGTCACAGCAGAAAGGGATAGATATCCAGTTTTCAAGCATTTTCACGCTCGTCGAGAGTTGTATATCCGACCCCTGTATATGCATCCCCGTACGTCATCTTGACGTCATAGCAGAAGGGGACATATATCAAGGGGTCACATATCCGATGCTTGGACTTTTTACTGTTGAGGAGAGCATTGGATATCCGATCCCTGGATATCTGCCCCCGTACGTCATTTTGACGTCAGAGCAAAGGGGATATATATCAAGGGGTACATATCCAATGCTAGGACATTTTACTTTTGACAAGAGCATTGGATATCCGTCCCCTGTATATCTGCCCCCGTACGTCATTTTGACGTCAGAGCAAAGGGGATATATATCAAGCGGGTACATATCCAATGCTAGGACATTTTACTTTTGACAAGAGCATTGGATATCCGTCCCCTGTATATCTGCCCCCATACGTCATCTTGACGTCACAGCAGAGGGGATACATATCTAGTGCTAGAACATTTTCACTCTCGTCGAGAGTTGGATATCCGAACCCTGTATATGTATCCCCTTTTACGTACAGTTTTTATTTTTGCCGTGAACTAATATACGTCCTTTATTTATGTAGAAATCTGTAAACGTCATTCGGATCATAACACACCAATTATATACATATATATATACATAACTGAAACAGTATAAATATTGTTTGAATTATGTATTGTTACATTTAATATCAATACATAATTGAATTTTGTTATATATAATATATGTATTATGTTTCAATGTATTGAATACAATATATCTATTGAAATTTGTAATGTTAAAAGTATTTTTTTTTTTAATCATTGTTTCCTATTTTAAAATGAGTTATAGTTAGATGGCTAGAAATTATTTTCAAATGAAAAACTATATATATTATGGCTGATTTTCCATCTGTGCCTAATTCCTGTTGATAGCACATACGAACAAAACAATACCGAAAAATAATGTCGATTGCTTAGATTATAAAACACTGTCCGACTATTTTTACTTATTGCATTTATCCACCTTCAGTTTTTCGAAATATATTCTGTACTTTCATGCAATGCTAAAGATTAAATAAATTTCTTTGAATTTGTTCGAGAAAAACATGATCAAAATGTACTTCAAATAAATTCTGCCACTAGCCCGTAATGTGTCCGAATTCTTTTGTGTACCCCGTGTTAAAACTATAAATGCTAGATATAGCATTTTTTTTAAAATAAGGAATATGCTGTATAGTATTTCTTACGATCCTTCTCAAACCAATGACACATTTCTGGCACATCTATACTGACACATTTCTGAAATAATTTTAGTCCAGAAACGCATGAAATTGGCAGGTGTTGTTATCAGAGCCGGATTAAGCATTTGTGGGGCCCGGCGCTGCTGGAAATTTTGCCCCCCCCCCTAACCCGCTACTTGAAATTTTTGCCCCCCCTTACCTCACACATACTTTTGTCTTATTTACATTAAAATACAGATATTAAAAATTGAATATGTATATTGTTAATCAACAACTTTTTTTGTTGTTATTGCTATCTTCATTGGTGCTCTTAATTAGTTTGTTTAAACACATACAATTCAAAAATACTTTACAAATATTTAAAAAAAACAACAAAAAAAAAAAAAACCAGGAATACCCCAGTCGTATAAAAATTGACTACATTTTAAATATTTATAATACATCTTTTTATTTATACGAATAAATCAAATTGCAATTTTATAGCTTTTTATTATTATAAAACAAACCCATTTTTAAAAGAAATGCCGTTGGTTTAATAGAAAATGATTGCAGAACATCATCAAATGCAATGCGTTCTGTGATGTCATGTTCTAGAGATATTAATCTTGAACCACCGAGTCTGGGCTCTTTGCATTAGATGATCATAGTTTGTCTTTTATTAACTTGAGTTTGGAAAACTACCGTTCTGCTTCACAATTTGTAAGCGGTATTGCTAAATATAATTTTCAATGCGGTGTACACATTTGGGAAAATACATATTATTTATTGACATTAATATATTTCGCAGTACTTTCACAGCATTGTACGTCTACATTACTAATAAGTTCTGAGAAATGTTTAATTTCTGTTCTTAAATTTACATCAAGAACCTCATTATAAAATTTTAAGCAATTTTCTGCAGAAACGTCATTTATGTTGAGGATATGTTTTATAATAAAAAAAAAAGAAAGAAACTTTTGTATAAAAGCACACGATCTTTTAAAAAATGCGTAGCTTGTCAAAAATATCATTAAATGTTTCTGTTTGAAATTTTTTTTTCACACTGCAATATAATTTCATTGTGCTTATCATCATCAGTATATTTCTTTTTATGGAAGTCAACCTTCCGGAAATTTCGCGAAGCTTTCTGCTGGGGGGGGGGGGGAGCTTTCACTTTAATTTTTTCAAAATTATATGTTTGGCTCTCAATATATTTTAAGAGCGATTTCAAATGGTTGCAACCAGCAAGCAGATCAAGTGTTGTTTTTTGATGTGAAGAACTTACTTTGTCGAACCGCTGAAAAATATCATGCCAAACTGTACGCATGAATATATATTTGAATTTTTAAACCTTCTTTAATATGTTGCATCCCTTCTTGCTTCAAGTTTTCTTCAGAGTTTGCTCTTATACTTTCTGAAACACACAATATATTGCCGTAATTTAAATACAATGACTTTACAGATTCGTAATAACAGCACCATCTTGTTCAACACATATTTTAAAGATATATAAGTTTTCTGCTGCTGGTGCACATTTTTAATTATTTTTATGCACTTTTATTTTAGTTTTTTGTTAATATAAAACTAGCTAACTGAAAAAAAAATTGCCCTTTCCTGATTAGCAAATCATTGCAGGACATCACATACAATTATTAGTAGTGCCCATTTACTAGATGAACTAAAAAAAGAAGGGGGAAAAATGCAATTTCTTGTAAATAAGAAAAGAAATTTATTGCTTCAAGGTAACACTGCACATAATTTACACCAACTAATTTTAGGGCATGGACTGCTCAAGGTATAAAGTGTGCAAAATTATTTTCTTTCTTTATTTGGGCTTGGAATTCTTCGACATATTCGATACATTATCTGTGGATACTCCACCGCATTGAATCAAAGGAATATAATTTCTATCTAGGAAAGTTTTCACTTCTCCAAATAAATATTTTCCCTTATGGCCTTATTCCTAACGGCCAAAACTTACCGAGTTATGATACTTTGAATTTTAATAATTTTCGGTATTTACTGGCACTAAAAATAGAAAAAATGCATTTTTTGTAGCATATGGTTTTACTAAATGTCACAAGATTTTAGAAAAATCGTCTTATTTTTACCTACGGCAAAAAAATAAATAAATAAATAAAAATAATAATAATAATAAAGTACGTAATTACACAATTTGTTTCTTAAATTTGTCTTATATCTATTTATATTGTTTCTTTTATATAACAGTTGTAACATTTTATTATTTTTTTACATTTTCAGAATTAGTTTTAATGGTAGTTTCAAATGAAGAAAAAAAATGCAATTGAAATCTTTGTTTTAACGATTTAATGAAATGTTTTTAACAATAATGTTAAACCAATCAGCGAAAAATACTATGAAAAGTTAAGAATGCTGAAAAGTTAAATTGATACTACTGAAAATAATTTATTTATTTAAATAATAAATTCATTTAAAGCAAAAAAAGTCAAAAAATTTATTGTGTATTAATTTTTTATTTGTTTTATTTTATATATCTCTCTATTCTTTAAAAAAAAAAAGAAAAAAAGAAAAAAAGAAAGAAAGAAAGAGTAACTGACGCTGCTGTTGCCATAATTGAATTTATTGTGACCGGAGCTCTTTCTCCGCTTACATATATAAAAAAAAACTATTGACTATAAAAACATGAAAAATAGTAGTGTTTGGTAGAGAAATAAGTGATAAAACAGTATATAGCAGACAGTTTTTAAGCCTAGGAGTTATTTAAAGTGCTATTTAATGTTGAAATCGCTCAAGATTCAAAAGATAGTTACATAAGTTTTATAGGATAAAAAAATATGCGTAGCAAATTAACCATATTTTGTAGGAATATACGTGATTAGATTGTGATGTGCATGTTCAATCATTTTTTAAAAATCGTCTATTTTTTGGAGAATTTTTTTTTTCAGTTTTTTTTTTTAATTTTCTGAAAGGAGATTTGTTTTATATTTCGAAAAAGCCATTTTTTACCTACTGTTGCCAATTTTTAACAAGAAAGAAAAATCATGCGTCAAGCATAGATTATGAAACACTTCCCAACACAGCCAGAAAACTGTAACGAAACTTCACCGTTAAATAAGGTGAAAGAAGATATGTAAGTAAACAGTTTAGAAAATACATAACATACTGAAAAATACAGTTTTCGAAATTACTTTCCAGTGTCAAAAAAGTAGTCGAATTATTTTGTGTAGCCCTGTACATGATCAATAGATGTGGATTTATAGTATGATAAAATTTAGTTCAGTTAGAATATTCACGTTTAGCAATTTTTGCCAATTGATGGAAATGCCCTCGAAATCTTTTGTACAGCTCTGTATATTATCGAAAGACTTTTATATACACCACCTACTAAGCTAAAAGGCAATTTAAAAACACACTTGCAGCAATCACCAAACGTAACCGACAATGTATCTTTATTTTCGTAGCCCTGTATATGAATTTATTTATATTCCACAAACTTCTATAAGTCTACTAGAGCAGGAAAATGCGTAAACACAATTAAAAACTACCCTTAAGAAATTCACTCCCATAGTCTGTAGTACTTGCGAATTTCCTTGTGTAGCCCTGTATATAGTCAACCGAGTTTATAAACACACACGTACTATGAAAAAAAAAGTTAAAAATACAAACAAAAGCTGAAAACGCACTTATCACACATAGACTGTAAATATCGCACATGTACTGTAACCAGTACCTTTTGTGTGTCCCTGTAAATAAACGCAATGCACACAAGAGAGCAATTTATAGTGCACCTCAGTAATGCATATAATTTTCATTATATTTGAAATAATGAAATATCACTAAATGACATTGCAGACGATTTTTTCCCATATAACGATGTGTAAAAGAATTCTTTTGTTTGACCCTATCAATGAATAATAAATGCTTTGCAGCCCATATTCTATAAAAAACATTGCGCTTCATATGCGCTTCATAATTTAATGCGCTTCATAATTATATATCAATTTCATTATGTTTTAAATGCGTAGCGTCATCAAAATGCGCTTGAACCGATTATTCCCCATTGACTGCAATGTAAAAGAATACTTTTGACTGTCCCTGTAAAAAAACTATAAGTGCTACACACTTCTGTTGAAATAGGGAATATGCTATAGATAACGACAATAACATATAAAAATTTCAGAGCAATCCGAGCATATTTAAGGGAGTTAGAGCACGGACAGACGGCCATACGGCAGACAAACCGAAGTTATAAAACACTTTTCAACGAAGTCATAAACAGTTTTCAACTAGGTTGGAAAGTATTAAAAAGCTCAAATAATAATATTTCTAAACACTTTTCAATTGAAAAATATATTTTCACGTGAATAGTATTAAAAGAGAAAGAAAACTTTAAATTAATTAAATTATTACGTGGGAAAATCACGTCATATATAAAACAATATATTTAAAACATCATATTTAAAAATATTTTCTTATAGCGTATATGTATATATATATATATATATATATATATATATATAATTATAATATCTATGAATTTCAAAAACATATCAAGTTCTAATATCATTCTACTAAAATCTACTAAGAGATAATTAATGATATTGTGTAATCAGAATTCCACATAGCTAATAATTAACTTGTGCAATCATAAAATTACCATAGCATGTGCTTCAATGGTAATTAGCCAAATTTACTCATACCTGAAGAACATTTAAAAAGAAAGAGAGAGAAAGGGGAAAAAATTATAAATTGGAGTTGCTATTGTGTAAACACAAATGGATTAATAAATTAATTATGAACATTATTCAGTGGAAAAAACTGGACCACAAGAGAACCAATCAAGAATTGGATATGAAAAAACATATGTGGATGTACTCGTCAGCTTGGCTGCACCCACATGTGTTTTAAAAATAATTCAGTATTTCATAATTCTACTGGCATGATGCTAAGTACAGTAGAATCAGCCAAGTATACTGAATTATTACCAGACAGCAATTTGAAAAATTTTAAATTGGAAATATGTAAAATGTAAATAAAAAACCATTAAGAAATATATAATATATCACTTACAACGATTATCCTATAATCTTTATAAATCACCACACTATATAACCATCAGATATCATTTTTGAAATAATATTGGAATTTTGAACCCTTAAATTGTAGAAAAAATGTTTTACTCACAAGAATGATACAGTATTCTCAAAATATAGCAACTTCTTCATAATGATCAATTCCACATGGCACGTATCAAACATGTTGACATTCGAGTCGAGTTGAGAGAAATGATTTGAAAGACAAGTTGAGAGCTCATTTTTTTAAAAAACACAACTCGATCAATGACACCCCAACACAATATAATTCAAAAACACACAAAAGTATTCTGTTGATAATACTCTTATAACAAAATTATATCCGTGAATATATAATTACTCCATCTAATTTTAATTCCTGAAAGTAAAATTAATATACAAGCAATAGCTCCCTCTATAGTTAAATTCAAAATAATATCTATAATATCATCAACTAACTAAAACGTAAAGTGTCGCCATCTATTGGTATTATAATTATTCATAATTAATATTTAGTTACATATCCATATTATTATTAACATAATCACTTCATTAAATTTAATCAATATATAAATTTTAATAAACAATACTTCCTTGTAGTTTTAATATTAAATTCGAATAAAATCCTACAATATGAATAAATATACACAGAATTTATCCATCCTGAACAGCATTTCAGATATTCTTAACAAAAGTATATTTTGTAAAAGAGATATTATTTTAAAACAAAGTGCTTTGCTGCCAGCTGTGTTAAACCACTGATATATATTATAAACTTATAATTAAATTATTAATTTTTTATTGTTACTTCTACTTAAATATATTTTAGACTTGTTATTAAATAATTAATGTATTGTTTATACTTATACTTAATTATATTTTAGATTTCAGAGATTAATTTAATATCAAATTAAATAATTATTATTATCACTACTGTGCTTCAATCAAATTTATGCTATGCAGTAATTAAAATTACTTATTAAATTTCATTTTAATTTCATAGATAAAAATAAAAAACTATATATATATATTTATACACTTTGCAAATAGATATGTTTGTGAGTTATAATAACCAATGTTATCCATGTATAATTTTAAATGTATGAAAACTGCTCATCAATGACACCCTAAACATATGTGATCGGCAACGCACAATCACATACTATACAGAGTGTATATAATGTTCAATCAAATTTTAAATTTCCTAATATGTTATAATTGTATTAATGTATGTTATAATTGTAATATTATATCTAGTGTTATATGTTATCGCACATTCGAACAAAAATTTATTACATACAGTGTTAATAATTTAATGATATAATAAATGTTATTTAAAAGAGTTGATAATTGAATTTATCATAAAAATTGGATAATCATATATTTTTGCTTGATCTCGAATAAATCTAATAGTTTTGTTTTTATTTATATCTGAGCATAAGTATTTTATACGATGTAGATAATTGATAATTATATTTTTATATACAGATTTATGTAAACATGAAGCATAATTGGTAAAAATATTTACTTTAAATGGAAAATCAAATCTCTTATCATAAATATCAAAAATTAATTTATAATTATTATTAATATTGATTTTTAAGTCAAGAAAGTTAATATTATTATTAATTAAATCATTTTCGCTTAATTTAAGTTGAGTAGGATAAAAATTGAGTGGTGATGTGCAATTTTTTTCATTGAAATAAAATATGATAACCATCATATTTGTCATCATACATAATGTCATCAATATATCGATAAAATACATAATCATTGTTCGTACTAATATTTCTTTCATAATAATATAAGTAAAGGTCAGAGAGAATACTAGATGCTGTTCTGCTCTGCGGAATTCCCTGGCATTGTTTATAAATAATATTGTCATATATGATGTAATTATTATGCAATGTAAAATTTAGTAAAGTTTTTAAAAAATTTACTGAAATATGTTCTTTTAATTTTAATTGAGATTTAAATTCTTTAAATAATATACACATTGTTTTATGTAAGTCTTTTATATCAATGTTATTAAATAAATCATTAAAATCCAATGTTTTTATGAATTTTACCGGATTGATATTATGTATTTTATTAATGAGTTGAAAACTGTTTTTTAGGCAATGTTGGTTATTATGTTTTAACGTTATATCATATATCTGCTTTAAAATATTAAGTAGTAAATTACTTGCATTATTATTATACGTGTTACACCCGATGGTAACAGTGCGAAATTTTATAGGATTTTTATGAAATTTTGGAATTATAACAAGATAAGGATAATTTAAATTATTACATTTGATTTTTAGTAATTTGTGATAATTTAATAATTTTCTATTATTTATTTCAATATTTAATTTAGTTTTATTAAAAATATTACTTGTGTTGATTGCATTGTGAATTAACACTTTATAGTATTCTTTACAAATGATAGCATAATTATTTGGAGATTTATCTACATAAGTAATTATAAATTTGTTTTGTAATTCTGATATATGTTTATTTATATTATTAAAAGCTGCATGTGTAATATGATGATAATTTTTTATAATTTCATTTTTCATTTTATCTATAACAGAAAATCTCCATTCACTAAAATACTCGATTGGTTTATTGTAATCAATAGCTATTTTATATATAAATAAATCAATATCTTGAATAAACTGCAATATTATGGATTTGATATTACACTTATATGGTAGGCGAAATTTTGTTCCATTATGCATTAAGTTTTGTAAAATAGGTTGTTCTACAATATTAAGATCACCAGTAATGATATGACCATGTGTTGTATTTCTGTACTTTTGATATTTTGGGTCATTACAATAACATGGGTAATTATTTGAAGAGACCATTTGTTTTGCAAAAGAATTGTAATTAAAAAATTTTACGTCCAAGTGTGCGATTATATTTGTATGTCTTGTGAATGGTAAAATTTTTTATTGGAAAATTGTTAGTAATGTTGTTTATTATATTGTGTAAATTGATATTATTAAATACATGATTGGAAAAATTTATAATTAATTGTGTATTATTAGTTTTATATTTAGGTTTATTAGAAAGACATGTATTTAATAGGTTTGCTCTATAATGTAGAATATCATAAAAGATATCACAAAAATGTGTAGAATATTGATTCTTTTTAAATACCTTGAAATATTGGCTCAAATATTTCTTTTTTATACTAAAAACATGTTTTCTTATATCAAGCCAACAATAATCATTACAAAATTTTGCCTCAAGATCATCAAGCTCCTTTTGAATCACAATATCATCAGTGTATTTTTTGTTATTATGTTTACCTCTACCAGATCTTGAAGTTTTTTTTATGTTTGAAAAATTTATATATATGTAGCATTTTGACGAGGTTGAGATATTACGATGAATACTATTCGATGAAAAGATGGCAGTCCTTCAATGATATAGCAAGTTGCAGTCGAATTTAGCGAGTATGGCGAAGTAGTAAGGCAATGAAATGAGATCACAGAATTTCTCCAGTAAATCCAGCCAATCTCCAGACAAATAATTTTATTAGAAGACGAACAACATATAAACGATTCCCAAAGGGTCTAAAACTTATAGCCCTCGGGCTAACGTTGCTTCACTTCATTGAATTAAGATGTTATTGGGCCAGTTGAATATTCTACGGTCATACAAATACCAGACACATACTTGTTTAGCTTCCGAAAACGTCAAAAATCTGCCGCTACGACCGGCGCGGGCCAGTTTTGATCTCTCCGCGGAAACATACACAGAATTACGTCACGAGCGCTCAACCCAATGAGTGAGAAGCTAGCTCCAGCCCAACGAATGAGGCTAGAGGGCGAGGTTAAAACATTAAAGAATCCCCTTACTTGGGTGCGGACCAATTTAGAAGTTAAAATCCCAAGCGCGCGAAAAATTCAGAGCAATAATAATAATAATAATAAAAAGAAAATGGCTTTTTAAAAAACATTCGAAATGAGAACGCGTCTCAGAATTTTATAGATTGGGGAACTGATAAAAGTTACGAATGATCTTAAATTTTAGATTAAGATTTGGAATAAAATAATTATTAATATACGGATATTTACTTTTAAAAGGATTTTAAATAGGAATAGATATTATTAAGAATTAAGGAAATACTGACTATGACAGAAGTTAGATTAATTTTAAAATATTAATGCGAATAAAATGGAAGGATATGAAGGAAATAAATTTTTATATAACATTATCCCCCCCCCCCTCTAAAAATCCGAATGACGGGTAGATCCGATGATCTACAAGTTCATTAAGGCAAGCAAGAATTTGGATTACAAAATATTTATCTGGTATTCTAGTTAATGCCAAAAATTCTTTGATTTTATTAAAGTTAATTCAATAGTTATTTTTGTAAACGCGAACCTCTGGGAATTGTTTAAATATAGAAATACATACAATTACAATATAAATAAGTTAGTAACAATTTTTTTTTTCCTTCAAACATAAATAGTGAAAAGGATGAATATGAAGTAAACAAAGCATTTCTGTCTAAGCAGTGAAAAGTATAAATGTCTAATAGTCCTCTTAATCAGTAACAGTCTGAGTCATAGACCTCTCATTTCCAATAAAGTTTGAAGGCACAGATATGTCAAGTATTAGCCAGTAATACAGTTTATGGCAATACAGTGTATTGATTCTGTAGTAGGATAATTCCAGTTAATCATAAAGTCCAAAAACATAAGAAAGTTCCATCACTACTAAGTTCAATAAACAATAAAAGTGCTTGTTTGTGATGCTTGATAAGTTTTTAGCCTTGTTAGTGCACTTATTAAGTGAAGTCCAGTCAGTTAATAATGTTCCATCAATTAGATATGAGTATTAGATGCTTTGCTAGTAAGATGTGACTGTTTATCATCAACTAATATACTATCAGTGGTTCTCTTTTATCACAATTCTCAAGAATATTCTCTTTTATAATCTTATCACATAATAAATAACAACAACAAATTTATAATAACAACATAATAATATCAACAATAACAAACAACTTCAAAATAATACTAAATCAGTAATTCATCTGTATATAATTTTAATTCCTCATTCTTTTTCAATACCAGTGAGGAATGAAAATATACTTAATAAAATGAAACAAAAATAATAAATAGTAAACTAAGAAATATCTGTGAAAAATTATCAACAATTCAGTAAGATAATGTGCTCTCTGTTTTCAGTCAAACAAGAGAAACATAAGCTGCTCAATGAAAATAAGACCTTGAAGTGTATGGTGGATAATAAGTTTAATTATTACTATTAGTAGAGAGTTTTATTCTATTATTATAATTTAATTTAATCCAGTGAATTTTTATTCAATTATTTTAATTTAATGTAGTATTCTAATCTAATTTGCTATTCCAATTTACTTTATTGTTCTAATTCAATTCAATCCAATATAAAAAATTCTTAACTCAAATCAACTAATTTACGCCTGCATAAAAAGTTAACTCAAGCAAAAACATTGGCAGTAATATTCTTGGGAATTCCTATATTCAAGAACATACTGTTATACAGAAGAGAATTGATTAGTCAATTATAATTTGATTTAATTAAATTTAGTGAATTTTTGCTTTACTAAGTTTAATATTAAGCTATTGATTTAACATTAGTTTGTTGTTGCTCATGGGATAACTTTAATTTGTCAGGTAATAAGGGCGTAATTTTGATACATGGACTATTTCAGTAAATTTATTTTGAGTCTGTCTATTAATTTCAACATTTACATCAGATAATTTTTTAAGGATTTGATAGGGACCACTAAAAACTTGTGAGAGCTTTCTGGTATTGGGATAATGGAATTCTTCATAGATAACAAGATCTCCTATCTCAAATTTTGGCTCCACATAATTTCTATCATAATATTTTTTACTTTTCCAGTAAAATTCATCCGTGCGTTTTTTAGCAATGTTGAGGGCTTCCCGGACAGGAGGGTAATAATTTTGCTTAAGAGGGGAATCATAGGGTAATTTGCCAAAAAGTAAATAAGCAGGAGGGAATTTGGTTATGGAATGGGGTGTATTATTGTATTCATTAACTACTTCAGTCAGAAGTTTGGTCCAAGGAATTTTTGAGGTAGTAGAATTAACTTTACACTTTAATCTTGTAACTATTGATTGATTCACTCTCTTCGTAGTTTGAAATAATATGCAGAGCAAGATTTTTAATAGTAGGAATGTTTTCACGTCTACATAATTCAAATATTTGGGTTAAATGTTGCATGTGTTCTTCTAATGAGGAAGAAAAAATAATGATATCATCAAAATAATGGCAAGCAAAGTCTATTTTGTATTTAGTAAGTATTCTTCTAAGGGTTCTATTAAATATCGGGGCGCCTAATTTAATCCCGAAGGGCAGAACTAACCATTCAAAGAGCCCAAAGTTGGTAGCAAAAGCCAATTTCTCAGTATCAGATGGATGTATGGGTATGTGCCAGTAGCCAGAGGCTAAATCTAAAGTTGAAAAATACTGTGCACTACTCAGTTTATCTAAAATTCCATCGATACGAGGTAGGGGTTCGGCGTCATTTTTCATTATTGCATTTAATTTTCTATAGTCAACACATAATCTAGTTTTTTTACCTTCTTCTGTTTTCATTACTAATGTAACAGGGGCAGAATAGCGACTATTGCTCTCTTTAATTAAACCAGCATCTAATAGTGAATGAATTTGATCCGAAATCTCTTTTTCTTCTAAAGGGGAAGTTCTGTATGGCCTCAGAGATATTGGTAGGTCAGAATTAAGAAAAATACGTTGCGGTTCAATATTAATTCTCCCGACATAAAATTTATTTTTAGAAAAAATGTCTAAATAATCCCTTATACTTTCCCTTAAAGTTTCATTTTCTATAGAATTTATTTACCCAATTAATTTAGAATTATCAACATTAGATGGAACAAAGGATTGAGGAGATATGATCTTTCCATAATCGGGTTGCACTCTCTGATAATCATAGTTAACATTAAAATGAAGTAATCTTAATTTATCACTGGATATGCTCTTAGATTCATTTAAAACAAGGTCTCCTTGTAATACTCCTTGTAATAAATTAAACTTACAGCATTCTTGTAAACCTAATATAGCATAATCTAAATTTGTATTACATATCAAAAATCTAATATTTTGTTGCACATTACCTAATTTAAACAATAAATTACAAGCTTTATCTATTACAACAGTTCCTTTGGCTTGGCCAATAATAACAGGTGGAATATTTATAACTTTAGCATTTAACAATTTAACAAATTTAAAAGGTAAAATACTTATGGTTGAGCCAGAGTCAATCACACAAGGAAGTTCCCTGTTATTTACATATCCTGATACAATTAACTGTCATATATTATCAGTAGATGGTTGTGGTTGTCTAAGAGGGGGTGCAGAAGATTGCAAAGGGCTCACATTGAATACACAATCCCTCTCCCAGTGGTAAGCATTTTGGATACCTCTATTTAAACACATTCGACATGGTCTACTTGGATAATTTCTCTGAAAATGGGTAGTAGGCAACCTAGGATTGATAAATCTAGAATTTGGAGCATTAAAATTGCTCTGTGAATGAAATTTGGAATTTGGCATATGAAAATTTCGACTTGGGCGAACCCAATGTCTAGGTGCCTGATCATATTGTGGCAATGATCTACAATTCTGAAAATTACTCCTAGAATTACTATTGTTGACATGGGAAGTAGGAATTACTACTAACTGTTTAGCCATTAGGTACCAGTCTATTGTATTTTTTGGAGGATTACTAATCATATAATTCTGGTACTCAGGTTTGAGACCGTCTGTTAATCCCTGTACTATTATAGTTTCACATAAACAAAGTTGTCTACCTATTTCAATCTTTTTTCGAAAGTACTTATCCAAATCATTGAGATCATTTAATTTCATAGAAGCAAATTCTGAAAATCGAGGAACATGAACAGTTATGAATTTTTCAGTAAGAATATCAGTTATTTTGTCAAAAGCTTTACATTCTAAACATTCATTGATAAATACCTTCAGAGTCTCTCCTTTCAAATATTTTGAAATATTTTTAATCTTCCAATTTTCATCTTTCTTTTCAGAAAGGCATGTTTTGTCAAAATGGTTTAACCAAGATTGAATGTTCATTCCAGATTCGAAATCAAAAGGAATGATGTTTATTTCGTTTTCACTCATTTTGTGATCACCAAGGACTTTTACAAGTCCAGATCGCAATAACATTAATATAAAAATTAAAGAGAATTAACACAACAGATGTAAAATAAAATTTAAATTAAATAACAAATGTAAACACCTCCATCTCTAATAAATAATGATAGCAATAATAATAATACAACAAATAAGAAAATCTGAGCGAAACTTAAATAACATAAAAGTAAATAAAATAATAAATAATACATACAATAATAACTTTTTTCAACTTACGTAATTCCGTTCACAAGTTGTCTGCCTTTTACTTTTTGAAATTTTAATACGACCAATAATTTTATTAATTAATTTGTAGAATGATAATTTTTTATCATTTTTTTCTGTAAAAGAAAATATTATTTTGATCATTCCGTCATGATTGAGAGGTGGTTTTGTAGAACATTCACACTGGTCTGCATCTGGTATTTCCAGGGATAAATTATTCCAACACTTTTTGAAATATTCGATGCATATTTTGATGAGTATCAGTTGCACACACCACAATAAAAATATACAGCATCCGCATTCAGCAACATATCACAGCTTCTCCGTTTATCAGACGATCAGAAGAACACTAATCAACATACTCTTTGCGAGAACTAGACGCACATTCTTCGCTATGAAGATGTACAACAGTAGCCGGCGATACATTCGCAGCTCATCCGTCCATCAGAACATTGGCATAGCTCAGCGCAAGTTCATGGAATCCTGACCGGCTTCTTTGTAGCATTTTGACGAGGTTGAGATATTACGATGAATACTATTCGATGAAAAGATGGCAGTCCTTCAATGATATAGCAAGTTGCAGTCGAATTTAGCGAGTATGGCGAAGTAGTAAGGCAATGAAATGAGATCACAGAATTTCTCCAGTAAATCCTGCCAATCTCCAGACAAATAATTTTATTAGAAGACGAACAACATATAAACGATTCCCAAAGGGTCTAAAACTTATAGCCCTCGGGCTAACGTTGCTTCACTTCATTGAATTAAGATGTTATTGGGCCAGTTGAATATTCTACGGTCATACAAATACCAGACACATACTTGTTTAGCTTCCGAAAACGTCAAAAATCTGCCGCTCCGACCGGCGCGGGCCAGTTTTGATCTCTCCGCGGAAACATACACAGAATTACGTCACGAGCGCTCAACCCAATGAGTGAGAAGCTAGCTCCAGCCCAACGAATGAGGCTAGAGGGCGAGGTTAAAACATTAAAGAATCCCCTTACTTGGGTGCGGACCAATTTAGAAGTTAAAATCCCAAGCGCGCGAAAAATTCAGAGCAATAATAATAATAATAATAAAAAGAAAATGGCTTTTTAAAAAACATTCGAAATGAGAACGCGTCTCAGAATTTTATAGATTGGGGAACTGATAAAAGTTACGAATGATCTTAAATTTTAGATTAAGATTTGGAATAAAATAATTATTAATATACGGATATTTACTTTTAAAAGGACTTTAAATAGGAATAGATATTATTAAGAATTAAGGAAATACTGACTATGACAGAAGTTAGATTAATTTTAAAATATTAATGCGAATAAAATGGAAGGATATGAAGGAAATAAATTTTTATATAACATATATATGTAAAGCTTACAACATTATTTATTCGATAAACTGCAATATTTGTAAGATGGAATATATTGGTCAATCATGTAATCCATTGCACTACAGAATCAATCAACATAGACAGGATATTATTAAAAATAATTCTATAAATGTTGAGCACATGCACTTTAGACAACATGACTTTAAAGATATTACAATAAAAATCTTAAGTATGCACAAAAATTTCACTGATAGACTACTTTATGAATCAATTTTTATCAAATCTCGTAACTCATTATATCCTTATGGTCTTAATTCTAAATTATTTAATCGTACAAACCTTGTTTATACTAATACTACTAAACATGAACATTACAGTAGCACTTATGCTATATTAAATCATACAGCAAATACAAAAACTACACGTACAAAAAGGGGTAAAAATTGTAATAGTTCACAGTATATCTCTAGTAATGATATTGAACGGCAGTTATCTAATTTGGAATATGAATTCAATAATTCTTACAATTGGCTTGACATTAGGAAAAATATTTTTTCGATCAAAAAGAAAAATCTTAACAAGTATTATAAAGTTTTGTTATCATTAAATCTATCGCCACATTTTAGTGATGTTTATTTTGATCTTTTATTATTTAGAATTAATCAACTTAATGTAAAAATTTCAAAAAACACTTACAAAAAAACTAACAACACTCTACTTATAATTACTTTTTCCAATATTGTACTTAATAAAATAAATATACACAATGTAATTAATAACATTGAGAACAAATTCCCCATAAAAAATTTTACAATACATAAATCGTACAAATACAACGTTACATTAGGACGTAGGATTTTCAATTACAATAAATTTGCAAAATTTCTAACATCAAATGATAAACCTCCTTGCTTATGTAATAATCCTAATTATAGCAATTATGTAGATAAGGTACATGGTCACATTATTACAGGGGATATTAATATTGTAGAGAATGATTACTTGCGTAATCTTATGACTAATGGGACTAAATTTCGATTACCTTCATGTTATACAATTTTTTCTATTTTAAAACAATTTAATCTGGATCTTGACCTTTTTATTTATAAAATATCAATAGATTATAATAAACCTCTTGAATTTTTTAATGAATGGAAATTAAATGTTTTAAGTAATTTAAATGCTGAACTTCATAGGAATTTGGACATATATAATTTTAATTTTAAACAACTAAATAGTGAAATAACGAATTTACAAAACAAATTTATTATTACATATGTTGATAAATCACCAAACAATTATGCTTTCATCTGCAAATATTATTATTCGCAGTTAATAACTAAAGCTATAAATACAAATTTAAACTTTAAAATAACTAATCTAGATAAAATCATTAATAATCGACATATATTTCAATTTTATAAATTACTAAAAATTAAAAACTATAACTTTAATTATCCATACATAGTTGTTATACCTAAATTCCACAAAACTCCTTTAAAATTTAGAACTGTAACAATCGGTTGTAATACTTATAACAATAATGCAAGCAAATTTTTATTAAGTATTCTCACTAAATTGTTTGAACTTACAAAACAAAAAGATAATTTGTATAGCATAAAAAATAGTTTTCAACTTGTCAATAATATTAAAAATTTAAATAACATAAAATACATGAAGACGTTTGATTTTAATGACTTATTTAATAACATTGATATTAACGATATGTTCAAGATAGTAAATTTATTATATAAGGAATACAAGGATTCTATTAAATTAAAAAATAAAATTTCGTTAAATTACTTTAAAACATTAACTAAATTTATTCTCCATTATAATTATATTGTTTTTAATGATACTATATATATACAAAGCTGTGGACTCCCTCAAGGTGGCATTGTTTCTTCAATTCTTGCAGAATTGTATTTATATTATTATGAACGTAACTCTAATATTGCTAATTGTAAAATATACCGTTATATAGATGACATTATTGTCTTCTATTTTAATAGTAATTCAAATTATTTATTACCTATAGAATATCATAAAAATTTAACTTATAGTTTCAATGTTATGGCAAATAATGAAATTAATTTTCTTGATCTTAAGATAATTCTTAAAGATAATAAACTTTTGTTTGACATTTATGACAAGCGAAATGATTTTACTTTTAAGGTTAACTTATTTACTAACTATTTGTCATGTATACATAAATCAGTATTTGTAAATATTTTACTAAATTTTGCACATAGAATTAATAATCTTTGTTCAAATAACTTTAAAAATCAAAATTTAAAACATATCCTTCAAATTGCACAAGTTTATGGATATCCTTACTATTTAGTTAAATCAATTTTACACATATAAATATAGATTTAATTTGGGTTAAATGTCTGTATTTTTTTTTTTTTTTTTTTTTTTTTTTTTGTTAAAATCTCCTTGATAAAAATGATAATCAACTTTTGATTGTTGATATATTTGGCTAAACTATGAATCCTATTGTGTGCGTTGCTGCATAGGATTATCCTAGTTTAATGTCATTCATATTTTAAAATTTAACATTAATTTTCAACTTTTGACTGTTGATATATTTCGCTAAATTATAACTCATATTAAGAGCATGTGCTGCATAGGATCATCTTAGTTAAAAGTCATTCATAAATTAAAATTTACATGCGGGCAAATTCTATAATTGTTGTTATGATTATATTAAGTTAATATTATTGGGGTTGTAACAAAAGTTAAAATTATCAAGGATGTTACAATGGGTTAATCAATACAATATAATATTAATATGTTAAACATATTTAATTATAGTAAATATTAAATATTTATTAAATATAGTACACTAATAAACATATCTCTTAGTTTTATATTATTTATTTTATTTTATTATTAGATCATTTAATTTAATTAATATTTATGTTTTTTATATATTTTTTTTCATGGTAGATATTATTTAAATAGCTGGATTTAAATTATAATAAGTGCATTACCATATTGAATAATCTATGTTATTTCTAAGTATAATACTAATTTATAAAATGAAAGCATCATATGGATTCTACATTAATGTTTGGGTTAAATTAAGATATATTTTAAATGGGTTAGTTAAAATATAAATTATATTATACTAGTAACTCTTATTCTCTATATATATCATTAATATTAACTAGTAAAATTAATATATTTACGCTACATTACAGCTGCATATAAGTTATTAAAGTTTTAGTAGAATATCTGTACACCAGATGTCAGCAGCAATGTATTTGATAGTATGCTAAAATAGTCTAATATTTTTACAATAGATAGCAGTAGTATAGCTTATTTAAAATATTAAAACTTGGAAATTTAGTATGGAGGTAATAATATCTATGAAATACTTTCAAATTATCAAGTAATATTATATATTTTAATTTATTAAATTAAAATTAAAATAAAATAATTAATGGTTTTTATTTATATGTATATCATAATTTTTTTTCTACATTTTTTTAAATGTTGTAATCTATTTAGTTAAATAAAAATAACTGTAACTGTAGGTTACAATTTATGATCTGAAGGATTCTCTATTTAACTGTGAATTTACCCTCTTATTTTGGATACAACTTTGTACATGTGCTCACAATATACTAAATATCTTGGGATATTATCAATATAAGTAATATATATATTTTTTAATTTTTTTAATTCTTTTTCACACTCCTTTTCAAATTGTATGTATAATTTATAATATTCCATTGTAAAGGTCTTGTTATTCAATATTGTTTCAGCGATTGTTCGGGCAAGATATGGCACTATATTTAGCAAAAGCTGGTGTCATATACAGAAAACAATCGTTCTTTGCTTATAAATGTGATTTTCTTGCCCTTGAAAAAGTAAATTACTTTATAAGCTTTTATTTGTGTATATACTCGTGTGGTTTATATTTCATTCCTTATTTTCTATTTATTTAATTTTTTTTTTTTCTTCTTCTTAATTTGAATTAATAATGTTACTTTTATTAGGACTACAATTTTAATTTGTAACTTGACAGGGCTCTTTGGTATCGGGATTTCAGTGTATGTGGTCAGTTTCTTATGTTTCAATGGTTAAATTTTACTTAAAGTTTTATATATATATATATATATATATATATATATATATATATATTTTTTTTTTTTTTTTTTAAAGTTTCTTCCTGCCGTTTTTATAATTGAGGGATCCAACCGGGCTTCCCGGGTTGCAGAATATAGGTGAAAACCTATTATTAGTTCTAGTTCACACTCTTCCGATATATATATATATCTTGTTATTATTATTATTATTATTATTATTATTGAAAACTTTTATAGATTTGTTACATTTAATATATTTTTTTAGATTGCCCACTAATAACACCAAAAATCATTTTTACGGGAAAAATACGATTATGTGTTCAAATAAAGTTTTGAAATTTACTAAAAGCAATACTTTCATGGTATAAAAGCCGGAAACAAATGATGAACAATTTATATATTACTAGCGGCCCTCCCTCGCTTTGCTTCGGGTTAACCTTGAAAACCTTCATCTCTTTGTGTTTTCTGTAGACCTTTTTAATGTGTACAATAATTAGTACATTATTTTGACAAATCTTGTAGGGTTCAGCCTGCGTTTGCAATGTATAAGCGGAAAAAATGAAATTATTTACGACATCACATTAAAAACCTCAAAAATAACAGTATTTCTCCACTATTTAATGGATGTTATTATACATATAAACCTTCCTCTTGAATCACTCTATCTATTAAAAAAAACCGCATCAAAATCCGTTGCGTAGTTTTAAACATTGGTTTTATTCAAGCGAAACTTATTCATACTCAAGGTTAAGTATAAACAAATTAGCTACACACTTTTCTTTATTAAAAACTAGCTGATCCACCCGTCGTTGCCCGGGTCCGTGATAATAACCTTAAACAGAACGCAAGTTTGTATGTTTTTTTTTTTTTTTTTTTTTAAGAAGCTGCACCGAGGGCCCCAAGAAGAAGATTCATATTCAAAATTGGTGGTAACTGAAGCCCGAGAAATTTTTTTGTCGTTCAAGTTGTATAGCTGGAAGTCCTAAAAGAAGTTCTTAAAAAAAAATTTGGATTGGACGATTTTTAAGGGAGGTATAGCAGGGGGCCCAAAATGGGCTAACTGGTAGTTTTGAGCAGGGCCCCAAGAGGAAGACATCTTAAAATGTCCTAGTACTTAGCGCTTTACATCTTCAATCAGTCGAAATTAAGCATAGGGTAAAAATTAATCATTCAAACAAAATTTTAAAGAAATATTTTAAAAAGCCCCCTAGGGTCCCAATAAAAATATGAGGGTGGTGGCCCGGTGAGAAGGGTCCAAGAGTCAACTTTAAAGGTATGCATTGAGAAGGTGACACAATTAGGAGGTGAAAAATGCATGGCGCACAAAATATTTAAGGGGCCCCGGAGCGGGTCCCAGGGGGGGGGGGGGGGAGGATCCTAGCTGGAATGTAAGAATGGAGAAAGAACTGAATGGAGAAAAGGCCCAAAAAACGAAGGCGATCGGATTAAAAGATGCAAGTTACTAACAATATAGGAAACAAAAACTTCAAGGGGGCCCCGCACCGAGCCCCAAGTGGAGGGGGGGGGGGTTTAACTGGAACGTAGAATTGGGGAAACAGCTAAATGGAGAAAGGTTACCAAAAACGAAGAAGATCGGATAAAAAAAAGGGCAAGTTATTAACAGTTTAAAGCAAAAAAAAAAAAAAAAGAGGCCCTAGGGAGCCCGGGTCTAAAAAACTTAAAAATCTGAGCCTCTGATGCATCAGGACCTGCCTTGGTCTATCCACACCCAAATTTTCAAACTTCTATGTGCGGTAGATTTCGCTATCCATCGCACAGACACACACACAGACAGACAGACAAACAACTCTTTTATAATAGTATAGATTAAACAAAAACATTTATAAAGATCAAAGAAAAGTAAAGCAATCGCACTTCCTAAAATCTTACAATATTAAATTAAAAGTTTATAACAAAAAAAGGCACCCTTCAATTTTTTGTTTGTGTTACATACACTTTATTCAGGAGATAAAGTCACAAAGACGATTTGCAATTGCCAATGCTTCTTTGAATTCTTATACAAAGTACGGTTGAAAGGTACTGTCCATAACATCCGGAAGTGTCCGATGTCCTAGAGTGGGGGGTCCTCTTTACTAATTTCTTAGAAAACATATGCAGTGCACATGTTTGTTGAGATTGTAAGGTAAAGGTTAGAATTAGAATAAAGGAGTTTTCCAGTTTTCTTTTCTCAGGCAAAACAGGGTAAAAATGCTGAAAGAATAGCTTAGCAACAGAGCGTTATATCGGGTTTGCAACTTTTTAAAACTGCAAAAGGAAAAAATGATGCATGTTAACACTTGAACCACGACTTTTTTCTCATCATTTCAGAGTATTGTTATCATTTTAGAAGCAAAATTATTATTATTTTTTTAAAATAGAAATTAAGTATTTTTTAAACTAAATTTTGATACAACTTGAGCCATTGCCGAGGGCCCCTGAATCAATGATGGGCCCGGGGCTGCAGCCCCCGTAGGCCCCCTTAATCCGGCTATGGTTGCTATTCAGAAACTATGTAATCAAAAGACGTTTTCCATTTTTTTGGTAAAGACAGAAGAAATTCCTTGAAATGCTGTCAAAGTCGGCGTTTTAAACCGAATTCCCTACGGGGAAGTGCGAGAAAGGGGAAATACTTATCACGTGACAACAATCGCTTATCACTCGATAAGTAATTTATTTGCCAAATGCTATTCGATTGCAAATCCCTTCAATAATCAGACTTGCCAATTTTATACCTTTAAATTTAAATATGAGTTAGAAAATGTCTCAGAAAGTTCCACATTGTTGAGGAAGGAATTTGAAAACTACCTTAATGACAAATATAAATTTTGTGGTTTTTATTTACGAAAAACTAAGGTGTGTGAAATTCACTAACTATGAAAAAAACTAAGAAAATGGCCATTGTAACCCACCAACCCCCCTTTTTTTTTCTTAAGAGGCTACTTCACTCAGACGAAAACACCCGCTCGCTAATGTTAATCCTATGGAGGAAATATTTTAAGATATCTCGTTCGCATTTCAATATTTTTAAATGTTTTTTTTTTTTTTTTTTTTTTTTTTGCGTTGGATAGTTGAGGTCAATCTATGCACGCTCCTTTGTACTTTTTCGATTTTTGTTGCAGTTTTTTTAATTGAGGATACTTTCACTTTCGAAACCGGTTCCGAAAGTGAAAGTATCTTAATAAAAAGCTTGTAATCAAAATCGAAAAAGTACAAAGGAGCATGCAATGAGATTGATCTCAACCATCCAATGATAAAAAAAAATCATTTAAAAACATTGAAATGCGAACGAGATATCTTTAAATATTTCCTCCATAGATTAACATTAGTGAGCGGGTGTTTTCGTCTGAGTGAAGTAGCCTCTTAAGAAAAAAAAGGGGGGTTGGTGGGTTACAATGGCCATTTTCTCCCGTAGTCCAGCGATATCTCAGAAATAGTTTGCCGTATTCTAAACGTTAACATTGAAGAAAACAATGCATTTGAAAATTCTTGTGAGGTCAGTTCGTTCATCTTATTAATTTTAATATTTATATATTTTTAAAGAAACATACCAATGATTTAAAATTGCTTTTTCATTCTATTCTGAACTCTTGAAGCTTTTTCTGATGAGGGAGAGAAGGTTTGTTTTAAAACTCGTTATTTAAAGCCAAAATCCAAACTGGCTGCTTTGTGACACATTTTTTAAAAATCATTTTTGTCTCCAAGCGTATCAAATTGGCATATGCTTTTATTAAAAAACTAATGTAATCGAAACTCATTTTCCGTTTTTCGGTAAAAGCAGCATATTTTTCAAAAAATGCTGTCAAAGTTGGCGTCTTAAAATCGAATTTCCAGACGCGACAGCGCACAGGAAAGGAAAAAAAACTGCTGTGCTGCGACAAAAATCACATATAACTCAAGATGCAATTCTTTTAATGGCAAATCTAAAAGCTATTCGGTTAGTCAGAAAATGTGCCAGAATTTGCTTAATTAGTGTGGCTTAATAAGTAATTTCTGAATTATCTGTGGCAGTAAAATTTCCTCTAATGAAAATAAGCCAACTAATACCACTTGACATTTTTCAAGAATTACAAGAGCAAAGCCGTGGGTTTTGCTAGTTTATTATAAATCTTTTTAATATTATCTAAAACTTTTATATTGACAAGTTTTTTATAAGACCAAGTTTAACAAAAAAATAATAATAATAAATAAATATATATATATATATATATATATATATATATATATATATATATAAATATATATATATCCCTGCCGGCCCCGCTAACAGACACAGGTAGATTTCGAAGTGGGTGCTCCCAAATGCCGCATCATGGCATAAAGGTCTTTCTTCTGCAATTCCCAGTAAATAGGCGCCCCTCGCTCTGCGTCTTCGAAATGTACCTGTGCCTATAGGCCAAGCCGTCAGGGATTTTTTTTACTTGCATTTTGAGCCATCACTTTTTAAGAATAATTTTAGTTTTAAAATAATCTTTCTTATGTTAACCTTTTTTTTTTTTTTTTTTGGAAAAACTGTTTTGAGTGTATGAATCCTCAGAATCCTCGATTATTCCCACCAGTAACTTTTTATTGTAAATTTTGCCTTATTTAATGACAGCATTTCTGAGATTCAATTAGGCGAAAATTTCTGTTTTGAAAAACCGGTGGCAAAGGATTAAAAATTCTGTAAAGGACGCTCGTCGCGAAGTGGTTAAGGTTGTTCTCAAATTCAAACTGGCTACTTTATGACATATTCTTTAATTCACTTTTGGTCGGAAACGTATGAAAATGCAGGTGTCCTTATTCAGAAAATTTGTAACCGAAAGACGTTTTCCACTCTTCTTTATTTTATTTAATTTTTTGGTAAGACAGAAGATTTTTCAGAAAACACTGTCAAACTCGGCGTTTTCAACCGAATTTCCAATGCCGCAGCAGGAGAAACGGAAAAAACGTGACACGAATCGCTTATAACCCGATAAGTAATTTATTTATCAAAAAAAGAAAAACTCATTTCGATTCCAAATCGCTTCAATAGTCAGACCTGCCAATTTTATGCCTTTGTGTTTAAAAATAAGTCAGATAACGTATCAGAAAGTTTCGCGTTGTTGAGTAAGGAATTTGATAACCACCTTAAGCGTTACTGGGCTATATCACTATCATACATTTGTAAGATTATTACAATTTTGTTTTCAAATTTCCTCTTTTTAACACTTTTCAAAATAATTAAAAAGTATCTATGAATTCGCTTTTTCTGTCTGACCGTGCTCTAACTCTCGTAAATATACTCAGATTGCCATGAAAGTTTTATATGTTATTGAAGTTTACCATTGAATGTTCAGTATAGAAAATGAAGTGTGTAGCATTTATTTCTCGCTTACAGGGACATTCAAAAGAATTCTGTTGCAATATGGTCTATAGGGAAAAATAGTTTGCGGTGTATTTAATTAGCGATGATAACTAAAGTAGCGAAAAGTAGCGAAGTAGTGACTACTTTTGAAAAGTAGTTTGTAGTCGCTACTTTTTACAACAAGTAGTTGTAGTTGTAGTTAACTACATTTTTTATAAAGTAGTTGCAGTTGTAGTTCGCTACAAACAAAAAGTAGTTTTTCCGACCCCTGGGCATGACTTTATGATTTTTTTTTTTTTTTTACTGTCTGTCCGTTCGTGCTCTAACTTTCGGGAAAATATTAACAAATAAAAACCACAAAATTTATATATGTCATTAAGGTAGTTTTCAAATTCGTTGCTCAACAATGTGGAACTTTCTGAGACAATTTCTAACTCATATTTAAATTTAAAGGTATAAAATTGGCAAGTCTGATTATTGAAAGGATTTGCAATCGAGTAGCGTTTGGCAAATAAATTACCTATCGAGTGATAAGTGATTGTTGTCACGTGACAAGTATTTCCCCTTTCTCGCGCTTCCACGTAGGGAATTCGGTTTAAAACGCTGACTTTGACAGCATTTCAAGAAATTTCTTCTGTCTTTACCAAAAAAATGGAAAACCTCTTTTGATTACATAGTTTCTCAATAACAACACCTGCCAATTTCATGCGTTTCTGGACAAAAATGATTTCAGAAATGTGTCAGTAAGCACATCCCTTTGGTTTGAGAAGGGTCGTAAGAAATACTATACAGCATATTCCTTATTTTAAAAAAATGCTATATCTAGCATTTATAGTTTTAACACGGGGTACACAAAAGAATTCGGACACATTACGGTCTAGTGGCAGAATTTATTTGAAGTACATTTTGATCATGTTTTTCTCGAACAAATTCATAGAAATTTATTTAATCTTTAGCATTGCATGAAAGTACAGAATATATTTCGAAAAACTGAAGGTGGATAAATGCAATAAGTAAAAATAGTCGGACAGTGTTTTATAATCTAAGCAATCGACATTATTTTTCGGTATTGTTTTGTTCGTATGTGCTATCAACAGGAATTAGGCACAGATGGAAAATCAGCCATAATATATATAGTTTTTCATTTGAAAATAATTTCTAGCCATCTAACTATAACTCATTTTAAAATAGGAAACAATGATTTTAAAAAAAAAATACTTTTAACATTACAAATTTCAATAGATATATTGTATTCAATACATTGAAACATAATACATATATTATATATAACAAAATTCAATTATGTATTGATATTAAATGTAACAATACATAATTCAAACAATATTTATACTGTTTCAATTATGTATATATATGTATATAATTGGTGTGTTATGATCCGAATGACGTTTACGCAGATTTCTACATAAATAAGGACGCATATTAGTTCACGGCAAAAATAAAAACTGTACGTAAAAGGGGATACATATACAGGGGTCGGATATGACGAGAGTGAAAATGTTCTAGCACTAGATATGTATCCCCTCTGCTGTGACGTCAAGATGACGTATGGGGGCAGATATACAGGGGACGGATATCCAATGCTCTTGTCAAAAGTAAAATGTCCTAGCATTGGATATGTACCCCCTTGATATATATCCCCTTTGCTCTGACGTCAAAATGACGTACGGGGGCAGATATCCAGGGGTCGGATATCCAATGCTCTCCTCAAAAGTAAAAGGTCCAAGCATCGGATATGTGACCTCTTGATATATGTCCGCTTCTGCTATGACGTCAAGATGACGTACGGGGATGCATATACAGGGGTCGGATATCCAACTCTCGACGAACGTAAAAATGTTGTAGCACTGGATAAGTGTCCCTTAAGCTGTGACGTGAAGATGACGTATGGGGGCAGATATACTGGGGATGGATATCCACGTCTCGACGAAAGTAACATGGTCAGGTTTTGGATATATGTCCCCTTCTGATATGGGGGCAGATATACTGGGGTCAGATATCAGACTCTCGAAGAAAGTGAAGTGCTCAAAAGCTGGATATGTATCCCCTATTGCTTAGACGGAAAAATGACGTATGGGGGCAGATATACTGGGGATAGATATCAGCGTCCCCTGGGAACGTTGGTTCTTCAGTCGGAAGCTCGCACATGCCGGCGAAATGACTCTGCCAGCGAAAGTTCATGGTGAATTAGTAAAACTCTATTATAAAAATGGGATGAATCTCGCGGAAGCCTTGCGTGTTTAATGTCGAAACCATTACCAAATATGTTGCCCATGTACCCCGCAAGCTCTGCGTGATTTAGTAAAGAAATTCAAAGAGCCTGGCTGCACCTGTGATTGTCCGCGATACGGTCGAACAACTGTTCCTGAGGATACTGTTATGGAAGTGCATCACATAGTGACTTCATGACACATGCAAACTGCAGGAGGTGTAGCTCGTGTATTGTATATACCGAAAACAACTGTCCTAAAGCTACCGCGCTCTGTAATCTGCATGTTTCCATACCGGTACCAGCCCATCCAGATGTTGGACTCAGAGGACCATCAACAACGTATGGACTTTACAAATGAATTTCTTATTCGATACGATGGCGATAACGACTGACCTCTTCGCATATTATGCATGGACAAGACACATTTCCCTTTAACTGGCAACGTCAATACCAAAGATTGAGTGCACTGGACAGACACGAATTCTCACACTGTGGCACCAGTACCTGTATACGACGTCAAAGTTACTGTGTGGTGTGGCATTGCAGGCACAATTGTTCTCGACCCGTACTTCTTTGAGAAAGTGACACCAACAGAGTTTGTAACGTGCTCTGTGACAGGTTCTCGCTATACAGCCATGCTGCAAAATTACGTCATACCAGAATTGTTTCAGCGAAATTCAATGAATGACATCGGTTGAATGCAACATGGTGCACCTCTGCATATAGCGAAATCTGTTCGCAGGGTCCTGGAACAGCATTTTGGCGACCGCGTCAACTCACGACATTCTTCATTTTCGTGGGTTATGCGATCCCCCGACCTTACTCATACGGATTTGTGGTTCAGGGATATCTCAAATCTAGAGTGTACATGTGCAATCCGTAAACTTTGCCGGATTTGAAAGTATCAAACGTGAGATTGCAAACATCCCTCATGCTATGTTACGTTCGGCTTTATTATTACCCGCATGCAATGAGCAATTGCCTGTGATGGCACCCATGTGGAAAATGTGTAATCCAAATACAAGTTTTCTTTTCTCCGATCTGTGTTGTAATCAGTGATTAATGTCTTGCCTCTGTCATATGCAAATTTCCTCCGTTCGCGATACACGTACTGTTCCAACGCTCTTTAGGGTTTTCGCAGCGCTTGGCATTTTGCGATGGGAAAAAATGGGCGTTGCCATTCAAAAATTTGTAGTTTCTGTACCTATAACCGTAACCGTGATCGCCACTTTGTTGCCGTTCGCTGAATTCCGAGCTCATACCTTTGAATAACTTTATCTGAAATCTGATCTCGATCGGTTGAACGAACCAGCCGCTAGAGGTCCATATACCGGCAAAGTTTTTTTATGACCATCCTGTATATATATATGTGTGTAATATATATATATATATATATATATAATATATATATATATATATATATATATATATATATATATATATATATAGGAATATATATAAAAGGAATAAATACATATGTGTGTGTGTACCATGATCGATATCTTCTACAAAAATACTTTATCCAGTTACTCACTATTTTCAAAGTATAATAAGTTTTTCTTTCAAAATGTTGTGTATTTCCACTGAAACATATGTCTATATCTATCAAAGTTAACTTATGGAACGAAAGTATTGTTTGAAGTAAAAATCTCTCCATAAAAAGAATTGACGTACATTTAGTAAATGCAACTTGGAAAAAGGCCACGGTGCGGCAGATGTACCCTTTTTTAACGCCCGATAATGAAGCTTTTTTTTTTCAGTCGACCCACAACACATAGACATTATATCTAACTAGTTTAACGACAGGACAGATTACTTAAGCTGTTATTTGGACAGAAAGAAAGACTGAATTTTTTCAACGAGGTAATTTCAAAATGTCTGTAACTGAATGAGGATTACTATGCTAGTTCCGTACAGGTCATTAGAGTTGAGGAAAATATTATATAAAAAGGTTAACCTTTGAAACAGTTTTTTTATACACCAGTTCAAAAAAAAATGCACCTCGTTATATTATGTTTACAAATAAAAAATAATTAAAGTTTTAATTTCTTTATGGCGTCTAATTATGTCTCTTTAATATACATATAGTAAATGTAGATAATCTTTTTTTTTTTTTTTTTTTAGTAACCATATGAAAGGTTAAACCTTTCAAAAACTGAAAAATCTTAACCTTATTATTATCAGTCTTACAATAAAATATTTGGAAGGTGTATAATTATATTATAACTTCCACACTCTAAATGCACAGAAAATGTGTTACTCAAAATAATGTGTATATAAAAAGTTTTCCCCAAAGTACAGGGTGACCAGAAATAACGTCACGGTTAATGATTTTGTTATTACTCGATTTTACTATTTTTTTTTCACTTATTGATCTTTGTTCTAACTCTAATTTGTTTTATTAGGATAGCAAAGAAACGGGACATGATTTTGGAGATTCATAGTGAAGGAAAGTTTGTGTGTGAGATTGCTCAATTGCTTCAAGTGCCTCATCCAACCATTTCCAAAGCAATCAAGATATTCATGGAACTTGGCCATGAAGGATACCAACCGGGAAGAGGTAGAAACAGAACCGTGAATACTTACAGAAACCGAACAATTGATTAAGAAACGCGTATGCCGAAATCCTCAGGTGTCGGTGAGAAAACTAGCAAGGCAGACAGGTATTGCTCGTGAATTGGTTCGACTTATGGCCAAAGAGGAGCTGAACCATCATCCGTACAAGCTCAAACAATCGCAACTTCTCACCGATGAAAACAAACGAGCACAGCCCGAAAGATGCCGGAAGCTGCTGAAGCAAGCTGCAACTCCACAGTGTGAGCGTACGTTGTTTTCTGACGAATAGCTATTCTAAGTGGAACAATCATACAATCGTCAGAATGATCGGATTTGGTCAACAACTTCTCCAGGCAAGTTTTCCATGGTTCAACATCGCCAAAATCCCAAATCTGTCATGATGTGGGCAGAAATGTGTGCAACAGGTAAACTCCCTCTCATTTTCGGCGATTCAGCAGTCAAAAGCAATAAAGATGTGCACCGAAAGGAGATTGTTGAGGGTGTGGTACTTTCCTGGTTTCAAACACACTTTAGAAATAGTGTTTGGACGTTTCAGCAAGATTCCGCGCCTTCTCATCGAGCGAAATCCACACAGGACTGGTGTCGGGCCAATTTTCCAGACTTCATATCGTCTTAAAAATGGCCTCCATGCTCATGTGACCCCAACTACTTGGATTACAGTTTGTGGTTCATTTTAGAGGCAAGTGCTTAGACAGAGCCTCACAAAAGTTTGTAAACTCTTAAGCGTTCGTTGATACGGGAATGGAAGTGAATCTCTCCTGATAAACTGCAGTCAATTGCTGAAACTTTCACCAAACATTTGCGTCTCTGCATCAAAGCAAAAGGAAGACACTTTGAGAAAAAGTGATTTTTTATTTCTCTATTAAATTGTTGTTAATAAATGAAGTATTTGTGTGTGTAAAAATTTTTGTGTTTTCATTTGCTGAGTGAAATTTAACTGTTGCGATATTTCTGGTCACACTATACAAACGAGCAGGGAAGACCGAGCTATGCTCGGTCAAAATTATATTTGAGTTCAAATATCATGACCCATGACCAAAATGACCCACTAATTGAATTTTCTCGAACATGTGACTTAGCCCAACAGTCTTCTCGTGCCCGAAAACCATAGGATGCAAAATTTAGTGTAAATTGAACCGATTTTTAGATCTTGACCCACAATGACCCAGAAATGACCCACTAATCGAATTTTCCCGAACATGTGACCTAGCCCAATGATTTTCGCGTGCCCGAAACTCGTAGGATACAAAATTTAATCAAAATCGTAAAAGTCATTTTTTAGATAAAATTAATTTGACCCGCTTTGACCCAAAAATGACCCACTAATCGAAAGTTCTCGAACATGTGACCCAGCTCTCGTGCCCGAAAATAGTCGGATACAAAATTTCGTCAAAATCGTTTGAACCGTTTTTTAGATACAATTAGCTTGACCATGACCCAAAATGACCCAAAATGACCCACTAATTGAACTTTCTCGAACATGTGACCTAGCCCAACAGTCTTCTCGTGCCCGAAAACCATTGGATGCAAAATTTAGTGTAAATTGAGCCGCTTTTTAGATCTTGACCCACAATGACCCAGAAATGACCCACTAATCGAATTTTCTCGGACATGCGACCTAGCCCAATGCTTTTATCGTGCTCGAAACTCGTAGGACACAAAATTTAATCAAAATCGTTAGAGCCGTTTTTTAGATAAAATTAATTTGACCCGCTTTGACCCAAAAATGACCCACTAATCGAAAGTTCTCGAACATGTGACCCAGCCCAATAGTCTTCTCGTGCCCGAAAATAGTCGGATACAAAATTTCGTCAAAATCGTTTGAACCATTTTTTAGATACAATTAGCTTGACCATGACCCAAAATGACCCACTAATTGAATTTTCTCGAACATGTGACCTAGCACAACAGTCTTCTTGTGCCCGAAAACCATTGGATGCAAAATTTAGTGTAAATTGAGCCGCTTTTTAGATCTTGACCCACAATGACCCAGAAATGACCCACTAATCGAATTTTCTCGGACATGCGACCTAGTCCAATGCTTTTATCGTGCTCGAAGCTCGTAGGACACAAAATTTAATCAAAATCGTTAGAGCCGTTTTTTAGAAAAAATTAATTTGAACCGCTTTGACCCAAAAATGACCCACTAATCGAAAGTTCTCGAACATGTGACCCAGCTCTCGTGCCCGAAAATAGTCGGATACAAAATTTCGTCAAAATCGTTTGAACCATTTTTTAGATACAATTAGCTTGACCATGACCCAAAATGACCCACTAATTGAATTTTTTCGAACATGTGACCTAGCCCAACAGTCTTCTCGTGCCCGAAAACCATTGGATGCAAAATTTAGTGTAAATTGAGCCGCTTTTTAGATCTTGACCCGCAATGACCCAGAAATGACCCACTAATCGAATTTTCTCTGACATGCGACCTAGCCCAATGCTTTTATCGTGCTCGAAACTCGTAGGACACAAAATTTAATCAAAATCGTGAGAGCCGTTTTTTAGATAAAATTAATTTGACCCGCGTTGACCCAAAAATGACCCACTAATCGAAAGTTCTCGAACATGTGACCCAGACTTCTCGTGCCCAAAATTTCGTCAAAATCGTTTGAACCGCTTTTTAGATACAATTAGCTAGACCATGACCCAAAATGACCCAAAATGACCCACTAATCGAATTTTCTCGAACATGTGACCTAGCCCAATGGTTTTCTGGTGTCCCAAAACGGTAGGATACGAAATTTCGTCGAAATCGTTAGAGCCGTTTTTAAGATAATTTTTGCATATATATATATATATAACCACCCACAAGATTTGCTCGTATTAGAATATATGATATTGTAATCTCTCCGGCGAACATATTTTTCTATCTAGGAGAATCACTGACGTTGTTTGGACGAAAAAAAATCTTGTGTATTTGACATAAAAAGAATGGGTTTTATGTATATAATACGTCTTGGAAGAAGGTCACGGAATGGTAACTACGCACATTTTTTAGAGCCTGATAAAGGAGCTTATTTTACAGTGGACCCACGACACGAATATCATATCTGACAACTTTAATCACAGGAACAAATTACTTAAACGATTTTTTGAACGGAAGAAAACAACTTTTAGGAAAACGTGTATACGAAAAGTTTAATCTGTGGACAGTTTATTTTATCCTTCAGTTCAAAAACTATAAAAAATGCTCCTTATTCAAATCATTCTTACGAAATATAAATAAATAAAATACTGTTTAATATTTTAATATTTCTCTGTAAAAAGTCCTTCTCAAAGTAAAAACATTTCTTTTTATTCCAAATATTGTAACTCTTCAAGTGAAACATGTCTCTTTCTACCAGAGTAACTTATAATGCTAAGTTTTTCGAAGGAAAATCATTTTATGTAACTGCCATAAAAATAACTGTTGTTCATATACTTAATGCGGCTTGAAAAAGTACTACGAAACAGCACCTGTGCCACTTTTTTTAACGCCCAAAATGGAACCGTTTTTCAGCCTATCCATGACACATGGATATTATATCTAAGTAGCTTATTTATTGCGAAATATTACTTAAACAGTCATTTAAACAGGAATAGAGTCAGAAACGTTTCAGCGACATCATTTAGAAATAATTGAAAGTGAATGACTATTACTATGATACTCAAGTACAGATCATTAGAGTTAAGAAAGGACGATATTGCTCACATGCATGAAAACTGACACAACTAAAACATACTACATTTCACAGCAGAGGCAATAAAAGATTTGCACTGTTTTACTGTAACATAAAACTATCGCACTGCATGCAGCTGTAAAGGAGTAAATTAAAGAATAAAACTCTTAAGAATCAAGAGGTAGAAGATATAGGGAGGATTGAGTAATTTCCCCTCTTCACTCTTTGTCCTCTGTTGTGGTAAAAAGTAAGACATAACGTAATATAGTGGACTTCAGGGTCAGTACACCTACGACGCTTTTGTAAAAGATTAAATTAAAGTTAAGTTGTAAAAGATTTAATTAAAGTTAAGTTGTAAAAGATTCAATTAAAGTTAAATTGTAAAACATTAATTTAAAGCGTAAAACCCTTAATAATCAAGAGGTAAAAGATATAGGGAGGATTGAGTAAATACCTCTATTAATCCTTTGTTCCCTTAGGTGGTGAAAAAGCGAGACATGACGTAATAAAGCGGTCTTCCGGATAACTATTCTTATGACACTTTTTCCAAACAAGACGCGCACCTAATTCAAACATATTAGTGGAGTAATGTGCAAAAATGATTTTCTTTTTTCAGTTGTGATACTTTGTGGGTGAGAGATATGACAGTTTGACATATGAAAGTTTATTTTATGCAGCAGTTCAAAAACTAAAAATTTCACATTATTTTTTTACTCTTACAAGAAAATACATAATTCCAATTGAAAATAAGTTTCAAATGTTGCTCGCCATCCTATAAAAAATCCATTTATGCTAAAATAGTTATTAAAAAAATACAACATTTAAATTTTTATACTGTCTTTAAGACATATAAGACATACACTCTCAAAAAACATTTCTCCAAAAAAAAAAAAAAAAAAAGTACAAGCTGAAAGTTGACGGAAAACCTTTGTGATTGGAATTTTTTTTTTTTTTTTTTTTATGAGAGGAAATTTCAGAAAAAAATGAGCTTTATTTAACGAAAGTTTCATGTTTTGGCCGGAAAAGGACAAACTTAAAAATTCCATTTCTAACATACGAAAAAGTAACACGCAGCAACAATGTCGAAAAACACTTGTGATTTCACAAAAATGTTGCTTTAGATTGAGAAATTTCAGATAAATGTTACTTTAGATTGGTGAATTTTTTGTATTTTGGGAGGAAATGGGTATTTCAAATTTTGACGAAATGTTTCATGTTTTGACGAAAAAATAAATAAAATAAATAACAATAAAAAACAAAAACAAGGAAGAAACTTTAATTCACGGATTTGCTGAGAATATTTTCAGAAAAGCTTTCTTCACGCGCTAACATGTTAAACAGTAAAGATTTAATTTTTGTACGACTAAATCTTACAGAGTTATGATATTTTCAATTTTATAAACTATCAGAGTTTTCTGGCAGTTAAACCGCGTTTTTCTCTTTTTCAGTTCTGATCTAAATATAAGATGACAAAGTTACATGTTTTGAAAATTTTCTATTTTGGAGATATTGACCTCTTAAGATCCAAGCAAAATGATAATAATACAAAAAAAATAGGGTTCTCACATGTTCTAAAACCAGTATTTACTAGAAGATAAAGAAATCTTAGTCTTATTTCTTATAAAAAAAAAATTGTCAGATGAAGTATATATTGAAATAGTCGTATAAAATTCAAGGACCTATGGGTAACCTATACAGCTAAAACGTTAATTTTAATTGCGACAAGGTTGAAAAGGTAAGGAGAGATAAGGATAAAATTCTAGGTTGGTGTCTCACCCCTTTTAAGTATGAAAGGTAATTTTGTTTTTTACTTTCATTTCTTTTTTTTTTAAATATAACTTTAACTTTTAAATTTTAAGCTATACATTGGAATGACATCATTTTAGTGATATAAATATGCTAGTTTTAGAGTTTAAATATAAACATTAGATCAAAATAAGATAAAATACCAGTAAAACACTGTTTTCTTTTGTCGTTTTACACCATAGGCTAAATCTCTTAGATCATATAAATAATATATGGTCATGAATTGATTATCTTTCAACACACAAACCGTTTTGTCGATTTTAACAAGGAAGTAAAATTGTTGTTAATGTAAATTTTAAAATCTTCCTTGTCTTCATCTTTCCGTCTGAGATGTGAAAGAAGAAAACAGCTAGATGTTTATATCAGACGAGACAAATTCTTACTTGTCTAAACGACAGACCATTTTTCCAAACTAGAGAGATACATTTTTTATGTCATATACTATACATTTTCATACAGAGAAAATGTATTACACGTGACATACACATGAAAATTTCTTTTATGCGACTATATTGGAGAAAAGCTTTTACTTTGAATTTTTTAGAGAAAAATATTTGTTTAACAGATGTAAGAAAATGTAGCTTTTATCACAATTCATTTTTATGATATTTCTTTAAAAAGGAATATTTTTAGCAATTACATATCTTCTTAGGTGTTTTACTTAAGATACCAGAGATTTTATTTTGATTTTATACCTTACTAAAAGTCCCCTTCAGCATAGTGTTTAGCATATTGGTCACAAAATGGAAAACTTGGGCCAATGGTCGCAGGTTTGAAACCAGCACTGTCTCGGCAAAGTTACCTGTGAAAGATTTTTAATTTTTCCCTTGTACAAAAAGGAAAATTCGGTTCACCCCCCCCCCTTCAAAAGTCCATTCTGCAAGCATCTTTCATGTAGCATCAGGCAAAAAAAAAGTCTTCTGACGATGCTTAACAAAATACCTATGTCTTATTAAATTTGTGCATCATAATTGAAAAAAGTTTGTCTTCTTAGATTATGTGAAAATTATATGTATCATCACTGACTTTCATCTCAGCTCTCCACCAGCTCAGACGTCGTCTTCTGCTCTTTTCAATGGCGGCCCAGTTTTAGCACTTCCAGGAGGGGGATGGTGTCCTGAATTTCATCTGTTTTTTCTTTTTTAAAAAAGCTAAATAATGGTGTTAAAGTTATATAAATCGGACAATTAGTGGCCCATTAACATTATTATTATTATTATTATTATTATTATTATTATTATTATTATTATTATTATTTTGTAATTGTTATAACAATGTATATCGTATGTCTATCATGAACATAACTGTTATCATCACGTTGGTAACCAGAGGGATGATCGAACAATTTAAAAATTAACCGAAAAGAGCTTATTTTATAAAAATTTGAATTTGAATTTTTCTGTGAAACCTTCCCTCCCCTACACCTCTTGGTGCACCAGCTGTCTGGCAGCTTCGTTATATGTAACATATAATCTAACATACATGCAAAATCATCTATGCTGAAATTGTTAAAAAAAAAAAAAAAAATATGGCGCTGCCTCCTGAACTATAATGTAAAACCACAAATTCCCCTTCTGGACGTTAATCGTATAGGCTAGAGGAATGTATCCGTAATTTTTAAATTTATCATCAGAAAAATTATAAAAAATACCTTTTATAACTGTATACCCTTCTTACAGAATATTTGTTAGCTTTTCGTTTGGCAAAATATTTCTGAAATATACACGTCATTTTTTATTTCAAATTTTAAATTCTTTGTGAAGCTGTCAAGCTCAAAATAAGATTTTAACATGTAAAAAAAAAAAAAAAAAAAAAAATTCGAAATATTATGCGAAGCAAAAACAAAACAATATATTTTTGCAAAAGAATACAGTTAAAAAATATATTTCAATCCAATAAAATTAACATTTTAGATAGCGATTTCAGTTTGTAGTCATAAAAAGCAATTAGATATTTTAAAGCACATTGGGTATTTTAAAGTGTTCTGCCTAAAAATATTTTATCTTTGTCCTTGATGTTAGTTGTTATGGAACTATCTAATCCGGGTTTATTTTTAAGGCATATGGCATCGTCATACTTTGAAAGGTATATAACTAAGGCTTATAAATGAAAGTGTAATAAATTTTAACTAATATATAGGTAGACGTTTTCTTTTTTTCAGAGTTTAATAATATGATCTCTCATATATAATGATACTTCTTTAAATTTACATACCATTGTCAATAACTCTGCAAATGTAAATACATGAAATTGCTTATTTACACAACATATAAAATCAACAATTATTCACAAACGCTATTGCATTTGAATCATAATACTAATACGCCAATAACACGCAGTCTGTATGTTAACCATGAAAAAATACTATTATGTAATGTAAAATTTTTACAGTTAAAAATTTATTTGTTGACTGCTTCAAGTATTCGTTGTATTTAATGTAAAATGTTCAGTATAATAAAATATTAAATATGTTTATATCAAAATATATCTTTATTTTTGTTATAATTGAATTTAGTTAAAAATATTAAAGTTAATATAGAAATTAAAAATATAAAACAGTACATAACTGTACTTTGCTAAAAGCAGTTTAGGACGGAAATATTAAAAAATTATTAAAAAGTCAAATTATTCCAGCAGTTTCGGCTAAAACTCTATAGTCATCCTTACTGATAATCAAAGACATAACTGGTTTATCCCTGAGGATGCGGCTACAGATGTTTAGCCAAAACTGTTGGAATAATTTGAATTTTACTAAGAGTTTAATGTTTTCAGTCTACACTGCTTTTAGCAAAGTACAAGTACGATTATGTACAGTTTATATTTTTAAGTTGTGTATTAATAAACGGTGTAACGTTCTTCTTAAACATTTTTATTTATTAAAGCCATTAAAGAACCATTAAAACCATCAAAACCATTAAAGAAAATTTCGTCAAAAATGTTGCAGTGTGCAAATGATCACTTTGCAAACTATATCGACTAAAACCAATTATTTAATCTAAAACGAATCTAAAACCATTTATTTAATCTAACAGTATAATAAAGTATTAAATGTGTTTACATCAAAATATATCTCTATCTTTTGTTAAAACTAAATTTTGTTAAAATATTAAAATTAATATAGAAATTAAAAATATAAACATATACTTTGCCAAAGGCAGATTAGAACGGAAGCATTAAAAAATTATTAAAAAGGCAAATTCTTCCAATATTTTCGGCTAAAACTCTATGGACATCCTTAGGGATATTCAAAGACATAACTGGCATATTCCTGAGGATGGTAATAAAGGTTTAGCCGAAAGTGTTGGAAAAACATGATTTCTTACTAAGTTTTTAATGTTTTCATTCTACACTGCTTTCAGCTAAGTACAGTTATGTATTGTTTATATTTTTTATTTCTATATTAATCAACGATGTAACGTTCATCGTTAATGTTTTTACATATTCAAAATTTAATTTTGTCAAAAATATTAAAGTTAATTTTGCCAAAAATATTAAAGCTTTTTAATTGCTATTAAAAATTTTTAATTGCTTAAAAGGCGTATAGCCAACATATTGAAAAAGTACTCAAACCGCCTCCAACCCGAGTCATCAGTATAACGCACTGACGTTCTACCAACTAAACCACTTGGAAACGATACTCAGCTTGGCACTTTCTCACTATAATATGTTGGAAAGGTTACAAACGTAGCACAAGATGGAATACTTTTCCGTGAGCCTCCAACCCTGGAGCAAACACGAAATCAAAGAAAATCCAGCATTGATAATTGAATAAATCTAATACTTGGAAATTTTTTCCATAGAAAATTTCTCACGCCTTGCATTCATAATATTTCAAATTTTAATTGCTTTTAAGGATTATAGCGTCATCAGTATCGTTCCCAAGTGGTTCAGTTGGTAGTCCGTCAGTGTGCTATACTGATGACCCGGATTCAAGTCACAGCTTGGGTACTTTTTCACTATGTTGGCTATACGCCTTTTAAGCAATTAATAATTTGAATATTATGAATGCAAGGCGTGAGAAACTTTCTATGGGAAAAATTTCGAAATATTAAATATAGGTATATTAAGGCTAATTTTGTCAAAAATATTTCCATTCGCAAATAATCATTTTTCAAACTTTATATTCTAAAACTAATTAGAAAATTCCGTTCAATGAAGCGCAGGCAACATTACCTAAATAATGCAATGCTAGCAACATCACCTAAATAATGCAATACTAGCAACATCACCTAAATAATGCAATATACTAGCAACATCAAACCTGATATAATCCTATAAGAATGATAAAGCTCCACTAAACATGAAATTATTACTTCTTATTTATTGAACACAGAATTACTGACATAATACAAGATATTGCTTTTATGCTCACTCCTCTATCTTTTTAAGAAATTTTTATCGACAAGATAAACGCTATTTTGACAATAAAGAATGGTTCATGTATGTCAGTGCCTTGAATATTTCTCAAACTGACAAAAATCTCTTGTCAGGTGAACGATGCTTTGACAAATTTTATTTTTTCTTGTTATGAGACATGGCAGTAACAGCATTTTCATTACATAGACATAATTCGATGAGGAGTGTTTTGATATATAGTAAATTTAAATCAGGGAAACAATCAAAGGCGTAAAGGTTTTCAATTTCCTGAACCCGTATACAATGACGAACAGCAAAGTTAGTTTTTTTTTCTTTTCTTTTCTTTTCTTTCTTTCTTTTTTTTTTTTTTTTTTTTTTTTTTAATTTAGAAGAGATTTTACGCTGTATGTCTCATAAAAATTAATTATGTACTTATTCGCAAAGAAGCATATGATTAAACTAAAAATTCAAAATTTAATAATAGCAATTTTAATCCTTTATTATACTACTAAAATTATTCTGCACACTCTAAAATTCTACTGCTTAATTCTATTGCTCTTTCTTAATCTACAAAAATTTAATATAACCACGCACAAAAATATCTAGTCGCCTCTTGCGAGTACCCACGATTCTGAAAAAGCGTTCTTTATCGTTAGAATCTCCAAAAACCAATATATTTTCTAAATTAAAAGAAACATTTATAAGCACAGGTATCTTTTGCAACCACTTATTTTTGGAATAGTGTCCGAGTAGTTTTTGTAATGTAGTAATCCGTTTTCTGAACCTGGAATATGAGTTTTTTGGGTGCTACCCGTTCTGGAGTAAATATTTTCATTAAAATATATGATCAACATAAATATAGCATAAATAAAAATGTATAAAATGGCAAACAACTGTTTCGGAGCCCCTAAAGCTTCATCACCAGTGCCAAATTTAAAAGATTAAAAACTGATCCAAAATTTTAAGCCATGTAAGTATGCTTGCGTCTCCGCACGCGACCAAGATCTATCTTGACGCAAGCATACCTACATGGCTTAAACTTTTGGATCAGTTTCTAATCTTTTAAATTTGGCACTGATGATGGAAATTTGGTGGCTCCGAAACAACTATTTGCCATTTTATATATTTTTTATGCAATTTTTACGTTGATCATTTATTTTAATATAACGGCACAAAGTTCAATCCACCTATTTAAATAAATATTTTCATGTTCAACAAACACCTTTTACAGACAAACATGATAAATTAACAGCGTTAACATTCACATTAAAACTAATATTATTTTGGTGCCCTTGCATGTATAAATTCAGTTACGCAGCTGAACATGCTTATTTGAGGTAACAAAAGAAAGTTTGAATAAATACTTCTTCAAATATAGAGTTTCTAAAGGTAAAAATAAAAATAAAAGTGCTCAGTTAAACAGATGGCATTAAGCTCACAGGCTATTCACACTAATTGTATATTATACTGTTATTTCAAAGATTAATGCCTTTCGAAAAATAAAGAAATCGACAATAAAGGGGGGATTTGTCCCCCGTCCCACCTTTATACTTAGCCAACGAAACCCCAAAACTAATCAGGGAAGCGCCTTATCACAATGAACCTATACACAAAATTTGAAGAAAATACGATAATTCTGCATGAAAAACTCATTTATCTAAATTAAAAGGGGATTAGTCCCCCGTCACCCCTTTATAATTAAGCAAAGAATCCCTAAAACTAATCAGGGAAGCGTCTTATCACAATGAACCTATAAACAAAATTTGAATCAAATCGGAAAATTCTGCATGAAAAACCCATTGATCTAAATTAAGGGGGTATTAGCCCCCGTTCCCCCCTTGATACTTAACCAATAAACCCTCAAACCTAATCAGGGAAGCGCCTTATCACAATGAGCCTATAAACAAAATTTGAAGCAAAACAGATTTTTCTATCAAGAGTTATCGCGTTACGTACATACGTACATACGTACATACATACATACAGAACCGGCGGGCACATTAGCTCTCAGGCTTTGATAGCCTGTGAGCTAAAAAAGCTTTTCGAATTCGCGAGTAACTCGGAAGTGATTATTATATATTTTCGTTTGCGATTATATTATATTTACGCAGATTAAGAAACATTTGACGTTATTTGAATTGCATTTGAAAATGTCGATTTTCTACTTACAAACCTTGAAATTATTGACACACAATAAGCCCTATTATTTTAACAGCAATCATACTGATTGCTAAATAAGTCACACTCCTCGTAATTTTTCTAACTGAGCGAAAAAGTGTCCAGGCCGGGAATTAAACCCAGAACGAGCCAAAGGTTTTAGCTGACAATTCTCTACAAACTAAGCTATTCTGGACAAATCCGGGAGATACAATTTACTCAGACAACCGTTTTGGCAAAGTCACCTAGTCTGCTATCTTAAACAGATGGACAGAATAAACCGCTGACAAAGGAGCTCCAATAAATACCACTTCCGTTTTTCCATTTTTAAACCTTTATCCACTGACGCTACGGTACTTTACTGTAACATTAAAATAAACTTCTTTTTAAATTCATTTAACGCATCTATTGTCATTATCAGTTATCGACACTTTACTTTATCATCTTTCAAAAGCATTGTTCGCTGTACAGAGTAAAAATATTTTTTAATGGATATTTTCTTTTTTTATTTGTAACTGCTCGTCTTTTTTTTTTAATGTTGAAAGACATTCAGTTGCAAGTTCCAATTCGGAAAAAATTCTATGTTTATGTGTAAGGCTTGTACATTTCCTAATTCTATAAAATGCTAAAAACAATATCCTGAAGAATTGATTTGGGTAAAGTAGGAAATAGTCTATAAAATCCCTGTAAAAGCTGATTTAGTTAATTACATTTTAATAAATTAAAAATGTTTAAAATGTACTTAATGATTGCAGAAATCTATTAACATATTTCCAATATTTAGAAAAAAAGACTTTGGAAGCCAAAATTATCATTAATTCATAAATTAGTGCATAAAGGGTTAACCCCTTCCGGCACAGACAAATTCTGTTCGTAAAATGAGAAATTACTGACTGACACCGAAATTTACAAACGACTTTTTTAGAAAATAAGAACTCCTTATTTTAAGCTTTCACTATATAAACAAAATTTTCTTAAAATATTCTTGGTGCCGTATGCAATTATGGAATTAAAATTAGGTGTGCCCGGAGTGGGACCACAGCGCCGGAAAGGGTTAAAGAGAATTTATCTACATAATAAATGCTATTTTCAGAATTTGAAAAAAAATAGCGATAAATTTTCCTTGTTACGTGATTGGCGCTTTGATAAATTTGATTTGCTTTTATATGAGACATGCATTTATTTGACACTGATAGTTAAACTGTCATCCATCGCTGGGAGGTGTTTTGAAATATAATATTATATAAATCAAACAAACAATAGAAGACATAAATGGTTTCAGTTTACTGCATTCGTAAATGATGAGGAATTGCGAAATTTTGGTAAATATCGAAAATGCATTAAATATGCTTAAATATGCAAGATGAATGATAATTGTAGCAGGCTTCGGTATATAATAATGTGATGTATGTAATTACCTTTATCTCTGTTACATGAATTAAAGTGGGTTTTCTCATATTTTTACTGAAATTTACGCAGTATTTCTATATTAACTGTTCAGCATAAAAAAAATAATAAGAAAAACATTTAGTTCGGAAGGCAGCGTCATATTTTGGTAACCAATTTTAGCGCCGATGATTTTAATATGTATGATAGATTAGATAGTACATATAAGGAAACTGCCAGTCAGCTGGTGCACTGGAGGTGATGGGTGTTACCACAGCAACATCCTACGTGAAACGAATGGCAACCCTATTACTGATGGTACTCCGACTCGGTGACATCATGAGTAATCGAGTTGACATTCATTTCACATTGTAGTTTAATGTCGTATGCTAACCCCCCCCCCCCCCCGCTTGTGAGCCAGCTGACTGACAATTTCCTTATCTATGTCATCAAAACTATCATATATATTAAAATCATCCACGTTAAAATGAGTTTTCAAAATCTTACGCTGCTTCTGGGACAAATTGGTTGAAAGTAATTGTGCATCAGTCTAGAGTAGTGAAAAATGGTGGAAGGGGGAAAATATCGTTAATTGGTTCATTACTATTACGGACAACCATATCATAATATTGATTATCACTATTTCAAAAAATATGTTTAAATTATGTTATATTAGCCATTTTTTTTAAATTGACATTATAGTGATAAAATTCTGCTGCATCTGGAATTATCCCTTTTCTATATATATTTACTATACGCAAAATTACTGATACACAATACAAAATATTTCCTATAAGTTCATCCTTTAATCGTTTTGAGACATTTTATCGACTGAGCATACTGGATCTCTGAAGGTGGAAAATATCATTAATTGGTTCACTAATATTACAGACACCCATATTATAATACTGATTATCATTATTAAAAAAATATGTTTAAATGTTGTTATAGAAGAAAATTCTTTTATTATTGACATTATAGTAATCAAATTCTGCTGTATCTGATACCCCTTTTCTATTTACTATACGCAAAATTACTGATACAGAAAGCAAAAAAAATTCTATATGTTCATCCATAAATTTTTATGGACTAGATAAGTGCTATTTTTATGAAAAAAAAGAATCACGATTGTCTCAGATATTTCTCTAAATGACAAATATCTCTTGTCACGTGAGCGGTGCTTTGACAAATCTGATTTTCTCTTGCTATGAGCTATGCACTTCCATTAAATCTACATCAATAGATAAAGAGTGTTTTGAAATATAGTAAATATCAATCAGAGAAACAGCTTAAGACAGAAAGGTTTTCAATTTGCCGCATTAGTATGTATGGACGAAATGTTTTAATAAATTTAGGACGTAAATTGAATTTTCAAGAAAAGACATTTATATTATTCTATTGGTATGTAATATCATTCTATTTATATGTAAGGACGAATAGAGCAGATTTAGTAAATCTAACAGAGGTTTTGTACCAATGTATTATGCAATTCTTCATAAAGTTTCATATGTTTAAACTAATCTAAAATTTAAAATTTTGATAATAACAACTTCAACCATTTTATATTCATAGTCTAGTAATTGTTTTCTACTGAATATGATATTGTTGCTTTTCTAGTTATAGAACATGAAATGAATGACACACACATAATTTCTACGTTCGTTTTTCATCGATTTAAAAACTGTATCGACATGATAAATACGAATTTGACGATAAAGAATAATACCGTTAGTTTATTGCTAAAATTTTCTATAACATTATCTTCACGTTGATGTATCATTTATTAAATACAATATTCAAATTAATATTTAGTTAGATGCAAAAAATACATGCTTTTGTTAAAAGTTTACGAAATTTATTCCAAGTTGTACATCTCATAAACTTAATTATGTAATTCTTCATAAACAGGCTATGTTTAAACTAAGCTTGGAGAATAACAATTTCGACACTTTTGTATTCATAGTCTAGTAATAATTTCTTACTGCATATGATATTGTTGCTTTTCTAGTTACAAAACATGAAATTATTGACGCAGAATAAATACTATGTTCGTTTTCCCTCGTTAAAAAAATGCGTCGATATGATAAATATGAATTTAAATCTATATTATTAAAATTCTCTATAACACTATATTATTTTTATAGTTATTTTATTAAGTTAAATATTCAAATTAATTTTCAGTAAGATGCAACATATACTTTTATAAAGAGTTTAAGATATTTTGCACCAAGCTGTATACCTTATAAAAATAATTCTATAATTTTTCATAAATATGTATATTTTTAAATGATAGCTAAAAATTAAAAATTAATTACTAGAAATTCAATACTTTTACAATCAGACTATAGTGATAAAACACTACTGCATGTGAAATTGCTAGTTTTCTACTTATGAAATATGAAATTACTGAAACACCCAATAGAATATTTCGTTCTACGTACATTTTTCCGTCGTTTTAAGAGATTTTATCGACAAGATAAATATTATTTGGAGTATAAATAATGAAACACGCATATAAGCGCTTCGGATATTTCTCAAACTGACAAATGAATTGCGGTGCTTTGAGAAATTTGATTTGTTCTTGTTATGAGATGTGCATTTGGCAGTGACAGTATTTTCATTTAGTCGACATGAATCGATGAGGACTCTTTTGATATATATATATGTAATACGTTTAAATCGGGGAAACAATCGAAGACGTATATGTTTTCAATTTGCTGCATTCGTGTGTTATAAAAATAAAGAAGTTTTGGCAAATTTCGTAGATAATATGAATATTAATGATATACAGGGTGCATCATAAATCCGTGAAAACTTAAAAAAATCATAATAAAAGTAATGCTCGGTGAAAATTTTGGTTTGCGTTCATATAATCTGATGGAAATTTGATTCCTCCCTCATGTATATAAAAAATAATTCCAAAAATAACCGGAAGAGGGCACTCGCACATCATACTGAGACGTTTTATATAAATCAGGCCAACAATAAAACAACTGGCTGGAAATGGATTTGCTATTCGATCTCGGCACTCTCTTAAAACGAAAGAGCCAAAATAACTCAAGTTGAGCCGAAATCCACTCATCTCATGATTTGAAAGTCAGCTTCTCATGAAGAGTTGAAACAACTCGAGTGAACGAGTTGTTTCAACTAACCTTTACTTTTCACAAAATGGGCCTCAAGATAAAAAACTTGCATCGACCCCTGACTATATAAACAAACGTACCGCCAAGATATTTTCTTTAAAAGTTTAAATTGCTATTAAATGATATTTATATAAATCATATTTATTGAAACAACATTAAAAAAAACATAAAGGAGAGGCAAAGGATTTATTTCATTATATTTTAGAGTATTTTTTAATATTTATCCTTCCAACTTAAAAGATCTCTAAATGTTCGCTCGTATAAATAGTCCTAAATGTTAGGGTTAAGACATATTTAATAAAAATATTGATATAAACTGAAAAATATCACGCCATATATAAAATAACAATTAATATAAAACAGAATCATTATAAAAAACATAATTAAAGTATTTAAATCAGCAGAAATTCTTACCTTTTCAAGTATTCTTTCTTTAAAATTTTAACAACGTGGTGTTAGCCGCGTACTACACACCACACGTCTGTCGTCTGTTCAGCGGATATGGGGACAGTGAGGTCACGTCAACTGCGTCAGCTTACTGGATTTCCGCTCGCCAATGAGTGCTTTTTTATCGAGATGAGTTGTTTAGTATTCGCCCTTCTGGAGTGCATTAGGAAAATAAAAATTCAAATCATGATGAGTGAAACATTTAAAAATCAACTCATTCACGATCCAATAAATTAGAGCTCTTTTCTGAGAAGCAAAATCCACTCTTTCGTTTTAAGAGAGCAGCAAGCAATCCTTACCAGATCGAACGTTGGTGGTTAAACTTTTCTAAAAGAATAGTGAATACACAACTATTGCGTTGCGAATCTTTCACATGGAGAAAGGCAAAAAATTCCTATTTCACTGAATGGGATAGTGACTTTACTACGACGTTTTGAGGAAACGGGGAGTTTGGAGGATCGTCCTAATTTGCATAAAAAGCCCCAGTATGACGTGTGAGCACCCTCTTTCGGTTATTCTTGGAATCATTTTTTTAGATACATGGAAATAAAATTGAATATCACTGAGATCATAATTGCTCAAACTGAATTTTTTTACGAGCATTACTTCTTTTATTATGATATTTTTAAAGTTTGCATGAATTTATGACGCACTCTGTACATAGCGAAAGCTTTATTATACGCGTTAAAATGATTTTAAATATTTGTTTATTCGTACACTGGGCAGGTAAAATTAAAGAAACAAGTATAAAAACTCGTGTATATTGACCGTTTGTATCAAACTCTGAAATTTCCAATACAAACACCTAATTTTGACATCATATTTTTTTTTCCGTTAATTTTATCTTACGAAACTTCCTAACGGAAAGTCGTTCGGTCAAGTAGTTTAGGAATAATTCCAGTTTAAAGTTTTGAACTCCTAATGTTAAATTCAACAAGATTGCAATGCATATAGTTTATAACCATAACATAAAAACTACGTGTTGGAATGAGTCGATGTTTTAGATTTACATATTTAAATATACTTGTGTAAATTTGAATATATTGCTTTTCCTTTTTTTTTTTTCAAAAAATATATATTGTATATATTTCCGAAAATATTATGAATTGTAAATGTGGTGGTTGTCCTTCAGTTAAAACTCTGTAGATGGCAGCACTAAAAATTGAAAAGGTGTCTGTTCGCTAGCGCTATCTTTTTCGTTATTGTATTGTACCGTAAGTAGCTTCTAAATGTAGTGATGTTATAGTATTGGTGTCGTTATGTTACATTCTGGGTTGTGAATTGTAATTAAATGTGTAAAATGGCTTTCATTCGTCCATATTTATTGGATATATGTTCTTACTTATTTTAATTAATAATCAAGACAACATAGACAGTTGGACTCTATGAGATTTTTAACAGAAATAGATTTCTAGAAGTTTCAAATATGTGAACCCAAATTTGCACTTCATTTCGCGAAGAAGTTCTTGAGTAATATTTGAAAAAGTACTCGCATTGTCATCTATTTTTTGACAGTATAAAATTACTTTTACTGTAGGAATTCCGAACTTTTAATCTTCATAATTCCTAAACTACTTGACCGAAAGACTTATCGTTTGGTATCCTAAGCTAAAATTTACCGAGAAAGCCAAATATCATGTCAAAATTTGGTGTTGGTAATGTAAATTTTAAAATTTGCTAAACTTTTAGTATAAACATGACATCCAAAGATTATTTGTAAACATAAATTGAAAGAAGACGAAATGGCTATATTCGTTTTTCTTTTCTGACACAATTTGGTAAAAATATAACAATATAACAAATTATAGCACCTTGTAATAATATACGTCTTTTAATTGCTGAAAGGCCTAAAATAAAAAGATTATAAACAGTAAAATAAGTTTATTAGACTGTTGACATGTTTCGGCTCCATCTGAGCCATTATAAAAACAAATAAGAATATTCTATAATTGCACGGTCAATGAAGTTATTATTTGAAATACCATCATTTAATTTTTCAAGTACTTTTTCCCGTACGTTGTTTTTTCATTTTTATTTGCATGCTCTCCATTTACGTATAAAATTTCAGCCTACAGATTCTCATAAGACTTTTATTATGTACGTAAAGTTATTTGGAAATGAATTAGATAATATTCATAGAATTGCTTGTAATAATGGTTTTAAGATACGCCATATTAATAAATTATTAATGGATATTGCCAATATAATTAAAAATTATGGGATGTTATCTGTCTTTTCTTTTCTTTTCTTTCTTTTTTACCAGTTGTACATACATAACTGTATTGGATAGGATATAGTATTAACTAATCAACTACTGAGAATTGAGCAATGAAAGTCATCTTCTATACTCCAGTCATCTTCTATAATTTATGTGATTATATAATTTTTTATGAGAGGTTTCTCTTTTTGCCGGAACTCATTTTATCTGCCAGCATTTATGTTTGTATATATTTATATATTTTTATCAATAATGCAATTTAAATAAAGTGGGTATAAATATCGGAAAAGAATCGCAAAAAAAAAAAAAAATCTCAAAATAATCAAGAAGTTGCCATAAAAGAAACAAGAAAATACCTGTCGGAACGTTGCAAAAAATAATTAAGAATCATAAATTTGTGTTTATTCTTGTCCAAATTGACAATATTTCAAACAAATTCCAGTACATATAGTTTTTCATAGAATACTCATAACCAATTGCATTTTTTTAAAGACTAAGTTTAAAAGAATTTTTAAAATAGAAATAGTAATATTACACATATCATATTAATTTTATAGCCATACTATTATTTTACATACTTACGCTTATTAATTACAAAATGTTATGTAATGACTCCAATCAACCTTCCGAATATTGGTATTTGTGTCCAGAAAGTAATATATATATATATGCTTCTCACACAATGATATCGGTTGAATTAAAATACTAGATCTCCCGTTCTGAAACTAGTGAAGTTGCCTCGACGCTGGATTACACTAAAGCAATATTTATCTCTTACCTAGTCGCATTGCCTTGCTGATTTTCCCTATAGAATCAGTCGCAAAACGATAAGAAAATGGTCTTAAATACTTATTACTTCGGCCGATTTGTACTGAAATCTATACAGTTTTCCCGAAAGTTTTGTATAACATATTCGTGAAATGGAAGTTCAATCGGAAGTATCGTTTGTGCATTATCGTGTTCACTCACTCCCACATACACAAAAACATTATTACAATACTTTCCTTACGCTATGCGATCGAAGAGTAAATAGCAAATACAGACTTCGCCTAAACTACTGGGAACCTTAATATTTTTAATATATCTTTAAAAGTAATCGTTGGATACAAATGCCTAAATGCAGATTATTATGAATTTCCTTTTCCGATTACTGTTTGTAAAAAAATGATAGCCTAAAATGATTAACCTAATTTTCCATTAACCCTTTTAATTAACTCATATGATTTAAAAGCAAGTTGGAAATTGTGCGTCAAACGTGACAGATGAGGTGCGTTTGTAACTAATTTTATAAATTTTCAGATCTTAGTTCTATGGCTGTGGAACTCTTATACAAAAATTATGCCTGATACACCAAATTTATTTTATGTGTAGATTTTCATATTATAGAGATTCATTTTATTTTAGGAAATTCAGTATCATTGCACTTTCACAAACAATGAATTACAATTCTGTTACATTAAAATTATACTATGCGAAAATATCCAATACATGGGAATGTAAAAAAAAAAAAAAAATCATCGTTATTATTTCCCTTAAAAAAGTGAATTATATCGTCTCTTATTTTAATATGATTTATTTCCGTAATAAAATAAGTAAATTTTAAGTTGGCAACATTTTATCTTTTTTTGACATTGACTGAAAATTCCAATAGGAAACTTAAGCCTAGCTTTGAAAATTTCACAACTTGAAATTCATATTTTGACTCTTTTTCCATTTAATAACTAGTCCTCCGGAAACATCTCCCAAAAGTTCTCCCAAATAACTATCGATAAATTATAGGATTGCTTCAATTAAACAATTTTAGTATAGAAATTCGGTTTTTAAATTCAGTATTACGGAAATAATAGGATCTATCTTAAATAGGACTTCATCACCATGGCAACTTAGAATCATTACTTATCATGGAAATAATTACGTATGATAGGATTTAATAGAATGAAGAAAACTTTAATTAATATTTTTTTAAGTTTTGATTCGATTTTATAAAATTTGAAATGACTCGATCAAATTCTGCAACGATTATATATATTAAATTTCAAATCATTCGGTTGGGCTGCTTTTACGCTGTTATGGGCAAACAGACGGATGGACCAGTCGACGACTGTAGGTGTTACGTATTTAGATAATTTCGAACGCACCTAAAAATGGGTTTACGAAAAAAAAAATGACTAAACTACTTTGTTTTAATGGAGATTTCGTTATTCAAAATATTAGATGATCATGAAAATCCGAATAATTCTTGCACAAAATGTCAAAATATATGTAAAAAAAAATTAGTCTCCAGCAACAGAAATAATAAAAGAAAACATTTTTATGTTAAAAGATTTGAATTACAAATATATATTTTTAATTTATAGGTATTTTTTATTATTTTAATTTTTAACATGTGTTTATAAAATAAATAAAAAATACGTAATCTATATATTTATAACGCTAAGCAATTTCTTTCGACAATCCGTGAGAACAAACTACAGCATCAAATTACACCATTCTTTTTTTAAATGAAAGATATTTGGACACAGATTTGTTATCGTGCATTCGTTTGTTCGAAAATTTAATTAATTAACCGTAATTTTCAATTAAACTTTTACGTCTGCTAATGACGTCATATTCGGATAACGCCTACTGTTCCGAAGCACAGAGTTTATTTGCTAAACTCTGTGGTTGAATAAAAGAGAAATAATAAATATTAAAAGCACGCAGTTTTAAGGCCGAATTTGTTAATTTGCAAGTTAAATTTCGGTAAAAATACTTATCCGCGTGTTTTATAAGCGAATAAAAATTCATATTTATTGTGACGTCACGGGAATATTGTCCATTGGGTTTATTTTATCATTATGCATTACAACTTTGTTGATGCAATTTTTTCATTACAATTAAATACAAAATATATTTATATTTGTGTGCATGCTGTTTAAGCATTAATGTAAGGTATATGAAGTACGTGTGAAAAGTTTGCGCCGGTGAAAATGACGTTATGCTTAGCTTGAAGTGCATTTTAACATTGATAAAACTAAAGAGAAAAATGTATATGATTGTGTTAACATGACATAATTTTACTGATTTTTGCATTCATAATTATAAAGATTAGAATTGGAGCCGTCATGATTTCTTCATCTTGATTGCATACCTTGATTACATGTTACCAATTGCTTTTTTTTTTAATTATAGGATAGAAGATTTTCTTTTTTAATAAAAAAAATCACAAAAGTAAAGGATTTCAGGAAATTTAAAGTTATTAAAAATAGTGCTATGGTAGAAAAAAATCTTGAAATAATTATTGTATTTTTAGCTAGAATAAACAATGTAAGACTAATATTTCATAGGAATTATTTTGGTAGATTTATTATAAGTTCATTTAGCAGTTCCTTATTAGCGCAAAGTCCTATATCTTTCACTGTGAATTTCTCTTTCGATGTCAAAAATGTTTTTCCACTTTTGGACGCCAGCCAAAATACAGTGGCAATTTTTAGAAATGTACAACAGTTGTGACAACAAAGGTGCTATCGCTTTAGCTTTCATCGCGCTTACATCACTTCGAAATACTACAAATTTCTATTTTTTACTACATTTTACAATTTCAATTCTTACATCATCAATTAGAAAAAAAAATTAGCTTTTGATTGAAATTTATTTGAAAACTGCCGATTAATTTAACGACTTTTTAAATAATTTTCAAGCATGAAAAGTTTTTCAATTCTATCTTATCAATGACCACCAGTTTACTTCAATAATGTAAAATAGCCCCTGGGAAAGTTGCCACAATTTAAAATAGATTTCCCTAACCATCATAAAAAGTGAATAATAATTTTTAAAAAAAATGATAAATCATAAGATCAGATTATCCATAAGATAGAACATTTTGGCGCTAAACAAAAATCTGTCAGGAAAAAAAAAAAAGACTATTTTTAGTTTATGTTGAACATAAAATTGATATGTTGAAATCGTTGATGAATATGTTCCATCAGATATCAGGATATGCTAGGAATTGCATTTTTATATTTTTTTACATTTGCCAACTGTATAAGAGGAAAAATATCCCCGACTGTCATGGAAAAGGGATAATCATCCTGATTATGTCAAGGAACCGAAGAAACCATACAAATAAATTACACTTGAAAACATTAAAAATCTCCGTCATCTGCAGATAGATTTATTACTGTAAAAAACTTCTTAATCTTTGCATAAAAATTGATTAGCTTAAAACAATGGATGCGTTTTAGAAGACATGGATTTGAAACGAACAATGATTAAAGAGGACATTTTAAAACTTTTAATTTAATCATTTTAAAACTTTTTTAACGTCGAATTTCGATGGTGCTTTTGGGCAGATGCAATGCACATGCGCATAGGAGCTCATTCGGTTGCATTATGACAGCGGGGGGGAGATGTGTGCTTTATTTACTGAATATGATATGAACGTAGGAATATACTATTTGTATATACTTCATAGGTCCATGAATTTTTTTTCTTGCCGTGGGGAATATGGTGGTAATGTCAAACTGATGTGCATTACACAGTTATTTACGGATTGTTTGTTTGGAGTTTGCATCGGAAATAGTACTGTATTTGACAGGGGAAAAAATTAAATAAAATATTTGAAAAACTGTTTTATACGCGCCCCTTCATAAATAATAAAGAAGCTTATTTTACTGATATTGTTATAGTATTTTTTTGCGTCACGTTTTGACGGGTTCCATCTAGTTTTTTTAAAGTTATGTACTGTATTAATTGTTTTTAATTTAAAACGGGTATAATTTTTATTATAATCCTTGTAGAAGACTAAATTCCCAATGTTTTCGTATTTCCTGCAAAACTTATTCTAATTTTCTTGGTCAACTTGCATGACACAAGAACAAAAATTAATATATTTATCAAAAACGTGCTTTTAAAGCAAATGGTTCAAGCGTTAATTGAAAGTTAAGTTGTTTTTACGGTTCATTTTTTACACGCTTTGGTTTATCTTTATTTGTTTCAAGTATCTATAAATGGAATTGTTTAATTGGTCTACCATCCAACTACTAATATGCTAGAGTTCTAAAAATTATAAACAGTTGTGTTTTTAAGATACCAACACAATATTTTCATATTTTAGCACCTAATTATCAATTAATAGATTAATAATAATTAAATTATGATTATATTTTGAGAAAATAGTTTAGAAATCCTAAATAGACAGTTTAAATAACGTCTTTCATTTATTTCCTATTGCCATATTTTCGACAGAAAAAAAATGTTATTTAAATTTATTACTACGTGATTCAAAAATTAATATATCGTTATTACATTAATGTGACATTTTCAGAAATATGAAAATGCTTTATATATTTGCTGTTGCCATATCTTAAAAAGAAACTGGACAAATTCACTAGATCACTAGTTCACGTTTTCTACGAAATATAAATTAAAGCTGTGAATTTTCCTTAATCCGTGTCCATGCAAAATGCACGTATTTTATCGGACATGTTTTGGAACAACATGAACTGCATTCATGAAATTAAGCAAGATAAATATTCAATATTTATAAAAGCCTGTATTTAAAGAAAACTACTTTTACTTTTATATTTATTACAAACTATAATAATTTAAAAAGAAATTTATAATTCGATGCAGTTAAACGTTCGTATACGACTATTACTTTTAAAAATATATTAAAAATATGGGGGGTACTAAATGTTTTTGGCCAACGTTGCACATAAGAAACAAAAATAGTCCACTTATTTTTTTTTTCATTTTAAGAGATTTCGTAGGCATAAGCAATATTTTGACGATAAACATCGTATATGAATTACACGGATATTTATGTCTCCAGATGTCAAATCTGCTGTCTTCTGAATGGTAGTTTGGCAAATTTGAAATGCTGTTGTTATGAGATACGCATATGACAGTGACAGGATTTCCATTAAATGGACATCATACTGATAAGTACTTTGACATGTACCAGATATTGATCAACTAAGTAATCGGAGAGAAGTGTTTTCAGTTTGAAGTATTCGTAAATAATGGCGAACTGTAAAGGCCTAATAAATTTAGTAGAGTAACTGAACTTAAATTCCCTTAGATGGGAATTACTAGATGGTGCTATATTAAATTTTGAACTCCCTGCTACATGAAGAAATAAATGTTCAATTAAATGTTTTCATGACAGAAATCATGTTTAATTATGGATTACTTACTTAAGTTGTATTATTTTGAAATTTTATAATACACTGCTCAAAACAATTAAAGGATATTTGAAGTTTTATATAAAATAAAGATATAAAATTTTTTTTTTGCCGAAAATAAAAGAAGAGAATCACAAATGCAAATTTTTCTGTTTTTCAAACTGTGGAGTATGCAAATTTTGAGTTCGACGTCAAAAACGTCGCTTCAGCGGCAGCGAATGAAATTTGACTTTTAATTGGATAAAAGAGAATGAAGACAAGGATGATCGGCATTCAGTGATTGCTTTGTTTCGATGAGCACGATGTCTCAGCGACGTCATTTGACAGATTCAGAAGCTTGGAGAATTGTTGGTAGGTTAGAAGGGGGCCAAACTCAAGCCGAAGTAGCGCAAGCCATTGGAGTGTCACAAAGTGTCATTTCCAGGATCTGGAACCGTTTTTTGGAGAGTGGATGTGCAGGCCGAATACTAGGGCAAGGTCGTAGACGGGCAACAACGCCCAATGAAGATCGGTATTTAGCGTTAACAGCTCGGAGACACCGAAACATGAACGCTACTCTTCTCCAACAACACCTTCGCTCGGCTACAGGCACCACGATTTCAACTCAGACTGTCCGAAACCGGCTCCATGCTGTAGGTCTGTATGCTCGCCGACCGATGGTATGTGTTAGATTAACATCAAGGCATCGTCGCGACCGCAGGGAGTGGGCAACCGAGCATGTCAACTGGAGGAGAAATGAATGGAGCAATATTCTGTTTTCTGACGAGTCCCGTTTATCTGTGCATCCGGATAATAGGCGTATTTTCATCTGGAGGGACCGTGGCAGTAGGAATAATCCTGCGTTCGTGCACGAAAGTGTCAGATTTGGCGGTGGAGGAGTGTTGGTGTATGGTGGCATCTCCATTGACGGGCGCACCGACCTCTACATCATTCGAGATGGAGCTCTGACTGGTCGCCGATATAGGGATGAGATCCTCAGGCCTATTGTAGTCCCTTACGCTGCAGCAATCGGAGATAACTTCATTTTAATGGACGATAACTGCAGGCCACATCGTGCAAACCTGGTGGAGGATTTCCTTTTCGAGGAAGGAATCGTTCGAATGGAATGGCCAGCGTGTTCTCCAGACATGAATCCAATCGAGCACGTTTGGGACGCTCTAGGAAGACGAGTTTCTGGCCGCCAACAACCCCCACAAACTCTCCAAGAACTGGAAAGAGCTCTTCTGGAAGAGTGGGGCAGAATACCCCAACTCGTCATTAATAGCCTCATTGAGTCCATGCCTCAAAGGTGTTCAACGTTGCTGGCCGCCCGTGGAAACCATACCCCCTACTGAAAATGATTTTCTTTGAAGAAAACACCTTTTCTTATTCTTTTTTTCTCATATGCACAAATTGTGTTTTTTTCCTTTTGTACACAAATGCGCAATAAAATGCATTTTTTTCTGCCAAACATGTGTAATTTATTCTCATATAACCTACTATGTCTGTCGACCATGTATCAATCAGCTAAAAAGTTTCCCAGATACAAAATCCACCTAAAACTGCAATATCCTTTAATTGTTTTGAGCAGTGTAAATGCCATACATATTTGATGAATTTTCTTTTTGTAAATCTAGTTGAAGATGAATTATTTCAAGTACATTTCACTGTTTCAGTACTTTATATTCAAAATTACGTCCTTATTAACTGCGCTACATTATTAATCTCTTCGCAAGCAACGTGGCTAAACTCTAGCTCTGCGAAATGCGACACGACTGTAAATCCAATTTTGTATTCTGTACATTTTTATTAGTTCTAGTAAACTACTCCTTTAATTATTTTCTCTTCTTTTTCTCTGTTTACGGTTATTTTTGTTTATGATTCCATGCTAAATTTTACATGGTAATTCACGAACATGGCGGTAGAGAAGGGAAGTTGACCCTCAACCAGGCTGGTAACTACATCTGCGATGAAGAATTAGGTAATTACAACTTTTGTAATTTATTAACATAAAATGAAATCGTTAGAATTTTAAAAATTAAGTGCACAGTTTGACATTACCTAGATTTTTTCGAATGCTTTGATGACTAATTTTTTTTTCTCGAAGCTGCGATAAATTGAGGGGGTACCATGTAGAAAATATCTCCCTAGAGCATCAAAATTGCTACTCCCCAAAAACATTTTTTCTTCTTTTTTAATATTCTGCAAGGGAAAACATGCCCTCGCTCCCCTGGAGTGTCACAATGCAAGTCAACTGCAGGCCGTTTCTGTCACAACCGCAAACATTTACTCTTTTTTCAGTTACTTTTCTCTTTCAACTGCAATTCTCTTTTATTATCTCTTTTAAATAAAACGGCTTTTTTTCTGAGAACGCGAAATGTTTTCTTTTCACGATTACACTTCCAATCTTAGAATGTTATTGAAGTGTAATAAGTGATATAACAACAGGTACTCTTTCTTCTGAAAAAGCTTTCCTGAGAGACGGATATAGAAGAAATAGGCTTAAAATGATAACCACTTCATAAAACGATAATTACTTTTTACTTTTGGCGCTTTTTATAGTTTCTGATTTTACGTTTGTTAAATACTTTTTTCATAAACCTATCTGTTTGAAGAATTCAAGGAAACAAATTTAAAAGAATAAATAAAAACATATTTGTGAAAGATTATTTAAAGCATAATATACTAGGCAAAGTATGTTACATTTTTTTACACGAGCGGCAATAATTACAACATACTGGCATGTGTTAATAACTCGAATTAAAACAAGTTTAAACTATTTAAACTTATTGAAATTATGCATATTTATTGTATTATAATAGTTGACTTTCTTTTTGTAATTATGTACATTTGCGCACTGCAAAGTGTATTCATGTATACAATTTCATTTTTACCAATAATCAAAAGCATAACAAACACGTCATGGAAAATCAGTACAAATTATGTTTTGCAGTCAGTAAAAGGTTTAGAAGATGTGTGCTTACGATTTATAATGTCAATTCATTATACATTTTACTGATGTATTGTTGTAAGTTATCTAAATTCTCATATATTCATTTGCATCAGTGAATGCTTCGAACAAATTCAAAGACCTGATTTGTAGATACAAATATTTTATTGATCAAATAAAGAACGCCAAGATTAAATTTCAGAAAGGATTGTATAATATAGTTTGATACCAAGTAATACATAGTTTGATATAGTTTGATACCTAGTAATAGCTAAAGGAATCTGATGGTTTTTTAACGCATTTCATAGTTTATGGAAATTTATTTAAGTAAAAGAATATTTAAATACAAATAAAAAATATTGAATAAAAACAGTTATTGTTATTAACAGTTTATTATTATTATTATAACAGTTTATTATTATTATTATTATTATCTAGAAAATCAACTATAACAAATATCGGAAGTTCAATTTTTTCTACATTTTCAGTATTTAGTACCTTTTATTCCTATGTAACTTATTACTCTTATATCATAATATTTAATTATTAAATAGAAGTCTTTAATAATTCATTAAATTTCAGCTTCTTGATTTTTTGCTACTAATATAAAATAAAATACTGTTTAAATTAAAATTGAAACCGGCGAAAGAAAATAATTGACGCAATTAAAATTCCATAGATAAAATTATTAAATACAATTTGTTTGAAAAGATGAAAGAACATGTATTTTTTTTAATATGAACACTATTATCAAAGGCCATTTCCAATAGAATATGGCAATTCAAGTTCGAAATAACCTTCTGAAGTAACGAAACTTTCTCCCAAATTATGTAGAATAAGAGGGTTTATGCTTAGAATTGCTGACTGGTGTACCATTATAACCATTAAGCCACTAAAACAGTAGTTCTACTCCCATGCCACTGATTTCGTTTCGCAAGTTCACATTTTGTAAAGTACCTCAGATGTAAAGAATGTCATTTGTTTTCATTGTTCTCTTAATCCCTCTCATCACTCTACTTGAAACGATCATTCAGGTCAGTTTGGACTTTCGTTTGCGAAGGATATGGTTATTACCAGTTCTCGTTCCTGATTACATTTGTCATCCCGACAACTCAATAGCAATGTCCAGATGAGAATCTCCTTATTTCGTCAAACATTGATGATGATAAGTTTTGCTATAAACTTGTGATTTCTGTTTACTAATTTTGCTAAAACGCTGGTTAAATAGGAAGTAAAAAGAATGAAAGAATAGCCCAAGAAAGGAAAACCGTTATTTAAAAATTGAATAATAAAATATGTTAGAAACTCAATTACAAATTTAATATATTTAGTTCTTAATTAAATTTTTACTGTTATGACATCATCTAATAACTATAAGTGTCAAATAATTTTATAGTAAAATGTACTTTATGAAATTATTAGATATTTTAGATTATAGATAAGTATTGTGGTATCAGAATCACTAACGAAGTAAGCACATGTTAACCTGTTTGCGGAGAGATTTGAGTTTGTCATATTTAAAATTTACAGGAATGTTGAGAATTTCACATCACATTCCACTCATTAACGGGGTTTAACTTCTATTTAAATAATGTTTGGCTTTGTGTCCAGAAATCAGAAAAGTGGATACTAATTTTAATATTTAGCAAATGCTGAAAATTTCACATCATGTGATATTAAAAAAAAAATTTAATTATTTTAACTTTATACATACATACATACAAAAATTAAAAAAAAGGAGAAAAAATTAAGGTATGTGGAGAAAAAATCCACGAGAAACACGTACAGGGTGGTTCAGAACTGTATGTCAAAAATGTAAAGGCAGGTAGAGGGGACCTAAATAAGCAGATTTTGTATAGGAATGTGTGTGCGGTAATGCCGTATTAAAGCGCTAGCACGTAAAACAGTATGAATCACAGGGAACTGAAAAGACAAAAGAAAACAAAAATTTATTAAGAGTTTATAAGAGCTGCTCGAAAGAACGGCCACCAACAGCGATTTGACAGCGGCGGTGCATGGAGTGCCGTACATTAGAAAAGACGTCAGGCATGTCGATCAAATGTCCAACCGCAACAGACAAGCGGGCAACAAGATCTACAAATGTGACGGGACTCTCGTACACGACGCTTTTAATATGACCTCAAAAGAAGAAGTCCAAGCAGGTTAAATCAGGAAAAGGCGATGGCCAGGGAACTGGTCCGCCTCGTATTATCCAGTGCTGGACATAGATGGCGTCCAGGTGATTCCTGACGTCTCGGCTGATGTGAGGTGGGGCTCTATCGTGCTGGAACAAAATTCGTCTGCGAACAGCTGCAGAAACATCTACCAGAAGTTCAGGTAAGACCTCCTTTAGGAAGATGCTATGTGTGGCCAGTCAAACGACTGGGTAGAATGTACTGTCCAACTAAGTTATTGTGCACAATGCCTGTCCAAACATTAATGGAGAACCTTTCTTGATAGGCGTGTGCTATTGTGCCATGTGGGTTATCATGAGCCCACAGGTGATAATTAAGGATATTAAACATACCCGAGCGCGTAAAGGTAGCCTCATCAGTGAATAAAACATCTGCCGTGAAGGTATGTTTGATTGGCTGCAGTCTGCTGTATGTGCCAACGGGCAAAGCTGAGACGGGGAAGATAATCGTCAGGGGTCATTGCTTGCACACTCTTTAAATGATAAGGATGCATTCCGTCTTCATGTAAAGTCCTCAAAACAGTTGCAAGGCTCACACCCAACGCATGTCCTACAGCTCTCGAGCTTGTCGACGGATTAACCTCTACTGTGTATAGTATTCTTTCTTCCACTGCAGAAGTTCTGCGACATCTTACAATGCCAGTATCACGTCTGGAAGGATAAAATGCTCCACTCGTTCTTAACTCCCGATGCAGACGGTCGACTGTTCGATGATCCGGTTGATTCCTATCCGGGAATCGCTCCCTGTACATCCATTGCGCCGCTAATCCATTTTCTTTTGCAGCTCCATATATGAAATGCATGTCGGCAAGCTCAGCATTGGTGAAACGATGCATGCTGCTTGAGATCCGGACCGGAAATAAAGAATCCCTCTAGCGCAGCGCTTTTATTTCCATCTAGCTTTTTCCATGTAGCTCACACATTCCTATACGAAATCTACTTATTTAGGTCACCTCTACCTGCCTTTACATTTTTGACATATAGTTCTGAACCACCCTGTATTTACGGAATCTATGAAAATTTGGCTTGATAATTCTGCTGTGTTTTCACAACTACATCATTTTTCATTTATAGATATTTTAGGGATATTTTTCATAACTGGTTTGAGTTTCATTTTTTATTTTTCGTCTTTTATTTTTCCCCTATTTGTGTACTAAGGCTTGTATGTCGTCTTTATTGTGAGTATATATACATATATGTTGTGTTAAATTTGTAATTAAAACATTTTTGGTAAGCAAAATTTAATTTTTTTTTTTAATTAGAAAATTAACTTTATAAATCAAGAATTTTTGTTTTTTAAAGTACGTAAAATATTTCTTAAATAGAAATTAAAATCCATAACAGAGATGCTCAATAATATGTTACATTTTCAACAGTCTATAAAAATTAATAATTATAAATATGCCAACTAAACTTTTCCCTACATTCTACTACATTTAAGATGTTTAATATTATTATGTTTGATACTCTGATAACCCAGTGGCTATCTAGTACCTTATGTCTCTAATAGGTTTATAGATTATATTTTCTTCTATCAATAAATTCAAATGTGTTTCAGAATCATAATAAGTTAAACTATTAATGGTATGTTCTCCCTATAGATCTTGATTTTAAGGGCATATTAAGGATGTTTGTTTGCATGTTTGTTGAAATAATGCTCATAGAAGAAAATGGTTTCTGTTATTGAATTTATTGTACTTTCGTCTAAGTGTGTGGATATTTTCATATAAAGATATTAAAATTTTAATCGATGTAAACACCTCTAATGCTCTTTAAGCACGTTGTTCACAGTAAATAGGTGCAAGTAATTCCGCTCTCAATATAACTCTGAAACAAAACATTCACATAGTTTATCAAAATATATTAAATTAGTTGAATGCTAAATCATATTATATTAAGAAGCTAAATCAAAAATTTATTAAATGCCGCTCGTTTGAAGTTTACGATCAATTTTTAGAACAAATGTTTCATTTTCAAAACTGCTTATTATTCGAAATTATACAAAGAAAAAGATAATAATTTTTTGTCTTCCACATAAAAAAGCCTATTTTAATCTTCAAAAAAACGAAATGTCGATAGCTTCAACGGTTTAAACATAAGAAGGTACGTCATTGAAAAATACGTGTTTCAAATTTTAATCAGCTCTCATGTCATTCGTGACAACGGATCGTTAAACTAATTGTTCACGACTTAAATACTGTGTGAAGCGAAAAACGGTTTTGAGAACATAGTTTAAACACTTTAAGGGTTCAATATATCTACTATACATATAAAACACAAACGGAAATTTCGTTCCGTTCCTTTATAACTAGAGTTCTGCTGAATGGAATTTGATGGAACTTGCACTGTTGGATAAATAATTTTTCAGAGACGGTTTTAGTATATAACACATAGTTATACGTATATTAGTTATAGAATTATGATGGAAAGTTCTGTTATTTTGGACGATAAGGTTACCATAGGTCATTTTTTAGCGACCATTATCATTGGCGAAAGAATTGAAACGGCTATATCAGAAAATAATGCAAACACATAGAAAAATAAAAGAAAAAGTCCGTATTTAATTTTATTTAAAATACCCCACCCCCTCCCCGCAAAAAAAAGAAAGAAAAAGAACGAAAACAAAAGTTTTAATGAGGCATAATATTTAATTTAATGCTTAAAAATATAATTTGTAATGTAATTTGTAATAGTTTGTAATGCTTAAAAATATTTGCAGTTCATGAGATTGCAATTCAGATTAAGTCAATATTTGGCGATTTATCGCCAGGTTGGCGACCTTGCATACATATTCAACTGATGCTTAAACATTTGTATTTATTGATTTTGCACACAGTACCCAACTGATGATTATACATATTTTTTAACTATTTAATTTATTTATTACACAACATGAAGAGCTTAACCCTTTTAAATTTATATATTTCATTTAATTACTGACAATACATTACGACTTTAGTGATCTTGCACACAGTACCCAACTGATGATTAAACATTAGCTTACTGATTCCTCATTAAAGCTATTTGTAAGTTAATGTTTTTTGCTTGCAAAGTGATTTAAAATAATTATTAACATGCCTGCATGTTATGTGAAATTTTAATTTCATATCGTATGCAATAAATTACTATTAATGGTGGAGGTGGGTGAGGTGGCGGTACAAGTGAGTGCAAGTGTACTGTGTTCCGTGTCCAGTAACTGTGTTTTGCCCTGCAGTGTTCCTTGTGAAAGTGAGGTTTCTAATTCGAACGCCGATGCGGGCGTGTGTTCAGATGACGATTTCCAGCCTGTCCGGAAAAAGTGCCGGTGATTTATCCGTTCCGAACCAGCTGTAGAGTTCGTATTTGTATTGAGCCTGCTCTTTTTCATGAAAAAAGCCTACTTTTTGTAAATATTTGAAGCAGATTTGTGATAATAATTTTCAATAAATGCGTGCATTAGCACTTTAAAATCTAAACTTGTGTTATTTATTTTAATTTTAATTTAATTATTTATAATATATTTTAATTATTATTTAAATATTTATAATATATTTTAATTATTATTTATTTCAGGCTTTTTTATTTACTGTATGCTTAAAAAGTCAGGTTGGCGATAATGCTGGTTGGCGATTTATGCGTCAGGTTAACAAAGATGCATCTGATAATTTGATTTAATAAAATACTAGATGGAACCCGTCAAAACTTGACGGAAAAAATACTATAACAATATTAGTAAAATAAGCTTCTTTATTATTTAAGAAGGGGTGCGTATGAAAAAGTCTTTTAAATATTTTATTTTAAAAGTTTTTTTCCTCCAGTGAAATACAGTACCATTTCCGATGTAAACTCCAAACAAACAATCCGTAAACAACTGTTTAATGCAAATAAGTTCGACATTACCGCCATATTCACCACTGCAAAAAGAATATTTCATGGACCTATGAAGTATCATACAAATAGTATATTCCTACGTCCATATCATATTCAGTAAATAAAGCACACATCTCTCTCTCTGTGATAATGCAACCGAGTGAACTTCTATGTGCATATGCATTGCATCTGTTCAAAGGCACCGTCGAAATTCGACGTTTAAAAAGTTTTAAAATGTTTAAATACTAAAAAGTTTTGAAATGTCCTCTTTAACCATTGTTCGTTTCAAATCCATATTTTCTAAAATGCATCCATTGTTTTAAGCTAATGAATTTTTATGTAAAGATGGAGAAATTTTTTTGCAATAATAATATACAATCTGCAGATGATACAGATTTTTGATGTTTTCAAGTATAATTTATTTGTATGGTTTTTTCGGTCCGTTTTTATAATCATGATTATCCCTTTTCCATATTCGTGAACTTTTCTCGCTTATACAATGAAATACACCATGGATCTTTAAAATAATAATAAAATACAATTCCAAGCATATTCTGATGCAACACAAACATCAACACGAATTCAACATGATATCAATTTTATGTTGAACATCAATCGAAAATCGGTTTTTTTGTTTGAAAGATTTCAGTTTAGCGCCAAAATGCTCTATCTTATGGTTAATCTAATTTTAGGATTTATTCAGAGGTTTTTTTTATTATTATTTTCTTCATTTTTTTAGTTGGTTAGGGAAATCAATTTCCAATTGTGGCAACTTTCCCAGGTGCTATTTTATATTACTGAAGCAAACTGGCGGCCATTGTTGAGATAGATAAAAAAAATAATTCATGCTTGAAAATTATTTAAAATGTTGTTAAATTAAACGGCAGTTTTTAAATAAATTTCATTCGAAAGTTAACATTTTTATAATTGATGATGTATAAATTGAAATTGTACGGTATTTAGAAGTGATGTAAGCGCGATAAAAACAAAAGCGATAGCGCCGTTTGTTGTCACAATTGTTATGCATCCTACTCTTTATAATGAAGAATTTAAAAATCGGTTAAAATTACGTCATGTTGGCACAATCCTATAAATTTTTCTCTTTAGATTTATCAATGTAAAAATGCATTTCAAGATAAGCATAGCGTCATTTTCACAGGCGCAAGCTTTTCATAAGTACTTTATATACGTTGCTTTTATGCTTAACCACCATGTATACAAATAAAAATATATTTTGTATTTAATTGTACTGAAAAAATGGCATCTGCCGTATATACCCTGTGCAGATGGTGGCTCATACCGCGACCTCCTCAAAACGTCCGCGATCCTCCGATTTGAAAGATAAGCATGGGAATCCAGTCTTCTAATTTTTGTGTTGAAGCAAGTTATATAAAATGGATTTAGCCGGTAAAGGCGCTATTAGGCGTAGTTGGATTATTGTAAGGTAAATTTGTTATATAGTTTTAACCAAAAGTGTATTAGTTGAAATTAAAGTTCGTATTTTGTTGTTCATCGATTATTGGTTCAGTAAAGCGACTATTTACATATCATCTACTTACATTTTTGGGGGCTCGGCCGGGATTATTAAAAGTAAAAGCCACTAGTAGTGAAATGGAAACCAAACGTAAAGTGTTGTAAAACGCCAGTATCAAAAGTTGGGTTACGAATTAGAAAGGTGAAACCGTAATCGTATCACTTCAAGTACAAATTTTTAAAGATAAGCATGAGAACTCTCAATAAAGCTAAGACAATTGATCTAATAAACCTCTGCGAAGAATGCGGAATTGAAGCACCAGAAAAACCGACAATACCCGTCCTAATAAAGCTGATCAATAGTTGGGAGAGTTACGAAGAAGATTTTATAAGAGATCGATTGGAAGTAGTGATAGCAAGTAGAAAAGAGAAAGAAGAAAGAGAAGAGAAAGAAGAAAGAGAAGAGAAAGAAGAAAGATAAGAGAAAGAAGAAAGAGAAGAGAAAGAAAAGAAATTACAAGCATGACTGGAAGAGAAGAAATTACAAGCAGAACTGGAAGAAAAGAAATTACAAGCAGAAGAAAAGAAATTGAAAATAGAAATGGAAGAGAGAAAATGGAAAATAGAATCGGAGCAAAATTTTGAAATTAAGAAATTGCAGATACAAGAAAATTCAAGAGAACACATTAATGAAGACCCAAGGACAAATCAAGGTAAGCAATTTGAATTGCTTAGATTATTAACTAAATACGATAGCTCGAATGATATCTGTTTATATTTAGCTATGTACGAAAGGCAAATGGCGCAAACGGGCATTAATAAAAAATAATGGGTAAATTATTTAATTAATCTAATGCCGTTAGATGTGATCAATATAATAACAAGGGAAAACTAACCTAAAATTCACTGATTATGATTACATAAAAAATATTCAACTAAAACGCTACAAACTATCACCAGAGGAGTTTAGGCTGAAATTTTTCTCATCTAAAAAGATAGGTGTATTTTCAACAATGGATTGAAGGTCTTCAAATAAATAACTTTGAAGATTTAGCAGAATTAATTGTTGTTAATCAAAGCAGACATAATTTACCTACGGAAACAAAAACACATTTCATAGAGGAATTATTAGTAATAAAGAAAATTGATGAATTAGTTAATAAATTAGATAATTACGAAACAGCACGAAGGGTTTACAATAAACAATCAGTTAAGGATACAAGCAGCGATTTTGATGACAAAAGATCGAGAGTGGCTGACTACGCCAATTCGAAAAGACGCCAAGTTAATAATAGGCATTATGTAGGTCACGAAAGCAAAGAGTCGCATATAATCTGTTTTGCGTGTGGCAACCGTGGTCACGTGAGTGCGAAATGTGCCATTGCGAGTAATACAGAACGAGAATATTCAAATTTTTACCCGCAACATAATCAAAATTGGCGAGAAACAAAATACCAAAATGAGACCCAAAACACGCAAAAGAAAAATAGTTAATATGGGAATGTTAAATGGTAAAAAAGGAAGAATCTTAGATATTAGCGGAATAAAAACAAACATAATAATCGATACAGGAAGCGATATTTCAATCGCCAGTGCAAGATATCAAACTGTATAACGGCCAAACAAAAGCAATTTTCTTCTATTGAACTTTTGATGTGTATTGATTTCCTGTAACCTACGTTTCTGCATTTGATTGAGATGAGATCTATTTCTTTTGTAAAAAGGAACCTGTATGGTCATTTTCCAACTAGTTTAAAGGAAAATGCTTCCCTGGAAGTTAAATTGTTTCAACCAACCCATATAAGCCGAATAAAACAAAAGATACAGGATTATCCGATGAATGGAATATTGACTATCCATCTCCAGAAGAAAATTATGAAAATTATGAAGTCCTGCACATGGTAGAAAAGACTATGTGAGAGATCGCAGTAGAAGTTTTGGTCATAAGGGAAATAACAAAAATTTTAATAGACCATTTGATAACAGAAGCAATAATAGAGATGGTCAGAGATATTTTAAACAGTCATTTAACCATGGAAATTACAATAAATTTGGATATGGGAAACAGAGTTCCGAGAATTCTTACCAAAATAAATCTGAGATTCCTGAAAACTTTGAGACTGAAAATTCTTTGATACCTCAAGACATAACAGAAAATACTTCACCTAATTCAAAAGCAAGGTATAATCTAAAATTTTCCCCTAGATACATGAACAGAGGCTACTACCATGGTCGAAATAATTATAATTATGGTGACCAACGATCGTGCAAGGCCAGTTATAATGAACAAAAATATTCACAACCATCACATAAGAATAATTCTCATCATGGATTTAAAGGAGCTGATAGTGGACGAGATGATTATTCAAATTCTTATCATTCTAGAAGCAATAGGTATGTAGCTTCTAAAGATAGAGAGCAATACCCGGAAAGAAATTACAGAGATATTAGATATGCAGATTCTAAAGACAGAGAGAAATATCCAGAAAGAAATAAAAATCTAAAAAAAAAATAACTGTTAGGCGTGAAAAAACATAACAAATCAAGATGCTGATGTCGAGACGCCATCACGTCAGGATGACCGATTTGTAGGATTCCAGTTTGAACACTTTACTTCATCAAATGAACTAACTACTATTATTATCCATGGTTAGACATGCGCGAGTTGTAAATAGTTTGAATCGCGAGATTTGGCTAAGAGCCAGTCTTCTAATTTTTGTTATGAAGCAAGATATATAAAATGGATATAGCCTGTAAAGGCGCTATTAGGCCTAGTTGGATTATTGTAAAGTAAATTTGTTATATAGTTTTAACCAAAAGTGTATTAGTTGAAATTAAAGTTCGTATTTTGTTGTTCATCGATTATTGGTTCAATAAAGCGACTATTAACATATCATCTACTTACATTTATATATTCCAGGATAACCTCTCTTTAATTTTCTAAATATTAGAAGTTTTTTTACTTTATTCTATCTTTACAATAAGGAACTTTTGGATTCATGAAAATTTTCGATTTCCAGTTTTCTACGGATTTATATGTGGTACAAAGTCCTGAACACGATTTGACTGTTTTTAGAAAATGTCTTACTGTGAGTGTGTCGGAGTGTCTGTGTGTCTGTAAATCTGTATGTGACAAAAATTTTGTGGGCGCTCTATCTCAAGAACTTATGCAGGGAATTTAATAAAATTTTAGATTCAGTTAGACCATGATATAAATTGGTGCTGTTTAGTTTTTGGTACAAATCACCCAAGAGGTGTTTCTGCTATGCTGCATTATTCATGATTTTTAAGATAGCTATATCTCAACAGCTAATTCACGGATTATCGTCAAACCTCAGATTCAGTTAGACACTGACATAAGTTGTTGCTTATTAGGTTTTAGTGTAAACTTCAACAGGTGGCACTGCTATGTTGTATTTTTAAGGATTTACACGATTTTAGCGATAGTCATATCGCAAGAAGTAATGCATGGAATTTAACAAAACTTTATATTCCATTAGATATTTATATAAGTTGGTGCTGATTCGTTTTTGGTGTAAATAGCCCAATGGTTGGCGCTGCTATGTTGCATTATCCCCGATTTTCAAGATAGCTATATCTCAAGAATTAATGCATGTTTTTCATCAAAGTTTTCATCAAACAGCATGTTTTTCATCAGATTCTGTTAGACGTTGAAATAAGTTGTTGCTGATGAGGTTGTAGTGTAAATAACTCTACAGGTGGCGTTCCTATGCTGCATTTTTCAAGATTTAAACGATTTTAGCGATAGTCATATCTCACGTATTAATGCACGGAATATTACCAAACTTCATATTCTGTTATTTTGAAACGTTAACAAGTATGGGATTGGCACATCCGAGTAGTTTTCTATGTTCTAAATATTTATCACATGAGCCGTTGATTTTCAAAGTGGGGATAAGTGCATATTATAAAAAATACTATTTAAAGCTATATATATATTTACAAATTAACACAAAATTTATATTTTTAGTCCATTCACAGTAAATATCTTTTAATACCAGAATGAATTTGTTACTACTTATTTAGTGGGTCAACGCACTTTCAAATTCGTTGATTTTGAAAGGGAAGCGAGTCCACTTTGAATTGAATTATTTTCTGTTTAATCTTGCATACTGTTAACAAGCAGAATCATAATGTTTTCATAAATACTTTTAAAAGTTTCGCTATCTAAATTAAAACATATGCATACAACTTATTACTGAATATTTTTTCCACTTTTTCCTATAAGGTTAAATTTATTTTTTTGTTTTTTATTATAACTTTTTTGAAGAAAAATGAAATAGTGAAACAAATTAAACATGTAATTTAATAAATTATTCATTTTTTGTTATTATAATTATATTCCATTCAATGAAAATCAACGTTTTCAACCAATCATTGCATTTGAATGTGAGGCAGGTTCATGGGTGCATACAAAAATCATTACTTTCTTTCAGCTAAAACGCATAACCAATATTTTATATTAAATTTACATAAAATAAGACTACAAAAAATATGAAATATGTCTATTATTGCTCACAAATAGTTTTAAGCCTCTTCAATTTCAAACCATTAAATACCTAGCAATAATTTAAAATAAACTTGTCTAGCTTTCAAAATGAAAGACTTAGATTTTGTTTTTAATTACATTAGTTCCTGTAATAATGTTTGCTTTAAAACATATTTTAAAAACGTACCCTTTCACATATTTTTTTTTAACACTTTATCGGTTTAAATTGTTTCAAGACTTTATAAAGTTAGTTTTAAAATGTGAAATAAGTGAATCTCGGATAATTTAAAGTGCATTAAGTACTTGGAAAGAAAAAAATATTGTTAAAAATTCTTACGAAAAACAATATTTCCCCTGAGTAAAATTTCCTTTCAATGTTAGTGGAACTTAAAACAACATATTAAGAAGGAGTATCAGGTTATACGAGTAAAACAAAATCGCGAAATATGTGTAGGGAAACAGAGTAAAACCATATATCTGAATTTTGACCCAATTCGAGCAGTTCTCCAGTTAGTAATGGTTGTACTATTTAGCATAAGACAAGAAGAAGGAACGGTCATTATGATATCTTCATACCGGCTGTTGCGTAAATTATCTTTTGAAAAGTTTGTTTTAACATTTCTGCTCTCTATTATTTGACTTACGTGGTCAATGTTTCTCAAGATTGAATTTTGTTATCGATTTTTTACTCATTTACTGATGTGCTAGAGTTCTGGATATTGTAAACAATTGTGGGCTTTCAGTGACAATACAACATTTTATTATTTTTAGAACTTAATTATGAATTAATAAATTAATTTTAATGTATTGTCCGGTCGCAAGAATTGTGAAATACTCTTTTAGTTTCAGTATTTTCATTTCATTTAAAATACATAACCTTTCATTTAAAATTATTACATTAAATGTATTTAAAACATACCTTATAAACTTTTAATTTAAAATACAAAAATAAAAGTTAAAGGACGAACATCTTTAAGAAAATGAAGTCATATAGTTCTTTGTATTTTCCTACTTTTTAACCATACTGAACTAAAAAGTACATTATTCATTTGAGATAGTAATAGGTCCATGGAGGCGGATTTCACATCTTCCCTAATTGATTAGTTAGAGACGAATTACTGCACTTTCATTTCAACATAAAGTATGATAATCTGCTGAGATATGTTTGAAAGAGCAGTGAATCCTGATTTTTTTCTATATCGAATTAAAAAAAATACAAAGTATTTCATATGAATTAAAAGCGGGTGTTTGTTAGATGTCAATAAAATTCTGAAAGAGTACGAAAGTATTGTTCAAAATATTCACAATTGTGCTGATATTGAATAGGTAGTAAAATAATTTTATGAAAGTGACAATCAAACATATTTTAATTTAAATATGGGTTATTAAATGTTATTCAGTCTTTTATTAATTTTTCACAACTAAATCATTTATTGTATTCGCAAAATATTTCCTTGGATATAATGCTAGTGGAGTATTCTGTTTCACAAAAATTGCATAAGTATCAATTGACAATGATGGCAATATAGTAACTAAAAATTACAAAGCAGAGCATATCCCATTTAAGGCAGGATATATGCTTTTTAAGTATCGAATCCTTGTCCCAATTTATGCAAAAAGAAAAGATGATGCTTTGCATATCAATCCAGTGTACGTCTGTGACCAATAACCTACAAGAACCGTAATTCTACTCTCAATTTCCCAGATTTCATTAAAGAAACTGGCATTTACTGAATGTCTTAGATGTAAAGAAAAACATTTGTTTACATTGTTCCCTTAATACATGACATCACAGTACTGGGAAGTGTTATGTAGATCATTTTTAAATTAAAATTATATGGGCATTTAAATGAAAGTGAGAATGAAACATGTTTTAATTTAAATATGAGGTATTAAATTTTATTCAGACTTTTATTTATTTTTCACAACTAAATCATTTAGTGTATTCGTAAAATATTTCCTTGGAAATAATGTTAGTGGAGTATTCTGTTTCACAAAAATTGCATACGTATTGATTGACAATTATGGCAATATAGTAACTAAAAGTTACAAAGTAGAGAATATTCCATTTAAGGCACGATGAAGTACCGAATCCTTCTCCCAGTTTATCCGGAAAGAGAGGATGGTGCTTTGCTTGGCAATCTAGTGTATGTCTGTGACCAATAAGCTACAAGAACAGTAATTCTACTCTCAATTTCCCAGATTTCATTAAAGAAACTGGCATTTACTGAATGTCTTAGATGTAAAGAAAAACATTTGTTTACATTGTTCCCTTAATACATGACATCACAGTACTGGGAAGTGTTATGTAGATCATTTCTAAATTAAAATTATATGGGCATTTAAATGAAAGTGAGAATGAAACATGTTTTAATTTAAATATGAGGTATTAAATTTTATTCAGACTTTTATTTATTTTTCACAACTAAATCATTTAGTGTATTCGTAAAATATTTCCTTGGAAATAATGTTAGTGGAGTATTCTGTTTCACAAAAATTGCATACGTATTGATTGACAATTATGGCAATATAGTAACTAAAAGTTACAAAGTAGAGAATATTCCATTTAAGGCACGATGAAGTACCGAATCCTTCTCCCAGTTTATCCGGAAAGAGAGGATGGTGCTTTGCTTGGCAATCTAGTGTATGTCTGTGACCAATAAGCTACAAGAACAGTAATTCTACTCTCAATTTCCCAGATTTCATTAAAGAAACTGGCATTTACTGAATGTCTTAGATGTAAAGAAAAACATTTGTTTACATTGTTCCCTTAATACATGACATCACAGTACTGGGAAGTGTTATGTAGATCATTTCTAAATTAAAATTATATGGGCATTTAAATGAAAGTGAGAATGAAACATGTTTTAATTTAAATATGAGGTATTAAATTTTATTCAGACTTTTATTTATTTTTCACAACTAAATCATTTAGTGTATTCGTAAAATATTTCCTTGGAAATAATGTTAGTGGAGTATTCTGTTTCACAAAAATTGCATACGTATTGATTGACAATTATGGCAATATAGTAACTAAAAGTTACAAAGTAGAGAATATTCCATTTAAGGCACGATGAAGTACCGAATCCTTCTCCCAGTTTATCCGGAAAGAGAGGATGGTGCTTTGCTTGGCAATCTAGTGTATGTCTGTGACCAATAAGCTACAAGAACAGTAATTCTACTCTCAATTTCCCAGATTTCATTAAAGAAACTGGCATTTACTGAATGTCTTAGATGTAAAGAAAAACATTTGTTTACATTGTTCCCTTAATACATGACATCACAGTACTGGGAAGTGTTATGTAGATCATTTCTAAATTAAAATTATATGGGCATTTAAATGAAAGTGAGAATGAAACATGTTTTAATTTAAATATGAGGTATTAAATTTTATTCAGACATTTATTTATTTTTCACAACTAAATCATTTAGTGTATTCGTAAAATATTTCCTTGGAAATAATGTTAGTGGAGTATTCTGTTTCACAAAAATTGCATACGTATTGATTGACAATTATGGCAATATAGTAACTAAAAGTTACAAAGTAGAGAATATTCCATTTAAGGCACGATGAAGTACCGAATCCTTCTCCCAGTTTATCCGGAAAGAGAGGATGGTGCTTTGCTTGGCAATCTAGTGTATGTCTGTGACCAATAAGCTACAAGAACAGTAATTCTACTCTCAATTTCCCAGATTTCATTAAAGAAACTGGCATTTACTGAATGTCTTAGATGTAAAGAAAAACATTTGTTTACATTGTTCCCTTAATACATGACATCACAGTACTGGGAAGTGTTATGTAGATCATTTTTAAATTAAAATTATATGGGCATTTAAATGAAAGTGAGAATGAAACATGTTTTAATTTAAATATGAGGTATTAAATTTTATTCAGACTTTTATTTATTTTTCACAACTAAATCATTTAGTGTATTCGTAAAATATTTCCTTGGAAATAATGTTAGTGGAGTATTCTGTTTCACAAAAATTGCATACGTATTGATTGACAATTATGGCAATATAGTAACTAAAAGTTACAAAGTAGAGAATATTCCATTTAAGGCACGATGAAGTACCGAATCCTTCTCCCAGTTTATCCGGAAAGAGAGGATGGTGCTTTGCTTGGCAATCTAGTGTATGTCTGTGACCAATAAGCTACAAGAACAGTAATTCTACTCTCAATTTCCCAGATTTCATTAAAGAAACTGGCATTTACTGAATGTCTTAGATGTAAAGAAAAACATTTGTTTACATTGTTCCCTTAATACATGACATCACAGTACTGGGAAGTGTTATGTAGATCATTTCTAAATTAAAATTATATGGGCATTTAAATGAAAGTGAGAATGAAACATGTTTTAATTTAAATATGAGGTATTAAATTTTATTCAGACTTTTATTTATTTTTCACAACTAAATCATTTAGTGTATTCGTAAAATATTTCCTTGGAAATAATGTTAGTGGAGTATTCTGTTTCACAAAAATTGCATACGTATTGATTGACAATTATGGCAATATAGTAACTAAAAGTTACAAAGTAGAGAATATTCCATTTAAGGCACGATGAAGTACCGAATCCTTCTCCCAGTTTATCCGGAAAGAGAGGATGGTGCTTTGCTTGGCAATCTAGTGTATGTCTGTGACCAATAAGCTACAAGAACAGTAATTTTACTCTCAATTTCCCAGATTTCATTAAAGAAACTGGCATTTACTGAATGTCTTAGATGTAAAGAAAAACATTTGTTTACATTGTTCCCTTAATACATGACATCACAGTACTGGGAAGTGTTATGTAGATCATTTCTAAATTAAAATTATATGGGCATTTAAATGAAAGTGAGAATGAAACATGTTTTAATTTAAATATGAGGTATTAAATTTTATTCAGACTTTTATTTATTTTTCACAACTAAATCATTTAGTGTATTCGTAAAATATTTCCTTGGAAATAATGTTAGTGGAGTATTCTGTTTCACAAAAATTGCATACGTATTGATTGACAATTATGGCAATATAGTAACTAAAAGTTACAAAGTAGAGAATATTCCATTTAAGGCACGATGAAGTACCGAATCCTTCTCCCAGTTTATCCGGAAAGAGAGGATGGTGCTTTGCTTGGCAATCTAGTGTATGTCTGTGACCAATAAGCTACAAGAACAGTAATTTTACTCTCAATTTCCCAGATTTCATTAAAGAAACTGGCATTTACTGAATGTCTTAGATGTAAAGAAAAACATTTGTTTACATTGTTCCCTTAATACATGACATCACAGTACTGGGAAGTGTTATGTAGATCATTTCTAAATTAAAATTATATGGGCATTTAAATGAAAGTGAGAATGAAACATGTTTTAATTTAAATATGAGGTATTAAATTTTATTCAGACTTTTATTTATTTTTCACAACTAAATCATTTAGTGTATTCGTAAAATATTTCCTTGGAAATAATGTTAGTGGAGTATTCTGTTTCACAAAAATTGCATACGTATTGATTGACAATTATGGCAATATAGTAACTAAAAGTTACAAAGTAGAGAATATTCCATTTAAGGCACGATGAAGTACCGAATCCTTCTCCCAGTTTATCCGGAAAGAGAGGATGGTGCTTTGCTTGGCAATCTAGTGTATGTCTGTGACCAATAAGCTACAAGAACAGTAATTCTACTCTCAATTTCCCAGATTTCATTAAAGAAACTGACATTTACTGAATGTCTTAGATGTAAAGAAAAACATTTGTTTACATTGTTCCCTTAATACATGACATCACAGTACTGGGAAGTGTTATGTAGATCATTTCTAAATTAAAATTATATGGGCATTTAAATGAAAGTGAGAATGAAACATGTTTTAATTTAAATATGAGGTATTAAATTTTATTCAGACTTTTATTTATTTTTCACAACTAAATCATTTAGTGTATTCGTAAAATATTTCCTTGGAAATAATGTTAGTGGAGTATTCTGTTTCACAAAAATTGCATACGTATTGATTGACAATTATGGCAATATAGTAACTAAAAGTTACAAAGTAGAGAATATTCCATTTAAGGCACGATGAAGTACCGAATCCTTCTCCCAGTTTATCCGGAAAGAGAGGATGGTGCTTTGCTTGGCAATCTAGTGTATGTCTGTGACCAATAAGCTACAAGAACAGTAATTCTACTCTCAATTTCCCAGATTTCATTAAAGAAACTGGCATTTACTGAATGTCTTAGATGTAAAGAAAAACATTTGTTTACATTGTTCCCTTAATACATGACATCACAGTACTGGGAAGTGTTATGTAGATCATTTCTAAATTAAAATTATATGGGCATTTAAATGAAAGTGAGAATGAAACATGTTTTAATTTAAATATGAGTTATTAAATTTTATTCAGACTTTTATTTATTTTTCACAACTAAATCATTTAGTGTATTCGTAAAATATTTCCTTGGAAATAATGTTAGTGGAGTATTCTGTTTCACAAAAATTGCATACGTATTGATTGACAATTATGGCAATATAGTAACTAAAAGTTACAAAGTAGAGAATATTCCATTTAAGGCACGATGAAGTACCGAATCCTTCTCCCAGTTTATCCGGAAAGAGAGGATGGTGCTTTGCTTGGCAATCTAGTGTATGTCTGTGACCAATAAGCTACAAGAACAGTAATTCTACTCTCAATTTCCCAGATTTCATTAAAGAAACTGGCATTTACTGAATGTCTTAGATGTAAAGAAAAACATTTGTTTACATTGTTCCCTTAATACATGACATCACAGTACTGGGAAGTGTTATGTAGATCATTTCTAAATTAAAATTATATGGGCATTTAAATGAAAGTGAGAATGAAACATGTTTTAATTTAAATATGAGGTATTAAATTTTATTCAGACTTTTATTTATTTTTCACAACTAAATCATTTAGTGTATTCGTAAAATATTTCCTTGGAAATAATGTTAGTGGAGTATTCTGTTTCACAAAAATTGCATACGTATTGATTGACAATTATGGCAATATAGTAACTAAAAGTTACAAAGTAGAGAATATTCCATTTAAGGCACGATGAAGTACCGAATCCTTCTCCCTGTTTATCCGGAAAGAGAGGATGGTGCTTTGCTTGGCAATCTAGTGTATGTCTGTGACCAATAAGCTACAAGAACAGTAATTCTACTCTCAATTTCCCAGATTTCATTAAAGAAACTGGCATTTACTGAATGGCTTAGATGTAAAGAAAAACATTTGTTTACATTGTTCCCTTAATACATGACATCACAGTACTGGGAAGTGTTATGTAGATCATTTCTAAATTAAAATTATATGGGCATTTAAATGAAAGTGAGAATGAAACATGTTTTAATTTAAATATGAGGTATTAAATTTTATTCAGACTTTTATTTATTTTTCACAACTAAATCATTTAGTGTATTCGTAAAATATTTCCTTGGAAATAATGTTAGTGGAGTATTCTGTTTCACAAAAATTGCATACGTATTGATTGACAATTATGGCAATATAGTAACTAAAAGTTACAAAGTAGAGAATATTTCATTTAAGGCACGATGAAGTACCGAATCCTTCTCCCAGTTTATCCGGAAAGAGAGGATGGTGCTTTGCTTGGCAATCTAGTGTATGTCTGTGACCAATAAGCTACAAGAACAGTAATTCTACTCTCAATTTCCCAGATTTCATTAAAGAAACTGGCATTTACTGAATGTCTTAGATGTAAAGAAAAACATTTGTTTACATTGTTCCCTTAATACATGACATCACAGTACTGGGAAGTGTTATGTAGATCATTTCTAAATTAAAATTATATGGGCATTTAAATGAAAGTGAGAATGAAACATGTTTTAATTTAAATATGAGGTATTAAATTTTATTCAGACTTTTATTTATTTTTCACAACTAAATCATTTAGTGTATTCGTAAAATATTTCCTTGGAAATAATGTTAGTGGAGTATTCTGTTTCACAAAAATTGCATACGTATTGATTGACAATTATGGCAATATAGTAACTAAAAGTTACAAAGTAGAGAATATTCCATTTAAGGCACGATGAAGTACCGAATCCTTCTCCCAGTTTATCCGGAAAGAGAGGATGGTGCTTTGCTTGGCAATCTAGTGTATGTCTGTGACCAATAAGCTACAAGAACAGTAATTCTACTCTCAATTTCCCAGATTTCATTAAAGAAACTGACATTTACTGAATGTATTAGATGTAAAGAATACAATTTGTTTTCATTGTTCCCTTAATACATGACATCACAGTACTGGGAACTGTTATGTAGGTCATTTCTGACTTGTCTGCAAAAGACATTGTTATTAATGCCAGTTCTACTTCCTGATTACATTTGTTAACCTGGCAACTGGATGATAATATCTACAGGAATTCCATTATTTCCTAAACTATGATGCATTTTATTCATATTAATTTAAATTAATCTCTGCTTAAATTGAAATTGAAACCATTGAAGGAGTATGAATTGAACGTATGAAGTTGAATTTCTAACATTCTTTAAATTTTGAGTGTTGATAAATATGAGAAGATCATTTTTCAAAACTTTTAAAAAACTTAACATCTTGCTTTTTAATACCAACTGATAACTCAATTGTTATTTAGAACTGTCATGTATCTAATATCCTAAATAAGTTTTAGATTGTATTACTTTATTTGGAACTTTTAGTAATTATTGAAATAAATTTATTGATGAAGGATATGAGACTAATTTGACACTGTTCACTATGTAAAAACAGAATAAGTATTAACATTTTTATCTCCAACTGTAATTCACTACTATCAACTATAATCCACTACTATCAACTATAATCCACTACTATCAACTATAATTCACTACTATTTTAGGTCGAAAACATTTCAACTACTATTAGCTTTTATTTCCCCCCACCCTTATCTTAGAGTTTTTTTCAAATAATGAAAGTAAAAAATTCTATAGTTTCTAAAACATTTTATAAAATTGAAATACAAACTTAAACCCAATAATTCAAGCTCCAACTCTGGTTTCTATATTTCAAAACCTAACATTCTGAACACTTAAGAATAAAAACCTTGTTACTTTCTGAATCAACTATTTCTCTTTGCATGAGCAAAAGCTAAACGAACAGATATTTTTAAAAAATAGTTCCGCAAATGTTTTTTATTTCTTCAAATGCACTTTAACGGATTAAATTTATTTTACACTTAAGGAGCTAGTTTCTAAGATCTTCTCTAAGTGAATCACAAATAAGTTAAAATGCATTAAGAATTTTAAAATAAAAGTTATTATAAAAAACTGTTCAGTCTCTGTAATTCAATAATTCCAAACATATTTTAAGAGATTTTTAGCTTTCAACAGATACATTAAGGAGGTTTTATGCTAAACAAGTGGAAGAAAAACATAAGATGTGTATTTGTTTATATTAGCTAAAAAAGAAGAATGTTTTAAGTTTTTTCAAATCTTGAGATAGTAATTAAAAAATAGCTTTACAGTTTAAACTGTCTTCAAATATATTCTGATACACATTATGATGCAAACTAAGTATCATTTAAATAAATTTTATAACTGAAGCAATTACACTCTTCAACAAATTTTAACTTTATATTTCTCAATATGTATTGCATATTTCCTATATATTTTATGGCGCTAAAAAAGAAAATTCTGTTTAAATACTTTTATCACCCTTCAATTTTAAGAAATTTTGTTTTCAATTCTTGGAGTATATGGGTATATACTCTAAATGGGTATATTTGTACTTTTTCGATTTTGGTTGCAGTTCTTTTTCTAATGTCTCTTTCAATTTCGGAACTGGTTTCAAAATTCAAAGTGCTCCCCCCCCCCCACACACACACAAAAAAAAATGAAAAAAATGAAAAATTAAGAAATTACTCGGTTAGACTTCAACCTGAGTTATTATATGTAAAAACTACACATTAAAAATATAGAAGAAAAAAAAAACGAAAATATTCAGACAACTTTATTATATACTGAAAAAGTTATTTAAACATATGATAATTAAAGATACGTGAAAAAGGATTTTTAATGCATCCGTTTCACTTTGAATGATTCAGAGTTACAATATTTAAATTTATTTTCATTTTGCGTTTTTGCAATATATCAGTACCTTCAAAAACATCCACATTTTTCCTCAATTAAATTGATATTTTTCTGGACTTTTGGATAATTAAATTTTATATACTAATTAAAGATAATATTTGGAATTATATAGAAATTAAAACAGTAATTAAATAAATTTTTACATTTATTTCACAATCATTTTTATCACTACTTTTTCACATTTTATTTCTTTTTAGTTAAAATAATTAACTTTTTAAAAATCTTCTAACTACACAGCATAGAGTTCTAGAGTTCTAGAGCAGTTCTAGAGCATATTTTAAGAGAAGTTTCAAAACATATATTTTTTAAATCAATATCTCTTAAAAATCTTTTAAAATTGTTTAAAAAATGAAATTTTCAAATTTTACGATAACATTACCATAAGATTATCATAAAATATTTTTTTGGTTAAATCTTTTTCGTCAGAAAATTATTTAATAATATGTCAAAAAGATATTATAAAACGCCCAAATAATTTTTAAAATAAAGTTAAAAAATTGCCGAGTTTTCTTAATCTATAATTTTGCATTCTTAGTTCAATAGAATATATAAAAAGAGAGTAAAAAAAAATTACATTGTTAATTTTGTTTATAAGACTTTTATAAATTTTCATACGAAACTTCATTTACGTTTATAAAATTTCTCTTTAATTTTTTACAAAATAATTTAACATTGTAACTTTTTAATACTGTATCCTTAGTTTTCAACCATGTAACTGTTCATTTAATCATTGCTTTTGTCAACAAATTCCAATGATAATTCTTCAATAAACTTGAAAAAAAAGCAGAACGAATTTAAACTTGCATTTTTCTAAACTATTCAATGACTTCTTTACCACTAATTACGACAGAAGTTTCTTTAAATAAATAAAACACACAAAATGAAAGCATTCAATTAGCTACGTTTTAAAACAGTTGTGGTTTGAAACAAAGATAAGATTAAGAATGGAAAATAAAGTACAATTTTGAAAAAAATGCGGGGGTTAATGATCTTTCTTTACAGCAAATCCAAGTTAAAGGTGAATTATTTATTTTACTTTTTTCTAAATTTCTCCAGGCACTTTTGAAATCTTTTAAATATTCTCTAGTTTGTTAGTTAGAAATTAATTATCAAACCTCCCCATTACTACAGAGGAGGTTACGTCAATTTATAGACTGAAATATCATTTGTAAACATATTACGTCATATTACGACATATTACATCAGAATTAGAATTTTTAAATTAAAAAGTAATTTAAAATCAGAAATTTAATAAAACTATAAACAAGAACGAAAAATCATGCGTCAAGCATAGATTATGAAACACTTTCCAACACATTCAAAATACTGTAACAAAACGTCACAGTTTACTAAGTATTCGATTTAGAAATCAAATAACACATTTAAAAATCCAATCTCAGGAATTACTACCAATAGTCAAACAAAATATCTGATTTCTTTTGTGCATCTACATTGAGAAAATTGACACTTTCAAATCTGAATAAATCGAGGTTGTCATTTAGTTATGAAACTTTTTGTTTCAAATAGGACGACTCAATGTTTTCAATTCTGAAATACCCGAAATAGTCAGAATATTGAAAAATTGACATACTCAAAAATGAGCACATAGAAGTCAGTTCATACTCATTTTTGAAACATAAACATACTCAAATAGGAGCACATGATGCTTTATTCTTGAGTGTGTGCATGGTTTCAGAAATGAGTATATACATGTTTCAAACTTGAGTAATTATGATTCGAAGGCATTTTGACTATGCGACATACTCAGATTTCAGTATTTTTTCTCAGTTTTGAAAATGTCGTTTCTAGAGTGTGATAATGATAGCAGCAAATATGATCTATAGATTTGTATGTATACTACGCAGTATGCTAAAATTTACTTCAGTTAGGAAATACATAGCACAATTGAAAATTCCCTTTCAGCTATTTCCGTCAATAAACGACAATGTACTTGAGATCTTTTGTGAAGCCCAGTATATGATCTACAGTATTTATATGCAACAATTAATACTCATAAAGTTAGTTACATTTAAAAACACTTACCGCAATTGAAATTGAGCTAACAGCAATTATTGTTCATAGACAGTTCTGTAACCAAATTCTTTTGAGTGTCTGTATAAAGTAAAAACACTATAAGTAAAATAAACACTATAAGTAAAAAACACTATAATAAAGTAAAGACACTTTATGTATACTATATATGTAGACTATATGTGTTTACGGTATAGGAATATAAATCATAATCGTTAATTTACATGATTTTATTATAAAAATGAACGATACTTTTATGATTAATAAGTACGATATGAATGATACATTTTATGCATACCATAATCTAGAGTAAGCGCCTTGTACTGCACCTCAGTGATATGTATGGATTTGAATACGTGTAAAATAGTGAAACATCATTAAAATTAAAATTTTACAGTAATTTGTTGCCACATTTCAAGCTCTAGAGGATGATCCAGAGAATTCGAGGTTTATGTAGAATGGGGCTCGACCACACCGCACACCATGCAGTGTTTGAGTTCCTTGAGGAATACTTCAGTGACCGAGTCATTGCTCTCAATTATTCCGGAGTGACAGGCATTGGTATAGATTGGCCTCCATATTCCCCGGATCTCAATCCATGTGAGTTCTTGTAGGGCTACTTGAAATACATTGTTTACTCTAAGAATCCTCAAACGCTGGAACAGCTTGAACAATTCATCTGTGAGGTATGTGCATCCGTTTCATTAGAGACATTACAAAGAAAGATTTCGAACTTTACCCTTCAATTGCGTCATGTTATTGCGACGTAAGGTGACCATATCGAAACCATTGTAATGTGATTTCACCTCTGTTCACGAAGCACACTTTCAGACACTATTTCAAAGACACTGCTCTGTGACTGCAACACCAGCTGATGTCCAGTCTAGAACAATTTCTGCAAACCGGAGTCTTACAAATTCAAAACCTGTCTGTCCAACATACCACTTGTTTTATCTTTCTGTCTCTCTCTGTTTCGCAGTTATATCACTTCAAAGTTGGTGAGTCCTTTTTGAAACACCCTGTATTATACACAGTCTAAAAAAAGAACATTGTCTGTATAATGCCCGTATTACATTTAAATCTTATTTCAATATACCTAACATCAGGCATTAGTATTGGTTTTGGTGAGCAATAGTAGATAATTGTTAATGTACGTATTTTACTGACAATATAAATTTTTTAAGACAATGTAATATTTTTTAAGGATAATAGAAATATGAAATGACACATCTATGCTACTATTGCTCTCCAAAATCAATACTAATGCCTGGTGATTGGCATACTAAAATAAGATTTAAATTTTACACTATTACAATAACACACATTTCTCCACCTGCATGAATTCATTTCTTTTGTACAGTCATCTTTAAGCAGAATCGAAAAAACAAAAAAGAGAAAAAGATGATTTTATCTTATTAATTCTAAATACACAGATGAATGCTCCCGACTTTAATTTATAAAAATTGTGGATATACGAAACCTTTTGATATTGGACAGAATTTATATATCTATATCTATCTGTCTATCTATATATATATATATACATATATATATATATATATATATATTTATATACCAAATTCCACATATATATATATATATTTGGTGGATTTTATTAAGCATCAGCCCGTTTTGACCATAGTGACTTAAGTCTAGAACGGCCACAGTGATCAATTTGATCGAAACCAATATATATATGTATATATATATATATATATATATATATATATATATATATATATATATATATATATATATATATATATATATATATATCGATCCGAACCAAAAAAATTTCTGTAAGTCAAATATATATAAACATAGAAATACGTAAATAAAGTTAAACAGTATTAAACAAAAATACTAGTTTAAGTACTTTCGCATGATTTGAGAAAAAATTCTGACCATTCTAATGTTAAAAGAAGGAAGAAAGCGCCTTCAGAAAAGGCTTTTCACGGAAAAATTCGAACGAGTGATCGTTATTTTAAAGGAAAACACACCGCAGAGATCACGCTGGTTTCAAAATTGTGAATATCAGATCAGGGTGCTCATTTTTATGCCTGCATGCTAACCACTGGGCTGAGTGGGCGGCTGGTTTGCAACTGAAAAAAGCGAAAATTTCACAGAAAAATAAATTGTATGGATGTTGACACATTTATCCAATATGGGTGAATCGGTTTTGATACATAAAAATAACACACATACACAAATAAATAAAAAATAACCGTAGCATTTGCCAATTAAAATGCAGAAAAAAAAATTAATTTAAGGTTTGAGATTCATATAAAAATTTAAAATAAAATTTAAAATTATAAAAAAAAATCAAAATTTTCTGGCAATTTAATAATGTATTTAACTCATTAAAGTAAAATTATTAAGAGCATTCTGATATTTTCATACGTCAGTTCTGATATAAAAGAATAAATCCTCTTATTGTTTTGTATATTAATTGTCAAAAAATCTTGTTTGAATATTATGTTATTTTTTTATACACATAATTTTAATAAATACTTTGACATATTAAATTCTCTAATATATATATATATATATATAATATATATATATTGAACTTACCAATTCTTTTATTAAAGTGATAGGATATTAATTGACATATGTTTTTTAAATCAGAAAGCAATAATTACTTACATGTTTAAAAAAATATTTTACGTAAACTATTTCTTTTTTTGTACTATAACAGAAAACGAAAGTTTAAAAACTATTTGTAAAGAAATTTAGAAACAATTTGCAATGTAAAAAAAAGTCGTATTTCTTTTGCAATAAGAAACAAAATTACTTCTTTGAATATATTGCATTTTCCGTTTTTTCACTCAGAATATGTAAGATAAAACAATTATTCAGGGTGATTAGAATAAGGAGGACATTTTTCTGATTGAAATGTATTCGCAAATAAAAAGTTTTTATCTTAATGTATATTTTTGTATTTTGAGTTTTTTAAGAAGATATTTTCGGAACTTATCCTCCTATTACATGTTCGATTTGTATAAATAAAAGTTTTTAATTGAATGCGTTGAAAACAAATAATTTTTTTTTTGTATTCCTCAAAGTTAAAGTGTAGGCACGTTCAAAAGATTTTTAGCAAAAAGATAAGCTAATCCAGGCAATTCATGTTGTTAAAGACTTTATGTGAAATATTTTGTACAAAATGTAGAAAAAAAAGTAATGTTGAGTTTAAATGTTTTCTTGAGAAAAGGTTACAGTAATATCAAATTGAAATCAAGAACGAAAAATCGTGCATCCGTCATAGATTATGAAACACTTTCCAACACTAACAGACTATTATTAATAAATAAATTATTTTTTTACGAGGAAATGAGATATCTAAATAAGCAACTTTAAAAATACATAACTCAGTAAAAATCCATTTTTAGGGTTTCGTTCATCTCACGAAACCCTATTACTCCCTCGCCGTTGTCTGTCCGTCACAGAGCCGTTCTCAGAAACTATATAACTTACAGGCATGAAAATTTGTCTACTTATAGCTAAATATCTACTATGAAGCTCAAAATATTAAAATTTGAAAAAAATCGCATTATTTTAATATATAGAGATAAAAAACCAAAAATCTAACAGCCTTTTCCTATTAAATTAAAACATTTTTCGTTATAGCCGTTGCCAGCAATTAAAAATCCACAATAAACTTCTTTCTAAAATAATTAATTTTCTATTGAAAGATTTCCACGTTAAAAATAAGAATGAAATTTTCCCCAATTGAAAAAAAAAAGACTAATATGACGTCATATTGGTAATAAAACGGAAATTTTCAAACATTTCTCAATAATACAAGGAGTATGAGTATATATAAATACAGAAAACAGCTTATTATGACGTTATTAGAGAATTAAAAAGAAAATTAATCTGATGTCATAACGGATTTTTCAAGTGTTGGAGAATAATATAAAGAGAGTATCAGTAAGAGTAATAGAGAATAGTAAATATAGAAATTTGAGGAACGTATTGAATCATGATAAAAACCCGATTATGGAAATATTTGTATATTTTAACATTTTTGAAATACAACATGTTTAATTTTGAAATTGATTTTTCTTTTTAATATCGCATTTAGTCTAAATGACGGATATTATTATGACAGAGTATAATTGCGGGCTCGCTTCAGAAATTCGAAAAAACGAGAAAAATAAACCGGTAAATTTTTACTTTATAAAAAACAGGACTTTTTTTTTTGGGGGGGGGATGAAATTTATTTGAGTTTATAAAAGAAAGGATAAAGCGTTTTGCAAGGAATATAAACCCTTTGTGCGATCTTTGATCACACTTACCCACTTGTTAGTAATTGCTATCCATATTGGAAGTCGTTCGTGAAGCCCTGTATATGATCTACAGAATTTGTAAAGAACACGTAATAGACTTAAAATTACATATCACAGCGGAAAGAGCACTTATAGCAATTACCGATCATAGTCAGGCCTTTAACCGAATTCTCTTGTACATGAAAGAAAAATCCTGCGCACTCCATAGTCTATAGAAAATAAGTTCTAGTGAACCTTAATGATACTTTTAAATCTCATTATGTTTCAAGTATCATAACATATAAAAAATGTACCGCAAACGATTTTTCCCCACAGATCATAATTTGTATTATTTCGATGAACCTATAAATGAACTATAAATGTTACTAATTGTATACTCCAGCAACAGTATGTTGTAGTCCACCTCAGTAATGCATATTAATTTCATTATGTTTCAAATATCGTAACATCAATAAAAAATCGCCGCAAACGATTTTTCACCATAGATCATAATGTTATGGAATTCTTTTGTGCGTCCTTGTAAATGAACTATTAATGCTACATACTTCATTTTCAATACCGAACATTCTATAGTAGAATTCAATAATGTATAAAAATTTCATGATAAACTGAGTACATTAACGAGAGTTGAAGCACGGACAGACAGACAGACCGAATTCATAAACACTTTTCAACTATGTTGGGAAGTTTTAATTATTTGACTTTTTGTAAAATTTCATGCATGTCGTAAAATAGCTTTGATTCATAGAAATATTTTCAGTATTAATGGCAATTAAGAAATCATTTTTATGATTAACTCGTATTAGTAGTGGTTACTCATATTTATTGTCTTTCTTTTTAAATGTATGATTAAAGAATCTTTACAGCAGCCTTTAATCTGTTAATGTTATCGTAAGTTGATATGAATTCTCTCATCTATTTATTAACATTTCTATCGCAGTTTTAGCAACTCTAAAGACATGTTTATAAACAATCTTTTTGAAAGCGACAATAGTAATGGGTACACCTAATAATATCGCTAAAGTCATATTTATTGAACAGTGTCATAAATATATGTGGTGTATCATTTTCAACCGACTTTCAACCATAGAGGTTATACTAATACAATCTGCTTCTATTTTTTTTCTCTATGAATGTCAACGCATAACTATTGAACTGGTTGTCCGATTTCTATACATTATTATTTTGTTGGATACTCCTCGGTCTGCTGATGTTGACGTTTCACTATCATTCTGATCTAATAAATATGTGTCTGAAATGATATGTGAAGGTGGTACCAAATAAACGTATAAGTAAAAAGTTTTTTTCAGAGGTACCGAGTCTTTTTAAACTTATATATGTAATATTGATTTATTTCTGCCCGTTTTTTTAAAATCAACATTCTGTGGAACTTTTTCTAGTGAAGCACCCTGTATTCCTATCTAAAATATTTAAATTTAAGTTAGTTGCGAAAAATTCCTATAAATTTTATTTTTTGAAAGAAAAGAAATGTTGCGTTATTAAGTCATTAATCTTGAAACGAGTAAAATATGAACGAATAAATAATTTCATGAAAACAAAATATTTACTTTTTAAAACATTGAAATTTTATCATGAGTTATATTCACTTTATAATGTAAAATCTCTTTAATATACGTAAAGACAATGGTTTCTAAAAATAATTAAAAACTGCAACAGATTAAAGTATAATACAGTAAAAAAAATTATGTTTGGATAGTTTATTGAATTTTTTAATTGAAGTATAAATTCCAATTAAATATTTTAAAAACTACTTTTGTGTTTTACAAAATTATATCGTTTTTGTACAAAATTGTTCAGACATTTTAGAAAATCTTGTTATTTTGAACATCAATTGTTTTACTTTACGTGTTCTAAATTAAATAAAAAGAATACATTAACACAGCATTTATCTGTGCCACCCATTAAAACAGATATTAATTTATTTTAAAATGCATCAAAGAGTAGTGCACATGTTCAAAATAGGTAGTACAGATAATTATTGTATTAATAAATGACATTATGGACGATCGTAGATTTAAAAAAAAGGGATACGTTAAGTTAAACACTTACGTATACTAATCAAATTATACTATCGTTAAGTTATATCGTTTATATTATCTCTGAGCTTAAGAATTGAACTTTAAAATGTCTCATAAGTCAAACACAGAAAAAATAAAGTACATTAAGTACTTGAAATAAAAAATGTATCAACAACTTACGAAAAATAGTTTTCCCCGTGAGGGTTGTTTCCTCATTTAGCAGAAGAAATTTAAAGTACTACATTAAGTAAGTGTCAAATTACGAAAAATGTAACAAAAATGAACAACGAAAAATATGTTTCGTCTAGTTTAAAAATCTAAGGTCTTTTTTTCTTCTTTTCGATAATTTTTTTTTCTGTTATTTTTTCCAGAAAAAAAGTTATGTCATTGTGTTTTAGTGATGAGTCAATATTTCATATTTTAAATCACGGAATGTGTCACGTGGTAAAAAAGAAGGCTTTAGAAAAATAACTGACTGCATAAACATAGTTATGCAACAATTCAGAAGATGATAAAAAAAATTCTATGTATATCCTGCCATATAACAATTACATTTATAACTATAAATAGTTTTTTAAAAACAAATTAATATACAAGTATAACTTTCCAAGTATTGAAAATTTTAACTCTGTGGTTTTTAGATTTTACAAAAAGTGTATTTAAATGTGTAAAAAAAATGAATTCTGAGAAACACTGAGAAAAATAAGTACACACAAAGTTGTGTGTTATTTTTTGTTTGTTTGTTTTTTTAGAACTTAAAAACTATGGTTGAGGGTTTATGTATTGTAGAAGTTTACAAATTATATATTTTTTGAATTTCTGAGTTTCCTTTTTTTTTTTTTTTTCCAAAAGCAAAATTAAAAAATCGGAATTTTAGAAGCTCTTTATGTCTTCTACGTTTACGGTTAAACCAGATCATTGCTGATATTGCCCGATTTAATTTGCCCGATTAACTATTTTACTGGTAAGATTACCTGAAAATTTTCCATCGTTATTTTTTTAGAGCATTTTTTTTTCGTTTAGTGTTTTTCCATAATTTTAGATTTTGTTCAAAATAATAAAAATCTATCCACAGGTGTTTTGTAGTAGTTTCTGAACATTATTGTACTTTATTCCTTTAAAAACTATTTTTTTAAATACTTTTACGTTAATAATATTAAAAGTAAATACCCAAATACCCAAATCACAAGAGCTAAGGTTTGCTGAAATTTAACAAATATGTCATTTACAGAAATCTAACAAATTTTTCGTAATATTCTTATAACAATAGGCTAAGGAAGAATTTTTGAAGATGTTCGAAAAATGTTAAATCACAACATTAGGAAGCAGACGTAACAACTTTTCCAGTACTTTTAAAATGTTATCACAAATAGTTCTTTTGTTAAAATAGATCCTATTTAAAATTTAAAGAGTGAAACATACGTTTGGAATGATATAGATTATCAACAGTGTAAAGAAAATTATGCAACTTTTATTTAATTTATTATTACTAAATGCTGAATCATAAATAAAGTAATAATCATAAATGTATAACCATGTACTATCATTACTGTATTCAGATAATAACAGAAACATTTGTTAAGACAAAATAATTCTGAATAAAAATACATGTACTATTAATAGGAGACTAGACCCGAAGAGGTCTAATATAAAACCGGTAAAATATATTTTACTTATATTTCTGATTAATGGGAATTCAAAACTGTATCAGTTATTTCGAAAACATTTTCATTAAATTGCTTAAATCTCGGATATCAATGTATCCTTTGTGGTTATGTAAAAAAGGTCAATAAAGTTTCTATCACTAATCAGATGGGGAAGATTAAAAAAAGAAACGCCAACTACTTTAAAACGAAATTTATTATTGTATATACCATAATAACATGATCAAATTTCATGGCGAATGGACAATTTTTATGAAATTTAGAGTCTTGAGAGACAAAATAGTCCGACAGGCACATAAACATACACTTTTTGCATCCTGGTGATACTTTTACGACGCCATCAACAAAACAAGACCGTTTTAACAATAGAAGAATGATTAAAATTGAAGAACCTGTTCAAATGGCATGCGGGAAAGAAAAACAAATGAACTTCTTGAAATCGGTTAATAATGAAACACAGCGCATAGCCGTAATTACATAAATCCGCAAGAACAACTGTACGTTTTTCATTAATCTGAACTCAAAACTGTTATTTTAAAATCATCCTCATTAAAATTGGTTAAAAAAACATATCTTTTCTCTAACTTATTTTCATTTATTGGTTATCATTTCATTCCCTGCGGTTATGTGAAAGTTCGGTACGGTAATTCGTCTCTAACTAATCAAATGGGGAACACTTAAAAAAAGTTTGAAGCGATCATAGAGGACATAAAATGAATAATTTAAGTTTAACACTGATTTGTGGTTAAATAAATAAAAAAAATAAAAACACTTCATTAACCCTCATTTTCTAAGTAATATGCAAATTTATTCTTTCAATCAGATCATTGCCCCAGAACATTGTTGTCTTCGACAACGCAAGTAATTTTCTTTTTCAATATTTCTATTTATTTGAAACTAGTTACTATTTTTGTTGTTCTTGTTCTGACAAATTAGCTCAAAATAACGTTATTTCCCCGATTTTTTTTAATTTATATTTTAATTCTTTGTAAAATAGAATGATAAAAAGCAAATGTTGATCAACACTTTTTAAATATATTTCTTAAGCTTGCATGCATGGTTAGACGGGTGCAATCTGATAAATGTATTTCCAGCGACAACATACTATAATTACATCTAATTTAAAATAATTGTCCATTCACTATTTTGTTTATTAATTTTATATTAAATACATTACTTTTTTCAGTTTTCCAGAAACATCCCTGTTATAGGAAAAAATACCGATGTGCAATACCACTATTTCAGGAGCAGCACTGTATGGAAACCCAATTTAAACTAATATTGCTGTACGTATTTCGAATGATTGAACATAGTGGCGTTTCGTTGAAAACTATTTTAGTGTTATTTAATCTTTCAAACAATACTGTGTGAAATTAATGAAGCAATGGCGAAATATTTTTTTAAAAAGACCATATTTATTAACTGCAATAAGATCAATATTGAAAAAAAAATTAAGCATAAATATGATGCAAAATATCTTGGAAAAAAAAACAGCATACACCCTTAGCCGTTTACCAGATTTCAAATTTATCCATTTTCCTTTTTTTTCTATTATTTATTAATTGATTAACTTTTATGGGATTCAAAAATACGTTTTTATTCATTAAAAATAGGGCATAAAAATGAAAACATTCTAATTTTCTGTAAAGTAATTAATCTAATTCTCTAATATTTATTAAATAATATATAATTAAAAAGTACTTTATTTAGGCAGACTAAACAATTTACCTAACATATTTTCTGATTTCCTTTTACTCGGGTAATATAATCCTGCTTCTTTATGTGCCTCTTTTTTCTGCTAAATAAGTGCAAAAAATCTCTCTGGGAATATTATTTTATAAAAGCTGTTTTCAGACAATCTTTTCCTTCAGAATACTTAATGCATTTTGATTTATCAGCGTTTCACGATGTGTCGCACTACTAGCTGAATTCGAACTTTATTTTACTTCTTCCAAAATAATCACGATAATATGGAGATTTTCATTACATTAGCTATACGCTGCATAAAATATGATGGCATCATGGTAAGTTCAATAAGTACAGTGTACTTTGATCAGTGAAGCCGCTTATGCAGTGGGATCTACAGTTCGAATTATTTAGTATTTAACTCAGAATTATTTTGACGCGAATGGCGGCCATTTCCAGCACTGGTCGCAATGTCATAATATTTCGAAGAAAGTAGATACAGCACAGAATTCTAAATGTAATTCACAATACATGCGGTTCAACTGCTCAAATTACAGTGTATTTCTTGCACTTGTAGTAGATTGCCAACACTCTTATGAAGAGAGTCTAGTTTTTTTAGCCACACACAGGGCTACTTCTTTTAGTCGACAGTAAAATTCATGTTTATGAAAAGTCACAGCCATCTATCTTTGCCACAGGTTAATCTCGGAAAATGAAACATTTGAAGTTACTAAAAAAATAGTTTGAAAAGTATTTGTCACAAATTGTTAGACAAACTGCGTTAGAAAAGTAAAAAATTGTATTTTTCTTGGTATGAATTTCAAATCTAATGATTATGCCGTTTTTCAAAAATTGAATTTCAAAAATTATCAAACTCCACAATGAAGTACCATAGCGAAACCTTCACGCGTAAAAAGATAATGATAACGGCAATGATGTGTCTCGATGTGTATCGTGTATTCTGGCTATAGAATGATAACAAATTATAGTAGACTTATTATTCTGTTAAAATATAAAAGTGAATTATGATATCACGAGTGCATGATTTTTATTTAATTCTCGAGAAATAGCATATTTTAGTCCACCTCAGTGAGGCATATCAATTTCATTATATTTGAAGTATTGTTTCTTCATTAAAATCCAAAGGAAATGATTTTTCTCCAAAGACTCCATAATGTAGCACAATTATTATTATTTTATTAAAGCTGACCTATTCCATAATAGAGTCTACAGGGAATTGGCCTAATTTGGAACGAAGTTTTTTGGATATATTTCGGTACTTTTTCGTTATACCAACATCATGCTAATGCGCTATTTATTACAACCCAAAATGTACAGATAATTTTCATTTCAAACCGTGCTAAGCGCTGTGAATCGCCGTTTATTCAACGCGTATCTTTTTTTTTTTGAAAATTATTATTTAATTGTAAGCATGAAAAATATTTTAATTTACTATTTTTTGAATCGTAAATACTTTTTATTAAGTTAAAACTTACATTTTTCGCTGATTCAAAACGGAAATGTTTATTAACCTTGCTGAATGGATTTTGGCATGACTTGCACTGTTAGTTATATAATTTATCAGAGATGGTTTTAGTATCTCGCATATTGTTCTACTTTTCTAGTTATAGAATTATGGGGGAAAGTCTTATAATCAGATGAACCCGGTTGTGAAAGCTGAGCCTTTTAAAAATATTCTACCAAATGGATTTTGACTGAACCTTCACTGTTAGTTAGATGAGTTTTCAAGGATGGTTATAGTATATAGCATATGGTTTTATCGTTCTTTACCAAATCCTACTGTAAATCATCAACTAAAATAGTTTGTCCTTAACAGCCCAAATTTTGTCTGACACTTTAAAAATGTAATAACGCCATGACGTTCGTATCGTTTTCAGAAATGCAGAAGGACATTCCAAGTATCATATGGTCAATATGGTTTTAAAACACAATGTCAAATTCAATGTAAATATTTCGTTTGATTAAATGTGCGTTTAGAGAAATCGACCAGCGTAGCGGGCGTAGCTTGCTAGTTCCATATATAAAGGAAGGCACCCTTTATACATAGCTATACAAATGGTTGTTACTAACGATATTCAAAATTAAACTGTCTCTCTTTATTATACCGATACTTCGATTTATCAAACATCGATCTCACCTGGGCCTAATTAAGACTAATCTCTGAGTCAACAGTTAAAGCTTTTCACTTGGAACAGCGTTCAAAATATTTTAACAATAGTTAAAGCTATTACAGGTTTTTTTTTTTTTTTTTTTTTTTTTTTTTTTTTTTTTTTTTTTTTTGACGAGTTAGACTTAGCTGAAAAAATCTCAACGGTAAAAGCCGTGGGTGTCCAATCTATATTCTGCCGTAAGGTAGAATTTTTCCCGCTTGTTAATGTGAATTTTCTCTGGAGATTAATGTGTGTGCGCAAGAACGATATATTGTACTTTATTTTACTTTAATTATCCAAAGTGTGTTTGTAGCTCTCGGAATCTCCGGTTATTGGTTTTACCTGTGGTTTTATGCAAATTGTTCTGCGCTTGTCCATCTGCTGAGTATAATAGCATGATCATAAGTTCATATCATCCGATCTTTTGTCACGACATAACTTAGACAAGTACAACGAGACCAATCTTTAGATTGTGGATTTCTATCTTGGCACGTGCGTCGCTGAATTGAAAATTGAAAACTTATTCTTGACAGCTTGGTAATAAACTCAATTTAGTTTTTGTTGAATAGATTTGATCAGCAACCACGGATTGCTTGTGACATTTAGAAAATTTGTGTAGTGATTTTTATATTACAGCGATAGTGTTATTTTCCTTGGAATAAGTTTGTGATTGTCATTTGAACAGTCAATCTTCATTCATAAGTGAGTTTCCAATTAAGAGCCTTTTATGAATTGCACTATCAAGTATTCTTCTAAGGGTTAGATAAGTGTTGAGTGCAGCGTAGTGTAGGCAAAATGTAAATGAAGCTCCACCGCATCCCTTCCCAATTGGCTTTAAATACACAGTGTTTTTAAATATAAAGTTGACTATGTTTACTCTGCAACGTGGTGGCCTTGCAGGAAACATCACGCATTTACCATGACACAGTATGTAAATGTGTTGAAAACATTGTTTCAAAATCTCCATCGCATCCCTTCCCAATTGGATTTAATTGAACAATGTTTTTAAATATAAAGCTGACTATGTCCGCCCTTCGAAATGGCGGTTTTGCACGGAACATCACACATTTACCATGATGCCAGTAAGTAAGTATGATAAAACATTGTTACAAAAATGTCCAATATTGTAAATTTATGTACAAAAATCCGATTTCGATTCAAAGGAAGATATCCTGTAATTTTTGATGAAATAACAAAGCAAATAAATAGACGAGGCCTTGGATCGAATATATATTGAGTTACGAAAGAACATTACACAATGGCAAAAACATAGTAACTAAACAGAAAATTGAACATCACTTATATTTATAAATTCGTGTGGGATTCTGTCAGTCATGTTCCCGGACGTGCGAGAAAGCTTACACAAGAGTATCATCCAATAAAATTTAAGATGTAATGCTACGATTACAATTACGATACGATATACTAACACCCGCCCATAATCTAGCATTACATTAGAAACCACAGAATAAAAAATTACAATAAACAAACATTAAAAGTATGCCAGAGTTAAAACATTACTTATACAAACAGCAAAGAACCAACAATTCATAAAATTTAACTTTAGGCAATGCCTTTGTAAACATATCAGCAATTTGCATATTTGTAGGAATATATTCAATTTTGATATTATTTTCTTTTACAACATTACGAACAAATTTTAGTTTTATATCTATATGTTTCATTCTACCATAACTACTTTCATTACTGATACATTTTATGCAAGACTGATTATCCTCTAAAATAACTAAATCCTTAATACTTACAATTTCACAAGCAATATTTTTGAACCACAACAGGTCTTGCAAACTTTTAGTTAAGGCAATGACTTCAGCTTCAGTTGAAAATAATGCAACTGATTATTTTTGTTTATTACAACACCAGAGAACAGGCATGTTACAAAACATTAAAATGTAACCTGATACTGATTTTCTATCACTTGTGTTTGCACTCCAATCAGAATCAACATACATAGATAATTTAGGATCAGATTTTTGCTTTTTATACACAAGTTTTAAGGGCAAAGTTCCTTTCAAATATCTTAAGATTTTCTTTAGTGCAATCCATGCAACTTCAGTAGGATTTTCCTGCATTTGACTCAAACAATTAACACTATATAAAATATCAGGTCGTGAAATATATGCTAAGTACAATAAACAACCTACAAGTTCACGGTATGGACCATTCAATGATTTTCCATTTTTGAAATCAGATGGAGTGGATTTAGGAGAAATAGGAATATCACTAGGTTTACATTCTAGCATATTAAATTTACTTAACAATTTAATTATATAAGACTCTTGATCCATTATTAAACTATCAGATTTAAATTTCATTTGAATACCCAGAAATTCTGAAACACATTCTGATTTTGACATGTGAAACTCTTTAGAGAGTAAAGAAATAACTACATTAGTTTCATTTAAATCTGAACCTGCTATAAGCATATCATCACCATACAGAGCAATAATTATTTTATGACCATTACTATAACGAATAAAAATACAAGGTTCATTATCAAGAGATTTAAATTTAAATTTTGAAACAAATTCAAGAAATGTGTGTTTAATAGTTTTTAACCTTTCAAACCATTGTCGTGGGGCCTGTTTCAGGCCATATAAACTCCGTTTGAGTTTACATTATAACCCACTTTCGTCATCATAGCCTTGCGGCTGATCCATAAAAACAAGTTCATTTAACTTACCATTCAGGAACGCTGTTTTTACATCCAAAACAAATGCATGTAAGTTATCATTTAAAATCACAAAAAGCACTAAACGTAAAGCAGGCATACTTATTACAGGGGCGAAAGTTTCATTATAGTCCAGTCCTTCTTTTTGCATAAATCCACGGGCTACAAGTCGAGCCTTATAACGTCCATCTCTTTTGATGGTATACACCCATTTGCAGGAAATAGCTCGTGTGTCAGGTGGTAATTTTTCGAGATCCCAGACGTTGTTGATTTTCATGCTTTCTATCTCTGCATCCATAGTTTACTTCCATAAACGTTGTTGATCAACAGGGAGAAATTTGATCTCATCAAAAGATAAAGTTTCTTGTTGGCAAAGTAATGCTTCATACACGTCAGGAGCTGGATATCGAATAGGTTGTTTTCTTGATCTCTCGGATTTTCTCATTTTATCTTCTTTCTCTTCAGAATCCTCTGATTCTTCACTAGTTCTTTCTTGAGAATCTGGGTTAATTTCACAATCAGTCAATTCTGAATTTTCCACTATGTGTTGTTTTGAGTTTATGGTATGCTTCTTCTCTTCATCAAATTTGACATTTCTTGAAATAGTTATGCGTTTCGTCTCAGGATCTAGCAATCGATATCCCATTGAAGAATAACCTATGAAGATCATATGTTTAGCCCTATCATCAAGCTTCTTACGATGAACGGAAGGAATTAACATGTAGGCACTGCATCCAAAAACACGTATGTGCTTCAAATCGGGATCTTCTCCAAATTTTAAGAAATACGGCGTTAAGTTCTCAATGAAGCTACTTGGCATTCGATTTTTCAAGTAAGCTGCTGTGAGAATAGCTTGACCCCAAAAAGTCTTAGGTAAATGTGATTCAGCAATTAAAGCCCTTCCTATATCTAGGAGCGATCTATTGCATCTTTCAGCAACTCCATTCAAAGCTGGAGTGTATGGAGGAGCGGGATTAATCACTATAACAAGATCTCTAGTAAAATTCACTAAATCATTGCTTAAATATTCTTTTCCGTTATCACATCTGATTTTCTTTACTGTAGGATTAGTTTTTAAGAAAACTTTCAATTCTTCTGAAGCTTCACTTTTATGCTTCAATAATCAAACTTCAGTAAATCGTGAAAAATCATCTATGATAGTCATAAAATAACATTCACCAGAAAAAGTTTTCGGAACAATAGGGCCACATATGTCAGAATGAATAGCAGTCATTGGGGTACTTTCTCTTTTCCTAGGTCCTCTTCCCATTGGTGTTGCACTCTGTTTTGCTCGAACACAAACATCACAAAAAGAAAGTGGTATTGGAAGTTTCATTTCCTTCAACACTTTGTCACTTGGATGGCCCATTCTGCGATGCCAAATTTCAGAATCACTTTCTTTTGATGTGAGAACAGTTTCATAAAATAACTAACATATTGTCCATTTGAATCACGTTCACCAAAACAAAAACGATTTCTTCCTTTTTCTATGAACACCTTTTCATTTTTGAAAATAACTGCATAATTTGCATTTTCGATCTTTCTAATGGAAATCAACTGTCCACTTAAATCTGGTACGTAAAGAACATTATTTAGTGTAATTTCCATTCCGTTTGATAATCTTCCAATAATATTTCCAACACCTTTAATTTCAAGATTCGTTGTTTTCGACGCACACTTAATAGTTCCTGAAGATGGTTGTAAAGACGTGAAATATTTCTCATTAGAGCACATATGGGAAGTCGCTCCAGAATCCACTATAAATTCATTCTTTTTGACGTTCCCCGCAACAAAAGATACCGCTGAAGAAGCAAATTTTTCCTCATTTGAATTTTTAACAGCTTTACAGTTTCGTTTAAAATGGCCAGGAAGTCCACATTTGAAACAAGTAAGTTTCTTTCTGCAGTATTTAGCTATGTGCCCCTTTGAATTACAGTTTTTGCACACATATTCTTTGCGAGTTGATACAAACGCGGTGTTATCATGAGCAGTTTTGGACTGCACTTTTTCTTTCTTAGAGTCGAGTAGAAGTGCTTCAGCATCTAACAGCCGTTGTGTGATAAAATCTAGAGTCAATACAGTATTCGGTTGATTTTCTAACGCAATCTTAACATTTTCAAATTCTTGAGGCAACGACATTAGAATATAAACAATAGTATCGGTTTCACTTACTTCAGCACCGGGAATTTTAAGTTCCGAAATTAATTTATTTATTTCATCATGTGACTTCTCATAGATACAACACGATCCTTTTTAATAGTTGCTAACCTCTTTCTAATTAAAATTTGATTAACTGCACGCTTGGTATCATATGTTCGTTCTAATTTATTCCATATCTTATGCGCAGTATTTTCTGCTTGCAATGACGCAAGAACCCCATCGCTTAAAAGCGATAATAATAAAGCATAAGCCTTTTTCGATTTTACAACTTCAGCAGTTTCAGTTGTCGCTTCATTGTCTAAAAACTTATCCAAATCTTTCGCCGCAAATATGGCTTTAACACGCCTTTTCCAAACAGAAAAATTTTTACCGTCGCCGTCAAAAAGAGCAACTCCGTATAGTTCTTTTTCACTTTCCATCGCTGGGTAAAAAAAATAGAAACAAAAGAAAAATAAATTTTCTCTCTCAAAACCACAGCAATAAATATGAAAAGGGACTAGCGTCACTCTGTCTGCGAATTAAACCACGCTCTGCTGATGAAATAACAAAGCAAATAAATAGACGAGGCCTTGGATCGAATATATATTGAGTTACGAAAGAACATTACACAATGACAAAAACATAGTAACTAAACTGAAAATTGAACATCACTTATATTTATAAATTCGTCTGGGATTCTGCCAGTCATGTTCCCGGACGTGCAAGAAAGCTTACACAAAAGTATCATCCAATAAAATTTAAGATGTATGCTACGATTACAATTACGATACGATAAACTGTGACAATGGTTTCCTATTTAAAGCTATGAGAAGTACCCATGAAATTTTGTTACATTAGATTAGAAACACGAAATACCTATATTTAGATTATAATAGCCGATCTTAGACAAGCGAAATTTATTCTTATATATGAACAAAGTGAGTACAAACCAAGATATATACAAGGGTTGTCAAAACAAAGTATGATAATTAAATGATAAGCAGTTATTTTACACATAACGGTGTTAATAAGCTTGTGCCATACTTTTCAAGATTTTCGGATTTTAATTATGCAAATATTACTTAGAATAATTGTGTAAATCAAAAGCAGTTTATTATAAAAAGATCAGTTTTAAGAAACTACAATTTTTTATACGCACAAAAAAATCAACATTTTCTGCATATCGTACAATTAAAATGCATTCTGCGTTTTAAAAATGTGAATGAACTATTTACACGAATGCAATGTGACGAATGCAATATTTTATTGCGTAAGAAACATCGCGGATAGAAATAATATATGTGTTTTATGTACAGCCACAAATTAAAATATTTGTAAATAGTAAAGAAACTTTCTAATTATATTTATAAATCTTAAAAAAATAAAATAAATTAAAATAAATAAACTGCTATAAAAATAAAAATTTTATTAATTCTATATCTGTAGAAGGCATTTTTATTTTTTATTGTTATTTTAATTTCCTTTAATGATATTTATAAAGGGGGTTATTAAGGTGAACAATTGAATAGTATTTTGCTGTTATGAATTCAGTCATGAAGTCCTTTGGGATAAATAAATACGTCAGGAAGAATACAAGTAATACTAAAAATAATTGTGCAAATTCAAAGCAGGTTATTATCAAGAGATCAGTTCTAAAAAACTACGAGTATATGCCCCTTTTTAAAAACACAAGAAAATATTTTGTTTCTTTCGTTGCAATGAAAATTCATTCAGCATTTTAAAAATTTGAATGAACTATTGAACGCAATACTTCATTGTGTAAGACACACAGAGGGGGAAATGTGTGTAAGCATGTGCTTTATGTACATCCAAAAGAAAAAGAACTTTTTGAATAATAAAGAAACTAAGATTATATTTATTTGTTTAAATCTTGAACAAAAATGTATTAACAAAAACACACACAATAAAAATGACAATTTAATAGTTCTACATTAACAGTAAGCCTTTGATATTTTTATTTTGTTTTAATTTATATTCATAACTTTTATAAAGGAAGTTATTATTTTAACAATTTAATAATATTTTACTCTACTGAAATCTATCACGAAGTCATTTAGGATAAATAAAAACGTCAAAAACAATTAATATAAAAAAATAGTTTCTCTGTGAAATTTAAATTTGAGGCAAAGTAGGGATTAGACATTCTCCAGATAATTTAAACCTACGCTAATTATTAATTCAAATCTTAAACGCAAATAGCAATTTCGGTTACTTTTCAATCTATTGTCTGAAATTGTTTATACAATAAACTATTGTTTAAAATTATGCAATTTGATTTGAATAATTCTATATAAAATATTAAATTAAAAACAGTACAGAGAATTCTACATAAACAAATTCTGATATATTTTATTAATCAGGAGAGTTTTTACGTATCTCCAACTATAATAAAGAAGGGTGTTTGTGTGTGTGTTTCTCGGGTGTGTTCTGAAGAGACCACTACACGCAGAGTTACAAAATTTGGTGCGAAAGTACCTCTATACATGTAGTTTTGCATCTCGAAGCCCGAATTTGGAATTTTTGAATAGATTATTTTTAATTAATTTTTTATGCGATTTTGAGGGTTTTTTCACATTTTGCTGAGATTTTTCCACATTAGTAACCGGAATCTGGTTGCACTTTTAACCCAGTATAGTACATTGTTTCTTCTTTTCACTAAAGTTTATGCGAAATCCGTACAGCGATTTTTGAAATTGTGACGAATTTTTTCCTTCGACACTAAGAAATTTTGCCGAGAATGCTTGATTGTTTCAGTAGTTGTTTCCATTTCTGCCTCAGCTACGCTCAGAATCGTCATTTTTTTTCAGCTTGGAGAAAGTTGATAGATATTTACAGATAAAAAAATCATGATTTTAAAAGGGGGGGGGATTATTTATTATCCCGATTTTTTTATTAGATTTTTTATTGCATTTTTTATGCGTTTTTTAACCTTTTTTCATGTTTTACAGCGTATGACGTCCCTTGATGCGGCTAGAAGTCAGATACTGTTGGAGGGCAGTTGTGATTGGTAGCTCATAGGATTGTAGGTGTAGGCACAGTGGGAAGTCAACCAGGCAATTACGATTGGCAGATGAAAAGGTCGTCAGCTGGTCGACATTCGAACAGCGAGTTGTGAATTTTTCTCGGTTTGTTTTATGCGATTTTTAGAAATTTTTCTTGTCATTTATGTATTTGATTTCAGAAATTAACAACGATAACTTACAGCAGGACTGAAGAGAAATCTTTGAATTTTTAAAAAATATTTCATATAAAATTAATTACTATTTATTCGGAATTATAATCAATCGAAGTTGACAAAGTGAAAAATTCTCTCTAAAGTGTTGTTTCCTATTAGTGCATCTGTTACGATGCTGACACTCCAATTCATTTTGTAAAGCATCACAGTATTGTATGACTCCTATGTTTTTAAAGGTAGTTTAAAATTTTTTAAATATTATTTTTCGTTTAGCTTTGTCATATGCAAGGTATGCCATTATCACTGGAGAATTTGTTTCAATCTTGCACTGTTTTAGCCGAGCATCAGAATGAAATTATATGCAGACTGCGCAAGATTGATGAATGAGTTTAAAGCAATGCATGTGCGTTGCAATTTGTTTCAAATTATTAAAAGTTTATTTCAATTCAGCACTTTATATAACCGTTTGCAGATAGGCAGCATGCACAATCCGTCACCAATATATTGGCATTTTTCACTATTTTAAAAATAATTTAACACTTTTCCTTATAACAATTTTCCGCATCATAATCTAACTCTAATCAGAAAAATTACACTTTGAGAAAAGATGTTAAAGTTAGTGGTGGGATTCAACCTGTTGCAAAACTTTACTACAACCGATACCTATTTTTTTTTTTTTTAATTTGGCAAACCGGTTTTTAAAAAGGCATTTATTTTGCAGAAAATACAAATTTACGTTGTTGGCTCTCTTTTTATGTTCCTCTGCGCAACAGCGTATCCTAACGTCGCGATTATGTTACCTTTTCTTTTAACTTTGTGTTCCCTAGATAAATTATCTGGTGTTCCATAAAGGATTTGTATAAAAGCATAGCGGCATAGTGATCGAGTTCACATTGTTCACCGTTCTCTAAGTGTGCAGGAAGGTTAGAGTTGAAAAGGCTAGAAATATCTATGGCCAAAGCAATGGAAAATAATATGTTCGAGGTAATATTATTTTTTCCACTTTTTGATCAAGTTTTTATAACAGTGTCATTAGAAAGTTTTGCTTAATCTATGTGTAACGTATCCTTTTTTTGTGTGTGTGTGTGTGTTTATATACTTGAAAGGTAAAGAATCGGTTTTTAGATCATTTGAATCCCAACACTTGTTAAATTCTAAGGATCTTGTCATATATATTATGAAATTTATGGACAATTCTGATAGTTTTCGTTATTCTGGCCAATATGATTAGCTATGGATCTTAGTATGTTAACTATTCTTAACTATGCTTAGCTATGCTTACTATGCTTAGCTATGCTTAGCTACAAATGCTATGCCATTGTTGTTAAATTATATATATATTTTAGTATATCTGCTTAACACTGACCGTCAAGCGCGAGATAACTCGTTCACTAGCCTCCAGATTTCACTGAAATACATTTATTATTTAAATTAATACAATTTTGCAGATTTAACAGTTTTAAAACATAATGAGTATAATGCTTAATACTCTCGATGATTAATTTTAGATATGTATAATCAGGGTTTTTTTAATGTGTTGTTGAAATAAACTTCTTTTTATAGACTCTTTAAAGAATTAGTGAGGAAACAACATTGAAATTTTGTCATGTTGTTAGACAGTCAGAGGGCCTCAGACTGCCAGAGATCTTGCTACCATCCTCCATTATAAGTGGATTTTTTCAGTGTAGTTTGGCACGCACCACTAGCACATGATCGGTTGGTTATGTCTATAAAACCTCTGTATTCAGTAATTTAATATCTCTTGTAAGTGTCATGTGTTCGTGTCATTAAAGAAGTATGTATTTGGCTAAATATTCCGCTGCGTAATTTAATGCTGTGATACTTAACCAAACAACTGTAGCTTTCCATTTTTCGCAATAACAGTTTTAGTAGCACACAGCGTTTATTTAATGTTTTACTGGGTGTTGGCGCCACTCTTGGCGATAAATGTAAATCAGAAGTCGTTTGTTCTTCGTTCCGTTCGGTGTCTCTAATGGGGAGCTCCAAGAAAACCAATACTTGTAAATAAAAATGGTTCGTTAAAGTCAACATAGTTGAAATTTTATAGATAGTTAGTTAATTACAGTCCACTAACTTTTTCGTAGTCAACATTATGGTTCGTCGAGCCGGAGAAAAATCAGTGATCGTTGGATTATATTGAGTTTTGTTTTAAAAGAAGAAAAAAAAGAGCCATAACAATGGATGTAAATGTGTTGAATCGAAGAAGAGGCAATAAAAAGGCCCGAGTGACAAAATTATCAAAATTTATAGCTGATGAAGCAGAAAAACAGACTCAGTGGATATTTTGAATAAAATCGAAAAATTGAACATGATAGAAGACAAATTAGACGATTTGAAAATGGAGTACTATAAAATTTTGAAAGACGAAGAAATAGATAAGTGTGAAGCCGAGTTTGAAGAAATCGAGCAAGATCTCCAAAATCTCAAGGTAAGATTTAAAAGATTTATTGAGCTTTTTAAAACTAAAAATGTTGATCTAATAAATGAAAATAATGGTGTTAATAAAACCAGAAACTTAAATGTTAAACAACCGGACATTCCATTGCCGAAATTCGATGGTTCGCATGAAAACTGGAATAACTTTAAAACTCAATTTAATAGTATAATTGATTCGAACGAATTGTTAACTAATGATCAAAAGCTTTTTATTTGCAATCCTCTCTTGTGGGGACAGCGAAGCAATTCCAAAGTACTAATGACACATATGAGTCATTATTTGAAGCACTTAAAAAAGATTTGACAATAAAAGATTAATAGTTAACAGTCATATTAAATCTTTATTAATGTTAGATAATATTTGTACTGAATCAGCTGAAAAATTAAGAATGCTGCTTGATTGTATTTTAAAGCAGGTAAGAGCTTTAAAAGTGTTAAATGTCGAAATGAACAATTTTAGTGAAAATTTATTGATTAATATTATTTTGACAAAATTGGATAGAACAACATGTAAGGAATTCAAAATGACATTAACAACAACAGATTTACCCAAATGGGATACCTTTATCGAAATCTTGCAAAATCGTGTTCAAATATTAGAAAACCTACAAGGAACACAAATAAATTCGCAAAAATTTAAAACCCAGAACAAACAAAAAACTTTTATTCTGAAATCTAATTCATGTTTTGTTTGTAAAAAATTGTATGCATTACACCTTGGCACACCAGGCATGTGGAAATGCCTTTAATGTGAAAGGGAAGGTTAATACGAAAATTCGTTATAAGAATTCTTCCTTCTCTCCATCTAGTGAATTTTTCGTTGTTTCTAAAATAACTTACTGTGTACCTTCTTCAAATATTAAAATTGATAAGTCATTGTTACCAAATCGGGTTTTGCTAGCTGATCCTACTTTTGACATACCGGGAAAAATTCATTTAATAATTGGGGCAGAACTCTTTTATGAGATAATAAAAGAAGGAAAAAATCGCATTTCACCAAATTTAATGTTTCAAAATTCGTTGTTCAGCCTTATTGCTACTGGAACTGTTAAAATCAAGAGTTGTAATTCATATTGTGGATTGACATTTAATTCCGAAATCGAGAATATTGAATGTAATCTTAAAAAAAATTGGGAAATAGAAAATATTTCACCTGACCGTCTTCTAAGTAAAGAAGAAGAATTCTGTGAATCTCATTTTCAAAAAACTAACAAACGAGATGATACCGGAAGGTTTATTGTCGAAATGCCGATTCAAACTGAACAAATAAATTTATTGGGAAATTCTAGAAATTTGGCAGAAAGACATTTACAACAAACTGTAAGAAAATTGGAAAATAATAGTGCTATGAAAAAACTTTATTGCGAATTTTTAAATGAATATGAAGCATTGGAGCATATGGAGAGAATTTCAGTCGAATGCTCTCGCTCAGTAGTTTATTACATGCCTCATCATGACATTTTTAAACCGGATAAATCCTCTAATAAATTAAGGATTGTCTTTAATGCCTCTGCCCCTACTACAACCGGAAAAAAGCTTGAATAATATTTTGCTTTCCGGTGAAGTTAAGGAAGATCTTTTTGATATTTTGTTAAGATTTTGAAAAGCAGTTCGATTTTTACTTTAACTGCCGACATAAAAAAAAAATATTTCGGCAGATTTTGATAGATCCTTCACAAAGGGACCTTCTACGCATTCTTTGGAAGGATTACGAAAATAATTCCACAATTGCTTTTAAATTGAATACGGTTACTTATGGAACTAATGCGCCCCATTTTTAGCCATAAGGTGCATCAAACAATTGGTCTTAGATGAGAAGGATAGATTTCCTCTAGCGGCAAAAGCTATTCTATATGATAGCTACATGGACGATATCGTGACTGGATCCCCAGATTCAGAGTCGGCAATTGCCCTAAAAAATCAATTAATTAACATATTTCGTTCTTGTGGAATGGCTTTACACAAGTTGAATTCAAATTTGAATGAACTTCTAAATTACGATGAAATCGAAGATGTTTCCTTTTGCTCTAAGTCTGAAACTTCAGTTAGAATCTTAGGTATGGTTTGGCAATCTAATAAAGATCAATTTGTGTTTAGAGTTTCGGTGAAAGAACAATAATCATACACTAAAAGACAGGTTCTTTCTGTCATAGAAAAATTGTATGATCCTCTTGGGCTCATTGGCCCAATTATTTCAAAGGCCAAGTGTTATCTTCAAAAATTGTGGCTTTATAAAATAGGATGGGACGAGAACATTCCGGAACCCCTTGCTAGTGATTGGTGTAGCTTCGTAAGTCAACTAAAGAACATTGAAAATATAACAGTAAATCGATACATTTTAACTCCTTCCACAGAAGCAATATTTGTTCTTGGTTTCGCTGACGCTTCCATAACAGCTTTTGGTGATGCAGTTTACGTATATTGTTTAAATTCATCCAACTCGACCACATCAAACTTCATTGCGAGTAAATCAAGAGTGTCACCTCTAAAGACCATTTCTGTGCCAAGACTGGAACTATGTTCTTGTCTGCTTCTTTCTCAACTTGTCTCCAAAATTCACCCTTCCTTACAACTAGACATTCAAAGAGTAATTTTATTCTCAGGCTCAACTATAGCATTGGCAAGGATAAAAACCCCTGCTCATCTATTAAAAACTTTCATCGCAAATAGGGTCTCAAAGATTCAGTCTCTAACTGAACAATTCTATTGGAAACACATTCTTTCTAGTGATTATCCAGCTGATATAATATCTCGTGGAACATTTCCTCAGGAACTCTCAGATATGGAACTGTGGTGGAAAGGTCCATTATTGCCTAATAATCTTTTGGACTTGACAGAAAAGGGAAAAAACTGACCTTTCAAATAATGATGCATATTTAAACGAACTGAAATCGAACTGTAAAATTAATTTGCATCTTATGAACAATGACTTTAATGATTTTTTTAACAAATTTTGTGACTTAAGTAACAGTTATTTTAAGTTAATTTGTATTTTAGTTTATATTTATAGATTTATTTATAATTGCAAGCACAGAGAAAGGATTGTAGGGCCTATTACAAATGAGAAAATTCACCAAGCAAAACTAAAATTGGTTAAACTAGTGCAGGTAATGTACTTTGCCAGGGAAATGAAGGCGCTCAAGAAAGGTGAGAAATTAAAGGATAGTCGAGTAAGTAATTTAAATCCTTTTCTTGATAGGGATGAAATAATTAGGGTTGGTGGTCGTTTAGATCAATCAAATTTATCTTATGATAAAAAACATCCTATTATTTTACCCAAAGATCACAGGCTTACAGTTTTAATTTTCCAGTATTTTCACTTAAAAAATTTGCATGTTGGTGCTCAAACCTTGCTTCATTTTGTGAGACAAGAATTCTGGCCTTTAAGTGGCAGAAACATAGACAGAAAAATTGTGCATAATCACTTTGTTTGTTTTAAAAACAAATCTAAAATGGCAGAACAAATTATGGCTTCGTTACCTAAAGAAAGGGTAAATATCAATCCTCCTTTCACAAATTCAGGCATTGATTTATGTGGCCATTTTATATAAAATACAAAAAACAACGTAAAGGAGTTTTTAGAAAATTTATGTCGCAATTTTCGTCTGTTTTGCTACTCGTGCAATTCATTTAGAAATAATAACAAATTTAACTTCTGAAGCCTTAATAGCTACCTTAAAAAGATTTGTCCGCCTCTAATTTCGTTGGTGCGAATTCAGAATTGAAAAAATTGCATAAAATTGTAAAAAGTCAATCCGAGGAATTGGCTGCTTACTTATTGGCTAATTCAATTTCTTGGAAATTCCTTCCTCCTAGATCCCCTAATTTTGGTGGCTTGTGGGAGGCAGGAGTAAAATCCTTTAAGCACCATTTAAAAAGAACCATTGGATATTTAAAACTAACGTTTGAGGCATTTTTAACTGTCGTTAATCAAATCGAGGGTATTTTAAACAGTAGGCCTCTAATACTTTTATCTTCGGATCCAAATGATTACGAAACCTTAACCCCAGGACATTTTTTAATTGGCCGCCCTATAAATAGCATCTGTGAACCAAACTTGACTGACCTTGCCAATAATAAACTTAGTCATTGGCAGCAAGTTACAAAAATTAATCAATGAATTTGGAAAAAATGGAGTAGAGATTATTTAAATAATCTCCAACAGCGTACAAAATGGTTAATTGAAAGAGAAAATATTAAAATTGGGACTATGGTTTTATTAAAGGATAGTAATTTGTCCATGTGTACCTGGTCAGTAGGTCGCATTCAAGACGTTATTTATGGGAGTAATGTAAAATTAGGGTCGTTCTTGTTAAAACTCCAAATGGTATATTCAAACGAACAATTTCCAACCTTTGCATTTTGCCCATATATGATCCTTTATTATAATGTAAATATTTATTTTTCTTATATTTCTTGTGCATTTATATTTGAAAATTTTTGCAGTAACTTTATATTTTAATATTATAATTGAATTGAATTTTATATTTGTTTTATTGATTGAATTGAGACTTGCATTAGAATTGAAGATTTATTTTAAAAAGAAAAAATAATAATTGTTTACAACGAAGGACATTTGTTTAAGATATGTTGCTGAAATAAATATTTCAGTGGTGGCCGGTATGTTGGCGCCACTCTTGGCTTCTAACATCGCTTGCCGATAAATGTAAATCAGATGTCTTATGTTCATCGTTTCGTTCGGTGTCTCCAATGGGGAGCTCCGAGAAAACCCATACTTGTAAATAAAAATGGTTCGTTCAAGTCAACATAGTTGAAATTTTATAGATAGTTACTTAATTACAGTCCACTAACCTTTTCGTAGTCAACACCGGGATCTGCTATACTCATTAAACTTTTATTTTATTTCAGTATTTTTGTTGCCTTTTTGACATATTATGTAAGAGTTTTAGGAAAAAGAATGATTTAACCAATAAAAAATGAAATTCCTGTGGTTCTATATAAAAGTTTTAATTTTTTCGAAAAAAAAACAGTTAAATTTATAATTTTACTTATCCTGCAATTTTGAAGGTTTTAAAACATTTTTTATGGGTTAATTACAATTGTAATACATAAATCTAGAGAATAGGTTTCTAAAAAGTTAACTAGTTTGATAATAAATAAATATAGTGTCACGACATACATACTTAACATTTTTATTGTCTTAAAAAATTATTTATATTACTGAAAATCCGATCTTTAATTTTATGAAATGCGCTTTATTGATCGTCCAGAACAAAAACGAATCAATTAAAAAATATGTATTGAAATTTTAACATTTTGATCATACTGATTGGAAAAAAAATAAATACTGCAATTCTGCATGATTTAATGGTGAAAATTGCACCACAAAAAGAACCAAGCATCTTCTCCCTATTTGATGGAACTTTCGCATTTTTAGAATTGGCGTGCACAATTTATACTCTAACTTCAAAAGAAACAACACATATTATTTTTCAGATTTTTGAGAAATCATGAAGAAAAAGATTATAGACGCGTATAAAACTTTACAAGAAAATGTTTCTTTCACAATTTTGAGGAAAGGAAAACTCTGTTGAATATATGAATTTTTTAAAGTAATGTTTGAAAACATTCAGTTTTAGTAATTAATAAAAAAACAAGTTTTATATTTTTATATAGTATTTTCATAAGATATGTGATTTATTAGATATGTGTATATAAGATATATGATTTGTAGTAGAACAAATTAATGTTAATATCTTTTAAACTATGCAGAAATACGAAGCACATTTTGAAAGCTTGTCTGCTCAATGCAAAAAGAAAAAAATACATTCCGTTATATTCACAAACTAAATTTGCGTCCCATTCAAAAATGATTTATCGTTTTTTTTCCTTTGCAAAAAATCTTATTCAGAATAAAAAAACATCCCTTGTGTACCTTTTTCTTTCTCTTACTACATCTTCTCTTTAAAAGATGCGACTACTTTTAACTCCCGTAGCAATTCGAATTTCGACTTTTCAAGTACGTGTGATTTTATACAGTTCTTTATCATCTCTTATATATATACAAATTTGCGAGACGTGTTTTTATTTGCTGTGAAATTCCCTTGAATTTATTTTATTTGTATTTATTTGCTCGAAATGTTTATACGACACTATCTGTTTGAATATATTTTGTTCCAAAAAGGTGGAGTGCATATTTAATACAGGTTTTTCAAGTTTTAGTACTAATGCGTGTGTGAAACTCCACTAAAAGATCGAGCTGTCTGGTTTATCTTCAATTTGTGAACGCAGATAAAAGTATAAATTTCAAATTGATAAACCTTCTTTGGAAGCGGGGGATTTTATTATGAATTTATTATGAGGTTTCTGGGAAAAGATCACAAAATATTCCACATATAATGCCAAAAAACCGTGTATATAATCTGTTATTTACCTTTTTAATAAAGTTTACGTTAACAAATGTTATAATTTATTTGCACAATAAAGAGATATTAAATTTTAAAAACTGGTATTAATTAAAATATAACATATTTCATAATCCTGTATCAAGGACTTTTCTTAATAATTTTATTTATTACTTATTTCACATGTTTTATACAAGAGCAGAAACATAGCTAAATCTTTAGGTTAATGTCTTTCGATTTCTGCATTATATCGATGCACATATCGAAACCACATCAGCATTATGCAATAAAAAATGTATATATATTACGATAATCATCACAAAACACAATATTCAATCCGTAAAATCTGATTGACGTTTTTTTTCTCACTAAAATGCACCAAGTATTAAGCGAAAGCATGTGTGTATATACTCAAAATTTAGACCTGTACAGATTCTCATCGATTATTCAATGTAGATAGAGTCTCAATTTTCAACAGGCAAATTTTCTTTTGGATGTGGTTTACTATGAATTCTCTGGATTAATAGTAATTTGCCCCCCCCCCTCATGAATGTTGTGCAATAATTAAAATTATATCACATAGTAATTCTATTGTAATGAATTACACAAAAAAATGTTTCACGTAATTAATTTTTTATCATTTTTATACGTCTCTTACCAAAAGTTGTAAATCTATTTACGTAATAAGTGCAATTAAATAGAAAGAACTGGTATCTAACAAGGCATTTTATAGAATCTCGTTGTTTTTACTATGAATAAAAAAATTCGCAAAGGAAAAAAAACGATACATCAGACTTCACGGAAAGAAAATTTAGTTTGCTAACTATCTTATTCCATTGATTTCCATATCAAGAAATCTCAATATAGACAGAATCTCAATTTTCAACAGAAAAATTTTCTTTTAGAAGTAATTTAATAAGAATTCTCCGGATTAAAAGTTATTGCCCCCCCCCCCCATGAATGTTGTGCAATAATTTAAAATATATCACATAGTAATTCTATTGTAATGAATTACACAAAAAAGCATAATTATTTTTTTTATCATTTTTATACGTTTCTTACCAATAATTGTAAATCTATTTACCTAATAAGTGCAATTAAACAAAAAGAACTGGTATCTATCAAGGCATTTTATAAAGCATCTGATTTATACTTATCTCATTTGCTGTATCTAAAAGCAGACTTATATCTTTTGATCTAGGTAGAATTTCAAAGCATATTTTGAAAGCATATCAGAACAATATCACAATAAAAGAGATATTACGATATCTCGCAAACTAAATTATTGTTCCGTGAAATCTGATTAATCGTTCTTTTTCCTTTGCGAAATTTCTTATTCATAGTAAAAAAATCCCATGGATAATTTCTTCTTCCACTTACCTTTACCTCAAAGGAAGTGACTACTAAATTGCTGCAAAATTCGCATCCTGATTTTTCAAGTACGTGCGGTTTTATATACTTTCAGTATAGGTTTATTTTACACGGATTTGCAAAACAGATGTTTTTATCTTATTGTGAAATTCTTGTGAGTAGGTTTTATTTAAGTATATGTGCGCGATCGGTTTGTTTAAAAAGTTTGGGTTCGTATGGTATTCTTTAAAAATAGATAGAATGCGAATTATTTTCATATTTTAATCAAGAATATATATTTGTACATATGCACTAGGTTTTAGAATGAAAAAGTGTGTGTAACTCCGTCAAAAGTAAGCGCTTTATAATTTTTCATCGATTATTGAATGTAGATAGAATTTAAATTTTTGAATAGCTGAACTTTCTTGGAAGTAGATTTATTATAAAGTCTCTGGAATAACTGTCCCTGAATTTTCTTCAACAATTCTAGCGATATAACATTGCATTACATAAAAAAAACGTTTCTATAATTCATTCTTTAGTATTTTTTTTTAATAGTTTTTGCAAAAGAATATCAATTTCTTATCATAATCAAGTGCAATTTAAACTAGAATGAAAAATAATGCGTCAAGCATAGATTATGAAACACTTTCCAACACAGCCAGAAAACTATAATGAAACTTCACCGTTAAAGAAGGTGAAAGAAGATATGTAAGTAAACAGTTTAGAAAACATGTAACACATTTAAAAATACAGTTTTTGAAATCACATTCCAGTGTCAAAAAAGTTGTCGAATTATTTTGTGCAGCCTTGTATATGATCAATAAATGTGGATATATAGTAGGATAAAATTTATTTTAGTTAGAATATTCACATTTAGCAACTTTCACCAATCAGTGGAAATGCACTCGAAATCCATTCTACAGCTCTGTATATTATCTGAAGACTTTTGTACACATCACATATTAAGCTAAAAGGCAACTTAAAACTCACTTGCAGCAATTTCCAAACGTAAACGGCAATGTATCCTTTCTTTGCGTAGCCCTGTATATGAATTTATTTATATTCAACAAACTTCTATTAGTCTACTAAATATAGTTCAGCAGAAAAATGCGTAAACACAATTAAAAACTATCCTTAAGCAATTCACTCCCATAGTCTGTAGTACTTACGAATTTCCTTGTGTAGCCCTGTATATGATCAACCGAGTTCATAAACGCACACGTACTATGAAGAAATTAGTTAAACTTAAAAACGCAAACCAAAGTTTAAAACGAACTTATCACACATAGACTGTAAATATCGCACATATACTGTAATCAATATCTTTTGTGTGTACCTGTAAATAAACGTAATGCTCACAAGAGAGCAATTTATAGCGCACCTCAGTAATACATATAATTTTCATTATGTTTGAAACTGTGAAATATCACTAAATTACACTGAAAACGATTTTACCCCATAGAATGATGTGTAACAGAATTCTTTTATTTGACCCTGTAAATGAATAATAAATGCTTTGCACCCCATATTCTGCAAAAAACATATTTTAATGCGCTTCATAATTATATATCAATTTCATTATGTTTTAAATGACGCAGCGCCATAAAAATACACTTGAAACGATTATTTCCCATTGACTGTAATGTAACGGAATACACTTGACTGTCCCTGTAAAAAAACTATAAGTGCTACACACTTCAGTTGAAATAGGGATCATGCTATAGATAACGGCAGTAACATATTAAAATTTCAGGGCAATCCGTGTATATTTACGGAAGTTAGAGCACGGACAGACGGCAGACAAACCGAAGTCATAAACACTTTTCAACTGGGTTTGAAAGTGTTAAAAAGACTGGTGTTAATAACATTATGCATAACTTTGTTTAATAACACTTTATAACATATCCCTTTGTAGCACCACGTTGCATTTGTGAAACGTACACAAAAGTCAACGTCACTTGTACAGTGGGCTTTAACTGACGATTTTATTTATTGCTGCCATCTTCCAACACAGTAGTTAACATAAAATGTTCATAGAATTTTTAATAGACAGCAATACTGAGTTAATATTTCATGCCAAAGTTTTTTTTTTATCATTTGAGCAGTTTCTCATCCTTATTGCTAAAATGAACTTGTTAGATTTTATAAAATTAAAAAAGCTGGAGAATCCCCGAAATAGATTTTGTGCAAAGGTATGTTCGCATATTTTGTATTAGAAAATTGATAATATTTATGATAATTGTAATTTTTTCTGTTTTTTGCAGATTTGAAAATAGTACCTTTTCAGTAATATTTTTTTATTTTGATATTCTAAATGTTTTAAAATTATTCTTTACAAATTTTAAATGATGTATTCTAACATCTGAGTAACTAATTTTTAAATCGAAGTTGTTGAGTCACAAAGGGTTAATAAAACATCATGTATATTTTAGACAACAGCCAATTAATCCGGTCTTTATTTAAGAAAATAAATTGCCACATGTAATAAGATAACAGATGTTATTTTTCTACTGCAAGTAGCTATTTGAGTAAAGAAGAATTCTTAAAATTTTCTTTTAAGGTTAATACGAAAATAAAAGGAAAACGCAAAAGCAGAAATAAGGGATTTCTTTTATTTAAAAAACATAATGAAGATGAATTGTTTCAAGTGTTTTGAAAGAAGAAATAGACTTTAAATGTATAATTCCGAGTTTTATTATCTAAAATATCGCACTGTCAAGTTTAATAGTTTATAATATATATATTTATAATATATTTATATATATATATAAAATATTTTTATGAAATATTTTACGTATATCGAATATATATATTTAGCACAACTTAAATAAAACTTTGTAAAGAGGGGCTGGGATTAAAAATAAGCAACAATCAGAAATAAAGCCGTAAGATATTTTTTGTAATAGTTATTTCCAATAACGTTGATAACATTAGTTTACATGACTTTTGTTCATGAAATGAAATATATACGGTTACGTTACTTTGTGTATCTACATCTAGGAAAAAATATTTAAAAAAATCCAGCACGTCAGTTTTTCAAAATATTTATAAAGAACTTTAAAAAAAAAACTACATCTAAATAAACAATAGACAGTTATAAAATTTTAATTTTCTCTCTTTTTTTATAAATATTTTCATCTGTATCTCTCACAACAGACCAACAATAGTCACCTAGCATATTTTGGTCCCAAACACCTTGATAATTTTGCTCAAATGATTTTAAACCTTGGTGAAATCGCTCACCTTGTTCATCACTCATACCACTGAGATTTCCTGGGAAAAATCTAAATGGGAATGCAAAAAATGCATTTTTAGTGACATGTTTACATCCATATGCTCGTAATTTTGCAATAAATTTTCAACAATCTCTTTATAATTATCACATTTTTTATTGCCTAAAAAAGTTTTAACGACACTTTTGAAAGAGTTCCAGGCTGCTGTTTTTACCTTGGTTAAAAGGCTTTCGAATTTTGTATCGCCCAATATTTTCCTCATTTGAGGACCCACAAATATTCCTTCGTTTAGTTTAGATGCAGAAAGATTCGTAAATACAGAGCAAAGGTAATGAAAGGCAGGCTTGGATTTATCCAAAAAGTGGCAGAAGTGACCAAAGTTTGGTCACTTCTGCCAGGTGGTCTGAGAACTGGTATTTTCTCTGAATGAAGGACCGGCTTAGTCAGTGATGGAACGTCTGCATATTTTATGCTATCTTTATTTTTTGAGTTAAAACCAAAAGTTTTTGTTAAACAAAAGTAACAATCGGCTACGTGGTTAGCTGGCTCTCTCCATATCATTGGTTTGCCAAATTTCAGTGATCTATTTTTACCTGAATACCAGAAGCTGAGAACCAATCTACAATTAGTGCAAATCACATGAGAAACCCAATTTTTATCTTGATTTGACTCCGAAAATCCAAAATAATGTAAATAGGCTTCTTGCAATGGTTTTGTTATAGGAAAACCACAATTTAACTGAACAAAATTGCCACAAAAATAACAAAATCGGTTTGGATGTATTTTACACCCTCCAGATGACATTTTTATATAAAAATAAGACATTTGAATCACACAGTTGTTTACAAAATAAAACGATAAACTTATTTAAATAATTGCGGGTAGATAAAAAACAAAGACCTTCATATCTCAGAATTGTGACGTGCTACAAAAAATAAAAAAATATTTTTTTAACTACCGTTCATAGCCTACATAAATAATATATGTTTAATTTCATGAACAAAAAAACATTTTTTTTTTTGTAAACTAGTGTAATCAGTGCAAAACCTGATGCAATTTATAAATGAGCAGTTTAGAAACTATTCGAAAAAACATTACATAAGATATTCAGTTGCAAGCAACTATTATACTTCGTCGTATAAAGTAACAAAAAATAAAGATTTCATATCAATTTCTATGTTATTACCGATGAAAGACTTTTACAATTATTTAGTTTGTCTGCCTGTCTGTCTGCCGTCTTTCTGTCCATGCTCTACCTCGCGTAAATATACTCGGATTGTCATGCAATCGATATATGTTATTAAGGCTTACTGTGGCATGTTCGGTATTGAAAATGAATTGTGCAGCACTTATACTTTTTTTACAGGGACACTCAAAAGAATTCCGTCACATTGCGGTCTATGGGGAAAAATTATTTGCGGTTTATTTTAATTTTTACACAATTTCAAACATATTGAAATGGATATATATCACTGAGGTGCACTACAAGAGACTAATTATAGAATGTGGTGTACATAGCACTTATAGTTCCTGTACAGGGATACTCAAAAGAATTCCGTTACATTACGATCTATGAAGAAAAATCGTTTGCAGTTTATTTTAATAATGTTTCACTATTTCAAACATATTGAAATTGATATATATCGTGGATTACAATAGGTTTACTATAGAATATTGTGTGTATAGCTTTCATCGTTCATTTACAGGACACGCAAAAGAATTCGGTTAAAGTGCTGCTTATTAATAATAATTGCTGAGAATGCTTTTTCCGTTGCTGAACGCGTTTTTAAATTTAACTCATTTTTTGTCTATTATTTGGTTGTATAAATTGTATAGATTGTATACAGGGTAGCACAAAAGTTCTCGAGTACATTTCCGTTTATTGTCGGAAATTGCAGAAGGGAAATTTGAAAAACAGTTTAAAAAATAATTTTAAAACATTTAGAATATCAAAATAAAAAAATATTACTGAAAAGGTACTATTTTCAAATCTTCAAAAAACAGAAAAAATTACAATTATCATAAATATTATCAATTTTCTAATACAAAATATGCGAACATACCTTTGTACAAAATCTATTTCAGGGATTCTCCAGCTTTTATAATTTTATAAAATATAAAGTTCATTTTAGCAATAAGGATGAGAAACTGCTCAAATGTGTGCTACGCGTTTCCTAACTGAACTAAAATTTAGCATTCTATTTAGCATATATACAAATCTATAGATCTGATACAAGGCTGCACAAAAGAGCTGAGATATTTTTCCGAATAGTGTCGGTAATTCCTGAAATTGGATGTTTAAATATGTTATGCATTTTCAAAATTGCTTAGTTAGATATCATCTTACACCTTACGGTAAAGATTTGCAAAATTATTTTGAAAGTGTTGGAAAGTGTTACATAATCTATAATACATGCTTGACGCATGATTTTTCGTTCTTTTTCACAATATACAGAGATTTAAATGTCAAAAGTGCAACATAACATTTAACCATAGCATTTTGGACAGTGGAACTAAAATGTTTGACTATTATTTGCTGTTAAACGCAGTACAAACTGTATTCATAAATCTACGTTGATATGTTTCATCTTCATTTCTGTAGCTATTTTTGTTTAAATCAATTACAAGCAGTCAAATACTCTATCTAGATAAAAATTCGTATCTGGTTTTTAAACCGACTCCAAACCAAGAGGTTATAGTACAATTCATTTGTATATATATATATTTAATGTATGTCCGTCCAAGCATACCATTTGAACGGATGCTCCGATTTTCATAATTCTATTTTTTTTTCCTTTTTGATGAATGGGGTTCATTACGGTAAAAATTACAGCTGTTTAAAATAGCCGAAATAACAATATTTCCCAAACACATTTTAATTGAAAAAAATATTTACACCTGAACATTAAAAGTGAAAGAGAAATTTTAAATAATTAAATTCTTACGTGTGAAAAATATTACAATTAACTGTACAAAATATTTAATAAACTTACTATTGTCGAGAACACCATCTGACACTTTTTGCAAACCCTTGGTCATATTATATTGTATATTGTATTCCCAGTACTATATTGATCTATCTATTTCCATCACAATATAATATATATATATATATATATATATATATATATATATATATATATATATATATATATATATATATATATACTATATTGCCAAAGGTGACTGGCCATTTGCGATTTTAGACGTTTTGTTAACTATCTAGAAAAATACATGATGAATTAACCTGAAACTGCAGGTGTGTAAACAGTATAGTATAGGTTATATATTTATGCGAAAGATTTTTTCACGAAACCCCATTTGGGACTGTCAACAAATTGAAATGAACGAATATCTTTTGGATAACCCTGTAAAAACTAATGTAGCAAAGGCGTTCAAACTCGAGATTATTAATAAATGACTTATTGTAATATACTGTGTTCATTTTTATGAGGATAGCATGTATACTCGTAGAGAAAGTAAGGTTTTTATAAAAACAGTCCCAAATTTCGCCTTGTTTTAATTTGCAGAGTTCTTAATATAAAAAAAGTTCTTTTCAGAAAGTATGACAAACAACATTGTACATAATACTCTGTAGTCAAAATTAAAAATTATAAAAATTGGATGAAAAATGAGCAGGTTTTCTAAAAAATGTTTCACTGCGCATGCGCGAATGCAATCAAAATATAATATTCATAATGTATTAGCTAAGTATATAGAGCAACTTTTGTGAAAGTCTCAAAATCATAGCTTGGACATTTTGAAAATTATCGTCGATAGAAGTAGCTCGAAATCTGGTGTTCCCAAAAAGAAGCAAAAAGATGAGGGGTTGTATCCAAATATAGTAGTACGTGCAATATTGTGTCCGCTATCTTGGCACTAATCAACAGATATTTGATACAACCCCTCATCTTTTTGCTTCTTTTTGGGAATAACAGATTTCAAGCTTATTCTATCGACGATAATTTTCAGCTATGATTTTGAGATTTTCACAAAAGTTGCTCTATATACTTAGCTAATACATTATGCACATTACATTTTGATTGCATTCGCTCATGCGCAGTGAAACATTTTTTAGTAAACCTGCTCATTTTTCATCCAATTTTTATTATTTTTTAATTCTGACTACAGAGTATTATGTACAATGTTGTTTGACATATTTTCTCAAAATAACTTTTTTTTATATTAAGAACTCTGCAAATTATAAGCAAAAAACTTGGTGAAATTTGGAACTGTTTGTATAAAAACCTTAATTTCTCTACGAGTATACATGCTATCCTCATAAAAATGAACACTGTATATTGCAATAAGCCACTTATTAATAATCTCGAGTTTGAACGCTTTTGCTACATTAGTGTTTACAGGGTTATCCAAAAGATATTCGTTCTTTTTCAGTTTGTTGACAGTCCCCTATGGGGTTTCGTGAAAAAATCTTCGCGGAAATATATAATCTATACTATACTGCTTACACACCTGCAGTTTCAGGTTAATTTCTCATGTATTTTTCTAGATAGTTAACAAAACGTCTAAAATTGCAAGTGACCGGTCACCTTTGGCAATATAGTGTATATAATAACAAAAATAATAAGTTATTTATACGAATTTTTATTTATATATACATATATGTCGTAGGCTAATTGGGAAATCCGGCTGTTTGCAAACAGCCTGGGCTCTTTGCAAAGAGGAGAATCACTTCCTTTATCCCAATCAGCCTGATGTTTTTCAGGCTTATTGCAAAGAGCCTAGACAGCATTAGGCTAATTGGAATATGGTCATTTATTTTTTAATCAGCTTGACATTTTTTAGACACATTGCAAAGAGCCTTAGATAGCGTTAGGCTAATTGAAAAATGACCATGCCTATTTAGAAAATGACCAGTTCTTTGTCAAAATATGGTGTTGTACTGAACTCGAACCTGAAAATTCCACTCGAAGTCGACCCGAACCAGAAAACTAAAGTTAACCTAAAATCCGACACGAACCCGACAAAAAAAATCGAACTTTAACTAGATCCGAACCCGACAAAAGGAATTCCTTCATGTCGCAACGCGACCCGAACCTCATTCGATGTTAACCCAACCCGAACAAGACATAAAAATTCCATTGAACCGTAACCAGATCCGAACCCGATAAAATAAATTCCTTCGTGTCGCAAACCGACCCGAACCCGAAAATAATAGTTAACCCGAAACTCAACCCGAACCAGGAAAAAAATTCCATTGAACCGTAACCCGATCCGAACTCGAAAAATAAATTTCGTCGTCAAGCAGCCCGAACCGAAATTGAAAATTTAAATTGACCCGAACCTGAAATTTTAATTTAACCCGAAACCTCACCCAAAATGAAAATTTAGTTAACCCGATCCTGACAAAAAAATCCATCGAACCGTAACCCGATCCGAATCCGACAAAATAAATTCCTTCGTGTCACAACCCGATCCAAACCAGAAAATTCAAGTTAACCCGAAACCCGACCCAAACCCGATAAAAAAATCTATCGAACCGTAACCCGATCGAACCCGACAAATTAAATTTCGTAGTCACGCAACCCGATCCGAAACTGAAATTTTAAGTTAACCCCAAAACCGATTTGAACCTGAAAATTTAATTTAACCAGAAACATAATCCAAACCTGAAAATTAACGTTAACTCGAAACACAAAGTCGAAACGCAACCCGACCCGAAACTGAAAATTGAAGTTAACCCAAAACCCGAACCCGTCAAAAATTTCATCGAACCGTAACCCGACAAAATAAATTCATTCGTGTCATAACCCAGTCCAAACCAGAAAATTCAAGTTAACCCGAAACCAGACTAGAACCCGATAAAAAAATCCATCGAAACGTAACCCGATTCGAACCCGACAAAATAAATTCCTTCGTTTCTGGTTTAGATCGGGTTGTGACACGAAGGAATTTATTTTGTCGGGTTCGGATCGGGTTACGTTCGATGGATTTTTTGACGGGTCTAGGTTTCGGGTTAACTTTAATTTTCAGTTTGGGTTAGGTTTCGGGTTAAATTAAATTTTCAGGTTCGGGTCGGTTTTGGGTTAACTTAAATTTTCTGTTTCGGTTCGGGTTGCTTGACGACGAAATTTATTTTTCGGGTTCGGATCTGTTAACGGTTCGATAGAACTTTTTACCTGGTTCGTGTTGAGTTTCAGATTAACTATTATTTTCGGGATCGGGTCGGCTTGTGACACGAAGGAATTTATTTTATCGGGTTCGGATCTGTTACGGTTCGGTGAAATTTTTAATGTCTTGTTCGGGTTGGGTTACTGGTTAACATCGATTTTTTAGTTTCGGGTCGTCTTGCGACATAAAAGAATTTATTTTTTCGAGCTCAGATCGGGTTACGGTTCGATATTTTTTTTTGTCGGGTTCGTTTCGGATTTCGGGTTAATTTTAGTTTTCTGGTTCTGGTCGGGTTCGACTCGAAGGAACTTATTTTGTCCTTTTAGGATCGGGTTACGGTCCGATGGAATTTTTCTGTCGGGTTCGGGTCGACTTCGAATGGAATTTTCAAGTTCGAGTTGGGTACAACACCATATTTTGACAAAGAACTGGTCATTTTCTAAATAGGCATGGTCATTTTTCAATTAGCCTAACGCTATCTAGGCTCTTTGCAATGAGTCTAAAAAATGTCAGGCTGATTGAAAAATAAATGACCATATTCCAATTAGCCTAACGCTGTCTAATCTCTTTGCAATAAGCCTGAAAAACATCAGGCTGATTGGGATAAATGAAATGATTCTCCAATTAGACCGGCTCTTTGCAAAGAACCTAGGCTGTTTGCAAAGAACCTAGGCTGTTTGCAAAGAGCCGGATTTCCCAATTAGCCTACGACATATATATATATATTAAATGGTTTTGGGAGCAGCCGCAGATACGCATGAAATGTCTTTACAAAAACTAATTCAGTATCATCACTGCCCGAGAAGTCTACAGATTGTCCGAATTATTCGTAGTTATATTTCTGTAATTCATGCTACTTTTAGAGTATTCCATATAATGTAATGTTATCATTTCTTTTTCTAAAGTTGTATATGCATATATGTGATATGTAAAGTAAACAACTGTACATAAACCAAATCATGTATTTAATTTTTAAGCTAGCAATTATGTATACGTTATCAATACAATTTCTATTGAGATTATTCAAAATTAATATTAGTAAATTTATACTAGTTTTATACTATTAATACGATTATATATTAATCAACAAAACAGATATAGTAAGATTATGCTGATAATAGAGGAGCACAAAGCATAAAAATTGAGATTATGATATGATATAAAAACTAGAAATATTATGATATAAAAACAGTAATTGTGATATAAAAATACTCATAAAATTTATATCTCAACTACATAAGCTGCAATTTTGATGCTCTACAATTTATTTTTCATCCTTTTCTTATCTTTTCTAAAGCTTTCTTTTACGGTTCTAACATAATAAACAATATTAAGTATTGTTAACTATTGTTTTACTTAATCAGATAGTAATATCATTTTTTAGATGATAACATCATATAAGATAATTTGATAAGCTGTAAGGTGCTATTTAGATAACAAGAAAAATTAATTTTAGGAAATTTTCTTGCCTTTTATATTTATGATGCGATTACACACAAAAAGGAAAAAATAAAAGATTAATATGAAAATTATGTCAGAAAACATGCAGTAAATTACATAAAATTAAGAAGTTATTCAGAGGTTCTTGAATCACAATATGTTTTAAACTGTTATTATGTAATAAAGACGAAGATTAAAAATATATTTGTAATATGAATTATGATGTTAATCTTCTTTCGAAGTATAGTTGCTTGATATTCGATAATCTATTTTTTTCTATCTTCTTTAATGTGGGATTAGATACGCATATTAGCATTAAACCAGATTTTAGTTTAAAATTAAACTTGTTCAAATATACGTCAGATAAGAATATAATTAATTTTCTGATAAATTCTTCTTATTAGGTAAATAATTAATGTTGTTATAAACGTTTTCTCTTACTTGTTTGTTTTTAATAAACTTCACTTTCAGTTATTACATTTTGGTAAGGTTTTAGATAGAGTTTTTACTATTTTTAAAACAAGACTAACCAATCAAAATTCTACATTAAAAAAAAAATTCGCAAAATACAAGCTTTTTATTGGTTATTCTCGTTTCAAAAATAGCGACAAACAAAAATAGCTGAATCCCTGCCAAAGTTTTTCTTTGTTGGATCTCTTATCTTTCACGAAGCTGTGTCAGTTGCATTCAAATGAATTGGACCGATATTTTCCGTTTCGTGTAGTTGCAGGTGGATTTTTCGTTATTTTGTAAAAAGAGAATGACCAATCAGAACCCTGCATTTTTAGCAAAATGTTTGCACATTTCAAACTTTTTATAGAATACAGGCTTCAAATTGGTCAAATTCGTTGCCCAAACAGCGAAATCACGCGAACTCGTTTAAGAGTAGTCGTCAAACAATGGACAGGCGCGGTGATACACCCTTTGTATCACCGCGTTGCATATCGGCAACATACACAAAAGTCACTGATACTTATACAGTGGGCTTAAAATGACGATTTAATTTATTGCTGCTGTCTTCCAACACAGCAGTTAATATAAATTGTTCATAGAGTTAGTTCTCAACAGACGGCGATACCGAGTTAATTTTTCATGCCAAAGCTTTATTTATCATTTGAGCAGTTTCACATTTTTATTGCTAAAGTGAACTTCGCAAAAATAAAAAAGGCTGGAGGCGTCCAAAAATAAATTTTTTACAATGGTAATTTCGTGTACTTTACAATTTTGTATTTGAATATTGACAATATTTATGAGAAATATGTAGTTTTCTGTTTATCCCAGCTGTGAAAAAAGTATATTTTAGCCAATATATTTTCTTTTATTACATGTTTAAAATGATGTATTCTAACATCTCAGTAAATATTCTTTAACCCACAACTTGTATGTTCGCAAACTAACTTGAAAGAAGTACTCAAGCACGGTCTCAATTTCCCTGAAATGATATGGCTTATTCACGTGGTAAATTCGCGTAGTAAAAAAGCCCCGCGAAATGTAAACACCTATAAAAATGTTAGTATGTAACATATAAAAATTTGAATAAATATACAAAACAAGAACACTGCAATAAGTGAATTCATTAATATATATATATATAAAAGTCACATTTTCACTTCACAATCACTCCACCTTCCGTAAATCAACTCAAGGCCAGGGGTCTCCACCCAGGAAGTCTTCAATCGTACGCCGATCAAGATAAATCGTTGGTGCTTATTGAAAAATAAATAGGCAGTCAAGTCCACTTTCATATTTTATTTGGATCCCGAGAATGGTTATGCTTTTAATTAACTCTCATGATAATTCAATGCAGTAGAACCAAGGAGAAGCTTCGTATCCCAAATACCATTCGAAGAAATCAAAGCTGTTAAGGGGTGGCATCTTAGATTACATCGTCAGCTACGGGAATTTTTATTCCATGATCGCGAGCCACGCGTCGGACTTCCACCTACATCCTGCTCCCAGCAAAATCTCTGTCTTCAAGCCGGGAAAACTAGAGTATATCTTTCTCTAATGCTCACGAATACAGAGCCGTTAAAACAGTCTTTCGACCAATCAGCACTACGGAACTCTTTCTGGGCGCTATGATTTGGATGAGATTAAGCTGCACGCTGAAAAGCGCTGGAGAATATTCTAGAATTGTTCCTAAAAAATCTGATTCCTTCGAACAAATAAGAAAGAAAAAAAATACGTAGGTTTCAGAGTGTGGGCAGAATGCCAAGATAAAAATTTTACATTGAAACTGAGATTAGCTTTTATATTTTGAGAAAGAATACTTTTTTGCCAGAAAACATAGGGAAATAAAAATAAAAAGATATAGGTTGTTATTTAAAGAGAATTAAAATATTTAGCTGGGAGAGTGATATTTAAAAGAATTAAATTTTAGGATGCGTTAATTTAATGAAATAAAAAGTGTGTAATTTTAACAGAACAGCACTTAGCGCCATTTTTTTAAGAAAATGAATTTAGAATAAAACATTTTTAGCTAGGTGGTATTTTGACAATCTAAATACTAGAACGAGAACTTATTTAGAATAATCGGATTTAAACAGAATTATAGCTTTGATGAGGCCAACGGCGAAAAAAAATTTTAATTTGTTTTATATACATATATATAGCACATTATATATAAAATGCATTCGGAAGGCCCAGAATCTCGCACCATAATTAAACTAAAAATAAACAACAACAAACATCAAAGAAATTTCAACAAATATAACCTGAACAAGAAAAAACCAAGAAAAGCAACCAAAAAGCTGTGGCCTCGTCAGCAGTGGGCATACTACAAAAGCACAGAAATGTTTCAGACTAATTACCATACACAACAAACTAATAATTAGTCTAAAACATTGCTGTGCTTTTATAATATGCCCACTGCTGACAAGGCGACAGCTTTTTGGTTGTTTTTTCTTTGGGGAGAGAGAGAGAGAGAGAGAGAGAAATATATATACATATATATATATGTGTGTGTGTGTATAATTTATCATACTAATAATTTATCTTAATAACCTATCATACTAATTGTTAACAAGAATTATTATTAATATAGTTTTATAAATACGATTTGTATACTTTTAATGAAGTAATATAAGAAAAGGTAACAATATAAGTTCCAATGTGAATTACTCTTTTGTATATAAATAATTACATGTTATATGTAGCGCACATTTGACATTTAAATAGTTTTGTCATTGTCATAAAAGTAAATATACGAGAAATGTTTCTTTGATACTATTTAGAGACATAACTTATTTATCGTATACCTATGGAAGATGGTACTTATAAATGAAACTACTAAATATAAAACACGGTTATGTTGTACACTGTACAGAATCCATGTCTGGTTTTTAAATTTATTTGCAAGTGACAACTTATGTATGAAATGTTTCTTTTTTTATCTATTACTTCAAATATAAACTTATTTCGTTTTCTAAATGTGTGTTGACTTTGCTTCCAATTGAAATCTTTTGACATCTTACAGATTATTTTTGGAAATAAGTGAAGACATTTTAGACTATTTGAATGTATCCATCTGTTCCTTTGTGTATGGTATAAAAGTCATTCTGAAATCTATATGTGTATTATATACTCGCATATAAATCGATCCAAAAATTCGAGGGAAATAACAAGCTCTCCTATTTGAATACCAGTATATTAGAATAGTTTTTCCGTCCTATATTATCGCAGAATTCGTAATAATTTTCTGCAACTAAATAAAGAGAAGATTACTATACGTAAATACTGGTATTCAGACGGAATCCTATGTTATTTCTCTCCATTTTTAGAGTCGACTTATGCCCGAGGACATATGGTACTTTTATTTGCTTGTACCTGAATATTTTATAAGATGCTTGTTTAATGATTAACTTTTATTTTTTTATCAATTTTTAAATAAATTAAAGTTTTTTTTCTTTAATCTGTTGTTGTCAAATCGCACTGAATGAAAAGTAAAAAGTATATTATAAAAAATCCTATTGTAAGGAAGTTATGTTTGGTGACTTTAATTTTCTTTTAAACCTAGAGAAAATGGCTGAGACAAAATTTCTCTGAAAATCTATAAATTGAAAACAACACATCAGCGGCTGAGAGTTTCTGCTTTCAAAGCTGGTAAACGGGAGGTGCTGAGTGGAACCTATATAGCGCTCGTTGGACTAACCATTCAGAGTTTTCGGTTTTCTTCGATGCTGCGTATCGCTACGTAAATACGGGTTATGTTCCATTATAAAGACCCTAAAAGAAGATAATCCTCATCCCACCCCCTCTTAAAGCTTGTATCCCCGTGACTTGGATAATTATCCGTAATAAAAACTACCACCACCAATTAAAAGAAAATATTATTTTTTGTAAGGGAAACCCGAACATTCTATTTGACGTTTACTATGACTTAACTTTATACATTGAAACTCATAATAGTCTGTGAAACAATTATTATAAAAAAATAACTATAATGAATTATTATTCAAATCACTATTTTGCATAATTCGTTCCATTAACGTCACATTATGATATCAGCTAATTCTCTGGGACATTTATAACAAGGTCATCCTCTATGGACATTCCCTTATAATCCAAAAAAGTAGTAGTTTCGTAAATTTAACTGAATTGAATAATCGGTTCAAAACGTACATTTTTAATTTCACACATGTCTACATTCTTAAACCTTGTTATAGCATTATTTGATCAAAATAGAAAACAAATATGGCGAAAGATTTTGACGGAGAAACCTTTTTATGCCGTTAATAATCTCCACGTGTTGTGAACGATCGAAAGAACACTTAGAACATGTTAAAAACCAGACCCCAATTAACTGTAGTACCTCAAGTGATAACCGCAGCTTCAAACCATAGTGAATAAAACCAGATGCACTTTATGTCGAAACTAATCAACTAAGAAATACTGCAGACTCTCTCCTTCAACATACAACGTGATGCCGCGCGCGAGAACTCAATAACAATCTCTCAGTATCTAAAATGTAACCGAACAGTAAAGACGCTCATGTAAATATGATGTAAACATCTCAAATTTAATGTAAAATTTAGTCTAAGACTCCAAACGCGATACAAATGTATATATAAAGTCAAGAATTTCAATAATAATATTATATTCAAAGGAAAATGGATCTACTTACTTCGTGCAAATTTATTATTTTCTACTAATACTGTTTATTACTCCAAAACAGTGATACGTCAATGAATCGATAGGATAAATATCGGAGTAATACTGTGGATTACTCTAAGCGCAAAAGGAAAACTTCAGGTAAGCTGAACTAATCTTTTTTACCATTATCAAAACATGAAAATGTAAATTAAAACATGAAGACTGATATAACAATTTATAAAGATAGAAAATTTATTATGCTACCGACGGTTCTCTAACAAAGATTATGAAAGAGTGAATAAAGAATATCCCAGTATTAAAAACGATAATTTTACCATCTTCTAAAAATATAATAATAAATAAAAGAACACTAAAAAAGAAATAATGAATGCGATAAAAGAAAATACTCAATTTATTGAAAAACTCAATTCTACAAATTATAGTACATGGAAGTTCAAGATGCAGATGTTTCTGATTAAAGAGGAACTCGATGATATTATAGCACAAGATCCACCGGATCCACCCGACCCCGCATGGCACAAAAAAAGATCGCAAGACTAGGGCTCTAATAAACTTAAGCATCGATGATTCTCAAATCGTAAATGTAAAAAACTTAGATACTGCAAAATTAACGTGGGAAGCTCTGAAAAATATACATGAGAGAAGCAATCTATCTAGTAAGCTTTACCTGTTACGGAAATTATACAGTACTAAATTAGCGGAGGGTGGAAACATGATCACGCATATCACTAATATCGTGCAAATTATAGATAAACTTAATGCCTTTGGAGAAAATATTAGCTATTCACATATTTCCGCGCTATTTCTGTGTTCTCTTCCCCCCAGTTACAATACTTTGATAACTGCGTTGGAGGCGAGACCGGAAAATGAGCTCACCCCTGATTTTATCAAAAACAAATTAACGGACGAATATAATCGTAGACATGAAATGTCAGAACACTCACATAGCAGATATAACAACAATGAGGAGCATTTAAAACAAATAGGAGATATACACACACTGAAAATAGAAGAGAACAAAAATATTGCAACAACTGTAAAATGAAAAATCATTCCACTTACGAATGCTGGCACTACAAGAGCAAACACGGTACAATCCGGAAATCCTCGTAGCAATCAATTCAAAAATAAAAAGAATTTCTCATCTTCATTATGTTATGAAAAGACCGATACTCATAGGGAAAATAAAATTCCAAACGAAAGAAAATACTCAAATGATCAGACGCAAGATAAAGCATTAATCACCGAAAAAGTAGGCAAAAATAACTGGATTCTCGATTCAGGATCTACTTTGCATATTTGTAACGATAAAAGCCTATTTAGTAAATTTATTGATTGTAATAAAACTTCAGTTACGATCACAAATGGTAATAAACTGACAGCGTTAGGTTCAGGAGAAGTTTTTATTAAAACATTAACCCCCGAAGGAAAAGAAAAACTAACGAAATTACGCGAAGTGCTTTATGTCCCAGACTTAGAGTCGAACCTTATTTCGGTTAGTAAAGCCGCTAAAAACGGGAGTAAACTAATCTTCGACGATAATAAATGCGATTTGATCTTTGATGAAGAAATATATATTAGGGCGAAAAATGAGAAACATTTATACATTATTGAGGAAATGGACGATGTGGAAGAACCACAAAATTATGTAAACATAACGTATAACTGTGACAGCAAACAATGCATAGATCTCTGGCATCGCAGACTCGGTCACAGAGATTATGACGCGATTAAATCAATATTAACAAATCAACTTGCGGACGGAATAAAGATAGGGAATTGTAAACATCAAAATAAAACATGCGTAACTTGTATCGAAATTAAATTAACTAACATGCCGTATCCTAAATCAGCAACAAACCGAGCTACTAATATTGTGGATTTGATCCACAGTGACGTATGTGGCCCTCTAGATACACCGACTTTAGGCGGAAAAATTTATTTTATGACTCTTATTGGTGATTATTCCCGATATACTACAATATATTTATTATCTAAAAAGAGAGAAATTGCTGAAAAGATAAAAGAGTATATAACGATGATATACAATCAGTTCGGTAAAAAACCTAAGGAAATTAGATCGGATAACGGTCGTGAATATGTAAATCAAGAGATAGATGAATACTTAGAACAGAACGGAATTTTACACCAATTGACTGTCCCGCATAATCCGAACCAGAATGGAGTTGCGGAGAGAAAAAATAGAAGTTTATTAGATATGACTAGAAGTATGCTATCACAAGCAAAATTAAGCAAACATTTTTGGGGTGAAGCCATAAACAACGCAACATACTTACAAAACAGACTCCCAACTAAAGCAAATAACAATAGAACACCTTACGAATTATGGAAAGGAGTTAAACCGAATTTAAAACACTTAAGAACATTCGGTGGTAAAGCGCTATTTTACGTCGATAAAGTAAATAGAGGAAAACTTGATAACAGGGCTCAAACCGGAACGTTCGTAGGTTATGACACACAATCGACTGGTTATAGAATTCACACACAAGGAAAACAAATTATAATAGCGAGAACGGTGAAATTTCTTGAAAATGAAAATGTACACTCAGATAACATTGAGGAAATACAAAACACGACAAAAACATCCGATGACAATACACAATTACCGGATAGACATGAAAATCACTTAGAAATAAAACTTGACAGCGAGGAGACACCATCCGAGCCCAAACAGCAACCAATTGAACCAAGAAGGTCTTATAGGACAAATAGAGGCGTTCCTCCTGACAGATATGTCTGTCTCATAAATAGTTCATCTGAAAACATTCCCGAAAATTGGGAAGATATCGAAAAAATGTAAAATACTAATGATAAACAAAACTGGATAAAAGTAACACAAAATGAAATCCAATGCCTAAGAAAAAATAACACTTGGAATTTAACAGATCCACCACCCGGAACAAAAATTATCGGTTCCAAATGGACTTTTAAACTAAAAAAGGACAATTTAGGAAATATTCAAAGCTATAAGGCGCGTTTAGTAGCACAAGGATATAGTCAAAGATTCGGGATTGACTATGATCAAACTTTCGCACCTGTAGTTTCGCACGCTACAATACGTGCATTTCTCATCTCCGCATTGCACAAAAATTTGAACGTGAAACATGTTGACATCACCACAGCATTCTTGCATGGTGAATTAACTGAAACTGTTTATATGAGTCAACCAGACGCGTATATTAAACACGGCGATGAGAGAAAAGTTTGTAAACTTCAAAAGGCCATCTACGGTCATAAGCAAGCCGAAAAGGCCTGGTACACCAAAATATCGGAAATACTCACAAACAATAATTTCATACAGAGCAAAAAGGATCCATGTCTGTACTTTAAATCGAATCAAGAAAATCCGATATATATCATCATCTATGTAGATGATATCCTGATAGCAGGAAAGGACAGTGATATCGAAGAAACAATAAACCAACTTGAGAAAGAATATTAACTGAAAAACTTAGGAGAAATGAATAATTACCTAGGCATAAACATTAATAAAATCAACGATACATATTACCTAAATCAAAACAATAAAATACACGAACTAGTGTAAAAACTGAATCTAAACGACATGAAACCTCATTACACACCCATGATTGCTGGATTCAACAGACTTGAGGACGATGATAATCTTTTACCTAATAACACGAAATATCGACCAGCCACAGGCACATTACTGTACATATCAACAATCACGCGTCCTGACATATCTGCCGTAGTCAACATATTATGTCGTAGAAACGAAACACCACGCCAAAAGGACTGGACAGCAGTGAAAAGAATCATTTCATACCTTAAAACTACAGAAAATTTGAATTTAACTCTTAACGCAAACAGCAAGCCCATCTTAACAGCATACGCCGATGCAGACTACGCTGGTAACTTGAAAACACGTAAATCAACGTCAGGAAATCTATTCATGCTAGGAAAATCGCCGATTTACTGGATTACAAAAAGGCAGAATTGCATTGCACTTTCGTCAGCCGAAGCTGAATACGTTTCAGCTAGCAACGCAGCACAAGAACTAAGTTGGATAACAAACTTGCTTAGCGACCTCAACATTACACAAAAACTGCCAATCACGATATTTGAGGATAATATGTCCTGTATAAAAATGACTGAAAATGATAAAGATACTAAGCGATCCAAACACATCGACATACGTTTCCACAACATCAAACTTATGAAAGAAGAAGGAAAAATTGATTTACAATACTGCCCCAGTGAAGAGATGATAGCCGACACCCTCACCAAACCCAATCCCAAGCCTGTGTACGAAAAACACCGTAAGCAACTGAACCTTCAACCATTCCCCACACAGGAGATTACGGGGGAGTGACGGAGAAACCTTTTTATGCCGTTAATAATCTCCACAAGTTCTGAACGATCGAAGGAACACTTAGAACATGTTAAAACCAGACCCCAATTAACTGTAAGTACTTCAAGTGATAACCGCAGCTGCAAGCCATAGTGAATAAAACCAGATGCACTTTATGTCAAAACTAATCAACTAAGAAATACTGCAGACTCTCTCCTTCAACCTACAACGTGATGCCGCGCTCGAGAACTCAATAACAATCTCTCAGTATCTAAAATGTAACCGAACAGTAAAGACGGTCATGTAAATATGATGTAAACATCTCAAATTTAATGTAAAATTTAGTCTAAGACTCCAAACGCGATACAAATGTATATATAAAGCCAAGAATTTCAATAATAATATTATATTCAAAGGAAAATGGATCTACTTACTTCGTGCAAATTTATTATTTTCTACTAATACTGTTTATTACTCCAAAACAGTGATACGTCAATGAATCGATAGGATAAATATCGGTGTAATACTGTGGATTACTCTAAGTGCAAAAGGAAAACTTCAGGTAAGCTGAACTAATCTTTTTTACCATTATCAAAAGATGAAAATGTAAATTAAAATATGAAGACTGATATAACAATTTATAAAGATAGAAAATTTATTATGCTACCGACGGTTCTCTAATAGGTTTAAAATAGGGTTATATCGATTATCTATAAAACTATTGATAATAGATATATACTTCCACTTGTAAAAAGTATAAACATCAAATAGAGGTTTCAGAGCATTTGTTTTACAAGGAGTTGTATACCTATTAAAATACGAAATTTATTTTTTTATACTGTCTGTTTTTCTTTGTAACTTATATATAGAAAAATGTTCCGCGCCTAAATAGATTAAATAAAAAATCCACTTTTTATGAAGAAAGATTTTCGAATTAGGATGCTTTAATATTTTTGAGTTTTTAGTGTTTTCTGATAATAAATGCGCATTTTTCCTTTTTTGCCCGCAAGACAACATTTTTCTAAATATAGGTTCAGGTCTCGTGTAAGCATTCGTGAGAGCCGAGGCAAACAGTCACCACTATTTCCGAATAGCTATTTTCATATTATTTATCAAAAAAATTCTGGATTTATATGAATGTCGATTTTAATTGTGAATTACTAGTATTCCCTAACCGAGGCAACTGGCCCGCTTTGCTCTTGCGGTTATGGGGCTCTATGTAAAATATAATAAATTGTGTACGTTTAAAAAGATAAATTTCAGGAAAAGTCCCATATCCCGTGACAGAAAATTTGGCTAATTTTTCTTTTCTTTTCTTTCTTTTCTTTCTTTTTTTTTTTTTTTTTTGCGATAAATGTTTCGATGTGGTTGTTGCGATCTTTTCGCGTTTTGGCAAGATAATTTGGTAAATTTATTCATAAAATTAAATGAAATATAAATAAATATAATAACATAAAAAATAATAAATACATAAATAATAATATATAGACAATGTATAATTTTTTATATAATATTACATAACATAATATAACATAATATAATATAGAGGGTGATTATAAAAAAAACTATCCCGATATATGAGCCTCTAACTGTCATATCGTTCACAGAAACTGAATGAAATTTTGGTTTAAAGTATTTTGAGGTATGCGCTCAAGAATCATGTGAAAAACAACAGTTAAATTCTAACAGTTACGATTACAGTGGCAAAATTTCGAAAATTTCAAATGGCAACACCTATTTTTTTTTATTGGAATGTGATCTTCGTAGTGAAAAACCATCAAAAGCGTTGGAACGGTACCTGTAGCACGAAAATCGCCGTCGCTAGACAGACTAAGAAGAAAAGTGAAAACAACCAATAAAGGACAGAGAAGCAACAGAAAGTAAAACATTTTATTGTTCAGTGCTATCCACCATCTGCCGCATGTAAAGTGTCGTCGTGTGTGAAATGGAAAATGTATGAAACACAACAAAATGTTTTGTTTTCTGTTGATTCTCTGTCCTTATTGGTTGTTTTCACTATTCTTCTTAGTCTGTCTAGCGCCGGCAATTTTCGTGATACAGGTACCGTTCCAACGCTTTTGATGGTTTTTCACTATGAAGATCACATTCCAATAAAAAAATAGGTGTTGCCATTTGAGTTTTTCGAAATGTTGTCACTGTAACCGTAACTGTTAGCATTTAACTGTTGTTTTTCACATGATTCTTGAGCGCATACCTCAAAATACTTTAAATCAAAATTTCATTCAGTTTCTGTAAACGATATGACAGTTAGGGACTCATATATCGGGATAGTTTTTTTATAATCACCCTATATAATGTAATATCATAATATATTATATGTTAATATATCTATATTAATCTACATTAATAAAATAAAGTTTCGCCCTGTGTGTCTTTGTGTGTGTCTGTTGGAGATAGCTAACAAAATCTAGCGTACCTAGAGGTATACAAAATTAGATTTAGGCAGTCCAAGGCCTGATCTGTTGCACCTGGGATTCAGAATTTTAATATTTTGATAATTTCTCAAGATATTAATTAGAATCTCATTAAACATAACATCGAAAATGCCATCGTTTTTATCAAAATGGCTAAAGAAAAGCACTTCTGTTCTGGATTTGCAAGCGGAAATGAACGAATTCGAAATTATTTTACTAATTAGCGAATTTTAAGAAAACTAATTAAGATACCAATTTGAAAACTTATGAACATATGTAAAAGAATTTTCTGCATCCGACAGTATAATTTTTGAAAAATTGGGTGGGTCATGTTTCTAAATTTTTGCCAAAAACTGCCAAAAATCTGACGGCACAAATCAAAAAAAAAAAAAAAAAAAAAATCCGAGAAAGCTTCAGACAGGGATTCATTTAACAGCTTTCATTAAAAACTGGACTACAAAGAGGTCTGTTTCTCTGGCCGATCCCTCCATTTAGCTTTCGAAAATTAAAGGAAATAATTGCCAATTTTTACTAACGAACAAAATTAAGATATCTAATTAAGATATAGTTTTGAATTTAAATATGGGAAGATTTGCCATCTGGCAGCTATTTTAGCGCAGCGTCTCCGTTATGTTCTAATTTTCAGAAAAATTAAATTTTCTTTTTTTAATGAGCGCGTTAATGTAGGGGAAGGTGGTTTACTTGAACAAATTAGTCGTTATATTTGCGGGTATGGGGAGGGAGGAGGACGCCTTGCTTCGTTTTACACAAAACAAATTCCATTGAAGAAATTTAACATTTTTAGCTTCTCCCGTAGTGTTTTATAAATGTTATATATAGAGAATAACGGAAATTTCAAATGACGATTTTCGTAAAAATTCAATTTATGTTCCTAATAAAAATACACAACCCGTATTTACTTGATGTATACCAACAATCAAAGTAAATGATTTGTTGTTGAGCTGTTGCATTCTTATCTCGGGTTTTATAGGCCGAATCACAACGGGGTTTGGATGATTCGATTTGGTTTTCGATCTCGTTACAGATTTTAGTTCCACCTTCAACCGCCAGGGGCGCATCATTTTTTCGAGTTCTATAGGCTCGATTTCGACGGGAATTGGTTCATTCAACTCCCTTATAAATGCATAATCATATGTGTAAATAATTGTTATTGCGTAATATTCCATTACGTCTTATACATTAATATATATTATCATTTTGCAGCCAACATTTCCTACAGCACCCTTTATTAATACACATATCTTTATCTGCAACATCGCTCGGGCTGAAATTTTATGCATTTCAAGCGCAGTATGTTGCATCCAAATAGCTAGTATATCTTAAAACTTGTAAATATTGTATTTTGTAATTATCTTGAAATTTGTGGTTGTTATAATTACTATGTGATTTTGTTCACCCATCGTAGTGCAAAATTGGGCAGCAATTGTTATGTAATTGTATTATTATTATTTTTTTCAAATCTACTAAACAGGCGCCTCCTGCGCTGAAGTTGGAAAGGTTTTTGACAGCCTACGTCGTAGGCTGTCAAAAACCTCGTAGGCCCTACGAGTATGGGGCTGTATTTTTTCCCCTCGTAGACTTTTTATTCCTATACCTCACGGGTGGCTGTCCACGAGTAGGTGATTCCTATACAACGGGTACCCATGTCGGATGTTCGTATGGAACAAATTGCGCCCCTGGTGGTTAAAAGTGGAAGTAAAGGATTTGCAGCGCGTACGCTGCAAGCGTATTATAGGATGCCGGAGGCAGCGGGGACACGTTTCGGAGTTTCGTTTGGAAGGTGGTTTGTTTAGAACAGAGTGCGCCCCCTGACGGCGGAAGATAGAACTAAAAGATTTTGCAGCGTGTTCGCTGCACGTATACTATATGGTGCAGCAGGTAGCGGTAACACGTGTAGTAGGTTCATTTATATCAGAATGCACCCCCTATCGGCTGGAAGTGTTAATAAATGATTTTTCTCACGTACGCAGCACTTTTAAATAAATATTTTCATACTAAATCAGGTTAACAATATAAAATCATACAAACTTTAGGTTTGTTTAATTTTATCACGGTTCCGGGCAACGCCGGGTGGGTCATCTAGTATTAATATAAAAAAATATATGCATATCATATACATTATTCTTATATGTATAGTATTATATAATAATATATAAATAATATAAACATAATATAAATAAAATATAATATAATAAAAATTAAATTTTGGTAAAATGCCGAAACGGCCTTTTTGCGCTATTTTGGATGTTTTCGCCAAGAGGCACAGAATGCGAAACTCTTCCCTAAATTTCAATCTTTCAAATTTCAAACAAAGGCCAGAATCTAAAAGCTGTATTTGATGAGTACACTTTTTGTCCTATTGGAAGTTTGTTTCTATCGTCTGCGGTTTTATAGGTAATGGCCATAAACGTTATTTTGAATCATCCACTATATTCTATCTTTTTAAGAACAGTATTGATACACAAAGCTCTACATAAACCTATTGCGCATTTACATTGAAATCGATTTTATTCAAAAGAATTTCACAATAAATTAAACATAACTGTCTAAAGCAAAAATTCGTATAAAAGAAGCCGATACCAAAATTATATAAAATCGAGCGTATTTGTAAAATCAGGATGCGAATTGCTGGAGCAGTTTAAAGTAATCGGATCCTTTGTAGCGAAGATGCTGTAACTAAAAAGCGGGGTTACCATTAGATATCTTTGATATGAATAAAAAAATTAGCAAAGGAAAAAATGGTAAATCAGTTTTCCCTGAGACAAATTTAGTTTGCGCAAATATCTTAATCTCCATTCTCCTTTCTTGTTGTATTGTGCTGATATGCTTTAAAAATGATTCAAAATATTCCATAGATCAAAAGATATAGGTCTGTACTTCCACATAAAGCAAATGCGATAAGTATAAATCAAATGCTTCACAAAATTCCTTTATAGATGACAGTTTTATAAATTATTTCATTCCACTTTATTGCGTAAAGGTTTTCATAATCTTCGATATATATATATATATATATATATATATATATATAGATACAGGGTGTCCCAAAATCATTGACCTCGGTTTTATTCCTTAAATATTGATCTTAGACATATATTATAAATTACAAAGTTACGTAAAAAATGTGCAAAATTTAATGAAATCGAATAAATTTGAAGAAATTCAAAATTATTTTTTTTATACGGCCCGTACAAAAAAATTCTCAATGACTAACGTGTGACCCACATTCTAATAAGGTCATGTACAATATTTCAGCATTTTATCATAGAAAGTTGCAGATATATGAAAATGTTGACTTAAACCACTTTTCGATGCTTGGGTTTTTGTTCGCAAAGGGAAAAACTCATATCGGATGATCGTGTTACAGGGATTGTACATAAATTTGGAAAGAATACAATGATTGCATACTCTAACTGTAACCATTTACATTTAAATTTATGATTAACCCGTCACAAACTTTGTTTAAACATATCTCTGCGACTTTTTATGATAAAATACTGAATTTTTGTACATGACCTTATTAGTGTATGGGGCGCATTTTACTCATAGGGAATTTTTTTTTACGGCGGCCGTTATAAAAATTTTAATTTTGTATTTCTTCAAATTTAATCCCCTGAAAATTTTAATCGATTTCATAAAAATATGTACCTTTTTTAATTAAATTTTTAATTTATAATATATATCTAAGATCAATATTTAAGGAATAAAAACCGAAGTCAACGTTTTGTGGCCATCCTGTATATATACATATATATGTATAATATATAAAAATAAATTGTAAACAATGAATTATACATTCCACCGTTTTTGTATAATTCATTATAATAGCATTAGTTTGTTAAAACATTTGAATTATTCTGGATCATTCATTCAATCATTCCTTTATGCCAGAAGCTTCATGTTTAACTACAAATTTAACTTCCCAACCAACGTTGGCCTATTCAAATTTTAGATTTATCCATATTGAATAATTGATGTAAAATCATATCCTCTACCTTTTGACGTACTTGCATGTACGCCTGAGTACTTAAACCTTCTGAATATGTAAAAAATAATATCTTGAGAAAAGTATTAAAGAAATATATTTTCCACAGCTTTAAAGGACATTATTGGAACACAAAGATTCCAATAAACCTATCCCGCACATAAATTCAAATAAAGCATTCAGTAGAATTTCACAGTAAAATAAAAACGTCTTTTTTACAAATTCGTATAAAGGGGCACGAAAGAATATAAAACCGCACGTACCTTAAAAACATCGGGATGCGAATTGCTGAAGCAGTTTAAAGTCGTCGCATCCTTTGAAGCCAAGATGCAGTAACGGGAAAGAGAACTTTACCCATGGGATGTTTTTACTATGAATAAGAAATTTAGCAAAGGAAAAAACTATAAATCAGATTTCATGGCACGTAAATTTATTTTGTGGAGATATCGTAGTTTCTCCTCTTTCCTTACATTGGAATGATTTACTTTGAAAGTAGGATTCGTAGTTCTGCAAAAGATCAAAGATAACATAAATTTGTGTTTTCACATAAATCAGTTGTGGTAGTTATACAGTAGTGGTAATAGCTGTGATCACTTTTTTAAATTCAAATTTCCATTTGCATATTAAAAAAAAGGGGGGGGGGTTTCATGTAATGGAAGTATTTATCGCTTAATATAATTCTGAATACTGGATTGAAAAACTAAAACATAATTCAAATATATTTTCTCAGATACAAAATGTAATATTTCACAAAACATCTGTTATAAATACAAATGAAAAACATTATAATTATAATTTATTAAGTTCATTTTTATGAAAATATTGAAAGAAACGTTCATCGGTAAAGTATTTTAACAATAATGTACATTAAATCTAATTAATTAAAATTAATTTAGTCTAATTAATACTTAAAGTGATAAAAACATAACACGAAATGTTTAAAAATACCTTTTTATAAGATTACATATGTTTCATTCGTTCTAATCGGCGACATCTTCAGATCTCAATGATAAATGAAATATTCTCGCATAGTTTTTTGAAAATGGTAAACATAAACCACGAGACCGCATGTCAAAGGCAAGCAGGTGCTTAAATTGGTCAAACTAGAAAACGTAAAAATTATTATTTATTTTCATTTTTATTGCTTTTTCAATCTGTAAATCATCGCGTGCCAAATTTTAGGTAATTCAAAGGAAGCGGCTTCGTTGCAAATTGCTGGGCTACAGTTGTATATATTTATTTAATTACTTCATTTAGTTGGATAATTGAAAGGTATATTTATTGACAAGAGTTAAACATTATTATCATTAATTTATCGTCATTTATGAAGTATAAGGCCGTATAGTTTGCGAAGTTAAAACCCGTGAGTTCATGCATAGCCCGCCTTCTGTAGCAAAATAAGTTATAGGCAAATAAAAACAGAGATATAAATGTCTAAATTATAAGTATTTATTAAGGAATTAAACATGAATAAATAGTATAATTACAATATAAAGCAGAACAACTCTGTTATAATTATATGACATTAATTTAAAGGATGCCTATCTGTATGCCTATCATTAATAATGTGATCATTTTTAAACTAAAATAAAAGGAAATCGCAATATGATGTAAATAACGAAATGTTACCTGTTAATCCTATGAGTAGTAGCGAAGTCATCCTTCCAGGCACTAGGCTCTAAAAACTCAGCTAGAAAAGTCCAAATTTTGCTCCTCTCTCTTTGACCATCCACCAACTACTGTAATTTCACTAAAAATCAATCTACTAGGACTCACTCAAATTTTATCTCCGAACTGTCAGAAACTGCATGTCATAATCATCTCTCCCTTCTTGTCTTCATTCCTTTTTACCCTTTTTCTTTTCCTATCTCAAACGCCCCATAGAAAACGTTGAGATCCAATCGGTGTCTTTCTACGCCCTCTCTTAGCCCCCCGAATTTAGTGTTAGTGGATAGTTTAGTTTTCTTTTGTTAAAATCCCCGCCTTGGAGCAAAATCATTGGACATCATCTAAAATGCTATAAATCCTTTACTACCATAATATACATTCCCCTTCTCGTGCCGGCGTCACCCCAGTTCTGGACACGTGCATCGTTGGGGAAGAAAGGAGGGCACCCCTTTCTATAAATTATTAGGCCCTACTTTCGGTGAGATCGCGTTATGCATTCTTGCATCCCTTATCAATTGTATTTTCTTGGATATAATCACGTTCTGTTATGCCTACCGTTTTTCTGGGGCTTCTTATTGCGCACCTGAGATATCGTACACCTGGGTTTATTTCAATTGAAGTGGCTTTCCTGAGAATTTTGTATTATATCTATATCTTTGTCCGTGCCGCACGTTGAATAGCTATTCTTATATCTTCCTAAAATTCCCTTTTCGCGGCTTCGTTGCAAATGTTATCTTTTCGCAAATATATTTCTATTGATTCACGAATAATGGATGGGAAATAAGCTCTTGATTGAAAAATTATTTTACTATTCTTGAAATCAATCTGCAACGGCTCTATTCTATATTGTCTAGCTAAGGCAGTAGTTCTTCTGTCATATTTGATATCTGCCATATGTTATTTTATTCTTGTTTTAAATTTTCTGTTTGTCATTCCTATATAGTATTGTACTGTTCCATCTGCCTTGGTGAATGGATTTCATAAACACTGGAAAGTTGATCAGGTTCTATTGGATCTGTTTTTCTACATACTATGTTTTTTTTTTTTTTTTTTTTTTTGTGGAAGGTTTTGCAATAAGGCAGATATTAAATTTTCTAAGTTTAGATTTTAATCTTTCAAAGAATCCAGTAAAATATTGTAAAGTTGATACTTTTTAGTTTCGTTCATTAAAAATTTTCTTCTTTTTATTATCCATGCTCGTAATTAATTTATTAATAGTTACTATACTACTTCAGAGTTCGATCTCTCCTCCGTCAATTCCTCGGATAATGTTTTGGGGACGGTCTGGCGACCGCTAGCTAGCCGTTGCTCAGCATCTCCTACCTCGGCGCGGGACAAGGGGCCCGCCCGAGAAACCGAAATTGGCCTACGGTAAGACTCTAGCCTACGGGACACCCTTCCACCATCTACGGAGGAGTCTCCGAGCATTGACAGAGTCCTCACACCGCAGAGAACCTATAGCGTCTAGTCCCTGCACTTTGGCTACGATTTCAAAAAACGGATCACTCTGCGCGCATGCGTGCTTGTCTGATACTTTAAAATTTTGTTCTAAGCCATTTCAAAATGAGTGCGTATAGCTCTGTGGTATGTCATTTCTCTTCCGTTCTGTGGTCTTGAGTTCGAATCCCAGCGGCGGAAAATTTTATTTTTCAGTATTTATTTGAGTTATGAAAAATAATTTGAATAAAAAAAATGTAAAGTTTCCATTTTTCAACATATAAGCGATGGAAAGTTTGAAACAAAATGGAAATAAATATCAAATTTGGTTATAAATGAATTTCGTACATTCTACAGAATGCTGTACAGCGAGTTTCATGCGTCCAGTGATGTTTTTTTCGGTTAATGTACGCGAAGCGTACATACACAAGCTATTGACCGCGGCTTGAATGAATTTTGTGTATTCTAGAGATTGCTGCAAAGCGAGTTTCGTGTGTCCAGTGATGTTTATTTTTAATGTTAAAAATTGTTTTTTGGATGTTAAAAATTCGCTTTTAAACGCTATAAAATCGTTAAAAATCCTTAAAAATTGAAAAATCCGGAGGGAAAAAAATGTATTTTAGTAAAAGTCTGAAATTAAATTTCTTTAAGAATGTTAAAAAAAAAAAAAACTAAAAATAATGAAAATTGTGAAAGAAAATATTTAGTTATATTACGCTAAATGTTTTAAATCAAAATCCTTTTACGAATTTAAAAAAACTGCCGCGGAATGGAATAAAATTAATATGGTTCTCGTTGAAACTGTGTAGAGCAATGCGCGTGCACGCAGCACGATCCATTTTTTGAAATTGTAGCCAAAGTGCAGGGACTAGACGCTTGTCAGAGAACCTGCGCTTATGAGGAGACATTCAGACTCAATGGCCCGCGTCACCGAGCCTTGTGGCGTCTCCCGCTTTTTCGGACGTCCCTGTCCCACTGGCGCACCACGGTGAGGTGGCGGTCCATCCGTCTCCTGCCCCGTCGTGTCGAAGAACATCTCGCTGTGTCGGGCTTCCGGTCATCTTCTCCACTGAAGGGGCCGAGTCGGAGCTACCCAACGGTTAATTCGCGAAAATATATTGGTTTCTGAGGTCTCTAAAGATATATAACGCTTTTCGGATTCGTGGATAATTCGGAAAACGTTATTGTATTTTTTCGTTCGTGGTTACATCTTATTTTCGCAGATTAAGAATCGTTTGTCTTTTTTCGCACTGTTTACTACAACTAAAAAATCAATCAAATTCAATATTATATTTTTGGAAAGTGTAAAAATAGAAGTTTTTTTAAATGCTAGTTAAAGAATTTTTCTTTTAATAGTATCTTGCTCAAATTATAAATCAGAAATAGAGAAAACTAGAGGAAGATACGTTTGCAATGTGGCCGTCTTATTTTGTTTTCTCCCCATGCTTTGAATAATTTAATAAAATTTCTGTTTTAAAAAGGACGATTAAACAGCGATATTCAATTAACTTTCTTCTTAATATTATTGTCAATCCTTTATCAGGTCCTAGAAACATTTAGTCTTGAAATTTGCAGGGGGGGGGGGGGCTTTATTTTCGATATTGGATTCGCTCTTCCTTTTTGTATTCGTCACATGTTTCTAGAAGGAACTGCCACATCTTATTTCTATATGTTAGTTAATATATAATTTAATTTTCCCTAATTTAATTATTTTCAGTATACATTTATTGTGATTAACTTTTGACGTGTCTTTAATAACAAATTTAAAGTCCTGAACTGATATCGTTTTTTATAAATTAAATTAACATATAGATATATGATTCAATTCCGAAACAGAAAAAAATCTCGGTTCCGTCCCGGAACAACAAAAAAAAAAAACAAGGTTCGTTTCTGGTTTTTGCTCTGTCATAAAACGGAGTTTTCGATTTTCGATTTATCGTTCGATTTCGGTTTGAAGCAATGATTATAGCTTTAAATTCAGTTTTTCTAATACGTTTAAAATATATGTATTTTTCGAATACATTAAATATTTCTTCAATTAATTCGTTGATTTAGTGTATAAGTAAAATTTCCTAAGATCGATTGTTGTCGATTTTATGGATATCTTTCCCGTTCACCTCGCTTGATCGAACGTAAATCGATTTTGTGAACACAAAGTTCACGAAACAAACTAGCTATCGGCCAGCGAAACATGCACATCATATATTTAATTTATTAATTATTTTGATAATCAGAAGTTTGCCTTATTAAATTTTGTTTAATTATAAAAGCTTAATAGAGGGAGAATGAATTTATATATTCCCTAACAAGTTCATAGATCAGCAATAATATGATAGTTTTCAATTGAGTAGAAATTCAACATCGTAGATATTTAAAGTTGCTTTCGTTATTAATCACACGAGCATGTTCTAAGGGAGTTAGCCAAATGGGAACAGATAGCTTCTGTCAACAATATTCTGAATGAAAATTGTTTATTTCCAACAGAAGTATCATTGTAAGTTTTGTGAAGTTTAGTTAGTAAGTAAGTTTAGTAAATTTTGTGAGCTTAGATTTTAAGGTAGTTTAATAAAAGTTTCTTAAATGTTTCATTCAAGTTATGAAAATTCAGCTGTATTTTTAATAGTATAATTTTTTATAGCCAAATTTGAAAACATATATATATATATATATATATATATATATATATATATATATATTTGTTGCCTCCTTATAAAGGCTAATGATTTCAATCTATTCTGGATCGTATTAGAAAAAAATCTTAAAATGAATGCCTTGAAAATAGTTAAATAGGCCTATTAATGTTGTTTAAATTTAGTTATAACAAAATTGTTTTTATAAATGACTAATCAATTTAATTGCTTGCGTTAATATATTTTTTTTAATAACCTCAGACTTTATGTTTAATGCAGGAAGGAAAGAAAAAGAATAAATCATTCATAAGAATCATTGAAAATATTTAATTATTTTTTCTTTGATTTTTGATTAATTATGAAAGGAACTTCTGATAGTTCGCCTACTTGGTAATTTAAAAAAAAAAAAAAAACATCACGCTATATAGATTAAATTAATTACTGAAACATTCGTCTTTTAAAATTATTTAGAGAAATAAGTTAAAATTAAACTGTCTTATAAACTAATTAAAAACAAACTAAATGCAAAAAATCTGTGGACTTTCAAAAAGAATAATATATAACTAAATAAAAAAATACTCGGCATTGTAAAAAAATTTATTTATTTTATTTGTTTCAAAAGGTATATTTTGGTGCTTCGGTAAAAAAAAAGATGAGGCAGCTTTTTAATGTTTCAGCTTACAACTTTGGTAAATTTACTCGATCATCTTCCTTGATCAGAATGGAAAACGTATGAATTAAAAAAAAAAGTATTTAAAATCTTTGCAATATAGTTACAATTTAAATTGTGATGTATCTTAAATTCAATCACGCAATCAAAATCTTTATTCATTCGTCGTAGATTATATTTTCAAAGAAATGCGGAATTAGCTGAAACTTAATGTGTATACTTTAAATCGCAGAAAATTCCGTATTCGGAGTGTATTAGTATTAAGTAAATATTTTTTAAAACAATGCGTTTTCAACAACCGGAAATAATAGCAATTCTGTCACTAATTAAAAAGGATACTACTACATAATTGCAAAGGTTGGTAAATTATTAGTCAAATGTAAGATGTTTAGTCAAATTTATGATAAAATGTCTTATTTTCTCTAATCTAATATTGAAAATATAATATAAGAAATGTAATTTATAGCTTTGTAATGCAAATCAAGAAGCAATTTTCGTATATTAAAATTACATCAATTGCATGCTAATTTTTTTTTATAGAAGAGCTCCGTAATAAAAAATATGTTTTAATTAAATGAACTTTCTTCGCTATTTCATTTTCCCGGGGAAATGTTATACCGATTTATTTAAATCAAATCTTATTGGATTAAACAATAGTTCATTGTATAAACGAATGTAAACAATGCATTCAAGTCCCCTATTTACATTAAGATTCCAGTTATTAATTATATTTGGTATAAATTCTCTGTAAACTGCCTAATCCATGTTTTGACAAAAATATAAATCTCCGAATGGAATATTATATATTCATTTATTTGTCCAACAACTCAATTTTTTATTAAATTGCCAAAGAGAAACCCACACATTTTTATTATTTACCTTACAATTGAAAAACGGGGAAATTAAAGGAGTCTGATAGAATATTTTACAGAGTGCGGAAAATGTTTTCGATGGCTCAATCAAGAATACTATCAGGACGAGATTTCGCAGAAAGTGATAAAGCCTTTTGCTCAAAAACACTTTTCTGGACGAAATTGGGTGTTTCAGCAAATCTTTACACAAGCCCTATTGCGTGTGCAATACTCTTGACTGGCTTAGGGCGGAGAACATTGACTTAATTTCTCCCAATGAATGGCCTGACATCAATCCAATGGATTTTCACTTTGGGGAATTTTAAAGGCGAAGGTCTTGTCTACTTCCCATCAAAGTTTCTCTAATGACGTCCTATGAAGCTGCTTTCTGTATTTACACATACTCATACTCCTTGTATTATTGAGAAATGTTTGAAAATTTCCGTTTATTACCAATATTACGTCATATTAATCTCTTTTTTTTTTAATTGGTGAAACTTTTTATTTCATTTTCATTTTTCACATGGAAATCTTTCAATAAAAAATTAATTATTGTAGAAAGAATTTCATTGTGGATTTTTAATTGTTGGCAACTGCTATAACGAAAAATGTTTAAATGTAATGGGAAAAGGCTGTTAGATTTTTGTTTTTTTATCTCTACATATTAAAATAATATGTTTTTCTCAAATTTTATGATTTTGAGCTTTATAGTAGGTATTCAGCTATAAATACACTAAATTTCAATCGTGTAAGTTATATAGTTTTTAAGAACCGGCTCTGTGACGGACAGACATCGAAGCGGGAGTAATAAGGTTTCGTGAGATGAACGAAACCCTAAAAAGGCGGATACTTTAAAATCTGATCTGCTCTTCCATTATTTACATGTTAAATTTAATATAGTTGTTACTAAATTGTTGACATTTATGTTTTTCTCAAAAATAATAGATTTTATGACCATCCAAAACTTTTTCCGCACCCTGTGCAAAAACACCCTTTGTATTTCAATGTTGTTTTTCATGCTCTAATACAGGAAACATTTATTTGCGGTATAATAGAATTGTACATTTAAACACTGTTAAACAGAGCATTTCTTCGTAAATTATTACGTTCACTTGAATAATACTTTTAATAAGATAAAAAGAATTAACAAGAAAGAAAGGATAAATGACAAGAAATGGGGAAAACTGACAAGTTACAGGCATATTGAAATTATGTTAATATCAGTAATTTATCGATAAAAATTTAGACTTTTAATGATCTATACAAACATGTTCATTATGTGAGATTTCATTAACACAAATCCCTGTTTTTTCCATCGTCTTCACAACAAAGATACTTAAGATATTCATCCTTGTTATTACAGGGAAAAAATGGATGTTTTTCAAGCAAACAAGCAAGTAAAAAATAGTAAATGAAATATTGCTCTTTGCGTCGACGAAATATTATAATAAATTAATTATCTTATCATAAATTGGTTATTATATATCTCATCATATTTTTATTTTTGTGTTTTTATTTGCATAAATTATAGTTTAGATATACATATATTATGTGATGCGCTGTTTGACTTGATAATATTTCTTTTTAAATACATTGTAGTCAAATTATAACCACTGACTAAAAATAAAAAGAAATATGTGTTTTTTATAGGGTGGTGTATTGTATGAAGGGTGTAGGCGTTTTATAACTCTTTTTTTTTTCATTAATGGTTCCAAATAACTGCACATTTTGACGTCTTAAAAATAACATTTAATCAGACAATATTAACATATACGAGTACAATCAGACAATTGAAAAACTTATGCTAACGTTTCAGGGTACGATTGGGACCCTCTTCAGCGCGATAACATACGATAACCAGACTATCTCCAAACATATTTACAGTCAAACGTTTTACCATTTAAATTCAAGAAAACTTTACAGAGCTTACGTTAAAGTAAGACTGCGTATTTAGGTAGAATCATACAAGATTCATTAATCGGTGAATTCTGTAGCCGAGTTAACCAACCCTCAAGAAAAGTTCTACTCTTAACGTTATTACAGCGGGAACTAATTATAGGAAACATATGGCGTGTTGAGCCAAAAACACTCGATAGCAAAATCGCGCTCTTTCATGAATAAACAAAAACAAGAAAATACCGTAACAGTGGCTTTATGCTGCTCGTACAAAATAGAGGTAAGTAAAAGTCGCTTACCTGTTATACATCTTATCTCGTGTGTGGCTCGTCACATGGCCAGGGATCGTTCACAATCACTCTTTTATTTGTTTAGAATTATCCTTATTTGCTATGCGAAAAATAATTATTCCTAGTCAGCTTTATTCTGAAAGACATTTTTGTAAGTTCGGTGTTCTTCTGAAAAGTAATTCAGGATTAATTTATATTTATAAAAGAAGTGAAGGATACCATTTTTTGTTAAAACATCTATATAATAAAACCGTAAGTCATGTGACTGTCATCAACAATTCCGGGATGTCCGCTTCATTTTTCAAATGCCAGGCGGCCATTTTTATTCAAAATTATCTATATATAATAAAACGGGTAAGTCATGTGACTGTCATCAACAATTCCGGGATGTCCGCTTCATTTTTCATATGCCAGGCGGCCATTTTTATTAAAAATTATTTTTTTCAAATAAAACTGCATAAGAGTTACATTTTTGGAAATATCGTTCAAAATAAATTAATATTTGAGAGACGACTTACACTCAATTATGTATATATTCTGCAATAACTTCAGTTAAAATTAGGTTCGCAGTTCAAATTCTCTATTCATGAAAGTAAACAACAACAAAAAAAGAAAAACATGCATTCGTCGGGAAGTCGTGAACGTTTAAAATATTAAACCATGGAGGTAATTGTTCGAAAAGCAAGTTCTCCGTGAATGAATTTTTGGACAGCTACGTGGTGTCAAAAAAATAATTCGCACCAGTGAGACAATCAAAATTTACCATAAACCATAATTATGTGCTATACAACTCAACTTCCTTCCGGACCTTTTCTTGCCGTAAGCTGAATGTAAACAAATACAACTTATGTAATAATCTTTAATGAATCAAATTTCGAAACGATTTGTCAGTTAATTTGGTACTTATGTGTAATGGGAAGAGAGATCATCGAAAATGATTATTAGTCACCAATCATATTTGACCAATCGCGTTCAAAACAGTAATTTAATACACATTTATAAAATACATAACATCATTAAGTACTTTTATGTTATTTGGGCGCAAATCCCGCCAATAGCATTTTAAAAATGAAACAGCTTTCGTAGACGCATCGGGGTTGGCGCGATTTTTGTTTTGCGCCATTTTGACAAGAAAACCCCATTTTCAGGTACCTGTTCGAGATTGCTAAAACAGCAGTTACTTTTATTTTATTTTGAAATATTTTATTTTATATTAATAGACACACAATTTTATTATAAAGCATACACAATGATCAATTTATTATTGAACACACGATATTTAATTTATTATAAAACATACGGAATCTGCTCTATCGGGTTGCCATATCAAGCAAAATCTAGCCGAAACTGCTGGGTTGCCCACGCATAAAATCGCCATTTGGGCGCCAAAATGATACGCCGGTGCGTCTGCGACAGTTGTACCCAAAATTACGTGCAATAATATGCAGCCCGATTATGGCAAATTATTCAAAACGTTTTAGATGTTAATAATGATAGATTTTCTAATCTTCAGACATCGAGTCTACAGCCAAAGTTAGCGAGAAACAAAAAATAAAAATAAAAAATAAAAATATTAGCAACAATATAGTCCTTCTATATTAAAAAAAAAGTAATCTGGAACTGAGCCAAAAACGAAATGGACCAATCAAATTCTGCGTAGATATTCCGGGTTATTCTCATTGCTTTTTTACTAGAGACTTTTTTGAGGAGCTATTACTTTTTTTCTAGCAATCTTACGGATTCGAAAATCACACCACCAGATGCGAAATATAACAAGCTTTCAGAAATTAAAAAATTATCACGGTCGGACAATAAAAACTCAAAAAAATTTTAAAAATCGAGTAAAAAATCTTTTATTGAAAAAGTCATTTTTTTATATTGTAGCCAATTCCTAAATAAGCGCAAAGGATTAGGTGTTATCTCAAATAAAAAATGTATTTGCGCGAGACTATTAAAAACAATAATGAAAGTTTAAAATAATAATTAAATGATCACGTGTTGAAAGCAGTAAATAAAGAAAATTATGTCATAAAAATTGCGTTTACACATGAATATTAAAAATAAAAAAGATGAATTAAATGAAAAAGCATTGTAACCAGTTAAATGAAAAAGCATTATAACCTGATTACAGAAGAAAGTCGCCGTTCGTGATATCATCATCATCATCTTTTTAAAACAGGATACATTACCAGGTTTTAAGAGGCTGTGAACTCAGAACGGGGGTTGGTGAGCATAGCGAGCAGGGGGCAGAGCCCCCTAGTATTTCAAAAAAAAATTTCACAAAATAGACTTCATTGCATCAAATCGTATTGACTAAAATACGCCAATTGGCAATGAGCCCAATTACGGAAAATTACTTAATATGTTTAAGAATCTCCGCATTAGCGAATATATTGCAACTGATAAGCAAACGGTCCTGAAGCATAAATGTTTAATTGGGTTAAGCGGTTTTTGTCAAGAAAGATAAAATACATAACAACACAAAATATGCGAAATGCTACCATGATGGCAAAAGTTCTTGATTTGTTTGTTAGAAGCTTTTGGTTTGGCGAAGGATTAAAAAAATAAATAAATTATGAAAAAAAGTAACGTGTTATAATGCTTACCATGCATTATGCATTTAAGGGAGACCAAACTGGTCGCCAGTGGCGGCTAGTAGATATATTATATAGCAGTTAAAAACTTCGTGTTGTTAAAGCGGTTACATTTTAGATAATGAGATGGCGAAAAAACACTTGATACGAAAATAAAATATAAAAATATAGTCTGTTAAAAGTCAGTTACATACATCTACTTCTGAAGTTACTTCTACGTGGCGCAATATCAGTCATTAACACAATGAAAAAGCATGAAGTTCACATCTGCTTGCTAAAATGTTTTGAGATCACTAATTGGTTTCTTTTCTCATATTAATTGGGTGATGTTGCCGAATTTCATCTGGGTGATTGATTTCAAGACTAATTACTACGATACTTGCGAAATTTGGACAATGATCTGTATCAGAAAAATGCTGTACCCGTTTCGATTGAAGACGTCCAGATTTATAGGCACGCTTATGTACGGCAAGGCGAATGAAGCAAGAACGACCTGTTTCACCAATTTTGTTCAACCCTTTTAAAATTAATACCAGTATTCTTTAACAGTATTATTCGCATTATTTCAACTTAGAAAAGGAAGACAAAGAATACTTAAAAAAATAATGGTATTTAATTTAAAATGTCCGTACAAATACTGAGAATATGGTGCCTACGGCAGCCGTCATTTTTGTGCCAGCGCGAAGCTCTAGTTTTTAGGGTGTGGTGATCTACTAAGACGTGACGTCGTAATTGTGTGAAATGCGTTGTCTAGTGTTATATCTCGATTGTCAAGCGTGACGTCATAATAGGTATGATAATTTCACATGGATGTGACGATAATGTTTCCAACTACAATTTTTTAAGGAGTAAAATATGATCAAACAATCAGTGTTAAGAAATACGCTATTTAGAATTGTAAATTATTATTTTTCTCGAAAGAGGAAAATTGCAGCTTTTCTAGTTTTTTTTAGTAAGTTTGTGTTTAAAACAGTCTCAGTGCACAATCCGTTAATTATTTTCTAAAATGAATTTTATCTTATTAAATTTTTACGCATAAGCTACTTTTGGAAATTGAAAAGTGAATCAAAATTATATTTGAAAATGCGTTAAGTACTTTAAAAAAAACATTTAACAGTTTTTGAAAAATAATATTCTCAAAAAGTTGTTACTCACTTTTAACAGACAAAAGTAGATTACATTAAGAAACCAATTTAAGTTACAAGTGTAAAAGAAAAAAAAAATCAACAACATAAAATAATTTTGTTTTTCTAGGTAAAAATAAAATAAATACGTTTTAAACGAAATTTTTACATTAATTTAATTAATTCTAATAATATTTTGAAATTACTTTAAGTGAAATAAAAATATTTTCAAACCGTTTCAGTACCACACACAAGTAAAAAAAAAGGTTTTTGAGTTCAACATAATTAACTTAAAATACTGATATTTCATTAAAAGTTTGATACATTTTAAATATCGTGAAGGATTAAGAAGCAGAAACTATCATAAAATCAGGCATATGATTTCAAAAATTAATTTTAGGTAAACCTTAACTAATCATTTCTAATTTTCAAGCCTGCATATTTTTCCCTGTTTTTGCCTGTATTTACTTGTATTTAAATACTATTATAGTAAATGCTGCATAAAATTTGTTATTAGAAATGATTGAAAATTTGTTGTTAGAAAAATGATTGAGAATAATTGAGAAGATTATGAATGATTCAGAACTCAACATGCTATTTCTAATCTCAAAGAGCGGGGAAACTTTATTCTGCGATATACAAGCCCAGTTCTTAATAGTCGTTCTTTTTGTCGTCTAGCCTGTTCACTATTTATTTTAACATAATTCTTTTTAAATGTTCTACCAGTGCTTGCACCACGCTGTCCACTTTGGTGACTATCTCCATTTGGAATTGATTTATTCGATGATGAAGATTCTGGCTCATTCTTTGAACCAAATTTTTTTGGAGGACGAAAATTGTCATTAGGTCGACACTAAGAAGAAAAAGAAAGTTTCACTAGCAGACTTACGTAATAAAGGAATTAAGGTGAGCCACTCGACATCAGAGAGGATTTATTATCATTGCAATCTTACACACTCTGACCTGATCCACGTTAATAATTGCCCTTTCATCCTTAACATCTGAAATCAAATTAATATTCATTATTTCTGACACCTTAAAAGGACCTACAAATTTAGGCCCAAACATAGCCACTGTCTTCTGACGATGTGCACTAAGCCAAAACTTTTCAAGCAACACAAAATCTCCAAATTTTATTTCTAACTCTCAAGGTTTCATATTAATGCAGAGAAATTGCCACTTCTGCACCTTACTTATCGGAAACTCAACGTCTCTGATCAGTTTATCTGCATACTGACATACAAATTTATTTTCTGAATCTGATATCTGGCAAATCCCTGAAAGGATCTCATGTTTCAACCCAACAACAATTTGTCTGGAGTTTTCCTGTCAAATCGCGTACAGCTGCATAGAAAGCATAAGAAAAATTCTGGAAAAATCTATCCTAGTGTGTATGATGCAAGCCAATATAAGACGAAATCATTTGAATTAATGTGCAGCCGAATGGGTGCTGTAAAAACATGGAAGCACACAGAGCTTTAAAAATATTTGATAGTAAACAAGTGCCATTATCGTTAACCAATTTTACAAGTCTATTGAAAAAAAGCGTCCGTGACTGTTCTTTCAGAAGTCATTTTGAAGGGAACGAATTCTACTCATTTACTAACTCAATCTACTATTACAAGAACATATCTATACCTATCAGAATAAAATATTGGATATTGGCCAATTAGGTGTAGTCCCGTGGCCTCCAGAGAGAAAATTATTTTAATTGAAATTATTTTGCTAACTGGACTTACATTATCCTACACAAGACCACTATGCAACTAACTTATTTAAATATAGACTAAAATTATTTTTTAAAAACCCTGAAAATATAAAGCATAAAATAAGTTTCTAATTGATTTTTAAGAACGAAAAGTTTTTCTGACTTTAAATTATTAGAAATACGCCAACAAAGAGAAAAAAAACAATTTGTTACGTGGTGGAAAGCAATTGTACCCAGAAGTGAAAATATGATTGAAAGAATCAAATTTGCATACTGTTTGAAAAATAGGAGTTAATAAACTGTTTTGTACTTTTCTTTATTTAAACCAAGATCGAAAATTAATCATTTTAAGTTTTTCTAAATCCTTCGAGGCTTTTTCAAATGTACCCCAGTTGATTAGTTAGAGACTAATTATCTAAATGTCACTTAACCCCAAGGGACGATTATTGACAAATTAAGATAGTCAGAGAAAAAAACAATTTTTTTAAAAGAATTTTAATTATGATAATTTTGAAGTAACGAATACCATTTCAAATTCATACGCATAGATATTAAGTAAATTTTAAGTAATTAAAAACATAAATATTAAGTGAGAGTAAAATGAGGATAGAATAAAAAGGATTTTTTCTTTTTCATGATATCTGTATTTTTTTCCACAAACTGGGCACATTTATTGGCTAGGGGTCTTGGTGCGATAGAAAAAAATAAAGATTCAATTTGAAAAAAAGCAGAATTTTTCAAGAGCCATTATTAGCAAGCTTTATTTACATTTTAAAAACCTCATCAAATGTTTATATCTTATATAAAATAACGAGCAATATATAAAACACACAAATATTTACTTTTTACATCGTTTAATAACAACATTTAGAAACAATTTATTTAATATAAACATAAATAAGGTTAGAATAATAATATAATACAAAATATAATAGTAGAAATTTTTTCATTCTTCGCAGTTTGATTTCTGTGACTGTTTAAAAAAATTATCAGGAAATGATATTTTCTTAAGACTGACAAGGGGACTATGGCGTTGCTCATATATTCTTAGGATTATTTTATTCAAAATTTAATTTTTCCTTCCTTAAATATTAAAATATTATGGGCTAAATTATTTTCTAAATTAATTCTTCGTATACGCATTAAATATGTTATTCAAAAATCTTTCCTTTCATCATAATGTTAATTTCATAACCGTTAAAGATATCTTACTCTATTATTCAGTTTATAAGCTTCCAATCTTCTCTTTGTGGTTTTTACGTCTGGAAGCAGACATTTCAATTATCCTTTACCCTTTGTTCAGAATATAACAAATGCATATCTATCTAAATTTCCATCTGTGTTTCCGGACTTAATAATATTTGTATATACAGTTTACCCCTATCATAACCGCAGTTCCCAAGCATTTTTCAGGTGGTGACTGGGTTGACGTGCCATTTTACTTATTTTTGCTAGCCTGCCATATATAGGATCCCTTGGTATGTCTACTGCTCGAAATTAGCATTGCGCTCTCCCAAAAGTTTGTGAATAACTCCTCGCCATTAGCTTGATCCAGCATTTTTATGTTGACATTGTAACTTAATGAAAAATTTCATATCTGACTCTCGATCTGAAAACAACTTAAGAATTGCGTTAACCCCTTCGCGACGAGCGTCCTTTACAGAATTTTTAATCTTTTACCACCAGTTTTTCAAAACAGAAATTTTCGCCTAATTGAATCACAGAAATGCTATCATTAAATAAGGCAAAGCTTACAATAATAATAATTAAAAAAACTGGTGGGAATGGTCGAGGATTCTGAGCATCTTTTGCGTCACGTATACGTGTCGCTCGTCCCCAATGGGTTAAGGGAGGCCACTCCTTCTCTTCTTCGTAAACCACGTGCAATAAAAATTTTCCATGGATTTGCCCGTTTTTCAATGCTGTAAGTTTTAACATCTTCGGGATTAGAATACTGTGTTCTTGCTTACAACAACGCATCTTTTTGTACTTCCACCGTTTTCACCGTCCTTTATGTTTCTGTTTACCAGAAATCTAATATTTGCTGGATTCCATTTTATTTACAACCACTACATTCAAAATTCTCCTCCACAGATCTTAATAAAATAATCCTAAGAATGTATGAGCAACGCCATAGGGACCACCAAATGTGATTCGTACAGATTTTGATGATTTTAAAGAATGTTGTATAGGTCACATCCCTAACTAATGAGGTCAAAAGATTCTGCAAATGAACCTTAGTTTGTGTGAAATTTAGAGTTAAAGTTCGGAATGCATTTCAAATACCCAATAGTATCACATTTTGAACAAGGTCTCCGTGGCGTAGCGCTAGCGCTAGCGTCCACTGTTGCAGTCCCGGAGACGAGGGTTCTGACATATAATCTGCTTTTTTTCTTTTTTAATGAATTTTTTGTTTTTAACGCATTACAAATTTTACTCAGAATTCGGAATTTTGCATCTTTGAACTTTTTGATATTTTCCTAATAAATTACATTTACATTTTCGTTTTTTTCCTAAAAAATTATATTTTTTGAGCAATTTTTAAACTAATATTTCTGTCGATGAGAGTCCAAACTACTTTTTCTTGATATCTCACTTTTTTTAAACTTACTATTATTGTTTACATTTATGTATATTTATTTATTTATTTATTTATAATAGTTATGAAATAATGGATTTTTTTTTACTAGCATTTTCTTTTTTGTTTAAGTATTTAATTGATTATGAAAAAAGCATCAAAATAATATATCCTTTTAATATTTGATTTGTCCTAAAAATATTGCAAAATGTTAACTGTTGCAATACAAAATATTTATCATCCCCGACATAGACATTTTTAGTTTATTAGATGCAAAATTAATTGTGTGATACGTATCATAAAAATATTCAAAACAAAATATTGCATTAAAAATCACCATTAAAACAATTTATTTGTATAAATCTTTTTTAACAATATTAGAAGAATGGATGAATTAACATAATATATATTCTTTTAATACTTTAATTTTGATAAATATATTAAAAAATGCTTTAAAAGTTGAAAAACAATTTACTTTAAATCTTGTAATTGTCTTCAAAATAAGCTAAACAAAATGAATAAAAAGAAAATTTTATTTATTTTGATATTACCGTGAAAGTCATTGCAGGCTGTTTTTTACAAGCTTTCTTTTAACCTACATTTCTGAATGTATGTGGCAGTCAATTTTGTTATTCATTTTTCACCCATTTTCTGTAGACATAGAGCTTTGAAATTTGGAATATATACAGTGTGCCCGTTAAAGACCGTTGACACCCCAATAATTTCTGAACGGCAAGAGCTATAGTCATAAAAGTGGGGTCTAGGTATAGTAAAGTTGCCATGCGCTATGCAAGTAAACCGCTTACAGCGGCACCTGGCGGCTAAATTTGGAGTTAGCGTTCGTATTTAAAAAACGGTACAAGATACGGAAAAAAGTTAGCTACAAAGTTGTTCAGCATCATCGATTTAGTAAGAGAAGACACCTTCCGTAAAGTAATGTTAAAAGTAGAAGGCGTAAAATGAATATTTATTTGGTTCGAAACACCCAAAATTGTAACGCGACATAATGCGGAAGAAAAGCGAAAAGGTCACACTCCAGAGTTTCAATTGTCAGTAGATATACAGTATTCATCTTTACATATATAAATCTTAATATCACATACCGTGAAAAAGTATTTTTTTTCCATTTTGTATAAATGGTGGGGATAAATGAAACAGTGAAAGTATAAAACACCCTCCACCAACATTGCAGTAACTTCGAAACCCTATTACGGATGCTTGTGCCAGCGTGTCACCTGTCATGTTGTACAATGTGCAGCGGGAATTGCAATCCCGTGTCCAGATATGCATTGTTGCTGAAGGGCACCATTTTGAGTATCACAGATAGATGAGCCTCGTTTCCGATAAGTGCACTTTTGTACAACGCGATCAAATACATGAGCGCTTTGTGCTTTTCATTTGTATCATTTTTGTGAGCAAGATATTTTTTGTAATAATCGATGACGCTGAACAACTTTGTAATTTATTTTTTTTCTCGAATCTCATACCGTTTTTGAAATAAGAACGCTAACTCCAAATTTAGCTACCAGGTTGTCCTGTAAGTGGTTTCCTTGCGTAGCGCATGACAACTTTATTATGCCTAGACCCCACTTTTATGACTATAGCTCTTGCCGTTCAGAAATTATTGGTGTGACAACGGACTTTAGCGGGCACACTGTATATGTATTCCTGAGGGCAATACGTAAATTGGACATTGATTTTTTAAATTTTGATCCCTAAGGGGAGCAACGTCGGACCAAAACTTCCATTTCCCCCATAGAAATAACGTTGCGATTGCTTAATATTAATTGAAAAAATTGTTGCAACATTCATCCATTTTAACCACAGTGTTGCCTGCATCATTATGACATCAGTATTGAGCGATGCACGCATCTGTGATTTATAATATAAGTTGACTTTTCTGTGAATTTCAATGAAAGCATGGTTTTTTAAATTAATTTTTACAATTAATTTCTTTTAAAAATATTTTTTGTATGTATCGTAAATTTTATCTCTCATTTACAGATGATTTTTGTATTTCTTGTTGAATTTTTCTGTATGACATCGACAGTGTTTTTACTTGTTAGAATGAATAAAATGAAATGTAATCTAATATTTTTTATTTGTGCAAATGAAAACTGATGTTGAGTTTGAACTTTACAGTTAAATGTATTTTTGAGGACACTAAAAATTTATATAACTGTTTAAAATTTGTATATAAGCGTTACTGCTTTAATATGTTATTACTCCTTTGAAAATAGGCTATTGGAAACACCTAATCATACATACGTTTAGAAATTTTGATATAAGTATTTGTATAAGTTATAAAGAATATGATAAATTTTCATTTTAAATTCCATAAAGTAAAAAAAAAAAGTTTTATTTCAGAACGGTTATTAAAATATATAAATGTAAATAAAATAAATTGAAAAAAAATCTAGACATAAATTAGTTTGGAGTTGCGTCAATAGAAATATTATTTTCAAAATTCGGCCAAAAATATAATTTTTTCTAAAATAAACGAAAATGTAAATGTAATTTATTAGGAAAATATCAAAAAGTTCAAAAGTGCAGAATTCAGAATTTGCGTAAAACATGTAACGCTTCAAAAATATGTAATTTATTTTTTTTAAAAAAGGCAGAGGATAGGACAGAACCCTCACCTTCGGGATTGGAAACGCGAACGCTAGCTCTACGCCACGGAGACCTTGTCCAGTACGTCAAACTAATGGGTAGAAACGCATGCAGAACTTTAACTCCCAATTTTCTCAAAAACTAAGTCTCATTTGAAAGAAACCTTTGACCTGAATAGTTAGGTGTATGATCATACTTTAAACTCATCAAAGTCTGTGCGCATCATGTTTGGCGGTCCCCTTGTGAGCTATGCCAAGGCCCCTATATGTTAAGGTGTATCATAAACATTTTTCTTTTTTGAATGCTTTTATTCCAAAGCACGTAGCTCTACTGTTGGACATAAAATGTTATTTAAGACGGCATATGTCCCTCTATATTAATTAATCGTACAGGCGTCTTTCTTTTACTTTTAGGTCACATAAAGAGTTATATAAATGTTGAGATTTTATACATCCTTACCCTCAAAGCGGTTTGCCGTATTTTTCAATTTCCCCAGATTTAATCGGCTGCAGACAAAAATACTTTTAACAGAATTATATTTTAAGGTACATGTAAAATAAAGATGTATAAAGTGTATTTTAGAAACAAACAGAGTAAAAAAAATTAAGTTAACATCAGTTTTACGAATAATTATTTTAAAATACAGAAAAGCCCTCAAATGCTCAGAATGTTAAGGCATTAATTTAAACAAAGCCTTAAAACCAATAAATCTGTCCTCAAAACTCTTGCAGTTGAAAGACAGGAAAAGACAAGTGTCAGGACAGTTCAAAACAAATCCAAACATTTTAAGGAAGGGGATCTCAGTTTTGAAATCAAACACAGGAGTGACAGGTCAGTGTACAAGTTTTTCTCTTACATTGGGCAGACGAAGCGTGCTGTTAGAATTAGGTTGAAAGAACACAATAATTATGTTAGAAGGCAGGAATGTGAGAATTCTAAAATACATTGTTGGAATTCCAACCACCAGTTTCATTATCCAGAGGCTAAAATTATCCAAAAATGTAATTCAGTTTTGGATCTAGACTTTTACGAAGCTTACTATATTCATAAACATACTTCTTCCTTAGTGAATGATATGACCAGCACTCCTTTTCTCTCGCTAGTGTGGAAGAATCCTGCGCAGTGACTCCATTTTTCAGTTAGTTCCAGTCACTTACGTCATTTCTTTAAAATATATAAACTCTTGTTTTGACCTTTTCAATCAATCCATTAGCCAGTACTCGGGGCTCCCATTTTAATCTCCCTTTTTTTTTTCTTTCCCCGCACTGAGGAAGGGAATCCAGGAATCCTCTAAACGGCCGTATTTAATGTTTTGTGCCATGTTTGTACGCATTTGTGCGTTGAAACGTTGTCAAGCATTGTTTGGTTGTAGTTTATTTATTAAAATTCGCACAAACTGTTTGATTTTTGCTTACTCTTTGACATATTTGTCAAATGTACATAAACTTCCCATTTACGTTGATATCATTTGTAGCTATTATTTATTTTAAAAATTAGTAGTTTAATTATATATAACAGATAACGTTGTAGATTTGACACAAGCTGTTATTTTCTGGCTGAAATTTCAACACGTAAAATAAATGGTGTAAATTGTCTTATAGCGCACGTGCAATATATCCGCAGTCGTTGTTGAACAAAGCAGATTGATTTCTTTATTCCGAGACTTTGTTGAAAATTATAGGGTGTTTCCTTCGTTATTATTGTTTTTATTATATTTTTGAAATGGAAAGTAATATTATGCGTGTCGAAGAAGATGGAAATTGTATATTTCTCAATCTTTTTTATTGTATTTATAATGCGAAATATAAGCATCTCGAAATCAGATTAGAAACTGTTATAAAACTTTACATGTGTGGAAGTTTTATAAAGATTTGTTGGTGGGTCTATCTCACAGATCAATGATTACTATAGCTGTGAAGATTTAAAAAACAAATCCCCTAACAAACAGGCTTTGAAGGGTATCAACTAATTTGTCTAAAGATCTTAATGATTAAAAAAAAAAAAAAAAACGTACAGAATAAAACAAAAATTATTCCTGTTTTGCAAATTTTGGATATTACTTTGCTTAAAATAGTCGCGAAACACGTGAAAGACAAAATTATTTATATTCTGAAGTGAAGTTCTAATAGGATAAACATAAATAGTTCAGTTCCAGTTAATAAATATAATTTTGCGTTGCTCTTTGTTTTAAACAGAAGCTAAGTTAAATATAAACTCTTGAACTGGATGCTGTCTCTTGTGGTATTTTTAGGCTTCTTTAATTAACTTTATTTATCGAACGTGAATATCGTTGGAAAGTAAAATATTTTAATTAATAAACAGAAAGTAGTTAATAAAAGCAGATGACATTTAATTTCTAGAATATTTTTCACTGAAACATTTATATAATAAAAAAACTATAATGCGTTAATTTCATTAGTTAATTAGGCAATTATAATTTTGCATGAGAGTAGAAAATCCTTTTAGTGGATATAAGTTGAATAGTTAATTTAGAGTGGATTGAAAATTTATAAGGCATAAAATATATAATAAACAACCAAACAATATCAAATAATAGTCATATATTATACTTTATTTTAACTAAACTATGAATTAATTTGGTATTATGAAAATTCTAAACAGTAGAAAGATTAAAAAGTAAAGAAATATGCAAAATATTCCATGCAAATATTTGTTTTCGTTTTAGAAATTCTGTTTTAGGTTGCTTTAAATTTTGAAATATTTTGTAATTGTTTGCAAGACTGAATAAAGATAATTATTATTAAAACAAAAACAAATATCATGTGACAAAAATATGCTTTACAACCCACTGTTATCAATAAGATTCCATTCAGTTTTGACGATGGACCTGTATATAATGAGAAATCTAATTTTTAGGTAAAATAATTCTATATAAAGTAAACTAATTTGAGAAATTTAATAAATTACAATAAGTAATGCAACACATAGACCAAAGAGCAAATAAACAAAAAGGCACGTGGATTGTGTTATAAATTACATAGTCGAATGCTAAATAAAAGCATAAAACAATATAAAATTTCAAGCAAAGCAGATTCAAATACGTCAGAATTTTGCGAAAATTATTAATATTGAAACGTATGAAAATTCTCGTTTGTTCTTTAAATGACATTTTAATGTGATCTCTTCCAGACTATTTCATTTTCTGTCTCTGACTTATACAAACAACACACGAAACTCAATTATAATAACAGTCTAATATTATAATAAACTCAAGTAGTTGCATGTGCCTTCTGTTCGGGTATATTGTTCAAACTCCAGTTTATGTAAAGTCGCTTATATTTATTACTTAACTCCAAAATAACCTAGGGAAAATATAAAATACTCTATCTCTATTGATTCTTTCATCAATTCGTGAACTTAATAAACAAGACAAACACCACTAAGCAGGAGAGGAGTAAAGCACGCCTACGAATCGAACGGATATTTCTCTAAATGCCGCTTCTCCTGACAAATTAGATTTAATCTTATTAGGCAATATATTTCTCGATGACATAATTTTCATTATATTGATTTAGTCGATAAAAATTGTTTTTAAATGTAGCAGATATCGATCAACCAAACAATGAAATAAATACATATAGGTAATTTCAATATGTTATGTTCGTGTACCATGACAAACAGCTAAAGATAAAGTGAATATAGTACAATAATTGATTATGTATATGGAAAAGTTTTGTGATTTCAGCCCCTGAAATTTCAGAGAACATTTAAAATTCAGCGCAAGTAGTGAAGAAAAAAAATGATTGTTTATATTTGAAATGTATAAACATTTCTATGCAACAATGTTATTAATTTAAAATTTATACATTTTTCACTTTCTTTTATAATTCATGAAAAAGTTTCATAAAATTATATTTTTAACAGAAGAAGCTTTTATTTTTAAGTATCAAAAGTTTAGATAATTATGTTGTTATTTCAGGATTTAAATAATTCTAACATTATTTTCTAATTAATAATAAGTTTAATAATGTGAATGTTCTTAAAAATTTTTTATGATAAAAATGTTTTAATTCTTACATTTAAAATTCATTGTTTCCACTAAAAGGATAGAAAACTGGGATACATTTTTACGTCTCTTCTACTAGTAAAAAACATGAAAAAACATTTAACTGAAACATAAACATTTACATTTTTTTTAAAATATGAGTTGTTTATTAAAAGGCTTTTTTATGATCTTTTCCGACCAAAATTTCATTTCATACAATCAATACTTAAAACTTATTTGAAGCATTTAAATACAATAATAAATGAAGTAATTTATATATCTTCCATTTGGTTATAATGCTAAAACTCCAGTTTGTAAAGTTGCTATGCATATTAGCGTATTTTAAATCACACACTGTATCGATTCTTTCAATTCGCGTACTTAATAAACAAGATAAACACCAATACACAGGAAAAGAATACAATATGCACACGAATACAACGGATATTTCTGTAAATGGTGATTCTCCTGACAAATTAGATTTAATCTTATTAAGCAATATATAATGATAGAATTTTCGTCAAGTTGACATCAGTCGATAGGAGTTGTTTTTTAAGTGTTGTATACATTTATCAGTGAAATAATTAATTATTTACATATGATAATTATTTACATATGTTTCATATTTGTGTACGGTATAAATACCGTTTATAATCGAAATGGCACATATACGTTTTTTACGCTTAATATACCTTAGAAGTACGGTACTCATACCATAAAGAGTGAAAACGGTACAAGTACCGTCAATTTACGGTACATCTACTGAAATTTTGCGATTTTTTTTACAGTGTAATAGTTGAGTAAATCTTATATGTAATTCCGTTAGTTTTAGAGGTAAAATTCTAAATGCAAAAATGTTTCAAATGTTATTCTTCATCATATATACAGTGGTGGCCAAAAGTGTGGACATTTTTTGAAAGTTTCATGTTTTTCAACTTTGTGTGCTTGTAGAATATATTCATTTTCACTTAAATACAAACGTTTATATATCAAATTAAAAGTAATTTAATGTAGAATTTAATAATAAAAACAGTATTACAATATCTGTATTACAAAAAAAGTTATGCAACTAATAGTAAGATCTATCTTAGATTTGCATTTTTTGAAAGTGATACTTACACAATCAATACTTAGTAGGATAACCCTTATTTTTTAAGACAGCTTCACAGCGTCTTTTCATCGAGTGAACGAGTGTTTGGAGTTCATCTTTCGTAATCACATGGTGCCAAGAATCAATTATAGCTTCAATAAGTTGTCTTTTATTGGATGGACGTTTTTTTCGTACAAGAATTTTCAAACGTCGCCACAAATTTTCAATTGGATTGAGCAGGGCTGTTTCTTGGCCATGGTAATATATCTATGCCTTTATTTTGAAACCATGCTTTGCATACTTTTGCTGTGTGGCATGGAGCTGAATCCTGCTGAAAAATAAATGGTGCGTTGTTGGGGGAGAGATCCCTTATGGAAGGTATCAATTTTGGTTCCAGGACAGTTTCGATGTGTTTTCTGGCATTCAGGATGCCATCAATCACTTGAATTCGGCCCACACCATCTGCAGACATACATGCCCAAATCATGACATTTGTTGGGGTTTTTGTAGTTGCTTCAATGCAATCAGGATGAAGTGCTTCTTCTACTCTACGTCTCACGTATTTTCTACCATCACTACCAAAGAGCGATATTTTACTCTCATCGCTCCAGATTACTTGCTTCCATTGATTTTCTGACCATTTAATGTGTTCTTTTGTCCACTTAACTCGTTTTTCGCGTTGCTTTTGATTCAAATATGTTTTTTTCCTTGGAATTCTAGCTTGTAGTCCAAATCATGATAATCTTCTTCTTATTGTTCTTGAACTTACTGCAATACCCGCTGCATTCATTTCACATCTAATGGCATCTGATGAAATTTTTCTATCTTGAAGGCATAGCCGTTTAATTTTTCTATCGGCAGTAGCACTTGTGCATTTTTTTCGGCCTGATTTGGCCTTATTTTCCACTGATTTCGTTTTTTCATTACGGAATCAGAACTTTCGTACACCAGAACAAGTCACTGAACCACCAACTTGTCCTGCAATTTCCGCATAAGAGAGGCCTTTTTCTCTCAATATGACAAATCGGCTTCTTTTTGTAGATGTCCAATTAGTTCTTCTTGTTGATGACATTGTTTAAAATTAGTTTAATTAAAAAAAGAACTTTAAATATTAAAAAACAGCAATACTCTATTTAATTGTACTAGTATGCATTATTTCGCAAAATATTACCACAACAATAACTCTTTTACCATCCAAATAACCTAAACTATAGTTACAGACATTTGATTGGTCCTCAGAACAGTGTTTGTGATTGGCTAGTACGCTTTTATTACAAAACACGTCCTTATTAAAAACAATTTGTGTTTGTTTGTTCTACTAAAATGAGCATAACTGTTTTTGTAATACAGATATTGTAATGTTTTTATTATTAAATTCTACATTAAATTACCTTCAATTTGATATATAAATGTTTGTATTTAAGTGAAAATTAATAGATTCTACAAGCACACAAGTTTGAAAAACATGAAACTTTCAAAAAATGTCCAAACTTTTGGCCACCACTGTATATGAAAAAAAATTGCGTTATTTTTTCTTTGTAAAAATTTTTAATTTATATTTTATATTTTCCTTAAATCATACAAGTTATATTTAGAAGAACTTCCTCCATGCGCTAACAGGTAAAGCAGTAAAGCTTCAACTATTCTAGGACCAGAATATACTGAGTTATGATACTTTGAATTTTATGAATTTTAAATGGCACTAAAAACAAGTCCCTCCATTCTTAGTGGTAGAAATCTCATGTAACTCTTAAAATTAATCAAATTAAAAGTATCGTAACACAGTAATATTTGACAATACAAAAGTGGAATTTTTTATTTTTTAATTCTTAGATTTTGGAGATTTTATTTTAAAAGTAACTCATAGAGCCCCGGGACTGTGTAAAAAAATTAAATTTCGTAACTTTTTAGAAATAACTTTTTTGACATAAATGATTTTTATACGATGAATAACAACATTGGAAATAATTTTTCATTTGGAACAATATTGTCTCTAAAACTAAAATTTTAGGAATTATTTATTGATGAATGATATGAAAGATCAACCTGTATACTGTAAAATTTACGTTACCCGAGTTGCTCATGTACGCTGATTTAAAAAAAAAGTTTTTAATTCAATGTAAATGGCTTAGGTGTTGTTTTCTTATACAGAGTATTTCAGAACAAAAAACGGTAGTAAAGCTCAGTACAACAAATAATTTTTATACAGAAAACCAGATTCGCAATCCATTTATTCTGTCAAAAAAAAAGAGAGTACCTTACTCTAATCCGAAACCTTTTTTTTCCAGAACTTAAAGAACAAATTATACAAAGTTACTTTGCCTGTATGAATTGTAACAATATTGTAAGAATTGTATGAAGTATCTACCATCCGCATTCAAACAGCACTGTGCTTGACTTTCTATCAGAGACGCCATTTTAATGGTGCAAAACATTCTTTAGACATTCATTTTTTTAAATTAGCCAAAATACTCATTAATGATAAATGTGTCTCGCTTTTAAAATGTTGCAAGACAAATTACATTGTCAAATATTATTAATTGTTGTGCCTAAATATTCTGTAATAATTATAAAAAAATTGTGCTTAAAAAATTATTTAATGATAATTCCTATTTTAGTGAAATCTGACATTTTAGCTTTTGCAAAAATTTCTTTTCTTCTTCTTCTTCTTCTTTTGAGTTTTACCTATGAAAAGTACCTCTCAAAATTGAGAACATGGCAAGACGTTTAATTTCTTTGTAATTGATATTTAATTCCTTTTACACAACCTGATACATTTTAAAGTTTTTGGGGGAAAGGGAACGATGAGGGATATTTTCAGTACGAAAGGGAAACTGAAATATTTCATTATAAAATGAGAACTCATAATTGCGGTATTGTTTGCGTTAAAAAATTTAAATTAATAAAATAGATTAGAACTTTTAAGAACTTGTTTATCATCTATATTGGTTGTAATTATAGGATCGCAAGCAAAATTTTAGTTTTAGTATTACCATAACAAATGTCTAAAGTCAATAAATGCTAAATTAAATATGTAATTACCGCTATAAAGTGATAAAAACATTACACAAAAGGTTTAAAAATACCTCTTAATATAAAGGTGGCATGTTATACGTGCTCTAACGTCGAAGATCAAAATGATGAATAAATAAACTATAATTTGTCAATAAATGTATTGAAAGTTAAGGCCCTTATTCTCAGAGTTGAGCTGTAAAAAGCTGTGTAGTGGAAGCCGTTAAGAAGTTTATAAATGTGGATCTGTGCAAAATTCCGTTAATAATTTTGCAAGGTATGTTTAATTAGTAATCATTTTTTAAATAAAAATTGAATTCAAACGTAATTTATTTTAGGTGAACATGCAATGAATTTATTTAGTTTTATAAAAAACTCGTAGTAAAAAAAATAAGGCATAAAAATTTCGTAGTAAAAAAATATTGTATAAATATTTCGTATTAAAAAGTATAAAAGGTAATTTTATACCTTTCCAAACTTACACTATGATTGTTTTTATAGTTACATTTTTATCCACATTTTTATTAGTTTTTTAAACAATCTATAAAAAAATTAAAACAATTTAATGCAAAAATTTTTTCTTAAAATATTTGCAATAACATGAATTTTATAAAAATAATTTTTTTAAGTACATTTATAAATCTAACAACATGTACAAAAGCTTACTGATCAAATTTAAAAGAAAAATGTGTTTCTCACAATGCTTACGTTTTTGTTAGCGCACTTCGATCATATCAGAGCTGTTTCCTCTAAAAGAAGAAGCCGAAATAATAGAAAAAAATGACACATCCCATAATTGAGTATGTGAAATGTGTTTTATAGGAATTTTTATATATTTAACGAAATTTCTTATTCATATCAAAAATACCTTCCGGACAATTTTTCTTCTGCATCCGGTATCAATAAGGAAAATCTCTTGTCTCAAATTGTGCGTTATAAAGATTTCCTACTGTATATAAAAATTTCGTTGTAAACATAGTAGTATAAATATTTCGTATAAGAAATTTCGTGAAAATGTCACAGTAAAATTTCGTAGTAAAAAAAACATAAAGTGTAATTTTATACTTTTCCAAACTTGCACTTTTATATTGACAGTTACACTTTTTTAAATTGTTTACTATCCTTTAGAAGTAATCTATTGTAATTATGCTAAAACAATTTGCTGTAAAATAATTTCTTAAAACATATGCGATAACATAAAATTAATATATATATATATCTTATCAAAAATATTTAAGTTCATTAACAAATCTAATAATACATATAAAAGCGGGCTTATAAAATATAAAAAAAATATAATTTTCCCACAATTCTTAAATTTTTGTTCAATTCAAAGCATCGAACTATTTTCATTCTGTAAAAATAAGTTGCCGAAATATTAAATATATATATATATATGAAAAATTCCACAACTAAACTTCCGATCTATGAAATGTGATTTTTAGGGATTTTTATATTTTTAACGAAATTCTTTATTCATATCAAAAATACCTCCCGAACGATTTCTACTTCTGCATACGATATCTTTCTGCTTCAAAACATGATGTTTCTTTGAATTTCTCCCCACTTTTCGTCATTCGTTGTGTAAATTCACAGGATTTCATATGACTTTGAATCGGCTTCTGTTCCAGAAATACCCAAACAGATGTTTTCATCTTATTGTATAACGTGGAAGATTACGTCTGATTTCAGCATATAAGATTTGCATGCATTTGTAAAATTCTGTGCTTGTACAGGAGATTTTAAGAAACATAAAATGCAATACTTCTATATAGTTTTCGATTTTTCTAATTTTACCATCGTCTTTTCAAAATGAAATTATGTAATACAATCAGCATAGCGAGCTGTAATTTTCTTTAAAAATATAGGGAAGATACACTGAAGGCCAGACTGTTATACATCTGTTATTATATTCTAGAAATTTAAAGAATATAAAATATTTTAAAAGTTATTCAAATTTAATATTGGTTTTAATTTGAATCTCGTGTAAAACTGATACTACGATTTAAACAATATATTATTAGTTTTCGTTGTTATTTAAACTTTCATAAACGTAGAAATTTAGCAATATTTAAAAGTGAAATTCTATGTTTCAGATAAAAAGTTACGACAAATTGAAATAAGGAAATATAACAGTTTATTTTTTTAATTCAATACTCAATCATACTGATTGTTAAAGCTATCACACAAATTGGAATTTTTCTAACTGAGTGAAAGCGTTTTCAGGCAGGCAGTCGAACCCAAAAACTTAAATAATTGTTTGGCTTAAATTATCAACGCTCTGCCCATTGAGCAACCTGGACAGACAACCAGCTAACACAATTAACTCAGACAACCTTATTGGCAATAGCATCTGGTCTTCTATGTGGAAAGTTCAACAAAATATATCACAGGTAATGTATCTCTATTAAACGATCGATACGTAGATACACTTTATTATTTTTAACTCACTCATACTGATTGTTAAAGCTGTCATACAAATTGGCATTTTTCTAACTGCGTGAAAACGTTCTCAGGCAGGGAGTCGAACCCAAAAACATAAATAATTGTTTGGCTTAAATTATCAACGCTATGCCCATTGAGCAACCTGGACAGACAACCAGCTAACGCAATTAACTCAGACAACCTTATTGGCAATAGCATCTGGTCTTCTATGTGGAAAGCTCAACAAAATATATCACAGGTAATGTAACTCCATTAAACAATTGATACGTAGATACACTTTATTATTTTTAACTCATTCATACTGATATTGGTAAAGGTATCATACAAATTGACATTTTTCCAACTGAGCGAAAAGGTGTTCAGGCCGGGAATTGCACCCGAGACCTTTGGCGTAAATTTATAATGCTTTTTAAGGCAAGTTTTTAATCGTTTTATTTGGGATTTAATCATTTGAAATTATTGTGAATGCTTTTTCCTGTTTTAAATTATATTTTAAAGTAACATGATCTGTTGTACTTTAAAAAACAGATCCTCTTAGTTGTTAAAACTACATCAAATAATAACCAGCGATATTTCTATCAGGTGGAGAAACACAAAACTCCAAACGTTAGCATATTAAAAAAGTGTCTAAATATTTAAAGTTGAAATAAAAATGTTTGAAATTTATATATTTTAAGCGTACATTTCAATATATATATTTATTAAATTAATTAAAAATATATATTAATAAAACCCTGTGTTTTTTTTTATTCAGAAAAAAGGTTTCTAGAATTTACAAATATGCGAATTCAAAATTGCAGTTCATTCCGCCATGTAGTTTTTGAGTTATGCTTCTTAAAAAATTATCCTCATTGCAATCTCATTTCAAACGATTAAAAATGAATTACCATTGTAATAGACATTGCTTTCTACATACTTCCAAAAAATGTTGGTGTAATAATGAAGGAATATGAAGCTGTGTTAATAAGTGTGATCAAATATGCTGACTCAAGCCATTTCAGACATCAATTCAGTATACCCTAAATTCTGTAGCAATGCAAACTACTATTAATTTAAACAAAATTGGGTCATATAGCTTACTACAGTACTTTTGCCCATTAATATGACAATTAGAGAACTGCAACACCTGCTCCACTCGCCATTTCGCTGATTTTGCATCACGAATTCACATTTTAGGAGAGATTCGGGCATACGAAAGTCCTTAGCTTTCATTGTTCCCTTGATTTTTGGCATCCTTCCACTGAAAACTGTCGTTTATAGCAATTTAGGCGCCCTTCTACAAAGAACATTGTATTTGTTACTTTGACGACCCAACTACTATGCTTTAGGGTCTCTAATGATTTCTCCTGAAGCTAATTTATGTAAAACATCGTTTAAAGAATCGCGTAAAATAGCAATAAGGTGAGTAACGACATTGAATTATTTACATATGATACGTGACATTTTTCGCCAGAAACCATTCAAAAGAATGTAACCTTTTTATATTACATTTCAAACAATGTCACAATATCACAAACATACAAACAATTCTAAAACATATATGTATGTAACATATACAGAGTGATCGTTAGCTGTTTCCATAAAATAAGAAGAGGGACAGTACGCATAAAGATTATAAGATTTTGTACAGGAAATCGAGGACTTATTTCACTTATTCATTAGTTCTTTATACCCAAAATCATGGATAAAAAAAATTTCCACCTCAACAATTATCATTCTTAATGTTAGACATATATTGGAAAATTTATATAATAATAATAATACAAAATTTCACAAGCTTTTTCTTTAAATCTGATTTAATAAATCGGTAGTTATAGATCTTTTTGCAAAATATTTAGAAGATAATCAGATTAATAAACAAAAAAATATTGTTATGGAAATCTCGCATTTCTTATAAAACCAATATCAATAAATGTATTGTGACTCTATTAAAAGTCTCCCTAAAGGTTTTTGTAGTATCAAATTTTTCATATAAAAAATTTGATAACAAAAGAACTACGCCTATGCAAATGATTGAGAAAATAACAGCTTTAAAAAAATGCTTAGCTTCGACTGTTTCGTTGTGCTTTCGAAATGTAATCGAGCAAAGTAAGAAAGATAAAGTGTACTTTTATTAATATAGACGGATTTAATAAATGTTATATTAAATTTTTTGAGGGTACTTAATCTTGTAATAACTGTGACAATTATTTTATTTTCAGGAATTGTATACTTATATATAGATATATTTTTGAGAATGTTTTGCCTATTTGTAAATATTTTTAACATAGTGTTTACAATTATCATGCTTTTAAATATATTCCTTTAAAAGTATTTATTTTATATGTATAACTTGATAAGTGCGGATAATCGGAGAAAATATATCTATTTATAAGTATGTGTTGGCGCAACTCTTGGCTTCTAACATCGCTTGGCGATAAATGTAATCAGCAGTCGTTTTGTTCTTGTTTCGTTCGGTAGTTCCATGGGGAGCTCCGAAGTAAATAAAAAATGGTTTGTTAGTAAATAGAGTTGAAATTTTTATCTATTGTTGTTTAATTTACAGTCCATTTTAATGTCGTAGTCGTCAACATGGTACCGCTCGCGGAGAATAATCAGCGATCATACTATTATATTGCGTTTTTGTTGAAAAAAAAAATCGGAACAATGGACGTAAAAGTTTTGAATCGAAGAAGGGGCAATATAAAGGCCCAATTGACAAAATTATCAAACTTTATAGCCGATGAGGCACAAGAAATAGACAGTGGATATTTTAAATAAAATCGAAAATTTGAACAAATTAGAAGATAAATTAGATGATTTGAAAACGGAGTTCTATAAAATTTTGAAAGATGAAGAAATCGATAAGTGTGATGCTGAATTTGAAGAAATCGAACAAGATCTCCAAAATCTCAAGGTAAGATTTAAAAGGCTTATTGAGAATTCTAAAACTAAAAATGTTGATCTAATAAATGAAAATAATCGTGTTAATAATTCAAAAAATTTAAATGTTAAATTGCCCGAAATTCCATTGCCGAAATTCGATAGTTCGTATGAAAATTGGAATAACTTTAAGACTCAGTTTAATAGTATAATTGATTCGAACGAATTGTTGAGTAATGATTAGAAACTTTTTTATTTGCAATCCTCTCTTTTGGGGACACCGAAGCAAATCCAAAGTACTGATGACACATATGAGTCATTATTTGAAGCACTTAAAAAAAGATTTGACAATAAAATATTAATAGTTAACAGTCATAATAAATCTTTATTAATGTTAGATAATATTTGTACTGATTCAGCTGAAAAATTAAGAATGCTGCTTGATTGTATTTTAAAGCATGTAAGAGCTTTAAAGGTGTTAAATGTCGAAATGAACAATTTTAGTGAAAAATTATTGATTAATATTATTTTGACAAAATCGGATAGAACAACATGTAAGGAATTCGAAATGACATTAACAACGACAGATTTACATCGATGGAACAATTTTATCGAATTCTTGCAAAATCGTGTCCAAATATTAGAAAACCTTCAAGGAATACAAATAAATTCGCAAAAATTTAAAACCCAAAACAAACAAAAAACTTTTATTCTGAAATCTAATTCATGCCTTGTTTGTAAAAAATTACATGCAATTCACCAGTGCCATGTTTTTTCTAAAAATGACTCCAATTCAAAGATTTGATGAAGTAAAAAAGAATAAACTTTGTATAAATTGTTTAAATGATTCGCATATGCTTTCGATATGCGGTTCAAAATATAACTGTCAGCTGTGCTTTCTCGTACATAACGTATTACTTCATCGAGATAAAAATAAATCATTTCAAAATAAAACGTCATTAAAAAGCCCCGATTCTGAAGTTGACATATCATTGGCGCCAGACGGACGTTCTGGTAAAGAAAATGATGAATCAAATAAACAAAATTTATCGGAAATATCTCAGAGCTTTTCATCACATAATAATGAAAGTAAAAAAGCAGTTCTTTTGTCTACGGCGTATATTTATATTTATAGTCAGTTACATAAATGTTTCGTACAAGCACGGGAAATTCTCGACTGCGGAAGCCAAGCTAACTATATTACGAAAGAAATGGCCTCCTATTTGGGTTTGAAAAAAGAAAGAATAAATGTTTCCGTTAGTGGATTAGGTGGAAATGCCTTTAATGTTAAAGGGAAAGTTAATACGATAATTCGTAATAAGAATGCTTCATTCTCTTCACCTTGCAAATTTTTTGTTGTTTCGAAAATTACTGATTGTGTACCTTCTTCAAATATTAAAATTGATAAAGCATTGTTACCAAATAGGGTTTTGCTAGCTGATCCTACTTTTGACATACCGGGAAAAATTCATTTAATAATTGGGGCGGAAGTCTTTTATGAGATAATAAAAGAAGGAAAAAATCGCATTTCACCAAATTTAATGTTTCAAAATTCGGTGTTTGGCCTTATTGCAACTGGAACTGTTGAAATAAAGAGTTCTAACTCATATTGTGGATTAACATTTAATTATGAAATTGAGACATTGAATCTAATCTTATGACATTGAATCTAATCTTAAAAAAATTTTGGGAAATAGAAAATATTTCACCTGACCGTTTTATAAGTAAAAAAGAAGAATTTTGTGAATCTCATTTTCAAAAAACGCCCAAACGGAATGATACCGGAAGGCTTATTGTCGAAATGCCGATTCAAACTGATCAATTAAATTCATTGGGAAATTCGAGAAATTTAGCAGAAAGGCGTTTACAACAAACAGTAAAGAGATTGGAAAATAATAGTACTATGAAAAAACTTTATTGCGAATTTTCAGTCGAAGACTCGCGCTCAGTAGTTTATTACATGCCTCATCATGGCATTTTTAAACCGGATAAATCCTCTACAAAATTAAGGGTTGTCTTTAATGACTCTGCCCCTACCACAACGGGAAAAAGCTTGAATGATATTTTGCTTTCCGGTGAAGTTAAGGAAGATCTTTTTGATATTTTGTTAAGATTTCGAAAATATAAGGTTGCTTTAACTGCGGACATTAAAAAAATGTTTCGGCAGATTTTGATAGATCCTTCGCAAAGGGACCTTCTACGCATTCTTTGGAAGGATTACGAAAATAATTACACAATTGCCTTTAAATTGAACACGGTCACTTATGGAACTAAATGCGCCTCTTTTTTGGCCATAAGGTGCATCAAATAATTGGCTTTAGATGAGAAGGACAAATTTCCTCTTGCCGCAAAAGCTATCCTATCTGATAGCTACATGGACAACATCGTGACTGGATCCCCAGATTCAGAATCGGTAATAGCCCTGAAAAATCAATTAATTGACATATTTCGTTCTTGTGGAATGGCTTTGCACAAATGGGATTCAAATTTGAATGAGCTTTTAAATCAAGATGAAATCGAAGATATTTCCTTTTGTTATAACCGTTTTAAATAATAAGTTTTTTTAAATGATAAACTACTTTGTTATTCTGGAAGTTTTATTATTGTGCTATACAAGTTAATTGATAACCATGAAAATGATGTATCTTGCAAAATATATCAAAATATAATCACATTTTTCAGCAACGCAAATTATATAAAAAAACAATTTAATGTTAAAATAAAAAATATTTTTTTCAAAAATTTATATCGATTAGTTTCGTATTATTTTATTTTTTAATATATGTAACTGAAAATAATAAAAAAAAAAATACGTACAATTTTTATTACTTTCTTTCTTTAATTATTTTTAATATTAATAAAATATTTTTTGTTTTCTTTACTCAAAACCAAGCTCTATATGTTTAGTCTTTTTCCGAAAGAAATATTGTAATTTTCATATCTTTTTATTGATTGACACAATGAAAACGCTAGTGAAACGCAATATTTTAGCCATTACAATATATAAAAACTCGTTTTCTAAAGCAGATGGATTAATTAAAATGGTTAACCAAAAGTTCAGCTTGTTCATTTAGTCTTCTTTTTGACAAACTGTAATAACTTTAAATTCAAATTGAAAATTTATGCAGTTAAGCATTTCTATCCAAATGTTATTTTAAAAAGATACTAAATTAAAAGTATGGGATTATCTAACATTTTGGACCAAAGCTGTATAATGTTTAAAAATAACTTTCTATCGGATAAGTTTCAAACTTGATTCTTGAAAAAAGTTATTTTTTACAGTATACAGGCGGGGTTTATGATGTCTGATTGCAAGTAAAATTATGTTATGTGACACTTCTTATTTAATAAATCCAAAAATAACTCCTGACCAATGCTTAAAGTATATCATAATTTCACTTTCAGTTTAAAGTATTTTGAAAGGATCCAGGAAGTTTTACTAAAAGAGAAATAAAATTTAACTTTTTTGTCATATTTATGGTTTCTGTGCTTATATTTCTTCTACAATAGAAGTCAGATATTACAAACTTGTTTAAATCGGAATATCGGATAAATTGAACTTTTTCAAAATCCTATTTTATTCACAAAATATAAAAAGAAAGCCGGTTATAAGTGGATCTGAATATAAAGAATAGATTTTATGCTTAATTATGCTTCGTTACAATATACGTTCCCACTAAATTTGAAAATAATGGAAAGCTGTCAATACCTTTCATCATAAAGTTATAAGAGTTGGTCTGCAATTTTTATTTTCTTCTATCTATACTAGATGAAAGTATTGTAATCAAGAATTTTTTCGACTTCCGGTTTTCGAAGGATTTAGGAGTTTAGGGAGAATTTAGGAGGACGCTTTAAGAGTCAGAGAATTGCATAACGTGTTTTTACAAAATTTCCGCGTGTCTGTGTATCCGTGTGCTTATCCTTTTGTATCATCGAAAAGTTTAAGACGTTATGCATAGAATTGAACCAAATTTCATTTATATGTTTTTGGCTATGGCAGCAGGTCCGAAATGAATTTGGCGATATTCCGCTGGAAGGGAGGTCTGTAGTAAAGATTTGTGTTCCATTTTCATCATTGTATCATTGAAAAATGTATGAAGTTATACATAGAATTGAACCAAATTTGATATACAGTGTCTCACATAAGTGATGGGACACTTGTGCTTTACAAAAGGAAACTAATCAAATAAATTAAAAAAACATGTACACATTTTTTTTGTGGGTGTGTTTCATACTTAAATTTAGTAAAGATTATTACATAACATACATTTTGTCAAAATATTAAAATATTAATTTAATAAAAATACAAATGTTTAGAACGGAGCAAAAAATAGCTCACATAAGTGATCGGACACCATTATATATGCAACAAAAATCGTCTGAAATAAGCAATAAAAATATTTTTTGGGGTTTTATTTTTACTTAAAAGCAATTGGCAATAATTTATAAAATCGTCTGCAGTATTTCTCAACAGTTTGTTTTGGAATTTTTGTGTTTTTTAGCTCTGTGTAGTCATGAATGCTAAACGAAAAGAAACTTCGCCTGAAATTCGAAAATTAGTTATTAATTTGCATATTGAACGTGGAAAATCTATTAGAAAAACTGCTGAAACAGTTAACTTGAGTCGTTCAACAGTTTTCAATATCATTAAACGATATAAAAAGAATCATATGATTCAGGATAAAAGAAGACCTGGCTGACCATCAAAGCTATCCAATGGAATAAAGCGAATTATCGTTCGAAATATTAAAAAAAATCCAAGAATTAGTGCTTCAAAAGTTGCTGCTGATTTACAAGCATTATATGGAATAATTGTTAATCCTGAAACTATTAGAAGGGTAATTCGATCTGCTGGATATCACGGTAGAGTAGCCAGGAAAAAATTCTTCGTAAGTGAAAAGAATAGAAAACTCAGACTAGCTTTCGCAAAATCCAACATAAATAAGAATTCTGATTACTGGAATAAAGTTATATTTGCTGATGAGAGTAAATTTAATATATTTGGTTCTGACGGTAGAATCTTGGTGTGGAGAAAACCCAGGGAAGAACTTCGCAAACAGAACTTGGTACCAACAGTAAAACATGGTGGAGGAGGAGTTATGGTATGGGGGTGTATGTCGTCCGCTGGAGTTGGTAATCTTGTTTTTATTGACAGTATAATGGATCAGTACAAGTATATTGATATTTTAAAGCAAAATTTGAAATCTTCAGCACGAAAATTGAACCTTCATAACGATTTTAAATTCTACCAGGACAATGACCCCAAGCACACTGCTCTGAACGTTAGACTCTGGCTGCTATATAACTGTCCTGAAATAATAAAAACACCGCCACAATCTCCAGACTTAAATCCCATAGAGAATATTTGGCAAGAATTGGAATCAAGAATTCGCAAACACACCATTTCTTCAAAACAACAACTAAAATCGGTGCTTCAAGAAGAATGGGGTAAAATCACTCCAGAAATCACAAAAAAAAAATAGTCGAATCCATCCCAAAAAGATTAAATCATGTTTTAAAAGTAAAAGGAAATCCAACAAAATATTAAAACCTTTTAAAAAGTAAAATTTTTGGATAAATATTTGATGGAAAAGTAAGTGTCCCATCACTTATGTGAGCCATTTTTTGCTCCGTTCTGAACAATTGTATTTTTACTAAATTAATATTTTAATATTTTGACAAAATGTATGTTATGTAATAATTGTTACTAACTTTAAATATGAAACACACCCAAAAAATTTTTGCACATGTTTGTTTATTTATTTTATTGCAGTTTCTTTTTATAAAGCACAAGTGTCCCATCACTTTTGTGAGACACTGTATATATTTTTTTTGGCCGTGGCCGGCCGGTGGCAGTTAAATTTGGGGGTATGCCATCGGAAAAAGCGCTGCGACAGCGATTTTTGTGCAATTTTCTCGATTTTACGTTGTTGTGTTTTACATCAGCTGCTCGTGCAGGGAAGGGTGCTTCGCATCCAGGTAACCGGGCGATTCACAAGCAGTTGACGTACAACAGAGTGACGAAAAACATTGATTTTACGGGCGGTGTGATAGCGAATTTCGAAGTATCAACATGTATGAGATAGAAGGAAGTTTTGGAATTGACATATCCGACTAGTTATTCACATATTTTTAGTGTCAGAAGAAAACAACGTTGATAGTCACAGACAGACAGGTGATAATTATTCGTCGTACTATCTTCCATCGACTTTCATCCCTTTTCCCAATTTATACGTATCATCAACTATGTTTTTCACCACTTTCATTATTCTTCCTTTTTATACTTATTTTAATATACGTTTTTCAAAGGAAGGGTTAAACAATTGCAGCAGAAGATAAACTTATTGGTCAGATGTTGCCGCTGTCAATATGACGTCAGCGTTACACACGAACATGATTTTGCTTTATAATATAGAATTAAATTCTTGAGACCTGAAGTTAATCACAACACAACAAATACACATTCTTTGCTTTTGCACAAAGTAGATGACCGAAAGAGCCCTTTTCCCCAAATTGATATTTCAGGGAACTGGTAATTTAGGTTCACAAATATATGGATAGAAAATTACTAGCTTCCTTAAAATATCAATTTAATGATCAATAACCTAAATTCCCGCAATAACAAATTTAAGAGCTTCAAACAAGTGAATGATCCACAAATCTTCAAAAAATTTTATTGTGAAACATTTAAGTTAAACAAATATGAAAATTTCTTACTTTTTTGACCACACTATGTCTTGAAGACATTTTGCAAACTCATATGAAAATAACATTTATTTTATGAGGAAATAAGCGACAGTGCTGCCATTTATTGGTTGTGTTCCAAAGCAAAACCATTCAGATATGCAGAAGTAAAGTAAAAATGTTAAACAAGAACGAAAAATCATGCGTCAAGCATAGATTATGTAACACTTCCCAACGCTTCCAAAATAATTTTACAAATCATACCGTTTAATAAGCTAAAAGATAACATCTAAGTAAACAATTTGGAAAACGCATAACATATTTAAAAACATAATTTCAGGAATTTCCAACATATACAATATTCGGAAAAATATCCGAATACTTTTATTCAGCCCTGTATATGATCTATAGATTTGTATATATACTACATAGGATGCTAAATTTTAGTTCAGTTAGGAAACATGTAGCACAGTTTAAAATTCTCCGTCTGGAGTTTCTGTCAATAAACGGAAATGTGTTCGCGAACATCTATGCTTCCCTGTATAGGATCTACAGAATTTATACACACCACGTAATAGACAAAAAGCGAGTTAAAATTAAAATCGCGTTCAGTAACTTAAAACGCACTTCCAGGAATTAATGTTAACAGACAGTATAGAACTATTTTGTGTGTCCCTGTCAATGAACGATGACTGCCATACACACAATATTCTGTAGTATGCCTCTTGCAATGCACCTTAGTGCTATATATAAATTTCAATGCGTTTAAAAGGGTGAAATATTATTTAAATAAACCGCAGACGATTTTTCTCCATAGACGTAATGTAACGGAATTCTTTTGACTGTCCCTGTAAAGTAACTAAGTGCTATGCACACCCTATTCCATATTAAGCTTTTTCTAATGCACTTTAGTGATATATATAAATTTCAATGCGTTTAAAATAGTGAAACATTATTTAAATAAACCGCAAATGATTTTTCCCCATAGACCGCAATGTAACGGAATTCTTTTGAGTGTCCCTGTAAAAAAACTATAAGTGCTACACACTTCCGTTGAAATAGGGAACATACTATAGATAACGACAATAACATAAAAATTGCAGAGCAGTCCGAGCCTATTTACGGGAGTTAGAGCACTGCCATACTGCAGACGGCAGACGGCCATACGGCCAGACAAACCGAAGTCATAAACACTTTTCAACTAGGTTGGAAAGTGTTAAAAATCAAAAAGCTCACTTTTTATGAAGAAAAGAAAGAATGGGGGTCTACAATTGTGTAACTCAGGTCTGATAAGGCAAAGAATTTTTTTTTCTTTACTGGAAGAAAAATCTTTCTAATAACTTTTCAAGAGATGTTATAAAGATTTGAAGCAAATATTTCCAATAGATTCACTTTAGAAATGTGCTCTTCATTAAACCAAAAGGAATAGCCAAAGAGAAAAACGATGAAGGTCCACTTTTTGCTAAATTTGATATGACAGTGACATCTGTTAGCTTGAGAGGCGTACTATCGTTTGGTAACATGGATCTATAAAAAAATGGAATTAAACTTCTGAATATCGCACAATTGAATGAACCGTCGAATAGTGAAGAAATGTTCTTTCAAATGCAATTTGTTTGGAAACTGCATCTAAATATACTAATATTTTCTGTTACTTAAAATAATTTTCATGCGTAATTTTTTTTTCAATCTATCTCTATATCGCGTGAAGCCCGATTATGTTAGATTAACCGGTTTGCACTTAATACGATTTATCTATAATAGTTTGGCATTTGTTTCCGGATAATATTCCAAAACGAAATTAAAATTTCATCAATAAATAAAATAATAAAATAATATAAATGAAACACAAATTTAACAGTCATGTTATCGAAAATCACTGAAGTTATCAGAATCAAAAATGCTGCTGTAAGTGACGAAATTTTCAGCTTTCAACTTGCAGCATTCAGCTAATAAGGAAGTATCCGTTTTAATAAATTTTAAAAAATTCAATACGTATTTCATATTTTTCATATAAAAATGGTTTAAAAAATCATATTAAATGTAAAAAACCTATTAAAGTTTTCAATTTATAAAATGAATTTCGTTTATATTCTATAACCTGGGTTGGATTTCGTAATATGTGATAAAAGGTAATGGAGGAATTTTTATTCTTTTAATTTAGTTGACTTAATGAGTTTAAAATACTTAAAATAATATTTAATCAAAAATTTTTCACTTCAATTAAAATTTAGTAATCGATATTATTTAAAAGTTTAAAGTAAAACTACTTTCTAGATTAAATTTCGAAAACTAATAATAAATGTCTATGTTATTGTAATTATATATCAATCAAATTTAACAAATAAAACAAATTGATTTTATATGTGCAATGATTTTTAAAGTAGTAGTTATATATTAAAAGTGTAAATGATTAAAAATTTTGACTAGAGATTATTAAAATATCGAAACAAATGTCTTTATACGTGCGTAATAAATCTTGATAATAGTTTTAAAAACCCCAGAAAATAAAATTTTAAAATGGAATAAAAGTAAAATCATATGTAAAAATAATGAATTCGTAACATTTTTGTGAATCATTGTATATCATCTGCGTGAAGGTATTCTAAAAGGATTTCATACCCGTTGAACGAACTTTTCATTTGAGTATTTTATATTTTTGACATGTTATTAAATAATTTTATGAAGGAAAATGATTTAATCAAGAAAAACTGCAATTCTTGTGGTAAAATTACAAAAAAACAAAAAAAAAAAAAAAAAAAAAGAAAAAAAAACCCTTACTTTTCCGACAATTTTGAAATATTTAAATGTATTTTTTTTTCAACAGTTGTGTTTTAGAAAGCAGAGCGTAGCAAAGAGTTTCCATTGCTACCTTTTTTTTTTTTTTTTTTTTAAGATATATTAGAACGTATACTCAAAGAGATGACTTTTGAATGTGGGAAATGCTTTTGAAGAATCTCGCTTCTGGGAAGGTGTATTTATTCTGATATGAGATCGATGTTTTCTACTAACCATCTCATCACTGCTCTTCCTTTTGTTTGTACTTGTTTGTTGTTCGCTAACTGGTTGTGCCATATTTTTTCGTTGTTCGGTGTGATGTGGCTCAGATGTATTGATTGGGTTAGTGAGCAGTCTGTTAGATAGTGTTTGGGGGCTCCCAACTCCCCGCATGAGCAGTTTGGTGCGTCTTTGCGCTCTGTGTAAGTAGTCCGGGAATGCTCCGTGACCCGTGTAAATTTGACTTAGTAGATTGCAGCTGATGATTCTGTGAGAGTCTACTTTTGGGAAGTATTCATATGTCTTCCCAAAAGTAAACTCGTTGTAGTAACGGGTACAAAAGTAGTACTTCCCAAAAGTAGACTTAACGGGCCTAGCCGCGAATCGAAGTTCGCATGATCTCCTCGTGGTAAAGATCTACCTAACTAGCATCTTGGCCATCATGGCTGCAGCGCTATTCAGTACTTTCAGTACTATTCAGTCAATTACTTTAGTTACTGTTTAGGTTGATTCCAGACTGCTATTAACAATTGTTTTGTGGGTTCGTTCTTCAATAAGGAATTAAAAAGTCCTTCCGGCCTGTACCGGGAGGAAAGGGTAGCTTTCCTATATCTTCGTTTTAAAATTTTAGCTAATGTTACACGAAAACAGCAAGTTAAAATGCAAAGAAACGTTTACAAAAGGTTCGTTAATACTGAATTTAACTAAGAAATTCGCTAAATTATTGAGCAATAGCCAAATTGGCTTCATTTATGAAGACTTATTTTGGTCGCCAAATTTGGCGATATTTCGCCAAATGTCGCCAATTTTGTCGCCAATGTCGCCAATTGTGGCGCTAACGGATATGAATAGATAGTTTTATGCGTATGATTGGGAAAATTATTACAACAATGAAAGAAAATAATTTGCGAGTAATCGCGTTAATGTGCTGTTTTGTTTCAAAATGTCAGCCACCCTAGAATTTCAAACTGCTCTATCTCAGCCATTTTTTAAGATAGAGGTAAACCAAAAAATGCTCTGGAATCCTTGTATCAAGGCCTAACACGTAATTAAACAATAAATTTGAATTTGTAATTTTTTTGTATATTTATTTAAGTTTTAAATTTTTAAGTGGCCACCATCTTGAAACAAAATGGCAGACCAAGCTGGCCAACGAACTCGGTCGAGGCATTGGTGAGCTTAATACACACAATTAGATTCATCAAAATCGATTTATAAATACGAGCGTTATCGTATGACATAGGTCAGATATATATATATATATATCAAGATCAACATTTGAACGGAGGGTGGTTTTGGGGTCTGAAGGTCATGATCGGTGAAAATATATCGAAATTTTCCGGAACTGCTTTCCTCCGAACGGCTGCAATAGGTAGCTTTATACTTTTTTGTATTGAAAGCTACCTAAAAAGGAGGAAGCTAACTCTTATACTACGTATTAGATATAAAAAAAATACTTATATTTTCGCTTTTGTCGTAGTTGATTTGTTTTGTTGGTATTGGCGTGAAGTTCGTCACTCCCGCTTGTATTTTGGTCACTTTTCACGGTTTGTTTTTTTAGGGTTTTTTCTATCACTTTTCTTGGAAGCGAGTTCTCTTGTAATGGCTAGTATTTTTCCAAATCATGGTAGTAGTTCTCACGTATCTTGGCAGTTGTTGTCACAATCGGGTGTAGTTATCATTTTCACAAAATGGTTTGCATATTCGTAGATTGTTGTTTTTATGGTGCACTACAGCGTGGAAGCTGTGAAAATGAACTATAAAGATTGGAACTTGGAAACATGTAAAAGTAAAAGGATGCAATAAAATTACTTTGCTAATATTTATAACCACTCTATGTTTAAAAAACTTTCCCAAAGGAATGGTAGATGGAAATAAATGCTGAATGTTTTATATTGTTTTAAGTGCAAGTGCAAACATGTTCTTATTCCATAACAGAGATTCTCGAGATAGAGAATGATTTGAAACAAAATCATTTTAAAAAATTGTTATAAAAACTATAAATAATCAGTAAATTCAAACACAGTTTTCAAATGAATTGCACTTACAAGTACATTCTTTTGAACATATAAACCGTGAGGTTTGTTTTCATTCAAAAGGTCAGAATGCTAACAAACCAAAACCAAATTTTACTAAAATAGATCACACCCAACAGTTTTACAACTTCTACTGCGAGTAGCGAAAAAAAATTTAACAGAATGTTCAAAAACAATCGTAAGATGATCGAAAAATCAAAATTTTCAGGTTTTGTTAAAAAATTTCAACAAAAGAGAAGTTAAAGCAAAATTTTGACTTTTGTTATTGATTCATGCGTCTGTTTGTTTAGCAAATTCTTTAGAATTGTTATCAAAATTAAACAATTGAAGAAAGGAAACAGTTACAATAGCTGAATTAACGGATAAGGGTAAGGGTAGATTCACTTTTAATATTGAAACTTTTAATGACCAACCAAACAAATTAACATTACATCATGTATTATATGTCCATGAATAGATAGTAATTCGTTGTCTGTCCAATCTTGCATAATCAAAGGTTATGTAATTACACTTAAAGATGATATATGCTCGATTAAAAAAGGTAATATTATAGTCGCAGATGTAAAAATTGATGAAGGTTTTAATAGGCTAACACAAACACCAATAAAAGAAAAATTATATAGTGCTTCATACATTTTACCTGTTTGTTCTAATGCAAACTGCATTCTCAAGTGACACCACAGGCTGGTCCATAGAAATTTGTTATCTATGAAGAAAATCCAAAGGGATAATTTAGCTTTAGGTATTACTGTAAATTGCTGTTCTCACAACACTGAATGTTTGAGTGGCGTAAAAGCTAAGTTACCAAAAAATCATTTCCTAAAGAAACGTAATAAAGAAGTAGAAAACCACTGTATTCGGTATATACTGACGTATGCGATCCTTCTGGAACTGAAAATGTAGGATGATAAAAAAGAGAGTTTGTTACATTCATTGGTGAATACTCTCGATATACACACGTATATTTTATTTTCTCTAACGATGAAGTAAAATTTAGATTGAAGATTAAATGCTTGTGCAGTGACCATGAAACTGAATATTGCAACGAATCTGTAAGAGTATACTTTAAAATTTAGGAATAAATCATCAAACAACCACGCCGTATTCGCCTTCCGAAAATAGTGTTACGGAAAGAAAGAACCGGTCGCTTATTGAATTATTCAAAGCTACGATTATAAATACTAAATTATCAAATATATTATGGGCAGATTATCTACAAATTACAACCTATCTACAAATTAGATTACCCACAAAATCAGCCGAGAAGACATACGATATAAACTGTGGAATGGGTATAAGCCTAATTTAAGCCACCTTAAAATGTTTGGATGAAAAGCATATGTGTTTGTTCAAAAAGAGAAGAGAGAAAAAAATGATGAAAAATCCAATGAAGAAGTCTTTGTTTATTATCGTTTAAATAGCACGGGATGCAGAATTTACACACGCGGAAGAAAAAAAAAATAATAAATAATAATAATAATAATAAATAATAACAATAAATAATAATAATAATAAATAATAATAAAGTTTTTGAAGGTATGCGTTGTGAGAATGCTTTCAAGAAAATCTTGAAGGAATTGCATCAGATTTAATGAATTTCAATTTTTCAGACGAAAATCTCGAAAATGAGTGTGAATATATCGCAATAAATAAAAATATTGTAGACGAAATAATATCTGATGAAAAATCAGAAAATAGCGCATCAAGGATAAAAACTGAAGATAATTCTCAAAAAACATTTTTAATAGAGAAACAAAACAAATTCTACCAGACACTTTTTCTTACAAAACTGAAGATTTTCATTCCAAAAACAAAGATCCTGAAACATTTAAATATATCTTAAAATTAACAAGAACATATCAAAAGAAATGTTTTCAAACTATGAAGGAAGATATTGACTAACTAAAAGTAAATGATTTACATGAACTTGTTGATTTACCTTCACATTGGCTGTAAATGGCTTTACAAAACAAAACATGATGAAAACAGAGAATAAATTAAATGGAAAACACAATTAGTTGCCTAAGACTTCACCTCAAAACTACACACTGATGGGAAATATAATATTCTTGGGACAACATCTGTATTTCTTGGTTCTCAAAAAGACAAACATATTTGTATTTATCGTCAGTAGACGCTGAATGTGTGGCACTGTCACAAAGGATTCAAGAGGGTTTATGGATCTTAAAAACTTAGAACAAAAATTTCCAATTAAAACATGTGAAGACAAACAATCGATAATTAAAATAGTCGACGCGGAAAATGGAAAATGACGAACTAAACATATCGATACAAAGTGTCATTACATAGTGAATTTGAAAATAAAAAATATGATAGACGTCAAATATAAATCCACTAATTAAATGATAGCAGACATAATGACGAAGCCGCTGCCAAAGCCCACGTTTGAACTTTACTGAAACCTTATCCATTTAGTTTCAGATTCAACCACAAAAAGCAGGGAATGTTAGACAGAGTGTTTTTGTTAGTTGAAAAGGCCACCAGTTGATAATGTTATATTGAGTTAATTTACATTATTATCATAGTTATGTAACATTTAAATGTAACACAATATTTATTTTAAGCAATAGAATATGCTCTTATTGATTCCCCCCCCCCAATCTATTACTTCTCGACATCCCTTTTTCTATGCACCTATAGAACGCAGAACAATGGACAAAGTAAAATTCGGTAAGCTTTGAAAAGACTTTTGGCATAGTACGCTCCCATTTTGTGATAACACATTGTTTGATTAAAAAATTCCAATTTATTAAACATTATTGAAAAAAGTATCAGCACATAGTTACAGAAATTTCAAAGCTTCCATTGGTATTATACACTATAATACGTATTAATGTAATTTACAAATTATTGTCAATTACCACAATCTGCACTGTCTAGCATTAAGTTACATAATATTTTAATAAAAAGAAATAAATCACAATTCAAGCACATCCTGCAGAATCAGCAATATATAGTGTCATTTTACTGTTGTCCACAATACTAACAAGAACGAAAAATCATGCGTCAAGCATAGATTATGTAACACTTTCCAACGCTTCCAAAATAATTTTACGAATCATACTCTTTTATAAGCTAAAAGATAACATCTAAGTAATCCGAATACTTTATTCAGCCCTGTATAGGATCTATAGATTTGTATATATACTACATAGGATGCTAAATTTTAGTTCAGTTAGGAAACACGTAGCACAGTTTAAAATTCTCCGTCTGGAGTTAAATAATACGGAAATGTGTTCCCGAACTTTTGTACTTCCCTGTATAGGATCTACAGAATTTATACACACCACGTAATATACAAAAAGCGATTTAAAATTAAAATCGCATTCAGTAACTTAAAACGCACTTCCAGGAATTATTGTTGACATACAGTAGAGAATTCTTTTGTGTGTCCCTGTAAATGAACGATGACTGCTATACACACAATATTCTGTAGTAAGTCTCTTGTAATGGACCTTATATAAATTTCAATGCGTTTAAAATAGTGAAACATTATTTAAATAAACCGCAGACGATTTTTCTCCATAGACGTAATGTAACGGAATTCTTTTGACTGTCCCTGTAAAGTAAGTATAAGTGCTATGCACACCCTATTCCATATTAAGCTTCTTCTAATGCACCTTAGTGATATATATAAATTTCAATGCGTTTAAAGTATTGAAACATTATTTAAATAAACCGCAAATGATTTTTCCCCATAGACCGCAATGTAACGGAATTCTTTTGAGTGTTCCTGTAAAAAAACTATAAGTGCTACACACTTCCGTTGAAATAGGGAACATGCTATAGATAACGATTATAACATATAAAATTTGCAGGGCAATCCGAGCATATTTACGGGAGTTAGAGCACGGACAGACGGCAGACGGCAGACGGCCAGACGGCCAGACGGCCAGACGGCCAGACGGCAGACGGCCAGACAAACCGAAGTCATAAACACTTTTCAACTAGGTTGGAAAGTGTTAAAAATGACTTTAGTCAGATGTCCAATTTAAACAGTGCATAACTTATGCAAATGTATCGAACTAACGATGTATGTTAGATTATACTACGAAGCTGAGAGAAAATGATATTCCGAAAATTCTTTATCTGTTTTCAAACAGATCTGCTTTGTTACACCAATCTGCGCTACAAATGAATTGTACATTATTATAAGTTTATATTGACCCTGATATTTATGACCCTTCTATGCCGAGCTAATGGTTTCCATTATCAATTTCCAGGTACTGCAATAAAGATTTCTCAATAAATAATAATAGTAGTAGCATATTCAATTTCTCCAATAATGCATCTTGTAACTCAATAGATTGCAATCTATGGAAAATGTTAGTGATGGAGAGAAAAGTTTAAACAGTATGAATAAATATATGTATATATTGAATATTACGTTTCTAAAAACTTGACACAATTTATCATCTGATATTTTAGCTGAGGAATAGTGCTCTAAACATTTAAAATTACATTTGAACAAAATCCTTTCACCAAAATAACAATTTACTAACTGACATTGCTAAATAAGTATGCATTTAAATTGCGTTCTAGATTAAAATTTGAGAACTTATCTTCAACGTATGTGTTATCGTAGTTATACATTAATATCAACTAATTAAGTAAAGGACATGCTAGTTTTCGTTCTGCAATAATTTGAAACACAGTAAATGTATAATAAATCTGTAGATAATAAAAGTTTTCATTAAAAATTTAAATATTTTTCATATCATGTGTTATAATAAGAGCAAATCTTGTCTGCCTGTATGCAAATTTTATCTTCAAAACGGTTCTAACAATTTTAACGAAAATTTGTATCCTACCGTTTTAGGGCACAAGAAGACCATTGAACTAGGTCACATGTTCGGGAAAATTTGATTAATGGGTCATTTTGGGGTCACTAAGGGTCAATGCATTTCAATGGGAATGAAGGTTGAAACAGTTATTAAATCATTGAACATTTGGCAGCAAGCGAAGTTGCCTAGTTGGTAACATCTCGCCAAATTTGGTGATATTTGGTGAAATGTTGCAAACATTGGCGAGATTTGGAGAGAAAATCGACTTTAAGATTATATATGTCAAAACACATGTTTGGCGCTAAATAGAAAAAAATATCGCCAAATTTGGCGATATTTGGCGACATTTTGACAAAAACATTCGATTTTAGAATTTGAAAGATTTTTCTAGAAATTCTCAATAGGAGCCGAGATACATGATCACCAATGAGACAACCAATGGAAGTCCATAGAACGTTCTCGAAAGCAGATATCAACCAATCAAGGTACACAGAACTTTCTCAACATATGCTTGGCGCCAAATGAAAGAATGGCGCCAAACTTGTGAATATTTGATGAAAAAATTGACTTTCAGAATCTGAAGATATTTTCGAGAAATTTCCAGTAGGAGAAGAGATACATGATTCAACCAATCAGAGTCCATAGAACGTTCTTGAGCAACACAGACGTTGTTCCAGAAACGCATACCTCTTGAAAAAATACAACTGTCACATCAACGTTGATGTTATATCGAGTTGAACACAAAGCTAATTTTAACCGAGCGTAGCTCAGTCTTACCAGTTCGTGTGATTATCGTTCTAGATAATGTTTTTAGAAACACAACAAATTTAAATTTGACAACAGAAAAGTAAGAACTTTTACAATGCTATAAAAACCTTTAATTAATCACTTATTAAATACCTAATTAAAATATTTTTACCTACACCCGAAAATATCGTCACTATCTAAAATGCTATTCTAAACTGATTCAGTTCTTTAGCGATCTCCTGCATTTATTCTGAATATTCCCCCCCTTTATGTGTCGCTCTATCTTAAGAAGATTCTTGTTGGTTTAGATGAAAACGTTCCAATTGTGCTTGTAATCGGTAATTAATTAAAAGTTTTTATATTACGGAAGAGTGAACAATCACACACACACACACAAATGTGACAACATGATCTCCTATGTGTGTTTTAATAATATAATGATTTTTAATTGGCCACTGAATATTATTTATGCGAATATAGTATAACACAGATTGAAAGTCTTATTTTGTAGTTATATTTCTAGATTTGTTTGCAACTTATATTAATAAATATTTTATATAAAATATATAAAATTATATAAAATTATATAAAATAAAACAACCGATAAAACAACGCAGAAATCTATTTTTTTTTTTTTGTGAATTGTTTCTATAAATAATTGTTATTACTTTTTTTTACAGCTTATTACAATTACGATGATCGGCCTAGTCTAGTTTTAAGCTTCAATAAAATTATAATAAGATAAAATGCAACCTGACTCAAACACATCCTTTATGATTTAGCTGTAAAACATATCATTTTACCATCGTCTGCAGTCCCGAAGATTATTTTAATGAAATGTTCTATTTAAGCAACGTATAGCTGATGCAGATGTTCCGGAGCTAATAAATATCTTAGATTATACTACGAAACTGAGAAAAAAAAACATATTTGTTAAATTTCGTTTCTGTTTTCTGACACATGTGTTTTGGAATATCATATACAGGGTGATTCTAGTTAAAGTTCCACTTTCAAAATACTGTAAAAAAGAACCACTGGTCAGAATGACTTCAAATTTAAACTGAACATACTGCAAGAAAGGGGAAACGGTATGGTATAAGAAAATTTTTTTCAAAGTGTATCAATGGATGGTGCTGTAAGCTGCATACAATGCAAATTAAAAGACACTCATGCGCACGACACATTGCATGTGGTATAAAACGCGGGGCATATGGTGTTCCCTTCATATTGCATCTGAGCAGTTTGTCAAGAGCCCTCAATTAAGGAAAGGTCCCTGCTGGTGAAGCTATTTTACAAAAACGGCGTTGTGCGCTTGCAGCTTTAAAGAAATTCCGGTCATTAAAGTGCATGAAAAAAAGCTGTGGTCTGATGTCTGCTAAGCGTCTGAAGAATGTGATTCAGAAACTTGAAGAGATGTGCAGTTTTGAAGTGAAATCTGGAAGACGTCACTTACAGCGCCATCTATAGATACATTTTGGAACTTCTTCTTTCTTATGCCGTACCGTTTTCCCCTTCTGTTAGTATATTCAGTTCAAATTTGAAGCATTCTGGCCAGTGGTTCCTTTCTTACAGCCTTTTGAAAGTGGGACTTTAATTACAATTACCCTGTATTTAAAAGCTATTTTCAAGAGACTCGCACTGCTTTGTCAGAAACGAAATAGCGTCATGGAAAGGGATGAAAATGTGCAGCATTTCGGTAAGGGAAATATATGAACTGTCCATTACAATCGGAAATTGGGAGAGTCTAGTTCAGTGATTCTGAAACTTTTCTTTTTTCAGGTACGTATTCTAGTAAATCTTCTTCCATGAATCTAACAGAAACTTATTTTAATTTTCAACATTATTTGCCACAGAAAAGCTTATTTCTTGTAAATGGAACAGAGCATGTGATGTTTTGTGAAGTAATTTTAAATTTGTAATTGAGAAAAAAAGCAATATATTACAATACGTGTTTTTTTTTCATTACAGTTGTGTGGCGTTTCTTATCAAGAACTTTCAAATACGAAGGAAATTTAAAAGGAAATGCCCCTTTATGACACTAAACCTCATTCTATCGAAAAGTGCAGCACTTAGAATGTTTCATTTATTTTAAAGTAGTTTTATTAGTTCGTAGAATATTGATAAATCTTTATTGAAAATTTTTGCGGTATACCTCAGGACAACGCACGGTGCACTAGTGAGTCGCGGCACACCATTTGAGAACCATTGGTCTATTTCATCACTATATGGATAAGTATGGTAGACATTTCTACCATTTCTCGTGATATCCTCACATTTCACTTAAAAAGATCCCTCTACTCAGAATTTTCTTCTGAAGTTATGAACACAAATCCGTATTCAGATTCCACTGAGACACCCTATTTTTGACTGAGTAAGTAGATAATGACCCTAGTTTACTATACACAAATTGTTTGTTATACTGTACGCTACCATCACTTAAATTTCGTGTATACTCTTTTGAATCAATCTGTATTTCTATACAGTTTATTCCCTATTACCATAATCTCGTTTTTTCTAGCTTTAAACTACATGTTTTTGTATTGAAATTCTAATAATCCAAAATAAATTGCGGTGTAAGTTCTTTCTTTCTGATATAAATGTTGTCATGTTACTATTGTGTAGAATTCCGAAAATGATTTTAGTCGGATGTCCGGTTTAAACAGCATATGGCTGATGCAAAATATTTCGGAGTTAACGACATATCCCAGATTATGCTATGAAATTGAAAGGAAAATTATGTTCGCAAAATTCCTTAACTGTTTTGAAACAGATGTGCTTTGGCTTTCTCGCAAATGAATTGTGCATCGTTATCATTTTAGACTCAGTTTAGAAGCTTCGAAGGCGAGTTAATGGTTTCCTTTATCAATTTACACTTACTGGAACAAAGACTTCTGAATAAATAACAGAAATAGCATATTCAATTCGCGTAATAATACATTTTGTAACTGTATACATTATAGGCAATTGAAAATGTGTGTAATAGTTACATACTTCTAGATAGCATCAATAGATATATGTGCATGTTGAGTTATATGTATAGAAAATATCGACACATTTTATAGTTTGTCAATTTGGCTGAAGAACTGCGCTCTAAGCTATAGAAATTCTCTTTGAAGAACGCTGAAATTAAAATTCATTAACTGATATTGTTAAATAAATCTTTATTTAAAATATTTTCTAGATTAAATTTTAAAAGCTAATTTTAAATGTATTTTTTATTATAAATATATATTTATACAAATAAACTAAAAAAATGAAAAGAATAAACTGGTATCATGTGTGCAGTAATTTTAAACATGGTAAATTCATACTAAAACTGTAAATGATTAAATGTTTGATAAAATTTATAAACATTGATACAATTATTTTTTAATATGTGTTGTAAATATAGATACTGTTTTCAAAAGCATCACAATACTAAATTTGACAACAAGAAAATAGAAACTTATACCCATTTAAATAATATCCCAGGCGTCAGAATCATGATGTTTAACAATCATATATATTATATCTGTGGTCAACATCCCCTTTTCTATGAATTTACAAAACGCACAAAACCAATGAGGTATCATTCGAAAGGTTGTTGAAGCAGCTTCTTACATAGTACACTCACATTTCGTGAACATGTTTTGGATTAAAAATTGATGTTAATTAAAAATTATATCGGCACTGTTTTCCTAAATGAAATGAAAGATGTTCCTAAAATGAGTGTTGCCACAAAAATAAAATACCGCATTACAGGATACTGAATAATGGTTATAAAAAATTAAATACTGCAAAAAAGATAAAGTATGATTTCTTCCCACGGGTTTATTTTATATTTATGGTTAAAAAGCAAAATTGATATTGAAATATTTAGAGATAAAATACACCATCGATTGATTGGAACAGTAGAATTTCACGGGTAGCATAAAAGTATGCTTCGTTATATTAGATTAAATTGTGTTTTAAATGCATTCAATTTATTTATATTTGTATGGTGTTTTCCCGAAACGGATGACGTCATCCTCTAAGGCAGTTAAAATACGATTGTTAAATTTTTTTCGCGCACGTGCCTTTTGCTATCTTTAATCAGTTTTTACTGTAAATTTGATGGAATATATGAGATGATATTCTGAATTGACTAATGTTGTTTTCAGATATTTGTATCCTTAATTTTTCTTTAGAAGTTTAAACCTGCATCTAAAAATATTTGATATTGCTAAAAATTATTAGACTACAGTGTGAAATCCTCGCACGTGTCCATTGTTATTACTTAATTTTAGCTTATTAAGTTTGTACTGTCCGAGTACCCATCAGCAGTGATAGCACCAAAAATGAAAATATTGCTGTCCTATAATGTCTCTGTGCACATTTCATTCTTATCGAAATATTTATTCTGTCTTAACATGATATAAAATTTTCTAGCGAGTTTTGTTGAACAACTGTATCTGATCTCTGCGATGATAATTTAACAAGGAATAAAATTCTTTTTCTGCACTTATAATTCTTGATTTTCAATATTTTCATAATCACTTTTTTACGAACTTGGACTTGAGTTAATAAATATTTAACATAAAAAATATTGCTTAATGCAAATTAACATGAAACAATTGACGAAGCATTTTATAAGCATTTTCTTACATTTTGTTATCTGTAAATAAGCCTGTTACATTTCGTTATCTTATAGTTTATTGACAATTACCATGATCTGCATTGTCTAGTTTTAAGCTACAATAACATTTTTAAAACATGAAAGGAATTGCTATTCAAGCACCTCCTTTATGGTTTAGCTATTAATGATATCATTTTACGGTAGTCTCCAATTCTGAAAATGATTCATCTTGGATTACCCACCAACAATGACAGTAACCGTGCCTTCCAGCTTCAAAATTGAAAATATTGCTCTCGTATTTCGCCTCTGTACTGATGTCGTTCTGAAGGTGTTTTTTGTTACATATCGATTAATCAAAAGTTTCCTTCTGCCTTAAAGCGGTATAAATGTTTTTTAGCTTGTTTTATTGAACATGCAGGAGTATGTGCGGGATACAGGATCGAACCTGGGAACCCACGGGCAGTAGGTGAGATCTTAAGTGCCGAGCAAAAGTTAGCTCGATCGCTTCCTGCGAGATACTCGTTTTCTACTGCCCGTACAAGATGGCGTCGCCACAATACTCCACCCTAGAGATCCTATAATACAGGCTGACGCATCCTCGCAGATTTGGGTCTCAAATTGAAGTTCAGTCGAAAAACCAAGCTAATCAGAACCAGTTCAGCCAATCAGAACCGAGTCTTAGGTAACCCCAACTCCGTCTGTGGTAGATTGATGCTGAACTGAGCACGAATAATCCGAAACAAAATGGATATGCGTTAGCTCCTATTATAGGAGTCTTACTCTACCCCAGTGAGGAGAACGTCTCGTTGACGTTGAACGAGTGATATTCATTCGTGTTGCGTGGCGGTTGCCAGGTTGCTGCTGTCACGTCGTGCGCACATATGACCCCGATATGTGCGTTGTGACAGGCTTTCGGGCTATGAGAGTCGTCATATGCTTTCGTGCTGTGATCGTTTCACAGACTTTGCGTACTGTGGTGCTTTCAGTGCTTTTACCTGCTGGACTCGAGAGTAGGTGATGATGTCAGTGAAGGTGCGCGTTCGTTTGTCCAATGTTACCAATGCAGGAGTAGGAGCGGGATACAGGAAAGATCCTAGGAAAGCACAGGCAGTAGGTGAGATCTTAAGTGACGAGCAAAAGGCTAGCTCGATCACTTCCTCGATCGAGATACTCGTTTTCCACTGCCCGTACAAGATGGCGGCGCCACAAACATATGCATGCGATTACTGATAGATAAGAGTTGAAATGAACATTTTTAGTGAAGATATTTTAACACAGAATGAAATTCTTTTTCTGTCCTTATATTAATGGACTTTTTTTAAATAATTTTACAATTACTTTTTTATGAACTTTGACTTATTTTAAACTAGTCGTTGGGGGCCACCGTAATACTTACCCATCATGGATATGCATAATATAAAATATGAAAATAAAACTTCTGTAAAGTATTTATAAAATGTATTGCCATTCGAATAAAATCCTTGCATGATGACATCATAAACTTTAAATGCTCTATTACTGAATTGTGTAAGAGAAACAAACTCTAAAAATGAAAATCCTATTAAATAACTGTTTACTGCGTCGGATTAAGCGTCTCTTTACTAATTAAAATATATCTTTGAATTGAAATGGGAATGATATGCCGGGTCATGAAAAATCGAAGAATGCCAAAAATGTTATTACAAATATCTCGGCAACTCATTATCCGATCGACTTCGTTCTTAATGCAAAATTTATGTTTTTTTATTTTCTTTTATATTTAATTCTTAAAAAAACAATTTGGAAGATTTTTATATACCTTTTATCAGAACGAATATTTCAAGAGTCCGAAAAACATAGTTCCGGATAATCAAGGTTACTGAAATTCAATAAGCTTCTTCCCATTATTACATACTAAGTACATACCAAATTTCAAGTCTCTTTCTCATTTTTTCGGGAGATAGAGCGATTACAGACACACAGACACACACGTGCAAATCCGTCAAAAACATTTTCAAACATTACAAGATTTTCCTTATCCTACGTATGATAGGTAAATAAAAAACACTTGCTAAAAAATATTAATTAATGCAAATTAACGTGAAAAATATTGCTAAAACAGTTCGCAGACATATTCTTACGATACCGTTTTTCTGTAAATAATCCTGTTACTTTCCGTTAACTTCTATCTGTCAATTACCTTGATCTGCATTGTCTAGTTTTAAGCTACGACAAAATTCAAATCATATGAAAGGCAATGCTATTCAGGCACATCCTTTATGATGTAGGTATTAATGATGTCATTTTACGATCGTTTCCCATTCTGAAAAAGATTTCTCTTAGGATGCCCGGTGTAAATAGGGCATGTCTTATACAAATATTCCAGAACTAACAAAAAGCAAATGTTTGCAAAATTTCTTCTATCTTTTCACACAGGTGTTCTGTAAAATACAGATATAAATGCTTATGTGATAAAAAAAGATTACAAAATGGCTTATAAAAACCTTTTAATATAATGATAGACATGTTTCGAACGCACAAACGTCGGCGTTATCAAGATCTACGCGATAAACAAACTATTCTTGCAAAAACTTTTGAAAATCAAGGCGCAGTCTTTCATATTTAAAAGGCAAAAATCCTTTTATATCAAATGTATTCAATCCAGAATCGATGAAATGTTACATAATCATGTAATAAAATCCCTAATTATAATTAAAATACAGATATAAATGCTTAAGCGATAAAAACAGAACACAAAACGGCTTATGAAAACCTTTTAATATAATGATCGACATGTTTCGAACGCAGAAACGTCGGCATTATCAAGATCTACACTATAAAAATTTTTGAAAATAAAGGCACAGTCTTTCATATTTAAAATGCAAAAATACTTTTTATCAAATGCATTCTACATATATCACAGATGTGCTTTGTGATGCGATGATGTTTTAGCAAATGAAGTGGGTATGTTTATCAATTTAGCCGCAGTTTTGAAGTCTCTTTGATGATCTAATGATTTCCTTTATCCATTTCCACTTATTGTTTGTAATAAAGATTTCCAACTGAAAATAAAACGATATTCACAAAATGTCTTCACTGTTTTCAAACAGATGTATTTTGTGATTCCACACCAACAAATTAATTATACATCATTATCATTTTAGACACAGCTTAGAAGCTTCTATGACGAGCTATGTATTCCCGTTATAAATTTCCACGCAATGCAATAAAGATTTCTGAGCAAATAACAAAAGTAAAATACCGAAATTCTGAAATAATGCATTTCATAACTGAATAAATTTATAGTGTACTGAAAACCGTGAAGGAAGTTAGATATTTGTATATAACGAGAATGAATATACATACATATTATATATAATATACAAATACATATACATTTCTGGTAGCTTTTAATTATGATTTTATTATGATATATAGGTAAATTCGCATTTCATTTTATATAAAATTGAATTATCACCATATTTATAGATTCATTATAATATAACTTTATGTATTTAATGCACCGTTATCAGTGAATAAAGTTCAGCAATTTCAGTAGAGACGCTTTTACTGCTACCGAAACATATATGTGTACATACACACACACACACACAATGTACACACAAATTCGTGTGTTACATTTCTTTTCACCTCAGTTTCTGCGGACAGAATAATCTAATTTTTATACTGTATATAAAAAAAAAATATTAAGAAACATAACAAAATTTCCATATGAACTAAGAATAAATTATTAGGCTTTAATGACAATATGTTTGTAATATTAGCTGTAATACTTTAGCCAAGTATTTACAGTTTAATATTATTAAGACAATATGTAATAAATATTGGATTTTGAAGTTTTTTTTTATGTATGCGGCCTGTGTATTCATTAGGCAACCATAACTGCATTTTACGCTATCAAAACACTTTCCGTGGTACTTTAAAAACTATCTCACAAATGGCGAAAACAAAATGCAATATATAGATTATTTAAAAAAATATTTCTTTTAAAAATTAAAATCATCGTGTATAAATCAAGAATTAAACAATCAATATTTTCATTTCTATTTAAAAAAAAAAACATTTTATTGATTGATTAAGCTATATTTAACAACTTTTCTCCCTCTTATGAAAACTTAGGGAACAATTATTTTAATATTTTGTTAACACCGCAAACGTGATTAAAATGAAATCGCATTAAAATTTTTTAACAAGAGAATTATATTTCCATGAACGAGAAAATAAAGTACCATTATGTAATTATCATACCAATGAAAGCTTCGTGATAATACTTAATTAGTATTTTATTACTATTCAAATTGTTGAGATTTCTTTCAATTACTGTGAACCTATTCTTAAAATACTTGCATTAAGTTGTAGTACACATAATTTTAAAAAAGGTATTTTGTTTGAATAAATTTTTTATTCAGTTTTGTATAAAGATGTTTTAAAGTTTATTGCTGTATTTAAAAATGTAATAACTTTGGTTTTATATTGTCTGATATTCATAGCTTCTCATGAGAGACTAGAAGAAAAACTAATTGCAATAAACTATCCTCTGATATTTAAAAAAAAATTCACCTCGTTTATAGAAATGTTAAAACTAAGTTAATTTTTTTTTAAGTAAGATCTTTTCAAGATATTTTCAAAATTTATTTTGAAATATCTTCTTAAGAAATTATAGTCGTTCATTTTTATTATTATGGAGTGGCTGGTTAAGTTTTTTTTATGAAGAATATATCCTTTGCGTTGAAGATGATAACATTAGCGATGAATTTGATATCTGTAGAGATATGATCATTTTGCATAAAGGAAGATAATACTTGATTGGAGAATATGGCACGTGAGATAGTAAATTCCAAGTTTCAGAGCGCAGCCGCAATAACATAATGATTCGTTACCTGTGAGTGCGAGCAGAAATCATATAAACAGGCGAAGAGGGTAAATCCACAATAGTTTAATGAGAAAATCCAAGACATTACAGTTCCATCATCTTTGAAAATTAGGTAATATTGCCATAAACGGGTGACATTCTAACAAGGCAGGAGAGATTCAGCAGGAAGGTGAGATGAAAAAGTTAGGTTTCCAGTGTGGCACAGGTGCCCTAGACATCTTTTTGGAGTTGTTTAAGCGATGAAGTTCAGAGGCAAGTGTACTATCCGATATGAAAGTGGGCGCAAGGAAAAACACGCCAAGCTAGATACATTTTGAGCCAAGAGAATCGCTTTTTTTTGCGTGGGAAATGTAATCGTTACATATACACATATCAACTTCATAATTGACGTCATTGGAAGGGAAAAATCTTTTGGCGCAGATTGCACTTTGGCTAAAAAGAGAAATTAAGAATTTTACCGTTAATTATTGTTTTGGGAACAGGGTTTTGAGGTATGCTGCAAAGGCGCCATAGAAATGCAATAGACATCTGGATTCAATATGCAAGACAAAACTGACCATGAGAAAGGAAAACATTTTATGCCTTGTATAATTTCATTTCTTTTGATATGTGAGAGACCGAATAAGTACGTTAATGATAATTTAAAAACAATATGTATGATTTTGAATAAAAGCATTTCGTTGAAAGAGAGAGATAAAAGGATGCGCGTTTTTAACAGCCGGGAATGTATACGAATTACGATAATGCATAAAGGGGAAAGTATATTTTAAAAAAAACTTAAAATATAGATTTCTTTAATTTTTGAAAAAAATATATATGGTATCTTTACCATAATTATATTACATATTGTACATAGAAAATGTCTGCCTTTTTTAACACCTTTCAAAGTCCTAGAATCCTTTTTCATTTGAATCTTCGTTTTTTAATTCCCCTCATCAGATATAGATTTTGTAGCACTCAACTATCTAGGCATTAAAAGCAATCGGCAATCAACAGTTCCCGAGCATGCCGGTAATTCAGCATTTACAGTATTTCTTTTTTTTACTATTTTATTATAATTGATTATATATTGATGTATTTTTTTTAAAAATTTGATTAGAAAACTTAGTTCATATTGCATTTCTAATTGCGTACTATTCTAAACTAATAATTCTAATCTCTGCTTCTTGTTATTCTTTTTCCCCCCATTAGTTCTTAAAAATACTTTTGTGCTTTGTTGGGATTATACTTCAAACAGGACAAGATGGATTTTCTGTGTAAAAATATATCTTTAACACATTTAATAAAGTAGTTTCAAAATACAATGAGAGGGAAATTATGCATTAATAATATTTCATTAATATTCTATTTTTATTATTCATATTCTTTGTAACAAGTATTCTTTCGCGCTCATGTCTTAAAACTTTATTCCGTCAAAATAGTCAATAAAAATTAATTGCGATTGTCATTTTAATAACATTTTTCTTGAAAGTATTAAATATTAAATTAATTTGAAAAGAAAACACATAAAACAATGTTTTATTTATAACAAAATCTTGTGTGATTATATAAAACATCAACTATTCTGTCACAGAAGTTATTTAGAGGCAAAAGTCCTCCCCGAGTTTCATCCGTTTTGTTTCTTTATTTTTATAGTTTTTATTCGTTATAATTTATCATTTTTTATAATTTTTCATATATCATATTATTTAAGAAATTATAACAAAAAAAATATACTTTAACGTAACTTCATATAACTGACATAAGTTTCAAATATCATAGTCAAAAATCGCTATAAATATCAGAAATCTTCTGAATGTTATATACAAAGCATGATAGACATAAAAAAAGAGTACATATATGTGGAAAATATCATAAATAAATACAGAGAATTTAGCCCGCCTATTTATTTTATGGATATTGCGCTGAAACAAGACAATCTGGACTAGAAAAATTGACCGAGGAGATTAATATTGAGTGCAAACAAATGCTTCCAAAAATCCGATGGGCTTATGCTCCAAACAGGACAAGATGGAATTTCTGTGTAAAAATATATCTTAAAGAGATAACTGTTATTTATAAGGATCTATTTTTACTTTGTATTTTACGCTGGCATCACATTAGCTGGACTGACGTTTTTTAACAATGTGCTACTAATAATTATAAGAAATCAGTACCCTTTGAGGAATATATTTTATTTATGACTTTTTGTGTACCTCCTTTAAATATCACAAAATGAAATTGTTAGACTAGATTTTTCCGACAGAATATATAATATCAGGACTATATTTTGATAAAAGAATATTTTTTTTTGTAATTTAAAAAAACGTTTGAACTTTTTCAATTTTAAATATTTTTATTCATTTTTAACACATTGCAACATAGTTGAAAAGTGTTTATGAATTCAGTTTGTCTGTTATGTCTGTACGTTCTCTAACAAGCGTAAATCTACTCGGCTTGCCATGCAATTGCTATATTTTAATGAGGTTTGGTGTGGCATATTCGGTATTGCAAATGAAGTATGTAACGTTTATAGTTCATGGACAGACACACTCAAAATAATTCTGTTACATCACGGTCTATAGGGAAAAATCATTTACTGTGAATTTTAATGATGTTACACTATTTCAAACATATTTAAATTGATATATATCATTGAGGTGCACTATGAGAGGCTTACTATAGAATAGGGTGTGCATAACATTGATTGTTCATTTACAGGGACACGCAAAAGCATTCGGTTAGAATACTGTCTAAGTACAATAATTGCTGCAAATGCGTTTTTTAAGTTGTGGCACGTTTTTAAATTAAACTAATTTTCTGCTTAATAATTGGCGTGTATAAATTCTATAGATGATATACAGGGTGGCAGCACAAAATAGTACATTCGAGTACATTTCCGTTTATTGACGAAAATTACCGAAGAGGAATTTACAATAGTGCTAAGCGTTTCCTAACGGAATTAAATTTTAGCATACTATGTAGAATATACAAATGTATAGATCATATACACGACTTCTCAAAAAAATTGGGATATTTTCCCGTTTATTGATGATAATTCCAGAAATTGGGTTTTCAAATGTGTTATGCGCTTTCCAAATTGTTTACTTAAACATCAATTTTCACCTTATTAAACGGTGAAGTTTCGTTAATGTATTCTGGACGTGTTGGAATGTGTTTCATAATCTATGCTTGACGTTTGATTTTTAGTTATTGTTTTATATTCAAAGGAGTATCTTATGAAAGATACTTAAGTATTTATTTTTCTATAAACCCATTAGTATATGAGAAAAAAAAGTAGACGTCTTTATATTATATATTAAAATTGAAAGAAAAGCGCCCTTCATTTTTTTTTTCAAAAAACATTCCCAAAATATGAACAAAAAAATGCAATAAATAACATAGACAAGTATTACTAGTTCCTACATAAACAAAATTTAAAATATATTTTTGTAAGTAAGTTACATGCTCATTAATGTAGAAATATCAAGTCTTATGGTCGTACTTTCTTAATTTTTAGCTTTTATTTTTATAATCCGTATATAACATCTGCAAATTTACCTCCTGTATATTTTGATTATACTACTTGATCTTTGCTATATATTTATTATACCACCTGTATATTTTGATCGCTTTTTTTCATCACAAATCTGCTCATGTACGTATATATAAGAGTAAGGAAAGTCTTTGCGTGATTTCAAAGTTTATACATATCCGCTATGTATAAGATAGACTTATGAAGCAGTTACCATACTGTTGGAAAACTAACCAAGCTATTTTGGTTCAGTTTTCTGTAACATGGCTGTAGTGTATGAGCGTCAGTGTGCAGAGAAAGTGGAAATGTTCACAAATCAGGAAAAGACGTCAGTGTGTCCTCTGGAATCACGAGACCGTTTTGGTATCTGTAATTCACGTGAGGTCGTACGCACTGATTTTTTTTTTGCGACTTCGCTCAAAATACAGTCTTACTTCTTCCACGCTTTCAACTGAGGTTGATTGTTGGCCAGTTCTCGCTACGTGGTCCTTGAACACTGACACGCCTACACTATAACCATGATATTTATAAGATACACATGTGAAGCAGCTGCCAAACTGTTGGAAAACTAACCTAGTTTTTTTTTTTAGTTCAGGTTTAGGTAACGTGGTTGTAGTGTAACAGTGTCAGTGTCCAGGAAACTGGAAATGTTCAGAAATCAGGTAAAAGATCAGTGTGTCCTCTTGTATCACGAGACCCTTTTGACATCAAACATTCACGTGAGTTCGAACGCACTGATTTATTGGCACTTCGCTCGAAATACTGTCTCACATCTTCCACACTTCCAGCTGAGGTTGATGGTCGGTCAGGTCTTGGTATGTGGTCCGGTTTTCTGGACACTGACACTGCTACACTGCAGCCACGTTAAGGAAAACTGCAACAAAAAAACTTGGTTAGCTTTCCAATACTTTGGAACCAGTTTGACATGTCTATCTTATATATAGCGGATATATAGCGAAAGAAAGGCTTTTAGAGCAACTTGAATACATAGCGAAAACTGATGCTTTGTCTGAAGCAGATACCATTTGAAATATGAAAAAGTATTATTTATTTGTGATATAAAAAATATCATTTTTCATTGAGCCCTTCCACGACTTTTTTAAACAATGTTCAACCTAAAATTAATAAACAGAGAGTAACGGAAATATGTCCTACCCCGAGATGATGTTTGATAACTATGATTATTGCAAATTAATCTGAAGGGGAAAAAATACGATCAAATTCTGTAATAACCATAGCGTTTATTAAAGATAATCAGACATTCTGTAAATAACCATTTGTAGCAAAGTGATGTCAGCCGTTAAGAAAACAGTGAAAACAAATGATTTTCTTTACACTAAGGAATTTGTGAACTGAGGAAATGAAGTCAGTTAAATAACGAGCTACGGAACGATTCCAACACTGTTCTACAGTATCCTTTAAATAATTTGTGTACACAAAAGCGATAATATTGCAGGTTTTAGGTTATTTCCACAGAATTTTGAAGGAAACAAATGTGATCAAGAACAGGATTTCGTAATAACCACATGCTTTGTCTGAAAGGCCTTAAATGACCATTGATAGTACAATGATGTCAAGTTAAGGGAACACTGAAAACAAATAGCTTTCTTTACATATGAAGCATTAAGAAAATGTAAAGTTAGGTAATACAATCAATGATACTGCAAGTGGAAGCACTTTTTTTTATTTACTAATGATCATAGCATAGAACAAAACATTTATACTAATTTCATTCCTAACAATCTCATAATGCAAGGAATTGCTTTCACTCTAAATGTTGTTAAATGATGAATTTTACGTCTAATCTGTGTTATTTGAGTTAATTATGTTTAGGATGACTGATTCTTTAAAAACAGAAAACCATCTATTTTATGTAATCATAAGCTATCTGTTTACACTTTGTATAAAGAATTACACTTTTATGTTTATTTCTAAAAAAATAAATACAAAATAATGGAAATTTTCTTTACATATATTGAAGTATTTAGTCAGCAGAAAAAAAAATGTGCGGTAAGCATCTATTCAGATTTTAATTCGGATTTTTTTTTTGTTGTTGTTTAAAGTAAGATGCCGTTTGAATTAAGTATTGAATTAAAAACATACAAAGTTCTTACTTGAATAATTCTTATCAGTATAAAAAAGTTACATAACTCCTAGAAAAATTACTTAATTTTATACAATCCTCTATTTTGCATAACAAATTAAACATTATTATGCTATTTATATAATATTGAAAATTACATAACTCACATATATATAATGTGCCAACATAGAACATATTTGCCATACAAATTCAATTACACTGGCAACCATTGTTTGCTGTAATATATGAATATAATAAATTACGAGGGCTCTACCGATGGTAATGCAAAAGTTGGCATTTTGTTTTATTAATTGGTATATGTCGTTCTAATTCTATATGTTTGTAAAGCAACATTTCTCAATACAGAGGTACTATTCAATATTGTTTCCATTACAAGCGATGCAAGCGTCAAAGTTGAACCCAACTCTCGATTTCTCTACGAAGAACTACTTGTTGTACTAATTTCTGGTTGAAATCCATTAAATACCTAAAATGAAAAAGCGTATTATTATAGAGGAAGAGTCTTCGAGGGCAACGATTTGATAACAAGGAGTGGAAAAGGTTGTGGATAAGTAAGTACAACGGCGCACAGCTAGATGTTTTAACTTGAAAGAGGATCCGAGAGTTGGGTTCAACGTTAGCGCAACTGTATCTCTTCTGATAGAGATTATATTGAGCGGTATCTTTGTATTGAGAAAGTGTTCTTGTAGATACGTCTAGAAATATAAAAACGTATGTCATTTAATAAAAAAGTAACACCAAATTTTGAATAAATTTTATACAACCCTCGTAAAATAATCTAAACTCTTTTAATTGTTTCGTTAATCAATACGTATTACATTCAAAACATTTTTTATCTAATGATTTCAATTTATTGAAATTCGGGTCACAGAATCCTGCCCTTAAACAGATAGCTCTATATGAGAGTATATCCAATTTGTCAAAACAGATTTTCTCAAACAAAGCAGTTGGCGGTTAGAGCACATATTCAAAGTCATTCATATGCTTATACTTTTCTATTCGATGTCGATGTATATTAAATGATGAGAGAATCAACGTGGAAACATATTACTACATTGTCACTTCATATTTCCGTAAGATAATGCAGCAGTTTTGGAAATATAGAAACTTATGATTTTATTAGAAAATAATTGAAATTGCCGTAGCTTATTATAAAATGAGCAAGTTTTAAAATCAATTTTATGATTTGGTTAGTTGAGAGAAATTGAAATTAGGAACACTGGTCTAACATTACTCAAAGAAATGGGAAATATAAAGTCGTTAATGCAATTAACAATAGCCGTAGAGTTAAAAAATTGAATAAAAGTGTGACCTTTTGTGACGTTGGAAGCAATATTTTGTCAATGAAGTAAGCAAGATGTTGTTTTAATGCGGATAAATTTAACAAAAGTGTGACATGTGTGATATCGTGGAGTTTGCATTTATTTTCGATACTTCTATTGTAATTTTGAGTCACTGTATATCCTTTTTGATAATGATGTCAAATAGAATACTATTAAAATTAGTGTTGCCATAATTCAGCTCTTCCTTAAGAAAAAAAAAACATTAATGGAGAACATTGAAGTAATTTTTTTTTTACAATATTACACTATTATGCAAAGCATTTCCACTTAAAAAAAATTCCAAAAGTAATTTATTAATTATTATTGAAATTTTAAAATAAATGTTTCTCATCTATTTCGGAATATACAAGCAGGATAGCATTGGAAATATTTGAAATATGTGTTAACTCAATGGCAACATATTCATTATAAAAACTATCATTGTAAACATTATTGCATTGTAAATAATTATGAAGCAAAGTATCATATACAACAATGACGCTCTATTAGTTTCAAATTGGTTCAATCCTAGAATTGATGCTTTTAAGATTGTATAAATTCTAGAATTCTAACTCAAAAAATTATCTAACATATAAAAACTTCTTGGAAATTGAATTGCCAGTAACGATATTCTTTGCTTTATTTTCTAAATTGAATATTTTTTTTAATGATTTTTGAATAAATTAAAATATTTTTATCATTTCCTTTTTTGATTATTTTTTTATTACAGATTTATTTATAAATGCAATGAGATTATGGAAGCTTGTTTTATTTAAACTATTTGTTTCCTTGAAATAAGTCATGAAATATATATTTCTTTTCTTTCTTGAAAACTGAATTAAATAAAACCTTGCAAAAGTAGCAAAATTTTTTCACACAATTTTTTTTAACACAATTAATTTCAAAATTCTTTGAAAACACAATTGAAAATATTCGATTCTTCCAATGTCTCATTGATGCACTCAACTTCAGGAAAATGATTGGTTTTCTCATTAAATTTTAAAAATTTCCTAAAAATAATATTTTTGAAATTATACACAAAAGAAAAGGTTTACCATGAAGTTTTTATTCCAAATTGTCTACTGTTCATAATGTAAGTAAAATAAATAACGCAGAGTTTGAGTAAAATAACTTTACTCCTTTTCACACGACTAACTACCCGCATCCATTGTTTGTCTATGACCTGCAAACTGTTTTAAACAAGATGTCCTAATTTTTCTCAATACTCCCACAAGAGTGCTCTAAATTTCGTTCAAAAATTCTCTTAAATCACAGAAGTAAAATGACACTTAAATCACACTTTAGTTGTGAGAAAGAAAGATACTATACACCATAATATATATTTTAATTCATTATTAAAAAAAAAAGAAAAACGTGGTTTGTTTTCATGTGAGGTTTCTAAAAAAAGTAGTTTTACTGTTTTCTCCAAAAGCAACTTTGGATGACCTTAAAATCGCCTTACAGTTGCAGTGAACTCGGTGACATAAGAAATGGTTCATTGGGTGTGAAAAAGATTTAGCTACAATCTTTATGCAGCTGGAAAATAACATAATTAATATGTATAAATTTTACTGTGAATGTAATCAAATATAGTTTACATAATTTAATTAAAATATATAGTTCAGGAAATACAACCGTATAAAATTTAATACATCATTTTGAACTACACTGTACATATACAAATGGTAAAAATTGTTTAAGATTATTTTATTTAGAAAATTATTTTTCACTATAAAATTTCTTCATATTTATGAAGAAAATTCACTTCGAAATGTTCACCCTCACAAATTCAAATCAGATGCACTCGTTTGGATTTATCGTAAAAAAAGAATACCTATTTTGTAATTTTTTTTGCTTTGAAATCAATTCCGAACAGCATAAAATCGCATGCATCTTAAAATACCGCCAGGGAAATAGGGGAACAATTTGTAAAGCTTGCAATCTTTGAAGCGAAGATACGGGATCGAGGAGGAGAAATTATGTTTTGGATATTTTTGCTACGAATAAGAAATTTAGTAAGTATGAAAAAAAATCTGAAGAAATGCCTACATGTTCTGTGTTGAATAAACATAAACTAACAAAATTTTACGCATGGAAATAAATATTGTATATAATAAACTATTTTTAAAGTAAGCTATCATGCATATTATTAGATTTCTGATTACACGCAAAGCATTTTGATAAAAAGAATTCTGTTATTATATATATAAAAAAAAATCCGTAAAATTTTTATTCCAAGATATCTCTTGTTCATTAGATAGATATAAAATGTGTACAGGATATTATTTTTAAAATAATAAAATTTAATTCATGTGGCTACATTTTCCGAAACATACATTGTATGTTCGTGGCCGACAGATTATTTAAATACCATTTCATGAAAATTGAAAATTTACCGTTAGAACGCATCTAAATATTATTTGGTCGCAGCGTTTTTTAAACTGTGTGACCTCGTAGACCCCTTTATTGTCTCAGGAATCGTCAAAAAAAATTTTTCAATATACGATAAGAAATTATTTTAATGCATACACCTTATTTATTTTTCATTAGACATATTTAATATTTAGTTAACGGTGTTGAAACAATCAGCTACATTAAAATAATAATAATAATTGTTATAGCATACATTTCAATGGAATTAAAATATACATATTATTATTTACTATGAGAGGGATACTACTTATGTTTTGCTACTAGATGTGTAACATCTGGTTTCAGTGTTTGCAACTGTATCCTTAAGTTTGTGTTGTCATTTCGTCGATTTCAACAGTTTTTTTTTCATGTGCACAAGGGTGGAGAGTGTCTATTCACATCAAGCAGAAAGTAGGAAGAAGGGAAGTAACTTTTTAATAATTTGAAAGAAATTTTTAGGGAACCATCGCATGATAATTCTGCATCTTGTTCCTGCTGTTTTGGTTTCACTGACTTCTTTGAAATGAAATGGATCCCTCATCCACTCATTTTCGGACTTCGGAAGGGAAAAAAAGGCTAAACTCTTTTTTCATGTTCTTCAGGTGCATAACAAAATTTTCAATAATATCAGGGGAAGCTCACCTCCAGATGTTTGTAAGAACCTTGTATAATGTTGGGAATGATTCAAATATTATTTTCAAGTCAATTTGCACCAATTAAATTTTTTGGTGTTGATTCTACTTTGCTTTGGACATGTATACCAAAGTTCTTTGTATGCTTAAATTCAGTTCATTCGAAAAATAAAAAGTAACTGTCAAATACGCCGCCTTGACAAGCCAGCAGAAATCATTGAAGCGATCTTTCAAATGGAATTTGGAGTCTATTAAGCAATTTTATTTCATGACGTACACTAAAAATACAATTTCAAACTTTCTCTTCGTGACAATCAGCTAATTTCTGTACGCAAAAGTACATGTTTGTGTTGACTCCAATTACTGCGCACATTATTTTAAAAAGTTTGGAATTCAATGGATGGACCTTGATATAATTTACGACTGAAACAAATTCGTTGAATGTAGTCTCTTCACATCTCCAGGCATTATTTTTCTGGTAACCAGCTACTCACGATGAATACAACAGTGTATCCAAACTATATTCAAACTGCTTTTTCCAAGCTGATTAAATGGTTAACAGTTCACACATATAGCTCGAGCCTCATCTGTACTTATTCCTACACATCTCCAACAGCTTATTTCTTTTTCTTACGTGGACCTGTTTAAACATGTGAATAGTGCCGCACTTGTTGTGTTAGTTGGAAGGAATTTAAAACAACAAAAAATCACCACATATCTTACCGCCAAATTTATAACGAACGGTGACTATCAAATTCACGTTAATAGAAATGTTCAATAAATCGCTCCTTAATATTTTTATTACACATGCGGGGCACTGAAATGTCTCCCCCGAAAGATTTGCGTTTTATGCTAATCAGTAGTCTAGATCAGAAGTTCTAGTCCTATGATAACCCACCCCTTCTTTTGAAGCTACAGAAATTCCTCCCGAAGAAAAAAGTTTGAATTGAACATTGGGCTTGGGGACCGCAGATAGTAAACTCTCAGCGCGGACCCCCGTGCGTCCGCGGATCACAGTTTAAGAACCGTACAGGAGATTCAGTTTGAGTACGGAAGCTACTATGCAACATTAGACATTTTTCATCCGTCAGTTCAGTACAATTGTAATTTTTTTCTTTCGTACTGTAAAACAAAAAGACAAATGTTTCTTAATCTTGATTATGCTTTTCTTAAAGTTTACGAAAATATAATATGACCTTTTCCGACTTACCCGCGATTACGAAAAGCGTTAATTTATCTACAGAAATTTCAGATTTCAACAAATTTCCAAGATTTCAACAATTATTTATGAAACAAACGTTTCTTTTGCTGTCTGAAATTTTCGAATGCTTTCTCGAGTAGTTTTTATAGTGTATTAATCAGTTTTACTAACCCAAAATGTTTACTTTTCGGATGCTATCAATCCTCTAGTAAACATTTTCATGCTTAACAAATATGATCATTTAACAGCATTACCATAAACATTAAATTCAATAGATTATTATCATTAACATGAAAATTAACATTAATTTGTTATTCGTTCATATATAAATTATATTACGTGGATGAAAATGTTTACTAAAAATCTGAAATTCCAGGTATAGCAAACGGTACTTTTCCGTTATACTAACACCATTTTGGCAAGTGTAATAGTTTGCGCCAAATGAAACATTTGAGAAAAAATTTAAGTTGTTCTCGAACATTTAAAAAGTACAAAATTTACAAATTTAAAATTCTAATGAATTATTTTATTAAATTCATACAAATATATTCTTAAAATAAAAGAACAAATAAATAGTTTACAATAAAATATTAAAATAAAAGTCAATTTAAACTGTAGGCATGAAATTTTCAAATGTCTCTTAACATTGCAATAAACATTTAATTTTAATTTAAAAAAATTAGATTTCCGTTCAACAAATAGCGAATTACAATGTCTAGCACAGTCTTCAAAATGTTTTCACGATCAGGGGGAGATAGAATATTATTCATTTTGCAACTCTTTAAGCAAACTTAACATTATACTGAGTATGTTATTATGATAAAACATCATTGCAAAGTCTGTTTTTTAAAGTTGTAATATCAACTGATTCATGGGTAATTAACTCATGATAATTTTTCAAAGTGAATATAATTTTCGTTTCTTGGAAATTAACTTACCTTTTATTTCTCCTCTCAACCCATATACCAAGAGTAATTGGCATCAACCAAAAAGCCCGGATGAATAACTGGACGTTCCCTAGTTCCCGGATCAAGGAACAGGAATTTTGAAAGCTATTCGTTAGTAACAACAGTTGGGAAGATTTTCATATCATGTGCCGGTAAGATTTTGCGAGTTTTTTTTTTTTTTTTTTTTTTTTTTTTTTTTGGCGATAAATGTTTTGATGTGGTAGTTGCAATTTTCAGCCTTTGAGGTTGTTTTTTAAACAATATTTCTTCTGTTTATGTAATATTATGTAAATATATTTTTGTGCATGTTTTATGGATATTTTTCTATTTATATATATTTTATATATATATTTTTTAAAAATTGTAATGGCACGAGCTAAAGAGATTTTTATATTTATTTTATCACTGACTTTGAAAATATATATAAAAAAACACTTACATAAAAAGTGTATATTTTTTTGCATTTTTATGTGAACAACTTCTCTATTTTATGATTTTAAGTTCTATTTGTATGATATATAGATTTTCTGAGATTTCCATAAGTTATTTTCAGTTAGTTTTTCATTCTTTTATTAATTGTTTACAATACCCCCCCCCCCAACAATAACCATTATTTATCAAAAAAAAGGCTTCTTGGGTTTATTAAATATGTTTGTTTATGTATTTTCATTACTTGTTAAAATATCGAAAAGGATGATAAAATTTTGTTTCAACATCGTACTCATTTTTTTAAAAATATGGTACAAAAACACGGTTTAATAAACGTATCTATATTATAAAGGACAAACGTGTCCATGCGTAAGGCTGACGTCATTTTGCGAAGGGGGCCACTGGATGATGATATTTCGGTTTTGCGATTTTTGCTACTGCATTTTTTTTTTCTAAACATCGCATATTTTTAATTTTTACACCGCTATATAGGCGAAAATATCTAATTTCAAGCAAAACTGTATCGCAATTTACTCATTTATTATGGTATTTGAATTAAATTTCAAGCAAGATTTTTTAAAAATCTATCTCTATCGCTGGCAGACGATTACAAAATATTAATCCGTTTGCACTTTAAACAATATAAAAAGTTCAGCATTTGTTTCTAGATAATATTCAATAACTAAATGAAAACTGCATTAAGCAATAAATAAAATAGTATAAATAAAGCACAAATTTTACCGACATATAATTGAAAAAGCGCTTAAAACCGCTGAAATTATCAGAATAATAATTTTAAAAAAACCTCTGTAGATAACGACATTTTTAGCGATTTCTTCGGTTATTAACTTCTGGCACGAGGCCAATACAAAATTGCCACTTTTAATAAATTTCAAAATTTTATTTGAATATATAATTGACATATTTCATATAAAATGCCCTTTGGCGTTGTTTGGGGGCAATCTAAAAAAAAATTATTAAATGTAAAAAATCTATTAGAGTTTACAATAAGAAAAATAATTGGTTTTCATATATATTCTCTATCCCGGGAAGCCCGGGTTGGATACCGTAGTGTTTATAAATGTTTAAAAACCATGTTTTCTGCGGTCCTGAAAATTTTCTAGTCGCTAAAACTTGATGCTTAAAATGGCTTTTTGGAGCCATTTTGGATATATTCATCAACCGCGCCAAAGTGCTTGAAGGTGCGTAAAAACATACATAAAACATTTAAAAGCACATTAAAGGCTTTTAAAATTCAAAACGTTTTCAACCGAACTACTCGGTCATCATCGGTGAAAAACTAATAGGTAAGTTGAGTTGTTGCCTCTTCCCGTTTCCTAGCTTGCTCGGAACAAACCATTTTACTTCAAGGGTGTGGATTATAAGGTGGGATGGGAAAGGTCATTCAACATTTCAAAAATAAGTACAGGTTAATCAATCATGTATTAATTCATTCCAGACTGCGTGGATATCATATGATAATACATCGTTACAGACTATTTATTTTTTAGATATTATTTCCAGAGATTCTCTTATGATAGCTTCCTGGTAATTACTTTTACGGAATATAATTTTGGATCCATTGAAATCTTCTTTTATAGGTTCAGTTTGTGCTAATCTTGCTAACGCAGTGTGGGGTCTATTTAATCTCAGATCTGCTTCATGTTCTTTTATTTTGTCCAGAAATTTTCTCAGTGTCATACCTACGTACATAAAATCTTTGTTATCTTTCTTGAATGGTATAATATATACCCCTGATGATATATTGATAGCCTGGATTGGGTCAATTTTCCTGTTTAACAAAACCCGCAACTTTGGAGGAGGGACTGCGATTAATGTAATGTCAAATTTAAAGAGGGAATGTCTCATATTTTCAAAAGGCCTTGGGATGTAGTTAACTTTACAAAACTTCAAACTTTTAATTGTACCTGTATTTCGTTTTATCTTCATCTTTCACTTTATATTTGTTTATGATTTTTTCAATGAAACGGGATGGAACTGAATTTTTGGCGGCTATTTTTCTAATTACATCTAATTCTTCATTAAGGAAAAGGCATGAACAAACTTCAAACGCTCTTTTTACATAAAAATTGAAAGGTGCTAACTTGTAACTAATGGGTGAACTGCAATTAAACGGGATGGTATAAATGTTAATGTTGACATCTTTTTACGATTTTAGCATTTTTTAAGTAAGAAAGCACATTAAGTATAATTTCCTTTTTTTTTTTTTTTTTTTTTTTTTTTTTTTTTTTTTTTAAGATAAATTTTAGCATTCTACTCATTTATTTGTTTACACTAGTTTTTATTTATATTTATATATAAAAATGTCAAATAAAATGAAAGCATATAAGCATTTATATTACATAGATACATAAAATATATAAAACATAAATTTCTTTTTGATTTCATATTCAATTTCCTTTTAGTATAAAGATTTGAATAAAAGTAACATTTTACTTCTGTTCCGTGTATGTACCCAAATATCCTATTTCAAATGTTTATTTCACCCCGAAACTTTTTATTAACCTTTTAAGCGATATGTGCCGCTGGATTTTCAGTATTGTAATTTCTCCTCTGTGGATTCAGTACGCTTCCGTAATACGGCAACTAAAAGGGGGCGCAGGTGTCTGAAAACAGGGCGTATTAGTCAGACATGGGGCGATATTTTCGTATACTACTGTAAAATAATTCCTCGTTTAAGCATTAAATCGAGCTTTTAAGTGGCTGCATTAAATAACCACTAGCATTAAATAACCTAGACCAAAAGGTCTAGGTGTAGTCTTGCATTTTATTTTGAGAAAATGGTAAAGCTGATTTTATTGACACTTTCTAACATAGTTGAAAAGTGTTTATGAATTCGGATTATCTTGCCGTCTGTCTTTCTGTCCGTTCTCAAACTTGCGTAAATATATTCGGATTACCATATCATTCATATGTGTTGTTGGTGTTTACTATGAAATGTTTCGTATCGTAACTGAAGTATCTAGGATTTATAATTCGTTTACAGGAACACTCAAAATAATTCCGTTATACTATGACCTACGGAGAAAAAGCCGTTTGCAGTGTTATTACACTCTGACGCAAAAGTTTAGACAATGACGTCATTCAGCTTTAAAATGTAGAATTATGACGTCAGAATTACAAAAACCTGTAAATATATTCAAAAACTGATTTAAAATGCTATGTACAAAAGACAGTCGTTTTATTTGCTATAATACTAATTTTTTTCATAAAAATTCAAATGTGCTTGTCGCAAAAGTTTAGACATTATTCTAAATTTCTTTGAATATTCGCTGGCATATGCAAATTTAGACTCGATGATGTCACAAATTTGGAGTACTTAAGTTCTGCAAACGATTGCGCTTCATAGTCGACATGCCGAGAGCTAAAGAAATTCAAGTGAATGAGGTTTCAAGGATTTGGCAGTTGAAAGGTGAAGGGAAGAGCGTTTCTGAAATTTCTGCTATTATTAATAGGTCAAAAAAATCTATTTATCGACTTTTATCGAGTGGTTCCGAATATAAAGCAAAATGTCGGTCTGGGAGGCCACGTGTGACAAATGTACGAGAGGATCGCCTGATACAAAGACTAGCGAGTACTCAACAAATGAGCGTACGTGGAGTTCAAAGCTCATCCGGACTCTCTGTATCAAAGGATACGATTCGTAGACGAATTTTGGAAAAAGGAACAATCGTTTATAGCAAAATGCAGAAGAAACCAGCTCTGAAGCCACATCATAAGTTACAAAGAATGATGTGGGCTCGAAAGCATATGTCATATGGAGAGAAATGGCAGTCAGTCATATTTAGCGATGAAAAAAAGTGGAATCTGGGTTATCCAGCTGGTTGTTTATGGTATTGGCATGACTTGCGGAAGGAACCTCGACGTTTTTTTAGTCGCAGACAAGGAGGGGGCTCGGTGATGGTTTGGGCAGCCTTTTGCTATAATGGACAAGTATCTCTGACCTTCACCAGTGGTCGTCAAACTTCACAGCATTATACACAGACATTAGAAGAAAACCTACTGCCATTTGCTGAGCTTCTAGGGGGTCCTCAGTGGGAATTTCGGCAAGACAATGCTTCAATTCACACTGCAAAACATTCAAAATCTTGGTTTAATTCCCATAATATAAGAGTTCTCGACTGGCCAGCATGTAGCCCAGATCTTAACCCTATAGAAAACCTTTGGAGCATCATGTGTCGCAAAGTTTATAGCAACGCTAGACAATACTCTTCTGTACAGGAACTTAAGACATCTATTGAGGATGCATGGTACGATATCGATCCACAAACTATGCAAGATTTAGTTTCTTCCATGCAATCTCGTGTATATGACGTAATACATAAGCATGGATGCGCAACCAGGTTTTAAAAATTGTTTATTTCGATTTTATTTAATTTGTGTCTAAACTTTTGAGACAGCAGTTTATTTTTGTTACCATTTAATTTATTGCAATATGCACAATTCCACTTTTCTTTGTTATAAATATTGTTTATATGTACAGCACATTAATTTCAAGCAGTGATTTGAAAATTGAATAAATATTTTTCAAAGTATGTAAGAATTTCTTCATTGTCTAAACTTTTGCGTCATAGTGTAGGTAGCCTTCATTACAAAAAGCTACCTATTGCAACCGTTCGGAGGAAAGCAATTAAAAAATATATTTTTTTTTTCACCGATCATGACCCCCAGACCCCCAATTTTTGTTTTGGCTATATCTTAAAAAATGGCTGAGATATGGCAGTTTGAAATTCCAGTGTGGCTGAGATTTATAAACCGATATGAATGTCACTGATCATGTGTACGGAACATATCAAGGTCTTGACCTAGTTTGTTGGTCAGCTTTATGCGCCATCTTGTTTCAAAATGGCGGTAAGTTAATTTTTTTAAATGTTTTTAAAAAATACAAAAAGATGTATAAAAAATTATAATTTGAAAAAGTTGTTCCCGTTAAGTGTTAGATCATGATACAAGGATTCTGGAACATTTTCTGTTTTGGTTTTGTCTTAAAAAATGGCAGAGATATGGCAGTTTGAATTTCTAGGATGGCTGACATTTTGAAACAATCTTATTTTTGTTACGCTGTAATTCTCATGCTGAAATTCGTATTCAACGTCAGTATTAACGAAAATCGGGATTGCATTTTCTGCAATCGAGTTCCAAGCAATTTAGCTTTGGGTATTTTGAGCAAAATGAGTTGAATTTTTTAAAACATGGACTTATGAAAGCTACCTTTTCCCCCCGGTACAGGCCGGAAGGACATTTTTAATATTGTTACACTATTTCAAACATATTGACGGTATACATTATTTAGGTGCACTTCAAGATGATTACTATAGAATATGGTGCGTTTGTGTACAGCATTTATCGTTCATTTCCAGGGACACACAAAAGAATTCGGTTACAGTATTGTCTATGAGTAATAATTGTTGGAAGAGGTTTTTTTTTCTCAATTGATGTATGCGTTTTAAAATTTAATTAACTTTTCCGTACTACTTGGTATGTATAAAATCAATATATCATATACAGGGTTGCACCAAATATTAGTTTACAATTCCGCTTTTTGACCAAATGGTGAAGGGGAATTTTCAACTGTGTTATGCGTTTCCTAACTGAAATAAATGCTTGCATATTATGTAGAATGTATGCAAATATATTAAAATGGGGTTTTAAATGTGTTATGTTTAAATGAGTTATTCCCATATTGTTTACTTACACATCATATTTCACCTTATTAAACAATGAATTTTTGTTCTGAAAGCGTTGGAAAGTGTTTCATAATCTATGCTTGCTGCACGTTTTTTCGTTCTTGTTTATAATTAAATAATACTTTATTGCTTAAAATATGTCTATTTTCAATAACACAAGGTAAAAGAATATGGACATATATTTTTAGCAGAATATATTTCGAATTAAATTTGTAGCTTTGTCATGGATGTTAATAATCTAACATCTAAATTATAGTAGGCAGAAGAAAAAGCAAGTTGGAAATTGTACGTCAAACGTTACAAATGAGGTGCGTTCGTACTATAACTAGTTTTATAAATATTCAGATCTTCGAGCAATACCTGTTGCACTCTTTTGCAAAAATGTATAAATACAAAATTTCTTTTATGTGCAGTTTTTCATATTATAGATATTCATTTTATTTTATGAAATTAAATTTCAATACAATTTTACCAACAATTAATTACAATTGTGTTTCATTAAAATTATACTATATGCAAATATCCAATACAAATCAATGTAAAAAAAAATCTTCGTTATTATTTCAGTGAAATGAATTATATCGTCTTTTATTATAATAGGATTAATTTCCGTAATAAAATAAGTACATTTTAAGTTGGCAACATTTTATCTTTTGTTGCTATTTACTGAAAATTCCAATGGGAAATTTCAGAACTTGAAATACATATTAAAACTCATTTTCCATTTAATATCTATTTCTCCGGAAACATCTATCCAAAAAACTGTCTACAGATAATACGATTGCTATAAATAAAAAACTTTAGTATAAAAATTCGGTTTTTAAATTCAGTAATACGGAAATAATGTGACTCCATCTTAAATCGGACGTAATCAGCATGGCATCCTAAAATCATAACATATCATGGGATATCATTGGTTTTATTACGTATTAGATACGTAATAGATGCGTATTAGATACATATTAGATTACGATAAGCTTTAACAGAATGAAGAAAACTTTTATTAATATCTTTTTTAGTTTTGATTCGATTTTCATAAAATTTGAAATGACTCGACAACCTTTAGCAACGACTATATATATTAAATTTTGAACCATTCGGTTGGGTAGTTTTTTGTGCTGTTATATGCGGACATACGGACAGACGGACGGACCAGACGACAAATATAGATGTTACGCATTTATATAATTATGAACGCAACTATAAAGGCTGCAAAAGATAAGGCGGCATATTCTCGCATAAACACTCAGCATTGATATTCTTATTGTATAAATACTGCGTTTGAACCATTTATAGAAAGAATTGATTTTACTAATAACTTGTTAGATTTTATTAGAACTGAAGTGTGTTAAATTTAGAGGACACTAAAATGTTGAATACCATTTGTCCCAAGGAAGTTTAGTACTTGGTACATTATTGGGAACACAATTAGAATAATCAGCATCGCCATTTTACCAATCGATTAACAAGGGACAAAATCATAACATTTGCACTTGCAACTTCTGTGATAAATTTAATGCAGTATTTTGGATGAAAAGTTGCAAATATTGTCTGACGATGTCTCTCGTTATCTTAATAAAATAAAATAGATTCCATTAATTTGGTCTTTATTTGATTTTTCCCGAGGTATTGAAAGGTGTCCACTAGTAGATTTTTCGCTTCCTCTACTATCGAATTCAAAACTATCCGAAAAACAATTGTGCGGAAAAATGAGTAAAGCAGCAATTTATGCAAAACAATTAAGTACACAAAAAGTTAAGATATCCAACAGTCGCTTCTTGCAGTAACATAAACTAAGAAAGTTACGCTAAAAATAGACGAAAATTTTTACAAAAATATGCACTATTTTTATAGTTACTTTATTTAAGTTTGTTAAAATTTATTTATTAAAATGCAGTAAAGCCTTTGGAAAACAAACGCGAAGTGGACAGATTCTGTGTGTACCTCGAAGCCGCAGATGCTGCCCCCTATTTGAAGATGTCCGCTTTTAAGAGGTCAACACATACAAATGTATTAAGTGTTAGAGATTGAAAAAGTCTCCTCTAAATAGATTCATCTGCTATTCGGAAGAACCCATTATGGAGATTTTTGTGTATATATCTACCTCTTATAATCGTTTATAATCTATGCGAAGAATCTTTAGAATGTTAATAAATGATATTATAAATAAATAATTGTTCTCTCTTAACAACACACAGTGAATTCATTTTAATATTAACTTGAAATAATAAACACTTTAAAAAAACTAGTATGGTGTGACCATCACAAAAATTTCTTCTATACCCATTCTAATATATCAATTTATAATAGCATCAACGACTGCGGATATTACACATACTGTATTTCTTCGAATTTAACACAGAGGTACAGTGATTAGGGAATTAAAGAAAGCAAACAGAACAAAAGAGCCACCTGTGGAGTACTTAAATTTCAAATTTGATCAACATATATATTTTTAATCATTAAACCCAAACATAAAATTTGGTGCATTTAAACACAATTAAAAATAAGATACTGCTATAGTATTCCTCGCAAAAAGCATACGGCTAATATACTGTAATCTCGTGAACAGACAAAAATAGACGTTAAAATTTATCGTTACTTATAAAAATGTGTTTTAAAAAATTACGAGAGTTACAAGAATGGAGTTAACAATGCTTTAAACCGTATTCGGTAAATTACACCTTTGATTGTGAACACAGGAATCAAAATTGAGTTATCAAAATCTAAATTGAATTAGCATCTATTTGTGTCAAGGTCTAACAAAATACGCAGTTTGAAGAAATTTCTTACATTAGTTCTTCATAGATAGCTATCGTGGCACTTATGAAAAACAAAGCATAACAGCTGCAACTATTGGATGGTATGTACCTAAACCTAATCAGGACTTATTTATGTCAAAATCTAACATGTTATAAAGTTTAACGAAATTCCGTGCTTTAGCTCTTGAGATAGACCTGTCTTGGTAATTCTGAAAAATGTAGCATAGCAGCGTCACCTGTAGCGCAATGCGCGTCATAACCTAATCTTCACAATTTATGTTAAGGTCTGTTTTCGGGATTGATTAAGTAAGATCAATTACATATTTGAAGATCGGCTTTCATAAAATGGATAAGTAAAAATTGTTGCAGACTCAACGATTGACATATTGAAACAGTTTTAAAAAGTGATGTTTGTTCTCCTAAATTTGCCTTTCTTCTGTGTGTGAGTCGCTGTGATGTAGTTTTGACTCATTTTCTGACGAGGTGCAAATAACTGAAAAATCTATCCGGCTGATTTCACAGTGGAATCACTGGAATTGACAGTCATATGATAATCATATATAAAGACGCCACCTTTTGGTCATCGTTGTGATAGTGACCATTTGTAACGATTGTGACATCACAGTGGCATCACATATATTGGTTGTGCAGTTAGAATTACAGAGGAACTACGTGAAGAATGAATTCCGATATATGACAAAATAAATGACAGAAACAATACAATAACTTTCACAGAAAATATATTTAAAAATACAATAAACAAACTTATCACAAGATAACTTAATAAACTTAACAGTGTTTCACAGTATCCTTTAACGAAAAGAAGATTTTCTTCTTGTTTATATATTTCGTAAAATACTACTGTCATCAAAATATGAAACTTTGTAATTACAATGTTATAAGAAGGAGAGTGTTTATTCAATTTCACGAGTCTGATGATCCTGTCTTGTTCATTACAGCATTTTTTTATATTAATAAATTATCAATATAATTTGCTGTCGATATAATTTCATTATTTTTAAGGCTTTTTGTTTTTCTTTACTTATTATTTAGTTCGTTCATTCACCGATCCGCACTTTTTCTTCGACATAAAATACCAATTTATTACACAATGGAATCTTAAAACAAGATAAATTGTTTCTTTATAGGTATTGCATTTACTTAACAACATTTTTATGTTAAGTGCATTTTTGAAACAATAACACCTGTATTTGGCATACATTGCTTTAAAATTTTGTTCATGGCGCTATAGTAGAGATGTTTCAATCCAAAGACAGTGTTATCCAAAATTACTTTCAGGACATTAAATTTAAAAATGAAAACTATTTAGAATTTCCTGATATTTTCTATTATAATTATTAATACGTTTAACATTTGGAAGGAAAAAGATCAAATGTGTTTAGTTACATAATCTTAGTGGCATGTTGACTTCATCATTTCGCAAAATGGTTTGTCGCTTTTGCATGTGTTTATGATTTTATTAAAACTAAACGTCTCAAACATCTATTCCAACATCCCAAATGTTACAGCTAGTTTATGTGACACCACAATCACAAATATGATCAAAAAGTAGTATCTTCATTTCTAAACATTAGAGATCATCCATTAATTACTTGACACAAATTTCATGGGTTTATTACCACTCCCTGTCCATCGACGTCACAGGTTGTCACACTCTAGTGATACCTAAGGTTAATATAAAGGGAGCTGACGCATATCCATCTTGTTGCCCAAAATAATCGCCATGTTGTAACCTAGCTCAGCATTAGCCTATCACCAGAGCTGGTGTTTGATGTATTTAAAAGTCACTTACACTGTCACTCACCGCCCAGTACTGCAGTAACGCTAAACGGTTTTAGCCTGGTTTTTCGTCCTGGGTTATCCTGGGCGGGGATGATTCAGACTGTATTATTGGAGTTCTAGTGGTACCTAACACTAGAGCTCCTATACTACAGGCTGAATCATACCGCCATTTAATAACCCAATGGACCAAAAACTAAGCTAAAACCGATTAGCTTCCTATAGTAGTGGACGGCGAGTGACAGTAACAAGGACGGCAAACACCTGCTCGGGCGTTTTACTAATGCTGAGCTGGGTTACAATATGGCGGTCATTTTGGGCAACAAGGTGAATATGCACCAGCTCCACCTTATAGGAGTCTTACATAACACCCCCCCCCTTTCCTGCTATGACGTCACGTGTTTTCCAACTGTTAATTTAGAGAAAAAGTTATACAAAATATGTTATTCATTGTTATAAATACTATAGAACAATTAAAATCTTGTCTGCTTTTACTTCAAAGACACAGTAAAAATATACCTAATACTAACTGAGTAATAATATATTTTTTAAATGAATTTTATTATGCTGCTTTCAAATAATGTCTACCAAATTTCTGTCATATTTTAAATGTGCTGTTACAATGTGGAAAAATCTCCCCCCCTTGCCTTGTCACACTGTGTCACACAATGAGGACCTTCCACCATCTGAAAGTGTGGCGTTATTAATAAATGACTCCTTTCGACTTTTTAGAAACCATCACTTTGTGACGATGTCACCGTTTGCGTTATTTGAACTTCGTCACAAAATGGCACTTATCGACTTTACATTGACATTTCCACATCAAGTGACGATGATGTAGCTAGTTAAAGTTCTATTTGAGTCACGATTAAATCACATTTTGATCATATTCATTTCACGGCGTTATTTGGGATATTCAAAAAAGAAAAATTCCTATCCGTTTATCTTTGAGCAACTTTTAACTTTGATTAGCAAAGTTACAGACGGTCTCCTGTAATAATAGTTTTCGAATTTCGTATGCGTAAAGGATAAAACATACTTTTTTCTTGTGATATTCTGCCGAAATGTTCCTAAGGGTAATATAAAATGATTAATTTTTCTTATCTATAGACTATGGAGAAAAAAAATTAAATACAATTATCATAATTAACTGTTTCTTTATCGAAAACAGAAAACAAAACTGAAACTTTACTGCGGCATGTCTTAACACATTTAAAGATATTCAAACTTCTATGAAAACTTTACAGAAAATAAATTTCAATTATTTTAATTCCAATATTCTTAGTTAAATTATAACATAATACAATAACCTTTTTGGGTATATATTTTAAGATTATAGTCTGGCAACTGTCTAATTTACATTGCATGCATTTTTAGTTTAGTCTCTTTAATGATTTTGTAATTTATTAAAAAAGTAAAATTATAATGGATCGTCTGAAAGCATTGTTTTCTAGTTTGTTATGGCTTAATACATTTTTATTCATGCAAAACTAAATAATATAACTGAATCATGTCTTTAAAATTATTTCAATAAAGTTGTTAAAATTGGGACTTTTTTATTTTTCTTTCTTTTTATTAACAAATACTCCCCTGGTGTTGAATATTCTCCATTATTTAGAATTAATAAACTATAAAAATATTTAAGAAACCGAAAAGTTTCAAAAGAAATAAGTGGATTTCATATAAATGATTTATTTTAAACTTGTGAAATAGTTAACACAAAGAAAAATAGAAAATATTTATTATATTTATAAATTTTGTTATTTCAAACATTTTGTTGTTTGAGAGCCTAAAAAACCCATAGTGTGAAAAGAAACATTTTTTTTTCACTTTAGAGTTTCCTTTTGTGATTATTTAACTATTGTGATGTGCCAATCCCAAAACGTTCTTCTATTGGGTTGTTCAGAAAGTACTTTCCGTTCGTGAAAGTTGATTCATACCGGAAAGTTCTTTCATTTACACTGGCGAGAAAAATTAAAGGAAAAACTATAAAAACTTATAGAACTTGAATAATTCTGCAGATAAGAACATGAAAATTGCACGAGATCTTTATTTTGTCATGCCTCAGATAAATTCTAAATGCAGAACAGCCTACTTCTGCAAAAAGTACATTTACATAAAAACATATGAATGTGTGATACAATAGGGGATAAAGAAATTGTACTTTTACAACATTTTAGAGACAAACAGGAAAAATAAATAGGTATTTGGTCACCCCTGACCGAAATGCAAGTTTTACAGTGATTTTCCATACTGTGGATTAGATTACACAGAAGTGCTTATGGTAACAATGTGTATTCAAGATGAATAGCGCTTCGAAGCTTCTGGAGAGTGCTTGTTGGGGGTTCCCGAGATGCAAGTCGGCGTCTTAGTGCATCCCACACATGTCCTATCGGATTTAAATCCGTAGAATATGCAGGCCACTCCATCAGCTGTATTTCTTCGCCCACAAGATAATCAGTCACTGGTGCAGCACGATGAGGACGCGCATTATCATCCATTAAAAGGAAGTTATTATCGATTTCACCCCTGAATAACTTGACATGAGAATCAAGAACCTTATCTCTGTATATTTCAGCATTCACAGTTAGACTGGTAAACATGTGTAGGTCAGTGCGGCCATTCAAAATGATGCCCGCCCATACCATTATTCCAGGACTTTTTTATCGGTGCCTTTCACCGATGTTTGCAGCCTTATTGCGAGTGTTTTTCTCCCTTCATATGATAATACGTCTGGAATTACTCTCCAAACAATATCGGGATTAATCGGTAAAGAGAACTCGGCTCCAGTCCGTGGTACTCCAATGACGATGATTTCTGCACCACTTTAACAGGGCACATTTCGCTGCCGGAGTTAATGGAATGCAAAACATGGGTTTCCTTGCATACAGTCCTCTTTTATCGTGCCTCTCACTCACAGTAAATCTGGATAGTTGAGTTCCTGTTACTGCAATGAACTCCCTTGCAATCTGAACTGACGTCAGTTGCGTGCTTCTTTTAGCAATCGTTGCCAAATAACGGTCCCGAGAGTCTGTTCTGCCATGTGTTTGACCTTGACCTGGTTATCTCTCCACATTACCAGTGTCTTTAAACCGTTTCGAAATTCTTGGCATGGCGCTTTTGGCTATTTTTAAGTCTTTACAGACCCCTGTCAGTGCCTGTCATGCTTCCATTCCCCTAATCTCACGCGATTTCTCATAATCAGTCAAATGTCTTCCAAACGACATATTCCACCTACTACAAGCGAAACTTTTATGTAACTACACGTAAAATTCTTAAAATTACGACTCCAAATCACCCACATGCACTCTTTTTCAAACGTGCCGAAAGAACGTGCTCAAAAATTTGTATGTTTTTCTGTAGCAAAGTTTAATCTCATTGGACTACGTGATAATATTGACATCGAGTTACCAAACAATCACCTTTCATTGTAGTACCCGTAATTGAATTAACATAAATCACCCTATTATGGTTGTTCCTTTAGTTTTTCTCGTCAGTGTAATTATTAGAAATTTATTACGATATCTAATGTCTACTAATTGGCAGACAGAATTTTCCGGTAAGAATTGGTTTTCTCAAACGGAAGGAGCTTTCCGAGCAACCCGATATATCATACATGTTAATACTTCAAAATTCCCTATCACATAGCAAATAAAATCAATATGTTTCGTCATTCTGTTGTATGTCAGCTTCTTGTGAATCTCCATGTTGCCTAGATGCAAAGCACCCTTCACTGTACGAGTAGTTGATGTACTACACAACTGCGAAAAACATAGAAAATCACTATCACAGCGCTCCCTTCCGACGGAAAAGCCCCAAATTCTTGTGGGACCTGCAAGCAATAGCCAAAAATTTATAAATGGAATTTTGTTCAATTCTATGCATAACTTCATACACTTTTCGATGATACAATAATGAAAAGGGTACACAAATCCATCGAAAGAACTATTACAGTGCCCCATCCCGTTGGAATATCTCCAAATTCAATTCGGACCAGCTGCCCATAGTAAAAAATCAATAAATGAAATTTGATTCAGTTATATGCAGATATTCATACACTTTTCTATGATACAATGGGGACGGACAGTCAGATATTTTGTAAAAACATGTTTTTCGGGTTCTTTGTCCCCTAAAACGTGTAAATCAATCGATAACCAGAAGTCGAAAATTTTTTCGATTACAATACTTTCGTCTATTATACATAGAAAAAAGTAACAAGAACGAAAAATCATGCGTCAAGCAAAGATTATGTAGCACTTTCCAACGCTTCTACAATAATTTTACAAATCATTACCGTTTAATAAGCTGAAAGATGACATCTAAGTAAACAATTTGGAAAACGCATAACATATTTAAAAACGTAATTTCAGGAATTTTCAATATATACAATATTCGGAAAAATATCCGAATACTTTTATGTAGCCCTGTATATGATCTATAGATTTGTATATATACATAGGATGCTAAATTTTAGTTTAGTTAGGAAACGCATAGCACCGTTTAAATTCTCCTTCTGGAGTTTCTGTCAATAAACGGAAATGTGTTCGCGAACTTTTGTGCTGCCCTGTATAGGATCTACAGAATTTATACACACCACGTAATAGACAAAAAGCTAGTTAAGATTAAAATCGCGTTTAGTAACTTAAAACGCACTTCCAGGAATTATTGTTAACAGACAGTAGAGAATTCTTTTGTGTGTCCCTGTAAATGAACGATGACTGCTATACACACACTATTCTGTAGTAAGCCTCTTGTAATGCACCTTAGTAATATATATAAACTTCAATGCGTTTAAAATAGTGGAACATTATTTAAATAAGCCGCAGACGATTTTTCTCCATAGACGTAATGTAACGGAATTATTTTGACTGTCCCTGTAAAGTAACTCTAAGTGCTATACACCTACTATTCCATATTAAGCTTCTTCTAATGCATCTTAGTGATCTATATAAATTTCAATGCGTTTACAATAGTGAAACATTTTTAAAATAAACCGCAAATGATTTTTCCCCATAGACCGCAATGTAACGGAATTCTTTTGAGTGTCCCTGTAAGAAAACTATAAGTGCTACACACTTCAGTTGAAATAGAACGGATGAAGGAACGTGCCATAGATAACGACAATAACATATAAAAATTGCAGAGCAATCCGAGCATATTTACGGGAGTTAGAGCACGGACAGACGGCCAGACGGCCAGACGGCCATCCGGCCATACGGCCAGACAAACCGAAGTCATAAGCACTTTTCAACTAGGTTGGAAAGTGCTAAAAATGAAAAACTAAGGAATATTTACAACACAGAAATAAAAAGAATATATATGAAATTTGAGGATATCTAGAGACTATGGATGAATATAATACTTCATCTGCTGTTCTTGCACGAATTTTTTTAAGGTGTTAGCTTTTACCCTCGGAATATTTCTTAACTCTGTCTATATTTTCGTTCGTTTTTATATTAATTTTTCCTCGATCGAGAAAGGTCAGTATTTTTTACAATATAGAAAATGGGAAATTATTTTATTTTAGTGATATTATTTGGTTTTTTTCCTTACATACAATTCTATAAACTTTTGAGACCCGATGTTAAAATAATACTACAAATACACATTCATTGCTTTTGTACAAACAATATGACAGCATAAGTGCCAGAAAGGTCCCTTTTTAGGGTTTCTTGATCTCACGAAATTCGTCTCACTTCTCTATCTGTCTGTCCGTCACAGCGTTCGTACTCGGAAACTGTATAGGTTTTAGACTTAAATTTTGTGTACTTAGATCCGAATATCCCCTGTTACACGACAAATAATAAAATTATGAATACGTTGTTAATTACCAGAGATATTTATTAAAAACCTGTTAAAGAAACTTTAAAAGTGCATCCTTGCATAGATTCCTCGCCAGACTATCTACATATCTTCTTTCACCGCTACATCGAGATAATATATCAATTTCCCCCCTCAAAGCGATAAAAAACGCAACCAATTAACGCTATTAACCAATTAGCTTTTTAAAATTATTAAAAATATTACATTTACCGATTTGAAATTTACACATCAATGCATAGATTTGAATGTCGAATACAAATATCTAATTTATATAAAAATGGTACACTAATTACCAAAAAAATTTTTTTTTCAAGTGAAAGATGAATTCTTTCTATACACGTGCAGCTAGCTTGCAAGGCAATCAATAGCAGAGGGGAATGAAGAAAGTTTTAACCACAGATAAAATTTTGGGGTATACTGGCAGATTTTAAATTTATATATAAATTTTTAAAACTATATAAGATACGGATTTGAAATGAATGCCTGTTAAAAGATTTTCTAATAATCGAAAAAATAGACTTTTTATTTTACAAAAAAAAAAAAAAAAATGTTTCTTTTACTTCCGATGCGAAAGATAAAAGAAAACAAATAAACGATGCTGATGATAAATAAATACCTCACTCACAAATTTTCACGCATGTTAAAAATTTTAAAACAGTATTAGATAGGGATTAGGAATTTGAAAATTCGTATATATACGCAAAATCATTTTCTATTTTAAAAAAAATCGAAAAAATCGATCGGTAATTTTTTATTTTATAAAAACATGACTTTTTTTTAAAATGGAAAATGAAATTTATTTGTATTTATTAATTAAAGGATAAAGTGTTCTGAAAGGAATATTAAACGAAACCCTTTCTGCGATCCCACTTACCCACTTGTTCTGGAACTGATACTTTAGGAGACTGGTAATTCAGGTTCGCACAAATATGGATCTAAAATTACTAGCCCCCATAAAATATCATTTTAATTATCAGTAACCTAAATTCAAGCAATAACAAATTTAAGGGATTTAATCAATTGCATGATCTACAAATTTTCAATTTTTCTTTATTGTAAAAGGTTTAAATTAAATAATTATGAGAATTTCTTACTTTCTTAGCCACACAGTCTTGAAGGGCTTTTGCAAGTTCAGATGAAAATAACATTTATTTTATGAGGAAATAAGCATCACTTGTGCCATTTATTGGTGTTGTTTCAAACCAAAAATATTCAGCTATATAGAAGTAAAGTAAAAATGTAAAAATATCAAAAAGTTTAGTTTTTATAGCAGAAAGATTAAAGGTCCACATTTGTATACCCCAGGTGTGAAGAGGATGAACTAGCTGTATTAAATTTAAACGAATTTAAGCTTAAAATCAATACTTCCTTTTTTTAAATTCCTTTAATTATTTATTTATTTTGCATATGCAATAACTGCGTTTTCTTAAGAAAATTATAGCAATAACGAAAATAAAAATATAAAAATATCAGCTATAATAAACATTCCATAAACATAATTAAATTATTCCTGTAACTATTTATGTTAGTAATAAATAGTTAAAAACTAAAATGAGGTATAACGAACTAGACAGACATATGGATTACTTGAGATTAATTAAATAGTAGACACTGTTTATTATTTCTGCATAAGAGCAATATTAAATATTTCTTTTTTCATTTCATATGAAAGCGTATTATTCGCAAAATATGTTAATGAAAATTTCCAGTTTGATAAAGAATATCTGATAAATGGTATTATGTTTTTTTATTTTTTATTTCTCTGAGATTCTTAAAAATATATTTACTATAGACTATGACTTTTAAAATTATTTTTCTGTAGATGCTTTTATTTACATAGCTTTATTGTTTGAAATTTAAACACAATAACATGATAAATTAAAAAAAAATTTCACTTTCTTAAAACATGACAAATTATCAAAAGATATGATGTATCTTCTGAATTACACACATCCTTTAAACAATACATGTTAGGCGTTTTTTAATTACAATGGTTAACATCATATAATATAAAATCACAATTAATATTTTATATATATATAAAACTAGTATAACAGATTACATAAATTATCTAAACATAAATGCTTTAAATTATAATGAGTTCAGTATTAAAGACAGTTTTTTCTTCATTTCACTTTTGTTTTTCATTTATTTTACACATTCAGTGACTATAATTTTCCAAAGACACGTGTTTAAAATAAAAATAAGAAAAAGGAAATAGCAAATTTGCCACAAAAATTGCTGTTATTCCTGTAACTATTCACATATTAAAGTGTTAAAAACAAAATAAGGCATAATGAAACTAGACAGACTTATTGATTATGTGAGATTTCATAAACTGTAGGCATATGTTTTACTCTTTCTTAAAGATAAGTATATTAATTATATTTTCTCATTTCATAAATAAAAAAAGACTAATTTCTTAAATCATGTAAATGCATATTTGCATTTAGATAAAGAATATCAGATATAAACAACATTTCTCTCTCTATATATATATATTTCAGATATTCACTTATTTATTTTTCTATACATTTACGTTCTGTAGATGCTTTTATTTATATATTTCATTCAAAAAACGTCAGTTCATTAAAGCAAATCATCAAACAATTTGATAAATTGCAGGCTTGTATATGTATATACAGGGTGATTCGCTACCAGTTTGACAAATTTTAAGAAGCGATAAAGACTATCAAATATATTTTGTATAAGAAAGCGAGGTCGCAATCCACTTACTCAGTCATAAATACGTCTCTTTCCAAATCAAACATGGATTTTCGTTCGTAACTTAAACAATAATACAAATATTTTACTGATATTCTCAACAGACGTACTTTCCCTTATATAAAATGTCATAACTTCCCGAGAAAATCTGGAAATGACTACTATCTGTGTGCAAACAACACTGAACAAGACGCTCCACAATTTTCCATGCAGTTACAGTACATATGAGTTATTGATTTAGTTGCAATGCAGTAACCATTTCACACAAAATAAAGTAAGTAAGTTTGTTGAAAATATCAATAAAATATCTTCATTGCTATGAACTTTATAAACGAAAATTCGAGTGTGACTGAGAATGAGACACGCCCGTATTTATGGCTAAATAAGTGGGTTGCGACCCAGATTTCCTACACCAACATTTCTTCCTTTAGTGTGCTCTATCGCGTTTTAAATTTTGTCGCACTGGTAGTGAACCACCCTGTATATACCATTGCTAATCTGTACTGTTCAAAACTTTTTTTTTCTAATTTACAATGAATATCATAGCACGATATCAAACCATAATTAAAATTTAAATTACCTACAAAAACAGTTTTATTCAGATTGCATAAATAAATCAAAATTAAATGCATTAGTGAACTTATTTTCCCTGAGTCAAAAAGTGTGCAAACCAGTAGTCGAACCCAGACTAGTTCGCGTACCGTTCAACTACTGATCGACACAGATTTCCACTCAGTTTGTAAATTTCCACTTTGTATTATTTCTTTATAAATTAGTCTGATTGATGCAAAATTAGTAAACGCATTAAACAGAAATGCAGTCAAAACATGCTGAATGACAATTTACATTATTTTTTTCCTTTTATTAATGTACGAAGTGTTTTAGAAAAGTAAAGATGCATCCCATACAGCAGGAAAGAAAAAGTTTTATTGAACGCGTTGGCAACACATATTGTGGTCTTGAACATTTGACCTTTCCCTCGCAGTCTTTCATTGTTTGTACGGTGATCCCGTTTCGTGTAGCACTTGTTTATAATAGCTGCGTCAATTCAGAATCCCGCCAAATGTGAAGTACGTTCCGCCATACGTTTTCTTCATGCCAAAAAAAAAAGTGTCCAAAGGATATTCACAGAGAAATTGACTCCGTCTATGGGAACATTGTGAATCGACAAAATGTAACGAAATGCTGTTATGCTTTCTTTGGAGGTAGGATCAATTTTCATAAAGAACCCAGAGCAGTTAGGCCACTTTACAGCCCGGACATTGCACCCAGCGACTACCACTTATTCCTTTAATGGAAGAAATAAACATCTTGAAGAGCAAAACTTCTACGACGTTAATGAGATCAAAATCGAAGTTGAAATGGGTTTTCGACAACAGGCGGTAAACTTCTATGAGTTTGGGATACAAAAGCTTGTACCCAGACTTAACAAGTGCATGGACAATGACGGCAACTACGCCAAAAAATAAGGTATATACCAGCAAGTAATTTGTATTCGGCACTTATCAATGAAAAGTTTTTTGAACAAGTTTGTGGCATTGTACCTTTACTTTTCGAAAAGCCCTCGTATTTATTTTCTTTGTGCATTGACTACCTATTTGTAAATAAGCGTGTTTAAACTTACAAAAAAATATATAGGAAAGGGAACAATAACAACAAGAAAAAAAAATCATCCATCACGCATAGATTACGAAACTCTTACATTACTCCAACATATTCAGATAATTCTAATAATACCATTTAATAAGGTAAAAGATGATGTCTAAGTAAACAAGGTCAAGGTCAGACCTATTAAGATGGAGCCTTATTATTTCCGTTTTAGTAAATTTAAACACCGAAATTTGTATACTAAAATTGTTTAATTATAGCAATCCTATAATCTACAGACAGTTTTTTGGATAGATGTTTCCAAAGAAATAGATATTAAATGGAAAAAGAGTCTAAATTTAAATTTCAAGGTCTGAAATTTTCAAAGCTTAGGCTTTAGTCTTCCGTTGGAATTTTCAGTCAATGTCAACAAAGATAAAATATTGCCAACTTAAAATGTACTTATTTTATTACGTAAATTAATCATATCATAATAATAGACGATATAATTAATTTCATTGAAACTAGTTATAGTAAGGACGCACCTCATTTGTCAGGTTAGATGTACAATTTCCCACTTGTTCAAAATTTTATTCCAAAAAGTAATCAATATTCAATAGCAAAATGGTTTGCTTAGTTTAGGTATTTTTTGTTTAAAAATGTCTACTTTACTTTTAAATTAAAATCTCTTTTAAGAAATGTTAATATTCTCAGTATTTAATAGTTTGGTATTAGATAAAATATTACGACAGTTTGTGTGCCGCAAAATTTTCAGAATCCTGGATATAACAAACAGTACAAATAAAGCCTACTAAAAATACTTTAGTGATATTTTATAACCAATGTATTTTTTTTATACTGATTGCAACGGATTTCATTATAAATTTTTCTTCAGATTTGAATCTTTAAAAGTTCTACTTGTTCATATTATTACATTTTAGACGATTAACTTACAAGAACTACGAATTTTCAATTTTTTTTCATTGTAGTCTGTTTAACCCTTAAAATGTTAATATAACTTTAAACAGAAAAATACTATTTGAAAGTTACAGCCCCTTACCCAAGTTTTTGATAAAAGACATTGTTATTGTTTTCAACAGAAATGATTGAAGCTAAACAATTACCGAAGGTGATCAAAATGGGCAGACATTTTATGAACAAAAAATATTTTAGAACAATATTTCACAGCATTTGTTTTAGCTTTAGTGATATCAATTTATGTTGAATAGATTGAATTTCATTATACAATTTGTTTAATTTTGAAATTAAAAAAGAGCTTATTGTTCATATTACACCTTAGAGTATTAACGTAGAAAAATTACGAATTTATTTTTTTTCCTCAGTGTAGTTGATTTAATCCTAAATAGGGTGTTAATAAATTTATAAATGGCATTTAGGGATTATAATAATTTCAATTACAATTTAGAGATTTCCAAAATTACACATTCCTCACTTTTTATGCATTTTTGCAAAGTAATCAGTTGTAAACAGACACATATTATATTTTAATAACACTGATAAAAAAATATATATATATATTAACATACTTCTTTCTACTACAGTTCAGCAGTCGTTTCTTCTACAATAAAAGACAGTTTTAAATTGTTTATAATAAGCCTTAGTTCTTCAGTAACATAAATCTTAAAGAGATCATTTAAAAACAATTATTTAAATAAGATTAAACTTTTCTGTCTTTACATCAAGACAAATCGGAAATTTAGTAGCAATTTGCTTCGGAAATTTAAAACTAATTTGAAGCAAAATAACTAAAGTAATTATTTACAGTATAAGAAAAACTCCTTGAAAGTTATTGCCCTTTACCCAAGTTTTTGAGAAAAGACAATGTTATTGTTTGAACCCAAATGATTAAAGTTAAACAGTTACCGAAAGTGATCAAAATGAGGCGGACGTTCTCTTAACATAAATGGTTTTAAACCAATTGTCCAAGCACTTGTTTAAAGATTTCGCTAAAATTTATTTATTTTTTCTTCTTTTAATTTAAAATTTACCTCCTTTTACATGTTTTCTCTGTATAAATAAAAATGAGCATCATTTTTAAAGAACTTACAGTTTTATTTTTAACTCTTCATCATTAAACCTTAACTGTTTGCGTAACTGTAATAGGAAGATATAAGTAACTTTCGATGTGATGAAATGTCTAAATCGTTATGCAAATAGTACCAAACACTTAAATAGAGATTTAAAGTTAAATATTTATTTCCTTTTTTTTCAAATATATAAATAGTAATTTATCCCAGAAAAATATGAACAATATGTTTAGATTTTAATATTAGGAAAAGTTTTTAATTCCAACTTAACTAAAAATTATTTATTTCTACTGTAATACTTTAAGTCCGAAATTATGAGTAAAAAAATTGTTCCATCACAATAATTATCTTCTTTAATGTCTAAAAATATATTAGAAATTTTATATAATACTAATAATAATGTGAAATTTAGATAAGTACTTTCATTGAAACAGATTTAATAAAATGGCCATTATAGCTCTTTTTGCAAAATATTTTCAAGAATAATTAGATTAATGAAAAAAAAAAAAGTACTGTTATGGAAATTTCTCAATTCGGATAAAAGCAATGTAAATAAAATTACTTTGATCCTATCTGTAAATGTAAAGGTTTTTGTAGTTGTAATTGTTTCATATATTAATTTTAATATGAGAAAAAAAAAAGCCCATGTAAATTGTTGAAAAAATAACTAATTTGAAAAATATTTCGCTTCGAAATATGTTGTATGAAAAGTAAAATGTACTTTTATTAATAGATGGAAACTTCACGGAATTGAAATACCGATTTTTCTCTTTCCCGAATTCAGCTCGGAAATTCCAAAATTGGTTCATTTGCGTTGCCCGAACAGAGTTCGGGCGTCACAGGTAATGGCTAATAGATAATTTATCCATTAAGTTTAAGTTAATGGTACTTAAATGCACCATCAGAGCATTAAGGAGATGGTGGGCATTCATATTAACTCCTTGCCTGTGACGTCCGAACTCTGTTCGGGCAAAGCAAATCAGCCAATTTTGGAATTTCCCAGCTGAATTCGGGAAAGAGAAAAATCGGTATTTCAATTCCGTGAAGTCCGAACTCAGTTTGCCCAATGCTTAAAAACAGTGCAAAGAAACTTTTAACATTGCGAAAAATTTATATACCTGCCTGTCAAACATAATGTGATTTGAATGAAATTTGGGAAGAACTGCAAAATTACAAAAATCCGACAAATGGCACGAAACTGCCGAACTTTTCGCTGGAAAGTATCGCCATCTGTTGGGAAAATGGTAAATTGCATTGTTTACTCTGCTCTAAAGTTATTGACTGAATGGACTACATTGAAGAAATATGTAATGCATTAATGCGAATAAAGCAAAGAGTCTCTAAATTACTAAAATGTTTATATACATATATAAACATTTAGTAAACATTAACATTTTAAACATTAAACATTAAACATTTTAAACATTAGGTTTAAATCCAAAGTGCTGACACCATAGTCAGTTTCGAACACTATCATAATGAATGAGCGGACAATACCACTTGAAGAACAAAATAACTGTATTATTCTTACTATGATGAAGAAATGACTTCTTATTACTATATTTAATGACTCCATAGTCATTTTAGCTAATAAAATAGCTCCATTATGCGGTTTATTCTATGTTGAATTATTTGTGCGAATATCACAACAAATGCGGGAGAGACAAACTGTTGCCATGCGGCAAAAACACAATTCTGAAAGAATGCGCTAAAGTCGTCTGCAAGACCAAGGAAAGCCGTAACATACGTATTATGCATTGGACTAACTGAGTTCGGGCTTCACGGAATTGAAACACCGATTTTTCTCTTGCCCGAACTCAAATCGGGAATTCCAAAATTGACACATTTGCGTTGCCCGAACACAGTTCGGGCGTCACAGGCAAGGAGTTAACAGAAAAAAACGGCACGTTTTTGGGACATTTTTCTCAAATATATTCCACAGACATTTCAAAACATGCATAGAGCATGTTTTCGCATTTGGGGTGCATCTCAGTTCGTGGCAAACTATGAAGGGCGCCGTTCTTCACATGACTAAAAGCATGCAACAATATCATTTGATTTTACAGATAAAACTGTCAGCCAGGACGCTAGTGAAAAACTGTTTATTTTACAAAAATATATCTACAAAGCACTTATTTTACTGCAAAATCTGTTCAAATAACAGGAAGTTTGTAATAAGTAAAGATTTTATTTCGAGGCAAACCTGTAAACTGTTAACGTTACGGAAAAAATCTGTTAAAATAACAGAAAGTTTGTAATAAATACACTGTAAAAAAAATTCCGACAAATTACGGAAAAAGGACTGGCGGCAGAGTTGCCGGAATATTTCCGTTTTTTGAGGAAAGTTCCGTCTTTGTAGTCCATAAATTCCGTAAATACGCGATACAGACGCGATGGAGTTGAAACGCATCCGTGGCGATGAAAAATACTGCAATCCCATTGGATGATAGAGTTTTACAGTAATAATTCCGTAAGTAGTGGGAAAACAAGAGTTCTGGCTCAGCCGGAGGCACTGAGGCACCGCTCCTCCGGCTGCACCGATACTCCGGCTGCACCGATCCTCCGGCTGCACCGATCCTCCAGCGGGGAAAAATAATTTTCTACTGTAACACGAGGGGTGAAAATAAGAACTCTAAGAAGAAGTTAAATGAACAAGATTATCATACTATAAGATGAATATTGATTTTATATACTAATTTTGAAAGACAAACACCTTAATGAGTATCACTAATTAAGCGAAACAATGAAAAAAGTATCAAATTTTTACGAAAAAATCTGATTTCTTATGAATTTTTCAACTATAAGACGAGGATATCAACTTATAAGAAGAAATTTAAACTTACATTTTAGTTTTTGAACAATCATTACATTAATGAATACTGATAATTAGAAAAAAATATCCATTTTTAACGAAAAAAGCTGATTTCTTACAAATTTTTCAACTGTAAAACGAGGATACCAAATCATAAACCGAAGATTAAACATATATATTAATTTTGAATAACAAACATCTTAATGTGTATTACTAATTACACGAAACAATGAAAAAAGTATCAAATTTTAACGGAAAAGCTGATTTTTTATGAATTTTTCAACTATCAGATGAGAATATCAAACTATATGATGGATTTTAAACTCATATTGAAGTTTCTGAACAATGGACATCTTAATGAGTATAATAATTAAGCAAAATAGAATAACAATTTTAACGAAAAAAAGTTGATTTCTTACGAATTTTTCAACTATAAGATGAGAATATAACCATAAACCGAAGATTAAACATATATTATAGTTTATACACAATGGGTACCTTAATGAGTATTACTAATTAGACGAAACAATGGAAAAATATTAATTTTAAGGAATAAAGCTGATTTTTAAAGAATTTTTGAACTATAAGAGGACGTTATCAACTTATAAGAGGAAATTACACTTATATTTTTAGTTTTTGAACCGCAATACATAGAAAATATTTAAAATTTGAATGATTTTTTACCGAATTAATTGATTTTCCGCGCAATAATAAGAGTTTTAACAACCAAGTATCTAATTTTACTCTGTATACTTGATTTAATTCTGTTTAGACGCTCGTAATATAATCTTTTTATATCATTTAGACTTGAAATAACCGACCATTTAAGTAAAAAACCAGTTGTTTATTTATTCTCAATACGCAATTTCTTTCTTTCTTTTTTTTTTTTTTTTTCATTCGCAAAATGTAGCATTTCTGAGGGGAGATCCAACCCCACATTCAAAAGGGGAAGATAACAAAAGATCGTGTAGGGTCTTACTCTGAAGCGATGCAAATAGTATTCCTTTTTAAAGTTTACAAAAAATCCACGCTCGCAAATAGAATTGTACTATATTTAACAAAAGTTTACCCTCCTCTATCTCCTTAATGAGTGCTAATAGTGTGTATTTATTTTTCTTTATACAAGTTGTTATTTATTAATTTTACAAAAACAGCATCATTTAGTATTAATAAATAGAGAAAAAAAGAACAGTATCGATTTTTATTGAAAAAATGTTAATTTTAATGAATTTTACACAAGTTTTCGATATTATTGTACAATAAGATGCATGATTACCATACGTCTCATTCCTCTTAGATGACCACAGTACACAGAAATAGCGAAAATATTTGCGTTTTAGATTACTTTACATGAATTTTTAATAGTAATTATATAAACTCCTGTTTACATCACTAATTTACATATCAAAATAAGGATTTATAGGAAAAAATAAATAATCTTAGCAATTTTTACGTAATTTCAAAGATTATATACCATGTTTTTCATGAGTTTTATATTAATTAGTAATTTTATTTTCAATATTTTCCGTGATAAGATTAAATCTTTTCTATCACAGGAATACCACTACCTAAAATTTCACTTAAACTCATATTCTAAGTATTAATATTCACTTAAAGTTATACTTTTCTTAAACTTTCACCTGAAAACATGGGAACTTATAGAATAATATAATTAACCTGTTTACACATATCAAATTTAGTAAACAACATTTTTTTTCTACATGAATACGAATACTGTCTTTTAAATTTTCTAGTTTTAACAGAATATACACGAATATAAACTTTAATTTTATTTCAAATTGCCTCGTTTATGAAAGCGATACATATTACCAAATATTAGACAGCATTTTAACATGAACTTAGATGCTGCTCACATACCTATTTTAGCATAACTTAGCATAACTAAGTAATTTCATTAACTTAGATGATGTAATTGCATTTCACGCATTACTTCACATGAAATTTTAATAGTAATTATATAAACTCCTGTTTACATCACTAATTTACATATCAAAATAAGGATTTATAGGAAAAAATAAATAATCTTAGCAATTTTTACGTAATTTCAAAGATTATATACCATGTTTTTCATGAGTTTTATATTAATTAGTAATTTTATTTTCAATATTTTCCGTGATAAGATTAAATCTTTTCTATCACAGGAATACCACTACCTAAAATTTCACTTAAACTCATATTCTAAGTATTAATATTCACTTAAAGTTATACTTTTCTTAAACTTTCACCTGAAAACATGGGAACTTATAGAATAATATAATTAACCTGTTTACACATATCAAATTTAGTAAACAACATTTTTTTTCTACATGAATACGAATACTGTCTTTTAAATTTTCTAGTTTTAACAGAATATACACGAATATAAACTTTAATTTTATTTCAAATTGCCTCGTTTATGAAAGCGATACATATTACCAAATATTAGACAGCATTTTAACATGAACTTAGATGCTGCTCACATACCTATTTTAGCATAACTTAGCATAACTAAGTAATTTCATTAACTTAGATGATGTAATTGCATTTCACGCATTTTTTTCAGAAACATACATATAAATATATGGATTTATCGAGTAAATTTCCAAATATATAGATTTATCTAGTAAATACCCAATTTTAGCTTTCATTTAGTGATTTTTTACACCATTTGAATGATTTCAGGCTATTTTATATCACAGAAACGGAAACATATTTGAACACAAACGCCTGTAAAATAATATTTGAACTGTGGTCCCCATTCAAAAATTCAAATCTCATGTTAAAATTCATGTTCTTTCACTTATCAACTATTTATCCCACATAATTTTTACCATAGAAACATCGTAGAAATTAAGTATACGTTAAATGAAAATAATAAATTGTAAGTATCTAAAAATATCAAACACAAAATCTATTAATCAAAAAATTAAAAAATTAAAAAAACTAAAAGTTTTTACGAAATTAAAAAAAATTTACAAATGAAAAAAAAAATTTACGAATGAAAAAAAAAATTACAAATGAAAAAAAAAAATTACAAATGGAAAAAAAAAAATACAAATGAAAAAAAAAAATTACAAATGAAAAAAAAAAATTACAAATGAAAAAAAAAATTTACAAATGAAAAAAAAAATTTACAAAAAAAAAAAAAAAAAGTTTTTACAAAAAAGCTTAAAAAAAATATTTTACAAAATCAAAAAAAAGTTTTTACATTTAAAAAGTGTTTTGACAAAAAAAAAAAATTACAAAGGTTTAATATAGTACAAAAAGTATCCATTTTTTACAAAATTTAAAAAATAAAATAAAAATTAGAAGTTTAATTGCTATTATTGCCACTATCACTTCTCAGAATTTAGCAGCCTAGACTTTTGTACACTATATATTTTTAATACTATAAAAAAATTTCAACTGCAATTGTATCAACACTATTATTAAGTTCGCATAAACCAAATTTTATACTGTATTTAGCGAATTTCCAATTAACATCTTCCGTGTAGAGTAACTTTTTCCTCAAGCATTTGAAGTCTTATATATCTATTACATTTACATATAATTACTATTTCAGAATTAAGACCATACTAACCATTTTAGTATAAAAACTAAATTTAAGCAAAATTTCATGATAAAGCTAAATTATACTGATTATTTTATTTCCCGATTTTAATCCAATTGAGGAAACAATTTCTCTGTCAGCGAATAAAGTAAGTTGTACTATATCGTTGTAAGACATTAATAAATGATTACTTATCGATTAATTCTTTTCTAAATATATAATTATATTTCTTTTATTGTACAGATGTTACATCAAGATGAATCAAAACAGCAGAAACTCCCTTTACTAGAAACGGATATTACGAATGTTGAACATATACAAATCCATACCACTCTTTTTCTAGAAAATACAGACTGTCAATTCGTATGAAAACACATTTTAAGCTATTGAATCTAATATATATATTTATTATTATTTCCTTAAACAAAAATTTTCATATTCAAATCTTCACCTGAATATCTAAAGAACTTTATAAACTTTCCATCTCAAGACTTACTTTTATATTAAAATGTCTCAATTAATTTAACACAACTCTACATTAATTTTATATGTTTCAATGAATATTTATATCTAAACGAATGATCTTACTATATATAAATAATGTATGTGTCACCATTGAGTAAAACTTATCGAAAGATTATAATTATGTTGCATTTATCAAAATAAACACGCTTTTTAATATTAAGCGTTTTTCTAAAATTATAAATATAACTCCTTTTTCTATTAAAAAATGAAGCTGTTTCATTAAATTACACTTTTAATACATTTACTAAAACTATTTACATATAATATTACATGAAAAATAATCTTTCAAATCTTACTCAACTGTTCATATATATATTTTTTTTTTCTATATTGTTCAGACCTCCCAAATATCGCTATATTCTGAAAAAGAAAATATGTTTTCTGAAAAATAATGCTTCAATTTAAATAACTCAATTTTTAAAAGAATGTCAATTTTATAAATCTTCTTTTTTTAAATACTATATCCTTTTTTAAAAGAATTTCAATGTTATAAATCTTCTTTTTTTTAAAAATATATCCTGAAAAAGAAAATTAAAAAAAAAATACATATTGTCTGTAAAATAAAGATGCTGCAAAATTTGAATATAAATCTATAATTGAAAAATAGTCTTTCAAATCTTACTCGACTGTTCATATATATATTTTTTCTATATTGTTCAGATCTCCCAAGTATCCCTATATTTATTCTAACTTGTTATATTTATTATGATGTCTGTGAAAGGGTATTTTTCGCGGGAGAATGTATGGAACTTTGGCCGTCCTACCCTAATAGGTGGGGATATTTTTCGGTAGGGATGTGCGGAATTTTGGACACCCACCCTGATATTCCCACAAATTTCTTTATGTTGAACCTTCAAAACATCAAACTTGTAACACAACAAGTTATATTGTATATATGAAACGTTGCATTTTTTCCCTCACATCCTTTGTATCAGCATATATATATATATATATATATATATATATATATATATATATATATATATATATAGTGAAATGCATTTTGTTGAGATTCTTGAATGGTGTAGTTTATGTGTTTTTCTCCTATATACTGAATAGTTATCATGTCTGACTTTTAAATAGAAATATTATTATTTACCGCTCTTTCTATAAGAAAATTTCTTTCAGAATTCTATGAGCTATATTTAGAAAGTTTAGATGTGAGTTATAATACAAAGATTTTTACCTAACTTGAGCAAAGATATTTTACGCAACAAACATTTTAAATAGTGAAAGAAAAAATAGTGGTTGGGGAAAGGATTTCTATGCTATAAAAATGAAAAAGGGTGTATAATATGACATAAAATGGAAATTGTGTATAAGAAATTCTATACATATTATTCGATAGCAGAATTTATTTCCTTGAAACGTCTCACGTAACAATAACTATTTTCAGTTTCACACGCTTTGTATAATAAAGCTACTTTTAGCATATATTTATATATATATATATATATATAACTACCTTAGATTTTTAAATCACATTCAAATCTTCACTCTCCGCAACTCACTCAACTCCTTCGTTGATCATTTTTTGATTTGTTTTTATTAACAAAATGGATATTACTCGAATTATAGGAGTGTTGGATCTCGACGGTTTCACCGTAAATAAACGTTTTGTGGCACGAGAAGTGGCCTTTTGTAGTATAGACTGCAAATATCATAGAAGTCTTCGTTTCAAATTGGATAAACAGTTATATTCGACAGCTTCAAAAGGAGAAAAAAAAAGAATTGGAGAAGCAACAAGTCGAATACACGGCTTACCGTTCTTTCCTCTTCCAAATGAGGAAACTGTGTTCATTTCAAGTCTTGACGATTTTATTCGTCAATGCTATCAGGAGAATAGGATGGAATATGCAAACGTTATTGGGTACAAAGGTGGTAATCTTGAACGAGACATCCTGAATCGTTTAAAGATACCACATTGCAATATTGAGAATTATGGATGTCCAAAATTTTGTGTCCTAATAAAGGACACTAGATACCCACAATGCTACTCATGTCCGTCACATTCAGCTATGAAAATGAGTCTGCATTGCCCCTTGGTGGAAACCTTTTTTTTTTTGTGCAATATTTACAAGGGGTAATGGATCCTAAATATTGTACGATAGACGCGGAGTTATTAAAATACCATAAATTTTGTTTTTAATTTCACCTTATATCATTACAGTTTTTTTTTTAAATAATAATATTTGTATATTTATATTGTCGTTTATTAATCATTTCAGTTTCTTTAAAAATAATATTTGTCTATTTATATTGTTGTCGTCATTGCAATTTATAATAATATTTGTATATATATATTTTTTCCAATTATATTAACAGCTAAAGATTATAATAATATTTGTATATTTATATTTGTATCTATATTAACCGCTAAATTTTTTAATAATATTTGTATATTTATATTTGTATCTCTATATATATATTTTTTTTCAATATATTAACCACTGCACTTTATAACTATATTTGTATATTTATATCTGTATATTTATATATATTTCAATTATAGATTTATGTTCAAATTTTGCAGCGTCTTTATTTTACACACAATATGTATTGTTTTTATTTTCTTTTTCAGGATATAGTATTTAAAAAAGAAGATTTATAAAATTGAAATTATTTTTAAAAAAAGACTTATTTAAATTGGAGCATTATTTTTCAGAAAACATATTTTCATTTTCAGAATATAGCGATACTTGGGAGGTCTGAACAATATAGAAAAAATATATATATATGAAAAGTCGAGTAAGATTTGAAAGATAATTTTTCAATTATAGATTTATGTTCAAATTTTGCAGCGTCTTTATTTTACAGACAATATGTATTGTTTTTTAATTTTCTTTTTCAGGATATAGTATTTAAAAAAGAAGATTTATAAAATTGAAATTCTTTTTAAAAAAAAGACTTATTTAAATTGGAGCATTATTTTTCAGAAAACATATTTTCTTTTTCAGAATATAGCGATATTTGGGAGGTCTGAACAATATAGAAAAAAAATATATATATATGAACAGTTGAGTAAGATTTGAAAGATTATTTTTCATGTAATATTATATGTAAATAGTTTTAGTAAATGTATTAAAAGTGTAATTTAATGAAACAGCTTCATTTTTTAATAGAAAAAGGAGTTATATTTATAATTTTAGAAAAACGCTTAATATTAAAAAGCGTGTTTATTTTGATAAATGCAACATGATTATAATCTTTCGATAAGTTTTACTCAATGATGACACATACATTATATATATATATATATATATATATATATATATATATATATAAACATTAGGTTATGAATACAGTTTCATTAATAAAAGTATTTTTATGTAATTATATATTTTATTCAAATAACATTAATGATTATGATTGTAAGATCATTCGTTTAGATATAAATATTCATTGAAACATATAAAATTAATGTAGAGTTGTGTTAAATTAATTGAGACATTTTAATATAAAAGTAAGTCTTGAGATGGAAAGTTTATAAAGTTCTTTAGATATTCAGGTGAAGATTTGAATATAAAAATTTTTGTTTAAGGAAATAATAATAAATATATATATTAGATTCAATAGCTTAAAATGTGTTTTCATACGAATTGACAATCTGTATTTTCTAGAAAAAGAGTGGTATGGATTTGTATATGTTCAACATTCGTAGTATCCGTTTCTAGTAAAGGGAGTTTCTGCTGTTTTGATTCATCTTGATGTAACATCTGTACAATAAAAGAAATATAATTATATATTTAGAAAAGAATTAATCGATAAGTAATCATTTATTAATGTCTTACAACGATATAGTACAACTTACTTTATTCGCTGACAGAGAAATTGTTTCCTCAATTGGATTAAAATCGGGAAGTAAAATAATCAGTATAATAAGCTTTATCATGAAATTTTGCTTAAATTTAGTTTTTATACTAAAATGGTTAGTATGGTCTTAATTCTGAAATAGTAATTATATGTAAATGTAATAGATATATAAGACTTCAAATGCTTGAGGAAAAAGTTACTCTACACGGAAGATGTTAATTGGAAATTGGCTAAATACAGTATAAAATTTGGTTTATGCGAACTTAATAATAGTGTTGATACAATTGCAGTTGAAAATTTTTTATAGTATTAAAAATATATAGTGTACAAAAGTCTAGGCTGCTAAATTCTGAGAAGTGATAGTGGCAATAATAGCAATTAAACTTCTAATTTTTAATTTTTTTTTTAAAATTTTGTAAAAAATGGATACTTTTTGTAATATATTAAACCTTTGTAATTTTTTTTTGGTCAAAACACTTTTTAAATGTAAAAACTTTTTTATTTTATTTTGTAAAATATTTTTTTTTTAAGCTTTTTTGTAAAAACTTTTTTTTTTTTTTGTAAACTTTTTTTTTTCATTTGTAAATTTTTTTTTTTCATTTGTATTTTTTTTTTTCATATGTATTTTTTTTTTTCATTTGTAAATTTTTTTTTCATTTGTAATTTTTTTTTTTCATTCGTAATTTTTTTATAGATTTTGTGTTTGATATTTTTAGATACTTACAATTTATTATTTTCATTTAACGTATACTTAATTTCTACGATGTTTCTATGGTAAAAATTATGTGGGATAAATAGTTGATAAGTGAAAGAACATGAATTTTAACATGAGATTTGAATTTTTGAATGGGAACCACAGTTCAATATTATTTTACAGGCGTTTGTGTTCAAATATGTTTCCGTTTCTGTGATATAAAATAGCCTGAAATCATTCAAATGGTGTAAAAAATCACTAAATGAAAGCTAAAATTGGGTATTTACTAGATAAATCTATATATTTGGAAATTTACTCGATAAATCCATATATTTATATGTATGTTTCTGAAAGAAATGCGTGAAATGCAATTACATCATCTAAGTTAATGAATTAACTTAGTTATGCTAAGTTATGCTAAAATAGGTATGTGAGCAGCATCTAAGTTCATGTTAAAATGCTGTCTAATATTTGGTAATATGTATCGCTTTCATAAACGAGGCAATTTGAAATAAAATTAAAGTTTATATTCGTGTGTATTCTGTTAAAACTAGAAAATTTAAAAGACAGTATTCGTATTCATGTAGAAAAAAAATGTTGTTTACTAAATTTTGATATGTGTAAACAGGTTAATTATATTATTCTATAAGTTCCCACGTTTTCAGGTGAAAGTTTAAGAAAAGTATAACTTTAAGTGAATATTAATACTTAGAATATGAGTTTAAGTGAAATTTTAGGTAGTGGTATTCCTGTGATAGAAAAGATTTAATCATATCACGGAAAATATTGAAAATAAAATTACTAATTAATATAAAACTCATGAAAAACATGGTATATAATCTTTGAAATTACGTAAAAATTGCTAAGATTATTTATTTTTTCCTATAAATCCTTATTTTGATATGTAAATTAGTGATGTAAACAGGAGTTTATATAATTACTATTAAAATTTCATGTGAAGTAATGCGTGAAATGCAGTTACATCATCTAAGTTAATGAAATTACTTAGTTATGCTAAGTTATGCTAAAATAGGTATGTGAGCAGCATCTAAGTTCATGTTAAAATGCTGTCTAATATTTGGTAATATGTATCGCTTTCATAAACGAGGCAATTTGAAATAAAATTAAAGTTTATATTCGTGTATATTCTGTTAAAACTGGAAAATTTAAAAGACAGTATTCGTATTCATGTAGAAAAAAAAATGTTGTTTACTAAATTTGATATGTGTAAACAGGTTAATTATATTATTCTATAAGTTCCCATGTTTTCAGGTGAAAGTTTAAGAAAAGTATAACTTTAAGTGAATATTAATACTTAGAATATGAGTTTAAGTGAAATTTTAGGTAGTGGTATTCCTGTGATAGAAAAGATTTAATCTTATCACGGAAAATATTGAAAATAAAATTACTAATTAATATAAAACTCATGAAAAACATGGTATATAATCTTTGAAATTACGCAAAAATTGCTAAGATTATTTATTTTTTCCTCTAAATCCTTATTTTGATATGTAAATTAGTGATGTAAACAGGAGTTTATATAATTACTATTAAAATTTCATGTAAAGTAATCTAAAACGCAAATATTTTCGCTATTTCTGTGTACTGTGGTCATCTAAGAGGAATGAGACGTATGGTAATCATGCATCTTAGTGTACAATAATATCGAAAACTTGTGTAAAATTCATTAAAATTAACATTTTTTCAATAAAAATCGATACTGTTCTTTTTTTCTCTATTTATTAATACTAAATGATGCTGTTTTTGTAAAATTAATAAATAACAACTTGTATAAAGAAAAATAAATACACACTATTAGCACTCATTAAGAAGATAGAGGAGGGTAAACTTTTGTTAAATATAGTACAATTCTATTTGCGAGCGTGGATTTTTTGTGAACTTTAAAAATGAATACTATTTGCATCGCTTCAGAGTAAGACCCTACACGATCTTTTGTTATCTTCCCCTTTTGAATGTGGGGTTGGATCTCCCCTCAGAAATGCTACATTTTGCGAATGAAAAAAAAAAAAAAGAAAGAAAGAAATTGCGTATTGAGAATAAATAAACAACTGGTTTTTTACTTAAATGGTCGGTTATTTCAAGTCTAAATGATATAAAAAGATTATATTACGAGCGTCTAAACAGAATTAAATCAAGTATACAGAGTAAAATTAGATAATTGGTTGTTAAAACTCTTATTATTGCGCGGAAAATCAATTAATTCGGTAAAAAATCATTCAAATTTTAAATATTTTCTATGTATTGCGGTTCAAAAACTAAAAATATAAGTGTAATTTCCTCTTATAAGTTGATAACGTCATCTTATAGTTGAAAAATTCTTTAAAAATCAGCTTTATTCCTTAAAATTAATATTTTTCCATTGTTTCGTCTAATTAGTAATACTCATTAAGGTACCCATTGTGTATAAACTATAATATATGTTTAATCTTCGGTTTATGGTTATATTCTCATCTTATAGTTGAAAAATTCGTAAGAAATCAACTTTTTTTCGTTAAAATTGTTATTCTATTTTGCTTAATTATTATACTCATTAAGATGTCCATTGTTCAGAAACTTCAATATAAGTTTAAAATCCATCATATAGTTTGATATTCTCATCTGATAGTTGAAAAATTCATAAAAAATCAGCTTTTCCGTTAAAATTTGATACTTTTTTCATTGTTTCGTGTAATTAGTAATACACATTAAGATGTTTGTTATTCAAAATTAATATATATGTTTAATCTTCGGTTTATGATTTGGTATCTTCGTTTTATAGTTGAAAAATTTGTAAGAAATCAGCTTTTTTTCGTTAAAAATGGATATTTTTTTTCTAATTATCAGTATTCATTAATGTAATGATTGTTCAAAAACTAAAATGTAAGTTTAAATTTCTTCTTATAAGTTGATATCCTCGTCTTATAGTTGAAAAATTCATAAGAAATCAGATTTTTTCGTAAAAATTTGATACTTTTTTCATTGTTTCGCTTAATTAGTGATACTCATTAAGGTGTTTGTCTTTCAAAATTAGTATATAAAATCAATATTCATCTTATAGTATAATAATCTTGTTCATTTAACTTCTTCTTAGAGTTCTTATTTTCACCCCTCGTGTTACAGTAGAAAATTATTCTTCCCCGCTGGAGGATCGGTGCAGCCGGAGGATCGGTGCAGCCGGAGGAGCGGTGCCTCCGGCTGAGCCAGAACTCTTGTTTTCCCACTACTTCCGTATTTGGAACTCTGTAATCTTAAAATGGCAACAGATATACGGGAGAGATTCCATTTTTCTAACAAAACGGAAAATTTCTGATCAAAATTCACGGAAGACAATCTGTCAGTAAACGAAAATTTTTAACAGTGTACAAGGTTATACGTATGTGCGGATTTTATATTTTTTCGGATTTCTGGTCATTGCTTTGTTTACATTTTTTAAACAATTTAAATTTAATAATGAACTCGAATTTATAATGAATGCTTACAATAAAATAAAAAATAAAAAATAAAGAAAATTTAAAAACATTTAAAATATTAAAAGTAATGATCAAGTAAATAATTAATTAGGCATAACTAAATATGTATAATGATGATGAGATAATGTTTTCTTGATTTATTCAGTGAAACTTTCCTTATAAATGTACACTAATAGTTCACATAAAAATCTTAAAATAACAAAGTTTTTTTTTTCATGTTTAGCCATACTTAATAACCAAAAAAGCTTGATTGATCAATAAATTATTTGGTAAATACAGGGTGATTTTTTGTAAAGTTGTGAAAGTAAAACCCTATAACTAAAGAACCACTGATCCAAATGACCTAAAATTTCACCTGTATGCTTCCAAAGCAATGGGATTTTTTTGGTTAGGTTAAAAAAACTTAAAATCGCACCAACAGATGGCGCTGTATATGCAGTATACGTCTGCAAGTCTGGAGACGAGCTTGCGGAAGACACACGCACAGTGGATACCCTTCGCTCTGTTGTGGAACATTCGGTTTCACGTTTCCAACTCGTAGCTGAAAACGGTGGACAGCACATTGAAAATCCCTTGCGTTAGTTGCGCAGTTCCGTACGAATGCTTTACTCCATAGTTTTATTTGGTTCTGTTTCTGCGAAGGTGTTTGCAGTTCCTTTTCCCAATTACTTCATTCTGTATGCTTTTGATATGTGTAATAAAGTTTTCTTTTTCTTAAAGTACCGTCCATTATTTTCCTCCCACTGACGATATTCTTTTGTTTCTGTTAACTTACAGCGCCATCTGTCGGTGCGATTTTAAGTTATTTTTTAACCACGTCTAAAAATTTCCGTTGCTTTGGGAGCATACTGGTGAAATTTTAGGTCATTTTCATCAGTGGTTCTTTTGCTATAGGTCTTTACTTTCACAACTTTTAAAAAAATCACCCTATATATTGCAATCGCCAATGATATCAGCGCTATTTTGAATTTTTTTCGAACATAAATTTATACTTCCTTCATGAAAAAACATTAGTTGAATCATATTAACCATAATTAAATATTAAAATGTATACAGAATGATTTAAAAAAAATACTTGAATTTTATAATTACATCTTAACTGTAAATTTCACTGTTTACATCGGAAACGATATGCGGATTTTGGGTATTTGTGAATTTGAGGGTGTCTACTGTATATATATATATATATATATCCTAATAAGAATTCTCTATAATTGTGTGTAGTAACTCTATTTGAAGACAGCAAATAATCCTTACTCTGCCGCTATTAAAAAAAAAGAAAAAGAAACATTATACCTTGTCTATTTATTTTGCGGATATTGCGCTGAAACACACGCTGCGCTATAAAAATTGATTACCGAGATTAATAGAGAGTATAAACAAATGTTTCCGAAAATCCAAAGGCTTAGACTAAAAACAGGAGAAGATGGATTTTGTCTGTGAAATAATATCCTAAACAGATAAAGGTTTTATAAAGAATCATTTCTACCTCATTTTCTAGACTTGTTATGGAACATAATAGTAAGACAAACTATTCTTGAGATTGTGCTGTAAAATCAAAGAAATTATCCCCGAATGTAGATAAGATATTAAAAATGACTCTTAAAAGGATTAAAATAGATTTGTTTAGAAAATGTCAAATTGTATTCTTTAATTTTTGCTGAAGATCATAAAAGAATGTGTGTTTTAAAAGTAGATGCATAAAAGTGAAAATGAAAAAGTTATTTATTATTTTTTCCCAATTATTTATTATTTATACTTTATATCAATTTCTTCTACTGCATTTTGGAATTTCTTTGCTGTGTTTATAAATGAACACAAACAGAAAAATAACATCCCCGTATGGACGAACCTATGTTTAAATAATTAAAGACATGTTCAATTAATTAACAGGCTATTTTTAATTAATTCACAGGCTATCTCAAACTAAGCTGAAGCTGTATTTTTGTAAGTAATTTTAACAATAATCACATCTTAACAAAATCAGTGTCCAAAGTCAGGCACCGTGAATTTTGGGCTAAATATCACCCTAATTACCTCTTGTCATTGCATCATCATACTCTATGCTATCACACATTTATATTTTGCAAGAGATTGAGGATGCTCTGTACACAGAGGGTTCGGATACCGCTGCACAAACTGTGCAGAAGAAAAATCTCTGCTATAAATGCACAAAAGCTGTCCAATGATCCATACCTCAACTAGGCATATTTTTACAGAAAAATGCAAAACAAAAGGTGTACCGTCACAAGTTTCCTTGCAGCTTGCATTGCATTACATTTTCCCTGACCAAAAATAAAGTACATATAGCAATACCCATTAATGGAACACTTTATCAATATGCGAAGATTACCAATAGTTTCCGGTTGCTGCCTTTTAAAGCGGGCCGAACGACGCGACACACGGTGGGACATTTGCATATTAGACATACGACTACCCTCAATCTGTCTTTAAATCGCTCCCCTTTCACAAGCCTATGAGTAATGTTTTTTTTATCTTTTAAAGTTTTATATATTTTCAAATCTTGTTTCTCACCCGTTTTACAATTTTATGAGGTTTTATAAATCTTATTTTCGGTGCTCCATATGTGAAGTCATACTTTTTTCTTTCGCATTTTTCTGGAAAATAATAAGTTTTAAAAGCATGGCAATTTAGCCACTTATCATATACTATAAAGGATAATTCTCGGTTTACAAAGTTTTTTCAGTGGCATCAGAAAAACCTGTATGTTACAACATTATGTATCATAGAAATACATTTACGGTACTAATACTAAATAAAAACAAAGTCTCCTAAATATTTGGGTTTTTTGAGTAAGACGTGTTGTACTTGTTTCAATAGACAGTTCTACAAATATATGTAAAATGCATACGAACAATGGTATAATGTAAAAGAAACTACAAATCCTTAATCAGCACATCTATGGATTCTGTAAACGTTGTTTTACGTCAATCAGCATACAGAAAAAACTACTGCTTCTCGTGATAAATATTAGACACCTTTAGTTATTTCCAGTAAATTATGCAGGAAAAAAACAAATGTTAATAAGGACTACATTTCGTAATAACCTTATCCATTGATTCTGAGATACATTAAATAACTATTCATGATATAGATAGGTCATGTGTTTTGAAAATAAAGAAAACAAACCACTGTCTTTACATCTAAATATCTAAGAAAATGTGAGCTCGGAGAATGAAATGAGTGCAATGGCAAGTAAGTTTGAGCTATTCTAAGACATTCTTAAATACTACTTCACGTAAATTAGTATACAGAAGGAAAAATAAATGTATCAACAATGTATCTATTAACAATGAATCTTAAAGGAAACAAATGTGAGAAGACAGAGATCATAATAACCATAACATTTGCTGACGAAATTCTGAAATGCTGCAAATCCTAGTACACTGACGTCATGTATTAAGAGAAGAATGAAAGCAAATTGCTTTATTTCTGAGACAATTGCAAATGTGAACTCGAGAACTGAAGTAAAGTTAAATGGCCAGTTGTTTATTAGGATCACAGAAGTAAACAAAATTTTTTCAACCAAAACTATTAATTACAATGCTTGAAATCCGGACTTGTGTTTAATACACGATGTTCCGCTAAAAATTAGATCGACGTCTGAACCATGGTATGCTTTATTAACATATCTAATAGTCGAGCTTCAAAACAGAAAATAATTTATTTAAGCAATCACACTTTGATTGAAAAATTCACTTACTTAATATTTTATTGAATAACAATATTTTCTTTCTTGTCTCTTTCCAAGTAACCCGACATTGCTGTATAATTAGAAGCGTGTTATTTAAACTAAAAAAAAATTCAGAATGCAGAGTTGCATTTCTTAGAATACTTTTTATATTTATATCTTAAGCACATCATGTTTTACAAATAGAGCACCCATAAAAATCATAGCTCATTTTCCTTTTCATTAGGTAAGACAGTAATTAAAAACGACAGTTACAAATAAATGTTTTATTAAATTAATCTTCTGCTAAGAACATCCACTTTATCAAATATTATCTGTAGGAAAAATTAAAATAAAATTACGTATCATCTTTAACATTTATTTACTAGTTTATAATCCTTTTTAACAGTTTCCAACATTGTTGAAAATTGTTTATAAATTCGGTTTGTCTGTCTGTCTGCTGTCTGCCATCTGTCCGGGTTCTAACTCTCCTAAATGTACGTGAATTGCTATGTAATTTATAGATGATAATCAGGTTTACTATGTGATGTATGATATTGAAAATGAAGTATGTGGAATTTATAGTTCGCTTAGAGTGATACTTAAAAGAATCGTGTCATATTATAGTTTATGGGTAAAAATCGTTTGAGGTGTATTAAAATGATGGGTACTTCTCCATTATCTCGTCCACCACTTTTCATAAAAAAAAACTATGGCCAAACTATAGGATTTAACGCCAAAAATGCAGTCCCATTCACCTGACGTCTGAAGCATTAAACATGTTTGTTATGCCATGAAGAGGTTTTTAATTCGACATTTACCTGTATTTTTCATAAAGTGTAACCGATTTATTAGTTATTTCTTTAATTAAAATAACAATTGCGTCCTTAAACGACTGTGCCATGATATTAAAAGAGAAAATGTATTGAAAAAATGTTGCGTTGCACAGTTAAGTGCAATAGATCAATTTCACCGGACGTCACAAACATTTATTCACCAGCCGATAAAGATAATTAAGAAAAATAATGTAAATATATAAATATCCTTGTTTTCCTATTTTCATTAATATATTGTAATTTTTTTTGTGTTTAAACTTACTTATAGTTGACACTTTGGTGAGAGGGGCTTTTCCGAAATTTTTTTAATTTTATTTATTCATTTATTTATTTTGATATTCGAATGGCAACATTATTGCATCTGTTTATTTGGCGTTACTGTTTGGCGATAATTTTTTTTATGAAAAGTGATCGACGGGATAACAGAGAAGTACCAAATGATGTTATACCATTTCAAACATAATAAAAATGATATGCATTTCTGAGGCGCAGTAAAACATGCTTTCTTTAGAAAATGGAGTGTGAGCATTTATCATTCATTTACTAGTTAACACAAAATGAATAAGTTGTTTATTCCTTTCTACGAGCGGTAAATGCTGGAAATAAGTTTTCAGTTTTTGTATGAGTTTCTTCTAAGTTTGAATATTTCTTTGCGTACTACATGGTGTGTATAAATTCTGTAGAATATATACAGAATAATATACATTCATTATGCACATTTGGTTACTCTATTAAATATATTTAAAATTCATAACTTATTGTAATATATGAATACAAAAATCTAAAATCATTAATCTCTTCAAATTATTACATTGAAAAATATATATTATATTCAAAAACACTTCTTACCTACTGATATCAATTTATTGTAAAACCTATATAATAAAATACCTATCGCTAAATGAGTACAATAAAATTTGTCAAAATGGATTTTACTGAACAAAGCATATGGCAATTAGAGAAATATCCTAGGATATTTGTTACATTTAATAATTTTCTCTAAAATGTTCTTTATCATGTCGACGAAATCTCATAAAAGTTGCAGAATCAATATAGAGAAACGCAATCTCCCTTTCTCTTCATATTTCAGTGTAATATGCAAGATAAAATAATAGTTTTTGAATCAATAGAACTTTACTGAAATTGCTATAGCTTCTTATTATATGAATATATTCCAAATAGAGTTTATGGATTGATTATGTAAATACAATACGAAAAATTATCATTTGTCAAATATATGATAAGAATGTTTTCATTTACGGAACAAACGGAATATTGTTAAAAAAATACATTCAAAAGTTTTGGAAGACGTATTGACGCTTCGACAGACGACGAAAACAAAAACCTGTGTAATCAGGTTATTTTTTCTTTTAACTGCACACTGAGAAAAGTTGCAGCATTGAAAGTGGAAATAAACATAGACTTTTTTTAGACTAAAAATAAATGTCTTTAAGGTTTTACACCGGCATCCCCCCCCCCCTCTATCTCATACACACCTTATTCATCAAAACTACCTCCCACTCACTTTTCTGTGTTAAAATGGCCGAGAGATCCGGGATAAAATACTTTGAAGGGATGAAAAGATAAAAACCATAGCACACGAGTGGATACAGTCACAATCAAAATAACAGTTTTCAGGAGATATATATTCACTTTCTATGTGCAGCGTACTATGCATGATATGTAATGTGAACTACTTCGAAAATGATGTATTGTACGTCTTTCTACCTCTTTCTGTTTTCTTCAATTGTCGCAATAAATAATGTTTTTATTTTAATCATATTTATACTGTCCAACTCAACGGTTAAATAATCTCTATCACGTATTGGACTAGAAAACGCAAAAATCTATTTTTACGGATTTACATTTTTCGAAATTTTGTAGCACAATTATATAAATCCTAATATTAACTAAGATAAATTAGGACATAAAGTTTCTTCATAAATGTTAACAAATTTATATTCACATCTATCTTTAAAAACTCTACACAGACACGAAATTTAAATAAAGTCATACCCCTCACAAATTCAAATCAGGTAAACTCACTCGGATCCTTCAAAATAAAAACATCTGTTTCCCAAATTTTTAGCATTAAAACCGATACCGAACAGCATAAATTTGGATGCATCTTCAAAAAACATCAAGGGAATCCCAGGAACAGTTAGAGAACAGCCAGCATCCTCTCAAGCTGAGATACTGTATCTGCGAAGGAAAAATTATATTTAGGGTATTTTTATTATGAATACAAAATTCAGTAAGTTAAAAAAAAAAAAAAGACGTGAATGAAATTTCAAAAATCATACATTCTGCCTAAAGGTTTCTTTTTTCATTTCGGGTTCTTCGTTTTCTTTTGAAATAGCGATACTTTGATATTATTTATTCATCTATGTGAACTAATAAAAGATTAAATTGAAAAAAAAATCTGATTTATTTTTTAAATGCTTTATAAGAAATCTTGTCATGTACGTTATATTATTTCTCATTACATGGAAATATTTTCTTAAAATAAGCATTTTAAAAATGATATGAAATCGTTATTATTTTTTTTTTGAAAATTTTATAAACGAAATTTCTATTATTTCAAAAAGATAATGAATGAAATGAAGTTTTATCGACAATATTAGATTGAATTTCAAACTTTAAGTAAATCAATGAAAAAGCATAATTTTATCAACAGGATATTTTTTTAATTTAAAAAATGTGTTTCATAAAAACCCTCGGAAGAATATAACAGTGCAATATTTACAGAAATTCTTATATAAAACGTGTTTGACCCAAACGTTTATTAAATATTTTGGAAGATGTAATGATATTGACACTGAAAAACACCTCAAATCATAATTACACTTTTAAACATTTGAAAAATATATTTTCATATTTTTGAATGAAATCTACTTACGATATTTTTATTGCATTATTAATTAAAGTAAAAAAAAAAAGTAGCTCCATTGAAATTATACATGATTCTTGTGCTTTGCCTTTTATAACTTATCAAATAAATAATATAGGCAGGTAAAACAACGTTTTAAGCAACAGAACTTTTTAACTAATTGCAGATTAGTTTCGCTAGTAATCAGAATACCGTCATCAGTGGAAATAAGGGTGGAATTTTTCCGATATATATGGAGGAGAAACCGATACGGGGAATAGGTTTGTTGACTAATAGAATTACAAAACATTACAAAGAACATACAATAGGAAATTGCAAAAGGAAAACAACAGGTAATATGGAAAAATTTTAGTAGAAATTAAGAAAATAAAGTTTTTATCAAATATTTCCAATTATCTGAGAATGGAGGATTAGTGAAATCCCAAAATAGTTGACCAATAGAATTATAAGAAATTACAAAGAACAACCAATAGGAAATTGCAAAGGGAAAGAAACAAGTGATATGGAAAATTTTTATTAGAAATTAAGAAAATAAAGTTTTTACCTAATATTTCCAATTATTTGAGAATGGAGGAAAATTGAAATTGCAATTAAAAATAGTTTGAAGATTTTGATAGATATTGAATGCTTCACGAAAGTTAAGTTCAAGTATAGAAATAAGTTAAGAGGTAAAGTTAGCTTATTTAAAGTCAAAGGTGTGGTTCATCTCCTGGCAATGTTCTGCACTGGCAGCTTTGTCAGTTTCTTGTTTGCGAATAGATTGCTTGTGTTTTTTAATTCGACATTTTAAACCCTGTTTGATTTTTTTTCAGTATAGGAAACACCACACCAGAAAATATTACTATAGCTATTCCATGAATTGGAAATCCAAAAATTCTCTTTCAGTTTGGAGAGAGTGAGTTTTTAGTCAGGGATAAAAACTATTTTGAAATCATAGTGTTTAAGACTTTTAGCAATGTTAGAGAGGGAAAGTCAAGTAAAATAGTGCTAATATTTGAAAGAACTTTGAGATGAACGTGAGAAACGGGGAAATGTAGTTCATATTCAACAGCATCAATGATAGAATAGTTGTAACTTCAATGGTTTTAAGAAATTTAATTTGAGAATTAAGTAAGCGAGAATGAGAACAAATGTGTATGGCATGATTTACAAAATTATAAAAAACAGTCATTTTTGGCTGAAATCGACATCATGTCTGATCATGTTTTGTTTGTGTGTCAGTGAACACAATAACTCCGAAACAATATTTCCAATTGAGCTCCCATTTGAAAAATATATTATAAACCACTGCCGCAAAAGCTCCATAGCATTTCATGGAAATCCTGATGAAGAATAAGTTACTTAACCTATTTTTAAACAATTTTTAAATTGATTCTAATAGAAATATCACCAAAGAAATGTGACAGAGTATAAGTGATATTTATTGAAGCGAAGTAATTAAACATAAGTGGCGCAGAGGTAATAATTGCAGTTTCAAAACTGGAGGTCCATAGTTCGAATCAAGCAGATTCCATTAAGATATTTGAAACAGAAGCTTTCTATATAATAAATTTTTCATTGTATTATTGCTTTATTTCTCATGTTTAAAATGTAAACGTTTGTTAAGTATTAGCACAAAATAAGAATGTTTACTATTTTAATTTGGTAAAATGTAAGCACAGTATAAGAATTTGGTTAAAGCATTTGATAATATTTGAAATTGGTCAGTATACGCACTGTGTTTAAAAAAAGAAACAGTAAGGATAAGAAAGAGAAAAGGAATGCTAGAAACGAAAAAGTAGTAGAAATTTAAGTTAAAGAATCCGACAAAATGTATGTACTGTTAAGGAAAGAGCAAACAATGGTCATAGTTTTTGTAAATATTTGAATTTGAAAAGTGTTTACACAGTATGATAAATTGAATAATTTTTGATAAAAAATAAATAATAACATTTAGCAAAAGTTCATGTTGGTTTAATTGTGGAATAGCATTTTTTATTTTGTTTGTGTTAATAAGTTTAAGCAAACTATGTTAATGTTCAGTACAAATATGATATAGAATATGTTATTAATGTATACTATTGTCTCTGTAAAATATATGTTGATTTGACAAAATTAATTGCATCGATAGTTAAGGGATCTCATCTCCCACTGTTTCCGTCCTTGGAAGAGGTAGACAAAGTTTTGGTCGGAGGGTCTTCGTTTTCAGGGGTTTTATTTTTACTTGTTTGAGGCTCGTAGTTACATTTTCTTACCGGCAGGTATGTAAGCTAAAACAGTTTTGGTAGGCCGCCCTGTTCGGTTGAACATGTCAGCAATTTATAAGAAATTCCCTTTTATTTACTTTTTTTCTGGACACATACACCAGTGTTCGGGTACGATTTACTACATATTTTTATCCACGTTGTGTAGATAAATTAAAATTGTGTGCGTGAATAACTTTTGAACTGTTGTTTCTATTTATATTATTATATTTTTTGTTAAATAGGACTGGTTCTAGGTCCCGTATACATTTCATTACAATCCAAAAATGGTTGTATCTTTTTTGTCACCCTTCTATATACAAAGCTTTTTAACTTTCTTAAAAATGACTAATGATTTATAATTTGAATACGATTTTAAGGTTTAATATAGGATCGTTTACAGTTTAGTTTATAAAAACATTTTGTAGTATTTGTTTTGGGGAAATACTTTGACAAATTTTATTTTTTATGTATGTACTCCTCAAATATTTATTGAAATATTTCTTGTATGTGATTTTTTAACGTTTCAAAAACAGCTTAATCTAATCAAACAGATATTATATAATTCGTTCATCAAAATCAAGAAGCAAAATTTATAGTCAAATTCTCATTAATGCTGTTTAAAAATGTGTCTGTTCTCAGATCAGTGACATTCTTATCATGTCAAGAAATAGGTACCTTTTGCTAAAATTATTTTATGAAACAGCTCAAAGTAAAATAATAATAATAATAATAATGTCAACCTGAAAGCAACAAAAAGGGATACAGATTTTTTTTCTTTTTTAATTCTTACCGAGTAAAATATATTATAAATTATGTTATATTTTGAATACGGAATGTTAAAACTACAGGTCTTTCTTGTTTTCCTGTGCATATGCATATAATAGCTTACATTTTAGTAACAAAAGCAAATTTCATTTAGTTTGCCATCATATAGTACATACATCGGACTTTTTAAATTCAAGAAAAGTTATTCAACATGTTCGGTAAGCGTTTTTAAAGAAAAACTTACTTGGGACATGTATAGAAAGGTTGAATTTCGGAATGTATATGTGATAAAAATTAAAACTTCCACAGAATATTATGTTGTGGCTATGACTAAACAATCTTCTATATAAACTAGTATATAACCCCCCCTAAAAAATGACGGATTGTTGATCTGCGTTCCCTATTCATAAGACTTCATACAAACAGCATGAAGATATTATTATTGAAATGTTCGTACAGTAGAAAAGTACATTTTAAAGCCGCTAGATGGCTCCAAAACAAGATTATTAGCAACAGTGTTCGCTTGTTTATATCTGGGATTCCGATGTTAATCTGGATTTTTAATTAAGAACTTAAAACATTATAATAGGATATGATATACATGTTTTATAGGAAAAATATGCTGAAGAGACATGATTTCAAGAAGAAGATATTATCATTTAGCTGTCATATTATAGCATAGGTTTTTCATTAAGCCTAACATGGCGTTTAAATACGGCCGATTCACACACCAGAGTGGTCCCAGACATGGTTACAGACACTTTTTTGCCTTCGAATTTTATTATAAGTAGATGAAATTTATTTTCGGTACCTCTTCTTCGACCAAAATTGAATGACAATCTATTTCCATCTTCATGATGCTAAGCGTGAAGAATCGTTGAATTCTGTGCATTTAAACAGGTGATATAAGTATCGCATATTTCGAAAAATCATCGAATTTCTACACACCCTCTCATATGACCGCAATTAAAATTGAATGCTAATTTATTCCTATTATGCGGATTAAAATTTAATGTTTCGTTGAATTATGTGCATATAAACAGGAGGGTACTTTTCCGTTACACAAACACCATTCTCGCCAAGTGGAATAGTTGACGCAAAATGAAACATTTGAAAAAATTAACATTCTTGGTGCAAAAGGGATCATTTAATAATTATAACATTTGAAAATTACAGACTTTCACGAACTATTTTTTTTTCAAATCTGTAGGTGTCAGCGGATTGGACTTGCCTTACAGTTAAATAATAAAAATTAAATTAAATTTAAATTTTGCTATTAGATAATACAAAAAATAATGACTTCCTTTCAATAAATAGGGAGTCACAATGTTTGACACAGTTTGCAACAAAAAACCTTTGCATGATCAGGGTTGCCAGTAAATGGTGCATTAGTATATATTTTTGGCATGGTGTTGGTATAACGGAAAAGTGCCAACGGGAGATATAAGCACCCCATAAATCGAACAAATCATCGATTTGCGGAATCTCCTCTTGGAGGATTTTGCCCAAAAACTAGTCAGCACCAGTCCACATAAGGATAGTACTTCATCTGAAAATTCTTCAAATCCAACGCATTAATTCGTAAGTTAGAGTGCCCACAAAATTTGTGTTACATACTGACAGACATACAGACTCACGGACAGACGTTTTCTAAAAAAAGAGATATCGTGTTCAGGATCTTTTAAAACGAATATATGCGTCGAAAACCGAAAGACGATTTTTTTCACGAATCCATTACTTTCGTCTTGTATAGCTAGGACAAAGTACTATAATATATATATATACAAGAACATTTCTCTTTCTTGCGAAAAGAGTTGGTGTCCATTAAATATGTATATAGATTTGTATTTTCACCTTTGTTACATATTTTTTTTACTGCGTAATAACAAAAAATAATAATAACTAAGCAACACGCAAAAAATAAATTTTACATTATAGTGTATATCTTATGAAATTTCATGAGTTAGAGCCCGCCCACTCAAAATGTACGTCCTATACGCATACTGACAGACACACAGACTCGCGGACAAACATTTTCTAAAAACAGTCATATCGTATTCAGATCTTCTAAAACGTTTAAATCCGTTGAAAACTGGAAGTCGAATTTTTTTCACGAATCCAATACTTTTTACTTGTATAGATAGAAGAAAGCCAAAATACAATAAACTAGTCGTTGGAGGCCACCGTAATACTTACCCATCATGGATATGCATAAAATAAAATTTGAAAATAAAACATGTGTAAACTACTTATTAAAGGCATTGCAATTCGAATAAAATCGTGGCCTGATGACTTCCTAAACTTTAAATGCTCTATGACTGAATTGCGTAAAAGGAACATCCTTATAACTCCAAAAATTATTATCATATTTACTAACGGTTTATTGCGTCCAATTAAGCGTCTCATTTCGAATTAAACTTTATCTTTGAATTGAATTTTGGATGAAGTACAGGGTGATGAAAAATCGAAGAGTGGGGAAAATAGGATTACAAATATCTCGACAGCTAATTATCCAATCGCCTTCATTCTTTATGCAAAATTTAGGTTTTTTTATTGTATTTTTCATTCAGTCTTTAAAATAAACAATTTCGAAAATTTTTATATACCTTGTATCAGAACGAATATTTCGAGAGTCTGAAAAAAATAGTTCCGTATAATCGAGGTTACTGAAATTCAATAAGCTTCTTCCCATTATTACATACTAAGCACATACCAAATTTCAAGTTTCTATCTCAATTTGTTCGGGAGATAGAGCGTTTACAGACACACAGACACACAGACACACAGACACACAGACACACAGACAGACGGCAATTTTTTTTTAATATAAAAATATGTTTTTTGGAATCTCCAGTCTCTGAAACGTGTAAATCCCTTTAAAAATGTTTTCGATTTTTAAAACGATTACAAGACTTACCCTATACTACGTATGATGGGTAAGTAAAAAGGCATAATAAAGAAATTCATGATACGATAATTTAATAAACACAATATTTTTTGACAGTATTCTTAAATAGAAAAGAGGTTTTCTTACTTTTTCATTTATTTGATAAATAAAAAAAAAAAATAAAGCTTTTACTCTCATGAAAATATGAAACTTTGTAATTATAGTGTTACAAGAAGGAAAAGTATATCCAGTTCTTATTAAATTTTGAGTGTCTGATAAGTGTCTACTTTATTATGGAATTTGTTGTTCTTTTTGTCAACAAAATTTGTTATTGATATGATTTCATTATTTTTATTGTTTATTTTTCTTTACTTAATTTTCATGCTTCTCTGCGCTCGGCAAATTAATCTTCTTTGTAAAATATCAACGTATTGAAAAATGGAATCAAAAACTAAGAAAAACCAGCTTCTTTATTGGCAATGTGTTTAATAAAGAACATTGTGCATGTGCATATCCACTTTCGTGTATATTCATAAAAATAAAGCACTTGAAAGCATTCGTTACAATTTTAGATTTCAGTTTTAATGAATTTACACGTTTTGGAATGTCCGAGTACGATTTCACTATTTTTGAAAATATCTGTTTGTCAATTTTTTTTGTCAAATTTTGTGTCTGCTCAAACTCAAGCATTAATGCGCATAATTCCTTGAAACTACATATCTAATGTTATTATGTTACATATAAAGGGGAGAGTCTTAAATTACGTCCATTAAAATTAACACTAAAATTTATTTAAAAAAATTATCTCAAAGTATATATTTTGAAAAAAATTAAGATATATTTTTAGTGTACTGCATATCTATTTAGACCTTGACATTAACTGTTGCTGATTAGGTCCTTCTATATATACCTGGTGCTGACTAGATCCTTCAATATATACCTCTCAACCAGGGCATGGCAAATGCAGTAGCCAGGTCGCCATTGGTGACCATGTTTTTCTATCTGGCCACCAAGTTATTTAATCTGGCGTTTTTCTTATTATTATAATTTTTTGTACAAAAATTGACCTAAGAAATGAGCACAAACGGCATTTTTTCTCATTTTCGACACTTTTAATTTGGTAAAAATAAATTCAAGAAATGCAAATTTTAAAATAATAAAAACAGAAATATATGACTGACTTCGACAGAAAAATAGGCAAAAATTGTTTTCCTGTTTCACTATTTCATCGATGATCCCCTCATCAGATATAGATTTTGTAGCACTCAACTATCCAGACATTTGTAGACTTCGGTAATCAGCAGTTCTCAAACATGCTGGTTAAATCCAGTCTTTACAGAATCTTTTTTTTTTTTTCATAGATATATAATTTCGATAAATTTCATTAGAAAACTTGGTTTATATTATCTTTATAAATTATTTAACTATTCTAGACTATGTAACTAATAATCCTAAATTATGATTGTTCTTATTGTTTCTCAATTAATTAATAAACATTTTTTTGTGCTTATTGAAATTAAGAGACGGGGGACGAGGAGGGGGGAGGTAATATTTTTTACTGGCGACAGGAATTTTTTGCTGGCTACCAGAATTTATTAAATTTGTAAAGCCCTGCTCCCAACAGTAGATGCGTCTGCGCTGTGATTTTAATGATTTCCACGTTAGCTATATCTAGCTATCATTTCAGGAGTGCAGCCACATTTAAAGTTTATTTTCTCACCTTTCATCTTATTTTATTTTACATTTTTTTTTATAGTTTTAAACTACTTACTCTAAAATATTTAAGCGTTAATTATTCAAAATTTCGAAGAGAACAGAGCACCCTTTATATTAAGTACAGCGCTTCAAAAGTGTAATTGTTACTATAAAAAATACACTTTTAGGTAGCTTTCAATACAAAAAAGTATAAAGCTACCTATTGCAGCCGTTCGAAGGAAAGCAATTCCGGAAAATTTCGATATATTTTCACCGATCATGACCCCCAGACCCCAAAACCACCCTCCGTTCAAATGTTGATTTATATATATAGATGTATCCATATATATATATATATATATATATATATATATATATATATATATAACGCTCGTATTTATAAATCAATTTTGATGAAACTAATTGTATGTATTAAGCTCACCAATATCTCGACCGAGTTCGTCTCGAGACTTGGTCCGCCATTTTGTTTCAAGATGGCGACCACTTAAAAATTTAAAACTAAAATAAATATACAAAAAAAATAAAAATTCAAATTTATTTTTTAAATTAGTGTTAGGCCTTGATACGAGGAATCCAGAGCATTTTTTGGTTTACCTCTATCTTAAAAAATGGCTGAGATAGAGCAGTTTGAAATTCTAGGGTGGCTGACATTTTGAAACAAGACAGCACCTTACAAAAATTTTCGTTGTTGTAAGAATTTTCCCAGTCATACACATAAAACTATATATTCATATCCGTGAGCGCCAAATTTGGCGACCAAAATAAGTCTTCATAAATGAAGCCAATTTGGCTATTGTTCAATAATTTGGCGAATTTCTTATTCAAATTCAGTATTAAACCCGCTATCAGATTCATCAACTTTTCGAGCAACTTTTGAGCCAACTCTTGATTTGAGCCGATTTTCCGTGAAAAATCGTCCCAACACCCAGTGTGATAACAAACAACAATATCCCCAATTTATTTGCCATAGCTCTAAAAAATCGTGGCTAGGAGCGACATTTCATCCAACTTCCAACATTTCAGCCAATCAGAGAGATGCGTTTGGTACGCCTCTTTGCTATGAAATGAGATTGGCGTGATTTGGCTTGCCTAGATTGATCGCCAATGTTTGTAAACATTACAGGGATTGATGCAGGGTTTTTTTCTTGGGGCCCATTTTGTGAAAAGTAAAGGTTATTTTTGTGAAATTTATTATATTTTTGTGAAAAATAACTTTTTGTAACGAAAGTTATCTAGTTGCTCAAATTCGAACAAAGCATTTATTAACAAAAACTTTTTAAAATCATTTTGCCGAAGTTTTCCTCTCTGGTGAACTTGTTTGTTTACAAATTACACATTTTAAAATGTCACAATGTAATAAATCACTACATAGTATAAAACAAAGTCGCTTTTTCTGTCCCTATATCCCTATGTTCGCTTAAATCTTTAAAACTACGCAACGGATTTTGATGCGGTTTTTTTAATAGATAGAGTGATTCAAGAGGAAGGTTTATATGTATAATAACATCCATTAAATAGTGGAGAAATACTGACGGGACTACCCGAAGCAAAGCGAGGGCGGGCCGGTAGTTATAGATAACTTCTAATATAATTATAAATAGATTTTTCATAATAACAATTCAAAAGGGATGACTCAAAATAGAATTGTTCATTGTTGCGGGAAAAAATTCTCAATTTAAGATTTCTTCATTGTTGAACGCGTGAGAAAATTTGTCACTATAAATTTTTCCATTGTTAAAGGATAGGGACATTTTCACGTTTTAAATATTATCCATTGTTGAAACCGTATTAATATTTGTCCATGAAATTTTTTCCATTGTTGGAGGTGCGGGAAAGTTGCAATTATAGTTAACTTCTAATATAATTATAAATAAATTTGTCATAAAAACACTTGGAAAATGATGACTTAAAGTCGAACTTTTCATTGTTGCTGGAAAAACTTCTTAATTTAAGATTTCTTCATTGTTGAAAGCGTGGGAAAATTTGTCACTATAATTTTTTCCATTGTTAAACGTTAGAGACATTTCACGTTTTAAATATTGTCCATTGTTGAAACGGTATCAATATTTGTCAATGGAATTTTTTCCATTTTTGGAAGTGTGGGAAAGTTGTCATTATAGATAATTTCTAATTTAATTATAAATAAATTTTTCATAGTAGCACTTGGAAAATGTTGATTTAAAGTCGAAATTTTTATTGTTGCTGGAAAAACTTCTTAATTTAAAATTTCTTCATTGTTGAAAGCGTAGGAAAATTTGTCACTATAATTTTTCCATTGTTAAAGTATAGGGATATTTTCACGTTTTAAATATTGTCCATTGTTGAAACGGTATCAATATTTGTCAATGGAATCTTTTCCATTATTGGAAGTGCCGGAAAGTTGCCATTATAGATAACTTCTAATATAATTATAAATAAATTTTTCATAATAACAATTTAAAAGGTATTACTCAAAATAGAATTGTTCATTCTTGCGGGAAAAATTTCTTTATTTAAGTTTGCTTCATTGTTGAAAGCGTGCGAAAATTTGTCACTATAATTTTTTCCATTGTTAAAGGATAGGGGCATTTTCACGTTTTAAATATTATTCATTGTTGATACTGTATCAATATTTGTCAATGGAATTTTTTCCATTGTTGGAGGTGCGGGAAAGTTGCAATTATATTTAACTTCTAATATAATTATTAATAAATTCGTCATAAAAACACTTGGAAAAGGATGACTTAAAGTCGAATTTTTCATTGATGCGGAAAAAATTCATATTTTACGATTTCTTCATTGTTGAAAGCGTGGGAAAATTTTGCACTATAATTTTTTCCATTTTTAAAGGATAGGGACATTTCACGTTTTAAATATTGTCCATTGTTGAAACGGTATCAATAGTTGTCAATGGAATTTTTTCCATTTTTGGAAGTGTGGGAAAGTTGTCATTATAGATAATTTCTAATATAATTATAAATAAATTTTTCATAGTAACACTTGGAAAATGTTGATTTAAAGTCGAAATTTTTATTGTTGCTGGAAAAACTTCTTAATTTAAAATTTCTTCATTGCTGAAAACGTAGGAAAATTTTGCACTATAATTTTTTCCATTTTTAAAGGATAGGGACATTTCACGTTTTAAATATTGTCCATTGTTGAAACGGTATCAATAGTTGTCAATGGAATTTTTTCCATTTTTGGAAGTGTGGGAAAGTTGGCATTATAGATAATTTCTAATATAATTATAAATAAATTTTTCATAGTAACACTTGGAAAATGTTGATTTAAAGTCGAAATTTTTATTGTTGCTGGAAAAACTTCTTAATTTAAAATTTCTTCATTGTTGAAAGCGTAGGAAAATTTGTCACTATAATTTTTTCCATTTTTAAAGTATAGGGACATTTCACGTTTTAATTATTGTCCATTGTTGAAACTGTATCAATATTTGTCAATGGAATCTTTTCCATTGTTGGCAGTGCCGGAAAGTTGTCATTATAGATAACTTCTAATATAATTATAAATAAATTTTTCATAATAACAATTCAAAGGGATGATTCAAAATAGAACTTTTCATTGTTGCTGGAAAAACTTCTTAATTTAAGATTTCTTCATTGTTGAAAGCGTAGGAAAATTTGTCACTATAAATTTTTCCATTGTTAAAGGATAGGGATATTTTCACGTTTTAAATATTATCCATTGTTGAAACCGTATCAATATTTGTCAGTGGAATTTTTTTCATTGTTGGAGGTGCGGGAAAGTTGCAATTATAGTTAACTTCTAATATAATTATAAATAAATTTGTCATAAAAACACTTGGAAAATGATGACTAAAAGTCGAACTTTTCATTCTTGCGGGAAAAACTTCTCAATTTAAGATTTCTTCATTGTTCAAAGCGTGAGAAAATTTGTCACTATAAATTATTCCATTGTTAAACGTTAGAGACATTTCACGTTTTAAATATTGTCCATTGTTGAAACGGTATCAATATTTGTCAATGGAATTTTTTCCATTTTTGGAAGTGTGGGAAAGTTGTCATTATAGATAATTTCTAATATAATTATAAATAAATTTTTCATAATAACAATTCAAAGGGATGACTCAAAATAGAACTGTTCATTGTTGCGGGAAAAACTTCTTAATTTATGAATTCTTCATTGTTGAAAGCGTGAGAAAATTTGCCACTATAAATTTTTCCATTGTTAAAGGATAGGGACATTTTCACGTTTTAAATATTATCCATTGTTGAAACCGTATTAATATTTGTCCATGGAATTTTTTCCATTGTTGGAGGTGCGGGAAAGTTGCAATTATAGTTAGCTTCTAATATAATTATAAATAAATTTGTCATAAAAACACTTGGAAAATGATGACTTAAAGTCGAACTTCTCATTGTTGCTGGAAAAACTTCTTAATTTAAGATTTCTTCATTGTTGAAAGCGTGGGAAATTTGTCACTATAATTTTTTCCATTGTTAAACGTTAGAGACATTTCACGTTTTAAATATTGTCCATTGTTGAAACGGTATCAATATTTGTCAACGGAATTTTTTCCATTTTTGGAAGTGTGGGAAAGTTGTCATTATACATAATTTCTAATATAATTATAAATAAATTTTTCATAGTAACACTTGGAAAATGTTGACTAAAAGTCGAAATTTTTATTGTTGCTGGAAAAACTTCTTAATTTAAGATTTCTTCATTGTTGAAAGCGTAGGAAAATTTGTCACTATAAATTTTTCCATTGTTAAAGAATAGGGATATTTTCACGTTTTAAATATTATCCATTGTTGAAACCGTATCAATATTTGTCAATGGAATTTTTTTCATTGTTGGAGGTGCGGGAAAGTTGCAATTATAGTTAACTTCTGATATAATTATAAATAAATTTGTCATAAAAACACTTGGAAAATGATGACTTAAAGTCGAACTTTTCATTGTTGCGGGAAAAACTTCTCAATTTAAGATTTCTTCATTGTTGAAAGCGTGGGAAAATTTGTCACTATAATTTTTTTCATTGTTAAACGTTAGAGACATTTCACGTTTTAAATATTGTCCATTGTTGAAACGGTATCAATATTTGTCAATGGAATTTTTTCCATTTTTGGAAGTGTGGGAAAGTTGTCATTATACATAATTTCTAATATAATTATAAATAAATTTTTCATAGTAACACTTGGAAAATTTTGACTTAAAGTCGAAATTTTTATTGCTGCTGGAAAAACTTCTTAATTTAAAATTTCTTCATTGTTGACAGCGTAGGAAAATTTGTCACTATAATATTTTCCATTGTTAAAGTATAGGGATATATTCGCGTTTTAAATATTTTCCATTGTTGAAACGGTATCAACATTTGTCAATGGAATCTTTTCCGTTATTGGAAGTGCCGGAAAGTTGCCATTATAGATAACTTCTAATATAATTATAAATAAATTTTTCATAATAACTATTTAAAAGGGATTACTCAAAATAGAATTGTTCATTGTTGCTGGAAAAATTTCTTAATTTAAGTTTGCTTCATTGTTGAAAGCGGGCGAAAATTTGTCACTATAATTTTTCCATTGTTAAAGGATAGGGGCATTTTCACGTTTTAATTATTATCCATTGTTGATACTGTATCTATATTTTTCAATGGAATTTTTTCCATTGATGGAGGTGCGGGAAAGTTGAAATTATATTTAACTTCTAATATAATTATAAATAAATTTGTCATAAAAACACTTGGAAAAGGATGACTTAAATTCGAATTTTTCATTGATGCGGAAAAAATTCATATTTTAGGATTTCTTCATTGTTGAAAGCGTGGGAAAATTTTGCACTATATTTTTTTCCATTTTTAAAGGATAGGACATTTCACGTTTTAAATATTGTCCATTGTTGAAACGGTATCAATAGTTGTCAATGGAATTTTTTCCATTTTTGGAAGTGTGGGAAAGTTGTCATTATAGATAATTTCTAATATAATTATAAATAAATTTTTCATAGTAACACTTGGAAAATGTTGATTTAAAGTCGAAATTTTTATTGTTGCTGGAAAAACTTCTTAATTTAAAATTTCTTCATTGTTGAAAGCGTAGGAAAATTTGTCACTATAATTTTTTCCATTGTTAAAGTATAGGGACATTTTCACGTTTTAAATATTGTCCATTTTTGAAACGGTATCAATAGTTTTCAATGGAATTTTTTCCATTTTTGGAAGTGTGGGAAAGTTGTCATTATAGATAATTTCTAATATAATTATAAATAAAATTTTCATAATAACAATTCAAAGGGATGACTCAAAATAGAACTGTTCATTGTTGCGGGAAAAACTTCTTAATTTAAGATTTCTTCATTGTTGAAAGCGTGAGAAAATTTGTCACTATAAATTTTTCCATTGTTAAAGGATAGGGACATTTTCACGTTTTAAATATTATCCATTGTTGAAACCGTATTAATATTTGTCCATGGAATTTTTTCCATTGTTGGAGGTGCGGGAAAGTTGCAATTATAGTTAACTTCTAATATAATTATAAATAAATTTGTCATAAAAACACTTGGAAAATGATGACTTAAAGTCGAACTTCTCATTGTTGCTGGAAAAACTTCTTAATTTAAGATTTCTTCATTGTTGAAAGCGTGGGAAAATTTGTCACTATAATTTTTTCCATTGTTAAACGTTAGAGACATTTCACGTTTTAAATATTGTCCATTGTTGAAACGGTATCAATATTTGTCAATGGAATTTTTTCCATTTTTGGAATTGTGGGAAAGTTTTCATTATACATAATTTCTAATAAAATTATAAATAAATTTTTCATAGTAACACTTGGAAAATATTGACTTAAAGTCGAAATTTTTATTGCTGCTGGAAAAACTTCTTAATTTAAAATTTCTTCATTGTTGAAAGCGTAGGAAAATTTGTCACTATAATTTTTTCCATTGTTAAAGTATAGGGATATTTTCGCGTTTTAAATATTTTCCATTGTTGAAACGGTATCAATATTTGTCAATGGAATCTTTTCCATTATTGGAAGTGCCGGAAAGTTGCCATTATAGATAACTTCTAATATAATTATAAATAATTTTTTCATAATAACAATTTAAAAGGGATTACTCAAAATAGAATTGTTCATTGTTGCGGGAAAAAATTCTTAATTTAAGTTTGCTTCATTGTTGAAAGCGTGCGAAAATGTGTCACTATAATTTTTTCCTTTGTTAAAGGATAGGGGCATTTTCACGTTTTAAATATTATTCATTGTTGATACTGTATCAATATTTGTCAATGGAATTTTTTCCATTGTTGGAGGTGCGGGAAAGTTGCAATTATATTTAACTTCTAATATAATTATAAATAAATTTGTCATAAAAACACTTGGAAAAGGATGACTTAAAGTCGAATTTTTCATTGATGCGGAAAAAATTCATATTTTACGATTTCTTCATTGTTGAAAGCGTGGGAAAATTTTGCACTATAAATTTTTCCATTTTTAAAGGATAGGGACATTTCACGTTTTAAATATTGTCCATTGTTGAAACGGTATATATAGTTGTCAATGGAATTTTTTCCATTTTTGGAAGTGTGGGAAAGTTGTCATTATAGATAATTTCTAATATAATTATAAATAAATTTTTCATAGTAACACTTGGAAAATGTTGATTTAAAGTCGAAATTTTTATTGTTGCTGGAAAAACTTCTTAATTTAAAATTTCTTCATTGTTGAAAGCGTAGGAAAATTTGTCACTATAATTTTTTCCATTGTTAAAGTATAGGGACATTTTCACGTTTTAAGTACTGTCCATTGTTGAAACGGTATCAATATTTGTCAATGGAATCTTTTCCATTGTTGGAAGTGCCGGAAAGTTGTCATTATAGATAACTTCTAATATAATTATAAATAGATTTTTCATAATAACAATTCAAAAGGGATGACTCAAAATAGAATTGTTCATTTTTGCGGAGAAAAACTTCTCAATTTAAGATTTCTTCATTGTTGAAAGCGTGAGAAAATTTGTCACTATAATTTTTTCCATTGTTAAAGGATAGGGGTATTTTCACGTTTTAAATATTATCCATTGTTGATACTGTATCAATATTTGTCAATGGAATTTTTTCCATTGTTGGAGGTGCGGGAAAGTTGCAATTATAGTTAACTTCTAATATAATTATGAATAAATTTGTCATAAAAACACTTGGAAAAGGATGACTTAAAGTCGAATTTTTCATTGATGCGGAAAAAAATCATATTTTACGATTTCTTCATTGTTGAAAGCGTGGGAAAATTTTGCACTATAATTTTTTCCATTTTTAAAGGATAGGGACATTTCACGTTTTAAATATTGTCCATTGTTGAAACGGTATCAATAGTTTTCAATGGAATTTTTTCCATTTTTGGAAGTGTGGGAAAGTTGTCATTATAGATAATTTCTAATATAATTATAAATAAATTTTTCATAATAACAATTCAAAGGGATGACTCAAAATAGAACTGTTCATTGTTGCGGGAAAAACTTCTTAATTTAAGATTTCTTCATTGTTAAAAGCGTGAGAAAATTTGTCACTATAAATTTTTCCATTGTTAAAGGATAGGGACATTTTCACGTTTTAAGTATTATCCATTTTTGAAACCGTATTATTATTTGTCCATGGAATTTTTTCCATTGTTGGAGGTGCGGGAAAGTTGCAATTATAGTTAACTTCTAATATAATTATAAATAAATTTGTCATAAAAACACTTGGAAAATGATGACTTAAAGTCGAACTTCTCATTGTTGCTGGAAAAACTTCTTAATTTAAGATTTCTTCATTGTTGAAAGCGTGGGAAAATTTGTCACTATAATTTTTTCCATTGTTAAACGTTAGAGACATTTCACGTTTTAAATATTGTCCATTGTTGAAACGGTATCAATATTTGTCAATGGAATTTTTTCCATTTTTGGAATTGTGGGAAAGTTGTCATTATACATAATTTCTAATATAATTATAAATAAATTTTTCATAGTAACACTTGGAAAATATTGACTTAAAGTCGAAATTTTTATTGTTGCTGGAAAAACTTCTTAATTTAAAATTTCTTCATTGTTGAAAGCGTAGGAAAATTTGTCACTATAATTTTTTCCATTGTTAAAGTATAGGGACATTTTCACGTTTTAAGTACTGTCCATTGTTGAAACGGTATCAATATTTGTCAATGGAATCTTTTCCATTGTTGGAAGTGCCGGAAAGTTGTCATTATAGATAACTTCTAATATAATTATAAATAGATTTTTCATAATAACAATTCAAAAGGGATGACTCAAAATAGAATTGTTCATTCTTGCGGGAAAAATTTCTTTATTTAAGTTTGCTTCATTGTTGAAAGCGTGCGAAAATTTGTCACTATAATTTTTTCCATTGTTAAAGGATAGGGGCATTTTCACGTTTTAAATATTATTCATTGTTGATACTGTATCAATATTTGTCAATGGAATTTTTTCCATTGTTGGAGGTGCGGGAAAGTTGCAATTATATTTAACTTCTAATATAATTATTAATAAATTCGTCATAAAAACACTTGGAAAAGGATGACTTAAAGTCGAATTTTTCATTGATGCGGAAAAAATTCATATTTTACGATTTCTTCATTGTTGAAAGCGTGGGAAAATTTTGCACTATAATTTTTTCCATTTTTAAAGGATAGGGACATTTCACGTTTTAAATATTGTCCATTGTTGAAACGGTATCAATAGTTGTCAATGGAATTTTTTCCATTTTTGGAAGTGTGGGAAAGTTGTCATTATAGATAATTTCTAATATAATTATAAATAAATTTTTCATAGTAACACTTGGAAAATGTTGATTTAAAGTCGAAATTTTTATTGTTGCTGGAAAAACTTCTTAATTTAAAATTTCTTCATTGCTGAAAACGTAGGAAAATTTTGCACTATAATTTTTTCCATTTTTAAAGGATAGGGACATTTCACGTTTTAAATATTGTCCATTGTTGAAACGGTATCAATAGTTGTCAATGGAATTTTTTCCATTTTTGGAAGTGTGGGAAAGTTGGCATTATAGATAATTTCTAATATAATTATAAATAAATTTTTCATAGTAACACTTGGAAAATGTTGATTTAAAGTCGAAATTTTTATTGTTGCTGGAAAAACTTCTTAATTTAAAATTTCTTCATTGTTGAAAGCGTAGGAAAATTTGTCACTATAATTTTTTCCATTTTTAAAGTATAGGGACATTTCACGTTTTAATTATTGTCCATTGTTGAAACTGTATCAATATTTGTCAATGGAATCTTTTCCATTGTTGGCAGTGCCGGAAAGTTGTCATTATAGATAACTTCTAATATAATTATAAATAAATTTTTCATAATAACAATTCAAAGGGATGATTCAAAATAGAACTTTTCATTGTTGCTGGAAAAACTTCTTAATTTAAGATTTCTTCATTGTTGAAAGCGTAGGAAAATTTTTCACTATAAATTTTTCCATTGTTAAAGGATAGGGATATTTTCACGTTTTAAATATTATCCATTGTTGAAACCGTATCAATATTTGTCAGTGGAATTTTTTTCATTGTTGGAGGTGCGGGAAAGTTGCAATTATAGTTAACTTCTAATATAATTATAAATAAATTTGTCATAAAAACACTTGGAAAATGATGACTAAAAGTCGAACTTTTCATTGTTGCGGGAAAAACTTCTCAATTTAAGATTTCTTCATTGTTCAAAACGTGAGAAAATTTGTCACTATAAATTATTCCATTGTTAAACGTTAGAGACATTTCACGTTTTAAATATTGTCCATTGTTGAAACGGTATCAATATTTGTCAATGGAATTTTTTCCATTTTTGGAAGTGTGGGAAAGTTGTCATTATAGATAATTTCTAATATAATTATAAATAAATTTTTCATAATAACAATTCAAAGGGATGACTCAAAATAGAACTGTTCATTGTTGCGGGAAAAACTTCTTAATTTATGAATTCTTCATTGTTGAAAGCGTGAGAAAATTTGCCACTATAAATTTTTCCATTGTTAAAGGATAGGGACATTTTCACGTTTTAAATATTATCCATTGTTGAAACCGTATTAATATTTGTCCATGGAATTTTTTCCATTGTTGGAGGTGCGGGAAAGTTGAAATTATAGTTAGCTTCTAATATAATTATAAATAAATTTGTCATAAAAACACTTGGAAAATGATGACTTAAAGTCGAACTTCTCATTGTTGCTGGAAAAACTTCTTAATTTAAGATTTCTTCATTGTTGAAAGCGTGGGAAATTTGTCACTATAATTTTTTCCATTGTTAAACGTTAGAGACATTTCACGTTTTAAATATTGTCCATTGTTGAAACGGTATCAATATTTGTCAATGGAATTTTTTCCATTTTTGGAAGTGTGGGAAAGTTGTCATTATAGATAATTTCTAATATAATTATAAATAAATTTTTCATAATAACAATTCAAAGGGATGACTCAAAATAGAACTGTTCATTGTTGCGGGAAAAACTTCTTAATTTATGAATTCTTCATTGTTGAAAGCGTGAGAAAATTTGCCACTATAAATTTTTCCATTGTTAAAGGATAGGGACATTTTCACGTTTTAAATATTATCCATTGTTGAAACCGTATTAATATTTGTCCATGGAATTTTTTCCATTGTTGGAGGTGCGGGAAAGTTGAAATTATAGTTAGCTTCTAATATAATTATAAATGAATTTGTCATAAAAACACTTGGAAAATGATGACTTAAAGTCGAACTTCTCATTGTTGCTGGAAAAACTTCTTAATTTAAGATTTCTTCATTGTTGAAAGCGTGGGAAATTTGTCACTATAATTTTTTCCATTGTTAAACGTTAGAGACATTTCACGTTTTAAATATTGTCCATTGTTGAAACGGTATCAATATTTGTCAATGGAATTTTTTCCATTTTTGGAAGTGTGGGAAAGTTGTCATTATACATAATTTCTAATATAATTATAAATAAATTTTTCATAGTAACACTTGGAAAATATTGACTTAAAGTCGAAATTTTTATTGCTGCTGGAAAAACTTCTTAATTTAAAATTTCTTCATTGTTGAAAGCGTAGGAAAATTTGTCATTATAATTTTTTCCATTGTTAAAGTATAGGGATATTTTCGCGTTTTAAATATTTTCCATTGTTGAAACGGTATCAATATTTGTCAATGGAATCTTTTCCATTATTGGAAGTGCCGGAAAGTTGCCATTATAGATAACTTCTAATATAATTATAAATAATTTTTTCATAATAACAATTTAAAAGGGATTACTCAAAATAGAATTGTTCATTGTTGCGGGAAAAATTTCTTAATTTAAGTTTGCTTCATTGTTGAAAGCGTGCGAAAATTTGTCACTATAATTTTTTCCATTGTTAAAGAATAGGGGCATTTTCACGTTTTAAATATTATTCATTGTTGATACTGTATCAATATTTGTCAATGGAATTTTTTCCATTGTTGGAGGTGCGGGAAAGTTGCAATTATATTTAACTTCTAATATAATTATAAATAAATTTTTCAGAGTAACACTTGGAAAATGTTGATTTAAAGTCGAAATTTTTATTGTTGCTGGAAAAAATTCTTAATTTAAAATTTCTTCATTGTTGAAAGCGTAGGAAAATTTGTCACTATAATTTTTTCCATTTTTAAAGTATAGGGACATTTCACGTTTTAATTATTGTCCATTGTTGAAACTGTATCAATATTTGTCAATGGAATCTTTTCCATTGTTGGCAGTGCCGGAAAGTTGTCATTATAGATAACTTCTAATATAATTATAAATAAATTTTTCAGAATAACAATTCAAAGGGATGACTCAAAATAGAACTTTTCATTGTTGCTGGAAAAACTTCTTAATTTAAGATTTCTTCATTGTTGAAAGCGTAGGAAAATTTGTCACTATAAATTTTTCCATTGTTAAAGGATAGGGACATTTTCACGTTTTAAATATTATCCATTGTTGAAACCGTATTAATATTTGTCCATGGAATTTTTTAAATTGTTGGAGGTGCGGGAAAGTTGCAATTATAGTTAACTTCTAATATAATTAAAAATAAATTGGTCATAAAATCACTTGGAAAATGATGACTTAAAGTCGAACTTTTCATTGTTGCGGGAAAAACTTCTTAATTTAAGATTTCTTCATTGTTGAAAGCGTGGGAAAATTTGTCACTATAATTTTTTTCATTGTTAAACGTTAGAGACATTTCACGTTTTAAATATTGTCCATTGTTGAAACGGTATCAATATTTGTCAATGGAATTTTTTCCATTTTTGGAAGTGTGGGAAAGTTGTCATTATACATAATTTCTAATATAATTATAAATAAATTTTTCATAGTAACACTTGGAAAATTTTGACTTAAAGTCGAAATTTTTATTGCTGCTGGAAAAACTTCTTAATTAAAAATTTCTTCATTGTTGAAAGCGTAGGAAAATTTGTCACTATAATATTTTCCATTGTTAAAGTATAGGGATATATTCGCGTTTTAAATATTTTCCATTGTTGAAACGGTATCAACATTTGTCAATGGAATCTTTTCCATTATTGGAAGTGCCGGAAAGTTGCCATTATAGATAACTTCTAATATAATTATAAATAAATTTTTCATAATAACTATTTAAAAGGGATTACTCAAAATAGAATTGTTCATTGTTGCGGGAAAAATTTCTTAATTTAAGTTTGCTTCATTGTTGAAAGCGGGCGAAAATTTGTCACTATAATTTTTCCATTGTTAAAGGATAGGGGCATTTTCACGTTTTAATTATTATCCATTGTTGATATTGTATCAATATTTGTCAATGGAATTTTTTCCATTGTTGGAGGTGCGGGAAAGTTGAAATTATATTTAACTTCTAATATAATTATAAATAAATTTGTCATAAAAACACTTGGAAAAGGATGACTTAAATTCGAATTTTTCATTGATGCGGAAAAAATTCATATTTTAGGATTTCTTCATTGTTGAAAGCGTGGGAAAATTTTGCACTATATTTTTTTCCATTTTTAAAGGATAGGACATTTCACGTTTTAAATATTGTCCATTGTTGAAACGGTATCAATAGTTGTCAATGGAATTTTTTCCATTTTTGGAAGTGTGGGAAAGTTGTCATTATAGATAATTTCTAATATAATTATAAATAAATTTTTCATAATAACAATTCAAAGGGATGACTCAAAATAGAACTGTTCATTGTTGCGGGAAAAACTTCTTAATTTAAGATTTCTTCATTGTTGAAAGCGTGAGAAAATTTGTCACTATAAATTTTTCCATTGTTAAAGGATAGGGACATTTTCACGTTTTAAATATTATCCATTGTTGAAACCGTATTAATATTTGTCCATGGAATTTTTTCCATTGTTGGAGGTGCGGGAAAGTTGCAATTATAGTTAACTTCTAATATAATTATAAATAAATTTGTCATAAAAACACTTGGAAAATGATGACTTAAAGTCGAACTTCTCATTGTTGCTGGAAAAACTTCTTAATTTAAGATTTCTTCATTGTTGAAAGCGTGGGAAAATTTGTCACTATAATTTTTTCCATTGTTAAACATTAGAGACATTTCACGTTTTAAATATTGTCCATTGTTGAAACGGTATCAATATTTGTCAATGGAATTTTTTCCATTTTTGGAATTGTGGGAAAGTTTTCATTATACATAATTTCTAATAAAATTATAAATAAATTTTTCATAGTAACACTTGGAAAATATTGACTTAAAGTCGAAATTTTTATTGCTGCTGGAAAAACTTCTTAATTTAAAATTTCTTCATTGTTGAAAGCGTAGGAAAATTTGTCACTATAATTTTTTCCATTGTTAAAGTATAGGGATATTTTCGCGTTTTAAATATTTTCCATTGTTGAAACGGTATCAATATTTGTCAATGGAATCTTTTCCATTATTGGAAGTGCCGGAAAGTTGCCATTATAGATAACTTCTAATATAATTATAAATAATTTTATCATAATAACAATTTAAAAGGGATTACTCAAAATAGAATTGTTCATTGTTGCGGGAAAAATTTCTTAATTTAAGTTTGCTTCATTGTTGAAAGCGTGCGAAAATTTGTCACTATAATTTTTTCCATTGTTAAAGAATAGGGGCATTTTCACGTTTTAAATATTATTCATTGTTGATACTGTATCAATATTTGTCAATGGAATTTTTTCCATTGTTGGAGGTGCGGGAAAGTTGCAATTATATTTAACTTCTATTATAATTATAAATAAATTTGTCATAAAAACACTTGGAAAAGGATGACTTAAAGTCGAATTTTTCATTGATGCGGAAAAAATTCATATTTTACGATTTCTTCACTGTTGAAAGCGTGGGAAAATTTTGCACTATAATTTTTTCCATTTTTAAAGGATAGGGACATTTCACGTTTTAAATATTGTCCATTGTTGAAACGGTATATATAGTTGTCAATGGAATTTTTTCCATTTTTGGAAGTGTGGGAAAGTTGTCATTATAGATAACTTCTAATATAATTATAAATAGATTTTTCATAATAACAATTCAAAAGGGATGACACAAAATAGAATTGTTCATTTTTGCGGAGAAAAACTTCTCAATTTAAGATTTCTTCATTGTTGAAAGCGTGAGAAAATTTGTCACTATAATTTTTTCCATTGTTAAAGGATAGGGGCATTTTCACGTTTTAAATATTATCCATTGTTGATACTGTATCAATATTTGTCAATGGAATTTTTTCCATTTTTGGAAGTGTGGGAAAGTTGTCATTATAGATAATTTCTAATATAATTATAAATAAATTTTTCATAGTAACACTTGGAAAATGTTGATTTAAAGTCGAAATTGTTATTGTTGCTGGAAAAACTTCTTAATTTAAAATTTCTTCATTGCTGAAAACGTAGGAAAATTTTGCACTATAATTTTTTCCATTTTTAAAGGATAGGGACATTTCACGTTTTAAATATTGTCCATTGTTGAAACGGTATCAATAGTTGTCAATGGAATTTTTTCCATTTTTGGAAGTGTGGGAAAGTTGTCATTATAGATAATTTCTAATATAATTATAAATAAATTTTTCATAGTAACACTTGGAAAATGTTGATTTAAAGTCGAAATTTTTATTGTTGCTGGAAAAACTTCTTAATTTAAAATTTCTTCATTGTTGAAAGCGTAGGAAAATTTGTCACTATAATTTTTTCCATTTTTAAGTATAGGGACATTTCACGTTTTAATTATTGTCCATTGTTGAAACTGTATCAATATTTGTCAATGGAATCTTTTCCATTGTTGGCAGTGCCGGAAAGTTGTCATTATACATAACTTCTAATATAATTATAAATAAATTTTTCATAATAACAATTCAAAGGGATGATTCAAAATAGAACTTTTCATTGTTGCTGGAAAAACTTCTTAATTTAAGATTTCTTCATTGTTGAAAGCGTAGGAAAATTTGTCACTATAAATTTTTCCATTGTTAAAGGATAGGGATATTTTCACGTTTTAAATATTATCCATTGTTGAAACCGTATCAATATTTGTCAGTGGAATTTTTTTCATTGTTAGAGGTGCGGGAAAGTTGCAATTATAGTTAATTTCTAATATAATTATAAATAAATTTGTCATAAAAACACTTGGAAAATGTTGACTAAAAGTCGAACTTTTCATTGTTGCGGGAAAAACTTCTCAATTTAAGATTTCTTCATTGTTCAAAGCGTGAGAAAATTTGTCACTATAAATTATTCCATTGTTAAACGTTAGAGACATTTCACGTTTTAAATATTGTCCATTGTTGAAACGGTTTCAATATTTGTCAATGGAATTTTTTCCATTTTTGGAAGTGTGGGAAAGTTGTCATTATAGATAATTTCTAATATAATTATAAATAAATTTTTCATAATAACAATTCAAAGGGATGACTCAAAATAGAACTGTTCATTGTTGCGGGAAAAACTTCTTAATTTATGAATTCTTCATTGTTGAAAGCGTGAGAATATTTGTCACTATAAATTTTTCCATTGTTAAAGGATAGGGACATTTCACGTTTTAAATATTGTCCATTGTTGAAACGGTATCAATATTTGTCAATGGAATTTTTTCCATTTTTGGAAGTGTGGGAAAGTTGTCATTATACATAATTTCTAATATAATTATAAATAAATTTTTCATAGTAACACTTGGAAAATTTTGACTTAAAGTCGAAATTTTTATTGCTGCTGGAAAAACTTCTTAATTTAAAATTTCTTCATTGTTGAAAGCGTAGGAAAATTTGTCACTATAATATTTTCCATTGTTAAAGTATAGGGATATATTCGCGTTTTAAATATTTTCCATTGTTGAAACGGTATCAACATTTGTCAATGGAATCTTTTCCATTATTGGAAGTGCCGGAAAGTTGCCATTATAGATAACTTCTAATATAATTATAAATAAATTTTTCATAATAACTATTTAAAAGGGATTACTCAAAATAGAATTGTTCATTGTTGCGGGAAAAATTTCTTAATTTAAGTTTGCTTCATTGTTGAAAGCGGGCGAAAATTTGTCACTATAATTTTTCCATTGTTAAAGGATAGGGGCATTTTCACGTTTTAATTATTATCCATTGTTGATACTGTATCAATATTTGTCAATGGAATTTTTTCCATTGTTGGAGGTGCGGGAAAGTTGAAATTATATTTAACTTCTAATATAATTATAAATAAATTTGTCATAAAAACACTTGGAAAAGGATGACTTAAATTCGAATTTTTCATTGATGCGGAAAAAATTCATATTTTAGGATTTCTTCATTGTTGAAAGCGTGGGAAAATTTTGCACTATATTTTTTTCCATTTTTAAAGGATAGGACATTTCACGTTTTAAATATTGTCCATTGTTGAAACGGTATCAATAGTTGTCAATGGAATTTTTTCCATTTTTGGAAGTGTGGGAAAGTTGTCATTATAGATAATTTCTAATATAATTATAAATAAATTTTTCATAATAACAATTCAAAGGGATGACTCAAAATAGAACTGTTCATTGTTGCGGGAAAAACTTCTTAATTTAAGATTTCTTCATTGTTGAAAGCGTGAGAAAATTTGTCACTATAAATTTTTCCATTGTTAAAGGATAGGGACATTTTCACGTTTTAAATATTATCCATTGTTGAAACCGTATTAATATTTGTCCATGGAATTTTTTCCATTGTTGGAGGTGCGGGAAAGTTGCAATTATAGTTGGCTTCTAATATAATTATAAATAAATTTGTCATAAAAACACTTGGAAAATGATGACTTAAAGTCGAACTTCTCATTGTTGCTGGAAAAACTTCTTAATTTAAGATTTCTTCATTGTTGAAAGCGTGGGAAATTTGTCACTATAATTTTTTCCATTGTTAAACGTTAGAGACATTTCACGTTTTAAATATTGTCCATTGTTGAAACGGTATCAATATTTGTCAATGGAATTTTTTCCATTTTTGGAAGTGTGGGAAAGTTGTCATTATACATAATTTCTAATATAATTATGAATATATTTTTCATAGTAACACTTGGAAGATATTGACTTAAAGTCGAAATTTTTATTGCTGCTGGAAAAACTTCTTAATTTAAAATTTCTTCATTGTTGAAATCGTAGGAAAATTTGTCATTATAATTTTTTCCATTGTTAAAGTATAGGGATATTTTCGCGTTTTAAGTATTTTCCATTGTTGAAACGGTATCAATATTTGTCAATGGAATCTTTTCCATTATTGGAAGTGCCGGAAAGTTGCCATTATAGATAACTTCTAATATAATTATAAATAATTTTTTCATAATAACAATTTAAAAGGGATTACTCAAAATAGAATTGTTCATTGTTGCGGGAAAAATTTCTTAATTTAAGTTTGCTTCATTGTTGAAAGCGTGCGAAAATTTGTCACTATAATTTTTTCCATTGTTAAAGAATAGGGGCATTTTCACGTTTTAAATATTATTCATTGTTGATACTGTATCAATATTTGTCAATGGAATTTTTTCCATTGTTGGAGGTGCGGGAAAGTTGCAATTATATTTAACTTCTAATATAATTATAAATAAATTTTTCAGAGTAACACTTGGAAAATGTTGATTTAAAGTCGAAATTTTTATTGTTGCTGGAAAAAATTCTTAATTTAAAATTTCTTCATTGTTGAAAGCGTAGGAAAATTTGTCACTATAATTTTTTCCATTTTTAAAGTATAGGGACATTTCACGTTTTAATTATTGTCCATTGTTGAAACTGTATCAATATTTGTCAATGGAATCTTTTCCATTGTTGGCAGTGCCGGAAAGTTGTCATTATAGATAACTTCTAATATAATTATAAATAAATTTTTCAGAATAACAATTCAAAGGGATGACTCAAAATAGAACTTTTCATTGTTGCTGGAAAAACTTCTTAATTTAAGATTTCTTCATTGTTGAAAGCGTAGGAAAATTTGTCACTATAAATTTTTCCATTGTTAAAGGATAGGGACATTTTCACGTTTTAAATATTATCCATTGTTGAAACCGTATTAATATTTGTCCATGGAATTTTTTAAATTGTTGGAGGTGCGGGAAAGTTGCAATTATAGTTAACTTCTAATATAATTAAAAATAAATTGGTCATAAAATCACTTGGAAAATGATGACTTAAAGTCGAACTTTTCATTGTTGCTGGAAAAACTTCTTAATTTAAGATTTCTTCATTGTTGAAAGCGTGGGAAAATTTGTCACTATAATTTTTTTCATTGTTAAACGTTAGAGACATTTCACGTTTTAAATATTGTCCATTGTTGAAACGGTATCAATATTTGTCAATGGAATTTTTTCCATTTTTGGAAGTGTGGGAAAGTTGTCATTATACATAATTTCTAATATAATTATAAATAAATTTTTCATAGTAACACTTGGAAAATTTTGACTTAAAGTCGAAATTTTTATTGCTGCTGGAAAAACTTCTTAATTTAAAATTTCTTCATTGTTGAAAGCGTAGGAAAATTTGTCACTATAATATTTTCCATTGTTAAAGTATAGGGATATATTCGCGTTTTAAATATTTTCCATTGTTGAAACGGTATCAACATTTGTCAATGGAATCTTTTCCATTATTGGAAGTGCCGGAAAGTTGCCATTATAGATAACTTCTAATATAATTATAAATAAATTTTTCATAATAACTATTTAAAAGGGATTACTCAAAATAGAATTGTTCATTGTTGCGGGAAAAATTTCTTAATTTAAGTTTGCTTCATTGTTGAAAGCGGGCGAAAATTTGTCACTATAATTTTTCCATTGTTAAAGGATAGGGGCATTTTCACGTTTTAATTATTATCCATTGTTGATACTGTATCAATATTTGTCAATGGAATTTTTTCCATTGTTGGAGGTGCGGGAAAGTTGAAATTATATTTAACTTCTAATATAATTATAAATAAATTTGTCATAAAAACACTTGGAAAAGGATGACTTAAATTCGAATTTTTCATTGATGCGGAAAAAATTCATATTTTAGGATTTCTTCATTGTTGAAAGCGTGGGAAAATTTTGCACTATATTTTTTTCCATTTTTAAAGGATAGGACATTTCACGTTTTAAATATTGTCCATTGTTGAAACGGTATCAATAGTTGTCAATGGAATTTTTTCCATTTTTGGAAGTGTGGGAAAGTTGTCATTATAGATAATTTCTAATATAATTATAAATAAATTTTTCATAATAACAATTCAAAGGGATGACTCAAAATAGAACTGTTCATTGTTGCGGGAAAAACTTCTTAATTTAAGATTTCTTCATTGTTGAAAGCGTGAGAAAATTTGTCACTATAAATTTTTCCATTGTTAAAGGATAGGGACATTTTCACGTTTTAAATATTATCCATTGTTGAAACCGTATTAATATTTGTCCATGGAATTTTTTCCATTGTTGGAGGTGCGGGAAAGTTGCAATTATAGTTAACTTCTAATATAATTATAAATAAATTTGTCATAAAAACACTTGGAAAATGATGACTTAAAGTCGAACTTCTCATTGTTGCTGGAAAAACTTCTTAATTTAAGATTTCTTCATTGTTGAAAGCGTGGGAAAATTTGTCACTATATTTTTTTCCATTTCTAAACGTTAGAGACATTTCACGTTTTAAATATTGTCCATTGTTGAAACGGTATCAATATTTGTCAATGGAATTTTTTCCATTTTTGGAATTGTGGGAAAGTTTTCATTATACATAATTTCTAATAAAATTATAAATAAATTTTTCATAGTAACACTTGGAAAATATTGACTTAAAGTCGAAATTTTTATTGCTGCTGGAAAAACTTCTTAATTTAAAATTTCTTCATTGTTGAAAGCGTAGGAAAATTTGTCACTATAATTTTTTCCATTGTTAAAGTATAGGGATATTTTCGCGTTTTAAATATTTTCCATTGTTGAAACGGTATCAATATTTGTCAATGGAATCTTTTCCATTATTGGAAGTGCCGGAAAGTTGCCATTATAGATAACTTCTAATATAATTATAAATAATTTTATCATAATAACAATTTAAAAGGGATTACTCAAAATAGAATTGTTCATTGTTGCGGGAAAAATTTCTTAATTTAAGTTTGCTTCATTGTTGAAAGCGTGCGAAAATTTGTCACTATAATTTTTTCCATTGTTAAAGAATAGGGGCATTTTCACGTTTTAAATATTATTCATTGTTGATACTGTATCAATATTTGTCAATGGAATTTTTTCCATTGTTGGAGGTGCGGGAAAGTTGCAATTATATTTAACTTCTATTATAATTATAAATAAATTTGTCATAAAAACACTTGGAAAAGGATGACTTAAAGTCGAATTTTTCATTGATGCGGAAAAAATTCATATTTTACGATTTCTTCACTGTTGAAAGCATGGGAAAATTTGTCACTATAATTTTTTCCATTGTTAAAGGATAGGGACATTTCACGTTTTAAATATTGTCCATTGTTGAAACGGTATCAATAGTTGTCAATGGAATTTTTTCCATTTTTGGAAGTGTGGGAAAGTTGTCATTATAGATAATTTCTAATATAATTATAAATAAATTTTTCATAGTAACACTTGGAAAATGTTGATTTAAAGTCGAAATTTTTATTGTTGCTGGAAAAACTTCTTAATTTAAAATTTCTTCATTGCTGAAAACGTAGGAAAATTTTGCACTATAATTTTTTCCATTTTTAAAGGATAGGGACATTTCACGTTTTAAATATTGTCCATTGTTGAAACGGTATCAATAGTTGTCAATGGAATTTTTTCCATTTTTGGAAGTGTGGGAAAGTTGGCATTATAGATAATTTCTAATATAATTATAAATAAATTTTTCATAGTAACACTTGGAAAATGTTGATTTAAAGTCGAAATTTTTATTGTTGCTGGAAAAACTTCTTAATTTAAAATTTCTTCATTGTTGAAAGCGTAGGAAAATTTGTCACTATAATTTTTTCCATTTTTAAAGTATAGGGACATTTCACGTTTTAATTATTGTCCATTGTTGAAACTGTATCAATATTTGTCAATGGAATCTTTTCCATTGTTGGCAGTGCCGGAAAGTTGTCATTATAGATAACTTCTAATATAATTATAAATAAATTTTTCATAATAACAATTCAAAGGGATGATTCAAAATAGAACTTTTCATTGTTGCTGGAAAAACTTCTTAATTTAAGATTTCTTCATTGTTGAAAGCGTAGGAAAATTTTTCACTATAAATTTTTCCATTGTTAAAGGATAGGGATATTTTCACGTTTTAAATATTATCCATTGTTGAAACCGTATCAATATTTGTCAGTGGAATTTTTTTCATTGTTGGAGGTGCGGGAAAGTTGCAATTATAGTTAACTTCTAATATAATTATAAATAAATTTGTCATAAAAACACTTGGAAAATGATGACTAAAAGTCGAACTTTTCATTGTTGCGGGAAAAACTTCTCAATTTAAGATTTCTTCATTGTTCAAAACGTGAGAAAATTTGTCACTATAAATTATTCCATTGTTAAACGTTAGAGACATTTCACGTTTTAAATATTGTCCATTGTTGAAACGGTATCAATATTTGTCAATGGAATTTTTTCCATTTTTGGAAGTGTGGGAAAGTTGTCATTATAGATAATTTCTAATATAATTATAAATAAATTTTTCATAATAACAATTCAAAGGGATGACTCAAAATAGAACTGTTCATTGTTGCGGGAAAAACTTCTTAATTTATGAATTCTTCATTGTTGAAAGCGTGAGAAAATTTGCCACTATAAATTTTTCCATTGTTAAAGGATAGGGACATTTTCACGTTTTAAATATTATCCATTGTTGAAACCGTATTAATATTTGTCCATGGAATTTTTTCCATTGTTGGAGGTGCGGGAAAGTTGAAATTATAGTTAGCTTCTAATATAATTATAAATAAATTTGTCATAAAAACACTTGGAAAATGATGACTTAAAGTCGAACTTCTCATTGTTGCTGGAAAAACTTCTTAATTTAAGATTTCTTCATTGTTGAAAGCGTGGGAAATTTGTCACTATAATTTTTTCCATTGTTAAACGTTAGAGACATTTCACGTTTTAAATATTGTCCATTGTTGAAACGGTATCAATATTTGTCAATGGAATTTTTTCCATTTTTGGAAGTGTGGGAAAGTTGTCATTATACATAATTTCTAATATAATTATAAATAAATTTTTCATAGTAACACTTGGAAAATATTGACTTAAAGTCGAAATTTTTATTGCTGCTGGAAAAACTTCTTAATTTAAAATTTCTTCATTGTTGAAAGCGTAGGAAAATTTGTCATTATAATTTTTTCCATTGTTAAAGTATAGGGATATTTTCGCGTTTTAAATATTTTCCATTGTTGAAACGGTATCAATATTTGTCAATGGAATCTTTTCCATTATTGGAAGTGCCGGAAAGTTGCCATTATAGATAACTTCTAATATAATTATAAATAATTTTTTCATAATAACAATTTAAAAGGGATTACTCAAAATAGAATTGTTCATTGTTGCGGGAAAAATTTCTTAATTTAAGTTTGCTTCATTGTTGAAAGCGTGCGAAAATTTGTCACTATAATTTTTTCCATTGTTAAAGAATAGGGGCATTTTCACGTTTTAAATATTATTCATTGTTGATACTGTATCAATATTTGTCAATGGAATTTTTTCCATTGTTGGAGGTGCGGGAAAGTTGCAATTATATTTAACTTCTAATATAATTATAAATAAATTTTTCAGAGTAACACTTGGAAAATGTTGATTTAAAGTCGAAATTTTTATTGTTGCTGGAAAAAATTCTTAATTTAAAATTTCTTCATTGTTGAAAGCGTAGGAAAATTTGTCACTATAATTTTTTCCATTTTTAAAGTATAGGGACATTTCACGTTTTAATTATTGTCCATTGTTGAAACTGTATCAATATTTGTCAATGGAATCTTTTCCATTGTTGGCAGTGCCGGAAAGTTGTCATTATAGATAACTTCTAATATAATTATAAATAAATTTTTCAGAATAACAATTCAAAGGGATGACTCAAAATAGAACTTTTCATTGTTGCTGGAAAAACTTCTTAATTTAAGATTTCTTCATTGTTGAAAGCGTAGGAAAATTTGTCACTATAAATTTTTCCATTGTTAAAGGATAGGGACATTTTCACGTTTTAAATATTATCCATTGTTGAAACCGTATTAATATTTGTCCATGGAATTTTTTAAATTGTTGGAGGTGCGGGAAAGTTGCAATTATAGTTAACTTCTAATATAATTAAAAATAAATTGGTCATAAAATCACTTGGAAAATGATGACTTAAAGTCGAACTTTTCATTGTTGCTGGAAAAACTTCTTAATTTAAGATTTCTTCATTGTTGAAAGCGTGGGAAAATTTGTCACTATAATTTTTTTCATTGTTAAACGTTAGAGACATTTCACGTTTTAAATATTGTCCATTGTTGAAACGGTATCAATATTTGTCAATGGAATTTTTTCCATTTTTGGAAGTGTGGGAAAGTTGTCATTATACATAATTTCTAATATAATTATAAATAAATTTTTCATAGTAACACTTGGAAAATTTTGACTTAAAGTCGAAATTTTTATTGCTGCTGGAAAAACTTCTTAATTAAAAATTTCTTCATTGTTGAAAGCGTAGGAAAATTTGTCACTATAATATTTTCCATTGTTAAAGTATAGGGATATATTCGCGTTTTAAATATTTTCCATTGTTGAAACGGTATCAACATTTGTCAATGGAATCTTTTCCATTATTGGAAGTGCCGGAAAGTTGCCATTATAGATAACTTCTAATATAATTATAAATAAATTTTTCATAATAACTATTTAAAAGGGATTACTCAAAATAGAATTGTTCATTGTTGCGGGAAAAATTTCTTAATTTAAGTTTGCTTCATTGTTGAAAGCGGGCGAAAATTTGTCACTATAATTTTTCCATTGTTAAAGGATAGGGGCATTTTCACGTTTTAATTATTATCCATTGTTGATATTGTATCAATATTTGTCAATGGAATTTTTTCCATTGTTGGAGGTGCGGGAAAGTTGAAATTATATTTAACTTCTAATATAATTATAAATAAATTTGTCATAAAAACACTTGGAAAAGGATGACTTAAATTCGAATTTTTCATTGATGCGGAAAAAATTCATATTTTAGGATTTCTTCATTGTTGAAAGCGTGGGAAAATTTTGCACTATATTTTTTTCCATTTTTAAAGGATAGGACATTTCACGTTTTAAATATTGTCCATTGTTGAAACGGTATCAATAGTTGTCAATGGAATTTTTTCCATTTTTGGAAGTGTGGGAAAGTTGTCATTATAGATAATTTCTAATATAATTATAAATAAATTTTTCATAATAACAATTCAAAGGGATGACTCAAAATAGAACTGTTCATTGTTGCGGGAAAAACTTCTTAATTTAAGATTTCTTCATTGTTGAAAGCGTGAGAAAATTTGTCACTATAAATTTTTCCATTGTTAAAGGATAGGGACATTTTCACGTTTTAAATATTATCCATTGTTGAAACCGTATTAATATTTGTCCATGGAATTTTTTCCATTGTTGGAGGTGCGGGAAAGTTGCAATTATAGTTAACTTCTAATATAATTATAAATAAATTTGTCATAAAAACACTTGGAAAATGATGACTTAAAGTCGAACTTCTCATTGTTGCTGGAAAAACTTCTTAATTTAAGATTTCTTCATTGTTGAAAGCGTGGGAAAATTTGTCACTATAATTTTTTCCATTGTTAAACATTAGAGACATTTCACGTTTTAAATATTGTCCATTGTTGAAACGGTATCAATATTTGTCAATGGAATTTTTTCCATTTTTGGAATTGTGGGAAAGTTTTCATTATACATAATTTCTAATAAAATTATAAATAAATTTTTCATAGTAACACTTGGAAAATATTGACTTAAAGTCGAAATTTTTATTGCTGCTGGAAAAACTTCTTAATTTAAAATTTCTTCATTGTTGAAAGCGTAGGAAAATTTGTCACTATAATTTTTTCCATTGTTAAAGTATAGGGATATTTTCGCGTTTTAAATATTTTCCATTGTTGAAACGGTATCAATATTTGTCAATGGAATCTTTTCCATTATTGGAAGTGCCGGAAAGTTGCCATTATAGATAACTTCTAATATAATTATAAATAATTTTATCATAATAACAATTTAAAAGGGATTACTCAAAATAGAATTGTTCATTGTTGCGGGAAAAATTTCTTAATTTAAGTTTGCTTCATTGTTGAAAGCGTGCGAAAATTTGTCACTATAATTTTTTCCATTGTTAAAGAATAGGGGCATTTTCACGTTTTAAATATTATTCATTGTTGATACTGTATCAATATTTGTCAATGGAATTTTTTCCATTGTTGGAGGTGCGGGAAAGTTGCAATTATATTTAACTTCTATTATAATTATAAATAAATTTGTCATAAAAACACTTGGAAAAGGATGACTTAAAGTCGAATTTTTCATTGATGCGGAAAAAATTCATATTTTACGATTTCTTCACTGTTGAAAGCGTGGGAAAATTTTGCACTATAATTTTTTCCATTTTTAAAGGATAGGGACATTTCACGTTTTAAATATTGTCCATTGTTGAAACGGTATATATAGTTGTCAATGGAATTTTTTCCATTTTTGGAAGTGTGGGAAAGTTGTCATTATAGATAACTTCTAATATAATTATAAATAGATTTTTCATAATAACAATTCAAAAGGGATGACACAAAATAGAATTGTTCATTTTTGCGGAGAAAAACTTCTCAATTTAAGATTTCTTCATTGTTGAAAGCGTGAGAAAATTTGTCACTATAATTTTTTCCATTGTTAAAGGATATTATAGATAATTTCTAATATAATTATAAATAAATTTTTCATAGTAACACTTGGAAAATGTTGATTTAAAGTCGAAATTTTTATTGTTGCTGGAAAAACTTCTTAATTTAAAATTTCTTCATTGTTGAAAGCGTAGGAAAATTTGTCACTATAATTTTTTCCATTTTTAAGTATAGGGACATTTCACGTTTTAATTATTGTCCATTGTTGAAACTGTATCAATATTTGTCAATGGAATCTTTTCCATTGTTGGCAGTGCCGGAAAGTTGTCATTATACATAACTTCTAATATAATTATAAATAAATTTTTCATAATAACAATTCAAAGGGATGATTCAAAATAGAACTTTTCATTGTTGCTGGAAAAACTTCTTAATTTAAGATTTCTTCATTGTTGAAAGCGTAGGAAAATTTGTCACTATAAATTTTTCCATTGTTAAAGGATAGGGATATTTTCACGTTTTAAATATTATCCATTGTTGAAACCGTATCAATATTTGTCAGTGGAATTTTTTTCATTGTTAGAGGTGCGGGAAAGTTGCAATTATAGTTAATTTCTAATATAATTATAAATAAATTTGTCATAAAAACACTTGGAAAATGATGACTAAAAGTCGAACTTTTCATTGTTGCGGGAAAAACTTCTCAATTTAAGATTTCTTCATTGTTCAAAGCGTGAGAAAATTTGTCACTATAAATTATTCCATTGTTAAACGTTAGAGACATTTCACGTTTTAAATATTGTCCATTGTTGAAACGGTTTCAATATTTGTCAATGGAATTTTTTCCATTTTTGGAAGTGTGGGAAAGTTGTCATTATAGATAATTTCTAATATAATTATAAATAAATTTTTCATAATAACAATTCAAAGGGATGACTCAAAATAGAACTGTTCATTGTTGCGGGAAAAACTTCTTAATTTATGAATTCTTCATTGTTGAAAGCGTGAGAATATTTGTCACTATAAATTTTTCCATTGTTAAAGGATAGGGACATTTTCACGTTTTAAATATTATTCATTGTTGAAACCGTATTAATATTTGTCCATGGAATTTTTTCCATTGTTGGAGGTGCGGGAAAGTTGCAATTATAGTTGGCTTCTAATATAATTATAAATAAATTTGTCATAAAAACACTTGGAAAATGATGACTTAAAGTCGAACTTCTCATTGTTGCTGGAAAAACTTCTTAATTTAAGATTTCTTCATTGTTGAAAGCGTGGGAAATTTGTCACTATAATTTTTTCCATTGTTAAACGTTAGAGACATTTCACGTTTTAAATATTGTCCATTGTTGAAACGGTATCAATATTTGTCAATGGAATTTTTTCCATTTTTGGAAGTGTGGGAAAGTTGTCATTATACATAATTTCTAATATAATTATGAATATATTTTTCATAGTAACACTTGGAAGATATTGACTTAAAGTCGAAATTTTTATTGCTGCTGGAAAAACTTCTTAATTTAAAATTTCTTCATTGTTGAAATCGTAGGAAAATTTGTCATTATAATTTTTTCCATTGTTAAAGTATAGGGATATTTTCGCGTTTTAAATATTTTCCATTGTTGAAACGGTATCAATATTTGTCAATGGAATCTTTTCCATTATTGGAAGTGCCGGAAAGTTGCCATTATAGATAACTTCTAATATAATTATAAATAATTTTTTCATAATAACAATTTAAAAGGGATTACTCAAAATAGAATTGTTCATTGTTGCGGGAAAAATTTCTTAATTTAAGTTTGCTTCATTGTTGAAAGCGTGCGAAAATTTGTCACTATAATTTTTTCCATTGTTAAAGAATAGGGGCATTTTCACGTTTTAAATATTATTCATTGTTGATACTGTATCAATATTTGTCAATGGAATTTTTTCCATTGTTGGAGGTGCGGGAAAGTTGCAATTATATTTAACTTCTAATATAATTATAAATAAATTTTTCAGAGTAACACTTGGAAAATGTTGATTTAAAGTCGAAATTTTTATTGTTGCTGGAAAAAATTCTTAATTTAAAATTTCTTCATTGTTGAAAGCGTAGGAAAATTTGTCACTATAATTTTTTCCATTTTTAAAGTATAGGGACATTTCACGTTTTAATTATTGTCCATTGTTGAAACTGTATCAATATTTGTCAATGGAATCTTTTCCATTGTTGGCAGTGCCGAAAAGTTGTCATTATAGATAACTTCTAATATAATTATAAATAAATTTTTCAGAATAACAATTCAAAGGCATGACTCAAAATAGAACTTTTCATTGTTGCTGGAAAAACTTCTTAATTTAAGATTTCTTCATTGTTGAAAGCGTAGGAAAATTTGTCACTATAAATTTTTCCATTGTTAAAGGATAGGGACATTTTCACGTTTTAAATATTATCCATTGTTGAAACCGTATTAATATTTGTCCATGGAATTTTTTAAATTGTTGGAGGTGCGGGAAAGTTGCAATTATAGTTAACTTCTAATATAATTAAAAATAAATTGGTCATAAAATCACTTGGAAAATGATGACTTAAAGTCGAACTTTTCATTGTTGCTGGAAAAACTTCTTAATTTAAGATTTCTTCATTGTTGAAAGCGTGGGAAAATTTGTCACTATAATTTTTTTCATTGTTAAACGTTAGAGACATTTCACGTTTTAAATATTGTCCATTGTTGAAACGGTATCAATATTTGTCAATGGAATTTTTTCCATTTTTGGAAGTGTGGGAAAGTTGTCATTATACATAATTTCTAATATAATTATAAATAAATTTTTCATAGTAACACTTGGAAAATTTTGACTTAAAGTCGAAATTTTTATTGCTGCTGGAAAAACTTCTTAATTTAAAATTTCTTCATTGTTGAAAGCGTAGGAAAATTTGTCACTATAATATTTTCCATTGTTAAAGTATAGGGATATATTCGCGTTTTAAATATTTTCCATTGTTGAAACGGTATCAACATTTGTCAATGGAATCTTTTCCATTATTGGAAGTGCCGGAAAGTTGCCATTATAGATAACTTCTAATATAATTATAAATAAATTTTTCATAATAACTATTTAAAAGGGATTACTCAAAATAGAATTGTTCATTGTTGCGGGAAAAATTTCTTAATTTAAGTTTGCTTCATTGTTGAAAGCGGGCGAAAATTTGTCACTATAATTTTTCCATTGTTAAAGGATAGGGGCATTTTCACGTTTTAATTATTATCCATTGTTGATACTGTATCAATATTTGTCAATGGAATTTTTTCCATTGTTGGAGGTGCGGGAAAGTTGAAATTATATTTAACTTCTAATATAATTATAAATAAATTTGTCATAAAAACACTTGGAAAAGGATGACTTAAATTCGAATTTTTCATTGATCCGGAAAAAATTCATATTTTAGGATTTCTTCATTGTTGAAAGCGTGGGAAAATTTTGCACTATATTTTTTTCCATTTTTAAAGGATAGGACATTTCACGTTTTAAATATTGTCCATTGTTGAAACGGTATCAATAGTTGTCAATGGAATTTTTTCCATTTTTGGAAGTGTGGGAAAGTTGTCATTATAGATAATTTCTAATATAATTATAAATAAATTTTTCATAATAACAATTCAAAGGGATGACTCAAAATAGAACTGTTCATTGTTGCGGGAAAAACTTCTTAATTTAAGATTTCTTCATTGTTGAAAGCGTGAGAAAATTTGTCACTATAAATTTTTCCATTGTTAAAGGATAGGGACATTTTCACGTTTTAAATATTATCCATTGTTGAAACCGTATTAATATTTGTCCATGGAATTTTTTCCATTGTTGGAGGTGCGGGAAAGTTGCAATTATAGTTAACTTCTAATATAATTATAAATAAATTTGTCATAAAAACACTTGGAAAATGATGACTTAAAGTCGAACTTCTCATTGTTGCTGGAAAAACTTCTTAATTTAAGATTTCTTCATTGTTGAAAGCGTGGGAAAATTTGTCACTATAATTTTTTCCATTGTTAAACGTTAGAGACATTTCACGTTTTAAATATTGTCCATTGTTGAAACGGTATCAATATTTGTCAATGGAATTTTTTCCATTTTTGGAATTGTGGGAAAGTTTTCATTATACATAATTTCTAATAAAATTATAAATAAATTTTTCATAGTAACACTTGGAAAATATTGACTTAAAGTCGAAATTTTTATTGCTGCTGGAAAAACTTCTTAATTTAAAATTTCTTCATTGTTGAAAGCGTAGGAAAATTTGTCACTATAATTTTTTCCATTGTTAAAGTATAGGGATATTTTCGCGTTTTAAATATTTTCCATTGTTGAAACGGTATCAATATTTGTCAATGGAATCTTTTCCATTATTGGAAGTGCCGGAAAGTTGCCATTATAGATAACTTCTAATATAATTATAAATAATTTTATCATAATAACAATTTAAAAGGGATTACTCAAAATAGAATTGTTCATTGTTGCGGGAAAAATTTCTTAATTTAAGTTTGCTTCATTGTTGAAAGCGTGCGAAAATTTGTCACTATAATTTTTTCCATTGTTAAAGAATAGGGGCATTTTCACGTTTTAAATATTATTCATTGTTGATACTGTATCAATATTTGTCAATGGAATTTTTTCCATTGTTGGAGGTGCGGGAAAGTTGCAATTATATTTAACTTCTATTATAATTATAAATAAATTTGTCATAAAAACACTTGGAAAAGGATGACTTAAAGTCGAATTTTTCATTGATGCGGAAAAAATTCATATTTTACGATTTCTTCACTGTTGAAAGCGTGGGAAAATTTTGCACTATAATTTTTTCCATTTTTAAAGGATAGGGACATTTCACGTTTTAAATATTGTCCATTGTTGAAACGGTATATATAGTTGTCAATGGAATTTTTTCCATTTTTGGAAGTGTGGGAAAGTTGTCATTATAGATAACTTCTAATATAATTATAAATAGATTTTTCATAATAACAATTCAAAAGGGATGACACAAAATAGAATTGTTCATTTTTGCGGAGAAAAACTTCTCAATTTAAGATTTCTTCATTGTTGAAAGCGTGAGAAAATTTGTCACTATAATTTTTTCCATTGTTAAAGGATAGGGGCATTTTCACGTTTTAAATATTATCCATTGTTGATACTGTATCAATATTTGTCAATGGAATTTTTTCCATTTTTGGAAGTGTGGGAAAGTTGTCATTATAGATAATTTCTAATATAATTATAAATAAATTTTTCATAGTAACACTTGGAAAATGTTGATTTAAAGTCGAAATTGTTATTGTTGCTGGAAAAACTTCTTAATTTAAAATTTCTTCATTGCTGAAAACGTAGGAAAATTTTGCACTATAATTTTTTCCATTTTTAAAGGATAGGGACATTTCACGTTTTAAATATTGTCCATTGTTGAAACGGTATCAATAGTTGTCAATGGAATTTTTTCCATTTTTGGAAGTGTGGGAAAGTTGTCATTATAGATAATTTCTAATATAATTATAAATAAATTTTTCATAGTAACACTTGGAAAATGTTGATTTAAAGTCGAAATTTTTATTGTTGCTGGAAAAACTTCTTAATTTAAAATTTCTTCATTGTTGAAAGCGTAGGAAAATTTGTCACTATAATTTTTTCCATTTTTAAGTATAGGGACATTTCACGTTTTAATTATTGTCCATTGTTGAAACTGTATCAATATTTGTCAATGGAATCTTTTCCATTGTTGGCAGTGCCGGAAAGTTGTCATTATACATAACTTCTAATATAATTATAAATAAATTTTTCATAATAACAATTCAAAGGGATGATTCAAAATAGAACTTTTCATTGTTGCTGGAAAAACTTCTTAATTTATGAATTCTTCATTGTTGAAAGCGTGAGAATATTTGTCACTATAAATTTTTCCATTGTTAAAGGATAGGGACATTTTCACGTTTTAAATATTATTCATTGTTGAAACCGTATTAATATTTGTCCATGGAATTTTTTCCATTGTTGGAGGTGCGGGAAAGTTGCAATTATAGTTGGCTTCTAATATAATTATAAATAAATTTGTCATAAAAACACTTGGAAAATGATGACTTAAAGTCGAACTTCTCATTGTTGCTGGAAAAACTTCTTAATTTAAGATTTCTTCATTGTTGAAAGCGTGGGAAATTTGTCACTATAATTTTTTCCATTGTTAAACGTTAGAGACATTTCACGTTTTAAATATTGTCCATTGTTGAAACGGTATCAATATTTGTCAATGGAATTTTTTCCATTTTTGGAAGTGTGGGAAAGTTGTCATTATACATAATTTCTAATATAATTATGAATATATTTTTCATAGTAACACTTGGAAGATATTGACTTAAAGTCGAAATTTTTATTGCTGCTGGAAAAACTTCTTAATTTAAAATTTCTTCATTGTTGAAATCGTAGGAAAATTTGTCATTATAATTTTTTCCATTGTTAAAGTATAGGGATATTTTCGCGTTTTAAATATTTTCCATTGTTGAAACGGTATCAATATTTGTCAATGGAATCTTTTCCATTATTGGAAGTGCCGGAAAGTTGCCATTATAGATAACTTCTAATACAATTATAAATAATTTTTTCATAATAACAATTTAAAAGGGATTACTCAAAATAGAATTGTTCATTGTTGCGGGAAAAAATTCTTAATTTAAGTTTGCTTCATTGTTGAAAGCGTGCGAAAATTTGTCACTATAATTTTTTCCATTGTTAAAGAATAGGGGCATTTTCACGTTTTAAATATTATTCATTGTTGATACTAGATCAATATTTGTCAATGGATTTTTTTCCATTGTTGGAGGTGCGGGAAAGTTGCAATTATATTTAACTTCTAATATAATTATAAATAAATTTGTCATAAAAACACTTGGAAAAGGATGACTTAAAGTCGAATTTTTCATTGATGCGGAAAAAATTCATATTTTACAATTTCTTCATTGTTGAAAGCGTGGGAAAATTTTGCACTATAATTTTTTCCATTTTTAAAGGATAGGGACATTTCACGTTTTAAATATTGTCCATTGTTGAAACGGTATCAATAGTTGTCAATGGAATTTTTTCCATTTTTGGAATTGTGGGAAAGTTGTCATTATAGATAATTTCTAATATAATTATAAATAAATTTTTCATAGTAACACTTGGAAAATGTTGATTTAAAGTCGAAATTTTTATTGTTGCTGGAAAAACTTCTTAATTTAAAATTTCTTCATTGTTGAAAGCGTAGGAAAATTTGTCACTATAATTTTTTCCATTTTTAAAGTATAGGGACATTTCACGTTTTAATTATTGTCCATTGTTGAAACTGTATCAATATTTGTCAATGGAATCTTTTCCATTGTTGGCAGTGCCGGAAAGTTGTCATTATAGATAACTTCTAATATAATTATAAATAAATTTTTCATAATAACAATTCAAAGGGATGACTCAAAATAGAACTTTTCATTGTTGCTGGAAAAACTTCTTAATTTAAGATTTCTTCATTGTTGAAAGCGTAGGAAAATTTGTCACTATAAATTTTTCCATTGTTAAAGGATAGGGATATTTTCACGTTTTAAATATTATCCATTCTTGAAACCGTATCAATATTTGTCAGTGGAATTTTTTTCATTGTTGGAGGTGCGGGAAAGTTGTAATTATAGTTAACTTCTGATATAATTATAAATAAATTTGTCATAAAAACACTTGGAAATTGAGGACATAAAGTCGAACTTTTCATTGTTGCGGGAAAAACTTCTCAATTTAAGATTTCTTCATTGTTGAAAACGTGAGAAAATTTGTCGCTATAAATTTTTCCATTGTTAAAGGATAGGGACATTTTCACGTTTTAAATATTATCCATTGTTGAAACCGTATTAATATTTGTCCATGGAATTTTTTAAATTGTTGGAGGTGCGGGAAAGTTGCAATTATAGTTAACTTCTAATATAATTAAAAATAAATTGGTCATAAAAACACTTGGAAAATGATGACTTAAAGTCGAACTTTTCATTGTTGCTGGAAAAATTTCTTAATTTAAGATTTCTTCATTGTTGAAAGCGTGGGAAAATTTGTCACTATAATTTTTTCCATTGTTAAACGTTAGAGACATTTCACGTTTTAAATATTGTCCATTGTTGAAACGGTATCAATATTTGTCAATGGAATTTTTTCCATTTTTGGAAGTGTGGGAAAGTTGTCATTATACATAATTTCTAATATAATTATAAATAAATTTTTCATAGTAACACTTGGAAAATGTTGACTTAAAGTCGAAATTTTTATTGCTGCTGGAAAAACTTCTTAATTTAAAATTTCTTCATTGTTGAAAGCGTAGGAAAATTTGTCACTATAATTTTTTCCATTGTTAAATTATAGGGATATTTTCGCGTTTTTAATATTTTCCATTGTTGAAACGGTATCAATATTTGTCAATGGAATCTTTCCATTATTGGAAGTGCCGGAAAGTTGCCATTATAGATAACTTCTAATATAATTATAAATAAATTTTTCATAATAACAATTTAAAAGGGATTACTCAAAATGGAATTGTTCATTGTTGCGGGAAAAATTTCTTAATTTAAGTTTGCTTCATTGTTGAAAGCGTGCGAAAATTTGTCACTATAATTTTTTCCATTGTTAAAGGATAGGGGCATTTTCACGTTTTAAATATTATCCATTGTTGATACTGTATCAGTATTTGTCAATGGAATTTTTTCCATTGTAGGAGGTGCGGGAAAGCTGCAATTATAGTTAACTTCTGATATAATTATAAATAAATTTGTCATAAAAACACTTGGAAAATCATGACTTAAAGTCGAACTTTTCATTGTTGCGGGAAAAACTTCTCAATTTAAGATTTCTTCATTGTTCAAAGCGTGAGAAAATTTGTCACTATAAATTTTTCCATTGTTAAACGTTAGAGACATTTCACGTTTTAAATATTGTCCATTGTTGAAACGGTATCAATATTTGTCAATGGAATTTTTTCCATTGTAGGAGGTGCGGGAAAGCTGCAATTATAGTTAACTTCTAATATAATTATAAATAAATTTGTCATAAAAACACTTGGAAAAGGATGACTTAAATTCGAATTTTTCATTGATGCGGAAAAAATTCATATTTTAGGATTTCTTCATTGTTGAAAGCGTGGGAAAATTTTGCACTATATTTTTTTCCATTTTTAAAGGATAGGACATTTCACGTTTTAAATATTGTCCATTGTTGAAACGGTATCAATAGTTGTCAATGGAATTTTTTCCATTTTTGGAAGTGTGGGAAAGTTGTCATTATAGATAATTTCTAATATAATTATAAATAAATTTTTCATAGTAACACTTGGAAAATGTTGATTTAAAGTCGAAATTTTTATTGTTGCTGGAAAAACTTCTTAATTTAAAATTTCTTCATTGTTGAAAGCGTAGGAAAATTTGTCACTATAATTTTTTCCATTGTTAAAGTATAGGGACATTTTCACGTTTTAAATATTGTCCATTTTTGAAACGGTATCAATAGTTTTCAATGGAATTTTTTCCATTTTTGGAAGTGTGGGAAAGTTGTCATTATAGATAATTTCTAATATAATTATAAATAAAATTTTCATAATAACAATTCAAAGGGATGACTCAAAATAGAACTGTTCATTGTTGCGGGAAAAACTTCTTAATTTAAGATTTCTTCATTGTTGAAATCGTGAGAAAATTTGTCACTATAAATTTTTCCATTGTTAAAGGATAGGGACATTTTCACGTTTTAAATATTATCCATTGTTGAAACCGTATTAATATTTGTCCATGGAATTTTTTCCATTGTTGGAGGTGCGGGAAAGTTGCAATTATAGTTAACTTCTAATATAATTATAAATAAATTTGTCATAAAAACACTTGGAAAATGATGACTTAAAGTCGAACTTCTCATTGTTGCTGGAAAAACTTCTTAATTTAAGATTTCTTCATTGTTGAAAGCGTGGGAAAATTTGTCACTATAATTTTTTCCATTGTTAAACGTTAGAGACATTTCACGTTTTAAATATTGTCCATTGTTGAAACGGTATCAATATTTGTCAATGGAATTTTTTCCATTTTTGGAATTGTGGGAAAGTTTTCATTATACATAATTTCTAATAAAATTATAAATAAATTTTTCATAGTAACACTTGGAAAATATTGACTTAAAGTCGAAATTTTTATTGCTGCTGGAAAAACTTCTTAATTTAAAATTTCTTCATTGTTGAAAGCGTAGGAAAATTTGTCACTATAATTTTTTCCATTGTTAAAGTATAGGGATATTTTCGCGTTTTAAATATTTTCCATTGTTGAAACGGTATCAATATTTGTCAATGGAATCTTTTCCATTATTGGAAGTGCCGGAAAGTTGCCATTATAGATAACTTCTAATATAATTATAAATAATTTTTTCATAATAACAATTTAAAAGGGATTACTCAAAATAGAATTGTTCATTGTTGCGGGAAAAATTTCTTAATTTAAGTTTGCTTCATTGTTGAAAGCGTGCGAAAATGTGTCACTATAATTTTTTCCATTGTTAAAGGATAGGGGCATTTTCACGTTTTAAATATTATTCATTGTTGATACTGTATCAATATTTGTCAATGGAATTTTTTCCATTGTTGGAGGTGCGGGAAAGTTGCAATTATATTTAACTTCTAATATAATTATAAATAAATTTGTCATAAAAACACTTGGAAAAGGATGACTTAAAGTCGAATTTTTCATTGATGCGGAAAAAATTCATATTTTACGATTTCTTCATTGTTGAAAGCGTGGGAAAATTTTGCACTATAAATTTTTCCATTTTTAAAGGATAGGGACATTTCACGTTTTAAATATTGTCCATTGTTGAAACGGTATATATAGTTGTCAATGGAATTTTTTCCATTTTTGGAAGTGTGGGAAAGTTGTCATTATAGATAATTTCTAATATAATTATAAATAAATTTTTCATAGTAACACTTGGAAAATGTTGATTTAAAGTCGAAATTTTTATTGTTGCTGGAAAAACTTCTTAATTTAAAATTTCTTCATTGTTGAAAGCGTAGGAAAATTTGTCACTATAATTTTTTCCATTGTTAAAGTATAGGGACATTTTCACGTTTTAAGTACTGTCCATTGTTGAAACGGTATCAATATTTGTCAATGGAATCTTTTCCATTGTTGGAAGTGCCGGAAAGTTGTCATTATAGATAACTTCTAATATAATTATAAATAGATTTTTCATAATAACAATTCAAAAGGGATGACTCAAAATAGAATTGTTCATTTTTGCGGAGAAAAACTTCTCAATTTAAGATTTCTTCATTGTTGAAAGCGTGAGAAAATTTGTCACTATAATTTTTTCCATTGTTAAAGGATAGGGGCATTTTCACGTTTTAAATATTATCCATTGTTGATACTGTATCAATATTTGTCAATGGAATTTTTTCCATTGTTGGAGGTGCGGGAAAGTTGCAATTATAGTTAACTTCTAATATAATTATGAATAAATTTGTCATAAAAACACTTGGAAAAGGATGACTTAAAGTCGAATTTTTCATTGATGCGGAAAAAAATCATATTTTACGATTTCTTCATTGTTGAAAGCGTGGGAAAATTTTGCACTATAATTTTTTACATTTTTAAAGGATAGGGACATTTCACGTTTTAAATATTGTCCATTGTTGAAACGGTATCAATAGTTTTCAATGGAATTTTTTCCATTTTTGGAAGTGTGGGAAAGTTGTCATTATAGATAATTTCTAATATAATTATAAATAAATTTGTCATAATAACAATTCAAAGGGATGACTCAAAATAGAACTGTTCATTGTTGCGGGAAAAACTTCTTAATTTAAGATTTCTTCATTGTTAAAAGCGTGAGAAAATTTGTCACTATAAATTTTTCCATTGTTAAAGGATAGGGACATTTTCACGTTTTAAGTATTATCCATTGTTGAAACCGTATTATTATTTGTCCATGGAATTTTTTCCATTGTTGGAGGTGCGGGAAAGTTGCAATTATAGTTAACTTCTAATATAATTATAAATAAATTTGTCATAAAAACACTTGGAAAATGATGACTTAAAGTCGAACTTCTCATTGTTGCTGTAAAAACTTCTTAATTTAAGATTTCTTCATTGTTGAAAGCGTGGGAAAATTTGTCACTATAATTTTTTCCATTGTTAAACGTTAGAGACATTTCACGTTTTAAATATTGTCCATTGTTGAAACGGTATCAATATTTGTCAATGGAATTTTTTCCATTTTTGGAATTGTGGGAAAGTTGTCATTATACATAATTTCTAATATAATTATAAATAAATTTTTCATAGTAACACTTGGAAAATATTGACTTAAAGTCGAAATTTTTATTGTTGCTGGAAAAACTTCTTAATTTAAAATTTCTTCATTGTTGAAAGCGTAGGAAAATTTGTCACTATAATTTTTTCCATTGTTAAATTATAGGGATATTTTCGCGTTTTTAATATTTTCCATTGTTGAAACGGTATCAATATTTGTCAATGGAATCTTTCCATTATTGGAAGTGCCGGAAAGTTGCCATTATAGATAACTTCTAATATAATTATAAATAAATTTTTCATAATAACAATTTAAAAGGGATTACTCAAAATGGAATTGTTCATTGTTGCGGGAAAATTTTCTTAATTTAAGTTTGCTTCATTGTTGAAAGCGTGCGAAAATTTGTCACTATAATTTTTTCCATTGTTAAAGGATAGGGGCATTTTCACGTTTTAAATATTATCCATTGTTGATACTGTATCAATATTTGTCAATGGAATTTTTTCCATTGTAGGAGGTGCGGGAAAGCTGCAATTATAGTTAACTTCTGATATAATTATAAATAAATTTGTCATAAAAACACTTGGAAAATCATGACTTAAAGTCGAACTTTTCATTGTTGCGGGAAAAACTTCTCAATTTAAGATTTCTTCATTGTTCAAAGCGTGAGAAAATTTGTCACTATAAATTTTTCCATTGTTAAACGTTAGAGACATTTCACGTTTTAAATATTGTCCATTGTTGAAACGGTATCAATATTTGTCAATGGAATTTTTTCCATTGTAGGAGGGGCGGGAAAGCTGCAATTATAGTTAACTTCTAATATAATTATAAATAAATTTGTCATAAAAACACTTGGAAAAGGATGACTTAAATTCGAATTTTTCATTGATGCGGAAAAAATTCATATTTTAGGATTTCTTCATTGTTGAAAGCGTGGGAAAATTTTGCACTATATTTTTTTCCATTTTTAAAGGATAGGACATTTCACGTTTTAAATATTGTCCATTGTTGAAACGGTATCAATAGTTGTCAATGGAATTTTTTCCATTTTTGGAAGTGTGGGAAAGTTGTCATTATAGATAATTTCTAATATAATTATAAATAAATTTTTCATAGTAACACTTGGAAAATGTTGATTTAAAGTCGAAATTTTTATTGTTGCTGGAAAAACTTCTTAATTTAAAATTTCTTCATTGTTGAAAGCGTAGGAAAATTTGTCACTATAATTTTTTCCATTGTTAAAGTATAGGGACATTTTCACGTTTTAAATATTGTCCATTTTTGAAACGGTATCAATAGTTTTCAATGGAATTTTTTCCATTTTTGGAAGTGTGGGAAAGTTGTCATTATAGATAATTTCTAATATAATTATAAATAAAATTTTCATAATAACAATTCAAAGGGATGACTCAAAATAGAACTGTTCATTGTTGCGGGAAAAACTTCTTAATTTAAGATTTCTTCATTGTTGAAAGCGTGAGAAAATTTGTCACTATAAATTTTTCCATTGTTAAAGGATAGGGACATTTTCACGTTTTAAGTATTATCCATTGTTGAAACCGTATTATTATTTGTCCATGGAATTTTTTCCATTGTTGGAGGTGCGGGAAAGTTGCAATTATAGTTAACTTCTAATATAATTATAAATAAATTTGTCATAAAAACACTTGGAAAATGATGACTTAAAGTCGAACTTCTCATTGTTGCTGGAAAAACTTCTTAATTTAAGATTTCTTCATTGTTGAAAGCGTGGGAAAATTTGTCACTATAATTTTTTCCATTGTTAAACGTTAGAGACATTTCACGTTTTAAATATTGTCCATTGTTGAAACGGTATCAATATTTGTCAATGGAATTTTTTCCATTTTTGGAATTGTGGGAAAGTTGTCATTATACATAATTTCTAATATAATTATAAATAAATTTTTCATAGTAACACTTGGAAAATATTGACTTAAAGTCGAAATTTTTATTGTTGCTGGAAAAACTTCTTAATTTAAAATTTCTTCATTGTTGAAAGCGTAGGAAAATTTGTCACTATAATTTTTTCCATTGTTAAAGTATAGGGACATTTTCACGTTTTAAGTACTGTCCATTGTTGAAACGGTATCAATATTTGTCAATGGAATCTTTTCCATTGTTGGAAGTGCCGGAAAGTTGTCATTATAGATAACTTCTAATATAATTATAAATAGATTTTTCATAATAACAATTCAAAAGGGATGACTCAAAATAGAATTGTTCATTTTTGCGGAGAAAAACTTCTCAATTTAAGATTTCTTCATTGTTGAAAGCGTGAGAAAATTTGTCACTATAATTTTTTCCATTGTTAAAGGATAGGGGCATTTTCACGTTTTAAATATTATCCATTGTTGATACTGTATCAATATTTGTCAATGGAATTTTTTCCATTGTTGGAGGTGCGGGAAAGTTGCAATTATAGTTAACTTCTAATATAATTATGAATAAATTTGTCATAAAAACACTTGGAAAAGGATGACTTAAAGTCGAATTTTTCATTGATGCGGAAAAAAATCATATTTTACGATTTCTTCATTGTTGAAAGCGTGGGAAAATTTTGCACTATATTTTTTTCCATTTTTAAAGGATAGGGACATTTCACGTTTTAAATATTGTCCATTGTTGAAACGGTATCAATAGTTTTCAATGGAATTTTTTCCATTTTTGGAAGTGTGGGAAAGTTGTCATTATAGATAATTTCTAATATAATTATAAATAAATTTTTCATAATAACAATTCAAAGGGATGACTCAAAATAGAACTGTTCATTGTTGCGGGAAAAACTTCTTAATTTAAGATTTCTTCATTGTTAAAAGCGTGAGAAAATTTGTCACTATAAATTTTTCCATTGTTAAAGTATAGGGACATTTTCACGTTTTAAATATTGTCCATTTTTGAAACGGTATCAATAGTTTTCAATGGAATTTTTTCCATTTTTGGAAGTGTGGGAAAGTTGTCATTATAGATAATTTCTAATATAATTATAAATAAAATTTTCATAATAACAATTCAAAGGGATGACTCAAAATAGAACTGTTCATTGTTGCGGGAAAAACTTCTTAATTTAAGATTTCTTCATTGTTGAAAGCGTGAGAAAATTTGTCACTATAAATTTTTCCATTGTTAAAGGATAGGGACATTTTCACGTTTTAAATATTATCCATTGTTGAAACCGTATTAATATTTGTCCATGGAATTTTTTCCAATTTGTAGAGGTGCGGGAAAGTTGCAATTATATTTAACTTCTAATATAATTATTAATAAATTCGTCATAAAAACACTTGGAAAAGGATGACTTAAAGTCGAATTTTTCATTGATGCGGAAAAAATTCATATTTTACGATTTCTTCATTGTTGAAAGCGTGGGAAAATTTTGCACTATAATTTTTTCCATTTTTAAAGGATAGGGACATTTCACGTTTTAAATATTGTCCATTGTTGAAACGGTATCAATAGTTGTCAATGGAATTTTTTCCATTTTTGGAAGTGTGGGAAAGTTGTCATTATAGATAATTTCTAATATAATTATAAATAAATTTTTCATAGTAACACTTGGAAAATGTTGATTTAAAGTCGAAATTTTTATTGTTGCTGGAAAAACTTCTTAATTTAAAATTTCTTCATTGCTGAAAACGTAGGAAAATTTTGCACTATAATTTTTTCCATTTTTAAAGGATAGGGACATTTCACGTTTTAAATATTGTCCATTGTTGAAACGGTATCAATAGTTGTCAATGGAATTTTTTCCATTTTTGGAAGTGTGGGAAAGTTGGCATTATAGATAATTTCTAATATAATTATAAATAAATTTTTCATAGTAACACTTGGAAAATGTTGATTTAAAGTCGAAATTTTTATTGTTGCTGGAAAAACTTCTTAATTTAAAATTTCTTCATTGTTGAAAGCGCAGGAAAATTTGTCACTATAATTTTTTCCATTTTTAAAGTATAGGGACATTTCACGTTTTAATTATTGTCCATTGTTGAAACTGTATCAATATTTGTCAATGGAATCTTTTCCATTGTTGGCAGTGCCGGAAAGTTGTCATTATAGATAACTTCTAATATAATTATAAATAAATTTTTCATAATAACAATTCAAAGGGATGATTCAAAATAGAACTTTTCATTGTTGCTGGAAAAACTTCTTAATTTAAGATTTCTTCATTGTTGAAAGCGTAGGAAAATTTGTCACTATAAATTTTTCCATTGTTAAAGGATAGGGATATTTTCACGTTTTAAATATTATCCATTGTTGAAACCGTATCAATATTTGTCAGTGGAATTTTTTTCATTGTTGGAGGTGCGGGAAAGTTGCAATTATAGTTAACTTCTAATATAATTATAAATAAATTTGTCATAAAAACACTTGGAAAATGATGACTAAAAGTCGAACTTTTCATTGTTGCGGGAAAAACTTCTCAATTTAAGATTTCTTCATTGTTCAAAGCGTGAGAAAATTTGTCACTATAAATTATTCCATTGTTAAACGTTAGAGACATTTCACGTTTTAAATATTGTCCATTGTTGAAACGGTATCAATATTTGTCAATGGAATTTTTTCCATTTTTGGAAGTGTGGGAAAGTTGTCATTATAGATAATTTCTAATATAATTATAAATAAATTTTTCATAATAACAATTCAAAGGGATGACTCAAAATAGAACTGTTCATTGTTGCGGGAAAAACTTCTTAATTTATGAATTCTTCATTGTTGAAAGCGTGAGAAAATTTGCCACTATAAATTTTTCCATTGTTAAAGGATAGGGACATTTTCACGTTTTAAATATTATCCATTGTTGAAACCGTATTAATATTTGTCCATGGAATTTTTTCCATTGTTGGAGGTGCGGGAAAGTTGCAATTATAGTTAGCTTCTAATATAATTATAAATAAATTTGTCATAAAAACACTTGGAAAATGATGACTTAAAGTCGAACTTCTCATTGTTGCTGGAAGAACTTCTTAATTTAAGATTTCTTCATTGTTGAAAGCGTGGGAAATTTGTCACTATAATTTTTTCCATTGTTAAACGTTAGAGACATTTCACGTTTTAAATATTGTCCATTGTTGAAACGGTATCAATATTTGTCAATGGAATTTTTTCCATTTTTGGAAGTGTGGGAAAGTTGTCATTATACATAATTTCTAATATAATTATAAATAAATTTTTCATAGTAACACTTGGAAAATGTTGACTAAAAGTCGAAATTTTTATTGTTGCTGGAAAAACTTCTTAATTTAAGATTTCTTCATTGTTGAAAGCGTAGGAAAATTTGTCACTATAAATTTTTCCATTGTTAAAGAATAGGGATATTTTCACGTTTTAAATATTATCCATTGTTGAAACCGTATCAATATTTGTCAATGGAATTTTTTTCATTGTTGGAGGTGCGGGAATGTTGCAATTATAGTTAACTTCTGATATAATTATAAATAAATTTGTCATAAAAACACTTGGAAAATGATGACTTAAAGTCGAACTTTTCATTGTTGCGGGAAAAACTTCTCAATTTAAGATTTCTTCATTGTTGAAAGCGTGGGAAAATTTGTCACTATAATTTTTTTCATTGTTAAACGTTAGAGACATTTCACGTTTTAAATATTGTCCATTGTTGAAACGGTATCAATATTTGTCAATGGAATTTTTTCCATTTTTGGAAGTGTGGGAAAGTTGTCATTATAGATAATTTCTAATATAATTATAAATAAATTTTTCATAGTAACACTTGGAAAATTTTGACTTAAAGTCGAAATTTTTATTGCTGCTGGAAAAACTTCTTAATTTAAAATTTCTTCATTGTTGACAGCGTAGGAAAATTTGTCACTATAATATTTTCCATTGTTAAAGTATAGGGATATATTCGCGTTTTAAATATTTTCCATTGTTGAAACGGTATCAACATTTGTCAATGGAATCTTTTCCGTTATTGGAAGTGCCGGAAAGTTGCCATTATAGATAACTTCTAATATAATTATAAATAAATTTTTCATAATAACTATTTAAAAGGGATTACTCAAAATAGAATTGTTCATTGTTGCTGGAAAAATTTCTTAATTTAAGTTTGCTTCATTGTTGAAAGCGGGCGAAAATTTGTCACTATAATTTTTCCATTGTTAAAGGATAGGGGCATTTTCACGTTTTAATTATTATCCATTGTTGATACTGTATCTATATTTTTCAATGGAATTTTTTCCATTGATGGAGGTGCGGGAAAGTTGAAATTATATTTAACTTCTAATATAATTATAAATAAATTTGTCATAAAAACACTTGGAAAAGGATGACTTAAATTCGAATTTTTCATTGATGCGGAAAAAATTCATATTTTAGGATTTCTTCATTGTTGAAAGCGTGGGAAAATTTTGCACTATATTTTTTTCCATTTTTAAAGGATAGGACATTTCACGTTTTAAATATTGTCCATTGTTGAAACGGTATCAATAGTTGTCAATGGAATTTTTTCCATTTTTGGAAGTGTGGGAAAGTTGTCATTATAGATAATTTCTAATATAATTATAAATAAATTTTTCATAGTAACACTTGGAAAATGTTGATTTAAAGTCGAAATTTTTATTGTTGCTGGAAAAACTTCTTAATTTAAAATTTCTTCATTGTTGAAAGCGTAGGAAAATTTGTCACTATAATTTTTTCCATTGTTAAAGTATAGGGACATTTTCACGTTTTAAATATTGTCCATTTTTGAAACGGTATCAATAGTTTTCAATGGAATTTTTTCCATTTTTGGAAGTGTGGGAAAGTTGTCATTATAGATAATTTCTAATATAATTATAAATAAAATTTTCATAATAACAATTCAAAGGGATGACTCAAAATAGAACTGTTCATTGTTGCGGGAAAAACTTCTTAATTTAAGATTTCTTCATTGTTGAAAGCGTGAGAAAATTTGTCACTATAAATTTTTCCATTGTTAAAGGATAGGGACATTTTCACGTTTTAAATATTATCCATTGTTGAAACCGTATTAATATTTGTCCATGGAATTTTTTCCATTGTTGGAGGTGCGGGAAAGTTGCAATTATAGTTAACTTCTAATATAATTATAAATAAATTTGTCATAAAAACACTTGGAAAATGATGACTTAAAGTCGAACTTCTCATTGTTGCTGGAAAAACTTCTTAATTTAAGATTTCTTCATTGTTGAAAGCGTGGGAAAATTTGTCACTATAATTTTTTCCATTGTTAAACGTTAGAGACATTTCACGTTTTAAATATTGTCCATTGTTGAAACGGTATCAATATTTGTCAATGGAATTTTTTCCATTTTTGGAATTGTGGGAAAGTTTTCATTATACATAATTTCTAATAAAATTATAAATAAATTTTTCATAGTAACACTTGGAAAATATTGACTTAAAGTCGAAATTTTTATTGCTGCTGGAAAAACTTCTTAATTTAAAATTTCTTCATTGTTGAAAGCGTAGGAAAATTTGTCACTATAATTTTTTCCATTGTTAAAGTATAGGGATATTTTCGCGTTTTAAATATTTTCCATTGTTGAAACGGTATCAATATTTGTCAATGGAATCTTTTCCATTATTGGAAGTGCCGGAAAGTTGCCATTATAGATAACTTCTAATATAATTATAAATAATTTTTTCATAATAACAATTTAAAAGGGATTACTCAAAATAGAATTGTTCATTGCTGCGGGAAAAATTTCTTAATTTAAGTTTGCTTCATTGTTGAAAGCGTGCGAAAATGTGTCACTATAATTTTTTCCATTGTTAAAGGATAGGGGCATTTTCACGTTTTAAATATTATTCATTGTTGATACTGTATCAATATTTGTCAATGGAATTTTTTCCATTGTTGGAGGTGCGGGAAAGTTGCAATTATATTTAACTTCTAATATAATTATAAATAAATTTGTCATAAAAACACTTGGAAAAGGATGACTTAAAGTCGAATTTTTCATTGATGCGGAAAAAATTCATATTTTACGATTTCTTCATTGTTGAAAGCGTGGGAAAATTTTGCACTATAAATTTTTCCATTTTTAAAGGATAGGGACATTTCACGTTTTAAATATTGTCCATTGTTGAAACGGTATATATAGTTGTCAATGGAATTTTTTCCATTTTTGGAAGTGTGGGAAAGTTGTCATTATAGATAATTTCTAATATAATTATAAATAAATTTTTCATAGTAACACTTGGAAAATGTTGATTTAAAGTCGAAATTTTTATTGTTGCTGGAAAAACTTCTTAATTTAAAATTTCTTCATTGTTGAAAGCGTAGGAAAATTTGTCACTATAATTTTTTCCATTGTTAAAGTATAGGGACATTTTCACGTTTTAAGTACTGTCCATTGTTGAAACGGTATCAATATTTGTCAATGGAATCTTTTCCATTGTTGGAAGTGCCGGAAAGTTGTCATTATAGATAACTTCTAATATAATTATAAATAGATTTTTCATAATAACAATTCAAAAGGGATGACTCAAAATAGAATTGTTCATTTTTGCGGAGAAAAACTTCTCAATTTAAGATTTCTTCATTGTTGAAAGCGTGAGAAAATTTGTCACTATAATTTTTTCCATTGTTAAAGGATAGGGGCATTTTCACGTTTTAAATATTATCCATTGTTGATACTGTATCAATATTTGTCAATGGAATTTTTTCCATTGTTGGAGGTGCGGGAAAGTTGCAATTATAGTTAACTTCTAATATAATTATGAATAAATTTGTCATAAAAACACTTGGAAAAGGATGACTTAAAGTCGAATTTTTCATTAATGCGGAAAAAAATCATATTTTACGATTTCTTCATTGTTGAAAGCGTGGGAAAATTTTGCACTATAATTTTTTCCATTTTTAAAGGATAGGGACATTTCACGTTTTAAATATTATCCATTGTTGATACTGTATCAATATTTGTCAATGGAATTTTTTCCATTGTTGGAGGTGCGGGAAAGTTGTCATTATAGATAATTTCTAATATAATTATAAATAAATTTTTCATAGTAACACTTGGAAAATGTTGATTTAAAGTCGAAATTTTTATTGTTGCTGGAAAAACTTCTTAATTTAAAATTTCTTCATTGCTGAAAACGTAGGAAAATTTTGCACTATAATTTTTTCCATTTTTAAAGGATAGGGACATTTCACGTTTTAAATATTGTCCATTGTTGAAACGGTATCAATAGTTGTCAATGGAATTTTTTCCATTTTTGGAAGTGTGGGAAAGTTGGCATTATAGATAATTTCTAATATAATTATAAATAAATTTTTCATAGTAACACTTGGAAAATGTTGATTTAAAGTCGAAATTTTTATTGTTGCTGGAAAAAATTCTTAATTTAAAATTTCTTCATTGTTGAAAGCGTAGGAAAATTTGTCACTATAATTTTTTCCATTTTTAAAGTATAGGGACATTTCACGTTTTAATTATTGTCCATTGTTGAAACTGTATCAATATTTGTCAATGGAATTTTTTCCATTTTTGGAAGTGTGGGAAAGTTGTCATTATAGATAATTTCTAATATAATTATAAATAAATTTTTCATAATAACAATTCAAAGGGATGACTCAAAATAGAACTGTTCATTGTTGCGGGAAAAACTTCTTAATTTATGAATTCTTCATTGTTGAAAGCGTGAGAAAATTTGCCACTATAAATTTTTCCATTGTTAAAGGATAGGGACATTTTCACGTTTTAAATATTATCCATTGTTGAAACCGTATTAATATTTGTCCATGGAATTTTTTCCATTGTTGGAGGTGCGGGAAAGTTGCAATTATAGTTAGCTTCTAATATAATTATAAATAAATTTGTCATAAAAACACTTGGAAAATGATGACTTAAAGTCGAACTTCTCATTGCTGCTGGAAAAACTTCTTAATTTAAAATTTCTTCATTGTTGAAAGCGTAGGAAAATTTGTCATTATAATTTTTTCCATTGTTAAAGTATAGGGATATTTTCGCGTTTTAAATATTTTCCATTGTTGAAACGGTATCAATATTTGTCAATGGAATCTTTTCCATTATTGGAAGTGCCGGAAAGTTGCCATTATAGATAACTTCTAATATAATTATAAATAATTTTTTCATAATAACAATTTAAAAGGGGTTACTCAAAATAGAATTGTTCATTGTTGCGGGAAAAATTTCTTAATTTAAGTTTGCTTCATTGTTGAAAGCGTGCGAAAATTTGTCACTATAATTTTTTCCATTGTTAAAGAATAGGGGCATTTTCACGTTTTAAATATTATTCATTGTTGATACTGTATCAATATTTGTCAATGGAATTTTTTCCATTGTTGGAGGTGCGGGAAAGTTGCAATTATATTTAACTTCTAATATAATTATAAATAAATTTTTCAGAGTAACACTTGGAAAATGTTGATTTAAAGTCGAAATTTTTATTGTTGCTGGAAAAAATTCTTAATTTAAAATTTCTTCATTGTTGAAAGCGTAGGAAAATTTGTCACTATAATTTTTTCCATTTTTAAAGTATAGGGACATTTCACGTTTTAATTATTGTCCATTGTTGAAACTGTATCAATATTTGTCAATGGAATCTTTTCCATTGTTGGCAGTGCCGGAAAGTTGTCATTATAGATAACTTCTAATATAATTATAAATAAATTTTTCAGAATAACAATTCAAAGGGATGACTCAAAATAGAACTTTTCATTGTTGCTGGAAAAACTTCTTAATTTAAGATTTCTTCATTGTTGAAAGCGAAGGAAAATTTGTCACTATAAATTTTTCCATTGTTAAAGGATAGGGACATTTTCACGTTTTAAATATTATCCATTGTTGAAACCGTATCAATATTTGTCAGTGGAATTTTTTTCATTGTTGGAGGTGCGGGAAAGTTGCAATTATAGTTAACTTCTAATATAATTATAAATAAATTTGTCATAAAAACACTTGGAAAATGATGACTTAAAGTCGAACTTTTCATTGTTGCTGGAAAAACTTCTTAATTTAAGATTTCTTCATTGTTGAAAGCGTGGGAAAATTTGTCACTATAAATTATTCCATTGTTAAACGTTAGAGACATTTCACGTTTTAAATATTGTCCATTGTTGAAACGGTATCAATATTTGTCAATGGAATTTTTTCCATTTTTGGAAGTGTGGGAAAGTTGTCATTATAGATAATTTCTAATATAATTATAAATAAATTTTTCATAATAACAATTCAAAGGGATGACTCAAAATAGAACTGTTCATTGTTGCGGGAAAAACTTCTTAATTTATGAATTCTTCATTGTTGAAAGCGTGAGAAAATTTGCCACTATAAATTTTTCCATTGTTAAAGGATAGGGACATTTTCACGTTTTAAATATTATCCATTGTTGAAACCGTATTAATATTTGTCCATGGAATTTTTTCCATTGTTGGAGGTGCGGGAAAGTTGCAATTATAGTTAGCTTCTAATATAATTATAAATAAATTTGTCATAAAAACACTTGGAAAATGATGACTTAAAGTCGAACTTCTCATTGTTGCTGGAAAAACTTCTTAATTTAAAATTTCTTCATTGTTGAAAGCGGGCGAAAATTTGTCACTATAATTTTTCCATTGTTAAAGGATAGGGGCATTTTCACGTTTTAATTATTATCCATTGTTGATACTGTATCAATATTTGTCAATGGAATTTTTTCCATTGTTGGAGGTGCGGGAAAGTTGAAATTATATTTAACTTCTAATATAATTATAAATAAATTTGTCATAAAAACACTTGGAAAAGGATGACTTAAATTCGAATTTTTCATTGATGCGGAAAAAATTCATATTTTAGGATTTCTTCATTGTTGAAAGCGTGGGAAAATTTTGCACTATATTTTTTTCCATTTTTAAAGGATAGGACATTTCACGTTTTAAATATTGTCCATTGTTGAAACGGTATCAATAGTTGTCAATGGAATTTTTTCCATTTTTGGAAGTGTGGGAAAGTTGTCATTATAGATAATTTCTAATATAATTATAAATAAATTTTTCATAATAACAATTCAAAGGGATGACTCAAAATAGAACTGTTCATTGTTGCGGGAAAAACTTCTTAATTTAAGATTTCTTCATTGTTGAAAGCGTGAGAAAATTTGTCACTATAAATTTTTCCATTGTTAAAGGATAGGGACATTTTCACGTTTTAAATATTATCCATTGTTGAAACCGTATTAATATTTGTCCATGGAATTTTTTCCATTGTTGGAGGTGCGGGAAAGTTGCAATTATAGTTAACTTCTAATATAATTATAAATAAATTTGTCATAAAAACACTTGGAAAATGATGACTTAAAGTCGAACTTCTCATTGTTGCTGGAAAAACTTCTTAATTTAAGATTTCTTCATTGTTGAAAGCGTGGGAAAATTTGTCACTATAATTTTTTCCATTATTAAACGTTAGAGACATTTCACGTTTTAAATATTGTCCATTGTTGAAACGGTATCAATATTTGTCAATGGAATTTTTTCCATTTTTGGAATTGTGGGAAAGTTTTCATTATACATAATTTCTAATAAAATTATAAATAAATTTTTCATAGTAACACTTGGAAAATATTGACTTAAAGTCGAAATTTTTATTGCTGCTGGAAAAACTTCTTAATTTAAAATTCCTTCATTGTTGAAAGCGTAGGAAAATTTGTCACTATAATTTTTTCCATTGTTAAAGTATAGGGATATTTTCGCGTTTTAAATATTTTCCATTGTTGAAACGGTATCAATATTTGTCAATGGAATCTTTTCCATTATTGGAAGTGCCGGAAAGTTGCCATTATAGATAACTTCTAATATAATTATAAATAATTTTATCATAATAACAATTTAAAAGGGATTACTCAAAATAGAATTGTTCATTGTTGCGGGAAAAATTTCTTAATTTAAGTTTGCTTCATTGTTGAAAGCGTGCGAAAATTTGTCACTATAATTTTTTCCATTGTTAAAGAATAGGGGCATTTTCACGTTTTAAATATTATTCATTGTTGATACTGTATCAATATTTGTCAATGGAATTTTTTCCATTGTTGGAGGTGCGGGAAAGTTGCAATTATATTTAACTTCTATTATAATTATAAATAAATTTGTCATAAAAACACTTGGAAAAGGATGACTTAAAGTCGAATTTTTCATTGATGCGGAAAAAATTCATATTTTACGATTTCTTCATTGTTGAAAGCGTGGGAAAATTTTGCACTATAATTTTTTCCATTTTTAAAGGATAGGGACATTTCACGTTTTAAATATTGTCCATTGTTGAAACGGTATATATAGTTGTCAATGGAATTTTTTCCATTTTTGGAAGTGTGGGAAAGTTGTCATTATAGATAACTTCTAATATAATTATAAATAGATTTTTCATAATAACAATTCAAAAGGGATGACACAAAATAGAATTGTTCATTTTTGCGGAGAAAAACTTCTCAATTTAAGATTTCTTCATTGTTGAAAGCGTGAGAAAATTTGTCACTATAATTTTTTCCATTGTTAAAGGATAGGGGCATTTTCACGTTTTAAATATTATCCATTGTTGATACTGTATCAATATTTGTCAATGGAATTTTTTCCATTTTTGGAAGTGTGGGAAAGTTGTCATTATAGATAATTTCTAATATAATTATAAATAAATTTTTCATAGTAACACTTGGAAAATGTTGATTTAAAGTCGAAATTGTTATTGTTGCTGGAAAAACTTCTTAATTTAAAATTTCTTCATTGCTGAAAACGTAGGAAAATTTTGCACTATAATTTTTTCCATTTTTAAAGGATAGGGACATTTCACGTTTTAAATATTGTCCATTGTTGAAACGGTATCAATAGTTGTCAATGGAATTTTTTCCATTTTTGGAAGTGTGGGAAAGTTGTCATTATAGATAATTTCTAATATAATTATAAATAAATTTTTCATAGTAACACTTGGAAAATGTTGATTTAAAGTCGAAATTTTTATTGTTGCTGGAAAAACTTCTTAATTTAAAATTTCTTCATTGTTGAAAGCGTAGGAAAATTTGTCACTATAATTTTTTCCATTTTTAAGTATAGGGACATTTCACGTTTTAATTATTGTCCATTGTTGAAACTGTATCAATATTTGTCAATGGAATCTTTTCCATTGTTGGCAGTGCCGGAAAGTTGTCATTATACATAACTTCTAATATAATTATAAATAAATTTTTCATAATAACAATTCAAAGGGATGATTCAAAATAGAACTTTTCATTGTTGCTGGAAAAACTTCTTAATTTAAGATTTCTTCATTGTTGAAAGCGTAGGAAAATTTGTCACTATAAATTTTTCCATTATTAAAGGATAGGGATATTTTCACGTTTTAAATATTATCCATTGTTGAAACCGTATCAATATTTGTCAGTGGAATTTTTTTCATTGTTGGAGGTGCGGGAAAGTTGCAATTATAGTTAATTTCTAATATAATTATAAATAAATTTGTCATAAAAACACTTGGAAAATGATGACTAAAAGTCGAACTTTTCATTGTTGCGGGAAAAACTTCTCAATTTAAGATTTCTTCATTGTTCAAAGCGTGAGAAAATTTGTCACTATAAATTATTCCATTGTTAAACGTTAGAGACATTTCACGTTTTAAATATTGTCCATTGTTGAAACGGTTTCAATATTTGTCAATGGAATTTTTTCCATTTTTGGAAGTGTGGGAAAGTTGTCATTATAGATAATTTCTAATATAATTATAAATAAATTTTTCATAATAACAATTCAAAGGGATGACTCAAAATAGAACTGTTCATTGTTGCGGGAAAAACTTCTTAATTTATGAATTCTTCATTGTTGAAAGCGTGAGAATATTTGTCACTATAAATTTTTCCATTGTTAAAGGATAGGGACATTTTCACGTTTTAAATATTATTCATTGTTGAAACCGTATTAATATTTGTCCATGGAATTTTTTCCATTGTTGGAGGTGCGGGAAAGTTGCAATTATAGTTGGCTTCTAATATAATTATAAATAAATTTGTCATAAAAACACTTGGAAAATGATGACTTAAAGTCGAACTTCTCATTGTTGCTGGAAAAACTTCTTAATTTAAGATTTCTTCATTGTTGAAAGCGTGGGAAATTTGTCACTATAATTTTTTCCATTGTTAAACGTTAGAGACATTTCACGTTTTAAATATTGTCCATTGTTGAAACGGTATCAATATTTGTCAATGGAATTTTTTCCATTTTTGGAAGTGTGGGAAAGTTGTCATTATACATAATTTTTAATATAATTATGAATATATTTTTCATAGTAACACTTGGAAAATATTGACTTAAAGTCGAAATTTTTATTGCTGCTGGAAAAACTTCTTAATTTAAAATTTCTTCATTGTTGAAATCGTAGGAAAATTTGTCATTATAATTTTTTCCATTGTTAAAGTATAGGGATATTTTCGCGTTTTAAATATTTTCCATTGTTGAAACGGTATCAATATTTGTCAATGGAATCTTTTCCATTATTGGAAGTGCCGGAAAGTTGCCATTATAGATAACTTCTAATATAATTATAAATAATTTTATCATAATAACAATTTAAAAGGGATTACTCAAAATAGAATTGTTCATTGTTGCGGGAAAAATTTCTTAATTTAAGTTTGCTTCATTGTTGAAAGCGTGCGAAAATTTGTCACTATAATTTTTTCCATTGTTAAAGAATAGGGGCATTTTCACGTTTTAAATATTATTCATTGTTGATACTGTATCAATATTTGTCAATGGAATTTTTTCCATTGTTGGAGGTGCGGGAAAGTTGCAATTATATTTAACTTCTATTATAATTATAAATAAATTTGTCATAAAAACACTTGGAAAAGGATGACTTAAAGTCGAATTTTTCATTGATGCGGAAAAAATTCATATTTTACGATTTCTTCATTGTTGAAAGCGTGGGAAAATTTTGCACTATAATTTTTTCCATTTTTAAAGGATAGGGACATTTCACGTTTTAAATATTGTCCATTGTTGAAACGGTATATATAGTTGTCAATGGAATTTTTTCCATTTTTGGAAGTGTGGGAAAGTTGTCATTATAGATAACTTCTAATATAATTATAAATAGATTTTTCATAATAACAATTCAAAAGGGATGACACAAAATAGAATTGTTCATTTTTGCGGAGAAAAACTTCTCAATTTAAGATTTCTTCATTGTTGAAAGCGTGAGAAAATTTGTCACTATAATTTTTTCCATTGTTAAAGGATAGGGGCATTTTCACGTTTTAAATATTATCCATTGTTGATACTGTATCAATATTTGTCAATGGAATTTTTTCCATTTTTGGAAGTGTGGGAAAGTTGTCATTATAGATAATTTCTAATATAATTATAAATAAATTTTTCATAGTAACACTTGGAAAATGTTGATTTAAAGTCGAAATTGTTATTGTTGCTGGAAAAACTTCTTAATTTAAAATTTCTTCATTGCTGAAAACGTAGGAAAATTTTGCACTATAATTTTTTCCATTTTTAAAGGATAGGGACATTTCACGTTTTAAATATTGTCCATTGTTGAAACGGTATCAATAGTTGTCAATGGAATTTTTTCCATTTTTGGAAGTGTGGGAAAGTTGTCATTATAGATAATTTCTAATATAATTATAAATAAATTTTTCATAGTAACACTTGGAAAATGTTGATTTAAAGTCGAAATTTTTATTGTTGCTGGAAAAACTTCTTAATTTAAAATTTCTTCATTGTTGAAAGCGTAGGAAAATTTGTCACTATAATTTTTTCCATTTTTAAGTATAGGGACATTTCACGTTTTAATTATTGTCCATTGTTGAAACTGTATCAATATTTGTCAATGGAATCTTTTCCATTGTTGGCAGTGCCGGAAAGTTGTCATTATACATAACTTCTAATATAATTATAAATAAATTTTTCATAATAACAATTCAAAGGGATGATTCAAAATAGAACTTTTCATTGTTGCTGGAAAAACTTCTTAATTTAAGATTTCTTCATTGTTGAAAGCGTAGGAAAATTTGTCACTATAAATTTTTCCATTATTAAAGGATAGGGATATTTTCACGTTTTAAATATTATCCATTGTTGAAACCGTATCAATATTTGTCAGTGGAATTTTTTTCATTGTTGGAGGTGCGGGAAAGTTGCAATTATAGTTAATTTCTAATATAATTATAAATAAATTTGTCATAAAAACACTTGGAAAATGATGACTAAAAGTCGAACTTTTCATTGTTGCGGGAAAAACTTCTCAATTTAAGATTTCTTCATTGTTCAAAGCGTGAGAAAATTTGTCACTATAAATTATTCCATTGTTAAACGTTAGAGACATTTCACGTTTTAAATATTGTCCATTGTTGAAACGGTTTCAATATTTGTCAATGGAATTTTTTCCATTTTTGGAAGTGTGGGAAAGTTGTCATTATAGATAATTTCTAATATAATTATAAATAAATTTTTCATAATAACAATTCAAAGGGATGACTCAAAATAGAACTGTTCATTGTTGCGGGAAAAACTTCTTAATTTATGAATTCTTCATTGTTGAAAGCGTGAGAATATTTGTCACTATAAATTTTTCCATTGTTAAAGGATAGGGACATTTTCACGTTTTAAATATTATTCATTGTTGAAACCGTATTAATATTTGTCCATGGAATTTTTTCCATTGTTGGAGGTGCGGGAAAGTTGCAATTATAGTTGGCTTCTAATATAATTATAAATAAATTTGTCATAAAAACACTTGGAAAATGATGACTTAAAGTCGAACTTCTCATTGTTGCTGGAAAAACTTCTTAATTTAAGATTTCTTCATTGTTGAAAGCGTGGGAAATTTGTCACTATAATTTTTTCCATTGTTAAACGTTAGAGACATTTCACGTTTTAAATATTGTCCATTGTTGAAACGGTATCAATATTTGTCAATGGAATTTTTTCCATTTTTGGAAGTGTGGGAATTTGTCATTATACATAATTTTTAATATAATTATGAATATATTTTTCATAGTAACACTTGGAAAATATTGACTTAAAGTCGAAATTTTTATTGCTGCTGGAAAAACTTCTTAATTTAAAATTTCTTCATTGTTGAAATCGTAGGAAAATTTGTCATTATAATTTTTTCCATTGTTAAAGTATAGGGATATTTTCGCGTTTTAAATATTTTCCATTGTTGAAACGGTATCAATATTTGTCAATGGAATCTTTTCCATTATTGGAAGTGCCGGAAAGTTGCCATTATAGATAACTTCTAATATAATTATAAATAATTTTTTCATAATAACAATTTAAAAGGGATTACTCAAAATAGAATTGTTCATTGTTGCGGGAAAAATTTCTTAATTTAAGTTTGCTTCATTGTTGAAAGCGTGCGAAAATTTGTCACTATAATTTTTTCCATTGTTAAAGAATAGGGGCATTTTCACGTTTTAAATATTATTCATTGTTGATACTAGATCAATATTTGTCAATGGATTTTTTTCCATTGTTGGAGGTGCGGGAAAGTTGCAATTATATTTAACTTCTAATATAATTATAAATAAATTTGTCATAAAAACACTTGGAAAAGGATGACTTAAAGTCGAATTTTTCATTGATGCGGAAAAAATTCATATTTTACGATTTCTTCATTGTTGAAAGAGTGGGAAAATTTTGCACTATAATTTTTTCCATTTTTAAAGGATAGGGACATTTCACGTTTTAAATATTGTCCATTGTTGAAACGGTATCAATAGTTGTCAATGGAATTTTTTCCATTTTTGGAAGTGTGGGAAAGTTGTCATTATAGATAATTTCTAATATAATTATAAATAAATTTTTCATAGTAACACTTGGAAAATGTTGATTTAAAGTCGAAATTTTTATTGTTGCTGGAAAAACTTCTTAATTTAAAATTTCTTCATTGTTGAAAGCGTAGGAAAATTTGTCACTATAATTTTTTCCATTTTTAAAGTATAGGGACATTTCACGTTTTAATTATTGTCCATTGTTGAAACTGTATCAATATTTGTCAATGGAATCTTTTCCATTGTTGGCAGTGCCGGAAAGTTGTCATTATAGATAACTTCTAATATAATTATAAATAAATTTTTCATAATAACAATTCAAAGGGATGACTCAAAATAGAACTTTTCATTGTTGCTGGAAAAACTTCTTAATTTAAGATTTCTTCATTGTTGAAAGCGTAGGAAAATTTGTCACTATAAATTTTTCCATTGTTAAAGGATAGGGATATTTTCACGTTTTAAATATTACCCATTCTTGAAACCGTATCAATATTTGTCAGTGGAATTTTTTTCATTGTTGGAGGTGCGGGAAAGTTGTAATTATAGTTAACTTCTGATATAATTATAAATAAATTTGTCATAAAAACACTTGGAAATTGAGGACATAAAGTCGAACTTTTCATTGTTGCGGGAAAAACTTCTCAATTTAAGATTTCTTCATTGTTGAAAACGTGAGAAAATTTGTCGCTATAAATTTTTCCATTGTTAAAGGATAGGGACATTTTCACGTTTTAAATATTATCCATTGTTGAAACCGTATTAATATTTGTCCATGGAATTTTTTAAATTGTTGGAGGTGCGGGAAAGTTGCAATTATAGTTAACTTCTAATATAATTAAAAATAAATTGGTCATAAAAACACTTGGAAAATGATGACTTAAAGTCGAACTTTTCATTGTTGCTGGAAAAATTTCTTAATTTAAGATTTCTTCATTGTTGAAAGCGTGGGAAAATTTGTCACTATAATTTTTTCCATTGTTAAACGTTAGAGACATTTCACGTTTTAAATATTGTCCATTGTTGAAACGGTATCAATATTTGTCAATGGAATTTTTTCCATTTTTGGAAGTGTGGGAAAGTTGTCATTATACATAATTTCTAATATAATTATAAATAAATTTTTCATAGTAACACTTGGAAAATGTTGACTTAAAGTCGAAATTTTTATTGCTGCTGGAAAAACTTCTTAATTTAAAATTTCTTCATTGTTGAAAGCGTAGGAAAATTTGTCACTATAATTTTTTCCATTGTTAAATTATAGGGATATTTTCGCGTTTTAAATATTTTCCATTGTTGAAACAGTATCAATATTTGTCAATGGAATCTTTCCATTATTGGAAGTGCCGGAAAGTTGCCATTATAGATAACTTCTAATATAATTATAAATAAATTTTTCATAATAACAATTTAAAAGGGATTACTCAAAATGGAATTGTTCATTGTTGCGGGAAAAATTTCTTAATTTAAGTTTGCTTCATTGTTGAAAGCGTGCGAAAATTTGTCACTATAATTTTTTCCATTGTTAAAGGATAGGGGCATTTTCACGTTTTAAATATTATCCATTGTTGATACTGTATCAATATTTGTCAATGGAATTTTTTCCATTGTAGGAGGTGCGGGAAAGCTGCAATTATAGTTAACTTCTGATATAATTATAAATAAATTTGTCATAAAAACACTTGGAAAATCATGACTTAAAGTCGAACTTTTCATTGTTGCGGGAAAAACTTCTCAATTTAAGATTTCTTCATTGTTCAAAGCGTGAGAAAATTTGTCACTATAAATTTTTCCATTGTTAAACGTTAGAGACATTTCACGTTTTAAATATTGTCCATTGTTGAAACGGTATCAATATTTGTCAATGGAATTTTTTCCATTTTTGGAAGTGTGGGAAAGTTGTCATTATACATAATTTCTAATATAATTATAAATAAATTTTTCATAGTAACACTTGGAAAATGTTGACTTAAAGTCGAAATTATTATTGTTGCTGGAAAAACTTCTTAATTTAAGATTTCTTCATTGTTGAAAGCGTAGGAAAACTTGTCACTATAAATTTTTCCATTGTTAAAGGATAGGGATATTTTCACGTTTTAAATATTATCCATTGTTGAAACGGTATCAATATTTGTCAATGGAATCTTTTCCATTGTTGGCAGTGCCGGAAAGTTGTCATTATAGATAACTTGTAATATAATTATAAATAAATTTTTCATAATAACAATTCAAAAGGGATTACTCAAAATAGAATTGTTCATTGTTGCGGGAAAAATTTCTCAATTTAAGATTTCTTCATTGTTGAAAGCGTGAGAAAATTTGTCACTATAAATTTTTCCATTGTTAAAGGATAGGGACATTTTCACGTTTTAAATATTATCCATTGTTGAAACCGTATTAATATTTGTCAATGGAATTTTTTCCATTGTTGGCAGTGCCAGAAAGTTGTCATTATAGATAACTTGTAATATAATTATAAATAAACTTTTCATAATAACAATTCAAAAGGGAGGACTCAAAATAGGATTGTTCATTGTTGCTGAAAAAATTTCTTAATTTAAATTTGCTTCATTGTTGAAAGCGTGCGAAAATTTGTCACTATAATTTTTTCCATTGTTAAAGGATAGGGGCATTTTCACGTTTTATATATTATCCATTGTTGATACTGTATCAATATTTGTCAATGGAATTTTTTCCATTGTTGGAGGTGCGGGAAAGCTGCAATTATAGTTAACTTCTAATATAATTAAAAATAAATTGGTCATAAAATCACTTGGAAAATGATGACTTAAAGTCGAACTTTTCATTGTTGCTGGAAAAACTTCTTAATTTAAGATTTCTTCATTGTTGAAAGCGTGGGAAAATTTGTCACTATAATTTTTTTCATTGTTAAACGTTAGAGACATTTCACGTTTTAAATATTGTCCATTGTTGAAACGGTATCAATATTTGTCAATGGAATTTTTTCCATTTTTGGATGTGTGGGAAAGTTGTCATTATACATAATTTCTAATATAATTATAAATAAATTTTTCATAGTAACACTTGGAAAATATTGACTTAAAGTCGAAATTTTTATTGCTGCTGGAAAAACTTCTTAATTTAAAATTTCTTCATTGTTGAAAGCGTAGGAAAATTTGTCACTATAATTTTTTCCATTGTTAAAGTATAGGGATATTTTCGCGTTTTAAATATTTTCCATTGTTGAAACGGTATCAATATTTGTCAATGGAATCTTTTCCATTATTGGAAGTGCCGGAAAGTTGCCATTATAGATAACTTCTAATATAATTATAAATAATTTTTTCATAATAACAATTTAAAAGGGATTACTCAAAATAGAATTGTTCATTGTTGCGGGAAAAATTTCTTAATTTAAGTTTGCTTCATTGTTGAAAGCGTGCGAAAATTTGTCACTATAATTTTGTCCATTGTTAAAGGATAGGGGCATTTTCACGTTTTAAATATTATTCATTGTTGATACTGTATCAATATTTGTCAATGGAATTTTTTCCATTGTTGGAGGTGCGGGAAAGTTGCAATTATATTTAACTTCTAATATAATTATAAATAAATTTGTCATAAAAACACTTGGAAAAGGATGACTTAAAGTCGAATTTTTCATTGATGCGGAAAAAATTCATATTTTACGATTTCTTCATTGTTGAAAGCGTGGGAAAATTTTGCACTATAATTTTTTCCATTTTTAAAGGATAGGGACATTTCACATTTTAAATATTGTCCATTGTTGAAACGGTATCATTAGTTGTCAATGGAATTTTTTCCATTTTTGGAAGTGTGGGAAAGTTGTCATTATAGATAATTTCTAATATAATTATAAATAAATTTTTCATAGTAACACTTGGAAAATGTTGACTTAAAGTCGAAATTTTTATTGTTGCTGGAAAAACTTCTTAATTTAAAATTTCTTCATTGTTGAAAGCTTAGGAAAATTTGTCACTATAATATTTTCCATTGTTAAAGTATAGGGATATATTCGCGTTTTAAATATTTTCCATTGTTGAAACGGTATCAATATTTGTCAATGGAATCTTTTCCATTATTGGAAGTGCCGGAAAGTTGTCATTATAGATAACTTCTAATATAATTATAAATAGATTTTTCATAATAACAATTCAAAAGGGATGACTCAAAATAGAATTGTTCATTTTTGCGGAGAAAAACTTCTCAATTTAAGATTTCTTCATTGTTGAAAGCGTGAGAAAATTTGTCACTATAATTTTTTCCATTGTTAAAGGATAGGGGCATTTTCACGTTTTAAATATTATCCATTGTTGATACTGTATCAATATTTGTCAATGGAATTTTTTCCATTGTTGGAGGTGCGGAAAGTTGCAATTATAGTTAACTTCTAATATAATTATGAATAAATTTGTCATAAAAACACTTGGAAAAGGATGACTTAAAGTCGAATTTTTCATTGATGCGGAAAAAAATCATATTTTACGATTTCTCCATTGTTGAAAGCGTGGGAAAATTTTGCACTATAATTTTTTCCATTTTTAAAGGATAGGGACATTTCACGTTTTAAATATTGTCCATTGTTGAAACGGTATCAATAGTTGTCAATGGAATTTTTTCCATTTTTGGAAGTGTGGGAAAGTTGTCATTATAGATAATTTCTAATATAATTATAAATAAATTTTTCATAATAACAATTCAAAGGGATGACTCAAAATAGAACTGTTCATTGTTGCGGGAAAAACTTCTTAATTTAAGATTTCTTCATTGTTGAAAGCGTGAGAAAATTTGTCACTATAAATTTTTCCATTGTTAAAGGATAGGGACATTTTCACGTTTTAAATATTATCCATTGTTGAAACCGTATTAATATTTGTCAATGGAATTTTTTCCATTGTTGGAGGTGCGGGAAAGTTGCAATTATAGTTAACTTCTAATATAATTATAAATAAATTTGTCATAAAAACACTTGGAAAATGATGACTTAAAGTCGAACTTCTCATTGTTGCTGGAAAAACTTCTTAATTTAAGATTTCTTCATTGTTGAAAACGTGGGAAAATTTGTCACTATAATTTTTTTCATTGTTAAACGTTAGAGACATTCACGTTTTAAATATTGTCCATTGTTGAAACGGTATCAATATTTGTCAATGGAATTTTTTCCATTTTTGGATGTGTGGGAAAGTTGTCATTATACATAATTTCTAATATAATTATAAATAAATTTTTCATAGTAACACTTGGAAAATATTGACTTAAAGTCGAAATTTTTATTGCTGCTGGAAAAACTTCTTAATTTAAAATTTCTTCATTGTTGAAAGCGTAGGAAAATTTGTCACTATAATTTTTTCCATTGTTAAAGTATAGGGATATTTTCGCGTTTTAAATATTTTCCATTGTTGAAACGGTATCAATATTTGTCAATGGAATCTTTTCCATTATTGGAAGTGCCGGAAAGTTGCCATTATGGATAACTTCTAATATAATTATAAATAATTTTTTCATAATAACAATTTAAAAGGGATTACTCAAAATAGAATTGTTCATTGTTGCGGGAAAAATTTCTTAATTTAAGTTTGCTTCATTGTTGAAAGCGTGCGAAAATTTGTCACTATAATTTTGTCCATTGTTAAAGGATAGGGGCATTTTCACGTTTTAAATATTATTCATTGTTGATACTGTATCAATATTTGTCAATGGAATTTTTTCCATTGTTGGAGGTGCGGGAAAGTTGCAATTATATTTAACTTCTAATATAATTATAAATAAATTTGTCATAAAAACACTTGGAAAAGGATGACTTAAAGTCGAATTTTTCATTGATGCGGAAAAAATTCATATTTTACGATTTCTTCATTGTTGAAAGCGTGGGAAAATTTTGCACTATAATTTTTTCCATTTTTAAAGGATAGGGACATTTCACATTTTAAATATTGTCCATTGTTGAAACGGTATCATTAGTTGTCAATGGAATTTTTTCCATTTTTGGAAGTGTGGGAAAGTTGTCATTATAGATAATTTCTAATATAATTATAAATAAATTTTTCATAGTAACACTTGGAAAATGTTGACTTAAAGTCGAAATTTTTATTGTTGCTGGAAAAACTTCTTAATTTAAAATTTCTTCATTGTTGAAAGCTTAGGAAAATTTGTCACTATAATTTTTGCCATTGTTAAAGTATAGGGACATTTTCACGTTTTAAATATTATCCATTGTTGAAACGGTATCAATATTTGTCAATGGAATCTTTTCCATTGTTGGCAGTGCCAGAAAGTTGTCATTATAGATAACTTCTAATATAATTATAAATAAATTTTTCATAATAACAATTCAAAGGGATGACTCAAAATAGAACTTTTCATTGTTGCTGGAAAAACTTCTTAATTTAAGATTTTTTCATTGTTGAAAGCGTAGGAAAATTTGTCACTATAAATTTTTCCATTGTTAAAGGATAGGGACATTTTCACGTTTTAAATATTATCCATATTTGAAACCGTATTAATATTTGTCCATGGAATTTTTTAAATTGTTGGAGGTGCGGGAAAGTTGCAATTATAGTTAACTTCTAATATAATTAAAAATAAATTGGTCATAAAATCACTTGGAAAATGATGACTTAAAGTCGAACTTTTCATTGTTGCTGGAAAAACTTCTTAATTTAAGATTTCTTCATTGTTGAAAGCGTGGGAAAATTTGTCACTATAATTTTTTTCATTGTTAAACGTTAGAGACATTTCACGTTTTAAATATTGTCCATTGTTGAAACGGTATCAATATTTGTCAATGGAATTTTTTCCATTTTTGGATGTGTGGGAAAGTTGTCATTATACATAATTTCTAATATAATTATAAATAAATTTTTCATAGTAACACTTGGAAAATATTGACTTAAAGTCGAAATTTTTATTGCTGCTGGAAAAACTTCTTAATTTAAAATTTCTTCATTGTTGAAAGCGTAGGAAAATTTGTCACTATAATTTTTTCCATTGTTAAAGTATAGGGATATTTTCGCGTTTTAAATATTTTCCATTGTTGAAACGGTATCAATATTTGTCAATGGAATCTTTTCCATTATTGGAAGTGCCGGAAAGTTGCCATTATAGATAACTTCTAATATAATTATAAATAATTTTTTCATAATAACAATTTAAAAGGGATTACTCAAAATAGAATTGTTCATTGTTGCGGGAAAAATTTCTTAATTTAAGTTTGCTTCATTGTTGAAAGCGTGCGAAAATTTGTCACTATAATTTTGTCCATTGTTAAAGGATAGGGGCATTTTCACGTTTTAAATATTATTCATTGTTGATACTGTATCAATATTTGTCAATGGAATTTTTTCCATTGTTGGAGGTGCGGGAAAGTTGCAATTATATTTAACTTCTAATATAATTATAAATAAATTTGTCATAAAAACACTTGGAAAAGGATGACTTAAAGTCGAATTTTTCATTGATGCGGAAAAAATTCATATTTTACGATTTCTTCATTGTTGAAAGCGTGGGAAAATTTTGCACTATAATTTTTTCCATTTTTAAAGGATAGGGACATTTCACATTTTAAATATTGTCCATTGTTGAAACGGTATCATTAGTTGTCAATGGAATTTTTTCCATTTTTGGAAGTGTGGGAAAGTTGTCATTATAGATAATTTCTAATATAATTATAAATAAATTTTTCATAGTAACACTTGGAAAATGTTGACTTAAAGTCGAAATTTTTATTGTTGCTGGAAAAACTTCTTAATTTAAAATTTCTTCATTGTTGAAAGCTTAGGAAAATTTGTCACTATAATATTTTCCATTGTTAAAGTATAGGGATATATTCGCGTTTTAAATATTTTCCATTGTTGAAACGGTATCAATATTTGTCAATGGAATCTTTTCCATTATTGGAAGTGCCGGAAAGTTGTCATTATAGATAACTTCTAATATAATTATAAATAGATTTTTCATAATAACAATTCAAAAGGGATGACTCAAAATAGAATTGTTCATTTTTGCGGAGAAAAACTTCTCAATTTAAGATTTCTTCATTGTTGAAAGCGTGAGAAAATTTGTCACTATAATTTTTTCCATTGTTAAAGGATAGGGGCATTTTCACGTTTTAAATATTATCCATTGTTGATACTGTATCAATATTTGTCAATGGAATTTTTTCCATTGTTGGAGGTGCGGAAAGTTGCAATTATAGTTAACTTCTAATATAATTATGAATAAATTTGTCATAAAAACACTTGGAAAAGGATGACTTAAAGTCGAATTTTTCATTGATGCGGAAAAAAATCATATTTTACGATTTCTCCATTGTTGAAAGCGTGGGAAAATTTTGCACTATAATTTTTTCCATTTTTAAAGGATAGGGACATTTCACGTTTTAAATATTGTCCATTTTTGAAACGGTATCAATAGTTTTCAATGGAATTTTTTCCATTTTTGGAAGTGTGGGAAAGTTGTCATTATAGATAATTTCTAATATAATTATAAATAAATTTTTCATAATAACAATTCAAAGGGATGACTCAAAATAGAACTGTTCATTGTTGCGGGAAAAATTTCTTAATTTAAGATTTCTTCATTGTTGAAAGCGTGAGAAAATTTGTCACTATAAATTTTTACATTGTTAAAGGATAGGGACATTTCACATTTTAAATATTGTCCATTGTTGAAACGGTATCATTAGTTGTCAATGGAATTTTTTCCATTTTTGGAAGTGTGGGAAAGTTGTCATTATAGATAATTTCTAATATAATTATAAATAAATTTTTCATAGTAACACTTGGAAAATGTTGACTTAAAGTCGAAATTTTTATTGTTGCTGGAAAAACTTCTTAATTTAAAATTTCTTCATTGTTGAAAGCTTAGGAAAATTTGTCACTATAATTTTTGCCATTGTTAAAGTATAGGGACATTTTCACGTTTTAAATATTATCCATTGTTGAAACGGTATCAATATTTGTCAATGGAATCTTTTCCATTGTTGGCAGTGCCAGAAAGTTGTCATTATAGATAACTTCTAATATAATTATAAATAAATTTTTCATAATAACAATTCAAAGGGATGACTCAAAATAGAACTTTTCATTGTTGCTGGAAAAACTTCTTAATTTAAGATTTCTTCATTGTTGAAAGCGTAGGAAAATTTGTCACTATAAATTTTTCCATTGTTAAAGGATAGGGATATTTTCACGTTTTAAATATTATCCATTGTTGAAACCGTATCAATATTTGTCAGTGGAATTTTTTTCATTGTTGGAGGTGCGGGAAAGTTGCAATTATAGTTAACTTCTAATATAATTATAAATAAATTTGTCATAAAAACACTTGGAAAATGATGACTTAAAGTCGAACTTTTCATTGTTGCGGGAAAAACTTCTCAATTTAAGATTTCTTCATTGTTCAAAGCGTGAGAAAATTTGTCACTATAAATTTTTCCATTGTTAAACGTTAGAGACATTTCACGTTTTAAATATTGTCCATTGTTGAAACGGTATCAATATTTGTCAATGGAATTTTTTCCATTTTTGGAAGTGTGGGAAAGTTGTCATTATAGATAATTTCTAATATAATTATAAATAAATTTTTCATAATAACAATTCAAAGGGATGACTCAAAATAGAACTGTTCATTGTTGCGGGAAAAACTTCTTAATTTATGAATTCTTCATTGTTGAAAGCGTGAGAATATTTGTCACTATAAATTTTTCCATTGTTAAAGGATAGGGACATTTTCACGTTTTAAATATTATCCATTGTTGAAACCGTATTAATATTTGTCCATGGAATTTTTTCCATTGTTGGAGGTGCGGGAAAGTTGCAATTATAGTTGGCTTCTAATATAATTATAAATAAATTTGTCATAAAAACACTTGGAAAATGATGACTTAAAGTCGAACTTCTCATTGTTGCTGGAAAAACTTCTTAATTTAAGATTTCTTCATTGTTGAAAGCGTGGGAAATTTGTCACTATAATTTTTTCCATTGTTAAATGTTAGAGACATTTCACGTTTTAAATATTGTCCATTGTTGAAACGGTATCAATATTTGTCAATGGAATTTTTTCCATTTTTGGAAGTGTGGGAAAGTTGTCATTATACATAATTTCTAATATAATTATAAATATATTTTCATAGTAACACTTGCAAAATATTGACTTAAAGTCGAAATTTTTATTGCTGCTGGAAAAACTTCTTAATTTAAAATTTCTTCATTGTTGAAATCGTAGGAAAAATTGTCATTATAATTTTTTCCATTGTTAAAGTATAGGGATATTTTCGCGTTTTAAATATTTTCCATTGTTGAAACGGTATCAATATTTGTCAATGGAATCTTTTCCATTATTGGAAGTGCCGGAAAGTTGCCATTATAGATAACTTCTAATATAATTATAAATAATTTTTTCATAATAACAATTTAAAAGGGATTACTCAAAATAGAATTGTTCATTGTTGCGGGAAAAATTTCTTAATTTAAGTTTGCTTCATTGTTGAAAGCGTGCGAAAATTTGTCACTATAATTTTTTCCATTGTTAAAGAATAGGGGCATTTTCACGTTTTAAATATTATTCATTGTTGATACTGTATCAATATTTGTCAATGGAATTTTTTCCATTGTTGGAGGTGCGGGAAAGTTGCAATTATATTTAACTTCAAATATAATTATAAATAAATTTGTCATAAAAACACTTGGAAAAGGATGACTTAAAGTCGAATTTTTCATTGATGCGGAAAAATTCATATTTTACGATTTCTTCATTGTTCAAAGCGTGGGAAAATTTTGCACTATAATTTTTTCCATTTTTAAAGGATAGGGACATTTCACGTTTTAAATATTGTCCATTGTTGAAACGGTATCAATAGTTGTCAATGGAATTTTTTCCATTTTTGGAAGTTTGGGAAAGTTGTCATTATAGATAATTTCTAATATAATTATAAATAAATTTTTCATAATAACAATTCAAAGGGATGACTCAAAATAGAACTGTTCATTGTTGCGGGAAAAACTTCTTAATTTAAGATTTCTTCATTGTTGAAAGCGTGAGAAAATTTGTCACTATAAATTTTTCCATTGTTAAAGGATAGGGACATTTTCACGTTTTAAATATTATCCATTGTTGAAACCGTATTAATATTTGTCCATGGAATTTTTTCCATTGTTGGAGATGGGGGAAAGTTGCAATTATAGTTAACTTCTAATATAATTATAAATAAATTTGTCATAAAAACACTTGGAAAATGATGACTTAAAGTCGAACTTTTCATTGTTGCGGGAAAAACTTCTCAATTTAAGATTTCTTCATTGTTCAAAGCGTGAGAAAATTTGTCACTATAAATTTTTCCATTGTTAAACGTTAGAGACATTTCACGTTTTAAATATTGTCCATTGTTGAAACGGTATCAATATTTGTCAATGGAATTTTTTCCATTTTTGGAAGTGTGGGAAAGTTAACATTATACATAATTTCTAATATAATTATAAATAAATTTTTCATAGTAACACTTGGAAAATGTTGACTTAAAGTCGAAATTATTATTGTTGCTGGAAAAACTTCTTAATTTAAGATTTCTTCATTGTTGAAAGCGTAGGAAAACTTGTCACTATAAATTTTTCGATTGTTAAAGGATAGGGATATTTTCACCTTTTAAATATTATCCATTGTTGAAACCGTATCAATATTTGTCAATGGAATTTTTTCCACTGTTGGAGGTGCGGGAAAGTTGCAATTATAGTTAACTTCTAATATAATTATAAATAAATTTGTCATAAAAACACTTGGAAAAGGATGACTTAAAGTCGAATTTTTCATTGATGCGGAAAAAAAATAATATTTTACGATTTCTTAATTGTTCAAAGCGTGGGAAAATTTTGCACTATAATTTTTTCCATTTTTAAAGGATAGGGACATTTCACGTTTTAAATATTGTCCATTGTTGAAACGGTATCAATAGTTGTCAATGGAATTTTTTCCATTTTTGGAAGTGTGGGAAAGTTGTCATTATAGATAATTTCTAATATAATTATAAATAAATTTTTCATAATAACAATTCAAAGGGATGACTCAAAATAGAACTGTTCATTGTTGCGGGAAAAACTTCTTAATTTAAGATTTCTTCATTGTTGAAAGCGTGAGAAAATTTGTCACTATAAATTTTTCCATTGTTAAAGGATAGGGACATTTTCACGTTTTAAATATTATCCATTGTTGAAACCGTATTAATATTTGTCCATGGAATTTTTTCCATTGTTGGAGATGGGGGAAAGTTGCAATTATAGTTAACTTCTAATATAATTATAAATAAATTTGTCATAAAAACACTTGGAAAATGATGACTTAAAGTCGCACTTTTCATTGTTGCGGGAAAAACTTCTCAATTTAAGATTTCTTCATTGTTCAAAGCGTGAGAAAATTTGTCACTATAAATTTTTCCATTGTTAAACGTTAGAGACATTTCACGTTTTAAATATTGTCCATTGTTGAAACGGTATCAATATTTGTCAATGGAATTTTTTCCATTTTTGGAAGTGTGGGAAAGTTAACATTATACATAATTTCTAATATAATTATAAATAAATTTTTCATAGTAACACTTGGAAAATGTTGACTTAAAGTCGAAATTATTATTGTTGCTGGAAAAACTTCTTAATTTAAGATTTCTTCATTGTTGAAAGCGTAGGAAAACTTGTCACTATAAATTTTTCCATTGTTAAAGGATAGGGATATTTTCACGTTTTAAATATTATCCATTGTTGAAACCGTATCAATATTTGTCAATGGAATTTTTTTCATTGTTGGAGGTGCGGGAAAGTTGCAATTATAGTTAACTTCTGATATAATTATAAATAAATTTGTCATAAAAACACTTGGAAAATGATGACTTAAAGTCGAACTTTTCATTGTTGCGGGAAAAACTTCTCAATTTAAGATTTCTTCATTGTTGAAAGCGTGAGAAAATTTGTCACTATAAATTTTTCCATTGTTAAAAGATAGGGACATTTTCACGTTTTAAATATTATCCATTGTTGAAACCATATTAATATTTGCCCATGGAGTTTTTTCCATTGTTGGAGGTGCGGGAAAGTTGCAATTATAGTTAACTTCTAATATAATTATAAATAAATTTGTCATAAAAACACTTGGAAAATGATGACTTAAAGTCGAACTTTTCATTGTTGCTGGAAAAACTTCTTAATTTAAGATTTCTTCATTGTTGAAAGCGTGGGAAAATTTGTCACTATAATTGTTTTCATTGTTAAACGTTAGAGACATTTCACGTTTTAAATATTGTCCATTGTTGAAACGGTATCAATATTTGTCAATGGAATTTTTTCCATTTTTGGAAGTGTGGGAAAGTTGTTATTATACATAATTTCTAATATAATTATAAATAAATTTTTCATAGTAACACTTGGAAAATATTGACTTAAAGTCGAAATTTTTATTGCTGCTGGAAAAACTTCTTAATTTAAAATTTCTTCATTGTTGAAAGCGTAGGAAAATTTGTCATTATAATTTTTTCCATTGTTAAAGTATAGGGATATTTTCGCGTTTTAAATATTTTCCATTGTTGAAACGGTATCAATATTTGTCAATGGAATCTTTTCCATTATTGGAAGTGCCGGAAAGTTGTCATTATAGATAACTTCTAATATAATTATAAATAAATTTTTCAGAATAACAATTCAAAGGGATGACTCAAAATAGAACTTTTCATTGTTGCTGGAAAAACTTCTTAATTTAAGATTTCTTCATTGTTGAAAGCGTAGGAAAATTTGTCACTATAAATTTTTCCATTGTTAAAGGATAGGGACATTTTCACGTTTTAAATATTATCCATTGTTGAAACCGTATTAATATTTGTCCATGGAATTTTTTTAATTGTTGGAGGTGCGGGAAAGTTGCAATTATAGTTAACTTCTAATATAATTAAAAATAAATTGGTCATAAAATCACTTGGAAAATGATGACTTAAAGTCGAACTTTTCATTGTTGCTGGAAAAACTTCTTAATTTAAGATTTCTTCATTGTTGAAAGCGTGGGAAAATTTGTCACTATAATTTTTTTCATTGTTAAACGTTAGAGACATTTCACGTTTTAAATATTGTCCATTGTTGAAACGGTATCAATATTTGTCAATGGAATTTTTTCCATTTTTGGAAGTGTGGGAAAGTTGTCATTATACATAATTTCTAATATAATTATAAATAAATTTTTCATAGTAACACTTGGAAAATTTTGACTTAAAGTCGAAATTTTTATTGCTGCTGGAAAAACTTCTTAATTTAAAATTTCTTCATTGTTGAAAGCGTAGGAAAATTTGTCACTATAATATTTTCCATTGTTAAAGTATAGGGATATATTCGCGTTTTAAATATTTTCCATTGTTGAAACGGTATCAACATTTGTCAATGGAATCTTTTCCATTATTGGAAGTGCCGGAAAGTTGCCATTATAGATAACTTCTAATATAATTATAAATAAATTTTTCATAATAACTATTTAAAAGGGATTACTCAAAATAGAATTGTTCATTGTTGCGGGAAAAATTTCTTAATTTAAGTTTGCTTCATTGTTGAAAGCGGGCGAAAATTTGTCACTATAATTTTTCCATTGTTAAAGGATAGGGGCATTTTCACGTTTTAATTATTATCCATTGTTGATACTGTATCAATATTTGTCAATGGAATTTTTTCCATTGTTGGAGGTGCGGGAAAGTTGAAATTATATTTAACTTCTAATATAATTATAAATAAATTTGTCATAAAAACACTTGGAAAAGGATGACTTAAATTCGAATTTTTCATTGATGCGGAAAAAATTCATATTTTAGGATTTCTTCATTGTTGAAAGCGTGGGAAAATTTTGCACTATATTTTTTTCCATTTTTAAAGGATAGGACATTTCACGTTTTAAATATTGTCCATTGTTGAAACGGTATCAATAGTTGTCAATGGAATTTTTTCCATTTTTGGAAGTGTGGGAAAGTTGTCATTATAGATAATTTCTAATATAATTATAAATAAATTTTTCATAATAACAATTCAAAGGGATGACTCAAAATAGAACTGTTCATTGTTGCGGGAAAAACTTCTTAATTTAAGATTTCTTCATTGTTGAAAGCGTGAGAAAATTTGTCACTATAAATTTTTCCATTGTTAAAGGATAGGGACATTTTCACGTTTTAAATATTATCCATTGTTGAAACCGTATTAATATTTGTCCATGGAATTTTTTCCATTGTTGGAGGTGCGGGAAAGTTGCAATTATAGTTAACTTCTAATATAATTATAAATAAATTTGTCATAAAAACACTTGGAAAATGATGACTTAAAGTCGAACTTCTCATTGTTGCTGGAAAAACTTCTTAATTTAAGATTTCTTCATTGTTGAAAGCGTGGGAAAATTTGTCACTATAATTTTTTCCATTGTTAAACGTTAGAGACATTTCACGTTTTAAATATTGTCCATTGTTGAAACGGTATCAATATTTGTCAATGGAATTTTTTCCATTTTTGGAATTGTGGGAAAGTTTTCATTATACATAATTTCTAATAAAATTATAAATAAATTTTTCATAGTAACACTTGGAAAATATTGACTTAAAGTCGAAATTTTTATTGCTGCTGGAAAAACTTCTTAATTTAAAATTTCTTCATTGTTGAAAGCGTAGGAAAATTTGTCACTATAATTTTTTCCATTGTTAAAGTATAGGGATATTTTCGCGTTTTAAATATTTTCCATTGTTGAAACGGTATCAATATTTGTCAATGGAATCTTTTCCATTATTGGAAGTGCCGGAAAGTTGCCATTATAGATAACTTCTAATATAATTATAAATAATTTTATCATAATAACAATTTAAAAGGGATTACTCAAAATAGAATTGTTCATTGTTGCGGGAAAAATTTCTTAATTTAAGTTTGCTTCATTGTTGAAAGCGTGCGAAAATTTGTCACTATAATTTTTTCCATTGTTAAAGAATAGGGGCATTTTCACGTTTTAAATATTATTCATTGTTGATACTGTATCAATATTTGTCAATGGAATTTTTTCCATTGTTGGAGGTGCGGGAAAGTTGCAATTATATTTAACTTCTATTATAATTATAAATAAATTTGTCATAAAAACACTTGGAAAAGGATGACTTAAAGTCGAATTTTTCATTGATGCGGAAAAAATTCATATTTTACGATTTCTTCATTGTTGAAAGCGTGGGAAAATTTTGCACTATAATTTTTTCCATTTTTAAAGGATAGGGACATTTCACGTTTTAAATATTGTCCATTGTTGAAACGGTATATATAGTTGTCAATGGAATTTTTTCCATTTTTGGAAGTGTGGGAAAGTTGTCATTATAGATAACTTCTAATATAATTATAAATAGATTTTTCATAATAACAATTCAAAAGGGATGACTCAAAATAGAATTGTTCATTTTTGCGGAGAAAAACTTCTCAATTTAAGATTTCTTCATTGTTGAAAGCGTGAGAAAATTTGTCACTATAATTTTTTCCATTGTTAAAGGATAGGGGCATTTTCACGTTTTAAATATTATCCATTGTTGATACTGTATCAATATTTGTCAATGGAATTTTTTCCATTTTTGGAAGTGTGGGAAAGTTGTCATTATAGATAATTTCTAATATAATTATAAATAAATTTTTCATAGTAACACTTGGAAAATGTTGATTTAAAGTCGAAATTTTTATTGTTGCTGGAAAAACTTCTTAATTTAAAATTTCTTCATTGCTGAAAACGTAGGAAAATTTTGCACTATAATTTTTTCCATTTTTAAAGGATAGGGACATTTCACGTTTTAAATATTGTCCATTGTTGAAACGGTATCAATAGTTGTCAATGGAATTTTTTCCATTTTTGGAAGTGTGGGAAAGTTGTCATTATAGATAATTTCTAATATAATTATAAATAAATTTTTCATAGTAACACTTGGAAAATGTTGATTTAAAGTCGAAATTTTTATTGTTGCTGGAAAAACTTCTTAATTTAAAATTTCTTCATTGTTGAAAGCGTAGGAAAATTTGTCACTATAATTTTTTCCATTTTTAAAGTATAGGGACATTTCACGTTTTAATTATTGTCCATTGTTGAAACTGTATCAATATTTGTCAATGGAATATTTTCCATTGTTGGCAGTGCCGGAAAGTTTTCATTATACATAACTTCTAATATAATTATAAATAAATTTTTCATAATAACAATTCAAAGGGATGATTCAAAATAGAACTTTTCATTGTTGCTGGAAAAACTTCTTAATTTAAGATTTCTTCATTGTTGAAAGCGTAGGAAAATTTGTCACTATAAATTTTTCCATTGTTAAAGGATAGGGATATTTTCACGTTTTAAATATTATCCATTGTTGAAACCGTATCAATATTTGTCAGTGGAATTTTTTTCATTGTTGGAGGTGCGGGAAAGTTGCAATTATAGTTAATTTCTAATATAATTATAAATAAATTTGTCATAAAAACACTTGGAAAATGATGACTAAAAGTCGAACTTTTCATTGTTGCGGGAAAAACTTCTCAATTTAAGATTTCTTCATTGTTCAAAGCGTGAGAAAATTTGTCACTATAAATTATTCCATTGTTAAACGTTAGAGACATTTCACGTTTTAAATATTGTCCATTGTTGAAACGGTTTCAATATTTGTCAATGGAATTTTTTCCCTTTTTGGAAGTGTGGGAAAGTTGTCATTATAGATAATTTCTAATATAATTATAGATAAATTTTTCATAATAACAATTCAAAGGGATGACTCAAAATAGAACTGTTCATTGTTGCGGGAAAAACTTCTTAATTTATGAATTCTTCATTGTTGAAAGCGTGAGAATATTTGTCACTATAAATTTTTCCATTGTTAAAGGATAGGGACATTTTCACGTTTTAAATATTATTCATTGTTGAAACCGTATTAATATTTGTCCATGGAATTTTTTCCATTGTTGGAGGTGCGGGAAAGTTGCAATTATAGTTGGCTTCTAATATAATTATAAATAAATTTGTCATAAAAACACTTGGAAAATGATGACTTAAAGTCGAACTTCTCATTGTTGCTGGAAAAACTTCTTAATTTAAGATTTCTTCATTGTTGAAAGCGTGGGAAATTTGTCACTATAATTTTTTCCATTGTTAAACGTTAGAGACATTTCACGTTTTAAATATTGTCCATTGTTGAAACGGTATCAATATTTGTCAATGGAATTTTTTCCATTTTTGGAAGTGTGGGAAAGTTGTCATTATACATAATTTCTAATATAATTATAAATATATTTTTCATAGTAACACTTGGAAAATATTGACTTAAAGTCGAAATTTTTATTGCTGCTGGAAAAACTTCTTAATTTAAAATTTCTTCATTGTTGAAATCGTAGGAAAATTTGTCATTATAATTTTTTCCATTGTTAAAGTATAGGGATATTTTCGCGTTTTAAATATTTTCCATTGTTGAAACGGTATCAATATTTGTCAATGGAATCTTTTCCGTTATTGGAAGTGCCGGAAAGTTGCCATTATAGATAACTTCTAATATAAATATAAATAATTTTTTCATAAGAACAATTTAAAAGGGATTACTCAAAATAGAATTGTTCATTGTTGCGGGAAAAATTTCTTAATTTAAGTTTGCTTCATTGTTGAAAGCGTGCGAAAATTTGTCACTATAATTTTTTCCATTGTTAAAGAATAGGGGCATTTTCACGTTTTAAATATTATTCATTGTTGATACTAGATCAATATTTGTGAATGGATTTTTTTCCAGTGTTGGAGGTGCGGGAAAGTTGCAATTGTATTTAACTTCTAATATAATTATAAATAAATTTGTCATAAAAACACTTGGAAAAGGATGACTTAAAGTCGAATTTTTCATTGATGCGGAAAAAATTCATATTTTACGATTTCTTCATTGTTGAAAGCGTGGGAAAATTTTGCACTATAATTTTTTCCATTTTTAAAGAATAGGGACATTTCACGTTTTAAATATTGTCCATTGTTGAAACGGTATCAATAGTTGTCAATGGAATTTTTTCCATTTTTGGAAGTGTGGGAAAGTTGTCATTATAGATAATTTCTAATATAATTATAAATAAATTTTTCATAGTAACACTTGGAAAATGTTGATTTAAAGTCGAAATTTTTATTGTTGCTGGAAAAACTTCTTAATTTAAAATTTCTTCATTGTTGAAAGCGTAGGAAAATTTGTCACTATAATTTTTTCCATTTTTAAAGTATAGGGACATTTCACGTTTTAATTATTGTCCATTGTTGAAACTGTATCAATATTTGTCAATGGAATCTTTTCCATTGTTGGCAGTGCCGGAAAGTTGTCAGTATAGATAACTTCTAATATAATTATAAATAAATTTTTCATAATAACAATTCAAAGGGATGACTCAAAATAGAACTTTTCATTGTTGCTGGAAAAACTTCTTAATTTAAGATTTCTTCATTGTTGAAAGCGTAGGAAAATTTGTCACTATAAATTTTTCCATTGTTAAAGGATAGGGATATTTTCACGTTTTAAATATTATCCATTCTTGAAACCGTATCAATATTTGTCAGTGGAATTTTTTTCATTGTTGGAGGTGCGGGAAAGTTGCAATTATAGTTAACTTCTGATATAATTATAAATAAATTTGTCATAAATACACTTGGAAAATGAGGACATAAAGTCGAACTTTTCATTGTGTCGGGAAAAACTTCTCAATTTAAGATTTCTTCATTGTTGAAAACGTGAGAAAATTTGTCGCTATAAATTTTTCCATTGTTAAAGGATAGGGACATTTTCACGTTTTAAATATTATCCATTGTTGAAACCGTATTAATATTTGTCCATGGAATTTTTTAAATTGTTGGAGGTGCGGGAAAGTTGCAATTATAGTTAACTTCTAATATAATTAAAAATAAATTGGTCATAAAAACACTTGGAAAATGATGACTTAAAGTCGAACTTTTCATTGTTGCTGGAAAAATTTCTTAATTTAAGATTTCTTCATTGTTGAAAGCGTGGGAAAATTTGTCACTATAATTTTTTCCATTGTTAAACGTTAGAGACATTTCACGTTTTAAATATTGTCCATTGTTGAAACGGTATCAATATTTGTCAATGGAATTTTTTCCATTTTTGGAAGTGTGGGAAAGTTGTCATTATACATAATTTCTAATATAATTATAAATAAATTTTTCATAGTAACACTTGGAAAATATTGACTTAAAGTCGAAATTTTTATTGCTGCTGGAAAAACTTCTTAATTTAAAATTTCTTCATTGTTGAAAGCGTAGGAAAATTTGTCACTATAATTTTTTCCATTGTTAAATTATAGGGATATTTTCGCGTTTTAAATATTTTCCATTGTTGAAACGGTATCAATATTTGTCAATGGAATCTTTCCATTATTGGAAGTGCCGGAAAGTTGCCATTATAGATAACTTCTAATATAATTATAAATAAATTTTTCATAATAACAATTTAAAAGGGATTACTCAAAATGGAATTGTTCATTGTTGCGGGAAAAATTTCTTAATATAAGTTTGCTTCATTGTTGAAAGCGTGCGAAAATTTGTCACTATAATTTTTTCCATTGTTAAAGGATAGGGGCATTTTCACGTTTTAAATATTATCCATTGTTGATACTGTATCAATATTTGTCAATGGAATTTTTTCCATTGTAGGAGGTGCGGGAAAGCTGCAATTATAGTTAACTTCTGATATAATTATAAATAAATTTGTCATAAAAACACTTGGAAAATGATGACTTAAAGTCGAACTTTTCATTGTTGCGGGAAAAACTTCTCAATTTAAGATTTCTTCATTGTTCAAAGCGTGAGAAAATTTGTCACTATAAATTTTTCCATTGTTAAACGTTAGAGACATTTCACGTTTTAAATATTGTCCATTGTTGAAACGGTATCAATATTTGTCAATGGAATTTTTTCCATTTTTGGAAGTGTGGGAAAGTTGTCATTATACATAATTTCTAATATAATTATAAATAAATTTTTCATAGTAACACTTGGAAAATGTTGACTTAAAGTCGAAATTATTATTGTTGCTGGAAAAACTTCTTAATTTAAGATTTCTTCATTGTTGAAAGCGTAGGAAAACTTGTCACTATAAATTTTTCCATTGCTAAAGGATAGGGATATTTTCACGTTTTAAATATTATCCATTGTTGAAACCGTATCAATATTTGTCAATGGAATTTTTTTCATTGTTGGAGGTGCGGGAAAGTTGCAATTATAGTTAACTTTTGATATAATTATAAATAAATTTGTCATAAAAACACTTGGAAAATGATGACTTAAAGTCGAACTTTTCATTGTTGCGGGAAAAACTTCTCAATTTAAGATTTCTTCATTGTTGAAAGCGTGAGAAAATTTGTCACTATAAATTTTTCCATTGTTAAAGGATAGGGGCATTTTCACGTTTTAATTATTATCCATTGTTGATACTGTATCAATATTTGTCAATGGAAATTTTTCCATTGTTGGAGGTGCGGGAAAGTTCAATTATATTTAACTTCTAATATAATTATAAATAAATTTGTCATAAAAACACTTGGAAAAGGATGACTTAAAGTCGAAATTTTTATTGTTGCTGGAAAAACTTCTTAATTTAAAATTTCTTCATTGTTGAAAGCGTAGGAAAATTTGTCACTATAATTTTTTCCATTGTTAAAGTATAGGGACATTTTCACGTTTTAAGTACTGTCCATTGTTGAAACGGTATCAATATTTGTCAATGGAATCTTTTCAATTGTTGGAAGTGCCGGAAAGTTGTCATTATAGATAACTTCTAATATAATTATAAATAGATTTTTCATAATAACAATTCAAAAGGGATGACTCAAAATAGAATTGTTCATTGTTGCGGGAAAAACTTCTCAATTTAAGATTTCTTCATTGTTGAAAGCGTGAGAAAATTTGTCACTATAATTTTTTCCATTGTTAAAGGATAGGGGCATTTTCACGTTTTAAATATTATCCATTGTTGATACTGTATCAATATTTGTCAATGGAATTTTTTCCATTGTTGGAGGTGCGGGAAAGTTGCAATTATAGTTAACTTCTAATATAATTATAAATATATTTTTCATAATAACAATTTAAAAGGGATTACTCAAAATACAATTGTTCATTGTTGCGGGAAAAATGTCTTAATTTAAGTTTGCTTCATTGTTGAAAGCGTGCGAAAATTTGTCACTATAATTTTTTCCATTGTTAAAGTATAGGGACATTTCACGTTTTAAATATTGTCCATTGTTGAAACGGTATCAATAGTTGTCAGTGGAATTTTTTCCATTTTTGGAAGTGTGGGAAAGTTGTCATTATAGATAATTTCTAATTTAATTATAAATAAATTTTTCATAGTAGCACTTGGAAAATGTTTATTTAAAGTCGAAATTTTTATTGTTGCTGGAAAAACTTCTTAATTTAAAATTTCTTCATTGTTGAAAGCTTAGGAAAATTTGTCAATATTATTTTTTCCATTGTTAAAGTATAGGGACATTTTCACGTTTTAAATATTATCCATTGTTGAAACGGTATCAATATTTGTCAATGGAATCCTTTCCATTGTTGGCAGTGCCGGAAAGTTGTCATTATAGATAACTTCTAATATAATTATAAATAAATTTTTCATAATAACAATTCAAAGGGATAACTCAAAATAGAACTTTTCATTGTTGCTGGAAAAACTTCTTAATTTAAGATTTCTTCATTGTTGAAAGCGTAGGAAAATTTGTCACTATAAATTTTTCCATTGTTAAAGGATAGGGATATTTTCACGTTTTAAATATTATCCATTCTTGAAACCGTATCAATATTTGTCAGTGGAATTTTTTTCATTGTTGGAGGTGCGGGAAAGTTGCAATTATAGTTAACTTCTGATATAATTATAAATAAATTTGTCATAAAAACACTTGGAAAATGAGGACATAAAGTCGAACTTTTCATTGTGTCGGGAAAAACTTCTCAATTTAAGATTTCTTCATTGTTGAAAACGTGAGAAAATTTGTCGCTATAAATTTTTCCATTGTTAAAGGATAGGGACATTTTCACGTTTTAAATATTATCCATTGTTGAAACCGTATTAATATTTGTCCATGGAATTTTTTAAATTGTTGGAGGTGCGGGAAAGTTGCAATTATAGTTAACTTCTAATATAATTAAAAATAAATTGGTCATAAAAACACTTGGAAAATGATGACTTAAAGTCGAACTTTTCATTGTTGCGGGAAAAACTTCTCAATTTAAGATTTCTTCATTGTTCAAAGCGTGAGAAAATTTGTCACTATAAATTTTTCCATTGTTAAACGTTAGAGACATTTCACGTTTTAAATATTGTCCATTATTGAAACGGTATCAATATTTGTCAATGGAATTTTTTCCATTGTTGGAGGTGCGGGAAAGTTGCAATTATAGTTAACTTCTAATATAATTATAAATATATTTTTCATAATAACAATTTAAAAGGGATTACTCAAAATACAATTGTTCATTGTTGCGGGAAAAATGTCTTAATTTAAGTTTGCTTCATTGTTGAAAGCGTGCGAAAATTTGTCACTATAATTTTTTCCATTGTTAAAGTATAGGGACATTTCACGTTTTAAATATTGTCCATTGTTGAAACGGTATCAATAGTTGTCAGTGGAATTTTTTCCATTTTTGGAAGTGTGGGAAAGTTGTCATTATAGATAATTTCTAATTTAATTATAAATAAATTTTTCATAGTAGCACTTGGAAAATGTTTATTTAAAGTCGAAATTTTTATTGTTGCTGGAAAAACTTCTTAATTTAAAATTTCTTCATTGTTGAAAGCTTAGGAAAATTTGTCAATATTATTTTTTCCATTGTTAAAGTATAGGGACATTTTCACGTTTTAAATATTATCCATTGTTGAAACGGTATCAATATTTGTCAATGGAATCCTTTCCATTGTTGGCAGTGCCGGAAAGTTGTCATTATAGATAACTTCTAATATAATTATAAATAAATTTTTCATAATAACAATTCAAAGGGATAACTCAAAATAGAACTTTTCATTGTTGCTGGAAAAACTTCTTAATTTAAGATTTCTTCATTGTTGAAAGCGTAGGAAAATTTGTCACTATAAATTTTTCCATTGTTAAAGGATAGGGATATTTTCACGTTTTAAATATTATCCATTCTTGAAACCGTATCAATATTTGTCAGTGGAATTTTTTTCATTGTTGGAGGTGCGGGAAAGTTGCAATTATAGTTAACTTCTGATATAATTATAAATAAATTTGTCATAAAAACACTTGGAAAATGAGGACATAAAGTCGAACTTTTCATTGTGTCGGGAAAAACTTCTCAATTTAAGATTTCTTCATTGTTGAAAACGTGAGAAAATTTGTCGCTATAAATTTTTCCATTGTTAAAGGATAGGGACATTTTCACGTTTTAAATATTATCCATTGTTGAAACCGTATTAATATTTGTCCATGGAATTTTTTAAATTGTTGGAGGTGCGGGAAAGTTGCAATTATAGTTAACTTCTAATATAATTAAAAATAAATTGGTCATAAAAACACTTGGAAAATGAGGACATAAAGTCGAACTTTTCATTGTGTCGGGAAAAACATCTCAATTTAAGATTTCTTCATTGTTGAAAACGTGAGAAAATTTGTCGCTATAAATTTTTCCATTGTTAAAGGATAGGGGCATTTTCACGTTTTAAATATTATCCATTGTTGATACTGTATCAATATTTGTCAATGGAATTTTTTCCATTGTAGGAGGTGCGGGAAAGCTGCAATTATAGTTAACTTCTGATATAATTATAAATAAATTTGTCATAAAAACACTTGGAAAATGATGACTTAAAGTCGAACTTTTCATTGTTGCGGGAAAAACTTCTCAATTTAAGATTTCTTCATTGTTCAAAGCGTGAGAAAATTTGTCACTATAAATTTTTCCATTGTTAAACGTTAGAGACATTTCACGTTTTAAATATTGTCCATTATTGAAACGGTATCAATATTTGTCAATGGAATTTTTTCCATTTTTGGAAGTGTGGGAAAGTTGTCATTATACATAATTTCTAATATAATTATAAATAAATTTTTCATAGTAACACTTGGAAAATGTTGACTTAAAGTCGAAATTATTATTGTTGCTGGAAAAACTTCTTAATTTAAGATTTCTTCATTGTTGAAAGCGTAGGAAAACTTGTCACTATAAATTTTTCCATTGCTAAAGGATAGGGATATTTTCACGTTTTAAATATTATCCATTGTTGAAACCGTATCAATATTTGTCAATGGAATTTTTTTCATTGTTGGAGGTGCGGGAAAGTTGCAATTATAGTTAACTTTTGATATAATTATAAATAAATTTGTCATAAAAACACTTGGAAAATGATGACTTAAAGTCGAACTTTTCATTGTTGCGGGAAAAACTTCTCAATTTAAGATTTCTTCATTGTTGAAAGCGTGAGAAAATTTGTCACTATAAATTTTTCCATTGTTAAAGGATAGGGGCATTTTCACGTTTTAATTATTATCCATTGTTGATACTGTATCAATATTTGTCAATGGAAATTTTTCCATTGTTGGAGGTGCGGGAAAGTTCAATTATATTTAACTTCTAATATAATTATAAATAAATTTGTCATAAAAACACTTGGAAAAGGATGACTTAAAGTCGAAATTTTTATTGTTGCTGGAAAAACTTCTTAATTTAAAATTTCTTCATTGTTGAAAGCGTAGGAAAATTTGTCACTATAATTTTTTCCATTGTTAAAGTATAGGGACATTTTCACGTTTTAAGTACTGTCCATTGTTGAAACGGTATCAATATTTGTCAATGGAATCTTTTCCATTGTTGGAAGTGCCGGAAAGTTGTCATTATAGATAACTTCTAATATAATTATAAATAGATTTTTCATAATAACAATTCAAAAGGGATGACTCAAAATAGAATTGTTCATTGTTGCGGGAAAAACTTCTCAATTTAAGATTTCTTCATTGTTGAAAGCGTGAGAAAATTTGTCACTATAATTTTTTCCATTGTTAAAGGATAGGGGCATTTTCACGTTTTAAATATTATCCATTGTTGATACTGTATCAATATTTGTCAATGGATTTTTTTCCATTGTTGGAGGTGCGGGAAAGTTGCAATTATAGTTAACTTCTAATATAATTATAAATATATTTTTCATAATAACAATTTAAAAGGGATTACTCAAAATACAATTGTTCATTGTTGCGGGAAAAATGTCTTAATTTAAGTTTGCTTCATTGTTGAAAGCGTGCGAAAATTTGTCACTATAATTTTTTCCATTGTTAAAGTATAGGGACATTTCACGTTTTAAATATTGTCCATTGTTGAAACGGTATCAATAGTTGTCAGTGGAATTTTTTCCATTTTTGGAAGTGTGGGAAAGTTGTCATTATAGATAATTTCTAATTTAATTATAAATAAATTTTTCATAGTAGCACTTGGAAAATGTTTATTTAAAGTCGAAATTTTTATTGTTGCTGGAAAAACTTCTTAATTTAAAATTTCTTCATTGTTGAAAGCTTAGGAAAATTTGTCAATATTATTTTTTCCATTGTTAAAGTATAGGGACATTTTCACGTTTTAAATATTATCCATTGTTGAAACGGTATCAATATTTGTCAATGGAATCCTTTCCATTGTTGGCAGTGCCGGAAAGTTGTCATTATAGATAACTTGTAATATAATTATAAATAAATTTTTCATAATAACAATTCAAAAGGGATTACTCAAAATAGAATTGTTCATTGTTGCGGGAAAAATTTCTCAATTTAAGATTTCTTCATTGTTGAAAGCGTGAGAAAATTTGTCACTATAAATTTTTCCATTGTTAAAGGATAGGGACATTTTCACGTTTTAAATATTATCCATTGTTGAAACCGTATTAATATTTGTCAATGGAATTTTTTCCATTGTTGGCAGTGCCAGAAAGTTGTCATTATAGATAACTTGTAATATAATTATAAATAAACTTTTCATAATAACAATTCAAAAGGGAGGACTCAAAATAGGATTGTTCATTGTTGCTGGAAAAATTTCTTAATTTAAATTTGCTTCATTGTTGAAAGCGTGCGAAAATTTGTCACTATAATTTTTTCCATTGTTAAAGGATAGGGGCATTTTCACGTTTTATATATTATCCATTGTTGATACTGTATCAATATTTGTCAATGGAATTTTTTCCATTGTTGGAGGTGCGGGAAAGTTGCAATTATAGTTAACTTCAAATATAATTATAAATAAATTTGTCATAAAAACACTTGGAAAAGGATGACTTAAAGTCGAATTTTTCATTGATGCGGAAAAAAAATAATATTTTACGATTTCTTCATTGTTCAAAGCGTGGGAAAATTTTGCACTATAATTTTTTCCATTTTTAAAGGATAGGGACATTTCACGTTTTAAATATTGTCCATTGTTGAATCGGTATCAATAGTTGTCAATGGAATTTTTTCCATTTTTGGAAGTGTGGGAAAGTTGTCATTATAGATAATTTCTAATATAATTATAAATAAATTTTTCATAATAACAATTCAAAGGGATGACTTAAAGTCGACCTTCTCATTGTTGCTGGAAAAACTTCTTAATTTAAGATTTCTTCATTGTTGAAAGTGTGGGAAAATTTGTCACTATAATTTTTTTCATTGTTAAACGTTAGAGACATTTCACGTTTTAAATATTGTCCATTGTTGAAACGGTATCAATATTTGTCAATGGAATTTTTTCCATTTTTGGATGTGTGGGAAAGTTGTCATTATACATAATTTCTAATATAATTATAAATAAATTTTTCATAGTAACACTTGGAAAATATTGACTTAAAGTCGAAATTTTTATTGCTGCTGGAAAAACTTCTTAATTTAAAATTTCTTCATTGTTGAAAGCGTAGGAAAATTTGTCACTATAATTTTTTCCATTGTTAAAGTATAGGGATATTTTCGCGTTTTAAATATTTTCCATTGTTGAAACGGTATCAATATTTGTCAATGGAATCTTTTCCATTATTGGAAGTGCCGGAAAGTTGCCATTATAGATAACTTCTAATATAATTATAAATAATTTTTTCATAATAACAATTTAAAAGGGATTACTCAAAATAGAATTGTTCATTGTTGCGGGAAAAATTTCTTAATTTAAGTTTGCTTCATTGTTGAAAGCGTGCGAAAATTTGTCACTATAATTTTGTCCATTGTTAAAGGATAGGGGCATTTTCACGTTTTAAATATTATTCATTGTTGATACTGTATCAATATTTGTCAATGGAATTTTTTCCATTGTTGGAGGTGCGGGAAAGTTGCAATTATATTTAACTTCTAATATAATTATAAATAAATTTGTCATAAAAACACTTGGAAAAGGATGACTTAAAGTCGAATTTTTCATTGATGCGGAAAAAATTCATATTTTACGATTTCTTCATTGTTGAAAGCGTGGGAAAATTTTGCACTATAATTTTTTCCATTTTTAAAGGATAGGGACATTTCACATTTTAAATATTGTCCATTGTTGAAACGGTATCATTAGTTGTGAATGGAATTTTTTCCATTTTTGGAAGTGTGGGAAAGTTGTCATTATAGATAATTTCTAATATAATTATAAATAAATTTTTCATAGTAACACTTGGAAAATGTTGACTTAAAGTCGAAATTTTTATTGTTGCTGGAAAAACTTCTTAATTTAAAATTTCTTCATTGTTGAAAGCTTAGGAAAATTTGTCACTATAATTTTTGCCATTGTTAAAGTATAGGGACATTTTCACGTTTTAAATATTATCCATTGTTGAAACGGTATCAATATTTGTCAATGGAATCTTTTCCATTATTGGAAGTGCCGGAAAGTTGCCATTATAGATAACTTCTAATATAATTATAAATAAATTTTTCATAATAACAATTCAAAGGGATGACTCAAAATAGAACTTTTCATTGTTGCTGGAAAAACTTCTTAATTTAAGATTTCTTCATTGTTGAAAGCGTAGGAAAATTTGTCACTATAAATTTTTCCATTGTTAAAGGATAGGGACATTTTCACGTTTTAAATATTATCCATATTTGAAACCGTATTAATATTTGTCCATGGAATTTTTTTAATTGTTGGAGGTGCGGGAAAGTTGCAATTATAGTTAACTTCTAATATAATTAAAAATAAATTGGTCATAAAATCACTTGGAAAATGATGACTTAAAGTCGAACTTTTCATTGTTGCTGGAAAAACTTCTTAATTTAAGATTTCTTCATTGTTGAAAGCGTGGGAAAATTTGTCACTATAATTTTTTTCATTGTTAAACGTTAGAGACATTTCACGTTTTAAATATTGTCCATTGTTGAAACGGTATCAATATTTGTCAATGGAATTTTTTCCATTTTTGGAAGTGTGGGAAAGTTGTCATTATACATAATTTCCTATATAATTATAAATAAATTTTTCATAGTAACACTTGGAAAATTTTGACTTAAAGTCAAAATTTTTATTGCTGCTGGAAAAACTTCTTAATTTAAAATTTCTTCATTGTTGAAAGCGTAGGAAAATTTGTCACTATAATATTTTCCATTGTTAAAGTATAGGGATATATTCGCGTTTTAAATATTTTCCATTGTTGAAACGGTATGAACATTTGTCAATGGAATCTTTTCCATTATTGGAAGTGCCGGAAAGTTGCCATTATAGATAACTTTTAATATAATTATATATAAATTTTTCATAAAAACTATTTAAAAGGGATTACTCAAAATAGAATTGTTCATTGTTGCGGGAAAAATTTCTTAATTTAAGTTTGCTTCATTGTTGAAAGCGGGCGAAAATTTGTCACTATAATTTTTCCATTGTTAAAGGATAGGGGCATTTTCACGTTTTAATTATTATCCATTGTTGATACTGTATCAATATTTGTCAATGGAATTTTTTCCATTGTTGGAGGTGCGGGAAAGTTGAAATTATATTTAACTTCTAATATGATTATAAATAAATTTGTCATAAAAACACTTGGAAAAGGATGACTTAAATTCGAATTTTTCATTGATGCGGAAAAAATTCATATTTTAGGATTTCTTCATTGTTGAAAGCGTGGGAAAATTTTGCACTATATTTTTTTCCTTTTTTAAAGGATAGGACATTTCACGTTTTAAATATTGTCCATTGTTGAAACGGTATCAATAGTTGTCAATGGAATTTTTTCCATTTTTGGAAGTGTGGGAAAGTTGTCATTATAGATAATTTCTAATATAATTATAAATAAATTTTTCATAGTAACACTTGGAAAATGTTGATTTAAAGTCGAAATTTTTATTGTTGCTGGAAAAATTTCTTAATTTAAAATTTCTTCATTGTTGAAAGCGTAGGAAAATTTGTCACTATAATTCTTTCCATTGTTAAAGTATAGTGACATTTTCACGTTTTAAGTACTGTCCATTGTTGAAACGGTATCAATATTTGTCAATGGAATCTTTTCCATTGTTGGAAGTGCCGGAAAGTTGTCATTATAGATAACTTCTAATATAATTATAAATAGATTTTTCATAATAACAATTCAAAAAGGATGACTCAAAATAGAATTGTTCATTTTTGCGGAGAAAAACTTCTCAATTTAAGATTTCTTCATTGTTGAAAGCGTGAGAAAATTTGTCACTATAATTTTTTCCATTGTTAAAGGATAGGGGCATTTTCACGTTTTAAATATTATCCATTGTTGATACTGTATCAATATTTGTCAATGGAATTTTTTCCATTGTTGGAGGTGCGGAAAGTTGCAATTATAGTTAACTTCTAATATAATTATGAATAAATTTGTCATAAAAACACTTGGAAAAGGATGACTTAAAGTCGAATTTTTCATTGATGCGGAAAAAAATCATATTTTACGATTTCTCCATTGTTGAAAGCGTGGGAAAATTTTGCACTATAATTTTTTCCATTTTTAAAGGATAGGGACATTTCACGTTTTAAATATTGTCCATTTTTGAAACGGTATCAATAGTTTTCAATGGAATTTTTTCCATTTTTGGAAGTGTGGGAAAGTTGTCATTATAGATAATTTCTAATATAATTATAAATAAATTTTTCATAATAACAATTCAAAGGGATGACTCAAAATAGAACTGTTCATTGTTGCGGGAAAAACTTCTTAATTTAAGATTTCTTCATTGTTGAAAGCGTGAGAAAATTTGTCACTATAAATTTTTCCATTGTTAAAGGATAGGGACATTTCACATTTTAAATATTGTCCATTGTTGAAACGGTATCATTAGTTGTCAATGGAATTTTTTCCATTTTTGGAAGTGTGGGAAAGTTGTCATTATAGATAATTTCTAATATAATTATAAATAAATTTTTCATAGTAACACTTGGAAAATGTTGACTTAAAGTCGAAATTTTTCTTGTTGCTGGAAAAACTTCTTAATTTAAAATTTCTTCATTGTTGAAAGCTTAGGAAAATTTGTCACTATAATTTTTGCCATTGTTAAAGTATAGGGACATTTTCACGTTTTAAATATTATCCATTGTTGAAACGGTATCAATATTTGTCAATGGAATCTTTTCCATTGTTGGCAGTGCCAGAAAGTTGTCATTATAGATAACTTCTAATATAATTATAAATAAATTTTTCATAATAACAATTCAAAGGGATGACTCAAAATAGAACTTTTCATTGTTGCTGGAAAAACTTCTTAATTTAAGATTTCTTCATTGTTGAAAGCGTAGGAAAATTTGTCACTATAAATTTTTCCATTGTTAAAGGATAGGGATATTTTCACGTTTTAAATATTATCCATTGTTGAAACCGTATCAATATTTGTCAGTGGAATTTTTTTCATTGTTGGAGGTGCGGGAAAGTTGCAATTATAGTTAACTTCTAATATAATTATAAATAAATTTGTCATAAAAACACTTGGAAAATGATGACTAAAAGTCGAACTTTTCATTGTTGCGGGAAAAACTTCTCAATTTAAGATTTCTTCATTGTTCAAAGCGTGAGAAAATTTGTCACTATAAATTATTCCATTGTTAAACGTTAGAGACATTTCACGTTTTAAATATTGTCCATTGTTGAAACGGTATCAATATTTGTCAATGGAATTTTTTCCATTTTTGGAAGTGTGGGAAAGTTGTCATTATAGATAATTTCTAATATAATTATAAATAAATTTTTCATAATAACAATTCAAAGGGATGACTCAAAATAGAACTGTTCATTGTTGCGGGAAAAACTTCTTAATTTATGAATTCTTCATTGTTGAAAGCGTGAGAATATTTGTCACTATAAATTTTTCCATTGTTAAAGGATAGGGACATTTTCACGTTTTAAATATTTTCCATTGTTGAAACCGTATTAATATTTGTCAATGGAATTTTTTCCATTTTTGGAAGTGTGGGAAAGTTGTCATTATAGATAATTTCTAATATAATTATAAATAAATTTTTCATAATAACAATTCAAAAGGGAGGACTCAAAATAGAATTGTTCATTGTTGCTGGAAAAATTTCTTAATTTAAATTTGCTTCATTGTTGAAAGCGTGCGAAAATTTGTCACTATAATTTTTTCCATTGTTAAAGGATAGGGGCATTTTCACGTTTTAAATATTATCCATTGTTGAAACGGTATCAATATTTGTCAATGGAATCTTTTCCATTATTGGAAGTGCCGGAAAGTTGCCATTATAGATAACTTCTAATATAATTATAAATAAATTTTTCATAATAACAATTCAAAGGGATGACTCAAAATAGAACTTTTCATTGTTGCTGGAAAAACTTCTTAATTTAAGATTTCTTCATTGTTGAAAGCGTAGGAAAATTTGTCACTATAAATTTTTCCATTGTTAAAGGATAGGGACATTTTCACGTTTTAAATATTATCCATATTTGAAACCGTATTAATATTTGTCCATGGAATTTTTTAAATTGTTGGAGGTGCGGGAAAGTTGCAATTATAGTTAACTTCAAATATAATTAAAAATAAATTGGTCATAAAATCACTTGGAAAATGATGACTTAAAGTCGAACTTTTCATTGTTGCTGGAAAAACTTCTTAATTTAAGATTTCTTCATTGTTGAAAGCGTGGGAAAATTTGTCACTATAATTTTTTTCATTGTTAAACGTTAGAGACATTTCACGTTTTAAATATTGTCCATTGTTGAAACGGTATCAATATTTGTCAATGGAATTTTTTCCATTTTTGGAAGTGTGGGAAAGTTGTCATTATACATAATTTCCTATATAATTATAAATAAATTTTTCATAGTAACACTTGGAAAATTTTGACTTAAAGTCAAAATTTTTATTGCTGCTGGAAAAACTTCTTAATTTAAAATTTCTTCATTGTTGAAAGCGTAGGAAAATTTGTCACTATAATATTTTCCATTGTTAAAGTATAGGGATATATTCGCGTTTTAAATATTTTCCATTGTTGAAACGGTATGAACATTTGTCAATGGAATCTTTTCCATTATTGGAAGTGCCGGAAAGTTGCCATTATAGATAACTTTTAATATAATTATATATAAATTTTTCATAATAACTATTTAAAAGGGATTACTCAAAATAGAATTGTTCATTGTTGCGGGAAAAATTTCTTAATTTAAGTTTGCTTCATTGTTGAAAGCGGGCGAAAATTTGTCACTATAATTTTTCCATTGTTAAAGGATAGGGGCATTTTCACGTTTTAATTATTATCCATTGTTGATACTGTATCAATATTTGTCAATGGAATTTTTTCCATTGTTGGAGGTGCGGGAAAGTTGAAATTATATTTAACTTCTAATATGATTATAAATAAATTTGTCATAAAAACACTTGGAAAAGGATGACTTAAATTCGAATTTTTCATTGATGAGGAAAAAATTCATATTTTAGGATTTCTTCATTGTTGAAAGCGTGGGAAAATTTTGCACTATATTTTTTTCCTTTTTTAAAGGATAGGACATTTCACGTTTTAAATATTGTCCATTGTTGAAACGGTATCAATAGTTGTCAATGGAATTTTTTCCATTTTTGGAAGTGTGGGAAAGTTGTCATTATAGATAATTTCTAATATAATTATAAATAAATTTTTCATAGTAACACTTGGAAAATGTTGATTTAAAGTCGAAATTTTTATTGTTGCTGGAAAAATTTCTTAATTTAAAATTTCTTCATTGTTGAAAGCGTAGGAAAATTTGTCACTATAATTCTTTCCATTGTTAAAGTATAGTGACATTTTCACGTTTTAAGTACTGTCCATTGTTGAAACGGTATCAATATTTGTCAATGGAATCTTTTCCATTGTTGGAAGTGCCGGAAAGTTGTCATTATAGATAACTTCTAATATAATTATAAATAGATTTTTCATAATAACAATTCAAAAGGGATGACTCAAAATAGAATTGTTCATTTTTGCGGAGAAAAACTTCTCAATTTAAGATTTCTTCATTGTTGAAAGCGTGAGAAAATTTGTCACTATAATTTTTTCCATTGTTAAAGGATAGGGGCATTTTCACGTTTTAAATATTATCCATTGTTGATACTGTATCAATATTTGTCAATGGAATTTTTTCCATTGTTGGAGGTGCGGAAAGTTGCAATTATAGTTAACTTCTAATATAATTATGAATAAATTTGTCATAAAAACACTTGGAAAAGGATGACTTAAAGTCGAATTTTTCATTGATGCGGAAAAAAATCATATTTTACGATTTCTCCATTGTTGAAAGCGTGGGAAAATTTTGCACTATAATTTTTTCCATTTTTAAAGGATAGGGACATTTCACGTTTTAAATATTGTCCATTTTTGAAACGGTATCAATAGTTTTCAATGGAATTTTTTCCATTTTTGGAAGTGTGGGAAAGTTGTCATTATAGATAATTTCTAATATAATTATAAATAAATTTTTCATAATAACAATTCAAAGGGATGACTCAAAATAGAACTGTTCATTGTTGCGGGAAAAACTTCTTAATTTAAGATTTCTTCATTGTTGAAAGCGTGAGAAAATTTGTCACTATAAATTTTTCCATTGTTAAAGGATAGGGACATTTCACATTTTAAATATTGTCCATTGTTGAAACGGTATCATTAGTTGTCAATGGAATTTTTTCCATTTTTGGAAGTGTGGGAAAGTTGTCATTATAGATAATTTCTAATATAATTATAAATAAATTTTTCATAGTAACAGTTGGAAAATGTTGACTTAAAGTCGAAATTTTTATTGTTGCTGGAAAAACTTCTTAATTTAAAATTTCTTCATTGTTGAAAGCTTAGGAAAATTTGTCACTATAATTTTTGCCATTGTTAAAGTATAGGGACATTTTCACGTTTTAAATATTATCCATTGTTGAAACGGTATCAATATTTGTCAATGGAATCTTTTCCATTGTTGGCAGTGCCAGAAAGTTGTCATTATAGATAACTTCTAATATAATTATAAATAAATTTTTCATAATAACAATTCAAAGGGATGACTCAAAATAGAACTTTTCATTGTTGCTGGAAAAACTTCTTAATTTAAGATTTCTTCATTGTTGAAAGCGTAGGAAAATTTGTCACTATAAATTTTTCCATTGTTAAAGGATAGGGATATTTTCACGTTTTAAATATTATCCATTGTTGAAACCGTATCAATATTTGTCAGTGGAATTTTTTTCATTGTTGGAGGTGCGGGAAAGTTGCAATTATAGTTAACTTCTAATATAATTATAAATAAATTTGTCATAAAAACACTTGGAAAATGATGACTAAAAGTCGAACTTTTCATTGTTGCGGGAAAAACTTCTCAATTTAAGATTTCTTCATTGTTCAAAGCGTGAGAAAATTTGTCACTATAAATTATTCCATTGTTAAACGTTAGAGACATTTCACGTTTTAAATATTGTCCATTGTTGAAACGGTATCAATATTTGTCAATGGAATTTTTTCCATTTTTGGAAGTGTGGGAAAGTTGTCATTATAGATAATTTCTAATATAATTATAAATAAATTTTTCATAATAACAATTCAAAGGGATGACTCAAAATAGAACTGTTCATTGTTGCGGGAAAAACTTCTTAATTTATGAATTCTTCATTGTTGAAAGCGTGAGAATATTTGTCACTATAAATTTTTCCATTGTTAAAGGATAGGGACATTTTCACGTTTTAAATATTTTCCATTGTTGAAACCGTATTAATATTTGTCCATGGAATTTTTTCCATTGTTGGAGGTGCGGGAAAGTTGCAATTATAGTTGGCTTCTAATATAATTATAAATAAATTTGTCATAAAAACACTTGGAAAATGATGACTTAAAGTCGAACTTCTCATTGTTGCTGGAAAAACTTCTTAATTTAAGATTTCTTCATTGTTGAAAGCGTGGGAAATTTGTCACTATAATTTTTTCCATTGTTAAACGTTAGAGACATTTCACGTTTTAAATATTGTCCATTGTTGAAACGGTATCAATATTTGTCAATGGAATTTTTTCCATTTTTGGAAGTGTGGGAAAGTTGTCATTATACATAATTTCTAATATAATTATAAATATATTTTTCATAGTAACACTTGGAAAATATTGACTTAAAGTCGAAATTTTTATTGCTGCTGGAAAAACTTCTTAATTTAAAATTTCTTCATTGTTGAAATCGTAGGAAAAATTGTCATTATAATTTTTTCCATTGTTAAAGTATAGGGATATTTTCGCGTTTTAAATATTATCCATTGTTGAAACGGTATCAATATTTGTCAATGGAATCTTTTCCATTGTTGGCAGTGCCAGAAAGTTGTCATTATAGATAACTTCTAATATAATTATAAATAAATTTTTCATAATAACAATTCAAAGGGATGACTCAAAATAGAACTTTTCATTGTTGCTGGAAAAACTTCTCAATTTAAGATTTCTTCATTGTTGAAAGCGTGAGAAAATTTGTCACTATAATTTTTTCCATTGTTAAAGGATAGGGGCATTTTCACGTTTTAAATATTATCCATTGTTGATACTGTATCAATATTTGTCAATGGAATTTTTTCCATTGTTGGAGGTGCGGGAAAGTTGCAATTATAGTTAACTTCTAATATAATTATAAATAAATTTGTCATAAAAACACTTGGAAAAGGATGACTTAAAGTCGAATTTTTCATTGATGCGGAAAAAAAATAATATTTTACGATTTCTTAATTGTTCAAAGCGTGGGAAAATTTTGCACTATAATTTTTTCCATTTTTAAAGGATAGGGACATTTCACGTTTTAAATATTGTCCATTGTTGAAACGGTATCAATAGTTGTCAATGGAATTTTTTCCATTTTTGGAAGTGTGGGAAAGTTGTCATTATAGATAATTTCTAATATAATTATAAATAAATTTTTCATAATAACAATTCAAAGGGATGACTCAAAATAGAACTGTTCATTGTTGCGGGAAAAACTTCTTAATTTAAGATTTCTTCATTGTTGAAAGCGTGAGAAAATTTGTCACTATAAATTTTTCCATTGTTAAAGGATAGGGACATTTTCACGTTTTAAATATTATCCATTGTTGAAACCGTATTAATATTTGTCCATGGAATTTTTTCCATTGTTGGAGATGGGGGAAAGTTGCAATTATAGTTAACTTCTAATATAATTATAAATAAATTTGTCATAAAAACACTTGGAAAATGATGACTTAAAGTCAAACTTCTCATTGTTGCTGAAAAAACTTCTTAATTTAAGATTTCTTCATTGTTGAAAGCGTGGGAAAATTTGTCACTATAATTTTTTTCATTGTTAAACGTTAGAGACATTTAACGTTTTAAATATTGTCCATTGTTGAAACGGTATCAATATTTGTCAATGGAATTTTTTCCATTTTTGGAAGTGTGGGAAAGTTGCCATTATACATAATTTCTAATATAATTATAAATAAATTTTTCATAGTAACACTTGGAAAATATTGACTTAAAGTCGAAATTTTTATTGCTGCTGGAAAAACTTCTTAATTTAAAATTTCTTCATTCTTGAAAGCGTAGGAAAATTTGTCACTATAATTTTTTCCATTGTTAAATTATAGGGATATTTTCGCGTTTTAAATATTTTCCATTGTTGAAACGGTATAAATATTTGTCAATGGAATCTTTTCCATTATTGGAAGTGCCGGAAAGTTGCCATTATAGATAACTTCTAATATAATTATAAATAATTTTTTCATAATAACAATTTAAAAGGGATTACTCAAAATAGAATTGTTCATTGTTGCGGGAAAAATTTCTTAATTTAAGTTTGCTTCATTGTTGAAAGCGTGCGAAAATTTGTCACTATAATTTTTTCCATTGTTAAAGGATAGGGGCATTTTCACGTTTTAAATATTATTCATTGTTGATACTGTATCAATATTTGTCAATGGAATTTTTTCCATTGTTGGAGGTGCGGGAAAGTTGCAATTATATTTAACTTCTAATATAATTATAAATAAATTTGTCATAAAAACACTTGGAAAAGGATGACTTAAAGTCGAATTTTTCATTGATGCGGAAAAAATTCATATTTTACGATTTCTTCATTGTTGAAAGCGTGGGAAAATTTTGCACTATAATTTTTTCCATTTTTAAAGGATAGGGACATTTCACATTTTAAATATTGTCCATTGTTGAAACGGTATCAATAGTTGTCAATGGAATTTTTTCCATTTTTGGAAGTGTGGGAAAGTTGTCATTATAGATAATTTCTAATATAATTATAAATAAATTTTTCATAGTAACACTTGGAAAATGTTGACTTAAAGTCGAAATTTTTATTGTTGCTGGAAAAACTTCTTAATTTAAAATTTCTTCATTGTTGAAAGCTTAGGAAAATTTGTCACTATAATTTTTGCCATTGTTAAAGTATAGGGACATTTTCACGTTTTAAATATTATCCATTGTTGAAACGGTATCAATATTTGTCAATGGAATCTTTTCCATTGTTGGCAGTGCCGGAAAGTTGCCATTATAGATAACTTCTAATATAATTATAAATAAATTTTTCATAATAACAATTTAAAAGGGATTACTCAAAATACAATTGTTCATTGTTGCGGGAAAAATGTCTTAATTTAAGTTTGCTTCATTGTTGAAAGCGTGCGAAAATTTGTCACTATAATTTTTTCCATTGTTAAAGTATAGGGACATTTCACGTTTTAAATATTGTCCATTGTTGAAACGGTATCAATAGTTGTCAATGGAATTTTTTCCATTTTTGGAAGTGTGGGAAAGTTGTCATTATAGATAATTTCTAATTTAATTATAAATAAATTTTTCATAGTAGCACTTGGAAAATGTTTATTTAAAGTCGAAATTTTTATTGTTGCTGGAAAAACTTCTTAATTTAAAATTTCTTCATTGTTGAAAGCTTAGGAAAATTTGTCAATATTATTTTTTCCATTGTTAAAGTATAGGGACATTTTCACGTTTTAAATATTATCCATTGTTGAAACGGTATCAACATTTGTCAATGGAATCTTTTCCATTGTTGGCAGTGCCGGATAGTTGTCATTATAGATAACTTGTAATATAATTATAAATAAATTTTTCATAATAACAATTCAAAAGGGATTACTCAAAATAGAATTGTTCATTGTCGCGGGAAAAATTTCTCAATTTAAGATTTCTTCATTGTTGAAAGCGTGAGAAAATTTGTCACTATAAATTTTTCCATTGTTAAAGGATAGGGACATTTTCACGTTTTAAATATTATCCATTGTTGAAACCGTATTAATATTTGTCAATGGAATTTTTTCCATTGTTGGAGTTGCGGGAAAGTTGCAATTATAGTTAACTTCTAATATAATTATAAATAAATTTTTCATAGTAACACTTGGAAAATGTTGACTTAAAGTCGAAATTTTTATTGTTGCTGGAAAAACTTCTTAATTTAAAATTTCTTCATTGTTGAAAGCTTAGGAAAATTTGTCATTATAATTTTTTCCATTGTTAAAGTATAGGGACATTTTCACGTTTTAAATATTATCCATTGTTGAAACGGTATCAATATTTGTCAATGGAATCCTTTCCATTGTTGGCAGTGCCGGAAAGTTGTCATTATAGATAACTTGTAATATAATTATAAATAAATTTTTCATAATAACAATTCAAAAGGGATTACTCAAAATAGAATTGTTCATTGTTGCGGGAAAAATTTCTCAATTTAAGATTTCTTCATTGTTGAAAGCGTGAGAAAATTTGTCACTATAAATTTTTCCATTGTTAAAGGATAGGGACATTTTCACGTTTTAAATATTATCCATTGTTGAAACCGTATTAATATTTGTCAATGGAATTTTTTCCATTGTTGGAGTTGCGGGAAAGTTGCAATTATAGTTAACTTCTAATATAATTATAAATAAATTTTTCATAGTAACACTTGGAAAATGTTGACTTAAAGTCGAAATTTTTATTGTTGCTGGAAAAACTTCTTAATTTAAAATTTCTTCATTGTTGAAAGCTTAGGAAAATTTGTCACTATAATTTTTTCCATTGTTAAAGTATAGGGACATTTTCACGTTTTACATATTATCCATTGTTGAAACGGTATCAATATTTGTCAATGGAATCTTTTCCATTGTTGGCAGTGCCAGAAAGTTGTCATTATAGATAACTTGTAATATAATTATAAATAAACTTTTCATAATAACAATTCAAAAGGGTGGATTCAAAATAGGATTGTTCATTGTTGCTGGAAAAATTTCTTAATTTAAATTTGCTTCATTGTTGAAAGCGTGCGAAAATTTGTCACTATAATTTTTTCCATTGTTAAAGGATAGGGGCATTTTCACGTTTTATATATTATCCATTGTTGATACTGTATCAATATTTGTCAATGGAATTTTTTCCATTGTTGGAGGTGCGGGAAAGTTGCAATTATAGTTAACTTCAAATATAATTATTAATAAATTTGTCATAAAAACACTTGGAAAAGGATGACTTAAAGTCGAATTTTTCATTGATGCGGAAAAAAAATAATATTTTACGATTTCTTCATTGTTCAAAGCGTGGGAAAATTTTGCACTATAATTTTTTCCATTTTTAAAGGATAGGGACATTTCACGTTTTAAATATTGTCCATTGTTGAAACGGTATCAATAGTTGTCAATGGAATTTTTTCCATTATTGGAAGTGTGGGAAAGTTGTCATTATAGATAATTTCTAATATAATTATAAATAAATTTTTCATAATAACAATTCAAAGGGATGACTCAAAATAGAACTGTTCATTGTTGCGGGAAAAACTTCTTAATTTAAGATTTCTTCATTGTTGAAAGCGTGAGAAAATTTGTCACTATAAATTTTCCCATTGTTAAAGGATAGGGACATTTTCACGTTTTAAATATTATCCATTGTTGAAACCGTATTAATATTTGTCCATGGAATTTTTTCCATTGTTGGAGGTGCGGGAAAGTTGCAATTATAGTTAACTTCTAATATAATTATAAATAAATTTGTCATAAAAACACTTGGAAAATGATGACTTAAAGTCGAACTTCTCATTGTTGCTGGAAAAACTTCTTAATTTAAGATTTCTTCATTGTTGAAAGCGTGGGAAAATTTGTCACTATAATTTTTTTCATTGTTAAACGTTAGAGACATTTCACGTTTTAAATATTGTCCATTGTTGAAACGGTATCAATATTTGTCAATGGAATTTTTTCCATTTTTGGAAGTGTGGGAAAGTTGTCATTATACATAATTTCTAATATAATTATAAATAAATTTTTCATAGTAACACTTGGAAAATTTTGACTTAAAGTCGAAATTTTTATTGCTGCTGGAAAAACTTCTTAATTTAAAATTTCTTCATTGTTGAAAGCGTAAGAAAATTTGTCACTATAATTTTTTCCATTGTTAAAGTATAGGGATATTTTCGCGTTTTAAATATTTTCCATTGTTGAAACGGTATCAATATTTGTCAATGGAATCTTTTCCATTATTGGAAGTGCCGGAAAGTTGCCATTATAGATAACTTCTAATATAATTATAAATAATTTTTTCATAATAACAATTTAAAAGGGATTACTCAAAATAGAATTGTTCATTGTTGCGGGAAAAATTTCTTAATTTAAGTTTGCTTCATTGTTGAAAGCGTGCGAAAATTTGTCACTATAATTTTTTCCATTGTTAAAGGATAGGGGCATTTTCACGTTTTAAATATTATTCATTGTTGATACTGTATCAATATTTGTCAATGGATTTTTTTCCATTGTTGGAGGTGCGGGAAAGTTGCAATTATATTTAACTTCTAATATAATTATAAATAAATTTGTCATAAAAACACTTGGAAAAGAATGACTTAAAGTCGAATTTTTCATTGATGCGGAAAAAATTCATATTTTACGATTTCTTCATTGTTGAAAGCGTGGGAAAATTTTGCACTATAATTTTTTCCATTTTTAAAGGATAGGGACATTTCACATTTTAAATATTGTCCATTGTTGAAACGGTATCATTAGTTGTCAATGGAATTTTTTCCATTTTTGGAATTGTGGGAAAGTTGTCATTATAGATAATTTCTAATATAATTATAAATAAATTTTTCATAGTAACACTTGGAAAATGTTGACTTAAAGTCGAAATTTTTATTGCTGCTGGAAAAACTTCTTAATTTAAAATTTCTTCATTGTTGAAAGCGTAGGAAAATTTGTCACTATAATTTTTGCCATTGTTAAAGTATAGGGACATTTTCACGTTTTAAATATTATCCATTGTTGAAACGGTATCAATATTTGTCAATGGAATCTTTTCCATTGTTGGCAGTGCCAGAAAGTTGTCATTATAGATAACTTCTAATATAATTATAAATAAATTTTTCATAATAACAATTTAAAAGGGATTACTCAAAATACAATTGTTCATTGTTGCGGGAAAAATGTCTTACTTTAAATTTGCTTCATTGTTGAAAGTGTGCGAAAATTTGTCACTATAATTTTTTCCATTGTTAAAGGATAGGGGCATTTTCACGTTTTATATATTATCCATTGTTGATACTGTATCAATATTTGTCAATGGAATGTTTTCCATTGTTGGCAGTGCCGGAAAGTTGCCATTATAGATAACTTCTAATATAATTATAAATAAATTTTTCATAATAACAATTTAAAAGGGATTACTCAAAATACAATTGTTCATTGTTGCGAGAAAAATGTCTTAATTTAAGTTTGCTTCATTGTTGAAAGCGTGCGAAAATTTGTCACTATAATTTTTTCCATTGTTAAAGGATAGGGACATTTCACGTTTTAAATATTGTCCATTGTTGAAACGGTATCAATAGTTGTCAATGGAATTTTTTCCATTTTTGGAAGTGTGGGAAAGTTGTCATTATAGATAATTTCTAATTTAATTATAAATAAATCTTTCATAGTAGCACTTGGAAAATGTTGATTTAAAGTCGAAATTTTTATTGTTGCTGGAAAAACTTCTTAATTTAAAATTTCTTCATTGTTGAAAGCTTAGGAAAATTTGTCAATATTATTTTTTCCATTGTTAAAGTATAGGGACATTTTCACGTTTTAAATATTATCCATTGTTGAAACCGTATTAATATTTGTCAATGGAATTTTTTCCATTGTTGGAGTTGCGGGAAAGTTGCAATTATAGTTAACTTCTAATATAATTATAAATAAATTTTTCATAGTAACACTTGGAAAATGTTGACTTAAAGTCGAAATTTTTATTGTTGCTGGATAAACTTCTTAATTTAAAATTTCTTCATTGTTGAAAGCTTAGGAAAATTTGTCATTATAATTTTTTCCATTGTTAAAGTATAGGGACATTTTCACGTTTTAAATATTATCCATTGTTGAAACGGTATCAATATTTGTCAATGGAATCCTTTCCATTGTTGGCAGTGCCGGAAAGTTGTCATTATAGATAACTTGTAATATAATTATAAATAAATTTTTCATAATAACAATTCAAAAGGGATTACTCAAAATAGAATTGTTCATTGTTGCGGGAAAAATTTCTCAATTTAAGATTTCTTCATTGTTGAAAGCGTGAGAAAATTTGTCACTATAAATTTTTCCATTGTTAAAGGATAGGGACATTTTCACGTTTTAAATATTATCCATTGTTGAAACCGTATTAATATTTGTCAATGGAATTTTTTCCATTGTTGGAGTTGCGGGAAAGTTGCAATTATAGTTAACTTCTAATATAATTATAAATAAATTTTTCATAGTAACAGTTGGAAAATGTTGACTTAAAGTCGAAATTTCTATTGTTGCTGGAAAAACTTCTTAATTTAAAATTTCTTCATTGTTGAAAGCTTAGGAAAATTTGTCACTATAATTTTTTCCATTGTTAAAGTATCGGGACATTTTCACGTTTTAAATATTATCCATTGTTGAAACGGTATCAATATTTGTCAATGGAATCTTTTCCATTGTTGGCAGTGCCAGAAAGTTGTCATTATAGATAACTTGTAATATAATTATAAATAAACTTTTCATAATAACAATTCAAAAGGGAGGACTCAAAATAGGATTGTTCATTGTTGCTGGAAAAATTTCTTAATTTAAATTTGCTTCATTGTTGAAAGCGTGCGAAAATTTGTCACTATAATTTTTTCCATTGTTAAAGGATAGGGGCGTTTTCACGTTTTATATATTATCCATTGTTGATACTGTATCAATATTTGTCAATGGAATTTTTTCCATTGTTGGAGGTGCGGGAAAGTTGCAATTATAGTTAACTTCTAATATAATTATAAATAAATTTGTCATAAAAACACTTGGAAAAGGATGACTTAAAGTAGAATTTTTCATTGTTGCGGAAACAATTCATATTTTACGATTTCTTCATTGTTGAAAGCGTGGGAAAATTTTGCACTATAATTTTTTCCATTTTTAAAGGATAGGGACATTTCACGTTTTAAATATTGTCCATTGTTCAAACGGTATCAATAGTTGTCAATGGAATTTTTTCCATTTTTGGAAGTGCGGGAAAGTTGCAATTATAGTTAACTTCAAATATAATTATAAATAAATTTGTCATAAAAACACTTGGAAAATGATGACTTACAGTCGAACTCTTCATTGTTGCTGGAAAAATTTCTTAATTTAAATTTGCTTCATTGTTGAAAGCGTGCGAAAATTTGTCACTATAATTTTTTCCATTGTTGGCAGTGCCGGAAAGTTGCCATTATAGATAACTTCTAATATAATTATAAATAAATTTTTCATAATAACAATTTAAAAGGGATTACTCAAAATAGAATTGTTCATTGTTGCGGGAAAAATTTCTTAATTTAAGTTTGCTTCATTGTTGAAAGCGTGCGAAAATTTGTCACTATAATTTTTTCCATTGTTAAAGTATAGGGACATTTTCACGTTTTAAATATTATCCATTGTTGAAACGGTATCAATATTTGTCAATGGAATCTTTTCCATTGTTGGCAGTGCCGGAAAGTTGTCATTATAGATAACTTGTAATATAATTATAATTAAATTTTTCATAATAACAATTCAAAAGGGATGACTCAAAATAGAATTGTTCATTGTTGCGGGAAAAACTTCTTAATTTAAGATTTCTTCATTGTTGAAAGCGTGGGAAAATTTGTCTCTATAAATTTTTCCATTGTTAAAGGATAGGGATATTTTCACCTTTTAAATATTATCCATTGTTGAAACCGTATCAATATTTGTCAATAGAATTTTTTCCATTGTTGGAGGTGCGGGAAAGTTGCAATTATAGTTAACTTCAAATATAATTATAAATAAATTTGTCATAAAAACACTTGGAAAAGTATGACTTAAAGTCGAATTTTTCATTGATGCGGAAAAAATTCATATTTTACGATTTCTTCATTGTTGAAAGCGTGGGAAAATTTTGCACTATAATTTTTAACACTTTCCAACCTAGTTGAAAAGTGTTTATAACTTCGGTTTGTCTGCCGTATGACCGTCTGCCGTCTGCCGCCTGTCCGTGCTCTAACTCCGGTAAATATGCTCGGAGTGCCCTGCAATTTTTATATGTTATTGCCGTCATCTATAGCATGTTCCCTATTTCAACTGAAGTGTGTAGCACTTATAGTTTTTTTTACAGGGACACTCAAAAGAATTCCGTTACATTACTGTCTATGGGGAAAAATCATTTGCGGTTTAATTAAATAATGTTTCACTATTTTAAACGCATTGAAATTTATATATATCACTAAGGTGCATTACAAGAGGGTTACTACAGAATATTTTGTGTATAGCAGTCATCGTTCATTTACAGGGACACATAAAAGTATTATCTGCTGTCTGTTAACAATGATTCCTGGAAGTGCATTTTTAAGTTGCTGAACGCGACTTAAAATTCAACTCACATTTTTTCTATTACTTGGTGTGTATAAATTCTGTAGATCCTATACAGGGCATCACAAAAGTTCGCGAACACATTTCCGTTTACTGACAGACATTCCAGAAGGAGAATTTTAAACTGTGCTACGCGTTTCCTAACTAAACTAAAATGTAGCATCCTATGTAGTATATATACAAAATTACAGATCCTATACAAGGCTGAATAAAAGTATTCGGATATTTTTACGAATATTGTATATGTTGGAAAATCCTGAAATTACGTTTTTAAATATGTTATGCGTTTTCGAAATTGTTTACTTAGATTTTATCCTTCAGCTTATTAAACGGTAATGATTTGTAAAATTAGTTTCGAAGCGTTGGAAAGTGTTACATAATCTATGCTTGACGCATGATTTTTCGTTCTTGTTTCCATTTTTAAAGGATAGGGACATTTCACGTTTTAAATATTGTCCATTGTTGAAACGGTATCAATATTTGTCAATGGAATCTTTTCCATTGTTGGCAGTGCCGGAAAGTTGTCATTATAGATAACTTGTAATATAATTATAAATAAATTTTTCATAATAACAATTCAAAAGGGATTACTCAAAATAGAATTGTTCATTGTTGCGGGAAAAATTTCTCAATTTAAGATTTCTTCATTGTTGAAAGCGTGAGAAAATTTGTCACTATAAATTTTTCCATTGTTAAAGGATAGGGACATTTTCACGTTTTAAATATTATCCATTGTTGAAACCGTATTAATATTTGTCAATGGAATTTTTTCCATTGTTGGAGTTGCGGGAAAGTTGCAATTATAGTTAACTTCTAATATAATTATAAATAAATTTTTCATAGTAACACTTGGAAAATGTTGACTTAAAGTCAAAATTTTTATTGTTGCTGGAAAAACTTCTTAATTTAAAATTTCTTCATTGTTGAAAGCTTAGGAAAATTTGTCACTATAATTTTTGCCATTGTTAAAGTATAGGGACATTTTCACGTTTTAAATATTATCCATTGTTGAAACGGTATCAATATTTGTCAATGGAATCCTTTCCATTGTTGGCAGTGCCGGAAAGTTGTCATTATAGATAACTTGTAATATAATTATAAATAAATTTTTCATAATAACAATTCAAAAGGGATTACTCAAAATAGAATTGTTCATTGTTGCGGGAAAAATTTCTCAATTTAAGATTTCTTCATTGTTGAAAGCGTGAGAAAATTTGTCACTATAAATTTTTCCATTGTTAAAGGATAGGGACATTTTCACGTTTTAAATATTATCCATTGTTGAAACCGTATTAATATTTGTCAATGGAATTTTTTCCATTGTTGGAGTTGCGGGAAAGTTGCAATTATAGTTAACTTCTAATATAATTATAAATAAATTTTTCATAGTAACACTTGGAAAATGTTGACTTAAAGTCGAAATTTTTATTGTTGCTGGAAAAACTTCTTAATTTAAAATTTCTTCATTGTTGAAAGCTTAGGAAAATTTGTCACTATAATTTTTTCCATTGTTAAAGTATAGGGACATTTTCACGTTTTAAATATTATCCATTGTTGAAACGGTATCAATATTTGTCAATGGAATCTTTTCCATTGTTGGCAGTGCCAGAAAGTTGTCATTATAGATAACTTGTAATATAATTATAAATAAACTTTTCATAATAACAATTCAAAAGGGTGGATTCAAAATAGGATTGTTCATTGTTGCTGGAAAAATTTCTTAATTTAAATTTGCTTCATTGTTGAAAGCGTGCGAAAATTTGTCACTATAATTTTTTCCATTGTTAAAGGATAGGGGCATTTTCACGTTTTATATATTATCCATTGTTGATACTGTATCAATATTTGTCAATGGAATTTTTTCCATTGTTGGAGGTGCGGGAAAGTTGCAATTATAGTTAACTTCAAATATAATTATTAATAAATTTGTCATAAAAACACTTGGAAAAGGATGACTTAAAGTCGAATTTTTCATTGATGCGGAAAAAAAATAATATTTTACGATTTCTTCATTGTTCAAAGCGTGGGAAAATTTTGCACTATAATTTTTTCCATTTTTAAAGGATAGGGACATTTCACGTTTTAAATATTGTCCATTGTTGAAACGGTATCAATAGTTGTCAATGGAATTTTTTCCATTATTGGAAGTGTGGGAAAGTTGTCATTATAGATAATTTCTAATATAATTATAAATAAATTTTTCATAATAACAATTCAAAGGGATGACTCAAAATAGAACTGTTCATTGTTGCGGGAAAAACTTCTTAATTTAAGATTTCTTCATTGTTGAAAGCGTGAGAAAATTTGTCACTATAAATTTTCCCATTGTTAAAGGATAGGGACATTTTCACGTTTTAAATATTATCCATTGTTGAAACCGTATTAATATTTGTCCATGGAATTTTTTCCATTGTTGGAGGTGCGGGAAAGTTGCAATTATAGTTAACTTCTAATATAATTATAAATAAATTTGTCATAAAAACACTTGGAAAATGATGACTTAAAGTCGAACTTCTCATTGTTGCTGGAAAAACTTCTTAATTTAAGATTTCTTCATTGTTGAAAGCGTGGGAAAATTTGTCACTATAATTTTTTTCATTGTTAAACGTTAGAGACATTTCACGTTTTAAATATTGTCCATTGTTGAAACGGTATCAATATTTGTCAATGGAATTTTTTCCATTTTTGGAAGTGTGGGAAAGTTGTCATTATACATAATTTCTAATATAATTATAAATAAATTTTTCATAGTAACACTTGGAAAATATTGACTTAAAGTCGAAATTTTTATTGCTGCTGGAAAAACTTCTTAATTTAAAATTTCTTCATTGTTGAAAGCGTAGGAAAATTTGTCACTATAATTTTTTCCATTGTTAAAGTATAGGGATATTTTCGCGTTTTAAATATTTTCCATTGTTGAAACGGTATCAATATTTGTCAATGGAATCTTTTCCATTATTGGAAGTGCCGAAAAGTTGCCATTATAGATAACTTCTAATATAATTATAAATAATTTTTTCATAATAACAATTTAAAAGGGATTACTCAAAATAGAATTGTTCATTGTCGCGGGAAAAATTTCTTAATTTAAGTTTGCTTCATTGTTGAAAGCGTGCGAAAATTTGTCACTATAATTTTTTCCATTGTTAAAGGATAGGGGCATTTTCACGTTTTAAATATTATTCATTGTTGATACTGTATCAATATTTGTCAATGGAATTTTTTCCATTGTTGGAGGTGCGGGAAAGTTGCAATTATATTTAACTTCTAATATAATTATAAATAAATTTGTCATAAAAAAACTTGGAAAAGAATGACTTAAAGTCGAATTTTTCATTGATGCGGAAAAAATTCATATTTTACGATTTCTTCATTGTTGAAAGCGTGGGAAAATTTTGCACTATAATTTTTTCCATTTTTAAAGGATAGGGACATTTCACATTTTAAATATTGTCCATTGTTGAAACGGTATCATTAGTTGTCAATGGAATTTTTTCCATTTTTGGAAGTGTGGGAAAGTTGTCATTATAGATAATTTCTAATATAATTATAAATAAATTTTTCATAGTAACACTTGGAAAATGTTGACTTAAAGTCGAAATTTTTATTGCTGCTGGAAAAACTTCTTAATTTAAAATTTCTTCATTGTTGAAAGCGTAGGAAAATTTGTCACTATAATTTTTGCCATTGTTAAAGTATAGGGACATTTTCACGTTTTAAATATTATCCGTTGTTGAAACGGTATCAATATTTGTCAATGGAATCTTTTCCATTGTTGGCAGTGCCAGAAAGTTGTCATTATAGATAACTTCTAATATAATTATAAATAAATTTTTCATAATAACAATTTAAAAGGGATTACTCAAAATACAATTGTTCATTGTTGCGGGAAAAATGTCTTAATTTAAATTTGCTTCATTGTTGAAAGTGTGCGAAAATTTGTCACTATAATTTTTTCCATTGTTAAAGGATAGGGGCATTTTCACGTTTTATATATTATCCATTGTTGATACTGTATCAATATTTGTCAATGGAATGTTTTCCATTGTTGGCAGTGCCGGAAAGTTGCCATTATAGATAACTTCTAATATAATTATAAATAAATTTTTCATAATAACAATTTAAAAGGGATTACTCAAAATACAATTGTTCATTGTTGCGGGAAAAATGTCTTAATTTAAGTTTGCTTCATTGTTGAAAGCGTGCGAAAATTTGTCACTATAATTTTTTCCATTGTTAAAGGATAGGGGCGTTTTCACGTTTTATATATTATCCATTGTTGATACTGTATCAATATTTGTCAATGGAATTTTTTCCATTGTTGGAGGTGCGGGAAAGTTGCAATTATAGTTAACTTCTAATATAATTATAAATAAATTTGTCATAAAAACACTTGGAAAAGGATGACTTAAAGTAGAATTTTTCATTGTTGCGGAAACAATTCATATTTTACGATTTCTTCATTGTTGAAAGCGTGCGAAAATTTGTCACTATAATTTTTTCCATTGTTGGCAGTGCCGGAAAGTTGCCATTATAGATAACTTCTAATATAATTATAAATAAATTTTTCATAATAACAATTTAAAAGGGATTACTCAAAATAGAATTGTTCATTGTTGCGGGAAAAATTTCTTAATTTAAGTTTGCTTCATTGTTGAAAGCGTGCGAAAATTTGTCACTATAATTTTTTCCATTGTTAAAGGATAGGGACATTTCACGTTTTAAATATTGTCCATTGTTGAAACGGTATCAATAGTTGTCAATGGAATTTTTTCCATTTTTGGAAGTGTGGGAAAGTTGCCATTATAGATAATTTCTAATTTAATTATAAATAAATTTTTCATAGTAGCACTTGGAAAATGTTGATTTAAAGTCGAAATTTTTATTGTTGCTGGAAAAACTTCTTAATTTAAGATTTCTTCATTGTTGAAATCGTGGGAAAATTTGTCACAATAAATTTTTCCATTGTTAAAGGATAGGGATATTTTCACCTTTTAAATATTATCCATTGTTGAAACCGTATCAATATTTGTCAATGGAATTTTTTCCATTGTTGGAGGTGCGGGAAAGTTGCAATTATAGTTAACTTCAAATATAATTATAAATAAATTTGTCATAAAAACACTTGGAAAATGATGACTTACAGTCGAACTTTTCATTGTTGCTGGAAAAATTTCTTAATTTAAATTTGCTTCATTGTTGAAAGCGTAGGAAAATTTGTCACTATAATTTTTTCCATTGTTAAAGTATACGGACATTTTCACGTTTTAAATATTATCCATTGTTGAAACGGTATCAATATTTGTCAATGGAATCTTTTCCATTGTTGGCAGTGCCGAAAATTTGTCATTATAGATAACTTGTAATATAATTATAAATAAATTTTTCATAATAACAATTCAAAAGGGATGACTCAAAATAGAATTGTTCATTGTTGCGGGAAAAACTTCTTAATATAAGATTTCTTCATTGTTGAAAGCGTGGGAAAATTTGTCACTATAATTTTTTTCCATTGTTAAAGGATAGGGGCATTTTCACGTTTTAAATATTATCCATTGTTGATACTGTATCAATATTTGTCAATGGAATTTTTTCCATTGTTGGAGGTGCGGGAAAGTTGCAATTATAGTTAACTTCTAATATAATTAAAAATAAATTTGTCATAAAAACACTTGGAAAAGGATGACTTAAAGTCGAATTTTTCATTGTTGCGGAAACAATTCATATTTTACGATTTCTTCATTGTTGAAAGCGTGGGAAAATTTTGCACTATAATTTTTTCCATTTTTAAAGGATAGGGACATTTCACGTTTTAAATATTGTCCATTGTTGAAACGGTATCAATAGTTGTCAATGGAATTTTTTCCATTTTTGGAAGTATGGGAAAGTTGTCATTATAGATAATTTCTAATTTATTTATAAATAAATTTTTCATAGTAGCACTTGGAAAATGTTGATTTAAAGTCGAAATTTCTATTGTTGCTGGAAAAACTTCTTAATTTAAAATTTCTTCATTGTTGAAAGCTTAGGAAAATTTGTCACTATAATTTTTTCCATTGTTAAAGTATAGGGACATTTTCACGTTTTAAATATTATCCATTGTTGAAACGGTATCAATATTTGTCAATGGAATCTTTTCCATTGTTGGCAGTGCCGGAAAGTTGTCATTATAGATAACTTGTAATATAATTATAAATAAATTTTTCATAATAACAATTCAAAAGGGATTACTCAAAATAGAATTGTTCATTGTTGCGGGAAAAATTTCTCAATTTAAGATTTCTTCATTGTTGAAAGCGTGAGAAAATTTGTCACTATAAATTTTTCCATTGTTAAAGGATAGGGACATTTTCACGTTTTAAATATTATCCATTGTTGAAACCGTATTAATATTTGTCAATGGAATTTTTTCCATTGTTGGAGTTGCGCGAAAGTTGCAATTATAGTTAACTTCTAATATAATTATAAATAAATTTTTCATAGTAACACTTGGAAAATGTTGACTTAAAGTCGAAATTTTTATTGTTGCTGGAAAAACTTCTTAATTTAAAATTTCTTCATTGTTGAAAGCTTAGGAAAATTTGTCACTATAATTTTTTCCATTGTTAAAGTATAGGGACATTTTCACGTTTTAAATATTATCCATTGTTGAAACGGTATCAATATTTGTCAATGGAATCTTTTCCATTGTTGGCAGTGCCAGAAAGTTGTCATTATAGATAACTTGTAATATAATTATAAATAAACTTTTCATAATAACAATTCAAAAGGGAGGACTCAAAATAGGATTGTTCATTGTTGCTGGAAAAATTTCTTAATTTAAATTTGCTTCATTGTTGAAAGCGTGCGAAAATTTGTCACTATAATTTTTTCCATTGTTGGCAGTGCCGGAAAGTTGCCATTATAGATAACTTCTAATATAATTATAAATAAATTTTTCATAATAACAATTTAAAAGGGATTACTCAAAATAGAATTGTTCATTGTTGCGGGAAAAATTTCTTAATTTAAGTTTGCTTCATTGTTGAAAGCGTGCAAAAATTTGTCACTATAATTTTTTCCATTGTTAAAGGATAGGGACATTTCACGTTTTAAATATTGTCCATTGTTGAAACGGTATGAATAGTTGTCAATGGAATTTTTTCCATTTTTGGAAGTGTGGGAAAGTTGCCATTATAGATAATTTCTAATTTAATTATAAATAAATTTTTCATAGTAGCACTTGGAAAATGTTGATTTAAAGTCGAAATTTTTATTGTTGCTGGAAAAACTTCTTAATTTAAGATTTCTTCATTGTTGAAATCGTGGGAAAATTTGTCACTATAAATTTTTCCATTGTTAAAGGATAGGGATATTTTCACCTTTTAAATATTATCCATTGTTGAAACCGTATCAATATTTGTCAATGGAATTTTTTCCATTGTTGGAGGTGCGGGAAAGTTGCAATTATAGTTAACTTCAAATATAATTATAAATAAATTTGTCATAAAAACACTTGGAAAATGATGACTTACAGTCGAACTTTTCATTGTTGCTGGAAAAATTTCTTAATTTAAATTTGCTTCATTGTTGAAAGCGTAGGAAAATTTGTCACTATAATTTTTTCCATTGTTAAAGTATACGGACATTTTCACGTTTTAAATATTATCCATTGTTGAAACGGTATCAATATTTGTCAATGGAATCTTTTCCATTGTTGGCAGTGCCGGAAATTTGTCATTATAGATAACTTGTAATATAATTATAAATAAATTTTTCATAATAAGAATTCAAAAGGGATGACTCAAAATAGAATTGTTCATTGTTGCGGGAAAAACTTCTTAATATAAGATTTCTTCATTGTTGAAAGCGTGGGAAAATTTGTCACTATAATTTTTTTCCATTGTTAAAGGATAGGGGCATTTTCACGTTTTAAATATTATCCATTGTTGATACTGTATCAATATTTGTCAATGGAATTTTTTCCATTGTTGGAGGTGCGGGAAAGTTGCAATTATAGTTAACTTCTAATATAATTAAAAATAAATTTGTCATAAAAACACTTGGAAAAGGATGACTTAAAGTCGAATTTTTCATTGTTGCGGAAACAATTCATATTTTACGATTTCTTCATTGTTGAAAGCGTGGGAAAATTTTGCACTATAATTTTTTCCATTTTTAAAGGATAGGGACATTTCACGTTTTAAATATTGTCCATTGTTGAAACGGTATCAATAGTTGTCAATGGAATTTTTTCCATTTTTGGAAGTATGGGAAAGTTGTCATTATAGATAATTTCTAATTTATTTATAAATAAATTTTTCATAGTAGCACTTGGAAAATGTTGATTTAAAGTCGAAATTTCTATTGTTGCTGGAAAAACTTCTTAATTTAAAATTTCTTCATTGTTGAAAGCTTAGGAAAATTTGTCACTATAATTTTTTCCATTGTTAAAGTATAGGGACATTTTCACGTTTTAAATATTATCCATTGTTGAAACGGTATCAATATTTGTCAATGGAATCTTTTCCATTGTTGGCAGTGCCGGAAAGTTGTCATTATAGATAACTTGTAATATAATTATAAATAAATTTTTCATAATAACAATTCAAAAGGGATTACTCAAAATAGAATTGTTCATTGTTGCGGGAAAAATTTCTCAATTTAAAATTTCTTCATTGTTGAAAGCTTAGGAAAATTTGTCACTATAATTTTTTCCATTGTTAAAGTATAGGGACATTTTCACGTTTTAAATATTATCCATTGTTGAAACGGTATCAATATTTGTCAATGGAATCTTTTCCATTGTTGGCAGTGCCAGAAAGTTGTCATTATAGATAACTTGTAATATAATTATAAATAAACTTTTCATAATAACAATTCAAAAGGGAGGACTCAAAATAGGATTGTTCATTGTTGCTGGAAAAATTTCTTAATTTAAATTTGCTTCATTGTTGAAAGCGTGCGAAAATTTGTCACTATAATTTTTTCCATTGTTGGCAGTGCCGGAAAGTTGCCATTATAGATAACTTCTAATATAATTATAAATAAATTTTTCATAATAACAATTTAAAAGGGATTACTCAAAATAGAATTGTTCATTGTTGCGGGAAAAATTTCTTAATTTAAGTTTGCTTCATTGTTGAAAGCGTGCGAAAATTTGTCACTATAATTTTTTCCATTGTTAAAGGATAGGGACATTTCACGTTTTAAATATTGTCCATTGTTGAAACGGTATGAATAGTTGTCAATGGAATTTTTTCCATTTTTGGAAGTGTGGGAAAGTTGTCATTATAGATAATTTCTAATTTAATTATAAATAAATTTTTCATAGTAGCACTTGGAAAATGTTGATTTAAAGTCGAAATTTTTATTGTTGCTGGAAAAACTTCTTAATTTAAGATTTCTTCATTGTTGAAAGCGTGGGAAAATTTGTCACTAAAAATTTTTCCATTGTTAAAGGATAGGGATATTTTCACCTTTTAAATATTATCCATTGTTGAAACCGTATCAATATTTGTCAATGGAATTTTTTCCATTGTTGGAGGTGCGGGAAAGTTGCAATTATAGTTAACTTCAAATATAATTATAAATAAATTTGTCATAAAAACACTTGGAAAATGATGACTTACAGTCGAACTTTTCATTGTTGCTCGAAAAATTTCTTAATTTAAATTTGCTTCATTGTTGAAAGCGTAGGAAAATTTGTCACTATAATTTTTTCCATTGTTAAAGTATACGGACATTTTCTCGTTTTAAATATTATCCATTGTTGAAACGGTATCAATATTTGTCAATGGAATCTTTTTCATTGTAGGCAGTGCCGGAAATTTGTCATTATAGATAACTTCTAATATAATTATAAATAAATTTTTCATAATAACAATTCAAAGGGATGACTCAAAATAGAACTGTTCAATGTTGCGGGAAAAACTTCTTAATTTAAGATTTCTTCATTGTTGAAAGCGTGGGAAAATTTGTCAGTATAAATTTTTCCATTGTTAAAGGATAGGGATATTTTCACGTTTTAAATATTATCCATTGTTGAAACCGTATTAATATTTGTCAATGGAATTTTTTCCATTGTTGGAGTTGCGGGAAAGTTGCAATTATAGTTAACTTCTAATATAATTATAAATAAATTTGTCATATAAACACTTGGAAAATGATGACTTAAAGTCGAACTTTTTATTGTTGCTGGAAAAACTTCTTAATTTAAGATTTCTTCATTGTTTAAAGCGTGGGAAAATTTGTCACTATAATTTTTTCCATTGTTAAACGTTAGGGACATTTCACGTTTTAAATATTGTCCATTGTTGAAACGGTATCAATATTTGTCAATGGAATCTTTTCCATTGTTGGCAGTGCCAGAAAGTTGTCATTATAGATAACTTGTAATATAAGTATAAATAAACTTTTCATAATAACAATTCAAAAGGGAGTACTCAAAATAGAATTGTTCATTGTTGCGGGAAAAACTTCTTAATTTAAGATTTCTTCATTGTTGAAAGCGTGGGAAAATTTGTCACTATAATTTTTTCCATTGTTAAAGGATAGGGGCATTTTCACGTTTTATATATTATCCATTGTTGATACTGTATCAATATTTGTCAATGGAATTTTTTCCATTGTTCGAGGTGCGGGAAAGTTGCAATTTTAGTTAACTTCTAATATAATTATAAATAAATTTGTCATAAAAACACTTGGAAAAGGATGACTTAAAGTCGAATTTTACATTGTTGCGGAAACAATTCATATTTTACGATTTCTTCATTGTTGAAAGCGTGGGAAAATTTTGCACTATAATTTTTTCCATTTTTAAAAGATAGGGACATTTCACGTTTTAAATATTGTCCATTGTTGAAACGGTATCAATAGTTGTCAATGGAATTTTTTCCATTGTTGGCAGTGCCGGAAAGTTGCCATTTTAGATAACTTCTAATATAATTATAAATAAATTTTTCATAATAACAATTTAAAAGGGATTACTCAAAATAGAATTGTTCATTGTTGCGGGAAAAATTTCTTAATTTAAGTTTGCTTCATTGTTGAAAGCGTGCGAAAATTTGTCACTATAATTTTTTCCATTGTTAAAGGATAGGGGCATTTTCACGTTTTAAATATTATCCATTGTTGATACTGTATCAATATTTGTCAATGGAATTTTTTCCATTGTTGGAGGTGCGGGAAAGTTGCAATTATAGTTAACTTCTAATATAATTAAAAATAAATTTGTCATAAAAACACTTGGAAAAGGATGACTTAAAGTCGAATTTTTCATTGTTGCGGAAACAATTCATATTTTACGATTTCTTCATTGTTGAAAGCGTGGGAAAATTTTGCACTATAATTTTTTCCATTTTTAAAGGATAGGGACATTTCACGTTTTAAATATTGTCCATTGTTGAAACGGTATCAATAGTTGTCAATGGAATTTTTTCCATTTTTGGAAGTGTGGGAAAGTTGTCATTATAGATAATTTCTAATTTATTTATAAATAAATTTTTCATAGTAGCACTTGGAAAATGTTGATTTAAAGTCGAAATTTCTATTGTTGCTGGAAAAACTTCTTAATTTAAAATTTCTTCATTGTTGAAAGCTTAGGAAAATTTGTCACTATAATTTTTTCCATTGTTAAAGTATAGGGACATTTTCACGTTTTAAATATTATCCATTGTTGAAACGGTATCAATATTTGTCAATGGAATCTTTTCCATTGTTGGCAGTGCCGGAAAGTTGTCATTATAGATAACTTGTAATATAATTATAAATAAATTTTTCATAATAACAATTCAAAAGGGATTACTCAAAATAGAATTGTTCATTGTTGCGGGAAAAATTTCTCAATTTAAGATTTCTTCATTGTTGAAAGCGTGAGAAAATTTGTCACTATAAATTTTTCCATTGTTAAAGGATAGGGATATTTTCACGTTTTAAATATTATCCATTGTTGAAACCGTATTAATATTTGTCAATGGAATTTTTTCCATTGTTGGAGTTGCGGGAAAGTTGCAATTATAGTTAACTTCTAATATAATTATAAATAAATTTGTCATATAAACACTTGGAAAATGATGACTTAAAGTCGAACTTTTTATTGTTGCTGGAAAAACTTCTTAATTTAAGATTTCTTCATTGTTTAAAGCGTGGGAAAATTTGTCACTATAATTTTTTCCATTGTTAAACGTTAGGGACATTTCACGTTTTAAATATTGTCCATTGTTGAAACGGTATCAATATTTGTCAATGGAATCTTTTCCATTGTTGGCAGTGCCAGAAAGTTGTCATTATAGATAACTTGTAATATAAGTATAAATAAACTTTTCATAATAACAATTCAAAAGGGAGTACTCAAAATAGAATTGTTCATTGTTGCGGGAAAAACTTCTTAATTTAAGATTTCTTCATTGTTGAAAGCGTGGGAAAATTTGTCACTATAATTTTTTCCATTGTTAAAGGATAGGGGCATTTTCACGTTTTATATATTATCCATTGTTGATACTGTATCAATATTTGTCAATGGAATTTTTTCCATTGTTGGAGGTGCGGGAAAGTTGCAATTTTAGTTAACTTCTAATATAATTATAAATAAATTTGTCATAAAAACACTTGGAAAAGGATGACTTAAAGTCGAATTTTACATTGTTGCGGAAACAATTCATATTTTACGATTTCTTCATTGTTGAAAGCGTGGGAAAATTTTGCACTATAATTTTTTCCATTTTTAAAAGATAGGGACATTTCACGTTTTAAATATTGTCCATTGTTGAAACGGTATCAATAGTTGTCAATGGAATTTTTTCCATTGTTGGCAGTGCCGGAAAGTTGCCATTTTAGATAACTTCTAATATAATTATAAATAAATTTTTCATAATAACAATTTAAAAGGGATTACTCAAAATAGAATTGTTCATTGTTGCGGGAAAAATTTCTTAATTTAAGTTTGCTTCATTGTTGAAAGCGTGCGAAAATTTGTCACTATAATTTTTTCCATTGTTAAAGGATAGGGGCATTTTCACGTTTTAAATATTATCCATTGTTGATACTGTATCAATATTTGTCAATGGAATTTTTTCCATTGTTGGAGGTGCGGGAAAGTTGCAATTATAGTTAACTTCTAATATAATTAAAAATAAATTTGTCATAAAAACACTTGGAAAAGGATGACTTAAAGTCGAATTTTTCATTGTTGCGGAAACAATTCATATTTTACGATTTCTTCATTGTTGAAAGCGTGGGAAAATTTTGCACTATAATTTTTTCCATTTTTAAAGGATAGGGACATTTCACGTTTTAAATATTGTCCATTGTTGAAACGGTATCAATAGTTGTCAATGGAATTTTTTCCATTTTTGGAAGTGTGGGAAAGTTGTCATTATAGATAATTTCTAATTTATTTATAAATAAATTTTTCATAGTAGCACTTGGAAAATGTTGATTTAAAGTCGAAATTTCTATTGTTGCTGGAAAAACTTCTTAATTTAAAATTTCTTCATTGTTGAAAGCTTAGGAAAATTTGTCACTATAATTTTTTCCATTGTTAAAGTATAGGGACATTTTCACGTTTTAAATATTATCCATTGTTGAAACGGTATCAATATTTGTCAATGGAATCTTTTCCATTGTTGGCAGTGCCGGAAAGTTGTCATTATAGATAACTTGTAATATAATTATAAATAAATTTTTCATAATAACAATTCAAAAGGGATTACTCAAAATAGAATTGTTCATTGTTGCGGGAAAAATTTCTCAATTTAAGATTTCTTCATTGTTGAAAGCGTGAGAAAATTTGTCACTATAAATTTTTCCATTGTTAAAGGATAGGGACATTTTCACGTTTTAAATATTATCCATTGTTGAAACCGTATTAATATTTGTCAATGGAATTTTTTCCATTGTTGGAGTTGCGCGAAAGTTGCAATTATAGTTAACTTCTAATATAATTATAAATAAATTTTTCATAGTAACACTTGGAAAATGTTGACTTAAAGTCGAAATTTTTATTGTTGCTGGAAAAACTTCTTAATTTAAAATTTCTTCATTGTTGAAAGCTTAGGAAAATTTGTCACTATAATTTTTTCCATTGTTAAAGTATAGGGACATTTTCACGTTTTAAATATTATCCATTGTTGAAACGGTATCAATATTTGTCAATGGAATCTTTTCCATTGTTGGCAGTGCCAGAAAGTTGTCATTATAGATAACTTGTAATATAATTATAAATAAACTTTTCATAATAACAATTCAAAAGGGAGGACTCAAAATAGGATTGTTCATTGTTGCTGGAAAAATTTCTTAATTTAAATTTGCTTCATTGTTGAAAGCGTGCGAAAATTTGCCACTATAATTTTTTCCATTGTTGGCAGTGCCGGAAAGTTGCCATTATAGATAACTTCTAATATAATTATAAATAAATTTTTCATAATAACAATTTAAAAGGGATTACTCAAAATAGAATTGTTCATTGTTGCGGGAAAAATTTCTTAATTTAAGTTTGCTTCATTGTTGAAAGCGTGCGAAAATTTGTCACTATAATTTTTTCCATTGTTAAAGGATAGGGACATTTCACGTTTTAAATATTGTCCATTGTTGAAACGGTATGAATAGTTGTCAATGGAATTTTTTCCATTTTTGGAAGTGTGGGAAAGTTGTCATTATAGATAATTTCTAATTTAATTATAAATAAATTTTTCATAGTAGCACTTGGAAAATGTTGATTTAAAGTCGAAATTTTTATTGTTGCTGGAAAAACTTCTTAATTTAAGATTTCTTCATTGTTGAAAGCGTGGGAAAATTTGTCACTAAAAATTTTTCCATTGTTAAAGGATAGGGATATTTTCACCTTTTAAATATTATCCATTGTTGAAACCGTATCAATATTTGTCAATGGAATTTTTTCCATTGTTGGAGGTGCGGGAAAGTTGCAATTATAGTTAACTTCTAATATAATTATAAATAAATTTGTCATATAAACACTTGGAAAATGATGACTTAAAGTCGAACTTTTTATTGTTGCTGGAAAAACTTCTTAATTTAAGATTTCTTCATTGTTTAAAGCGTGGGAAAATTTGTCACTATAATTTTTTCCATTGTTAAACGTTAGGGACATTTCACGTTTTAAATATTGTCCATTGTTGAAACGGTATCAATATTTGTCAATGGACTCTTTTCCATTGTTGGCAGTGCCAGAAAGTTGTCATTATAGATAACTTGTAATATAAGTATACATAAACTTTTCATAATAACAATTCAAAAGGGAGTACTCAAAATAGAATTGTTCATTGTTGCGGGAAAAACTTCTTAATTTAAAATTTCTTCATTGTTGAAAGCGTGGGAAAATTTGTCACTATAATTTTTTCCATTGTTAAAGGATAGGGGCATTTTCACGTTTTATATATTATCCATTGTTGATACTGTATCAATATTTGTCAATGGAATTTTTTCCATTGTTGGAGGTGCGGGAAAGTTGCAATTATAGTTAACTTCTAATATAATTATAAATAAATTTGTCATAAAAACACTTGGAAAAGGATGACTTAAAGTCGAATTTTACATTGTTGCGGAAACAATTCATATTTTACGATTTCTTCATTGTTGAAAGCGTGGGAAAATTTTGCACTATAATTTTTTCCATTTTTAAAAGATAGGGACATTTCACGTTTTAAATATTGTCCATTGTTGAAACGGTATCAATAGTTGTCAATGGAATTTTTTTCATTTTTGGAAGTGTGGGAAAGTTGTCATTATAGATAATTTCTAATTTAATTGTAAATAAATTTTTCATAGTAGAACTTGGAAAATGTTGATTTAAAGTCGAAATTTGTATTGTTGCTGGAAAAACTTCTTAATTTAAAATTTCTTCATTGTTGAAAGCGTAGGAAAATTTGTCACTATAATTTTTCCATTGTTAAAGTAAAGGGATATTTTCACGTTTTAAATATTGTCCATTGTTGAAACGGTATCAATATTTGTCAATGGAATTTTTTCCATTGTTGGAGGTGCGGGAAAGTTGCAATTATAGTTAACTTCAAATATAATTATAAATAAATTTGTCATAAAAACACTTGGAAAATGATGACTTACAGTCGAACTTTTCATTGTTGCTGGAAAAATGTATTAATTTAAATTTTCTTCATTGTTGAAAGCGTGCGAAAATTTGTCACTATAATTTTTTCCATTGTTAAAGGATAGGGGCATTTTCACGTTTTATATATTATCCATTGTTGATACTGTATCAATATTTGTCAATGGAATTTTTTTCATTGTTGGAGGTGCGGGAAAGTTGCAATTATAGTTAACTTCTAATATAATTATAAATAAATTTGTCATAAAAACACTTGGAAAATGATGACTTAAAGTCGAACTTTTCATTGTTGCGGGAAAAACTTCTCAATTTAAGATTTCTTCATTGTTCAAAGCGTGAGAAAATTTGTCACTATAAATTATTCCATTGTTAAACGTTAGAGATATTTCACGTTTTAAATATTGTCCATTGTTGAAACGGTATCAATATTTGTCAATGGAATTTTTTCCATTTTTGGAAGTGTGGGAAAGTTGTCATTATAGATAATTTCTAATATAATTATAAATAAATTTGTCATAAAAACACTTGGAAAATGAGGACATAAAGTCGAACTTTTCATTGTTGCGGGAAAAACTTCTCAATTTAAGATTTCTTCATTGTTGAAAACGTGAGAAAATTTGTCACTATAAATTTTTCCATTGTTAAAGGATAGGGACATTTTCACGTTTTAAATATTATCCATTGTTGAAACCGTATTAATATTTGTCCATGGAATTTTTTTAATTGTTGGAGGTGCGGGAAAGTTGCAATTATAGTTAACTTCTAATATAATTAAAAATAAATTGGTCATAAAAACACTTGGAAAATGATGACTTAAAGTCGAACTTTTCATTGTTGCTGGAAAAACTTCTTAATTTAAGATTTCTTCATTGTTGAAAGCGTGGGAAAATTTGTCACTATAATTTTTTTCCATTGTTAAACGTTAGAGACATTTCACGTTTTAAATATTGCCCATTGTTGAAACGGTATCAATACTTGTCAATGGAACTTTTTCCATTTTTGGAAGTGTGGGAAAGTTGTCATTATACATAATTTCTAATATAATTATAAATAAATTTTTCATAGTAACACTTGGAAAATGTTGACTTAAAGTCGAAATTTTTATTGCTGCTGGAAAAACTTCTTAATTTAAAATTTCTTCATTGTTGAAAGCGTAGGAAAATTTGTCACTATAATATTTTCCATTGTTAAAGTATAGGGATATATTCGCGTTTTAAATATTTTCCATTGTTGAAACGGTATCAATATTTGTCAATGGAATCTTTTCCATTATTGGAAGTGCCGGAAAGTTGCAATTATATTTAACTTCTAATATAATTATAAATAAATTTGTCATAAAAACACTTGGAAAAGGATGACTTAAAGTCGAATTTTTCATTGATGCGGAAAAAATTCATATTTTAGGATTTCTTCATTGTTGAAAGCGTGGGAAAATTTTGCACTATAATTTTTTCCATTTTTAAAGGATAGGGACATTTCACGTTTTAAATATTGTCCATTGTTGAAACGGTATCAATAGTTGTCAATGGAATTTTTTCCATTTTTGGAAGTGTGGGAAAGTTGTCATTATAGATAATTTCTAATATAATTATAAATAATTTTTTCATAATAACAATTCAAAGGGATGACTCAAAATAGAACTGTTCATTGTTGCGGGAAAAACTTCTTAATTTAAGATTTCTTCATTGTTGAAAGCGTGAGAAAATTTGTCACTATAAATTTTTCCATTGTTAAAGGATAGGGACATTTTCACGTTTTAAATATTATCCATTGTTGAAACCGTATTAATATTTGTCCATGGAATTTTTTCCATTGTTGGAGGTGCGGGAAAGTTGCAATTATAGTTAACTTCTAATATAATTATAAATAAATTTGTCATAAAAACACTTGGAAAATGATGACTTAAAGTCGAACTTTTCATTGTTGCTGGAAAAACTTCTTAATTTAAGATTTCTTCATTGTTGAAAGCGTGGGAAAATTTGTCACTATAATTTTTTTCATTGTTAAACGTTAGAGACATTTCACGTTTTAAATATTGTCCATTGTTGAAACGGTATCAATATTTGTCAATGGAATTTTTTCCATTTTTGGAAGTGTGGGAAAGTTGTCATTATAGATAATTTCTAATATAATTATAAATAAATTTGTCATAAAAACACTTGGAAAATGAGGACATAAAGTCGAACTTTTCATTGTTGCGGGAAAAACTTCTCAATTTAAGATTTCTTCATTGTTGAAAACGTGAGAAAATTTGTCACTATAAATTTTTCCATTGTTAAAGGATAGGGACATTTTCACGTTTTAAATATTATCCATTGTTGAAACCGTATTAATATTTGTCCATGGAATTTTTTTAATTGTTGGAGGTGCGGGAAAGTTGCAATTATAGTTAACTTCTAATATAATTAAAAATAAATTGGTCATAAAAACACTTGGAAAATGATGACTTAAAGTCGAACTTTTCATTGTTGCTGGAAAAACTTCTTAATTTAAGATTTCTTCATTGTTGAAAGCGTGGGAAAATTTGTCACTATAATTTTTTTCCATTGTTAAACGTTAGAGACATTTCACGTTTTAAATATTGCCCATTGTTGAAACGGTATCAATATTTGTCAATGGAACTTTTTCCATTTTTGGAAGTGTGGGAAAGTTGTCATTATACATAATTTCTAATATAATTATAAATAAATTTTTCATAGTAACACTTGGAAAATGTTGACTTAAAGTCGAAATTTTTATTGCTGCTGGAAAAACTTCTTAATTTAAAATTTCTTCATTGTTGAAAGCGTAGGAAAATTTGTCACTATAATATTTTCCATTGTTAAAGTATAGGGATATATTCGCGTTTTAAATATTTTCCATTGTTGAAACGGTATCAATATTTGTCAATGGAATCTTTTCCATTATTGGAAGTGCCGGAAAGTTGCCATTATAGATAACTTCTAATATAATTATAAATAAATTTTTCATAATAACTATTTAAAAGGGATTACTCAAAATAGAATTGTTCATTGTTGCGGGAAAAATTTCTTAATTTAAGTTTGCTTCATTGTTGAAAGCGTGCGAAAATTTGTCACTATAATTTTTTCCATTGTTAAAGGATAGGGGCATTTTCACGTTTTAATTATTATCCATTGTTGATACTGTATCAATATTTGTCAATGGAATTTTTTCCATTGTTGGAGGTGCGGGAAAGTTGCAATTATATTTAACTTCTAATATAATTATAAATAAATTTGTCATAAAAACACTTGGAAAAGGATGACTTAAAGTCGAATTTTTCCTTGATGCGGAAAAAATTCATATTTTAGGATTTCTTCATTGTTGAAAGCGTGGAAAAATTTTGCACTACAATTTTTTCCATTTTTAAAGGATAGGGACATTTCACGTTTTAAATATTGTCCATTGTTGAAACGGTATCAATAGTTGTCAATGGAATTTTTTCCATTTTTGGAAGTGTGGGAAAGTTGTCATTATAGATAATTTCTAATATAATTATAAATAAATTTTTCATAGTAACACTTGGAAAATGTTGATTTAAAGTCGAAATTTTTATTGTTGCTGGAAAAACTTCTTAATTTAAAATTTCTTCATTGTTGAAAGCGTAGGAAAATTTGTCACTATAATTTTTTCCATTGTTAAAGTATAGGGATATTTTCACGTTTTAAGTACTGTCCATTGTTGATACTGTATCAATATTTGTCAATGGAATTTTTTCCATTGTTGGAGGTGCGGGAAAGTTGCAATTATAGTTAACTTCTAATATAATTATAAATAAATTTGTCATAAAAACACTTGGAAAATGATGACTTAAAGTCGAACTTCTCATTGTTGCTGGAAAAACTTCTTAATTTAAGATTTCTTCATTGTTGAAAGCGTGGGAAAATTTGTCACTATAATTTTTTCCATTGTTAAACGTTAGAGACATTTCACGTTTTAAATATTGTCCATTGTTGAAACGGTATCAATATTTGTCAATGGAATTTTTTCCATTTTTGGAAGTGTGGGAAAGTTGTCATTATAGATAATTTCTAATATAATTATAAATAAATTTTTCATAATAAAAATTCAAAGGGATGACTCAAAATAGAACTGTTCATTGTTGCGGGAAAAACTTCTTAATTTAAGATTTCTTCATTGTTGAAAGCGTGAGAAAATTTGTCACTATAAATTTTTCCATTGTTAAAGGATAGGGACATTTTCACGTTTTAAATATTATCCATTGTTGAAACAGTATTAATATTTGTCCATGGAATTTTTTCCATTGTTAGAGGTGCGGGAAAGTTGCAATTATAGTTAACTTCTAATATAATTATAAATAAATTTGTCATAAAAACACGTGGAAAATGATGACTTAAAGTCGAACTTCTCATTGTTGCTGGAAAAACTTCTTAATTTAAGATTTCTTCATTGTTGAAAGCGTGGGAAAATTTGTCACTATAATTTTTTCCATTGTTAAACGTTAGAGACATTTCACGTTTTAAATATTGTCCATTGTTGAAACGGTATCAATATTTGTCAATGGAATTTTTTCCATTTTTGGAAATGTGGGAAAGTTGTCATTATACATAATTTCTAATATAATTATAAATAAATTTTTCATAGTAACACTTGGAAAATGTTGACTTAAAGTCGAAATTTTTATTGCTGCTGGAAAAACTCCTTAATTTAAAATTTCTTCATTGTTGAAAGCGTAGGAAAATTTGTCACTATAATTTTTTCCATTGTTAAATTATAGGGATATTTTCGCGTTTTAAATTTTTTCCATTGTTGAAACGGTATCAATATTTGTCAATGGAATCTTTTCCATTATTGGAAGTGCCGGAAAGTTGCCATTATAGATAACTTCTAATATAATTATAAATAAATTTTTCATAATAACAATTTAAAAGGGATTACTCAAAATAGAATTGTTCATTGTTGCGGGAAAAATTTCTTAATTTAAGTTTGCTTCATTGTTGAAAGCGTGCGAAAATTTGTCACTATAATTTTTTCCATTGTTAAAGGATAGGGGCATTTTCACGTTTTAAATATTATCCATTGTTGATACTGTATCAATATTTGTCAATGGAATTTTTTCCATTGTTGGAGGTGCGGAAAAGCTGCAATTATAGTTAACTTCTGATATAATTATAAATAAATTTGTCATAAAAACACTTCGAAAATGATGACCTTAAGTCGAACTTTTCATTGTTGCGGGAAAAACTTCTCAATTTAAGATTTCTTCATTGTTCAAAGCGTGAGAAAATTTGTCACTATAAATTTTTCCATTGTTAAAGGATAGGGACATTTTCACGTTTTAAATATTATCCATTGTTGAAACCATATTAATATTTGTCCATGAAATTTTTTCCATTGTTGGAGGTGCGGGAAAGTTGCAATTATAGTTAACTTCTAATATAATTATAAATAAATTTGTCATAAAAACACTTGGAAAATGATGACTTAAAGTCGAACTTTTCATTGTTTCTGGAAAAACTTCTTAATTTAAGATTTCTTCATTGTTGAAAGCGTGGGAAAATTTGTCACTATAATTTTTTTCATTGTTAAACGTTAGAGACATTTCACGTTTTAAATATTGTCCATTGTTGAAACGGTATCAATATTTGTCAATGGAATTTTTTCCATTTTTGGAAGTGTGGGAAAGTTGTCATTATACATAATTTCTAATATAATTATAAATAAATTTTTCATAGTAACACTTGGAAAATGTTGACTTAAAGTCGAAATTTTTATTGCTGCTGGAAAAACTTCTTAATTTAAAATTTCTTCATTGTTGAAAGCGTAGGAAAATTTGTCACTATAATATTTTCCATTGTTAAAGTATAGGGATATATTCGCGTTTTAAATATTTTAAATTGTTGAAACGGTATCAATATTTGTCAATGGAATCTTTTCCATTATTGGAAGTGCCGGAAAGTTGCCATTATATATAACTTCTAATATAATTATAAATAAATTTTTCATAATAACTATTTAAAAAGGATTACTCAAAATAGAATTGTTCATTGTTGCGGGAAAAATTTCTTAATTTAAGTTTGCTTCATTGTTGAAAGCGTGCGAAAATTTGTCACTATAATTTTTTCCATTGTTAAAGGATAGGGGCATTTTCACGTTTTAATTATTATCCATTGTTGATACTGTATCAATATTTGTCAATGGAATTTTTTCCATTGTTGGAGGTGCGGGAAAGTTGCAATTATATTTAACTTCTAATATAATTATAAATAAATTTGTCATAAAAACACTTGGAAAAGGATGACTTAAAGTCGAATTTTTCATTGATGCGGAAAAAATTCATATTTTAGGATTTCTTCATTGTTGAAAGCTAGGGAAAATTTTGCACTATAATTTTTTCCATTTTTAAAGGATAGGGACATTTCACGTTTTAAATATTGTCCATTGTTGAAACGGTATCAATAGTTGTCAATGGAATTTTTTCAATTTTTGGAAGTGTGGGAAAGTTGTCATTATAGATAATTTCTAATATAATTATAAATAATTTTTTCATAATAACAATTCAAAGGGATGACTCAAAATAGAACTGTTCATTGTTGCGGGAAAAACTTCTTAATTTAAGATTTCTTCATTGTTGAAAGCGTGAGAAAATTTGTCACTATAAATTTTTCCATTGTTAAAGGATAGGGACATTTTCACGTTTTAAATATTATCCATTGTTGAAACCGTATGAATATTTGTCCATGGAATTTTTTCCATTGTTGGAGGTGCGGGAAAGTTGCAATTATAGTTAACTTCTAATATAATTATAAATAAATTTGTCATAAAAACACTTGGAAAATGATGACTTAAAGTCGAACTTCTCATTGTTGCTGGAAAAAATTCTTAATTTAAGATTTCTTCATTGTTGAAAGCGAGGGAAAATTTGTCACTATAATTTTTTTCATTGTTAAACGTTAGAGACATTTCACGTTTTAAATATTGTCCATTGTTGAAACGGTATCAATATTTGTCAATGGAATTTTTTCCATTTTTGGAAGTGTGGGAAAGTTGTCATTATACATAATTTCTAATATAATTATAAATAAATTTTTCATAGTAACACTTGGAAAATATTGACTTAAAGTCGAAATTTTTATTCCTGCTGGAAAAACTTCTTAATTTAAAATTTCTTCATTGTTGAAAGCGTAGGAAAATTTGTCACTATAATTTTTTCCATTGTTAAAGTATAGGGATATTTTCGCGTTTTAAATATTTTCCATTGTTGAAACGGTATCAATATTTGTCAATGGAATCTTTTCCATTATTCGAAGTGCCGGAAAGTTGCCATTATAGATAACTTCTAATATAATTATAAATAATTTTTTCATAATAACAATTTAAAAGGGATTACTCAAAATAGAATTGTTCATTGTTGCGGGAAAAATTTCTTAATTTAAGTTTGCTTCATTGTTGAAAGCGTGCGAAAATTTGTCACTATAATTTTTTCCATTGTTAAAGGATAGGGGCATTTTCACGTTTTAAATATTATGCATTGTTGATACTGTATCAATATTTATCAATGGAATTTTTTCCATTGTTGGAGGTGCGGGAAAGTTGCAATTATATTTAACTTCTAATATAATTACAAATAAATTTGTCATAAAAACACTTGGAAAAGGATGACTTAAAGTCGAATTTTTCATTGATGCGGAAAAAATTCATATTTTACGATTTCTTCATTGTTGAAAGCGTGGGAAAATTTTGCACTATAATTTTTTCCATTGTTAAAGGATAGGGACATTTTCACGTTTTAAATATTATCCATTGTTGAAACCGTATTAATATTTGTCAATGGAATTTTTTCCATTGTTGGAGTTGCGGGAAAGTTGCAATTATAATTAACTTCTAATATAATTATAAATAAATTTTTCATAGTAACACTTGGAAAATGTTGACTTAAAGTCGAAATTTTTATTGTTGCTGGAAAAAATTCTTAATTTAAAATTTCTTCATTGTTGAAAGCGTGCGAAAATTTGTCACTATAATTTTTTCCATTGTTAAAGGATAGGGATATTTCACGTTTTAAATATTGTCCATTGTTGAAACGGTATCAATAGTTGTCAATGGAATTTTTTCCATTTTTGGAAGTGTGGGAAAGTTGTCATTATAGATAATTTCTAATTTAATTATAAATAAATTTTTCATAGTAGCACTTGAAAAATGTTGATTTAAAGTTGAAATTTTTATTGTTGCTGGAAAAACTTCTTAATTAAGATTTCTTCATTGTTGAAAGCGTGGGAAAATTTGTCACTATAAATTTTTCCATTGTTAAAGGATAGGGATATTTTCACCTTTTAAATATTATCCATTGTTGAAACCGTATCAATATTTGTCAATGGAATTTTTTCCATTGTTGGAGGTGCGGGAAAGTTGCAATTATAGTTAACTTCAAATATAATTATAAATAAATTTGTCATAAAAACACTTGGAAAATGATGACTTACAGTCGAACTTTTCATTGTTGCTGGAAAAATTTCTTAATTTAAATTTGCTTCATTGTTGAAAGCGTAGGAAAATTTGTCACTATAATTTTTTCCATTGTTAAAGTATAGGGACATTTTCACGTTTTAAATATTATCCATTGTTGAAACGGTATAAATATTTGTCAATGGAATTTTTTCCATTGTTGGAGTTGCGGGAAAGTTGCAATTATAATTAACTTCTAATATAATTATAAATAAATTTTTCATAGTAACACTTGGAAAATGTTGACTTAAAGTCGAAATTTTTATTGTTGCTGGAAAAACTTCTTAATTTAAAATTTCTTCATTGTTGAAAGCGTGCGAAAATTTGTCACTATAATTTTTTCCATTGTTAAAGGATAGGGACATTTCACGTTTTAAATATTGTCCATTGTTGAAACGGTATCAATAGTTGTCAATGGAATTTTTTCCATTTTTGGAAGTGTGGGAAAGTTGTCATTATAGATAATTTCTAATTTAATTATAAATAAATTTTTCATAGTAGCACTTGAAAAATGTTGATTTAAAGTTGAAATTTTTATTGTTGCTGGAAAAACTTCTTAATTTAACATTTCTTCATTGTTGAAAGCGTGGGAAAATTTGTCACTATAAATTTTTCCATTGTTAAAGGATAGGGACATTTTCACGTTTTAAATATTATCCATTGTTGAAACCGTATTAATATTTGTCCATGGAATTTTTTAAATTGTTGGAGGTGCGGGAAAGTTGCAATTATAGTTAACTTCTAATATAATTAAAAATAAATTGGTCATAAAAACACTTGGAAAATGATGACTTAAAGTCGAACTTTTCATTGTTGCTGGAAAAACTTCTTAATTTAAGATTTCTTCATTGTTGAAAGCGTGGGAAAATTTGTCACTATAATTTTTTTCCATTGTTAAACGTTAGAGACATTTCACGTTTTAAATATTGCCCATTGTTGAAACGGTATCAATACTTGTCAATGGAACTTTTTCCATTTTTGGAAGTGTGGGAAAGTTGTCATTATACATAATTTCTAATATAATTATAAATAAATTTTTCATAGTAACACTTGGAAAATGTTGACTTAAAGTCGAAATTTTTATTGCTGCTGGAAAAACTTCTTAATTTAAAATTTCTTCATTGTTGAAAGCGTAGGAAAATTTGTCACTATAATATTTTCCATTGTTAAAGTATAGGGATATATTCGCGTTTTAAATATTTTCCATTGTTGAAACGGTATCAATATTTGTCAATGGAATCTTTTCCATTATTGGAAGTGCCGGAAAGTTGCAATTATATTTAACTTCTAATATAATTATAAATAAATTTGTCATAAAAACACTTGGAAAAGGATGACTTAAAGTCGAATTTTTCATTGATGCGGAAAAAATTCATATTTTAGGATTTCTTCATTGTTGAAAGCGTGGGAAAATTTTGCACTATAATTTTTTCCATTTTTAAAGGATAGGGACATTTCACGTTTTAAATATTGTCCATTGTTGAAACGGTATCAATAGTTGTCAATGGAATTTTTTCCATTTTTGGAAGTGTGGGAAAGTTGTCATTATAGATAATTTCTAATATAATTATAAATAATTTTTTCATAATAACAATTCAAAGGGATGACTCAAAATAGAACTGTTCATTGTTGCGGGAAAAACTTCTTAATTTAAGATTTCTTCATTGTTGAAAGCGTGAGAAAATTTGTCACTATAAATTTTTCCATTGTTAAAGGATAGGGACATTTTCACGTTTTAAATATTATCCATTGTTGAAACCGTATTAATATTTGTCCATGGAATTTTTTCCATTGTTGGAGGTGCGGGAAAGTTGCAATTATAGTTAACTTCTAATATAATTATAAATAAATTTATCATAAAAACACTTGGAAAATGATGACTTAAAGTCGAACTTTTCATTGTTGCTGGAAAAACTTCTTAATTTAAGATTTCTTCATTGTTGAAAGCGTGGGAAAATTTGTCACTATAATTTTTTTCATTGTTAAACGTTAGAGACATTTCACGTTTTAAATATTGTCCATTGTTGAAACGGTATCAATATTTGTCAATGGAATTTTTTCCATTTTTGGAAGTGTGGGAAAGTTGTCATTATAGATAATTTCTAATATAATTATAAATAAATTTGTCATAAAAACACTTGGAAAATGAGGACATAAAGTCGAACTTTTCATTGTTGCGGGAAAAACTTCTCAATTTAAGATTTCTTCATTGTTGAAAACGTGAGAAAATTTGTCACTATAAATTTTTCCATTGTTAAAGGATAGGGACATTTTCACGTTTTAAATATTATCCATTGTTGAAACCGTATTAATATTTGTCCATGGAATTTTTTTGATTGTTGGAGGTGCGGGAAAGTTGCAATTATAGTTAACTTCTAATATAATTAAAAATAAATTGGTCATAAAAACACTTGGAAAATGATGACTTAAAGTCGAACTTTTCATTGTTGCTGGAAAAACTTCTTAATTTAAGATTTCTTCATTGTTGAAAGCGTGGGAAAATTTGTCACTATAATTTTTTTCCATTGTTAAACGTTAGAGACATTTCACGTTTTAAATATTGCCCATTGTTGAAACGGTATCAATATTTGTCAATGGAACTTTTTCCATTTTTGGAAGTGTGGGAAAGTTGTCATTATACATAATTTCTAATATAATTATAAATAAATTTTTCATAGTAACACTTGGAAAATGTTGACTTAAAGTCGAAATTTTTATTGCTGCTGGAAAAACTTCTTAATTTAAAATTTCTTCATTGTTGAAAGCGTAGGAAAATTTGTCACTATAATATTTTCCATTGTTAAAGTATAGGGATATATTCGCGTTTTAAATATTTTCCATTGTTGAAACGGTATCAATATTTGTCAATGGAATCTTTTCCATTATTGGAAGTGCCGGAAAGTTGCCATTATAGATAACTTCTAATATAATTATAAATAAATTTTTCATAATAACTATTTAAAAGGGATTACTCAAAATAGAATTGTTCATTGTTGCGGGAAAAATTTCTTAATTTAAGTTTGCTTCATTGTTGAAAGCGTGCGAAAATTTGTCACTATAATTTTTTCCATTGTTAAAGGATAGGGGCATTTTCACGTTTTAATTATTATCCATTGTTGATACTGTATCAATATTTGTCAATGGAATTTTTTCCATTGTTGGAGGTGCGGGAAAGTTGCAATTATATTTAACTTCTAATATAATTATAAATAAATTTGTCATAAAAACACTTGGAAAAGGATGACTTAAAGTCGAATTTTTCATTGATGCGGAAAAAATTCATATTTTAGGATTTCTTCATTGTTGAAAGCTAGGGAAAATTTTGCACTATAATTTTTTCCATTTTTAAAGGATAGGGACATTTCACGTTTTAAATATTGTCCATTGTTGAAACGGTATCAATAGTTGTCAATGGAATTTTTTCAATTTTTGGAAGTGTGGGAAAGTTGTCATTATAGATAATTTCTAATATAATTATAAATAATTTTTTCATAATAACAATTCAAAGGGATGACTCAAAATAGAACTGTTCATTGTTGCGGGAAAAACTTCTTAATTTAAGATTTCTTCATTGTTGAAAGCGTGAGAAAATTTGTCACTATAAATTTTTCCATTGTTAAAGGATAGGGACATTTTCACGTTTTAAATATTATCCATTGTTGAAACCGTATGAATATTTGTCCATGGAATTTTTTCCATTGTTGGAGGTGCGGGAAAGTTGCAATTATAGTTAACTTCTAATATAATTATAAATAAATTTGTCATAAAAACACTTGGAAAATGATGACTTAAAGTCGAACTTCTCATTGTTGCTGGAAAAAATTCTTAATTTAAGATTTCTTCATTGTTGAAAGCGAGGGAAAATTTGTCACTATAATTTTTTTCATTGTTAAACGTTAGAGACATTTCACGTTTTAAATATTGTCCATTGTTGAAACGGTATCAATATTTGTCAATGGAATTTTTTCCATTTTTGGAAGTGTGGGAAAGTTGTCATTATACATAATTTCTAATATAATTATAAATAAATTTTTCATAGTAACACTTGGAAAATATTGACTTAAAGTCGAAATTTTTATTCCTGCTGGAAAAACTTCTTAATTTAAAATTTCTTCATTGTTGAAAGCGTAGGAAAATTTGTCACTATAATTTTTTCCATTGTTAAAGTATAGGGATATTTTCGCGTTTTAAATATTTTCCATTGTTGAAACGGTATCAATATTTGTCAATGGAATCTTTTCCATTATTCGAAGTGCCGGAAAGTTGCCATTATAGATAACTTCTAATATAATTATAAATAATTTTTTCATAATAACAATTTAAAAGGGATTACTCAAAATAGAATTGTTCATTGTTGCGGGAAAAATTTCTTAATTTAAGTTTGCTTCATTGTTGAAAGCGTGCGAAAATTTGTCACTATAATTTTTTCCATTGTTAAAGGATAGGGGCATTTTCACGTTTTAAATATTATGCATTGTTGATACTGTATCAATATTTATCAATGGAATTTTTTCCATTGTTGGAGGTGCGGGAAAGTTGCAATTATATTTAACTTCTAATATAATTACAAATAAATTTGTCATAAAAACACTTGGAAAAGGATGACTTAAAGTCGAATTTTTCATTGATGCGGAAAAAATTCATATTTTACGATTTCTTCATTGTTGAAAGCGTGGGAAAATTTTGCACTATAATTTTTTCCATTGTTAAAGGATAGGGACATTTTCACGTTTTAAATATTATCCATTGTTGAAACCGTATTAATATTTGTCAATGGAATTTTTTCCATTGTTGGAGTTGCGGGAAAGTTGCAATTATAATTAACTTCTAATATAATTATAAATAAATTTTTCATAGTAACACTTGGAAAATGTTGACTTAAAGTCGAAATTTTTATTGTTGCTGGAAAAAATTCTTAATTTAAAATTTCTTCATTGTTGAAAGCGTGCGAAAATTTGTCACTATAATTTTTTCCATTGTTAAAGGATAGGGATATTTCACGTTTTAAATATTGTCCATTGTTGAAACGGTATCAATAGTTGTCAATGGAATTTTTTCCATTTTTGGAAGTGTGGGAAAGTTGTCATTATAGATAATTTCTAATTTAATTATAAATAAATTTTTCATAGTAGCACTTGAAAAATGTTGATTTAAAGTTGAAATTTTTATTGTTGCTGGAAAAACTTCTTAATTAAGATTTCTTCATTGTTGAAAGCGTGGGAAAATTTGTCACTATAAATTTTTCCATTGTTAAAGGATAGGGATATTTTCACCTTTTAAATATTATCCATTGTTGAAACCGTATCAATATTTGTCAATGGAATTTTTTCCATTGTTGGAGGTGCGGGAAAGTTGCAATTATAGTTAACTTCAAATATAATTATAAATAAATTTGTCATAAAAACACTTGGAAAATGATGACTTACAGTCGAACTTTTCATTGTTGCTGGAAAAATTTCTTAATTTAAATTTGCTTCATTGTTGAAAGCGTAGGAAAATTTGTCACTATAATTTTTTCCATTGTTAAAGTATAGGGACATTTTCACGTTTTAAATATTATCCATTGTTGAAACGGTATAAATATTTGTCAATGGAATTTTTTCCATTGTTGGAGTTGCGGGAAAGTTGCAATTATAATTAACTTCTAATATAATTATAAATAAATTTTTCATAGTAACACTTGGAAAATGTTGACTTAAAGTCGAAATTTTTATTGTTGCTGGAAAAACTTCTTAATTTAAAATTTCTTCATTGTTGAAAGCGTGCGAAAATTTGTCACTATAATTTTTTCCATTGTTAAAGGATAGGGACATTTCACGTTTTAAATATTGTCCATTGTTGAAACGGTATCAATAGTTGTCAATGGAATTTTTTCCATTTTTGGAAGTGTGGGAAAGTTGTCATTATAGATAATTTCTAATTTAATTATAAATAAATTTTTCATAGTAGCACTTGAAAAATGTTGATTTAAAGTTGAAATTTTTATTGTTGCTGGAAAAACTTCTTAATTTAACATTTCTTCATTGTTGAAAGCGTGGGAAAATTTGTCACTATAAATTTTTCCATTGTTAAAGGACAGGGATATTTTCACCTTTTAAATATTATCCATTGTTGAAACGGTATAAATATTTGTCAATGGAATCTTTTCCATTGTTGGCAGTGCCGGAAATTTGTCATTATAGATAACTTGTAATATAATTATAAATAAATTTTTCATAATAACAATTCAAAAGGGATGACTCAAAATAGAATTGTTCATTGTTGCGGTAAAACTTCTTAATTTAAGATTTCTTCATTTTTGAAAGCGTGGGAAAATTTGTCACTATAAATTTTTCCATTGTTAAAGGATAGGGATATTTTCACCGTTTATATATTATCCTTTGTTGAAACCGTATCAATATTTGTCAATGGAATTTTTTCCATTGTTGGAGGTGCGGGAAAGTTGCAATTATAGTTAACTTCAAATATAATTATAAATAAATTTGTCATAAAAGCACTTGGAAAAGGATGACTTAAAGTCGAATTTTTCATTGTTGCGGAAACAATTCATATTTTACGATTTCTTCATTGTTGAAAGCGTGGGAAAATTTTGCACTATAATTTTTTCCATTTTTAAAGGATAGGGACATTTCACGTTTTAAATATTGTCCATTGTTGAAACGGTATCAATAGTTGTCAATGGAATTTTTTCCATTTTTGGAAGTGTGGGAAAGTTGTCATTATAGATAATTTCTAATTTAATTATAAATAAATTTTTCATAGTAGCACTTGGAAAATGTTGATTTAAAGTCGAAATTTTTATTGTTGCTGGAAAAACTTCTTAATTTAAAATTTCTTCATTGTTGAAAGCTTAGGAAAATTTGTCAATATTATTTTTTCCATTGTTAAAGTATAGGGACATTTTCACGTTTTAAATATTATCCATTGTTGAAACGGTATCAATATTTGTCAATGGAATCTTTTCCATTGTTGGCAGTGCCGGAAAGTTGTCATTATAGATAACTTGTAATATAATTATAAATAAATTTTTCATAATAACAATTCAAAAGGGATTACTCAAAATAGAATTGTTCATTGTTGCGGGAAAAATTTCTCAATTTAAGATTTCTTCATTGTTGAAAGCGTGAGAAAATTTGTCACTATAAATTTTTCCATTGTTAAAGGATAGGGACATTTTCACGTTTTAAATATTATCCATTGTTGAAACCGTATTAATATTTGTCAATGGAATTTTTTCCATTGTTGGAGTTGCGGGAAAGTTGCAATTATAGTTAACTTCTAATATAATTATAAATACATTTTTCATAGTAACACTTGGAAAATGTTGACTTAAAGTCGAAATTTTTATTGTTATTGGAAAAACTTCTTAATTTAAAATTTCTTCATTGTTGAAAGCTTAGGAAAATTTGTCATTATAATTTTTTCCATTGTTAAAGTATAGGGACATTTTCACGTTTTAAATATTATCCATTGTTGAAACGGTATCAATATTTGTCAATGGAATCTTTTCCATTGTTGGCAGTGCCAGAAAGTTGTCATTATAGATAACTTGTAACATAATTATAAATAAACTTTTCATAATAACAATTCAAAAGGGAGGACTCAAAATAGGATTGTTCATTGTTGCTGGAAAAATTTCTTAATTTAAATTTGCTTCATTGTTGAAAGCGTGCGAAAATTTGTCACTATAATTTTTTCCATTGTTAAAGGATAGGGGCATTTTCACGTTTTATATATTATCCATTGTTGATACTGTATCAATATTTGTCAATGGAATTTTTTCCATTGTTGGAGGTGCGGGAAAGTTGCAATTATAGTTAACTTCTAATATAATTATAAATAAATTTGTCATAAAAACACTTGGAAAATGATGACTTAAAGTCGAACTTCTCATTGTTGCTGGAAAAAATTCTTAATTTAAGATTTCTTCATTGTTGAAAGCGAGGGAAAATTTGTCACTATAATTTTTTTCATTGTTAAACGTTAGAGACATTTCACGTTTTAAATATTGTCCATTGTTGAAACGGTATCAATATTTGTCAATGGAATTTTTTCCATTTTTGGAAGTGTGGGAAAGTTGTCATTATACATAATTTCTAATATAATTATAAATAAATTTTTCATAGTAACACTTGGAAAATATTGACTTAAAGTCGAAATTTTTATTCCTGCTGGAAAAACTTCTTAATTTAAAATTTCTTCATTGTTGAAAGCGTAGGAAAATTTGTCACTATAATTTTTTCCATTGTTAAAGTATAGGGATATTTTCGCGTTTTAAATATTTTCCATTGTTGAAACGGTATCAATATTTGTCAATGGAATCTTTTCCATTATTCGAAGTGCCGGAAAGTTGCCATTATAGATAACTTCTAATATAATTATAAATAATTTTTTCATAATAACAATTTAAAAGGGATTACTCAAAATAGAATTGTTCATTGTTGCGGGAAAAATTTCTTAATTTAAGTTTGCTTCATTGTTGAAAGCGTGCGAAAATTTGTCACTATAATTTTTTCCATTGTTAAAGGATAGGGGCATTTTCACGTTTTAAATATTATGCATTGTTGATACTGTATCAATATTTATCAATGGAATTTTTTCCATTGTTGGAGGTGCGGGAAAGTTGCAATTATATTTAACTTCTAATATAATTACAAATAAATTTGTCATAAAAACACTTGGAAAAGGATGACTTAAAGTCGAATTTTTCATTGATGCGGAAAAAATTCATATTTTACGATTTCTTCATTGTTGAAAGCGTGGGAAAATTTTGCACTATAATTTTTTCCATTGTTAAAGGATAGGGACATTTTCACGTTTTAAATATTATCCATTGTTGAAACCGTATTAATATTTGTCAATGGAATTTTTTCCATTGTTGGAGTTGCGGGAAAGTTGCAATTATAATTAACTTCTAATATAATTATAAATAAATTTTTCATAGTAACACTTGGAAAATGTTGACTTAAAGTCGAAATTTTTATTGTTGCTGGAAAAAATTCTTAATTTAAAATTTCTTCATTGTTGAAAGCGTGCGAAAATTTGTCACTATAATTTTTTCCATTGTTAAAGGATAGGGATATTTCACGTTTTAAATATTGTCCATTGTTGAAACGGTATCAATAGTTGTCAATGGAATTTTTTCCATTTTTGGAAGTGTGGGAAAGTTGTCATTATAGATAATTTCTAATTTAATTATAAATAAATTTTTCATAGTAGCACTTGAAAAATGTTGATTTAAAGTTGAAATTTTTATTGTTGCTGGAAAAACTTCTTAATTAAGATTTCTTCATTGTTGAAAGCGTGGGAAAATTTGTCACTATAAATTTTTCCATTGTTAAAGGATAGGGATATTTTCACCTTTTAAATATTATCCATTGTTGAAACCGTATCAATATTTGTCAATGGAATTTTTTCCATTGTTGGAGGTGCGGGAAAGTTGCAATTATAGTTAACTTCAAATATAATTATAAATAAATTTGTCATAAAAACACTTGGAAAATGATGACTTACAGTCGAACTTTTCATTGTTGCTGGAAAAATTTCTTAATTTAAATTTGCTTCATTGTTGAAAGCGTAGGAAAATTTGTCACTATAATTTTTTCCATTGTTAAAGTATAGGGACATTTTCACGTTTTAAATATTATCCATTGTTGAAACGGTATAAATATTTGTCAATGGAATTTTTTCCATTGTTGGAGTTGCGGGAAAGTTGCAATTATAATTAACTTCTAATATAATTATAAATAAATTTTTCATAGTAACACTTGGAAAATGTTGACTTAAAGTCGAAATTTTTATTGTTGCTGGAAAAACTTCTTAATTTAAAATTTCTTCATTGTTGAAAGCGTGCGAAAATTTGTCACTATAATTTTTTCCATTGTTAAAGGATAGGGACATTTCACGTTTTAAATATTGTCCATTGTTGAAACGGTATCAATAGTTGTCAATGGAATTTTTTCCATTTTTGGAAGTGTGGGAAAGTTGTCATTATAGATAATTTCTAATTTAATTATAAATAAATTTTTCATAGTAGCACTTGAAAAATGTTGATTTAAAGTTGAAATTTTTATTGTTGCTGGAAAAACTTCTTAATTTAACATTTCTTCATTGTTGAAAGCGTGGGAAAATTTGTCACTATAAATTTTTCCATTGTTAAAGGACAGGGATATTTTCACCTTTTAAATATTATCCATTGTTGAAACGGTATAAATATTTGTCAATGGAATCTTTTCCATTGTTGGCAGTGCCGGAAATTTGTCATTATAGATAACTTGTAATATAATTATAAATAAATTTTTCATAATAACAATTCAAAAGGGATGACTCAAAATAGAATTGTTCATTGTTGCGGTAAAACTTCTTAATTTAAGATTTCTTCATTTTTGAAAGCGTGGGAAAATTTGTCACTATAAATTTTTCCATTGTTAAAGGATAGGGATATTTTCACCGTTTATATATTATCCTTTGTTGAAACCGTATCAATATTTGTCAATGGAATTTTTTCCATTGTTGGAGGTGCGGGAAAGTTGCAATTATAGTTAACTTCAAATATAATTATAAATAAATTTGTCATAAAAGCACTTGGAAAAGGATGACTTAAAGTCGAATTTTTCATTGTTGCGGAAACAATTCATATTTTACGATTTCTTCATTGTTGAAAGCGTGGGAAAATTTTGCACTATAATTTTTTCCATTTTTAAAGGATAGGGACATTTCACGTTTTAAATATTGTCCATTGTTGAAACGGTATCAATAGTTGTCAATGGAATTTTTTCCATTTTTGGAAGTGTGGGAAAGTTGTCATTATAGATAATTTCTAATTTAATTATAAATAAATTTTTCATAGTAGCACTTGGAAAATGTTGATTTAAAGTCGAAATTTTTATTGTTGCTGGAAAAACTTCTTAATTTAAAATTTCTTCATTGTTGAAAGCTTAGGAAAATTTGTCAATATTATTTTTTCCATTGTTAAAGTATAGGGACATTTTCACGTTTTAAATATTATCCATTGTTGAAACGGTATCAATATTTGTCAATGGAATCTTTTCCATTGTTGGCAGTGCCGGAAAGTTGTCATTATAGATAACTTGTAATATAATTATAAATAAATTTTTCATAATAACAATTCAAAAGGGATTACTCAAAATAGAATTGTTCATTGTTGCGGGAAAAATTTCTCAATTTAAGATTTCTTCATTGTTGAAAGCGTGAGAAAATTTGTCACTATAAATTTTTCCATTGTTAAAGGATAGGGACATTTTCACGTTTTAAATATTATCCATTGTTGAAACCGTATTAATATTTGTCAATGGAATTTTTTCCATTGTTGGAGTTGCGGGAAAGTTGCAATTATAGTTAACTTCTAATATAATTATAAATACATTTTTCATAGTAACACTTGGAAAATGTTGACTTAAAGTCGAAATTTTTATTGTTATTGGAAAAACTTCTTAATTTAAAATTTCTTCATTGTTGAAAGCTTAGGAAAATTTGTCATTATAATTTTTTCCATTGTTAAAGTATAGGGACATTTTCACGTTTTAAATATTATCCATTGTTGAAACGGTATCAATATTTGTCAATGGAATCTTTTCCATTGTTGGCAGTGCCAGAAAGTTGTCATTATAGATAACTTGTAACATAATTATAAATAAACTTTTCATAATAACAATTCAAAAGGGAGGACTCAAAATAGGATTGTTCATTGTTGCTGGAAAAATTTCTTAATTTAAATTTGCTTCATTGTTGAAAGCGTGCGAAAATTTGTCACTATAATTTTTTCCATTGTTAAAGGATAGGGGCATTTTCACGTTTTATATATTATCCATTGTTGATACTGTATCAATATTTGTCAATGGAATTTTTTCCATTGTTGGAGGTGCGGGAAAGTTGCAATTATAGTTAACTTCTAATATAATTATAAATAAATTTGTCATAAAAACACTTGGAAAAGGATGACTTAAAGTCGAATTTTTCATTGTTGCGGAAACAATTCATATTTTACGATTTCTTCATTGTTGAAAGCGTGGGAAAATTTTGCACTATAATTTTTTCCATTTTTAAAGGATAGGGACATTTCACGTTTTAAATATTGTCCATTGTTGAAACGGTATCAATAGTTGTCAATGGAATTTTTTCCATTTTTGGAAGTGCGGGAAAGTTGCAATTATAGTGAACTTCAAATATAATTATAAATAAATTTGTCATAAAAACACTTGGAAAATGATGACTTACAGTCGAACTCTTCATTGTTGCTGGAAAAATTTCTTAATTTAAATTTGCTTCATTGTTGAAAGCGTGCGAAAATTTGTCACTATAATTTTTTCCATTGTTAAAGGATAGGGACATTTCACGTTTTAAATATTGTCCATTGTTGAAACGGTATCAATAGTTGTCAATGGAATTTTTTCCATTTTTGGAAGTGTGGGAAAGTTGTCATTATAGATAATTTCTAATTTAATTATAAATAAATTTTTCATAGTAGCACTTGGAAAATGTTGATTTAAAGTCGAAATTTTTATTGTTGCTGGAAAAACTTCTTAATTTAAGATTTCTTCATTGTTGAAAGCGTGGGAAAATTTGTCACTATAAATTTTTCCATTGTTAAAGGATAGGGATATTTTCACCTTTTAAATATTATCCATTGTTGAAACCGTATCAATATTTGTCTATGGAATTTTTTCCATTGTTGGAGGTGCGGAAAAGTTGCAATTATAGTTAACTTCAAATATAATTATAAATAAATTTGTCATAAAAACACTTGGAAAATGATGACTTACAGTCGAACTTTTCATTGTTGCTGGAGAAATTTCTTAATTTAAATTTGCTTCATTGTTGAAAGCGTAGGAAAATTTGTCACTATAATTTTTTCCATTGTTAAAGTATAGGGACATTTTCACGTTTTAAATATTATCCATTGTTGAAACGGTATAAATATTTGTCAATGGAATCTTTTCCATTGTTGGCAGTGCCGGAAATTTGTCATTATAGATAACTTGTAATATAATTATAAATAAATTTTTCATAATAACAATTCAAAAGGGATGACTCAAAATAGAATTGTTCATTGTTGCGGTAAAACTTCTTAATTTAAGATTTCTTCATTGTTGAAAGCGTGGGAAAATTTGTCACTATAAATTTTTCCATTGTTAAAGGATAGGGATATTTTCACCTTTTATATATTATCCTTTGTTGAAACCGTATCAATATTTGTCAATGGAATTTTTTCCATTGTTGGAGGTGCGGGAAAGTTGCAATTATAGTTAACTTCAAATATAATTATAAATAAATTTGTCATAAAAACACTTGGAAAATGATGACTTACATTCGAACTTTTCATTGTTGCTGGAAATATTTCTTAATTTAAATTTGCTTCATTGTTGAAAGCGTAGGAAAATTTGTCATTATAATTTTTTCCATTGTTAAAGTATAGGGACATTTTCGCGTTTTAAATATTTTCCATTGTTGAAACGGTATCAATATTTGTCAATGGAATCTTTTCCATTGTTGGCAGTGCAGGAAAGTTGCCATTTTAGATAACTTCTAATATAATTATAAATAAATTTTTCATAATAACAATTTAAAAGGGATTACTCAAAATAGAATTGTTCATTGTTGCGGGAAAAATTTCTTAATTTAAGTTTGCTTCATTGTTGAAAGCGTGCGAAAATTTGTCACTATAATTTTTTCCATTGTTAAAGGATAGGGGCATTTTCACGTTTTAAATATTATCCATTGTTGATACTGTATCAATATTTGTCAATGGAATTTTTTCCATTGTTGGAGGTGCGGGAAAGTTGCAATTATAGTTAACTTCTAATATAATTATAAATAAATTCGTCATAAAAACACTTGGAAAAGGATGACTTAAAGTCGAATTTTTCATTGATGCGGAAAAAATTCATATTTTACGATTTCTTCATTGTTGAAAGCGTGGGAAAATTTTGCACTATAATTTTTTCCATTTTTAAAGGATAGGGACATTTCACGTTTTAAATATTGTCCATTGTTGAAACGGTATCAATAGTTGTCAATGGAATTTTTTCCATTTTTGGAAGTGTGGGAAAGTTGTCATTATAGATAATTTCTAGTATAATTATAAATAAATTTGTCATAAAAACACTTGGAAAATGATGACTTGAAGTCGAACTTTTCATTGTTGCTGGAAAAACTTCTTAATTTAAGGTTTCTTCATTGTTGAAAGCTTAGGAAAATTTGTCACTATAATTTTTTCCATTGTTAAAGTATAGGGACATTTTCACGTTTTAAATATTATCCATTGTTGAAACGGTATCAATATTTGTCAATGGAATCTTTTCCATTGTTGGCAGTGCCGGAAAGTTGTCATTATAGATAACTTGTAATATAATTATAATTAAATTTTTCATAATAACATTTCAAAAGGGATGATTCAAAGTAGAATTGTTCATTGTTGCGGGAAAAACTTCTTCATTTAAGATTTCTTCATTGTTGAAAGCGTGGGAAAATTTGTCTCTATAAATTTTTCCATTGTTAAAGGATAGGGATATTTTCACCTTTTAAATATTATCCATTGTTGAAACCGTATCAATATTTGTCAATAGAATTTTTTCCATTGTTGGAGGTGCGGGAAAGTTGCAATTATAGTTAACTTCAAATATAATTATAAATAAATTTGTCATAAAAACACTTGGAAAAGTATGACTTAAAGTCGAATTTTTCATTGATGCGGAAAAAATTCATATTTTACGATTTCTTCATTGTTGAAAGCGTGGGAAAATTTTGCACTATAATTTTTAACACTTTCCAACCTAGTTGAAAAGTGTTTATAACTTCGGTTTGTCTGCCGTATGGCCGTCTGCCGTCTGCCGTCTGTCCGTGCTCTAACTCCCGTAAATATGCTCGGAGTGCCCTGCAATTTTTATATGTTATTGCCGTCATCTATAGCATGTTCCCTATTTCAACTGAAGTGTGTAGCACTTATAGTTTTTTTTACAGTGACACTCAAAGAATTCCGTTACATTACTGTCTATGGGGAAAAATCATTTGCGGTTTAATTAAATAATGTTTCACTATTTTAGACGCATTGAAATTTATATATATCACTAAGGTGCATTACAAGAGGGTTACTACAGAATATTTTGTGTATAGCAGTCATCGTTCATTTACAGGGACACATAAAAGTATTATCTGCTGTCTGTTAACAATGATTCCTGGAAGTGCATTTTTAAGTTGCTGAACGCGACTTAAAATTCAACTCACATTTTTTCTATTACTTGGTGTGTATAAATTCTGTAGATCATATACAGGGCATCACAAAAGTTCGCGAACACATTTCCGTTTACTGACAGACATTCCAGAAGGAGAATTTTAAACTGTGCTACGCGTTTCCTAACTAAACTAAAATGTAGCATCCTATGTAGTATATATACAAAATTACAGATCCTATACAAGGCTGAATAAAAGTATTCGGATATTTTTACGAATATTGTATATGTTGGAAAATCCTGAAATTACGTTTTTAAATATGTTATGCGTTTTCGAAATTGTTTACTTAGATTTTATCTTTCAGCTTATTAAACGGTAATGATTTGTAAAATTATTTTCGAAGCGTTGGAAAGTGTTACATAATCTATGCTTGACGCATGATTTTTCGTTCTTGTTTCCATTTTTAAAGGATAGGGACATTTCACGTTTTAAATATTGTCCATTGTTGAAACGGTATCAATATTTGTCAATGGAATCTTTTCCATTGTTGGCAGTGCCGGAAAGTTGTCATTATAGATAACTTGTAATATAATTATAAATAAATTTTTCATAATAACAATTCAAAAGGGATTACTCAAAATAGAATTCTTCATTGTTGCGGGAAAAATTTCTCAATTTAAGATTTCTTCATTGTTGAAAGCGTGAGAAAATTTGTCACTATAAATTTTTCCATTGTTAAAGGATAGGGACATTTTCACGTTTTAAATATTATCCATTGTTGAAACCGTATTAATATTTGTCAATGGAATTTTTTCCATTGTTGGAGTTGCGGGAAAGTTGCAATTATAGTTAACTTCTAATATAATTATAAATAAATTTGTCATAAAAACACTTGGAAAAGGATGACTTAAAGTCGAAATTTTTATTGTTGCTGGAAAAACTTCTTAATTTAAAATTTCTTCATTGTTGAAAGCTTAGGAAAATATGTCACTATAATTTTTGCCATTGTTAAAGTATAGGGACATTTTCAAGTTTTAAATATTATCCATTGTTGAAGCGGTATCAATATTTGTCAATGGAATCTTTTCCATTGTTGGCAGTGCCAGAAAGTTGTCATTATAGATAACTTGTAATATAATTATAAATAAACTTTTCATAATAACAATTCAAAAGGGAGGACTCAAAATAGAATTGATCATTGTTGCTGGAAAAATTTCTTCATTTAAATTTGCTTCATTGTTGAAAGCGTGCGAAAATTTGTCACTATAATTTTTTCCATTGTTAAAGGATAGGGGCATTTTCACGTTTTATATATTATCCATTGTTGATACTGTATCAATATTTGTCAATGGAATTTTTTCCATTGTTCGAGGTGCGGGAAAATTGCAATTATAGTTAACTTCTAATATAATTATAAATAAATTTGTCATAAAAACACTTGGAAAAGGATGACTTAAAGTCGAATTTTTCATTGTTGCGGAAACAATTCATATTTTACGATTTCTTCATTGTTGAAAGCGTGGGAAAATTTTGCACTATAATTTTTTCCATTTTTAAAGGATAGGGACATTTCACGTTGTAAATATTGTCCATTGTTGAAACGGTATCAATAGTTGTCAATGGAATTTTTTCCATTTTTGGAAGTGTGGGAAAGTTGTCATTATAGATAATTTCTAATTTAATTATAAATAAATTTTTCATAGTAGCACTTGGAAAATGTTGATTTAAAGTCGAAATTTTTATTGTTGCTGGAAAAACTTCTTAATTTGAAATTTCTTCATTGTTGAAAGCTTAGGAAAATTTGTCACTATAATTTTTTCCATTGTTAAAGTATAGGGACATTTTCACGTTTTAAATATTATCCATTGTTGAAACGGTATCAATATTTGTCAATGGAATCTTTTCCATTGTTGGCAGTGCCGGAAAGTTGTCATTATAGATAACTTCTAATATAATTATAAATAAATTTTTCATAATAACAATTCAAAAGGGATTGCTCAAAATAGAATTGTTCATTGTTGCGGGAAAAATTTCTCAATTTAAGATTTCTTCATTGTTGAAAGCGTGGGAAAATTTGTCACTATAAATTTTTCCATTGTTAAAGGATAGGGATATTTTCACCTTTTAAATATTATCCATTGTTGAAACCGTATCAATATTTGTCTATGGAATTTTTTCCATTGTTGGAGGTGCGGAAAAGTTGCAATTATAGTTAACTTCAAATATAATTATAAATAAATTTGTCATAAAAACACTTGGAAAATGATGACTTACAGTCGAACTTTTCATTGTTGCTGGAAAAATTTCTTAATTTAAATTTGCTTCATTGTTGAATGCGTAGGAAAATTTGTCACTATAATTTTTTCCATTGTTAAAGTATAGGGACATTTTCACGTTTTAAATATTATCCATTGTTGAAACGGTATAAATATTTGTCAATGGAATCTTTTCCTTTGTTGGCAGTGCCGGAAATTTGTCATTATAGATAACTTGTAATATAATTATAAATAAAATTTTCATAATAACAATTCAAAAGGGATGACTCAAAATAGAATTGTTCATTGTTGCGGGAAAAACTTCTTAATTTAAGATTTCTTCATTGTTGAAAGCGTGGGAAAATTTGTCACTATAAATTTTTCCATTGTTAAAGGATAGGGATATTTTCACCTTTTATATATTATCCTTTGTTGAAACCGTATCAATATTTGTCAATGGAATTTTTTCCATTGTTGGAGGTGCGGGAAAGTTGCAATTATAGTTAACTTCAAATATAATTATAAATAAATTTGTCATAAAAACACTTGGAAAATGATGACTTACATTCGAACTTTTCATTGTTGCTGGAAATATTTCTTAATTTAAATTTGCTTCATTGTTGAAAGCGTAGGAAAATTTGTCATTATAATTTTTTCCATTGTTAAAGTATAGGGACATTTTCGCGTTTTAAATATTTTCCATTGTTGAAACGGTATCAATATTTGTCAATGGAATCTTTTCCATTGTTGGCAGTGCAGGAAAGTTGCCATTTTAGATAACTTCTAATATAATTATAAATAAATTTTTCATAATAACAATTTAAAAGGGATTACTCAAAATAGAATTGTTCATTGTTGCGGGAAAAATTTCTTAATTTAAGTTTGCTTCATTGTTGAAAGCGTGCGAAAATTTGTCACTCTAATTTTTTCCATTGTTAAAGGATAGGGGCATTTTCACGTTTTAAATATTATCCATTGTTGATACTGTATCAATATTTGTCAATGGAATTTTTTCCATTGTTGGAGGTGCGGGAAAGTTGCAATTATAGTTAACTTCTAATATAATTATAAATAAATTCGTCATAAAAACACTTGGAAAAGGATGACTTAAAGTCGAATTTTTCATTGATGCGGAAAAAAATTCATATTTTACGATTTCTTCATTGTTGAAAGCGTGGGAAAATTTTGCACTATAATTTTTTCCATTTTTAAAGGATAGGGACATTTCACGTTTTAAATATTGTCCATTGTTGAAACGGTATCAATAGTTGTCAATGGAATTTTTTCCATTTTTGGAAGTGTGGGAAAGTTGTCATTATAGATAATTTCTAGTATAATTATAAATAAATTTGTCATAAAAACACTTGGAAAATGATGACTTGAAGTCGAACTTTTCATTGTTGCTGGAAAAACTTCTTAATTTAAGGTTTCTTCATTGTTGAAAGCTTAGGAAAATTTGTCACTATAATTTTTTCCATTGTTAAAGTATAGGGACATTTTCACGTTTTAAATATTATCCATTGTTGAAACGGTATCAATATTTGTCAATGGAATCTTTTCCATTGTTGGCAGTGCCGGAAAGTTGTCATTATAGATAACTTGTAATATAATTATAATTAAATTTTTCATAATAACATTTCAAAAGGGATGATTCAAAATAGAATTGTTCATTGTTGCGGGAAAAACTTCTTCATTTAAGATTTCTTCATTGTTGAAAGCGTGGGAAAATTTGTCTCTATAAATTTTTCCATTGTTAAAGGATAGGGATATTTTCACCTTTTAAATATTATCCATTGTTGAAACCGTATCAATATTTGTCAATAGAATTTTTTCCATTGTTGGAGGTGCGGGAAAGTTGCAATTATAGTTAACTTCAAATATAATTATAAATAAATTTGTCATAAAAACACTTGGAAAAGTATGACTTAAAGTCGAATTTTTCATTGATGCGGAAAAAATTCATATTTTACGATTTCTTCATTGTTGAAAGCGTGGGAAAATTTTGCACTATAATTTTTAACACTTTCCAACCTAGTTGAAAAGTGTTTATAACTTCGGTTTGTCTGCCGTATGGCCGTCTGACGTCTGCCGTCTGTCCGTGCTCTAACTCCCGTAAATATGCTCGGAGTGCCCTGCAATTTTTATATGTTATTGCCGTCATCTATAGCATGTTCCCTATTTCAACTGAAGTGTGTAGCACTTATAGTTTTTTTTACAGTGACACTCAAAGAATTCCGTTACATTACTGTCTATGGGGAAAAATCATTTGCGGTTTAATTAAATAATGTTTCACTATTTTAGACGCATTGAAATTTATATATATCACTAAGGTGCATTACAAGAGGGTTACTACAGAATATTTTGTGTATAGCAGTCATCGTTCATTTACAGGGACACATAAAAGTATTATCTGCTGTCTGTTAACAATGATTCCTGGAAGTGCATTTTTAAGTTGCTGAACGCGACTTAAAATTCAACTCACATTTTTTCTATTACTTGGTGTGTATAAATTCTGTAGATCATATACAGGGCATCACAAAAGTTCGCGAACACATTTCCGTTTACTGACAGACATTCCAGAAGGAGAATTTTAAACAGTGCTACGCGTTTCCTAACTAAACTAAAATGTAGCATCCTATGTAGTATATATACAAAATTACAGATCCTATACAAGGCTGAATAAAAGTATTCGGATATTTTTACGAATATTGTATATGTTGGAAAATCCTGAAATTACGTTTTTAAATATGTTATGCGTTTTCGAAATTGTTTACTTAGATTTTATCTTTCAGCTTATTAAACGGTAATGATTTGTAAAATTATTTTCGAAGCGTTGGAAAGTGTTACATAATCTATGCTTGACGCATGATTTTTCGTTCTTGTTTCCATTTTTAAAGGATAGGGACATTTCACGTTTTAAATATTGTCCATTGTTGAAACGGTATCAATATTTGTCAATGGAATCTTTTCCATTGTTGGCAGTGCCGGAAAGTTGTCATTATAGATAACTTGTAATATAATTATAAATAAATTTTTCATAATAACAATTCAAAAGGGATTACTCAAAATAGAATTCTTCATTGTTGCGGGAAAAATTTCTCAATTTAAGATTTCTTCATTGTTGAAAGCGTGAGAAAATTTGTCACTATAAATTTTTCCATTGTTAAAGGATAGGGACATTTTCACGTTTTAAATATTATCCATTGTTGAAACCGTATTAATATTTGTCAATGGAATTTTTTCCATTGTTGGAGTTGCGGGAAAGTTGCAATTATAGTTAACTTCTAATATAATTATAAATAAATTTGTCATAAAAACACTTGGAAAAGGATGACTTAAAGTCGAAATTTTTATTGTTGCTGGAAAAACTTCTTAATTTAAAATTTCTTCATTGTTGAAAGCTTAGGAAAATATGTCACTATAATTTTTGCCATTGTTAAAGTATAGGGACATTTTCAAGTTTTAAATATTATCCATTGTTGAAGCGGTATCAATATTTGTCAATGGAATCTTTTCCATTGTTGGCAGTGCCAGAAAGTTGTCATTATAGATAACTTGTAATATAATTATAAATAAACTTTTCATAATAACAATTCAAAAGGGAGGACTCAAAATAGAATTGATCATTGTTGCTGGAAAAATTTCTTAATTTAAATTTGCTTCATTGTTGAAAGCGTGCGAAAATTTGTCACTATAATTTTTTCCATTGTTAAAGGATAGGGGCATTTTCACGTTTTATATATTATCCATTGTTGATACTGTATCAATATTTGTCAATGGAATTTTTTCCATTGTTCGAGGTGCGGGAAAATTGCAATTATAGTTAACTTCTAATATAATTATAAATAAATTTGTCATAAAAACACTTGGAAAAGGATGACTTAAAGTCGAATTTTTCATTGTTGCGGAAACAATTCATATTTTACGATTTCTTCATTGTTGAAAGCGTGGGAAAATTTTGCACTATAATTTTTTCCATTTTTAAAGGATAGGGACATTTCACGTTGTAAATATTGTCCATTGTTGAAACGGTATCAATAGTTGTCAATGGAATTTTTTCCATTTTTGGAAGTGTGGGAAAGTTGTCATTATAGATAATTTCTAATTTAATTATAAATAAATTTTTCATAGTAGCACTTGGAAAATGTTGATTTAAAGTCGAAATTTTTATTGTTGCTGGAAAAACTTCTTAATTTGAAATTTCTTCATTGTTGAAAGCTTAGGAAAATTTGTCACTATAATTTTTTCCATTGTTAAAGTATAGGGACATTTTCACGTTTTAAATATTATCCATTGTTGAAACGGTATCAATATTTGTCAATGGAATCTTTTCCATTGTTGGCAGTGCCGGAAAGTTGTCATTATAGATAACTTCTAATATAATTATAAATAAATTTTTCATAATAACAATTCAAAAGGGATTGCTCAAAATAGAATTGTTCATTGTTGCGGGAAAAATTTCTCAATTTAAGATTTCTTCATTGTTGAAAGCGTGAGAAAATTTGTCACTATAAATTTTTCCATTGTTAAAGGATAGGGACATTTTCACGTTTTAAATATTATCCATTGTTGATACTGTATCAATATTTGTCAATGGAATTTTTTCCATTGTTGGAGTTGCGGGAAAGTTGCAATTATAGTTAACTTCTAATATAATTATAAATAAATTTTTCATAGTAACACTTGGAAAATGTTGACTTAAAGTCGAAATTTTTATTGTTGCTGGAAAAACTTCTTAATTTAAAATTTCTTCATTGTTGAAAGCTTAGGAAAATTTGTCACTATAATTTTTTCCATTTTTAAAGTATAGGGACATTTTCACGTTTTAAATATTATCCATTGTTGAAACGGTATCAATATTTGTCAATGGAATCTTTTCCATTGTTGGCAGTGCCAGAAAGTTGTCATTATAGATAACTTGTAATATAATTATAAATAAACTTTTCATAATAACAATTCAAAAGGGAGGACTCAAAATAGGATTGTTCATTGTTGCTGGAAAAATTTCTTAATTTAAATTTGCTTCATTGTTGAAAGCGTGCGAAAATTTGTCACTATAATTTTTTCCATTGTTAAAGGATAGGGACATTTTCACGTTTTATATATTATCCATTGTTGATACTGTATCAATATTTGTCAATGGAATTTTTTCCATTGTTGGAGGTGCGGGAAAGTTGCAATTATAGTTAACTTCTAATATAATTATAAATAAATTTGTCATAAAAACACTTGGAAAAGGATGACTTAAAGTCGAATTTTTCATTGTTGCGGAAACAATTCATATTTTACGATTTCTTCATTGTTGAAAGCGTGGGAAAATTTTGCACTATAATTTTTTCCATTTTTAAAGGATAGGGACATTTCACGTTTTAAATATTGTCCATTGTTGAAACGGTATCAATAGTTGTCAATGGAATTTTTTCCATTTTTGGAAGTGCGGGAAAGTTGCAATTATAGTTAACTTCAAATATAATTATAAATAAATTTGTCATAAAAACACTTGGGAAATGATGACTTACAGTCAAACTCTTCATTGTTGCTGGAAAAACATTTTAATTTAAATTTGCTTCATAGTTGAAAGCGTGCGAAAATTTGTCACTATAATTTTTTCCATTGTTGGCAGTGCCGGAAAGTTGCCATTATAGATAACTTCTAATATAATTATAAATAAATTTTTCATAATAACAATTTAAAAGGGATTACTCAAAATAGAATTGTTCATTGTTGCGGGAAAAATTTCTTAATTTAAGTTTGCTTCATTGTTGAAAGCGTGCGAAAATTTGTCACTATAATTTTTCCATTGTTAAAGGATAGGGACATTTCACGTTTTAAATATTGTCCATTGTTGAAACGGTATCAATAGTTGTCAATTGAATTTTTTCCATTTTTGGAAGTGTGGGAAAGTTGTCTTTATAGATAATTTCTAATTTAATTATAAATAAATTTTTCATAGTAGCACTTGGAAAATGTTGATTTAAAGTCGAAATTTTTATTGTTGCTGGAAAAAATTCTTAATTTAAGATTTCTTCATTGTTGAAAGCGTGGGAAAATTTGTCACTATAAATTTTTCCATTGTTAAAGGATAGGGATATTTTCACCTTTTAAATATTATCCATTGTTGAAACCGTATCAATATTTGTCAATGGAATTTTTTCCATTGTTGGAGGTGCGGGAAAGTTGCAATTATAGTTAACTTCAAATATAATTATAAATAAATTTGTCATAAAAACACTTGGAAAATGATGACTTACAGTCGAACTTTTCATTGTTGCTGGAAAAATTTCTTAATTTAAATTTGCTTCATTGTTGAAAGCGTAGGAAAATTTGTCACTATAATTTTTTCCATTGTTAAAGTATACGGACATTTTCACGTTTTAAATATTATCCATTGTTGAAACGGTATCAATATTTGTCAATGGAATCTTTTTCATTGTTGGCAGTGCCGGAAATTTGTCATTATAGATAACTTGTAATATAATTATAAATAAATTTTTCATAATAACAATTCAAAAGGGATGACTCAAAATAGAATTGTTCATTGTTGCGGGAAAACTTCTTAATTTAAGATTTCTTCATTGTTGAAAGCGTGGGAAAATTTGTCACTATAAATTTTTCCATTGTTAAAGGATAGGGATATTTTCACCTTTTATATATTATCCTTTGTTGAAACCGTATCAATATTTGTCAATGGAATTTTTTCCATTGTTGGAGGTGCGGGAAAGTTGCAATTATAGTTAACTTCTAATATAATTATAAATAAATTTGTCATAAAAACACTTGGAAAAGGATGACTTAAAGTCGAATTTTTCATTGATGCGGAAAAAATTCATATTTTACGATTTCTTCATTGTTGAAAGCGTGGGAAAATTTTGCACTATAATTTTTTCCATTTTTAAAGGATAGGGACATTTCACGTTTTAAATATTGTCCATTGTTGAAACGGTATCAATAGTTGTCAATGGAATTTTTTCCATTTTTGGAAGTGTGGGAAAGTTGTCATTATAGATAATTTCTAGTATAATTATAAATAAATTTGTCATAAAAACACTTGGAAAATGATGACTTAAAGTCGAACTTTTCATTGTTGCTGGAAAAACTTCTTAATTTAAGGTTTCTTCATTGTTGAAAGCTTAGGAAAACTTGTCACTATAATTTTTTCAATTGTTAAAGTATAGGGACATTTTCACGTTTTAAATATTATCCATTGTTGAAACGGTATCAATATTTGTCAATGGAATCTTTTCCATTGTTGGCAGTGCCGGAAAGTTGTCATTATAGATAACTTGTAATATAATTATAATTAAATTTTTCATAATAACAATTCAAAAGGGATGACTCAAAATAGAATTGTTCATTGTTGCGGGAAAAACTTCTTAATTTAAGATCTCTTCATTGTTGAAAGCGTGGGAAAATTTGTCTCTATAAACTTTTCCATTGTTAAAGGATAGGGATATTTTCACCTTTTAAATATTATCCATTGTTGAAACCGTATCAATATTTGTCAATAGAATTTTTTCCATTGTTGGAGGTGCGGGAAAGTTGCAATCATAGTTAACTTCAAATATAATTATAAATAAATTTGTCATAAAAACACTTGGAAAAGTATGACTTAAAGTCGAATTTTTCATTGATGCGGAAAAAATTCATATTTTACGATTTCTTCATTGTTGAAAGGGTGGGAAAATTTTGCACTATAATTTTTAACACTTTCCAACCTAGTTGAAAAGTGTTTATAACTTCGGTTTGTCTGCCGTATGGCCGTCTGCCGTCTGCCGTCTGTCCGTGCTCTAACTCCCGTAAATATGCTCGGAGTGCCCTGCAATTTTTATATGTTATTGCCGTCATCTATAGCATGTTCCCTATTTCAACTGAAGTGTGTAGCACTTATAGTTTTTTTTACAGTGACACTCAAAGAATTCCGTTACATTACTGTCTATGGGGAAAAATCATTTGCGGTTTAATTAAATAATGTTTCACTATTTTAAACGCATTGAAATTTATATATATCACTAAGGTGCATTACAAGAGGGTTACTACAGAATATTTTGTGTATAGCAGTCATCGTTCATTTACAGGGACACATAAAAGTATTATCTGCTGTCTGTTAACAATGATTCCTGGAAGTGCATTTTTAAGTTGCTGAACGCGACTTAAAATTCAACTCACATTTTGTCTATTACTTGGTGTGTATAAATTCTGTAGATCATATACGGGGCATCACAAAAGTTCGCGAACACATTTCCGTTTACTGACAGACATTCCAGAAGGAGAATTTTAAACTGTGCTACGCGTTTCCTAACTAAACTAAAATGTAGCATCCTATGTAGAATATATACAAAACTACAGATCCTATACAAGGCTGAATAAAAGTATTCGGATATTTTTACGAATATTGTATATGTTGGAAAATCCTGAAATTACGTTTTTAAATATGTTATGCGTTTTCGAAATTGTTTACTTAGATTTTATCTTTCAGCTTATTAAACGGTAATGATTTGTAAAATTATTTTCGAAGCGTTGGAAAGTGTTACATAATCTATGCTTGACGCATGATTTTTCGTTCTTGTTTCCATTTTTAAAGGATAGGAACATTTCACTTTTTAAATATTGTCCATTGTTGAAACGGTATCAATAGTTGTCAATGGAATTTTTTCCATTTTTGGAAGTGTGGGAAAGTTGTCATTATAGATAATTTCTAATTTAATTATAAATAAATTTTTCATAGTAGCACTTGGAAAATGTTGATTTAAAGTCGAAAATTTTATTGTTGCTGTAAAAACTTCTTAATTTAAGATTTTTTCATTGTTGAAAGCGCGGGAAAATTTGTCACTATAAATTTTTCCATTGTTAAAGGATAGGGATATTTTCACCTTTTAAATATTATCCATTGTTGAAACCGTATCAATATTTGTCAATGGAATTTTTTCCATTGTTGGAGGTGCGGGAAAGTTGCAATTATAGTTAACTTCAAATATAATTATAAATAAATTTGTCATAAAAACACTTGGAAAATGATGACTTACAGTCGAACTTTTCATTGTTGCTGGAAAAATGTCTTAATTTAAATTTGCTTCATTGTTGAAAGCGTGCGAAAATTTGTCACTATAATTTTTTCCATTGTTAAAGGATAGGGGCATTTTCACGTTTTATATATTATCCATTGTTGATACTGTATCAATATTTGTCAATGGAATTTTTTCCATTTTTGGAGGTGCGGGAAAGTTGCAATTATAGTTAACTTCTAATATAATTATAAATAAATTTGTCATAAAAACACTTGGAAAAGGATGACTTAAAGTCGAATTTTTCATTGTTGCGGAAACAATTCATATTTTACGATTTCTTCATTGTTGAAAGCGTGGGAAAATTTTGCACTATAATTTTTTCCATTTTTAAAGGATAGGGACATTTCACGTTTTAAATATTGTCCATTGTTGAAACGGTATCAATAGTTGTCAATGGAATTTTTTCCATTTTTGGAAGTGTGGGAAAGTTGTCATTGTAGATAACTTCTAATATAATTATAAATAAATTTTTCATAATAACAATTTAAAAGGGATTACTCAAAATAGAATTGTTCATTGTTGCGGGAAAAATTTCTTATTTTAAGTTTGCTTCATTTTTGAAAGCGTGGGAAAATTTTGCACTATAATTTTTCCATTGTTAAAGTATAGGGATATTTTCACGTTTTAAATATTGTCCATTGTTGAAACGGTATCAATATTTGTCAATGGAATTTTTTCCATTGTTGGAGGTGCGGGAAAGTTGCAATTATAGTTAACTTCAAATATAATTATAAATAAATTTGTCATAAAAACACTTGGAAAATGATGACTTACAGTCGAACTTTTCATTGTTGCTGGAAAATTTTCTTAATTTAAATTTGCTTCATTGTTGAAAGCGTGCGAAAATTTGTCACTATAATTTTTCCATTGTTAAAGTATAGGGATATTTTCGCGTTTTAAATATTTTCCAATGTTGAAACGGTATGAATATTTGTCAATGGAATCTGTTCCATTATTGGAAGTGCCGGAAAGCTGCCATTATAGATAACTTCTAATATAATTATAAATAAATTTTTCATAATAACAATTTAAAAGGGATTACTCAAAATAGAATTGTTCATTGTTGCGGGAAAAACTTCTCAATTTAAGATTTCTTCATTGTTGAAAGCGTGAGAAAATTTGTCACTAGAAATTTTTCCATTGTTAAAGGATAGGGACATTTTCACGTTTTAAATATTATCCATTGTTGAAACCGTATTAATATTTGTCAATGGAATTTTTTCCATTGTTGGAGTTGCGGGAAAGTTGCAATTATAATTAACTTCTAATATAATTATAAATAAATTTGTCATATAAACACTTGGAAAATGATGACTTAAAGTCGAACTTTTCATTGTTGCTGGAAAAACTTCTTAATTTAAGATTTCTTCATTGTTGAAAGCGTGGGAAAATTTGTCACTATAATTTTTTCCATTGTTAAACGTTAGGGACATTTCACGTTTTAAATATTGTCCATTGTTGAAACGCTATCAATATTTGTAAATGGAATTTTTTCCATTTTTGGAAGTGTGCGAAAGTTGTCATTATAGATAATTTCTAATATAATTATAAATAAATTTTTCATAGTAACACTTGGAAAATGTTGACTTAAAGTCGAAATTTTTATTGTTGCTGGAAAAACTTCTTAATTTAAAATTTCTTCGTTGTTGAAAGCTTAGGAAAATTTGTCACTATAATTTTTTCCATTGTTAAAGTATAGGGACATTTTCACGTTTTAAATATTATCCATTGTTGAAACGGTATCAATATTTGTCAATGGAATCTTTTCCATTGTTGGCAGTGCCGGAAAGTTGTCATTATAGATAACTTGTAATATAATTATAAATAAATTTTTCATAATAACAATTCAAAAGGGAGGACTCAAAATAGAATTGTTCATTGTTGCGGGAAAAACTTCTTAATTTAAGATTTCTTCATTGTTGAAAGCGTGGGAAAATTTGTCACTATAAATTTTTCCATTGTTAAAGGATAGAGATATTTTCACCTTTTAAATATTATCCATTGTTGAAACCGTATCAATATTTGTCAATGGAATTTTTTTCATTGTTGGAGGTGCGGGAAAGTTGCAATTATAGTTAACTTCTGATATAATTATAAATAAATTTGTCATAAAAACACTTGGAAAATGATGACTTAAAGTCGAACTTTTCATTGTTGCTGGAAAAATTTCTTAATTTAAATTTGCTTCATTGTTGAAAGCGTAGGAAAAATTGTCACTATAATGTTTTCCATTGTTAAAGTATAGGGACATTTTCGCGTTTTAAATATTTTCCATTGTTGAAACGGTATCAATATTTTTCAATGGAATCTTTTCCATTGTTGGCAGTGCCGGAAAGTTGTCATTATAGATAACTTGTAATATAATTATAAATAAATTTTTCATAATAACAATTCAAAAGGGATGACTCAAAATAGAATTGTTCATTGTTCCGGGAAAAACTTCTTAATTTAAGATTTCTTCATTGTTGAAAGCGTGGGAAAATTTGTCACTATAAATTTTTCCATTGTTAAAGGATAGGGATATTTTCACCTTTTAAATATTATCCATTGTTGAAACCGCATCAATATTTGTCAATGGAATTTTTTCCATTGTTGGAGGTGCGGGAAAGTTGCAATTATAGTTAACTTCAAATATAATTATAAATAAATTTGTCATAAAAACACTTGGAAAATGATGACTTACAGTCGAACTTTTCATTGTTGCTGGAAAAATTTCTTAATTTAAATTTGCTTCATTGTTGAAAGCGTAGGAAAATTTCTCACTATAATTTTTTCCATTGTTAAAGTATAGGGACATTTTCGCGCTTTAAATATTATCCATTGTTGAAACGGTATCAATATTTGTCAATGGAATCTTTTCCATTGTTGGCAGTGCGGGAAAGTTGTCATTATAGATAACTTGTAATATAATTATAAATAAATTTTTCATAATAACAATTCAAAAGGGATGACTCAAAATAGAATTGTTCATTGTTGCGGGAAAAACTTCTTAATTTAAGATTTCTTCATTGTTGAAAGCGTGGGAAAATTTGTCACTATAAATTTTTCCATTGTTAAAGGATAGGGATATTTTCACCTTTTATATATTATCCATTGTTGAAACCGTATCAATATTTGTCAATGGAATTTTTTCCATTGTTGGAGGTGCGGGAAAGTTGCAATTATAATTAACTTCAAATATAATTATAAATAAATTTGTCATAAAAACACTTGGAAAATGATGACTTACAGTCGAACTTTTCATTGTTGCTGGAAAAATTTCTTAATTTAAATTTGCTTCATTGTTGAAAGCGTAGGAAAATTTGTCACTATAATTTTTTCCATTGTTAAAGTATAGGGACATTTTCGCGTTTTAAATATTTTCCATTGTTGAAACGGTATCAATATTTGTCAATGGAATCTTTTCCATTGTTGGCAGTGCCGGAAAGTTGTCATTATAGATAACTTCTAATATAATTATAAATAAATTTTTCATAATAACAATTCAAAGGGATGACTCAAAATAGAACTGTTCATTGTTGCGGGAAAAACTTCTTAATTTATGATTTCTTCATTGTTGAAAGCGTGGGAAAATTTGTCACTATAAATTTTTCCATTGTTAAAGGATAGGGATATTTTCACGTTTTAAATATAATGCATTGTTGAAACCGTATTAATATTTGTCAATGGAATTTTATTCATTGTTGGAGGTGCGGGAAAGTTGCAATTATAATTAACTTCTGATATAATTATAAATAAATTTGTCATAAAAACACTTGGAAAATGATGACTTAAAGTCCAACTTTTCATTGTTGCTGGAAAAACTTCTTAATTTAAGGTTTCTTCATTGTTGAAAGCGTAGGAAAATTTGTCACTATAATTTTTTCCGTTGTTAAAGTATAGGGACATTTTCACGTTTTAAATATTATCCGTTGTTGAAACGGTATCAATATTTGTCAATGGAATCTTTTCCATTGTTGGCAGTGCCGGAAAGTTGTCGTTGTAGATAACTTGTAATATAATTATAAATAAATTTTTCATAATAACAATTTAAAAAAGGGATGACTCAAAATAGAATTGTTCATTGTTGCGGGAAAAAATTCTTAATTTAAGATTTCTTCATTGTTGAAAGCGTGGGAAAATTTGTCACTATAATTTTTTCCATTGTTAAAGGATAGGGATATTTTCACCTTTTAAATATTATCCATTGTTGAAACCGTATCAATATTTGTCAATGGAATTTTTTCCATTGTTGGAGGTGCGGGAAAGTTGCAATTATAGTTAACTTCAAATATAATTATAAATAAATTTGTCATAAAAACACTTGGAAAATGATGACTTACAGTCGAACTTTTCATTGTTGCTGGAAAAATTTCTTAATTTAAATTTGCTTCATTGTTGAAAGCGTAGGAAAATTTGTCACTATAATTTTTTCCATTGTTAAAGTATACGGACATTTTCACGTTTTAAATATTATCCATTGTTGAAACGGTATCAATATTTGTCAATGGAATCTTTTTCATTGTTGGCAGTGCCGGAAATTTGTCATTATAGATAACTTGTAATATAATTATAAATAAATTTTTCATAATAACAATTCAAAAGGGATGACTCAAAATAGAATTGTTCATTGTTGCGGGAAAACTTCTTAATTTAAGATTTCTTCATTGTTGAAAGCGTGGGAAAATTTGTCACTATAAATTTTTCCATTGTTAAAGGATAGGGATATTTTCACCTTTTATATATTATCCTTTGTTGAAACCGTATCAATATTTGTCAATGGAATTTTTTCCATTGTTGGAGGTGCGGGAAAGTTGCAATTATAGTTAACTTCTAATATAATTATAAATAAATTTGTCATAAAAACACTTGGAAAAGGATGACTTAAAGTCGAATTTTTCATTGATGCGGAAAAAATTCATATTTTACGATTTCTTCATTGTTGAAAGCGTGGGAAAATTTTGCACTATAATTTTTTCCATTTTTAAAGGATAGGGACATTTCACGTTTTAAATATTGTCCATTGTTGAAACGGTATCAATAGTTGTCAATGGAATTTTTTCCATTTTTGGAAGTGTGGGAAAGTTGTCATTATAGATAATTTCTAGTATAATTATAAATAAATTTGTCATAAAAACACTTGGAAAATGATGACTTAAAGTCGAACTTTTCATTGTTGCTGGAAAAACTTCTTAATTTAAGGTTTCTTCATTGTTGAAAGCTTAGGAAAACTTGTCACTATAATTTTTTCAATTGTTAAAGTATAGGGACATTTTCACGTTTTAAATATTATCCATTGTTGAAACGGTATCAATATTTGTCAATGGAATCTTTTCCATTGTTGGCAGTGCCGGAAAGTTGTCATTATAGATAACTTGTAATATAATTATAATTAAATTTTTCATAATAACAATTCAAAAGGGATGACTCAAAATAGAATTGTTCATTGTTGCGGGAAAAACTTCTTAATTTAAGATCTCTTCATTGTTGAAAGCGTGGGAAAATTTGTCTCTATAAACTTTTCCATTGTTAAAGGATAGGGATATTTTCACCTTTTAAATATTATCCATTGTTGAAACCGTATCAATATTTGTCAATAGAATTTTTTCCATTGTTGGAGGTGCGGGAAAGTTGCAATCATAGTTAACTTCAAATATAATTATAAATAAATTTGTCATAAAAACACTTGGAAAAGTATGACTTAAAGTCGAATTTTTCATTGATGCGGAAAAAATTCATATTTTACGATTTCTTCATTGTTGAAAGGGTGGGAAAATTTTGCACTATAATTTTTAACACTTTCCAACCTAGTTGAAAAGTGTTTATAACTTCGGTTTGTCTGCCGTATGGCCGTCTGCCGTCTGCCGTCTGTCCGTGCTCTAACTCCCGTAAATATGCTCGGAGTGCCCTGCAATTTTTATATGTTATTGCCGTCATCTATAGCATGTTCCCTATTTCAACTGAAGTGTGTAGCACTTATAGTTTTTTTTACAGTGACACTCAAAGAATTCCGTTACATTACTGTCTATGGGGAAAAATCATTTGCGGTTTAATTAAATAATGTTTCACTATTTTAAACGCATTGAAATTTATATATATCACTAAGATGCATTACAAGAGGGTTACTACAGAATATTTTGTGTATAGCAGTCATCGTTCATTTACAGGGACACATAAAAGTATTATCTGCTGTCTGTTAACAATGATTCCTGGAAGTGCATTTTTAAGTTGCTGAACGCGACTTAAAATTCAACTCACATTTTGTCTATTACTTGGTGTGTATAAATTCTGTAGATCATATACGGGGCATCACAAAAGTTCGCGAACACATTTCCGTTTACTGACAGACATTCCAGAAGGAGAATTTTAAACTGTGCTACGCGTTTCCTAACTAAACTAAAATGTAGCATCCTATGTAGAATATATACAAAACTACAGATCCTATACAAGGCTGAATAAAAGTATTCGGATATTTTTACGAATATTGTATATGTTGGAAAATCCTGAAATTACGTTTTTAAATATGTTATGCGTTTTCGAAATTGTTTACTTAGATTTTATCTTTCAGCTTATTAAACGGTAATGATTTGTAAAATTATTTTCGAAGCGTTGGAAAGTGTTACATAATCTATGCTTGACGCATGATTTTTCGTTCTTGTTTCCATTTTTAAAGGATAGGAACATTTCACTTTTTAAATATTGTCCATTGTTGAAACGGTATCAATAGTTGTCAATGGAATTTTTTCCATTTTTGGAAGTGTGGGAAAGTTGTCATTATAGATAATTTCTAATATAATTATAAATAAATTTTTCATAGTAACACTTGAAAAATGTTGATTTAAAGTCGAAATTTTTATTGTTGCTGGAAAAACTTCTTAATTTAAAATTTCTTCATTGTTGAAAGCGTGGGAAAATTTGTCACTATAATTTTTTCCATTGTTAAACGATAGGGACATTTCACGTTTTAAATATTCTCCATTGTTGAAACGGTATCAATAGTTGTCAATGGAATTTTTTCCATTTTTGGAAGTGTGGGAAAGTTGTCATTATAGATAATTTCTAATTTAATTATAAATAAATTTTTCATAGTAGCACTTGGAAAATGTTGATTTAAAGTCGAAATTTTTATTGTTGCTGTAAAAACTTCTTAATTTAAGATTTTTTCATTGTTGAAAGCGCGGGAAAATTTGTCACTATAAATTTTTCCATTGTTAAAGGATAGGGATATTTTCACCTTTTAAATATTATCCATTGTTGAAACCGTATCAATATTTGTCAATGGAATTTTTTCCATTGTTGGAGGTGCGGGAAAGTTGCAATTATAGTTAACTTCAAATATAATTATAAATAAATTTGTCATAAAAACACTTGGAAAATGATGACTTACAGTCGAACTTTTCATTGTTGCTGGAAAAATGTCTTAATTTAAATTTGCTTCATTGTTGAAAGCGTGCGAAAATTTGTCACTATAATTTTTTCCATTGTTAAAGGATAGGGGCATTTTCACGTTTTATATATTATCCATTGTTGATACTGTATCAATATTTGTCAATGGAATTTTTTCCATTGTTGGAGGTGCGGGAAAGTTGCAATTATAGTTAACTTCTAATATAATTATAAATAAATTTGTCATAAAAACACTTGGAAAAGGATGACTTAAAGTCGAATTTTTCATTGTTGCGGAAACAATTCATATTTTACGATTTCTTCATTGTTGAAAGCGTGGGAAAATTTTGCACTATAATTTTTTCCATTTTTAAAGGATAGGGACATTTCACGTTTTAAATATTGTCCATTGTTGAAACGGTATCAATAGTTGTCAATGGAATTTTTTCCATTTTTGGAAGTGTGGGAAAGTTGTCATTGTAGATAACTTCTAATATAATTATAAATAAATTTTTCATAATAACAATTTAAAAGGGATTACTCAAAATAGAATTGTTCATTGTTGCGGGAAAAATTTCTTATTTTAAGTTTGCTTCATTTTTGAAAGCGTGGGAAAATTTTGCACTATAATTTTTCCATTGTTAAAGGATAGAGATATTTTCACCTTTTAAATATTATCCATTGTTGAAACCGTATCAATATTTGTCAATGGAATTTTTTTCATTGTTGGAGGTGCGGGAAAGTTGCAATTCTAGTTAACTTCTGATATAATTATAAATAAATTTGTCATAAAAACACTTGGAAAATGATGACTTAAAGTCGAACTTTTCATTGTTGCTGGAAAGATTTCTTAATTTAAATTTGCTTCATTGTTGAAAGCGTGCGAAAATTTGTCACTATAATTTTTCCATTGTTAAAGTATAGGGATATTTTCGCGTTTTAAATATTTTCCAATGTTGAAACGGTATGAATATTTGTCAATGGAATCTGTTCCATTATTGGAAGTGCCGGAAAGCTGCCATTATAGATAACTTCTAATATAATTATAAATAAATTTTTCATAATAACAATTTAAAAGGGATTACTCAAAATAGAATTGTTCATTGTTGCGGGAAAAACTTCTCAATTTAAGATTTCTTCATTGTTGAAAGCGTGAGAAAATTTGTCACTAGAAATTTTTCCATTGTTAAAGGATAGGGACATTTTCACGTTTTAAATATTATCCATTGTTGAAACCGTATTAATATTTGTCAATGGAATTTTTTCCATTGTTGGAGTTGCGGGAAAGTTGCAATTATAATTAACTTCTAATATAATTATAAATAAATTTGTCATATAAACACTTGGAAAATGATGACTTAAAGTCGAACTTTTCATTGTTGCTGGAAAAACTTCTTAATTTAAGATTTCTTCATTGTTGAAAGCGTGGGAAAATTTGTCACTATAATTTTTTCCATTGTTAAACGTTAGGGACATTTCACGTTTTAAATATTGTCCATTGTTGAAACGCTATCAATATTTGTAAATGGAATTTTTTCCATTTTTGGAAGTGTGGGAAAGTTGTCATTATAGATAATTTCTAATATAATTATAAATAAATTTTTCATAGTAACACTTGGAAAATGTTGACTTAAAGTCGAAATTTTTATTGTTGCTGGAAAAACTTCTTAATTTAAAATTTCTTCGTTGTTGAAAGCTTAGGAAAATTTGTCACTATAATATTTTCCATTGTTAAAGTATAGGGACATTTTCACGTTTTAAATATTATCCATTGTTGAAACGGTATCAATATTTGTCAATGGAATCTTTTCCATTGTTGGCAGTGCCGGAAAGTTGTCATTATAGATAACTTGTAATATAATTATAAATAAATTTTTCATAATAACAATTCAAAAGGGAGGACTCAAAATAGAATTGTTCATTGTTGCGGGAAAAACTTCTTAATTTAAGATTTCTTCATTGTTGAAAGCGTGGGAAAATTTGTCACTATAAATTTTTCCATTGTTAAAGGATAGAGATATTTTCACCTTTTAAATATTATCCATTGTTGAAACCGTATCAATATTTGTCAATGGAATTTTTTTCATTGTTGGAGGTGCGGGAAAGTTGCAATTATAGTTAACTTCTGATATAATTATAAATAAATTTGTCATAAAAACACTTGGAAAATGATGACTTAAAGTCGAACTTTTCATTGTTGCTGGAAAAATTTCTTAATTTAAATTTGCTTCATTGTTGAAAGCGTAGGAAAAATTGTCACTATAATGTTTTCCATTGTTAAAGTATAGGGACATTTTCGCGTTTTAAATATTTTCCATTGTTGAAACGGTATCAATATTTTTCAATGGAATCTTTTCCATTGTTGGCAGTGCCGGAAAGTTGTCATTATAGATAACTTGTAATATAATTATAAATAAATTTTTCATAATAACAATTCAAAAGGGATGACTCAAAATAGAATTGTTCATTGTTCCGGGAAAAACTTCTTAATTTAAGATTTCTTCATTGTTGAAAGCGTGGGAAAATTTGTCACTATAAATTTTTCCATTGTTAAAGGATAGGGATATTTTCACCTTTTAAATATTATCCATTGTTGAAACCGCATCAATATTTGTCAATGGAATTTTTTCCATTGTTGGAGATGCGGGAAAGTTGCAATTATAGTTAACTTCAAATATAATTATAAATAAATTTGTCATAAAAACACTTGGAAAATGATGACTTACAGTCGAACTTTTCATTGTTGCTGGAAAAATTTCTTAATTTAAATTTGCTTCATTGTTGAAAGCGTAGGAAAATTTCTCACTATAATTTTTTCCATTGTTAAAGTATAGGGACATTTTCGCGCTTTCAATATTATCCATTGTTGAAACGGTATCAATATTTGTCAATGGAATCTTTTCCATTGTTGGCAGTGCGGGAAAGTTGTCATTATAGATAACTTGTAATATAATTATAAATAAATTTTTCATAATAACAATTCAAAAGGGATGACTCAAAATAGAATTGTTCATTGTTGCGGGAAAAACTTCTTAATTTAAGATTTCTTCATTGTTGAAAGCGTGGGAAAATTTGTCACTATAAATTTTTCCATTGTTAAAGGATAGGGATATTTTCACCTTTTATATATTATCCATTGTTGAAACCGTATCAATATTTGTCAATGGAATTTTTTCCATTGTTGGAGGTGCGGGAAAGTTGCAATTATAATTAACTTCAAATATAATTATAAATAAATTTGTCATAAAAACACTTGGAAAATGATGACTTACAGTCGAACTTTTCATTGTTGCTGGAAAAATTTCTTAATTTAAATTTGCTTCATTGTTGAAAGCGTAGGAAAATTTGTCACTATAATTTTTTCCATTGTTAAAGTATAGGGACATTTTCGCGTTTTAAATATTTTCCATTGTTGAAACGGTATCAATATTTGTCAATGGAATCTTTTCCATTGTTGGCAGTGCCGGAAAGTTGTCATTATAGATAACTTCTAATATAATTATAAATAAATTTTTCGTAATAACAATTCAAAGGGATGACTCAAAATAGAACTGTTCATTGTTGCGGGAAAAACTTCTTAATTTATGATTTCTTCATTGTTGAAAGCGTGGGAAAATTTGTCACTATAAATTTTTCCATTGTTAAAGGATAGGGATATTTTCACGTTTTAAATATAATGCATTGTTGAAACCGTATTAATATTTGTCAATGGAATTTTATTCATTGTTGGAGGTGCGGGAAAGTTGCAATTATAATTAACTTCTGATATAATTATAAATAAATTTGTCATAAAAACACTTGGAAAATGATGACTTAAAGTCGAACTTTTCATTGTTGCTGGAAAAACTTCTTAATTTAAGGTTTCTTCATTGTTGAAAGCGTAGGAAAATTTGTCACTATAATTTTTTCCGTTGTTAAAGTATAGGGACATTTTCACGTTTTAAATATTATCCGTTGTTGAAACGGTATCAATATTTGTCAATGGAATCTTTTCCATTGTTGGCAGTGCCGGAAAGTTGTCGTTGTAGATAACTTGTAATATAATTATAAATAAATTTTTCATAATAACAATTTAAAAAAGGGATGACTCAAAATAGAATTGTTCATTGTTGCGGGAAAAAATTCTTAATTTAAGATTTCTTCATTGTTGAAAGCGTGGGAAAATTTGTCACTATAAATTTTTCCATTGTTAAAGGATAGGGATATTTTCACCTTTTAAATATTATCCATTGTTGAAACCGTATCAATATTTGTCAATGGAATTTTTTCCATTGTTGGAGGTGCGGGAAAGTTGCAATTATAGTTAACTTCAAATATAATTATAAATAAATTTGTCATAAAAACACTCGGAAAATGATGACTTACAGTCGAACTTTTCATTGTTGCTGGAAAAAATTCATATTTTACGATTTCTTCATTGTTGAAAGCGTGGGAAAATTTTGCACTATAATTTTTAACACTTTCCAACCTAGTTGAAAAGTGTTTATAACTTCGGTTTGTCTGCCGTATAGCCGTCTGCCGTCTGCCGTCTGTCCGTGCTCTAACTCCCGTAAATATGCTCGGATTGCCCTGCAATTTTTATATGTTATTGCCGTCATCTATAGCATGTTCCCTATTTCAACTGAAGTGTGTAGCACTTATAGTTTTTTTTACAGGGACACTCAAAAAATTCCGTTACATTACTGTCTATGGGGAAAAATCATTTGCGGTTTAATTAAATAATGTTTCACCATTTTAAACGCATTGAAATTTATATATATCACTAAGGTGCATTACAAGAGGGTTACTACAGAATATTTTGTGTATAGCAGTCATCGTTCATTTACAGGGACACATAAAAGTATTATCTGCTGTCTGTTAACAATGATTCCTGGAAGTGCATTTTTAAGTTGCTGAACGCGACTAAAAATTCAACTCACTTTTTGTCTATTTTACTTGGTGTGTATAAATTCTGTAGATCATATACAGGGCATCACAAAAGTTCGCGAACACATTTCCGGTTACTGACAGACATTCCAGAAGGAGAATTTTAAACTGTGCTACGCGTTTCCTAACTAAACTAAAATGTAGCATCCTATGTAGTATATATACAAATCTATAGATCCTATACAAGGCTGAATAAAAGTATTCGGATATTTTTCGAATATTGTATATGTTGGAAAATCCTGAAATTACGTTTTTAAATATGTTATGCGTTTTCGAAATTGTTTACTTAGATTTTATCTTTCAGCTTATTAAACGGTAATGATTTGTAAAATTATTTTCGAAGCGTTAGAAAGTGTTACATAATCTATGCTTGACGCATGATTTTTCGTTCTTGTTTCCATTTTTAAAGGATAGGGACATTTCACGTTTTAAATATTGTCCATTTTTGAAACGGTATCAATAGTTGTCAATGGAATTTTTTCCATTTTTGGAAGTGTGGGAAAGTTGTCATTATAGATAATTTCTAATTTAATTATAAATAAATTTTTCATAGTAGCACTTCGAAAATGTTGATTTAAAGTCGAAATTTTTATTGTTGCTGGAAAAACTTCTAAATTTAAAATTTCTTCATTGTTGAAAGCGTAGGAAAATTTGTGACTATAATTTTTCCATTGTTAAAGTATAGGGATATTTTCACGTTTTAAATATTGTCCATTGTTAAAACGGTATCAATATTTGTCAATGGAATCTTTTCCATTGTTGGCAGTGCCGGAAAGTTGTCATTATAGATAACTTCTAATATAATTATAAATAGATTTTTCATAATAACAATTCAAAAGGGATGACTCAAAATAGAATTGTTCATTGTTGCGGGAAAAACTTCTCAATTTAAGATTTCTTCATTGTTGAAAGCGTGAGAAAATTTGTCACTATAAATTTTTCCATTGTTAAATGATAGGGACATTTTCACGTTTTAAATATTATCCATTGTTGAAACCGTATTAATATTTGTCAATGGAATTTTTTCCATTGTTGGAGTTGCGGGAAAGTTGCAATTATAGTTAACTTCTAATATAATTATAAATAAATTTGTCATATAAACACTTGGAAAATGATGTTTTAAAGTCGAACTTTTCATTGTTGCTGGAAAAACTTCTTAATTTAAGATTTCTTCATTGTTGAAAGCGTGGGAAAATTTGTCACTATAATTTTTTCCATTGTTAAACGTTAGGGACATTTCACGTTTTAAATATTGTCCATTGTTGAAACGGTATCAATATTTGTAAATGGAATTTTTTCCATTTTTGGAAGTGTGGGAAAGTTGTCATTATAGATAATTTCTAATATAATTATAAATAAATTTTTCATAGTAACACTTGGAAAATGTTGACTTAAAGTCGAAATTGTTCATTGTTGCCGGAAAAACTTCTCAATTTAAGATTTCTTCATTGTTGAAAGCGTGAGAAAATTTGTCACTATAAATTTTTCCATTGTTAAAGGATAGGGACATTTTCACGTTTTAAATATTATCCATTGTTGAAACGGTATCAATATTTGTCAATGGAATCTTTTCCATTGTTGGCAGTGGCAGAAAATTGTCATTATAGATAACTTGTAATATAATTATAAATAAACTTTTCATAATAACAATTCAAAAGGGAGGACTCAAAATAGAATTGTTCATTGTTGCGGGAAAAACTTCTTAATTTAAGATTTCTTTATTGTTGAAAGCGTGGAAAATTTGTCACTATAAATTTTTCCATTGTTAAAGGATAGGGATATTTTCACCTTTTAAATATTATCCATTGTTGAAACCGTATCAATATTTGTCAATGGAATATTTTCCATTGTTGGAGGTGCGGGAAAGTTGCAATTATAGTTAACTTCAAATATAATTATAAATAAATTTGTCATAAAAACACTTGGAAAATGATGACTTACAGTCGAACTTTTCATTGTTGCTGGAAAAATTTCTTAATTTAAATTTGCTTCATTGTTGAAAGCGTGCGAAAATTTGTCACTATAATTTTTTCCATTGTTAAAGGATAGGGGCATTTTCACGTTTTATATATTACCCATTGTTGATACTGTATCAATATTTGTCAATGAAATTTTTTCCATTGTTGGAGGTGCGGGAAAGTTGCAATTATAGTTAACTTCTAATATAATTATAAATAAATTTGTCATAAAAACACTTGGAAAAGGATGACTTAAAGTCGAATTTTTCATTGTTGCGGAAACAATTCATATTTTACGATTTCTGCATTGTTGAAAACGTGGGAAAATTTTGCACTATAATTTTTTCCATTTTTAAAGGATAGGGACATTTCACGTTTTAAATATTGTCCATTGTTGAAACGGTATCAATAGTTGTCAATGGAATTTTTTCCATTTTTGGAAGTGTGGGAAAGTTGTCATTATAGATAATTTCTAATTTAATTATAAATAAATTTTTCATAGTAGCACTTGGAAAATGTTGATTTAAAGTCGAAATTTTTATTGTTGCTGGAAAAACTTCTTAATTTAAAATTTCTTCATTGTTGAAAGCGTAGGAAAATTTGTCACTATAATTTTTCCATTGTTAAAGTATAGGGATATTTTCACTGCCGGAAAGTTGTCATTATAGATAACTTCTAATATAATTATAAATAGATTTTTCATAATAACAATTCAAAACGGATGACTCAAAATAGAATTGTTCATTGTTGCGGGAAAAACTTCTCAATTTAAGATTTCTTCATTGTTGAAAGCGTGAGAAAATTTGTCACTATAAATTTTTCCATTGTTAAAGGATAGGGACATTTTCACGTTTTAAATATTATCCATTGTTGAAACCGTATTAATATTTGTCAATGGAATTTTTTCCATTGTTGGAGTTGCGGGAAAGTTGCAATTATAGTTAACTTCTAATATAATTATAAATAAATTTGTCATATAAACACTTGGAAAATGATGTTTTAAAGTCGAACTTTTCATTGTTGCTGGAAAAACTTCTTAATTTAAGATTTCTTCATTGTTGAAAGCGTGGGAAAATTTGTCACTATAATTTTTTCCATTGTTAAACGTTAGGGACATTTCACGTTTTAAATATTGTCCATTGTTGAAACGGTATCTATATTTGTAAATGGAATTTTTTCCATTTTTGGAAGTGTGGGAAAGTTGTCATTATAGATAATTTCTAATATAATTATAAATAAATTTTTCATAGTAACACTTGGAAAATGTTGACTTAAAGTCGAAATTGTTCATTGTTGCCGGAAAAACTTCTCAATTTAAGATTTCTTCATTGTTGAAAGCGTGAGAAAATTTGTCACTATAAATTTTTCCATTGTTAAAGGATAGGGACATTTTCACGTTTTAAATATTATCCATTGTTGAAACGGTATCAATATTTGTCAATGGAATCTTTTCCATTGTTGGCAGTGCCAGAAAATTGTCATTATAGATAACTTGTAATATAATTATAAATAAACTTTTCATAATAACAATTCAAAAGGGAGGACTCAAAATAGAATTGTTCATTGTTGCGGGAAAAACTTCTTAATTTAAGATTTCTTCATTGTTGAAAGCGTGGAAAATTTGTCACTATAAATTTTTCCATTGTTAAAGGATAGGGATATTTTCACCTTTTAAATATTATCCATTGTTGAAACCGTATCAATATTTGTCAATGGAATATTTTCCATTGTTGGAGGTGCGGGAAAGTTGCAATTATAGTTAACTTCAAATATAATTATAAATAAATTTGTCATAAAAACACTTGGAAAATGATGACTTACAGTCGAACTTTTCATTGTTGCTGGAAAAATTTCTTAATTTAAATTTGCTTCATTGTTGAAAGCGTGCGAAAATTTGTCACTATAATTTTTTCCATTGTTAAAGGATAGGGGCATTTTCACGTTTTATATATTATCCATTGTTGATACTGTATCAATATTTGTCAATGAAATTTTTTCCATTGTTGGAGGTGCGGGAAAGTTGCAATTATAGTTAACTTCTAATATAATTATAAATAAATTTGTCATAAAAACACTTGGAAAAGGATGACTTAAAGTCGAATTTTTCATTGTTGCGGAAACAATTCATATTTTACGATTTCTGCATTGTTGAAAACGTGGGAAAATTTTGCACTATAATTTTTTCCATTTTTAAAGGATAGGGACATTTCACGTTTTAAATATTGTCCATTGTTGAAACGGTATCAATAGTTGTCAATGGAATTTTTTCCATTTTTGGAAGTGTGGGAAAGTTGTCATTATAGATAATTTCTAATTTAATTATAAATAAATTTTTCATAGTAGCACTTGGAAAATGTTGATTTAAAGTCGAAATTTTTATTGTTGCTGGAAAAACTTCTTAATTTAAAATTTCTTCATTGTTGAAAGCGTAGGAAAATTTGTCACTATAATTTTTCCATTGTTAAAGTATAGGGATATTTTCACGTTTTAAATATTGTCCATTGTTAAAACGGTATCAATATTTGTCAATGGAATCTTTTCCATTGTTGGCAGTGCCGGAAAGTTGTCATTATAGATAACTTCTGACATAATTATAAATAAATTTGTCATAAAAACACTTGGAAAATGATGACTTAAAGTCGAACTTTTCATTGTTGCTGGAAAAACTTCTTAATTTAAGATTTTTTCATTGTTGAAAGCGTAGGAAAATTTGTCACTATAATTTTTTCCATTGTATAGGGACATTTTCACGTTTTAAATACTGTCCATTGTTGAAACGGTATCAATATTTGTCAATGGAATCTTTTCCGTTGTTGGAAGTGCCGGAAAGTTGTCATCACTACATAGTATAAAACGAAGTCGCTTTTTCTGTCCCTATATCCCTATGTACGCTTAAATCTTTAAAACTACGCAACGGATTTTGATGCGGTTTTTTTAATAGATAGAGTGATTCAAGAGGAAGGTTTATATGTATAATAACATCCATTAAATAGTGGAGAAATACCCGACGGGACTACCCGAAGCAAAGCGAGGGCGGGCCGCTAGTAATTAATAAACAGTAAGTTTTTATGGAATAGAATTTTGTGAAAGTGCCTATTTTATTAAAAGAAATTTTGTGAAGGGGTTGTTTTGTTATAAAAAATTTTATGAAGGTGCCCATTTTATCAAATTGATTTTTGTTTAGGGTTCTATTTTGCCTGGATCGATCCTTGCATTACAGGAATAGCAGAAAGTGTTCATTTTACTACTTTTGCCATGTAATGAATTCTGCATAAAAAGTATTGCTCTGTATTGATTTTTAAAGCTTCTAGTTATGAATCTCTAGAGTGTAATCAAAGTTTTGTATGTAGTTATCAGTTCTACGATATAATTATTCTGGATGCATACAAAAACATTGTAAAATCAGTTATAGGTATCCTATTACATGTTTTTAATGTTTAATTGCTTGTTTGTATAAGGTTTTCCATATTTTCAGTTAAAATTTGCATAGATTAATTTTAACTTAGAATTAAAAATCAGTTATTATATAAATAATCAGCTTAAAAAATTAGTTCAAACATCTGATCCTCAATTTAAGTATAATATTTAAATAAATTTAAAACCCATTTTCAAAAATAAAATACTTCTTTTAAAAGAAAAAAATTTAGAAAAAAAATTTTTTTGTTCTTGTGTTTGTTGATATTTATATTTTATCACAATTTTGTCGTTGAATGCATAAATAATTTAAAATATTTTATTAAGAAATGTAGAATAACAGTTTTTATGTTAAGTGAAGTATTTTAATTTTTAATTCATGCTTGTAAGTTTAATAGGTTGGCTAACCTATTGAAAATATTATTCAATATAAATTAAAATATTGGATTTGTTTGATATTTTTGAAAATAGCTTGGTATTTACGTACTTTTTTTTTCTACAATGGCTGTATTGCTTCATCAAAGAAAACTTTTCTAATTTTGGCCAAACAAGCCCAAACTGCACAATTGACTAGAGACTGAAAAAGCCAATAAACTTTTATTTGTGTTTAAATATTGAGAAAAGTAATAAGAATAATTTGTGTTTTTAAAATTTTGTTATTTTTTTTATATATATATTTAAAATTTAATTCTGTGTTTTATGATTTAAGAAGGAGTACAAAAATCAAAATACTTTTTTAATATTTATGCCTTGTGTTTTTCTAATTAATTGCTAAAATGGGTTTAAAATGTTTTGTTATGAACAAATAAATATGACACTGTAGTTTTACATTAAACAAGTAATATAAAAGAAATTTTTTTAAAGTCAATTCCTACTTAGACCATCAAAGAAAAAATTTATTTTAGTTACTTTTTATTAAATAATTACAATTAATATAAATATGTATATACATATGACAGAATCTCAATATTAAGTGGCAAAATAGAAATTAAACTTAATTAATGAATTATTATTTGAAAAAACTGTATTAACATAAAGTGTCATCCACTACAAGTTTTAAAAAATGTATTTGAACTTGAGTGGATGAATAAAAAGTATTTTATTAACGACTGAAAATTTGAAAATATAAAACTAAAAATAATTAATTTAATTACTTACATTTAATTACAAACATAAGTTGAAAATTGTACATCAAATGTGACAAATGAGGTGCATTCGTACTATAGCTAGTTATATAAATATTCAGATCTTGATGATTTTTAATTCCGTGAAATGAATTATATCATTTGCAGATTAATTTCTGTCATAAAATAAGTATCTCGGTCGCTTGACGATTAAACCTTGGAAGCTCGTATAACAAGAAAGCACCGATTTTTTTATAAATATAAAACTAAAATTAATTTAATTACTGAATTAATATTTGAAAAAACTGTATTAACATGAAGTGTCATCCACTACAAGTTTAAGAAAATGTATTTGAACTTGAGTGAATGAATAATAAAAAGAAAAATGTCCAATTAAACTGATGGCATTGAGCCCACAGGCTTATCACACTAATTGTATAGTATACTCTTATTTCAAAGAATAATGCCCCTTGAAAAATAAAGAGATCGACAATAAATTAAGGGGGGGGGAATAGCCCCCCCGTTTCAACCCCTTTATACTTAACCATTGAACCCCCAAAACTAATCAGGGAAGTGCCTTACCACAATTAATCTATATACAAAATTTGAAGCAAATTGGGTAATTCTGCATGAAAAACCCATTTACAAAAATAAAGGGGGGGGGATTAGTCCCCCGTTCCCTCCTTTATACTTAACCAATGAACCCCCAAAACTAATCAGGGAAGCGCCTTATCACTATAAACCTGTAACCAAAATTGGAAGCAAAATGGATATTTCTATCAAGAGTTATCGCGTTACGTACATACATACGTACATACAGAACCGGCGGGCACATTAGCTCTCAGGCTTTGTTAGCCTGTGAGCTAAAAAGTATTTTATTAACGATTGAAAATTGGAACAAGATATATAAATATATAGAGTGTGTGAACTAATAGTAGGAATTGAATAAAAGATATCAGGTATTTGCAAATTCCGAGTGCATTACTTCTTGTAAAAATGAATAAATATGAAAACTGCTAAAAGCATTTTAGCTATTGTATGATAGTTTTTCAAATTAATAATAGGGGAGACGGGGGGGGGCACATGAGAATAATTTTTACATTTTTTCCATTTTATAATTTACATACAACTTCTAATCCAAACTTCTCTTTGCTGTTTCTTCTTTCTGCTATCTGAATCTAATAATAAAATTGCTAAACACAACTTTTTTTTATCCTTCAACGATAAAAATTTGCTGTTTACCATATTGTCGATACAAAGATTGGAACAAAAGAAAGCAAAAACAATTTGAAGAAAACAAAACGTGTTTTGCAGCAAGTCCGATAGTACGGAGCGATTTATTTAAGAAGAGTGATAAATAGTAACAACTAGTACTCGTGGTACCGGTTTTTCCTCCAACTTTATCAACGACAATTGCAACCTTTCTTTCACTTTGAGCGCGAAAAAGTTGGGGATAAATTCGGCTGAAAAATTGGTTGTTCGAAAATTTGGTGAATCTGATAGCGGCTTAACGAATCTTTTGTAAATGTTTTCTTTGCATTTTAATTTGCTGTTTTCGTGTAACATTAGCTAAAATTTTAAAACGAAGATATAGGAAAGCACCTTTTCCTCCCGGTACAGGCCGGAAGGGCTTTTTTAAAACTAAATACTTTTAAAATTGATATTCATGATGAATAAATTAAATATATGTAATTTATCACTGTATTATTCTGCCAAAATCTCTAAATACGACATAAGAAGTGGATTTTTTTAGACCTAAGGACTATACACAAAAAAGATTTGAATAAAGATTTGAAGTTATCCAAATTAAATATTTCCTCATTGACAAGAGAGAATTAAATAAAACTTAAATGCGGTATATAATAAATTGTTTTATCCGCTCAGAAAAGCTAACAGAAAAAAAAATTCAATTCTTTTAATATAGTTAATTTATGTAGCATAATAAAATAATATTTTTGAATTTTTCGTTTATTTTTCTGTTCAATATCGTCTAGCTACTGTCTGATTTACACTGAATTTATTAATTAGTTTCATGTCGCAAATGATTTTCTTTTTATAGTTATTCAAAAATAGCATGGTAATTCATCGGCTGAAAACTTTATTTCTATTTTATTAAGGTTTGTTATGGCTTACTATATTTTTTTCACCAAAAAATAATTATATAACTGAGGTAACTTTTTAAAATTATTTCAATAAACTAGTTTAAATGGGGGCTATTTTATATTTTGTACTTCCTTTCTCTTTAAATAATTAATATTCTCTTTGTGTTTTACTATTTAGGATTAATAAACTAGAAAATGTTTAAAAAAAAAAAAAAAAAAAAAAAAAAAAACTAGAAATCTTCTTCTCAAATAGTCAAGGATAATAATAATGGTTTGTATATAAATGATTTATTTTAAACTTGTGAAATAAATTTAAAAAAAAACAGAAAAAAAGAACTAGAAAACTATATGGTATTTAACTATTATATTTGTAAATTTTATTCATTGAAACATTTTTTATAAAATCTGTAGCGTATTTATTTTTACTTTTAACGATTTTTCCGGGATTATTTAAAATTTAAAAACTTGCAAAGGACCTTGAAAATTAAAACTATATAGTTGTGAAGCTTTGGGGATATGTAGTGCTCATGCACCCAGAAAAAGAAATTGATTAAAACTACAAAACATGTTTTTTTGAGTACATTTTGGTTGTTTTAGCAAAATTCAAGTGAAATTGAGCCATTTTACTTGAATTAACAAAACATTTTTTGCTGATGATACATTTTTTTTTTTTTTTTTGGAATTGAAAAAAAAAAAAAAAAAAAAAAAAAAAAAAAAAAAAAAAAAAAAATGGTGATTCAAACAAAATTTTCATTGACCTATATTTAAACAAAAAGTTTTGTTGGGTCAACCAAATTTTTGTTGATTCAACAAAACTTTTTTCTGGGTGTGGTGAATTACTCTTTTTGTTGTTGTTGTTGTCGTTGCTTGATTACCTTGTAGAAGATGAAGTTTAAGCCGGATTATTTTTTATAACCTATTTTATAACTCAGTAGCTCCTTATCTTTTTTAATTCTCTGAACACTTTCCAGAAGGAATATTTATATTTCTTTTAAATGCTAAAAGGTGTAAATTAACAACATAATAAATACAAAGTAAAATAACTTTTATTAGGTTGTTTGACATGTTTCGGCTCACTCCGAGCCATTTTCAAAAACAAATGAGAATATTCCATAATTGCACGGTCTTTGAAGTTATTATTTAAAATGCTATCATTTAATTTTCATGCACTTTCTAAAAAATTACGCACGTTAAATTTTATTTTTACTTGGTCGTTTATTTTCATATCATTTTCATTATTTTCATATATTTTCATTTATTTTTATAAAAAACTAGCAAGCTACGCCCGCTACGCTGGTCAATTTCTCTTAACGAACCTTTAATCAAACAAAATATTGACATTTCATAATTCACTTTTATATTTTAACAGAATAATAAGGATACTATAATTTGTGACTCGTGCTATAGTCAATATACACGTCAGGACACATCGCCCTTATCATTATCTTTTTACGCGTGAAGGTTTCGCTATGGTACTCTATGGTGAAATTTGGTAATTTTAGAAATTCAATAGTTGAAAAATCGCAGAATCATTAGATCATTTTTCTTTAGAATTTGTTCTTAGAGCACATTTAGATCTTATAAATAACAATCATGCCGAACTTCAAGTTTCTAGCTCCTTCAGCATCTCAAAAATCGCAATTTTAGAACGTTTTTCTCTTCTGCACCCTCCTCGGGGTAGTGGCACCGACATAAAATATAGCCTATGTTGGAGCAGGGATTGTCACCATCCATTTGCCACCATCACTTTTGAAATCGCTTTAGTAGTTCCAGAGATTCCATAGAAATTGTAATTTAGAATGTTTTTAGAAAATTTTTTGCTTATTTCAGCCTTTTAAATTTCGAATTTTTTTAGACTTTGTTCTTATAGAGCATTTAAATCTTGTAAGTAACAACCATACAAAATGTCAAGTTCCTAACTCCTTCAGTATTGAAAATATCATAATTTTGGAACGTTTTTCGCTCCTGCACCCTCTGCGGGTAGTAGCACTGACATAAAATTTAGCATATGTTGGAGCAGGGACTGTCACCATCCATTTGCCACCATCACTTTTGAAATCGGTTCTGTAGTTTCAGAGATTCCATAGAAATTGTAATTTAGAATGTTTTTAGAAAGCTTCTTCCTCATCTCACCCTTTTAAATTTCGAATGTTTTTATAATTTGTTCTTAGAGAGCATTTACATGTTATAAGTAACTACCATACCAAATTTGATGCTTCTATCTCCTTCAGTATACAAAAAATCAAAATTTTAGAACGTTTTTCGCTCCTGCACGCACCTGGGGGTGGTGGCACCAACATAAAATATAGCCTATGTTGGAGCAGGGATTGTCACCATTAATTTGCCACCATCACTTTTAAAATCGCTTCAGTGGTTCCAGAGATTACCCTCTACAAACAAACAAACAAACAATCTTTACTACTTTATATATTAGTATAGATAAGGGGGAATTAGCCCCTTGTTCCCCCCTTCATACTTAACCAATCAATCCCGAAAACTAATCAGGGATGCGCCTTAACACAGTGAACCTATAAATGAAATTTGAAGGAAATGGGATAATTCTGCATGAAAAACCCATTTACATAAATTAAGGGGGGTATTAGCCCCCGTTCCCCACCTTTATACTTAATCAATCAATCCCGAAAACTAATCAGGGAAGCGTCTTAACCCAATGAACTTATAAACAAATTTTGAAGCAAATAGAATAATTCTGCATGAAAAACCCATTTATATAAATTAAGGGGGGATTATCCCCCCGTTCCCCCCCCCTTTATACTTAACCAATCAATCCCGAAAACTAATCAGGGAAGCGCCTTAACACAGTGAACCTATAAACAAAATTTGAAGGAAAACGGAATAATTCTGCATGAAAAACCCATTTAAATAAATTAAGGGGAGGATTATTACCCCGTTCCCCCCTTTATACTTAACCAATCAATCCCGAAAAGTAATCAGGGAAGCGTCTTAACCCAATGAACCTATAAACAAAATTTGAAGGAAAACGGAATAATTCTGCATGAAAAACCCATTTATATAAATTAAGGGGGGGGAATTAGCCCCCGATCTCCCCTTTATACTTAACTAATCAATCCCGAAAACTAATCAGGGAAGCGCCTTAACTCAGTGAACCTATAAACAAAATTTGAAGGAAAACGGAATAATTCTGCATGAAAAACCCATTAATATAAATTAAGGTGGGGATTACCCCCCCCCCCCTCGTTCCCCCCTTTATACTCAGCCAATCAATCCCGAAAATTATCATGCAAGCGCCTTAACACAGTGAACCTTTGTTCAATTTATAAATGCACATTAATTTTTAAAAATATGAAAAAAAAATCGATTTTTTTCTAACATTTAAAACTGGTGACTCACCTTAAATATTTTTAAAAGTAATTCTGTTCGGGGTTTGCACTCACCGTTTTAAGAATTTTCCTAGCTCTCTGTAGTCCTGACCAGCGAGCAGTTGCTCGACGAGAGAATATATTTTACAAGAGATGAATATACAGACTTATGATTTAGTTTACGAATATATACATATGAAACACAATCAATTACTTTTTGAAGTCGGTGCCAAACTACCTTAAGTTTAGTAAGAATTGTGAATATATTGTACCTAGTATCTACTAATTTATCGATTGGGGTTGTTTGGCACCGACTTCAAAAAGTAATTGATTGCTTTTCGAATGTATATATTCGTAAACTAAATCATAAGTCTGTATATTCATCTCTTGTAAAATATATTCTCTCGAAAATCCATGTTTGGTGGGTATTGAACTGTACATATTAAATTTATCATTTTTATTCCGACACATGATATCGGATTTGTGGTTAAAGGATAATATTTTGTCATTAGAGAATTTTAAAGAAATATTTAATACTTTTTAGTGCTTTTTTTAAGTTGGTTAATATTTTTTCTGCAAAACTTTATTTTATTTCCTACTTTTTAGTTATTAATACAGTAATACACAATTATCTAGATTTCAACATCTGCTGAATAAATAAGTAATTTGTAATAGAAATTATAATTTATCAAAATTATCCATTAAATAAATACTTTTTAATAAAATCTTTGACAGAATCAAATTCTTGTCAATTTGGACGACAACTGGAGAAATATCGCCAAATTTGGCGATCAAAATATGTTGCCATAAATGAAGCCAACGTAGTTATAGTTGACTAAATTGACGATATTCTCATTCAGATTGACGAGAATTCGGAATGAATCTTCTGTAATCGTGTTCCACGCATTTTTTTATTTTGAAAATTTTTTAACAACAAATTGTTCTAGTCATTAGAATCAAAATCGGTGCACATTTACGAAAGTTATACGTGAACAGGACTAAAACATAAATACATACATACATAGGGTCAAATTATTAACATCCTCCTTTTCTCACCTTCTTCTATCTAAATAGAAGAAAGTATTGTGATCAAAATTCTTTCAACTTCCGGTTTTCGACAGATTTATATGTTTTAGGAGTCAAACTGTGATAGCGATCTTTGGTGTATTAGGTTATCCACAGTACTGAACCAAATTTTTTGTATGTGTTTTTTACTATGGCCTGCAGGTAGAATTTGGAGATATTCGGCAAGAAGGAGGCGCTATGATAGACACTTAAAGATTTCAAATTCAAAAAGATGTACAGTTAAATCGTTAAAAATATTAGAAATCCTAAAGGTTTTTTTCAATTGAATGTTCAGCCTTGATCCAAGGATACCGGAACAATTTTTGTTTTGCTTTTCCTTAAAAAGTGGCTGAGATATAGCATTTTGAAATGTTAGAGTGGCTGACATTTTTAAACAAGACAGGAGTATTCCTCCATAGATCGTTTTAATTTAAGAGTTTTAGTGAACATGCTATCTCGCAAGTTTTATTTCATTGTTGTACCATCATTCTAACTCGTACATTCTTAACACTATATATTCACTAGCCGCCACTGGCGACCAGTTTGGTCTCCCTTAAATGTATATTAAGCATTGTAACACGCTACTTTTATTCATAATTTAATTTTTTCTTTCTTAATTCTTCGCCAAATCGAAAAATTCTAATACACAAATCAAGCACTTTTGCGATCATGGTAGCATTTTGCACATTTTTTGCTGCTAATGATATCCACATTTACAATGAACCATATTGTTGCTATTTTTTTTTCTCTCTAACTTAGGCTGTAGACTCGATTACGGAAAATTAGATAATCTATCATTATTCTCATCTAAAACGTCTTGAATAATATGCCATAATCGGGCTTCATATTATTACACGTAATTTTAGAGTATGGTTTGGTGAAACATTGAAATTATGGAAGCCAGTTTTGATAATCACATTCCCTTTTTAAACCGCAACCCGGAGTTTTCGGCTAGATTTTGCTTCATATGGCAACCCAGTAGAGCAGATTCCGTATGTTTTATAATAAATTAAATATTGTGTGTTTTATAATAAATTAATCATTGTGTGTGTTTTATAATAAAATTGTGTGCTTTTTAATATAAAATGGTACTTTTCCGTTATACGGACACCATACCAAAATGTATGCCTAGAGTATGTAAATGTATGTATGTAAATGTATGTAAATGTATGCTTGGTGACAATTGTGTCCGTATAACGGAAAAGTACCTATAAAATAAACTATTTTATAATAAAATAAAAGTAACATGCTGTTTCAGAAATCTCTAACAGGTACCAGAAAATGGGGTTTTCTCGCCAAAATGGCGAGAAACAAAAATCGCGCCAACCCCGGTGCGTTTGCGACAGCTGTTCCACATTGGATTTTAAACTCAAAGTATCGTTTCTACTGCACACGCGAAAAATAAAAGATGGTTTTGTCGATTTTAAAAATGCTATTGTCGAGATTTGCGCCCAAATAACATAAAAGTACATAATGATGTTATGTATTTTATAAATGTATATTAAATTACTGTTTTGAACGCGTTTGGTCATTAATAATGGAAAATATGATTGGCAATTAACAATCATTTTTGGTGATCTCTCTTTCTGGCACGTATAATACATAAATACCAAATTAACTGACAATTCGTTTCGAAATTTGATTCATTAAATATTATTACATAAGTTGTATTTGTTTACATTCAACTTACGTCAAGAAAAGATTCGGAAGGAAGCTCAGTTGTATAAGCACTTCATTAAACGGAATTATGGTAAACTTTAATTGTCTCACAGGTCCTGGTGCGAATTATTTTTTGACACCAGGCAGCGCTCTAAAAAAATCATTCACGGAAAACTTACTTTACGAACGATTATCTCCATGGTTTAATGGTTTAATAATTTAAACCTTCACGACGAATGTATCTTTTTTTTTTTCTTTTGTTCATAGACAGAGAGTTTGAACTGCGAAGCTAATTTCAACTGAAGTTATTAATGAATATATACATAATTGAACATAAGTCATCTCTCAAATATTAATTTATTTTGAACGATCTTTCTAAAAATGTAACTTTTATGCAGTTTTACTCGAAAAATAATTTTGAATAAAAATGGCCGCCTGGTATATGAAAAAGCGATGCGGGCATCCCGGAACTGTTGATGACAGTCACATGACTTACGGTTTTATTATAGAGATGTTCGCCAGCGTTAAAATCTCTCCAAGCTAGGCAATATTTGGCGACAAAAACAAGTTGCCATAAATGAAGCCAACTTGGCTATAGCTGACATGTTTGGCGGAATTCTGATTCAAATTCAATATTGACGAGAACTGCGACTGAATTTTCTGTAATCGGGTTCCATCCATTTTTATTGCTTGGTGTTTTCCAGTAAAATTAGCTAAAATCTTAAAACCAAGGAATAGGTGCTATCTTTTCCTGCTGGTGTAGACCAGAAGGACTTTTCGTAGTTTAGTATACATAATATATCAGCTACAAATAAATTAATCTCTCGTGTAAATATGTTTTTAAATTTTGTAATAACTGTTGCTAACTGTTTGGAAGTAATGGTATTTGAGCATTTTCAATATGACGTAAGTTTCCCCATTCAATGTTTTGAACATGTAATAATTTAATTATTTCTCTTTTTTAATATTCATGTGCAAGTATATTTTTCCTAACGTACTGCTTTTAACACGTGATCATTTAATTATAGTTTTAAAGTTTTATTTCAGTTTTTGATAGTCACGTGAAAATACGTTTTTTAATTGAAAGGGAATATTATTATGTGCGCTATTTTACAAATTGGCAACAATTCAAATAATGGACATTTTGAAATGTAAATTAAATTATCTAAATAATGGAAATTTGAATAAAATAATTTGTTCTAATGATCAGATTTTGACGAAATTGAAATGGGACCACCTTGGACCCTTACTCTTTCAAACAAAATTTAAATTATCAAAATCGATGCACATTTACGAGAGTTATGCGTGAACAATATAATACATACATACGGGTCGAATTGATAACCTCCTCCTTTTTTTAAGTCGGTTAAAAAAATCTAAAAATCTTCTGAACGCATTAAAATGATGTACATTTTTTGGGGAAAAAAGTAATACAATAGAATATTAAGAATTCTTTATTATTTATATATTAATACACATTATTATTATGTTAAATTATTATTTTCTCTTCGTAATGTCATTCATTTTTATATATTGTTACACATTTTAGAAATACAATAAATTGTTATTTAATACTAGCAGACTACGCCCGCTGCGCTGGTCGGTTTCTCCAAAAGAACCGTGAATCAAACGAAATATATCGGTGAATTTAACCTTGCATTTTAAAGTAATCTGTACCTTTACCTGGAATATCCTAAAATAACATAAAAACGGATACTTATTTCACTAAGTTGTGTTTTTTTAATATGGTTTACTATTACGTTTACAATTTATTACTTACTGTTTTCCATTGATTTATATGTTTTATAGCTACATTTTTTTAATAACGTGAATTAATCTATATTATTCACAACTAAAAAGAAATGGCGCAATATTTGTCGAAAAATTAAATAAAAATCATGCACTCATGACATCATAATTCACTTTTATATTTTAACAGAATAATACGGCTTCTATAATTTGTGACTCGTGCTGACACCTGACGCTGTTATTATTATTTTTTACGCGTGAAGTTTTCGCTATGGTACTCCATTGTGAAATTTGGTAAATTTTGAAATTCAATATTTGAAAAAGTGCATAATCAATGGATTTGAAATTTATATCAAGAAAAATACAATTTTTTACCTTTCTAACGCAGTTTGTCTAACAATTTTCTGACAAATACTTTTCGAGCAATTAATTTTTTCAGTAACTTCAAACATTTCATTTTCCGAGATTAATCTGTGGCAACGATTATCGAAAATCCCAGTCGTCAGCAACACGTACCTTTTTATTAAAGAGGATTCTTACGACCTTGGTTGCATTTCTTCTATTCTGATTTTAATATGTAGGACATTAAATTATTAGCAAATTCTATGTTATATCTATGTTATTCTATGTTATTCTATGTTATATATAATTCTATGTTACTTTATTTTATTTTATTTTATTTTTTTGTGCGGGAGTTGAGTGGGTGAACGAAGGAAGACTATCTTACGATCATTAGAATGTAAAAATATTCTAAGCGGTTGTGGCTGATTTACGATAAGTTGTTAATTATTAATGATGCCGATTTCACTTCAACTGTAAATATTCCGTAAATATTGTCCGTTACCTTCAATATATATTTATTTTTAAATGTTTAAAGCTCTTTCGTCAATTCTTCTATATATGTCAAAGTCGATTTCTATAATAATTGCTGGAATTGCATTCTAAGTTGTGGTACGTTTTCAAATTAAACTAATTTTTTGCCTATTACTCGGTGTGCGTAAATTCTGTAAATGATATACAGGAAAGCACAACAGATCTCAAATACATCTCCGTTTATTGACGGAAATTGATGAAGGGGAAATTTAGAACTGTGCTATGCGTTTCCAAAATGAACCTAATTTTAGCATACTATGTAGTATATATACAAAACTATAGATCATATACAGAGCTGCACAAAAGAATTCAGATATGTTATCGAATATTGATGGCAATTTATGAAATTGGATTTTCAAATGTATTCTGCGTTTACAAAATGGTTTACTTAGCCATAATCTTACACTGTATTACACGATGAAGTTTTCTTAAAGTATTCTGGACGTGTTGGAAAGTGTTTCATAACCTATGCTTGACACATGATTTTTCGATCTTATTTCTATCTACGTCTATAAGTTCCATCTGTAAAAATCTTAATGAAAAATTTTAACTGATTTTAACAGTATGAAAATACATTTAATGTGATTTATTGCTCAAATGTACTGCTAAACTTTTAACGCAAGCATAAATTTACATTAATTTACATCTTTCACTTCAAACTGTGTAATTTAACTAATATATAAACTCACATGCATTCATTTTTCCCCAATCTTTCTTTTTAGATACATGTTACTGTCATATCTGAAATATATATTATATTAATCGCAATTTTGTTTGTGGATGTAGATACTATCTATATCCATTGTAAAAAATAATAAATATCGACTATTCTTCAAACTGTCATGATTGCAGTGATTACGTGTCGTTTCTCAACGAGATAAATTTTAGAGCCATATATTTACTCGATCTCATAATAATAGTATATGGATTTATTGTTTTTAATTTAAGCTCTAATATATGTCATTAGATATCATTTTTTACGTTATTTGTTACAATCTGAATTTTTATCGATGTATGTTATATTTCAAAAAAGTTTAATATGACGTAAATGTATCATCTTTGATGTTTCCATAAATACAAAATATATATAGTCTCTTTAATCTATTAATGACGTTTTATCGATATTTAAAGTGAATTAGAAAATAAAAAAAAAATAAAAACATCAACGAGTCTGCTTTCAACTGATTTAACAACAACAAAGATTAAATTTGACAACACACACGCTGAGCATACACTTATTGATTACACTAGTCATACACTTATTGAATACACTAGCACTTATTGATTACACTAGTCAAAAAATATTTCGTATCTGATTTGTAATAAACTATTTTTATGTATTTCTGCATGCAGAGTCCGAATCTGCTATCAGAAAGTTTCTACCCCGTAACGGTTTTGCAAAATTTTAGAATGTAAATTTTACAAACATGTTAAAATACGTGGTGAAATATAAATTATAATTTACATTTTGTTGTAAAATAACGTGTAAATGAATGACTATGTCGTTAAAACCTTTAGTTGGATGCGTTCTGACATCATGAAAGACATTATCCTATTTTGAAAAATAACATTTTTAATATTAACATTATGATTTATTGTGCAACAGTTTCGCGCTCGTATTAGTTCATAGTTTTTTTAAGTAATCAAGAAAACATTTTTACTGGTCAATATTACGTTTTGTTTGTATTTCAAACTGTCAACTTTTCTCTAATATTTGACTGTTGACTTTACGTAACTGCTGTGTAGCTAATAGATATGACATGCTTGAGATAATCTGATTATTTCATCGAATTCAGCACCTTAAAATTAGTTAAATGCACCCATTTACAAGCCAGATACAGAAAAAGAATTAAAATTTGTTGACTAGTGGTATTTTCATTATTTAAATTTTATTTGGAAATCTTGTTTATTCATGTGTCTCTCGACGTTTTCACCAACTTCATTTCTTTAAATTCTTTTGGCTGTCGTATATGATAGAGCAATATATGAGATAAAAATTTTTGCTACTGAATTTTATCATATTCAGAAATCATAACAAATTCTTTATATTATGGAATTTTGCCCTTTAAAAGGTGTTTTACAACATAAGATTCCTGCATATATATTCTTTAACCTTCGCACAGTTTTCATGCATTCTGTGCGTTTGCTTATTTGGACTGAAGTTATTTCAACATATTTTGTTAAGATATCGGTCACTTTTTTCTTCAACCGATTTATATTATGATTTAATAGTTATTTTTTTCAACAAGTTTCCACATATATATGCACGGGTCTGTCAGTATTTGAAAGAGTTTGTGTCCCACAACGTTTTGAATAACTGATTGGTTTAAAATAATTATTATTTTATTCCAAAATTATTATTGTTTACTCATTTCTATACAATGAAAAAAAATAACGGGAAATATAATGACGATTAAAAGAAATTCTTTTATCTCATATATTATTTCTGCTATCAACATCCTTTTTTAATGCACCACATTCAAACATTGAATGATTTTTCTTTATAAACGTTTTTGAACCGACTTCAGAATAGTACACTCATATTATGTTCAAAAATGTTGTTTGATTAAAAGTTGCAGTAAAATTAAAAATTGATGAAGAAACGCATCAGCACACAAATGAAATAAAATGGTTTTATCAAATCAATGTTGCCTCAAAAATAAAATAACGTATTATATCATGCTCAACAATGATTGTAAAAAATAATAAGTAGTACAAAATACAGAAGGTGCGTTTTAAAGAATCTCCGCACGGTATTATTTGTACTTATGATTAAAACTAAAATTTTAAATTGCTCTAAACAATAGTATTTCACGTGTAGCCTACATGATATGCTTTGTTATATTATATTAAACTATAATTTAAGTCTTTTTTCCCGAAGTGGATGATGGTCATCCTCTAATGCAGTAAAAATATTATTGTTATTCTGTTCACGTCGCCATCTATGATCAATCTTCACTCTAACTTTGATGGTTTAAATGATAGGATATTTTGTCTTGACTAATGTTGTTTTCAGATATTTTAATTCTTATATTTTTTTCTTTAAAAGTTTTAACTTCCGTCTAAAAAATATTAGATATTTCTAAAAAATATATATTAGATTGCAGTACGAAATCCTTGCACGGGTGCACTGGTTTTAAAGTGTTCGGTTATTCATTGACTGAAAAATAATCTGAATTTATTTCAAACGTTGAGACTGATTGTTGCATTAGCTGAATTAGCATATAAATAACAGCGTCACTTAGAAAATTCGCCAGAACACTTTGAATAAATTTAAAAAACAAATTCAGGTCCACGATATTATCAAACTGAGTTGAGTTTCAGGAAATTTAAAGATATGTATATTTTTAAATCTTCAGTTGGTTTTCTGTCTTACAGCTGTGATAAAAGAAAAATGCGACTTAACGTAAAAACCCGTATTAAATTAAAAAATTCCAGAAATGTTTTAGAATCTTATATTAGAAATTTTAAATTTTAATTATTGACGATATCATTTTATTTTTTATTGCTTTTGATTATCTATTTTATTTTTGCATCTAAAAGATTTGCAATTATTATTACTTATAATTAAAATATAATTATTTTTAACTCCATTAGATTAAAATATATATTACTTATCATTCCGTGATTACTTTTGAAAAAAAAAAACCTAAAAATCTTCAGAGCGCATTAAAAATCATGTAATTATTTTTTTAAGTAATACAATAGAATATTAAGAATTCTTTATTATTTATATATTAATATATATTATTATTGTGTTAAATTATTATTTTCTCATCGTAATGTCATTCATTTTTAATATATTGTTACACATTTTAGAAATACAATAAATTGTTATTAAATATTCTTATAACTTTGGTTGCATTTTTTCTATTCTAATTTTAATATATAGGACATTAAATTATTAGCAAATTCTATGTTATGTAAAGCTAAATATTCATATCGTACAAAGTGACTTTTTCTTTTACATCGCATTAACATGATACGATTAGTAGAAAATCACGAATATTTCAAGAATATAACTCTTTGAATAATTAAATCCCTTCGTAAAGAACATGAGAGATGTTTTCATTAGACATAGTATCGAGTAAGTTAATGGAATGGGTATTACATTTTGTAATTTGTCCTCTGTTTATTTTTAATTAAATGATTTATTAATTTGAAAACTAATGGTTTATTTGGAAAAATGTCCTCTATTGTTGAAATGATTTGTACAAGTTTAAAAGAATGGTTATATATTTAGAAAACCATCCCTAACATCCTAGCCAACCACTCAGTAACAGGCGGTACAGAGGTACAGTAAGATATTAATAAAGTAAACATTAAAAGAGTGATCGTACAGTTCTAGCGGGGACTGATGGGAACGGCCAATGAAACTTAAAATTCCAAATTCAATTAATTAAGTGTTTAATAAAGGATATGCGTTGTGTGAATTTTGTGAAATCCCTACTTATGAACTACTAGCTAATTACACAAGCATGCGATACATTAACTAGACTTACTGTATTTCTATACATAAAAATAAAAGTACGCACGATGCATAAGATTAAACACAAAGTTAAATAACAACAACAAAATAATTTATTTACAATAAATATTTACAAAAGAAACTTTAAAGTAAATTTAAACTGGAACATACTACCATGTATCACTTACTAGGAATAACACCATCGAAGAATTATTTTCTTTTTTATCGTTATTGGTTAATGAATTTAATTAACCTTGTGCAATAGTAAATTGCTTTTGTTTAGTTTAAAAAGTAAACAAATAATTACTAATAAGACCTAAATTCATTATTTTGATAAATTTAAAGATCATTAATTGAATAAAACTGAAAGACTGCCCCTACAAAGTGCCATGCCCTGCTACATAAAAGAATATCAATATTTTACATGGACATACAATTAAAATTTCAGTTACCATGAATGCACCTCACTGTTTCTGAAGAGGTTGCAAGTAGCGTCCTCATTCGCTGAACGTCCAGTGGTGCTCAGACATAAGTATAAAATCTACCATCGGCATCATTAGTCAGACTTTATTTTTTACCAATAAACTCTATTAATTGGAATTGGAATTCGAGTACAGATAATTCATCTATTACTTGACTCTTTTAACTTCAGAGTATACTATAGTAGATTGAGAACCCATAAGAATGCTTTCAAATTCCTAGAGAAGAGTTCTCATGCGTTGGGGATTTTACTCCACGGACAAAACTCAATAAAATTAAAAAATTGAAAACTGAAAATCTGTAAAAATATGCAAAAACTCTTAAAATCTGAAATTAACATTGCAACTGAACTTTACTCTATCAATAAAACTCAATAAATGCAGACAACTGAAAAAAAGGCCTAAAAACTGAAAATCTTTGAAAATTTCAAAAACTCTTAAAATCTAAAGATAGCATTGCATCTGAAGTTAGCACGCAATAGAATATCATTTCAGAAGGTGTAACTTGCTGTTCCCCATGAATATTACTTGACTGGACCAATCCATATCTTTGGTCAAGATATTTACTGAGCTGTCATTCACCTGTCCGCGCTTGAGCTCGTCCGTGCCCCTGCACTTTAGTTCGTCAGAGGGCTTGACCTCAGCTCGTTGGATCCGTGCTCGGTCCCGATCTTACACTGAAACAGTTGTAAATTACTGTGCCTTGTAAGCGTTATATCAAGATCCGCGCCAGTCCGGCACCAAAAGAGAAAAAATATCAGGAATATATATATATATATATATATATATATATTATTTTTTTTTACATTGCAAATTAAGATTTTTAATATGTTAGAAGAGATGTGAACAAATTAATTGATATGTATATAAAATTTACCTATCATAAAGTACTTAAGTTGCTATCATTTGTCAAGTAATTATTATTGATTGAAAAGTCATTTTCTGTCCTTTGTTTACGCTGTCAAGCGGAAAAGATACACAATATGGAAATATGCGTAATCTTTGCAAAATCTATATATGAATGATAAAGTTTCAAGCAAACTTCCTTATCCTTATGTTATATTCAATTATTCATAAATCAGTTCTTGTAAGCGTGATTATCATCATCATCAAAAGTTGTGAAGTAGCACAATATTTCATATTTACATTGATTTATTTTTAATTCTATATCTGTACATTTAAAAAAAAATCCTGAAACTTTCCTTTATATGAAATAAACGCTTACGAAACTTTAATGTGATCTCGTTACCCACGGTTGTAGGAAGATATCCCTTATTTTGAGAAACTTTTATGTGAGAAATGTTAAGGTAGAGAGAAAAAAGGGAATCCAATTCAATAAGACGTATTCTAATTCTTTTTCCAGTAATTTAAAAGATTTAATTACTTTCTTGGTTATATAATGACAAGATGAATATTTACAAATGAGTACATTAGACATATAAAGCTATGAAAACGGCTCTGATAACTATCTTATTATTAAAAGTAGCTAATGGATAAAATGAGAGACAACACCCTAAAAATAGAATAAAGGACGTAAGAGAACGTCTCTTGCCGAGATCCACTCTGCATCAAAGCTGAGGGCCATCTGGCACTTTTTTGAAGATTTTTTCTGGGCTTCGCTCAGATCATCTGAAGCTGAGTCATTTTCCCAGGACCTGAAGAGCCATCTGGACTTCAAGGGCCATCTGGACCTCAAGGGGGTCTGTCTGTCTTGGCCATCTGCCTTCTCGAACGCCACATTCGGCCCTCCTGACAGGTCTGTGTCCACACAGATGACACCTATGTTCGTCAGATTACTGGCCGAATTATTTTTACAGAACCTGTAAGCTACGATAAAAATAAACAAAAACAAGCAACAAAATAATAGCAATGTGAAAACACTATAGCAACTAGAAAAACAATAGCAAAAATTAATATAAAGTTAATCAAATTCTTTCATCTAGTCCATGGATAATAAATAGTCTATGAAAAAAAGTCAATTGTTGTTTTACATGGAAAATAAAGTTTCTTGATACTGTAGAACAGTCACTAACTTTCCTATATAGTTTGTACACAAAGTTTTCTAGATAAGAGTTATTTACGAAGATTTGTTAATAAAACCACAAATAATAAAATAAAAATAAAAACACCACTGAACGCACATTTGTCATGTTAAGCCCATGGTTTCATGTGATCTGCAGCAGTGGAGGTTATTCTTGGACATTCTTGATAACCTACCTTCTCAACATCATATCTGTCATTATTTTTTACTTTAGGACGCAACTTCATTCCTACTCCAAATTGGGTTTTTTGAATCGTGACGAAGTCACCTACTTGATAGCATTTTGCTGTTTTTCGTTTGCGATTGAAACTTTTGCGATTTTCTTCTTGGATTTTTAGTATGTTCTGCTTCGCGAAATCTCTGTTGCTCTCTCTTTCTTCTACAAACGCATTCTCATACTCTTCATCAATAATCTGCTTGATTTTTAAATCTGTCTTATCTCTAATTTTTACTCCCGTTAATAGTTCCAAAGGCGTGTAATTGGTGCTTCGTGAACACGTACTACTTATGATTTTCTGAACTATTGGGACAAATTTGTACCATTTTGTTGGGTCATCGATGGAAAGTTTGCTCAGAATAGATATGAGGGTCTTGTGTACCCGCTCAACCTGACCATTACCCCTTGGTATGCCTGTTGTTATTAAGGCATGTTCGATATTTTCGCTTTCCAAATATTCTTTAAATTCATTCGAGGTAAACGCAGGGCCACGGTCACTAATTATTCGCTCCGGACTTCCAAAAGTATTGTTGGTTTTTTAAACTTTTCTATCAAATCTTTAGCAGAAGTTGTCTAAACTGGATAAAACCACACAAATTTAGTAAATGCATCTACCACGGAGAAAATAAAATTATAATTTTTGTTGGTCGACGGCATGGGCCTAGATGATCTACATGGTAAGTTTGAAGAAAAAGTTTTGTTGAGGAATAGGATTTAGCAGTCCTTCACCTTTCCCTCTCTTTCGATTATACAAAATACATTCAATGCAATTCCCTATAACGCTTTCTATCTGTTTTCGAATATTGGGGATGTAAAAATTTTATTTAATTATTGCTTCAGTTTTGGCTACACCATAATGACCTTTGTTATGTATTTCACGAATTATTTCTTTTTGCATACCCTCTGGTATCATAATTAACTCTTTCTCATTTTCATATTTATACACAATGTTTTGCCTAATCAAATAATCTTTACTTTCATTTTTTTCGACTAGTGTTTTAAGAGTTTGAATGTAATCATCTCCGTTTTGCGCTTTGGCTATTTTCACCGTTACTTCATCCTGTGAACGCGTCATAATTAATACAGTGTTACGACTTAGAGCATCAACGTGTTTCATTTGATTACCCGGTCTGTGGGTTATCTGGTAATCGAATTCTTGTAAAAACAATGCCCACCTTGCTACTTTTGGGGCAAGATCTTTTTTCTCTAATGTTTTCTGAAAAGCTGAACAGTTCGTTACTACTTTAAATTTATTACCTAACAGATATGTTCGGAATTTCTTTAAAGACTCAATGACTGCTAACGCTTCTAGTTCATAACTACTATATTTGGCTTGGGCAGGTGTTGTTTTCCTACTCATGACATGAACGGGATACAAATTTCCATAATCATCTTTCTGTAACAATACTGCTCCAAAACCCGAACTGCTTGCATCAGTGTGCAATTCCGTTTCAACACCTCGTCTAAATATGTGTAAAACCGGTTTACTAGTCAATCTAGTTTTCAAAGTTTGAAAAGCTTCTCTTTGATCTGGTCCGAAATTAAATTCCTTTTCCGCTTTTAGAAGATCACTCAACGTTTTAGTGATTTTGGCATAATTGGCAATGTATTTTCTAAAATATCCAGTCGGTCCTAAAAAACTTTGGATTTCCTTCTTGCTTCGCGGCTCAGGGAATTTTTTAACAGCTAAAGTTTATGTTTCTGAAGGTCTGATGGTTCCGTTCTCAACTATATATCCTAAAAATTCGATTTTTCTTTTCAAGAATTGGCACTTAGCAAAATTAAATTCGAGGCCATGCTCGGAAGCTACTTGAAACACACGTTTCAATTTGAAAAGCGCATCTTCTTCAGACTGTGCAAGAACGATAATATCGTCCATATACACCAAAATAATTTTATCCCTGATCAGATCAATTAAACATGGTTACATGTATCGTTGAAAATGCTGAGGAGCTGTACTCAACCCGAAAGGCATGAAATTATATTCATACTGCGAATAATTAGTAACGAACGACGTGAATTTCTTGCTGTCCTCATCAACCTCAACATGGAAAAATCCATTTTTCAAATCTAGCGTACTAAACACGTTATTTTGTTCGATGTTATCCAAAATATCATCTATCACTGGAAAAGGATAATTATCACTAATTATCTTCTTTTTTCAGCTTTCGATAATCGACGCATAACCTGAAGTTGCCATTTTTCTTTTTAGCTATGACTGACTATCGGGCTGCATAACTAGAACAACTTTCTCGTATTATGCCTTGATTTAGTCATTCCTCTATTTGTTCATCAACAAATGCTTGTTCCGAAAATGCTAACCGCCTGGGTCTTTGTTTAACTGGTATGTCATCATTTAAAATTATGTTAAATCTTAAATCAACGCTTTTAGTTTTCTTTGGTATGTAGTGCTCAATTAAATTAATTAGTTCTTCTTTTACAGCATAGTTGGTTATATGAGTCAGATCGATTTCACCTACATTAACAGAGTTTGCTATTTCTGCTAAATAAACAGATTGAATTTCAGGAGTATCAATTAAAGGGCTTTCGGTCGTAGGCACATCTGGGTAATCAGCTAACGAGTCTGGATCATTCGTGTTAGTGTCCACCTGGCTAGACAAGTGTTGGACTTTGGGACAACAGTTACCACGTTAACCGCGTACTTTTTCTCATTACTTCTTTTACCCGTAACTTTTAGGCCGAAATCCAATATTTCCAAATTTAGTTTACTTAAACAGTTATTTCTGAGTATCATATTGTATTGCAAGTCATTTAAAAGGTAAACATCGCAATTAACAACAATGTTATCAATTAAAATATCGGTGTTGAAAAAACCTGAAGGCCTCGCTCCATTTCCACTAATCCCTGTTAATTTCACATCATTTTCATTTAATTCGGGACGCCCCAGCGCTCTATAAAACCTATTATTGACCATTGGCACATCAGATCCCGAATTTACCACTGAATTTACTTTTTTTCCTTTAATTTCAATAGTTTTGAAAATCTTATCAGAGGGACGAGTATTGTTATTGGCAGTGTTAACAGTTTTCACGTAGTTTAAAGAGTTCTGGTCAGTCTTATGTCCGATTTTTTTGTGTCCAAAATTTGCTTGTTGTTCTTTTCTACGGGAACACTAGTTTGATTTATGTGTAGCGTATTCGTTGCAGTAAAAGCACTTTGCTTTAAAAGGGTTAGAGTTATTTCTAAGATAATTGAAATGATACTTTTCATAGCTGTTATTCTGCGGAATGTTATTATACCGGTGGAAACTTTTATTTTCAGTGTTTTGAGCAAAACGCCTTTTTCCTTCATTATTCGGATTTTTACTGTCCGCGCTCTTTCTAATATTGTTGCGTGCTGCTTCATAATCATCAAGTTTGGTTATAAAATCGCCAACGTCAGTAATTTTGGGCAATTCATCCGCAAAATGTTCCTTAATTTCAAGCAGCAATTTCTTTCGTATTTGGTCAATAACTAAAATATTTTTTAAATCCTCATAAGTCACAATTTTTAGTCCTAAGAGCCACTCTCCCAGGTAATTACTAAGCTCAAAAGAAAAATCACTCCATGAAGCCGAATTCTCTTTTTTGTGAGAAAAAAAATTCTGCCTGAACTGCTCGGGGCTGAGCTTCAATCTTTTAAGAAGTAATTTCTTGATATAATCGTAATCATTCGAAAATTCTTCTTTCTCGCGTCCTATTATGTTAACAATTTCCAGCTGCAACAAACCTAGGAATTAAGTAACCCAGTCCTCCTTTTCGATCCCTAAACGCTTTATTTGGCGTTCAAACAGCGTGAGATAAATACTAATTTCTTCCTGATTATTGTATTCAGTTATCAATTTTAATACGTCAGAGCTTTTAGCGGTACTAGCAGATACTGGAAAATCATCTCGTTTACTTTTTGAAGCTATTTCTAATTCTAATCTTTTTAGTTCATATTCACGATCTTCCGTTTCTTTAAGATTAATTTCTTTTCTACCTCTTCTCTTTCAGCAGTTATACCTAATAGTAAATTTTTGACTAATTCTACCTCGTAGCCTGCAGATTTAACTATTAAATCGCCTAATATTGGCTTCGTCGAATTTTCTGGTTCCTCTAATCCTAATTCGGATACAGCAGTTAATAAATCAACTTTTTTTGCTCGTGCCAATTGGGCCATTTTAATATACTTTAATTTTCAACTCTTTATTTGAATATAAATTCAAAATAATGTTTCACTCTCATATAAAAATATATGTTTATATAAAAGGCACTTACTTGATAGTATAATCCTTTGGTATTAAAACAGATAAATTTCAAAAATGAAAATTAATAAAATATGGTTAATAATATACCATTTTACGCTTCAAGGCAAACAAGGAATATACCCACAGCACTCGCGACCCAATAGCTCGTAAAAAAAAAACACAACGAGCTTTCTTTCTGAAAAAACACTGTTTCACTCGCGGAAAAAAAATAGCTCATGAAATAAAAATAACTATGAGCCTTTCTTGCTAAAAATCATTCAAATCACACGCGTTAGATTAAGCTCATGAAAAAAAGCACTTATGAGCTATCACCGTTCTCTTTAAGGAGATCAGGGCGTCATCCTTTGTGATGAAAGGCGAGGGGCGAGTCGCTTCGATCCTCCGTAGACTGCTCCTCCGTAAGAATTTCGCTTTGTCGACGTCAAGCAAAGTTTTTGAATAAATCACTGTTCCGGGATTTTCTTTTCGACGTAGCACTTATTCCGTTTTTCCGTCGTAGTTCCAAAATCCTTTTAAAGTCCAGTAATTCAAATCGCAGCCGGACCCCCAAATCTTTGTGAGAAATGTTAAGGTAGAGAGAAAAAAGGGAATCCAATTCAATAAGACGTATTCTAATTCTTTTTCCAGTAATTTAAAAGATTTAATTACTTTCTTGGTTACATAATGACAAGATGAATATTTACAAATGAGTACATTAGACATATAAAGCTATGAAAATGGCTCTGATAGCTATCTTATTATTAAAAGTAGCTAATAGATAAAATGAGGGACAACGCCCTAAAAATAGAATAAAGGACGTAAGAGAACGTCTCTCGCCGAGACCCACTCTGCATCAAAGCTGAGGGCCATCTGACACTTTTTTGAAGATTTTGTCCGGGCTTCGCTCAGATCATCTAAAGTGAGTCATTTTCCCAGGACCTGAAGAGCCATCTGGACTTCAAGGGCCATCTGGGCCTCAAGTGGGCATCTGTCTTCGACATGTGCCTTCTCGGACGCCACATTTATGAGAAGGACCCATTCGAAACGCCAGAAACCAATAAGCAGTGGCGGCTCCTTTATTGGAGCATATGACCTCGTGAACCCGGAAAGAAACACGAAGAAATAAATTAACAAATAAAATAATATTATTCACTTTTCCACTTTTTTGTCAATTTCCAGGAGGAATTTAAATCCCCCCCCTCCTTCTCTTTTAAATATGTACATGACAAAATGTTACTGTAATAATGTAAATTTTGAAAAATATCAATAGAGAGTGAGCGTCTGGTCTTTCTGTCGTGCAGTATAAACCCCGATACGAACTTTCATCAAACGAAAGTTTGAACTATCACTCTGTTACTCTCGCAGACAATTTCAATGTGTCAGCTGATTTTTCCGCTGTCTGCGGTTAGTATCCACATGTACTTTTTTTTCTTCTCATTTCGTCTGTAGACTTTATAAAATGTAGTTGTGTTTATCAGAGCGGGCGGTCTGTTTCCCCGCATACATATATATTTCATTTAATTTGATGTAACTTTAATTATAATTTAATCAAGTCATAAATATCCTGCTTTTCCAAGCTGTGCCGCTGGAGTTATTTACCAAAGGAATACACATATAGTGAAATATGATATATTACTAATTATGATCTTTTTATTTCATCAAAGCAGCGGTGCTCTATGATTACAAGTGGATTATAACAGTCATGCCGCTGATGGATCCAAGCAATAAAAGGTAAGCCAATCTTTACTTACTTATTTTTCTATCAATTTGTATTTCAATAACAGTGGTCGTAAAATATTTTCACGCACTGCGCTGTGTACCGTGTGCAAAACTTTCCAGGATCGCACGTACGATTGAAAAAATTCCCTTCGAGACCAGTTTATGTGGATGAAAGTGGCGAGGTGACGCAAAGGCACCGCTTCTATCTTTCCATTCGCGTAACGTTCAGTGTGCGAGAGCTAGCATTTTTCGCTATCTCTTTCTTGATTTTCGTTTATCCGACATCTTCCTTGATTTCCTGCATTCAGTTAGTTAATTTTTGTTCCTTTCTTTGTTTTATTGTATGATCTTTCTTCGTAGAAATTAAAATGTATTTTTTCCCCTAAGTGATTATTATTTATTTTAGTTGCATTGTTTTCATTGAGCTTTTGAGAACTCAAATGTATTTCAACCTGTGTATTAAAGGGCCACTTCACTGAAACTCATCGACCGCGAAATCCCATTTTAAAGTATGGTAAAACCCCGAAGTGCGATGACTCATTACCTAATATAGTTATTAAAATACGGTTTTCTCCATCAAAAACTTGACGTCAGATGCCAACGTTGTGCATTTTTAAAAACTGTCTGCGTTAATTTTAAGTATTTCTAAGAAGATGATAATATTTCATCAAGTGGAAATTTCAAAGTTCATAGAATTTTTTTAAATACTTAAAATTTACAGAGAAAAATTTTTAAAACGCACATCGTCGGCATCTGACGTCAACTTTCTGATGATAAAAACCGTATTTTAATAATTATATTAGGTAATGAGTCATTGCGCTTCGGAGTTTTCTCATGGATTAACATGGGATTTCACGATAGAGGAGTTTCAGTGAAGCGGACCCGTAAGTCGTAAAGGATGATTTTATTTTCGCAATTTATATATTGTGAATCGCCATTTAAATAAACCACGATAAGTTTCCAAAATTAAAAGAAATGTTTCTCCGAAATGTATAGTCAGGAAATGAGCTTTTTTCAGAAGCGTTTTCGTAACCTCTGAAATGATAATTTTTTTTAGGGTTTCGTTCATCTCACGAAACCCTATTACTCCCGCTGCGTTGTCTGTCCGTCACAGAGCCATTCTCAAAAACTATGTAGCTTACAGAGTTGAAACTTTGTGTATAAATCTGAATATCAGGTATAAAGAGCTCAAAATATTAAAATTTGAAAAATTCGTATTATTTTAATAAATAGAGATTAAAAAAACCAAAATTCTAACAGCCTTTTCCTATTAAATTTAAACATTTTTCGTTATAGCAGATGCCAAAAATTAAAAATCCACGATGAAATTCTTTCTACAATAATTAATTTTCTATCAGACGATTTCCACGTGAAAAATGAAAATGAAATAAAAAGTTTCACCAATTGAAAAAAATATAAATATAAAATAAATTTGATTGACGTCATAGTGGTAATAAAACGGAAAGATTTCTCAATAATACAAGGAGTATGAGTAAAGCAGATTAATATCACGTCATTAGAGAATTAAAAAGAAAGTCTGACGTCATATCGGAAATTTAACGAATTTTTCAAATGTTTCAGAATAATACAAAGCTAGTATCAATATGAGTAATAGAGAATAGTAAATATATGATATAAATGCTGGACGATTACACCATGAAATATTACTCAATGGTGTATACAAAACGTTTGTATACACCATTCAGTAAATTTGTGATGTTTTATACTCACGTTTTTAATGTAGTAAATATATGAGTTTGAGGAACGTATTGAATTATGATAAAAACCCGATTACGGAAATATTTGCATATTTTAACATTTTGAAGGTGTACAACATGTTTAATTTTGAAATTATTATTTTTTTAATATCGCATTTAGTCCACATGACAGATATTATTATGACTGAATATAATAGCAGGCTTCGCCCGCTATCGGGGTGGTTTATCGGGCTGGCTCAAAAAAACGAGAAAAATTAGACCGGTATATTTACTTTATAAAAAACATGACCTTTTTTTTTGTTGCTAAATGATTTATTTGAATTTATTATAAGAAAGGATAAAGTGTTTTGAAAGGAATATTAAACGAAACCTTTTGAGTGATCTTCGATCACACTTACCCTCTTGTTTTGTTTTGTTTTGTTTGGTCCTTCCCCAAAATCATTCTGAAAATACCAAAAGGTTTTTGGACTCGCGAATAATAACTATGTAACATTAGAGTTTCGTAAACATATTTGCTGTATCAGGAAAATGTTCAGAAAACATTTAAGATGGTTATCAAAATACCTGGTTAACAACGCGAAAATATCTGAGTGATTTCTAAACGTAAAGTCATAAAACTGGCATACCTGACTAATAAAGCAACTTGCAATAGAATTACGTTTTTTTTTTTTTTTTTGATAAATAAATTATTTATCGAGTTATAAGCGATCCTTGTTACGTGACGGCACGTTTTTTCCCTTTATCGGGCTGCCGCGTCGGGAAAACGCTGATTTTGACAGTATTTTCTGAATTTTTTTCTGCCTTTACCAAAAAATAGAAAAAGTCTTTCGATTACATATTTCAGAATCAAACCACACGCCAATTTCATGCGTTTCAAAAATGAATTCCGAAATGTGTCAGAAAGTAGCTCTTTTGGATTTGAGAACAACCTTAATGAATATTTAATTTCAAGAGAAAACATAGGAACAAGATCGAAATGCTTAAATTCTTACTTTAATACGTCATTTAATTTTTATATTTCCAAATTCACCGAAAGATAATTGCTTTCATGTCAATCCTTGTGATAAAAAAATCAATAATGAAAGATACTAGAAGAAATATGTTATGCAGATAAGAAGAAAAACTTTGAAGTACAGTAAATGAATTCACAATGACGATTTAAATAATTAATGAATTGAAATATTGATTCTACATTGTTAGATATAGAACATTTATTTTCGCTCTTATTTTTAGATCGTGAAATATAAAATAGACTTAAACACATTCATTAAATTGTTCATTTACAAATGCTCAAAAAAAGGATGTAAAAGTATTGCAAAATATTATTAATTAAGTATTCACAAGGAAAACATTAAAATCATTAATATTAAAGCAATAGAAATATTAGTGAAATTGATATAGGTTGGAATAGAAATTTACAGATGTGTTGCATTATTTCGTTTTTAAGAAAATAAAATATTCTTTCATTTTTTAATTCTTTCACCCGCATAAATATTACATACAGAAGTGGTCTGATTTTACAACAATATATATATATTTTTTAATTTCTCTTTAATATTTAAATAGTTTTAATTTAAATAGTTAACCTTTTTTTAATGTTTTCTCAAAATGAACTATTTTAATTGCTAATATTATTGCATTTGTTTGTACAACAAATATTAATTTGAATAAATAACTGTTCTTTTTAAAAATTAGTAGAATGAATTAAAAAAAATATTTTCTAATTTTCATTTAAGTTGCTTGTTACAAAAATTGCAATCACGTTATTTTTTTCGCATAATTAATTCATTACATGTTATATTTTGTGATAATGAATATCATAAAAGCTATATCGCTATTTTGAATATTCTAGAATCTTTTCATATCCGCTTAGCTGTATAAAATAATAAAAGAATGTTACTTACTCTGCACGAAAATTTCAAATATTTTCTGAATTCATCTCTTGAAGTTTTTTTTTTATCCTGCATAATATAAAAACAAAATACAAGAACCTTGTAACTATATGTCCCCAATGTTATAAATATATTTACGACCACGAAGAAATATTTCTTAAAGTATTCCTTTAATTAACAAATAATTTAATTAACATTCCCTGCAATTTTTCGTCAGTAACTTAACATTTTAAAATTTCAAAATATTTTAAGATCGATCACTACACTTAATTTTTTCTATTAATACATTTTTAAACTGATTTTTCAAATTTAAGCATCAACTCGTTTAAACTGCAAATATTTAATTAATATGGATTTTAATACACTGTAATCATTCATTGTGCAATCTGAAATCTATTTAAATTAGTCAACGCGGAAAATTAATCTAAATTATAGGTAAGAATGGAAAAAAAAGTTCATTGAATGACAGCTGCAGAATTAATTTTAAATCGATAAATTAATTTCAAAAACCATCTTAAAAATAAAGAAGAATATTCTTTTGTTGAATAAAGCTAGCCTTAATTACTTCATCATTATTTAAGAAACTAAATTCCCATCTTTTTTTAGATGTGTACCTTCCTATGTACTTCAATTTATAAGACCTGACAGAAAAAGATACAGGATACACTAGTACAAGAACTTTTGTTTAATATGCAAAAAAGGTTAATAGCTTTGTGTCCAATAAATATGTGTATAGCTTTACATTTTTACTATTTCATAGAAAGAAAATGAAATTTTCTTATAAGCTCAAAAGACCTTCGATTAAACGTTAGAAATATTTAAAGAAATGCAGAAATATTATCCGTTTTCCGAAATATTTATAAATTTTGTTCAAAATAAACAAGAAAATGCGTTTTATTTGCGAAAGGTGTTTAATAAAATGGTTTTCATAAAATGTGCATATATCTTATTCTTTAATTTTTTTGAAAAAACAATTATGTGTTTTTTAATGTTTAATGTTAATGTGTTTTTTTTTTTTAATTTAAAATGAAACATTAAGAGATGGTAAACACGTTCATGAAATAAAAATGAATTTTCAATTTTTATGTTATATAAAAACTACTTTATTTCTGAACATTTTGATACAAATTGGTTTTTTGTGTTTCAAAATTATCACACAAAAGATGAAAATATTTCTGTACGTTTTTCCTAAATTTAAAATTGTTTAACGCTTTAATCTGGTGGTGAATCTGTGTATATGTGCATTCTGTGCGTAGAGGCTAACAGTGCCACCATTGAATTATATGCCTTGACAGTATCAAGAGGATAAATATAATAATTATCTGAACAATAAAGTAAAAATCTAGGTTATATGTTAGAAAATAAAAATGTTATGCCTCCAAATAAGCTGAGGAAATTGAATATTACTAGAATTTTTGGGCATGACATTTTTATTTTCTAAAATATACCCAAAACTTTAGTAGAAAATGAAATTGCAAACTCAGTTACCACCAGTTATTGACACCTAACCAGTAACTGACACTTCAGCAGAAATATAACTCAAATAAGCATTTTCTTGTAAAATTCTGCAAAGTAATATCGTGTAGTGGTAACTTATTTCTCTTAACTATTATAACTTATATTTCAGCTCTTGGTTTTTCAAATAAGGGATGGTGTCAATCACTGGAGATATTGACTATATTTATAAAAAAATAATAATTTTTAGAAATAAAAGTATAATTTTTAAAAAATTTGTCAACAATAAATTGTTAATGTATCTTTACTATACTTTCAAAAACAAAGATAAGTATAAAGTAGATTTAAACTTTGTAGAAATGATTTGTACAAGAAAAAGTCCTTAAAGTGTCAGGGTTTCACTCTATCTGAAAAATAATCTAGATAATAATCTAAGAATCTAGAAAATAATCTAAAGATCTAGGTTATATGTTAGAAAATAATAATGTTATGCCTCCAAAAAAACTGAAGAAATTGAATATTACTAGAATATTCGGGCAGGACATTTATATTTTCTAAAACATACCCAAAACTTTTGTAGAAAATGAAATCGCAGACTCAGTTACGTTTTCATTTTTAAAAATCACTATAGGGTGAAAATCCCAGTTATAGACACCTAACCAGTAACTGACACGTGCAAAAAACTAACTCAAATAAGCATTTTGTTGTAAAAAAATAATGTCATCTAGTAGTAACTTAGGCACGTATTTTTATTTTGGAGTCAATTTATTCACCACTAAAAGGCCAAGACCATATTTAATGACGAAGGAACTTTTGAGAATACAAAAAGTGCCATTTTTTAGCAACCATCTTATTTCTAAAATTAAAGAAGTGTTGTTTTTTTAATCTAGTTGTAATGCAACCATTAATTTTTTTTTTCATAAAGTTATACTTGCAGAAATCAGCTTAAAGATGCATGTGATAGATTAGGGCCATTGATTTATGGTTTATAGTTGCCGAAACATCAGTGAAGGCTCACTGTGGAGACGAGAAAAGTTTTTGTTTCCGTCTGTTTGTCTGTCTGTCTGTCTGTTCCGCTATAACTGCCGTAAAAATTGTCCTATTAGGTTGATTTTTGGTGGGTATGTTGGTGAGGTACCCGGAATTAGCTGTATAGGTTTTAGTTACATTTGGTCATTCGTTCGAAAAATATAGAACATTTTTTTAGGTCATAATGCTTTCCTATGGGAACGCAGACGATATTCAAATTTCATTTTTAACTGAAATGAAAATCACATATTTGAATAATGGATTTAAACATAAAATTTAGTATGCTAAATTTTTTATATGGAAGTTGCTTTGAAAAATTGCTATAGATATACTAGAAAATATACTAGAATCATTCACAAAATCAATAGGAATCGAGAATAAAAACTTGAACCCAGGGATCGGAAGTAGCGTGATATAATTAGCGAAACAACAGTGATCGCTACTTTTTACAGTAGTTTGTAGTGTGGCGTGCTACATTTTCGAACAATATAGTGTAGCGAGTAGCTTAATAAAACATTTAGTAGTTTGTAGTGAGAACCGCACTACTTTTAAACGCTACTTCACGGGGGGGGGAGGTGAAATGTGCCATTCTGCAAATCGTGTCACCAAATCTTGCTTCAAATATTGCTTCTTCTGTGCAAAATTTGATCTACTTAACAAGTGAATCTCAACTGCAGTGCATGAAGCCACAGATTTTCTCAGTTACACTTGCTGCTAAAATCAAGTTTTAACCTACTAAAGAAATAAATTTAATTGCTGTCAACACTGCTTTCTAATACTCGTTATTAGGTCTTAATGTTTTAAAGCTGGGTTTCTTATTATTCTGAATTATTTATTTTTTACCTTTACAGCTGTTTTTTTTTTTTAATTATAATATATCACTTAATTTTGCTACGAAATTTCCAATGTGCGTATAAATTAACAATTTAGAGATAAATATAAAACATTTTATTCTATGTTATCGTTCTTAAATTTTTAATTCCCTCGGTTATGTCGCATTTATTTACTTGTATCCTGGATATAACGAAGGATCGCTTTATTATTTAATCCGTGTCTTCAATTTCTTATATAAACTTTGACAAAATCTGAAAGTAGAGAAGTAGTGACTACTTTTGGAATGTAGTTTCTAGTCGCTACTTTTTAAAACAAGTAGGTGTAGTTAACTACTATTTCGATAAAGCAGTTGTAGTTCGCTGTAATAAAAAGGTAGTTTTTCCGACCCCTTCTAAGAATAAAAAACGTTGTTTATTACAAAGACAAAAGAGAAAATGGGAATCTTCTTTATCAGAATCCAATGAGAGTTAGTCAGAAACAAATATTGTATATGAAGACTCTACGGACCTGGATTCACACGAAGATCTGGATAAAGACACAGAAAAATCTTAAACTAAACTAAAATATAATATCCTGTAAAGAAAGAATACTTTTATGTAGTGTATTACTATACGAAGTTTAACATTGGATGTTTTCTTGAAGTTAATGAAAAATATTGTACAGTAAAATTTCTACAACAAATAATGGAAAATTCCTATTCATGGTCATCAAAAACAGACAAAAACCAGTTTAACTTTTTCATAGGCCTTTGACTCTTATAGGTAATGATCATTTTTCTGTTGATATCGCTATAATTACGAAGATAAAGACAACCTATCGCCAAACGAAAGAAACAATGATTTATATCATCGTTCCTTAAATAACATTTCAATATTTGCATTGTACTTGCATAAAAGAAAAAAGATTAATTTTGTTAATTTTACAGTTTTTGAAATAAAAACTATATTAAATGATGTCAAATGTTTATTTCCTCTTTTCTTTAAATTTAATGTAAAGCACTTAAAAATTTCAAATGTCCGCGTATTTCAAAATTTAAATCTTCCTTTTTATAATAAAGATTAAAGTATTTTGTTTTTATAATAAATATTAAATCATTTTTAAAGCATAAATTCCTTAAATTATAAAATAACTTTTTTTTTTATCTTTGCAAATAAAGTGCCAGTCACTGGTGTACTTTGTGTCAATTATTGAGGTTTCAAAATAGGGATGGTGTCATTTACTGTAGTTTTTGAACATATTTATGAAGAAAATTAATTTTCAATAATAAAATATATATTTTTTCAAAATGTAGCCAACAATATTTTTAATAGATCTCTACTATCCTTTCAAAAGAAAATATAAGTATAAAATAGATTTAAAATTTTGTAATAGTGATTTGAACAAGAATCTTCAAGGTGTTAGTTACTGGGGGGTTTCACCCTAATATCTTTAAAAAGGTACAGTCGTGTAAAGTAATAGAAAATAATAAAAGTTTTTTCATATTAATATGAATAAAGGTTATATATGATTCTCGAAATACTCAATATTAGTTAAAAGATGAAATCTCAGTTTATGTTACGTTTTCAATTTTTTAATGAACTATATATCTGTGAAAAGGAACAGTCCTCTAAAATTAGAGAAACTAGTAAAAGTTTTTCAAATTAACACAAATAAAGGATATTTATCATTCTCAAGATACTCTTACATTGGTTAGAAGATGAAATCGTAGACTAAGTTACGTTTTCTATTTTTTAATCATCGACATGTCTGTGAAAAAGGTCCTATAAAATTAGAGAAACTAGTTAAAGTTTTTCAAATTAATATAATTAAAGGATTTTTCTGATTCTAGAAATATACTATATTGGTTAAAAGATGAAACCACAGACTAAGTTACTTTTTCGTTTCTTTTAGTCAGCGATAAAACTTTGAAAAAATACCTTTTAAAATTAAAGAAACTAATAAATATTTTTAAAAAACTATATGTATAGGATATTTTTTTATTCTCGAAATACTCCGTATTGACTAGAAAAAGAAATCACAGACAAAGTTATGCTTTCATTTGTAAATCAACGATATATCTTTGAAAATAAAAACCGCCCTCTAAAATTAAATAAACTAGTAAATATTTTTCAAAATAATATAAGTTAAGAATGTTTCTGATTTGCGAATTATCCTGCTTGCTTAGAAGATACAACTGCAGAACAAGTAATTATTTCCTTTGTTTTTAAATTAGCGACATATTTATGAAAACACAATCCGCTAAACTAAATAGAAACTAATAAAAAAAAGTAAATTAGTTTTTTAACTTAATATAAGTCAAATAAATCATAACTCACTGAAGGAGGGTGCTCGGTAGAAATGCAGACAAATCCAATCACAGCATCAGTTCTGGCTTTCTAGTTCTAAAATGTTGTTTAGAATTTATGCATGTAAAATTTAATAAAGGCCGGAATAAAAAATTTAAAAAAAAGTTATTCGAAGCAAGTAGATGGAACTTCCACAAGCCAGAACATATTTAATCAAGGAACTTCCTAACAAACATGGCTATTCTTTTCTCCCATTTCAATCCAATCATGTGAATTTAGGTTAAGGTGTTAGATTAAATGTTCTATGCACTGTTATTTGCAACGAATATTTTATAACATTAGAAGTGGTTTAGTTTTTATGGAGACATTTTTGTAATATATATATATATATATATATATATTTATATATATACTTAAATACCTATTTTATAAAAATTTTTGTGAAAAATTGAACCTTAAGCCGACCTACAAGAGTCGAATACCAACCCAAAATAATTAAAGTCGACCCGACCAAGAACAAAAAACACTAGTGTTGTACCGCTCTTCAAATAAAAAAGACTTACTATGAACAAAACATTGGAGTTTCAATTCGACCCTACCCGTGTTTCGAGTCGAGCCAAGTTCCAGTAAAACTCGCTCATCCCGCTCGATGCAAGACTCCACCATCAATAATTCCATAATATATTTATAGTATATATATTTATAAATGGATGGATATATTTGTACGAAGTTATATGTTACTGACTATAGATCTAATCAATATAAAAAGTAATAAATATTTGAAAGATCTCTTAGCAATTTCAGATTAAACAAAACAAGAATTTTTAATACAATATTTGTTCACGTTCAAATGAAGTTTTCTAACTTTTGATCCTACTTGTAGTTTTTAGTGTGAAAAACTTAACTATTAAACGTTTAAAGAGGTTGCCTGATGAAACATAACTAATTGTAGAAACTTTCAGAGAAGAAATGAAGTAAACGTGCGAACGTGCGTCAGTTATTTAAAGTATTTTTTCTCTATTCTTTTTACTGCAATTTTTTTTTTTTAAAGAAATAATTTTGTCTCTATTTTAAATAAGAAAATAAGTATTCTGTTTAAATTTTTGAAGTGTTTTTTTTTTTTTCAATTAGAGATTAAAGTATGTTTCTTTACACACATTTTTTCTTTTTTTTTTTTTTTTTTTTTTTTTTTTTTTACAGAATACCAGAAAAATACAAACTAATTTTTTAAAGCATTAATATAAATCAAATTTCTTTATTCAAATCAAAAGGAATTATTTTAATTTAATCATCGATTATATTATCTAAAAATGGTGTTTTCTAAAAAAAAAAAAAACATTGGATAATATTAAATTATGAGCATTTTTAAATGAAAGATTTTATTAAACAATTAACTTTATTTCATTTTCATTTTTCCTAAACTCCACTTCCTAAAAAAAGAGAACCCTATCACTTATTAAGTTTAATTTTAATCTATTAAGTCGATAAAAACATATTTCCCAAAATTAAGTTTCAAACAGTTTTTTCCTCAAATCTTTAATTAAAGAGATTTTTATATTTCTATAATCATTCATTTTGAGGGTTAAATTTATTTAAGCTAATTAATGCCAAAAAATTACATAAAATGACAGGTAAAAATTAAGTTTATGATTTAAAAGTATACAATCAATTAAAAATCCAGTATGCAATTACAAAAAACATTTTAGTTATTATTATGAAATTTTTTTTTTCAGAAGGTTAATCTTAAAAAAAATGTCTTTTTTTTTTCCATTGACAGACTAATTTTCCATATGTATATATACATATTAATTTTTTTGTGTATATAAAACCTGAAAGAAAAAGGATGAAAAACCTTTGTTTATATTCAGAAAGTTTATATGGTTTACAGTCCACTACATTAATACGTCAGCTTATTTTTTCTCTCTTTTTAGAAAGAAAGTGACATTCTATTACATGTTTGAAAAAACAATAATGATTAGAAATATTTAATCATGTAAATGCAGAACAGTAACTTTTAACCATTCTTTAATATTTTGTCAAAACAGTGGAATTATAAATTAAATTAACAAATAAAATTTTGCAATCGTAAAATCGGTTTTAAAGAAATTTTCCTTAATTGCCCATTCAATGAATAGGTAAAACCTTTTATTAAATAGTTAACTATCCTTCACTTTCTAGAATCTAAAATCTGGAATAAAGTTCAATCAATTACGATATTTAATTTTACCTATTAAATCGTATTAAAGTAGGTTTTCCAAATATAAATCGAACTGATTCTTCCCAAATATTTAATTATACTGATTTTAATATTTCTATAATCATTCATTTTGCGGACTACATTTTTTTTAAACGAGTAAATATAGAAAATTAAATGAAATGAAAGGTAAAAATTGAAAGTCGAGTATGTAATTGAACCGGTGAATGTTGAAAGGAACTAAATTCATGTTTTGACATTTCTCATTAAGTGCGTTCGTAATTATATAAATATACGTAGCACCTTTTGTCTTCGTCTGGTCCTTCCGTCTGTCCGCATATCCTCTTCCTTAATGTTTGCCCGTATTTTTAGAAAATCTGTCAATTCTACAAAGTTAAATAGAAACCTTGCACCGTCAAACAAAGATAACAGTAGCAAACCGCTAGAGAGCACTGCAGCGATGCCAACAAAACAGTCAGGTGGATCACAGCCATGCTGCGATCAGGCGATTTCCGCCCCGTTCCCAGGTACTAACTCATCAAGCTAGGCACTCATGCCGGGCAGGTAGAAGCCTGGTTAGCAGTATATATATATACAGGGTGATTCATAAAAGATGGGCAGAACTTTAAGGGGTTATAGTACACTTAAAGACAAATAATATTAAATAGGAGACTAAGGGTCCCAGACGTATTCCCAAGGAGATAGGGGGCATTAAAGTTTAGGGTCCGAAATTTCAAATGATTATAAAACATGGAAAAATTGGTCGATTCTTTTGCGGTTTTTGCAAAAAATTTTCTTTATGCCAGTATTTTCTTGAAATAAAATTTTAAAGTTCAATTTCAAAAAATGCCGATAGGGGGCGCTTTAGACTTTGGAGTAACAAACAACTATTTTTTAACGTTATTTTTTGTATTTCTTTAAATGATTTCGAAAGCTTAGACTTAAACTTAAATTTTGATCTAAAAATCTGAGTCCTAACGAGTAGTTAAGTAGCGTAAACTGAAATTTGAAATTTGAAACCCTTCTCCCCCCAGAACAAAAATCAGTTATTCCCGATCTTTGTGTCGTAGATTAGGCTCTAACTACTGCCGCGTTTTGCTAAAATTATTCTTTATGTCAGTATTTTCTTGAAAATAAATTTTAAAGAAAATTTTCAAAAAATTCCGATAGAGGGCGCTTCTATTTTATACCGTTATTTTTTGTGTCTCATTAAATGCTTTCTAAAGCTTAGACTTAAATTTTCAGCCCAAAATCTGAATCGTTAGACGTGGTTAAGTTTCTGGGGAGAGGGGTTTGAAATTTCTACTCCTGAGCACAGTTCAGTTTACCATGTCCACACATTGTGTGCTGTGATACGAGGTAAAAAGACACAAATTAGGATTATGTTACCAAAGCATATTTATTAACATGTAATCACAATAAATGTTCAAAATTGTGACCACCAGAGGTTATGCACGCAGAACAACGGCGACGAATGGAACGGCGAACATTCGCGAAAACATCAGGCTTTTCGAGCACTTCCCCTACAGCGGCGGAAAGTCTGGCGACCAGTTCCTCGGGGGATTCAATGGGTGTCTCATACATAAGAGCCTTCAATCGTCCCCAAAAAAAGAAATCGAGGGGTGAAAGATCTGGCGAGCGAGCAGGCCAAGCAACAGGACCACCTCGACCAATCCATCTGTTCGGAAATGTGATGTCCAGATAGTTGCGGACGTCTCGTACGTAATGGGCTGGCGCTCCATCGTGCTGGAACCACATGATCCGCCGGATGCGTGGAGGAACAACGTTTAACAGGTCTGGCAGCACATGTTGCAGAAATGTGAGGTATGTTTTACCGTTGAGGCGTTCAGGAAGAAGGTACGGTCCGATTAGGTGGTCTCCGAGGATTCCTGCCCAAGCATTGATGAAAAAGCGTCTCTGATGAGCATGTGGATACGTAGCATGTGGATTGACATCCGCCCATACATGTGCATTGTGTGTGTTAAATGTACCTTCACGTGTGAAGGTACATTCATCGGTGAAAAGCACAGTTCGTCCAAAATGTGGATTTAGCGCGTTCTGCTGCAGAAACCAGCGGGCGAATTCAATACGATTTGGATAATCCCCTGGAGACAGTTTCTGGACTCGTTGCACATGAAACGGGAGCAAATGTTCATCCTTCAGTACCCTTCAAGTCGTGGACTGTGAGGTATCCACCTGGCTAGCCACTGTTCGTGTACTTGTACTTGGCTGCGCCGCTACTACATCCAGAATGGCTTCTGCAACAACTACTGATTCGTCCTTTTTTGCACGACCTGCATTCGACCGGGAAGCGAGAAATGATCCCGTCTCACACAACTGTCTGTGCAAGCGCTCGAAAGTTTTGCGGTTAGGCAACCGCCTGTTAGGAAATCGCTCTCCGTACATTCGTTGTGCCTCTGCACCATTTCCATCTGCCGCTCCGTAAATTAAATACATCTCAGCCTTTTCCTTATTCGTGAAGGGCACCATCTTCCGATTCATTACTACAGCGACTTACACTTGACTCACCGTTCAGTGGTTTTTATGCCTGAATCGTGTCGAAATTTTGCATACGTGTTCTTCTTCTTCCCCATTTGACATTTGCATACTTTCTGTTTCCTTCTTCACCCGGTGACTAGCGTCAGGAATGGAGCTTTAACGTTTGCATGAGCGACGTTTCCAACTGTGCCAGTGCCTTTATGAGTGAATTCCGACTATGCAGTCCTTGACGAAAGTTGTATTTTTGCCTCGTATCACAGCACAGAATCGTTGGGCATGGTTAAGTAGTGCAAACTGAACTATGTTCAGAAGTTGAAATTTGAACCCCCTCCCCTCGCTACTGAACCACGCTCAGCGATTCAGATTTTGAGCTGAAAATTTAAGTTTAAGTCTAAGCTTTAGAAAGCATTTAATGAGACACAAAAAATAACGGTATAAAATAGTTGTTCGTTACTCCAAAGTCTAAAGCGCCCTCTATCGGAATTTTTTGAAAATTTTCTTTAAAATTTATTTTCAAGAAAATACTGACATAAAGAATAATTTTAGCAAAATGCGGCAGTAGTTAGAGCCTAATCTACGACACAAAGATCGGGAATAACTGATTTTTGTTCTGGGGGGAGAAGGGTTTCAAATTTCAGTTTACGCTACTTAACTACTCGTTAGGACTCAGATTTTTAGATCAAAATTTAAGTTTAAGTCTAAGCTTTCGAAATCATTTAAAGAAATACAAAAAATAACGTTAAAAAATAGTTGTTTGTTACTCCAAAGTCTAAAGCGCCCCCTATCGGCATTTTTTGAAATTGAACTTTAAAATTTTATTTCAAGAAAATACTGGCATAAAGAAAATTTTTTGCAAAAACCGCAAAAGAATCGACCAATTTTTCCATGTTTTATAATCATTTGAAATTTCGGACCCTAAACTTTAATGCCCCCTATCTCCTTGGGAATACGTCTGGGACCCTTAGTCTCCTATTTAATATTATTTGTCTTTAAGTGTACTATAACCCCTTAAAGTTCTGCCCATCTTTTATGAATCACCCTGTATATTTGAATCAAAACTTAAAATGATATTAATAAATTTTTTCTTCATTATATTAAATCCTATTATACGTAATTAATTCAATGATATCCCATGATAGTTTGCCACGATAATTACGACCTATTTAAGATGGAGTTATATTAATTCCGTATTACTGAATTTAAAAACCGAATTTATATACTAAACTTGTTTAATTATATCAATTCTATTATCTAACGACAGTTTTTTAGATAAATATTTCCGGAGAAATATATATTAAATGGAAAAAGAGCCTAAATAAGTATTTTAAGTTCTGAAGTTTTCAAAGCTAGGCTTAAGTTTTCAATTGGAATTTTTAGTAAATGTCAACAAAAGAAAAAATGTTGCCAACTTAAAATGTTGCTAACTTTAAATGTATTTATTTTATTACGGAAATTAATCATATAATAACAAGCGATATAAATCATTTTTTCAATGAAATAATAACGATGACTTTTTAACATTGTCTTGGATTGGAAAGTTGTGCATAGTATAATTTTAATGTAACAGAATTGTAAGTAATTGTTTGTAAAATTGCAGAGAAACTTAATTTCATAAAATAAAATTAATATATATAATATGAAAATCTGTGCATAAAATAAATTTTGTATTCATGCATTTTTGCATAAGAGTGCAACAGCTATTGTACTGAGATCAGAATATTTATAAAACTAGTTATAGTACGAACGCACCTCATTTGTCACGTTTGACTTAGAATTTCCTACTTGTTTTTTTTTTAAATTATTATTCGAGGTTATTTCTATGTATACGACTTGTTTTTTTCTATGTATTCTCTACAATTTCTATGCCATTACTCGTGAACCTATGAATTTGTTCAAGATTTGAGTTACCCTGTATAAATCTTGAACAGATTATCCGATTTTCAAACTTTGTTTTGTTAGTAAGTTCTCGGTCTGTAGACGATCCCGTTTCGATATCAAAAGAATTCTAATGGTATGTCTGTCAGTCTTCATCTTTTTATTTGGTATTACACGTTTTAACTTTCGTAAAAATTGACTAATCGTCATGAAATTTTCATAGGGTGTTAAGGTACACACAGCACTAATTTACCTATTTAAAATAGTCGTCGCATGGTGTATAAATTTTTTAGAGAGCACCTCGAATTTTTAATAGATTATCCTCTACAACGTGTCAAAATAAGCGATATTGGTAACAATGAAATTTAAATTGAATCTAGACTATAGTACTCCTACATCAGATAGGGTAACCTTATTTTACTCGCTACTTGGGTCGGTCGGGCCGGATTGGCAATATTTATTTTCGTTGGGGGTTGGATTTATTTAATGGGTATGTACTTTCAGACCTGCCAAGTCTCCGGCTTTTTGGATACCAGTAATTTAGTACAGAAAATGTTGTTTTGTTTAATCGAAGCATTTTGCGATTTAAAAGAACAACATTTTCTCAAAAAAATTACTGATGTTCAAAAAGCCGGAGACTTGGCAACTCTGTACTTTGTTTAGCTCTTGTGGGTCAGGTTTCATAACACTTTTTTCCAAAGAATGCTTGGAGTATTAAAAAAAAAAAAAAAAACCTATATTTGAATATAAATAAGCATATGCATGTCTATTTTTTTTTATAAAAAATAAAATTGATATTATAAATACTAGATAGTACCCATCAAGATTTGACGGTAAATAACTTGAAAGTTCCTTTAGAAATATGCTTTTATTTTTAATTAGATGCTTTTAAATTAATTAAGTATTGAAAATTTTATGAATTGTTATATTGTTTAAGCAATTCCTAGAGATATAAAACGATAGATTGTGTTGTCAGACCAGCCTATTCAACTAATGAAGTGAAATAATTTTAAGCTTCTAATTTTCATCCCATTATATTTGAATTAATTTAGAAAAAATTTAACTAAAAATATTAATTGAATGATTTATTTTTACTTACTACAATCACATTTAAAAAAAAATATATCAATATTTAATATTTTTAATTTTTTAAAAACTATGCGACCTTTAAAAATTTTCATTAATTTTATTTTTATCATCCTGACTCTAAAACCCAGATAAACCATCGATATCAAGGTGATTTCTTTTATAATTCTTATATGGATATTTTTTCTTTTTTCTTTTTTTTTCTTTAAGGGGAATAATCATATACTTTTCTTAGTTATACAAATATATAGATAAAAGTTTAGATTACTTTATTTAATCGATAACTACATGCAAAGTATTTTAATTTTTATATTTATAATATAAAATAAGTAATTAAAAAATATTTTCGGTTGTTAAATTGTATTTACCACACTCCCAATATTTGTAAAAATAACAATATTTAGTATTTCGGTTTTTTTTTTCTTTTGAACTACACGACTTTTAAAATTTTTCATTAAATTAACTTTTATCAGTCTGATTCTGAAACCCTGAATTTAAACTTTGCTGTTTGCAGCTAACGATTTATAATACATATTTTTAATTACTTGAATTTATATTTTCCATTTTCACGCATAGTTTAATTGTTAAATCATGGATATCAAGATAATTCAGAGTTCCTATATGAATATTTTTCCTTCTTTTTGTTTTCTCTCCTTTTATTTTTCCTTTATTACAAAAAAATAATCACATAAATATCTTATTATATATATGACATCTTGATAATGGTCTTACCAAATATAATAAAAATTGTAAACCAGTTCAATTTATTTAATCGATAATTACATGCAGGGTCTTTTAATTTAAATACTTTTAATATAAATTTAGTAACTAAAACAAAATATTCTTGGGTGTTAAATTTTACTTAATTATAAAGCATTCGAATAAAATAAAAATACAAATTATATAACTTTTCCTCCTGAATTAAATAGGGCATTATTAAAATGAATTAATGCCAATAAAATAAGAAAAATCATTCTGTCCGGAGCGGGTTTCGAACCGACACGATGATCCGAACAGAGAAGCACCGCGCTTTATACCGCTCGGACACCGTTTGCTCGTCCGAATGTACTCTTAAAACTGGTTCGGTTAGAGATTTAATTTTACGCATGCGCAAATGAGTCGTTTTCATGTGAAAAGTGAATTTGATGAAAATACCTTTTCGTTTTAATATATAGCATAATTATAGGATACTTTTCGTAATTGTATTAAAATATGTGGTTGGATTGTATCGGGTTTGGGTCATAATCCGGGTTGACTTCAAAGAGAATTTTTTGGGTTCGGGGTGGTATAACCCGATCCATGTTGGACTGTAATCTGGATACCAATGCAGAATTGCCACAAAAACTAGAAGGAAAGGAAGAATCCTTTGAAGTCGGTTTTAATTTTTGTTAAAATTTGAAAAAAACAATGTACCGCATAAAATAGTACAAAATATTTTGTTTTCTATACAAAAACAGTCAGACTTCGTCAGTATATGTGTGTATAAGTTTACAATTTTACTGCTTTGCACAGAGAAAATTATTATTTTTTCTATTTGTAAAATAATTTTTAAATTGAACTTGAGAAATATTTAAGTAAATGCAGAAATAAAATCACTTTTTAGATACATTTATATATTTTGTTAATAATAAACAAGAACTCTTGTGTTACTTGCATAAGTTGTTAGTGTCTATTGGATATGAATACAAGTTTTTCTGTATAATTCTTTTTAAAAAAATGTGTTTAGTAGTACCAGTAAGAGTGTATACAAACTAAATAAATAAAAATGTCTTTTCCATTTAACTTGTGCATTTTATTCAGCTATATCACTAATTAATTATTTATTACATTATGTATGTATGTATGTAATGGTATGTATTATCTAATAGCCAAGAACAGAAAATAGTAAGGTAAAATCAACACCTTATTGACAGAGAATATTTAGACGCAAGTGTCGTTGCAAATTATGACCTTTTTAATTGGCTGTCTTAAAAAATATACATATTCATAGCTGCCAAAACCTCTCATTAATATTCCGTAATATGCGGGTTAATTTGACCCAGTTTAACAACGCTTCAAACCAGAAAAATTATTGGATGAATCTTTATTTATTCAATTTCAGGTTTCTCTATCCTTAATCTCTTTTGCTTTTCTTATTATCCCAAATTTATTCTTCCATTCCTTAAATTTCTCCTCTTTTCCTTTTAATTGCTATTTAAAGCAATCTTATCTTTTCCCAACGGCTCGCTATTTAAAGACAATCTACTCAAAATCGACTGGGCGTAAAGTTGCTGCAACTAGGAAGCCCCTGAACCGGCATCAACTATTCCGGACGTAGAATTTATTTAATTTCATTTCTTAAAAAAAAAATTCTGGTGCGAAACGTGTTAAACCTGAGTGAAATTAACCCGCATATTACGGAATATTAATGAGAGGTTGGCACCTATGCATTTTGTACTCTGGAATTGACATAACAAAATTGAAAGCAGCAGAAAAGTCCAATCTTACCAACTATTAAATGAACACAATATATTATTATACTTTAATAACGTCAGATTTAATCAAGCACTAATAACATTATTTGTGTTTGATAATATTAATATAATTGGTATTATAAATGCATGCATCTTTGCATTCCAAATTAAGCTGCGGCATTCAAACTTCAAACTTAATAAATCAATCGAACCACCAATTTTCCAAATGAATTTTTTAAATAAAAATTATGCAGCGTACTTCATATGCTATAAGTATAATTTTTTAAGTACTTTTTATAATGCACTTTAATATATATCCGTAATCATTCATTTTGCTGGTTAAGGATTTTTAAAATTAATTAATGCCGAAAAGTTAAATGTAATGAAATGTAAAAAGTTTTGAAAAAAAAAATAGCTCATTCAATGACAACCACAGAATTAATGAAAAGTCTAGAATGTAATTACAAGAGTCATTTTAAAAATGAGAAAAAAATCTTCTTTTGTTAAAGAAAACTAACCTTAATTACTTACCCTTTTTTTTAACGTCTCAATTTCACTCTTTTGTTAGAAATCCTCTGCACTTCAATACATAAAACTGTAGATAAAGAAAGTACTTTGCAAAATAATGAAGAAAATTTTATTTTATTATTTTGTAAATTTTATATGAATTAGTGACAAGCAAATATGTAGGTTTATGCTTTCATATCTTTTTTTTTAAGTAAAATTAATATGTTTTAAAGAAATTTTTTATTAAACATTAGAAATAATTCATTTTTTTCTGTATTCATAAAGTAATTAATTCTATTTTATCACTGTGCTGGAATGATATTGCCAAGTGTACATTAGGTTACGATTTTAAAAATTAATTTATCATTCCACATAAAAATCAACAAAGAGCTAATTGTAATTTTGAATTTAGCATTAAAAAAATGATCGTATTTACCAAATAAATTCTCTGGGTCATGTAGAGATGCTGAAAGAAATACCAGCATATAGAATTTAAATTAAAGCGTTGTGATTATTTAGTTGGACATGACCTTAAGAGAAAGATGAAGTTAAGATTAAGCTGGTGTCCTTCCATAAATTATTCATCTAGAAAAAAAATCGCTAAATAAAAATTAAATAAAAGAAACTGAGTCATCACCAAAGAGAAGAAAAATTAAATCCTGAATTTTAACATTAAAATTAGTTTATTCACAGTATATACATTGATATTTACATTTAACATATAAAATAAAAAAAAGCAATCATTATCATTAATTACTAGTATACTACTTGCTTCACAAAAAATGCTATTTACAAATAGCATGAAAAAAGAAGTTTAATACTTAACATTATTATTTTTCATTGAAGGTTAATCTAATTTTTACAATGCAAAATTCTTGGGAGAACAATCCCTGTGTGCATTAACATGCAATATATTCTTCCCACAAACAATTAAAATGTTATGCACAGTTATTACGAGCATATATAATATTTGAGATACCTTTTTCTAGGTAGAGGTCATCCATCGTCCTATCAGCTCCACGTTCTTTTGTACGACGACACAAACACAAATAAAAATATACTCCTTGCATCATAGTCAAAATGACTAAAGCAAATGTGCATTTTTTTGCACAACCTTCATTCTTAGTTAAGAAACTTCAAACTGAATCTTGGATGAATTTTTTCTCTTCCTCTTCAATTCTGAGGGGGCGATGTTTTTTCTCCTCCTCTTAATTTTTGTGGGCCGTCTTTTTTCGTCTATTGGTCCTCCTTGAACAAAACCATGTTTTTCATTAGTCCACCGTTTTGACCCCCACTCTGGTCACGTGGTCTCAGGACTCCTGGAAAACGGATGATGTTTCTCTGTAGCTGTACAATGCAGATTTATGACTGTCATATATTTGAGCAATGAAATCTGCCAACCTATTTCAGATGTATTGTAAAAGTGCAGACTTATGTCTCCATCTCATTATCAATGTATTTGTTGTTTACAGTGAACTATATATATATATATATAGAATAAAAACTTAATTATTTTAATTAAAATATTTTTATAAAATGAATAGGGTTTTGAGAGTCACCTTATTGTTCCAATGATTTTGATATCAAATATCATATTTGTATCACAACTCTTTGACTGTTTATGCATAATTATATTGTTCAGTGTTCTTTCATAATGAAAGATGATGAGTGGTTCATCTCTCCATCACACTGTATTTGTGCAATTAATTCCTGTACGCATTACTAAAAGCTGAGTAAAAATTAGACGAAGAAGTAAAGAAGAAGTAACTCCATGATTGATAGATTTGATTTACGCATCAGAGTGATTAAAATTAAGGGACTGATTTCTCATTCTTTCCCAATTACAAAATCCAAAACTCTAAAAAAGGAAAATCATTCCTTAATTTAGTAAAATATAATATAAACACTAACGAAAATATACAATAACCTCTCCCGAGTTGCTCAGGATCCCGAAAAGTATTCTTTATATTTAGAATCCTAAAAAACAATATATTTTCAAGATTTAAGAAACAGTTATAAAAAACAAAAGTTTCTTTTGCTACCACTGATTTTCGAAAACGTTTCCGAGTGGTTTTTATAGTGTATTTATTAGTGATGGGCGACATCGATCTTTTTAATCGATTTAATCGATACTATGGCCAGATCGATTTATCAATTTTTTTATCGATGTCTCTACGAATATTATCGTTCGTTTATTTTCTTTCAAATCGTCAATGCAGATCGATCTTATCACCATCAGAGGAAAGCGCCTAACGGAAATCTAATAGATTATAAATCGATCTCTCTAGCACTAAATTCCATGTATTTATTCTTTTACTTTGATTATTTTAGCGGCAGAGATGGGCAGCTGTTGCTCTCAAATTTCGTATAAGTAAGGGATTCGCGTCACATTTCGGGTGGGGGGGAGGAGGGGCGCGAACAAAATTAGGAAATATAATAAGCCGATTTGTTTGAAAGTTTACGATATTTTATAACGCATAGCATAAATTTAAATAACGCATAGATTTTCGAAAACGTTTCCGAGTGGTTTTTATAGTGTATTTATTAGTGATGGGCGACATCGATCTTTTTAATCGATTTAATCGATACTATGGCCAGATCGATTTATCAATTTTTTTATGCGACTGTTTATGCATAATTATATTGTTCAGTGTTGTTTCATAATGAAAGATGATGAGAGGTTCATCTCTCCATCATTCACCCGGTCATTAGAAAAAAAAATGAAGGCAGAGTCCTTCCTTTGTTTTTGTCAGATTGATGCTCCTAATCACATCAGAGTTGTTCAATGTAGCAGATAATAGTCTAGCTGAAGTTTTGTTCATAGGAACTGCAGGTGGCAGTAACCTGCAATTGTGTCTTTCATACAACCACAGAACCTTTGGAAAAGCTCTACTTTCTGTAATCGTGGCATGCTGCATAGTTGATTCACTTGACAGGTTTTATATGCTCAATATGTATGTGCATTACTGAATTTGAATAACTTTAAAAAACTTTAAGAATGCCAAAATAATTCAAAGCAAAATGAATTTGGAATAAAGTTCACATATTTTTTTAAATCCCAAAATACTACACAACATGGTAACTGGCAACTGATAAAGAATATACAAATTTATATATCAAATACCACAACTATGATTATATATGTAATACATTTCACTTTTTGCATACAACAACAATGGCAGAAATATTCAACAATGGAATGTCTTTTATAAGCTATACAAGTATACAGACGATTTTATTTCTACATTTTCTGAGCACAAAAAACATATTTGTCTCATTATTTGTTTATAAAACTTATGTTATTGAGTATAGTTTGTACAACACACTTGATCTATCATTTATTTTATTTTTATTATTCAACACTAAAATAAATGAAATATGTCTATGCTTATTTCATCATTCAAACACCTTTATTTTAACACTACCCGCATTGAGATTCTCTGTCTGAGAAGAGAAGATGCGGAGATAAGAACGTTATCTCGCTTTCATTTGCGAAAGTGAGAAATAATCTCCCTTTACACCAGATTCCCTCGTCAAGAGATAAATAGTGGACCCTTCTACTTGAGCACGGGAAAGAAGGAAAAAAAAAACGATTAGTACTACTAATCTATCTTCCTTTATCCCTGATGCCGAAAATGAGATGGTCCTAGCTACTGGTCAGTTCAAAAACCTGTTTGCCCAGTACGAATGTACTTTTCTTGCAAAATGACGCACGTTTCTGTAGTTAGCGAGCCTTGACTTTACCTGCTCACAAAGATTTTCCTCGTAAAAAAAATTCGCATCCCAATCCAATTACACTATATCTAATCTATTTATTTTTTTTGTTTTAGATGTCCAACAAGACCTGAATAGCGCAGGGCGCAGGCTGCCAAAATGTGTGTCTCCTAAGGTAACGAGGGGGAAAAAAATGGCAAGTATCTACTACTCGCGGTGGTTTCAAGCAGGGGGTGGGGTTTTAGTAATGAATGTTTTTGCCTTCCATGTTTTACTTCTATATACCTATTTACACTATTTACAGTTAGAATTCCGAAAAAATGATTATGTTGAATTAAATATACGGTTGTCAATTCACTGTGTATAACTACGCAGCAACGGTGAATTGAATTCTCTCTTCTACTAAATCCATGGCCTTTTCAGAAAAAAAAATATTTTTTCTGAAATTAATTCGAAATAATGAATTATCCTAAATTCTACCAATGCTCTATCGGTGTTCAGACCGTCCTATATCTCATTACAAAATGATGTATTTGCTATCTGACAAATGTTTAATCCAATATCTTTAATTTCCATTATTATTTATATTTAATTGTATCTTACTTTATTAGCAGACTGGATCCCAAGATTTATCTTATGCTTTTGTAAGTACCAAAAAAAAATTTATTTTTGCACTAAATTTCCTTAGAAGGAAAAAAAAACAAACATGATCTGGTTACAAGTCTCCTCCCAGTTACATCAACAAACTCGATTTACTAACTAGCTGAAGTGTTTGTTTGTTCTAGTGAAAACTGATATCTAATTTCGCTGACACGATTTATTACTTTACTTGTATTCTTATCATTTGTTTATTTATGTCTATCCAACGATACACGATATTATAATTACTTGAATTAATTGCGTGAGATCTCACAAATGTTTATATTCATGCATTATATTAGTATTATTATTCTTAGTATTTGTTTGTTTATAATTTGAAAAATGTTAAATTATCTTGTGAAAAAAAAAATATAATTATTATTGAGTTATATAATATTTTTATGAAATTTTTAGGTTCGTACAAAGATGCCCCTGTTTTCCAAAATTCTTTCATGATTTTCTCTTGATTGGCTAATGCTTGTAGCTTAACTTCTTTTATGTGTTGTACGCGATTTTTAACATACTCTTTAGAGCAAATTTCTTGTGCTGGTAGATGCACTGAGAATGGAGTTTTGATTTCGCGTGCAAAGAACATCATTGAGGGAGTGAAACCAGTCGCTCTGTGGACACTAGAATTATAACATAATTTAAAGAAGTCCAAGCGCGTGTCCCACTCTAGTGTACGGTTTGACATGGCAACAATCGAGTTTTTTAGTACCTTATTTGCAACTTCTGCAATTCCATTCGATACTGGATGGTAGGCACTGGCAAAATGGGGCTCTATACCTAATGTTTTAAGATATTCTTTGAAAACATCTGCGCGAAAATATTTTGCATTGTCCATCGTACACTGTTTTGGTAATCCATAGGCTGCAACGTACTTATTCAAGACATTTAGTATAGTTTGGGCCTCCACATTTCGAAGTGGGACGGCTTCCAAAAATCTTGATGTAGAATCAATGATTGTCAGAATAAATTTGTTCTTTTTGAATGACATTGGAAGCAGCCCTATAACATCGCAATGGATTGCATGTCCCACTTCATGATCTTTGATAACTTTCTGTATCGGAACTTTGATTTTGGGATTTGTTTAGTTTGGTTGCATGGAATGCAATTGTTGCAGTAAGTTTTGATATCTCTGTACATTCCTGTCCAATGAAATCTTGTTTTTATGATATCATAGGTCTTCTTAAATGCAAAGTGAGGTTTATGAGCCTCTTCTATAATTTCTAATTTAAGATTCTCTGGAGCTATTAAAAGTTCCTTATTATCAGTTCCTGGTTTTAAAATTAAAATTTCTTTAGCATTGAGTGCATATTTTTTAGTGTTTTTGTTTTCTTTCTTATTTTTGATCTTTTCAATAATATTGTTTAATTTTTCATCTTGTAATTGTTGTTCTTTAACATTATTATCTGAAATAGCTTGATTGACGGCGAATAAATTATTTTGAAGTTCTATTATGGTTAAATTATTTATATTTCGGGATATATAATCTGCAGGATTGGTCTCTCCCTGTATATGACCGAAAGAAAAATCAAACTCTTGTAGATGTTCTAACCATCTGACCATAATATCCGATTGTTTTTCAATATTGAGACCCTTTGCTAGTGCTTCTGAATCTGTCAGAATTTGGAATCTTCTTCCTGCTAGCATATGCTTAAAATGCATGACAGATTCATGAACCGCTAACAGTTCAAACTTTAAACTATGGTATTTCTTCTCTGGCTCCCTAAGCTTCCTGCCGAAAAATTCAATTGGGAGTAATTCCCCATCAATTTTCTGAGCCAAAATTACTGAAATAGCCACCTTACAGCCATCTGTGATCAGATAAAATTCTTTTGTGTAATCAGGAGGTCTCAACGTTGGATTCTGTAAAATTGCAGTTTGGATATCCTTAAAGGCTTGTTCGGCTTTGTCATCCCATGTGAATTTAACATTGTCTTTTGTAAGATTAATTAGTGGGTCTACAATTGTGGAATAGTTTTTTAAAGACCTAAAATAATTGGCTAGACCCAGTAAAGATATAACAGCTTTTTTATTTTTTGGTCTAACCAAACTTTGAATTTTTTTGAGGTTCTTTTTAGAGGGAGAATAACCTTTCTCATTGACTGAGAATCCTAGAAATTCAATTTCTTCTAAGCAGATTTGCATTTTAGCTTTATCTATTGTTAGATTATTCTCAATTAATGTTTTTAACACTCTGTCAATTAAATTTATCATTTCCTCTAAAGAATTCGCTGCCAATATGACGTCATCCACAAAGTAAGAGACTTCACTCTTATCAAAGTGTCCCAAAGTATCGTTAATTATATTGGCAAAGACCCCTGTGGATAATTTTGTCCCGAACGGGAGGCGTAAAAAGGAATAACGACCATTCTCTGTGATAAAAGCTAATTTGTAGCTATCTTCAGGTCTTACCAGTATTTGAAAAAAAGCACTATGCAGATCGAGAACGGTGTAATATTTCTTTGCACTTATATTCTGTAAAATTTCTTTTATGTCCGGAATAGGGTAAGGATATGATTCCAGAATCTCATTTAGCAAACGGAAATCAATTGCCATTCTAAACTTAGTTTCTTTGTTATCATTGCTTTTTTTCCTCACAAATATTACAGGAAAAGCGTAGTTAGAATCACTTTTTTGAATTATGTTGGCTTCCAGCAGTTCCTGTATCTCTTTTTTTGCATATTCTTTGATGTTTTGATTTATTTTGTACGGTTTAGCTTGTATGGGAAAATTATGCGTTAGGTTAAACCTAGGAACTACTTTTGAGCATTTGCCTAAAGTTTTGTAATTCTTTGAAAATGCAAGGCATTTGCTAGTAGCATGTTTTTAACTCTTTCTCGAATACTGTCTGGCAAATGATTGATCTTAAAATCGTCAGGGGAGAGCTCTGCTTCTCTAAGTTTTCTCACTTCATCAATACTTAAATTGTTTACTTCATAAACTGCCCCTTTTTCAATTTCCTTGACTTCCCTATCCTTCTGAATTAAGAAATTCATATCAATTTGACCTACTGATTTATCTTTGGGTAAAAAGATCTTTTTTTCCGATTCATTTTTTATGATTATATTAACTTGTCTTTCTTTATTAATTTCATGAATGGATGCCTCAAAATTAATTTTTAAGTTATTCTCTATGGGTTCTAGTAAAATCATGATATTTTCTTCTAAGTCTTCTGGACACTGTAATTTTACAATTTTCTCCTGCCCTGGTTTCAGATGGACATTTTCAATAGTTTTCGCAAATTTTATTTTATCCCTGAAAGACTTAATTTTTTTTTCTTATTTTTAGAATTTAGTTTACTTTTATTATTTGTTTCTGAAGTTCTCTCACTATTGACCGATATTTCCTTTGTTGTTAAGTTATTAATTCCCATAGTATTATCATTCATATTAAATTGAAGTTTAATTTTCTTATTTTTGAAATGTAAAGTTTTATCATCAAAATTCAAGATCATTTTATTATTCTTTAAAAAATCATACCCTAAAAGTAGTTGATACTTTCTACCAAAATCCTTACTAGTGATGTAAAATGTGCCTGTTGTGAAGACTCCTTCTAAACGAAAGGACATTTTCACGCACTGTTCAAAATAAATTGCGGAATCAGTTAATGTTTTAATTTGAAGCTGATTTGCAAGATATTTAGGCTTTATACCAGTTTCTTTTAATTGATTAAACAAAGAGGGCGTTGCTAGGCTCACAGCCGCTCCACAATCTAGTAATGCATTGATTTTTATCCCATTAATTTCAAAAGTAATAATAGGTAGACTATCATTCTCAGGGTTACTGACACTTGCTATGATTTTTTTTTACTTTGGACTGCCTGCCTTGTAGAGACTCACGCAGGCGCTTGTTATTATCAACTGTAAGCCTCTGAACTATTTTTTTGAATTTTTGTTATTTTTATTTTCAGAACCTTTATTTGGGTGTGATTTGTCATTTCTACTTTGCCTATCGTCATTTCTAGATGACTTGTCTCTGTTCGTTCTATCATAATTACCCCTATTGGAGAAATTTCTTTTGTAGTAATTCCCATTATTTCGCCTGAAATCTTGTCCCAAATTTTGTCCAAAATTGTTTTGCGCAAACTGATAATTTTGATCATATGGGGCGAAGCTGTGAAAATAATTGGGTAGTGGGGGGTATGGAAGAAAACCACCATGATTGCCAATATTCGCAGAACTCTGCGCTTGCATCTGATTATTAGAAAATTTAGCAGTATTTCTACTATCAGAATTATGCTCCCTAAATTCAGAATTATGTTTATACCGCTGATTACCCCGTTTTTCATTGTTTTTATTATTTGCTTGATTTTTCATATTATACCAACAAACCTCCGTGTTATGAGAATTTACCTTGCAGATATAACAAAATCTTTCTTTATTTTGGGTACCCCTAGTAGCATCTAATTTTAAATTATTTATTTCGGAAGTCAATGCTTTAATTTGGTCTGCGCTTTGCGTATTTAATTTAACCAAATTTTCTACAAACTCCGCGTTTTGTTTAGTTTCCAGATTATTTATTTCCTGTAAATTATTGGAATTGTATGCTTGTTCCATTTTGATGGCTATTTTACAAGCTTCCTCAAAATTGGTTGGTGATACCCTTCCTGATATCAAGCGCAACATCAGCTCGAATGCTGTCAAGAAAACGCGGTAGTTTAACCATTTCTATAAATTTCGTCGAACCATTCTGTTCAACATCAGTGTTTTGCTCGATATAACGTTTTGATATCTCCTTAAACTCAAAAATAAAATCGCTGACACTCTGTTCTGGTTTCTGTTTAAGTGAAAAGACTTTATTTTGAATATCAGCAAATTTTTGTTTGGGTTGAAAAATTTCTATTAATGATTTTTTGAATTTTTCAAAATCAGTTTCATTTGCTAATGTTTCGTTATTTGCCAATTTTTCCCTGCCTATGCCAGTTAGTTTAGCCTTTAAAATGATCAGTTTTGTGTCATCTTCGAATGATGTTTGAGAAATTAAATTTTCAAATTCCTTAATGTAAAAATCAATTGTGGTTCCCTTTTTCCCGTCAAAGGTGGGAATTAAATTTAGAATGGTGTCAACACTTGGTTGCGCCATATTTAAATTTAAAGTACAATTTTCCTTTACAGCTTTCTTTATTTTATTATTACGATTATCTGTGCTAGAGCTTTTTGAAGTCGCATTTACGCTTGAAGTTTTTTCTTTTATTTTTTTTCCTTGGCTCCTAGTTTTTATCCCCGAATTATTTAGATCTACGCTTTTTCTTTTGAATTTGCGTTTATTATAGGGCATACCCTTTCAAACATTAGTTTGTGTGACCAGATCAAATTTAACTTTACACATAAAAATATACAAAATTTTGTTTCACCTTATATAAATTTCAAAAATGAATTCTCACTATTTAAAATATTTCAGAACTATACATACATGATATATTAAAAAAAAATTTAACATTTGTAGATGCACATAACATTATTATAAAATATATATTGTAATTTCACTGCTTAGAATTGTATACATAGTAAAAATAATTTAAAGCATTTTGCAAAATGTTTGTATATTGCAAGAAAACATCCTATGTCAGCTCTACATTCAATATTTGGAAATACATATTACAGTTGCATAAATAACCTCCAAATTTATATAAATGTGATCAGTGTACCATCAGTTTTATACAGAGCATCAGTTGCCAGATGACCTAATTCAAAATTCTCCCAGGAAATCTCGCATTGATTAACTCTAACTATACTATTGATTATTTGAAACATTTTTCTTTATTATTTTTATAGCTGTTATTGGTGATGCTCATAGTTAATTAAAATTTTATTTTTTACTACAAATTAAAATTTTCATTGAAATTTAACTACGTAACCTACAAGATAAAAAAATTAAAATAAATGTGATTTGCCTAAATTTTATTTTTACAAACAAAAAAAAATTTCTACTTATCAAATAAGAACAGCAAATCAATATATACTAGCTAACAAAATTAAATAGCCTTAAGCATTTATTTTTTACATTTATTTTACCACAATAATTTCCAGACTCGCATCCTAGCCAAATAAAAGGCCTGAGTCACGAAACACCATTAATTAGTCTTGTGATCCTATGCTGGAATGATATTGCCAAGTGTACATTAGGTTACGATTTTAAAAATTAATTTATCATTCCACATAAAAATCAACAAAGAGCTAATTGTAATTTTGAATTTAGCATTAAAAAAATGATCGTATTTACCAAATAAATTCTCTGGGTCATGTAGAGATGCTGAAAGAAATACCAGCATATAGAATTTAAATTAAAGCGTTGTGATTATTTAGTTGGACATGACCTTAAGAGAAAGATGAAGTTAAGATTAATCTGGTGTCCTTGCATAAATTATTCATCTAGAAAAAAAATCGCTAAATCAAAATTAAATAAAAGAAACTGAGTCATCACCAAAGAGAAGAAAAATTAAATCCTGAATTTTAACATTAAAATTAGTTTATTCACAGTATATACATTGATATTTACATTTAACATATAAAATAAAAAAAAGCAATCATTATCATTAATTACTAGTATACTACTTGCTTCACAAAAAATGCTATTTACAAATAGCATGAAAAAAGAAGTTAAATACTTAACATTATTATTTTTCATTGAAGGTTAATCTAATTTTTACAATGCAAAATTCTTGGGAGAACAATCCCTGTGTGCATTAACATGCAATATATTCTTCCCACAAACAATTAAAATGTTATGCACAGTTATTACGAGCATATATAATATTTGAGATACCTTTTTCTAGGTAGAGGTCATGCATCGTCCTATCAGCTCCACGTTCTTTTGTACGACGACACAAACACAAATAAAAATATACTCCTTGCATCATAGTCAAAATGACTAAAGCAAATGTGCATTTTTTTGCACAACCTTCATTCTTAGTTAAGAAACTTCAAACTGAATCTTGGATGAATTTTTTCTCTTCCTCTTCAATTCTGAGGGGGCGATGTTTTTTCTCCTCCTCTTAATTTTTGTGGGCCGTCTTTTTTCGTCTATTGATCCTCCTTGAACAAAACCATGTTTTTCATTAGTCCACCGTTTTGACCCCCACTCTGGTCACGTGGTCTCAGGACTCCTGGAAAACGGATGATGTTTCTCTGTAGCTGTACAATGCAGATTTATGACTGTCATATATTTGAGCAATGAAATCTGCCAACCTATTTCAGATGTATTGTAAAAGTGCAGACTTATGTCTCCATCTCATTATCAATGTATCTGTTGTTTACAGTGAACTATATATATATATATAGAATAAAAACTTAATTATTTTAATTAAAATATTTTTATAAAATGAATAGGGTTTTGAGAGTCACCTTATTGTTCCAATGATTTTGATATCAAATATCATATTTGTATCACAACTCTTTGACTGTTTATGCATAATTATATTGTTCAGTGTTCTTTCATAATGAAAGATGATGAGTGGTTCATCTCTCCATCACACTGTATTTGTGCAATTAATTCCTGTACGCATTACTAAAAGCTGAGTAAAAATTAGACGAAGAAGTAAAGAAGAAGTAACTCCATGATTGATAGATTTGATTTACGCATCAGAGTGATTAAAATTAAGGGACTGATTTCTCATTCTTTCCCAATTACAAAATCCAAAACTCTAAAAAAGGAAAATCATTCCTTAATTTAGTAAAATATAATATAAACACTAACGAAAATATACAATAACCTCTCCCGAGTTGCTCAGGATCCCGAAAAGTATTCTTTATATTTAGAATCCTAAAAAACAATATATTTTCAAGATTTAAGAAACAGTTATAAAAAACAAAAGTTTCTTTTGCTACCACTGATTTTCGAAAACGTTTCCGAGTGGTTTTTATAGTGTATTTATTAGTGATGGGCGACATCGATCTTTTTAATCGATTTAATCGATACTATGGCCAGATCGATTTATCAATTTTTTTATCGATGTCTCTACGAATATTATCGTTCGTTTATTTTCTTTCAAATCGTCAATGCAGATCGATCTTATCACCATCAGAGGATAGCGCCTAACGGAAATCTAATAGATTATAAATCGATCGCTCTAGCACTAAATTCCATGTATTTATTCTTTTACTTTGATTATTTTAGCGGCAGAGATGGGCAGCTGTTGCTCTCAAATTTCGTATAAGTAAGGGATTCGCGTCACATTTCGGGTGGGGGGGAGGAGGGGCGCGAACAAAATTAGGAAATATAATAAGCCGATTTGTTTGAAAGTTTACGATATTTTATAACGCATAGCATAAATTTTAAGAAATATCTAGCGTGAAAAATTATGGGGAGCGAGTAGGGGGGGGGGGCGTTTTGACCTTTCGGGAGGGGAGAGGGAGGGGCGCGAACACAATTCGGAAATACAATAAGGCGATCTGTTTGAAACTTTACGATATTTTATAACACAAAAAATAAATTTAAAAAATGAGGCCGCGTTATTATATCTGCAACTGTTTGTCACCACTATTTATAAACAATAATCAAAATTTTCGGTTTTTTCCCAGTTAAAACACATTATCATTGGTTTAGAGCCACTTTACTCAGGATGCTCGTTAGTTAAGTTGTATCTGCAATATTGTCTTCAAGTGCTGAATTCAGTGGGTGGCCCGGGCGGGACATCCCCCCCCCCCCTCCGGAAGATTTGAGATTTTATACGTGCAATGGTTAAAAAGTGCAGTTTCCCCCCCGTAACTCTATAATGTCCCCCTCCCGGAGAAAAGTGTCTGAATTCAACACATGTCTCCTCCCACCCTGTTCCCCTCACCTCCCCGTCCCTGTCGCCCGAAATCATAACTTTTTTAATTATCTTCAGAATTGAACGAGACCTTTTCTGACATTCTTCTCAAGTCAGTTGCTTAATAACTAAACATTGATATTATATCTGCAACTGTTGGCCACCACTATTTATGAACAATAACAACAATCCAGTTAAAACTCTCCATTCTTGATTTAGAGCCACTTTACATAGAAGGCTCCTTAGTTAAGTTGTATCTCTCAAGTTTGTCAGAAAAATTTCGCCGTGTTCAGACAAATAAAACAGTGAAAATTCCAGTTTGTTAGAGTTTAGAACCAAACATGTTGAATTATGGTACTTTGAATTTTAATATTGAAGCTTTCCGACACAAAACAATCGTCTCTCTGTTATTAATGTTTTTCAAGGGTACACGTATTAAGTAAGTTTGTCTTTTGTACTCCCTACTTTCCGGTTTTATTGCTGGAGGTTTTATTGTATATAAAGTTTTCACCTAAATGGTGAAAAAATGTTTTGTACATTCTTTTAAAAAATCTGGTCAACCTGGCCTGACACCGACCCTCAAAAGTCAAAGCAAAACACAATCCGAAATCGATTTCAAACCTGAAACAATGAAAGTTAACCTGACCCTAACTCCTAACCCTACCTGCAGAAAAAAAGTAGATGTCAGCCAGCTTGACAGCCCGGCCCAAAATGAAGAAATATTGCGCATAACCACGTGTCTTGTCGTTTTCTATTTTGGGTAAATGTAGAAAACCCGACTCGTTGCAGGACTCTATTATTGAATAATATTTTACGTAACTTTTCAAAACGCTTAAAAACTGATAAAGATGTATGCAAAAATCATTGTGTACTGTTAAGTGTTAAGATGATTTTCGCCTGCGCCACTTTTTTTTTGGGGGGTGGGGATCTGCTCTCGTCTTTTTATCACACATGTAGAAAAACTTTGTTTAATAAGTCAGCTAATGCGTATATACAAACTTCTGCTGCATTGCAAGTGATTCATTATTTAGTACTCTTGCGGTGTGCAAGGAAGGCGAAAAAGAAAAGTTGGATAAGCGAATTTAGAAAGGCGTCTGAGCACACGTTATCTTGTTAAATAAAAAATAAATACAAAACAATTGACCAGAATAGAGAATTCTTTTAATGCTACTTATTTCATAGATGTTGATCCGTAGTAGTCGCGCGTTTCGAAGTATTTGTAATGCTTTTTTTTTAAATAGAAAATGGGGCGTTTTCAAAATCAGTAGTTTGGGAGTTTTTTAATAAAAAATATGAAAACGAATAGCAGTGGAATGCAAAAACTGTAACAGAACTTTTAACGAAGATACTTTCACTTTCGGAGCCAGTTTCGAAAGTAAAAGTATCTTCCTAAAAAAATCCGCAAAGAAAATCGAAAAAGTAACCAACGGCGGAAATAGAGATTGATATCTACTATCCAATGCAAAAAAATCGTTTAAAAATATTCAAATGCAAACGAGATATTAGAAAAATAATGCCCCATAGGATTAATATTAGCGAGCGAGTGTTTTCAAGTGCGTGAAGAGGATCCTTAAGAACTCCTAGTCCTAATACGACGAGAAATTTAATTATAAAAATGTCTTGCTCTAACATTACAGCTAGAAAAATCTGACTTCATCCTTCTAATGCCCAAGGCACTCGGACACTCAATAATAGAGGATGGTGGTCTCACAATTGGACTATCCACACACATCCTACGCCCACACACTACAGTTCCAAGATGCCGTAAATGTCAGGCACTCACGCACGTGGGAAGACACTGCCAGCGTGAAGTGCCTTCCTGCGTCAATTGTGGTCAAGAACACACAGACCCTAACTGCAACAAGTCACCACGCTGCGTAAACTGCAAATTTCATAATGAACAAGAAGACACAAACTTCAACACACATCACCAGGCATCCGACCCGCTCTGCAGCACATATAGAAAACTATATCGAGAAACCAGAAGACGGCTAGACGAGGAATTCAACCAAACGTACAGACCACCAACCACCACATCACAACAACGCCCGTCGCCACAACACCAACAGTCAACACAACCAGAAAGAGCCCCAACATATCCAAGACATAGAGGCCAACGAAACCCAGACACCGTCAGCAGTACACAAGACGGCATACTCCCATTACCTACACCACATCAAGAGGAGTTGTATAACTATTGGTCCCTCTTTCACCACCCATACTACCGAGAACAAAGGATGACGAACTATTTTAGACCTCCACCTGACCAGCAGGGCGGTTCCCGCAGCCACTGGTAAGACGGGTATTTACAGACAATTGTAAGTACACTTAAAAAATCCTTTTAGTAATCTCTTTAGTTTTATATAGCTTAAATTACTTGTTTAATGTCTTCTCCAGCCTCCTCCAAGACACAGGAGGAGCCCTCCCCCCGTTTCGGCCACCTCAAAATTCTACAGATTAATTTAAACCTCTGCAGAAGAGCAAATGAAGCCCTTAAGGCACATATAATTAAAAATAAAATAGATTTAGCCCTGCTACAGGATGCATACTGCGGGCCGGATGGCACTATTTGGAGTTTTCCATCTTCCTGGGCCATCTTCCAGTCAAAAGCCAATAGTGCACATCTAGTGATCTCAAACATGGCACTGCAATACGCACATCTCTACACAGGCACACAGTGTGCATTTGCCACAATCACTACAAAGGAAGGTCAACTAATCATTGGCTCAACCTACGCAGCGCCAAAAACAAATTTTGAGGATTTCCTCGAGGAGTGGAGCCACCTTATCACACAGAGGCAATTCTTTATCTGCGGAGGTGACTTTAATGTTAGCTGCACCTTATGGGGCTACGATCATGAAAGCCTCCGCAGGGATTCCCTCATTGAACATCTGACAGTCCATAAGCTCTCCATTGCTAACATAGCCAATTCCACACACACCTTTGCCAAAACAAATTCTCGAGGAGATGTCATCGCCCAGGGTTTTCCAGATCATACCCTGGCGAACACAAAAGCACTCCAACAGATTCGGAACTGGCATGTATCAGATGTTCACTCTGCCTCGGACCACAAATACATAGAATTCGGCTTTGAAATTTCACCACTCTATACAACACAGAGAAGATTTAACACAACCCGAGGCAACTTCAAAAAGTTCAACAACATAATCAAATCACAGAAATCACTCCTCACCAGCCTTCTAAGGGACGTAACAAACAAAACACAACTCAATGTATTCACAACAAAATTAATTGAAACAATGCAAAATGCAGCGCGCGCGTCCTTTAGACTAAAGAACACTCGGAGAACACCAATCTTCTCATTTTGGACCTCCGAACTAAAAACTAAACGTAATCATCTCACAACACTAAGGAAGAAACTTCGAAATCTTAGAAACACGGATCACGACACAGAATACTATCGCACCCTCAGTGCCAATTACAAACACCTTTCGGCTAAATTTAAACGCAGTGTACTAGATGCAAGGAACACGGCCTGGAGAAAATTCTGTAGCAACCAAACAGATCCTTTCGGCACAACTCAAAAATTCTTCACAGGCAAGTTTTTCACGCCTGATGAAATCAAGCTCGAACTGCCGCCAAACAGATCATCCAGACAGCATAATATGGAGCACCTCACAACAACCCTTTTCGGCCCTTCGCAAATTCCAATTGTAGACAACTCAGATCTTTATTTTGACTCACCACCAGACAAACCTTTTTCCAAATCAGAAATAGCACATGCGCTAAGAACATTAAGCGATAAGAAAGCCCCCGGCCCAGACTGCATAGATTTCAAAATTCTAAAACTAACACACAAAATTATTCCCGGTGTATTCACCAGTTGGGCCAATATGTGTTTACAGCACAACTACTTCCCGCACACTTTCAGACAGGGTGAAGTGGTATACTTCCTCAAACAGGGAAAGGATGCCTCTGAACCCACATCTTACCGTCCAATTTGCCTGCTTCCGACTCTAGGTAAACTCCTAGAGAAACTAATAGTCACCCAATTGGTTCATTTTCTGGAGAGCAACAACCTACTCCATCACAGACAGTATGTGTTCAGAGAGGGTCTGTCCTGTGAAAAGGCCCTATTTGACATTCTTTCCACATGCACACAAAGTATAGAGGAAGGCAACTATACCTCACTCGTTTCCCTCGATATCAAAGGTGCTTTTGATAACGTAGAGTGGCGGGACATCCTACTTCAACTAATTGATATTCATTGCCCGAGCAACATAGCTGGAGTCATCGCCTCCTACCTCAGCGATAGAAGCATTTTAATAAATTGGGGAGCAGACTCCTCATCCCACAATATACAGAAAGGATGCCCACAGGGGTCTTGCCTTGGGCCAGTTCTCTGGCTAATTATTGCAAATGTCATCCTTTTAGAACTAGAAAGATTAGGCTTCATTCTATATGCATTTGCAGACGACTTCAGTTTTGTATTCTCGGGCCGTAGGCGTTTGGACCTGGAAAACTCGGCAGCTAGAGCTCTCCCGGTCTTTTGTCAACTCTTGGAACGCCTCCACCTCCAGCTCTCTACAGACAAAACACAATCCCTAACATTCGCAAAACCCAAGAAGCTTAAGCGCAAACCCATAAGGAGAATTTATGGGAAAAGCGTTTCACATGTCCCACACCTTAAATTACTAGGAATCGTCATAGACGAGCACAGGAGCTGGACGGAACACATCAACACCCTCAAGACAAAACTAATTAAGTATCAACACAATGCACGCAGATTAACTTCTAAGTCTTGGGGAATTAAACCTGCAATGTTAAAAATCTGGTACCACGCAATCATAGAACGGATCCTCTTTTATTGTGTGGGCGTCTAGGGAGGAAATCTCACCAAGGCAGTCAAGGAAAAGTTGGTTTCGATCCAAAGGATGTTCTTGCTGCAAATGGTGAGAGGGTATAGAACAATCTCAACGAACGCACTCACAGTGTTATTGCGTTTTAAACTATACACACACACTGCTGGTTCTTAACTAAAATACACAATGGACTGTATAAATGCGGTTTTATTCACAAACAAATAAATGCGAGCCATCACACGGCTTATTCTATAACAATCTTTTTTACATTCTAAAACACAAGAAGCAAAACAGAACATTGAGTGTTGCCAAACGTGGAAAGTAAGAAAAAGAAACTTACATGAATTCGGAGCACATGAAACCAAGGAACATGCAGCTTTAGCTCGCTGCAGACGATAATTACATAAACATTCTGGCCCCCGTTGAAATCACCTGGGATTTCAACAAGTGGTTACTTGCTTACAGGTTCTTACTACAATGAAAAAACAATTAATAACACAAACAAATTAATGCAAAAAAAAAATATATATTAAACAGTTCACAGTTCACAGTTTTTAGTTTCTATGGGAAGAGGACACAGTTTCACTACTGGACGACAAAAATTTGCGAATTTCTTCATTCTGCTTGCACTGCAAAATATATTTGTTAATTTCTTTTTCTGCAACTTTAAAGTTGGTTCCACAATCACTAAAAATCTCAAAAGGTTTCCCTCTTCTTGCAATAAATCGTTTTAATGCCCTTAAGAATGCCTTTGTTGAAAGATCTTCGACGACTTCAAGATGGACTGCTTTGATGACGAAGCAGACAAATACACACACGTATGATTTAAATGATTTTACTCCGCGTCATGCGCGATATTTAATCATGAATGGTCCTGAAAAATCTGTTTCAACTCCATGAAATGGTCGTGATTGTGTTACTCTGGATTCTGGAAGATCAGCCATTATTTGTTTTGCAGTTTGAGCTTTATATCTGCAACACGTAACACAAGCTCTTACCATTTTCCGAATAACAGACCTAGCAGTAATGATCCAAAATTGCTGTCTAATTAAAGAAAGAAGAAGTTCTGGACCTGCATGTAAGTATTTTTCATGATAATGTTTAATTATGATCTTAGTCACATGGTGCTTTTATGGTAATAAGATTGGGTGCTTTGCATTCTCCGACAGCTGTGCGTTTTACAATCTTCCTCCTACTCTTAATATTTTGTTATCATCTAAAATTGGACACAAGCACATGAGACTGCTATTTACAGGTAGCTCTTTTCCAGCTTCTAAATACAGAATTTCCTTACTGAAGTTCACTTGTTGAACTATCCGAATAATGCAGCGTGTTGCGGCTTGAATTTCACTGCTTGATAAAAAGGATGTATTTCTTTCTACACGTGTTACCTTTGAATTGGAGATGAATCTCAATATCCAAGCAAATATGCGTTGCAACTTGGAAAACGAAGATATTTTTTATATAACATCAAGCTCTTTTACAGTTTCAGAAGCTACAAATGATAAGGTTTTACGTGCTTCTGGTAATTCTTCTTCATTTATGGGAATAGGTTCATGCACTGGAACCTCACTACTTCTTAACCATAGTGGGCCGTTCCACCACAAGTCATGGGACAGTAGTTCTGCAGGAAGTAACCCACGTGATGCACAATCAGCAGGATTTTCTTTTCCGACTACATGGTTCCAATTCTCAGCTGGTAAAATGGATTGGATTTCAGATACTCTGTTGGCTACAAAGACTTGCCATCTTTTAGGATTTGATCTTAGCCATACAATACAATTTGTGAATCACTCCATGCGTGCACATAATCAGGTTTTATATGTAATGCAGCTCTGACTGCCTGTATTAAGTGTGCCAGTAATACTGCAGAACATAATTCCAGTCTTGGAATCGTGACAAGTTTTAGTGGTGCTATGCGAGTTTTAGCTGTTAAAAGTTTCATATCAATGTTAGAGCTATCACAAGTTTTAACGTAAATAACTGCTGAATAACCCTTTTCTGACGCATCACAAAATCCGTGAAGTTCAAATCGAGAATAATTGGGCAAGATTACTTTTCTAGGTATATATATGGAATTTAAGAGTTTGACTTCTTGGCACAAAATTTTCCACTTTTGGTCAATATTTTCTGGTACTGGGTCATCCCATGATAATTGTAATTTCCACTGTCCTTGAAGGATCATTTTACTTAGAATCACAAAAGGTGCAATCCACCCCAATGGGTCAAACAGCGTTGAGACAAATGACAGAATAATTCTCTTAGTAGGGACACCTTGATAATTTATATCATTGAAATTACATATGAATATATCATTATCAGGATGCCATTCCACTCCTAGAGCTTTTGTGGCCTTATTGGCCACTACACTATGTATATTATCGTTAATTGTGTTTGCTAACCCAGCATTTTTCAATAGTGATGGTTCATTTGTGGACCATTTATGTAGCTCAAACCCACCTTTTTTCAGCATTTTTTGCAAATCAGATATCAATTCAGTACCTTCCTGACTATTCTCAACACCAGTTAAAACATCGTCGACATAAAAATCTCTTAAAACTATAAACTTTGTTTTAGGAAAATTAAGACCCTCATCAATTGCTAACTGACTCAAAGCTTTCATTGCAAGATATGGAGCAGCAGCAGTTCCATACGTGACAGTATTTCAGCGAAAGACTTGTATTTGTTTATCTGGACTATCTCTCCATAATATTCTCTGAAAATCCCTATCTTTGTCATGAATTTTTACCTGCCTATACATCATTCTTATATCAGCTGTTATGGCAATATTATGAAATCTAAACCTTAATAAAATGCAAATTAAATCATCTTGTATTTTGGGACCTTCCATTAGAGTGTCGTTTAAAGAAACACCTATTGTTGTTATAGCACTCGCATCAAAAACTACTCTTAATTTGGTAGTTAAACTAGATTGTTTAAGACGAAGTGGTGTGGGATGTAATAATGTTTAGTTTCTAATTCCTGATCTGTATTCGAAACAAAATCCATGTGGTCCAGAGATAAATATTCTTTCATAAATTGAACATATTGGTTGTAAATTTCTGGCATGGATATTAGTCTTTTCTCAAGATCAAGAAATATTCTGTGGGCCATTTGGCGTGAATCACCTAAAATATCTCGATCCTCTTTAAATGGTAATGCGACTGAATAGCGGCCTGATTTTTCTCTAAAATGAGAACTCTCAAAATATTTTTCACAATATTTTTCTTCAACTGTTAAAGGTTGCACATTTGGAATTTTTTCTAATTCCCAGAATGAATTTACTAACTCGTCAGTTTTTGTACTTAAATAATTTACATGTACTGGATCAGTTGCTAGCGTTTCAAAATTTGTAGTACCCGAAATTATCCACCCAAGTCTCGAATTTAAGGCAAATGGAAGGTTAGGTTCACGTTTGACAATTTCCCCAGTCATTAAATGCATAAATACATTTACACCAAATAAAATGTCAATTTTTTGTGACTTGTAAAACAATGGATCAGCTAACACTAAATCACTGAAATTATCGCAAATGACAGAAGGTAAAGACACATACGGAATATTATCTGTCACTTTATCCATTACGAATGCTGATGTTGATACTCTGAGATCAGTTTTGAAGTGAGAAGTGAATAATAAATCGACTTCCCCATTACTCACAGTATTAAATGTTCCCAAATATGACACAGAAATAGAACTATCTTTAACCTTTAATCCTAATTTGCTTACACATTCTCTAGAAATGAATGACTTCTGAGAGCCTGTATCACATAAACATCTGCATTTTACAAGCTCTTCTTTACAATTTTGAACTTTTATTAATGTGGTACACAACAAAATATGACTAATTTGATTACTCTTTGTGTTTGATTCTTAATTAGAGGCACAGACTGTAGACGAAACATTATCACTCGCTTACTCAACTTTTTTAGGGATAAATTCTTGTGCGTGTGGGGACATACTATTCGTCTGAGTCTTATTCTTTGAATTCTTTACCATGTGCAAAGTACTATGATGTTTCTTAAAGCAATGATGGCACGTATTTAGACTCTTACATTTATTAAGAAAATGCATATTAGATAGGCAATTAAAGCAATAATGATTATGTTTTACGAAATCTACTCGTTGTTGAACAGACAAATTAAGAAATTTCGAGCATTTAGCTAAACTATGTTCTTCTTTACAGTAACCACAACTCAAAGTAGCTACAAAAGCATTACTCTTATTTGGAAATACAGATTTAGGTACCTTATTTACCACTAACTTGCTATTTTGAAAAGTTCTTGCGTAATTCTTAAGAAATTCAATTAAGTTCTTAAGTTTCGGAATTTCATTGCTTTTAAGCTGACGTTCCCACCACAATTTTGTAGAAGGATCCAATTTTTGCAAAATTAAATAAGTCATTAATGTATCCCCAAATTTGTCAATGGTTTGGTTCAATACTTCTAACGAGCAAATAACTTCATTAATGTTATCAACTAGATTTAAAATAGCAACAGCTGATTCTGTTTGAATTGCTGGTAAACTTAGAAATCGTTTAATATATGCAAAAATTTGTTCTCTCTTATTTGAATATCTTTCGTCTAGTAGATTCCATGCAATTTCAAAATTAGAATCCGAAATTTGAATAGACTGAATGACGCGATACGCTTCACCTTTCAATGAAGCCTTCAAATACTGCAATATTTGAGGATTAGATATAGTCGTATTACTGTTTACGCATGCATTGAAAAGATCTTTAAAAGCTATCCATTAAGTGATATTGCCTCCAAAAGTAGGTAATGATAAGCTAGGTAATTTAATATTCTCAAAAATGTTTCCTGAAATTACACTATCAGATTTATTTTCACTCTTATTTAACTTCGCATTTTCGATTTTCAATACTTTTTCACCTTTAAATTTCCACAAATCAATTTTATCTGAAATTTCCTGTGCGGTATCTATCTCACTGTCTAATTGTTTAGATTCCGTAATTAAACTTTCAATTTTCCTATCAAGTTATTTTAGTTCCGTTTCTTTCTGTTTTGACAGTTCAATATTTTCTTCTAATTCTGTTAAATTAATCTCACCATCTGCGATTGTACTTTTGATTTTCTTTATAAAATTCGTTACACTTCTCCGTAGAGCAGTTCTTTTCGTTTTAAAAGTTGTTAGTTTACTCATTTTTACTTAAATCAAACCCAAAACTAGTTCTAAAATATGTTAATACGAAATTTAGTTTAAATCTAAACTATATTCTCATCACAATTCCACAGTTTTTAATAGCAAATTATTTTTACACACGAAATATAATGTTCAAAGTTAACTTACCTCATAAGCTGAGGTAATTTTTCGCCACAAAATGACATCACGCCAGTTCAGAAAAATGTTCCATTCTACACTTCTTTTTTTTTTCACTAGCATTCCGGCTAGCCTTGTACCAAGAATGTTATTGCGTTTTAAACTATACACGCACACTGCTGGTTCTTAACTAAAATACACAATGGACTGTATAAATGCGGTTTTATTCACAAACAGATAAATGCGAGCCATCACACGGCTTATTCTATAACAACCTTTTTTACGTTCTAAAACACAAGAAGCAAAACAGAACATTGAGTGTTGCCAAACTCGGAAAGTAAGAAAAAGAAATTTACATGAATTCGGAGCACATGAAACCAAGGAACATGCAGCTTTAGCTCGCTGCAGACGATAATTACATAAACACACAGTACTAAAGGGGATCCCTCCAATCCTAATATCACTAGAATACGAGCACCAGAAAAACAGAATCCAACACCTAGAATATGAACCAACTACTACGCTACACTTCCCAAAAACAATAATACAGAGAAAAGTTCCAAGTTGGCACCTGCACCCCGCGGAGGAGACATCACAATTACAGGTATGCATCGCCAAGAACAGTCACAGACCCTCGCAGCATCCAACCATCTACACTGATGGTCGCACACTGAAACTGGCGTGGCCGCAGCCTTCTGCGCCATGGTAAATGGAGTGCCGACCTATGAGTGGGCCTCCAGGATTGGAGACGATAACTTAGTATATCAAGCTGAACTGTTTGCAATTCTGAAGGCTTTGGAATGGATTGCTGCCTCCCCCACGCAGGAAAATTTTAAAGTTTTCAGTGATAGTCTTTCTGGACTTCAAGCAATTTTTGCCCTACGGACAAAACACCCTCTCATACTGGAAATTAAAATCAAACTTCACCAACTGTACTAAAAAGTAACCCTTGGCCACGTCACTGCACACATTGGTATCGCAGGCAATGAGCTGGCGGACAGCCTTGCAAAAGAAGCCACCAAACGCCAATCAATAGACTTCTCTCTTCCGGTACCACCATCTTTTATTTGCAGAAAACTCAAATCTAAAATACTCCCCTACTGGCAAATCTACTGGGACACCTCCACAAAAGGTAGACACACTTACAACCTAATTCCAAAAGTTTCCAGAGAGCTACTTAACCTCACTCCTTATACAAGTGCTTTCTTATCCGGGCATGGCCCGTTTAAAAATTACCTCTTCAAATTAAAAATTTCACGAACCAATGTGTGCGAGTGCTGCGATAGTGGTACCCCCATGCATTATTACTTTTCCCGCCCACTGACTGTTGCTTGGCATCTTAGGCCTGCTCCTTCTAACCCACCTCCTTCTTGGCTGCTGAATATAATTACGCGTCCCATCTTAACTCATAAACTTTCAGAAATTTACAAATTACTAACACACGGATGAAATAACATAACTTAATCATTCAAAGCAGTTTTCTTTCTCCATAAATTAATAATAAAAACTCGCTTATTTTAATCATTAACATAATCATTCCATCATTTTTTATCTGCTTAGATTTCTTTATTTAGCTATTTTGCAGCTTAATTGTTTCTCTCATCCCAAGTAATGTTCTCTTCCTAGCAGGGGCTGAGTTCCCATTAATTAATTTATTCTTATCGGGAACCGCAAGTTTGGTCAGCAAGCAAAGTATCGTCACCCCTAATACGAAGTGCATCCAGCCTCCATCCAGTGTGAGGGTTCCAGCGCAATTGTGTGGCGCTCCTTGTCGCGTGGGAATCTTACACTGGCACCTCCACATCTCAAGTGCCGTCATTTACGAACTGTACAATTGGTACAGTCTTACCTAAGAACTGCACCCTTCTACTAAATTAGCGGACTATACAACTGGTGCAGGCGCACCTGTGGACCTCGTCCACCCTGTCTGTCGCTCTTTGTCGCGTAGGAACGCTGGTTCCAGCGACAGAACCTGTATTAATTTTTTCTTTTTTTTTTTGTATGTCTTTAGTTCCTGCCACCTGTCGCGTGGGGCTTTGCCCGGCAGGACCAGCCATTGGCGAAGCTTGTACTGCCACGTTTAATCCCTGCGTGCCGGGGAGCTAGCCGGGGAAGACATTAAACGCTCAACGTCTGGGTTCGCCCTCAGCCGAGTGGTCTTCTTCAGGCATTAGCATTAAAATTAAAATTAACATTACAGCTAGTACTATTAGAAGAAATATTATTTGAAAAAAAAAATCCACGTTTTAAGACATAAACAGCATTACTGAAATCGTTCAGGCTATAGATGTCGAGTCGGCACCGTATACCGGTCATAATATGAATAAGCGTTATTAAACGTTCACAGACCTTTCCAACGATGTATCACATGAGGGGTGGGTGCAGAGTTTCCAAAAGTACCCCCATTGGGGGAGAAAGTGGAGGGATGGACACCGGAGATGCATAATACGATTAAGCGGTCACAGACCTTTCCAACGATATAGCACATGAGGGGTGTGTGCAAAATTCAGATAATTACCCCCCTTGGGGGACAAAGTGGGGGGATGGACACAGGAGATGCATAATTTGATTAAGCGGTCACAGACCTTTCCAACGATATATCACATGAGGGGTGTGTGCAAAATTTCGAAAAGTACACACCTTGGGGGTGGTAAAATGGGGGGATGGATACCGGAGATGCATAATATGATTAAGCGGTCACAGACCTTTCGAACGATATATCACATGAGCGGTATCGGCAAAATTTAGAAAAGTGCCCCCTGTGGGCAAAACGCGCCCCCCCCCCCTTGTTTTTAAATAGTGGTGAAAAACAGTTGAATATATAATACAAATGTTTAGTTATTAACCAAATGACTTGGGAAGAATGTCAGAAAAGGTCCCATTCAAATTTGACCATAATTAAAAAAGTTATGATTTCGGGGGGAGGGAGATTGCCCCCTCCCTTAATTTTTATCTACATTCAGGATCCTTTATTTTCGGCGGCTTGGGCATCAGCCCTACTTCTTTCTAAATTTTATTAAATTCGGACAAGAAATTCTCGCTAAAATATAGTTGCTCTCTTCAGTATTGAATTCAGACACTTTTTTCCAGGAGGGATTTCTGTGGCTCCGGAGGGTGGGGGGCTTTGTTGAGTTTCGGGCGAAATTGCACTTTTGAACCATTAAAATCTTAAAATCTCAAACCTTTCTGGGGGGGGGGCATTTCACTGATCCGGGAATATGTCCCCCCCCCAAGCCACCCCCTGAATTCAACACTGCCCTCTTTCTCCTCCACCCCTTGTTTCCCTCCCTACGCGTATCGTTCATATTTTGAATATTATTTCTTTTCTGAATTCACTCTTAGTACCCCCTACCTCTAAACTGTAAAGTTAACAATTTTACCTGTAAAGAAACAAAAAAACTGCCTTGAAACAAAATTTGACAGTAGCTAATGTATTATATACCGCTACTGCTATGCTAAAGAAATGAGCGCCAGAAATATCGATTATTATCTGCTAATTCCCATTATCACGATGTATGATCCAATTTCCTACCATTTGATCAATAAATTTAGGAGTTACTCTTTTTAAGCTATTTGTGTAAGAATCGATTCTAAAACATCGATACTAGAATTTGTTAATAGATTATTTTTTTAATCGATGTTGTTTTATACAGTAACGATGTTGATCGATTATCAAATTTTTCAGAATCGCCCATCACTAGTATTTATCCGTTTTATCAAAGCGGAATATCGGTTCTACGGTTGTTATCAATTCTCAAGTAGACAATTCAATGTTCAACCAGTAGACACACATGATAAATTAATAGTTTTAATCTTAACATTAAAATTAATATTAATTTGTTACTCTTGCATTTATAAATGCATTTACGCAGCTAAAAATGTTTAGTTGAGTATTGATACCATCCTAAAAACCGATATTCCCGTTTGAGAAAACTAATTAATACACTGTGAAAAATACTCCGAAACGTTTCCAAAAATCAGTTGCAGCAAAAGAAACCGCATTTATTAAATGTTTCTTTAAATTTCGAAAATATATTGGTTTCTGGAATTTATAAAGGTAAAGAATGCTTTTCGGATTCGTGGGTAACTCAAAAGAGGCTATTGTATATTTTCGTTTGTAGTTATGTTATATTACAGTAGATTATGAATTTGTTTTCATTTTTTACAGTTAACTGACGGAAGAAATTAATTAGGTCATGACTCAATCAGTAATATAATTATCGAAATACGTATTTTACCATTACATAAAAGATGCCGATATAGTTCGTTTTCAAAATTTGCCTCTTTCTTAGGGTTCCGTACTTAAAAAGGAAAAATGGAACTATTATAAGATCACTCCTGTGCCTGTCAGTCCGTCTGTCAGAGCCATTTTTCTCATAAACTATGGGACGTGGAAAGTTCAAACTTGGGAAAGTTTGTTCCCCACATATTTTCAGTACATTGTTTCAGTTCAGTACATTGTTCATATACATTGTTTCACCCACATATTTTCAGATTATTAGCCATTCACAAATATGTTTAAGAAATATGTGGTGGCTAATTAAGTTACTTGAAAGAAAAAGTTTTCACTTTGTATATCAGGGGGGGGGGGTATCGTGTGAAAGATCTCGTAATATCGAACTCAAAAATATAGTTATTTTAATTTTATGCATTATATTTTCAGAGATATCGTCTAAAATGCACTGCAAAAATATGTTTCCCCTCCTCTATTTCCGAATCTACTGAAACTTAAATTATAAAAAATTAGGGGTAATAAGAGCTTATTTAAACCTTGCAGGAACACTATAGCGATTTTCCTAGGTAACATAGTTTTTGAGAAAAACGCTTTTTGCGTTACACACAAACTACTTTTCGGGAGGTCAGCAGTGGTTTTGACGAACGCTCGAGGTATCTATGGACGCAGAATAATAAAAGGATATTTGATAATTATTTTCGAAAAAATTATCGGTAATTAGCCGAGACATTAATTAAGTTAATAGAAAAAAAGTTTTATTTTTGTATATCATGTGGGGGTATCGTGTGAAAGATCTCGTAATATCGAACTCAAAAACATAGTTGCTTTAATTTTAGGTATTATATTTTAAGAGATATCGTCGAAAATCGATTGCAAAAATATGTTCCTTCTCCTCCATTTCCGAATCTACTGAAACTTAAATTATAAAAAAATAGGGGGTAGTAGGAGCTTATTTAAACCTTGCAGGAAAACTATAGCAATTTTCCTAGGCAACACAGTTTTTCAGAAAAACCCATTTGTCTGTTACCCACAAACTTCACTTTTCGGGCGATCAGTGACTGGCGGTCGAGGTATCTATCGACGCAGATAGATACCTCGAAGGATATTTGATAATGATTTTCGAAAAAATTATCGGTAATTAGCCGAGATATTAATTAAGTTACTTGAAAAATAAATTTTGTTTTTATATATCGTGTAGGGTATCGTTCCAAAGATCTCGTAACATCGATCTCAAGAATAGATTTGCTTTAATTTTATGTATTATATTTTCAGAGATATCGTCGAAAATAGACTGGAAAAATATGTCTCCCCCCCCCCTCTTATTTCCGAATCTACTGAAACTGAAATTATGAAAAAAAAACAGGGTTAGTAGAAGTTTATTAATTAATAAATAGTAATTAATTAATTTAATGTACGGAACCCTTTAAGCGCGAGTTGTACTCGCACTTGATCAATTTATATTGTACATATTTTTAAAAAGATGATAAAGTCTAAAAATCTTGTACAAGTAAAAATGTCAAAGTTTGCAATTTTTTTCTAAATACTTATTTTTTTTTTTTTAGAATTTTTTCTTAATCGCACTACGCAAGCTGGCGTCTACTTTCGGTTGGTAGAAACTTTATTTAGAAAATTATATTAGGTAATGAGTAAACACCTAATTAAATTTTTCCTCATCAAAAACATATATCAATTACATGGCAATCCGATAATATTTATGTGAGTTACAACACGGCAGATAGACAAACCGAAATTATAAACACCTTTCAACTATGTGTTAAAAAATAAATTTGTTTTTGAACCTAAGATAGCAGAAGGATGTTTCAAATTACCTGAATATTCTGTATTGATTAGAAAATAAAATTGCAAGTTATATTTTTATTTTAAAATTAATGATATAATTGTGGGGGGAAAAAAGTCAGTTCACTAAAATTAAATGAAACTAATAGAAAATAATAAGTCAGTTTTTCAGTCTACGGGGAAAAATCATTTACGGTTTACTTTAACGATGTTACACAATTTCAATTGATATATATCACTAACGTGGATTACAAGAGGCTTACTATAGAATATCGTGCGTATAGCTTTCATCGTTCATTTACAGGGACACACAAAAGAATTCGGTTAAAATACTCCTTTATCATTTTTGCTTTATTGAGAGGTGCACTACAAGAGACTAATTGTAAAAAGTCCTTCCGGCCTGTACCGGGAGGAAAAGGTAGCTTTCCTATATCTTCGTTTTAAAATTTTAGCTAATGTTACACGAAAACAGCAACTTAAAATGCAAATAAAATGTTGACAAAAGATTCGTTAATACTGAATTTGAATAAGAAATTCGCCAAATTATTGAGCAATAGCCAAATTGGCTTCATTTATGAAGACTTATTTTGGTCGCCAAATTTGGCGATATTTCGCCAAATGTCGCCAAGTTTGGCGAGAATTTGGCGCTAACGGATATGAATATATAGTTTTATGCGTTTGATTGGGAAAATTATTACAACAATGAAAATTTTTGTAATGTGCTGTCTTGTTTCAAAATGTCAGCCACCTTAGAATTTCAAACTGCTCTATCTCAGCCATTTTTTAAGATAGAGGTAAAACAAAAAATGCTCTGGAATCCTCGTTTCAAGGCCTAACACTAAATTAAAAAATAAATTTGAATTTTTAACTTTTTTGTACATTTATTTTAGTTTTAAATTTTTAATTGGCCGCCATCTTGAAACAAAATGGCGGACCAAGCTGTCCAACGAACTCGGTCGAGACATTGGTGAGCTTAATACACACAATTAATTTCATCAAAATTGATTTATAAATACGAGCGTTATCGTACGACATAGGTCAGATATATATATATATATATATATATATATATATATATATGGAGATATATATATATATATTTATATATATAAATCAACATTTGAACGGAGGGTGGTTTTGAGGTCTGGGGGTCATGATCGGTAAAAATATATCGAAATTTTCCGGAACTGCTTTCCTCCGAACGGCTGCAATAGGTAGCTTTATACTTTTTTGTATTGAAAGCTACCTAAAAATGTGGTGTGCATAGCACTTATAGTTCCTTTACAGGGATACTCAAAAGAATTCCGTTACATTACGGCCTATGAAGAAAAATCATTTGCAGTTTATTTTAAACATATTGAAATTGATATATATCACTAACGTGGATTACAAGAGGCTTACTATAGAATATTGTGTGTATAGCTTTCATCGTTCATTGACAGGGACACACAAAAGAATTCAGTTAAAGTTCTGCTTATAAATAATTATTGCTGGGAATGTTTTTTCAGTTGCTGAACTCATTTTTATATTTAACTCTTTTTTTTACTATTAGTTGGTGTGTATATCTTGTACAGATTGTATACAGGGAAGCACAAAAGTTCTCGAGTACATTTCCGTTTATTATCGAAAATCGCAAAATGGAAATTTTAAACTGTGTTACGCGTTTCCTAACTGAACTAAAATTTAGCATTCTATTTAGTATATATACAAATCTATAGATCATATATAGGGCTGCACGAAAGAGCTCGAATATTTTTCCAAATATTGTTGGTAATTCCTGAAATTGGATTTTTAAATATGTTATGTGTTTTCAAAATTGTTTAGTTAGATATCATCTTACACCTTACGGTAAAGATTTGTAAAATTATTTTGGAAGTGTTGGAAAGCGTTACATAATAAATGCTTGAAGCATGATTTTTCGTTCTTGTTTATCATGTTTCTATTCAATTATATGAGTTCAGATTAGAATGTCCTAAATGTTCGATGCGCTGTAATTTGCATTTTTTTCTTTATTATTATTATTATTGGAATTGTATTCGAATTTTTATAGATATATTTATAAAAAATGATTTTTTTTTTTTTTTGAGAAAACAGTTTCATTTAATTTAAATAAATAAAGCAGTGGTTCCTAAACAATAAATTTCGGAATGATTAATCAGTTTTTCAAAAATATTTTCATTTTTATTGGCTTCAAAAACACCAGGGTGTCCAATAGGAACTTCATAGGTTATGGGACATGGATGAAAGCTTTTTTTTTTTATTAAATAGATTTTTTTTTCATTTAATTTTTTTTTAGCTTGATCACTAACACGAAATAGCAATTTATATAAACAATATCATTTATGTATTCAAAGAAGGTTTTAAAACTTATTAAAAGCGTTACTAACGTATTATCCACATGTCAGGAGTTAGTTAAGTTTGAAAAAAATAGGTCATTGAATAAAAACCTCAGTTTTAATTAAATCCAGGATGTAATTACAAAAACCATTTAAAAAAAAAACATTCTATTGTTAAAAAAACAAAAAAAAACATTCTTTTGTTAAAAAAACTAACCTTAATTACCTATCTATTTTTTAAGTGACTAATTTTTTATATTTTGGAAAAATATTCTTATGACTTTGATATCTAAAGTTCGGGATAAAAGTACAGGACGCAAATATGCAGGAACTTTTCTTTACATGAGAAAAGTTTAGATGTTTTGACATGATAAACATGATAAATTAATAGCTTTAATATTAACATTAAAATTAATAATGCAGATAAAGCAGTGACATTTTGAATTGACAATTTAAATAAAAATCCATTTTCAGACTCCACAATAAGGTGGGCCGAAAAAAACTTTTTTTTTTATTCGCTATATCGCGGAAAATTTGCCTCTAGGGTAGCTTAGTAAAATGCAAAAACAAAATAAATAAATTTTTACGTCTGGCGGTAGCGCATCGGCCCCAAAACTTGAGAAAATATACGATTTTTATCATTCTTCTAGGGGGGGGGGGGGGGTGAAAATAATATATATATATTTTTTGTTTTTTGATTCGCTATACCATGAAAAACTTACCTCTAAGGTAGCTTAGTAAAATGCAAAAACAAAATAAATAACTTTTTACGTTTAGCGATAGCGCATCGGCCCTAAAATTTAATAAAATATACGATTTTTATCATTTTTCTAATAAATGGAAATAAATCAAATAAATTCTATAACATGTAGATATAGACATATTTTAGTAGAACAAAGTATAGAAATGATAAATAAATGAAAAAAAAAATAATACATTTTACACTTTATTAGTGGTGTATTACGTTTAAAAAACAAATTTCAATTGAAACCAACCAAAATTCCTTTTTCTGTGATTGTATAAATATTCAGTTTGTAAACACATATAGTCCTTTACTTGTCTTTACTTTATTTTGGTAGTTTGAAATAAGATTTGCTTGAAAAATAAGGCATTGACGATCTTGCGATAAGTGTAGTTTTTATGAAACCATCTCTGAAATTGGAGCCGACAACTTTTTTTGACAACTCGGTTAACCGCCTTGAGTGGGAAAGTGTGCCAGGCTCACGAACAGATAAATCTTTTGGACAGCTGCCTGATTTTATAGTAAAACTTATGTCTAGCAGATACAAATGATCTTTGCTTCAGATTTGCCTGTTTAATTTATGGTATCTCATACTCAACACTGTCAAAATTTACTACTGGGAATTTCTCACATTTACTGAGCTGTGTGCCAATCGAACGATGGAAACATTTTGGCACAGTCGTTTCACCATCTAAAGCTTGTAACAAATGCCGGAATAGCAAGTTATTGAAATGTAAGAGACGCACATCCCACTAGTGTTTTTTAAACTTGTTCTTCAATTGTGCGAATAACACCGGTTTTCCACCCAGTATTAGTAACGACGCCATCACATCTAATTACGTCCAGTTCATGAAGTGAAAATCCAGCTTCAGTCAAATCCGAAAGAATGCTACTGGCAATGTTTTGAACAGACCCAGAAAAGGGTGAAACATGACCAATGTACACAGAGTACATGCTGGACATATGTCCTGCTATAAAATCAAGCAGCTGTTTTGAAGATTTATCTGTTCGTGAGCCTGTAAACTTTACCCCTAAAGGTGGTTAACAACGGCGAATAGAGTTTTCCTATTGTATTTAAGTATTGAAAACCTAACAGACAAACACAAGATCTTAGTTTATTTTCTCCTAAAGCCATATATACCTGTATGGTTTCATATAAAACAAGTAAATACTTCACAAATGAACTAGAACGTGTATTTGAAGTTATAAAATCTTCAAGATTCCTGCCCTAAAACTTGCTGAATGTCATTGACCCAGTTATTAAGAGAAAACAGATTTTCGCCCATCCAGAAAACTTGCTCTTGAGTACGATCAGGGCTACACTAGATACCGGGCTTGCGCATTCATTATCACGACGTCACAAATGGTGGCTGGCCGCGACCAGCGATTGGTACAAAGCGAAACGACAAAATGAAAGACATACAGCGATTGGCACAAAACGACGAGCTCGTCGCTTTGCACCAATCGCTGGTCGTGGCCAGCCACCTTTTGTGACGTCATGATAATGAATTAGCCAGCCCGGTATCTAGTGTAGCCTTGGTATGATAGCAGAGAAAAAAGATCAGATAAGAGAGTTAGTTTTCAGAAGAATTTTAGCATCTAAAAGAAAGTCTATCAGGAGTTTTCAACCAACCAAAATCAATTTCCTAGCTACAGTCTATATGGAAATGATACACTGGAACACTACTACACTTCGAAGAAACACCGATCGAGAGATATCGTCTAAGGTCCAATCAGGTAGAGCAATGATTGAGTTTAACTTTGACCAATTCCCATGTCACACCCAAGCAGTAGAACGATGCGCGAAACTGGTAACCGAGGTTTCGCAAAAAGTCTACGGCTTCAATTCCGGAGATGGTTCTGTAAGAATTACACTTATCTCAAATTCGTCAATGACTAGTTTTTCAAGAAAGTCTTATTTTAAACTATCAAAATAAAGACAAGTAAAGGACTATATTTCATTAAAAACTGAAATTTTACACAATTAGAAAAATTATTTTTGGTTTCAATAAAATTTGTCAATTTAAAAAAACGTAATACGCTACTAATAAATTGGAAAATGTATTATTTTTTTCATTTATTTATCATTTGTATACTTTGTTCTACTAAAATATGTCGATATCTACTTGTTCTTAGAAGTTATTTGATTTATTTCCATTTATCAAAAAAAATGATAAAAATCATATATTTTCTCAAATTTTATGGCCTATGCGCTACCGCCAGACGTAAAAATTTATTTATTAGGTAGCTTTCAATACAAAAAAGTATAAAGCTACCTATTGCAGCCGTTCGAAGGAAAGCAATTCCGGAAAATTTCGATTTTCACCGATCATGACCCCCAGACCCCAAAACCATCCTCCGTTCAAATGTTGATTTATATATATATATATATATATATATATATATATATATATGATCTATGTCATACGATAACAAACGTATTTATTTATTTCAATTTGGATGAAACTAATTGCGTGTATTAAATTCACCAATGCCTCGACCGAGTTCGTTGGCCAGTTTGGTTCGCCTTGATGGCGGTCGTTGAAAATTTTAAAACTAAAATAAATTCACAAAAAAGTAAAAAATTCAAATTTATTTTTTAATTAAGTGTTAGGCCTTGATACAAGGATTCCAGAGCATATTTTGTTTTACCTCTATCTTAAAAAATGGCTGAGATAGAGCAGTTTGAAATTCTAGGGTGGCTCTCATTTTGAAACAAGACAGCACATTACAAAAAACCAAACGTTAAATTATGAGTTTTAGCCAACGTCACTTCTCGCAAATTATTTTCTTTCATTGTTGTAATCATTTTCCCAATCACACGCATAAAACTATACTAGGATTTCCCTCAAAGGGATTAGTCTGAGTGATATTGTTAAGAACGTAGGATTAACAATTACGACATAATGAAAAAGAGAAAATTAAATGATAATATTACAAAATATCATACATAAATCCATATACACTGTTAAACAGATTCAGATTCAGATTCAGATTCAACCAAGCAGGGTGGCCTACCATACGGCTTAAGCTCTACAAGCCCTGCTTGGCAAGTTTATTAAAAAAAAAAAAAAAAAAATACATATGAAGCCAATAGGCTATTAGGCTTTTACATAAATAGAAAAGAAGTACCGTCCATCAGATTTGTTTTTATAACATTTGGCAAATAATCCCTTTTCTTTTTTGCTTGATCTTATAAAACGCCAAGCTTTTTAAAGTTACGTAATCAGATTTCCAGCCAATAGCGTATTTTAGCAAGCGTGGCTTAACGCAAATTTAATTTCATTGTTGCAACATTTTCCTTGTGACAAATATTTACATTTGAATTAAAAAATTTTCCTGTACCCAAACTCTACCCAACTATTTACCTGTCTCGCTATCCATCTGCCAATCCGTCTTTCTACCTGTCTTGCTTCCCGTTTAATTACCAGTCTCTCGACACGTCTGCCTGTGTACATACTCCTCTCTCTAATCGTCTGTCAACTCGTCTCTGTGCTCTTCTGTCTGCCCGTCTCTCTATCCACCACGCAACCCGTCTCTCAACCTTTACTCTACATGCCTGTATATCGGTCTCACTACTCGTCTCGTGACCCGTCTCTCTATCCATCTCGGTACCCCTCTGTCAACCTTTTAGGTAGATTTCGTAAGAAATACTACCTATTACATTCTCACCTAAGTTGGAAATTTTGAAAAATTTTTGCAGATCTTCGCCGATCATGACTCCCAGAACCCAAAACCACCCCCAGTTCAAAAGTTTATATATCTATCTATCTATCTATCTATCTATCTATCTATGTCACTTTTTTCTGACCACGATAACTGGAAAAATTCTGTATAAATCTCTTCCAAACTGATACATAAAATCAAGGGTCATAAAATCTCGGTCAAGTTCGTTAATGGGCAAAATCGAACGAAGGGGGGGAAAATGGGGGGGGCTTTTTGTGAAAACAGAAAAATCCTCATAATTTCTTTATTATTACACGTATCGAATCCGTTTAAAGTTATTATTACTTCTAGGTAAAGGGCCGAAAATTTATGTATGACAGATTTTTGATATAATTAAAAATGGCCCCAAGGGGGGGGAAGGGGGGGGGGTTTAGAAGAAAAAAATCATAGCTGCGTCAATTCACAAGATATCAAATCCGCGTAAATTTATTATTAATCCTCTTAGTATTATCTAAAACTTTTATATTGACAAGTTTTTTATAGGACCAACCGTTATAGCAAAAAAAATTAAAAACAAAAAAAATTCCTGCCGGCTCCGCCTGCAAACAAGTTATTTTTTGAAGTAGGCTGTTCCAACTCCCGCATCTTTTCGAAACTAATACATAAAATCAAGGGGCATAAAATCTCGGTCAAGTTCGTTAATGGGCAAAATCGAACTAAGGGGGGGGGGCTTTTTGTGAAAACAGAAAAAAACATAATTTCTTAATTATGATACGTATCGAATCCGTTTAAAGTTATTATTACTTCTAGGAACAGGGCCAAAAACTTATGTATGACAGATTTTTGATATAATTAAAAATTGCCTTAAGGGGGGAGGGAAGGTGGGTTTTAGAAGAAAAAAATTCATAACTTCGTCAATTCCCAAGATTTCAAATCCGCTTAAATTTATTATAAATCTTCTTAATATTATTCAAAACTTTTATATTGACAAGTTTTTTATAGGACTAACCGTTATAACAAAAAAAAATTAAAAACAAAAAAATCCCTGCCGGCTCCGCCAGCAAACAAGTTATTTTTCGAAGTAGGCGGTTCCAACTCCCGCATCTTTTCGAAACTTATACATAAAATCAAGGGGCATAAAATCTCGGTCAAGGTCGTTAATGGGCAAAATCGAACCAGGGGGGGGGGAACGGGGGGGACTTTTTGTTAAAAGATAAAAAAAAACATAATTCCTTAATTATGATACGTATCGAATCCGTTTGAAGTTATTATTACTTCTAGGAGAAGGGCCGAAAATTTATGTATGACAGATTTTTGATATAATTTAAAATTGCCTTAAGGGGGGGGAGGGGGGTTTTAGAAGAAAAAATTCATAACTTCATCAATTCCCAAGATTTCAAATCCGCTTAAATTTATTGTAAATCCTCTTAATATTATCTAAAACTTTTATATTGACATGTTTTTTATAGGACCAACTCTTATAGCAAAAAAAAAAAAATCCTTGCTGGCTCCGCCTGCAAACAAGTTTGGTTTCGAAGTAGGCGGTTCCAACTGCAGCATCATCGCAAAAAGGTCATTTCTTCCGCAATTCCCGACAAACAGGCGCCGCACGTTCTGCGTCTTCGAAATCTACCTGTGCCTGTAGGCCGAGCCGTCAGGGATTTTTTTTACCTGTCTCGCTACCCGTCTACCTATTCGTTTCGCAACCCGTTAGCCTATCTCTGTCACTACCCGTCTCTCTACCCATCTCACTATCCGTCTGTCTACCTCTTCCCAATAGTTTCACAATTCATTCAATATACAGAAGCCGTTTACCGTTATTAAATACAAACAGAAGTAATTCATCTAATATCAGATGCAATTTTTAAAAATACATGCGTAAACCAGCAAAATAATTCATCAGTTTTAGTTTCATAGTTGTTTATATAATTTGGCAATAAATCTCAACTTCTTAAACCCGAATTGTGTCAAGCTTTTTAAAAAAGCCTAAAGGTCCGTATAACTGGGAAGTATCCTCAGGGCTATTAGATACATGTTATAGTTAAGTGAAAGTTTCATAATCGGGTTTGCAGTTAATTGCTTAAGTCAGAAAGCGTGGCTTAACGCCATTTTAAATTCAATGCTGTAACTTTCTTTTTATTTTTCTTATTTTTTTTGAAGAGTTGGTGAGAGGGGAAAAGATTAACAAATATATACATTTGAATTTAAACTTTTGCTTCCATGTTTATGTTAGTGTTGTTTGTATTATTAAGTATTACTTTGTTCACCGAGCTTCATTCGAAACAAATGTGAAAGACTTCTTCTGCAGTTTTTTCCAGGGGAAACTACCGTAATCGGGACCAACGCCAATCGGAGCATTTAATATCATTATTGTAACTGTTATAGAGTTAAAACAATGTTGTTGCTAGCTTTATTGTTGTTTGAGACCAGCCTTGCCTGTGTATCTGAAGGGGGAAAAGTTCCGTATCCTGTGCCGGTTGGCGCGATTGGCGAAAAAATTAAACATGGTGCCAAAAGCATCTTACCGAAGCATCTACTTTAAAAAAAGCATCATATTAAAAGCATCTTATTAAAAGCATCTACTTGAGCATCTTACCAAATTTTTCCAGAGAGCCGAAAAACATGTTTTTCAAATGTTTACAAACGTACTTTTATTAAACCATGTTTTGGAACCATGTTAAAAACATAAATACGATGCTAAAATAAAATTTTATCGCCATTTTCAAAATTTTAATAAGTAATGAAAATACATAAACAAACATATTTAACAAACCTAAGAGGTATTTTTGGAATAAATAATTGTTATTGTCAGGGGGCAAATTGTAAAAAATTAATAAACGAACGAAAAACATACCTAAATTAACTTTTGGGAACCTCAGGAAAAAAATATCTGATGTAAATAGCATTTAAAATCTTTAAATGGAGAAGTGTTCCGTATAAAAATGCAAAACATTATACGCTTGATATAAATATTTTTGGAACAGCTGTCGCTAGCGCACTGGGATTGGCGTGATTTTTGTTTGCGCCATTTTGGCCAGAAAACCCCGTTTTTGAGAACCCGTTAGGCCAAGATTGCTAAAACAGCATGCTAGTTTGATTTTATTATGTTATAAAACACACACAATTTTTATTTTAAGCACACAGAAATTATTTTAGGCACAGATGTCATATACGCACCACATTGGCGCGATTTTTCCCCCGCCAATTTGGCGAAAACTTTGTTTTTGAATATTAGTTACAAAGGTACTTCTCTATTATCTCGTCGACCACTTTATGAACTATTTGATGACATAACAATCACGTATATTGCTTCTGACATCAAGTAAATGGGACTGCATTTTTGGCGTTTAATCTTACAGTTTGGCGATAGTTTTTCGTCCAGTTGGAAATTTACAACTTGTATGATTGCTTTACCATTTTGAAATAATTGTGTTTAAAAAAATAATCTAGTGTATTCACGTATCCAGCGTTTACTGGAGTTCCATTACCTGCGCGATATTCTCTGTTGAGCTGATTAAAATATCAGACCAGATGCTTTGATCAATAAGGTTAACTGGATGAATTATGCCCGCCAGATTCGACCGGGATAGCACAGTGGTAGAGCGTGGCGGCTTCAGCCAAGCGATCCCAGGTTCGAATCCTGGCCCGGACATTTTTCGTCCAGTTGGAAATTTACAACTTGTATGATAGTTTTTTGTTATGAAAAGTGGTCGACGGGATAATAGAGAAGTACCGTTACAAAAAGCATGCAATAATAAATGAACAGTTACAAATAATAAACATAATAATATAAATATCACAATAAAACGTAAATATTAACACTTATTAACACATAAACAAAACAACCGGGTTACCATGTTTGCCATAAAATTGCCATTTTGTTGCAATCGCACCAATGTGGTGCGTATATGACATCTTTACCTTATTTTATTGTACAACACACACAGTGATTAATTTATTATAAAACACACAATATTTAATTTAACATAAAAACACAGAATTTGCCCTAACGAGTTGCTACACGAAGCAAAATCGCCAGGTTGCCCACGCATAACATCGCCATTTTAGTACCAAAAAGATACCCCGGTGCGCCTGCGACATCTGTATTATCTTTTTTTAATGTTTTAATATTTTCAAAAGCATAGATAAAAAGGTAAAAATCTCATTCCCAACTGCCATTACAATTAACATATATATATAAAAAAAATATCTACAAAACATATGTTTACATAATATTACATCTGCAAAACATAATTTTAGAAAAGGTAACCGAAAGACTGAAAATCGCAACAACCACATCGAAACACTTATCACCAAAAAATAACTCGCCAAATCTACCGGCACAGGAGATAGATTTTTCCCTCTGAATGCAGAATATTAGTTTTTTTTTTTTTTTTTTTTTTTTTTTTTGTACGATGGGTGATTATAATAATTTCACATACTACATACCGTTTGATATATTGGTACTTTTATGTTATCCTGGCGCAGTTGATAAATCGCCAAATATTGTTCCTATAACATTTTCATATTGAGTTCATTTCACTTAAATATAAACCTTTCACTCATTTAATTTAAAATACATGCCTTTCATTAATCCCATTTAAAATGCTAAAAAGAGAAAACAAAAAGAAATAATGCCATAAATCGAAACCTTTTCTTTAAACACCAAATTTTTTTTTTTTTTTTTTTTTACACACGCGAAATAAAAAAAGCTGCTATTGCTGAGATTTGCGCCAAATCTCTAATACCAAGTCTACCAAGTTATTGCGGGATTTTTCTTTCAAACAGAAAAAAATCCAGATTAATTTTCGATTTCTACTAAATTGAAATATATTTTATTGTGCTGAATATTAGTGCTTGCATATTATTTTGCTCCATGTACTCCATGAACTTTTCAATTCCGATTGTCTACGAAAATCTCCCGCATGCGAAAATGACGTACGCACAAAATTTAGTGACGTATGTACTTTAATTGTGCTTTTTTATCTATTTTTTTAATATAATTTCCAAACGGTTTGACATTTATTCTTGGTAATAAATAGACGTCGTTGTCACCATTATAGATACCTGCTGTAAAAATTTGAACGAAATCCGTTAAATATTTTTTGAGTTATCCTTGACGAAAGGTTTTAATATCCATCCTAGCTATATATGGGGCAAAGTAATACTGCGCTGTGTATGAGTCTTCGTTGCACTCAGACAATTAAACAAAACCATAATTTGCCGAACAAATTTAAAAAAAAAAAATTATTTCCCACAATGCTTAGGCCCGAGAAGGGGCAGATATTAAGATATTTCATTCAGTTGTTTTTACATTAGATGTTAAATTTCTGGTAATAAATAAGGTTAAACAAATTGAACTTTACAAAATAAAAGGAAAATCAATCAATATATTTAATCCACCCGTAAAACTTAGATCTGTTCGAATGAAATTGAAATAAATCTTTGACTGTTTTAAAGGCTTGTATTTTGCATGTACCTTGTCATTTTACATACACTATAATCATAAACATGTTAAAGTTTAATCTGTAATACAATAGTCTGCAGCTTGTGAAGCTTAGAAATGAAAAAATCAAAGATTTATATCAATTTCATTCGAACAGATCTAAGTTTTACGGGTGGATTAAATATATTGATTGATTTTCCTTTTATTATTTAAAGTTCAATTTGTTTAACCTTATTTATTACCAGAAATTTAACATCTAATGTAAAACCAACTGAATGAAATATCTTAATATCTGCCCCTTCTCGGGCCTAAACATTGTGGGAAATAAATTGTTTTTTTTTTTAATTTGTTCGGCAAATTATGGTTTTGTTTAATATGCCACGTTTTTTAATAACTACTGCATTCAGACGAACTCATTTCAAAATTAATAGAGCGTACCATCATCAAGCTTTCGTTTATGCGGTATGGCATCACAATTTGTGATGTAAATTTAGCAATGGTTAATTCAAAATGTTTCACCAGTGTTGTAATGCAGGTTGTTGTAGTTTGTACAAAATCTTCCAATCTGAGAATAAAACTAGTCGGATGTGCCAATTCCAAAACTTTCTTCTATCTCAGTCATGTTAATACTTCAAAATTCGCTATCACATCGCCAATAAAATCAATATTTTTCATCATTCTGTTGTACGTCACCTGCGTGCGAATGGTCGGGTTACAAGGATGCGAACAACCGATGTATACTAAACTACAAAAAGTCCTTCTGGCCTGAACCGACAGGAACACATAGCCTTCCTATTCCTTGGTTTTATGATTTTAGCTAATTAATTTAATGGAAAACACGAAGGTAAAACGCGTGGAACCTAAATAAAGAAGATTCAATCCCAGTTCTCGTCAACATTGAATTTGAATGAGAATATCGCCAAATTAGTTCTCTACAGCCAAGTTGGCTTCATTTATGGCAACTTATTTTGGTCGCCAAATTTGGTGATATTCCGCCAACTGTCGCCAAGTTTGGCGAGAATTTGACGTTGGCGAATATAAATATATAGTGATAAGCAAATAATAGGATTAATGGTTACAACAATGAAAGAAAATTTGCCGAAACCATGTTAACTAAAGCTCATAAATTAAACCCGTTTATGGATGAATTCTGCTGTCTTCTTTGAAAATGTTAGCCACCCTAAAATTTCAAACTGCTATATCTCAGCCATTTTTTAACATAGAGGCAAAGCAAAAATTGTTCCGGATTCTCCGGATAGAGGCCGAACATTTAACGAAAAATAAGTTTTAGGATTTCTAATTTTTTTGAATTTGCACATCTTTTTTGAATTTGAAATCTTTAAATGGCTATCGCAACGCTCCCTTTCGTCGAAATATCCCCAAATTCTAATAGAACCTGCTTGCCATAGCCAAAAACATAGAAAAAAATGTTGTTCAATTTGAAGCATAACTTCATACATTTTTTGATGATACAATAGTGAAAATGGAACAAAAATATCGATCACAGCGCCCCCTTTCGTCGAAATATCCCCAAATTCTAATAGAACCTGCCTGCCATAGCCAAAAACCTAGAAAAAAATATGGTTTAATTTTAAGTATAACTTTATACACTTTTAGATGGTACAATAGTGAAAATGGAACAAAAATATCGATCACAGCGCCCCCTTTCGTCGAAATATCCCCAAATTCTGATAGAATCTGCTTGCCATAGCCAAAAACATAGAAAAAAAATTAGGTTCAATTTGAAGCATAACTTCATACACTTTTAGATGGTACAATTAAAAGCCACACAGACGGACAGACGGACAGACGGACGGACGGACAGACGGACAGACAGACATTTTGTAAAAACATGTTTTTCGGAATCACTGACCCCGAAAACGTGTAAATTCGTCGAAAACCGGAAGTCGAAAAAAATTTCGATTACAATACTTTCTTCTATTATAGATAGAAGAAAGTAAAAATCAATAATAAAAACATGAAAAATCAATTTTACTTAAATTTAGTTATTCAGTTTCCCAACAAGGACGCTATGAACGCATAAGTAAATTGGGTTGAATTTTTAGAGATTATACTTAACAACAATATAGCTTCCTTGCAGTAAAACATTTAAAAAACAGTTTTACTTGAGTTTGGATACCCTATTTCTTCACAGGTGGCGATATAAACGCAAGAAAAAAATATTCCATAATTTTAACCTGAGGTATAGTTCCCGTATTGGAAAACGTAAAAAAATCCATCGAGTTTTAGTTAAGCAATTTCCCACCAGGAGCGCTACGTAGAGTAAAAAAACGATTGTGAAAATTTTTATCAAAATGTAAACTTTACCGAGGCAGGAACTTTTTCTGAAAACATAATTAAAAAAGGAAAACAAATAAATTTTATTAATATTTGGTTATCTTATTTCCTCTCATGGGGGGCTTTAAACGCAAAAGAAAGATTTGTTGAATGTATACAACATACTTTAACTTGGGATATGATTGTCATATAAGAAAACATAAAAAAGTGATTTTAAAGTGTTAGTTATGTAATTTCCCAACGCTGGTGCTTCAAGAATAAAAATAAAACATACCATGTGAAAATTTCTAACAAAACACCAATTTCTGTCGGAAGTTTATTATGAAGTTTATTATAAAATAAATAAATAAATATTCAATTACCCTATTTTCCTCCAGGGAGCAGTTTAAACGCAAAAGAAAATTATGTTGTATCTGTACTACGCATTTTTAACTTCAGTATAGCTGTCATACAATGAAACATAAAAATTCAATTTTGCAAACAAAAAATAAACCAGCTGGTGAGATCGGGCTGTGTTTGGTTAAAATCAGCTTTGTGTTCAACTCGCCAAACTTCATTTTTTTCGTAGACTTCTAAGTCTTTTGCAGATCGCAAGATTTTCTGTCCAACTTCAGAAACTTTAGGCTTCGACCGAAACACTTCCTTAAAGGTGTGGGATTAATTGCGAGAAAGATCTATGTAACCTGATTGGTTAAATTTTGTTTTCGAGAACGTTCTATGGACTCTGATTGGTTGAATCATGCATCTCAGCTCCTATTGGGAATTTCTAGAAAATTCCTTCAGATTCTGAATGCCAATTCTTTCGCCAAGCTTCGCCAAGCTTCGCCAACATTCTTCGAAAATTCGCCATATTGGCGACATTATTTCATTTAGCGCCAATAATGTGTTTTGGCATTGATAATCTGAAAAGTCATTTTCCGGCCAAAAATCGTCTATGTCGCCAAATTTGGAGAAATGTTGCCAACTTTACGAATTTGTTTACTGCCAACTGTTCAGCAGCTGTTCCAACCTTTATTTCCATTGAAATGCATTGACACGTAGAGATCACAACATGACCCACTAATCGAATTTTTCCGAACATGTCGAGTCCAATGTTTTATCGTACACCAAAACGGTAGAATACAAAATTATCGTTAAAGACATCTTTTAGATAAAATTTCCATACACACACACACACACACGATTTGCTCGTATTATAATACATGAATTGGTTACGCTATTTCCACCCACGGGGCACTATACATGCAAGAATAAATTTTGTTGAATCAGTAATACCTAATTTTAATTTGGAGCATGAGTGGCATATGAGAAAACATAAGAAAAATCCATTTTAAAGTTTTAGTTATGCAATGTTCCACCAGGGCGCTGGTTAATCCTATAGGTCATAAAAAATCCTGTGAAATTTTTTATTAAACATAAATTTGATCATGGCAGAACATTATTCAAATAATTTATACAAACCCGCAAAAAATCAATTAAAAAAAAATTTAGTTACTACCTCATTTCTCACCAGGAGACGCTATAAACACAAAAGAAAATTGTGTTTAATCTGTGCCAACTACTTTAAATTTCAATATAGCTATTATACAATGAAACATAAAATAAATCAATTTTATTTAAAATTGAATATATTATTTCCTCCCAGAGGCGCTATAAATAAATAAGTAAATTATGTTGAACAAGTACAACCTATTTCATAATAATCATCTACGCAATTAATGTATAATAAGACGTCAAATTTCTCCCCAGTGAAATCTCTTATAAACTGTTTGACAGAAAATTTTCTCCTGTATGTAACTTATATTCATCCTTATTAATCAGTATCATTTCCATTTTTTGTTATAAATATTACATTATATACACCTGTTTCCTGTATTTATTCATACTGATGTTCCTTGTAATATTAACAAATGTATTACTGCTGCTGAACTAAGAAATGCTTTTTTGTCACAAATATGGCGACACAATATATTTGTCACAAATATATTCGCCTGCGTTCTACTTGTATTATAAATAAATATTAGAAAATGTCGTGTTGACCCCCCCTTTTTTTAAACTTAAAAAAAATAATTCAATTTTATTTTGAACGTGGAAATCTTTCAATTGAAAATTAGTTGCTTTGGGACAAATTATTATTACGGTTTTTGAATTGTTGGCAACAAAAAAGAAACATAGTTAAATTTTATAGGAACTAGAGGGCTCTGCCCCCTGCTCGCTACGCTCACCAACCCCCGTTCTGATTTCACAGCCTCTTAAAACCTGGTAATGTATCCTGTTTTAAAAAGATGATGATGATGATATCACGAACGGCGACTTTCTTCTGTAATCAGGTTATAATGCTTTTTAGCTCACAGGCTATCAAAGCCTGAAAGCTTATGTGCCCGCCGGTTCTGTATGTATGTACGTATGTACGTAACGCGATAACTCTTCATAGAAATATCCGTTTTCCTTCAAATTTTGTTTATAGGTTCACTGTGTTAAGGCGCTTCCCTGATTAGTTTTCGGGATTGATTGGTTAAGTATAAAGGAAGGGAACGGGGGGCTAATCCCCCCTTAATTTATATAAATGGGTTTTTCATGCAGAATTATTCCGTTTTCCTTCAAATTTTGTTTATAGGTTCACTGTGTTAAGGCGCTTCCCTGATTAGTTTTCGGGATTGATTGGTTAAGTATAAAGGGGGGGAACGGGGGGGCTAATGCCCCCCTTAATTTATATAAATGGGTTTTTCATGCAGAATTATTCCGTTTTCCTTCAAATTTTGTTTATAGGTTCACTGTATTAAGGCGCTTCCCTGATTAGTTTTCGGGATTGATTGGTTAAGTATAAAGGGGGGAACGGGGGGGGGCTAGTCCCCCCTTAATTTATATAAATGGGTTTTTCATGCAGAATTATTCCGTTTTCCTTCAAATTTTGTTTATAGGTTCACTGTGTTAAGGCGCTTCCCTGATTAGTTTTCGGGATTGATTGGTTAAGTATAAAGGGGGGGAACGGGGGGCTAATCCCCCTTAATTTATATAAATGGGTTTTTCATGCAGAATTATCCAATTTTCTTCAAATTTTGTATATAGGTTCATTGTGATAATGCGCTTTTCTGAATAGTTTTGGGGGTTCATTGGTTAAGTATAAAGGGGTAAAGGGGGGCTAATCCCCCCTTAATTTAGATAAATGGGTTTTTCATGCAAATGATCAGATTTTCTCCAAATTTTGTATATATATTCATTGTAATTAGCGGATTAGTTTAAGGGGTTCAGTAGTTAACTATGAGGGGAGTAACGAGGAGATGACCCCCCTTAATATTATTGTCAATTTCTTTATTTTTTTCGAGGGGCTTATTTAAAATTCTTTGAAATAAGAGTATAATATACAATTAATGTGAATAGCCAGTGAGCTCAATACCCTCAGTTTAACTGGGCAGTTTTCTTTTTATTTATTTAACTGGTTATATTTTTTTTTTCATTTAATTCATCTTTTTATTTTTAATATTCATGTGTAAACACAATTTTTATGACGTAATTTTCTTTATTTCCGCTTTCAACACGTGATCATTTAATTATTATTTTAAACTTTCATTATTGTTTTTAATAGTCTCGCGCAAATGCACATTTTATTTGAGATAAAACATAATCCGTTGCGCTTATTTAGAAATTGGCAGCAATATAAAATAATGCCTTTTTAATAAAAGATTTTTCACTCGATTTTTAAGGATTTTTTGAGTTTTTATTGTCCGACCGTGATAATTTTTTTAATTTCTGAAAGCATGTTATATTTCGCGTCTGGTTGTATGATTTTCGAATCCGTAGGATGGCTAGAAAAAAAGTAATAGCTCCTCAAAAAAGTCCCTAGTAAAAAAGCGATGAGAATAACCCGGAATATCTGCACAGAATTTGATTGGTCCATTTCGTTTTTGGCTCAGTTCCAGATTACTTTTTTTTAATATAGAAGGAAAAATGTCGATTGATTCCCAATAAAAATTATGAAATTTTGAATTATTAAGAAAAATATTTGAATAACGTAAATAAAACATAGCCTATGTTAATTCCTGGATTATAATCCACCTATTTCAATGACATTTAATCATCCGTTTTGATCCTGACGTCAGACAAACAATTTCACAATTTCAAATGTCAAATTTTATTAGAATTAGCCAGAGTAAATATTTTGTGGCAACGCGTACAAAAAGTGGGAAAAACTCTAGTAAATTAACTTGTTCAATGGGATTTGCTGTGTTAAATTAACATTAAGATGTGACACTGGAAATAAATGAGTATTGCGCTGCCGCGCAATACTTAACATTCATATCCATTAGCGCCAAATTATCGCCAAACTTTGCGACAATTGGTGAAATATTACCAAATTTGGCGACCAAAATAAGTCTTCATAAATGAAGCCAACTTGGCTAGAGCACAATAATTTGGCGAATTTCTTATTCAAATTTAGTGTTAACGAATCTTTTGTAAACGGTTTCTTTGCATTTTAGCTTGCTGTTTTCGAGTAAAATTTTAATACGTAGATATAGAAAAATTACCTTTTCCTCCCGGTGCAGGCTGGAAGGAGTTTTTTGTTTTTGCATTTTACTAAAGTATCCTATAGGTAAGTTTTTTGCGGTATAGTGAATCAGAAAACAAAAAAGTCTTTTTTTTCCCCCGCTAGAAAAATTATAAAAATCGTATATTTTCTTAAATTTTAGGGCCTATGCGCTACCGCCAGACGTAAAAAATTATTTATTTTGTTTTTTTCATTTTACTAAGCTACCCGAGAGACAAGTTTTCCGCGGTATAGCGAATCACAAAAGAAAAAAAATTGCTCACCCTATCCACAAGCATTAAAAATTTAAAACCGATGACATAAACATGAGTGGGCTACATGTTTTACCTCTCTAAGCGTTTTGCCGTATTTTTCCGTTTTCCAAAAACAACTTAAATCAGCAATTGGGCAACAAGGGAACGAATTTAAACAAGTGATTGTATTATATTATTTATAACTTAAATTAGTTTAAGACAAGAATATTTTTAACAAAATTGCATTTTAAGATATATGTAAAATAAAGAGATATGAAGTGTATTTTGAAATAAACGGGGAAAGAAAATCTAAATTATTTTAAGTTTTACGAATATTTTTATTGAAATGCCGGAAAGCCCTCAGACACTCAGAGGCTTAAATATGTAATTTTCTTACCAATTTTTGAAATAAAATTGGGACCACTCTGTCGTTAACATAGTATTAGCAATCTATTTAAGTGAAGAATTTTATCAAATATTTGACTTTTTTTTATTTATTATGTATATCCCAACTTCTTAAAATAAAACAAGAAAGAAAAATTATGCTTCAAGCATAGATTATGAAACACTTTCCAACATATTCAAAATACTGTAACAAACCTTTTAATATACGTTCACAATTTTGAAAACGCAAACACGTTTGAAAACCCTATATCAGCACATACCATCTATAGTCGGAAAAGTATTCGAATTCTGTTGTACATGAACCATACATTTTCATATATACTACATAGTATATTAAAATTAACATCAGTTAAAAAAATCATAACAAACTTTAAAATCCTCCTTTAGAAATTTACGTGAATAAAAGGATATGTGCGCAAATTCTTTTGTATAGACCTGTATATTATCTATAGAATTTATACACACCAAGTAGTAAAAAAATAGTTAAACTGAAAAACAAGTACCGGAACTGAAAATACAGTTCCAGCAATTATTGCTCATAGACAGGATTGTAATCTAAATCTTTTGTGTGTCCCTGGAAACAAAGGATAAATTCTGTGCACACCCTATTCTATACTTAGCATCTTGTAGTGCACTTCAGTGATATCAGTTTTAATATTTTTGAAATAGTGTAACACCATTAAAAAATTGCAAACTTTTTCCTTCGTAGACCACAATGTTAGTGTTACTGAATCCTCTTGAGTGTCCCTGTAAATGAATGTGCACTTCATTTTTAATAGGAAACATGCTGTAGTAATCCTCAATAACATATATCAATTACATGGCCATCAGAAAATAATTACGCTGGTTAGAGTACGGCCAGACAAACCGAAGTCATAAACACTTTTCACTATTTTTTGAAAGTGTTAAAAATGAAAACTTAAGAACATATATTGCATTTAATTGTATCTGTTAAGTAGTTTTAAATAGATTTTCCAAAGAAAAGCATCAAACTGATTTTTCTAAAATGGTTTATTAAAACGTATTTTAATATTTCGATTCTCATTCATTTTGCGGGTTGAAATTTATTTAAAATAATTAATTCCTAAAATTTAAATAAAATTAAAGGTAAAATGAGGAAAACAATAAATTCGTTGAATGGCAACCGTAGAATTAATTAAATCTGCAGGATTTATAAAAGCCATTAAAAATGAGAAAAAAATGTTCTTTTGTTGAAGAAAACTACGTTTAATTATTTATCTTTTTTTGTGAGAGAGACTAGATTTCCCTCTTTTGTTACGATATTTCATGCCCTTTAATATTTAAAACTCGAAAATAAAAGATACTGGTCCAAAATGTACAGGATTTTTTTTTATATATGCTAAACAACTATTTTAATATCTATTAAATGATCTATGTGTTTATATTTGCACTTCTGTTTAGAAAGATAATGAATTTTTATTATGTGTTTAAGCGAATTTTATAAGAAATCTTTAGAAATCTTTAATAAAATCAGAAACAATACCATTGTTTTTCCAGCATATTGACAGGAAGGTATAAGAGTTTTTCGTAAGTTAAAATGTCATCATGTAGTTTTAATCGCCCTGCTAAAACATCGAGTTGCGAGCAAAATCGTTTGCTTTCACTAACTGCCGGTTTCTTCCCCTCATTTAGTCAGTCACTTCAAATTTTTTGCAGCGTCTCAGTACGGCTGAATGCGGAGTGTTTTTCTTCTCACATTTTATTTTTGGCATCTTCTTTTAACTAAATTATTTCTGTTTAAACACATTTTATAAGAAATCTGTAGAGATCTTTAGTAAAATAAAAAAATACACAATTTTTTCAGCATATTGACAGGCAAGTATAAGAGTTTTTCGCAAGTTGATATGTCTTCATGTTGTTTTAATCGCCATGCTAAAACCTCGAGTTGCGAGCAAAAACCTTTGCTTTCACTAACTGCCGGTTTCTTCCCCTCATTTAGTCAGTCACTTCAAATTTTTTGCAGCGTCTCAGTACGGCTGAATGCGGAGTGTTTTTCTTCTGACATTTTATTTTTGGCATCTTCTTTTATCTAAATTATTTCTGTTTAAACAAATTTTAAAAGAAATCTGTAGAAAGTTTTAGTAAAATAAAAAACACATCATTTTTTAAGAATATTGACAGGCAAGGCAAGTATAAGAGTTTTTCGCAAGTTAAAATGTCTTCATGTTGTTTTAACCGCCCTGCTAAAACCTCGAGTTGCGAACAAAATCCTTTGCTTTCACTAACTGCCGGTTTCTTCCCCTCATTTAGTCAGTCACTTCAAAATTTTCGCAGCTTCTCAGTACGGCTGAATGCGGAGTGTTTTTCTTCTGACATTTTATTTTTGGTATCTTCTTTTAACTAAATTATTTCTGTTTAACCAAATTTTATAAGAAATCTGTAAAAATCTTTAGTAAAATAAAAAAATACACTATTTTTTCAGCATATTGACAGGCAAGTATAAGAGTTTTTCGCAAGTTAAAATGTCTTCATGTTGTTTAAATCGCCCTGCTAAAACCTCAAGTTGCGAGCAAAATCCTTTGCATTCACTAATTACCGGTTTCTTCCCCTCATTTAGTTAGTCACTTCAAATTTTTCGCAGCTTCTGAGTACGGCTGAATGCGGGGTGTTTTTCTTCTGACATTTTATTTTTGGCATCTTCTTTTATCTAAATTATTTCTATTTAAACAAATTTTATAAAAAATCTGTAGAAAGTTTTAGTAAAATAAAAAAATGTTGTATGTGGTGTATGTAGAATGTATGTGGAATGTAGTGTAGAATGTATGTGCCGAATGTGGAGTGTAGAATGTATGTGGTGACATAATGGGTTATTTTTCTTTAATATATTGTGTTTAAATGGAATGTATTGCGGCTGTGGTGATGACATTTGGATACAGCTCTGTTTAATTTTTTAGAAATCTACAGTTTTTCACTCTTTGATGTAACATGTGGTTACTATTCAATGTTATGAATATGTTCGTTATATTTTTTAATATTCAACGGTTTTAAGTTTCAGCAGCAAAGAAGTGATGTTTGCATTGAGATTTTAAATAGAATTAATAAGAAAAGTATAAGAGTGTTTCGTAAGTTAAAATGTCTTCATGTTAGTTTTAATCGCCCTGCCAATACCTCGAATTGCGAGCAAAATCCTTTGCATTCACTAATTGCCGGTTTATTCCGCTCATTTTGTTAGTCACTTCGAATTTTTCGCAGCTTCTGAGTACGGCTGAATGCGGAGAGTTTTTCTTCTGACATTTTATTTTTGGCATCTTCCTTTATCAAAATTATTTCGGCAAATGTATGTGGTGACATAATGGGTTATTTTTCTTTAATATATTGTGTTTAAATGGAATGTATTGCGGCTGTGGTGATGATATTTGGAAACAGCTCTGTTTATTTTTTTTAGAAATCTATAGTTTTTCACCGTTTGATGTAACATGTGTTTACTATTCAATATTATGAATATGTTCGTTATATTTTTTTAAATATTCAACAGTTTTAAGTTTCAGCAGCAAAGAACTGATGCTTGTATTGAAATTTTATATAAAATTAAGAAAAGCTAAAGGTGTTCTTGAACTTTTTAATTTGCTGTTACTATGACATTTTTCACTGCGTATTACGCTGCTCTTGTTCGAGGTTAAGTTATCTTAACGTCGACGACTGTTATAACTAGTTATTATGTCATTAATTATTTTGTGTAATTTTGTGTTATTTGAGTAATTGACATTTGTATTACTAATAGTTTAGGAAAAGAAAAAGGTACAAGGAAATTTTTCAAAAAGTTTTAAACAAGAACTTTTAGAATATTACTTTACTTAAAATTATGTACATCTTTTCAAAGTTCACACATTATAAAAATTGCATTAATTGCAATTTTTTAAATCTGATGCTTAGAAGGCAGTATAATAACTGCAAATAATGTTTTATCGACTATTATTGTTATTATGGCGTCTTCATGTGTTTTGTTTTATATATCAAGTGTTCTGGTATAAAACATTGCACTATTGATATTTTTTTTCTGATTTTCATAATTTGTTTCTGATTTAAAAATTGTTTAGATGCATTCTGACAATCTTTTATAAAAAAGTAGTATGAAAAGACAATTGTTTCTGAACCTATGAAAAAATAATATAACCACAAACGAAAATATACAATAATTTCTTTCGAGTTACCAACGATTCCGAAAAGCATTCGCTATCTTTAAAACCCCAGAAACGAATACATTTTCGAGATTTTTATAAAAAGAAGTTTCTTTTCGTGCAACCGATTTTCATAAACGTTTCCGAATAATTTTTATAGTGTTTTAAACCGTTTTCTCACCCTGAAATATAGGTTTTTTTGGATGTTATCCATTCTCATGTTACCTTCAGGTTTGACAAACTTGTTTTACAGACAAAACATGATACATTAACAACATTAGTATTAACATTAAAATTACAATATTATTTTGTTATTCTTGCATATATAACTTTTGTTACGCAGCAGAAAATGTTTGGGTGTTCTATACATTCAAAATTTAATGAAGACACCAGAAAACTTTTCTTAGAGGAGAGTATCTGGAACGTCAACAAACTGTTGAATCAAGAAACATGGGTGTTCATTTCTCACGTTTCAATTCAATCATAGAAAACCAGATTAAGATTTTTGAGATTATCTAAATGTTCAATATTATGTTATTTAAACAAATATATATTTGTTTTATTCAAAGTGTTTCAATTTTTATGGAGATTGTTTTCACAAAAAGGCTATAAAGAGATTCATTAAGCAATATTTTAACCCTTCTACTACCAACTTTTTTTTCTTTCTTTGAGTACCACTGGTGTCATATGTGACACCACTAAGATTTTTATTTTGTTACATGTAATATTATAACTAAATAATTATAAACCTTAAATTTATTCGTTTTGTTACAATAAACGTGTCTTATTATGAAATCATAAAAATCATAAAATAACATAATAATATAAAATAATATAAAATACCAACTTTTTTTTCTTCCATTGAGTACCACTGGTGTCATATGTGACTCCACTAAGATTTTTATATTGTTACATGTAATATTATAACTAAATGATTATAAACCGTAAATTTATTCGTTTTGTTACAAAAAACGTGTTTTAATATAAAATAATAAAAATCATAAAACAACATAATAAAATAAAATAGCAACTTTTTTTTGTTTCATTGAGTACCACTGGTGTCATATGTGACACCAATAAGATTTTTATTTTGTTACATGTAATATTATAACTAAATGATTATAAACCGTAAATTTATTCGTTTTGTTACAAAAAACGTGTTTTAATATAAAATAATAAAAATCATAAAACAACATAATAATATAAAATAGCAACTTTTTTTTGTTTCATTGAGTACCACTGGTGTCATATGTGACACCACTAAGATTTTTATTTTGTTACATGTAATATTATAACTAAATGATTATAAACCTTAAATTTATTCGTTTTGTTACAAAAAATGTGTTTTAATGTAAAAAAATATAAAATTTTGTGTTGAAAATTTGATCTAATATATAAATTTGTATTGGGGTCACAGGTGACCGCAGTGGTACTCACTGGATAAATTGTAAATAAAAAATAAAATTTACCCATTTTATTAATTTCCTGTATATGAGTTAAATGTTAAGCATAAAATGAACAATTTTTCTTCAGAATCTTGAGTCACGTGATGCTTTTTTCGTGACGCAGGTGCACGAAAAGAAAATCACGTGACTCAAGCGGTCCGAAGAGGGACGAGCTAGTCCGGCAGCGTGTCTTTTCCGTTAGCCTCGGATTCATCTTGAGGTCACTCTGAAGTCACAGTGGCTGATTTCTACGTCATTTGCAACTCGACACAAAATATGAGATATTGGCATCTCAGTTAGAGGAATCAGATTCATTTTCCAATTCATGTGTTGAAAATGTGGGCATTTAGAGTCAAATTTGGATCACGGTGATTTAGCATTTAATTTTATCACTGTGATATTAGGCCATTGATCATAGACACTCGAAATATAACTGTAATATATTTCAGAAAAGGAAACAGTAACTGAAAAAAATAACCAGTAGGGAAAGTAATGACAGTGTTCTGAAAATTATATATTACAAAACATTTTTCTCACGATCATTTTCTCGATCATTTTCTCAAGAGCGGATTTTTTTTTAATAGTGCTCTGCAAAGAAATATTTCAATTCTGAGAAGATGATACGTATTTTATACTCTAAAAATAACTATGCAAACAAGTAAAAACATTTGTAAAAATGCGAAAATACTCTCAAAAGATATCCCAGATGATTTAACTTTTCAGACTTTGACAGGATTTATCTTAACAAAGAATACTAATCTCTATTTTGTGTTCGACACCTACACATTTATCCTAAGCTTCGAAGGAAATATTGACAAACCGTTTCCTGAAGCTAAACTCTGAAAATGATCATTTTCATAAGAAATATTCCGTAAAGCTTTTATCATAACAAGTGGTAAATATTTACGTAATGATTAAATATTTATGAGAAAGTGAGAAAGCAGATTTCAAGCATATGGTATAGGTATGTTCCAGTATGTGAAAGAATGAAAACAATTCTTTGAGCGCAAATGCACATATATATATTTTTTCTCTACTTTTTATTAAACGAACGTAAAAATATTTAGTTTAGTGTTGTTCTTCTTTCAGCTCTTTGAATTATAATTTAAAATAAAAATAATGAACACGTACACACGTACACATACACTTTCACACTCACACCCACATAAACATCTTAAACGTCTTACATACCCTTCCAACCACACACATATATATAGATCGATATCTATATAGATGTAGATATAGATATATATATAGATATACCGTATATTTTGGAGTAAAATAGGCTGAACAAGCTAACACATTTAGAAACAGAAATTTATTTATTAAAATATAACTTATTGCTCTATCGTACTAATTTCATTTAATTATTATATATGATTTCTGGTTCTAATTATGTTTTCTGATCCATGCACTATACACAGGAATATACGGTATATATGTTATATAAAAATTTTATTGCCTTCGCATTTATTTCGCATTATTCCTTTAAATTAATCTAACTTCTGACATAGTCATTATTTCCTTAATTCTTAATAATATTTATTCCTATTAAATGTCCTTTTAAAAGTAATAACACGTATATTAATAATTGTCTTATTCCAAATCTTAATCTAAAACTTTAAGTTCATTCGTAGCTTTTATCAACTCCCCAATGTATAAAATTCTGAGAGACGCTTGTGTCATTTCGAATGTTTTTAAAAGCCATTTTTTTTAATTCCATGCTTTGCTTCGCGCGCTGGGTATTTTTCACGTCAAAATCAATGCGCATCTACGACGGGGATTCTTTCGTGTTAAATCTTCTCCCTCGCACCTCATTCGCTTAGCTTAAATTCGCCTCTCACTCATTGGATCGTGCGCTCGTTACGTCGTTGTCAGTAACCCTACGCGCGGTTAACAAAACTGACTTGCAAGCTTTTGGAGAGCAGATTTTTGTCGTGTTTGGAAAGGCTGACCAAATGGTTATCTGGTGTTGAAGTAACGTCGAATTTTCATAACACCTCTTTAAGATCTATTAAATGATGTAGTGAGCCATCGTCAAGCCTCAGGGCTATAAGTTTATACCGAATACTGTAGGAACTGTTAATTGCATCGCTCCTGTTCACTAATAAAAGATTTATCTGGAAATTGGCTGCTCCTTATTGAAGAAACTCTTGTGGTGTCTCATCATTGCCTAACCTCCTCGCCATGACTCTTGATATCGACTGCAAATATTCTACATGTTTAACAAACTCGTGGAATTTTCTCGTGGAATATTACATCATCTTCGTAAACATTTCACAGATATATATATATATATATATATCCTGGAGAAATTTACGGTTTATACGTATATATATATCTATATAGCGTATATACCGTATATACCAATATGTTTTTTTTCTATTTACAAGATCTTGCATGTTTACTTCAATCGTAACTAAGTATAATAATATTAAGTTGTTATCACAATATTGTTAACAAAACTTTTTGTTTATTTATTTTCATTGCATTATTTTTTTATTTCAACCAAAAGTCCAATTTAGCCACACTTGGTCACAATTTTATGAATTCTATACAAAAAATTTAAAGTTGGTTTTTATTTCACAATATTCATATGCAGTAGCAAGTTTACATATTTCTGAGATATTTCAAAATTTACGGAGTTTAGAAATATTTCTGAGATTATATGTATTTATGTACAGGGTGGTCATGAAAAAGCTTTGCGGATATATTGATTATCTAACAACAGTATTGTTCAAGGAAACGAGATAAAATGTTGGATGCAGGTATTTTAATTTAATGGTCTTCAAAAATGAGGTGAAGAACAACAATCATCATCAAGCTACATTCTGGAATCATATATTCCTTCTTTTTTAGAAAATATGTGATGGCAACATATTTAACCCTGTTTTATTTTAGTAAAAATTTAATATTTCGTAGGCTGTAATTACCCATTTTCGTCACTACATCCCAATCATTAATCAGAGAGGTACTAGTGGTCACTATTAGTAATTTTTGCAACATATTTTTTAACAGTAGATTTCCCCAGATATAAGAATTACGTCTGAAAAATTTTGCCGCATTCGAATAAAGTAACGTCATTTAAAAATGTTTCAATTTTACAGATTTTAAATCGTTTAAACTTTATAACTTTTATTTTTTATATTTTTAACTTCATAAATGTATTAACGTTTAGAATAGGCTTGTACTTTATTTAACTCAAATGCTGATTCTCTGAACGTGGCCTGCTTCCCTGAAAATTTGGGACGCTTGATCGTTTTAAATTAGACCCAGTCGTTTCCAAGTAATTGACCTCTAAACACTTTATTTCTATTTATGACACTTGGGTTTACTCTTCAGTTAAATGTTAGAATGAATGAAAAAACACATTGTAAAAAAAATATATATATATATATATATATATATAATTTAACAAATTACAACAACCATTGAGAAAATGTTCCGAAAGTTAAAAAAAATATATTAATTTAGTCCCCCTTAAAATACCCAAATTATAGCAAACCTATTCGCCCCACCCCCACGCTAGCTATTCCACCTACCTACTATAGTATGCACTGCACCGCCGCCACCGCCTGCTGCTGACGCGGAAGTCCAATTCGCTATCTACTAACTTCCCGTTTGGTATCCGAAGGTAGAATAAACCGAAATATCCAATATGATGCCAACTTTAGGAGTTAGCATTTACATTTTTAAAGTTTGGTACAATTTCTATTTGTAGACCATCCCCTAAGCAAAATTTAAGTATTGTATTAACTCTTGTTTAGATTGATGTCTGAGCTAAAGGTATTTTGAGGAAATTAAAGTTGAAGACCACGTTTTTTGCTTTATAAGATGATTTCTCATCTGACGTGAATTTTTGAATTCGGCTTTTTTTCATATCTGATAGTTAGCATCTATCCCATTTGTAACTTTAACATTTTTGTAACGATTATATATTTATATTAACTATTCAAAGAAAAATCTTCTAAAGTTACAGAATTTCGTTAAAAATTCTTCTAAAATTACACAATTTTCTTAAAAACGCTTAAAAAATAAAGTGACGACGTCAAGAGGTCCATTCTCGACCGAAACAACAACCATTTTTTCAATGGTTAAAAAAAAGAAAGAATTATGGTTGGTTGGTTGGTTTGGGTTTTATGGCACAAAGTCCCTTTAGGGACATGCTGCGCCAAAAAAAAGATTAAAATAAGAACATCAAATTGAAATATAAAATCGATTTAAAACTTTGTAATAAAAACAAGATGAATGAAAATAACATATTTAAATAAAAAGAGTGATATGATGATAAATGTATAATTAAAGTCATTCAATGAAAATATAATACATGTAATAGAAATAACCGCATGTTTTCACAATTAAAATATAAACAATCTTTAAAATAACAATTTGTAAAATGTTCAATAATCTAACAGTTGGTATAAAATCAACAGTTGGTATAAAACTAACAGTTGGTATAAATTTTCAATAAACTAACAGTTGGTAAAATTTTTAAAATTTCGAGCAGAAATACATTTACAATCACGTGGGCTCAAATTCCTCAAAAACAGTATTATCATCATCATTTGAGTCAGAGCTGTAAGACTCTGAAACCATATCTTCCTCTGCATAGTGCAGCAGGTGTTTGGAACCCTTTGTAGTAGGAAGCGGTGTATCAAGACAAAATTTCTTGTTGTTTTGCCCTTCACAGTTTTCCGCTGTGAAGAGGCTTGGGTTGAGGTTTTCTTTCTCTCATTCTGTGTACATGATTTGTATTTTGCTTTTTGTGTAGGGGAAACAGGTTTTTTTTAATTGTTTGCAGAAAAAGAACGAATGAAAGAAAAGAAATGCTTCTGGAGCTAAAAAACTTTACGAAAATATAGCATAACCTCTTCCGAATTACATACGATTTTTAAAAGCGTTGCTTTATCTTTTGAAACCTCAGAAACCAATAGATTTTCCACATTTAAGAAATCATTTCTGACACAAAATATTCTTTTGCTGTTCGTTAAATTATGAAAAATATTAATCGTTTCAGAGTAGTTTTTACAGTGTATTAATGAGTTTTCTCAACATGAAATTTGGGTTTTTCGGATGCTGTCAATTCTTAAATAAACATTTTCAGCAGCGTAACGGAATTTATGAACGCAAGAGTAATAAAAATAATGTCAATTTTAAAATTAATGTTAATGCTGTTACTTTAGCATGTTTGTTGAACATGAAAATAGTTACTTGAGAATTGATAGCAGAATGGCTGAAATGGTAAAAATTCATAAATTTCAAAACAATTCCGTGAGATTTTGGTGTACAAAAATGGCATTTTGCATCCATTTTGCATTATGGAGACTGCTTATATAATTATAACACGCGCACTTCATATAAAAAAAGACAAATGTTTCTTAATCTACGAAAGTATAATACAATCATTCACGAAAACACACAATAACCCCTTCTGAGTTAACTACTATTCCGAAAAGTGTTTTTTATCTTTAGAAACCACAGTAATAAATATAGTTACGAGATTTAAAGATACCTTTATAATTTTTTTTTTATATAAATGAAATTTTATTTATTTTTTTTTCTGCTACTGATTTTCGGAAACGTTTCCAAATAGTTTTCTTATAGTGTATTAATCAATTTTCAGAAACCGAATTGTCGGTTTTCGAGTGATGTCCATTTTTAATTAAACATTTTTAGCTGCGAACTGATTTAATACATCCAAGCATAACAAAATAAAATTAATTTTAAAGTTAAAGTTAAAATGGTGTTAATTTATCATGTTAGTCGGTAAAACATGTTTGTTGAACATGAAAATGTTTACTTGAGAATGGAGAGCATTCGGAAAAGCGATATTTCGGACTGGAAAAACTTATTATTGAACTATAAAACCTTCTTGCAAATATTTCTGAAAATCCATGGCAGCAAAAAAAAACTTTGTTTTTATAAATGCGTCTTTAAATATTGAAAATATATTAGTTTCTGGGGTTTCTGAAGATAAATAATATTTTTCAGAATCGTGACTTAGAAAAAGTTATTCTATATTTTCCTAGATTGACAAACATTTTTCTTTTAATACAGCGCACGGACCATATAAACATTTATATTCAATATATTTTGAAATTCCTTTACTGACATAAAAAGCTTAACAGTTTAAGGATCGCCTACTGGACAGCAATAAAATTTGACACTTCGCCTAAAACTCAATAAAATTTTTCATAAAGCTTGCTTTTCTTTAGAAATTTTTTGTTAGGCATATAAAGAATAAATAAATCTTGCAATTAAAATATTTTTAAAATGATCCTTTACATTTTATGATTAATCTTTAATAATCCGGCTGTAGAAACTGCTCTCTGACTGAGCGGATATTGAGCGGATTATTATTAACTCAATACGTCAATATCAATGTAACTTTATAAACTGCTCTCTAACTGAGTATATATATGGTTTCTTCCATATTGAAAGTTAATAAACTGCAAAGAGAAAACATTAGTTCCCTTTCATTCGCTGAACCAGCTGTTTTCACAGCTGTTAATGATAAAATGCAGTTGATCTTTGAAGGTGTATACTTAATGGGAACAGGATTGTGCATTTGTATCTCTTTCGATTAATTTTTAGTTTTGTTTTTCAATTTAGTCGTTATATTTTACGCTTCTTTTTCGATTCATAAGTATTTTATATACCGGGTGAACCAAAAGTTTGTTAAGACTTTAAAAATTCATAAGAAATGAAGAAATTATGATAAAGAAGTGCGGTTTGCAAGAAAGGGCTCACAAGGAAGACGGATTTTTTTTTTAGCAGCAAAAATTTTTTTAGCTAAAAATGTCACTGATAGAGGGCGCTGACGACCGGAAACACAATGAACAGGACAACAGTACGCTTCATCCATTTATTCTTGCAATAACAATTGTTTAACATGACCTCCAGACCACATTCTTCGTCCTCAGTCTTTTTTCCGTGCGAAATTTTCGCAACACAACAGTTCCTGACTATCCGTTCAAATAGAACAACTTCCCCAACAACGATCGATCGGGTAATGATAACATTCTGAAAGCGAATGAGAAATCCTCGTGTATCCTGGTCTTTTATTGCAGGATTAATTTGCAAAATTCTGCTGAATCTCTCGCATGTTAGCGCCATCTACAGGTGACTTTTTTAACTAAAACTTTTTTTTTGCTGCTAAAAAAAAATCAGACTACATTGTGGGCCCTTTCTTGCAAACCGCACTTCTTTATCTTAACTTCTTACTTTTTTATGAATTTTTAAAGTTTTATAAAACTTTTGGTTCACCTGGTTTTTTAGCAATAACGTAAAACAGTTTTATTTAACTGATTGCAACTAAACTGTAAGAAAATATAATATAACCACAAAGAAAATATACAATAACCCCTTCCAAGTTATCATCAATTCCAAGAAGCGTTATCTATCTTTAGAAAGCTTGAAAACCAATACATTTTGAGATTACTTTTTAAATCTCGAAAATATGTTTGGTTTCTAAGGTTTCTAATGGTAAAAAGTGATTTGCGGACAAATGAGTTACTCGGAAGAGATTATTGCATATTTTCGTTTGTGGTTATACTATATTTCCATTAGATTAAGAAACATGTATGTTTTCCTTCACTGCATAAATAAAAAATAAATCTAACAATTAAAAACTTTAAAAGTTTTTCGTTACATTTTATATTTCATCTGTACAAATTCAGTTGTATAAACTGCTCTCTTATTGAGCGGATATTGTTCTCATATAGCTCGGATCGTTTACTGTTCACTCAAGCTTCCTTCCATTTTGAAAGTTAATAATCTGTAAAGAGTAAACATTGGATGCCTCTCTTTCGCTGAATCAGCAGTTTTCTCAGGTGTTAATAATAAAATACAATTGACTTTTTAAAGTGTTAAAATTTATAGGATTAGGATTATTGATTTTTACCTCTTTCGATTAATTTTTCGTTTAGTTTTTCTAATTAGTCGTTACATTTTATGCGTCTTCTGTAATAGATTCAAAAGGGTTTATTTTCATTTAAGCAATGAATCGAAACTATTAGATTTAACTGATTGAAAATTTTTGCAACTATGCAGTTATGATAACTTAACACTATACGTTGTGTCGATGGTTATTAACTCTTTTATACATACTATTTTTTACAAACAAAACTGACTTTTTCAACAGGTTGAAAAGCACGTAAAGGTGCACACATTTTTATTCAAATATTGCTTTGTGAAATGTTTGCTGAATGTATATTTTTGTGAACATACCCGCATAGCATGCACAGTCACAGTGACGTCATTGTGACGTCAATGTGAGTCACGTACGTCACGTAACATCTGTGACCAAAATGCCACCACTTTGTAACGTCACACTGTGACCAAAATGTGAACGTCTTGGAGATCTAAAGAAAACTTAAAATAAACTTTAGAACATCTTATAACATAAAGAAAATTACTTTTTGACAGCTTTAAAAATTTTTGTGACGTTGCAATGACGTCACTGCAAGTCACATAAATCACGTAAAACCTATGACCAAAATGCCAACACTCTGTGACTTCACGGTGTGATCGGAGAGTGAATTTGAAAAAAAAAAAACTCATAAAATATAGATTTGAATTATGTCATGTACCTAAATCATTAATAAAAATATTGTCACACACTATTTAAATATATTGAGTATTTCCAAAATAAAATAATAAATAAATATCTGTCTACATATATGAGGCAGATAATTTTTTACAATTTTCATTACCATTTTCATGAAATTTAACAAAATATACTACATAATATACAGGTAAAAATCCTTAAATAGAAATTTAGTTATTTATCGAGTTATAAGCAATTCGTGTCACGTGACGACCAGTTTTTCTCCTGTCTTTCACTGTCACGTCGGATATTAAAATCAAAACGCCGACTTTGACATTCTTTTCTGAAAGATCTTCTGCTTTTAACAAAAAATGGAAAAGGTTTTTCAATAACAAAGTTTCTGAACAAAACACGAGCCAATTTCGTGTATTTCCGAGCAAAAATTAATTAAAAACATGTTATAAAGTATATGTCATTCCTATAGCAATTTATCCAAAACTGGCCAGTGCTTAGTAAGATGTCACCTCTATTAAATATATTGCTCTTTTCGATAGAGTGTAAAAAATGAAAAATTTGTAATTAGGAAATTTGATTGCAATTTAAATTTATATCGAAATTACTTTATAAAGCCTATTAAATCCATTATTATTTAAAATTTATCTTTACTTTTGACGTCTAAAGCAAATGCAATGGATTAAAAAATATATAAAAATGTAAATTTTCACAGCTTATTTCTAAGAATACAAAACTCTCTCATATAAAAAAAGAATATTATAGCATCATTAGAAGTTCATTTTTCAGCCATATAAATTATAAAGGTTTTGAAATGTCTTTATTTAAATTATTTTCTTCCTATATCATTTGCGGTAAAGTTGGAAACATCTGCTAGCTGTTATTTTGTTGTGTTTAAACAATACTGCGCGCGCATATTGAAGGCAGACGACTTTTTCTCATTCGAAGTTAGGATAGGATTAGCGTGTGTTGCGTTCTTTTAAGTTTGTAGATTTATACTGTGTAAGTAAATTAACGTTTTAAAGTGAACAATCTCCATTTTAAAGTAAACCATCCATTTTAACATCTCCCTGTGTCTAGCCGGTTACGTTCATAAGGCCTGGGTGATATTTGATTTCTCAGATCTATGAACACACCTCTTCTGCTGGAATAAGTTGAAAATTATTGTAGTGGATGTACAGTCTAATTTTTCAATGAAAGGGAAGCAGATAAGGAGCATTCAATAGTAACACCTTTACCTATAGATCAGCAGGTAACTTTTAATGTCTTCGCAGTTTTGTTAATAGTGCATGTTTAGTACTAGTACATTTAATATTGCATTATTTAAAAGTTAAGATGCTTAAATTTTCTTTTAAAAAATCACTTGTATTAAATTTTATCTTTAATGTTTTAAATTTTTTTAAATAGACTATTTGGAAAAAAGCTTAAAGTATTTACTAACAATATGTTTTCTAAATGTAAAGTGTTATGTAAAAGGAGGAATTTATTTAATGTTTTGCGTTACTTAGTTCAATTTTCATAGTTATTCATTATAATTAAAAACATTGCAATTCTTAAAACTATTAATATTTGATTTGCAATTTAATAATTTCGTTGCTAGTGTAGGTTTCCAGAAATAATTTTCCGGTATATTTGAAAAAAAATGTGACATTTTAATGCATTGAATAATTTATTTGTCGAGATATATCAATGTTAGATGCACAAAATTAATAAATATTGATGAAACAATAAAATAACTGTTTAGTTAAGGGAATTTTTCCAGCTGTGTTATCGAATGTTTTTACTGTAAAAATTGATATTTAAGTTCTGCATTTAGTATTCTATCAAAAACTATAAATAAAATAATTTGTAAAGAAAAAAAATATATAATTTTTTTTTGGCATTTATGATCTTAAGTTCTATATTTCATTTACAACGAAAACTGTTTTACTGCTTGATACAATGTTTATTATTTAATAATATAGCACAATAGGTATATCTATTATTTAAATTGATTCCTAATATAAATTTTTCAGAATGCTTATTTGAAAATGTATACTTATATTTTCTTTAAAGTTGTTCTCAAATCCAAAATAGCTAATTCCTGGCATATTTCTGAATTCATTTTTATTCGGAAATACATGAAATTGGCAGGTGTTCTTATTCAGAAAAGGGTAGATGTGCCAGTAATGGACCGCCTTCCAGTAATGGGAGACCTTCAATGTTTTGGGTTTATAAAAAAATAACCAATAAAAATTCAGCTTTATTTATTTCATTAATATGCTATCTTTAAATTCTAGTTTTAAATGCAATCATATTATCAATTATTTATTACTTTTTGTGAGGTGTTCATTACTGGAATTTAGGGTGTTTTGATTTATTTCTGTTATTTACAATTAAATTTAGATTCACATTGGGAAATGTGACTGTGAGCATGGTTAAATATTGTTGGTAGAGTAATATAATATTAAAAAATGTTGAATATAACAATTATAACTATTAATTAAAAAACAATTGTTAAAGAAATTCCTTAAGGGTGTCCATTACTGGCACATCTACCCTATATATAATCAAATGGCGTTATCCATTTTTTGGTAACGGCAGATGATGTTTCAGAAAACACTATCAAAGTCGGTGTTTTGAACCAAATTTCCGACGCGCAGCGTCAGAAACGGGTAAAACGTGACCGACATTGATCTTAAGTATTACATTTATCTAAAAATGGAAAACGCTATTCATTCCAAATAGCTTTAATAATCAGGCATGCAAGTGCCATGCGTTTAAAAGTTTGTTCATAAATGTGTCAGAAAGTTTCGTATTAACCGGTTTCTCAATCAGATGCAATGTTTTAATTTGAATACGAGTTGCATCAATAAAAATGATTACCGATCCAATCCTTATCGTCGATCTTATCCGTATTTGGTGAAATCTTGTTATCCGAATCTATGCGAAATCATTTATCAGGTTCGGTCGGGTTGTGGGCTTACAGATTTTTTATTGTTGTTGTTGTTGGGTTAGGGTAAGAATACGGGTTGAATCAAAATATAGTTTCAGTCAACCATCATTCATGTTCAAGTTGACATTCAATCATGTTCAAGAAGTATATAACCGGATTCGTGTATGACTCTAGATCCGAGCCGACATCAGAAATGTATCGTAACACAATTTCTGATAAAATCTGGTTACTCGGTCGTATGCAAGATTCTATTCCAAACAAGACTTACAGTAAAAACATTATACCCGACTCGGGTCAGATCGGGTTCACGAAAATCAGGTCACACGACAACTAATCCAAATCTATTCTGTAGCCAAACAAATCCAAAAAGATCGATCCGAAGTTTCTGGATTGGATTCGGGTAAAATCTGGTCACCCGACCCGGTGCAGTGTCGTCACAAACGTCACAAACTTGAACCATAAAAAAATTTTGATCCGAACAATCCGTATAGGATTCGGGTAAAATCTGGTCACCCTATCCGATGCAGATTCGTCACATTTTTCACATTTAAGCCGCACGGTGACTTCACAAAGTAGTCACATTGTGAGGTCACAGTAAGCCTTGAAAACGGCCATAACGACCTCGCATTTACGTCACAATGACTTCACATCGACGTCACTTGACGTCACGACGACGGTCACAAAGTCACAGTGTGACTTCTCAGTGACGTCGCCGTGACGTCACCATTAGGGTGGATCGAAGTTATATGGTGAAAAAATAAATATTATTAATCAAAACCTACCTATGCGGAAAAGATGTTCTATTGTATGGAGATTAAGAGAAAAATAATTAAAAAAATTAATTTTAAAATTTACTACTGCCGCAAAGAGTTTGAATTTTCGAAAAAAAAATTGGAAAATGACCTAATTTTGGTTAGATGATTTTTGATTCAAAATAATTGTTTTAATTTTAATCAAAACATACTTATGCGGAAAAGATGTTATATTCTATGGAGATTAAGAGAAAATAAATAAAAAATAATAATTTCAAAATTTAATACTACCGCAAGGGTGTTGGATTTTCGAAAAAAGGGCAATTCCAGCTTTTTCATTCTCCTGCTTTATCCTTCCACTCCTCCATAAGTTGGAAGCGCTACATCATGAAATCTTCCCTACGTCATATGATACGCCCTCGTGGCTCTGAATTAGGGCTCCTATAATAGTTAAAGGAGCCTTACTCTGAATAATACTGGATAAACGTGTTCCCACCACTCGCTCATTCAGTTCAAAGCTAGCGGCTTACGGAATCGGGTGCTGTTCTCGCAAATTGAAATAAATTTCGATTTCATTGCATAAGTTTTCTTTGTAAGTGTATTGTGTTGCGTAGTGTACTTTCAATATTATTGCACCATGGCGATGGTAAGAAAAGACATGATTTGCCCTATATATTGCTCTGGTTGTGATATGCCAACGAATATGCTTCCTACCCACAGTAACGTAATAAAGTGTGTATGTTGGCATTCAAAAGAATACCGAAGCAAGGAAACATTGTCTACATCTACACTTTCCTCCTCATGTGAAGAAGTTGCTAATAAGTTAGAAGAGACCTGGAAACGAGCTTCAATCCAAATAATTGACCACTATAGCATTTTGAGAAAAGTTCGATTATACCACGACAAATATCTTAAATCTTACAAAGCCAGAAAAGGTATTGAAAGCTATCGCAAGCAGATTGACGTTTTCCGGTAAAACGCAAATGCTGTTTTTGATATATCGTCGTGTACTTGTAAATCATTTGAATGTTGCTTCTCTAAGAAAGAACGGAAAGTACCAATGAACGATAGAGAATTTCTATTAGACATGCGAACTGTAAGAAAAATGGTAATCGGGTCGCTGGATCGGAAAGTCACTTTACAAATAACTAAGACCGATAAGTGAAAATTAAAGCAAGGGCAATACGTGGAGAAAAACAAAACACTGCCTGATGTTTCTTCCAGTTCAATATATTTGAATATGAATATAAATAACGGATGTAAATTGAAGCGGCGTCTGTGCGAGCATACTGACTTTTCTTCATAATCAGCTATCATTGAAAGCGGCGCCCAAAATGCTGACGGTGTCACTGTCACATCTGTAATGACGAAATTACATGCCGTAGCAAAAACGTTGGATCGTTTTGGCATTTCCGACCGAGCAGGCGCTGCCATCGTGTCAGCTGCGCTTCAAGATGTGGGCATTATCTCACAAAGCGATGTATCGAACGTCTTTGACAAAAATAAAATTCGACGTGAGGGAACAAAGGCAAGAACCACTCTACCGTCTCAGTCAGTTGTGAAAGATTCTGACCATGAACAATTTGGTTTATACTTCGATGGACGTAAAGACAGGACTATATCACTAGAAGATAACAGAAGAAAAGTCATAATAGAAGAACACGTAAGCTTGGTAAAAGAACCTGGTTCAAAGTACATCGGATACGTATCTGTAAATTCAGGGAGAGTGGAAGTCATTGGAAAAGACATCGTGATTTTTTTTGTCCTGTGTTGACAACAATATAGATGTAACAAAGTTGGTTGCGATCGGTTTCGACGGAACATCTATTAACACAGATGTTAAAGAAGGTGTTATTCGAAATTTAGAACTGATTTTGAAGCGTCCACTACAATGGTTTGTGTGCCAGTTACACGCCAATGAGCTTCCACTACGTCATCTTTTCGCATACGTAGATGGAACCACGACTGGGCCCAGAAGCTTCACTGGTGGAATAAGACCTTGTTATTAGGATAAATGGTTTTTTTGCCATCCTGAAAATATCCTGATATCGATGTTACCTGACGACGAAACTCACATAAGGCAATTGGCCCTTCGAAGAATTCTAAAAGCGAGCAAAGTGAAACGGTCTACTGCAATCCCAAACATTTCAACGAATAATATTCATATCTTCAATTTACCAGCTTTTGAACTTTGTGTGGTGATGTTGAGAAAATGTGACAAAACCTACACTAACTGAACGATTTAGTGACGATATGATTTTAGAAGCAATAGTAAATCCAGAAATTATTCCGGCAGCAATAATATCTACTATCAAGGGGTTTTCCGTGCCACACTCAAGCTACAGAACGGATAGTCAAAACAGTCACGGAAGCATCTTCTGCTGTTTGTTGATCATATAGAAGAGACGGTTTTATAAGAAATCACATCGAATCACGAAACCTCATGCCAATTTTCAACACCAAACGTGATTATCGCCCACTGTAATTTCGACGATTTTATAGGTTTTTCTTTATTTAATAATAGATAAGCTGGTAAATAAGAAGCTGATATTTTTTCTTGTAACCAAGTAAGTGTCCTCTTATTGCAATTAATATTTAAAATTACTAAATGTATATTTCATTTAACAAAAAACACTTTCACTTTTTACTGTAAAAAGACTCAAATTCATAAATTTCAAACACCTTGTGGCAGTATTAAATTTTGAAATTAATTTTCTGAATTATTTCTCTCTTAATCTCCATACAATAGAACATCTTTTCCGCATAGGTAGGTTTTGAATAATATTAAAACAATTAATTTTATTCAAAAATCATCAAACCAAAATTATTCTTTTTTTTTTTCATTTTTTTTAGAAATTTCAACCTCATTGCGGCAGTATTAAATTTTGAAATTAATTATTTTAATTATTTTTCTCTTAATCTCCATACAATAGAACATCTTTTCCGCATAGGTAGGTTTTGAAATTGTGAAAAAAATATTTTCGATCCACCCTAGTCACCATGCCTTACGGGTAGTATATTGGAATGGATTAAAAACATCTTAATGTTCATACAATAGTAGTTAAAATTGTTCTAGACCATTGACATTGCTGAACTAGATATTTGTAACTATTAACTATTTTAAAATGTAACATTTTTTTTATTTTACAAATTTACTACTAGATATTTAAGATTTAATGACCTTAGTTTATTTTTCTCTTTAAAAAACTCCGGGAATGTTTCCATGTTGAAATGTTTAGAAAATTTGCCGAAATTGTTTAAACGTTTTGAGGTATTCCAGGTTTTTTTTGTTGTATTTGATTTTTAAATGCAGACTCAAAAATTTTTGCTTCGAGCAGAATTCCACATCGAAATAAATTCGAGAAATATATACGAAATATTTATGCATTTTTTTGTTGATTTTATAACAAAATACTTATTAAACTGATTTATTAAAATTTTGTTACAAGTGATAACAATTCTTAAAAGTCAAATTGTCATTTCATAATTTCAATTGAATAATAAGTAAATCAATTGTAATTTATATCTTACTAAAATTATCTAATTGGTCACAAAAATAAATCGTTTAAAAGAGCGATAACCCAATACTTGCACACTAACTATTAAGCAATTTATCTGTACAAGTTTTCCCAATACTAGTGGTATATCCAGAAATTCAGGTTTATAATATCACATAACGTCGAAAAGGAAATTATAGTCTTTTCAGAATCCCCTTTTGGTTGTCGAAAATTCAATATTAAAATACTGCCGGAAAACTCGAATCTCATAATAATTTTTTTCCACGATGATTATTTTCTACATATGGCAGTCCAAGCTTCTCTTATCTTTCACGTGTTATAGATGATTTCGCTTCAATATTTCTTTGATATAGAGGGCTTATTTTCACATTTTTGTAAGGTTACAAATATTCTGCATTCTTGAATTTACTTATGCGACTGGACATCAATATACGAACATATGTGTACATATCTATACATTAATTGGTATCAGACACAGCAAATTTACTTATTGGTAGAAAGTCAAATATTTCCAAAAATTTGTAGCTGACCTTTTTCAGAACAAACGTTAGAATATAGAAAACCTCAAAAATGTCCCGTTTATTTGTTTTTAATTCGTTTCAAAGCTTCATGGTTAAATATCGTTTCATGGTTAAACAACGTTTCATGGCTTGAAACAAATATGAAAGTCTTATCAGAGTTTCAATACTAATAAATTCAATACTAATAAGTAAAATTTGAGAGATAAATCACAGAAATATTAAACGTAATTCAATCTTCTGTTCATAATGCGGCTTCAAATATTACAAGACATTATTAATTGAAAACGACCCATGAACGGATAATATTTAATGAAAATATTTAATTACAATTGTACCCCAAAACGTTTTCTGAGCTATTGTGTCTGACCATGTATACACTAAAGAATATTTGTATTTATGTTTGTTTTCAAAACACTTCATTGAAGCTGATGTAAAAAAAAAATAATCAGTTATTCAAATTTATCGAATTAAAGCCCATTTCACAAAGCGTTTTTGAAAGTTTTTGATTAATTTGAATAAAAATTAATGACCGATGTTACCTTACTCTGGAACATTAAAATTATAAAATGAATTCCAACTATGTTAAATAAGTAAATTTTATCAAAATACACTGCTCAAAACAATTAAAGGATATTTGAAGTTTTATATAAAATAAAGATATAAACGAAATTTTTTTGCCGAAAATAGAAGAAGATAATCACAAATGCAAATTTTTCTGGTTTTCAAACTGTGGAGTATGCAAATTTTGAGTTCGACGTCAAAAACGTCGCTTCAGCGGCAGCGAATGAAATTTGACTTTCAACTGGATAAAAGAGAATGAAGACAAGGATGATCGGCATTCAGTGATTGCTTTGTTTCGATGAGTACGATGACTCAGCGAAGTCATTTGACAGATTCAGAAGCTTGGAGAATTGTTGGTAGGTTAGAAGGGGGCCAAACTCAAGCCGAAGTAGCGCAAGCCATTGGAGTGTCACAAAGTGTCATTTCCAGGATCTGGAACCGTTTTTTGGAGAGTGGATGTGCAGGCCGAAGACCAGGGCAAGGTCGTAGACGGGCAACAACGCCCAATGAAGATCGGTATTTAGCGTTAACAGCTCGGAGACACCGAAACATGAACGCTACTCTTCTCCAACAACACCTTCGCTCGGCTACAGGCACCACGATTTCAACTCAGACTGTCCGAAACCGGCTCCATGCTGTAGGTCTGTATGTTCGCCGACCGATGGTATGTGTTAGATTAACATCAAGGCATCGTCGCGACCGCAGGGAGTGGGCAACCGAGCATGTCAACTGGAGGAGAAATGAATGGAGCAATATTCTGTTTTCTGACGAGTCCCGTTTTTCTGTGCATCCGGATAATAGGCGTATTTTCATCTGGAGGGGCCGTGGCAGTAGGAATAATCCTGCCTTCGTGCACGAAAGTGTCAGATTTGGCGGTGGCGGAGTGTTGGTGTATGGTGGCATCTCCATTGACGGGCGCACTGACCTCTACATCATTCGAGATGGAGCTCTGACTGGTCGCCGATATAGGGATTAGATCCTCAGACCTATTGTAGTCCCTTACGCTGCAGCAATCGGAGATAACTTCATTTTAATGGACGATAACTGCAGGCCACATCGTGCAAACCTGGTGGAGGATTTCCTTTTCGAGGAAGGAATCGTTCGAATGGAATGGCCAGCGTGTTCTCCAGACATGAATCCAATCGAGTACGTTTGGGACGCTCTAGGAAGACGAGTTTCTGGCCGCCAACAACCCCCATAAACTCTCCAAGAACTGGAAAGAGCTCTTCTGGAAGAGTGGGGCAGAATATCCCAACTCGTCATTAATAGCCTCATTGAGTCCATGCCTCAAAGGTGTTCAACGCTGCTGGCCGCCCGTGGAAACCATACCCCCTACTGAAAATGATTTTCTTTGAAGAAAACACCTTTTCTTATTCTTTTTTTCTCATATGCACAAATTGTGTTTTTTTCCTTTTGTACACAAATGCGCAATAAAATGCATTTTTTTCTGCCAAACATGTGTAATTTATTCTCATATAACCTACTATGTCTGTCGACCATGTATCAATCAGCTAAAAAGTTTCTCAGATACAAAATCCACCTAAAACTGCAATATCCTTTAATTGTTTTGAGCAGTGTATTTAATAAGGACTTTTTTTCTAAAATAAAATTAGCAATTTTCCATAGAACTAAAAAATGAGTGAATAATCCACACGCACATTTTATGACGAATACAAAAGAGGTAGATGAAGATCTTCCTATTCCTCCAGATTGTGATTGGTAACACATGAGTATAGTTTCGGGAGCAATAAATTAACAGCTTTCATCATCAGGTTTGTACTGAGAAATTTACAAGAAATCAGGTGGATTCGGTCCAATCTTACCTTTTATTTATTTATTTACATTTACATGCATTACTTTGAGGAAAAATTATTTAATCCTAAATACTGGTTAAGGTATCTTGATAACACTTTATAAGTAATAGATAATAATAATAATGAACATAAAATAAATGAATGAAACTTTGGATAAATATATTAAAAACACAAATAGACAACTTAACAAAGTTAATTTATAGTAGATGTAGAAAATAGACAGTTGTTTCGGAGCTGTGAAACAGAAGTATATTTTCTACAAGTTTTGCTTAATGTTCTTGAGAGAAGACCAATGAGTTTTTCAGTGTTATCTGGCATCACATGCGAAAGAATTGCAAAGGTACCATAAAGAAATCCGTTGTAAACACTAAAGGTAATTTGGGGTTGAAATGTGTAAGAATTCTTTCAGATGTAATATCATTTTGAATACTTTTAGATGCCCGTTCACAAACAGAAGACCATATAATTTTCCCATTATTTCAGAAAAATTGATTTAAAGTGTGTGCAATTGTAGATAAATTATGTCAAACTTAGAATAATACGTAACTAAGCCTAAAAAAGCTAGCTTTAACTTGTATTTTTACTGGTCGTGGGGCCTTTCAAAGCATCTATTTTATCTTGGGTTTTATGAATACTTTCCTTATCAATTTTATCCCCTCAATAAGTAATTTCATCAACCATAAAAATGATTTTTCTTAATTTTTCTTTATCTTTCTAATATTACCCGTTTTAGACGTTTTAAATTTATTTCACTATTCCGCTCTGTAATCCCAACATCATCAATGAAAACTGTAATACCCTAAATTCCACTTAAAATTTGTTCAATAGCAAGAAAAATGATAAGACAAATGAGTAATTTTAAATATTGGACTAATCCTTTCGGAGTGTTTATTGTCAAATCAGTTTTTGTGATTTCTCATCTCTAGGCAATGAGGAATTTGCACACATGAGTTAATCGATCAGCTTTATACATTTATGATAATTCCAGTAATTTAATTTGTGCTGGTCGCGATGTCTATTTGCATTTTTAATACAAATAACGTCCCTTCTCCCTTCTCTCTACACCAGAAAATACGGTAGTGCATAGCTTTTAAATTTAAATGTTTTAATTATAACAAAATATTTATTAGAATATAAATTTTTTAACGTATGTAAGCAAATGATAAATCTATGAGATTTAACTTTAAAGATTATGTCAAAACGACTTTCTAAATTACACCGTGAGAAGCAAAGCACATTTGTTGCTAAACGATTAAAACTCCATTTAAAACTAATTTAAAACGAGCCTACTTTACGTGTAATGTCACTCTTTAAATTAGTCTTTACACGTTAAGTAAACGAAAAGAATGTTACATTAATTGAGTATAGAAATACGTTCTCAACATCTATGTAAAATATAAAAAGAATTTACTTTCCATTTAAATTAACTGTAATGTAGTTACATTTTAAAATATATCTCAAAAACACTTTAGCAGGATCGTTTTAAAAGAGAAAATCAGAACATTTTAAAAAGTTATTTTTTATTTATCTTAATTATGTCTAACATGAAATTATTTTAGAAACAAGATAATTTATTAATGAAAAAATACTAAGTGGAAAATATGCAAAGACTATAATTTTTCTCAAGTTTATAAAAATTTAATGAAATAAATTTATTATTTGTTTTCATGAAGAAACTAAAGACTAAAGAGATAGGGAACTATAATTCAGTACTTATCTTATTTTAACATTAATTTAACTTTTACTCTTAAAAATAATCTTCCTACATAAATTATATCCGTTCTCTATCATAAAAAGGCATAGAAAAATAAGCAAAAGTGTTTCTTTTAAGTTATTTCGCTACAATATTTTTAAACAAATAAGAAACTAAAATTACGTTGTAAAAAAAAACCTATAGGAACAATATATAAATTGATATATTTAAAATACTATGTATCTACAGTATTGGATGTAAATTATTGCATTTTTACAAAATAAAGTACACTTAAAAATTTTTGTTATATAAAAAATTCGCAAAATATTATATAGTTTTATTTTTAACTATTATTAATTACATGAAGAAAACGGGAAACACGGCTAAGAACAGTGTAGAATTCTGATGAATTAAAGAGAGTAATTTAAAAAAAAATCCCCAATATTTTTAATTAATTTTATCGTTCTAGTTGTTAGAGAGCTAAATACTCTTTTAAGAACATCTTTTTTCCTGGAAGATTTTTCCAGGGTATTTTCTTATCTGATTTTAGTTCGTCTTTATTGGGAATTGGGACAATACTTGTCTTTCGTGTAAATACGGTTTTCCACTATATTATGTTAGGGTTATGGGATGACCAGTCCTACAACGACAGCTCAATTGCTTTAACACGTTCATCGCCACAGATTGCAAGGCTTTTTTGGCAGACATTTACAAAGCGGTTTTCAGCGTTTATCGAGTCGGTTCACAATTCACAATCGCGGCAGTGTATGTTAATTTCATACTTTTTTAATTCCAAAATATCAAATTTTAGTAATTTTTATACATTGAGCGCTTAACTGAAATCACTAAACATTCCTGAAAGGCCGCGGGATTTTGTTTAAAATGCGTGGTAATAATAAATTATCAAGTTCCACTTCATAGCAATAAATTTCCTTCAATTAATATATTGATGCACACGTATTCGTTTGATATGGCGGACCAGGAAATATCGCTGCCACACATATACAATACACTGTTAAAAATAATCTGAAATTCACGGGTATTTTTTTTCCTGAATTTCACAGAAAAAGTACCTTTTCGCGATAAAAGAGTATTTTCCGTTAAAAAACAAAAAAAAATCCTGATATTTCCTGAAAACAACAGAACGGACGGAGACGAAAGGGGCCAACGGAGATATTCCGTTATCTGCTGCATATTTATTTTCAATGTTTAAAAAACTGACATGTTGTGCTGCACAGAAAAACTAAAAAAATCAATAAATTAAAATTTCGAGTTTATTTAAATCAACAACAACAACAACAAAATAGTGCTTTCGAATTAAAAAAAGTAACAATTTTCGCATTCTTTTAAAATTATTTCCAATTTATTTTCTAAAGTTATAAGAAAATATTTGCGCTTAAAATATATTCTAAACAAACAAATTAAAATATATATGTGTCGTCTAGTTGCAAAACTGGCCATCTCCAAAAAGTAAAATTTTGAGAAAAAGTTGATTTTTTGCCACACTTAGCCAAAATAAGATTAGAACCAAAATTCTTTAGTTTTATAGTCGTTAAGACAGTATATTTGAAAACACAAAATAAGGTGGCAGGGGCACATGAAATGAGGGTGTTATTTAAGTCGTTGGTTTGGATTTGGCCACCTTTGCAACTTACTTTTGAGTTGGACGGTTTTGCAACAAACCAGAAATTTATTTTTACTAAATTTAATGTGACATTGGGTTTTTAGGGGTAGCAAACACACAAAAATATTCGGGGAAGAGTTGAGGAGCATTGGTAAGCTTTTGAAGAGTGCCCACACCTTGGATTTCTTGGATTACCAGTAGGGCAGTACCTGAAAAAAATAATGCCAGAAATTATGAAAATGTAATCACAAATGTATTCTCAGATTTTAACTGTAGCAAAAGCCCGTTCATTCCGCATCTACAATCCTCAAAATACTAAAATTTATATAAAAAAAAATAAATGGAAGAATATTTTATTAAAAAATTAAATAGATTAAAAAATTCTTAAATTATCAGAGAAAATTCACTTACAGTTTTATGAAAGCGAAGAGAGAGGACACAGAAAATTATTTTGCCTAAAGCATAAAAATACGTTAATCCGCACCTGGTTATCACAAGGTGAACTTTGGCTTTTTTTCCTTTTCCACGTCGTAGGGTCCTTGATTGATTAGGAGATACTTCCTCCACAAACTTTTCCATAGTCAGAGAAAACACCAAACTAAATTATTACAATATAATTATTAGAAACTTTGTATGCACCAAGGAGGAGTAGTCACAAGCAAGAGAAAACACTATAACATTAATCTAATCAACAAGTGAGAGGTTACTGTGGAGAGAAGCAGAAGTGCCATCTAGCGGATATGGAGATGGCCGCTTTTGAACCTCACTAGTTTATGGAATTGACGGGTTTTGCAGCACATCATGATTTTCAAACGCATATAGCACAGGGATTTGACCAGTTTAGGCTTGTTTCTTGTTTCCAGATGGCAGAAACGTTTACATAGAACTTAAAAATCTGAAAAAACGCATTTTCAAATTTTGAGGAGTTGGCCGGTTTTGCAACTAGACGACACATATATAATAGTTAAATTAGGTGAAAAAAATCGATTTTACTCAAAAAAGCAACAAACAAAAATAATGCTTTCGAATTAAAAAATAATGCTTTCGAATTAAAAAATAATGCTTTCGAATTAAAAAATAATGCTTTCAAATTAAAAAGTAATAATAATAACAATTTTCTCATTCCTTTAAAATTATTCGAAATTTATTTTTTAAAGTAATAAAAAGCACTCGCACTGAAAATATATTCTAAGCGAACACAGCTAAAAAATATATAATAGTTGAAAAAATATCGATTTTCTCAAAAAAGCAAACATTTTTTATCGAATTTATTTCAAAATTTAATATTCATATTTTACATCTAACAATCAAATTAAGAATATATATGTCACGATTTCACTTGATTCATACTCCAGGCACTGGTTTCCACCTCAGGAAATTTTCAATCGAGCACCGAGTCTTACTTCATGTGTATGTAAAAGAAGGCAGATAAGAAGCACTCCATTTCCTTTTTACTTTTATTCGAAAAGTCAAAGATGAATCGATTAGGCTTTACTCTATTTGAATCTCACTCCATACTTGCTAATTTTAATATCGTGGCATTACTTGATGATTAAATTTTAAAAATAAGAAGACATCTGGGATCTTAAAACAGAAGACAGTTGTTTTTCGAATTTACCGGCGACCAAGGAGAACATTCTATGATCAGGCAGGCATGTCGGGGCCGCATACACCGCCGAATCCCGGAACCTTCTGCCGCAAAACGCGGGAAAACGCCGTATATCATTTTCTGAGCGCTCCAGAATACATTTTTACTAAGAAGTCTCTCGACCAATCAACGCTCACGGCTTAATTCCTTTGGCGCGTTAATATAGAAGTAACCTTATCGTAAGCTGGAAAAAAGCGCGCCAAACCAATGTTCTAGAACAAACTCGAAATCTAATTCTTTCGAATAAATAAGATCAAAGAGAAAAGAAATACATATGTTTTATCAAGTATGGTAATATGCCAAAATAATTTTTACATTGAGACTAAAGTCTTTCATAATTTCAGAAGTAATATTTTGTCAGGAATCGTAGGGAAATAAAAAATAAAGAATAGAAATTCATAGGTTGTTATTTCAAAAGTGTAAAATATTTTTAGATGGGAGGTTGATGTTTTTTAGAAGAATTAAATTCTAGGATGCATTTTATTTAAAGAAATAAAAGTGCTTAATTTTAATAGAGCATCTATCAGCGCAATTTTTTTTAAGAGAATGAATTTGGAATAAACTAATAAACTATATTTTGCTAGATGTAATTTTGACAATCGAAATACTGGAGCGAGAAAATAATTTAGAATAATGGGATTTACACAGAATTATAGTTTTAATGATGTCAACGGCGAAATTTTTTTTAATTTGTTTCAATATCCCCCCCCCAAAAAAAATCAAGCTTATCTGAACAGCAGTTCCCTAACAGTAGTTTAGATAAGTGGCAAAACAAACAAAAAAAATTTGAGAATTTTCCTAAATTATAAAAATTTTTACAATTTTAAAATTTAAATCACCAAGAATCACAAACAAAGCAATTGCCTTAAATTTTGGAAGAATAGAAATTAAAAATAAAGAAAAGAAATTCATAGGTTGTTATTTCAAAAGAGTAAAATATTTTTAGCTGGGAGGTTAGTGTTTTTTAGAAGAATTAAATTCTAGGATGCATTTTATTTAAAGAAATAAAAGTGCGTAATTTTAATAGAGCATCTATCAGCGCAATTTTTTTTAAGAGAATGAATTTGGAATAAACTATATCCTGTCGACTAATATAAAAATAATGTCACGATTTCACTTGATTCATACTCCAGGCACTATTTTCCACCTCAGGAAATTTTCAGTCGAGCACCGAGTCTTACTTCATGTGTATGTAAAAGAAGGCAGATAAGAAGCAGTCCATTTCCTTTTTACTTTTATTCGAAAAGTCAAAGATGAATCTATTAGGCTTTACTCTATTTGAATCTCACTCCATACTTGCTAATTTTAATATCGTGGCATTACTTGATGATTAAATTTTAAATATAAGAAGACATCTTGGATCTTAAAACAGAAGACAGTTGTTTTTCGAATTTACCGGCGACCAAGGAGAACATTCTATGATCAGGCAGGCATGTCGGGGCCGCATACACCGCCGAATCCCGGAACCTTCTGCCGCAAAACGCGGGAAAACGCCGTATATCATTTTCTGAGCGCTCCAGAATACATTTTTACTAAGAAGTCTCTCGACCAATCAACGCTCACGGCTTAATTCCTTCGGCGCGTTAATATAGAAGTAATCTTATCGTAAGCTGAAAAAAAACGCGCCAAACCAATGTTCTAGAACAAACTCGAAATCTAATTCCTTCGAATAAATAAGATCAAAGAGAAAAGAAATACATATGTTTTATCAAGTATGGTAATATGCCAAAATAATTTTTACATTGAGACTAAAGTCTTTCATAATTTGAGAAGTAATATTTTGTCAGGAATCGTAGGGAAATAAAAAATAAAGAAAAGAAATTCATAGGTTGTTATTTCAAAAGAGTAAAATATTTTTAGCTGGGAGGTTGGTGTTTTTTAGAAGAATTAAATTCTAGGATGCATTTTATTTAAAGAAATAAAAGTGCTTAATTTTAATAGAGCATCTATCAGCGCAATTTTTTTTAAGAGAATGAATTTGGAATAAACTAATAAACTATATTTTGCTAGATGTAATTTTGACAATCGAAATACTGGAGCGAGAAAATAATTTAGAATAATGGGATTTACACAGAATTATAGTTTTAATGATGTCAACGGCGAAATTTTTTTTAATTTGTTTCAATATCCCCCCCCCCCCAAAAAAAAAAATCAAGCTTTTCTGAACAGCAGTTCCCTAACAGTAGTTTAGATAAGTGGCAAAACAAACAAAAAAAATTTGAGAATTTTCCTAAATTATAAAAATTTTTACAATTTTAAAATTTAAATCACCAAGAATCACAAACAAAGCAATTGCCTTAAATTTTGGAAGAATAGAAATTAAAAATAAAGAAAAGAAATTCATAGGTTGTTATTTCAAAAGAGTAAAATATTTTTAGCTGGGAGGTTAGTGTTTTTTAGAAGAATTAAATTCTAGGATGCATTTTATTTAAAGAAATAAAAGTGCGTAATTTTAATAGAGCATCTATCAGCGCAATTTTTTTTAAGAGAATGAATTTGGAATAAACTATATCCTGTCGGCTAATATAAAAATAATGTCACGATTTCACTTGATTCATACTCCAGGCACTGGTTTCCACCTCAGGAAATTTTCAGTCGAGCACCGAGTCTTACTTCATGTGTATGTAAAAGAAGGCAGATAAGAAGCAGTCCATTTCCTTTTTACTTTTATTCGAAAAGTAAAAGATGAATCTATTAGGCTTTACTCTATTTGAATCTCACTCCATACTTGCTAATTTTAATATCGTGGCATTACTTGATGATTAAATTTTAAATATAAGAAGACATCTTGGATCTTAAAACAGAAGACAGTTGTTTTTCGAATTTACCGGCGACCAAGGAGAACATTCTATGATCAGGCAGGCATGTCGGGGCCGCATACACCGCCGAATCCCGGAACCTTCTGCCGCAAAACGCGGGAAAACGCCGTATATCATTTTCTGAGCGCTCCAGAATACATTTTTACTAAGAAGTCTCTCGACCAATCAACGCTCACGGCTTAATTCCTTCGGCGCGTTAATATAGAAGTAATCTTATCGTAAGCTGGAAAAAACGCGCCAAACCAATGTTCTAGAACAAACTCGAAATCTAATTCCTTCGAATAAATAAGATCAAAGAGAAAAGAAATACATATGTTTTATCAAGTATGGTAATATGCCAAAATAATTTTTACATTGAGACTAAAGTCTTTCATAATTTGAGAAGTAATATTTTGTCAGGAATCGTAGGGAAATAAAAAATAAAGAAAAGAAATTCATAGGTTGTTATTTCAAAAGAGTAAAATATTTTTAGCTGGGAGGTTGGTGTTTTTTAGAAGAATTAAATTCTAGGATGCATTTTATTTAAAGAAATAAAAGTGCGTAATTTTAATAGAGCATCTATCAGCGCAATTTTTTTTAAGAGAATGAATTTGGAATATACTATATTTTGCTAGATGTAATTTTGACAATCGAAATACTGGAGCGAGAAAATAATTTAGAATAATGGGATTTACACAGAATTATAGTTTTAATGAGGTCAACGGCGAATTTTTTTTTAAATTTGTTTCATATATAATTCATATTTTATCCCCTATTAATATTACAGTTTTAAAACATCACCATCGTCTCATAACGAAATCTCCCCGCAGTTAACTTCAAAATTACCAAGCTTCTAAACCTCAAATTAAGTTCTAAGCAGCCATTTTGAGAAACCCCATATCATCCTCTTAAACTGCTATTCTAACAAGCGCCCACTGGTCGAATGGGCAAGACACTTGATTCAAGGCATTGTTATCCCTGGTTCAAACCCGATGTCGACCGGAAAATGGTCTTGAAGTATATCAGATAGTAAATACTCCTGCAATAGTCAACAGATGGCCGCACATATAGATGTCCTTTTTTAAAACCGAGTTTTATTATAACGGATAATCTCTTTTCCTGCCAGTGCAGCCAGGAATATTTCCGTGATTTCTGAGTGCGTTAACGGAAATTTACCGCTTCTGTAAACGGAGTTTGTCCTTCTTTTATCTTTCAAAACTGAAAATCTACTAACGGAACGGAAAATGCCCGGCAACATTGCTGCCAGTAGTTTTGCCGGGAATTTGAGGATTTATTTTTAACAGTGTATGTACACAGTAAAAAATGTTCGTAAAATTTCAGTAGATGTACCGTAAATTAACGGTACTTGTAACGTTTTCGCTCTTTACGGTATGAGTACCGTATAATAACTAAGGTATATTAATTGTATATTAACCGTAAAGATGTAAAGAGACCGGGAATTGTATATTAACCTAAGGTATATTAACCGTAAAAAAACCGTATATGTGCCATTTCGATTATAAACGGTATTTATACCGTAAAATGATTGTTTTTCAGTAAAAAATCGCTATTTATACGGTAAAATATTTTTTTTCAGTAAGGAAAAAGCTGGTAGCCCCGCCTCGGTGTACGGCAACCCCTGAAGTGATGCTCTTGCCCTTGTTACGTAATACGTGCAGGCCTGAGGAGAGGAGGGAGTGCAGCAGGTACATGTACTTTAAATATTTTACGGTGCATATACCGTCCAGTTAAATTACGGTATATATACTGGTCACAAAGTTGCCAGTAGTATATGTACCGTAATTTTTTACCAAAATTTTTTGCAGTGTATACCATGGCAGTCAATGTGTTGAACAGTAATTTTCATGATGATGAGGAATGAATGTAAGCATTATCTTGCTAAAAAATATTTTATTCAGGCATAATTAGAGATGCTCCTTTCAATCAATTTGCAATAAGAAAACTTTGATATCCCTAAAAATATATTTAACTTTTTTAAAGTACTATTGCAGTTGTCTTGCTACATTTAAAAGTCGACAAACCAAGTCATTTTCTCCGATTCAAGTACAATTTGCTAAAATACATGTGGTATATGACAAGAAGTAGGAAGATTATTTTTCTCAGACGAGAAGCAGTTCAATTTAGGTTAACCGAATGATTTTCGTTATTACTGGCATGATCATAGATGTGTAAAAGCAATATTTTCTAAACGGAAGTATGGAGAAGGAAGTGTGTCTGTTTGGTGTTGGTTTTGCATGTAATGAGAGAACTCCAAAAGCATATTTAAAAAAATAAAATAAATTCTGAATCATATCAAAATATTCTTGCTGACAATTTTTCACTAAATCTCCTCTCATTAGTTCAGGCGAGTCTACTCACATTACTCTCATTACTCACATTACGCTACTCACATTACTCTCAACAGGATAATGTCCCATTCAATGTATCATCATCATCGAGAACATAATTTAAAGAAAATGTGTCTCATGGTTGGACTGTCCATTTCATAGTCCTGACACACATCCAGTAGATGGGGAATATTATTGAGATATATTTACACGAAAGGCAATTGTTATGCACAAAAACAGCTATCAAAATATCTTTGAAAAATTATCCCATATGTACTGTTAAAAGATTCTTTGACTCTACACTGTAAAAAAACGAATGTTTCTTAATCTACGAAAATGTAATAGACGAAACCATAACTATAGACGAAAACATACAATAGCCCCTTCTGAGTTGTCGATGCTTCCAAAAAGCATTCTTTATCTTTAGAAATCTCAGAACACAATACATTTTTTAAATTTAAAGAAGCATTTATAAGAACAATGCTTCTTTTGTTGTCACTGATTTTTGTAAATGTTTCCGAGAAGATTTTATAGTGCATTAATCAATCTTTTTTAATCGGAATATCGGTTTTTAGGAGGCTACAACTTTTCAATTAAACATTTTCAATCGCGTAACTGAATTTATACATGCAAGAGTAACAAAATAATATTGATCTTAATATTAATGTTAATCATGTTAATTTACCATATTTGTCTGTAAAGAATGTTTGTTGAACATGTTTACTTCAGAATAGATAGCATTTTAAAAACCCAAATTCTGGGTAGAAAAAATTGATGAATACACTGTAAAAACTACTCGAAAACTTTTCCGAAAATCAGTGGCAGCAAATGAAACTTTGTTTTTATAAATGAATCTTTAAATCTCAAAAATATATTGGAGTCTGATATTTTCATAAATAAAGAACGCTTTTCAGAATCAGGCGTAACTCGGAAGAGTTATATCATATTTTCCTAGATTAAGAAACACACTTTTCTTTTTTTGAATGTATGACATCAAGAATGATAAAATTAATTAAAAATATTGGTATTTATTTTTTAAATTTCTAGCTTTATATGTATATTTATATATATCCCTACTATAAGAAAAGAAAGTTTCGCTCTGTGTGTGTGTGTCTGTCTGTCTGTCTGTCTGCGTTGGCCAACGAAATCTAGCGCACCTAGAAGTGCAAAAATTTATATTTAGGTAGTCCAAAGCCTGATCTGATTCTCTTGTGATTTTAATATTTTGATAATTACCCAAGATATTAATTAGAATCTCATTAAGCATCGCATCAAAATGCCATCTTTCTTATCAAAATGGCTAAAGAAAAGGACACCTGTTCTCGATTTGCAAACAGAAATGAACGAATTTGAAATTTATTTACCAATTAGCGAATTTTAAGAAAACTATTTATGATATCGATTTGAAATATTCTGAGCATATGTAGAACAAATTTCTGCATCCGACAATGTAGTTTTTGTAAAATTCGGCCAATAATCTTTCTTAATTTTTGTAAAAAACTGCCAAAAATCTGCCGGCGCCAGTCAAATAAATCTGAGAAAGTTTCAGACAGGGATCTGCTTTCTTTAAAAATTGAACTGCAAAGAGATCTCTTTCTCTGGCCGATCTCTCCATTTAGTTTGCGAAAATAAAAGGAAATAATTGCCAATTTTTACTAATAAACAAAAATTAAGATAACTAATTAAGATATAAATGTGAAATTGAGGATGGGAAGGGGTGCCATCTGGTAGCTATTTTAGCGTAGAGCCTTCGTTATGTTCTAATTATCAGAAAAATATAATTATTTTTTTTGTAATTGCGTTAATGTAGTAGAAGGTGGTGTTCTTAGACAAATTATTCGTTATGTTTGCGGGTATGGGGAGGGAGCGTGCTAGCCGCAGGCAGCTGGAACGCGTGTCAGAAGTTCATTTATATCAGAATGCGCCCCCTATCGGCTGAAAGTGGAAATAACGGTTATTCCTCCCGTGCGCAGCACATTTAAATAAATATTTTCGTTCTAAATCGGGTTAAAGATATAAAATCATACAAACTTTAAGTTTGTTTAATTTTATCATCGGTCCAGGTAACGCCTGGCCGGTCAGCTAGTAGTATATAAACTTCGTAATATTTTACCGAATGTTTGGCATAACAGAGGTTTTAAGGCTAATGTCACACGAACGATTATTTCGACGCTCACGGTTTCCGCATGAAAAATGTCATTTTACCTGCAGTTGGCCACACGGACATAGATTCTACGCTCCTTTCCCGCCAGAACACAGTAGACATTATGTCTCTCGCAGAAACAGAAAGACTTCCAATCGATGTTTTGAACTAAGCAAGGTGGATCTTTTGCAGGAAATAAATGATTATCTAATTTTATATCATTTGTACAAGAAATTAGAAAAAATATATTTGTACACAGACGGTACTGGGTTCATCCTCCTATAAGTGATAGATTATTTAATGGCAATTTTTTATTATTTTACAAGCAATGTTGGATCAGTGCCATGACAAAATGGGGCTGTAATGTAATTTGATATTAGTCATATTTTAATACATCGTTATACTCTATTGCATCGCTATTTCCAGGGCCCGACTTAGACTATCTGGGGCTCCGGGGAAAGCATCATTCTGGGGGGGAGGGGGGGGCGTGTTCTAACTATCCATAGAAACTGTTCACGAATTACGCTGAAGTAGCTAGTACTAAACTTCGTACCTGTTGTATGTATACATAAATTTCGTACCAGGTACTATTCACATCTGTATACAGGGTATTGCAAGAAAGATGGTCAAGATGGAAAAGATGGATTCCTACTAGTCCTTTAAGAAAAAGTACTACTAGGAAACTACTAGAAAAAATGATGGATTGGTTGAGGGGAGTATTTGTTTGCAAATTTTCATTTAATTATCTACGCTAGTCATAAATGTCTATAAATAAAAATGCCCCCAATTGGTCACCATGAATGCTTTTAGGAAAATACCAATAATGAATTTCTTTTGAAAACAATGGACTACTAAGTTATTATAATAAAATTTTAATCATTAGTATTCTAATAATATAACAATTTGTCCCTTTTTTTTTTGGGGGGGGGGATAGCGGAATCAAAAAGGAGAAATGGAAAACCGGACAACCTTCCCAAATCTTTGAATATATAGGAATACTGGTCACTTTTGACTAATTTTAATCCTTTTGGCACTCTCTTAATACAATCCTGATTACTGCCACGGGGGACCCTCTCAGATGGGAGGTCCGGGGCAGATGCCTCGCATGCCCCTGCATTACTCAGGCTCCGGCTATATCTGTTTCAATAATTAAATTAGTACTAGAATGTTAAAATTGAAATTTTCTAAAATTAAACGAATTATAAAATTTATAAAGATATGTCATTTGAATTCATTTTAGCCATTCACTATTGTAATGCATATTATGATAAATGAAAAATCAACCATACTTAAGAAATACAAATGACTTCAGATATTATTCAAATGATGATAGTTGTTATCCAATTTTTATTTCCTTGATATTTCTTCTTTATTATTATTAAAATTTTAAAAAATGCTAAAAATATTGCTACAAAACACAATAAGTAAAACTGACATCTTAACTACATAAATAAGAAATAGAAACGACACGTTTCCAAAGTGTCAAATTTTCGTTATTAGTCAGGAAGCATGTGCTACCACTTCATGATCAGAAGCAAGTCTTTTATTTCCCCCTTCTATTCAGTCAGCCCTGCTTCTGTTTTTCCAGTAATAATGCGTGCTTTAGTCTAACGAAAAGAATGTTTCACACTTTCGATTCTTCTTTAGTTTTATAGTGTATTTAAAAATGTAATAACTATATTATAATTATTATTAACATAGTTGAAATCCCATTAAGGCTGATGGAAGATGCAATATTAAATATTAAATTGAATAAGAAATTTCTTTCAATGGTATTTACCGAAAAAAGGTTAAAAAGTCATATATTGGTAATTTTTCGCCAAATGCAAATAGCATGTTTTACCAGAGAAAATTAAGTCCACTGCCACACAAAAGTTTACAAAAGAAAAAAAAAGAAAGAAAGAAAGAAAGACATAGACCCCTTTATCAAACTTAACTGCATTTGCTTCAGAAATATGATTAATTTTGTATATAACATATAAAAATTTGCTTCAAAAATATATTCAACTTTTTCCTATAGTAATATAGGATCAGGGCGTATAATTCGGAATTAAATGAAGTAACACTTGAATGAATGAATTATATATATTACAAAATTTATTTTTTTCAAAATCTGCTAAATTATTCTATAAAATTTTTCCATTTAGTAATGTTTCGTATATAACTCCGGCTTATTAAAATAATCCTTTACTATCCATATGTAAAGCCATTTTATCCTAATCCACTTAATAATATTTATTCGACAGTAGTTAGATCTAAAAATGGCGATAACTTTTTTAATTTATTCTTTAAATAAAACATCTTTATTTTTAATCCATTATTAAAATTCATTAAAATTCTCGTGTAATAAAACTGTTATAAATTCTTTATTTAAATGCTAAAATATCATATCTCTTAAATTATTCCGCTCAGAAAACCTTAGTTCTTTTTTTAAAAAATCATTCTATTATTAAATATTAAATGTCTATTAAAATATTTCCGAAAAGCTTTCGTTATTTTCTTTTCCTACATCAAAGATTTATTTTCTTTTTTTCTCTCTCTCTTTATGCGTATTAAATTCTAGCTAGTTTTAACCAACACTCTCAAAGCAGAGACTTTGATTTGTTGACACGTCATGCATCTGGTACAAGAGTATAGAAACGTGTAGAACATTTTTTCCCGCCGGGAAATTGATTTACCTCAAGATAATTGCACCGGAAATGCGAATAAAGTTCTTTTCAAAACCTTATGATTCGATGAAAGTCAGTCACGTGACGTGTTTTGTGTTCTTTCGCAAGCGAAGTTAAAACAGCTCGCACTTCCTGATTCCGAGAGAATTTTGACGTTCAGCGTTGGCTAAAGAGCAGAGTATAAATTTAACTGGCTTCTAATTCGCAACATAGTCTTTTTAGCTAGTAATGTAGAGACTTTTGATAAAGTTTCAGAAGGGTTTCGTGCCCAGTGGATCCAATTCATTCACCTAAATAGATGTCTTAAATTTGGGAAAGACTTGTGGAAATTATTGACTGTCACAACGGATCGTACTGATGCATAGATTTAACTACAGTCTACCGAGCATTCCTCCTGACTTGACGTTTTAAAATGTCAATAAAGTCTTTACTTCTACTGAAAATTGACTGAAGTTGGATTTATTGTTGGTGATACCACACGGCCTTCTGATGCTATCGAGAAGGGAAACCCTGCACAGAGTTAAACATGTTTATCAACGAACTTCGACTGCCATTGAGACCGAATTCGAATTTGAATTCATGACATATATATTATACGAGAAACACAAATATTTACAAAAATATATACATTCCGTTAAATAAACAGCTTAAAACATAATTAGTAACGATACATCGTTCATCCGTGTCTTAAGAGAACATATTTTTTTGCTGTACTCATCTCCAGTTCTCCGCGCCAAAAACATGACGGTCTCTCTCTTCTCAATCATATTACTTCTTTTCGGCTGCTAGCTCTTTAGTCACGCCTCCAGAATTCAGGTGGTCTGTAGAGAGTAGTGTCTGCAAACCGTAAATAAACTACGCATGACTTAGTGTAAAAGAATTAGCCTTCCCATATTTGTTCATCTTGGCGAGTCGTCCGCCCTTGGCTGACATCTTGGTCCGCTGGAAGGAGCAGCTCGATCGCCGGAAAGACAAAAAAAGACATAACAGCATCCAAAGTTATAGATAAAAAAAAAGAGTCATTTTTTAGTAAACCACTAGTGAACATTCAAGAGGCGTCTCTCATCATAAAAATATTGTTTCGAAGTATTTCTTGAAAAAAATTTTCTTCTTCCTTTTTTCTTCTTTTACGTCTTGTGGTCTTATCCGTCTTCTTTTGTCTGATTCGTATTCTTTTTTCTTACGTATTTTCGTCTGATTCGTCTTCTTTCTTCTTACGTCTTTTCCTTTCCATTGATTTTTAATTATGAATTCTCATTTCTTCGGAATTAATTTCGTAGAATCTTGTGTGTTAGTCCGGCGGCTATGTCGTAGTCGGATGATGTCGTAATCGAAGAAATTCTTTTTTTTTTATTTTTTACAATGTCAAGCTTTATCAGTCCACGGCTTCATGTACTTGGTGCAAGTACTTATGTGACCATTGGACCTCCAGTAAATCCAACATTCTTCACATCGTAGGTGTCATTATTTTTTGCTTTTATGACTTCGTAAGGACCTAACATATAACATATAAAATATTTTGCTTTTAACTTCAAACCTGGACCTTGTTGTGTGCGTTTTATAGTAACCATATCGTTGAGTTTAAATTTGTTAGGCTTTTTTCGTCTGAGATTATAAGTTTTATGGTACTATTCTTGGACTTTTAAAATTTTTTTTAGCGTGTTTCTCTACGATTGTTTATAAATTCGGATTGTGCTTCAGCGTTCAAGAGATTAGTAATTTTAACATTATTTTTTAATTTCATTTTAGTACCGAATAGTTACTCAAAAGTGGTTGTGTTAATACTTCTTTGAAAGGTCGAATTTATCACTTGTTAGCCATCACTTACATGAATATATCACTTCGTTGTATTGTCTACTGACAATTTGGGCAGGATAGATATTATAACAGAATTTAAACGCTTGACCTGGCCGTTAGCCTTTGGTAACCGTGTGGTAATCGGGGTGTGTTGAATGTTTTCTCTGACGCAATAATTTTCAAAATCTTGAGAGGTAAAAGTAGGATCTTTATCCGAAATTATGCGAAATGGAGTTTCAAAAACAGTTTTTTGGATTACTAACATTGAAATTACTTCTTAAGCATCAATAGATTTTGTGGGATACAACCAAACAAATTTTATAAAATAGTCAATGAACGAGAAAATATGTTTGTAATTTTTATTCGTGCTCTCTAATGGAGCTAAGTGATCAACATGGTACGTATGTAGCGGAGTTTCTTCTTTTTCTATCGGGTGTAGCAAACCTTCTTGTTTACTAGATTTTCGGTTAATTAAAAGACAGGGACGCACTTTTCAATTTTTGTTTAACTTTGGAGATGTAGAAATCACTCCTAAATTCTTTTCCGTTCGTGCGACTGCGCAATGACCTTTTTCGTTAGCGTCTTTAATTATATTCATTTGCATTTCGTCTAGGACAACTAACAAATCATTACCATTAACACACTTATAAAGAACATCATTTTTAACTAAATAATCATCATAAAATTTTACTTTCAGAATTTATTTTATGGTTTTAATATGCTCATCAGTTTCTTGAGCTTGGAAATTTTTTAAAGTTAAGCTATCTTGGATTACCATACTAGGGTATCTTCTTAATGCATCAACATGTCTCATACTAGTACCGTGTCTATGCTGAATAGTATAATCGAAATCAGATAACACTATCGCCCATCTAGCTATTTTTGTACTCCTTTCTTTTTTATCCATAGTCATTTTAAACGCATTGCAGTCAGTTATAATTTTAAATGGCACATACACTCTAAAATTTTGCAAGGCTTTTATTACAACCAAGACTTCTAATTCATAGCTAGTATACTTTCGTTCAGCTTTGGTTATTTTTTGATTGCGAAATAAACGGGGAGAAATTGATTGTCTTCTGGAAATCGTTGCATTAATACAGTCCCATAGCCATCAATACTGGCATCACAATGAATTTCTGTCACGCTTTTGGCATTGTAAATTGAGAGTACTGTTTCTGATAACAAAATGCGTTTGAGTTCAATAAAAGATTTCGTTCTTTTATATCAAAACGAAATTTAGAATATTTTCTTAACAGGTCACTCAACGGTTTAGCTACAACCGAATAATGTCTTATAAACTTTCAAAAGTATCTCGTTAATCCTTAATAGCTTTGAATATCTTTGGTACACTTTGGTTCAGGGAAATGTATTACCGCTTTTGTTTTAAGCGGGGGAGGGACACAATTTACCCTTTATGATTCTATACCCCAAAAATTCAATTCCACTCTTCAAAAAATTACACTTTTTAAGATTTAACTCTAGTCCGTACTCGAGGCAGTTTGAAGAAAAAGTTTTAATTTTTCCATACCTTCAGCTTCGTTTTCGGCAGGTATATTAGGTCATCCATATAAATAAATACTGCGTAATCTTTTAATAGGTTTCGAAATACATTATAAATATATTTTTAAAATATACTAGGTCTACTGGTCAGTCCGAATGGACATTTTAAAAATTAGTACTGTCCTCCATGGGTGACGAAAGAGGTATATTTCCGGGAGCTCTCTTCAACCTCAACATGAAAAAAAAAACGTTTTTAGGGTTTCGTTCATCTCACGAAACCCTATTGCTCCCGCTCCGTTGTCTGTCTGTCACAGAGCCATTCTCGAAAACTATGTAACTTACAGAGTTGAAACCTTGTGTATAAATCAGAATATCAGCTGTAAAGAGCTGAAAATATTAAAATTTGAAAACTTCGTATTATTTTAATAAATAGAGATAAAAAACCGAAATTCTAATAGCCTTTTCCTATTAAATTGAAACATTTTTTCATTATAGCCGATGCCAAAAATTAAAATTCAACGATGAAAATCTTTCTACAATAATTATTTTTCTATCAGACGATTTCCACGTGAAAAATGAAATAAAAAGTTTCACCAATTGAAAAAAAGATTAATATGAAATAAAATTGATTGACGTCATAGTGGTAATAAAACATAAAACGGAAAGATTTCTCAATAATACAAGGAGTATGAGTATGTATATGTGCACAAAACAGATTAATATCACGTCATTAGAGAATTAAAAAGAAAATCTGACGTCATATCGGAAGTTTAACGGATTTTTCAAATGTTTCAGAATAATACAAAGCGTGTATCAATATCAGTAATAGAGAATAGTAAATATATGAGTTTGATAAACATATTAAATCATGATAAAAATCCGATTATGGAAATATTCGCATATTTTAACATTTTGAAGATGTACAACATGTTTAATTTTGAAATTATTTTTTTTAAAATATCGCATTTAGTCCGCATGACAGATATTACAGTGAGAGAATATAATAGCGCGCTTAGACCGCTATCGGAATGGTTTAGATATTCGAAAAAAAGAAAAAATAGACCGGTAAATTTTTACTTTATAAAAAACATGACTTTTTTTTTTGCTAAATAAAATTTGTTTGAATTTATTAAAAAAAGGATAAAGTTTTTTGAAAGGAATATTAAACGAAACCATTTGAGCGATTTTCGATCACACTTACCCACTTTTTTAAATCTACTGTTGTAAATACCTCAGCAGAATGTAATTGATCTATAACATAATCTATTACTGATAATGGGAAATGTTCACGCACTGTCTTCTTGTTAAGACGTCTGTAATCAATACAAAGTCTCATCGTGTTGGATTTTTTTTAACCAATACAACCGGCGATGAAAAATTAGAACTTTTCCCAATGATTCCCTGATCTAGCCACTCCTCAGTTTGGGCTTCTACTATTTTTTTTTCACACAGTGGTAATCTTCGAAGGGAAGAACAAATTGGGATCGCGTTCATTAAGTTGATTTTCATTTTAACATCTACTGTTTCTGATTTTGTAGGCACATAGTTTCCAACTAAAGAAGATAATTCTGATCGCAACTCTTTGTCAGTAATGTGATTTAAATCAATTTTAGGCTCATCTAGAACATTTACCATATTAACTAAAAAGTTATTAGACTCAACTTCCGTTTTACACATTTTTACTTCGTTTACAGAAACTATTAAAGTGCCTTGATGAATAACATCAGACCCAAAAATTAAATCAATATTACTGCCATTACATAACTGTCATTAACGACAAAAATGTCAACTTTAAATTTTAACTTATCAATTTCAATTTCTGAATTAAAGTAACCTGCTGGCTTAATTGAAGTTTTTCCTAAGCCGATCAAAGTGATACCCGTAGGTTTTAATTCCACAATGTTCTTGAAATTACCATAAACACTCCTTTTCTGAAGAAACTTAGTAAGTGATCTTGAGTTTTCCTGCGTACAAAGACATTTCGTAGTTTAAATGTTCAGTTTCTTCTTTTCTCTTGTTAACTGCCAAAGTCACTGTTTTTTAATTAATTAATTTATTTATTTATTGTAAGTTTACAGCTGAGAGCAGTGAGCTCGTGTGTGTTTGACGGCGGGACGGCGGTTGCCATTGAAAGTGTAACCAAGAGGGTTTTAAAGCTTTAATTAAATTTTACACTTCACATTTTTAGAATGTGTGTTTAATGAATGTAGTTTATTAAATAAGAGAGAACCGGTCGTGCTTTCAATGTTTGTTGAACATGAAAATGTTTACTTGAGATACGATAACATACTCATATTCTGCGAAGAAAAACTGATTAATAAACTATAAAAACTACTCAAAGCATTTCTGAAAATCTATGGCAGCAAAATAAACTACATTTTTATAAATGATTCTTTAAATCTTAAAAATATATTGGATTTTGAGGTTTTTATAAATAAAGAACGCTTTTGAGAACCATGCGTAACTCGGAAGCGGTTCCAATGGTTGTTGCTTTCGGTCGAGAATGGACCAAATGATGTACGCACTTTAATCTTTTAAACGTTTTTAACGAAATTCTGTAACTTAAGAAGATTTTTTCTTTGAATAAGTAATCGAAATGCATAAAAAAGTTTAAAAAATGTTAAAGTTACAAAAAGGATAGACGCAACTATCAGATATGAAAAAAAGCCGAATTAAAAAATTGACGTCGGATGAGAAATCGTCTTATAAAGCAAAAAACGTAGTCTTGAACTTTAATTTCCTAAAAATATCTTTAGCTCAGACATCAATCTAAGCAAGAATTAAAGCAATACTTAAATTTTGCTTAGGGGATGGTCTACAAATAGAAATTGTACCAAACTTTAAAAATTTCAATGCTAACACCTATAGTTGGCATCATATTTGGATATTTCGGTATATTCTACCTTCGGATACCAAACGGGAAGTCAGTTGGTAGGGAATGGGACTTCTGCGTCAGCAGCAGGTGGAGGTGGCGGCGCGGAGGGAACACCGCCTGCTTCCGAGATCAGAGCCGTCGTTTAATTAATTAGGTTTGGAAAAATGAAAAAAAAAATACGTCACAATACATTTTTTATAAAGTTTTATTTTAATTGCACTTTTCTGGCTTTCATTTCGGCAAATTCGTTAATAACATCATTATAATTAATATTTTTAACTATATTGTATTCTATTGAAATAATAGACAGATTGGATAAACGTTCTTGTCCGATAGTTGATCGCAAATAATTTTTTATTAATTTCAGTTTGCTAAAACTTCGCTCGCACGAAGCAATATAAATGGGAAGAGTTAAAAATATTCGAAGGGCGACACTGATATTTGGGTAAGATTCAATTAAGCCAAAATCATGAAGAGTCTGTAGAATATCAAGCGGAGATGCAGTTTGTATATTTTGTATAAGAGCCGTTACTTCAAACTTCAAACTTTCAATTTCACATGTGAAGTCGTACTTTTTTAAATCTTTGCTGTACTTAATAGCGAGATCTGCAGCCGATTTTTTTAAGTCAGCGACACTCATATATTGTAATGACGAGCCATACAGAAAGCAAAAATAATCACAGATGGTTCTCATTTTTTCAGAACGCAAATCTATCTGAGACAACAGAGTGTCAAGAACACTGTACATTTGTATTTTAAATAACTCTTTAGCTGTTAATTTACTTCCTTCATCTGATGTTTCATCTATTTCCATTTTCTTCATTGTTCTTTTCCTTTTATTAAGAAATTCCTTCTCTATATCCATTTTTTCAGCCAAACTTTGTGCTACCTGGATATTTTGTTCAAAACCTTTATCTCGAAGCCCTTGTAATGTACTACGTAAACCAGCAATTAGTTTTGTTCCAATATCTATTGACAAATATTTCTGCTGTAATGCTTTGTTTGTTCGATCGATGCATTGTAGAATTTTATTCCATATAAAAAGTGTACAGATAAACCTATAATTAATTTGTAGAATCAAACTTTGTGCATTCGATACAGCTTCCGGATTCGAAAAATCGTTTGTAATCATTTGAAGTTCTTCCATTACTTCAGGTAATTGTAAATACAGAGCTTTTATTGCTCTGGCCTTGGATGACCATCTTGTAACAGAAAAACTGTTAAGTGATATTTTTAAGCACTTCATTAAAGTTTCCCAACGAATTGTTGAGGACGAGAAAAAATTAAACAACCTCTGCACAGTACCAAAAAAGCAATCGTTTCTGGAGTTGTAGATGCACCGTGGGCACCGGCTAAATTTAGATTATGAACTGCACAAGGTACAAATATTGCTAAATCATTAATTTCCAAAATACGTACACTTACTCCCTTATACTTGCCAGCCATATTGGCACCGTTGTCAAATCCTTGCCGTCTGCAATCCTGAATGTCTAATTTATCAACATTTAGTTTATGTAAAATTTCCGATGATAAACCTTCTCCCGTTTTTTCATGAGATTGAATAAAGTTTATCAAGCTTTCTTCAATCATTACCTTCCCTTTACAGTCAACATGGACATATCTTATAATCTGACTCATTTGCTCTTTTCTTGAAACATCAGGAGTGCAGTCGAATAAAATTGTGTAGTACTTTGCCTTCTTAATTCTGCAGATGATTTCATTTCTAGTTTTGTCCCCAACTAATTTTATTATTTCATTTTGAATAGTGGGTGAGAAATAAGACACTGAACCCTTTTTATGTTTTTCAATATGTTCCTTTAAAGTAGTATTATAATGGCTAGTAAATTCAATCAAATTTTAAAAAATGCCACAATTTGGATCTCCAATAATTTCATTTGAACCTCTAAGAGCAAGATTATATTTGGCACAGAATAGAATAGCATCCAATATTATTTTCAATATTTCACGCCATATCATTTTTTCCTTGTTAATGGAATTAATTACATAATCATCAATTGTATTTCCTGATTTTATATTCTTTTCCATTACTTTCCATTTCACATACGAAATTCGATGGAATAACCGGATGAAGATGCCTCCAATCATAAAAACCTTTTTGTGGGTCTGAAAGATTATGCAATTTTTGCCCAAAAAGCATGCAAGGAAAGCAAAATACTGCATTTTGATTAACGGAATATAAAATCCATTTTCTTTTAACAGTTTCTCCGTTAATTTGCTTAACATAAAACCAGTCCTTTGTAAATTTTCGACCTGAATCGTCTACTTCTAACGTATTAAAGTTAATGTTGTCGCCTTGATCTGCACCATGTGAGACAAGAGAATGTATTAATTTACCAGTAACGGCAGGCCAGGAATGGGGATCGTTGTAATTAAGCAGTATTTCTTCTGGAACAGTACAGAACATATTATGTTCGGTGTTATCAGTTTGTGAAACAGTACTTTGTGCAGGCTCGTCCTCTTTTGAATTATTATGGGGCAAATGTAGTGAAATACCTTGTGAAGCAGCAGAATATTTAGTAATATCAGTTAGTGAGACAGTACTTTTTACAGGCTGATCCTCTTTTGAACTATTATGGGGCAATTGTAGTAAACTACCCAGTGAAGCAGCAGAATGTTCGGTATTATCAGTTTGTGAGACAGTACTTTGTGCAGGCTCATCCTCTTTTGAATTATAATGAGGGTATTGTCAGTGCTGTAGATGGAAAAAAAAATATTTGTGGGAACTCACCTTTTCATAGAGTAGTTAAGGAGTGAATTTTTCGCATCGGTCATGATGTTATTCATACAGATGAATGCTCTTTCGCATTCAAACATTGAAATGGGTATAGTTTTCAGTCTGGAGAAAAAAAAAAGGCTTGTGCTCGAATGAGTTTTTTTTTTTTTTTTTTTTTTTTTTTTTTACAGCAACAAACCAAATATTTCTGGGAACGGCGTTCCCACGCGTTCCCACCCAACTACAGCACTGGGTACTGTAGTAGAATATCTTGAGAAGCAGCAGATTGCTTTTCTTGCAATGGATCGTTTTTATTACTCGGAGAATTGTCGTTGATTGAAGGGGTAGATGCCAAATGTAGTGGTTTTTTTTTATCACCTTCTGAAGTAGTGCTAGATTTGACCTCTTCCACTCTTCCTCTATTCTCTGAGTTTTCGGTTTTTAGCCATTTACCAAACTGTTGCGACATTGACTTGCATTCTTCCAATTTTTGTTTCCTTATATTTCTCTTTTGTGCACCTGACAAATGCTTAGACATTTAGAAGAAACACAGTTTAGACATTAAGTTAGAAAACAAAATATTATTGTTAGCATGTTGCCTGTACAAGTATAAAACTGTTATAACGTACATAAACTACTTTTTGTAGAACGAATGCAAGCGTCTGACGAAATATCACTTGCTTGGATGCCTTTTATTTGCCATATTTCGATGTTTTTTTCCAATCAAACATTTCTCAGAAAATATTAAAAATCTAAAAATTTGTTGCACATGACATTAATTATTAAAACGTCGCCATAAAACTCAAAAGGTACACTAAAAACTACAAAATGAGTCTATAAATACATTAAAACTTAACATTGCAAATAGCTTTAATATACGAATACAAAAATACGTACAGAAATAACAAAAACCCATCATAATATTGATAATATCTAAGCACGTTCGTCACGTGTCTTTTAATATCGCAATAAAGTAATCTTAATATTACTAGCAAGCAAATAAATCAAATTCAATAAATTTCTTTTCAAATAGCGTAATAATAACCAGTGGACCTGTGTGAGGCTTTCGCACTGCAATCATTGAAATTTTTTCTGATAAACTTTTCATTAATTTATAATTAAAAGCAGTTTTTTTTTAAATCAAGAAACGTGTTTTAATAAAATTTGAGTGTTCTATAACAAAACTTTTCGTATGATTCTAATTCATCGTTGTGCATTTTGTATGTGCATAGAAAAAGGGAAGTTGTCATTGGAAATAAGACATACATCAATGAACTCATGCAACAACTTTGCATTTCAGTCTAGTATTTTTTTTAGCAATATCAAATATTTTTTAGATGCAGGTTTAAACTTTTAGAAAAAAATTAAAGATAAAAATATCTGCAAACTTTTTTTCAGATTGTCATTTATTTGGGTCTTTCAGCACTCTAATATTTCAGCTAATTTTCGGGCACTTACACTTTTTTTCTTCTCCTGGATAACTCTATATTATAAAGGAGCAACGTGTCCGTGTGTAATGCTGACGTCATTTTGACGTTGGCGACAACAAATGATTAAATTTCGCTTTTACTGCAAACTTTCAAATGAAATTGGTTTGAAAGCGCTATCGCAAATTGTTTGAAAACTGTATGGCAATTTACTCACTTTTATGGTTTCTAAAATAACTTTCAAGCATGAATGTTATTGTTTTTTTATTTATCTGTTCGCATGCAGACGATTACGAAATGTAAATCCATTTGCATTTAAAATAATATAAATAGTTCAGTATTTGTTTCCAGTTAACATTCCTTTACAAAATTAAAACTTCATTGATTAATAAATAAAATAATGAAAAATAAATAAAACATAAATTTAAGACATGTAATTTAACTAATCGCTTAAACAACTAAAATTATCAGAATTAAAATTACTGCTGTAAATAGCCATCTTTGGAGATTTCTTTGGCTGAAATCTCGTGGCACGAGGCCAACGCGAAAGTATCGCTTTTAATAAATTTTAAAACTTTATTTGGATACCTTAATGATATTTTTCATATAAAAATGATGTTTGCTGTTGTTAGTGGACAAGATAATAAATAAATAAAAATTTAATTTAATAATTTATTAGAATTTTCAGTTAAAAAAAAAAAAAGGTTTCGCCTATACATTCTGTAACCCGGGAAGGATTCCCTAACATTTATAATTTATGAAAAATGGCAAAGAGTTTGCGCAGTAAAAAGTATTTTTTAAATAGAAAATAACTTGATTTAAAAAGAAAAAAGTGAGAAGGAAACATTGCGATGTAGTCTGCAACGGCTGCGGGTTTCTAACTTTAGGTTAGTTTGGAAGGATGTTCGTTAACACTGAACACGCACCCAGCCATTGCTGGGCGGCTCATCTACATCTAGGAATGAAGAAAATAGACGTTGTTGTAGTTGTGAAAATCGGACATTATAGATCCCAGACAGCATACGCTATAGATTAACTTGAGAAAGAGGTAGTATACGGAATTTCATGAAATAAGCCAAAAGACGTACACAACCCGCGACGACGTATATAACGATATACGACGTATACAACCCGCCATTACAGCCCTAAAATTGGAACAAACGAAAACAAAAGGACATTGAACTACAGTGATATCATTACAAATGTGGAAAAATAATTTCAACAATCAGTATTAGTGAAATGAGGTTCAGTTTGAAAAAAATGGTCAAGATGATTTACTTTGAATCGTAAAAGGTTTCAAACATTTAAACAATAAATCCTCTCGTTTAAAGCGATGAAAAAAAAAAAGAGAAGCAAATATTTTTTTTCTACCGCCAGTAGACAATTCTAAAGTCGCGACCATTTGTCTGCTATCCAGATTGATTAGAAGATGGGATGAAGTCTATCAAGCAAAATATAGGAAACGTTTAATTAACGATGTTGAAATAGCAGATAAAAGTCTCCAGACAACAATTTCATTCACAGATTTAAAAATAAGCGAGTAATTTTAGAACTTTTAAATCAAATCAGTTGGTTGATCCAGACAGAAACAGGGCCTTTTTAGAATCCCTCCACGAAACTCTAACAAAAATGGGCCCTTTTAATTATTCCTTTAACACTTAATAAAATAATATATATAATGTATAAAATATAATATATTCAATAAAATAAAATATTTAATAATTCCTTTTAATAAAACAAGCTCCTTCACAAAATTTAATAATATAATAAATTACATAAAAATAACATTTTCTTGTTTTATAAATTGAGAGACAAGAAAGAAAAAAAAACTGCATGGACCCTTCAAATTCGATATATGTTTACCTTTAATAAGATTTAAAATAATAATAATAATTACAATAATAATAATAATTAAAATAATAATTCTTCTACAAAAGTTTTTCCAAGATTATATACATAAATATTTTCAATGATTTCACTTACCTTTAAATTCTGGCCTTAAATTTCTTGGTAATTCTTTTTCTTTGAATAAGAAATAAATAAGAAATACAAATTAAAAATATCAAGAGAATTAGATAAAATAGTAAACTGTGCCGTTATAAAGCACGACCACTTAATAAAATCGATTTCCGTACTTATTTTTGCTTTCCGCATAAAAACATAGAGCTCGGTGGAAGCAAAAACAGAATAGAATTCGAGACAGGTTCAATGTTGCCAAATGACTAAAAGTAAACTTTACGTGAAATAAGGAAAAGAAAATACCCAAGTTTTTTTCGAAAAATTTTATTGTTCCCGAACATTTATTTCCCCACGCATTACTTGTCCTCAAAATTTCACAAAACTGGCTTTCGGAAATGAATTTCTTTTCATAAGGTTAATGAGGATATTTATTGAAATGGTTTGCAGTGTTGGAAAACGAATTCAGCGTACATGCTGCTTAGGAATTTTTTTTTTTTTTTTTCGGAATTAATGCTTAATTCTGAAGTCTGCCGATAAAAGAAGGGGAAGGCGGGGGGTTGTCCTGTAATTTATTTTTTTTTTTTCTTCAGTGGTTATCGTTCAATTTTTTCGAAATTTTTAGGAATTAAAAATATGATGTTCCCTTAACCATTTTATGAAACAATATGCATATTTAATAGTGAAAATGTAAGCCAAATCCAGCGAAATATCCCACTTTTTTCGTCGATTTTTTCTTAGATTTTATTAATTTTTTAAAAAAAAATATTTGTGCTCCCCCGAATGTTTAAAAAGTTTTGTAGTAGCTGTAAATCCAGTCTGCCGAGATGCTGTAAAAAGATTGTGTCGAAATAGGGACGTTTATTTACCTTTAATGTAGAAAAAAATATCGCTTCCGAGAGGTAAAGTGACCTGCGGTCGTGAATTTTTTAAAAGAGTTAAAATTTTCCTATTTTTGAAAACCGATTGCACTGACGATTAGAAGAAAGTATCGGCATTAAGGCATATTTTTTGCTTATCAGTGCCCCTAAAATTCGACCTGGGACGGGAGGGGGTGTGGAATGTTGGCATATTATGGGAAATGTTTACTGCGAAAACGACTCGTTTTTGTAAACATTTTTCAAAGGGCTAACAACGATATTTTTTCGAACTAATTGCAGAATTTCAGACGTAAAGGTACTAATTTTAAGACTGTATCTTCCATATTTCAAATGGTTTGGTTAAAGGAAGTTAAAATAAAACGAAAAAAACCGGCATTTGGTAAAAACATAAGCGAAAACACAAGTATACGTTACTGTATTCAAACTATAACCTCGCATAAGTTTGGCAGGTCAGTTGAAAATATCAGTTCTATATTAATTCGAATGTTCATGTTGATAAGCAGATACATCTAGGATCTAAATAACACAAAACTTAACCGTCAAATCACGCAGTAGAAAGGCAGAAATTTCTTTTTCAATTAAAAAATATAATTTCTTATGCACATCACTTTGCCCCCCCCCCCTTTCAGATGGGCCCTGTGCGGCTGCACTTGTTGCAGCTGCCTAGTTACGGCACTGTCCGAGATGATCCTATAGTAGGTGGGTGGAATAGCTAGCGTAGGGAAGCTATGTTATAGTAGGGTTATAGTGGCGAATAGTTCTGCAATAAGTTTGGGGTATTTTAGGGGGGGAGGGCTAAATTAATAACGTTTTTAAATGTCTTAGAGGTGACGGTTATGGTAGAGTCCGAACACTGCCCCGCTATACATCTGCATTTTCCCAATGGTCGTTGTAATTTAATAAATTAGATTTTTTTTTTTTTTTTTTTTGGGGGGGGGGGGGGTTGTATATTTTTTTCGTGATTATATTATATTTGCCTACATTCAGAACGTTTGTATTTTTTTACAGTGTACGACATCAAGAATAATAAAACTGATTAAAAATATTGGTAATTTTTTTTAATTGCTAGCTTTTTTGCCAGAATTCTACACTATCCCTTTTTTCCAGATTTCTTCCTGTATGAATGTAATTAATATATATGTTCCAGTGAAAACCCGAAATCAGTCAAAAATCGAATTAACTTGGGCAAACGCTTTGTAACTGAGAGCTCCATTTAAAACGCGTTTTAACTGATTTATTCCATTTAGAACGCATTCTAACTTAGAGCGATAAGAAAAACTCGTTTTCCCTAATTAATCCCGGTTTTGACTGTAACATATATATTTATATGTATGTACATATATGTAATATTTTGCAGAATGTTTGACATAACAAAGATTTTAAGTGTTTTTCATTTTGTAGAAATTAAATAATTTACATCAAATAGAGTAGTACTTTAAATAAAGCCATATCAATTTTGTCATTAATATTTTTTCTATCAGCGTATATTTCTAATTATCTTTCTCTTACTATGTGGTATACGGAAAATGCCCGAGAAATAATTCTTCCTTCTGACAAGAAAAACCAATAAAGTGAAATGCATTTTTCATGAGAATGAAGAAAACAAAAAAATTTAACTTCAGTTCTGAAATCACTTATAGATATTTCATCCCACAAAAGAAGTTAAATGCATTTTTTTTTCAAGTTAGCTTTTTATAACGATTCAGCTATTACCCTAAGGGCTTCTTGTTATTGCTACAAAAAGAGAAGTATTTTATAGGCGACAATAAAAGCTTAGTAAATAATTCTAGATTCGTTCGTTTTCATTCTTTTTAATGTTCTTCGACGTCTGTTTAAGCCAACGATATTTTCTCTAGCTATATAATTGAATATTTTATGGATTAAGAATCGTACAAAATATAAATAAATAAATAATAAAAAAAATCTGAATTATTCAGAACGCAATGAAATATGAATATTTATTACTAAGTAATGAAATCAAATTTCGTTTATCATAAACAACATAAATGAGTAGTTTCTAAAAATATGACACATAAAAACCCTTAAGAGATTTGATTTTTCTTTTCCGGCGATACTTTTATGTTATTAAAAAGAACAAAAACAAAATCAGTTTTATTAATTAAAAAAAAAAAAAAACAGAATGAAGAAAAGAAAACATCACACAAATGAAAAATTGTTGTTCTAAATGTACATATTTCCATATTATACGCACAGCATATTTTGCGTTTAATGAACATATAATACACATAGTTTATTTGCTTTTTTGTTTCCGTTTTTGATGTATAAACATTTGTAATATAAGTAGTACATATTAAAAAAGTTTAAGGGAAGTAAAATTACCATAACCAATTTTTCAAAAGCATATCTATCAAGTATAACACTTTTATCTAGAAAGGTGACTATTCAAAAATTAACAAAGCAAAAATTCACAAAAGTGTATTCATTACTAGAAAGAACGAGCAACACATACATTCTGTTTATTTAAAACAAAAATCGGGTTGGGTTGGGTTGATTATTGACGGCCAATTATCTACACATGGGATATAGGCCCGGGGGGAGTGCCCTTCGTGGGGGTCTTTCTAAGGGAACCTAACCCGTATTTACGCATGGATAAATCCACGGCTCGAAGAAAACCACGAAAACTCCGAACGATTAGGCCGACGGGCGCGATTGGGATCGAACCCAGCACCTCCCGTCTACCAGCTTCGAGAGCACAACCTCTCAGCCACTGGTGGGGCAAAACAAAAATCGGAAATGTATGCATATTATAGACACTTTTATATATTACAAAGCGTTGTACTAAAAGAATAATTTCAATTATTTATATTTACTTGAATGATCATTTTGGAATTGTATTGAATATGCAAAAAGAAGTAATCTTGTTTTTTTTTATGTATTAAATTTATCAAAATCATACTTTTTAGGTGCGTTCGTAATTATATAAATACGTAGCACCTATAGTCGTCGTTTGGTCCGTCCGTCTGTCCGTCCGTCTGTCTGTCTGTCCGTCCGTCTGTCTGTCCGTCCGCATATAACAACGCAAAAACTACCCAACCAAATGGTTTGCAATTTAAAATATATTATCTTTGCAGAATTTTGTCGAGACATTTCAAATTTTATTAAAATCGAATCAAAACTTTAGGAGATATTAATAAAAATATTTATTAAGAAATTTGATTTTTTTTTTTAAATCGGTGCTTTTTTGTTAGAGGAGCTTCCGATGGATGTTAAATCGTCAAGCGACCGAGATACTTATTTTATTACAGAAATTAATCTGCAGACGATATAATTCATTTCACAGAATTAAAAATCATCAAGATCTGAATATTTATATAACTAGCTGATACATATATATCTGAATATTTATATAACTAGTTAAGATATTTGTATGAACAGTGTCATAAAATATATACTTAACTAGCTGTTTAGCCCGTTCTACGCACGGGATATCATGAATTTAATTCTAAAACGTGCGTACGAACGCACCTCGTTTGTAACGTTTGACGTACAATTTCCAACTTGTTTTTTTATCGAATTAATACATTTTTCTATACAATACAAATTTCCTCAATACAAAAATGTAGATAAAAAAAAAGTAAAACATGAACTTACCAAGTTCAATTTAAATGCTAAATGCTGTATTTTAATTTATAGAAATGATTTAAGTAGAAAATGTTTTTCTTGCACAACTCAAATTAAAAAAAAAAAGAAAGAAAGAAAGAAAAAGAAAAACCTTTCTGCATGTCTACTTTGGTATAACATCAATGCCGAACTTTTATTAGGCTAAATTTCAGTATAAAACATAAAACTAAGTATTAGTACAATAGATTTTGTATGGAATAATATCAATTTTATTTAAGACAAAAGTAAGATTAATACACTATTAAAACTTTCTTTAGCATTTAACAAAAACCGTGTCCCAAAAATGTTACTACTGTAAAATCGTGAAAGCTTGTTCCAGAATTTTGGTTTTTCTTTTGAGTCATAAATTTGCTCATCTTGAACCATGAGCTGGCAAAATGTCAAACAATAAACTGAACCTTTTTAACACTTTCCAACCTACACTGTAAAAAATTTTGGTCAACAATTACGATATATATACTGGCAAGTTTGTGACCAGTATATATACCGTAATTTAACTGAACGGTATATGTACCGTAAATTATTTAAAGTATATGTACCGGCTGCACTCCCCCCTCTCCTGAGGCCTGCACGCATTACGTAACAAGAGCAAGAGCATCACTTCAGGGGTTGCCGTACACCGAGGCGGGGCTACCAGCTTTTTCCTTACTGAAAAATAATTATTTTACGGTATAAATAGCGATTTTTTACAGAAAAACATTTATTTTACGGTATAAATACCGTTTATTATCGAAATGGCATAGATACGGTTTTATTTACGCTTAATATACCTTCGAGGTACGGTACTCATACCGTAGAGAGTTAAACGTTACAAGTACCGTTAATTTACGGTACATCTACTGAAATTTTACGAAATTTTTTTACAGTGTAGTTGAAAAGTGTTTATGACTTCGGTTTGTCTGCCGTCTCTCCGTGCTTTAACTAGACTAAATATGTTTGGATTGTCCTGCAATTTTTTGTATGTTATTGTCGTCTACTACAGAATGTTCCCTATTTCAAATGAAGGGTGTAGCACTTTTAGTTTTTTTTTTTTTTTTTACAGGGACAGTCAAAAGTAGTCCGTTGCATTACAGTTAATGGGAAATAATCATTTCAATTATATTTTGATGATGCTACGACATTTGAACAAAATTATATGATACTAGCTGTTACCCGTGACTTCGTTCACGTATCATTAAAAGAAGCATAAATGCATTAATTAAGCAAAATATTTCATTCCCGATAATTAGCATCGTAAATAATTAACTAACTCTTTATCACATTCCATAGGAGACAATACCGTATTTCTATGTTATACAGGCCTTGACATAACTAAGTTTTAAAAAAGTGAAAATTTGTGACAAATAATCACGAAAAGGAAACTGCAACCAATGAAAAAAGGCGGGCCAAATAAAATCGTGGAGATCGGCGAATTGTGTAAAAACATATGTCAAGTTTACCTGGTAAACTATTTTACTTTTCACGCCTTTGTGAAACGTTTTAGTAACATCCTTCAAAGATAATGGAAATAGTATATTATTTTTCATTAAATTCAATTCTTGTGAATAGGGTAGCAATAATTGTAGACCTAACTGCAAGGACCTTAAATTTGCCTCCTTGATTTAATTTATACCTAAAAAAAATCTTTATTTTTAAATAAAAATATGTTGACAGACGACTTTTTGTTCTCCAGAATAAATTGATTCATGAAGTTTGAATATGTTAAAATACGTTTTTATTTTTCAAAAATTTTACTGTAATCAAGATTTTTTTTTTCTTTCACTATCTATTCAAATTGAAAATAAATACTTTTTTTCAGTTTTAATGAGAAAAAATATATTAATCCGTTTTATTTCTTCTTTTTTATCCACAAAATTGGAATAATTTAGTTGCCATTTTTAGAGAAACTTCGTTAAAATTTACAAAAAAAAAAAAAAAAAAAAAAAAAAAAAAAAAAAAAAAAAAAAAAAATCTCGGAATTTAAATCATTTTTTTAAATTCTGAGAGTTTATGACATCCTCGGATCAATGATAACCGGTCTTAAGTAAATCGTGTTGCGTTCGACAACCTGAAAGGAGTGGTTGCGAAATGCAAACAGGCGGTCAGATTTTAATATAATAGATTCGTATTTATTTTTCTTTTCCTAATAATTACGTTTTGGTTTTTGACAAAAAACTCTCATCTGTATGTAACTGATATTCATGCTTAATAATCGGTGTAGATAAAAAAAAAATATTTCAAATTTTTCGTTTTAAATATGGCGTAAAAGTCATTTACTTTCTTAACTTACCGATTCTTGTATGATTAATGTAAGGAATTGATTCACGCTCCTTGTAAAACACATTTGAAAATTCCCGTTTTATTTCAAATATGACGTCACTTTTTCCTCAGAGAAATCTCTTTTTAATGGCATAATTCTTGTTAATTTTCTTTTTCTGGCAATCAGGGTGTAAATTTTAGCGGAAAACTCACATTTGTATGTAACTGGTATTCAAGCTAATTATTAATCAGTAACGATAAAAAATATTCAGTTTTTCATCTTAAATAATACGTCCATTATCTATCTACTTTCATTATACATTGATATTCATGCTCCTTGTATTATTACGAGCATTTGGAAATTACATGTTTTATTTATGACGTCATATTTGTCCAAACCGAGGAGGATTCTTTTCATAGTTCCATGGTCCAAGCGAAATCTATTTTAAATAATATAATTATTGCTCATTTTTCCTTCTAATTATAACACAATTTTTGACAGAAAAAGATCTTTTTAATGTAACCGATATTCATACTGTATCATGTCATCATACTGTATCATCATGTATAATGTTGTTTCAAATATCACGGAAATTCATCTTCTTTTTAATTCTTTTTAATTTTCATTTTTCACGTGAAAATCGTTCAATTGAAAATTAGTTGTTGAGGAAAAATTATTTTTCCGAGTTTTTATTTTTTGGCAACGATCAAAGCCCTAGCAACGATAAAGTAAAATGGTTAAATTTTATTGAAAAATGTCCATTTATTCTCTATGAAAATAATGAAATTTTTAATTATTAAAGAAAATATTTGAATAAAATAAATAAAACCTAGTCTATGTTCATTTGAGGGTTATAATCAAACTACGTGCAAAAATACAGGATCATTAAATGCTCCATTTTGACGCTGGCTTCAGCCTAACATTTGCACACAATGAGATTTATAATATTATTAGGATATATTTATGAAGCGCTTTAAAACATGTTTTTTGAGGAATATGGGGTAAAAAAACATTTATTATTCATTTACAGGGTCAAACAAAAGAATTCTGTTACATAATGTTTGACGGGGAAATTTGTTTGCAGTGTAATTTAATGATGTTTCAGTATTTCAAACCTAATGAAAATTATATGCATTACGGAGGTGCACTATAAATTGCTTGCTTAAAAGTATGGTGTGCATTGCGTTTATCGTTCATTTACAGGGACACACAAAAGAAATCGGTTACCGTATAGGTGCGATAATTACAGTCTATGTATGATAAGTGCGTTTTCAAGTTTGGTTTGCGTTTGTAAGTTTAATTATTTTTTTTTTCATATTACGTGGTGCGTATGAATTCGGTTGATCATATATAGGGCTATACAAAGGAATTCATAAGTATTACGCACTATGACAGTGAATTGCTTACGAGTAGTTTTTAATTGTATTACGAATTTTCTTGCTGAACTATATTTAATTATTAGACTAATATAAGTTTGTGGAATATAAATAAATTCATATACAGGGCTACGCAAATAACAAAATACATTGTCGTTCATAGTTGGTAATTGCTGGAAGTAAGTTTTAAGTTGCCGTATGTGTTTTTTACCTGAAATAAATTTTAGCTTAATATGTGATGTGAACAAAAGTGTTTAGATACTATACACGGCTGTACAAAAGATTTCGAGTGCATTTTCTTCGATTGGCAAAAAATGCTAAATGTGAATTTTCAAACTGAACTAAATTTTATCATACTATGTGTATCATACTATCCATATCTGCAGATCATATACAGGGCTGCACAAAATAATTCGAGTACTTTTTTTTTGCAATGGAAGGTAATTTTGACAGCTGTATTTTTCAATGTAGTATATGTTTTCTAAATTTTTTACTTACATATCTTCTTTTACAGTATTTAACGGTGAATTTTCGTTACAGTTTACAGGATGTGTTGGAAAGTGTTTCATAATCTATGCTGTACGCATGATTTTACGTTCTTGTTTGTCTTCTCTTACAGATAAAATAAATTGCTAAGCAAAATGATTTTCGAGTCAAAAAATAAAATACCATGGCTAGATTAAAAAAAAGAAAAAAAAAGGATTTAAAAACAACTAAATTTTCTCAATTTAAAATATTTTTACAAATTTATTTTTTTATATTTACAGGAGTATCTTAGGGATTCATTTTTGAAAACGCACATTATTTAAATATATAAATATATATATGAAACATCCTTATCTATGCTACAATTGAGTGAAAAACACGAATTTCTTCATATTTTTATATAAAAAAAAATATTGGCATTTTTTATTCCATTGCAAAATCCACCCTAGTTCTATTGAATATACCGTTTCGTTACGTATATATATATATATATATATATACGTAAATTATATTATATATATATATATATATATATATATATACAGTCAAGCCTCGTTAACACGAACACTCTTAACGCGAATTACTTTTAGCACGAACTGTTTCCGATTGCCCCGTCCAGTTGTATGTGATGTATTTAAGTTCGGATAACACGAACTACTTTTAACACGAACAAAAAAAGTTTCCCCTTGAGTGTTCGCGTTAACGAGGTTCGACTGTATATAAATATATGTGTGTGTGTGTGTTATTTCTTACATATATGTTAATGTTATGTATTTTAAAAGTAGGAAAAAAATCAAAATGATAAAAATGAATAAAAAGATTGTAATTTTGATTCAGTTAAAAGGGAAATGAATAGAATAACGAGCTTTTTTCACATATTTATAATAATCGGGTCTTTACGAGATGTCGCCAGAATATACTAGCGATATCCAAATCCAAATACATTTGAAGTAAAAAGTTGACTAATTGCTATTTTCGCCATTTTTCGAAAAGTGAAAAGTATCGAGTTCCCTATAAGTGGTATATGACTCACTATGAACATTAAACTCTGGACGTGATTTTCTTTATATTTTGATACTTTCGTTCTAATCACTATACACAGGCAGGCAGATGCCATCCTCCATTAAAGCATATTCAGACTGCATGAAACTATTTCTTCTTATTATCTATTTCATATTGCTGTATGAAGAACATTATTCGAGTTTCAATATAATCAAAAGTTTTGACAAATCAAGTCAATTTGTTTTGGCACTTATTTTTTGCACCATGAAATCGTTCCTGGTTGAAAAGAAAGCTTTCTACTGTAAATTTATCTTTTAAATATAGTGTTTTATTATGAAATAACAAAGCATATTTCAAGCATAAAACTTACTAGAAAAATGTGAAACATTTCTTTATTTTCTAAATATACCATAGTATTGTATATAATATATCATAGTATGCTATATACTGTGCTATAATTACATAGTATACCATATACTTGTTTAGTATTAGTTTCTAATTTGTAAGACTATGCATTCGATTAATAGTGCTTATGATGCTTATATCGTCAGAAAACAAAAAAACTTCGAGGAATATAATTTATAAATTTTCTAAACTGAAAATGTTTACAAAGAAAATACAATATTGATTTTTAATCTTAATTACATTTCAAAGTAAAATAAATCGTGCTTTTAAGTTTTAAATAATCTATAAAAAAGAGGCAAAGTACGCATTAGAGAAATTGATAAATCTATAAATTAATTAATAAAAAGTATAATTCATTATTGATTATTATTTTCTTATATTATCACAAAAGACAATTGTTAACGGAAAGCTTTTGATAGTTACTCCTTTTGCCTTACTAAGATATTCTAAATAATCGATCATAAAAAATTACATTTTTAAAAAATATATCCATATTCTAATACTTATATATTAACTATTCCGCAGTTTACATTCAAACGTTGTCTCATCTCTACGACTCTATCCAGAATTGCATGTTTATAATATCTCATAACAGTGAAAATGAAATTATTGCCTTTTCGGAATCCAATTTCGTTTTGACGAAATCCAATCCTAAAATATTATTGTCGGCGCATGAGGAATCCCATAATAATTTTATTCCACTATGATTGGTTTGTATATCTGAATTCAACCAAAGATGCTCGAATCTCTCAAGTGTAATAGAGTACGGTCGGTTCTTTCGTTTCAGTTCCTCTTTGATATAGAGGCCTTTATTCTTTTTACCTTTTTATGTGGTTGCATATGTTATACTTTTCTAGAAGTAATTTATAGGATAGGTTTATGATATTCCAAAATATCGAATAATATCAAAATTATATTTGCGTCATGAGTGTAGCATTTTATAACACATTTTAGTATTTTTACTTTCTTCTATCTTTACAAGAAGAAAGTATTGGATTCATGAAAATTTTCGACTTCCGGTTTTCGACGGATTTACACGTTTTAGAAGGTCCTGAACACGATTTGACTGTTTTTAGAAAAGGTCTGTCTGTCTGTCTGTCTGTATGTGACAAAAATCTTGTGGACGCTCTATCTCAAGAACTAATGCACGAAATTTAATAAAATTTTATATTCATTTGGTCTCTAATATAAATTGGTGCTGATTAGTTTTTGGGGAAAATCTCCCGACAGATGGCGCTGTTGTGCTGCATTTTTTGAGATTTCTGCAATAGCTGTATCTCAATAACTAATGCGATTATTTTCATCAAACTTCAGATTCAGTTAGACCTTGACATAAATAGACGCTGATTACGTTTTGGTGTAGATATCCCAACAGGTAGCGCTGCTATACTACTTTATCCATTATTTTTACGACAGCTATATTTCAAGAACTAATGCACGGAATTTCATCAAACTTCAGATTCTGTTAGACCTTGACATAAATAGAAGTTTATTACGTTTTGGTGTAAATAGCCCAACAGGTGGCACTGCTGTGCTACTTTTTTCATTATTATCACGATAACAATATCTCAAGAAATAATGCATGGATTTTCATCAAACTTCAGATTCAGTTAGACGTTGTCATAAGTTGTTGTTGATTACGTTTTGGTCTAAATCTCCCAACAGGTGGCATTGCTAAGCTGCATTTTGCAGGATTTACGCGATTTTAACAATAGTCTTATCTCAAAAATTAATGCACGGAATTTAATAAAATTTTAGATTAAGTTAGATCTTGATATAAATTGGTTGCTGATACTTTTTAGTGTATGCAAAACCTGTGTGAGATAGAAGAAAGTTTTGGGATTGGCACATCCAACTAGTTTTTAATATTATAACATAAATATCTATTTGATGTGGACATACAGAAGGGACAGAAGTTACTAGCTGATTTAAAAATATATATTTTTTTGTTTAACTATATATATTTTCTTCTTTTAATTTTTAAAATGTAGTCTCTATAAATTATACATTTGATACAGGGCTGAACAAAAACAGTTGTCAAGAAATTTATTTTCAGAATCAAGCCTGCCTCCTCAATATTCCGCGGTTCAACACTTAGAATATAATTTTGCAGATAGCTCAGTAGATATATGTACCATAAGTAGCCTAAAGGTTAAACGCATAACATGGTTTACCTGTACGAATACGTCCAGTTCTGCAGACTTAACAGCTTGGAAATAATATAAAATGTCCTATACTTGTCAAAACATATCGAAATATGATAATTTGAATGTTAAGAATTTGCAGCGCTTTCTCGCAATATCAGTAGAAAATAACTTTTTAAAGTCCGAAAACGCTGCAAATTCGTTAGTATCGCAGCTCGGTAATCTTTAGTCGCGAAAAATGAAATTCATTGAATTAATGAATTCATTAATGAATTTTCATTGTTTTACATTTTAAAGCATTGAGAAAGGTTTCCAAAAAAAATAATTATGGGAACCACGCAACATATATAATTTTAACTTTCGAAACTTTAAACAAGAACGAAAATTTGGGCATGAGGCATATATTATTAAACACTTTCCAACATTAATAGAATATCATTAAGAATTTGTATCTTTTCATAGAATAAAATGATATATCTAAAGGAGCAAGTTAGAAAAACACATAATTCAGTAAAAATCCATTTTCGTCAACTGCCGTCCATATCGGGTAATTTATGTGACTTTTTTCGTTATGCACAGAATTTATACACACCATATAATACGCTCAAAATTAGATAAGTTTAAAAATGGGTTCACTGCGGAAAAAGCACTTCAAGCAATTACCGATCTCAGTCCCTCCTGTAACTGATTTATTTTGTGTGCCTCTGTAAATGAACAGTCAAAGCTACGCACTCCATAATCTATAGAAACCATATTGTAATGCTCCTCAGTGATTTCATTATGTTTGACATATCATAACATCATTACAATGCATCGCAAACGATTTTTTGTATAGATCATAATGTAATGGACTTCTTTCGTGCCCTCCTATAAACGACCTATAAATTCTGCTATTTTCTATACTTCTGAGAAAGCATGTGAGTCCGCTTTAGTGATGATTAGCAATATCATTATGTTTGAAATATTGTAACATCAATAAAATGCACTGCAAACGATTTTCCCCAATGGACCGCGTGTTCTTTTGTGTGTTCTTATGAACGAAATACAAATGCTACATACTTCATTTCAATACCGACATCCTGTGTCTATGATAAACCTCAATAACATATCACAATTTCATGGCATATTTACGAGAGTTAGAGAGTTATTTACGAGAGGCAGACTGACAAACCGAATTAATACACACTTTTCAAATATGTTGGAAAGTGGTAAAATATAAGTGTTTTGACGTGACTCTTGCTATGATAAATAACAGTACAAACATTTCTTCAATTAGAACTACACTGTCAGAAAAAACTGTAAATTTATGAGCGCCCTTCTTATGAGCTAATTCAACAGCCTTATTTGATGAAAAACGGTCTGATCCACCAAATAAGCGGACATATCTCTTAGATACTTAGAAAATTAAGGACAATCCACATATTCTTACAGTTCTAGCCCATCTGTTTGCTAAAATACGGTACGACCCCATACATTTTCCTCCGCTAGGGTGTAACCCTTCATTTTAGTTCTGTTTAGAAAAATATTGTCACTTAACCGCGGCCGTAACATATATTTATCCCGCCAAAAAAAAACGTTTCTGTGATTATTATCTAACGTGCTACGTGCTACGGAACAGTAAGTAAAGTGTTATTGTGTTTTAAAGTGCATTATATCCTGCACATTATAATGCTGTATTACTTTACCCGTGAAATTACGGGCTGCACAAAATGATGGGCATGGAATTTTTTTTTACCGTGTATGACTGGAATCTCTGCTGCCGACTTCTGCCCGTAATTTTTTTTTAACAGTGTATACGCTTCCAGCTAACGGTTTAGAAATTAACTCTCGATCCCCGATAAAAACGGACACTCCTGTATCAAGCGTAAATACATCAAATACAATAACGTCACATTGCACCCAGAAAAAGGAATTGATTAAAACAACAAAACATGTTTTGTTGAGTACATTTTGATTGTTTTAGAAAAATTTGTAGTTGAAGTAAAAAAACTGGTTTTGTTACTTGGACAAAAAAATATTGTTACCACTCTTACAAAATTTTAACAAAATTTCATCAATTTTACTTGAATTAACAAAATCTGTTTTTTTAATTTTACCATAATTTTGTAATTTGCAATTCCAGCAAAATTTTGTTGCTTTTACAAAATTTAAATTGTTGTGTAGTAGCCATAACTCTCTCACGTAACTTGGTTTATTTGACTTATATAGCTGTATAATTAAAGGGTTAACATAATTTTTGTATAATTAAAACTTTTTTAATTGGGACGGACCAAGGTAGTTTTAAAAATCCCCCTATCCCATTTATTACTTTCTTTTATCTTTACAAGAAGTAAGTATTGGAGTCATGAAAATTTTCAACTTCTGGTTTTCGACGGATTTTAGAAGGCACTGAACACGATATGACTGTTTTCAGAAAATGACTGTATATGACTCTGTCTGTCTGTATGTGACAAAAATTTTGAGGGCGCTCAATTTCAAGAACTAATGCACGGAATTTAATTAAACTTTATATTCAGTTACTTCCTGATATAAATTAATGCTGATTAGTTTTTGGCATAAATCGGGCAACAGGTGGCGCTGCTATGTTGCAATTTTCGTGATTTCTGCAATAGATTCGCGATTTCTGCAACGGATTCGCGATTTCTCAAGAACTAATGCACTGATTTACATCAAAATACAGATTGAGTTAGACCTTGACATAAATAGAAGCTGATTACGTTTTGGTATCAATAGCCCCACAGGTGGCGGTGCTATGCTATTTTTTTCATGATTTTCACTGTAACTAAATCTCAAGAACGAAAGCACGGATTAATTTTTAAATCATTTTCAGCAGTGATTTATGCCTGTAATTCTTAAATAATAACCATTGAATTTTTATCCTGCCTTTTTTCAAGCGTAAACCGACAGAATGGAAAATGTCTCAAGCCGGGAATCGTACCCGGGTCCTCAGAATAGCGCTCTGAGGCCCCAGCATACGACAACACAGTTAATTTTTAATTAATTTTCTGCAGTGAATTATGCCTGTAATCCTCGAATAATAACCAGTGAATTTTTATCCTGCTTTTTACAGGCGTAATTCACTGCTGAAAATGAATTAAAAATTAACTATATGTTGCCGTATGCTGGGCTTTGTATTTTCGTCTCATGTTTGCCGCAAAAATTTGCATGCTGTTTACCAAATAGTCCCGGGAAGCCCGTGCTTACCCAAAGAAATATAAAGGTTGTCCCAAATTTACTTGCCCCCAAAACTTTTTACAATCCATGTTGTGCTGCATTTGCAGCCGGTCCGACATATATAAGAGTGAGAAATTTCGAGTTTGGATATCATTTCTTGTGGCTCAGTGGTTAGACTCTAAGATCGTTATTCTGAGAACCCGGTTTCGATTCCCAGCTGGGGACATTGTTCAAACTGTGGATTTACGGTTGGAAAAAAGCAGGATAAAAATTCAAGGATTACAGGCGTAATTTACTGCTGAAAATGAGTTAAAAATTACCTAAAAATATAGTTCAGATTGGTTGTAATACAAAAAATATTTTTAAAGTAAATATTATAATTGTTTATGTAACAAAAACCTTTTGTTGTTAAAACAATTTTTTTTTTAATTACACAAAACAATTGTTCTTTAAACAAAAGTTTTTGTTGCCGAAACTAAAAAGAACTCTTAAAGTAACAGACAATTATATTTATTTTTTAAAAACTTTCAACAAAATAATTTTGTTAATTTAAGTAAAATTGAAACATTTTTACTTGAATTAACAGAACATTTTTTTGTTGATGATACAAAATTTTTTGTTGGAATTGCAAAAAAAAATCAACAATATTTTTCTTGTTGATTCAAACAAATTTCCCATTGACCCATATTTAAACGGAAAGTTTTGTTGGGCCAACCAAATTTTTGTTGATTCAACAAAACTTTTCTCTGGGTGTATTAGATAATATTGTTGTACTATTATAAAACCTAACATTTATAGATTAAATTAAGGCTATTTTGCAAGCGCAACAGCTAAACCGTAAATATATTTATACTCTAATACTTTATAAAATAAGTATAAATAATCAGATTAAAACTTATTAAAACTTAACTCATTAATATTGTATTATTATTTTTTAAAAAAAATACTCAAAGTTTGCGGTAGTAAACGATGATAGTCCATTTTTTTGCCATTTGAGGTATCAAAAGATGAAGAACGATGTATAACTATCATCTAACTATTTGTGATTATAATTGTTTTACTCCGCAAACATCCATGTATATTGTAGCATTCCTTCCGGTTTACATACATTAGAATTTTGTTTAATTATACATGTTACGTTAAAATGTATTTATTGGAAAAAATGTAGTGATACGAACTGTGTATTTATTCGATGCAAATATAATTTATCTCATCAAAAACAACTCGTTGTAAATGATCCCGCCAAGCCACAAACCTAAAACGTCAGCCATAAAAAGAAGTGATATCACATAAAAAGAAACGATATAGAAGTGCATACTCCGAGTCCCGTGTAAAAATCTATCACCACTCATAATGTTTCCAAAGGACTCGGAGTGAGGTACAGTATGTGAAAACTGCTTGGCGACCTGCAGGCTTTTATAATGTTCGCGTTTCCTGCAATTACATATGACTATATTATTTTTATTTTTATTTTATTTTTTTATTTATTTAATTATTTTGCTCCCATAAAATTGTAAAAAGCTGAAGCTTCTGTGTTTGCATGTCTTTTGTTATTTATGAGCTTGAAAAATTAATTTGTTGTTTTTATTTACCATTATTTAAACTAGAAACACCACTCTTACGAAGAAGATTTCTTAAGTAAACATGTAAAGATTTTGAGTTTGTAATATATATATATATATATATATATATATATATAATGATCATACGCATATTAATAACAATGCACCTTATAATAAACATTAACTAAATTGAGATATATTGCAATAATTCTAGCGTAAGTGGAATCGCATAGATCTGGGGAAAAATCCGTTCTGTCAGTTCTTTCGCATACAAAAATATTTATAAAAGTGATATAACAAAAATTAAAAATTTATTTTTTCGATTTTCAAAATTGATATACTGCATATATTATAAAAGCCTGCAGGTCGCCAAGCAGTTTTCACATACTGTACCTCACTCCGAGTCCTTTGGAAACATTATGAGTGGTGATAGATTTTTACACGGGACTCGGAGTATGCACTTCTATATCGTTTCTTTTTATGTGATATCACTTCTTTTTATGGCTGACGTTTTAGGTATGTGGCTTGGCGGGATCATTTACAACGAGTTGTTTTTGATGAGATATCACTCCTTTTTGTAAGGTGTTTAATTTCAATTACACAGATCCCATTTTTATTCAGAAAAAGAAAAGATAAAAGAAAGATAAAGGGACAAAATAAAAGAATAATTGTGATGCTATAAACAGAATTATACATCAGAATTATGCAATTTATTGAGTGACTTATTCCAATGTACATGTCGCCACCATAGCAACGGGGAAACTTTTATATTCGTTTCCTTACATTGTATCCATCAGATTATTTATGACATGTTTATTTTCCTTTTTCTTTTGTTAATATCACTCTTCCGTTTATATACATTCAAAAAACAAAAAAATAGAAAATTTTACAGTAGTTTACAAAGTAATTAAAATACTGCAGTTTCAGAAAAATGTGGAAAAATAAGAAGCACCTTTTTTTTTTTTGGTCAATTATAACAATGAGTTTACTTTACCGAGAATAATCAAATTTGTTTTTCTACGAACCATTGTAATTTACAGGTATTTTTATACTAGTATATTAAATATTATTTTTGAAAATTACTGAGCACCTTAAAAGTTTTTTAACTCAACGTTTCGAGAATCGGAAAAATATAAGATTCGCAACGTTTGCAAAAGTATAAAAACTATTAAAGTGATTTCAAAATAGAAAATGTTCGTAGGATGACATGTATTCCAAAATTTTGTGTGATTTTGTAAGTATACCACAAAGACTAATGCGTTTACATAATGAACCGTTTAAAAAAATGTAAAATTTTTATTAAAATTTTTGATCTGATAAATCATAAAGCTTTAAATTAGATTTTAAAAAGGAGCGTGATTAAACCAAAAAGGATTATATTTACTAAATGCACAAAATACATAAAGACACAAAATACATAATTAATGTTTCTAGTCTGTTCATTCCAATTCGGGGATACTAAAATATAAGTCCTCAATCCTCGACAGTCCATGAATTAATTAAGACATATGTATGCAACTGTTAAAATATTCCCAAAGTCGACAATAGAAGCAATAAGTATAGCTCGGCAAATATGAAACACGACATTGCTTCATCATGACTTTGTTTCGTGAGGTGTTCGTTCTCCAAACATAAAAATCTCTTGAAAGTGTCCGTGAACCGAACATGTGTTCGTTATCCGAACATAAAAATCTCACGCGAAATTGTTCGTTAATCGATTTGTTCGTAAACCGAACAGTTCGTTACCGATCACCTATTGTATACGAAATATAGCATTTTTAATTTTTATTGGGAATTTAACCCGTCAGCACACGCGCTGGGATAAAATCTACCCCAGCATACAACTATTACTTAAAAATGTGCGAAAATAGTTCGTGATCATTCTGAGCTTTATAGTACCTTTCAAGCTGAATGATATCAATATGTGGCCAAAAAGAATTTACCTCCGGTTGTGAGATTTTCCATTCTTTTGTTATAAAAATGTCACGTGGGAGGAAATTTACCCCACGCGTGTTATAACGTAACCCATAATGATTAGGAAAATGTTAATGCAAATGTTTATGTAAAAAATATAGTGTGCAAATAATAATGTAATTTTTCTTTTAAATTTTAACAATTCTTGCACATACAGTTTCTATATATCAGTTTTATATTTTTTTGTATTTTTATGGTGGTATTTGGATTGTAAAAGCTTTGTATGTAATGATATGCAAAAAAAAAAAAAAAAAAAAAAAATACGAGATTTTACTTTTTTATTTTTTATTTACTTATTTATTTATTTATTTTTTTTTGCTTTAAATATAAAAGAACTTTTTATTTAAATTTAAATTATGTCCTTTATTGATTTACAGTTTATTTCAAAATATAAATTTCTTGTTTATAATCTAACAGGGAGAAATTGACACAATTACACTTTGGGGTAAAATTTATCCGCGCGTGTAGTAACGTAATGGAAAGGGGCGCGTGTGCTGACGGGTTAAGAAGATATTTCCTTTTCATTGTGCTCTAGGCCCGTTTTTAGAGCATTTTAAGTTCATCATAGCCGGAGATTCGATGAACGGCAAATATTTAAACGCAAAACTTCTAATCTTGGTGTAGCAACATTTTTACATTCTATTACTCAGCGCATGAATGTAAAGTTGGAATTTTTTAATCGCTTTTTCAATCAATTCCTGATACATTTATTAATAAACACATTTTTTTTAATCGATGAAAATACTATATTTTAATAGATTTATAGCTTAAGATCGATGAGCTTTCAGGCGGACAAAATGAACGCGTATTAAATTTTAAAGCAAGATAATAAAACCTTACAGAGATTGTAACAGTATAAAATCATTAAAATACATCTCACTCAGTAAATATACATCGGTTGTAATGTAATCAAGATCTTCTAAGAGACTCTGTAAACGAACGTATATGGTTCAACAATACAAACAATAGAGGGTTTAGATGAATCGGATGTAGTAACATATTTGAATATCTTCTATATATAACCACTTTGACAAAAATTATGCTATTTATACTATTGTTTTTCCTCTGTGTTGAGGAATCAAGTACTTCAACGTAAAAATTCGCTAATTACACAACTATTTAGTCTTATTAAAAAATCTTTTGAATTACCCTGTAAACGAACAGTAAATTCTACAATTCTGTTTTACAATAGGAAGCTAACTTAGGTCGTTCGTAGTAACATATTTTAACATCCTGCGCATACGTTCTTTTTTAAAAGAGTTAAGACCATTTAATATTTCTTTTCTTCATCTTAAGTATAGGAATAAATCACTTTAAAGTGATATACATAAAAAAACTAATTAATATTTTTACACGAAATATTAAACATTTGAACTACACATAAAAACAATGCAATTGCTGAAAACAGCGTAAAAATCGGATAATTACACAATTCTTTAGCCCTACATCAAAAGATCTTTTGTGAGAACCTGTAAACGAACCTTAAATGTTACTAATTTTTTATAATAGGGAGCTTACTTGGGTCGACTGCAATAACATATCTTAATATCATGTGTATACGACCATTTCTAAAAGAGTTGGGTCATTTATTATTTTTTTGCTCTATGTTAAGTATAGGAATCAATAACTTTAAACTGATATAAATCAAAAACTAATTAATATTTTTTTCATGAAACTTATAAAGGTTTGAACTACTCATGAAAACAATTCAAATGACGTAAACCACGTAAAAATCCGAGAATTACACATTGCTGTAGCCCTGTCAACAGTTTTTTGCTATATGTTATGTATAGGAATCAATAACTTTAAACTGATATAAATCAAAAACTAATTAATATTTTTTTCATGAAACTTATAAAGGTTTGAACTACTCATACAAACAATTCAAATGACGTAAGCCACGCAAAACTCCGATAATTACACATTGCTGTAGCCCTGTCAACAGTTTTTTGCTGTATGTTAAGTATAGGAATCAATAACTTTAAATTGATATAACTCAAAAACTAATTCATATTTTTACATGAAACTTACAAAGGTTTGAACTACTCATAAAAACAATTCAAATGACGTAAACCACGTAAAAATCCGATAATTACACATTGCTGTAGCCCTGTCAACAGTTTTTGATCTGTACAAGATTTAAAAAGGGCAAAAAACAGCACTTTTAAAATCGTATTTCCTGAAAACCTATTCGACAGATCTTGCTTTTCTTTTGATGTTTTCGTCTCCTGGCACGCCCCATTCCATAGAATCAAAAATTTTGTTTCTATCATAAATAGAACGCGAGATATAGATGTGTCAAAAACCCGTTTTGTCCCGTCCGCAAAATATAAACTAGACAGAGTTAAAAAAAAAAAAAAAAATGTAAAATCGTTTGGCATCCATTGGCAGAAATTCCTTTCATTTACGGTTCAATGCATTGCTGTTTCTTATGCTTGGCGAGAAACTCTGTCGAGTTTCTATGATAAGTTTGTAATAGATATCATTTTTGCTAAAAGCAACGGTAATTACAATCAGCATCAAACGTAAAGAACTCTTTATCACATTCTTATCCAATCCAGCAAAATCTTTGCTATAAGCTTAGTTCACAGAGCTTAAGAAAGTTACATATCAATGTATTTATTGATATAAATAAAGGGACTGCTGGGCCTTTAAACACGAAATAGTAACATTCAAACTTCGAAAGATTTTCTATACTATATACTTCAATCAACCACAATTAGTGGTTTTCCAAGACACGGACTGTGTCACTCTGTAAAGCGCAATTTAAGTGTAATAATAAAAAAAAGCATTACTTTTGTTATTTCGTATTTTATGGCTTGAGAAAATGTAATCTGAAAGATTCTAAAATTCCGCATTTATGCATAAATATGTATTTAGTAGTCCTTTTAAAGAATAACCCATATCGGGCACGTCAACCTAACCGTTAGGAGTTTTCCGTGGTTTTCTTCGAACCTTGCCGTAAATACAGGTTGGGATCCCTTAGAAAGACCTCCACGGACGGCACATCCCCCTAGGGCCTATATCCTTCGAGTAGCAGTCATAAATCAACCAACCAACCAACCATTTAAAGAATTTTAAGGTGGGGTAATATTGGTATTATTTTTAAAAATTGGATAGGTCTGGGCTTGCTTTAATTTATTTTTTCATGTGCCGGACTGTGCCATCTGCTGCAAAAAATGAACGGAAAAATATATTGAATGACGAGAACACACATTTTGTTTTATTTTTTTTATAGTTGTTGAATGTTTAAGAACGTTATGCAGTTCGCCCGATTAGAAAATTCTCAAAATAAAGGTCTTATATTAGGTAATTATGGTAAAAGATATTTAAGTGTTTACCTTATGTTAAGTATGCATGTGGTGTCTAAATTTTAAACTCAATTAATCTGGAATCACTGTTTTTCAGCGATTTGACCACTATAATGTTTGAGTAAGTTAACAGATACATACATACATACATACTTTTAAATAAATTAAATTAAATTCTCTACAAACTATACCAGAAAAGAAACAATTTACTTTTCATCACATAATAAAAAATATGATCGACTTTTATCCATTGGGAATTTTTAATTATATATTTTAATTTTTTTGAATTTTTTTTTCTCTGTTTTATGTATAATTGAAAAACAACGTAATAAGAAGCGTATAAAAATGACTACTCAAAAATATTGTACATGAACTTCAAATTCCACGAAACTAATTTTGCAAGATAAATTTTCTCGTAGAATATTAAAAACTTTCTTATTGTTTTTTTTTTTTTTTTTTTTTTTTAATGTAACAAATATTTTTAATTTCTACAAAATATCAATAAATAAATGGAAGAAGAAGTAATGGTCTAAATTAGTTCCAGGTTTCTTATTCCACGATCGAATTTCAGTAGATTTTCGTCATTTTAAACATTTGAAGTCCCCTTAATACATTACAGCATACTAAACGTTTATATAAAGGAACATTTGGTATTAAAATGCATAAGAATATTGAACATTTATTTGAGTGCTACAGCGCCACGATTCGGAAACTTTTTGTACTGAAATTTTTATTTAATATATGACAAGCGCATCACTTTTTTTATCTTCATCTTTAGCATCGTCTCAATAGGAGCAGGATCACACAATCGGGACACCAACCAGAAATTGGCAAAAGTGTTTAATCGCCGAAGGAAAAATACCTCCTCCACCATCCAGCGAAAACCCAGCGAAGCTGACCATCCCAAAACAAAAGGCGATTATTTGACTAACAAAAGCACATACAGAGTAGTACAATCGTAACACAAACAAAAAAGGCGAATTCCGCTAACAAGATCAAAGACAGTTACAAAACATGATGAAATACTAATAAATAAATAAATAAATAAATAAAAATAACAGAATTTAAAGTCCAGTAATATTACACAGGACTCACGAATTAAAAGTAACACTATAACTGTCAGATTACACATAAATCCAAGAAAACTGCAAAGATACATATTTAAAGTCATTAATAGTTACAATGACTTTAACCTAAAAAAAAAATAACTAAAACTATCAGAAGTGAGATGAAATACAAATTTAAAGTCATTCACAAATCTGTTACAAATGACTGCAACTCACTAAAATCCATGCTGACACTATACATACTAATAACGTTAAATGTCCAGCAAAACAAAACAAAGTTGCTACAAACTAAAAGTTCTTGAAGCAATGACAATGATAGACAAAATCAAAATTTATACCGAATGAATGCAGTTCATTTAATTTATTGTAGCTATCTCATAATTGTCTGTAATTTGAACGTGGAAACAAAACTTTTGTCAAATTGCGACGTAAGGTAGAATGTATATCAAAGTTGAATTGGTGAACCACATGCGGCCAATTTTCAAAAAGATAATGCACCACATCTCGCTTATCGCTGCAGTTGCATCTGTTATTAGCTCTCTTATCTATTTTGTATAGAAACTCAAGAAAAGCAAGGTGTCCAGAGGCATAGTACTCTAAGACTTGTGATGTACACAAAAAGTCTGTATTAACCCCATTTAATATTCAATACGTGCCTCTGCAAGCTGTTCCTCTGCAAGAATTCCTGGCTTTTCTCTTGCATCAAGATGTCAGCAGTGATTTTGGACAAGGAACAGTCATTACTTCGTCGATTTCACCAGTCGTAATAACAGACGTAGCTAACGAATCGGCCATGTCGTTTCCCCTAAGTACAACAAAGGCCTTAATCTATCCAACCATGACTTCTTAGTTGTGCTCTGAAGTCTCTCATAGATTCGGGGTTGAATCTCGTTAGTTGGTAGAAAATTGGAGTAGTCTCAAATGGAGCAGTAAAAGATAGGAGGTTAGAATTAGAAGGGTCGACATATCGATCTTCCCGGTTGGAAAGTTTTGAAGCCACCAAGCGAGTTCCCTCTCGCCCTCTCTTGCGTCCGCCATATTTGACTTTGACCGATAGCAGTCATCAGTCTCCAATGCAAGACGTGTCGAATGCGTGCCCAGCTACGTGTCAAATATGGCGGATGCAACACGGTAATAACGGCTTCGAGTGACGTCATATATGTGACGTCTCCTCATACTCTATTCTTCTACAGTAGAACCCAGTCCAGAGCCCATTGAAGTGGGTAACTTATTTTTTGTTAACACTGTATTTGTTGAAATAAAAAATATATAACTTGCAGTAATTATGAGAAAACATTAATTGTACGAATTATAAATTTAACCAATAATAGAAGACTGAAAATAGCATTTATTTGTAACTATATTAATGCTATTCAGAATTTATTTAGATTACATAATTGTTTTGGCGAAAAAATAAGTCAAAGTGACATAAACTGAAGAATTGCAATAAAGTTTTATACTATTTTAAAGGAAAAACCATGTTAGGATATTCTATAGGGATCTGATACTGCAGAGCACAATTTGGTATAACAACATTTTGAAAATTTTATCATTTTATTGTAATTTCAAAAAGGAAGAAAAAAAAATTATGCATGCAAACCATTTGGGATAGATTAAGGTCCAAGATAAACAAGAAATAGTCTGTATGTTCCTTGTTAAATATACTACTTAGGAAGCTAAGTTATATTCTTCGAGGATTTAAGTTTTATAAAGAGAAAAACGCAGTATATAATAAAAGAGAATGCATATTCTTTGGAGCAAGAAAGGATATTATGCCTTTACATAGTTTTAGTATTGTTTGCTTAAAATAGGAACAACATTTATTTAATATTTTATGGTAACTTTTTTGTCTGCAATTCGATTTCATATTTAAACTTTACATTTAAATGTTAAATTTATGTCTTAATTTCCTTTCCAATACAAATTGTATTTGCTATATAAATAATGTTTTGTTTATGAGAATACTTATTGTTAATTTTGCTAAATTAAAGATTAATGTCATGTCAATCAGAATATGCAGAAAAACTCATTATATTTATTTATTATTTTACTTTCTTCTATATTTATAAGAAGAATGCACTGGATTCATGAATTTTTTTTACTGTTGGTTTTTGATGGATTTATACATTTTGACTGTTAATTCCCTGAATACGATGCGGCTGTATTAGACCGCAGACTCTCTTTGTTTTACAATTTTTTTAACGGTTTAATTAATTACATTTTTAAACTGAATCCTCTTAAACATCATATTTAGTTTGATTTTGATATAAATTAATATTGACTAGATACTAATGTTACTAGCATTCCAAAATTATTATTTTATTGCGTACGGAAGTAGCAAGGTGCAATAATTTCGTCGTCCCTGATTTACACTAAAACAGTTTGTTTTCATTTTCATTCAATTTCTAATCAATCAAAGCTAGACAAAATCAGCTTAACTAAATTCAAGTATTTTGTGTTGTCTCATTGTTTATTGATTTGCAATCTAAATCAAAGTCGTATCAAAATTATTCTTTTGCGTGTCAAAAGTTTCACACGTGTCATACGGTTGCCGTCAATGATATACAGTAAACAGTGTATGCTAATATTAAAGCGCTTTTAATTAGAAATGAAGCATTCATGGCTTGGAGGGTAAAAGAATATCTTCAGTATTTTAAAACTATCTCTTTGTTACTAAATATTACAGGAATGTAATAAATGTCAAACGTTCATATTTAAAAAATTATTCCTATGAGTTAAATATACAAAATAAATGTGACTTTTAGACTAACATTTACCAAAAGAAAAAAATAAATTAATTAACTACTTCATTTTTATTTTGTTTCAAGTTGTTCTTGAATTATTTTGTTTGGATTTCCTTCTTTTGTTTTATAACTGCTTCGTTTTTATTTATTTGAATGGCAGAGTAAATGCAAAAAAAAAAAAAAAAAGCAAATCTTTAAATAGTTTTATGTACCAAAGATTTAGAAACTGCTCATTTGATTGTTACTTTTGATGAACAGTATATAACTTTATTACGTTTTAATAAATATTCATAACTTATTGTGTTCAGAGTAATTTATTCATTTTTTCACAATTCTCTGGACAACAAAAATAATTACATAGCTTCAGGTGACAATAGCTGCAGTTTGAAGAATCAGACGATAAGGAGAATTGAAAAAAAAAAAGAAATGAACAAAAGTAGAATTATTTTCTGAGATTTCATTGTTTCCTAGAAAATGCTTTTTTCTCTGTGATAATAAGAACAAACCTTGAGGGTAATATCTAAATCGTCATAAAAAGTTAAATCGGAAAAAAATATATTTAATGCTTTTCAGTGGTTAAAATATCTATAAAGTTTATAGAATTGAAGCTTGCATTCTTTGTTTCTTCTTCTCTCATGAAAAATGCATATTGTTTCTTTTTTCAGAATCAACATTTTATTGTTTTGCGAGAATTTTCTGCAAATTTATTTTCTATCACATAAACGGAAGGAAAATTATAAATGCAGTTTTACCAATAAATTACATAAATTTACATAATATTTTTTTTTATAAATTTAAGTGAAACCCAATCAAACTGTGTATACTATAAAAATATAACTTTGAAAGCTCAAAAATTATATCTTTATTGCCTCATTTTACATTCTTAATGTTTATAGGAGATCACCCGAAAACTACTTTTATAGAACAAAACACGCATATTTCATAAAGTAATAACTAATTTATAACATCAGTCACGATATATACACTTTTATTTATTGAGAAGATTACATATCTAAATTTAAACACAATTATCATAATATTTTAATATCATCTGCCATCACTAAGGAAGCATACTCTTTTAAATAATGTATCGGAAATGTATGCAGTTTTATCTAAATAATGTGTAATCACATGTTAAAATATGCGCAGTATCATAATTAAAATTAATAAAATTTCATCAGGGTCAGTTGAAAATATAACAAGAATAAATTCCGAAAAATTACAATTTTGTTTTATTTATGCATTTGCTGTCAAAGAAAACTGTTTTATGAAACTCTGGTTAATGAAATTGTATGAATAAAGTTTTTTATAAAGAAATACATATTAAATGCAAATTATCTGCATCTTTTTTATTAATTAAACAAAGTATTATTAAATATTCTTTTATCAACTATGAAAATATCTTGTATCAGAAAAAATAACATTTCACGCAAAAAATAATTAAATCAGTTATGCAAATTGTTTAAATTTATAAAGTTTTGTGTTTATTTCGTTTCAAACGATGATGTAAATCTGTTTTAAAAGAAATTTTTGAAAATAAAAATTTTTGAAAATACAACACGAACGACAAATAACTACAAATTAATTTAAAAGTAAACACTTTTTTATATTCTCCATATATGATGATATATTTTTTGCAATACCTAATTAATATCCTATTACTTTCCTTTGGTTAATTTATACCGAATAGTTTTAAGAATAATTAACAAACGAAATAACATTTTTTAATTAGTTTTAAAATGGATTTATAAACGTATAGTTACAAATGTGTTCTGCTTCTCACGCTACGATTTACAAAATCGTTTAGACATAAATTTTTAAGTTATATCATGTATATCTGTTATTTTTGTCATTCTCTTCAAGGATACTAAAAATTTTCAATTTAATTATCAATTTTATGTTGTAATTAAAAACATTGTATGAGATGAAATGTATAGTAATTATTTTTTTTTTATCTATCAAATTATTTAATATTACTGCTTCAAAAGGAGAAAAATTAAATTATATTTTGGTAATATTGGTAATAAAGGTATTGTTTACTTCTTAATAATATTATAATCTCAAAGGCTGCTAAACCTAAAAAGATAAAAGCGATTTTTTAGTGCAAAATGACAACTACCTTTTTATTCTTCGTGAAAAATGAATGTAGATACCCATTGAATGTAGATAGAATAACAATTATTTTATAGTACTATAGATAATGTTTAATTATCTTTCGATAATTAAAACCTTGTTAGAAACATTTTGATAAAAAAGTACTGGTATATCGAAGTTATCTTTCATTTTATGGCGTCAGATATAGGTAGGGTCTGAATTTTAATTAGAAGTAGTCAAACAAATGTATTCATTAACGGCTCATGAATTGTGCTTCGGTTCGATAACAACACAATCGGTATCTAATGCACCTAAACGTTATATGTGGTTGCACGAAATATGCGCCATTGCTGTTAACGGTAGGATTTGTGAAATAATCTGTTATTTGAATAACAAAGATATTACAAGTTTAATTTAAGTTTCCTTTTGCGACAAGTGTAAATAATTACAACAGATTAGAAATTATATTGTTCAAAAATTGCAATTTAAAAACAAAAGTGGCGTTCAAACTTTCAAGCGACGAATAAAATGCGTTTTCTAGACATAGCTTAATTTTATAGCTATACATATAAAATGTGAATGGATTTACTGATGTAATAACTATTTTTTTTTAACAAATAAAAATAATAGTGACTAATGCAGACTGTACCTTAATCTTAATACTCAACACTGCAGTTAGTATAAAAATGTGTTTTTTCCGTGATCGGGTAGCTTTTATCATTAACCGACTTCATATTATTCCAATGTTTTTTCTGGCCATTGAAACCAATATGCGACGCTGACACTTAAAAGTAAAGTTGATGAAATCCAACCGATTACAATGAGAATTTGTACAATTTTGAAAGTAAATTCATGTTAAGATATTTTCAAGAATTTAATATTTCAAAATACCATCCAGAGTAGAAAACGAACTTTGTACGCCTTAATATTTTATTGTTATAATTCCTAGAAAGAAACAAAAGGATAATGCACGAAAACCGTTTGGGATATATTAACTTCTACTATATATATGTAAAACACAAACGAAAATTTCGTTCCGTTCCTTTATAACTCGAGTTTCGCCGAATGGATTTTGATGGAACTGGCACTGTTCGATAGATAATTTTTCAGGGAAGGTCTTAGTGTATAACATAACGTTCTACGTAGATTAGTTAGAGAATTATGATGGAAATTTCTGTTATTTTGGACGAAAAGGTTACCATTGGTCCATTTTTGGCGACCATTATCGTTGGGGAAAGAATTGAAACTGCTATATCATTTAGAAAATTATTCAAACACCTGAAAAATATAAGAAAAAAGTTACTAATTTTATTTAAAATAAAAAAGGGGAAAAAACGAAAAACAGTTTTGATGACAAATAATGTTGTAAAACGAAAATATTTCATTTATACAGGAAAAAGAATGTTCGTGATGCTTACAAAATTATTCAATGAGAAATATTGCAATTAAAACCATATTTGACAATTTATCGTTTGTGTCATGTTAAGAAAAAATGGTTCAAAAATTTGGTTTGATAAAATCTAAGTAACAATTTTGTTTTTGATTTGTTCCTTTTATTAAATTTTAATTTATAAATCTTACCTTATTCTCTGATACAATTTTTTATAGCACATGTAGTGTTTTGTTTCTTTTTTCTGATATTTTGCTTAAAGATTTCTGATTCACACAAACTCCTTACATACAAATTAAAAATCATTACGCCAAATTGGGTAGATTGACATTTTTTTTTCATAAAAAATAACACTAATTTAAGCTGAAATCGGTAATATAAATTAAAATAATATACTTAACATTTGTACTGAATTGTCAGTTTTTGTTCTCTTAATTTAATATTGTTTGTGTACGGACGGTACCTGAGAAACTAGACTGGCGGTCTCAATGGTTGCTTTTGTTATGTATTAAAATAATGTATGTTTAAGGAAAAATCTCAAGCAGTCTAAGTTAATTATGAGAAGCTCAATAAGCTTGTTACTGCTTTCATTTGTTATTTAAAAATAACTAAGTTAATGTTTTGAGAGTTAAAATTCTGCCCTTCCAATATGAAGATATTAAATTATGTATTACTAGCAAGCTACGCCCGCTACGCTGGTCAATTTCTTTCAACGAACCTTTAATCAAACAAAATATTGACATTTCATAAATAACTTTTATATTTTAACAGAATAATAAGGCTACTATAATTTGTGACTCGTGCTATAGCCAATATACACGTCAGGACACGTCGCCCTTATCATTATCTTTTTACGCATGAAGGTTTCGCTATGGTACTCCATTGGAAAATTTGGTAATTTTTGAAATTCAATATTTGAAAAATATTGAATATAATCATTAGATTTGAAATTTATATCAAGAAAAATACAATTTTTTACCTTTCAAACGCAGTTTGTCTAACAATTTTCTGACAAATACTTTTTGAGCTATCATTTTTTTCAGTAACTTCAAATGTTTCATTTTCCGAGATTAATCTGTTGCAACAATTAGCGAAAAACCCAGTCGTCAGCAACGCATAGTTTTTTATTAAAGAGGTTGTTGGAGCAGGGATTGTCACCACCAATTTGCCACCATCACTTTTGAAATCGGTTCCGTGGTTCCAGAGATTCCATAGAAATTGTAATTTAGAATGAGTTCAGAACGCTTTTCGCTCATTTCACCCATTTAAATTTCGATTTTGTTTTAAATTTATTATTAGAGAGCATTTACATCTTATAAGTAACTACAATGCTAAATTTCAAATTTCTTGCCCCTTCAGTATAAAAAAGTCGCAATTTTTGAACATTTTTCGATCCTGCACCCCATTGATGTTAGTGGCACCGACATAAAATATAGCCTATGTTGGAGTAGGGATTGTCCCCATCAATTTACCACCATTACTTTTGAAATCGGTTCTGTAGTTCCAGAGATTTCATAGAAATTGTAATTTAGACTGTTTTTAGAACGCTTTTCGCTCATTTCACCCTTTTAAATTTCAATTTCTTTTTTATTTTGTTCTTAGAGAGCATTTACATCTTATAAGTAACTACAATGACAAATTTCAAATTTCTAGCTCCTTCAGTATAAAAAATAAAAATAAAACTGCCCAGTTAAGCTGAGGGCATTGAGTTCACAGGCTATTCACACTAACTGTATATTATACTCTTATTTCAAAGAATTTGAAATAAGCCCATCGAAAAATAAAGAAATAAACAATGTATTAAGGGGGGTGGGGGACATCCTCCCGTTACCCCCCCCCCCCATTGTTAAATAATGAACCCCGTAAACTAAGCAGGTAAATCTCTAATTACAATGAATATATATACAAATTTTGAAGCAAATAGAATAATTCTGCATGAAAAACCCATTTATATAAATTAAGGGAGGATTATCCCCCCGTTCCCCCCTTTATACTTAACCAATCAATCCCGAAAACTAATCAGGGAAGCGCCTTAACACAGTGAACCTATAAACAAAATTTGAAGGAAAATGGAATAATTCTGCATGAAAAACCCATTTATATAAAATAAGGGAGGATATGTGTCCCGTTCCCTCCTTTATACTTAACCAATCAATCCCGAAAACTAATCAGGGAAACGCCTTAACACAGTGAACCTATAAACAAAATTTGAAGGAAATGGGATAATTCTGCATGAAAAACCCATTTATATAAATTAAGGGGGGATTATCCCCCCGTTCCCCCCCCCTTTATACTTAACCAATCAATCCCGAAAACTAATCAGGGAAGCGCCTTAACACAGTGAACCTATAAACAAAATTTGAAGGAAAACGGAATAATTCTGCATGAAAAACCCATTTATATATAATAAGGGGGGGATAAGCCCCCCGTTCCCCCCTTTATACTTAACAAATCAATCCCGAAAACTAATTAGGGAAGCGTCTTAACACAGTGAACCTTTAACCAAAATTTGAAGGAAATGGGATAATTCTGCATGAAAAACCCATTTATATAAATTAAGGGGGGGATTAGCCCCCTCCCCCGTTCCCCCCTTTATACTTAACCAATCAATCCCGAAAAACTAATCAGGGAAGCGCCTTAACACAGTGAACCTATAAACAAAATTTGAAGGAAAACGGAATAATTCTGCTTGAAAAACCCATTTATATAAATTAAGGAAGTATTAGCCCCCCGTTCCCCCCTTTATACTTAACCAATCAATCCCGAAAAGTAATCACGGAAGCGTCTTAACCCAATGAACCTATAAACAAAATTTGAAGGAAAACGGAATAATTCTGCATGAAAAACCCATTTATATAAATTAAGGGGGGGATTAGCCTCCCGATCCCCCCCCTTTATACTTAACTAATCAATCCCGAAAACTAATTAGGGAAGCGCCTTAACTCAGTGAACCTATAAACAAAATTTGAAGGAAAACGGAACAATTCTGCATGAAAAACCCATTTATATAAATTAAGAGGGGGAATTAGCCCCTTGTTCCCCCCTTTATACTTAACCAATCAATCCCGAAAATTAATCAGGGAAGCGCCTTAACACAGTGAACCTATAAACAAAATTTGAGGAAAACGGATATTTCTATGAAGAGTTATCGCATTACGTACGTACATACATACATACAGAATCGGCTGGCAAGCTCTCAGGGCTTGAAAGCCAGTTTGATAGCTAAAAAATGGCAATTTTAGAACGTTTTTTGCTCCTGCACCCCCTGGGGTTAGTGGCACCGACATAAAATATAGCCTATGTTGGAGCAGGGGTTGTCACCATCAATTTGCCACCATCTCTTTTGAAATCGGTTCGGTAGTTCCAGAGATTACCCCCTACAAACAAACAAACAAACAATCTTTACTCATTTATAATATTAGTATAGATTAAAGAAAAATAAATTTAACCGAATAATAAGGTATCTGATTTAATTAATAAGATCTAGAAACGTTAGATCAAATGTATTTACTTAAATTCAATTAGAAGCGTTATTTATTTATTTATTTATTGATTTTTGTGCGTGTGCATGATTAAACTGTAAATAAACTTGTACAAGGTGACCGAAAAGTCTGGAAACGGTCGAATAACTCGAGAAATATACATCGGATTGAAAGACGGCTCAATGCATTTTCAATATTTTTGAAAAATCTATTTAGGGATATCAAAGTTGCCCCCCCCAACTCTGCCCCCCTGGGGAAAAGAGGGGCAACTTTGAAATCTTAAATAATAATCCCCATTTTTTATTGCATATTCGGATTCTACGGGAAAAAAAATTGTATTGAACATTTAATTTTGAAAATTGTAGCTGGCGCTGTAATCGAATCCAATGCAGTGAGAATCGTTTCCATTGAAAAGTCTGGAAACGGTCGAATAACTCTAGAAATATACATCGGATAGAAATACGGAAAACTGCATGTTCAACAGTTTTGAAAAATCTATTTAGGGATATCAAAGTTGACCCCCAACTCTGCCCCCCCCCTTGGGGGAACAGGGGGGCAACTTTAAAATCTTAAATGATCACCCCCTCCCCCTTTTTTATTGCGGATTCTGATTCTACGGAAAAAAATACGTAACTTTTATATTTAACATTTTCTTCGAAACATCGTATATGGTGCTGTAATCGAGAAAAATGGCAACTTTGATATCCCTGAATAGAGTATTACTAGGACTTCCCTCAAAGGGATTAGTCTGAGTGATATTGCTGAGAACATAAAGTTAACAATTACGATATAAAGAAGATATCAACAAGAATCTAAGTGAATATCAGCATTTGATAGACAAGAGATAGATACAGATACAACATATGAAAAATAGCAAATTAAATGATATAATTACAAAATATCATATATAAATTCATATACTGTTATGTTTTCATATGCATTTTTTATAACATTTGGCAAATCATCTCATTTTCTTAAGCGGGAATTGCCCAAAACTTTTTAAAAAAAACCTCCGGATCTTTTAAAACGATATTTTTAAAGTCACATAATCTGATTTGCAGCCAATAGCGTATTTTAGCAAGCGTAGTTCAACGCAAATTTAATTTAATTTTTGCAACATTTTCTTTGTGACAAATATCTAAATAAAATATTAAAAAATAAAATATTAAATATTGAAATATTAAATCAAATATTTAATATTTGAATTAAAAAAATTTCCTTTGTTTATTTGTATAACTATTTATAGAAACTCGTATACTTCAAACCACATTGATAACATGCTTTGCTACAAACGTGTCTACCAGTCTAACTACTCGTATGTCTTAGCTGTGTCTCTCTCCGAACTCATCTGTTTACTGTCTCTCTACTCTTCTGTATACCCGTCTCAGTATCCGTCTGTCTTTCTATCCGACTTTTTAATCGTGTCTCTACCTGTCTCGCTTCCCGTTACACTACCCGTCTATCAACACGTCTATCTGTCTATATACCCCTCTCTCTATCCGTCTGTCAAGTCGTCTCTGTACTCGTCTTTCTATCCACCACGCTACCCGTCTCCCTACCCATCTCACTACCCCTCTGTCAAACCTTTTTTTACCTGCCTCGCTACCCGTCTGTCTATTCGTTTCGCTACCCGTTAGCTTATCTCTGTCGCTACCCGTTTGTTTACACGTCTATCTATCTCTCGCCAACTCTTCCCAATATTTAAACAATTTAGTAAACGGAAGCCGTTTATCTGTTATTAAATGCAAACAGGAGTAATTTATCTAAAAAGTGTAATCAGATGCAATTTTTTTAAATACATACATAAACCAGCATAATAATTCACCAGTTTTATTTTCATAGTAGTTTATGTCATTTGACAGTAAATCTCAACTTCTTCAACAAGAACTGCGTCAAGCTTTTTAAAAAAGCCCCAAGGTCTGTATAACGGGGAAGGGGAATTGTCCTCAGGGCTATTAGATACATGTTATTAAGTTAAGTGAAAGTTTCGTAATCGGGTTCGCAGCCAATTTCTTATGTCAGAAAGCGTGGCTTCACGCCATTTTAAATTCATTTCTGTAACTTTCTTTTTCTTTTTTTGGTGGGTGGTTGGGGGGGGGGAGGGTTCCAAATATATACACTTAAATTCAAACTTTTGCCCCCATGTTAATATTAGTGTTGTTTGTATTATCAATTAATACTTTGTTGTTCGAGCTTCATTCGAAACAAATGTAAAAGACATCTACAGTTTTTTTTTCTAGGAGAAAGTTCCGTAATCGGGCCCTAAGCTAATCGGAGAATTTAATATCATTATTGTTTCTAACTCTTATAGAGTTAAAACAATATTGTAGCTAGCATTATTACTCTTGTTTGTGACCAACCTCTTCTGTGTATCGGAATGGGGAAAAGTTCCGTATCATGTACTGGTTGGTGCCAAAGGCAATTTTAGAATTTTACCAAATTTTTCTAGAGAGCGGAAAATCATGTTTTTTAAAATATTTACAAATATACGTTTATTAAACCATGTTTTTGAGCCATTTTAAAAAATTAATACGGTGCTAAAATAAAATTTTATTGCCATTTTCGATATTTTAATAAGAAATGAAAATACATAACAAACAAATTTAACAAAACTAAGCCATTTTTAGGTACTTCTCTACTATCCCGTCGACCACTTTTCATAACAAAATCTATCGCCAAACTGTAAGATTAAACGCCAAAAATACAGTCCCATTCACTTGATGCCAGAAGCATTATACGTATTTGTTATGCCATCAAGTGGTTTTTAATTCGACATTTGCGTGTATTTTTCATTATGTTTTACTGATTTATTAGTTATTTCATTCATTAAAATAACAATTGTGTCCTTAAATTCTTATATTTTATTTATTTTGATATTTCAATGGCAACGTTCTCCCGTTTATTTAGCGTTACAGTTTGGCGATAGTTTTTTGTTATGAAAAGTGGTCGACGGGATAATAGAGAAGTACCCATTTTTGTGATAAATAATTGTTATTGCCAGGGGGCAAATTGTAAACAATTAATAAGCGAACTAAAAAAATTACCGGAAATAATTTGGGGGAATCTCAGGAAAGAAATATCTGATATAAATAGCATTTAAAATCTTAAAATGGAGAAGTGGTCCGTATAAAAATGCAAAACATTATACACCTGATATAAGCACAGATGTCATGTACGCACCAGATTGGCGCGATTTTTTCCCCCGCCAATTTGGCGAAAACTTTGTTTTTGAATATTAGTTACAAATACCATACAATAATAGCACGTAATTTTTTATTTCAATATAGAAATAAAATAACGTAATAAATGAAATAGCTCCTATTACTCAAAAATGGGAAATAAAAATAAATAAATGATAGTTTGATATAAATAAATATTGATATACTAGCCGCCACTGGTGACCAGTTTGGTCTCCCTTAAATGTATGTTAAACATTGCAACACGTTACATTTATTCATAATTTAATTTTCCCTTAATCCTTCGCCAAATCGGAAGATTCTAATAGACAAATCATGAACTTTTGCGATCATGGTAGCATTTCGCATATTTTTTGGGCACAAATGTCACATACGCACGTTGGCGCGATTCCCTCCCCCCCTCCCCCGCCAATTTGGCGAAAACTTTGTTATGGAAATTGTTGTTTATTTACTTTTATTTTTTATTTTAATTCTATAAATTATTTTTGATATGTATATCAATATTTATTTACAACAAACTATCATTTATTTATTTTTATTCTTTTTTTTAATTATGAGTATTTTTGTTAGCCGGGAGCAGATGATAATTCGCCAAATATCGTTCCCATCACCGTCATTCATACTACAATTAATTTAATTTTAAATTATAAACCTGTCACTCATTTCATTTAAAATACTTAACTTTAATCTAAAATGCTTATATTACATAATACTTCACACTTTTCATTTAAAAGAGAAAATAAATAAATAAATAAGAAATAATATCATAAATCAAAACATTTGATTTCAAAATCAAAGTATCATTTCTAATTTGTACACGCGATAAATAAAAGCTGTATTAGCGATTTTAAAAATGCTAAAAATCTGATTCATTAAATATTATTACATGAGTTCAATTTACGTCAAGAAAAGGTCCGAAAGTTGAGTTGTATAGCACATAATTATGGTAAACTTTGATTGTCTCACTGGTGCGAATTATTATTTTGACGCGAGGCAGCGGTCCAAAAATTCATTCGCGGAGAACTTGCTTTGCGAATGATTACCTCCATGATTTAATATTTTAAATGTTCACGACGAATCAATCTTTTTTTTGTTTACTTTTATGAATAGAGAATTTGAACTGCGAATCTTTCGACTGAAGTTATTGCAGAATATATACATAATTGAACGCAAGTCATCTCTCAAATATTAATTTATTTTGAACGATCTTTCTTAAAATGTAACTTTTATGCAGTTTATTCGAAAAAATAATTTTGAATAAAAATGGCCGCTTGGCATATGAAAAAGCGATGCGGCATCCCGGAACTGTTGAGGACAGTCACATGACTTACAGTTTTATTATAGAGATATAAATTATAGAGATATAATAAAAACAATTTATATAATTAAAATAAAAAATAAAAGTTAATAAACAACAATTGAAACAAAATAACCGGGTTACCATGTGAGGCATAAAATTGCCATTTTGTTGCAATCGCGCCAATGTGGTGCGTATATGACATACGCGCCTTTATTTATATCAAACTATTATTTATTTATTTTTATTTCCTTTTTTAAAATAATAGAAGCTGTTTCATTTATTACGTTATTTTATATTTATATTGAAATAAAAAATCAAGTGTACTATTTGTCACACTATTTGTAACTAATATTCAAAAACAAAGTTTTCCCCAAGCTGGTGGAGAGAAAAATCGCGCCAAAGTGGTGCGTATATGACACCTGTGCCTTGTTTCATTTCACATAGAGGTACTGCTCTATTATCCCGTCGACCACTTTTCATAACAAAAAACTATCGCCAAACTGTTAGATTAAACGCCAAAAATGCAGTCCCATTTACTTGATATCAGAAGCATTATACGTGTTTGTTACGTCATCAAGTGGTTTTTAACCCGACATTTGCGTGTATTTTTCATTATGTTTTACTGATTTATTAGTTATTTCATTCATTAAAATAACAAGTGTGTCCTTAAATTCTTATATTTTATTTATTTTGATATTTCAATGACAATGTTCTCCCGTTTATTTGGCGATAGTTTTTTGTTATGAAAAGTGGTCGACGGGATAATAGAGAAGTACCCACATATGTATTGGTACTTTTATGTTAACTTGGCGCAGTTGATAAATCGCCAAATATTTTTCTCATAACATCTTCATATTGCATTCATTTCATTTAAATATAAATCTTTCACTGATTTCATTTGAAATACATACATTAAAAATACACGTCTTTCACTCATTTAATTTAAAATACACGCCTTTCACTAATTCCATTTAAGATACTAAAAAGGAAAAGAAAATATGAAATAATGCCACAAATCGAAACTTTTTATTTAAACATCAAAGAATAGTTCCTAACATACACACGCGAAATAAAAAAGCTGCTAATGGTGTGATTTACGCCAAATCTCTAATACTAATACTACTCTTACTAATCTCTAATACTTTTCAAACAGAAAAAATTCCAGATTAACTTTCCATTTTTATTAAATTGAAATATATTTCATTGTGCTGAATATTAGTGCTTGCATATTTTTTTGCTCCATGTACTCCATGAACTTTTCAATTCCGATTGTCTACGAAAATCTCCCGCCGGTGAAAATGACGTACGCCCAAAATTTAGTGACGTATGTACTTTAATTGTGCTTTTTTATCTATTTTTTTAATATAACTTCCAAACGGTTTGACACTTATTCTTGGTAATAAATAGACGTCGTTGTCACCTTTATATGTACCTGCTGTAAAAATTTGAACGAAATCCGTTAAATATTTTTTGAGTTATGCTTGACGAAAGGTTTTAATATCCATCGTAGCTATATATGGGGCAAAGTAATACTGCGTTGTATAGGAGTCTTCGTTGCACTCAGACAATTAAGTAAGGTTTGTATATAAAACTGAAAACTTAAAAAAATTTCTGGGATAAAACATATTTATGAAGTAATAAAAATACCTGTGTCGAAGATGAAATTAAGAAATACAATAATATTTAATTGTGAAATTTTAGTATGAGAGCAAATTCCAGAAATTTAAATGACCACAGATAAACATTGCTATTCAATAGCTTATTATGTAGGTACAGTTAGTATAAAAAAATATATACAGTGCGATTCATAAATATTGAAACAATAGGCTATCTCCTTAAATATTGCCCCTAAGCACATACTTCCAATTGCAAATTTTCATTTCGAAAAGCACAATTGCAACTCCATGGGGGGGGGGGGGGGTCTATTTGAGAAAATACAAAAATTAAATTTTTATACGGCCCCCGTAGGATAAAATTTCCAATTAGGAAATTATTCCTTATTCAGTCCTCAATTAAACAACAACAAAAAAAAATCCATCTTGATATCTGCAAAATTCACAAAGATACTACTGTGGGCAAAAAATAGTAAGACTTTTTAATTTAAATTTCGCGCGAAAACCCATTCGTCGAAATATTTTTTTTTTCTAGTTTGGTATGACTGTCAGTGACATCTGTGCCAAATGTCACATCAAAATAATCATTAGTGTTTAGTATACGCTTGTCTTCCTGAAGAACAAAAAGTGCATTCGGCGATTTTTACAATGAGTGAAATTATTCAACAAAGAAGTTTTTGTGTGCAGAATCAAATTTCTGGTGCCGAAACGTTCAGAATGTTGCAAAAAGCCTTCGGTGATAATTGTTTGTCGCGAGCAAGTGTTTTTGATTGGTACAAATTATTCAAAGAGTGTCGAGAACGCGTTGACGACGAACCACGTCTAGGACGGCCATCAACATCAACTGATGATCAACACGTCAATAAAGTCAAGGAATTGGTGCTTGAGAATCGACGATTAACAGTCAGAGACCTTACTGGCATCGTTGGAATATCGGAAGGATCAGTGAAAACCATTTTGAAAGATGCACCGATAATGCACCGTCGCATACTGCATTAATTCTTCGTGAGTTTTTCGCCAAATTTTCAACCAATATCGTGCCGCAACCACCGTATTCGCCTGATTTAGCTCCGTGTGACTTCTGGCTATTCAGCAAATTCAAACGACCAACCGGGGAAACCGTTTTGAGTCAATTGAAGACATTAAACGTGAATCGCTACGCGCATTGAAGGCTATTCCGGAAATTGACTTTAACAACTGTTTCGAGGATTGGAAGAAACGTTGGCACAAGTGTATTGGGGCCAGGGGGAATTACTTTGAGGGGGACGAAATAGATTTGGAAGAATAAATTAAGAATTTTAAAATTATGAACAAAGTCTCACTATTTTTTGCCCACAGTAGTATAAAAATCCAAAATTCGTGTCTTACACCACTTAAGCATACCTCTGAGAGACGCGATATCAGTTCATTTGCAATGCAAGTTAGGGATCGATCATAAATTTACACATTATTAAAAATCGATCTAAGACAATGAGTTAACTTTTAGATATAAAATAGTAGCGTATAGATTTTTATATTAACCTTGCTTGAGAAATATGCTAGAGGTCTGCATGAGGCCGAGATTGGCCCCAGGGTCGTAATCGGCACGGCCCGCTGGCCGGACTGTGCCGGCCCGTGTTTTTATTGTTCTTAGGACGTATCGGGAAGGCAATAAATAATAAAAAAAAATAGTAATAGCGATAATGAAACTTCCGTTAACGGAATCATTGGAAATATATTTTATAAATTACGCAGAAATATTTTTAAAAATCTTTTTTTTTTGTTATACAGTTTCAAAAGTTATGATGTTTTTAAGACTATTTTTCATTTATTCCACACGACATTGTTTTTTAAAATAAATCTTTATTCGAATTTAACAGTCTAATAGTATAAATAATCATTAACGTTGCTATTGTGTATTTTTTTAATAGATGCCAAGCTCCCACTAATCTTCCGTTATAAGTGTGTTTATTTGACCCAGGTTCAATACGTTCAAACCAGAAACTCTTTTAAGAAATTCAATTGAATGCAGTAATGATTCAACTTAAAACATTTAAATTAAATAAGTCAAAGGTTCATTAAACAATTTTCTAGTTTTAAAGTGGTTAACTGGTTCAAATTAATCTACATATTACGAATGATTAGTAGAAAGTTTGGCAGCTATGTTTTTGTCATGCGAAAACATAGTAATCTAAAATATACTGTAAAATTTTATTATAAATAGATATGTAGTATTCTTTAAAATAATCTTAACTGCATCTTAAGATAAATGGGAATTTTTTGTACAAATTTCGGCTTGTGCAGAAATCTAAAATATGCACGGACACCTGTCTATATAATGAATTAAATAAAATTAAGTGCATCGCCCATGAAAATGGTTTTCTTTCGCACCATATCAATAAACCCGACCTGAAACATAAAGTGCATAAATGAAATTTATATCTCTAATAAACTTAAATTTTGTAAATTTCGCTGTATACCAGATTTGTATGAGAGACTAGGGTATGCGTTAAACAAATTTAATATATGTACCCGAGAGCCAAACTATCGTAATCAAAAATTGAAGCTACAGGAAGGAGTTACTTGTTCACTTGAAAGCTTCTAAAAAGCATTTAAACGTTCTATTAGGACCCAATCTTTGTTTAAAACTTTAAATGCATTTTTCGGCATCATAAGTTTTTTTCAGCATTTCTCATCTTTTCATTTATATAAGTCAATAACCTCTATAAATGGTTCAAACTTGTATTATATCTTTTTCAAATATTTTACTTAAATTTTAATTCGGCAAATTTGAAAAAAATTATTCACTTTTGAAAATATGATTTGTTTAAAATAAGTTGCATTTTGTTTAATTGCTGTTTTAAATATATATTTTTAATTAATATTTTTCAAAATGCTGAATGAAAATTAAAACTTATATATTTCTGTTTAATTAATGGAAAAAAATTCAATTCGACAAATAATATTTCGAGTTATAACAATTTTAAATTACTCTGCATTTTTTGAAAAAATAAATTATTTTTTTTTATTTTGTAAGAAGTCTTATGATGTGATGTGATTCTGTTTACAAATTATATGGCTAATCATCACAAAAAATTCAAAATTCTAACAAATAAATAAATAAATAAAATGTTTCCCGCACACCTTACAGTAACATTGTTTCTTGAATTACACGCATTTCAATTTTTGTCTGATCCCTTGAAACCTCACGAATTATTAAAACGGACATATCTCCCTGAGTTTTGCAGATATCAAGATGATTTTTTTTGTTTAATTCCGGAATTGATAAGGAAACATTTCTTAATTGGAAATTTTATCCTACGGGGGCCATATAAAAATTTAATTTTTGTATTTTCTCAAATAGACCCCCCCCCATGGAGTTGCAACTTATCTCATCAAATTTTGCACTTTTTTTTTAATGAAAATTTGCAATTGGAAGTATGTGTCTAGGAGCAATATTTAAAGAGATAGCCTATTGTTTCGATATTTATGAATCACACTGTATACATATCTATACTAATAAAAGAAAGTTTCGCTCTGTGTGTGTATGTGTGTGTGTCTGTTGGCGATGGCTGGGAAATTTTAGCGCACCTAGAAGTCTGTAAATTTAGATTTAGGTAGTCCAAACACTCTCCTGGTATACCTGAGCCTCAGAATTTTTAAATTTTGAAAGTTAAAGTAGTTATCAATTAAAAACTGATCAAAGATCACAAATAAAAAAGTCATTATTCTGAAGCGAGCTGGCGCATGTGCAGAAACCAATTTCCGTATCTTCCGGAACAGAAGAAAGAAAGCAGAAGACATTCCGTTTTTGTTTAAAGTATTTCTAAATTCGCCATGAACAAACGACTAAAAATACGGAAAAACCGTCTACATATTCTAAAAGAACATACTTTTACGTCTCACACGATCTGGTTGGTTTGAAAAATTTTTACATTTAACCCTTTAAAAAAAAATAATCAAAAAGCATCGAATTCGTGTTTTTTTATTTTCTCCCGTTTTCCGAGCCTTTCATCTACCGGAATACAAAATATACGGAAAAACGAAGGTCACCAAATTAAAGAACTGTTTTTGTCCTTTTCAATGCCACCTTTGGTTTTAAAAAATACAGAAATTAACCCTTCGAAAAAAGTATATTTTCTGTATGCCGTTTTGCGATTTTTGCGATCTTGGCAATTTTTAAAATTTTGCATCGGCGATTCAGAGACAGGTACGAAAAACTAAAAATACCAGACAATATCTACATTTATTCCTTTTTCGACATATGTATTTTTTTTTGAAAAATACGAATATTAACCCTTCAAAACAAATTCGTGCGCAGGACTCTCTTTTGCGAATTCCGATTTTCTGCTATACATTAAATCTGGCATCGGCTTTCTAAAATAACCAAACAAAAAGCAAACACACCTAAAGACATCTACGTTCTATCGGGTTTAGGCAGAAACCTTTAGTTTAAAAAATAAATCACGTTAACCCTTTCGAAAACGTTTTTAATCGTAAGTCAATTTCGCTTTTTTAACTATTTCTCCTATCTTTAAAAATCCGAATTGGCGTTTATAAACAAGATACGAAAAACTAAAAATACCGTACCTAATCTATGTCCCTTTGTTTTTTAAAATCTGGTATCTGTTTTGAAAAAATTTAATTTTAACCCTCCGAAAAAAATCCTTTTCAAAACTCACTCACGCGAATTTCCTTTTTTTGGTCCAGATTTAAAAATCGGCATTGACTCGGGAAATGCAAGTACGGACAAACTGTAGACTCCAGATCATAGACACGTTCATTTTCTTCAAAATGCATTGTTGGGTTTTAAAAAATATCTACATTAACCCTTTAGAAACCGATCGATTATGTAACCCACTTTCGCGATTTCCGCTATTTTGGCAATGTTTACCCGTAGTTAAATTTCAATTCTACTAGAAAATTTGGTTGGATCAAGTGTTCTGAAAAGGCCTCTTCCAGAACAGACTGCGCACCCTGGTGGTGGAAAGTGGAACTATAGGAGTATATATATCTGGTTCTATGGACCCGATTACGACGGGGTTAGGCTCATTCGACTTGATATCTATAGCCTTAAATATTTTAGCTGCACTTTCGACCGCAAGGATGTGCTTTCCGATCTTGGGTTTTATGAGCCCGATTACGACGAAGTGTGCCTCATTCGAATTGATTTCGATAGCCTTACAGATTTCAGTCATATTCGTATAGAACAGATTATTAATATTTCGGGCCCGGGCAACGCCGGGTGGATTAGCTAGTACCCAATAAAATTTTATCTCCAAATTCTCAAAGAAGAAAACAAAAATAGTTATTCGATAAGAAACTGTGTCATTTTTTTAGTATATATTTTTAAAATATGGTTATGGGGTCGTGTTCATACTAAAATTATACCAAACTCTGAAATATTCTGTACGAACACCCGATTTTGAAAGCGTATTTGGATTTGTCTACACATTCTACATTAAGATTCAAAACGAGAAGACATTCGATCATCGACTTAGGAATTATGAGGGTTTAAAGCTTGGGAATCGTAATGTTAAATTCATTTATCTGTTTGCTACGTCTTGTTATATATATTTTTTTGTTTTCGCATAACTGATTTCATTTTCATTTATTTGAATGTCGTAAGAAATGTGAAAACAGAAAAATCCAATTCCTTAAAATTTTTTATCTGCCAAATTTTCAGACACTGCTCTCCTTATTGTTTTTTACGAATAAAACGGAACTTTATTACGTAATCACAAACATTCATAACTTATTGTGTTCGAAGCAATTTATTTGGGCAATTTGGATGCTTATTTATTTTTTGTTTTTATTCTCAGACCATAAAAAATTTAATTGCATAGCTTCAGGAGACAATATCTGTGGTTTGATAAGACAGCGTCAAGCATTTAAGATAATCAAAGGAACAAAATTAGAATTGTTTAATAATCTCTTATGGCTGCTCGAAAATGCATTCCTTTCTGTGGGTAATAACTACAAGCCTCCAGGGTATTTGATGAACTGTTATAAAAAGTCAAATTGGCAAAAACATTATTTAGATTTTGCGGTGGATTAGTTATATTAGAATTAAAGTTTGCATTCTCCATTTATTCTTTTCTCAGGAAAAATATATTTCACTTGATTAGTTTTGCTTTCCTTTAAAAAGAATTTTCTTCTCTGACTTTTTCTGAAAAAAAGTATTTTATTTCACAGTTCAGAAAACAGAATTAAAATAAAAAAATTTCATTGGTAAATTACTTATAAAATTTTAATTTTTCAGGAATTTAAATAGCGTGAATTTGAAAAGTCTGCGATAGGAATATTATCAATAAAGGACTTCAACTGGTCCTTTTTAGCTCACAGGCTATCAAAGCCTGAGAGATAATATGCCCGCAGGTTCTGTATTTACGTATGTATGTACGTAACGCGATAATCCTTGATAGAAATATCTGATTTGCTTCAAATTAATATTAGGATTAATAATCCTAATATTAGGATTTAATATTAGGATTACTGACGAAAAAAAAACTTTTTAAGTAGGATTCTGATAATTTTGCAAGATAATTATAAAAAGAAGATTTTTCTGTGAAAAATGTGGTGTTTAAAAATAACGTTCTGAGTGGGATCCCTGTCAAAATACCAAGAAAGTTTCACGGCCAATATCTAAAATTTTTCGTTTGATCTTCTCAATAGTTACATGAGATGGCTTGAGAAATATACACACAGGAAATAAATAAGCAGATTTCATGTACCATTGGCTAAATTGTAATATCATTCAAGTTACAAGCACTTTTGATCATTGAGACACTTAGATATCTAACATGAAACAGTATAATCAGAGGCTTATCCCTTAAATACATGAGTTTTTCTCTTAGAAATGTGTTTTTTATACATATATTAAGGATTAGCCACCAGAAATTTTAAGATAGTTTTTTTAATTTTATTTAATACCTGAATTATGTGATTTTTAGAGGATTAATATTTCTATATAAATATGGTGGTTGGAGAGAATTGGATTTATTTCTTAAAAGTTAAATACAAAGTGTTGCAAATTTGATACACTGTGCATTTAAGGGTTAAAACTTAATAAGATCCGTACGAATGTTAATATAAAGTAATCAAAAACATTTTGTAATTCTTACTTTTTTTAATTATATGTAATTTTAGACTAAATAATGCAATGCGTCATGCGAAACAGATATATTTTTTCAATTAAAATAATTGCAGCAAGAATAAATTTACAAGAATTAAAATTTTGCCTTCTTTTTCATTTATTGCCATACAGAACTAGCACAATCATTTCTGAAGGGAATCAATTAAAATAAAAATTAACTAGAATAAAAATAAAATCCATGATCATTTATAGTTAAATATATTTTTCATTGTCATTTTTTTAACGAGAAAACAGATAAGTTAATTTTTTTATCTTCTTAAAATTACAATGTGGATTTTGGAATTCCTTCATTAACTATACAAATACCCAGTGTCCTAAAAATATGTTATAATTTTTGTTGTTAAACGCAATTAACTTAGTTTAAAATATTTAAATATGTTCTTTAATTTTTATTCTTTAGTTTATATAAAAAAAATATATATTCTTTAATTTTTATTTATTTATTTATTTATTTTTGTTAAAAATTATTCAGTCAATTTGCTGCAAAATGTTTTAGAAAGTAACCACGATACAGTTAATTAAAATGGCGTCCTTTTATTTTCCATAAATTATAAGAACGTTTAATGCTTAACACAAATCCTGTTATTTTCGTTTTGTTAACTAAAACTAACTGATTTAAAGAATAACATTACACGCTAAATAGATTCATTTTAAATTAGTTTAAAAGTGGAGTTTTATCAAACAGTACCGAGTATTAACTGCACTTGGCTTTCGATGATCTAATTTGCAAAGTCATTTTGACATGGTTTTTAAATTCTACGCATGTAGTTATATTATCCCAATTATTTATTGTTATGCTTAAGTATAATACATATTTTAAATTTAATGATAATAGTTTTGCTGTAGTTAAGACCTTTATATTTGCTTAAAGCTGATTAATAAAAAACTTTTCGTCGTTAAAAAACGTTTAATATTATTAGAAAAAAAAAGCATGTGAATATTAAACGATAATGATATTTCGCGTTGTACAACAGTGTAGTTTAAAAGGTTTAAAAGCTGTAACACATTTTAAGATGAAAATGATTTTTTTTTTTTCATATAAAATGACAATTCTTTATTGTCCATTTAAGACCATCATTGGAGTCCACCTATAGTAACATAGGATAATTTTTCAAAATTACTTTAGGTTAAAAACAAGTTGTGTTAAACATTGGTATTTGAAAATATTTTTCATAAAATGAAACATTTCAGAAATTTTATAAATTAAACCTATTAGTAAAAGGGATAAATTAATATTTATTTGAAATGATATGACAAACAATTTCTTTAAAAGTTCATGAATATCTTTGATGTTGATAAAACTGATTAATCGATTAAAATATTTCTAATTACCCAGAATGGCAAAGTTCAGAAGCAAACTTACCCATAAATATGCTTTTATGTATACACATACATCTAGTGTAAATACAGGTATAGTGGGAATAAGCATTACTGATTTTTTTTTTTTTTTTTTTTTTACATAAAACTGTTGGTTTGTTTTCAATTAAATCATTCTTTTGAAACTTAGAAATTATTTTATGTAAATTTTATTTATAATTTAAATATTTTTTTCATAATTAATATTTTTTTTTACCCATGCTAACAAATTGATTACTAAATTATTGAAAACTATTATTGATCTAACAAGGATAGTCTGTTAATTGAGAGAATTTGACATAAATTTACAGAATTTACAGAAGTTAGTTTATAATATTCTTAATTTACCTTTCAAATTTATAAATCATATCTGAATTACTATAAAAGTGATGTTAAAAGCTCTCTAGTGATTTGGTTTTACAAAGCGGAATATGATTTTCGGGATAAGATTTTGAAATCTTTATCACTTTATTGTTGCAAATTCACAAAAAAGGGCAAAATAATATTTATAATTATATGTATGCTAACCATTTGGAACCAATTTATATTTGAAATTTAAAGTGTGTATTTTATTTCAAAAAATTTCTATTTAAGAAATTATGTTATATTCCTCGATGTTTTAGTTGTATACGAGTAAAAATTCACGTATTAGAAACCAAATGCATGAAATAACAAACTAATATCATATTATTTAAATATTTAAAAATCGATTCAATGTAATTGGGTGGAAAAAGAAATACAATTTATGGAGTTTTTCTCTGATAATTTGTATGACTGTTTCTGAATTTCCCACTACAAATGTATATTTGAATATTAAATTTATAAATCCAAGTTTCGTCTTTTATACATGTTTTACTGCTTAAAGAATGCTTCGCTTGCGAATAAAAATGTTTTTTAATAATGTAACTTCGTTAAAGTAATATTTGGAGTTTATGTTTTTCCGAATTCTTATTGCATAACTCTTTTTAATTATTTTAATTTTGCAAAATAAGCATTTGCATTTTAAATGAATATTCTATAAAATACACATGGGATATTCTATATATTGAACGTCATATTCACCTTAATAAGTTAAAATACAAAATGTAAATACATTGATTTAATAATTTAATCGTTATTAAAATAGGTGATAATTCAATATCAAAGTTTTAAAGCATTAAAAACCTTTAGATGTTAAAAAACACGGATGTCAAAATTATCCTGAGCGCTTTCTGCTAAACACTAACCATCGCCAGAGGAGTTAAAATAAGACGAAAACTTTAGCTCTAAAAAGAAGTACACAGTACAAGTAGTAAGGTCAAATGCATAAACAATAAGTCGGAGAGAGGGAGGGAAGAAGAAACAAACGATGCTATAGAACAGCCATACTCAACCTGTGGCCGGCGGGCCGCATGTGGCCCGGTGACCTTTTATGTGCGGCCCGAGACACATAATCCATATTTATAAAATTAATTGAGATGTGCATAAAAGTATTTAAGATCTTCACTGTTGTTTAGTACATTTTTATGCGGAGACATAATCTGCCGTGTTATTTTAAATTTATTAATTGTGTATTTTTTATTTATTTATTGTAGGGAAGGGGGGGGGGAGTTTTGTACTACAGTGTTGTATATATTTTTTAATCTGCAATGATAAGAAATATTATTCTAAAGTAGTTAAATTTTCGCTATATATTCCAACAATGAAAATAAATAGATTTTGCATTGAATAAAAGATTGATTTATTAGAGAAAATTTCCTAACTTTTTTGTTTAGAACTTGAAAAATCTGCATTGTTATAGTTTAACGTTTTATACTTATTATATAGCTAATACTGCCTTTTAGGCTTGAACGTTCATAGCAGAAAAAATGGCACCAATTATTTTTTACACTTCCATTTCCAAACAACGAACTTCACGGCCTATTTCTACAACATTTAAAAGAGAAATCTACCATGAAGTTTATTGCTTGGAAATAGTGGTGATAGTTCTTTTTATATAATATTTCTTAAGCGACAAACGTTTAACACTACATAATTTTGTTACATAGCTTTGTTATACTACTTTTGTTAGCTTACTTTTTTAACTACCTTTTTCTTTACTTTTTTAAGTGTGTTGCGGCCCGCTTAACGTCGCATTCATATGGCTGCGGCCCGCGAAAAAAAAAGGTTGAGTATGGCTGCTTGGTACCAAGTAAATTAAATCATATATGTGGTATGTAATATGATAATACATCATTACATACCCTATTGTCTCTTGTTAATATTTCTAGAGATTCTCTGATTATGCAAATGTTATAGTGTGAAATGTGTAAATTGATTTTAGCTTTATTGAAAAAGACATCAATGTCTGTATCTTGATTTAACAAGGATAGAGCAGTGGATAACTTACCTCTTTTGATGCCTGCAACATGTTCTTTAATTCTTTCTTGTAACTTTCGAGTGGTTCCGCCCACTTATGTATATGTTTTGAATCTGCTATTATCTTTAAAAGGGGTGATATAAACATTATCTAGATTATCAATATGATCTATCCTTCTACGCACAAGATATTTTAACTTTACTGGTGGCTTTGCAATAAAGGTTATATTATATTTCTTTAATGCATACTTAATCCTTTCAAAAAGTTGTGGAATATATTCTTTGCTCTAAAATTTAGAAGCGTGTATTTTTTTTACTAGTTTTTGTAGACAGCTGTTAATTTTATTCATATATATATATTAATTTAGCAAGATTTTCTTTTGTTTATTATCAAAATATTTTTTTTTAATTCAAATACTCCCGGTAAACATAATAACTTTAGTTATAAAAACTTTATCAATTTGCACTCATTTGCTCTGCCTTTTCGTTAAAGAAATAATGCTGGTAATGTTTTTTTAAATATATAACCTTACATTAATTACAATGCATTTAATTAAAACGGAAAACAATTTATTTTATATATCCCACAGACAATACAGATGTGTTTCCACACATAATTTTGTTCTCATTATTTTCGTTTAGTAAACGTTTGCTGATTTAAAGTATAATATTAAAATCAGATTAATTTGAAACTAAATATGAAATTGAACATCTGGAAGCAAATATGCTTTTCTTCCCAAGGTATAATTTACAAAATCGTTTAACATAAGCATTAGAAATAAATCGTGTCTAATACTTCATTTATCATTATGTTTATGAACATTAAAATTTACAATTTAAGCATATACTTATGTATATTTCTTTTAAATGCTAAAAGGTGTAAATTAACAACATAATACAAATTAAAATAACTTTTATTAGGTTGTTTGACATGTTTCGACTCACTCTGAGTCATTTTCAAAAACAAATGAGAATATTCAATAATTGCACGGGCTTTGAATTTCTTATTTAAAATGCTATCATTTAATTTTCATGTACTTTTTTAAAAATTATGCGCGTTATCTTGTATTTTTACATGGTTGTTTATTTTCATATCTGTAACCATGGAGTAGCTCGAGACACAATTTCGGTAAGTTAAAAGATGCCTCATCATTACATACTGTATTTTTGCGTGTTAGTATCTCTATGGTTTCTCTTATTATGGGTGGATAGTATAGACTGGAGGGAAAAATTATTTTACTTTCATTGAAATTTATAACGTGCGTATTTTCTAAAAAGTACATGAAAATTAAATGATAGCATTTTAAATAAGAACTTCGAAGCCAATGCAATTATGGAATATTCTCATTCGTTTTTGAAAATGATTCGGAGTGAGTCAAAACATGTCAAACAACCTAATAAAAGTTATTTTATTTTGTATCATGTTGTTAATTTACACCTTTTTAGCATTTAAAAGAAATATATTATTACAAGGAGTTATAATTTATTATATTGCTATATAATTCTGTAGTTAAAAATCTTGTATGAGCTTATAAAGTATCTGCTGAAAATTTTTATAGAGTAATATTTTTTACTCAAAGTAATTAAACAGTAGTTACAGTTTTTTTTAGTATATCAATGCATATTAAAAGTTGTAGAACATTTAGAGATAAAAAGACGACTTTATCTGCGGTTAATAACAAAACCACTTTTTTCTTCTTTATAAAAATTAAGTGTTGATGAAAAATTTACTTTATAGTAATACATTTAACTGTTAATGCTTCTGTAGATTAAGAAAAAAAAAAAAAAAAAAACATTGTTACATTTTGATAGAGACAGAGACTGCTTACCTATCAAAATTACATTTATTTTAGAACTTTAATATCCGTAAAAAATGGACATACATTCTATTTAGAAAATTTGAGAGAAGCATTTTAAACAACCGCTTATAATCCCTTCTTCAATTCGTTAAAAATATATTAATTATTTAAATTTATTTCCTAATAGTTAGCTTCCATGTGAAAGTCTAGCGTTTAAATAATATGCTTAATAAGTTGAAATGTTTGCCACGTCCTTTTCCGATATAACAAAATTTTCCTCGTGGCTTGTCTCAGGAACAAGTTAACTGATTCCTACGTGTACTTTGATCGAACACAATATCTTATCGAAAGTTAAAATATCGTTATAATAACCGTTATTTCCAAATTTTCATGTACTTTTTCGTGTAAAATTTTCGTGAAAAATACCTTTTCTTATTTACGCTGAATTTCAGATTTTGCAAATACTCTCCCTTACAATGCATCTAAAAGGTACCAAATATATTAGTTGAACTATAAGAAAAGTAAATTGAGTTAATTATAACAAATAATTAATGATACTCATTATAAAACACAAACATGTTTACATCTGGATACTTAATTAAGACGCTAAAATGATAAAACTTCAGACATTTTATAAAATACAAAAATACACTGTAAATATAATAAAGTAGACTTTTGGGATTCAATTGTGAATCCTTTTTTTTTATTGCGAACATACATACACTATATTGCCAAAGGTGACCGGTCACTTGCGATTTTAAACATTTTGTTAACTATCTAGAAAAATACATGAGGAATTTACCTGAAAGGCAGGTGTGTAAACAGTATAGTATAGGTTATATATTTCCGCAAAGATTTTTTCCCGAAACCCCATAGGGGACTGGCAACAAATTGAAAAAGAACGAATATCTTTTGGATTACCCTGTAAAAACTAATGTAGCAAAATTGTTCAAACTCGAGATTATTAATAAGTGGCTTATTATAATATACTGTGTTCAATTTTATGAGGATAGCATGTACACTCAAAGAAAAATTAAGGGTTTTATAAAAACAGTCCCAAATTTCGCCAAGTTTTTGGCTTATAATTTGCAGAATTCTTAATATAATAAAGAGTTATTTTGAGAAAATATGTCAAAAAACATTGTGCATAATACTCTGCAATCGGAATTAAAAAATAATAAAAATTAAATGAAAAATGAGCAGGTTTACTAAAAAATGTGTTACTGCGCATGCGCGAATGCAATCAAAATATAATGTGCATAATGTATTAGCTAAGTATATAGAGCAACTTTTGTGAAAGTCTCAAAATCATAGCTTGAAAAGCTCGAAAGAATAAGCTCGAAATCCGTTGCTCCCAAAAGGAAGCAAAAAGATGAGGGGTTGTATCCAAATATAGTAATACGTGCAATATTGTGTACGCTATCTTGGCACTAATCAACAGATATTTGATACAACCCCTCATCTGTTTGCTTCGTTTTGGGAACAACGGATTTCGAGTTTATTCTATCGACGATAATTTTCAGAATTTTCAAGCTATGATTTTGAGATTCTCACAAAAGTTGCTCTATATACTTAGCTAATACATTATGCATATTATATTTTGATTGCATTCGCGCATGCGCAGTGAAAATTTTTTTAGTAAACCTGTTCATTTTTCATTCCATTTTTATTATTTTTTAATTCCGATTGCAGAGTATTATGTACAATGTTGTTTGACATATTTTCTCAAAATAACTTTTTTTTATATTAAGAACTCTGCAAATTATAAGCAAAAAACTTGGTGAAATTTGGGTATACTTTTATATACTTTTCTTATAAAAACCTTAATTTCTCTTCGAGTATACATGCTATCCTCATAAAATTGAACACAGTATATTACAATAAGCCACTTATTAATAATCTCGAGTTTGAACGCCTTTGATATATTAGTTTTTACAGGGTTATCCAAAAGATATTCGTTCTTTTTCAATTTGTTGACAGTCCCCTAAGGGGTTTCGTGAAAAAATATTTGCAAAGGAAAATCGAAACGCCGACATTTAATATCTCAGTAAATATGAGGTATACCGTTTCGATTTTTTCACATTAGTCTTATATCTATGGCCTAACTCTATCCTGAAATTTATAAATTTCTACATGCAGTAGATTTTGAGATCTGGAAACCAATTTTTAAGGGAAAATGGGGAATGTAATGGGCACATATCTATTATCTCCAAAACGGCTCGAAGGATTTTTTTTTTAAATTAATATATTATATTAATCGGTTTTAGATGAAGTGAAAAAGATTTTGAGCTAACGTAGGAAAACTCTTGTTTTTTATATAATCCAGTTTTAAAATCTGACTCTTTTCCTTCACGTTTTTCCATAGACTTATCATTAGACTCTTTACTCCTTTCTTCCGCGATCAACGTATGCCAAATAATCGCTTCAAGAATACAGTTAAAAACGTCTGCATGTAGGAAGTAAATTTATTAATTTTTTTAAATGCGAAAACAGTTAATTATACACTTCTAATATTTAATACATATGTATTATATTAAATTACCATTTATAAGAAAATATTTCAATATTATAAATTTGCATTTTATCGAAAAACTATTTATATCCATTTTTTAATATGAGGAGATATTTTTTAATTATATGTATTCAATTTTACTGCTATTTATAATAAATTTTCGATTTTCAAAGGATTAAAAGATTTTCCATTTCTTAGTTATTATTGCTGAGCGAAGACAAAACTAGCACCGTTAACCAACCAATCACTCGTAATCGTAGTAGAGTAGATATAAATATTGTATTCATGAGCGAGTCGCGAATGTTGTTTGTAGGAATATTACTCATATGAGGTATTTTATTATTTATTTATTGTTTGTTTATTTATTTTGATTAGATTGTCCTTTTAGAAATTGTCTTTTGATTTAGTGACGTAAATGGTGAGATAATTGTCAATAGTCACCTGTTTTATCGTTAAAAATGATCTAAGGAAATTGCATTATGGCCAGTGAATCTTTTAAAAATCTGATGACTATTCATTTGGCATCATTTCAGTTGCAACTCTTCCCCATCATTCACCTCACACAAATTTAATAACTAAAACTTTTTATTCCAGTGTGATTGAAATACGTTTAATTGTGATGAAACTTTGGTATATTATATAGGGTATTTATATAACGTAAGTTTTCACTTTTATGTATATAAAATTAGATACGATGTTTTCATTATGAAATACAATGTTTCTATAGTTTATGTTATGGCTTATTTTAACATTTTTGCTATTGACTAAGCCTAATCATTAATATACCCGATTACATGAGATTTTGTTATTTGTATTGATATGTTTGTGTTTACGTATTTTATTAATATTATATTTTAGCTATTTTTAAGTAAGTTTTTTAAGATACTATATAGCAATGTTAAAATGTTGGCTATACTTTATTAGCTTATGTTAAAGATTGGTTAGGAAAAAAGGGTTGGCATGATTAAAAATTTTTTGTCGATCAGCTAGTGCTCGACTAACATTTAAGTACCCTATTTTTAAATAAAAAGCATTTAATACAAGGTTTTTCTGTAGTGGACTCTAAGGGCCGCTGGGATGGAATTTAATTTTTAAAAAGGACACATTTTGAACCGGTTTGTTTACAGTCCCATTTTATTAGTAGAATTTTGTGATAATTTCCAAAATGACTGGCGAATTTTGCATTTTTTTGTAAAAAAAAAATCCTTAGATGTAATTTTAAACAAAATCTCCTCATTCATTTCTTTAATTTGCAAATATTTTAAGTTTTCTTATTTAAAATACTGTGATTAAATGTCCAATGTAAGATTTCCCTTAGTTGAAAATTGTTATGACAGAATTTACACAACTGCAAAAATAATTCATTACTACAACAATACATTTTCAGGGTTTTTTTCCAATAAAATTAAGCTATACAACAGAGGAAAGTTTAGTGTAGGATAATACTTCATACTATATTTACATTGCGGTAATTTGGAGAGTTGCAAAATATAGCTAACAAGTAAAAAACAAATCTTTAGCCTGCGGTTTTTAAAAGACTTCCTAAATATTCACTCGACACGATGCAATTTCCTTACCTTGTATAATTTTTTATCGATAAAACAGGTAATTGACAATCATCTTACCATTTAAGTAACAATCTAAAGTCAATTTCTAAAAGGACAAGAAAATCAAATCAAAATAAGTAAACAAACAATAAATCTATATATTTAAAACGCTAAGCGATTTCTTTCGACAATCCGTGAGAACAAACTACTGCATCACATTACATCATTCTTTTTTTAAATGAAAGATATTTGGACACAGATTTGTTATCGTGCATTCGTTTGTTCGAAAATTTAATTAATTAACCGTAATTTTCAATTAAACTTTTACGTCTGCTAATGACGTCATAATCGGATAACGCCTACTGTTCCGAAGCACAGAGTTTATTTTCTAAACTCTGTGGTTGAATAAAAGAGAAATAATAAATATTAAAAGCACGCGGTTTTAAGGCCGAATTTGTTAATTTGCAAGTTAAATTTCGGTAAAATAACTTATCCGCGTATTTTATAAGCGAAAAAAAAATTCATATTTATTGTGACGTCACGGGAATATTGTCCATTGGATTTATTTTATCATTATGCATTATAACTTTGTTGATGCCATTTTTTCATTACAATTAAATACAAAATATATTTATATTTGTGTGCATGGTGTTTAAGCATTAATGTAAGGTATATGAAGTACGTGTGAAAAGTTTGCGCCGGTGAAAATGACGTTATGCTTAGCTTGAAGTGCATTTTAACATTGATAAAACTACAGCGCCTAGAATACATAGTGTGGAAACCGGCAAATGGTGTAATGCTTTAAAAAGTGCTAAAAAGTTGTAGCCTATAAATGTGCAACGGTGCTCCTACGAAGCCTACGATAATGTTGCAACCAGAGACAAAAAAAAATGCGTATCACGTTTTTTAGCCATGCTTTCATAATTAAAAAAAAAAAACTTATCAAAATCACTAAGTCAGAGGAGAAAATGATATAATTTAAGTGTTTAAAATACATACCACCAGCCGAAACATTCTAGTACAATGTCAAGAGCTAGCAGATGGCGCTGCGAACCCATCCTAATATTTTCAGCAACATTGTACATTTATTGGATACAATTTTTTAGTACTATTTTGTAGCCGGTTTCCACACTATGTATTCTAGGCGCTGTAATAAAACTAAAGAGAAAAATGTATATGATTGTGTTAACATGACATAATTTTACTGATTTTTGCATTCATGATTATAAAGATTAGAATTGGAGCCGTCATTGATGTCTTCATCTTGATTGCATACCTTTATTACATGTTACCAATTGCTATTTTTTTTTTAATTATAGGCTAGAAGATTTCATTTTTTAATAAAAAAAATCACAAAAGTAAAGGATTTCAGGAAATTTAAAGTTATTAAAAATAGTGTTATGGTAGAAGAAAATCTTGAAATAATTATTGTATTTTTAGCTAGAATAAACAATGTAAGACTAATATTTCATAGGAATTATTTTGGTAGATTTATTATAAGTTCATTTAACAGTTCCTTATTAGCGCAAAGTCCTATTTCTTTCACTGTGAATTTCTCTTTCGATGTCAAAAAATGTTTTTCCACTTTTGGACGCCAGCCAAAATACAGTGGCAATTTTTAGAAATGTACAACAGTTGTGACAACAAAGGCGCTATCGCTTTAACTTTCATCGCGCCTTACATCACTTCGAAATACTACAAATTTCTATTTTTTTACTACATTTTACAATTTCAATTGTTACATCATCAATTAGAAAAAAAATTAGCTTTCGATTGAAATTTATTTGAAAACTGCCGATTAATTTAACGACTTTTTAAATAATTTTCAAGCTTGAAATTTTTTTCAATTATATCTTATCAATGACCACCAGTTTACTTCAATAATGTAAAACAGCCCCTGAGAAAGTTGCCACAATTGAAAATAGATTTCCCTAACCATCATAAAAAGTGAATAATAATTTTTTAAAAAAAAGTGATAAATCATAAGATCAGATTATCCATAAGATAGAACATTTTGTCGCTAAACAAAAATCTGTCAGGGAAAAAAAAAAAAAAAAAAAAAAAAAAAGACTTTTTAGTTTATGTTGAACATAAAATTGATATGTTGAATTCGTTGATGAATATGTTCCATTAGATATCAGGATATGCTAGGAATTGCATTTTTTTCTTTTTTAGCACTTTCCAACCTAGTTGAAAAGTGCTTATGACTTCGGTTTGTCTGGCCGTATGGCCGTCTGCCGTATGGCCGTCTGCCGTATGGCCGTCTGCCGTCTGCCGTCTGCCGTCTGTCCGTGCTCTAACTCCGGTAAATATGCTCGGATTGCTCTGCAATTTTTATATGTTATTGTCGTTATCTATGGCACGTTCCCTATTTCAACTGAAGTGTGTAGCACTTATAGTTTTCTTACAGGGACACTCAAAAGAATTCCGTTACATTGCGGTCTATGGGGAAAAATCATTTGCGGTTTATTTTAAAAATGTTTCACTATTGTAAACGCATTGAAATTTATATAGATCACTAAGATGCATTTGAAGAAGCTTAATATGGAATAGGGTGTGCATAGCACTTAGAGTTACTTTACAGGGACAGTCAAAAGAATTCCGTTACATTACGTCTATGGAGAAAAATCGTCTGCGGCTTATTTAAATAATGTTCCACTATTTTAAACGCATTGAAGTTTATATATATTACTAAGGTGCATTACAAGAGGCTTACTACAGAATAGTGTGTGTATAGCAGTCATCGTTCATTTACAGGGACACACAAAAGAATTCTCTACTGTCTGTTAACAATAATTCCTGGAAGTGCGTTTAAGTTACTGAACGCGATTTTAATCTTAACTAGCTTTTTGTCTATTACGTGGTGTGTATAAATTCTGTAGATCCTATACAGGGCAGCACAAAAGTTCGCGAACACATTTCCGTTTATTGACAGAAACTCCAGAAGGAGAATTTAAACTGTGCTACGCGTTTCCTAACTAAACTAAAATTTAGCATCCTATGTATATATACAAATCTATAGGTCATATACAGGGCTACATAAAAGTATTCGGATATTTTTCCGAATATTGTATATATTGAAAATTCCTGAAATTACGTTTTTAAATATGTTATGCGTTTTCCAAATTGTTTACTTAGATGTCATCTTTCAGCTTATTAAACGCTAATGATTTGTAAAATTATTTTAGAAGCGTTGGAAAGTGCTACATAATCTATGCTTGACGCATGATTTTTCGTTCTTGTTTACATTTGCCAACTGTATAAGAGGAAAAATATCCCCGACTGTGATGGAAAAGGGATAATCATCCTGATTATGTCAAGGAACCGAAGAAACCATACAAATAAATTACACTTGAAAACATTAAAAATCTCCCTCATCTGCAGATAGATTTATTACTGTAAAAAACTTCTTAATCTTTGCATAAAAATTGATTAGCTTAAAACAATGGATGCGTTTTAGAAGATATGGATTTGAAACGAACAATGATTAAAGAGGACATTTTAAAACTTTTAATTTAATCATTTTAAAACTTTTTTAACTTCGAATTTCGATGGTGCTTTTGGGCAGATGCAATGCACATTGGCATAGGAGCTCATTCGGTTGCATTATCACAGAGGGGGGGGGGGAGGATGTGTGCTTTATTTACTATGTTCTATTATTTACTGACTATGATATGAACGTAGGAATATACTATTTGTATATGCTTCATAGATCCATGAATTTTTTTTCTTGCCGTGGGGAATATGGTGGTAATGTCAAACTGATTTGCATTACACAGTTATTTACGGATTGTTTGTTTGGAGTTTGCATCGGAAATAGTACTGTATTTGACTGGGGAAAAAAATTAAATAAAATATTTGAAAGACTGTTTTATACGCTCCCCTTCATAAATAATAAAGAAGCTTATTTTACTGATATTGTTATAGTATTTTTTTGCGTCAAGTTTTGACGGGTTCCATCTAGTAAATAATAAAATACCTAATATGAGTCTTATTTTTGTAAACAAGAATTTGCATCGCAATCACCGCTCATGAATACATGACACAAGCGATAGGTTAATTTATTTTTAATTGATAGTAGAGGTGCACAATCTTTTTAAGTGAAGGGCCACTTAAAAAAATGGTTCGGTTGTCGAGGACCACCATTCGTAACAGAGAGAATTTTGTTTCGAGGAGATGAAGGGGGGGGGGGTGAATAATTAGCATTATCCATACATACAGCACTGTTCGGTTGCAAATTTGGAAGAATGCACCCACTAGATGGATTTGTCATTTTTATGCGGCTACTTGACAAATTTGTGATTTTTACGTGCCCGTTCAAAAAATTCATGATTTTTATGTATAGGTTTCAACTTTTTTACTCAGTGGCCACTGGCCCGTACATGGATTTTTTTTACTCGCCAGTGTTTTCCAGCACTGACCAATAACAAATTTACAAATACTTGATAAAATATTTACGAAATTTCTCAAACGATTGTGGAATAAACGGCGAAATTCGTCAAATAGTGTCGGGAAAGAAATTGCGACATTTGTCAAATGGTCTCGGGAAAGAAATCAGGCATTGCAGGAAAAAAATTAATTATGTCTAGCTGTCGTGAAAAAATTAGAGAAATTCGTCAAATAAGTTCGGGGGAAAAAAATCACAAAATTCGTCCAATGATCTCGGGAGAAAAATAGTGGAATTTGTCTAACAATCGCGGAACAGAATTGCAAAATTTGTCGAACCGCAGCGGAAATAGAGTGCAAAATTTGTTGAACATCAGCGGAAAGAAAGTGCACAATTTGTTCGTTCATGAAAAAAATCATGAAATTCATTAATCGATAGTCGATAAATCGCGAAATTCATCAATCGATAGCAGAAAAATCATAAAATTCATTGATAGTGGAAAAATCGCAAAATTCAACAACTGGTTTCGGGAGAAAATTTTTTTGAATATCGTTGAATGGCTTTGAGCAAAAAAAATCACAATCCGTCAAATAATTTCGGGGAAAAAATCGTGAAATTCACCAAATTGTTTCGAAATTTGTCGAGCGACAGTGGGGAAAAAATCTTTTTCCATTCAATCATCGCAATTGGCAAGTGTGACTGTTAAGTTTGACCAGTGGTGGCAGTAAAGTCAATCGCCAAATTTTCAGTATTATTCGCCGATTGGCGAATGGCAATTTTGTCCTATATTTTTATGCACCTGATCGATGAAATTCATGACTTTTTACACGCCTGATCGATGAAATTCAAGATTTTTACACACCCGATTGATGACTTCCTTGATTTTTATGCATCCGTTTGACGAAATTAATGATTTTTACATGCCTGATAAACAAAATTCATGATTTTTATGCATGCGTTCAACAAAATTTATGATTTCCCTTCTCCTGATCCACAAAATTCATGTTTTTACCGTGCCTGATTGACGAAATTCGTGATTTTCAAATGATATGGTTTCAGTCGGCCAAATAATGAAATTCACAATTTTTCTTCGCTAGACAATGGCGAAATTCGCATTTTTTTTTCTTTTTTTTTACCGTTTGTTGAAAGTTACAATTTTTCCACAAACATTCGACGGAATTCTTGATTTTTCCACGCCCAATTGACGAAATTTGCGATTTTCCATGCCTATCGACAAAATTTATAATGTTTTCCTACGATCTATGGACAATTTGCAAATTTTTTCCGCGACTGTTCGTTGAAATTCGCGATCTTTCCACGCCATTCGATGAAATTCGCTGCTCGATCCATGAAATTCACGATTTTAAGTGCCTTATTGACAAAATTCGCAGGTTTTTTTTTAATTAGTTTACAAAATTCAAGATTTTTTTTTTTTGAGTGATTGACGAAATTTACAACTCCGGAATTACCGATTTTGGCATCTCTAGTTTCTGTTGACTGATTATTGAAATTTGCGGTTTTTTTTCTAGCGACAAAATGGCGAAATTTGTGATTTTTCCATGCCCATTCGACAAAATTCGCATCCAGTCTATGCAATTCATGATTTTATGCGCCTGATCGATGAAATTCATATTTTCCTACGATCTATGGACAAAATTTGCAAATTTTTCTCACGAATTATTAAGAAAATTCGAAAATTTTGGATAGGTTGGCATGTATGGTCTCTGCGGGGCACCAGTTATCCAACGGGCCACAGGTTGTGCATTCCTAATCGTGATGCAGTTTGGCTCATTCGACTCGACATCGATAGAACTTACTGATTTTAGTTTCACCACCAGGGGCAGTTATGTTCATATAGAAGAGAGTGCGCCCCTGGCAATGGAAGGGGAAATTAATGGATTTTGGAGCTAACTCGAGTTCTATGGCTCCCATCACAACATGGTTTGATTGACAAATGAACAGCTTTTATTTAAAAAAAATTTAAAATTGGTTCAGTAGAAAGTTGAAGGCAGATGACTAAAACAACAGCCCAGTGTTTTAAATATATACATATATATTAATCTTTTGTGTAGCAAAAGAGAGGCAGGGAAAATTTTCACTTCATAATGGTTGTCTGTCAAGTGAACAAAAATTTTATGATTTACATTATAATGCAACAGTAACTCTTAATATTAGTTATAAAAAGCTGCAAGTTAATATTATGTATTTAAAATATTGGAATTATTATATCTATTTTTTAAGATTGGGAGGGGGAAAAAAAACCCAGAAAAGTATGGAAATAATCCAAGTTTGTTTTATACAGGTATTTTAGGAAATATTTTGAGTAGAAAGTATAACTTTCATCATCTAAAAAAATCATTCAAATAAATCTTATGTTGCATGAGAAACTATAATTGATAAATATAGTAAATATATTTTATATTATCTTTTAGAAAGAAATTAATGTTAGATGATAATTCACATTTAAAACTTACAAAACAGACTTCATGCTAAAAAGTTTGTGTTGAATGTAACCTACTTACTTTACTTATTTTAAATTATTTAGGTTTTTGTGTTTAAAATTCTTACATTTTTAATACAATTATTTAATTGTTTACTCAATAAAAATGTTGAAGTAAACAATCTGACTTTATCTGAAAATTTTCTTGCAAAAAAAAAAAAATAAAATAAAAATAAATAAATAAATAAATAAAATAAAATAAAATAATAATAATAATAAAAGTCATAATTCATTGTTCTGGAAGTAAAGGGAAGCATAAGCTAAATAGTTTCTTCGAATATAAATTTCACGAAAGTCGAAAATATGTTTTTCTTCTCAAAGTCATGCATTTATTTTACTTTTAAAATGATTAATTTTATAATGTTAATTTTATAAGAAAAAACTCAGTAGATGGCGCTGGCGCCCGCAGCGATAGTTTTCGACGTTTGTCGATGTTGAAAGAGGACCATATCTGTAACGTTGGAGTCCGGTCCATCTCTTCTAGGTTCATGGTCCCATCACAGCATGGTTTGATTCATTCAACTTTACATTGACAGGATACATCAATTTTAGTTTCAAGTTTGACCACCAGGGGGCGCATTCCTATCTCAGGTTCTATGGCCCCGATCATGACAAGGTATGGCTCACTCAACTCGAAATCGACAACCTCAAAGATTTCAGCTATGTTTGTATGGAACAGAGTGCGCCCCCTGGTGGTGGAAGATTGAACTAATGGATTTTACAGCTAACTCGAGTTCTATGGGTCCCATCACAATGCAGTTTGATTCATTCGACTCGACATCGACAGGATATATCGATTTCAGTTACAAGTTTAACCACCAGGGGGCGCTTTCCTATCTCGTGTTCTATGGGCCCGATCACGACGAGGTATGGCTCATTCGACTCGAAATCGACAGCCTGAAAGATTTCAGCTATTATTTTGCTGATTATTTTGCGTCATAGTATCCAAACAAAGGGAAATGTATGCAAGTGGATAATATGACGCAAAATAATCATTCACATAAATTTTACTTATGATTTGGGATAGCGTGGCGCAAAACATAAATCAGTTTATTGAAATAAATACATTTCAATACATAATATAGGCTCAGTGAAAGTAATATATTTAACAATGTATTGAAAAATTAAAAGTATTGTTTGTATGTGTAAATATACTTTAGAAGACAAACGAAAAATAATTTAAATTGAATTTTAAAACAATCCTACTAAATGCACGTCAAGGTGTCACTCAAATTTTGATATCATTTCTTTTAAAACCCATACTTTGAATTCCTGAGAGATCTGAATGAAAAAGCATCAGCAAATAAATTTTATATATTTTTTCATGTTAAGGTAATAATTGCACCTGTGAATATAAATGAAACTAAAAAGAAAATGATGATTTAAAAATTTTTTATTAACATAGCGTCACTCAAATTTGATATCATTGCTTTTAAGACCCATATTTAACATTCTTAGAGCCAAAAGAAAGTGCTGCGTCACAACTTTTAACCCGTTAAGGGTTTTTGTACTGATAACCTATACCATACTGTTTACACACCTGCAGTTTCAGGTTAATTCCTTATGTATTTTTCTAGATAGTTAACAAAACGTCTAAAATCGCAAGTGATCGGTCACCTTTGGCAATATAGTGTATGACTTGTGTGGCTGATATCAAGTGGTGCCCGCCTATAAGACATCGTCAATATACAAGGACAAGATAGCCACAAGGAAATTTAAAACACCAGATAATTACAACCGAGGCCTCCACAAAGCGTGTGCAATGGAGATGATGGGAGTCGAACCCACCGACCTGACTGCTACGCTCTCAAGCGATTAGCGGGTTGGTGTCTTAACCACTTGGCAACGGAGACCCCTGTGAATGCTCATGAGTATACCACATTACGGTTATACAAACAATCACAAAAAGAACCGAAGTCAATCAGTTAAAGTTATAATAAGAATAAAACAGTACATTCAGTTGGAGTCGGGGATGTTCCACTCATAGCCTATTTAGCCAACTTTGTGAATCACACCTCTAGAATAATGCGGCTATTGTAAAAGGAACAGTGGTGGAATCTCCCCACACGGTTATAGTGCATGAAATAGTAAAGTTGCATATTAAAAATAAGATTATTATGATTCTAAAATATAAATCGAAGTTTTGGTGGAGATATGTAGAAGATGTCTTCTTTGTCTCAGAATCAGAAGATCTTAACAAAATTTAAATACAGCCATTTGCACCTCAATTCAATTCACCATTGAGTACGAAAAGAATTATTAGTTAATAGTGATAATCAAAAGATTAGAACATCAGTTTATATAAAGGATACATTTTCCCGACAATACCTCAGTTTTTTGTCTCATTGCCCACATTCCCATAACATAGCAGTTATGAGATGACTATTTAACAGATCGTTTAAGTCCTGTAGCGATGACTTGACTTTTAACAATGAGAAAAAGAGAATTTTCATGATCTTAGGCATAACAATTATCCACTTCGATGGTGTCTATAGTTTTCAATAACAGCACTGTAGACTGAAAATCTGAAATTCAGACGCATAAGTGTCTGAAACGGATGGTGAGATACTTTAAAATGTCTTAATATTTCAGTCAATTGTAAGTGTTTGAATTTTAGACATTTGAAGTGTCTGAAAAACAGCCATTTTCTTTTTACCAGGGTGAACAGCTGGAAAAAAATGTGAAAAAAAGCGCTAGTGCTGCCATCACGTGTTCTATTTACGATTATGGGAGGATAATCTAAATTTACTGAGCCAGCATCGAACCCGGGTCCTATTAGTTACAAGTCCATTGCCTTATCCACTTCGCCATCCAGATCATTCGAGTGGGATATTTTAAATGTAAGTGATCGAATGATTCGGACGCTGGTTGATGTTTTTATAGGATTCATTAATTTATTGCTGAGAAAATTGCGTTAATATTAATTTTGCTCATATACCTCAGAAAATTAAATATTTTTAACTGGTTATAAATATAAATATCCTAAATCAGATGTGAAAAGTGCCGTATATAAAATTCAATGTAAAAGTTATTCTATGAATATTGGCAAGACTGATCTTATTTTTAACATTAGATTAAAAGAGCATAAACACTCATTTAAGACAGGTAACTCGTAACTTAACTCGAAAATTGTCGCACATGCATTAGAGCATGATCATATTCCAGATTTTGCGAATGCACAGATAATTAAGTCGAATTGCAACATTTACAATATCCGCACTTCTTAATGGTTCACAAAGTTGGCTCATTCGGCCTATGAGCGAAGCAGTCCTGATTTCACCTAAATATATTGTTTTACTGTGGGCTCGTCCAGTAGAGCTTCGGTACGTCACCGGTAAATAGCCAGAGAGATCGATTAGATACCTAAGCGCACAGTGCTGCTAACCGATCCGCAACCGATATCGTTCATTGAAAGTGACCAAAGTCATGGGGGAAAAATCTCGGTTAGTTGAGTCACGTGATCGGTTACATTAAAATTTATTTAAATTGAATTGGCAACAATTATTTTCGGCATTTGCGGATATGATGATTGAGACAGAGAGAGGGGCCTCCGTGGCCGAGTGGTTAAGACACTATTCCGCTAATCGCTTGAGAGCGTAGGAGTCAGGTCGGCGGGTTCGACTCCCGCCAGCTCCATTGCACACACTTTGTGGAGCTCCCGGATGTAACTCTTTGGTGTTGTAAATTTCCTTGTGGCTATCTCGTCCCTGTATATTGACGATGACTTATAAGCGGGCACTTGATGTCAAGCACACAAGTCAGATGTATGTTATCAATAAACAAATAAACAGACAGAGAGAAACAACAACAAAATCTGTTCGTGGCTCCAAAGTCCTCTAAGTTCTATATAAGCGTTACCTCTGGGGGTGCCAATCCAGATGCAAATCTCTCATCTGGAATTGGTTCAAAATTAGGAGATTTAGGAGTCAGGATTACGGATCAAGCGTAGTGGATTATGACAGCTATACATAAATAGAAAGCTGCTCACTGGGCCCAATGGGGTTAATTCAACAACAACAACAACAATAATAATAATTACGATGACGTAATATAGATGGCGCCGCAGACAGGTAAATATCATCCAACAGGACTGTCGACCGGTTAGACACCGGTTACGTACCATGACTTAAGAAAGCGGTTAAATTAGTCACTTTGGTCAGTTTCCACTGAACGCGGCCTGTAATTATAACTTTAACTGATTGACTTCGGTTGTTTTCGTGATTGTTTGTGAATTTCTAATGTTGCACACTGATGAGGGATTCATAACTGAATCCGAAACGTCTAATTTTTAATGCATTTACATTGTATTTTAGTATTTTATTAATTGTCTGAAGTTTTATCAATGTTAATATGATATTCATTATACATTTTTCAGCTAAATGAGAATGGCAAATTACGCATAACTGGAATAATATTTTCTTAATAAACAGAAACAGAATATTCAAACTGACAAAAATTAAAAGTTTACAATAAATATTTTAAAAGAGAAAACATATTAAGCTGTTTTAAAAAGGTTATTCGGAGTAAAAACTCTATTTCCAAAGTCTTTTCATTTTATTGCTGTTATTCCAGTAAAACAAACAAAAAAAGATTATGCATGAAAACTCCTTGGAATCCATTAACTAACATAAATAAGAAACAGCATAAATTTTCGTTGCAAAATTTTCTTTGAAGAACTTTACATTTAAATATTATATTTATAAATTTTATTTTATTTTAGAATAAAATTCTTATTTATCACATAAATAATGTTTTGTTTTGTGAAAAGTTTTCTGATTTATACTGAAATTTTGCAAAATAAAAGTTTATAGTTCATGTTACGCTGCTCATTCATTTTTCTATTTTTCGAAAGAAAAATATTCACCAAGAAATAAAACATTATAAATTTAAACAGTGTATTTAACATTTAAATTCTATCTATATCACCCTACCTTTTTAAAAAAAATTGTATTTTTAAATTTATAAAATGTGTAATGGATAAAAAGGGGCATTAGCAAACTAAACTTGCATGATTTGTTTGATTTAATTTAATAAAATTAACACAATTACTTACTTAGAATCATATATACCATCAAAGCTGTTGAAATGCCTCTTACTTATTAATTTACCACTGAAATAAAAATATAAATTCATGCATTTGTAAAATAGTTAGGCAGTAAAGGTAAAATGCAAAAAAAAAAAAAAAAAAAAACCTCTTATTACAACGACAATTATTTAACCACAAATATTCTGCATTTCTTCTTTTCTGTTCGTCTGATTTTTTTTCTTTCTTTCTTTTTCTTTTCTTTTTTTTTTTTTTTTTTTTTTTTTTGTGTCTATTTAACTTTCATTTCTAAAGAAAAAAATCTCTTGAGAATTTTAAAAAGACAAAACTTTAAAAACTGCTAATATGAAAAAATGAGATATGAATGATATGATGTAATAAATATTCATAATTTTTTGTGTTACAAAAATTAGACATTTCGCATCGGTTATTTTTGCGTATTTCTCAAACTATGAAAATTTTAATTACATAGCATCAAGTGAGAATTGTCCTGGTGTAATGTGAAAGCTGAAACGAAACAAAAAGGGGAACAAAACTAGAACTATTTACCAAGCTTTTATTACTATATGGATAATGATTTTCTTACACAGTGGTTGTTACAGCAAGCCCCGATAGTAAAAGATGAGTCGTTATAAAAAGTTAAAATAAAATATATATTCAACTTTCTGACGAGAATAAAATATCTATCATCATTTTTAGAATTGAAGGTCATACTCTGTTTCTTCGTATCCTATGAAAAATGCATTGAACTTTATTGGTTTTTCTTTTTAGGAGAAAGATTTATTTTCTCTTTTTAGGTGGGGGGAGGGGTATTTCCTACAGATTCCTACAGAAAACATCGTATATGTTTAAAGGTTCGTTGTTTAAAAGTTTTTTTAATCGGTAAAAATGTTTAATATTGATTGCTTAAAGTATTATGAAAATTTAACTACTTTTTCTTTTCAATAATATTGCACTAAAAAAAGGAAGGTATCATCTAAATGACATTTTTTCCCCAGTGTCCACTGAAATTATATGACCGCAATAAATTCACTGGAAAATGCAGTATTACTTAATTTTAAATGTTTAATATCATAGAAAACCGGCACAGTTAATCTTCGGGGGAATTAAATAAAAAATTTTTTATCACAAGCTAATTTAAAATAAGTCATCAGTTATAGTTAAAAATCTTCTTCATCAATTGTTTTTTATGTAAAAGCTGTTAAATGTTATACAATAAAAAAGTAAGGAAAATTTTGAGAATATTTTCGTTAACTGTAAAATATATTGTTTTCTAAAATAAATACACCCCCTTAAATACAATTATTTTAGTTATTTTAGTCTGGCTTTTCTTAAAAAATGTTGAAATTAATCTCTTTTATAATATGCTTTTTTAAAATTAATTGCAGCACATTCAATTAAAATATGCTTTTTTAAAAATAAAAATTAGTTGCAGTATATTAAATTAAAATAGTTAGTAACTACTTTTCATCTTTTCCATGTATGATGAAAACATTTTCTATTCGTTATGACATCATTTCGCAAAGTTTGTCTATACTGAAAGATTTAAATAATTATGTAACAGGCGAAGCTGATGGCTTTTAAATTAGTTTTTAAAATGGTGGAACATCTAGTGTGGAATGGGCTTTATTTCTTAGTCTGTAATTTACAAAGCAGTTTTAAAGTAAAATTTAAAATTAAATCCTGTTTTATTCTTATATATATTATTTTGTTTAAGGACATTAAAACATTTAAATTTTATGATGAAATTATTTTTGGGGTTAAAAACTTTGTAAATGTTTAAAGGTTAGCTATTCAAAACGGTTTTTTTAATCGGAAAAACGTGTAATATTTATTGCTTAAAGTATTAGGAAAATTAAACTATAATTATCTTTTTCTATGATATTAAGTTAAAAGTTGGAAAAATAAAAGATAAAGATATTTTGCGTAAAATAACTGAAACACTTTTTATAATTATGTTTTCGAAATATTAAATTATAGTTCAATATTGTTTATCCTAAACCTTCACAGTTTAAAGTCTGTAAAATTTTTAAAGATAAAGATAAACTGATGTTTTGTATGTAAACTTTCACAACATACTACGTACAGATAAACTGATGTTTTGTGTAAGATAAGTACATCATTTTATGTCTTTCGTTTAAAGCGACATTTAAGGAAACATTTAATTTTTAAAAATGCATAGGTAGTTTTGAAAAATAGTTTAGATAATAAATGATTGAAACCCCTCTTTTTAAAAAAACTAACTTTCTGAGAATTGTTCGGAAAGTCAAGTAATTTCACTCCAAAAGTGTTGCCACCATAGGAAGGTGAAATCCTATTCCAAATAGTTTACAATAGTTAACCGAGCGCTGGTAAAATATCGAGCTATAAATTGGCTAAAAATGTCAAATACGGTGTCAAATACTTCAAACCATGGGTCATCAAAACATGGCTCCAAAAATGTTGCCATCATAAGATGTTGAAACCTTATTCAAAATTTGATGCTCTTGTTGAACCATAAACTTAGGTTGGCTCGCTAAACTTTAGAATTCCTAATGTTAAATCATTTTTAATAGTTGGAAAACAAACCGGAATGCGGATATTTTCTTAAGCGTCGCTCATAGATCACTCTGCTGGTTGAGCTGTAATTTTGAATTAACATATTTAAGCATTTAGAAAGCAATTTGTAATTTTTTATAGGTTTGAAGACAGCTTTGTTCCGAATTTTAATTTCATAATTTTCATATTTCGAAATTAATAGTCAAAAGAAATATTTTTATGATTACACACACTAATACTTAAGGACTTACTGAAAAGAGCAATATCCAGAAAAATACATGAGGAATTAACCTGAAACTGCAGGTGTGTAAACAGTATAGTATAAGTTATATTTCCGTGAAGATGTTTTCCCGAAAGCCCATAGGGGGCTGTCAACAAATTGAAAAAGGACGAATATCTTTTGGATAACCCTGTCAAAACTAATGTAGCAAAAGCTTTCAAACTCGAGATTATTAATAAGTTGCTTATTTTAATATACTGTGTTCATTTTTATGAGGATAGCATGTATACTCGTAGAGAAATTAAGCTTTTTATAAAAACAGTCCCAAATTTCGATTAGTTTTTTGCTTATAATTTGCAAAGTTTTTAATATAAAAAAAAGTTCTTTTCAGAAAATATGACAAACAACATTGTACTTAATACTCTGCAATCAGAATTAAAAAATAATAAAAATTGGATGAAAAATGAGCAGGTTTATTAAAAAATGTTTCACTGTGCATGCGTGAATGCAATCAAAATATAATATGCATAATGTATTAGCTAAGTATAAAGAGCAACTTTTGTGAAAGTCTCAAAAGCATAGCTTGAAAATTCTGTAAATTATCGTCGATAGAATAAGCTCGAAATCCGTTGTTCCCAAAAGGAAGCAAAAATATGAGGGGTTGTATCCAAATATAGTAGTACGTACAATATTGTGTACGCTATCTTAGCACTAATCAACAGATATTTGATACAACCCCTCATCTTTTTGCTTCTTTTTGGGAACAACGGATTTCGAGCTTATTCTATCAACGATAATTTACAGAATTTTCAAGCTATTATTTTGAGACTTTCACAAAAGTTGCTCTATATACTTAGCTAATACATTATGGATATTACATTTTGATTGCATTCGCGCATGCGCAGTGAAACATCTTTTAGTAAACCTGCTTCATATTTCATCCAATTTTTATTATTTTTTAATTCTGATTGCAGAGTATTAAGTACAATGTTGTTTGTCATATTTTCTGAAAAGAACTTTTTTTTATATTAAAAACTTTGCAAATTATAAGCAAAAAACTAATCGAAATTTGGGACTGTTTTTATAAAAACCTTAATTTCTCTACGAGTATACATGCTATCCTCATAAAAATGAACACAGTATATTAAAATAAGCAACTTATTAATAATCTCGAGTTTGAACGCTTTTGCTACATTAGTTTTTACAGGGTTATCCAAAAGATATTCGTCCTTTTTCAATTTGTTGGCAGTCCCCTATGGGCTTTCGGAAAAACATCTTCACGGAAATATATAACTTATACTATACTGTTTACACAACTGCAGTTTCAGGTTAATTCCTCATGTATTTTTCTAGATATTGCTCTTTTCACCATTTTTCATGAGTGTTCGTATTATTTTGTCCACCCCCTGTACGTTAAAGTATCAAATCTAGTATTTTAATGTTTTTAATGCGACGGTATTAGAAACTCATATTCATTGTTGCCAGATGCTTCCTGCAGGTCATAACTTCTGCCAGACTCTTTAAAGATCGCTAAATTATCGGGGAACCTACGTCATAATACCAAGGTTGAATTTTACATATGTTATTCGGGCGATTGTTTTAGGATATTTTCTAACAGCCAGACCGATCCGATTGGTCTAACTACCGGCCGGACACTATAAAAGGTCCACTGTATGTGCGAGCGTAGTTGGTTGGTTGGTTGATTTATAACGGTCGATTATCTACTCTTGGTATATAGGCCATAGGAGGGAGTGCCCTCCGTGGAGAGTCTAGGGATCCTAACCCGTATTTACGGCAAGGATCGAAGAAAACCACGGAAAACTCCGAACAATTAGGTCGACGAACGCGATAGAGGTGTGAATCCAGCACCTCCCGTCTAACAGATTTGAGAGCAGAACCTCTTAGCCACTTGGTGGGGTCATGTGCAAGCGTGAGACCACTAACTGTGCATGTGAGAGCCGTGATAACTTAGATTTTTAAACAAGTATTTTTTTTAATTTATAAGATGCATTATCAAACAATTTTAAATGATATGAAAAATAAATAACGCGAATTCAAGAAATATTTTAATTCTTGATTCAATAAATTTTTATTTTTGAAAGTCTCTTGTTTGAAAGAAATTACATTCCGATAGTTAAAAATATGCGAAAAGACATTTTACTCTATCCACTTCCAATTAAATGATTTAGAGTTGCTATCTTTAAATTTTCTTAGCTTGTATGTTTTTCTTTTTTCTTTTTTTCTTTTCTTTCTTTCTTTCTTTCTTTCTTTCTTTTTTTTTTTTTTTTTGTCTCTTACAAATCTAATACTCCCCTTCTTTTTGGAATGGCCCATTTCTTTTGGCAGCAAAGACGGAATTTGGCATGATTGAATAACTTTTAAATCTATAAAGTTTAATATAGATTCAAAAATCATAATCAATAAGAAACATAATAAGTCCATATTATATGTACATATTTTTTAAAGATTTTAAAAGCTAATCAAGACAATTTTAATTATTAAGAATTTATGTATGTCTTTTTCAGGAAGAAAAATGATAAAAAGAATAATTGTTGACAAACTGGATGAGCCTATATTACGTTAACGTACAATCATCAGAATTGAAACAAAGTTTTACAGAAATATATTTTACAAGTTTATATATTGTGTATTTTATTTTTGTGAAATATAATATCTTATCAAAAGTTAATGTTGTTTTCTCCCTCTTTTAAGGGAGATTCCAGTGTAAAACTTTCGAAAACCCTCTTTTGTTTAGCCTAAAAAAATATGATTCTTTTCGTCTCCGACTCCGATTTGTTTCTAAACAATCCATTCTTCTACACAGTGTTGTCAGAATAGAAAATTTTTTATTCAAAATATATACCCCTTTTTCCGAAAAGTATTATCTTTTGGATTAACCACGGAATGTCTGCTAGTAACTTACACGAAGATTACTATTGAGAAATGTATACCTTGCTTTTACGTTCCTGGAATTCACGTTTTCTCTCAATTTACAATTTTTATATATAACCCTTCAGATGTGTAAAAAAGGTCCGATTACCCAAAGGAAAACTTCCCCCAGTATTTCGGTATAGAAAATTTCGTCTCTTTTAAACGCAGAATTTTTATCATAAATAAGGACAAAAATTCTCTTAAAGAGTTTCTCTGTACAAGCGGGGTTCTACTGGAATTTCCCACAATTTATACCTTTTTTACTCCATGCATTGAAAAGTGCAAAAGCCTGGTTCAACTGTATTTTGAATAAATAATGGTAATATTAATATTAATCCTACAGGCTTTAATTTGCGTCATCTGCGAACAAGTCAATATCAGTTTCATTTTTTTCATCAAAATGGCGTGTTGTGGGCATCATTGGAATGAAAGTAATGAAGCTGACGACTTCAAATATGTAGCGAAACTAAATGAGATATGTACTTATCTGTGAACTACTAAATTTGTCTAATTATCCAGCAAATTGTTTCTTTCTGTATGTGGTAGTTACTTATTTTCCTTTATTAAGTAACAAAAAAGTAAATCCATGCTCCAGGCATAGATTATGAAACACATTCTAACACATTCAGAATACTGTAACAAACATTCACACTTTAACAAGGTGAAATATGTAAAACAAAGCTAAGTAAACAACTGAAAAATAAAATGAAAGGAAATAACTAACTGGTGTTGAGCCAAAAGTTAAGCATTAATGCATTTGAAAACACATTTTAAGCAATTACAATTTTTAGTAGGCAGCCCTGTATAAGATTTGTATAGTTCTATAGATTTGTATAGTAAGCCAAAGTACACGACATAGTATTCCAAAATTTATCTCAGCCAGGAATCGCATAACAGAGTTGAAGATTCCGTTCAGCAATTTCCCTCAATAGGCGCTAATACTGCCCTGTACATGATCTATATAATTTATACATGCCGAGAAAGATGGAAAATATTAGTTCAATTTAAAAACGCATATCACTAATGTAAACGCACTTCCAGCAATTATTTCCCATAGACAGTATTTTAACCGAATTAGTGTGTCAATGTAAAGAACGACAAGTGCTATATGCCCAGATTTTAAGCACATATTTTATTAACATTGTTTTTTAAATTGAAATTCGGATAAGCAATATGTGTTGTTCTAACACTTTAAAGACAAAAAATGAAAATAATATTTCCGTACAACATGGCAAATTACATCAAAGCTTGATTATAATAAATAAAAAAATTTATTTTTTAAAAATAAGGACGCTTGACAATCAACATCAGTATTTTAATAACTTGTTTTCAAATTAGAATTCAACACACAAACAAAATAATGTAACTTTTTTTATATAATTGTCAGAAAATGCTGAAAGACAGTTTATGAAATCAATAATTACGTGCAGACAGCAAAGTAATTTTTTTGAGAAGTAGAAATACTTCCCCTATTTTGACATTATTAGAAATTCGCATAGCGTGCGTTCCTCAATGATAAGCACGCTATGCGAGGTATTTGGAATATTTACTATACATATGGTTTCATCGCGCGATCCGGGAAAATGCTTTTTTATTTCTTCTTATTAATGAAGCAGCATGGAGTTAAAGAGAAGTATAAAAACTAAATCAGGAAAAGTAAAAACCAAGTGATCTTAGGCAAATTACTAATCCTTTACTGTGCCCGATATATTTTTACATTTTGGAAATAGATAACAAATAAAACAATATGGATTTGTTATGAGTTTATAATTTTTCCATAAAAAAGTCACAAGCATCTCGTAACTTTTTTAAATAATTAATTAAACAGCAAGAAAATTGACTGCAGTTTTGTTAAAACTACCAAAATTTAAATGATAAATATATAAGTTTATTATATATATACAGGGTGTTTCACGAAGGAAACTATATAATCCGGAAACGGTGATAGCTAAAAGTAAGAAAACAAAGGTATGTTTATTAAAAAACCCGTAAAAATTTGATACAGAAACCTCAACATTTTAGTAAAAAATTTCGCCGATAAATGACGCTTCAGGGGGCATAAACATAAGCACATAAACAACGATACAAAATGTGCACCTTTCACAAAACACACGTGACGAAAACGAAGAATGAAATTGTCAGTGACTCTCTGTAGTATGTCACTGGAAATCAACACACAAGCTTGACAAATAGCCTCCTCCAGCTCGTCCAATTTTAAAGGATTGTTTCGGTAAACAATGTCCTGTGTCACTTCCAGAATTTCTTTCACTATGCGCTAATAACGATCACGTTTCAACGGCGAAATCTTCGACGACTGAATGTTCCTGGCGTCCCAGCTCTCTTTATAGGGATCCGTAATGTTGCCTGCAGCACCATCTATCGGTGCTATTTTAAACTAAAATTTTGAGGTTTCTGTATCAGATTCTTACGGTATTTTTAAAAAACATACCACTCGTTTCATTCTTCTATCTATCACCGTTTCCGAGTTATTTATTTTCAAAATTAGGAGTCCTTCGTGAAACACCCTGTACATATATGTGTGTGAGTATATATTTTTTCACAGTAATTAAAAAATAATTCTGTATAAATAAATAATATGCACTGTTAAAAATGAATAATTAAAAAAATCTGACAAAAGACAAATCTACAGATTTTGATGAAAAACATTGCCTGTATTTCTTAAACATTGTTTTGTAACTTTTCAGGAAGTTGTCTTGAAATTTATTTTGAAATAGATGTAGAAAATTTATTCTATGGTATAGTTTTAAATATAAACACAGAAAAAACTTGTCTAAAAATGAACTGTCATTAAGCAATGTTGCCATATATTTTCTGGCTTTTCACAAAACTTTCTGTTTTAGCATTCCCCCATTTTCGAGATGAACGTTTTCCGTTATTCAAGACAGAAAATTTCTGTTCATAGAAATAAATGGGAACAATAGCGCACTATAAAAAAAAAATTGAATAATAACGATATATACTGATACCTATTTATATGGAACGGGTATTTGTATTGAATATTATCACTTCCGATTTTTATCGCTTTGCCACTTTTTATACACCAACTGGCCTCATCCAGCGATTTGATTTTAGGCCGAAATTTAACTGGATTTTTTCCGTTTACTCTCAATTGAAAATAAACGTTTTTGTTTGTTTTCCGTTTTTAAAATTCAACGAATAAGAATAAAAATGTGATTTTTCGTTCATTTCGGTAAAATGTATGATTTCCACCAAAAATAGAAATTTTCAGTTAAAAAACTGAAATTTCACATAAAATCACTCATATACAGGGTGGTTATAATTAAAGTTCCACTTTGAAATGGTCATTTAAGGAATACTACTGGACCAAATGTTATAAAACTCGGTAACAGTTTAAAGGAGGTCATGGGAATTTATTTCCCGTCAAAAAAAAAGTTCAAATACTCACCACTAGGTGGGAAATGGCGCTGTATGCAATATTGTTAAACGAAATAAGGGTCAGAATCTAACTTAACTTTTCGCTACAAGGGTTTAACATTTTTTACCCTTAAGAAACATTGACCTAAACAAAATTACTATTTAAAGGCGTTAAAGGCGACAAAAGTCGAGGGCGCAACCATATAATAAAATCCGTTCGTGTTCTTAAAAGTTCAAATCACAAATTAGCGACCACAAAATGGAGATCGCAAATGTGTGCTTATTCCGGAAATCGTTTTCTTACATATCGCTAATTTGTGATTTTTTAAGCCTGAATTCGGCCTTAAGACAGAAAGATATTGGTTTAAAATGTTTTTAATCGCTTCTAAAACGAAACTGTTTATGTGGTTATGCAAAACCACAATGACTTATAATTGGCTTACGACAGGAAGGAGAAAATTAGATTTATGCAAATGCGCTTTACACGTTATTTGATTTGACATATAAAAGTGAGCCTGTTCTTCAGAGTTCTCATTGTTACGAATCGACAATGTCTCTAACCATTCAAGACCGTGCTTTTCTCGTTAAATGTTAAATTATGAATTTGGATTATTAAGAGACCCCCAATAGACCAAATACGTGAGTTTTCTTTTGAAATCACAAAGACCCTGAGCAAACTTCGACTTCAAGGCAAATTTCATAATGTTATCTCGTTATTTGATAGTATTAGCGTTTTCAAGCATAATTTATTACTTTAATGAAACAATTTTCAAAAAGAAAATGCATTTCATTTTAAATGTTGCCAGGCATTATTACAAAAATCATCGGAGGAGAAATTTTTAGACTATACTAAAAATATATTAACAAATGAATTTAAAGGAGATTTTTTTTAATTTCAAGAAACATTAAAATCAATTTAATGTATTTACTACACTTCTAATGATTTTTGTTGTAATTATTCTTCAGAAAGTATTACTGCAGTTAATCAAAATTCAGTACGATTCCATATAAGAATGAAAATATATGGATATGTGTTTTCCAAATTTCTGTAATTATTCATAAATCGACCGATTTTTTACAGTATAGTATGTAATAAGGCATATTTTAGCTATATTCTGCAGCGCACTTCTATAGGACACAGCTTCCAAGTCTTTTTTGCCTTTTGTTTAATATTTTTCAAGTCAAACACATTTTGAACCATAATGTATTTAATAAATGAAATCAAATAATTAGTGCATAGATACGCCACATTTCATTAAAAAAATTTCCTGATTCAAAACATGCCTATTTGTGTTTTTTATTTGAAGGAAGCACGGATGATGATACGCTTTTGCTATATCAAGATTAAAAGACTATCGTGTACAATCAATTTTTAAAATAAATGCAATTCGGAAAATTCAGTACATTTTACAGATTTATTTGTTAAAAAGTAATTTTGAGATTTTTTTTCGAAAAATAAGAAAAAGTAAACTACTTAATACTAGCTTTGGAACTTTGTGTGAATATTTCATTAACATGGTGTGTTTTGTACGAACAAACTCTTTTCTGTGCAATGGTAATATTATCCCCCTTTTTTATGCGGCCCGCGGCCTTGTATATAATGCTTGATTTGTCTCATGTCGGTGAACGAGTTTGACATGCCTGATCTACAGTAATTTATTTTGTTTATTCTAAAAAAGAAATTTCCTAAAAATGCATATATATATATATATAAGCAGTATAATGTTGAAGACTCCCTTAATGAAATTATAACCGTAGCATCGATGCATAAGCTCAGATTTAAAAAATGGTTAGTTTGTTTCCATGCCAGATTTTTTGTATAAAAGTTCTCTGAACATATTGGACACAGAACAATTTAATATAAGAGACATTTTATTTTATCACAGAAGAGTGTAACATATATAAATATAGCAAATGATAATAGCATATAAAACTTGATTTAAAGTGCAAAATTTAATATTAACAAGATAAAGATTAAATTTAAAATTATCATCTCAAATATTTCTGGAGTATAATTTTACTAACGAAATAATAAAGGTTTTAATTTATTAAACGCATTACCAACATTTGTATAAGAGATAGAAAATATTAAAATTACTATATTTGTGTATTAATAAAATCTTTAAGAACCCCTGCCTCTATTGTTAATAAAAATAGATTATCTTTATCACATAATTATGTGCTTTTTATAAATCTAATTTTTTTTAAACAATGTGCGACTTTTTAAATTCTGTTAATGACCTATTCACATCCGGTGCGCACTTTATCTTTAAAAAAGTTTAAATGGGAATTAGTTTTAAAATAAAAACAGAAGTGATAATTTAATTTAAATGTAAATGCATCTGTTAAATTTACAATACAGATTTAAGCTGAAAACAGTTTTTTTTAAATATCCACTTTGTAAATCCAGTTAAAGCACAATCATTTAAGAAAGATTTAGCTTAAAACAATGTATTTTAATTCAAAAACTCGGCATCAATGGTATAATAAAAAAATCACGTAAGAAATAATAAATTTTATAAATTTAAGGTTCGAATATAAATTAATATGCAGTAAGAAATGGTTTTATAAATCATGAGACACCTTTAAAAATATTTTCATAAATTTTCTTTTCTTTTTCGACCAAAACAACTTTTAACACTATTATGCAAATACATAATATAAGTTTCTATTTTCGTAAAATTTATATTCGTTTTATAATGAGTGGATTTATTTATCGATAATAAAGGGATATAACTTAATTTCCTTATCAAAAAATATTTAAAAAAAACTATTTCTTATTTATCTCATCTACATAACCCTGTCCATTTTATACATATCATTTATCGAAAAAATCTGATGAATTTTTATTTCCTTAATGCTTTAATTACTTTCAATGCACATTTTATTATTTTAATAAGTTGATTTTATTTAAAGATGCAAAAATAAATTCAAAAATAACAATTTAATTTAAAAGTAAATGCATCATTCAAATTTATAACAGTGGTTTAATCTGCAAAAAACATTTCTGAAACGAAAAAAAAAAAGAAAAGTAAAGTAAAAGAAAGAAAAGAAAAGAAAAGAAAAGAAAAAAAAAAAACACTTTGTATACCCAGTTAGACAATCTATTAACTTAAAACCTTTATTTTTAAAATTCTAGAATTAAACTGAAAACTAGTATTTTGATTCACAATGACGTCATCACGTATATGGGAATAAAAGAATGATGTAAAAAATTATCAATTTAATTAATTTAAAGTTTAAATATAAATTAATATAACGCATGATACACATTTAAAAATCATAAAACTTTTTCAAAAATATCCCCATAGGTACTTTTTTCATTATGCAACAAATTAATGAATATTACTATTATGTAAATACATAATGTTAGGTTGTTGGTTGATAAAATTTAGGGCAATATTCTTCATATAAAACTAAAAACCCAGAGGAATATTACCTAATTCCTTTAGAAGAAAACATAGAAAATAAAATAAGCACTATTTCTTGTTTATCTTGAACATTAATGGATCCCAAATGGTGTTTATGTAAAAAATATTCCTTTTATTTGTAATCTATAAAAATAGAGCATTAAAATGATAAAAACAGTGTTTTTATTGCAAACTGTGTTTTGGTAATGCAAATCCTTAGAGCATTTTAGTATTGTGTTCTTGCAAATTATCCGTGTGATTCTGTAATATAAGTCTTTCACTTAACACAATTTTAGTTCAATATTCTTATAAGAAACATTCATGATATAATTTTCTAAACTAATATATATATATATATATATTAAGATTAACGTAATTCACTTAGAAAACAAAGGTTCTTTTTTTAAAATTGAAAACTCACTTTAAATATGTATTTTAGCATACGCACTCTACGTATATATACCGGGTGTTTCAAAACAAAAGTCAAAGGGTCTTAACTATTCAACTACTCTTAATTACTCATAAACTATTCATTATATAGAAAGATACCTCCAATTACGAAAAATATACAAATATTAAGTACAGCCTTTAGGTATGGCATTTATTTTTCAAGGGGTTGTATACATGCCCTGTACGGGTATATGGAGAAACATTTTGTAAACATTTAGAAACTGTAATTGTTAATTTCTGGAAGTATGTTTTAGTTGTATTATGCACATTATATTATGTTTTTTCCCCTATGTTTTATGTATTATTGTTGTATCATGGGCATTATTTTAAATGTATTATTTTTTAGCTGGATTAAATTTTAGAATGACACGTGGTGTATATAAAAATTTGTAGATCATATAGCAGATACATAAAAGAATTAAAAATCCTTATGGACTATGACCAGTGATTGTCGAAATTAGGTTTTCAACTGTGTTATACTTCTGCATTGACAATTTAGATATGTTCTTTCATGGAATCAAAAGATGAAGTTTCATAACAATACTTTGGAAGTGTTGGAAAGTGCATCATAATCCATCCATGACATATGACATTTTGAATGTTGAATATGAAAAGGGCGGTGCTGTTTATGATTTTTGATAAAAGGCATCTATTTTTTCAATGATTATTTATAATGTACAGAAAATACTATAAAAAAAAAAGAGATCACCTTCTACTAACTGTGTCGGAAATTATCGTATAAAACTGTGACTGGTACAAATTGATAAGTAATAAAGTATACTAATAAATTCTATGCCTAAATTTTGTTTAGGGAATTCGTGTACATATAGTAATGGTAACAAGCTTTACATTTTTCAATACTAACACTTACATTTAACATCATATTTGCATTATATGGTTCATTTTTTTTACCTTCGGATACCAAGCAGAAAGTCATTCGGTCAAGTAGCTTAGGAATTTTGCAGGTTTAATGTTTGGAACTACGCTCTCAGAAATACTTCCTTCAAATCACGGAAATATTCCTGGCTGCCTGAATAATTCAGACAGATATTTGAAGAATGTCAGTTTATTTTTTTTCACCGTCAAAGGAGGGAAATTATCCGTTATTTGAATAACCTCGGTTATAAAAAAAAATACACCTGTTTTTGTGCTGCCATCTATGGACTATGACGACAGTATTTATTATTTGATATACTTGAAGAGTATTTTTTGGCTGACCTTGGGCTCGAACCAGGGTCGTAAGTGTCTTTAGTCAGGTGTCTTACAGGTAAGACCAGTGGGCGCTTGCTAGAATAAGAGTTAGAAACGAGAATACGGGTTTTCTTCAAATGGCGGCTTGAAAGTTAAACAATTTTGAGTTTAAAAACATGGTAATTTTGAAGTTAATTGAAGGGAGATTTCGTCGTTAAGAGATGATGTTTGGGTTTTTTAAATTTTAGTATTAATAGAGGATAAAAACATGAATTATATATATTCTTAATTTGATTGTTAGATGTAAAACATGAGTATTATATGTTGAATTAGATTCGATAGAAAATGTTTGCTTTTTTGAGAAAATCGATTATATATTTTTTAAATGTGTTTGTTTAGAATATATTTTCAGTGCGAGTGCTTTTTATAACTTTAAAAAATAAATTGCGAATAATTTTAAAGGAATTAGAAAATTATTTGTTACTTTTTTAATTCGAAAGCATTATTTTTGTTTGTTGCTTTTTTGAGTAAAATTGATTTTTTTTTCACTTAATTTTAACTATTATATATTTAATCTGTTTGTTTAGAATATATTTTAAGTGTGAATATTTATTTTTTATAACTTAAAAAAATAAATTGCAAATAATTTTAAAAGAATGGAAAAATTAATTGTTACTTTTTTAATTTCGAAAGCAAAATTTTGTTGTTGTTATTTTTAAATAAATTCGAAATTTTAATTTATTGAATATTTAGTTTTTTATTTGTAGAATAAATTCGAACTTAAGTATTAATAGAGCCAACAGGCTTACGTGCAGAGAATAAATGGAATTTTTCCCTCTTCTTCCGACTTTCAGGAAGAATTCATGGAAAAAGTTTGTTTTCTAGGAGTACGGAAATTATTTGTTGAAAAATGAGGAATAATTTAGTGTATAAAGACGAGTTTTTCTAACAGTGTAATGTTAAATTAATATTTTATCGTTTCAAAATAGATTGCCATGCGAGTAACTTGTAATGCCTTAAAAGGTTCAGATATATTTCGAGTTTTCTCCTCCAAACGGTCCAAGCTGTTTTACCCATGCAGATAAATTAAGTACTAAAGATTTTTATAGCAAATATGCAACCAAAAAATTTTAGTTTTTATTGAAAATTGTTGATTTAATAACCAACAATAATTTAGTAACAATGTAATAACTGTATAGAACTAATAAAATATAACAACAATGATAAAATAAATATAATATTTTTTAATAAATATACGCGGCATCTATATAATAATAAAATAAAATAGTTAATAAAAGCGCAAAGCATTTGACTGTCATCAACAATTCCGGGATGGCCGCTTCACATTTTCATATGCCAGGCGTTTGAACTTTTTTGTATCATTGTTGAGTCCATTGTGAATGTTAATATTTTATTGTTTCACCTTACAGACGGATATTGTTACATCAACATTATAAACAATGTTAACACATCTGAAAATTTCTAAATACAAAAGATTCATTCATAAACCATGGAGGTAATTGTGCACGATGTATCCTGGTGTTAAAAGTGAATGAAATAGGCAGGAAGAGTGCCGTGCTTTGACCGTCAAACGTTCATGCTTTCTTCCCGATCGTGACTAAGGTAGAAATTGCTCCAGTATGGCTATCCGGGAACACTGTCAGAAATGTATTCTCAAATTCCCCGAAATTTCTTTGTTTTTGCCGAAACTGTTTCCTGGAAAATGTTCCGAGCAAATATTTCGTCAAATCGAGTAAATTTGTAATCTCCAAAATGTGAGGAAATTAATTTCGTCAAATTGCTTGTTCGAAAGTGTAAAAAAAGTCCGATGGCGCCATCTATCGACAATTTTAGAAGCATCTGTCACTGACAGGGGGGGGGGGATTTTTACATCGCTTTTCTCAAGTCTTCAAGGGGGTTCGAACGTGTAACCTTTGGCGTGGGAGAGCAACGCGCTGCCTGCTTCGCCAGCGGGACCTTGTGTGAATTTGATGTTAAATGTATCGACGGGATGTTGATGTGTGTTTATATTTTTAAAAGGTAGACTGTATTTTTATAGGTGTTGTTATTATTTTTGCATGTTTTAATTAATAAGGCTAGATTAATATTATGGTTTTTCTATGGTTAATAAATAATTAGCATATGGCTTGATTAATATAATTTATTAGAGAAATTTCCTTGGTTCAATGAATAATTAGAATATGGTCTAGTTAATTTGTTGTTCAGAAGTAATAAATTTTGAAGTTCATATTGGAGTAGAGTTAATCAGTTTTAGATTATGGTTAAGATTTTAACACGTTACTGTTTATAGAGCGGAAAGGGATCAGTTATGCATATTTTAAATTTGATTGTTATATGAATATATTTCTTAAATAAAAAAAAGCTTCTGATTTTTTTTTTTTTTTTTTTTACGATTTTGTAACAACAAAAATAAGCTGGCCGTGAATGGGGAAATAGTTTCGTCAAATATTTGAATTTCCATTTTATTAAAAATCACTTAATTTTGAAACGAAATGATTGTCAAAAATGATGAAATAGAGCTCAAGAATTGCTGAATCGTCAAAAGTGAGAGTTTTGTTTTTGACAGTGAGGAAACAGCTTCGTCAGAAATTTGAGGTTTCGCGTTTCGTCAAAAACCACGTGACTCTGTGACGAAATGATTGTCAAAATTGAGTGTTTTATTTCTGAGAGTGAAACTGAAAAGAAAACGACCGCGTAATAATTAAAATATTTAAAAAATAAAATTATTTTTAAAAATAAATAAATAATAAATAAATAAAATAATTAATAACAATGAATAATAAATGAATAATTAAATAAAATTACTCCTTTAGTTTTTTTTATAATGATACGATGAAACGCCGAGTTTGTATTTTTGCAAACAAAATGAGGTACGTACATGTTTATTGTTTTCTTGGAAAGACAATTTAAAACAATTTTACACAACAACATTTTAAACATTATAACTATGAACAAAAATGTACAATAACTTCTTTCGAGTTACCCATTATTCCAAAAAGCATTCTTTTTCTTTTGAAACCTGAGAAACCAACATCTTTTTGAGATTTAATGAAGTATGTATAAAATCAAAGTTTCTTTTGCTGCCACTGATTTTTAGAAATCTTTTTGAATAGTTTTTATAGTGCTATAATAATAACTTTTCCATAGTACTATAATAGTAATCGCCATCTACCGGCTTATCTGAAACTTATTTAATGTTTAAAATGTTGTTGTGTGAAACTTTTTTAACTTGTCTTTCCAAGAAAATAGTAAACATGTACTTACCTTATTTTGTTCTTTTTTTTTTCAAACGTGAAATGCTCTCAATAATTTTGGACCGCCCTGTATAATGATTTCTGTGGATTATAAAGATAAAGACCACTTTTTGCAATCGTTAGTAACTAGAAAGAGCTTATGGTATATTTTCGTTCGTGGTTATATTAAGTTTTCCTAAATTTAGAAACACCCATCTTTGTTTTCACAGTTTAGAATTTTGGATCACCGACCACCCTGTATTTATTCCTGGCCATTTCTTGAATTTTGTAAATGATTTTCTTCTCCAATTTTTAAATAACACTGGAAATATTCTGAAAATGCAAATATCTTACATTCAATAAATTTATCGTTAGTTAATAAATATATTCCATACTGTCCTTTATCAATATTTGTTTATCGGTTAAAGGATTTTAGATGCATTAAAATATTTTATAATGATACGCTAAAGTTATATTTTGAAACTCAATCTCGATTTTAAATCAGAAACAAACAAAGTATTACAGTTCTAATAATATTTTGCTAGCATTTGATATAAAAGGAAACGAATTTATTTTGCATAGGTATGCATAAAGTGAAGTGTGTAATCAGAAATTCTGTTTGTGGGATATTTAAACAAACTTAACGATTGTTGTGACAGTATGTGGTTGAATGACTTTTCTAGATTTTGATTAATCGTAAAATTGGACTCGGTGTTTTCTTTCTCTTCAGCTCAGATTATGAATACATTGAAGTTCCATATATGGTTGATTTACAATATTTTCGTGTAGGATATTTTTGGAGAGATAAATATTAGACGATTATAAACCACGTTTACGAAGGAAAATAAACGAAATGACTAACTGTTCTTAATGCATAATTTTTAAGGAATCAAGCGCATCTATATGATACTCATCTATGTAATAAAAGCGCAAAGCATTTGACTGTCATCAACAATTATGGAATGCCCGCTTCACTTTTTCATATGGCAGTCGTTTGCACTTTTTTGTACCATTGTTGAGTCCATTGTGATCGTTAATTTTGTATTGTTGCACCTTGCAGAAAAATATTGTTGCATCATCATTAAAAAAATGTTAACACTTCTGAAGATTTTCTAAACACAAAAGATTCATTCATAAACCATTGAAATAATAGTTCACGATGTAGCCTGGTGTAATAAAAAAAAAAAAAAAAAAAAAAAAAAAAAAAAAAAAAAAAAAAAAGTGAATGAAATCAGCAGGGAAGACTGCCGTGCGTGAGGTCAAATGGTCACACTTTACCCAATCGCGCGGGAATGAAAGTAGAAACTGCTCCAATATGGCTAATCCGGAAGCTGAAACGGAAAAAAAAAAAAAAAAAAAAAAAAAAAACGGCCGTGTGATAATTAAAACATTTAAAAACAAAATTATTAAAATTTTTTAAAAATAAAATTATTAAATTTTTTAAAATAAAAAATTTAAACAAAATTAAGAAAAATTAAGAAAAAAAAATTAATAATAAAATAAGATTACGCCTTTAGTTTTTTTATAATTACTATACAATGTAATGCCGACTTTGCATTTTTGCAGTCATTTAGAGTAATTCAAACGAAATCATGTCCATTTATCTTTTTTCTGAGGGCCTTGGAAACGACCGTCTAGAAAGCCCAGCTATTGTATGGTATATATCTTGATGGAAAATATGTTACCTAAAAATTGTTTTTTTTCGCAGTTGACAATTAAAAAAAATGTATAATTTGAAATTAGATAATTGATATTTTGGTTTATAAATTATTATACTCTGATTAAAGAACATACCAAGATCCGCTTGTGTGTAATCAGAATTCATGCTTGTGGATGTTTAAATAAATTTAACGATTTATGTTACAGTATGTGGTTGAATTTCTAAGTTTGATTAATAAAATTGGAATTGATGTAATCTTTACCATCAGAACACTATGCCGAGGTTTCGTGTATCCATTATTCACAAGATTTTGGTGTAGGATATTTATAGGGATGAAAGATAAATATTTAAATGTTGGCGTCGAAATAAAGCAAGGTAACAAGCTGTTCTTATTGTACAATTTAGAAGACAGAGTACAGTTGCCAGAGTACAGTAGCTTCTGTGCTTCCCCAGTATTTATTTTTTTTTAAGTTGCTATATATATAGATATATAACAAAAATTAAATTTCGCGCTTCATTAAATTTATTTCCTAAAAACTTCCCTTCTAAATTTATTCTACAACCCTACTGTATTAAATTATTTTCTATATAAAATACGCATTTTAATACAGTGCTGTTTAAAAACTATGGAGCAGTGACAGTATGGTTTCGCTTTTTACACGAATTGTCTTATATCTACTTAAATTCTCGACAAATTGTTCTTGAAATTGGAGGAGGTAAAGCACATGCTTGACTTCAAAAACAGTAGAAACAGTATACTACAATTAAAAAATTTATATATTGAATATTTCATAAGATATGAGCATTTGTATAAATATTTTATAACTGCGTATGCACGAACCATACCAAAATTTTTTTTCTCAAGATTTAGTAGTCAATTCTGTAGAGTAACATATATAAAAACTACACACAGTAAATAACACATACCAGTCAAATATCGTGAAAACTCAGAAAGATACCAGCAGTACAGTGAGCTAATTGACAAATTCGAGGGGGAAATCCCATTGAATTATATGGGATTCCCCCTCCCCCACGAATTCCAAATCTACCGGCTCGGACTCCGAGGAATGAGAGCCTGGATTCATTTCTAAATTACATATAGGCCAACAAAATTTCTATAATTAATATGCAAACATTCATATAATCAAAAATTTAGAGAATGTAAGAATTATTACATATAGCAATAGTTCAGTAAGTTTAAATTCCAGTATCTGAAAGGATTGAACTGATTAATTGGAAATGATGACACATTATGAAAAATGTGTACTATTTTCCAGTACTTTGATTCAGTAAATTACTTTATCTATTATATTATTTATTTTAAATTTATATCTAGCAATATAAACATATGCTAACCAATGTGATAATATCCGGTGCTGGTGGTTTCTTTATATGAAATGTAGAGGTTAGGCGATTTTATATATAATGCAGAGATAATTTAACAGACATCAAGCACAGTCTTTTAAAATAATTTGATGCACAATTCTAATGCTGTAAATTATTTTCCAATAAAAAACTAAATAAAAGCAACTGGCTCTTGGATTATTTTATTACACTCTAGAGTAAATATGATTAATAAACACTGTTCAAGCGATATCAAATGTTGGAAGATATTTTGAAAAAAAAAATTTAAACAAAATTTCTTGATTTTACATTTACAAAGTTTCTTTTTTGTACGCAATTTTCTTAAATTGATGTGACCTCAGCCCGTAGACTACTTTCTCACTGTTTATGAACTGTTATGTAACACATTATTTCTTCTATTTGTAGTTAGTTTGTATCTAAGTGTATATTGCACTTTGAAAATATTTACTTCTGATTTTTAATTTTTAGATAAATTTCTTCTACAGAATTTAAATATTGATGAAGTTATTTTCAAAATGCAAATATACTACACACAATAAATTTATAGCTAGTTAATATGTGCCTTCAGCACAATGTTCATTTATTAGTTAAAATATTTTAGATATACTAAAATATCTTAATAAAATATATGACATTTTGAAATTTCAACTTGATTTTAAATCGGGAATAAACAATTTATAAAACATGTATTAACAGGAAGCTAGCATTCCCAGTCATAAGAAACAAATTTATTCTACACGAAGTGTATGATCACAAATGTAACGTGTGGATATTTAAACAAACTTAGCGATTGTTGTGACAGTATGTGGTTGAATGAGGTTTCTAGATTTTGATTAATCGTAAAATTGGACTTAGAGTTATGTTTCTCTTTAATATTTGAAGGTAGTGAGGTTCCATGTATCGGTGATTTACAGGATTTTCGTTTAAAATATTTATAGAAAGTTAATATTGAAATACGAAAGATAAATATTGGTTTGTTTACGTTGAAATAAAACAAAATGACGAATTGTTCTTATTGTCTAATGTAGAAGAAATTAAACGCAGCTGTGCCTTCTGGTATAGTGTAAGTACTTATGTTGATTCAAAATACGCTTGCTTAATATTGTTGTTTTACCGTTGCAATAAATAAACAACTATTGAAAATTTTCCGAAATTACATATTTTGGTCTATGCATTTATTTTATTAAATAATTTAGTTTAATATTGTCAAGCGGATGTGCTTAATTGTTTTTTGCGCGTATGGGACATGGCGTATGTTTTGCTTACAGCAGTTAAGCTTTTACAAAAACGAGATTTTCCCTAACTATAATAAAAGACATGTTAGAAGATCAATTATATATATATCAATAGTAAACTCTGATTTTTAATTTCTGTGGTACTTGTATCAACACAGTTTGGGGAAATCACGTTTCTCGTAAAGTTTGTGACAGCGCGCTCATTAGAAGGTTAAGTAAAAAAGTAACATAAAATCTGTCATTCACGAGAGCGAAGTATTCAGAATAGCAAAAATACAACGTCCATAACACAGTTTTTTTCATTTGAAGAGTCATATGACTTATTATTGATTAATTTATAAAATTTAATTACATAATTAAAAACCCTAATTGCAAAAAATATATATTTAATTAAACAAGAACGAAAAATCATGCGTCAAGCATAGATTATGTAGCACTTTCCATCGTTTCCAAAATAATTTCTCAAAACATACCGTTTAATAAGCTAAAAGATACCATTTAAGTAAACAATTTGGAAAACGCATAACATATTTAAAAACCTAATTTCAGGAATTTCCAACAGATGCAATATTCGGAAAAATATCCGAATACTCTTATTCAGCCCTGTATATGATCTATAGATTTGTATATATACTATATAGGATGCTAAATTTTAGTTTAGTTAGGAAACGCGTAGCACAGTTTAAAATTCTCCTTCTGGAGTTTCTGTCAATAAACGGAAATGTGTTCGCGAACTTTTGTGCTGCCCTGTATAGGATCTACAGAATTTATGCACACCACGTAATAGACAAAAAGCGAGTTAAAATTAAAATCGCGTTCAGTAACTTAAAACGCACTTCCAGGAATTATTGTTAAGAGACAGTAGAGAATTCTTTTGTGTGTCCCTGTAAATGAACGATGACTGCTATACACACACTATTCTGTAGTAAGCCTCTTGTAATGCACATTAGTAATATATATAAATTTCAATGCGTTTAAAATAGTGAAACACTATTTAAATAAACCGCAGACGATTTTTCTCCATAGACGTAATGTAACGGAATTCTTTTGACTGTCCCTGTAAAGTAACTATAAGTGATATGCACACCCTATTCCATATTAAGCTTTTTCTAATACACCTTAGTGATATATATAAATGTCAATGCGTTTAAAATAGGGAAACATTATTTAAATAAACCGTAAATGATTTTTCCCCATAGACCGCAATGTAACGGAATTCTTTTGAGTACCCCTGTAAAAAACTATAAGTGCTACACACTTCCGTTGAAATAGGGAACATGCTATAGATAACGACAATAATAACATATAAAAATTGCAGAGCAATCCGAGCATATTTACGGGAGTTAGAGCACGGACAGACGGCAGACGGCAGACGGCAGACGGCCATACGGCCAGACGGCAGACGGCCAGACGGCCAGACGGCAGACGGCCATACGGCCAGACAAACCGAAGTCATAAGCACTTTTCAACTAGGTTGGAAAGTGCTAAAAATGACAATACTCTCTATCATTCATGAATAACCAATGAAAACTCTTTTTTTTTAAGTGATATTGTAACTAATTTAAACTTTAAACAAGAACGAAAAATCATGCGTCAAGCATAGATTATGTAGCACTTTCCAACGCTTCCAAAATAATTTTACAAATCATACCGTTTAATAAGCTAAAAGATAACTTCTAAGTAAACAATTTGGAAAACGCATAACATATTTAAAAACATAATTTCAGGAATTTCCAACATATACAATATTCGGAAAAATATCCGAATACTTTTATTCAGCCCTGTATAGGATATATAGAATTGTATATATACTACATAGGATGCTAAATTTTAGTTCAGTTAGGAAACGTGTAGCACATTTTAAAATTCTCCGTCTGGAGTTTGTCAATAAACAGAAATGTGTTCGCGAACTTTTGTGCTGCCCTGTATAGGATCTACAGAATTTATACACACCACGTAATAGACAAAAAGCAAGTTAACATTAAAATCGCGTTCAGTAACTTAAAACGCACTTCCAGGAATTATTGTTAACAGACAGTAGATAATTCTTTTGCGTGTCCCTGTAAATGAACGATGACTGCTATACACACAATATTCCGTAGTAAGTCTCTTGTAATGCACCTTAGTGATCTATATAAATTTCAATGCGTTTAAAATAGTGAAACATTATTTAAATAAACCGCAGACGATTTTTCTCCATAGACGTAATGTAACGGAATTATTTTTACTGTCCCTGTAAAGTAACTATAAGTGCTATGCACACCCTGTTCCATATTAAGCTTCTTCTGATGCACCTTAGTGATATATATAAATTTCAATGCGTTTAAAATAGTGAAACATTATTTAAATAAACAGCAAATGATTTTTCCCCATAGACCGCAATGTAACGGAATTCTTTTGAGTGTCCCTGTAAAAAAACTATAAGTGCTACACACTTCCGTTGAAATAGGGAACATGCTATAGATAACGATAATAACATATAAAAATTGCAGAGCAATCCGAGCATATTTACGGGAGTTAGAGCACGGACAGACGGCAGACGGCAGACGGCAGACGGCCAGACGGCCAGACGGCCAGACGGCAGACGGCCAGACGGCCAGACAAACCGAAGTCATAAGCACTTTTCAACTAGGTTGGAAAGTGCTAAAAATGACACCTAAATATTTTGAAATACTACGACCATTATTAAAACTTTGAGAATATGAAAAAAATATCATATCCTGCATGAAGGAATCATGTTATACTAGATCATGGCACTTTACACCTTTTTTTTAAGTTCGATATATGTGTAAATCAAAATTATAAAGAAAATCATATATATTAAATCATTCTTGTCAATTATTTAATTTCGATTTCAAAATTACAATGTCGAAAATAAGCTAAAAATAGACTATAAGGAATTCTACAAATCTAATAGAAAATATGTAATTTAAGGTAAAAATAAAAAATCGCTTATTTTACAACAACAAAAAAATGTTCTTTTTACGAAGTTTCTGTTTTTAATAGTCAAATAGTCAGTCTGTGTTAAAGTGTAACATACAAAAGTTTTCTATAAAATAAACAGTTTTTTACCATATTTGTTGATGACAGTTTTCTTTCTGTCAATTTTACAGGGTTTTTTTTTATATACTCTATGACGAAATATCTTATATAATGCTGTTTAAATCGATATTATCCGTATTTTAAATTTTTGAACAAGTATGTTAAATAACTATCATTAATCAAGTATGTTATATTAACTATTGCGAAGAAAGTATGTTAAATTAACTATTACTAAACAAGTATGTTAAATTAACTATTTTTATGCAGTTATGTTAGAACAACTATTATTAAACAATTATGTTAAAAAAATATGGACTAAAATTTGTTTTAAAGATTCAATGCAAATTGCATCACCATGAAATAAAATGAGAAAGTTCTGTCAATAAAATGGAAGAATTTGGCGTAAAATAAACGAACGTACGTTAGAAATCAGTTAATATCTGTTTTGTGTAGTGCATAATCAAAAATGCAAAGTTAGATTATTTAACCGAAATTATTGTTGTGACACTGCGTGGTTGAGCGACTTTTCTATATTTCGAGAAAACATAAAATTGGACTGTACGTTATGTTTCTCAGTAAAATTTAAATATACTTTTGGTACATAAAGTTATAATTTACAAAGTTAATAATGTTTTAGCTTTTTTTTTTTAATGCTTTTGCTTATTAGTGTTATAGTAATAAAATATTTTTGTTCTTTTAGTTTTTCTTATTCAAGTTGAATTATATACAATATCTTGAATAGATAAAGCTATGAGTTCTAAAATTAAATGTCTAAAGTTATAAATATCTCAATTGTCATTTTAGGAAGGTTTATTGGAAGAAAGAAATCATAAAGTCAAAGTTGTGCAGTTTTACACTTATAAATATCGATAATTTTCCTTATATTTCAGGTAACTACATTTTAATATTGAAATGTATTCATTAATCATTAAAATAAATCGGAATAAAATGCCGTTTCTGATGCTAGCTTTAGAAGAAATCAAGCACAGCTTGTTTGCCATTTTCATAAATTAAACATAATACGATATTTTCTCTCTAAAAATTAATATTCTCTCACTGGCATGTGAGAACACCCATGTATTAGTTCTGAATATTATTAAAAGCTTTAAAGTTTCATGTATCTCTAGAAATAATTTAATAACGTAAAAAATGAATGATTTAAACATTTAAATAATTCATGTTATAATTTATAAATTTATTTTAGAAAAATTTCTACCGTAACATATGAACGAAAAGAAAACGAAGAAGAAACATTTCTTGCATTTAAAAGGCTAAGAAAATACTTCCAGCAATTAATTAAATAATTTTTCAATTAATAAAATAGTCAACAAGTAATTAAATAATTTTTCGAGTAATTCATAGAAAAAATAAATCATCCATTATTTTTCTTTTGAGAGTATACTATTTAAAATTTTCTGTTTCAGCCGTCTATGATGTACAGAAAAGCATAATTAAAAATGTTTTCCTTACTCATTTTATTGTTGATTAGAAAAATAACTATTTTTTTTACTTTTTCTGTGTCTGCTTTTAAATTTTTTATTAAAATTGCAAAAATTGTATTTGCATGAGATATAAGTTTACGTCAGTTATGTAAATTAGTTTCGCTTTTATTTTCAAATTAACAAAGCTCATTTTTTTTAAATGAACAGTCCCACCTTAGAACAAAAAATCTTACTCATTATTTTTGTTACCTTTATTTTAATTTCTAGCTTCTTCTCCACTCTAATCAGCCTATTTTATTTTTCATGCGATATGTATGTTTGAAGTGAAGTTCCTTATAAATGATATGTGTTATGTATTTGCTAAAAAGTTATAACCATGCCATGCCATTAGCAATCAAGTTAAGATTTATATTCAGACTGAAAAGCAATTTGTCTGGGTTTTTACTACATCGTTTCCTTATACTGCTTCATACTAATTTTATTGTAAATTTTGTATTCGCTGATATTCTTCAGATACACATTTAGGAAAGAACAAGTAAAATAAACTCAAAATCTGAGAAAAAGCATTGTACAAACACCTATAAAATTCCAATCGCATTCACATATTCGAAAACTATTTTAATTGCTGACAGCCTTATACTTTTACAAATCGGATAATTCAACTCTTGTAACCATTATAAAATGAATATTTAAAAGGATTTTACCCTATATAACAATAGCCGAAACATATTAAGGGAGTAAAATGGTCATATTGGACAAAAATAATTCATTAATAGAAGTGACTTAGTCATTCTGCAGTATTTTAACAATCGAGTACCCAACTTGAATTTAGATACAGCTCCTAAAATGTGCTCATTTTAAAATAATTAATTTCTCAGAAACTAATTTTAGAAATTTCATGAAATGTGGTATCTAGGCATACTTTGAAGGGCAGATTTTAAATATTGTGTCAAAATTGGGTCTTGTCATTGAAAGTTCGTCACAAAGTTCGGGTTTGTTTTAATATGTAGATGGTCCCCTAAGCACATTTTATATACATAATTTAAAAATAGACTTTATTTCCAATCGGTTGGTACCAGTAACTTGCTTCTACAATAATTTGTAACAGAGGTTAGTGGAGGGTGTTCAGTTTTTAACACTTTCCAACCTAGTTGAAAAGTGTTTATGACTTCGGTTTGTCTGGCCGTCTGCCATCTGCCCGTGCTCTAACTCCCGTAAATATGCTCGAATTGCCCTGCATTTTTTATATGTTATTGTCGTTATCTATAGCATGTTCCCTATTTCAACTGAAGTGTGTAGCACTTATAGTTTTTTACAGGGACACTCAAAAGAATTCCGTTACATTACGGTCATGGGGAAAAATCATTTGCGGTTTATTTTAATGATGTTACACAATTTCAAACACATTGTAATTGATATATATCACTAAGGTGCATTACAAGAAGCTTAATATTGAATAGGGTGTGCATGCCACTTATATTTACTTTACAGGGACAGTCAAAAAAATTCCGTTACATTACGTCTATGGAGAAAAATCGTTTGCGGTTTAATTAAATAATGTTTCACTACTTTAAACGCACTGAAATTTATATATATCACTAAGGTACATTACAAGAGGCTTACTACAGAATATTGTGTGTATAGCAGTCATCGTTCATTTACAGGGACACACAAAAGAATTCTCTACTGTATGTTAACAATAATTCCTGAAAGTGCGTTTTAAGTTGTTGAACGCGATTTTAAATTTAACCCATTTTTTGTCTATTACTTGGTGTGTAAAAATTCTGTATTTCATATACATGGCAGCACAAAAGTTCGGGAACACATTTCCGTTTATTGACAGAAACTCCAGAAGGAGAATATTAAACCGTGCTACGCGTTTCCTAACTAAATTAAAATTTAGTATCCTATGTAGTATATATACAGGGCTGAATAAAAGTTTTCGGATATTTTTCCGAATATTGTGTATGTTAGAAATTCCTGAAATTAAGTTTTTAAATATGTTATGCGTTTTCCAAATTGTTTACTTAGATGTTATCTTTCAGCTTATTAAACGGTAATGATTTGTAAACTTATTTTGGAAGCGATGGAAAGTGTTACATAATCTATGCTTGACGCATTCTTGTTTTTTTTTCTCCACGACCGTACATAAAATTGTTATAAATCAATGTAGGTTGGGTCAAAGTTACAAATTTTTGTAAAGCAATAAAAAAGAATCATTTGTAAGTTATTTGTACAGGATTTGTAACTTATTATGATTGTAAATTATTTGTACACGATTTGTAACTTATTATGATTACAAATGAAGTGCCCGCCTCGGTTCTACTTCATTTGTTTAGTATATATACATTTATATTCAAGCCGTGAATTATTTCGTTAAATTTATTTGACGAATTAGCTATCAGATAATTCTCAAGTAAATTAACATTACTGAATACATTTTCGAGAATAAGTCACAGGAATAAACTGAGCAATAAATTACAAATGCAGTTTGCGACTGACAACACGATTATCATGTTAAAATCTCTTAATTAAATTAATGCAATTTAGTTTAATTAATTCTCGTCTATGGATAACAAGGTTTGAATACCGAAATAAATTTTGGACTGAGAAAAATTTCATTGAGTTTTCTCGTTAACTGTTATATTAAATAACATAAAATTATACAAAATGAATGAAAAGAAACATCATGTCATTCAGACTATATTGAAATAAAGATGTAGTTATTTGGTAAGAAATAGATTATTTTTCCGGAGAAAACATCTGTTTATAATTCATAGAAGTCCTATACTGAATTTTAAAAATAATTTTTAATCGCTTTTTAACAATTTAAGTTTCGGTGTGTGTGTTATTTTATCGGGATTTAGTTATGTTAAAATGTTTAGCTGTGCTAGCACTTTTATGAAAAGTAGTAAATGAGCAAAAGAACATTCAAACATAAATATTCAAGTACAAACATTTTTCAACTATGTTAAGGAATATTGCATAGTATTTCAAATCTTAACAATAAGCTCACAGTATGAAAATTACCTGATATAAATACACACAAAATAATGTAAATTAAAACATTGTAGTGATTGAAAGAAAGCAAAATGTATAAAGAATGCATTTGAAAAGATGTATAAATTAAAAATATTTTTGATTAAAATATGGAAACCAATAGCTAATTAGATACTTCAGAAATAAAAATCCAAATTTAATCTGAAAAAACATTATCATTCAAATAAGCAAACCTCTATAGAAAAAAGAAATCTGTAAAATAAATTTACTTCGCGGGAAATTTGCATATAAATAGCTTGTCGAAATAGTTTTGAAAATGAAAAACAACTTCTTTTTAGTTAAGAAGATAAAAAAAAAGAAATCAAGAATTTTATTTTTTTTTATCTTATCAGGTGTAAAAATGTTAATAACATGTGTCCGTGTTAAAAATATTTTTCACTTCAAGAAGATACTTCTTACTTTAAACTGCATTTTTTTTCTTTCCCGAATTATATTGATATTACTTTAAAAGATTATGAATAACTCAAAGTACGAACTTCAAAATTCCTTCTTCATTAAGGGACCCTTATTTCTTCCCTTATCATTAGTATATAAAAATGCGATTTTTTTTTTTAACTTTTAAAAGAGATAAAATTTTCAATGATGCTAGTTTAAGCCATAAATATTACGCTTAAAATTCTGATCTTTTAATACGATAGAAATAAAAATTACATACTTTAGTAGAATTTTCTCATGTACAATTTTAATCCTAAATTTTAATAATTTACTTCACAATATTAACAGGTTCATTGTTAGCGTCATAACAATAGAATGAGTTTTATTTTTCTACCGATATTGATTTAGAAAAATAAGTGTTTCCGGCTACTTTGTGATACATGAATTAAACAAACCCCACAAGGACTTCAATAATACTGTTATTCAAATGTGCCTACTTCGGGACTACAAAAATTATTTTGTCGGGTTCATGTCAACGATTTTTTTTTATCTGTTTCGAACGGAAATCTAACAAAAAAATAATTTTTTCCACAAAACTAATGTATTCCTGGTCGTGTCCTAGCAGATACTTTTTCCAAGTAAATCAACAGATTTGATTTCTTAATTTGACGTAAAATGTTTTCATACAATGAAACGCTAATTAGTTAGAAAATTATTTTAAAAAAAAGAAAAAAAAAGATCTGTTTTTTAGACAAATTCGTATAAATTGCAGCTTGTTAAAATATCCAGTGAATAAAAATTAATGTCTAAAATTGTTGTTGTATAACTTGGTACTTGTTTTTATTGTCGTCAGTCAACTATTTTAGAAGTCAAGAAAAAAACGAATTATACTTGTATTTTGAAATATTTCGTCGCTGAACCAGAATTAACTCACAATTTTTAAAATAGACTTCATTAAAGCATTATATTTCGATAATTTCAACAATAACAAGCAGTACAATTCAAAAGATATTAAACAATATTTCTTTAAATAATTTCTTAAGTATATAATTAATATCTCATCTTTATCAGCAGTGAATGAGGCATGAGAATATACTCAATAAAATGATATAAAATAAAATAAGAAATAAATAAGAAATGTTTGTGAAAAAAATAAAACCATCACCAGTTCAGCATGATTATGCAACTATCTTGCTTTCAATCAAACAAGAAAAACATAAATTGTTGAATGAAAATGAACCTTGTAGCATTTTTAAGAAAGGTTGATAAAAATTCAATTGTTATTAAAATATTATATTTGATTATAGTAATTGAATTTAATCTATAATTTAATCCAGTTAATTGTATTTATTTAGTTAATATAGTTTAATTTATTATTATTATCTAATTTAATTCAATATTAGAATTTCCTAACTTAAATCAACCATTGACGAAGGATGTCAATTAATTTTTAATTTTCACTTTGCTAAACAACGCATAACCAACAGAGTGAAAATGTGACAAGACCGGGGATCGAGCCCAGATAACCTGGTATAGCGCACCAAGTGCTTTACCATTTGCCCATCTGGACGACCTCCAGTTTGGCATTTTTCACTTATACGTTGGCAAGGTTCAGCGCAAGATGGAATGTCATACATGAGCACAATGCCCAGTGGCGTACATGAGACGAATAAATTTCCATCATAGGATAATATCTAAATTTCCAATTCAATTTTTAGCAGGGATGAAACTGCGCGTAAATTTATTAACACTGACAAAGGATATGAATTATTTTTTAATTTTCACTTTGCTAAACAACGCATAACCAAGAGTTGTGTCCAGACCGGGGATCGAACCCAGATACCCTGGCTCGCTGCGTTAGTAGGCGAGCCTCCGATCCTCTTCTTCGTATTCAAACAGTCTAGGGAGAGTAAGTGCCCCCCCCCCCCTCAAGATATGGCTTCCGCCGCAGCGACCTGAGGGGACGCTTTCGGACTTAAGCCCCACTTGGTTCGAGCACTCCCTTTTCTGTTCAACAATTGAGGACACAACTAACGTTACATCAACTCGTTACATTAAGGCTAAACCTTTTATCTTACAGATGCAAGGATAGTAGTCGAGTGTTAAGTATGGTTTTTCATTTGCAAACTTGACATGGAGATATAAACTATTAATTTCTATTATAGAAAACGTTTAAAGGCATCTTATTTTAAAGATTCTATTTAAAATAAAGCATTAATCTGCTGGTGAATTTAGTACATTTCACCCCTTTGTACTTTATTTTAAATGCCTATTTTGCACCAACATCTAATAAATTTTCACGTATATAGGACACATTATCCTTTTAACTAAATGAAATTAGCATATGCATGGAAAACATTAACTGAGAGAAACATTCAACGAAAACATAGAATAAACTGAGATTATTATAAATCAAACTATACAAATACTTTTAAAAGAACTGCAATATCGAATAACTACCAGAAAAATATTTAGATTTAAAGAAATCTGTTTTCATGAGTTCTTTTTTAATCTCACTCTATTTCACCGCATAGTTCGCTCTATTAGCCACTAAAAAGTAGAATTCATGCAAATATTATTACGCATATACTCTGAGGAATTGGAATTATCAAATACAAGGTATTAAGCCAGTGGCAGTGAAAGTTTATAAGCTATTTTTGCTCGCTTTTGTAACGGGAAGTAATTTACTAGTTTCAATGAAGTTACAGTTAGTTGTAAGATGCAAGAAAATGCTTAGTTTGTGTACATAAAAACTGCAGTCATTATTCTCTGTAGAATAGCTTTTGATTTAAGTTTGGTTTAACATAAAGTTTAGTTAATGCAACATTTTGTGGAAACAGGTTGTTAAGCCGCATAAGTGAGGAAAAGTTTTCCTTCCGTCGTAATAAAGTAAAAATATTTGCAATACTCTTTAAGGAAGAAAAAGTATGTTTTGGAAAAACTTTCTGATAGTTTGCCAGGATGCATTAAATATTTTGGGGATTTTAATTTTCGTACACAAATACAAATAATCACTGATAATGTAGCAAATTCGACGTATACTTATACATGAATACTTACAATGTCTAGTAATTAAGGAATTTTTTTTTATTTATGCCATTGGAATGCTTACAAAATATAACTAAAATCCAATGCCTTGATAAATATTTTTAATTCAGAATGTTGGGAGTAATAATCAGTAAGTTGGGAACAACTTTATGAAAGTTTATTACGAAAGAAGTTTTTTTTTAATTAACTTAAATAAACCTATTTTACAATATAGTAATTTTCAATTCATCTTTTATATAAAATATCAAAAAATAATTGTTTTATACATTTTAGAAATATATTTAAAATGTAAACATCTTTTATAAGATTCAAAAAAGCTATTTTTCCACACAAAGGACTTCATAAATCACAAAAATTAGTACAGCTACTGAAAAGAATGAAACTGGCACCAACTTATTAGTAATAACGTCTACAAATTAATGTTATATATAAATTATGGTTAGGGATGTCGACCATCTATAGAAATTGAACCAAGCTTTAAATATTTTAATACTGACACATAACTTTGCCATTTTATTTCGATTCTTTGGTAAATTTTGCGCTAGATTACATAACGAGAAGTTGTTAAGACAAGCAGTTTAATAATTATGCAGGTTAAAAGTTTGCAACGTTTAATGTTAAATTCATTTTTAATCGTTGCAAAAAAGGTTGCATTGATGGTATTATTTTAAAGCACAATTCAAAAACTACTTCGCGTAATTAGCTGTAATTGTGGATTCGCATATTTTGAAGCTTCTAGAAATCTATTTGTCATAACACATTTTCATGTTAAGATTACAATTTTATTAAAATTTTTATTTCGTAAATATATATATATATATATATATATATATATATATATACAGGATTATTCTAAATGACGGACCCATTTTCAAAAAATTGTATTTATTAAAGTGCAAATCCAAAATGAACAATCTTTATACCAATGAAATAGGAAGTTTCAAAGTTTTTTAAGACATTATAAATGTTCAATGTGTCCACCGTTTGCTGCACAGCAAACATTTACGCGATATCCAAACTCGTCCCACCCACGAGAGAGCGTATCTGCTGTTACTGACTGCACGGCAGCAGTAATACGGTTCCGCAGATCGTTCAGAGTTGTTGGTAGCGACGGGACGTATACAGATTCCTTAACATAACCCCAGAAGAAGTAGTCACATTTGCTTTCTCGTGTGTGGGACGAGTTTGGCTATCGCGTAGATGTTTGCCGTTCAGCAAACGGTGGACACATTGAACATTTATAATGTCTTAAAAAAAACTTTGGAACTGCCTCTTTTCATTGGTATAAAGATTGTTCATTTTGGATTTGTACTTTAATAAATAAATTTGTTTGAAAATGGGTCCATCCTTTAGAATAACCCTGTATATTATATAAATTATTGTTTGGTAAAATATGACGTGTAACCTATAAATTGATTAACATATATCAATTTTTAGAAGATTCAGGTATGTGAATCCACATTTACAGCTTATACCGATCTATTGTAACCGATACTATTTAGTTCTTGAGTTATGCTTAGAAACTACCTGCATTGCAATCTGTTTTGAATAACATTTTGAACACGAACATAGAGCTCGACGCCGCAGGGGTTCGTCGATAGCTTCAGAACCCCTATCTCAACCCTTCCCGCTTTTCGAGGTGTTTAATTTGTTCATTTTTAATTCCTTTTAAATTTGTCCGGTTTTAATTTTTCCTTTTCTACCTGGCTTCCGCAAGTGTCTCGGTATAAAAGAGACGTAGCAAAGACCCCATCACGCAAAATGCCGCGCTCCGCGAATTCTGCGGAGGTCGTCCCAGCCCACTCACCCCCGACCTCCGCCCGAGACGAACATGAGCTGGGAGCCGCAGGGGTTCGTCGATAGCTTTAGAGCCCCTATCACAACTCTTCCCGCTTTTCGAGGTGTTAATATGTCCATTTTTCCTTTTAAATTTGTCCAGTTTCAATTTTCAGATTTTTTTCCTTTCTACCTGGCTTCCGCAAGTGTCTCGGTATAAAAAAGACGTAGCAAAGGACCATCACGCAAAATGCCGCGCTCCGCGAATTCTGCGGAGGTCGTCCCAGCCCACTCACCCCCGACCTCCGCCCGAGACGAACATAGAGCTGGGAGCCGCAGGGGTTCGTCGATAGCTTTAGAGCCCCTATCACAACTCTTCCCGCTTTTCGAGGTGTTAATATGTCCATTTTTCCTTTTAAATTTGTCCAGTTTCAATTTTCAGATTTTTTTTCCTTTCTACCTGGCTTCCGCAAGTGTCTCGGTATAAAAGAGACGTAGCAAAGGACCATCACGCAAAATGCCGCGCTCCGCGAATTCTGCGGAGGTCGTCCCAGCCCACTCACCCCCGACCTCCGCCCGAGACGAACATAGAGCTGGGAGCCGCAGGGGTTCGTCGATAGCTTTAGAGCCCCTATCACAACTCTTCCCGCTTTTCGAGGTGTTAATATGTCCATTTTTCCTTTTAAATTTGTCCAGTTTCAATTTTCAGATTTTTTTTCCTTTCTACCTGGCTTCCGCAAGTGTCTCGGTATAAAAGGGACGTAGCAAAGGACCATCACGGTTTAACACCGCCGTAAGTAAATTTCTACCTGGCTTCCGCAAGTGTCTCGGTATAAAAGGGACGTAGCAAAGGACCATCACGGTTTAACACCGGCGTAAGTAAATTTCTACCTGGCTTCCGCAATGTCTCGGTATAAAAGGGACGTAGCAAAGGTCCATCACATGAAACTCGCGTATGCGTAATTTTACATTAGTAGTTCCAAATTTTAAACTGCATAGTTTCTAAACTACTTGATTCGCATTATAAAGTATACAATTTACCAATTAATCCGAATATGATATCAAAATTAGGTATCAATATTGCAATTTTTAATGGACTATACAATTTCTAAATGAATACATCCCCCTAAGCAAAATGTAAGTATAAAATTAATTAGTAGGCGGTTATTCAGTTGGTAATAGTCTTATTTATTAGCAGCACAGTTAGTAGGAGGTAATCACTTTTTTTCCATTAAAGTACAAAGCCATTGAGAGTACCTTTTTCCTATAGGGAACCAATTTACTAGCTTCAAAAGATTTAAAGTTTGTTGTAAGATCCATGAAAATTGTCAATTGGTGATCGTAAAAGCTGTATCACTACGGCCACTGCTCTCTGCTGAATAACTTATGCTTTAAGCTTAGTTTAATTTATACTTTAGCTAGAGAAAATTTTGGGAGAAATAGTTGCTTAAGCAGCGTAAATAAATTAAGTTTCATTTCGTTGTTTTAGGTAAGTAAAAATATCTGTAATTCTCAAAGAAGGAAATCAATGATTTGGGAACACTTTCTGATAATTTACTACGGTAACTATGTATAGTCTCATAGCTCAATCAACGACAAGTTAAATAAATTATTGGGAAACAGTTGGTTACAAGGCATAAATTAGGATAAGTTTTTTTTTTTCATTTATATTATTAGATTTAAAAAAAAAATTAAGTGTTTAGAATAAAAAAAAGACCAATGTTTTTTAATCTAGGAAAATATAATATAAGCAGTAACAAAAATGTACAATAACCCCTACCGAGTTACCTAAGATTACAAAGACCGCTGGTTATTTTTACAAACTTCAGAAACCAATATATTTTGTAGATTTGAAGAATCATTTATAAAAACAATGTTTATTTTGCTGTCATTTTTGCAGTGTATGAATCAGTTTTCTCAACCCGGAATACAGGTTTTTCGAATGGTACCCATTCTCAAGTAAACAATTTCATGTTGAACAAACATGTTTAACAGACAAAGAAGTTTTTTGAAGTTTGTAAAAATAACCAGCGGTCTTCGGAATCTTAGGTAACTCGGTAGGGGTTATTGTACATTTTTGCTACTGCATATATTATATTTTCCTAGATTAAAAAACATTCGTCTTTTTTTTACACTAAACACTTAATTTTTTTAAATATAATAATAGAAATGAAAAAAACTTATCCTAATTTATGCCTTGTAACCAACTGTTTCCCAACAATTAACCGCATTAACATTAACATTAAAATTAACATTATTTGAATACTCTTGCATGTATAAATTCAATTACGCAGCTGAAAATCTTCAACTGTGAATTGATAGCATCCTAAAAGCCAATGTTCATTCCGGTTTGAGAAAACTAATTAATGCACAATAAGAACTACTCGGAAACGTTTCCGAAAATCGATTATTATATTACAACATTATATTACATTTATTATATTATTATACTATATTTAATATTAATTTATTATTATTTATAATTATTATTATTATTAATTACTTATTAATAATTAATACAATAAATTAATAACGCATTCTAAATTAAAATAATGCACAGTATTTCAATTAAAACTATTCTTAAAAAAATTACGCATTTTATAAATTACAGACAATCACTGTTTCCTCACAAATGAATCTATTAATTGCAAAAAAGTAGAAACTCTGAAAATACTGAAACGGATTTTCTCTTAGAAAACTGCAATTATCAAATAAAGTCATACTGATGCAGTTATAAAGCCAGTGGCAGTAAATGTTTATTAGCCCTCGTTGCTCGCTTTTCTACAGGAAAGCTATTTGCCGACTTCTAAGGAATTAAAGTTTGTCGTAAGATTCAAGAAAATGGTTAGTTAGCGATCGTAAAAGGTGGATAACTGCAGCCCCTTTTCTCTGTAGGATCGGTTGTGATTTAAGCTTGGTCTATCATGGAGTTTAGTTAAAGAATATTTTCCGGGAAACAGTTGATTAAGCCGTGTAAATGAGGAAAAGTTTCCTTCCTTTGTTTTAGATTAGGGAAAATTAATTGAAATGGTCTGTATTAAAATAATTTATTTAATATATCGAAAAAAAAAAGGCTTTTTATAAAGAAATGCTTTTCTTTTCATACGAAAGTTTGTTTCCAATGACTTTTCGACGTAAATCTTACTGTGTTAAATAACTAGAAAATATATCCGGAAAGTCGGCAAGAATTTTAATGAAATTGCCAGGAAACAATATTTAGTTTTAGATGTTACATATAATCACTATGGATGCTAAAGTAAATTAGAAGCAGTTATTAGTTATTGTTTGGCTTTCTGAAAAACAAAGTGAAAAATCTTAAGGGAATTTATTTTAATAGGGTTTTTTCTCTACATTTAGCTGTAGGCTAACAGTCCCAATTATGAAATCATTATTTGTTAATTATGTTGAAATGTATTTTATTTTGAATCTATTTGTATTTTATTTTGAATAGCAATTTTGCATTTAAATAGAATTTTGGGAGCACCTCAAAATCAAATGATTTTCAACGTATAGGGTATTTTCAACGTTTTTGGTGAAACGCATATGCATAAAATATATGCATAAAACACTTAAATTAATGAACATTTCAATTGAAAATATAGAATAAACTGAGACTGTAATAACATTTTATAATATTTTTTTTTAAAGTGCATTATCAAAATATCACGTCAAAAATAATTATACACATTTTTTTTCACCAATTTTTTTTAAATTTTATTGTAAATTCCCCGCATAGTTCCTTCTATTAGCTGCAAAAAAGTAGCATTTATATATAAATTGTATTTTAAATGTACATTTTATTGTTGTTTTAGTTGACTTTCTTTGGTATGATCATATCTCCCGGTCATATGGTTCAAATAGCCCACACACATAGAGAGATTTGAGCCGTTTTCAAACTTAATAAGCAAAAGAGCTGCTCTTGGTTTTTGAAAATTTAGAAAAAGTAAGCATTTTATCTGTAACGAAATAATCGTACTTTTTTACATATCGCTTCCTTTTCTCTATATTGAATACAGTGGAAATATATTAATTTTTATAAACAACGGTTTAATTATCCAGATCTCCTTCTGCTTACAGCCCTATTACTTTTAAATAAAAGTTTTTTTAATACTAATGCAATATAGAACATTTAACACCTTTATTTGTATTTTTATTTCGTAGTTAAATGGAAATCATCTTTAAAAATGGAAAATTCAGTATGATGCAGTATATTATGAAATTCCATTTATTTTCCATCATCTTAGCAGCTTTATTTAAGATAGATGCAGAAAATATCTTATGACCAATAACACTTTAACATAATATACAATGAACTGAGAAACATTCATGATTTATTGTAAGCAATAAAACCCATACAGTTACTTTAATCCTTAAATACAGGAATTTTTCTTTTAAAATTGTGTTTTTTATACTTATAATAAGGATTAGACACCAGAAATTTTAAGATAGATTTTTAACTTCGTTTAGTAAAATATTTATGTAATTTATGCGATTTTTACACAAATAATATTTCTATATCAATATAGTGGTTGCCCAGAAGTTGATTTATTTATTAAAAGTTAAATAAAAATTGTTGCAAATTTGATACACTATGCATTTAAGTCAATCTCGCAATCATATTAATTGTAGAAGGCTAGATAGTCTTAATAATTACGACTATGTTTGTTTGACAAGCGACAGTTGAATGACGAGTAGGAGGATAAATTCTATAAAAATAAGAACATTTGTAAATTGATAATGAAATGTTGAGAATTATACTATAATAATTTTTGAAACTATTTTCCCACATATAACTGCAAAATCTACAGCATTCGTAACTTTTACGAGAGTTTAGATTTTTCTACTATCCCAAGTACGTCTAGTCATCTAGGGTTAAGAACTATTTATTATTATTATTTTTTTAATATGACTTTCTTTTCCACCATACATTTCATTAAATTAGCCGCAAAAAATAAAAAAATACATGTATATATACAAACTCGACGAGCGATGATGCAACCATCTTCCAAGAAACTGCAATTATCAAACAAGTGGTATTAATCCAGTGTTTGCAAACATTACTAACTAATGTTGTTCCATTTACGAACTGCAGCGATTTACTCAGTTTCAAAGATTTCGGATTTGTCCTGGAAGCCAAGAAAATTCTGTTAGCTATCAATCGTTAAAGCTGGTAACTATAGTCAAGTATCTCTGTATATTTCAGCTTAGTTTTACATTTAAAAAAAATTTACTGGAATTTTCGAGAAACATTTGTTTAAGATACTTTAATGATATTTTTTTTTCTTTTGTATGCATTCTGCAGACGGCCCGCCAGCTTGGTTGGTAGCGGAGGCGACCGCCACGGTGGTGATCGAATTCGAATCCTGGTAAGGCATGGATGTCATTATGTGTTTGTCTTCAGTGCTGTCTACTTCCTGGTGTCTATTCCGTCCATGTGAAGAAGAAGATTTATGTAATATATCAACGTCTTGTATGTATTTAAAATAAAAACGCGTAATAAAGAATATGGATCTTTCGATACAAACAGCTTAGTAGCTTAAAGGTCTCAAAGCAATTCTCCTTCAAATGTAAAAAAAAAAAAAAAAAAAAAAAAATGCATTCTTCAGGAATTTGGTGAAATGCTTTAAATTAAACAGAATTTCAGTTACAAAAGTGGCTCATGAAAACTGTCATCATAAAATGTTACGCTGCATTGTTATGCATTTAGGCATTGCATGGCAACGCAATACTTATTATTTCTAATGCGTCTCCTCATTATTAATTTAACACAGTAATAATAATTTGTCCACAGCAATTAATTTTTAATTGGAAGATTTCATGAAAAATGAAATTGAAATTTTATTTTAAAGAATAAAAAAAAAGATGAATATGACGTCATACTGTATATAAAACGGACATTTTCAAATTTTGTGATAATACAAGTAGAAAGCAGGTGAATATGTCGTAATAGTTGTAACAAAAAGGACATTTTCAAACATTTGTTAATAATACAAGAAGCATCAATATGAGTACGTAAAGAAAGCAAGTGAACCTGACGTCATTTAAAAAAAATAATATTGAAATATATTTTACCGATACTGATTACTAAGGATGAATATCAGTTATATACAGAAGATAATTTTCTGTCAAACAGGATGTGATAATTTACAGGAAAAGAAAAAGAATAAGGATTATATTATTAAAAGAGATTTCGTTGGGGACAAAAGTGACGTCTTATTATATATTAATAGCATAGATAGTTATTATGAAATAGGCTGTAATGGTTCAATGCAATTTTCTTTTGCGTTTATAGCGGCCCCTGGCAGGAAATAAGGCAACCAAATTTAACTAAAATATATTTATTTATGATTTACTGTACGATAGCTATACTGAAGTTATAGAAGTACTAAACGTATACTTCACTAAAAGTACTAAAAGTAGTTAGCTCAACAACTAAAAAAAAAAAAAAGTTTCGGTAGTAATTGAATAATTTTTTTTTAAAGTTTGACAGATATGCTTCTGCGCATGCCCGAATAATTCATTCGAATGATCAAACGCATTCGAATGATGCCCATCACTAATTCAGTGATCCAAGAAAATGATTAGTTCGCGATCGTTAAATACAGTCCCTGCTCTTTATTTAGACTTTCTCGCAACTTTAGCTACGTTTAACTTTAAGTTTTGCAAAGAAAAATTTTAATATACTTTTACTTAATCAAAATAAATGGAAATTATTCTTTTCGTTGCATACAGAAAGACAATATTAAGTGAAACGCTACAAATGAAAATAATTTATTTAACTTCTTATTTCTAGTTCATGTAGTATTATTCTTATCTACATTTGAACAAACAATATTCGCTTCTTTGTAATTGAACTATACGCTGAAAAAGACTAATAAGCTATTTTCATTCGTTGGTAATATTGTTTTCAGGGCCTGAATACCGACGGGGCACCGATAAAATTTAATAGAAATTTTCGTTTTATTAAAAAGCCTTATTCATACAAAATTACTGCCATGAATAAGGAAAAAAATTCTATTATTTTTTACTGGTGGAAGTGTGCCCCGTTGGTAATCAGGTCCTGACTGTTTTTATTAAAGTAAATTTTATAGAAAAGACAAGACAGATAAAAATTTATATTTTCATTATTAATATATGATCTTCACATTATTTGGTTTTAAAGATGAATTTTCTGTTCATTCAATAAAGAAAAAATTATTGATAGAAACCATTCCGAATTATTACGAAACTTAGCATTTATGGTACACATTTTTTTCTGTCATATTTTATAATAATAACCATTCAATGAATTAGCTGCATTAAACTTTAACACTTTTCTTAACTTTATTTATGTTTTATAAATAAAGTATTATATATAGAAAATTATTTCCATAAAATTATTTTTTCTAGCAGTAACGTTTGCATTTGAGAATCAAACTTAGTTTTTTTCCCTGTGCTATCGTCACATATTAAAACGTTTTCTCGAACAAACATTTTGGTGTAGACATGGAAAAATTCCAAAAATTTTTTATTCATGTGACAAGTTTATTTTTTATCCAGGCAAAATTCAGTTCACATAGATATAAATCAAGAATCTGTAAAGATAAATCAAAATAGTTATCTGTTCCTAAATCAAGCAAGACGAGGACAGCAGCTTGAAATATAATGATAGGATTTTATAATTCCACAAAAGGCGTCATAGATACATTGGATCAGATGTGTAATAACATATGTAGTAGGAAAGCATGCCGATCGCCTCTTTGTGTGTTTTATGGTATGATAAATACAAGTTTAGTGAATGTGCATGTTATATATGTCCATTAAATGGCTCAAAAACCCGAAAAAGCATTATACAGAAAAAAGTTCACGATAAATCTAAGTGAAGGTTTTCTTGCTTCATGGATGAAGAAGCGTCTCGACATATCAACTTTGCCTGATCAACAAGGACAATTAGAAGAAAACTTTTGAAATTGGATATGGGCGTTCAACAGCCCGAACAATCAGAATGTAAAAAAAGGAAATTTTGAGCATTTTGCCCGGACATTTTGCGCAGAATGACGCACAACATTTGTCTAACGTGTTCCAGAGCAATGTGTGTTGAACATCACGCTAATATGTGTAACGATTGCTTTGAAAATAAATATATTAAGCTTTCTTTCTTACTTGAAGATCGATAGTGATAAAGTCATTTGCAGGTAGTGTACTTTTGTTCTAATTAGCTTTTAAAATTGATTTTAAGCAAGCCTACCCACATTTCGTCTGGAAGACGAATTGTTATCATTCCCGTAAGTTTTTCAAAGCGTAGCATTTTAGTGTTAAAAAAGGTCCTTAATTCTTTATAAATAATATATTTTATATTATGATTTCATATTATCATATCATATTTATAATTATCATTTCATATTATCATATCATATTTATAATTATCATTTCATATTATCATATCATATATATAATTATCATTATTATATACTATCGATACTATCATTATTATCATACATTTTTTATAAAACTGACTATATTATCATTTGTATTCAATACTGAGAAATGATATTATGCAAAGAAAGAATGGTTTACATTGCTATAAAATATAAATTACATCGTTTTCCAGATTTGTAAACAAAATATCTACGTTTAGTTTTCAAATGTGTGAAAATGGCTCCAATGTCCCTCGTCTGTGGAATTTGAGAATCAAGTGACCGGAAGATAGGACCATATAAAAGAAAGTCAGCAAAAAAAATAATAAAAACGAAATACAAAATTGTTTGGATTAAGGAATAAAATAAAAGAAAATAGATAATAACTACTGCTAGGGAATGAAACAACAAATGATTAGAAAATAATTAAAAAATACACTTTATATACATATCTCACATTTAAATAAACGACGTGAAAACAACAAAAAACAAAAATTTTTACATTTGGACAAGTCAAAATATGTTTCAGTCGATACAAATGAAACTTTAATGAGGAACGCAGTTCAGCCTCTTACACTGTAAAAAAATAAAGAACAAACGTTTCTCAGGCTGCGAAAATATAACCATGAATGAAAATATATAAGAACCTCTTCCGAATTACCCATGATTCCGAAAAGCGTTCCTTGGAAAACTCATAAACCAATATATTTTCAAGATTTAAAAAAAGCATTTATAAAAACAAATTTATTTTGGTGCAACTGACTTTCCGAAAAGTTTCCGAGTCGATTTTATAGTGTATTCATCATTTTTTTTCAAACCGGAACATCGATTTTGAGGATGCTGTTTATTCCCAAATACGCATTTTCAACTGCATAACTTAAATTGTATATGGAAGAGTGACAAAATAATATTAATTTTAATGTTAATGTTAATGTTGTTAATTTATCATGTTTGCCTGTAAAACACGTTTGTCGAACATGAAAATCTTTGCTTGATAATGGATGGCATCCGAAAAGCCAATATTCCAAGTTGCAAAAAGTGATTAATGCTTCATAAAAACTACTCGGAAACGTTTTCAAAATTCTGTGATAGCCAAAGAATTTTTTTTATAGCTGTTTCTTTAAATATCAAAAAGTATATTGTTTTTTTAGGTTATAAAGATAAAGAGCATTTTTCGGAATCGTGGATAACTCGAAAAGGGTCATTGTATATTTTCGTTTGTGGTTACATTGTAATTTTCTAGATTAATACCTATGTGTCTTTTTTGCAATGCAAGTGATTTTATGACTCTATAATCGGTATTATGAAGTAAACATCGATCAAATATCAGGAAATTTTTAATATATATTTGTGATGGTTTATGTCTTTTTCCTGGTCAAGTATTGTGAACTCCTCCTTAAATTTAATTGGACAAACAATGTATGTGTGCGTAACCATAAACAACGACATCTTTAACCTTATTTTGAAGTTTAAGCATTAATTGTTTATTCATTTATTGATAATTCCTGTACTATTATGAGTAATCCAAAAATAACTGTTTTATACCCGACTTTTATGGAATTTGTAGTTAAAATTACATTTTAAACACGCTAAGATATAGAAGTTTGAAACTGTATAGCATGTCTAAGAAATATTTGTATAAGAACTTTGCTGTTTTTATCGTAGATAAAATAATCATCGATACAGATTCGTTTACATATAAATGTATAATTAACCGCATTTTAATTGGCAGGTAATATTAAGCAAGTTTTATTGTATTGTGAAAGTGATGTAAAATATTTGCTAAAATCGTTAATGTATTATAATGAGATAGAAATAGCACATTACAATGCACTTTCCCAAAGTGAACATTGAAACCAAAAAAAAAAAAAAAAAAAAAGAATGAAACAGGACATATTTCATTCAAAAGGTAATAGGGTAAACGAGAGGAATTGGAGACGCATGGTTTATTATTTTTTTGGTGGTTCAGGTGAAATACAAAAAATAGCAATGATAGATAATGGATGTAACTACACCTACACGTGTTTCTATTAGTTTTATTGAACTACATTTCAGTGAAATATTCATGAAATAGGCTTAATAAGCTATTTTCAGTCGTAATTGGTATTATTGTTTTTATGACAATAAATTTTAGAGGCATGAAGACAAAAAAAAATACATTATTAACAAATGATCTTCATCGTTTAGTGTTAAAGATTAATTTTATTTTCTTTCAATAAAAAATATTTTATTGTTAAAAAGCATTCACTATTATTATGAAATGTAATGTTTATACACATATATTATCAATTATAGGAAATGTTTAACGATTTCAAATTAGGTATTAAAATTTAACGCTTTTCTTAAAATCCTTCATTTTTTTTTATAAACAAAATATTATATCCTATGTATTATTTATATAAAATATTTTTTTTTATCAAAGAGTTCTTTATAAATAAAATACTTCTTATTATCATTTATAATTTAGTATTTAAAATTTGACTAAAAGTTCAATTAAATTAACCTCTTGGAATAAACTATAGTAATAAGAAACAAAATACATTTATTCTTATTTAGTATTTTACAAAAGAATACAAAATTATAAAACTCTATCCGTTGTATCAGAAAACGTAATGATAAGTATTAACCGACAAAGCCAATGCATTAATTTTTTTTAATTATTGTGTGACTAGATAAAAGCATATTTTGTATGTTCAAAGAGATTCTAAAATAATCATTAAAATGTACTAAAATAAGAACAAAGAGTTCTGTCATTAAATATTTATGCGTTATTTATACATGAAAAGCTTTTTAGGGGATTGTAAAAGTAGTAGTTATTGAAACACTTTAAGTAGACAAAAGTTATAAAATTTTAATACGAGAAACAGCCATTTATTTTTGAAAGAGTCAATATTTAAACAAATGAACCATATTTTAATGAAATATGCTGTATATATTTTTTTTTTCAGAAAGTGTTTAAACTAATACAAATATAAATTGAATGCTATAGAATGTTTTCTTTATATTTTTAATATATGTATTTAGTATTTTAAGTTTTAAAAATATGAAGGATAATTTTCTTTCACTTAATACCCCCAAGATAATACACATAGCTATATATAACATGTGTCTGTGCAATCAAGATTTATTAAAGATATTTTAAGGTGTTTTAAGGTGTTGAAAGTTGATTGATATTTTAAAAATTCAATAAAAATTCCACTTGTTTAATAACAATTAAACAAACAATAACAAAAATTAAAACTACTGAAGTTGCACTTTCAGGTGTCAAGTCACATATGTGACTATGTCACCTCATAGGTGTCAGGTGTCAGGTGTCACATGTCAAGTTACAAATTTCTTTAATGCGCTTTCTTGTTTCAGTTCCAACTATCTCCGATAAATGACCCTGCACTGTAATAACCCTGCAATTTAAAAACGAAAACATTTTTTGGTATTTATGCTTTATCTGTGCCAGGTTAGATATACAGAGCCTTCAATGACACCGTTGTACTGAATACAGTAATCATTTTTTTCTCTTTCTACATAGTAACTACATTATATATTTTTCAGTCAGTGTCAAAAGTTTAAGCGCAATTTTTTAAAAATAAAACTTTAAATATTAACTTTATTTAATAGTCTTATTTTTGTGTTAATAATTTAAGTCTTAAAACCATATTCAACAAAATTATGTTATTCAAAATCTTCGAACCATTTTGAATGGAACTAACATAATCTTGCCAAAAGATTAAGCACAAAATTGTCCAAAATTGACCAAAATCACGTAAGCAGTTGCGCATGAAAACAACTTCTGGTTTCATAAGAAATACCAAATAGTGGTTTTGCGTTAATACGAAATGAAAAACTAAAATTCTGGGGTACGAGAGCAAAACATAAGTTCGATTTTGAAATTGCAATTGAATTAAAAAGATCGAAACGGGGAATTTATCAAGTTTTGGCTAGTATCAAGTTTTGGCTAGTGGTGAAGATTTCAAATGAAAATCATTTTTAGGAAGAAGACGAGTGACCAGTTTCCTTGAAGACCAGCAGATCCGAAGACCGGCAGAAAATTTGCTTTAACTGGGAATTATTAATTTTCTCAAACTAAAAATACAGTTGAAGGACAAATATTGAAAAAGCATTATAGAATCGGGGTACATTGAAAAACCATGCGCCTAAACAGTATGCTTACATCACGTTAATAAAGCAGGAACTCCTTACAAAATATGAAAAGTTCTATAAGGTTGCACAAAATTGTTATCGAGATTTGTGATGGTGATGTTTTATTAATATATTATAAAGTGACTGGTATTGGCCATTTTTCTTAAAAGAAATAATGCTATTCATGATCACATTCATTTGACCACAGAATTTGGTACCTTATTTGTTTGTAATATGTGTTGATCGGTGATTGTCTGTGCGTTAGCTAGTCCTTTAGGTAGCCGTATTAAAAAAAAAAACACGCCCTACAATCTGAACGTGATCCGGGTTTTAGGATGGTTACTACAAAATTCAATGGAAATGAACATACGGTCTTTATCTATGCCGCAGAAAAAAAAGGACTACATTTTCAGTTTTATTGATAGAATGGAGAAACCGTTGGTTAACGATACCTTCCAGTGATATTTCAGAAATGTTCGAGATTCAAGAAGATTAAAAATATGTAGGGATGTAATAAAATGTACATGCTGTTACTTTATGCCATCGATCAGATATGAACCAGAATGATTAGGCATAGAAGACGATTAAAGATAGGGTATTAAACAATTTATACCAAAGCAAATTCAACTACTTCAAAATCTCTAAAGATTTGCTATTACATTTTAGGAAATCTGTATAATTTTTGAAAAAGTTGTCCATTATTCTATAAATTAGAAAATGACAAGCATGTGTTTTATATTTTCTACAATTTTCTTTAAATTTTAAAAGTAATACCTAGCATAAGCTATGTGCACATGAAAGCGATAATAAGTTACATTTTTCTAGATGGATTTTCTTCTCAAAAACTGAAAAATAATAAATGGAGTACCACAATTAAGGGATAATATTATTCATTTATTTACGTGAAGGTCTTATAGCTGTAAATAAATTTTTAATATTTCTCAACATTTATATTATTTTCAAACGCTCTTAACTTCTTTTTAGTTACAAATATATGACTATGAATTAATTTCCGCGATTCGTATAAATTATGATATAGAATGTAACGTAAACGCACAAGAAAATATTTCTCAAGGCAATCAAAATGATCAAATTTAAAAAGGAATCTATTAATCTTATTTTCTTTCGTTTCATCCTTTCTCAGTAAAAAAGTTATTTAAATTAAATTGTATTTATCTGGCTAGTCACAAATAATATTCTTGATCTTCTATATTCTTCTATTCCTTATTTTTTGCATTTATATGGTATGTGTTTAGCAAGCTCTGAAAACTGCTTTAGCAATCAATCTACTTTTTCAATAATAACTGCATTACAAAAAGAAAAAGGATAGTACTATATATGTAGTTTGAACTCGCTTAAAATTATTAATAAAATGTTCTAGAAAAACGATTTGATAAAGTCTGATTTCATAAATATTTTGAGTGACATTGTGTTTGTGATATGTGATTTACGTGTTTTGTGTGTGTACTTCATTTGAAGCTGAAAAACTTTTAATACTTTAAATAAAATTGCACAAGAATGACTCGAGAAAAATATTTAAATATTTAAATATTTATTGTTCTGCATTATTAGATACTCTATTCATGGTATTTACAATATGTTTGTGGGATCTAAAGTAATAAAAGAAAGTTTCGCTCTGTGTGTCTGTGTGTGTGTGTATCTGTTGGCGATGGCTAGGAAAATCTGGCCCACCTAGAAGGCTGGAAATTTAGATTTAGGAAGTCCAAACCCTCTCCTGTTGCAACATTACTTCAGAATTTTAATATTTTAAATACATTCTGAAATATTAATTAAAATGCACAAAGAACTCTCATTAAAAATACGCTTTTATTCTCTTGGGTTGGTTGGTTCACTGGTTGGTTGCATCGGTTCTTCACAGAAGTAATTAAATAAACCAGAGTAGCGATGCATAAATAAGGATTTCTAACTAAATAGTATCAACATGGATTGAAGTTATCAACGTAGAGGAACCATGCGATTGTCGCGCCACCTGTGCATGACAAATTACACATACGTCCCACTGATTGAAATATTTTGCAGGCATATTTTTCTTCATGACAATTAGTCGGGTTTAAGTTTTTTTTTCTTTTTTACATGACATTTATTATTATGATGGAGATTAAAACTTTATTTAATAGATTGTTTTTTATATTTGCGGGAATGAAGAGGGGCAAGGGTCTAATTACATTTAAGCTTCAAGGTGTATTTCTAGAAAGCAGTTACCAGAATTTCCGAATAATAACTGTCAGCCAAATTTCAAATTAAATTCCTAGCTTAACCAAATGAATCAATCATTAAAGATGTATTGTGATCCTCCTAATTAGTTATTTGCTGAAGGCCACTTGAACAACCCCCCCAACCCCCCACCCCTCCCGGCCCGTCTTTCAAATTTTTTTCTCTAACTCTGCTCCGTTTCCATATCTCAGCAACTATCTTTCCGATTTTGACGCAAGTGATTTCAAACATTATAATTAACTTAATAGTCACCCTTTATAACATTAAACTAAATTTATGAGTAGCGGTTACCACTATTTACGAATAACAGTTTAAGCTACATTTGTAATTAAATTCAAAGCTTAAGGAAACGAACGAATTTTGAAAGATGCATAGTGGTCCTCCTAATTAGTTATTTGCTAAAGGCCACTTGAACAACCCCCCCCCCCCCACCCCTCCCGGCCCGTCCTTCAAGGTTTTTTCTCTAACTCTGCTCCGTTTCCATATCTCAGCAACTATTTTTCTGATTTCAACGCAAGTGGTTCCAAACATTATAATTAACTTAAATGTCACTCTTTATAACATTAAACTAAATTTATGAGTATCGGTTACCACTATTTCCAAATAATAGTTTAAGCCAAATTTGTAATTACGTTCCAAGCTTAAGCAAACGAACGAATTTTGAAAAATGCATAGTGGTCCTACTAATTAGTCATTTGCCGAAGCACACTTGAACAATCCCTCCCCCCCCCCCCGGCCCGTCCTTCAAGGTTTTTTCTCTAACTCTGCTCCGTTTCCATATCTCAGCAACTATCTTTCCGATTTGAACACAAGTGATTCCAAACATTATAAGTAACTTAATTGTCACTCTTTATAACATTAAACTAAAATTATGAGTAGCGGTTACCACTATTTACGAAAAATAGTTTAAGCCAAATTTGCAATTAAGTTCAAAGCTTAAGCAAACGAACGATTTTTGAAAGATGCATAGTGGTCCTCCAAATTAGTCATTTGCTGAAGGACACTTGAACAACCCCTCCCTCCCGGCACCCTTTCAAGGTTTTTTTTCTCTATCTATGCTCCGTTTTCATATCTCAGCAACTATCTTTCCGATTTGACCACAAGTGATTCCAAACATTATAATTAACTTAAATGTCACTCTTTATAACCTTAAACTAAATTTATGAGTAGCGGTTACCACTATTTCCGAATAATTGGGTAAGCCAAATTTGTAATTAAGTTCCTAGCTTAAGCAAACGAACGAATTTCGAAAGATGCATAGTGCTCCTCTTAATTAGTCATTTGCTGAAGGGTACTTGAACAACCCTCCCCCCCCCCGGCCCCTCATTCAAGGTTTTTCTCTAACTATGCCCCGTTTCTATATATCAGCAACTATCTTTCCGATTTCAACGCAAGTGATTCCAAACATTATATTTAACTTAATAGTCACCCTTTATAACATTAAACTAAAATTATGAGTAGCGGTTACCACTATTTATGAAAAATAGTTTAAGCTAAATTTGCAATTAAGTTCAAAGCTTAAGCAAACGAACGATTTTTGAAAGATGCATAGTGATCCTCCAAATTAGTCATTTGCTGAAGGACACTTGAACAACCCCTCCCCCCCGGCACCCTTTCAAGGTTTTTTTCTCTAACTATGCTCCGTTTTCATATCTCAGCAACTATTTTTCCGATATCAACACAAGTGATTCCAAACATTATAATTAACTTAAATGTCACTCTTTATAACATTAAACTAAATTTATGAGTAGCGGTTACCACTATTTCCGAATAATTGGATAAGCCAAATTTGTAATTAATTTCCTAGCTTAAGCAAACGAACGAATTTCGAAAGATGCATAGTGCTCCTCTTAATTAGTCATTTCCTGAAGGGTACTTGAACAACCCTCCCCCCCCCGGCCCCTCATTCAAGGTTTTTCTCTAACTATGCCCCGTTTCTATATATCAGCAACTATCTTTCCGATTTCAACGCAAGTGATTCCAAACATTATATTTAACTTAATAGTCACCCTTTATAACATTAAATTAAATTTATGAGTAGCGGTTACCACTATTTACAAATAGGAGTTTAAGCCAACTTTGTAATTAAGTTCCTAGCTTAACAAAACGAACGAATATTTATTGATACATAGTGGGCCTCCTAATTAGTCATTTTCTGAAGGACACTCGAACATCTCCTCCCTTCGGCACCTCACTCAAGGTTATTTTCTCTAACTGTGTCTTATTGCAATAACTGGGCTAATAATGTTCCAATCTTCTCGAAACCAGCTCAATTTTGTAGTGCGCCTACTATACAGTAACGTAGGCAGCGGGGACCTGCCTCAGAAGTTCGTTCGGAAAGAGGTTTGTTTAGAACAGAATGCTCCCCTGGCGGTGGTAGGGGGAAATAAAAGATTTTCTAGAGCGTACGAGCATGCCGGGTATACGGTTCCGAAGCTATCGTAGACCGTGGCCAGAGTTCCGTTTTTTAAGAGATTTAAGTTTATTACAAGGGCTCGGGCAACGCCGGGCGGGTCAGCTAGTTAAAAAATAAAAGTAAGCTAAAGCTTTGTCTATAGAAAAAGTCAGTAAATATATTCATTTTATGTTTTAACTTTGATTCGTTGAAAGTTCTCCTGACGATATTATGTTTCATACAACAGTTTGTAAAACTATTTAATTTTTCATGTTCATATTCATCATGAAAATGTTGCTCTTAATAATATTCACATATTACGTATCTAAACCAGCTTTTTCATAAGCCAATTTATTAAAATTTGTTTAATCATCTGTAAGATAATCCTTTATGTGTAAATGTGCAAGGAGATCTTTCACACAATGTGTACAGTGAAAATCTGGTTTTTACGTTGAGAAAAAAAAAACAGGCATGTTTAGCGCTAGGAGAATAAAACTCATACACACACACAAAAAAAAAAGTATCTGTTTAGTTGTATCCTTTTATGTCATAGATTGAAATCATTATCTTTACTCAAGCTATGCGGCTTAAAGGGGTAGAAAACTTTTTAAAAATTACTTTTTATTATTTATTTTTTTCCAATAAGATAATCTTCAAAGAAGTGTTTTGTATCACAAATTCAACGAATATATTTAAAGATAAAAATCAATTTTAAACAAGTTTATTTATTTTTTTGAAAATGCTATTAATGTTTTAATAAAATTAAAACGCTCCATACTTTAAAATTTTCAAAATAGTTTCTTCTTCTTTCAGAATTTAATTATTTAAATGGGCGTTATTAGAAAATTGTACATCCTTTTAATCTTTCTGGCAGTTTAAAAAAATGTTGTTATGAAACTCAGTTTTTATAAAAATTTTAGATTTTAATAGAACTTATGAGTAATTTGTAAACATTAATAAACCGACATTCTAAAATGGATGGCATATATTTGTTAGAGTAGGTATCAAAATTGCACATTAGACACACTGATAATTTTAAACAAAAATTAAAAGCATTTTAAAGGTATACAGACTAACAAAATTTCTCTTTGAGAAAAATGCACTTGATGTATGATATATTACTTTTATTACTTTCCTTTAAAAAATATGACAACAAATTTTCTGCCAAGTACAGGAAAATATATTGATACATTTTAAAATACGAACTGACTTTAGGGAGAAAACAAAAAAATCATATTTTTTGTCGGTTTTTGCTCAATATCTAAATGCAATAGGAACAGCAAGGTTGTTGTAATTTAAAGAAATATTTATTTTTTATCAGATTGTGTCTAAATGCACTACAGGAAGTGTAAGTATTATTTGATGGAATTGGAAAGCAGTGTATTTTTGTGCAAATATTGAACTGTAATGCACAAAATGTTTATTAACTACCTTTCAATTTTGATATTTATGTGAAATAACAACAACACAAATTACAGTCAATACGTGTTAGGGTGGTGTTATCGTGGGAGGTAAGTTCAGGGGGTTGAGAATTGAGAAAATGTCGTCAAAGTTGTATCCATTAAAGACTTGTAAGGATTTTTACGGAGTAAATCAATTTTGATGAAACAATGAGGTATAGTGGCAATTGGTTGTTTTTGCAAACCCCAGAACACGTTTCCTGGATACTGAACCGGATTGTAGTTTCCCCTTTTTAATATGTTGAAGAAAAAAAGGCGAACATCATATCATTAGAGTTAATGGTCTTTAATCGGAGAAACATGTCACGATTCACAGTCTTCCACAGCAGAGATTTTCAGCAATCCAAGTTTCAGATTTTTTTTAATGAATCTCATGAATAACATATTATTTATTTTTAGCTATTATCAATTATTTGTAACAATGAGGTGACATTTCAAATTTTAAGTCAGGGGTGAAGCACATGAAAGTAATCCATTGAATGGTTCAGAAATGCTGTTGAGATGTTCCGATGATGTTTACGCCATCCTAAGAGTTTGAAGAACATCAAGGGGATTTTTTTTAGAAACCCAAAGGGTGGCCAAAGGGGCCAAACATTTTTAGATGTTGAGGAGATGAAGTTCAGAGGCGAAGTGTTGTATCAGATATGAAAGCGTGCGCTAGAAAAACACGCCAAGAGATTTACATTTTGAGCCAAGAGTATTGCATTTTTTCGCGTGGGAGCTGTAACCGTTACATATACATCATATCAACTTCATAACTGACGTCAGTGGTAAGGAAATCTGTTTTGGCGAAAAGTGCACTTTGGCTAAAAGAGAGTGATTTAGAATTTTACCGTTTTCATTGTTTGGGGAACATGGTAAAAAGATATTTTAGAAGAATGTTGTAAAGGCGCCATCGAGACGAAATATGCATCTGGATGCATTATGGACTCAAAACTGACCACGAGAAAGGAAACATTTTATGCCGTGTATTATTTCATTTACATTGATATGTGGGAGACCGAATAAAGTACGTTAATGATAATTTAAAAACAATATGTATGATTTTGATTAAAAGTTTTTTCGTTGAAAGAGAAGGACAATAGGGTGAGCGTTTTAACAGCCAGGAATGTATATGAATTACAATAATGCAGAAAAGGGGAAATATATTTAATAAAATACTTAAAATGTAGATTTCTTTAATTTTTGAAACGAATATATATGGCATCTTCACCAGGGGTCGGAAGTAGCGCGCTACAAGTAGCGAAACTACTGTAGTCACTACTTTTTTACAGTAGTTTTTAGTGTAGTGCACTACATTTTGAATAATGTAGTGTAGAGAGTAGCGCGATACAAAAAATCAGTAGTTTGTAGCGAGAACCGACGCTACTTTTAACGCTACTTCAGGGGGAGAAAAGTGACATTCTACAAATTCATGTGGTCAAAATTGCTTCTTTTGTGCAAAATTTGTTCTGCTCAACAATTTTCGAATCGCAGTGGTAAATCTCAGCAATGCATCACATGAAGTCGTAGATATTTTCTATTGACACTTGCTGCTGAAATCAAGTATTAACCCACCAAAATAATTAATTTTCTTGTTGGAAACACTTGTCTATTTATTCGTTATTAAGCCTTCATGTTTTAACGCTGGGTTTCTTATCATTCGGAACTGCTCAATTTACAGGTTGTTTTTTGCAATTTTTTAGATTATAATAGCTTTCTTAATTTTGCTACGAAATTTGTTAAGTGTGCATAAACTAACATTTTGGAGACAAACACAAAACATTTTCTTATATGTTATCTTTATTAATTTTTTAATGCCCTCGGTTATGTCGCATTTATTTTATTGTATCCTGGCAGACGCGATATAACGGGGGGTCACTTTATTATTTAATCCGTGTCTTCAGTTTCTTATGTAAATTAAACACTTTGACAAAATTTGAAAGTAGTGAAGTAGTGACTACTTTTGAAAAGTAGTTTGTAGTCGCTACTTTTTAAAACAAGTAGTTGTAGTTGTAGTTAACTACATTTTCCACAAAGTTGTTGTAGTTGTAGTTCGCTACAATAAAAAAGTATTTTTTCCGACCCCTGATCTTCACCATACGTGTAAATGAACAAAGTTAAACCTGCGTTTTATTTTACGGTACTTTAGATAAAACGTTAAATCGACTATCTGCCAAGTTTTTAGATGTGTTCGTAATTTTTTAAATACGTTGCAGCTATGGCCGTCTGGTGTGTCCGTCTTTCCGTCCGTCCGCATATAACAATTCAAAAATAACTAAACCGAATGGTTTGAAATATATATAATAGTTGCAGAATATTATCGAGTAATTTCAAATTTTATGAAAATCGAATCAAAACTTAAAAAGATATTAATAAAACTTTTCTTTGTTCTATTAAGTCCTATCATACGCAATCTAATAATAAAAGCGCAAGTCATGTGACTGAGGAAAACAAATACAGGTTAACCACTTCTTTTCTCATATACCAAGCGTCCATTTTTATTCGAAATTATTTTTTTTTCGAATAAAATTGCGCAAAAGATACATTTTTATAAAGATAGTTCAAAAAAATGTTTGTTTGAGAGATGAGTTACATTAAAAAATGTAGAGATTCTGAGGTAATGTCAGTGAAAATTAGGTTAACAGCCGAATATCTGAATCCATTAAAGTAAATAACCACAAGAGATTCGTTCATCGTGTGTCATAGAAATATTAAATCATGGAAGTAATCATTCGCAAAGCAAGATCTCCATTGTGGATTTTGCAGCGCTGTCTGGTGTCGAAAAAAAATTGGCATCTGTAAATGGGGCATACGTAAGAAGAAAAAAATGGCATGCTCATTTCCCTCATAACAGACGATATAATTAATTTCACTGAAATAATGCAATAATTTTTTTACATTGTAAAACTAGTTATATTACGAACTCACCTCATTTGTCACGTTTAACGTACAATTTTCAATTTTTTTTTTCTTTTTGAACTGTGACTTATATTTACATCATAAATTTTTAAAGGATAAGACAAACATATAAATGAATGAAAGAAGAAAAATTAGTCAGATTTCTGTTAATTATTCGGAAATGAATATTCAGTTTACGTAAATATTGCAATGACACAGTAATATTTAATTTTAACCACATGTTGTAAAAGCAAAATTATACTCAGTTTTGTTATTTATACGAAAAATAAACATACAAATTATAATCAATACATGCAAATGAAAACGGTCTGCATTTACGGATTTTTTTTAAATTGTTTAAAATGATCGTGAAACCCAATATTTCTATATCTTTTGTAAAATAATTTGCATTCTTCAGTTTTTAAAGAGAGATAGAACGAAATGCTGAGATATGCATTAAGCATCTTAACTTATAGAAATTTATAAAAAGTACATATATTTTTTTTATATTATATTATTAAAGTGTCATACCTATATATTTATTATAAGAGAAAATTACTGTAGAACTAATATTTGTATTACGCTATGTCAATGTTGCATATATTAAGCATATGTATGGAAATTATAGAATTATTGGCATATCGTCTAATATTTGATTATGTTTTCCGTCAATCGATTAACAGAACAGAATAAAAAGCTGCCGAACTTCATGTCCAGTTTTTCCCACAGGATTGTTGCAGCGCTTGGCTACATATCATACGTACAATGCATGTTGCAGAAAAGAGTATTAGAAAAATATTTTTATAAATTGTTATTGATTTAAGCTGATTTAATTATAATTTAAAATTTTAGTATAAAAAATACACAAGAAAAATTAATTAACTTTTTAATTATTTTTCAAAAAAATCTAAAAAAAATTTAATTAACACTTTAATTATTTTTTATATTTAAATTTGGTAAAATGTGTGCCCAATTTAAATTTAAATGGTATTTAAATGCACTGCAGGCAAATGTTTACCAAGCTTTTAATAGTATTTTAATATTCATATGGGGAAAAATGATTAAATATTCTTCCCGTTTTTTTCCATATCTTAAAAAATATCTAAAACAGCAAATCCTCTGTAATGGTCATTCCTGAATTGCGGATAAATTTGTTCAATGGACACCTTTCCGATCCCCCACACCCTTATATTTGTAAATTTTTACCACTGAATAGCGGAAATCTCCAAATACCAGACAAAATCCGTGTTTCCGAGGTGTTTATTATTCAGAAATTTTGCTATTTGAGCATATTCAAAATCCCCTACAATGTTTCAAAAGATGAAAACCATTTTAAATGTAAAACGGATTTTTAATGAATAGTTACAGAAGACACGATAAAATTCATTGATTTAATTTGTTTCCACTACATTTTAAAGTTAGTGTTTAGAAGACATTAATCCTTCTGCAATCATTTTAATATTCATACAACATTTACTGAAAACACTTGTTTATATTTCTCTAAAGGTTTACGCATTCGTAATATACTTTAAAGAGATTTATTGGCATTAAACATATCTCTACACAAACTTTTATTCAAAAAGTTCTCTTATGTCTTCCTATTTCATAATCTTTTAAGATGAAACATGGGAGACAATGTTTAATTTCTTCATTTTAACCGTAAATCTTTAATTGTGAATATCTTGAAGCATTTCATTTCGTGTTGATTCAAGAAATCCGGAATTAACAAATAAGCTGCTTTAATGAAATTAGGGAGAATTACGCCAGAATTAGAGGTAACATTTTTGATATAATCCAGTTTGTAAATGATATTTTGTGTCGAAGTTAGGGGCTGTCGAACAATTATAAAACTGAGAATATATATCGGAACTGAAATATTTATGAATACTTTCAGTAGATTGATAAAGTATACCTAATAAATGCATAAAATTTTAGGTTCTTTTTAAAGACGTGGTTTTCGTATACCACCGAACAATCTGTATAGAACGAAAATCTTCGTTATGAGAACCTATGAGTCGTCCAAAATGCCATCTCTCAACGACGCATAGTTTTCGAGAAAAATGCAAAACAAAACTATAACGTCACAAATTCCCTAGCAATTTGTAATGGATTACTATTACCCTGAGCGAAAGTAATATTGCAATACTCGCTATTGGAATGCATTATCGCTGTGCGAACATTACCTACAGTTTCAAGCTGTTGCCTTTTAAACCGAGCCGAGTGACGGCTGCTCATTTGTATTTTAGACACACACCTACCCTCCAATCGTTTTTTAAGTTGTTTCCCTTTCACAAGACAATGGGTACAATTTCTATCTATTGAAATATTCTTCTTTTAATCTTGTTTCTTAATCGTTTTGAAATTTGATAAGGTTCAATAAAGCTTCTTTTCCGACTGAAAACGGAAAAACGCGTTTTTAATGACAGCAAACTACAAAAATTTATAATTTTTTTATTTTTATGATTTTTTTGTTTTTTTTTACTTAATAAAATCATTAATAATTTCTGTAATTTTTTTAAATTATGTAAACAATTTGTTGATATGATTATTACATATAATATTCATTCAAAATTTTCTATATCAGTATTCAAAACTTTCAAATGTTTATTGAAAATTTCACATCTGAAGTATTTTTTCAACATATGTAACAAAAATTTAAACTCATAAAATAAACATTGCTGTTCAGAAAAAGAAAAAGAAAAAAGTAAAAAAAATAAAAACATGCTTTTATACAATATTTCTTTTATGTCGTCTTCTCATATATCAATATGAAAAGAACTATTTGTACTAGTATGATTAAAAAAAAAAAGTGCTTTGTTTCTATAGTTACTAGAATATCAGTATAGTCTAAGAAAAACAAGTATTTCCGTTTTCTGCGACATTATTTAAATTGCAAGCGTTCTTTTCTGTTAAAAATTAAGAATTTCTTGTTACTACTGCTAAAATAGTTTATTGATATTATATTTTTTATTATATTTTGAGTGGATATCAGTGGATATGTATTGCATTTGCATTTCTTGATATTTTCTTGATATGAGAAAAAAAAAGAAATCTAATATTATTTTAAAGTTAAAAAATATTTAATAAAGTTTTAAGAGAAAATAGAATAACTTGTCAAAGTAAAATTATTATCTACATTAATATTATCCGTTCCAATGGTTAAATAAAAACCTTACTCAGTTAATTTAAATGGAAGTTAAAACAAAATAAATATACATAAGAATACAAAAACGCTCACATAACCTGATTTTCCCCCCCTCCCCTCCAAAAAACTGAAAATATCTAGCAATACGTTTAATTTAGGGGAAAAACGAATAAAATAAATATTTTATTCAAAGGCAGTAAAAGATCCTCACGACAATTCAAATGAAGTGTGAATTTATGGTTATGGAATTTACTAAATTCTGTGAAATTTAAAATGCTTTGTATTCTTAAAATATTTTGGTAGTTTATATTAAAAATACAAAATAAAACATTTCAGCAATAAATCACTATCTACTGCAAAAAATTCGTAATTCGAAAGCATATGATAGTTTAAAAGAATTTTACAAGTTAATTTATTTAAAAAAGCAGTTTACTTAAAAAATAACTTATATATGTTTTAATTAAAGATAAAATCAATTTTAAAATGTAGATTTCATTAACATTACAGAAATTAAATTTTGAAAATTGCGTGATTTTGATGCAATTAAGGTAAAGCTAGGAGAGTCTGCGCACAATTCAAAAGAATAGCAATAAAAAATACAAATATTAATTTTTTGCTAAACTATCCATGAATAATTTTTACTTCATTTGTTTTTTATGCATTTCCATTACTATTTTGTTGTTATGTTGCAATTTAATAGAACAGTTGTAATAAAACCAAGAAAGTTATTTTGCGCAATCTGTCCTTACAGGGTTGGTATGATTGCGCACATGGGTAGGAGAGATCGTTACTAATAATAACTACAATTAAATTGTTAAAAATAATAATTTCACTTAAATGACATTGCTGTAAGGTTTTTGTGAACAAATTTTATTGTATTGGGAGTGAATATTTCAACCTAATGCTTAAAGAATCAGAAAAAGGAAATAATTTTAAAAACGATTAAAAATTTTTAATTAAAGGAAAAAAAATCTAAGAATCAGAAAATGCAAGTCCAGATAAGATTACAAAATAAAATTATGTAACTTAATAACACGTTTAACTTAAAATTAGTCCATTTTCATTTTTAATTTTTTAATGCAAATTTACCAATAAGCTGCGTAATCTCTCCTAGCATGGGAACTAAGGGAACAATGCGCCATCTCTCCTAAGTAGCAGATGCGCAAACTCTCCAATTTCGGTAGGAGAGATTGCGCGGCCTTTTATTTAAACATGGCCGCTACTGAAACGAACCGTTGATGTCCACATTGTTAGTCTAGATTAGTAGCTTATGAGAAATCGTTTAAGTTTAAAATATTTTGTACTATTGACATTGTATAGAAATTCTGATGAATAGCTATGAAAATTCAAGCACTTACTTTGGGAAAACAAAACAAAATAGCAATACTTTATCTTAGACGCTCAAAGCAATCAACGTGCACTTTCAAGTAGACACTCCACTACTGTTGTTGTACAACTACCTGGAGTCGCTGCGCTCTCACTCTACTCCTTCCCCCCGAACCTCTATGTGCGCAATCTCTCCGACCGCGTCATCTCTCCTGGCTTTACCTTATAGTAAAACGTTAATTTTTTATTTAAAATGCACGAATTCTGTGAAGTAATTTTTATAAAGGTTGCATCACTATTTAAAATCATTTCGTATTTCTAACATTAAACCTCCAAGTTCAGAACTTCTGTAATTATAATGATGTACGTTTGGATCACATATAAAAATTAATATGTTTTGTGGATTAAAATACTTGTTTTATTTTAAAAAGACTTTTTCTCCCGATAAAGAATTCTAAAAGATATTTTCCTTTAAGCGGGAATGTTCTTAAGTAGACTCACACATTTAAAAGAAAAAAAATTCGTCTGTGTTATTAAATCTACCCATTGAACGAAAAATATATCCTTTTAATTTTATCAATTATCAAATTATCAAATTCCTGTAAATCTTGTGTTTATTTATTTTATTGTGTTTGTTGGACAACTGGAAGCTTGGGTATTTTAACTTTTATCGAGTGAGTTTTGGCATACTCGATCTAACTAGCACTATATACGATGTTACTCGTTGAAAATTAAGAAGACTTTTAAGTAAATAAGTTTTATATTTATGTTGCTCCTGTAAAAATTCACTGAAAATACGTAACAGACAAATTGTCCCGTATTAACTCAAACCTAGGACAAACGTTGAAGATACAAAAGCTTTAGATGTGTGCCTCTCTTGTAGACGTTAGTTGCTGTTATTAACTGTGAAATTTACAATATAGATCAAAGAAATATCATAAATTTTAAAATACTCATTTTACATTTTTAGGGTTTTTATTTTTTCCAATGAAACTCTGAATAAATTTATGCTGTAATGAGAACTGTAATTAATAAAATTGTTATTTCAAGTAATCAGAGATCCGCTAAAATTCAAATTGTGTTTTATATTGATTAAATTAAAGTGATTGACAACACTGTCGCGATGTATATTTTAGGTAACTAGTTCCCACCAATAACAGTTAGTCAATTGAAAGCTAGTAATAGGAACGGGCATTTCTTTTACTCAGTTTTATCGAGCAGTGGCTTAAACAACAAGGAGTGAAATCGTCCGAAGAAATATCTTATAATAACACTTACAAAGCAGGAACTCTTTAAAAGGTGCGAAAAGTTCCAGGAGTTTCCGCAAAATTGTTATCGAGATTTTTCATGGTGATGTTTTGTTAATATATTACACAGTGAGTGATGATGATAATTTTTCGTGAAAGAAATAATTCTATTCTTGGTGATCATATTCATTCTAAGTTCTGAGTTGACAACAGAATTTAGCACCATACATTCTTGCAGTGTACATTGATCGTACGTTGTCTGTACGGAATTAGTTCCTTATGTAACCGTATTTTATACAACCCTTTCCTACAACCTGAACGACATACGTGTTTTTGTATGTCGCTACAGGACATCAATAGAAATGGAAATACGGTCTTTATCTATACCACATTTTCAGTTCTCTTGTTACAATGGGGAATCGTTTGGTTAACCATACCTTCCAGTAATGTTTTTCAAAAATGTTATACATACAAAAAGAGTAACAATATACACGAATAGACCATAACTTTTTCAAATATGCATATTTATAGTTTATGAAATTGTTCAGAGATGTGCCATAAATAGTTAGGCATAGAATGCTATTAAAGATAGGGTAATTAACTGTTTATACCAGAACTCATTTTGTCATTTCATTGTATGAAACTTCTGTAATATTCGGTGAATATTTAAATTATTCTATAAATTGAGAAATGACGAGCATATTTTTTATATTTTGTCTTTAACTTTCAAAAGCATTATTTAGCCTAAGCAATGTGTACATGGAAGCAATAACAAATTACATTGTGATAGATGGATTTTTACTCTCTTTTCAAAAATCGAAAAATAATAAACGGAGTACAGTATTGAAAAGATTGTTTTATCTATTTAATTATTATTATTATTTAAATTTAAGTGAGAGTCATTTATCTATAAATTATTATTTTTTTATTTTTTTATTTGAACATTTATAATTTTGCCATACGCTCTTATTACAGATGAGCCTAAATTCATTTCCGTGACTCGTAAAAATTATGACATAGAATGTTGTATACTTTCTAAACATAATATTTCTCAAAGAAATCAGAATGAGCAAATCATCATACTTAAAGAATAATCTGTTGATCTCCTTTTCTTTCTTTTCATCCTTTCTCAGTGAGAAAAGTTATTTGATTTAAAATTTATTTATATAGCTAGTCGCCGATAATATTCTTGATCTCCTATATTCTTCTTTTCATTATTTTTGTATTTGTATGATATACATTTTACATACTCTAAAAAGGCCTTTCATAAATCAATCCGTTTTAGAAACAGAAAAAAGATATTATCATATATGTAGTTTAAATTCTGTTAAAGAAAATAAAAAAATGTTCTAGAAAAATGATTTAATAAAATAATTTTATAAATATACACTGTTGTGCAAAACTTAAGCAACAAACACAAAGTGCTAATTTCTAAACACGCGAGTACTCAAAAGGAAATTCTATAAAGAGCAAGTGTAGAAAAGAGGTACTACCCTAACAGCGCGGCCAGTCGATGTAAGGTCCCCTTGAAGTCACACATGGTTAGAAGTGTCACAATCGCTACTGTGAATCAAAAATGGGCTATTTCACTGTCTCATTATTACTCTCAAATGATTGTTAACACTGAAAAGTCACTGTGACTGTCGCTTTGTGATGGATCACCAGGTGACATTACAATGAAGTCACCTTGTGATTCTCAAGTCACTGTCAGTTGAAGACTGAACTTTGAAGTCATTGTAAGCATTGCATTGTGATGAGTCGCCAAATAATGTCACAATGAAGTCGCATGGTGACTTTCCGGTGATCGACACTCTATTGTGAAGTCATCATTGCACTCTTTTGTGAAAAGCCACAAGAGGATTTCATTTTCTGTCACTTGGGAACTCGTCACAGTTTGGGAACAAAATCATGATGACTTTACAATGGAGTGTCAAAATGACAGTCACATTAGAGTCAAAGTATGACTTCATTGTAAAGTCACCTGGTGACTCGTCAAAAAGCAGCAGTCATGGTGACTGTTCAGTGGAGTGACCAAATGAGAGTAAAAAAGAGACGCATGAAAGGTATCACATTTCTGTTCATTGTAGTGACTGTGACAATTGTGACCATTTGTGATGTGAAGAAGACTTCACATCGACTGTCTGTACTGTTAGGGTAGTACCTATTTTCTATACTTGCTGTTTATAGAATTTCCTTTTGAGTACTCACGTTTTCAGAAATTAGCATTTTTTTGTTTGTTGCATAAGTTTTACACACTACTGTATTTCTTAAATATTTTGAGCGACATTGTATTTGCAATATTTTAAGTATGTTTAAAAATGTAAAACTTTTTTATGCTTGTACTGTAAAACAATATAATTGCTTTTGTCATTCGTCCTTCACCTTTGGATCCCAGCATAAGGAGTTTCCTATATGTTGTATCCTTCGTCTTTCTATCTTAAAAACCGCTTTGAAAAAACAAAGCATAAAATACTTCATATGAAATTGAAATTTTCATAATACTTCAAATAAAGCTGAAGAATAATGACTCGAGGAAGATATTTGATTGTTTACTTTTATTTTTACTTTTATTTTTTTTGTTTTGCATTGCCAGGTATTCTCTCCATGCTATTCATAATAACGTTTGTGAGATTAAAATATAAAAGTAAATTAAAGATTATTCTATTGAAAAATATGTCAAAAAATTTATTACTTTTATGTTTTAATTTTGATTTATCGAAAATTCTCTTGACTATCTTAAATTTCATAAATAAATCTGTAAAACTATTATACTGTAAAGAATTGAGCCTCGACATCCAGCTGCACTATGTGTCATTGTAGCATTTCCTGTGAGTACACTTAACTGCATACCTTCCCTCGCTATTTTTGCCTTGAAGACTAGCAGACGCCGAATTCTATTGTACTGTGAGCGGAAAGTTCGGACAGTGATGTAGTGGTAAGGCGTTACCCAAAGAGGGGTCTTATGCTTTGATCCTTGCCGAGTTCGTGGGAAAGAGTTCATCTCGAGAGAAGCGATCTCTGCACACGATTTTTAGGTTTGCGCCCGAAACTTTGCCCTTTGTCTTAGAACGTCCAATGACGGACTTAGTGAAAACGAAACAGAGGGATCTCAAGGCTGCTAAGAGGCTGGAGAGTTTCGAGGGGCCCGCCTCGACAAAGCCCCCGCCCCTAGAAGAAGGTCCCCTGCGAGAATGATGAAGAGAGAGGACAGTTTTGGAGAGATCGGAAAGGAGAGTGTTGACTCTCTGGAGAAAGGAGGACGGAACGTCAGTTTCGAACTCAGCGTAGTGTAAGCGCTAGTGAGGTCCGACCTCTAGTTAATTGATACAGCAGGTATCCGGTGAAACTCCCAGAGAAGAGAAAAGCACACCAAGTGCGAGAGTGAGAGTTCTTAGACTCTGAATTAACGAGTATTAGTAGATCTTCCGAAGAGAAGGAACGGACGAGCCTTGGTCCGAATGAACTTTATTTTGTAGTCACGACCGACTGTAATGTGTAGAGACTTTTGGTTTGTTTCAGCTGCACTCAGAGTCAAGAGAACATTAATTTATTAGCGATTGACTCACGGAAAATAATTAAATGCTGTATTAACGTCTTGTATATATTTTTCATTAGAATTAACATTGTTATACAATAAAATTCTATTTTCTAATTTATGCGAGAAATTCTCTGTGCCAACGATCCGATTTCGCTACCACTCACCATCTTTTATCGGGTCGGTATAGAGGAGTTACAACAACTGGTGGCAGCGGTGGGATTAATTAGCAAAAATTAATGACATTCTCTAAAGACAAAGAGTGGACTCTGAAATTTAAATCATCAAAGTGCTCCAAGAAAGAGTCTCCTTGTGACTTGTGACCTGAGTCTCCTTAGACGCCCCTGTGGATCAACACAGCATCAGAAAGAGAAATCTACCAAGAATTCTGGAGAGTGTTCCCCCATCAGAAAGAGAAATCTACCAAGAATTCTGGAGAGTGTTCCCCCATCAGAAAGAGAAATCTACCAAGAATTCTGGAGAGTGTTCCCCCATCCGGAAGAGTCCCCATCCGAAAAGTGTGATAGAGAACCCCGTCTGTGCTCCTGAGAATCTCTGAAGTCTGTGCTTCTGACGCCCTGAAAGACTCTTAGTAATGGAGGTAAGCTCTTTTTATACTCAGAGTGGCTTTAATTGTTATTAGTGTTTGTATAGGTGTTGTAGGCTTCAAAAAAAAAAGTTGTATGTTTATTTTTGTGAAAGTAAATATTTTGAGAAATTTTTCCGGTAGAAAAAAAGTATGATGAGATATTTCCGATATAACTGTAACTTATTTAATAGACAAATTTTGTAGTTAAAATTAAATTATTGTTGAATTAATTTAATGCAAACTGAGAGTTGTGCAGTGTTACAAATTTTAGCTGAATCTATAAATGAGAGTTCATTGAAAAAAAAAAAAGTATCGAACGCATTTCATATTTTACGATAACAGAGTTGATTTTATATGTTTTTTGTGAATTATTCTAAATTATTTTAAGAGTGGATGCAGAGACTAAGACCACCATTGATTAAAAGAGAAAGGAATTGAATAAGACTTTTGCAATTTAAAATATTTTTACTGTGCTTTTTGAAACTGAAATTGTTGTTTTGTGTAAAATTGATCCCATAGGTATTTTATAACCAAATACCAAGGTGAATGTGGACGATAGGATAGGGTTGCTTATTTTTATATGTTGCATATTTCTTATATATTATTGTTATACGTACTTTTTATGAGTGTATATTTCAGTATTATTTTAGTGCACTTGGTAGAAATTACATTTAATCTTATTGTATTGTTTTATAATTGTGGGAAAGATAATTTCTAATTTTAAACTTTAAAAATGTCGGAGCTTAAATATTTTAGGAAAGCTGATTTGCAAACGTTAGCTTACGAATTTGAGGTAATTTTAGAGGAAAATGATACTGTACCGAAAATTATAAAAAAAATAGAGTCGTCAGAGGGTTTTGAGAAAGAGCTAGCTTTAGCACAAATTAAACTTATAGAAAAAGATAGGGAAAATAGATTATTGGCAGAGAATAAAGAGAAAGATAGACTGTGGGAAAAAACAGAAAAAGAAAAAGAGCGGGAACATGAGTTGGCTAGATTAAAAGCAACACAAGAGTCAGATGACCGAAGTACAGCATCCAGTAGTGTCTCAGTTAGAACGAGTAATTTACCCCTAAAAACAATTATGCATCGCTTTGATGAAAATAATTCGGATATTTCGTTGTTTTTGAATTTATTCGAGAGACAGGCAAAAAAATGTAATCTAAATTCGGATGAGTTGGTGACGAACTTACTATCATTATTCCCTATGGGAATGGCCGAGTTAATTTTGAGAGAACCCGAAGACAAAATTGATGATTTTCAATATGTGAAAGAAAAATTGTTAGAACGATATCGTTTGAATGCAGAGACGTACAGACAAAAATTTAGTCAGCATCCGCGTAATCCTAATTCAGTTTGGAAGGATCTGATATTCGAGCTTAATAGTTTTTTAGAAGGTTGGCTGTCATGCTTACAAGTTTCGGATTTTGAGGGTTTGAAAAATTTGCTTGTCACGGACCAAATCAAACGGAGAGCGTCTCCAGAAATGCGCGAACATTTTATAGATAACTGGGCGGAGATTAAAGATCCCGAAGAGTTAGTGAGGCTTTTAGATGCGTACGAGGCAATCAAGCGCCCGTCTAAAAAACTTGGAATCCGAAACTCCCTTTAGAGAAGAATTTTGAAAAACCCAAGACTTTTGAAAATGGGCGAAACGGTAACAGAAATCCGGAGACTAACTTTAACTGGAGGGATCGCGATGATCATAAAGAAAGGGAAAGGGTTTACGAAAAAAGGCGAGAAGTTAAGTGTCATGCGTGTTTTCGAAGCGGGCACTACAAAGTAGATTGTCCGGAAATTAAAAAGAGAGATGTTGCGCGGGTCAGTCACTTAATAAGTAAGCCGACACTTGAAGAAACCTTCTCCCCTTATTTGAGCAAAATATTAGTGAATGGAATTCAGGCAACTGCCTTAACGGACAGTGGGAGCCAGATAGATTTGGTCCCGCACCATTTAGTCAGTCAAGATAATTTGAATGGAGATCATGTTTGGATTAAAACCCCGGTGGACAGGAAATTGTACTGCTTACCTATAGCAGAAGTCACTTTAGAAATTGAAGGTGTAGGAATCATTGAAACCAAGGCAGGAGTAAATAATAGCGATTCAGACATGGATTATTATTTGTTGGGTAATCAATCTCAAAAGTTATTAGAGCAGGCGAATATAAAACCCGAGTTAGTAAATGCAGTTTTGACGCGGGCTCAAAAGAAAAAAATTGACCATACTCCAAAGCTGGAAGATAAGCGGATTATGTTTTCCGATAAGGAAGGGGAGAATGTTCACCGACGCGATGAAGCGGAAACTTTAAATTCCGAGGAAGAAAAAGAAGAGGATATTTCTAGCGAGAATGTTGAAGCGGAAACTTTGAGTTCGGTAAAAGAAAAAGAAGAAGGGAATTTTCGCGAAAGAAATGAGGCAGAAAGGGTGAATTCAGAAAAAGAGGGAGAAAATTCTAGCGGAGGCAGTGAAACGGAAACGTTGAATTCTAAAGAAAAGGATGGGGGGATAGATAATCCCATCGAGTTGGATAGTTTAGACAAAGGTTTGCTGCCATTATTGATCGAAGACGGATTTACGGATCTGGCAAAGATAAACGAGGTTAAGGATTTAGAAAGTGTTATTGAGTTGCTTGGTGTAGATAAGGGATTATCGCCTTCGTCGATATATGAGAACTTTTCGATCTTAGCAAACATTGAAAGAGGGGTTAGTAAAATGGAACATGACAGGTATCCATCATTCGAAGAGATTAGAGGAAAAGGGGAATTTGAAGAAACGCGTTGTAATGCAGGAGATTCTGTAATAGTGGAAAAAGCCAGAGACGAACGCATAAGTGGAAGGGCGCGAGTGCTGGTCCCATTGCATTGTCAGGTGAATATTTTTGGCGCGTGCCTAGAAAAAGTGTCATTACACTTAGGGAAAGGGAAAGTTAAAGGAAATGTGTCAAAATACTTGGACCTTGGGAAAAGATTGATAAGCGATTTAACTACCGCATTTCTAAAAAGGTTCTGTGTTAAATTGAAAAATCCGAGAGTGTGTCGCACAATAAGCGATAGTATTGCATGTTGGCATCGAAAAGTTAGAAAGCTTTTGAAAGCGTTAGTATTTGGAGAATGGATAAGAGAAACGGAGGAAAATAAATCCGTGAAGGGTTGTGTGTTTAATCTCACGAACAGGTTAAAAAGAGGTCGAGTTTTAGCCGTTGAAAATGTGTCAGAAAAACGAGAAAAGAGGAAATTTTGGTTTGACAGAAAGGCGGTAAAACGGAAGCTTAATGTGAAAGATGAGGTTTTAGTTTTAACTACCAGAAAGCCAAATAAAATGTCAGATAGTCGGATAGGGCCGGGAAGAAAGGAGTCAATAATTACGGAAACAAATTATATTGTGAATGTTCCTGGGAGGCGACAGAAATCCCAGATTTCTCACTTGAGTTTAGTAAAGCCTTACAGAAAACGGGTGGAGTTAGCAGATATCTTAACGCGGGAAATAAACGCACTTGAGGAATTCTGTTTACCGTATCTAGATGATATGGCGTTTTTTTCAGACAGTTGGGAGGACCATATGCGTCATCTAGAAACAGTATTAAAAAGGGTTAATGACGCGAAACTGAAAATCAAATTGGCGAAATGCAAGGTCGCTCAGAAAACTGTAAAATATCTTGGGCATATTGTAGGGGAGGGCAGACGGAGGCCAGCTGAGGCGAAAGTAAGGGCAATTAAGGAATTACCGGTTCCGAAATCGAAAACTGAAATTCGTAGATGTTTGGGAATGGCTGGATATTATTCCTGGTACATAAAAGATTATGCAGTGATTGTAGAACCATTAACGAGGGCGCTTAAAGGGAAAAATAAAAAAGAAAAGATTGCATGGAGCGACGAAATGGGAAAAGCCTTTGAGACTTTGAAAATGAAACTTACTGAAGAACCGGTGCTATACGCTCCTAATTTTCAGAAAGAATTCATAGTACAAACTGATGCTAGTGACTTAGGTATTGGCGTGGTATTGGCTCAAAGAGAGGGATCGGAAGAGCACCCCATAATATATTTAAGTCGAAAATTTGCTGATAGTGAGAAAAGTTTCTGCGCCACTGAAAGAGAGTGTGCAGGGATTATTTTTGCGATAAAAAAGTTAAGGCATTATATTGATGGACAAAACTTTTCTATCGAAACCGATCACAATCCCTTGGTGTTTCTAAAAAGAAATTCTGGAAATAATCCCAGATTATTAAGGTGGTCCTTAGCTCTGCAACCTTATAATTATGCCATTTCTCACCGCGCAGGCAAAGACATTCCGCATGTTGATTGTCTGAGTCGAGTTTAATGAGATTTCTTGATAAACTTTTGTATATAATTATTTTAAGTTCTTTTTATTTTTATTTCACTGTGTTTTATTTCAATATATGTTCATGATTTCTTATCAGAGCGCGCAAAAAAGAAAAGGAAGGTAGTATTATCTTATTCATGTATGTTTTTTTCTTGCCACTCTGATGTAATTTGAGCTTGCAATTCTTTATCCGACTCTTAGAGATTCTTAGTGTTTCACCCTTAAGAATCGTTTGAGGAGGGGGTGCTGTAAAGAATTGAGCCTCGACATCCAGCTGCACTATGTGTCATTGTAGCATTTCCTGTGAGTACACTTAACTGCATACCTTCCCTCGCTATTTTTGCCTTGAAGACTAGCAGACGCCGAATTCTATTGTACTGTGAGCGGAAAGTTCGGACAGTGATGTAGTGGTAAGGCGTTACCCAAAGAGGGGTCTTATGCTTTGATCCTTGCCGAGTTCGTGGGAAAGAGTTCATCTCGAAAGAAGCGATCTCTGCACACGATTTTTAGGTTTGCGCCCGAAACTTTGCCCTTTGTCTTAGAACGTCCAATGACGGACTTAGTGAAAACGAAACAGAGGGATCTCAAGGCTGCTAAGAGGCTGGAGAGTTTCGAGGGGCCCGCCTCGACAAAGCCCCCGCCCCTAGAAGAAGGTCCCCTGCGAGAATGATGAAGAGAGAGGACAGTTTTGGAGAGATCGGAAAGGAGAGTGTTGACTCTCTGGAGAAGGGAGGACGGAACGTCAGTTTCGAACTCAGCATAGTGTAAGCGCTAGTGAGGTCCGACCTCTAGTTAATTGATACAGCAGGTATCCGGTGAAACTCCCAGAGAAGAGAAAAGCACACCAAGTGCGAGAGTGAGAGTTCTTAGACTCTGAATTAACGAGTATTAGTAGATCTTCCGAAGAGAAGGAACGGACGAGCCTTGGTCCGAATGAACTTTATTTTGTAGTCACGACCGACTGTAATGTGTAGAGACTTTTGGTTTGTTTCAGCTGCACTCAGAGTCAAGAGAACATTAATTTATTAGCGATTGACTCACGGAAAATAATTAAATGCTGTATTAACGTATATATTTTTCATTAGAATTAACATTGTTATACAATAAAATTCTATTTTCTAATTTATGCGAGAAATTCTCTGTGCCAACGATCCGATCTCGCTACCACTCACCATCTTTTATCGGGTCGGTATAGAGGAGTTACTACAATACTTTTCATGTTGATATTTTAAATGAAGATTTTGTTGTTACATTTTTTTCAAATATCTTTCATCTAAGCCATATTTTTTGATAAACCAATTTATTAAATTTTTTATTTAGTCACCTGTTAGAATCTTCTTTATGCAAAGAAATCTATCACACAATTTGTACCGTCCTGTAAAAAATCGATCACCCTTTATTTACCCTACCTGAAATCATCGTCTAAAAACGTGACATGTACCAATCGATTGGTAATAGCGTCTACTAATTAAACTTCCTTAAATTTTGCTTTCTACATATAAAAATTGGAACAATCTTTAATGCTCTTAATACTAACACATATTTTTTGCATCATATTTTAATTCTTAAAAAAAATTCTCTCGGATACAAAACGGAAAGGTTATTCGGTCAAAAGTTTAGGAAATAAAGTTTGGAACTCCTAATGTTAAATTTATTTTTAATCGTTCCAAAACACATGACAAGATTTTTAATCATATATAAAAGCCACCTGGCTTATTGAGCTATAATTTTGGATTTGCATAGTTGAAGCTTCTATATCGATTTCTATTTTTAAAAAAACTCTTAGGTTACATTGTATTTCTTTAAAAAAAAATAAATTCCAATAAACATATTTTCCCGAAATTCATTGTTGTAGAAAAAATTAACTGCAACATATCAATTTTTTAACAAAATACGATTTTTAGATACTTGAAATATTCAAAGCCAAAATTAGAATTAATTCAACCCGGTGAATTATACTTAAACAATTACCCACATTGCAATCTGTCTTGGAACGATTCAGACGAAATTTTACATTAGGATTTCCAAATTTTGAAGCTACATAATTCCCAAACTACCTCCTAATTGACTTTCCGTTTGGCATCCGAAAGTACACTTTACCGAATAATCCAAATATGCGACAAAAATGTTTTTCAATTATTTTATTTGGCACAGTATACGAATAGCTTTCGGGTACCACTCATTAAATTAATATTTTATTCAACTAAAAAATGACATCAAAAACACATTTCCAGCAACTGCAGCCATACTGGACAATGTATTCCAGATTCTACAGAGTGAAAATAATTATACTTTTCATTCTAAAAAAAAATCACAAGAATAAACAGTTTATCAGAACATCATTGCATAAAACTGTGTTTAATGTGGCACTTTTAAAATTTTCGAAAGCTTGTGGAAACCGTATTTGCTTATAAATAATATATGGAACTTTACAAAAATCTTAAATTGTGGATTGTAGAATATTAAATATCATGCAATGTGAGATTAATAAACAATGAAAATTTACTAGTATAGTAATACTACTGAAAAAACCCTCAAAAACATATATATGGATTCTGTCGCAATTCAAACAAACTTACGGAAGTTAGAGTGAGAACAGATAAGTAGATCGATAGACAGACTATCAGATGAAGTCATAAGCATAGACAGATGACAGACAGATGAAGTCATAAGCATTTGAAAAAGATGAAAAATCAGTAACTGGTGGATTTTTTAAAAATTAGTAATGCTTATTCTTAAAACAAGTTTGAAAGATCTGCGTCCTTCCGCGTTCCCTTCAAAATAAAAAGTAAAGGGACGCTTGAGGCAAAATAACTCCTTGACCCTCCCCCCATCGACTTGACCACTAGTTTATTAGAGCAAATGAGTTTGAAACATCGACATCCTAGGCCGCTTTCAGATTATTCACAGCTCATATATACATTGTTTGTACCGCTTATTGTTCATAATTTCCAACACAAATTTTCCTAGGTCAAACAAAATTGCTTAGAATAATAAATGTTTACATAAAAACAGTATATAACTTTTATTCATATATCTTTTATTGTTATCGTGTTTTACGTTTCCTCCAAATTTTTGAAACGATATGTTTTACAAAGAAGAATATTTAAATATTGATTATTACATGCGTATATTGAATACGTAACGTTGCTTAAAATTAATTTAATAGGGCTTGAAATATATTTCAGATATTGTAAAACAGTTTTATACAAAATTTCGGAGTTAGTATTTTTATTATTATTTTACATTAAACATTGATGAAGTATTCACATCTGCAACCAATATCGCGATTCATTAGTCCAGTATTGTGATATGATATTTCGTCGGTTATTTCTTGAACAAAAAATACATTTCAGTAAATTGACCGTAAAGTATATACTTTTGTAAAGGTTATCACATTTCAGCTGTACTGTGAAATTTGACTGCACAAATCCTACATTAGATATAAAATCAAAAACATACAGTCAAAACATACAGTTAGAAGGTCGAATTTGAATTGGGGGTCTAAAACACTTTTTCTTTCTATACAGTGCGACCAGAATTAAAACATCCTTTCTCCTATCTCTCTATATGTTTAACTATTTAGTGTATACGTTTCAAACTTTGTGCACATTCAAGGCAAGATATGGAGAAACGGATTACACAAAAAAGTTTTAGTTCCAGAAATCACCGACAGATGGCGCATTACAACTGGACATAATATGCGGAAAAGAAAAAAAACACATTTTAAACGCATTTTATTTGAATTTTCCAAACATTCATGCGAGAAGGCCCTTATAGACGCAGTGGGTGTGGTTCAATAGGGTTCTTAAAGATGTCAAATCTGCCATCTGTGGGGGGCTTGTTCAATTGCGGAACGTAACTGGATGACTGAGATGCTTCTCACACGCAGAGTGATATCTTCTTTTAATTCTGCCAGGGTTACTAGACGTCTTTGATAAACAAGATTTTTTAAAGTGTCTCCACAGCCAAAAATCACACGGATTAAGATCCAGAGAACAAAATGGCTAGGTTTTCGGAAACGCACGAGTGAATACACTGTCATTAGTGCAACGTTACAGAAGAAACTGCTGTACACAGAGTCGAATGTGTGGAGGCACTCCATCTTGCATAAAGATAATTGGGTCAAAACATTGCTGCTATTTCAAAAGAGATAGAATAAACGTTTTGGGCATCCTTTTGTACGTTTTGGCCGTCAGGGTGCATGTCAAAGGACCATTGCGTGTAGCCTCTTCGAAAAAAAAAGGCCAAGAATGAATGGGGTTGTGAATACACACCAGACTGTAACTTTCGGAGTGGAATCTCTTGGAAGGTATAAGAGTGCACTGTTCCACTGAGGTGGAAATGAGCTTCATCGCTCCACAGAATTTGCCATGGCCACAGTGCATCCACTTGAACTCTAGCAAAAAATGTCAATGCAATGCTCAGTCTCTTCTCCCTGTCGATGGCCAGCAACTATTTATTATGACTGATTTTGTACGGGAAACAATTCTCCATTTTCCTTAGTACGTTTTACACTTGCTATAGGAAACACATAAGTGTCATGACTGTGCACATGGCCTTCTACAACCTGCGGCATTATCCATTGATTGTTAGCGGTGGCAACAGCTTCAATGACATCTGAACGATCTGGTTTGCGTCCTCAACCCGGCTGAACGCCAAGATGTCCAGTTTTCTTGAAACGAGGGATCATTCTCCTGAGAGCTTGCGGAAGAAATGGTAATTTTCGCAAATTCTTAAGTCGGCAAAACTCTTAAAGTGCGGATGCAGCATTATTTTTCTTTTTTGTTTTCATAAAAGAGCTTCACAAGAAAAGCTCGATAAGGCAGCATGTTACCAATCCATTATTGATAAGAATGACGTTCCCAATTTTCATTCTCTTTCATACCTAGAGCATGGCAGCAAACCATAAATTTATGCATACGTTTGTACTTACAATATGAAATTGCAGTTACAATGGAAGTTTAAGCTTCTCTCATTTTTTTATGTTTTTCCATAAACGTAAATATAAATTATAAAAGAGAAATTTCATTTAGCTTTTTTTATTTATAATTTTTTTAAAAATATTTTCTGTAGTATCTACAGTTTCTGTAGTATCAGTGTTTCTGGAAGTAAAATGTTTTTCGCGTATTAAGTTTCCTCATGTCTTGAATAGTATATCTACAAAATTTAAATACTTTGCACTGAGTAATTCAATATACAGGGAGGTCAGAGTAGGTTTTTTTAAATTCTGACCACTCAGTAAATTCATTTTTTATTAAAAAAATATTTTTATTAAATTTTAGTACAACAAAACTTTAAATAAATTTTACCCCAATTTCTTTTTAAAATAAAATTTACCAAAATATCCTGATACAGAATTAAAGCTGATACATATGTAAAACCAAGGATAAGATTCTTTATTATGACATAGAATTCAATTCTAAAATACAACTAGTCTCATCCATTTTCTTTATTCGTTCTAAAACTAAACTGAAACATAAGGAAAATACACAACGGGGAATGCACTTGGGTATACATAAACTTTATGTGAATAAATCTCATGCACACTATAATTCTTTTGGAACGTGTTCGTATAGATCCCTTTATCCATAAAATAAAATAAACGTTTACACTAATTTATTCTTTAAGACTATAAGTCTCTCCATCTCTTCTGGAACAAGGTAACAAAAAAAAAAAAAAAGACTTTTTTCGCATGAAGTAAATATTTAAATTTTTGCCGTTATGCGTCCACAGGAATAAAATCTTAAGTGGACAAATCTTATTTTAAAATAAAAATAAAGATGTGTCCATAATGTGAGCAATGATATGGTTATCACAGTTTAACTTCGGTATGAAAGTTTATAGCATAAATCTCATCTTTAGATGTAGTGTGTGAAAAGAAGAGTCTATTAGAAGAAGAGAAACTAATGTAATCTCTCATTGATACGTCGCCCCTTTTATGCGTCTATCTCAGTTACACGTCGATTTTCGATTATCTGGATAATGATAGTGATGCAATGTTATGTTTGTGTCGCTTATGTTTCGCAACGTGAAATGTATATCTCACTTATGCGTCGGAGAAATTTCAAGTTTCCATTGTAAATTTCTTCCCATTCTACACATGTCCTTTCCAAGAAATTTCACGTTGGCTTGTAAAAGGGAAGTCAAATAGTTGTATTTTTGCATTTGATTGCTACACACTATTATAAGCTGCATTTCTAAAACAAATCCCTTTACACCTGATACCACTAGGAGGACTGTTTCAAAGAAGCAGGCTTCATTCTGGAAGAATTTGAAAATGAACCATACTCTGCCAAACATCAACCAGTATTAAATGAAGAATCGAATGCCGCTTCTTATTGAATGATTAATTTTACCAATTTTGTAAATATTGGTGAAAATGTAATAACAGCAGAAATGTAAAACATACAAGAAATAGACGCAGAAATTAAAGATGTTACAAATGCAGATGAATCAGATAACGAAGAAAACGTTGAAACACCATCCACCGACTTTTGCAAAGCCAATAAATGCTCTGATAACCAACCGTCACTACATCCAATAAACTGATGCATTTGGTTCAACATATTCCTTTTTCAATGAACTCTAAAAAGCTATTTTTCAGGCCAGACATCAAGTTCATAAACAAATTTCAATTTTAAACTATTTAAAAAAATAGGGTATGTAATTAAAATTTTGAGATATATGTATTTTAGATTTGAATTAGTAAGTCTTTAACAATCAAAATAAATGTACTTTTTATTATTCTGCATGTTATTTAACCATTTAAGAATAATTTTGTTTTAACATTTATTTCAAAATTAATTTTTGCTTGAATTTCATTTATGCATATTTCTTGTTTAAGCGTTGTTCTTGGTACCAACGTATAAATGAGAGATTACTGTATTTAAACTTCGCTATTTAAAATCTACTTGTTATTGGTAAATATTCATATTTTATTAAAATGATTTTGATTAAATTTTAACAGTTCAGTAACAGAAATAAATTTTAACTGGGTTCCTTTTTAAAATAAACGCTACTAAAACAATCCCACGCGAGCATTCCATACAATTATACTTGGTACATTCGTAAACCAAGGACCTAATTCTTCGTTATGACACACCTGAGGCCATTCAATTACAAAATACAGCTAGCCTCAACCTTTTCCCCGATTTGTGTTAAACATAAACTTAAGTATAAGGAAAAGAGACAATAGGGAATATATCTGGGTATAAATAGTTTGTAGCAAGACGAATGCCACGTTGATAAAAAACAGGTACTGAAAGAGAATAAATCTCATACAAACAGTAATTCTCTCAAAACGTGTTCAAGAAGATCCCTTTATCCTGTTGACTCAAATGCTTCACTCGAAAACAGACAAGTTAATAACCATTTATCTCTCTTCCCCTTCCCTCTTTATAGGATCAAATTTGCTTTATATTTCCTAGATGTTTTGAATGTTTTAATATAACTTATTATCCATAATTAATGCATTTTTGATTGATTTTTGCTTCATAATTTAAGATTAGCAACTTAGACTACAAGATCAATAACACAGATTTATTTAGCAAATTTTAAATCAATTCAATTATAGAAATTTTATTTCTTCGATATAAAACTCTGATAATACCATCGTAGTTTAATCTTATTACAATTATTAACAGGCATTATTAATATTTATATAATGAAGATAACCGTATGTAAAGTCTACGATGGTGTTATGAGAGTTTATTGTAATATATATATATATATATATATATGTGTGTGTGTGTGTGTGTGTGTGTGTGTGTGTTATTTTTATAAAATACACTTCTGTTTCTAATCTTATGTAACAAATTTAAATCAAATGGAAAAGCAATAAATATAAGGTAAAGCTAGGATAGTCTGCGCACAATTCAAAAGAATAGCAATAAAAAATCTAAATATTAATTTTTTGCTAAACTATTCCTGAATAATTTTTAATTCATTTGTTTTTTTATGCATTTCCATTGCTATTTTGTTGTTATGTTGCAATTTAATAGAACAATTGTAATAAAACCAAGAAAGTTATTTTGAGCAATCTGTCCTTACAGGGTTGGTGTGATTGCGCACATGGGTAGGAGAGATTGTTACTAATAAAACTACAATTAAATTGTTAACAAAAATAATTACACTTAAATGACATTGCTGTAAGGTTTTTGTGAACAAATATTATTGTATTAGGAGTGAATATTTCAACCTAATGGTTAAAGAATCAGAAAAAGGAAATAATTTTAAAAACGATTAAAAAAATTTAATTAAAGGAAAAAAAATTAAAGAATCAGAAAAAGCAAGTCCAGATAAGATTACAAAATAAAATTATGTTACTTAAAAACACGTTTAACTTAAAATTAGTCCATTTTCATTTTTCATTTTTATATGCAAATTTACCAATAAGCTGCGTAATCTCTCCTAGCATGGAAACAAATGGGAACACTGCGCCATCTCTCCTAAGTAGCAAATGTGCAATTTCTCCAATTTTGGTAGGAGAGATTGTGCGGCCTTTTATTTAAACATGACCTCTTCTAAAACTAACCGTTGATGTTCACATTGTTAGTCTAGATTAGTAGCTTATGAGAAATCGTTTAAGTTAAAAATATTTTGTACTATTGACATTGTATAGAAATTCTGATGAATAGCTATGAAAATTCAAGCCCTTACTTTGGGAAAACAAAACAAATTAGCAATATTTTATCTTAGACGCTCAAAGCAATCAACGTGCACTTTCAAGTAGACACTCCACTACTGTTGTTGTACAACTACTTGGAGTCGCTGCGCTCTCACTCTACTCCTTCCCCCCGAACCTCTATGTGCGCAATCTCTCCGACCGCGCCATCTCTCCTGGCTTTACCTTACATCCTATGTTTTTTAACTAAAACATCTTATAATAAATAAAAAGAATTTTGACCTTATCGAGGAGGCTAACCCATGCCCTTTATTCTTAAGAATAAAAATGTTTCCCTGTTTTGAAAACAAAGTATATCAAATGAAAACAAGAAAATTTTACTTTATAAATAATTGGATGCATTTTCTTTTTTTACTTTTCTTTCTTTTTTTCTTTCTTTCTTTCTTTTTTTTATTGTTGTATTTAGACAATGTGTTTAAAGACAGAATTTTGAATGAATGAATGAATTTTAAAATAAAACGGAATTTGTTTTCCTTTATCTGAGCATTGAGCTATAATGTATTAAGTGATAATATTTCAAAGCGGGAAAAAGTATCTTTTTTAAAGCAAATTAATTTTATAGGTTCAGCAATTTAAGAACAAAATTTCTTTAAGTTGTGAATTTCTATGCAATTCCTAAATAATCATTTGGGACGGATTGACTTGCCAGAAAATTACAAAATTCAAATTCAATAAATTCGAAACCGTACGATCATGTGTATTCTGTCTTAATGGGTTTTATATTTTGTAAGTTTTGTGAAAAAATAACTATAATGCTGAAATTAATATATATTAATTAGGATCAAATTATCTTTATGAAATAGTTTTATGGAGTTAATTTGGACTAAAATATTTATGTAATTTTTTTAAATATAATGTGTACCTTTAAAAATCAAATTCCAGGTTATGACACACCAGAGAATATTCGATAACAAAATAAAATTAATTTTATTCAGTTCCCGGATTTGAGCTTAAAGGACATTTAAACGTAAGGAAATAGCAGAAAGTGTACCTGGGTATACACAAAACTTTATAGAAATCGGTGGGTTTGAAGTGAAAGAATAAAGGATAATATTTACCGAAGGAAAATAAATCTTATAAACACCCTGATTCTGTTTGAACGTGCTCAGATAGATCTGTTTTTTCGTAGACTAAAATCGTTTGCTCTAACTTTATCCTTTAGAAAGAAAAGTATAGCCTCCTCCCCTATGAAAACAAAACATACACTTAAGAGAAACATAAAAGTCTTTACATTTGAAGTAAATATTCAAATCTAGCTGTTTTATGTCTGTAGGGAACTATTTTAAATGAACGAACTTTGTTTTAAAATAAAGGATATCTGTATAATTTTGTGCAAACACTGATATATAATTATTCAAGGACTAATAAAATTTCACTATTTTAAGTTTTATGAGACACATAAAAAATAACTCCACAACTAATGTAAAAGAATATAAATTCTGTGCAAACTACTTTTATAGGATTCATTTGTGGCCTGCAAAAACAGGTGTTATACAAATAGTACTTGTATACTATTTTCAAATATGATTTGCATTTTGAAATTTTACTACGATAAATATCATAAAATATATTTTACGTAACTGACTTAAAGCGTACAGATGTGCTGATTTGTATATTTTTCGTATAAAAAATAACCATAACTAAATATTTTACATATTGCGTGGTATGTTTGGTCCATAAGGAGTGTTTTATTATCCATATCTGGATTTAAAACTATAATCAGCAGTAATAACGGGTACGGAAAGCATTTAAAAAATTTACTTAATGAAGTAAAAAAAAAAAAATCCACGAGTTTCTAGAAATATTAAATTATTAAATTACAGTTTAGTTTTGAAGTGTTATTCTGCTTATTTAAAATGTATTCGTTCAAATTTCTTATAATCTTTTCTTTGCATTTATATGTTTTGAGAGAAGTAGGGATAAATGAGGTTCATTTTCAGCCATACCAGATTCTCTCATGACAGAAACATCACACATTTGGCTGATATTATGGGAATCGCGCCCTGATAACATTTCTAATAATAAGGTAAAGCTAGGAGAGATTGCGCACATAGAGGTTCGTGGGGAAGGATTACAGTGAGCGCACAGCGACTCCATGTAGTTTAGCAACAGCAGTAGTGGAGTGTCTACTTGAAAGTGCACATTGATTGTTTTGAGCGTCTACGATAAAGCATTGCTATTTTTTTCCAAAGTAAGTGCTTGAATTTTCATAGCTATTCATCAGAATTTCTATACAATGTCAGTAGTACAAAATATTTTAAACTTAAACGATTTCTCATAAGCTACTAATCTAGACTAACAATGTGAACATCAACGGTTCGTTTTAGTAGCGGCCATGTTTATATAAAAGGCCGCGCAATCTCTCCTACCGAAATTGGAGAGTTTACGCATCTGCTACTTAGGAGAGATGGCGCATTGTTACCATTAGTTTCCATGGTAGGAGAGATTACGCAGCTTGTTGGTAAAATAGCATAAAAAAGAAAGAATAAAATGGATTAATTTTATGTTAAACGTGTTATCAAGTAATTTAATGTTATTTTGTAATCTTATCTGGACTTTCTTTTTCCGATTCTTTAATTTTATTTTCCTTTAATTAAAATTTTTTAATCGTTTTTAAAATTATTTCCTTTTTCTGATTCTTTAATCATTAAGTTGAAATATTCACTCCTAATACAATCATATTTGTTCACAAAAACCTGACAACAGTATCATTTAAGTGTAATTATTATTGTTAACAACTTAACTGTAGTTATTATTAGTAACAATCTCTCCTACACATGTGCGCAATCACACCGACCCTGTAAGGACAGATTGCGCAAAATAACTTTCTTGTTTGTATTACAACTGTTCTATTAAATTGCAACATAACAATAAAATAGCAATGAAAATGCATAAAAAACAAATGAAGTAAAAATTATTCATGGATAGTTTAGCAAAAAATTAATATTTATATTTTTTATTGTTATTCTTTTGAATTGTGCGCAGACTCTCCTAGCTTTACCTTATATTACTGTATCACTTTCTCTCCACTTTATTTTATCCGATGAAGCAGTCCATCATCCGGTAGCATATACGTCATATTGTTTGTTGATATTAGACTTTATATATGAATATATATATATAGAAGGTGCGTACACTCATTAGGATATTCAAGGAGTATGGTACCACTATTTTAGACTACAAATTTTCTATTCTGTAATTAAATCTCAGAATGCGTAGCCGCATAATTTGTAATATTTTTCTGCAATAAAATTTCTATTCAAAATTTGTGCTAGAACTGCAAAAACTTGAGGAGGGATCGGTGGTGTGCACATAAAAACGTTTTAACTCCTCTGTAATGTTCCAAGCTATCACCAGCCAATTTAATACATAGAGTTCTACTTTCTGTTTTTTTGGAAATTTGTCTTTTGCGAATTACGGTTTGTTAATATTTTTTTAATATATGTATATATATATATTATGATGTTTTTATATTATGATATCTTATATGATGTCATTTTGAATTTCAACAATTCATCTTGATCTATTTCTTATCATATATATATTTTTAAATATATAAATAATGGTGCTAATTGATTTTAGCAATATTTTAAATATTATACGCTTTCATCTCTGCTGCAGTTGTGCATGATCTTTGTGTATTTGATTTCTACTATGTAGATATCTGATACCTCGTTATAGGAATTTCCAATAATTGTTGCATTATTATCATCACAAACATTCATTATATGAATTTCACTGATCCCATTGTTTTTGTTTGTTATGCAGAGTGTTGGGGAACACTATCGCTGTCAATTAATTATTACATACTAATTCATAATTTCATAGTTTTTGTTGGTGTTACGGTAATGTTTCATTAATGATTATATATGTATTATATATATATATATATATATATATATATATATATATATGTGTGTGTGTGTGTGTGTGTGTGTGTGTGTGTGTGTGTGTGTGTGTGTGTGTGTGCGTGTAATTCAAGCTCTAATTATAAATATTAACACCAATCACTCTACATAGACTGAAATCAAATAACAATAATGCACATAAAAATATAATAAAACCAACTTAAACTATAACTGCAAATTAATCAAACTAAAAATGACTAACGAAAAAACAAAATCATATATATATATATATATATATATATATATATATGTCTATCTATATAATAAGGATAAAAAATATATATATAAAGAAAAATAAATACAAATACTTTATTTAAAAATACCCAACTTTCTCAAAACTTTTCAAAATTTTATGGAGATCACCATATATTATCATCACTTGAAATACATCCAATATTATGCAGTAAACATTGCTCATCAAACAATAACAATATTCTACATTTCTGCCAATACAGTAATCCCTTAACATTCGCGGGTTTAACATTCGCCGGTTTTGATTATTCGCGAATATGAAAATGCGGAAAAACTTAACATTTGCTAGAATCTGACTTGATTATTCGCGATTTTTTCAATTGTCTCTTTCGTTTTCAGAATTTATAGTGGTTAAAGATTATTTTCCCTGTGTTTTCTTAGTATCTATTTAAAAATCAGCATTCAGTTGTGAACTGAAAAAAGAGCGAATGTTTTAGGAAAGCTCTATAACAGCAGCAGAATAGTCATTGCAATGGGCATATTAGAAGTGGTAAAGTAACAGGTAAAGGTTCCAATGCTTTACAGTGGTGTTAGTATATGTTAAAATATAAAAATGTTAATGGACATTCGTCCATAATCTATATTTTTGTATAAAACGGATCTTTTATGAACGGAATTTCATGAGCTTAATAATAATTATAAAATAATTTTATATTAGTTCTAATAATAATAATAATTGTAAAATTGAACTATACCACACATATGCGCTTTTACTTACCCATCATTCGTAGTATAAGGTAAGTCTTGTAATCGTTTTGGAAATCGAAATTTTTTTTGTCGGATTTACACGTTTGAGACACTGAAGATTCCGAAAAACACATTTTTAGAAAACAATTTTTGCCGTCCGTCTGTCTGTGTGTGTGTCTGTGTGTCTGTGTGTCTGTAGACGCTCTATCTCCCGTACAAATTGAGATAGAAACGTGAAATTTAGTATGTACTTAGTATGTAATAATGGAAAGAAGCTTATGGAATTTCAGCAACCTCGATTATACGGAGCTATTTTTTCGGACTCTCGAAATATTCGTTCTGTTATAAGGCATATACAAGTTTTCGAAATTGTTTATTTTAAGGAGCATATAAAAGACAATAAAAAAAACACATTTTGCATAAAGAATGAAGTTAATCGGATACTGAGTTGCCGAGATATTTGTAATCCTATTTTCCAAACTCTTTGATTTTTCATGCCCCTGTATTTCATTCAAATTTCAATTCAAAGAGATATATGTTAATTGAAAATGAGACGCTTAATCTGACGCAGTAAACTGTTTGTTAATGTGATTATCAATTTTGGAGTTATAAGGATGTTTCTTTTACGCAATTCAGTAATAGAGCATTTAAAGCAAGGCTAACGAAAAAGAAAGGCTACCGCGGTGCTTTACGTGAATCTTTTTTTACAGACCGCGGGAGTCAGGTGATACTCGAATCCACCAATGCAGGTGTACGAAAAGAGCATCACGTCACACTAGCGGTCGGTAAAAAAAGATAAGTGGAATGCACCGCGGTAGCCTGTCTTTTTCGTTAGCCTCGATTTAAAGTTTATGACGTCATCAAGCCACGATTTTATTCGAATTGCAATGCATTTTATAAATAGACATATAGTTACACAATAGATAATAGTTACACAACAGATAATAGTTACACATGTTTTATTTTCATATTTTATATTATTCATATACATGATGGGTAAGTATTACGGTGGCCCCCAACGACTAGTTTACAATAGGGAAAGATTATTCTGTAAGCTGAAAAGTATTTTTTATTATGAATCAACCCTGAGCTATATTTAGCGCACGAGTCGTTTAAAAGATTATTATTTTTTTTTATAACTATCCGTAACAAACGTATGGAAATATTGGGGGATTAGATATTCTCTGGAAAACATATTTCTTCCTTTTGGGAATTACTTTTACAATATGATGCTATTATAGAAAAAAAAGGACTTATTTTCATCTATAAAATCCAGGATCAGTATTACAGTTTTTGCACTATTTTTACGTTTAAATTTAAAATGTCTCAATTTTTATTTAGTTCAAAGATATTGTTGAGAGATTTCAAAATTTAGAAGAATCAGAATACTTGCATTGTTTTGCATTTACGATTTAGTACAGCCGAGCATGATTTTTTGGGACGTAGCAGCTTATAATGGAAAGAAAAGTTTCAGCACGTAATACGAGAAGATATAGAAACATACATTTGAAAGATACGGAGCTTGTGATGTAATCATTAAACTTTAAATATACAAATACATATTACTTGCAAACATCCACAAAGCATTCAATGAAGAAAAGAAATAAAATATTACCACTCTCATCTGCTAACTGTTTAGAAACATATAGCTTAATATATAAATCTAATTATAATTACGTATTAATAGCTGGAAAATATACAAAGTCGTAACGTCGTGAGTATTTTTAAAGTAGTGGAATTTAATTGAATTTTTTTAAATTTAAAATATACTTAATTTTTAATAAAATTATAACATATTGTAAAGAATTGAGTTTCTTCACCCAAGTGTTAGTGTGTGACATCTTAGACCTTTCCCGTGGGAATGCTTGGAAAGAACTATTTCCGGCATACCTTCTCATGTTGGTGTTGCTTTGAAGTAAAGTGAAACACCGAATGTCTTTGTGCAGCGAGCGAGGCTCTCGGACATTGATTGATCGAAACAAGCGAGGTCCTCAGACATTGATAGATCGAAAAGATCACCCTAGTAGAAGCTCTGTGATTTGATCTTTACCATAGTCGTGAGAGAAATAGCGCCTGTCTGGGAAGACGAACTTTGCACGCGATTCTATGTCCTTTGTTATGGAAAATCCAATTACAGACTTGTTCTAAATGGGAACGTCGTATCCCAGAGTTGCTCAGATGCTGAGTGGTTTCAATATGCTCCGCCTTGACCAAATCCCCGCCCCTAGTGAAAATCCCGTGTGAGAGATTGAGAGTTAGAAGTTCAGTTCGGAGAAAGATACGACGAGTGAAGTTACTCTCTGGAGAGAGGATTAGAAACAGCTAGTTTCTGACTCAGCGTAGCTAAGACGCTGGAGAGGTCTTACCTCTGATGCATTGATACTCCTAGTATCTAAGAATGCCCCATCAAAGAAAAGGTACGACAAGTGCCAGTGAATTAGGACTCAGTTCCAATCTATCATAGAAACCAGGAAAATCCGAGTGCGGTGCAGGTTCACCAAGGCCCGAGGAAATTGAACTTTGAACCAGCAGCAAACCGTGTTTTGCAGAACTTTTGAATCGAGAGTTTGACTCTATGTTATTAGAAAATTAATCGTAAACAGATGACCCTTAATTAATTAAATGCTGTAAATACCCCTTGTATATTTACTTTTAGAATCTATATTGGTCCAATAAAAACTATATTAAAATATAGAACAATTCTCTCTGTACCTGTTCCGATACGCTACCACTTAACACCATAATCTGATCTGCATTGAGGAGGCATAACAATATTAATACAAGAAAAATTATAAAATTGAAGTAAATTCTCATATTCTTAATATGTCGTAAAAGGAAATTTGAGTTTTCGTAGAAAAAAATGCTTTTATAAACGAATACTAACATAAATATATTTTGTAACAAGAAGTAAATGTGCATTAACAAATACTATTAATAAAAATTTCATATTTCTTCAGTTATATTTTTATTAACCAAAATTTCTTTCGTGTTTGTGAACTTATTTATTAGATGCATGCTTAGGCATTGTAATATCTGCCAGCATAAAATTACATTGAATTTCTTGCGCTTAAAAACTGAGTCTTTGGTGTAGTTCCAGATAACTTTTTAACAATTGCATTACATTACGTAGAATTATATATAGAAAATTGTTTTTATTGTTAAAAACGTTTCTTTAAAAGCCTATAATTAGACTTATAAAATTTTAAATAAATGAAATAGCCTCCCCCCCCCCTCCAACCGTATATAGACGAAGATGCTTCCTTAGAAGCTAAAAGCACATATATGTAATACTTTGATGTCATTTACAATTCGAAATATTTGCGAGCCCTCACCGGATTAAAAGACGATTTTAATCATTTTTACATTATTAGTTTATACAATAAAAATTTATAAAACGTTACTCTGTGATTCTTCACTCCCGAAATTCGTCGCTTGATTTGACAGGGGGTTTTATAACTGAAGGGAAGATTTCATTTTGTAAGGCCAAAAATGAGGATTTTTTAAGAATATTCAAGAAAAAATATTTAAATCCGAAACCGTATTTTCCTTCACAAAATAAATATGTTATTGTCTATTTTGAAAAAAGAAATTCTGTTAAAAATATAAAAATACGGTATCCTTAATTTAAAATTTTGCACTAAGAAGTCTTGGGTCTCGTATCTGTAACTCAAAAACGTTGCGGGTTATGAAAGTTGATTTTAATTTTCAGGCATGTGAGCCTATTTTTATTGAAATTCACCCATAGAAAGAAAAGGAGTTTGTTTGATTATTCGCTTATAGTTTTCGTGTTTTTTCAACTTTAAAACCTTCGAAAAATATTTATTAAATAGATTTATGCCCAAAAAAGCACGATTATATTTCAAATCAGGCTATTGTATCGATAATCGATTAACCAGTTTGAACAATATGCTATTTTTATGCTATTTTCCACACCGTGTATTGAAAAACATAATTTTAAGAAAAATTAGTTTAAAGTTTTACCTTATGAGACATTAGAAGAAGTACGGTTCCGTTCAAAGTGTTGCATGCACTTCGCATATTATTTCAATATTCCAAAATAGTTTCAGACACATATTCTACACAATTACAAAAAATGTAAAAAGATAAAAATTAAATTTCGGATCCAACATACTGTGACCTCTCCTTAAATTTTTAATAAATTTTCATATAATAATGTGCATAGTATAGCCTGGAATACTCTGTTTGAATGATTTCTGCTACAACTAGAATCAAATGAAACCCAATACAGAATCTCTTTAAATAATATTCAATAAATTGATAATCCATCATATAAACAGTGCTTAAATTACTTACGCCGTCTTATTTTTCACAACACCAATACTGTGATGCTGACACAATGTAATGCGTTGGGGTTCCATAACTTTCTTTTCTAATTGCCTTCACTGCTTATTTATCAATTATCAGCATTTTCCAAGCATTTAATCCAAAACCTACAATTTCCAAATCAATTTCTAAACTATTATGCAATCTAATATAGCATACAAATAAACATAAAAATAAATTCACATTTTAAAAATAATGCTGGCTCCGTCAGTTGAACTAAACAAACATGTGGCGGCTCTATTATATGTGAACTAGTTTGAAATTTGTATTGAAAAGTATGAAATTTGTATTGAAAAGTATGAAATTTGTATCAAAAAGTAAAAAGCACGACACTCTCAAAAAAGTAAACCATATTTCAAACATTAGGCTAAAAAACGCCAGAGGTCTCCTCACCTTTCTTGTTGATTAACAGGTGATTTTTTTTTTTTACCATGAGTTTTAAAGCAATCAGAATTATGTAGTATTAAAAATCGACAAAGAGAACGCCCAATTTGTAAGTTACCCTTTTGTTGTACAGGGTCACCTTTCATCTGTTGTATGAGTTGAGAAACACTATTCTTATTCTTGGTATTTATTTTATTTATTTTTAAATTCATAAAGTAACGTATATAATACATTTAGTGCATATTAATGAATAAAATTGTGTGCTGTTTTCCCAGATTTCTTTAAGAATATATAAATAAATGAAAATGTACGAGTACAATTTCTCAAATATTACAGATATATCTTTGTAAAAAAACTTTTTTGGTTTCCCTGATGTTCTAGACTTTTGAAATTACTTTTATATCTTTAGTTGTATGCAAATAACCATGATTTCTTTTCAGTTTATAGTATAATATAATATACAGAGTTTTATATAAGTCCTCAAAATATTTCTTTACCAAAAGAAATCTTTGTTCAGTTTATAATATTTTTTATAAAAATCTTTTGAAAAACATTCTTTCTTTGATGACTATACAAAATCATTATTATTAAATTTAAAATTTTCATTTTCTAGTAAGCAACAAAAGTATTTTATCAAGTAACAAACAGAAAAACCTTTATTTCCCTTTTTGTATTGTTACTATATATATAGATATATTTTACTTCTTTACTATAAAATCTAATTTGAAAACGACAAAGGATGATAGTACTTTGTATGTAGTTTAAAGTCCCAAATTTTCAAAGGGATTTCTACAAAATGATTCCGTAGAAATATTTGATTACCAATTTACATAATGTATTTTGTGATATTATGTTTGTGGCATTTCCATGACACTTTAGGATTTTTTTATGCTAAAAGAAACCTAAGTCTGTTTCATAGCTATATATATAATAAAATTGATAAACATCTCTACTTTTTTCTTGCTTAATCTTTTTTTGTGTCACCCTCTCCCCACCTCTTTTAAAAAAATAGAAACCTTTCAACGGTTGATCTTTATACTACCTATATTCAGAAACGGCTTTGAAAGAGTAAAGTGCTTTTCAATATACGACGTAAATGTGATATATATATATTTTATAACTCCAACAAAAATTCTCGAAAACAAATTTCAGAAAACTAACTAATTGCTATTTTTTTTATTTAATTTGGTTTATTTCTTAGTTTTCAGATATTGTTCGCAAAGTAATTAATAACATAATTCCGAGATTTAAATATAAATAAAAATTCCTTTCAGTTATATTTTGAAAGAGTAAATTCATTAGATTTTTGCTTATTCTTTAGGCTAAGAAAATTTTTCTTTTCAAAGTTACACTTCATAAATTAATGCATAACAATGTCTTGATCCCGGCCTTGAAAATAAAGCTGTTGATCAAAATATGTTCCAAATATATTTGATAAAAGACCTGTTTTTCCATAAACTAATATTTTTGAGTTTAATCAATCATCTTTTTATTTTAACATATTGGACCAATAAATTGCCTTATGTCTAAACCCTAATAAAGGTATATTTTAAATAATCTTCAATCTTGAGTACAATGAAAATTAGACTAAAACATTATAATTCACTATACATATTTCCTTAACTTCAGATAACAATACCTTTAAGGGCGTAATAAAAAAACTTAAGTGGTCATTTAGTTATTTTTAAAATTTTTGTAATTTTCTTTTAAATCCAGTTTTAATTACCGTCCTTTTTTTCAATAACAAGAAACAGTTACAGCCTCTAATATTCTAGAATAATACTATAAGAGATACAATGCTGTTAACAAGAATAATTTTCTAATTCTTTATTACAGGTCATTGCTATTATAGATGGTATTTTTAAGTACTAGTCTTAATTTTAATAAAGAAAAAATGTATTTCTTTTAAATGCTAAAAGGTGTAAATTAACAACATAATAAATACACAGTAAAATAACTTTTATTAGGTTGTTTGACAAGTTTCGGCTCACTCCGAGCCATTTTCAAAAACAAATGAGAATATTCCTTAATTTCGCGGTCTTTATACTATCATTTAACTTTTATGTACTTTTTTAAAAATTAAGTAAGTTATCTTTTATTTTTACTTGGTTGTTTATTTTCACATCTGTAACCATGGAGTAACTCGAGCCACAATTTCGGTAAGTTAAAAGATGCCGTATCGTTACATATTGTATTTTGCGTGTTAGAATCTCTATGGTTTATCTTATTATGGATGGATAGTACACACTGTAGGGAAAAATTATTTTACTTTCTTTGAAATTTATTTGGATGGTTTCTTCTTGATATAACCTTGTCAGGGCTGTGGTTTTTCTATTATATTTAATATCCGCTATATGCTCCTTTTTTCTGTAATTAAATTTCCTGCAGGTCATGCCAATATAGTAATTTTTAGATCCGTCTTCTTTAATAATATGTTATGGAATATTCTCATTTCTTTTTGAAAATGGCTTGGAGTGAGCCGAAACATGTCAAACAACCTAATAAAAGTTATTTTGCTGTGTATTTATTATGTTGTCAGTTTACACATTTTAGCATTTAAAAGAAATATATTTATACAAGGTGTTATAATTTATTATATTGTTAAATGAAAAATATTTACTTCCCATCCAAAAATTGTATATAAAATATTTACATTATTAAATATACTTGAAAACATGCATTAATAAAGCACAGCATAAAACTTTAAGCACTTAGCATAAGGAAAATTCCGTATTTAGTAGTTTTATATTTTGAAGAATGATTTTGCACATTAGTTCCTAAATTCCAATTAAGGTAGTTAAATTAAACGGTTTTCTATTGAAAATTTTAAAACGGCATAGCCAATTTCTTTTTCGTTTTCTGCGTAAGAAACAAAAGTCAACACATTGAAAACACCATTTTCAATTATTCTAGCACGTCTTTTCACAGTTCTAAGTTCCTCTAAGATGATGCCAAACAGAGAAAAGGAAAGAGAATTGTTTCAAGAACAAAACATAAAATTTATCAAATTTCGAACATTAATTCATTTTGAATTATGACGTTCCTTAAATTACTCTGCGACGAAAGACATTGACAGAAAATTTAAATTTATGAAATTTAAAAATGATTTTACTAACTTAATTACACTAAAAATGTCCGCGGAGAAAGAGGGGAGGGGGAGATAAGTGATAATCGTAATATTTCATGCTAAAATGATTAAAGTGATGTTATAATTAAATCTCACAATATTTCTGTATGAATATTTTTATGCATTGCGATTTAAGCAAACATGTTTCAAATGTATGTCATAAGCTTGAGTAATCGTAAATAAATTTAATCACACATCCAGTTATTTGTTTTTCTTACTTACATTTTGATTAGTCTCCCACTGGTCAATCGCTTTACCTACAGTTCTTGACAAAAGTCCTTCACACCAGTATACTTTAAAGAATTTTCAATTGATTTTTCAATAATGAAATAAAATCTGTTTTATTGGCTTTGTTCACAAAATAAATAACTGTTTGAACAATAAGAAACAAAACAAAAATACTTGTTTTGACTTTTAGGAAAGCTTATTTGGGTAGTTTTGAGTATTCGTTTTTCAGCGTAAGTAAACATCATTTGCTTTGATAAGTGTTTTGGATATCCTTGGCGTCACTGTAAACAATGTTCCCTGAAAAAAAAAACGGAAATTGTACTGGCAATCGAGACACCAGTACTATTTCCGTATTTTAACGGAAAAAAAATCCGTAAATTCCAGGAAATCTTCCGTGATTTCTGAAATATCCGTTTTATAACAGATATCTTCCGTATTTTTTAGAAAATTTTATGTCGTTAGAATAAGTTTTATCGGACCTATAAAAAAAAGTTATTTATCAAGGAAGCGATATATACACTTCTTTATTTTTTTTCTTTAATTTCTGAGCGACTTTTCAGTAAATAACCAACCCTTGCCACGAAGAGAATCGAACCCGGAATCTTCTGTTTACCAAACTGGCGCGCTCGACCACTACGCTATGACTGTGGACACATCCATTTCTCAAATGTTGTTACTTACTTGAAATGCTTTTTATGATGCAAAAACTTGAAGGTTTCATAGATGGAGTTTTTTCCAATGTTCCAATGATTTTAATATTTTCCTTTCATATTTTTCAACATTTTGCTTTATTATTTGATGTTTTATAACAGATAAATTTTAACTTTTATGTATTATATGCGTAAATCTTTCTATTAAGAGTAATGAATACTTCTTTTTGCAAAAGTACATATACTTCTTAAAATTATTTGTCTGATGATCTATTTATCAATTCCAATAAAAACAATAATTATGCTAAGCAGACGTATTTATTACATGCTATCAAAATAAATTTTCTGTATCTCTTATTTTAAAAACTTATGTAAATAAACAATTTTATAATAAATTAAATTATTATATTTAAGCTTTGCTGAGAGATTTTGTGTACGGTTAAGTTACACTGAATAATTTTTAAAATATTAAAACAAAAAATAGATTTTTAGAGAAAAATTTGAAATTAATGATCTTGGGCTATGCAAGTTTAAATTTGGACTTAATAATTTAGTTTAAGTAATTTAGTTTAATTTATAAAACTAGGGGGCTCTGCCCCCTACGAGCTACGCTCGCCAACCCCAGTTCTGACACCGCATGATTTAAAAAGACTCTGATTTGATCAACTCTAAAACGATTACGGAAGATTGTATTATGATTAAACGACCTCTCGAAACAGCTAACAACTGTTTTCCCGATTTATTAAATAAGATGAATTAAACATTTAAAAAATAACTTGTGGGAAATGGTTAAGTAAACTATGTCGCTGCATTGGAGAATTTTATAACGATGCTATAGAAAATTGGTTACTTCCTCCATTATCCCGTCGACTACTTTCTATAAAAAGAAAAGAACTGTTGCCAGAATATATCATTTAATACCAAACGTGCATGGTCGTGGCGTCGCGTTGCATTCAGTTGGCATCAGATGCGTTACACGCATTAGTTATTTCATTGAGGGATTTTTAATTCAAGGTTTATTTGTCTTTTTGATACTTTTCCATTATCCCGTCGATCAATTTTCATTAAAAAAAAAAAAAAAAAAAAACCTATCACCAAACTGTAACGCCAAATAAACAAATAGAAGAATTTTGGACACAGGTGTCATATTTGCACCACGTTGGCGCGTTTTTTTTTCAACCGCCAATTTGGCGATAACTTTGTTTTTCAATAAATTGTTGTCTATTTACTTTTATTTTTTATTTTAATTCTATAAATTATTTGTATTATGTATATCAATATTTATTTATATCAAACTATCATTTATTTATTTCCTTTTTTAAAATAATAGGAGCTATTTCATTTATTACGTTATTCTGTTTTTATATTCAAATAAAAAATGAAGTGTTATTATTGCATGTTATTTGAAACTAATATTGAAAAACAAAGATTTCGCCAAATTGGCGGTTGAAAAAAATCGTGCCAACATGGTGCGTATATGACATTTGTGCCGAATTTTGCCATAGGAATCTCAAAAAAAAAAAATAAAAAAAAAAATAATAAATAAATAAATAAATAAACAAACAAATAAGTAAAATACAAGAAATTCGGAAACCCCACTCACCAAAGTGTCAACTATCGGTAAGTTTAAACAATAAAATTTACAATATATTAATGAAACCAGAAAAAAATAGTCTTGGATCTTTATTTACATTATTTTTCTTAATTATCTCTCTCGGCTAGTGAATAAATGTTTGTGACGTCAGTTGAAACTGATCTATTGTATGTGACTGTTCATCGCAACATTTTCAATGCCTTTTCTTTTTTAATATCAGGTCACTGCCGTTTAAGAATGCAATTGTTATTTTAATTAATGAAATAATTAATAAATCAGTGCAACATAATGAAAAATATATGTATATGTCGAATTAAAAACCACTTCATGCTATAACACACACATGTATTGCCTCTGACATCAAGTGAATGGTGACGCCAACTTTCATGCATTTTTGGTGTTAAATCCTGTAGTTTGGCGATAGTTTTTTTGTTATGAAAAGTGGTCGTCGGGATAAAGGAGAGGTAGCATACTGTTAATGATATTTTAACAATTTATTAGTTATTTCGGCAATTTAAAGGTAATTATTATACTTAAAAATATAGTTTTTAATTGAGAGGATATATTATTTACGCTGTTTTAAAATTTGCAATAAAAGTTAAAGTGTTTGTTAAGAAATGAAGTGAAATGAAACTAGTAGCACGCGCTGTGCGTGATATGAAAAGTGTAAATTTGTTTTAGAAGAATGTTTTAGAATATGTATGTGAGTTTTTTGTCTTATCTCGATGTAACATGTAAGATGTACTCGGGTAGATGGAATTAAATGTACTTTTATAATGCAAATGGATCCTTTTATGAATTCCGAAGTTGGACTCTTATTAAATTAACGCCCAGCATCGTGTAGATGCAGCCCATGAAAAGTAACAAGAAGGTTAGTATTAATATTCTATTCTAAGCCTACTTTCGAATTCTAACATAAAAACTTGGTACCCTCGGCGGGACGGGTGTTTTTGAATTTGAATTGATTAATTTGAGAAGCTGAATTTAAATAGCTTAAAAACACAAAGAAAAGGATTAAGAACTACTTTTACTGTCACAGCTAATAAGATTGAGACTGAATTGACTAAAGAAATAAGTGAATTCAAAGAGCTTTTCATTTTGAAATCTCAACTCATAGACAAATTCCAGCGATTGGATACTTGCCAAAGCCAAATTTCGGAAATTCTTTTGAAAGATGAAGATGAAAAATTATATACAGAGGATTTTGGAGGCGCGGAAGAATATAGAGAAAAATACGTAGAATTATTTTCACGTATTGACGAAAAGATGCAGTTTTCTAAATCTCCTAGTGAAAATGAAAGACGAAAGTTCAAGTTGCCGAAAATTGAGCTGAAGAGATTTAATGGTGAACCAAAGAATTTTTTATCTTTCTGGAGTCAGTTTAAGAAAATACATGAAGACGACTCTATTGCGGAAGAAGATAAAATGCAATATTTATTGCAATCCATGGAACCCAAATCTAAGGCCGAGCGATTAATATCAAGTTATCCAGCGACCGCTGAAAATTATCCGAAAGCAATCGAGCAATTGAAAGAAAGATTTGGACGTGATGATCTACTTGTGCAGATATATGTAAGAGAGTTGTTAACCCTCGTAATGAGAAATGCGACTGCGGGAAAAACGAAAGTTGATTTGGCCTCTTTATATGACGAACTAGAAAGTAAACTCCGAGCCTTAGAAAGCCTGGGTCGAACTCAAGAAAAGTATGGAGACTTTCTGACGCCTTTGGTCGAAAGCTGCTTGCCGGAAGAAATTCTGTTAACTTGGGAAAGAAACAGAAATCATGATACATCTGCAAGTAAGAATTCACGAACTTTAGAGCAATTGATGAACTTTCTTCGCCAAGAAGTCCAAGGAGACGAAATAGTTTCTCTGGCGAGAAAAGGTTTTGGCTCGATTAATGTCAGAAAAAGAGACACTTTATCTGAAATTATCGATAAATCTGAACTAGCCACCGCATCGGCACTGGTGAGTACGGAAAACCAAGGTAAGAAAAACAATTGTATTTTTTGTGAAAATTTTCACTCGAGTGAAAAGTGTTTTACTGCTAGAAAGATGTCAATGGCTGATAAACAAAAATTGTTGTTAAGAAAAGGTGCATGTTTTTCATGCTTACAAATAGTTGGTCATTTAAGTAAAAATTGTAATATTAAACGTAAGTTAAGATGTACCCATTGTAATAAACCTCATTTTGAGATAATGTGTCAACAACAAAATAGAAAATATGATGTAAATGATAAATTGAAATCAGAAAATTCTCTTTCTAACTGTAATAGAAATGAAGTTGTGTATATGCAAACGCTTGGCGTGCGCATTAGGTCTCAAGGTCTCCAAAAAATTGTACGCGCGCTTTTAGATACTGCTAGCCAAAGTAGCTATGTTAGTCAGAGAATAACGAGATTATTAAAAATGCGTCCTATAACAAAAGAAACAATCATTCACGCATTGTTCGTGGGGGATGAAACGAAGCCCAAACGACATAATGTATTTTCCGTGGAACTAAGTGAATTAGAAGGAGATAATGCGTTTAGTTTTGAAGATTTTCCGAAAGAAAAATTTGCGGATTTGTCCCTAGAATTAAAGATTATAGAATATTAAATGAGCTGAAAATAAATAAAATTAATCTAACTGATAATTTTTGTAAGGAAACTGAAATTGATCTTTTGATAGGGGCGGATATGATAGGGAAATTATTGACAGGTAATTTACTTCAATTAAACTGCGACTTGACTGCCATAGAAACCAAGCTCGGTTGGACAGTTATGGGAAAACAAAAGTGTAGCAAGAAACATAACATTTTGACATCACTGTCTATGTATGTTAGAAATGTTCCTTTGAACGAATTGTGGGAACTTGAAACTATAGGAATTTCTGACCCCATTCAGAGTCTAGAAAAGGGGGGAGATTTTGATTTAAACGATTTTAAGGATAAAATGAAAATTCTTCCCGATGGCAGATATGAAATAGGGCTTCCATGGAAATGTGACTCTAAGAACTTAGGCGATAATGAAGTTTTAGCTTGGAAGAGATATGAAAAAATGATAAATAAATTGAAATGTGGGGGGTTTCTCACTGAATATCAAGAAGTATTCAGGGAATGGGAAAATTTGAATATTGTTGAACGTGTCCCTGAAAACGAATTGAGTAATAATTGTCATTATTTACGCAGAGGCCTGTAATCAGGTTAGATAAGGAAACCACAAAAATACGTCCTGTATTCGACGCGTCTGCTTCTGAGAAAGGAAAACCCTCCTTAAATGAATGCTTATATAAAGGCATTAATATTATAGAATAATAATAATTACCTGATTATATACATACCTGACATACCTGATATTCTTGATCGCTTTAGAATGTATCCTATCGGTATAACTGCAGATATAGAAAAGGCTTATTTGATGTTATCTGTTATGCCCAGGGCTTTACAAATTTGATAAAATCTGGTAGCCAGCAAAAATTTCTAGTCGCCAGTAAAAAAATATACCACACCGTTCATTTGGTTTTGATTATTTGCCACCATTTTACTCCTTATTACCACTTTTATAAATTCCAAATGATTAAAAAACAAAACAAAACAAAAACAAGAAAGAATATTTTTTTCGTTTTTTACTTTCCATAATAAAAAATAAGTCTCCAGACAACAGTATTATAACATTAAAAAAAAAAAAAACGAAGATTCAAATGCAAAAAGATTCTAGGGCTCCATGGAGCGAGGCATCGCAATAGATTTCATTAGCGAAATAAATTGTTACCAAAAAAAAAAAAAAAAAGGATGCTTAATATTTGTTGAATTATTATTTTTTTCTTTTTTCAAAAGCTGCCAATCTCTGCAAACACTCTGTACCTTCAATCTTTTATGTCATATAGACTAGACAACTGTGCTACAAACCAGGGTGACGCCAAAGAATGGTGACGCCTACGTATTGTGCAAAGTGTGTGGTGTGCATGTGCAGCTAATAAAGGCGCCATGCATTTTACGCGAGGGAGAAATATTTAAAAAATACACATTTTTATTAAAATTAGTTATTCTTCAAATTTTAATTAAATTTTATAGTATACTTCAAATGAATTACTTATAATCACTTAATTTAGATGTTATTATTATTTAAAATGAATGGGATAGATTAATCAGTTTTAATTCTGAAATACAAAAATCTGATTTGAAACAAAAAAATACCTTGAGCATTTTGTAGCATTGTATCAAATTTTAGATGCCGTCAGAGAGGCTAGATTATCTTGACTGCTTACATTTTTATTGAAACCTCCCTCTTCCCCCCCCCACTCTTCCCACATTGCAATCACGTGGTATGCTATAACGGAAAAGAATAACGTTTTCTGTGCATGAGATGGGAAATAAATGCCTTTTAAATCCGTCTTTTTTGCTAAATGGACGATAGAAGAGAAAAATCATTGGTTTCCGCGGACAAGTAAGGGTGTGTGTGTGTATGGAGGGGGGGGGGGGGACCGCTTATGTTCATTTCTTATGTCAATTTTTAATAAAAAAAATATAAATAAATAAAAAGCCAGATTAAAAAACTTTTAACCTGGATAGAAAAATCTGGTCGCCAGATAGAAAAACCTAGTCGCCAGTGGCGACCTGGCGACCGCATTTGTTAAGCCCTGGTTATGCCTAAAGATAGAGATTTTCTTAGATTCTATTTTCCATGTAATGAAGGGCAATTGGTTTATAGACATTGTAGAGTTGTATTTGGTGTCTCTTCTAGCTCTTATTTATTAAGTGCATCCATAATGCATCTTTTAGAAAACAGTCCCCCTGAATTTAAAGAAACTGCTGAAAAATTGAAATGTTCATTTTATGTAGATAATTGTGTATCAGGTGTTTCTAACATTGGTGAAGCTGAAATGTTTATTGAAAATGCGAAATCACTGATGTCTAAAGGATGTTTCAATTTGCGCTGTTTTGAAAGCAATGTAGCTTGCAAGAATATCGATAAGCATGTTGGGGATACTTCTGTTCTGGGGATCATTTGGAATTTAACTAATGATTCTTTGAAATGTTGTTTAGATTTAGAAGCATTAACGTGCGAAAGGAAAATTACTAAGAGATTAATCTTAAGCATTGTACAAAAGATTTTTGATCCTATCGGCTTATTGTCTCCTTCTACATTGCTTCCAAAACTATTGCTACAAGCTTCATGGAAACAAAAAATTTCATGGGATCATGAATTACCTGGTAATATTGTAAACGTGTTTTTGAAATGGTTGGAGAACATTGATGTTTTAAAAGAAGTAGCTTTACCTCGATATTTGGAGATTAATGCTTCATCTGAACTTCATGTTTTTGTTGATGCGAGTAAGGGGGCATATGCATCGTGCGTCTTCGTTAGATCAACAGTTGGTTCCGAAATAAAGGTTACACTTGTTAGAGCGAAGTCTAGGGTTGCTCCTCTCAAAACTTTGAGTATACCGCGTTTAGAATTAATAGCTTGCTGTATAGGTGCTCGACTCGCGAATTCTGTCATCAAAGCAATCAATTTGCCAGATCTAAAAATCACATTTTGGTCAGATTCTACTACTGCACTTTGGTGGATAAAAGAACATGGGGATTGGTCAATTTTCGTGAGCAACAGGGTTAAAGAGATTCGGCAATTGACCAGAACAGAGTCATGGAAGCACGTTCCCGGGAATTTAAACATAGCTGATATACTATCACGCGGGTGTTATCCCCAACGAATGCTTAGTTCGCGATGGTGGGAAGGTCCTAAATGGTTAAAGGAAAATCCTGAGTGCTGGCCGATCGGCGCGATTGACTGTCAACCTAAAGAGGTAGATTTAGAAAGAAAGAAAGTTAAAATTATGAATGTTGATCTAGCTAGAGACGCGCCCCCTTGGCTCTTAAATAACATATCTAATTATGATAAGATGATAAGAGTATTTGCTTGGATTTTGAGATTTGTAAATAACTGTCGGAAAATATTTAATAAATGTGAAGATTTCAATATTTCTCAAAATGAAATTGGAAATTCTGAAAAATATTTAATCCGTTTAGTTCAAATGTCTTATTTGTATGATAAAAGGTCTCTGAATGATATTGTTACGTTCAAAGATGATGATGAAATTTTAAGAGTAAGAACTAAAATAACTGAGAGAAATGATCAAGAATCGTTTTTGTATCCAATATTGTTGCCCGATAAATGTGAATTCACTAAGCTATTGATTAGATCTGTACACCAAAGGAATTGTCATGCAGGAATAAGAATAATGCAATCTTTAATAAGAGAAAGATTTTGGGTTATTAGAGCTAGAAGAGCTATTAAGAATGTATTGTTTGACTGTATTGTATGCAAACGTTTCAAAGCAAAATCCTTGTCGAGCAAACCGACACCTTTGCCACCAGATCGCGTGACGGATTGTGCTGTCTTTGAAATTATTGGGGCAGACTTAGCGGGGCCTCTATTCCTAAAAAATGGCGAGAAAGTTTGGATAGCATTATTTACTTGTGCAGTTTATCGCGCACTTCACCTTGAATTAGTTAACTCGCTATCTTCTGATGCTTTTCTGCTAGCACTTAGGCGTTTTATATCTAGACGTGGGAGGCCCAGCACTATTTATTGTGATAACGGAACGAATTTTAGGGGAGCATCCAATGAACTTTCTAAATTGAATTGGGATAAAATCTTAAGAGAAACTATGACGCATAAAATTGTTTGGAAATTTATACCTCCCACCGCAGCTTGGTGGGGAGGCTGGTGGGAAAGGTTGGTTCGCATTCTAAAAGAATTGTTAATACGTACTCTAGGCAAATCAGTATTAACTTATGAAGAATTGAATACACTTGTATGTGACTGTGAATCTATAATTAATTGCAGACCTCTAACCTATATCTCGGAGGACCCACTGGAGCTAGTTCCTCTAACGCCCGCTATGTTTCTCGCTGAAAATCGATGTTTTAGCAATTCGGATATTATCGAATTAGATTCGCGAAGTTTAAGGAAAAGACTGAATTATAGAGCTAAACTTCTTGCTGATCTTAGGCAACGTTTCAGGAAGGAATACCTCAGTGAATTAGTCCAAAAACATACTGAAAAACATACACGTGAGCCGCGAGTGGGAGAGGTAGTCTTGATTGGGGATGATAACAAAAAGCGTTTATTTTGGCCTTTAGCTAAAGTCATTCAATTAATTCCTGGAAGGGATAGTAAGGTTCGCACGGTTAAGTTAAAAACTCAGCACAGCACTATTTTACGTCCAGTGCAGCGCATCTTCCCTTTGGAAATATATTCAAATGAAACGAATGAAATTGCATTTAAGAGGTCGGGTGAAGAGAAATCTAGTTCCAGTGGATATTTCAATCATGAAAATGTATCTTCTCCTGATAGTGTCATAATCAAGAAATATACCTCTTCTGGAAGATGTGTAAAGGCTCCACAGAAGTTGGATCTTTTTAATAACAATTGTTATGTATTTGAAACTCTCCCCGAGTTTCAAAGGGGGGAGGATGTTAAGAAATGAAGTGAAATGAAACTAGTAGCACGCGCTGTGCGTGATATGAAAAGTGTAAATTTGTTTTAGAAGAATGTTTTAGAATATGTATGTGAGTTTTTTGTCTTATCTCGATGTAACATGTAAGATGTACTCGGGTAGATGGAATTAAATGTACTTTTATAATGCAAATGGATCCTTTTATGAATTCCAAAGTTGGACTCTTATTCATTAACGCCCAGCATCGTGTAGATGCAGCCCATGAAAAGTAACAAGAAGGTTAGTATTAATATTCTATGCTAAGCCTACTTTCGAATTCTAACATTGTTCTATGATCATGTACATAGATCTATTGTATGTAACTGTTCATCGCAACATTTTCAATGCCTTTTCTTTTTTAATATCAGGTCACTGCCGTTTAAGAATGCAATTGTTATTTTAATTAATGAAATAATTAATAAATCAGTGCAACATAATGAAAAATATATGTATATGTCGAATTAAAAACCACTTCATGCTATAACACACACATGTATTGCCTCTGACATCAAGTGAATGGTGACGCCAACTTTCATGCATTTTTGGTGTTAAATCCTGTTGTTTGGCGATAGTTTTTTTGTTATGAAAAGTGGTCGTCGGGATAAAGGAGAGGTAGCATACTGTTAATGATATTTTAACAATTTATTAGTTATTTCGGCAATGTAAAGGTAATTATTAAACTTAAAAATATAGTTTTTAATTGAGAGGATATATTATTTACGCTGTTTTAAAATTTGCAATAAAAGTTAAAGTATTTGTCGAAACAAATTAATCTCTCGTGTAAATATAATTTTTAGTTGAAATTGTTTGGAAATATTGCTATTTGAGCATTTTAAATATGACGTAAGTTTCTCTACTTAATGTTTTGAAAACGCTTAATAATTTAATTATTTCTCGTTTTAACATTCACGCGCAAGTATATTTTTTATTACGTAATTTTCTACATTTACTGCTTTTATCACGTAATCATTTAATTGTTATTTGAAAGTTTTATTTCTGTTTTTAATAGTCACGTGTAAATAAATACATTTCTAAATTGAAAGAGAATATTATTATATGCGCTATTTTACAAATTGGCAACAATTCAAATAATGGATTTTATAAAATATGAAATAAATCTTCATAAAAATAATGAAAATGTTGAATAAAAAATTGAAATATAACCTCAAAAAATGAGTCAAATTGAAAAAATAATTGCAGTCTGCACACCGCAACTTTGTCAACTATATCCTTACAAATTATGGTTTAATTCCTGTGCATAGTTTTCGTTTCTATAAAACTTTCATAAGAAAATTATTTTGACCAACTTTAATATTAAATATCTATTAAAATAATTCTTCGATTTAAAAACTGTCTACTTCAGCGTATTTATCGAACATTTCTTTATAAAACCACCAATTTTTAAATTTTTATTTGCAATAGTTTTCTGGCTATTAGTCCAGAAAGACTTCAAGGCACAAAATCTTTATTGTCAGCGGCTGCTGCTGCGGTGGTTACTTTTTTTTAATATAGAGAGATTATAAACTAACGAATTAAATTATAAACTTCATTTTTATAAAAGTAAAGAAAAAGTTATTATTATTATTATTATTATTATTATTATTTTATAAATTTAAAGAAAAAAATTATGAACTTTGTAAAATTATTATTTATAAAATAATAAATTTTATTTTAATTCACAAATTTATAAGACAAATCAGTTTAGTTTAATACCTACATACCGATAATTTGCAATTATATTATTTTATGAAACCTTAAAAATATTAAAACAGAAAAATAGATTTTTAGGTAAGTTTAAATTTCGACATATTAATTTAGTCTAAATTTATTTAGTTTAATTTATAAAATTATAAACTAAAGAAACAAATTGTAAACTTCGTAAAATCATAAACTTCGATTTTATAAAAATAAAGAAAAAAATATTAATTATTTTATAAATTAAAAAAATATATATATAAACGTTGTAAAAATTTAATTTATAAAATAATACATTTTAGTTTAATTCGACAAATCAGTTTAATTTAATACCAATATACATACCGATAATTTCCAAAGATTTTATTTTATGAAACCTTTATTAACATAATATTGTTTCACGTTAATCATATATTCTAATACGAGGAAATCTTGTGTGTGGTTATACATACATACATATATATATATATATATATATATATGCAAATTTTACCTTAAAAACGGCTATAACGATTTTGACGAAATTTTGTATCCTACCATTTTGGGGCACCAGAAAACCATTGGGCTAGCTAACGGGTTCGAGAAAATTCGATTAGTGGGTCTTTTTAGGTCATCAAGGGTCAGGGTCAAGCTAATTCTATCTAAAAAACGGTTCAAATGATTTTGATTAAATTTTGTGTCCTACGAGTTTCGGGCACGACAAAATCATTGGGTTAGGTCACATTTCTGAGAAAATTCGATTAGTGGATCATTTTTGGGTCACTGTGGGTCAAGCTAATTTTATCTAAAAACGGCAGACTATTTACACTAAATTTTGCATCCTATGGTTTTCGGGCACAAGAAGACTGTTGGGCTAGGTCATGTGTTCGAGAAAATTCGATTAGTGGGTCATTTTGGTCATGGGTCATTATGGGTCAAGCTATTTTATCTTAAAAACGGCTCAGACTATTTAGACTAAATTTTGCATCCTATGGTTTTCGGGCACGAGAAGACTGTTGGGCTAGGTCACATGTTTGAGAAAATTTGATTAGTGGGTCATTTTGGTCATGCGTCAGGATATTTGAACTTAAAGCTAATTTTGATCGAGCATAGCTCGGTCTTCCCTGCTCGTAAAATTAAAATAAAAATTTTAAAAGTCAGTAAGAAAACTGAGAATTTGAAGAACTGTTAAAAAAAAAGTAGATTTAAAAAAATACCTTTCTGTAATTTATAAAAATAAAATAAATTTCTAAAGATTTCACTAAAAAATAAAAATATCCCTATTATTTTCACAAAAAAAATTACCGTCCAGACACGGCCCCGGTTAGAATGAGCTCCAGGATTTGCCCGAGTCTAATGACAGAAAATGGGCCGGTACAGGCCTGGATCCTAGAAGAGCTCTAGTAAGTACATCAATCTTAGTTCGCATTTCAAACAAGGCGATTTTTGTACCTCTCAATGTCCTACAGAAATGGCGCTGTTTTGGAAGAAATACGGACATTGTACAGTTTTGAAAGAAATACAGAAAAAATCCATTAAATTTACGGTTAACTTTCTGCCTATTTTGGATTTGAAATCTTCTTTACGGGAATCGTACTGTTGTCTTGGAAAAATGAAATTTCTCCGTAAAATTTTACGGAAAATCTCTTGTATTTTCAAGGATTTTTTTTACAGTGTGCTATTTACTAATTTGTTCAGGTTTTGGTTATCAGTTAGACCCCAGCAGTTCTAAAGAAACACCCAGAGGCCAATTAGTATTGATAGACATCTATTTCCGAAAATCCGTCTAATTTTACCCACGAAAACTCGACATGCGAAGCATGTGTTGATTGAGGTAGCCATTGCATTTTTGTTATGAGTTGAGCGACTTATTTCCTTGCAAATAATTAGTACATAATTAGGACGTATGATTTGTATCGATATCATGTAGAATAACGTAATTCTAACCCACAAGTCGTTTTCCGGAAAGAATCGCATGGCGCACTAATTTGTTGTGATTCATTATTCCGTTGAATTACCATCTTGGTGTCCACGAAATATCGCAAAACCATCACATTGCCTCCTTCATGCTTAACTGTTGTTACTACGTAGCCTATGGGAATCGCTCACCTGGACGACGCGACAACGCAAAACACCTGGCGATGCAAGCCAAAAATTCAAATTTCGATTCGTTGGTCCAAAGTAAACTTTTCCACTGTTCCTCACCCCAATACTTATGTTTCTTTGTCCATACGGTCTTTTATGTAGCACGTAGAAATGGTTCTTCGCTTCATAACGCAATATTAATAATCTTAACGCAATTCTACCTTTAAGGCCATACTTCTATTAGTGTCTGACCACCGTCCTACTGGCCACAGGCTGCAGACGACTTTCCAGAAAATCCCTTCCTAGCGGCCAAACGTCTGGTACGCTTATTAGTAGTCACAATGAAATTGTCCTCCCGAACAGTTGTTCTCTTTGGACGACAAGTTCATTTTCTCGTAACATTTTGGCTGATTTTTGAGGTTCGTTCTAAGGAATGATACACGGCCTCAACGTATACCTTCAACCGTTTGTGCATTTACCGCAAAGAATAACCTTCTAGAACAATAATTTGAGCATATGTTTCCACACTTAACTCACAGTTTTTTTTTTTTTTTAAGGAGCTTATTGAGAATATTTGACGTAAGTAAACAACACAATTACACATTGATAATGTTCAATTATTTATGATCACTTTGAACTCACGCGACACGTTTCTACAAGTATTATATGACATTTTCTTGATAGTAAACAAACGACTAATGCAAAATGGTAGAGGAAATTACCGTAAGATGGCAATTTAGAGATGCGACTCCACGCATAGTCCATGGAGTACAGTGCTGAATTTATGTCTACAAATATAAAACTGAAATTTTTGACACGTTTAATTGATTTTTCCAGTTTCCATCGGTACGTAAACAATATATATTTAGTTATTTTTTATCATACTCCATCCATACACAAATAGCAGAAGGTACTAGAAATAAGCTTCTTTTCTATTTCTGGGGATGTACTGAAACTTTTGACAGGTACTGTATAATGGGAAATATTCTGAAGTTTCCAATTTTGATTACGATAGGGGTGACAGGGGCTGATTGACAGTTGAGGTGGTTGCCACAAAATTCATTTCTTCCCTCATATAAGCTACATAAGGAAAAAAAATTGTCAGTTCACTTGTTTCCTGATGTGGTTCAATGACTGACACAGCTTATAGAAAGGAGAAAATTTAGGAACAACCAGTCCTAGTATCCTCTTCTTTAGTACTTGCAGACGAGCTAAATTTATAAAACCAAAGTAAACAGCTGTGTAAAAAGAAGCACTTAGAATTAATAAATAACTGCGGTAAAATAATATCAGAAAGCATTCTCAATCAACTGAATTTTGTTCGTCACAAAAAAGTGAAAATCTCATCCTAGAATGCTTTATATTTTCCAATGGAATTTTTTTATTATTATAATTACAAACAAATATAATTTATGAACAAATAAATGCATCAAATGACTCTTCAGAATATAATGATTCATTCCTGACTAGGGAAGTTTCAGTTTATGTGTATGTCAGTGCATGTTCAAGAATATAAGCATTTTTGTATGATACATATAAATATAGAAAAAGCTTCCTTTTTCATTAAAACGTTTCTCAAGGTTCTAAATAGGAATACAGAAATTATTCCTACTATAACACAATAGCACACAGTAATAAGAACAGATTGCGTGTTATAATCAAATCTCACATTTTTTCGTGAGTTTATTTTAATACATTACATTAAAAAAAATAAAAAACATATTACCATACATAATTTGACATGGAGCTATTTTTCAAATAGTGTTTTTAATCGTGAAATAATTCCATGCATTTTCAAATTGTATTTTTAGGTAACATCAGACAGAAATAAACCAAATAGATTAAATTAGAGCTGTCATAATAAACTGTCAATAAAAAGACAAAGAAGAAGTGAAAAAGATTGATATTGTAATGCTCCAATCTGAAAAGTTTCGTCTCTCCCTCTATTACAGAAAAAGAAACACTGTCTGTAGATAGAGAATGACAATATCATAAACGACAATGTTTTATTTCAGCATCATAAAATAAGAGGTTAATATGTAATAGTCTAAACTGAAAATTTTAGTCCCGCTCTCTATGATAAAAAAATAAACACTATCTGATGATAGATATTGTCAATATTATAAACGGGAAAATAATATAAAAATCGAGTACCGTTGTTTATTATAAGAAATTGTCTCTTATCATATATATATTATGTCTGATGTCAACATTCCTTTTTCTATTCACGTACGAAACGCAAAACGATAAATGATATATAACTCGAGAGGGTTTTTACAACAGGCATTTAATATAGTACACTTACATTTCCTTAAAATATATTATTTGATTACAAATGGCAGTTAATTAAATACTAATTGAAAAACATATCAGCAAATAAATTCAAAAATTGCAATGAAAAATCATCGCTTGGAGTCACTGGTATTATATCATTATTTAACTTTTAATGTACCGTTGCTAGTTTTAAAAACACTAATCATTAAAAGAAATCAAATAGTATTTTACTGATTTTTAGTACGTATAAAAACATTAATTTAGACTCAATGTATAAGTATTTTTTAACTAAAAATATTTTCATTAAACAGAATAATCGAGTTAATACTAATCTGTCTATATTTTTTAATTGAATTTCATTCTATGTAAGCTATTAGATATGAAATTAATCTGTTTAGTTTTGCTCCATTTGACCAGTTTACACGCCACTAGGAAACCATAAAAGTGTCTGATAAAGCGTAGTTTCATTCACATCATTGAAGTTTTCACCGCTTTAAAACGTTTCTCATTGAGTTCTTTAAAAGAACCCTTACGATTTCCGTAATTAATGTTCATGTAACATAACGAATTAGTCATTGAAACCCTTTACAATGCTTTTTATACAATGCTCTTTTACAATCTGAACACGAAAAATGTTCTTCAAAATGTTTTTAATAATTAAAAAAAACTTGACAGTTTACAACTCTTTTTGTTATACGCAATCCTGCCATGCACTTATATGAATTTATTTCATCACCTAAAAAATCAATATGTTTGGAATATATGTTAATACGATACATCTAAACATAAATTAGTTTTTAATTAATGCGCAAAAGAATGTGGGATTTCATTATCTTCACTAATACATGGCATTTTCTTTCATGCATTTTCTTCCAAGTTTATTTGTAAGAAATTTAAAATATAGCTATTTGAAAGGGAAAATGTATTTAAAAATACATAAAATTTGCAGGTTGCCTTAAAAGGATCTGAACGTTTTAAAAATACCATGACACGGTTGATAGTTACAACCAGGGTTTTACAAATTTGATAAAATCTGGTAGCCAGCAAAAAATTTGAGTCGCCAGTAAAAAAGATTTACCCCCTCCCCCTCTCACCAGTAATTGAAGTTATTTTTATAAATTAATTGGGAAAAAATAATAACACACATAGTTTAGAATTATTAGTTATATAATTTAGAATAGTACATAATTTAGGAAGATAATACAAACTAAATTTTCTAATGAATTTGTCAAAATTATATATTGCTGAAAAAAAAAGGAAAAGAAATACTGTAAAGGCTGAATTCACCGACATGTTCGGAAAATGCTGATTGCCGAATGCTTCAAATGTTCAGATGGTTGAGTGCTATAAAATCTATACCTGATGAGGGGGCATCGATGAAATTGTGAAAGAGGAAAACAATTTTTTGCCTTTTTTACTGTCGAAATCAGTCAAATAATTCTGATTTTATTATTTTAAAATTTGCATTTCATGAACTTTTTTTGCTAAAAAGTAAAAATATTTTTTGTTTGAATATTGCTTCTAAGTTTATTCCTCAATGTTGGAGGGAGAGAAAAAGTTCCGTTTGTGTTCATTTATTTTATATAAATTTTTATACAAAGACTAAAACCACCGCCAGATCCGCTGTTAGATGGCGCTGCGTTGTCTTAAACTCATAATATTGCTTATAATAACTTTGCAGTTTCAAAACGTAAAAGTCATTTATTTTGTGACTCAACAGAAAAACTTAATAAAGGTTAAAACCTGTATACTTCGATTTATTCTTATACATTAATTTGAAAGTTTTACCAAATTTGATATAGCACAACGCCATCTGCTGACGATATATGTAATTAAACAGAAAAGCGTAGTAAAACAAAAATTTCCGGAATCACACATTAGGAGAGAGTAGCTATATTTGGACCGCTGCAACTGTGCCGTTAATTACAGAACGAGACGCCATCTACCGCTGAAGTCCTACTCATGAGAATGACGTCATTTATGATTAAAAAACACCCTCTTCCACGAGCTGTTTTCAGACAATTTTAAAAAACCTAAAATTAGCTCTTTTGATCTATTTTTTCCTTCTAAACATAATAGAATACTTTAAACCTAAGGTAAATGGTTATGTTTTCATATACATATCTAAATTCATGCGTTTATTGCGCATATTTTTCATGCGGATTTGCTTGCTTTCGTTTTTGCTCTTAGTCTTTGAGAAGATTATCTGTTTTAAAAAATGGCGCAGTTGCCTTAACTGGACCAATTTGAGTTGCTTAAATTGGATCAGATATACGATCAAATTTCTCAAAAGTAAGTAATGAATTTCGAGGGCTGTACGCTTTGGACACTATTTTCCTGAGTCCGAGTCAGTAATCATGAAACCTAATAAAACTAAGAGAGTAAAAATAATGATGAAAACGACACAGATAAACAGCGTGGAAGAAAACTTCAGTGACAGAAAAGTTGTCAAAGATATATGAAACGAAAAGGAAAGAGAAAGTTGTGAAGAGATTGACCCTCAAGAATGCTGCAACAACAAAACCCCCAAAAAGCTAAAGAATCATTAGAAATTTTATCTCCCTTGCCAAAATCAGCTAAGTCAAACTACTGAGGTAGCCTAAAAAAACAACTGTGTTAACATATTCGCCATAAAATATAAACCTTGAAATGAAAAACAAAAAGGAAGCTCTCAAAGCACAAAAGCAATTGGAACATCAAATTTTAAAAAAATAGTGGAATTCAATTGGAAAGAAAAATATGTAAGAGATGAACTACAGCCATAAGATAAAGAAAACTTCTGTTGTAAAAAAAATGTGTAATGATTCAGAATCTAAAAAGAAAAATCAAGACAGTGATGATTGGCTTTGCCTAATTTGTAAGAAAATTAAAATAGCAGAAATGATACATTGTTCAAATGGCCAAATATGGTTCCATATTGTGTGCGCTGGAATACAAAATGAACAAAATCCATGTGTAAATTCATGTGTAAATTCAAGTGTAAGCCTTGCAACATTTCTTTCATGATATTCAAGTAACTGGCAATTATCTTCATACATTTTCTTAATTTAGCTATAACTTTGATTTATATTCTGAATACATCTATATATTTAAAACGTTAAGTGTTTTCTTTCGACAATCCGTGAGAACAAACTACTGCATCAAATTACATCATTCTTTTTTTAAATGAAAGATATTTGGACACAGATTTGTTATCGTGCATTCGTTTGTTCGAAAATTTAATTAATTAGTCGTAATTTTCAATTAAACTTTTACTTCTGCAAATGACGTCATAATCGGATAACGCCCACTATTGCGAGTCACAGAGTTTATTATCTGAACTCAATGGTTGTGAGGATAAAAGAGAAATAATAAATATTAAAAGAACGTGGCTTTTAGGCCAAATTTTTTAATTTGAAAGTTAAATTTCGGTAAAAATATTTATCCGCGTGTTTTATAAGCGAATAAAAATTCATATTTATTGTGACGTCACGGGAATATTGTCCATTGGGTTTATTTATCTTTATGCATTATAACATTGTTGATGCCGTTTTTTTCATTACAATTAAATACAGAAAATACTTTTTATTTGTATACGTGGTGTTCAAGCATTAAATAAATGTATATAAAGTACGCGTGAAAAGTTTGCGCCGGTGAAAATGACGTTATGCTTAGCTTGAAATACATTTTAACATTGATAAAATTAAAGAGAAAAATGTATATGATTGCGTCAACATGACGTAATTTTAACTGATTTTTCAATTCTTAATTACAAAGATTTGAATTGGAGGCCGTCATTGATTGCTTCATCTTGAATGCATACGTTGATTACATGTTACAATTACTTTTTTTATTATTATATGTTAGAAAATTCCCCTTTTTAATTAAAAAAAATCACAAAAGTAAAGGATTTCAGGAAATTTAAAATTATTAAAAATAGTTTTATGGTAGAAAAAAAACCTTGAAATATTTATTGTATTTTTAGCTAGAATAAACAATGTAAGACTAATATTTTATAGGAATTATTTTGGTAGGTTTATTATAAGTTCATTTAACAGTTCCTTATTAGCATAAAGTCTTATTTCTTTCACTGTTAATTTCTCTTTCGATGTTAAAATATGAATTTTCTACTTTTGGACGCAAGCCAAAATACAGTGGCAATTTTTAGAAATGTACAACTGTTGTGACAACAAACGGTGCTATTGCTTTAGCTTTCATCACGCTTACATCACTTCTAAATACTACAAATTACTATTTTTTACTACATTTTACAATTTCAACTCTTACATCATCAATTAGAAAAAAAATTAGCTTTCGAATGAAGTTTATTTGAAAACTGCCGTTTAATTGAACGACTTTTTAAATAATTTTCAAGCATGAAAAAGTTTTTTAATTCTATCTTATCAATGACCACCAGTTTGCTTCAATAATGTAAAATAGCCCCTGGGAAAGTTGTCACAACTGAAAATATATTTCCCTAATAAAAAGTGAATAATAAAAAAAACAGTGATACATCATAAGATCATACTATCCCATAAGATAGAGCATTTCGCACTAAACGAAAATCTGTCAAAAAAAAAAAAAAAAAAAAAAAAAAAAATCCGTTATGTTGAACAGAAATTTGATATGTTGAATTCGTTGATGTATATGTTCCAGCAGATATCAAAATATACTAGGAATTGCATTTTTAATTTTTTTTAAAGATCCATTTTTCAACTGTATAAGAGGGAAAATATGCTCAACTGTGATGGAAAAGGGATAATCACCCTGTTTATGTAAAGGAACCGAAGAAACCATACAAATAAATTACACTTGAAAACATTAAAAATCTCCCTGATCTGCAGATTGATTAATTACTGTAAAAAATTTCTTCATATTTACATAAAATTTGAATAGCTTAAAGTAATGGATGCGTTTTAGAAGATATGGATTTGTAATGAACAATGATTAAAGAGGACATTTTAAAACTTTTAATTTAAACATTCTAAAACTTTTTTAACATCGAATTTCGACGGTGCTTTTGGGCAGATACAATGCACATGCGCATTGGAGCTCATTCGGTTGCATTATCACAGGTGGGGGGAGATGTGTGCTTTATTTACTATGTTCTTTTATTTACTGAATATGAGATGAACGTAGGAATATACTATTTGTATGATACTTCATAGGTCCATGAAATTTTTTTCTTGCCGTGGGGAATATGGCGATAATGTCAAACTGATTTGCATTACACAGTTGTTTATGGATTGTTTGTTTGGAGTTTACATCGGAAATAGCACTGTATTTGACTGGGGGAAAAAAACTTTTAAAATATAATATTTGAAAGACTGTTTCATACGCACCTCTTCTTAAATAATAAAGAAGCTTATTTTACTGATATTGTTATAGTATTTTTTTCCGTCAAGTTTTGACGGGTTCCATCTAGTTTTGATTTAAAACAATTACTCTTAATTTGAGACACCTGATTTCATTATATTTCATTGCTGTTATTTTGTTTGATTGTTTCATTAATCGCAAACTTTACTTTTGTTAAAATTAGTAATATTCCTACTCATTAAAACAGCCTAATATTATCTGGTCCAATTTAAAAGACTGGGGGATCCAACTTAGGTGACCAGTCGCTGAATTTGCACCACTTTTGACAAAATTTTCAAATTAAAATAGAACTTAAGATTTTTAAAAAGAAATTGTTCTAAAGATTTATTTAGTTAGTAGATGAATAGATTCACCACACGTAGTGATATTTTGCAGATATTCCAAAAATGAAGCGAATTACACTTGAAGATAAGTGAAGTGTCCAAATTCAGCTACTCTCATGTAATGAACAAAACTTTAAAAAAACGTTTTAACAATTTATGTCAATTTCATGAAAATGGACTTATATATCCTTAATAGTTCCATTGTTAAGATAAAATTCATTAAGCCCCTATTTATATTTTTTACTACTATGTTTTAAATCGTGCACCGTTTTAACTTTTTTCTTCTGCTAATGTTTCTGAAAATATTTAATATTTTCATTTTGCTTTCAATATATTGATATTTTTAGCTTAGTGTTGATGGAACAGTGTTTCATGTAATACGCTAATTTAAAAAATTGTGTAAACTAATAATGAAGTGATGTAAAATTGAAAGAAAATGAATTATCTTCTTTTTTTCTTTTACAAATTTTAAAGAAATTGATACACAGTAATTTATTTGAAAATTTTACAAAGCAAATATTTCATTCTGAATTACTTCAGCTGTTGTTTACAGAGGAAAAAAAATCTAATCTTCATTCTTAATTTTCCAGTCGTTTAACAGGAGCAATTTAAATAAAAATAATAAAATATTTTTCTTCTGTCCGTGTTTAGGTTCTATAAGCATTTATGTTGTTTTAAAATTTAATTAAAAGTTTTATTCTTAATGATGTTTAAACTATTTATTAAAAGAATTTTCAAAATTCATACTGTTTCCAAATCTGAGGATCAAATAACTGTAGTTACTTTATATTGTCAATGTAGATTTATTCAAGTAAAAGCCAGTTTCTTATATAAAATTTATTTTCTTAAAGTTTTTGCTTTCATAATAATATACGATGAAAAATATATGTGCTGAAAATCTCATTTATATGTATTTGTATCATTTCTGAAACAAAATATACCCCGTTGGAATAAAAATGAAGTGCAATAATTGGTGAGACTTGGCGGGAAAATAGACTTTCAAGATTAGCATTGTCAAAACAAATGCATGGCACAAAATAAAAGAATTTCGCCAAGTTTTCGACTTTTTGCCTAATGTTTGACGACATTTGGCAAAAATTTTGATTTTTAGAATCTGAAGGAATTTTTTAGATATTCTCAATAGGAGCCGAAATACATGATTCAACCAATCAGCGCTCATAGAACATTCTCGAAAAAAGAATCCAACCAATCAGGATAGATAGGATTGTTATATGCTGTACAGATAATCTATGTCTATATCTATATGATAAAAGCGCAAAGCATTTGACTGTCATCAACAATTCCGGAATGACCGCTTCACTTTTTCATATACAAGGCGTTTGTACTTCTTTGCACCATTGTTGAGTCCATTGTGAATGTTAATTTTGTATTGTTGCACCCCACAGACAAATATTGTTACATCATCATAAACTATGTTAACACTTATAAAGACTTTCTAAACACGAAAGATTAATTCATCGTGAAGGTTTGAAATATTAAATCATGGAATGATGTAATCTGGTGTAAAAAAAATAAAATGCGAATTACGTTGAAATTACGTTTAGAAATCTTGATTAAGTACTTCTAATGTTTTTTTTTTCTCTCGTGTTGCTATATGTTATAAAAAACAGCAAAAAATATTTTTCTAATGCATTTAGTGATAATATTTTTCATAATTGGTGTATATACGTCAAATTAGCAAATCGTAACAAACTTTTTTTTTTTTTTTTGGAAAACAGAAATAACATTCATGAAAGTAAATTTTATTTGGAACAGTTTAAAAGTGTTTCTTCAAATCAACTTAGTTTCTCATCAAATGATGCAATAAGATTACTCCTTAGATTGTTTAAATCATGCGTTGAAACGCCGAGTTTGTATTGTTGCCGACATTTAGAGAGTAATTCAAACGAAATAAATTTAGTTTATCTTTTTTTTAGGGCCGCGGAAACGACTGTCTAGACGGGCGAAGCCCGGCTAGTTTATTGTTATATGTCAAATTAGCAAATCGTAACAAACTTTTTCTTTTTTTGGAAAACAGAAATAACATTCATGAAAGTAAATTTTATTTGGAACAGTTTAAAAGTGTTTCTTCAAATCAACTTAGTTTCTCATCAAATGATGCAATAAGATTACTCCTTAGATTGTTTAAATCATGCGTTGAAACGCCGAGTTTGTATTGTTGCCGACATTTAGAGAGTAATTCAAACGAAATAAATTTAGTTTATCTTTTTTTTAGGGCCGCGGAAACGACTGTCTAGACGGGCGAAGCCCGGCTAGTTTATTGTTATATGTCAAATTAGCAAATCGTAACAAACTTTTTTTCTTTTTTTGGAAAACAGAAATAACATTCATGAAAGTAAATTTTATTTGGAACAGTTTAAAAGTGTTTCTTCAAATCAACTTAGTTTCTCATCAAATGATGCAATAAGATTACTCCTTAGATTGTTTAAATCATGCGTTGAAACGCCGAGTTTGTATTGTTGCCGACATTTAGAGAGTAATTCAAACGAAATAAATTTAGTTTATCTTTTTTTTAGGGCCGCGGAAACGACTGTCTAGACGGGCGAAGCCCGGCTAGTTTATTGTTATATGTCAAATTAGCAAATCGTAACAAACTTTTTCTTTTTTTGGAAAACAGAAATAACATTCATGAAAGTAAATTTTATTTGGAACAGTTTAAAAGTGTTTCTTCAAATCAACTTAGTTTCTCATCAAATGATGCAATAAGATTACTCCTTAGATTGTTTAAATCATGCGTTGAAACGCCGAGTTTGTATTGTTGCCGACATTTAGAGAGTAATTCAAACGAAATAAATTTAGTTTATTTTTTTTTTAGGGCCGCGGAAACGACTGTCTAGACGGGCGAAGACCGGCTAGTTTATTGTTATATGTCAAATTAGCAAATCGTAACAAACTTTTTTTCTTTTTTTGGAAAACAGAAATAACATTCATGAAAGTAAATTTTATTTGGAACAGTTTAAAAGTGTTTCTTCAAATCAACTTAGTTTCTCATCAAATGATGCAATAAGATTACTCCTTAGATTGTTTAAATCATGCGTTGAAACGCCGAGTTTGTATTGTTGCCGACATTTAGAGAGTAATTCAAACGAAATAAATTTAGTTTATCTTTTTTTAGGGCCGCGGAAACGACTGTCTAGACGGGCGAAGCCCGGCTAGTTTATTGTTATATGTCAAATTAGCAAATCGTAACAAACTTTTTTTTTTTTTTTTGGAAAACAGAAATAACATTCATGAAAGTAAATTTTATTTGGAACAGTTTAAAAGTGTTTCTTCAAATCAACTTAGTTTCTCATCAAATGATGCAATAAGATTACTCCTTAGATTGTTTAAATCATGCGTTGAAACGCCGAGTTTTTATTGTTGCCGACATTTAGAGAGTAATTCAAACGAAATAAATTTAGTTTATCTTTTTTTTAGGGCCGCGGAAACGACTGTCTAGACGGGCGAAGCCCGGCTAGTTTATTGTTATATCGAGTTGAACACAAAGCTAATTTCAACAGAGTATATCTCGGTTTTTCCCGCTGGTAGTAGTATTATAAACAGCGCAGTTATACGTCGACAAATATGAATATCAAACATAATACAATTGAATTTAAAATAAAGATCAATTAATAATAATAATAAAAGCATGAAAAAAAAACAGCGTGCCGTGTTTGGTATTCTAAATTAAAAAGTTTACCAATTTATCTATATTTAATTAATAACCTCAAGTATAAAAGTTGACGCATTTAAACCCAATAAAAAATAAAATACAGCTGTAATATTCATCGTAAAAATCATAACATATAAGTGACCTCTACTGAGTGACCAAAACAGAAATCGAATTATAAGAATAAATTTTATAATAAGCATCTTACGTATTAAGGTGGGTACAAACCTATCCCATAAATACCGAGCCAGAAGTATCACGGAAATCTATCCTCGCCTGTAAAGGTATGTGCATACACCATAATTTAATCACCACTCATGCATGTGAAGGTTTAATTAAATAGGAAGTTTCATGAGATTTCGTGTATTATTCTTTGGGTTACAGCGTCTACGAATTGTCATCTTTTCACTTCTAAGATTGCGACATGATCTTCACTACTGTTAAACTTATGAAGGAAAACGCGACTTCGGATTGGAGTGAGACGCCCTGTAATTTTGACTAAATAAAGGGATTTCTGACACTGGTTTCCTATACAATAAATGACTGCTACAGTATCCTGTACCAACTATTAAAGTTTGTACCATGAATTCGAGATCACCCTGTATAGTTATAAAAAAATTGTTAATTTAATTATCACATGTTCTTCGTTACCAATTAAATAGAAACACCAATTATCCACAATATTGTAGCCAAAATAAAAATTTTGTATATTGAGAAAAAAAAGTGCTTTTTATAGTACGTTATTAATAAGATATACTTAAAAGCACTAATAATGCTATCAAGACCAATAATGTAATAATAAGATAATACGCAATTGGGTTACTAATCGAACTCTTTTTTTTTTTTTCAGACTGTGCAGTTTATTTAATGGGAGATGATTTTTTTTTTTTTTTTTTTTTTTTTTTACATAATTAGATTCACGGGATGTTATTTCTCATTTAATTTAGTTAACAACCAATCTCGAGCTGGCAGATTATCAGTTTCTAAAGATACGGAAAGATAATTGGCAGTAACAATGGAAAATAAAAGAAGCCGTGCTTTTTATCACTGTAAACGTATTAATAGCACTATCAAAACATAGCCATTTTGTAAAATATAAGAAATATTTACCTAACAAAAAAAAGTCCTTAAAAAAGGCAACAGAAATAATTATTTAGAAGCTTTCGCCTGGATAATTTGAACAAATTACCTTTGTTTTTGAAAGAGAGTTTGAACGGGCGAAATGATCTTTAGTAAATGTATGTATAAGTACATTGATATGTAAATTGCTTAGTTTTCTAAAACTAAATTTCTCATATGAAAAAGAAGTATAATAAGTAGCTTTATGTGGTACAACAATATTGGGATGTATTTAATAACAGCAATAAAGGCAATAAATAGAGGAAAAATAAAATTGTTTTTTCGAAAATAGTCGAGTTACTTAATCGTCCTATTATCTACAATGTAATGTATTTTAAAAGATAATGCTTATTAATATTTTGATAGGTGTTTGTTCCGTTATACGAGGTATTTTGTAATTTTTTATTATCTGGGCTAGTTTACTCGGCGAAAATTATTTTCCAGATATAGAATAATGATGAGATATTGGGCATTAGATAGTATCGATTATACTTTACACGAAAGTTATTATTATTACCATACTCAGCACTATTTTATTAATAATTATTTTAAAGCAATGAATTAATTAAATTTAGTAGTTTTTAAAAAGGAAAATATACTTCTGAAGTAAAAATAAAGTGCAAAGACATCTATATATTGTAATACTTTGTACAATATATTGTGTGCACCTTCAGCAAAAGTATTTTAAACAGTTCTAAGCATTTATTTGTAACTGATAGGGGTCTAATGTTCTATTTTTTTCTTGGAATGTTTTACTAAAAGTTTAATGTTTTAAATTAGTCATGATAATAAACAGTTCAAATGGAAAAATTAAATTAATAATATACATAAACAGCAATTAAAATGTATGAACTTTTAGTTTCATAGAGCACTTTGTTGTTATTTATTTTTAAAAGTGGTTTCAGTTTATTTTATCTTAACAACAAAATTTTACAGAAAAGCCTCTCGGATTTGTTAAAATAAACGACGACTTTTTTTTAACAAGCATTTTGGATTTTAAATAGATTAAAATAGGATTATCAAGACGAATAACGTGGACTTTTTAAAAATCTTACATTTATTTCAAAATTATAAAACAAAACTTATGATATTTATAAGCTATTTACAATCTCTATAATAGAGTAAACACATATGCGTGAAAAACGCTTACGGCACATCGACGGTAACAACGCTATTAACAATTCAATTCCTCTTTTTTTTATTTAATTAATTTTAAATATACGATAATTTTAACTTTTACACCGTCAAATATGTAAAGAAATGTACCTTCAAATCGAATTTCTTTCAAAACTGTATTTCAATTTACAGAATTTTTATGGCTTTTAAGGTAATTTTCAAGCAAGATTTTTTAAAGATTTTATAGCAATCGCATGCAGCTCGATTACAGAAGATTAACCATTTTGCACATGAAACATATTATCAATATTATTTTCCGGCTAGCTTTCCATAATAAAATTATGGACACTTCATCAATAAATAAATAAAATAATATAAATAAAACAGAAACTTAACAGATATGTAATCGAACTACGTACTTTAACACTGTAACAATCACAATCAAATTGGCTGCTATAAGTAGCAAAATATTTGGAGTTTTCTTAAGCTGTTAACCCTTGCCATGTGGCTAATACGAAAATATTGCTTTTTTTAATTTCAAAACTTTATTTGAATACATAATCGGTATTTTTGATATAAAAATCCTTTTTTAACACTTTCCAACCTAGTTGAAAAGTGTTTATGACTTCGGTTTGTCTGGCCGTCTGGCCGTCTGGCCGTCTGCCGTCTGGCCGTCTGCCGTCTATCCGTGCTCTAACTCCCGTAAATATGCTCGGATTGCCCTGCAATTTTTATATGTTATAATCGTTATCTATAGCATGTTCCCTATTTCAACGGAAGGGTGTAGCACTTATAGTTTTTTACAGGGACACTCAAAAGAATTCCGTTACATTGCGGTCTATGGGGAAAAATCATTTGCGGTTTATTTAAATAATGTTTCACTATTTTAAACGCATTGAAATTTATATAGATCACTAAGATGCATTAGAAGAAGCTTAATATGGAATAGGGTGTGCATAGCACTTATACTTACTTTACAGGGACAGTCAAAAGAATTCCGTTACATGACGTCTATGGAGAAAAATCGTCTGCGGTTTATTTAAATAATGTTTCACTATTTTAAACGCATTGAAATTTGTATAAGGTTCATTACAAGAGACTTACTACAGAATATTGTGTGTATAGCAGTCATCGTTCATTTACAGGGACACACAAAAGAATTCTCTACTGTATGTTAACAATAATTCCTGGAAGTGCGTTTTAAGTTACTGAATGCGATTTTAATTTTAAATCGCTTTTTGTATATTACGTGGTGTGTATAAATTCTGTAGATCCTATACAGGGAAGCACAAAAGTTCCGTATTATTTAACTCCAGACAGAGAATTTTAAACTGTGCTACGTGTTTCCTAACTGAACTAAAATTTAGCATCCTATGTAGTATATATACAAATCTATAGATCCTATACAGGGCTGAATAAAAGTATTCGGATTACTTAGATGTTATCTTTTAGCTTATTAAAGAGTATGATTCGTAAAATTATTTTGGAAGCGTTGGAAAGTGTTACATAATCTATGCTTGACGCATGATTTTTCTTTCTTGTTAGTGTTTTTAATGGGCGATCTCTATTAAGGTTTTCACTAAAAATATTTTTTTTCACTTATGTTTTGAACTCCGGGTAGTATGTTCTGTAATCTGGGAAGCCCGGATTTGATCCTCTAATTATTATAAATGATTATTTAAAAGTTTTTGTGATAATTAACTTTGTATACATTAACGCAAAACATAAAAAAACATTTTTGGTCCCGTTTTTGTTTAGATCCAAGATCACAAATTCTTTGGGGAAATATTCGATAGCACAGAAAAGAAACAGTAAAAGCAGTTTGTTTTTACAGAAAATGCAATTATCAAACATAAAATATTAAGCAAGTCGTCAGTAAAATGTTATTAGCCGCCATTGCTTAGGGAGAAGCAATATACTGGCTTCCAAGGTTGTTGCATTTAATCTGAGAGCCAAGAAAAAAGGTTTAATTAGCGATAATTAAATACAACCACTGCTCTTTATATACAATAATTTCTAGTTTTAGCTTAGTTTAACATCAAGTTTTGTTACAGAAATTTTTGATAAAATATTGTTTTAAGCTGAATAAATGCCAATTAATTTACATTAACATGTCAAACAACCTAATAAAAGTTATTTTACTGTGTATTATGTTGTTAATTTACACCTTTTAGCATTTAAAAGAAATGTATTATTACAAGATGTTATAATTTATTATATTGTTATATAAATATCGATGCTGGATAAAATTTTTCAACCGAGGGTATTCTCAAGTTTTAAGTTTGAATGCTTTCGTTTGGATCGGGAGCTACTGAATTTACAATTTCTATTGTCATGCAAGAAATTGAATCTAATTCCCAATTTTTTGAAGAATCGTAACAAGTTTGTATGGCAGAATGTTTGCTATACTAATCGTAAGTTTGAACAAAAATGTTTAAATTTATGTATACGTAAGAAATTTGCGCTTGTGAATTTATTAGAAAAAAGAGCATTAGCTCTATATTGGAAAGTTGTTTACTCCACTCCACCGTTAATATCTGATAATTTACGAAACAAATTAGATTTTTACAGAGACATTCAAAATAATCAAAAAGAGAGTGTACAACAAAACAAGCTACATAAACTATTAAACGACAACTCAAAAAGAAGTTTAAAACCTATTTGCCAACCCGTAGATTTTCTGAATTTATCAACGTGAGCTAAGCCAAGAAGAATCTAATGTCTTAGAACTAGGACCTAAATATATGTTTCCAGTTATGCCAGATTTAAAGAATGTTATTCCAGAAATAGAAAGCATAATTCAAACGACAACAGATGACAATAGAGAAGAAATAAGGAATCTAATGCTTTACGAAGTGAGAAAACTTTTTAACAAACCTATAAAACCTGCTTATAAATAACTTAAGATTGTAAAAAGTTTAAAACAAGACCCGAATATAATTATAGTACAGACTGACATATCCAACAAATTAGTTATCTTTAATAGAGATGATTATATAAATAAGATGGAAAATTGCATTAAAGAGATGAATTATGATGAAGTTAAAAAAGATCAAATTAAATTAATACACTATAAGGTCAATGACATCATTAAAAGTGAAACTTGGCAATATTTATGCTGAAAATTATAAAGGTACATAAACTAGCTATTATTTCTAGGATTGTTGGAAGGCTAAAAGATCATAAAAGCAACATTCCATTACGTCCTATAGTACCTATAGCGCACCAAGTTCTTTACCATTTAAATCCAAGTGAAAAATGCCAGACTGGATGTCGTCCAGATGGCTTAAATGGTAAAGCACTTGGTGCGCTATACCAAGGTATCTGGGTTCGATCCACGGTCTGGACACATTTTTCACTCTGTCGGTTATTCGTTGTTTAGTAAGTGAAAATTAATTCACATCCGTTGCCAGTGTTATTAAATTTACGTGCAGTTTCAGTCATGCTGAAAATTTAATTGGAAAATTTAGATATTATCCGATGCTGGGAATTTATTCGTCTCATGTACGCCACTGGGTATTGTGCTCATGTATGGCATTTCATCTTGCGCTGCGAAGTTGCAGCCTTGCCAACGTATAAGTGAAAAATGCCAGACTGGATGTCGTCCAGATAACTTAAATGGTAAAGCACTTCGTGCGCTATACCAGGGTATCTGGGTTCGATCCCCGGTCTGGACACTTTTTTCACTCTGTTGTTTATGCGTTGTTTAGCAAAGTGAAAATTATTTCACATCCTTTGTCTGTGTTATTAAATTTACGCGCAGTTTCAATCCTGATGAAAATGTAATCGGAAATTTTAAATAAATATTATTAACATATGATCTTCATCGTTTTGTTTTAAAGATAAATTTTATTTTCTTTGAACAATAATTTTTGACCCAAAGAATTATTAAGAAATTTAGCATTTATTCACATATTTTGTTATCAGTTATAATAAATGTTTAATGATTTCAAATTAGGTATTAAAGTTTAATGCTTTTCTTAACTTCCTTTATTTTTTATAAATGAAATGTTATATACTGTGTACTATGTACTGTGTATTTAAAAGAATATCAATTAATAAAAATATAAATTGAATACTATAAAAGGTTTTCTCCATATTTTTAATACATGTATTTTTTTTAATGTTTTGAAAACATAAAGGATAATTTTCTTTCACTTAATATGCTCAAGAGAACATACATAGCTCTATATATAACGTGCGTGTGTAATCAAGGATTATTAAAGATATTCTGAAATGGTGTTTTATGTACAGAATGTCGGAAAGTGGAATTGTAGTTTTATAATTAAATATGCAAACAAACAAAGCAAAAAACTATTGAATTTACCCTTTCAGTAGAATAATGTGTGAAGTCACAAATTTCTTTAATGCGCTTTGTTGTTTGAGTTAAGGTTATCACCAATAAATAGCCCTGTACTGTAATAATGCACTAAAGAACCTTGTAATTTGAAAACGCAAACACGTTTGGTACTTTTTATCAGTGCCAGGTTAAATATACAGCGACAACAATGGCGCCGATTAATCCCTATTTTTTTCTTTTTTCATTCTAGATAGTAACTATATTTCATATTCTACAGTTCGTGTAAAAATATTAATCACAACAGCATTTTTTAAATAAAACATTAAATATTAATTTTTTTATTTCAATATCTTATATATATGTGTTAATCATAGAATAAGACTTAAAATCATGATGTTGGAAATGCGTTGCGTTGGAAATGTTATTCCAAACCATGGTGCTTAAGAATGGAACAAAACTAACCGTGTCAAAAGTTTGATCCCAAAATTTACCAAATATTTCAAAATGAAATAAGGATTTGTGCATGCAAACGACTTTTGGGTTTATAAGGTGCATCAAGTTGTTGTTTTTGGGCTAATTCAAAATGAAGAGTTAAAAGAATTCTCCCATAAAGAAGTACTAAAAAATTAGGAGTATGTGAGCAAAATATAAGTCCGATTTTGAAATTGTAACTGCATTAAAAAGATCAAAACGAAGAATTTGTAACGCTTTGATTCGGTAAAAAGATTTCAAACGAAAATTATGTTTAAGAAAGCCACGAGTAACCAGCTTTTGCGTAGATCGGCGCATTAGAAACTTTGCTTCAACTAGGAATTATTCTTTTTCTCAAACTAAAAATACAGTTGGAGGACACATATCGAAGAAAACTATTCCCAAAAGAGGAGCTTTAGAAAGAGGGTACATGGAACACCGTAAGATGGCTCCATTACCATGCTTGAAATCACACCTGAAATCATTCATCAGTGATCGTCAAAACTGTGAAAACTATCAAGATACACTTACTAATCATTCGTTTCCTGTTGGAGAAATTTTAGGTGGAGAAGGTTGGATTTTTCAATACGACAACGATCAACACATACCCCCAAACACAGTGTTTCAGTGACTTAGATATAACATGATATCGGTTTCGAGCTGGACAGCACTTAGTCTGGCCTAAACCCAATAGAAAACATACGGAGTAGTTCCCAGTTCACCAAAATGATAAGCAGTATTCTTGATTTCGGCCATTGAGATCGCTTGATTTAAAATCAAGTCGGAAACAATACGGAACCTGATTTTATTGAGGGGACACCATTTTTGCTAACCAAACGTAATGGAGCAATAATAAAAAATTAACCTTTTTGTATTATTATCTTTTAACAGAAAAATAACTAATATGTTTGAAGTTTTGACACGCTAATTGTCGTTTTTTTGTTAAATTCCATAGTTTCAGATAAAAATTAAAGCACATTTGTGTTAAATATAATTCTAAAATTATAATTTGCATCACATATGAACCTAGATTTAAATTAAAGTGATTAATTAAAATTCAGTTTGAAAATAGCTACTGCGCTTAAACCTTTCACATCCACTGTACATTTTTAACTGTGACGTGTGCTTTAATTTGTTTTATTTCTATACTGTTATATATTCTGTATTTCGAATCATGCCTTTAAAGAATTTGCAAAAAACTAAAACAAAAGCAATTTTTTTTTTTTTTTTAACCATTGAGTAAGCTATAGACATAAATTTAAATTTACATATTAAAATTTAAACAATGAAACACCCAGTTGAGCGATGTATGTTTATTATTTTTCTTTATATTTATGTAATGAAATTATCATTCAAATAAATTTAATTGCATGTTTTACAACAAACCGCGTTCTAAAACTTATTAATTGAAAATTTCTTTATACCGTGTTGTAGGACAATTTAAAAGAGGAATTTTTCGTTACGCTAAATATTTTCCGAGAAATGTTAAAAAGATTTTAAACCAAAACTGGAGCCAGCGTGTAAACACGATTGGCGATTGACAACCATTATTCGCGAGTGTTCTTTGCATGTATAATAAATACATAAGCACCGTGTTTTTCTTGTTTTTTTGGCATTTCAAAAGCTAGTCATTACGATGGGTAAAACCTGAATGAACTTTGACAAATCTTCATATGTTAGTTTGAGTGCTCTAATAGCCCCAGACAGAAAATATGTCCATAGATAGACCATATGTCAGTTATATTTGGAACTAAAATAAGTAAGTGCAGTATTTTCCGATATTACACTTAAAACGTCTGCGAGAATAACTTGCTGTCGCCGTTTATTTATATCGAATTTAAAAAATAATAATAATCAGCTCATTTTCTAACAAATTAATTTTTTTTTAATTTTAAATGTCAAAACCTTACACAATTCTTATTTTAGGTAAATTATTTTATTAAAAAAATTGACTAAACTATCCTACATCAATCTAATATATAATTGTTACTGATACATAAGTAGAAACAAGAATCGAATTTCCCTGTATGACACACCAAAGAGAATTCAAGAATAAAATAGAAAATATTTGGTCTCGTCTATTCTGCTGGTTTGTATCGTAAGAAACATGATATCAGCCTCAGGAAAATAGACCATAGGGAATATATCAGAGCATAAAAATTCTTTCTAAAAAGCTGAGGGCTTACGTTAAAATAAAACAAGACACACTTTCCGAAGGAGAATAAATTTCATCCTAACAAAAACTCTCTCGAAACGTGTTTATCGTGATCCTTTTATTTCCTAAATTGAAATCATTACCTTTATTCGAAGTATATTTACTAAGAATGACAGAATATACTCTCTGTTTTTTTTTTTTTTTTTAAGTATATATCTAATGGAAACTTAAAAAAAAATTAGAAAACATTTAAATTTTATCTTTTTGTAGTTACGTTTCCGATAGGAATATCTTTTAAATTTCATTATAAAAGAAATAAAATGCATACTATATCGTGTGAAATATAACGCTAAAATAACCTTTTCTTTAATTTTGCAATTTAAGTGAAGAAATAACTACACCATTTGTCATTCTAACATGCAACGGAAGACAAACTAATACTATAGTAAGGGGACGAAAAAGGTTTGAAGTAACGAAAATTGATTGAAGTTCGATCATGGATTAGAAATACTATAATTCATTTAGGCTACCGCTTCTTTTTGCATTTATTTTATGGTGTTTTAAAGAAATAAAAGAAATACTTGTTTAACTGTAAAAAAGCAATACAGGAGATTTAATATTGTATAAGAAAATTAATTTTCCAAAACTAGTTTTGTTATGATTTTGGAGCCCGGTTTCTAAGGTTTTGAGTTGTCCTTTTTTCTCTGCAATGCTTATCAAGTTGTTTCTTGATTATAGCTAAGCAACAAAGTAAAATCACGCATCAAGCATGGATTATGAAACACTTTCCAACACTTCCAGAATACTTTAATAAACCTTCGCTGTTTAATAAGGTAAATAAAATACTTAAGTAAACATTTTAGAAAATGCAAAACACATTTAAAAACCATATTTCTGCAATTAGAGGCCATAACCAGGAAAGTACTCTAATTATTTTGTGTAACCCTGTATATAATCTACAGGTTTGTATATATACGCTATATAGTATGTTACAAATTAGTTTAGTAAGAAAACACATAACACAGTTGAAAATTCCCTTTCAGCAGTTTCTACCAATAGACGGAAACATATTTGAATTCTTTTGTACAGCCCTGTATATTACATTAAGATTTTTATACACGCCACATATTCGGCTAAAGTTTAATTCAGACAAAAACACGCTGTAAACTACTGAAATCACTATTCCAGAAATTAACATACATAAGCGGCCATGTATCCAGTTCTTTGCATGGCCTTGCATATGGTTTTATTTATTTTCAACAAACATCTCTTATACTAAAAATACCAACGTTTGACACACAATAACATCGTATAATAAACAGACGCACGTTTCATGAGTATCCTGGACTCACTTCCTCAGTGTAAATAAACTTAAACCCTATTGTATTTCCTCAAAGACATGAAAATGAATCTAAAAACCCAAATGAAAAACAACAACACACCGAGAAACTCCTCCAATCTGATTAAGTCGGTTGGTTGGTTGTAGAGGATTCACTATGACAAAGTAACTCAACCCAGAAAGGTGAGATGTACGGTACACTTGAAAAATCATTAACCAGGGAGTTACCAAATTTATGAATATAAACTGCCTCAAAGAAGTCTAAATCTAATGGAGTGTTACATTTCTTAATAATAGTGGCTGAGTCGAAGTTAAAATTATGTCCCTCACTCCAACAGTGACAAGCAATAGAGGACTTTTGTAATTCTTTTTTCTTAATGTAATTTCTGTGTTCATTGAGTCTGAAACGGAGTTGTCGTTTAGTCTGTCCTATATAGGACAAACCACATTGACATTGGATATTGTAAATGCCCCAAAAGTTTTGATGTGAAATTTTATCCTTTAACTGTGAAAAATTTAGTTTATTAACTGGCTTAAAAACAACCTTAAAATCATATTGCCTTAAAATATTAGCTATTTTATAGCTAATGCTATTGTGAAATGGTAAAATAATGAGGTTAGAAAAAGATTCTGGGACATCAGAAGAAACAAGATTACTATTTTTATTTAGACAATGAAAAATTAAACGATTGATATAAGTCAAACTAAAATCACGATTAATAGCAACAGATCTAATATAATTTAATTCTGTACCAAAGGAAACATTATCAGAACAAATGGAAATTGCTCTATTAATAAAGAAATGAAAAGCCGAGGCTTTCTGAGAAGTGGGGTGACACGAATTAAAATGACGGGGGAGTGAGACTGCAAAAGGTTTCCGGTATACACAGGTATCAAATGTATTAGGCTGACGTGTGACTAACACATCAAGAAAGGACAATTTATTTTCAACTTCAACTTCATATGTAAACTGAATAACAGGATCTATTGAGTTTAGAATAGTTAAGACGTTATCAATGGATGAAATAGACAGGTCCAAGAGTGCAAAAGAATCATCAACATATCTACAATAAAATAGAAAATTTATAAAATTAAATAATTTATCCTCAAAATAATACATATGCAAATCTGCTAGGAAAGGACTTAAAGGATTAACCATCTCTAAACCATCTGACATAGAATAAAATTGATTTAAAAACTGGAATGCATTTTGCGTTAAACAAATACTGAATAACTCAATAATGTGGTTTATCTCATAATCTGGGTAATGGAATTCTTTTAATCTTAAAGTGAGACACTGAAGTGCCCCTTGGACAGGAACATGGGTAAACAGTGAAATAACATCAAAGGACACCATGCGTAATGAGGGGGAGGGGGAGAAGTTCCTAATACGGTTTACAAAAGCACTTGAATTATGAATAGTATATAAATTGGAAACTGAAAGAAAAGAAAACCGTTTAACCAAACATTTAGCAAGTGGGTAAGAAGCAGAACCAATATTTGATACAATAGGACGGAGGGGGACACCAATTTTGTGTACTTTCGGAAGAGCATAAAAACGACTGCAGTTAGCTATGGAAGGAGTTAAAGAATTTTTAGCATTTTCATCAATACATGGAGAAGTTTTAATGAGTTTTCTAGTACTCAGAAGATAACTGTTAGATGGATCCCGGTGTAATTTAACATATGGACCAGATTGTAAGAGATCGTGTACTTTATTAAAATAATCTGATTTATCCTGCAACACTATTTGACCCCCTTTATCCGCTTTAGAAATAACAATGTCTTCGTTGGACTTTATTGTAAGTAATGCATTACTGAGATCTTTGTTAACATTCGGTGTAAAATTCACTGCGTTATGCTCAATAGTATTTTTAATCAGAACTCTAATAGAATCCTTTTGAGAAACAGATAGTTTGCTAAATTTAAAGCTTCTCTCTACTGGAGCAATAAGGTTAGGTAAATCCGGGCGTTTAGCAAAAGAAAAATTATAATTAAGCTTAAGTGCTTCCTCCTGTGATGGTGTCAATTGGTGAGAGGAAAGGTTAACAATAGCATTATTATTAACAATTGGAAGCCCCGAAGGGGGTGTAGGAGAATGAGGGAGTAAATTTGACAGTTTTTTAACCAACGAAAGTTTATGAAAAGCAGACATTTTAATGGCACGAAACCATGATGAACGATCCAGTGTGTCGAAATTTATCATTGTGTTTCCAAGTAAAATATGTAAATGGCAGAGTTCTCTCTCAACAAAAGCCAGTTTCCCACGAGTATCCTGAATAATGGCACGAAGCAAGAGTAATTTACAGTTGTGTATAGACCTAGAGAGACGTTTAGTTAAAGGAAGATTAAACTTCAAACAAATAAAATCAGGAACAACACCAAGACGTTTACAACTACACAAAAAATGCAAATGATTTAAAAGCCTTTCACGCTTTAATCTAAGTTTGTAAAAACGGTTAAAATCAGACATGATAAAAAATCCCCAAAAGGTCCGTTGAAACCAACGATAATGAAAACAATCTCTTAGTGTACTAAACATCTCTTAGTGTACTAAATATATTTCAAGTTCAAATGCATAATTCGATTAAAAAATGTTTACGCTGATACACAGTAATGCTTACGAATTAAGCATAAATCAAACACTTTGTGAGAATTTTAATTCATAAACTAAAACTTTTTACAACGTTATAACGTACAAATATGAAAAAATGGCACAAAAAAATCACATACGGTCGTTTCGAGGATTCTTGGAACCCTTTCCTCAATGCGGGAAAAAAATGTTTAAATTGGGTTTAAAGAACCGAGGGGTTCTTTAAACCCGTCTTAATCCAATTTTCCCCGCACTGAGGAAAGGGATCCAAGAATCCTCGAATCGGCCGTATTTGATTTTTTTGTGCCATTTTTTGAATATTTGTGAGTTATAACGCTGTTAAAGGTTTTGGTTTATGCTTATGATTCTTTTTTGCAGCCCTGTATGTGATCTATAGCATTTATACAAGCCACATAGTATGTAAAATTTAGTTAATCGCCTACCAAACTGAAAGCGCACTTCCAGCATCTATCACGTATAGACAATACTTCAGCTACAGTACTGCATCCGAAATCTTTTGTGTGTCCCTGTAAATGAATGATAAATGCTATGCACATCATATTTACAACAGGTATCTTGTAGTAAACCTCAGTAATGTATATGAATTTCATTATATTTGAAATAGTGTAACTGAATTAAAATACTCTGTAAATAGTTTTCTGCTGTAAACCATTATGTAACCGAATACTTTTGTGTGACCTTGTAAATGAATGAGAAATGCTTTACGCTTCATATTCTACAGAAAGCATGTTTTCGTGCACCTCACAAATTGATATCAATTTCATTATGCTTGTAATAGTATAACATGATTAATGTGCACCGCGAATGACTTTTCCCTATAGACCATAATATAAGGGAATTCTTTTGAGTTTCCCTGCAAACTACTTATAAGTGCTACAGCTACCATATTCGATAGTAAGCATCTTGTCGTGCGATGTATATCCATTTCAATATATTGAAAATAGTGTAACATCACTAAAATGCACTGCAAAGGATTTTTCCCCATAGACCATAATGTAACGGCATTCTTTTGAGTGCTCCTGTACACGGAGTATAAGTGCTACATACTTCATTTTCAATACCGAACATGCCATAGTATACCTCAATAACATATATATCAATTGCATGGCAATTCGAGTATATTTACGTGAGTTAGAGCACAGACAGACAGACAAACCGAATGCCTAAACATTTTTCAACTATGTTCGAAAGGGTTAAAAACATACGCTTTTTTTCAAGTGTAAGACAAATTATATCTTTTTTATGGATTTTGAATTTTGAATATAGTTTTATTTATTTTTTTACAAATATTTGTTTGTTTTTCATATATAATTGAAATAACAACGTAATACGCAGTATAAAAAAGAAATGACTACGCGAAAATATGGAACGGGATCTTCAAAATCGTGCAAAACTAGTTTAAAATGATTAGTGTTGCCGTACACTATTAACATTTTGTTATTATTTTTTTTATTTGTCTTTTCTTATTGTTTTTATATTTAAACACATAAAAACTTTATTTTACTTAAGTAAGGTGTCACACATACTCTACATATAAAACAAATAAACCACTCACATGTTTCGGTTTCATTCGAGATAAAAACCATTATCATAAGAATACAACATGGATCAAAAGTTATGTGACACCTTACTTAAATAAAAGAAAGTTTTTAAATGTTTATATGTTTATGAAAAAGTGAAGTTCTCTTTTAAATTTTAGGATTTAAAAAACATATTTTGTTTTTTATATTTGTTAAATTGTTAAAAACGAGAACTAATGTTGTTTTAATATTGTATGATAAAATTAATTTTACAAAACTAGTTTTGCCATAATTCCACATTTCCACAATTCCAGATTCAAAGTTTTGAGTTTAATTTTTTGACACCTTCGTTCACACACTGCAATATCTACAATAATATACACACTACAAAATAATACACTATAATATAAACACCCACTACAATATATCTATACGAATAAAAGAAAGTTTCGCTCTCTCTCTCTCTCTCTCTGTGTGTGTGTGTGTGTGTGTGTGTTTGTTTGTTTGTTTGTCTGCGATGGCTAGCAAAATCTAACCCACCTAGAATCCTGAAAATTTAGGCGTGGATAGTCCTTGGCCTGGCCTGGTGCACCTGATTCTTAGTTTAATACTTTGAAAATTAACAAACTATTAATTAAAAACTAATCCGTAACTCAACCTTTTTTTTTTTTTTTTTTTTTTTTTTTTACGAGCCGGCTTTCAGAACTCGCGCATGCCCAGAACCCGATTTACCGCAGTGCACGAGAATGAAGAACCATTTACATGAAGAATGCGTTTATTTCGCAATTCTGTTTTAAATTCTATCGACTAAACCATTTGGTTTATTTAAAAAACGAAAATCATATTCTGAAAGATCGCACTCTTTCGTCATCCTTGCCGTAATCAGTTCGAAAAAAAAAAAAATTATGTTAACCCTTTGAAGAACATTTTTGAAAAAAGATCGTTTTCCCGTGTTTATGTTTTCTCCCTGACTCCAATGCCTCTCAATAGCACAATTTTAAAGATATAGACAAACCAAACATATTCTTTTAGAGCTGAAACTGTCTTCTAATAGACGGTATAATTATTTTTTTTAATATGGATTTTAACCCTTTCAAAAACACCGGCGAACGCAGAACATTTCGCGCCTAACGAGAAAATTTTTTTCTTACACTAAAAGTTACTAAACGTTCGTATTTCGACACAATATTTTAAGAACATCTTGGTAGACCACATTTGCATCAACTACAACAATTTCGAAGCGTTCGGACAAGAACAAGTATTTTTTTTAAATAAAATTTGAGACATTTTCTGCGAAAACCCATAATAACGGAATGTTTTCCGCGGTCACGCTCGGCTTCGGGAAACATTGACACTATTTAAAATGCATATATTTTCACATACTGTTATAGAGGAATTGGAAACAATTATATTTATAAATGACTAAAATGTAAGAGATCGGAAGATTTAAGGGGATGAAGCACTTTTAATGAATTATTTTTTATTATTTATGTTTTTCCAACAAGATATTCTTCAAAGAAATGTTTGGTATCACAAATTCGACAAATATTTGAAAATAAATATTTTTTTTATTGAAAATGTATTTTTTTCAAAATCTATTAACATGTTTTAACAAAATAAAAATGTTCCATGCGTTCAAATATTCAAAATATGTTCTTCTTTTTCCCATTTCATTGTTTAAAAATACGATATTAAAAAATTATGCATTCTTTTAATCTTTCTGAGAGTTAAAAAGAATAAAAAAAGGTTCGCACTGTTTTTAATAAAATTTCCGATGTTAATAGAAATTATGATTGATTTGTAGACATTAAAAAACTGACATTCCAAAACGGATGCACACTTTTATTGTAGTGGATATCAAAATTGTCCCTTAGACATATTGAAAATTGAAAAAATGTATGAAAGGAAAAAAAAAACAGTCAGTATTTTTGGTAAGCATATAGAAATTCTGTTTACCTAACCGTGGCAATAGAAAAATAATATTTAATTTTGACCACACGTTCTACAGGCTAAATTATATCAGTTTTCTTATTTTTATACGAAAAAAATATATATACAAGGTGTCCGAAAAGTCTGGAAACGGTCAAATAACTCGAGAAATATACATCGGATTGAAAAACGGCAAAATGCATGTTCAATATTTTTGAAAAATCTATTTAGGGATATGAAAGTTGCTCCCCCCCCGCCCGGGGGGAAATGGGGGCAACTTTGAAATCTTAAGTAATGACCCCATTTTTTATTGCAGATTCGAATTCTACGAGAAAAAATACGTAACTTTTGTATTGAGCATCTTCTTCGAAACATTGTAGATGGCGCTGTAATCGAGTGCAATGCTGTGAGAATCGTTACCATTGCAATGTCTGGAAACGCTCGAATAACTCGAGAAATATGCATCGTATTGAAAAACGGAAAAATGCATGTTCAATAGTTTTGAAAAGTCTATTTAGGGATATCAAAGTTGCCATTTTTCTAAAATGTTAAACACGTATTTTTCCGTTTTTCAATCTGATGTATATTTCTAGAGTTATTCGAGCGTTTCCAGACATTGCAATGGTAACGATTCTCACAGCATTGCACTCGATTACAGCGCCATCTGCAATGTTTCGAAGAAAATGTTCTATACAAAAGTTACGTATTTTTTTCCGTAGAATCCGAATCTGCAATAAAAAATAGTGGCCATCATTTAAGATTTCAAATTTGCCCTCCTTTCCCCACCCCCGGGGGGGGGGGAACTTTCATATCAATAAATAGATTTTTCAAAAATATTGAACATGCATTTTGCCGTTTTTCAATCCGATGTATATTTCTCGAGTTATTTGACCGTTTCATGACTTTTCGAACACCCTGTATATAAATTAGAATCAATACATGCAAATTAAAACTATCTACGCATACGTTTCCATTTCCAGTTTTTTTATCATGATCGTGAAATCTAATCTTTTTACAGCATTTTAGTCTATAATTTACATTCTCAACAATAGTTTTTACAAAGAGATGCAAAAATAAACGATAAATACAGAAAACTCTGAAATATGTAATATACATTTTAACTTATAGACGTTTTCAAATAATTATTTTTGAGTATTATATTATTAAAACACTATACGTATATACCAATCGAATGAGGAATCTACTATCAAATTAATATTTGCATTACGCTATGTCGATGTTGAATATATTAAGCATGTGTACGGAATAATTACAAAATTTTAGAATTATTGACATATCCTCTAATATTTGATTATGTTTGCCGTCAATCGATTAATACGGCAATATATAAATCTATCGAACTTCATATGCAGTTTTTCCTACAGGATTTTGAAGATCTTGGGTACATACCATACGTAAGATGCATGTTGCAAAAATGAATGTTTGAAAAGTATTCTAATAATTTATTATTAGAAATATTTTTAGATATAACAAAAAATATATAAGAAAAATTTAATCTGGAGGCACGGCAGTGCCTCCGCCAAGTCGAGAGAGGACAGCCGTAAGCATACTTTTCTGGAAGCAACTCAGGGCACTTTTGACCCCACCATATCTCCACGCTGGAGTATCCCAAAAATTTTAAACTTCAATTATAGAGAGTATTTGGCCCGCAGGACCAAAATTTAAAATTACAACTTTCTGTCTTTTCTAGTTCAGGCGATATATGAACTCAAACATTCGATTTTTTGTCACTTCTTACTCACTCGTTCACGCGTCATCAAAAAGATTGGGTAGATCCCGTAGCCCCAGAAACTTGACATTTGGAAAAAAGGTAGTGTTTAGGATACAAAGAAAGGAAAAATTATAAAATCCAGAAAATTCGAAAAAAAAACATTCGAAAATTCAACAAATTCCATCAAAATTGAAAATTGAAAATAATACGATCTTGTACTCTTGGAAACTTAAGATTTGGTGTGAAGGTAGTGTTTAACATCCAGAAAAAGAAAACATCAAAAACACCAAAAAAATCGAAAGCAAAATTGAAAAAATCGAAGAAATTGAAAAAAACCGAAAATTTGAAGACAATCCGATTTTGTTGCGCTAGAAAATTCAAATTAGGAATAAAGGTAGTATTTAGGATACAGAAAAAGGAAAATTAAAAAAAATCCAGAAAATTCGAAAAAAAAATAAAAAAATTCGAAAAAAATTGAAAAAATGAAAATAATTTGATGCGATAACGCTCGTATTTATAAATTAATTTGGATGAAACTAATTGTGTGTATTAAGCTCACCAATGCCTCGACCGAGTTCGTTGGCCAGCTTGGTCCGCCATCTTGTTTCAAGATGGCGGCCACGGAAAATTTTAAAACTAAAATAAATATACAAAAAAGTTAAAAAATCAAGTTTATTTTTTAATTAGGTGTTAGGACTTGATACAAGGATTTCAGAGCATTTTTTGTTTTACCTCTATCTTAAAAATTGGCTGAGTTAGAGCAGTTTGAAATTCTAGGGTGGCTGACATTTTGAAACAAAACAGCACATTACAAAAAACCAACGATAAATTTATGGTCAATAATGGTCAAGCAGGTGCAATCCCGAATGAATACTCCGTGTTATTATAACTGTAACTTTGACTTCGAAATTTTGATACGTTGCATTTTCTATTTGTTGATATTTTTGAACTATGATTTACGCAAAGTGAAATGTTGTTGTTGAAGAGGGATTTTCCATGTAAATCCGAAACGTCCAATTTTAATATGTTTTTAATGTTTTATGAAAGTGTATTGTAATGTCTGTAATTTTAATGATTTTAATATAAATTTATAAGTTTTAGTGAACGCGATTTCTCGCAAATTATTTTCTTTCATTGTTGTAATCATTTTCCCAATCATACGCATAAAACTATATATTCATATCCATTAGCGCCAAATTCTCGCCAAACTTGGCGACAATTGGCGAAATCTCGCCAAATTTGGCGACAAAAATAAGTCTTCATAAATGAAGCCAACTTGGCTATAGCTCAATAATTTGGCGAATTTCTTATTCAAATTCAGTGTAAACGAATCTTTTGTAAACGGTTTCTTTGCATTTTAACTTGCTGTTTTCGAGTAACATTAGCTAAAATTTTAAAACGAAGATATAGGAAAGCTACCTTTTCCTGCCGGTACAGGCCGGAAGACTTTTTTATGAGTTGTCGGATACAATCTATGTTTTGCATTAAATAAAGTAAAACATTGAAAAATAAATCCCACAGGATGGGGATAGTTTGTTTTAGATAGATTTTAAGATAATTGTCCTATTAGCTAGTACACCTTCCGTTATTGTTTTGTGTTATTTTCCCCGGATTATGCTTTTCTTTTCTTTTGTTTACGAATTTTGTAATAGAAAAGTTCCGCTATAGACTGGCTACGTTATAGACATTTTTTTTATAGACAGGTTCATTTTCTTTCACAGGCTTTACTCTATTTAATTTATATATGAAATATTTGTTGTTAAAAGATGTTAGCCCCACAAAAATTTTCACAGCTCCCCCTACCTTCCCGACATTACTGGCTGGTTATGGCTTGATAGTCCTTTCTAAATAAAATCATGGTGACTCTAAGATTCACTTGATTTATCTCTAAATTGAACCTAAATGATCCTAAGAAGACGGATTAAATAATTACTATATTGGCATGACAATCAGGTAACTTAGAATAAAAATCGAAAAATCAATAAGTTTATAAAAAGTCGAAAATTTGAAAATAATTCGATTTTGTAGTCCTAGAAGCTTGACATTTGGCAGAAAGGCAGGGTTTAGTACACAAAGTAAGGAAAAATAAAAAAATCCGTAAATAATAAAAAAAAAGACGAAAAAAAAACGAAAAAAAAAACCCATCGAAAAAAGGAATATAGTTTTATTTATTGGAAATTTCTGGAAATTTTAATTTTGGCTTTCTTTTTATACTAAAAAGTTCTTTTATGTTAAATATCAAGTATCTAGGGCTGCGAGTAATATCTCAGATGGATAGCACCTATCCTGGAAGCAATTGAGAGTACTTTTGACACTCCCCCTCCCATAACTTAGTGCTTGCCTAGGAACCTGAAATCTCTTTTTATCTAGAGTACTTCCCAAACGAAACTAAAGGTTCAAATTTTTAATACCTGTAAATAATAGGGACAGAGTGTTGGCTTAGCGAAAATCAGTGGATGATCTCCAAAAAGAACCCAAAATCAAGAAAAGGAGGATTACTTACAAAAAGAAGTGAAATCTCATCAAAAAGTCACCTGTAAAAAATGCAGCCAAGTCCCGTAACTCATTTACCGTAAAAAGTACTGAGATCGTTTAAAGCCAAGTTTAACTATCTTATTAACTCTGAAATTTTCATTCACAAATCACCCCTAGTCTCTACATCTTTAGTTAATTATTATTTTGTGACTTGGCAATTACGCAGCACAGGGAAGGTATTACACCTTACTATGTTATGGGATGGAATTGGATAATTTAATTAAGGCAAATTATATACGCACAGGGAAGTTATTACACTTTAATATGTTATAGTATTATTTGATTAAGACTAACTATATACATCCCATTCTCGTGCTACGTAATTGCCAAGTCACAAAATAATAATTAACTAAAGATGTAGAGACTAGGGGTGATTTGTGAATGAAAATTTCAGAGTTAATAAGATAGTTAAACTTGGCTTTAAACGATCTCAGTACTTTTTACGGTAAATGAGTTACGGGACTTGGCTGCATTTTTTACAGGTGACTTTTTGATGAGATTAACTTTTTAATTATCTATTATGATTAAATTTAGTAAAATGTGTTCACAATGTAAATTTAAATGCTAATTAAATACACATCAGTTGAATGATTACCGAGCTTTTACTACTATTTGAAAATCATATGAGAAATAATGTTTAAATATTCTTTCTGATCATTTTTTCCGTATCTATAAGAACATTTTTCATAATACAATTAAGCCCCCATAACAGACGCTCCCATATAGCGGACATCTCTGTTTAAAAGACACTTTTCCGATCCCCAACAGCTATATATTTAGCACAAATCTCCTGATTAGCACAAATCTCCGAATAGCAGACAAATTCCGCTCTGCCGAGGTGACTGTTATTTACAGATTTAACTGTATATACCAAATTCCTTTCATTGTTTCAAAAGGTGAATACAATTTTAAATGTAAAATTGATTTTTAATGAATATGTGCAGAAGATGCGATACAATTCGTCGATTCAATTTGTTTCTACTACATTTATAAATTATTGTTTAAAAGGCGTTAACGTTTCTGGAATCTTTTTAATATGCATGAAGCGTTTACTGTAAACATTAGTTTATATTTCTCTGAAGGTTTTCGCATTCGTAATATACTTTAAAGAGATTTATTGGCATTAAACATATCTCTACACAAACTTTTATTCAAAAAGCTCTTATACATCTTTGATAATCTTTTGAGATGAAACGTCGAAGACAACGTAGAATTTCTTTGTTTTATCTGTTACTCTTTAATTGTGAATATCTTGAAGCATTTCATTTCGTGGTGATTCAAGAAACCGGGTATTAACAAATAAGCTGCTTTCATGTAATTAGGGAGAATTACGCCAGAATTAGGTAACAGTTTTGATATAATCCAGTTTGTAAATGATATTTTGTGCCGAAGTAGGGGCTGTCGAACAATTATAAAACTGAGATTATTATCAGAACTGAAATATTTAAGAATATTTTCAATAGATTGATAAAGAGTACCAAATAAATACCTAATATTTTAGATTCTTTGTAAGTACATGTTGTATACCACCGCACAAACAGAGAATTGTAGCTCTGAATACGTAAAAGTCGTCCGATCATTCACACCTCAACGACGCAGTTTTCGAGCAAAATGCAAAAGAAAAGTATATCGTCATATTCCCTGGCAATTTGTAATTCATTATGATTATCCTGACAGAAAATAAAGTACATATTGAAATACTCACTATTACTATCGGAATACATTACTATGCGAACATCGCCGATTTGTCTTTTAACCCGAACCAAGCGCCAGTTGTTCATTTATATTTTAGACACACGCCGATACTACATCTTTTTTTTTTTTAAATGCTTTCCTTTCACGACAATGGGTACAATTTTTATTTTATAAAATCTTTTTTTTTAATCCTATCCGTTTTGCAATTTGATGAAATTTAATAAAGCTTATTTTCAGTGTTCTGGATTTGATATCATAATTTTACTTTCGCATTTTTCTGGAAAACTATGCGTTTTAGAGACATGATTCATTGGACACTTTTTGATGTAGTGTGATAGACACTTCTCGTTCTGCAATTAATATCTTGTGGTAGTCAAACACCATGTATATTGGTAGGATGAGAAATATAAAACATATAATCAAAATAACATGTAATCAGATAGATTTAACAAAACGGACTGGAAACGGGAAAGCGCGTTTTCAGTACTATAAAACTCCTAAAATTCATAAATCTTTAAGGAGTATAAGTTGATAACCTTTGGAGTAGAATAGTGGAATTTTTACTGATTTATTTGTTAGAGCATGGATAAAACGCTTCTAAATATAACCTACAGAACCCAGAGAGCGTATAAAAAATTAAATTTTGTAACCTTTTAAAAAATAACTATTAAGAAAGAGCCGAATTATGAGGAGTACAATTAATAGTATACTATTTGACATCATAAAAAAGGTTATCAAAACTGGAATAGCATTATTAAAAATAAATGAAGATTCCCAGCAATATCACACATGTCTCACTTTTGTCAAATTTATCAACTTTTAAACATGATCTCATTTATTTAATTCGCGAAATATTGCTTGAAATGTACCAAAATGTCACAATTTTATACAATTTCTTTACTCTACACCAACACATGTTTAATTTCAACGAATTTATATTTCCCATCTATTTGCATAATGCTAGGCCAATTAAAATATTTTCTCTTTCACTCGCATAGCCAAATCATAAAACTGATTTTAAAACTTGCTCATTTAATAATAAGCTACGGCAATTTAAATTGCTTTCTAGTCAAATCATAATAAGGTTCTATATTTCTAAAACTACTACATTATTTTAAATAGTATTACTGACATATAAAATGAAGATATAATAATATTTTTCCACATTGATTCTTTCATCGTTTAAGAAACATCGACTTCTAATTCAGCACGTGTAGCATATGAATGACTTGGATATATGCTCTAAGTGCCAACTGCATTGTTTTAGAAATCTATCTTCGCAAATTGGATTTACTCTCATTTTGAGATTATTGAGAAAAGGATTTTCAAATAATCGAGATCATTTGATAACAATAATTTTAATGCAATACATATTGAGTAACGAAAGAATTGAAAGAGTTTGGATTATTTTAGTATGGTTGTATCATGAGTAATGCAAAATTTGTTATAGGACAATTCCACGAAAGTGTCAACTTTTATAATTTTTTTTTTGATAATTTTTATAAATTAAGTTAAAAAATATATTGAAATATATTCTAAGTTTTCAAATTAATGTTTTAGATTCAAAATGTTTAGGTTTATAGCTGAAAAATAAAATATTTGCAGTTTTGTACAAATAGCATCTTTGAAAAAAACTGTGAAAAAGAATGTAATTCTGGTTTATTTTGTATTTTCTTAATAAATAAATGCATGTAGTAAAATATATAATTGTTTACAATAGTTTTAAAGCCATATACTTGATAATAATGCATGCAAAATAAATTACGTAATCGTGCTCGATATGCTTTTGATAAAGATGTCACATGTGAATAGTTATATAATGTAATTTCTTATAATGATTCTAGATAACAAAAAATATAAAAAATATATTAGTTTAGTCGATTTTTTTTAAATAAATGTTTAAGAAACTTTCTGTCATTCCGTCACGTCAAATGATAGTTAATAACTACAACCCTAGGACAGCTAGGTTGCTCTAAATTATAATTTTACATTGCTTATACATCATATTTAAGATATGTATTAGTTTAAAAACTGAATGGCTTCTTAATTCACAAAAATTTCTTATTTTAAATACCAGATTAGAGACATGGTTGCAAAAATGTCATTCCGCCACACTATAAGAAATTGCTAAAAAATGAAAGAATAAAATAGCTAAAAAATTGTTTCATGTATTTTTTTAATCTTTTAATAAATAACAGTCATGTGCAAACTGAAAAGTCAATTTTTAATTGAGAATAGCTTCAAGGTAATTGCTTTAACTTAATTCTATAACTCAAAATGTCATTCCGTCTCATATGGAATTGCCCTATAACGAGCTAATCCCACCGGCGTTGTCCGGTCCCGTCAAGAAATAGTACGAAACGCGAAAAAAATCTAAAAATTGCTGCACGAAACCCTTCCTCTAGTAACCCCTTTGTCTGTCGGAAAGTAAATAGAGTGATGGATGCCAAAAGCAGAAGTAAATTCAATACGACCCCGTCAAATATCTGGGTCATTTGATTCATGACGAGACAGTTTTGGGCCAAAATTAAGAAAAATAACCGACAGATTTTCACAACCTTTGGGCTTTCGGAATCAGAAAAATAATATTACACCTATAAACTGTGAGAATCGAAACTATACTTCTAATAGTTTTCTTATACAACAAAGAAAGAAACCGGCTAAAATTAGGTTTAGCAAGTTTGATTTTCTAAACAAATCACTCGTTGCTATCGTCAAAAGAAAAATAACCACTTTTTCGTCGCCACATACCTTAGGGTTATATATATATATATATATATATAAATTTTTTATTAATTGACATATTCGTCGCGTCGTTTTAATTCAACAGACTTGTGCAGCAACGTTTTTTCAATACAAAGATACTGCACAATATAGTTTCTATCACAAGCGATGAATTTGCGGCAACGTTGAACCCAACTATAGAATCTTCTTTCAAGGTCAGAAAAATTCTAACGTGCACTGTTCCACCCTCTTGTCTAAAACCACTTTCATCTGGTGTCGTTGTCCCAGAAGACTCTTCCTCCAAGAAAATTTTTGCCATTAAATAAGGAAAGTATTATTTTTTTAAATAGTGGTACGAACTCTAAAAATATATATTGGCAGGGAATTCTGCCAAGGAAATTAAATGATTAAAAGACAAAAAAAAAAAAAAAAAAAAAAAAAACAGAGAAGAGAGGGACAGGATAATATAACATTATTGAAAATATAGCGTGGTAATTACAAAAAAAATCATTTTTGCACTTTGAAAATTGACTGATTGTGGCTAAATGTGATAAAATAATTATGTAACAATAATTTCTTAACGACATTACAATACTCTTTAGAAAATCCATCAATATATCGTTTATTTGTAGTGCATATAACTTCACAAAAGTTATTTTCAATTTTATTCTTCTTTAAACTTACTGATTTTACACATTTGCTGATATATTGGCAACCGATTAGTCATAATTGAAAGAAAATTTATATGCGGTGAGGGAATGGAACTCAAATATGAAGATTCGAAATTGACGAAAAATTCAATGAGTGGCGAAAATATATCTTTAACTTTATGAATTTCTAGTAATCGCATTATTAAATAATAATTAATAATAATAATAATAATAAACAGTTATACAAAATCCGCATGCACGTTTAGCTTGGTATTCTGCAGAGCGCGTATACAAAGGAAAAAATATTTTTCAAGTATGCCTAAATAACGGAAGTTTGTTTTTTAAAATCATTGGTTTATTTTTCAATAATCTATATTTAACAAATTTATCGGTGAAAATTCATGCAAACTTGTATTTTTTCACATTTGTTTTTGCTTTAATTAGAATTGAAGTTATAGCCATCCTGTACATATATTTCTTGACGAGCTGTACAACAGTTTGAAATACATATTATTTTATAATTTTGAACAAAAACTCACAAACTGTGTGACTTATTTTTCTTAATAATAAAATTTTAACATTTTTTAATTTTATTTATAATGTATTATTTATATTTCCGAAGTATAATATATACAATTCTATTGTAAAGAGCATATTGTTATATGGAGCAGAGAAATGGCGAATTATGGAGACTGAAAGAAAGAAATTAGCGGCAGTGGAAATGGATGCCCTAAGAAGATCGTGCAGGATATCAAGAATAGAAAGAATAAGAAATTAAAGAATCAAAGAAATGATGCAAATAATGGGGAAAATATTAGACGATCTTCAAAAGAAGCAATTAATCTGTTATGGTCAAAAGAATGAGTGATGAGAGACTATCGAAAATCGCATTTAATTATAGAAGAAATAGTAATAATAAAAAAAACAAGGAAGATCACGGAAGAACTGGATGGATGGTATAAAAAATGCAATGAAGGATAGAGGTCTGGAGGAGGAATGGACCTTTGACCGGAAAAAAAATGGAGTTGTTGCTTGTAGATTTTTCGGATGGTGGCACCTGCCACCATAAACCGAGTTATTATATATATATATATATATATATATATATATATATATATATATCTGAATTACTTTATTTGGAATTAGGCATGGTCTGCTTCAGTATCGGCCGGGCCAGCTCTTTTTTGTTAGGTGATCTAAAACATGATCTGAAACGCCTTATTACGTGATCTCTGCCACCCCAATAGGCCAAGAAATCTGTTCTATTGAAGGAGGAAAAAAACAAGAGCTTTCTCAGCCGATTAAGAGTAAAAAGAAGATTAGAGAAGACTGGAGAAAAAAACAACAGGCCCTATAGTCGGCCGGTACTATAATCGGACGTAACACTCAAAACTCCTGTTTGTGCAAAATGACGAAAATATCATTTTTAGGCTTTCGTTTATCTCACGTAACCCTATTACTCCCGCTTCGTTGTCTGTCCGTCACAGAGCCGGTTCTGAGAAACTATTTAACTTACAGAGTTGAAACTTTGTGTACTTATAGCTGAATACGTGCTATGAAGCTTAACATCATAAAATTTGAAAAAATCGTATTATTTTAATATATAGAGATAAAAAACAAAAAATCTAACAACCTTTTCCTATTAAATTTAAATATTTTTCGTTATAGCAGTTGCCAACAATTAAAAATCCACAATAAAATTCTTTCTACATTAATTTATTCTCTATTGAAAGATTTCCACGTGAAAAATGAAAATTAAAAGAAAAGTTTCACCAATAATAAAAAAAAGTTATTAATATGACGTCATATTGGTCATAAAACAGAAATTTTCAAACATTTCTCAATAATACAAGGAGTATGAGTATGTGTAAATACAGAAAACAGCTTAATATGACGTCATTACATAATTAAAAAGAAAATTAATCTGATGTCATAATGGATTTTTCAAATGTTTGAGAATAATACAAAGAGAGTGATGAGTAATACAGAATAGTAAATATATAAGTTTGAGGAACGTATTGAATCATGATAAAATCCGATTATGGGAATATTGGCATATTTTAACATTTTGAAAGTCTCTATACAACATGTTTAATTTTGAAATTGATTTTTTTTAATATCTTATTTAGTCCACATGACAGATATTATTATGACTATATATGATATTATAATAGCGGACTTCACCAGCTATCGGACCGGTTCAGATTTTCGAAAAAACGAGAAAAATAGACCGGTAAATTTTTACTTTATAAAAAACATAACTTTTTTTTTTTTTGGCTTTATTAAAAAAAGGATAAAGTGTTTTGAAAGGAATATTAAACGAAACTCTTTATGCGATCTTCGATCACACTTGCCCACTTGTTTTAATTTTCTGCTTAAAATATATTTAGATATCCCTCGTCTATTCCGAAGAAGTTACGTAAAGATAATACGTCTATAAATGTGTGAAGCAGAATTTTTACTCCATCCATTTTTTTTTTTAAATGTATCAGAGTTCCAATCTTTAAATTCATTTTTCTAAATGCAAGTTTATTTATTTATTTATTTTTATTATTTATTTTTTGTTACTTTTCAAACGCTTAAACTAAGCATACAATTTTAAGCATAGCAATATTACAAAGTTTGACAATATTAGTAAGTATAAGACAATGTTTTATTTCATTATTAAAAGTTATATTCGGCAGAAATAAGGGTCGATTTTGTAATTATCTGATTACAGTTTTTTATGTAAATATCAAGAAACTCGTGTTTTTCATTCAATTTTAACATGGAAAAGGATTTTTTTTTGTCTCATAAACCAATGTGTTTATAGAAAAATAAATCCTTAAAGTTTGGAAGAATACTCCAGTAAATGTGTAAAAGTATTAAAAATTCAAAAAGTTTAAACGTTTTTAAATATTTTTACTTATTTTGTTTAACAATTTCATTTTATAATATGTAAAAGGTGTAAAAAAAAAAATACTTAAGTAAAAATAACTTTATCAAAGGTTACCGAGTCCTCTTAATGATTCTCATTAACGCAATCTTAAATAACACCGTTTAATTTAATGTGACACTAGCTTAAAATACAAAGTAGAAATGGATCTTTATAAATAACACTTATCTGTTTAAAATATATTTTTACACAAAAAATACATCTTCTCCTGTTTGGAGTATAAGCCCATCGGATTTTTGGAAGCATTTGTTTGTACTCAATATTAATCCCCTCAGTCAATTTCTCTGGCGCAGCTTGTCTTGAATCAGCGCAATATCTGCCAAATAAATAGACGGGTTAAATTCTCTGCATTTATTTATTATATTTTTCACACAAATTTCGTCCATTTTTCCGTGCTTCGTATTCAGATGATTTCTGTGATTTATAGTGTTTTTAGTTATCACATTTGAAACCTATGTGAATTTATATGAAGTTATAGTATATTATAAAAATGATTTTCTTTGTTACAGTTTTTTAAATAAACGGATAAATGGAAAATTATGTAGAAAATATGATAAAATAAAAAGATATCATAAGGAAAAAATGATAAATAAAAAACTCTGAAAACCACGGAAAACTCCGAACGGTTAGGTCGACGAGCGCGATAGGGGTTTGAACACAGCACCTCCAGTCTACCAGCTTTGAGAGCAGAACCTCTCAGCCAGTGGTGGGGCAAATGAGTTTTCGGACGGAATTGTTACAGTTTTATATAATAACATACACTTTTGTTATGAATCGATCTTAAAAAAATATTTTATTTTTCCAAACTTATCTTCATATTTTATACTTTAAGGTAAAAATGTTTTAAACATGACAAAAACAAATATATTTTATTCAATATTTTGACGGAATACGATATTAAGAAATGAACATTGAAGGGTGTTTGTTACGTAGAATAGGAATAATAAAATATATAAAGTCATGGGATAAGTCATAGAAAACAGATAATATAAAATCAAAGTTATTACATATTTAAATATATCAATAGCACTCCAAAATATTTTTACACACACACACACACACAAAAAAAAAAACTTTTTAAAAATGGTATGTATTACAACTTAATGCAAGCAGGTTAAGAACATGTTAACTTTAATTGAAGGAAATCTCAATCATATGCATTGTATAATAGAATAATAATTATGTATTATTATAAAGTTTTCATTGTTATGAAAATTACTTAATGGTGTTTTATTATCTAGTTCATTAGAAATTTAATATTATGCTTAATAATTTCAATGCGATTTGATTTTAGCCAGATTTGCGTTTGTTAATAAAATAATTGTCTCATGGATTTTCATAAAAAAGAGAAAAGTTGTTAATTATAGAATAAAAATTCGATAAAATAAAATTGTTTTTAATATAAATTAAAATATTGATTCTTTAACCATTGTATTACACATGACCTTTTTAATTTTTAAAAAATGTTTTTTTTTTTTTTTTTTTTTTTTTAATAATCGATAAAATGCCTTTATTTTTCGCCATTCGTGAAATGTTTCTGAAAGTACCATTGAAATGTTTTAAAGGCGTATATTGCGAGTATGTTGGCCTAATTGATAAACAGGCCAAATATTACTTACTATCGTAATAACTTCAACTAGGAATTATTTACTAAATCATTTCAACTAATATTACAAACATATTGTCAAAAAATACTATTAATTTATTCTTATTTCATAAGGAAATTTTGTTATGTTGCCAATATGTTTTCTGTTTCTTCAATATAAAATGTTAAATTATTCTGCTCACAGTAACTGAGATAAAAATAAATGTAACACATTAATTTGTGTACGTGTGTACGTATATATATACAGATATGCTTAATTATCAGTAAAATCATCTCCACTGAAATTGTTGAGCATTTCTGATAATGAGGCATAAAATACATAAAGCTCCATTACAATGAATACCTAACTATGGCGACGCTTGATTTTCATATAAAGTAAAATGCAAATATACCCATAAAGCATAATAAAATCATAATTAAGAGCTATCATAAATTGATATGTATTTATATATTAAACAATATGTGTAGATATTCATTCACGTTATGTATAAATATCTATCCGCCCTTCACCGTTTTCAGTATATTACAAATTTATTCTGTTATGAAATGCATTATTTCAGAAATTCAGTATTTCACTATTGTTATTTATTCAAAATTATTTATTGCAATACGTGTATATGGACAACGGAAACACTTAGCTCTCCATAGAAGCTTCTAAACTGAGTCTAAAATAATCTCATCAAAAAGTCACCTGTAAAAAATGCAGCCAAGTCTCGTAACTCATTTACCGTAAAAAGTACTGAGATCGTATAAAGCCAAGTTTAACTATCTTATTAACTCTGAAATTTTCATTCACAAAATCACTCCTAGTCTCTACATCTTTAGTTAATTATTATTTTGTGACTTGGCAATTACTTAGCACGAGAATGTGATGTATATAGTTAGTCTTAATCAAATAATACTATAACATATTAAGGTGTAATAACTTCCCTGTGCGTATATAATTTGCTTTAGTTAAATTATCCCATCCCATCCCATAACATAGTAAGGTGTAATAACTTCCCTGTGCTGCGTAATTGCCAAGTCACAAAATAATAATTAACTAAAGATGTAGAGACTAGGAGTGATTTTGTGAATGAAAATTTCAGAGTTAATAAGATAGTTAAACTTGGCTTTATACGATCTCAGTACTTTTTACGGTAAATGAGTTACGAGACTTGGCTGCATTTTTTACAGGTGACTTTTTGATGAGATTTCACTTCTTTTTGTAAGTAACCCTCCTTTTCTTGATTTTGGGTTCTTTTTGGAGATCATCCACTGATTTTCGCTAAGCCCACACTCTGTCCCTATTATTTACAGGTATCAAAAAATTGAAGCTTTAGTTTCGTTTGCAAAGTACTGTAGATAAAAAGAGATTTCAGGTTCCTAGGCAAGCACTAAATTATGGGAGGGGGAGTGTCAAAAGTACTCTCAATTGCTTCCAGGATAGGCGCTATGCATCTGAGATATAACTCGCAGCCCTAGATACTTGATATTTAACATAAAAGAACTTTTTAGTATAAAAAGAAAGCCAAAATTAAAATTTCCGGAAATTTCCAATAAATCAAACTATATTCCTTTTTTCGATGGTTTTTTTTTTTTCGTTTTTTTTAGACTTTTTTTTATTATTTACGGATTTTTTAATTTTTCCTTACTTTGTGTACAAAACCCTGCCTTTTTGCCAAATGTCAATCTTCTAGGACTACAAAATCGAATTATTTTCAAATTTTCGACTTTTTATGAATTTATTGATTTTTCGATTTTAATTCTAAGTTACCTGATTGTCATGCTAATATAGTAATTATTTGATCCGTCTCCTTAGGATCATTTAGGTTCAATTTAGAGATAAATCAAGTGAATCTTAGAGTCACCATGATTTTATTTAGAAAGGACTATCAAGCCATAACCAGCCAGTAATGTCGGGAGGGTAGGGGTAGGGGGAGCTGTGAAAATTTTCGTGGGGCTAACATCATTTAACAATCCATATTTCATATGTGAAGTAAATAGAGTACAACATGTGAAAGAAAACAAACCTGTCTATAAAGAAATCGCCTATATCGTAGCCAGTCTTTAGCGGAACTTTTCTATAACGAAATTCGTAAACGAAAGAAAAGAAAACCATAATCCGGGGGAAATAACATAAAACAATTAGGGGCGTTGTACTAGCTAATAGGATAATTATCTTATAACTAATGTTTCTAGCAGTACAAAATCAAATTGTTTTCGAATTTTCGATTTCTTAAACATATTTCGATTTTTCGATTTTATTTTCGAATTTTTTAATTGTTCCTTTTATTGAATAGTAAATACTACCTTTACACCAAGTTTTAAGTTTCTAAGACTACAAGATAAAAATATTTTCAATTTTTGATTTTTTCGCATTTTTTTTTTTTTATAATTTTCTGGATTTTATAATTTTTTCTTATTTTGTATCCTTTATTACAAATTTTAAGTGTCTAGACCTACAAAATCGAATTATTTTAAAATTTCCGATCTTTTTCGATTTTTTTATTTTATTTTCGAATTTTATTGCGTTTTTATTTTAACTTGTTCTGAATCCCAAACACTATCTTTACCGCGAATTTTAAGTTTCTAAGGCCAAAAGATCAAATTATTTAATTTTTTTTCAAATTTTTTCGAATTTTTCGAATTTTTGATTTTTTTTCGAGTTTTCTGGATTTTTTCATTTTTATTTATTTTGCATCCTAAATACTACCTTTATTCCGAATTCCAAGATTCTAGTGCAACAAAATTGGATTACTTGAAATTTTTCGATTTTTTTCGATTTTTCGATTTTATTTTCAATTTTTTTTTTGTGTGTGTTTTTGATGTTTTCTTTTTCTGAATTCTAAACACTACCTTCACACCAAATTTTAAGTTTTTAAGACTACAAGATCGTGTTATTTTCAAATTTCAATTTTGTTCGATTTTTTTGAATTTTCGAATGTTTTTTTTTTTTAATTTTCCGGATTTTATATTTTTTCCTTTCGTTGTATCCTACCTTTAATCCAAATTTTCAGTTTCTGTGGCTGTGGGATATACCCAATCTTCTTGATGACGCGAGATTGAGTGAGTGTGTGAGTGACAAAAAATCGAAACTTTGAGTTCATATATCGTCTGCACTAATTTATGGGTATTTTTGAATTATCCATATTTTTGAATTTTTCCTTATTTAGTATCTTAAATATTACCTTTATTCCAAATTTCAAGTTTCTAGCGCTATGAAATCGAATTATTTTCAAATTTCCCTTATTTTTCGATTTTTCCGATTTTTTCGATTTTTTCGTTTTATTTTCGAATTTTATTTGGTTTTTTATTTTAACTTATTCTGAATCCTAAACACTATCTTTACTGCGAATTTTAAGTTTCTAAGGCTAAAAGATCAAATTATTTTAATTTTTTCAATTTTTTTCGAATTTTTCGAATTTTTGAATTTTTTTTTTCAAATTTTCCGGAATTTTTAATTTTTCCTTATTTTGCATCCTAAATACTACCTTTATTCCGAATTCCAAGTTTCTAGCGCAACAAAATCGGATTATTTGAAATTTTTCGATTTTTTTCGATTTTTGATTTTTTCAATTTTGCTTTCGATTTTTTTGGTGTTTTTGATGTTTTCTTTTTCTGGATGATAAACACTACCTTCACACCGAATCTTAAGTTCCTAAGACTACAAGATCGTATTATTTTCAATTTTCAATTTTGATGGAATTTGTTGAATTTTCGAATGTTTTTTTTTCGAATTTTCCGGATTTTATAATTTTTCCTTTCTTTGTATCCTAGACACTACCTTTTTTCCAAATGTCAAGTTTCTAGGGCTACGGGATCTACCTAATCTTTTTGATGACGCGTGAACGAGTGAGTGAGTGAGTGACAAAAAATCGAATGTTTGAGTTCATATATCATCTGAACTAGAAAAGATAGAAAGTTTTAATTTTAAATTTTGGTCCTGTGTGCCAAATACTCTAGAAAAACGAAGTTTCAAATTTTTGAGATACTCCAGCGCGGAGATATGAGGGGGTCAAAAGTGCCCTGAGTTGCTTCCAGAAAAGTATGCTTACGGCTGTCCTCTCTCGACTTGGCGGAGGCACTGCCGTGCCTCCAGATCTAAAACAAACTATCCCCATCCTGTGGGATTTGTTTCTCAATGTTTTACTTTATTTAATGCAAAACATAGATTGCATCCGACAACTCATAAAAAAGTCCTCCGGCCTGTACCGGCAGGAAAAGGTAGCTTTCCTATATCTTCGTTTTAAAATTTTAGCTAATGTTACTCGAAAACAGCAAGTTAAAATGCAAAGAAACCGTTTACAAAAGATTCGTTTACACTGAATTTGAATAAGAAATTCGCCAAATTATTGAGCTATAGCCAAGTTGGCTTCATTTATGAAGACTTATTTTTGTCGCCAAATTTGGCGAGATTTCGCCAATTGTCGCCAAGTTTGGCGAGAATTTGGCGCTAATGGATATGAATATATAGTTTTATGCGTATGATTGGGAAAATGATTACAACAATGAAAGAAAGTAATTTGCGAGAAATCGCGTTCACTAAAACTTATAAATTTATATTAAAATCATTAAAATTACAGACATTAGAATACACTTTCATAAAACATTAAAAACATATTAAAATTGGACCTTTCGGATTTACATGGAAAATCCCTCTTCAACAACAACATTTCACTTAGCGTAAATCATAGTTCAAAAATATCAACAAATAGAAAATGCAACGTATCAAAATTTCGAAGTCAAAGTTACAGTTATAATAACACGGAGTATTCATTCGGGATTGCACCTGCTTGACCATTATTGACCATAAATTTATCGTTGGTTTTTTGTAATGTGCTGTTTTGTTTCAAAATGTCAGCCACCCTAGAATTTCAAACTGCTCTATCTCAGCCAATTTTTAAGATAGAGGTAAAACAAAAAATGCTCTGGAATCCTTGTATCAAGTCCTAACACCTAATTAAAAAATAAACTTGATTTTTTAACTTTTTTGTATATTTATTTTGGTTTTAAAATTTTCCGTGGCCGCCATCTTGAAACAAGATGGCGGACCAAGCTGGCCAACGAACTCGGTCGAGGCATTGGTGAGCTTAATACACACAATTAGTTTCATCCAAATTAATTTATAAATACGAGCGTTATCGTATCAAATTATTTTCATTTTTTCAATTTTTTTCGAATTTTTTTATTTTTTTTTCGAATTTTCTGGATTTTTTTAATTTTCCTTTTTCTGTATCCTAAATACTACCTTTATTCCTAATTTGAATTTTCTAGCGCAACAAAATCGGATTGTCTTCAAATTTTCGGTTTTTTTCAATTTCTTCGATTTTTTCAATTTTGCTTTTGATTTTTTTGGTGTTTTTGATGTTTTCTTTTTCTGGATGTTAAACACTACCTTCACACCAAATCTTAAGTTTCCAAGACTACAAGATCGTATTATTTTCAATTTTCAATTTTGATGGAATTTGTTGAATTTTCGAATGCTTTTTTTCGAATTTTCTGGATTTTATAATTTTTCCTTTCTTTGTAGCCTAAACACTACCTTTTTTCCAAATGTCAAGTTTCTGGGGCTACGGGATCTACCCAATCTTTTTGATGACGCGTGAACGAGTGAGTAAGAAGTGACAAAAAATCGAATGTTTGAGTTCATATATCGCCTGAACTAGAAAAGACAGAAAGTTGTAATTTTAAATTTTGGTCCTGTGGGCCAAATACTCTCTATAATTGAAGTTTAAAATTTTTGGGATACTCCAGCGCGGAGATATGGAGGGGTCAAAAGTGGCCTGAGTTGCTTCCAGAAAAGTATGCTTACGGCTGTCCTCTCTCGACTTGGCGGAGGCACTGCCGTGCCTCCAGATAACGATGCACAATTATTTTGATAGCGAGCCCTGGTATTGCAACACACAGGTGTTTGAAAACAATTTTCCGAATACCGTTTACCTTTCAGTTTGTAGTATAATCTAATATTCAACGTTAAGTATTTTCATTAGCTATAAGATGCTTAAAAAAACGGAAATCCAACTACAATAATTTTTAGGATTGCAGACTACGGTAAAATAACATTATTTAAAGATAAATCATAAACTATGTGCTTGAGTCGCGATATCATAATCATAATTCTATTAATCATAAGCTAGTAACTTTCATATAAGATAATCACGATTAATCACTTTGGCGCTAAACTGAAATCTGTCATAGAAGAGACAGAGGTTTCATTTTATGTTTAACATGAAATTACTATCAGTTTAAGTTGAATCGGTTAAAAATATGACGCATTAGAATATTTTCGGAATTATCGTTACTTTTTATTAACTAAACTTTTTTAACTTATGTTAATTGTAGTAACAGAATGAATATAGAACGAAATTTACTGCTTAGACGTTTTTAAAATTACTTTTATATTATTTTTTTAAATACGTTTTGAGATATGCATTCATCATGTTGTTTACAAGTATCTATATTACATGAATCACATTTTCATTCGAATGCAACCTATTCAATTTTGAAATTCATTATCACACAAATTCGCTGATATCATCGCTACTATTATTATTATTTATTTGGAAATCTTTATTGCAATACGTGGAAATGGAAAACGGAAACCATTAGTTCATACTAGAGGCTTCAAAACTGTGCCTAATTGATAAATATTCACCATTCATTTGCTAAAGCTTTATCGTTTCACAAAGCCCATATGTTTGAAAACGGAGAAAATACATTCAATGCCAAAAGTTAAGTACGGAGAGGTAAAATGTGGAAAAATCGACAAGTACTGCTTGGAATGACAAGAAATTCGGCAGGAAAGTAGCAAATATATTTATGTATGAAACAAAACAAATAATTACATACGAAGATAAAAACAATATTGCATTTTCATAAATTATAAGATGAAGTAATAGCAGAGTCATTAACAAAAACATGTTTAAAGCAAAAAAAAGGAAGCAAAACACACATCAATAGGATATGTGAGCACCCCTCACCTGCATACAAAGTTTACAGCGTGACGACCATGCTTTCCATGAGGTGATCAGCCATCTTAGAGTCAAGTAATCACCATTCCTCTTGTAGAGCATTTTGCAACTCTGTGAAAGTGGCTCAAGGTGGAAAACGTGTGCACAAAGCACGGCCAAGGGCATCCCAAAGAGTTTATATGGGATTTAGGTCGGACGAGTAGGCGCTCCATACGTGCAATCTCCCTATTCTCCAGGTAGACTTCGACAAGGACAACTCTATAGAGACTCGCATTAACATCTGTTAAATCGAAAGCAGGACCAACTGCTGCAGCGTACAATCTCAAATTGGGTTCTAGGAGTTCATCCCGCTACCGGACAGCCGTCATAGAATCCCATCTAGAGATGCACAGGTCGGTGCGATATCCAACGAAATCCCTGCCCACACCATGATGCTTCCACCTTGGAATGCGTCATGTTCGGTGATGTTCTGGGGCCGATTGAGTGTGCTTATTTCTCTCCAGACCCTTACACGCTTGTCATCTGGTTGCAGGGCAAATGTCGACTGATCCATGAACATAACATTGCCCATCAGACACAGTCCAATTGATATGTTGCTGAGAAAATTTTCATCGTGCCCCTCTGTATTGGACGGATAGAGGAACACAATTTCGGGTTTCCCGTGCGTATAGTCCATTCATCTGCAGCCTTCAACGTACAGTAGTGGCAGATATCGTCTTACCAATAGACACTGCAACCACAGATGGTGTGGAAGTCACTCTTCGATTCCGCTTGTTTACAACAGCAATATATCGATCATCTCCGGGGGTCATAACCCTTGGAAGACTATCCACAGGTCTTCTGACAACTGTTTGGGTGGTTAGGAATTGTTTCCATAATCTTGAAATTACTGAATGATGATCGTCAAAGAAAAGAACAACATTTGTGATTGGTTTTCTGAATTTAATGCGTCTGACGGCACGCCAACGCTGAGAGTCTTCCGTTCATCTTCTGGAAGTCATAGAAACACGTCTGTTTTGAATACAAAACGTACGAAAGTTCTGAACATTTTTTATCAGCACATACATGGAACTCCTGTAACCCTTCTCAATGCTGGCTTCTTATACGACTGCCTTTTTTGCATATTTCTCGACACGAAATCGTTATTAGCTGTTACATAACATATTTGCATACTTCCATCTAATCCCGCAGCGAATTGCAGCGTCTCCAATTAAGATTGGCTTTCAGAAATTATCATTGTCCTCTGCGTGCTTAACTTTTGACAATGACCGTGATTTACGAATATAATTTTTCTTACGTTAGCTCCAGAAAATATCAATCAGTCATTCACTATTTATACAAACATCCCAAGGAAAGTCATTATCAGAAGTGTAGACGAAGGTAAAATGACATCATTAATAGCTAAATCATAAATGATGTGTTTGAACCCCAATTCCTTTCATATTATTACAATTTTATATTGTAGCTTAAAATTAGACTATGCAGATCATGGTAATTGGCAATAAGCAAGAGGATAACGAAAAGTAAGAGGGTTATTTACAGACAAAATGTCATAAAAATATATTTGTGAATTCTTTTATCAATAGTTTTCGGTTAATTTGCATTGTTTGTTTTATGTAAAATATTTATTAACATGTGTTAAAGTTCATAAAAAAGACATCGGAAAATTATAAAAAATCAAAAAATATATGTGCAGATAAAGCATTTTGATTCGTGTTAGAATATCTTCTCAGAGATCACATACAATTGTTCAATAAAACTGATTAGAAAATCTTTATATCCCTTTAAGACAGAAATATTTGCTTAAGTAATCGATGTATAACAAAACCAAACGCCTTCAAATCCAAATCTTCATAGAGGCGGTATGTACACTGGTGTCCAGAAATTAAGGGGCTGTGGCCAATTTCAGACGTTTCGTCGAATATCTTACTGAAACTCGTGCGGAAATGCCTGGAATGCCCTTGAACTTTGAGAATGCAAAGACCATGTTTGACTTCATGTTTTTCAGTGAAGATTTTGTCACGAGGACAATTAGGGGGGGGGGCAATAATAATTTTAATAATAAAATAATATTTTCGATCACCCAAGTAAGAAAAAATGCTAAAAATGGTCTGTCACTGTAGCAAATGACTACGTAGGTTCTGTTCAACATTTGTGTGTATTTGTGTAAGCGTAGCACGTATATTCGTGAAGATGTTAATGTTTCTGTGAAAATTTCGAAAGGTCTTTTTTTTTCTAGCATGCAGAGTTTTCAGCCGAATTTAACACCGCTTTCCAAAAACTTGACAAAAAATCGTAGATATAGTATACTGTGTGATTAAAATATTAATGTATGGAATATTTGATGAGATAGAGGAATTTTTATGAAATACATTTTAACTGCGATGCGCAAACTACAGCAAAGGTTGTTTGTCATGATTTGATAGTCAATACTATAGGGCAACTCATTTAAAAAGACCAGTGAAATATCGTGTAAACTGAAAAAGTTACAGCAATAATTGAAAAAATGTGGAGGAAATCCCATATAATCCTGTGAATTAAATGTAACATTTTATACAATATTTCTTGTATTCCGTTTTACTGGAAAGCTTTTTATATGCTCTTATCTGGATTTTCTTCCTTCATTCATATTTCTCTTTGTATTGTTCTTTCAAATTGTTCTTTCTGTACGTCTGTTTGATTATCAATCGTAATGTGCATTAAAATGTCAATTGTTACATTTGAAAACTTGAACGAAGTTTTTATTAGACTATTTATATTGTTAGAGTATTTCTATTCATATATCTATATCTATATATATAAAAGAAAGTCCTTTCTGGCTAGATGATCAACGCACAGCCAAAACTACTGAACCTACAAAGACGAAACTTGCAGGAAAAATACTTTTTAGTATGTAGAGGCGCACTAAGACGGGATTTTCCAAAACTCCACCCCTAAGGGGGGGTAAAAAGGGGAACAAACTTTTAAAAAATTCCTTAAAAATCGGGTATTATAGTTACGTGACAAATGATAACATATTTTAATGTATTTTTCTATGCTGAATTGAATGGTATCAATTAAATACTCATAAGTTAAATAGTTCGTGAGATATTGCATATTTTTCTAATTTGGCGAAGTCTTTGACGTCAAAATCTAGCAATTCTAAATATACAAGTCATAATTTCTAAAAATACGTCCTTTACTATAGCAATGGAAGAAATTCAAATTAAATCTTTTTGTTTATTTTTGCAGATAGAAACATTAACTGCTCAATTGGGAATTGAATATTATTCTTACGGATATTTATGTAATTGTGTATTATTATTATTTCTACAAAAGCCACGATTTAAAATAAAATGTGATTGCTAAAATAAAGTTTCGAAGGTCTGTTTAGTATTATATATTGCTTCTTTATTTATTTTCAGTCTCCAGCCATGTTTCCCCTTTACTTTGGGTACATCTCAATTATACCGTCGACCACTTTTCATAAAAAAAAAAAAAGAAAATCATCGCCAAACATGAACTCCAAATAAACAAATGGAAGAATGTTGCCATTGGAACATCAAAATAAATAAATAAGATAAAATAAATTCGGAAAAGCCGCACTCACCAAAGTGTCCAGTAAGTTTTAACACAAAAAAAATTACAATATATTAATGAAAATAGAAAAAAAAATCTTGCATATTTATTTATTTACACTAGCCGCCACTGGCGACCAGTTTGGTCTCCCTTAAATGTATGTTACACATTGCAACACGTTACATTTATTCATAATTTAATTTTCCCTTAATCCTTCGCCAAATCGGAAGATTCTAATAGACAAATAATGAACTTTTGCGATCATGGTAGCATTTCGCATATTTTTTGGGCACAGGTGTCACATACGCACGTTGGCGCGATTTTCCCCCCTGTCAATTTGGCGAAAACTTTGTTATGGAAATTGTTGTTTATTTACTTGTATTTTTTATTTTAATTCTATAAATTATTTTTGATATGTATAGCAATATTTATATACATGAAACTATCATTTATTTATTTTTATTTCCTTTTTTAATTATGAACATTTTTGTTAGCCGGGAGCAGATGATAAATCGCCAAATATTGTTCCCATCACCATCATTCATATTACATTAATTTAATTTTAAATTATAAACCTGTCACTCATTTAATTTAAAATACTCAACTTTATTGTGTTATTTTAATTTGATTCCATATTATTTACCATTTTTAAATATGAGTATTTTTGTTAGCCGGGAGCAGATGATAAATCGCCAAATATTGTTCCCATCACCATCATTCATACTACATTAATTTAATTTTAAATTATAAACCTGTCACGTATTTCATTTAAAATACTTAACTTTAATCTAAAATGCTTATATTACATAAATTTAAAATACATGCCGTTCACACTTTTCATTTAAAATAGAAAATAAATAAATAAATAAGAAATAATCTCATTAATCAAAACATTTGATTTCAAAATCAAAGTATCGTTTTTAATTTGTACACGCGATAAATAAAAGCTGTATCAGCGATTTTAAAAATGCTAAAAATCTGATTGTATAGCACATAATTATGGTAAACTTATCTCACTGGTGCGAATTATTATTTTTTTTTTTTGGACGCGAGGCAGCAGTCTAAAAATTCATTCGCGGAGAACTTGCTTTGCGAATGATTATCTCCATGGTTTAATATTTTAAATGTTCACGACGAATCAATCTCTTTTTTGTTTACTTTCATGAATAGAGAATTTGAACTGCGAATCTAATTTCGATTGAAGTTATTGCAGAATATATACATAATTGAACGTAAGTCATCTCTCAAATATTAATTTATTTTGAACGATCTTTCTTAAAATGTAACTTTTATGCAGTTTTATTCGAAAAAATAATTTTGAACAAAAATGGCCGCCTGGCATATGAAAAAGTGAAACGGCCATCCCGGAACTGTTGATGACAGTCACATGACTTACGCTTTTATTTTAGAAGATAATTATATTTCTTAATTATCCTTCTCGGCTGGTGAATAAATGGTTGTGACGTCAGTTGAAATTGATCTATTGCACTTAACTATGAAACGCAACATTTTTACAATGCATTTTCTCTTTTAATGTCATGGCACAGCCGTTTAAGGACGCAATTTTTATTTTAATTAACGAAATAACTAAAATATCAGAAAAACAAAATGAGAAATACAGGTAAATGTAGAAATAAAAACCGCTTCATGACATAACAAACACGTTTAATACTTCTGACGTCAAGTGAATGGGACTACATTTTTGGCGTTAAATCTTATAGTTTGGCGATAGTTTATTTTATGAAAAGTGGTCGACGGGATAATGGAGAAGTACCAAATAAAGAGTCGAAAGTCTGATTAGTATTATGTATTACTTCTTTATTTGTTTTCAGTCTTCATACATGTTTCTCGATGTGTATTCATACGATTTCAGGCTAATTTTCCGCAATCGGATACCTCGCCAATTGGCGTATTAGCGACAATGTTGAAAGCATCTTTTATGTTTGAAGCGAAATCTTCATGATGAATCATGTTACAGAAAATCATATATCATCATCTACTATGAGTATAAACCGCATATACACATTTTAATCAGGTAATGTGTTTTGAAAGGTTTTAGCGTATAGCTTTTCTACGTTGCTTTGTTATAGAGCTAAAGAGGAATGCTCTAAAATTATGTGAAACCGATTATTAAAGATTACTTTAAAAAATTCTACTGAACAAATTTTAATGGAAGTGAGTTTTCAGGTATGGTTAATGATCCTATAACATATCATTCTATGTTGCTTAGTGATAGAGCTAATGGGAAAGTGATTGGGAAAGGTGAATGCAATTATGAAAGATATATCTACTATGTATTTAAAATGCAAATTCGTTTTTCATTCCGACCGTTTATAATTTGAGTTCTGCTGTACGAACTTTGGTGGGATTTACACTTTAGTTAGGCAATTTTGTGGGGATAGCTGGTACTTCTCTGGAGCAAATTTTCCTCTGCGTTGTGTTTTCTGAAGCGAAAGCTTGACAACGAATCCGATTACAAAAATCATATAATCATCTATAATATTTATAAAGCGCAAATTCTTATTCCATTCCGATCGGTTAAAACTCAGGTTCTACCGAACAGATTTTTATATGATTTCACTGTTAGTTAGGTAATTTGTTTTAGAAAGGTTTTAAAATAAAGTACATTGTTCTACATTGCTTATTTATAGAGCCACGGGAGTAAGTTATAGATAAAATTTGGTGAACCCGATTATGAAAGATTGCGTTTTTTAAAGTTCTACTGAACTTATTTTGATGGGAGTCTCGCAGTGTGATAATATTTCAGGAATTGATTTTCTACATTGTTTAGTTATGGAACTATAGGAGAAAGTTGTCAGTGGTGCAGTCGTAAAAAAAACAGTGCATATACTCTATAGACAGAGGATATATACTAGAGAGTATATATTATAGCTACGGACGGTGTGCAGAATTTCGTCTTAAAAATTCCAGAAGGTTGACGGCGTATACCAACATATACTTTCTACAAAATCCCTGAGAGTTCTATCAACAGGTGAAGATGATTATGAAAGATACATTTATCTGCCTACTGCAGACCTGCCAAGTCTCTGGCTTTTTGGATACCAGTAATTTAGTACAGGAAATATTGTTTTATTTTATAGGAGCATTTTTGCGATTTAAAAGAGCAACATTTTCTCTAAAAAATTACTGGTGTGCAAAAAGCCGGAGACTTGGCAACTCTGTTCTACTGTATATGTATAATGCAAAGGGAATTTCGATCCTGCCGCTTATACCTTGAATTCTGCTGAATGGATTTTGCTGGAACTTGCACTGTTAGTTAGCTAAATTTTGAGGGGAGGTTTTAGTGCATAACATATAGTTCTATGTTGCTTAGTTAAAGAATTAGGGGGGGTCGGGGGCATTTCAATAATCAGTTGAACCCAATTATAAAACATTAGACTTTTTTAAAGATTCTGCTGAATGGATTTTGATGGGAGTTTCGCAGTGTGATAATATTTCAGGAATTGATTTTCTACATTGTTTAGTTATGGAACTATGGGAGAAAGTTGTCAGTGGTGTAGTCGTAAAAAAAACAGTGCATATACTCTATAGACAGAGGATATATACTAGAGAGTATATATTATAGCTACGAACGGTGTACAGAATTTCGTCTTAAAAATTCTAGAAGGTTGACGGCGTATACCAGCTTATACTTTCTACAAAATCCCTGAGAATTCTATCAACAGGTGAAAATGATTATGAAAGATACATTTATCTGTCTACTGTATATGTATAATGCAAAGGGAATTTCGATCCTGCCGCTTATACCTTGAATTCTGCTGAATGGATTTTGCTGGAACATGCACTGTTAGTTAGCTAAATTTTGAGGGGAAGTTTTATAGTGCATAACATATCGTTCTATGTTGCTTAGTTAAAGAATTAGGGTGGTGGGGCGCATTTCTATAATCAGTTGAACCCAATTATGAAACATTAGACTTTTTTAAAGATTCTGCTGAATGGATTTCTATGGAACTTGCATTGTTAATTTTCCAAGGATAGTTTTAGTATATTGCATATCGTTATACTGTTCTTTAGAAAATCATACTGTAAATGATTAAATAAACGAGTTGGTCTTTAACAGCCTAAATTTTGTGTAACGCATTAGAAAATATAACAGCGTAATGGCTTTCGTATCGTTTTACACCAATGCGGAAGGACATGAAGGTAAAAGTTCATGTTTCTTTAAAACACAGAATCAAATTCACCGATATATTTCGTTTGATTCAAGTTTTTTTTTTTTTTTAGAGAAACCGACCAGCGTAGCGAGCAAAGCCTGCTAGGTAATAATAATGGTTAATTTTATCTGTATATAAAATTCTATATTATGTAAAAGAAAGTCCTGACTTGGGAGATCATCAACGCACACTCCAAACTACTGAAGCTACAAACACGAAAATTGCGGGGAAAATACTTCTTAGGATGTAGAGGCGCAATAAGAAAGTTTTCCTAAAATTCCATCCCTAAAGGGGTTAAAATGGGAACGAACAATAACAAAATTTCTTAAAAATCGGGTTTTATATTTATTTGTCAAATGATAACATATTTCAATGTATTTTTGCATGCTGAATCGAATGGTACTAAATAAAAATATTCTAACTCCAACAATTCGTGAGATATTGCACATTTTCGAATTTGGCGTTGCCTTTGGCGACAAAACCTGAAAATTTATTGCATTGATCGCCAAGTGCTATTTTTTGAAATGCATTCGTAATTGTTAAAGATCAAACAATACTTGGCGATTTATAAGATACTGGATAAGAAAAAAATCACCTGATATTTTGATTAGATGAAATCTCAATAATGCCAGTTTTCGGGCTTTTTGTTTTAACTTTTTTGTTTGCTTCGGGAATTTGGAATTGAATATTATTCGGTATTTTTATGTTAGCTGGGTGCCAGTAATCGCCAATTTTTTTAAATCTCGCCAAGCCTTTTTTTTTTTCGCTAATCTTTTAACGTTAGCTAATAACAACTAACCATTATTTTAACATTGCGATATAATATCTTAAAAAACTTATTTAAAATAACTAAAATATAATCATAATAAAATACATAAACACAAACATATCCATACAAATAAAATGTCACCCAAAATGTTCCAATTCAAATGATGCCAATTGAAACAAGATTTGGTGAGTTTTTACTGGCGCCCAACAATATAAAAGTACCTATTATTCTTACGGATATTTATGTAATTGTGATTTTGAAATTAAATATGCTTTCTGAAGTAAAGTTTCGAGGGTCTGTATGGTTTCGATATTGCACATTTTCTATAATTTGGTGATGCCTTTAGCGCCAACTCATCAATATTTCTAACATTACAAGTTATAACTTCTAAAAATGCATCCATTACTATATCTTCTTTACTACCACCACTGCAACATATCCAGGGAGTCTCATCCTGCCACTTCAAGGCACAGCACGAGGTGCAGGGTAACTGAGATCCGAGATCAACAGCCTTATTCCTGAAATAATCAATATGAGAATCATAATTAAAGCCAAACAAATACTTAGTAGTCCAAAGCAATAATTTGATATGCGATCTCTTTTCATATTTTCCTGTAGCTGTCTGACCAAAAGCGTTACATTGTTGGATGAATACAATTCACCGGTATATTTAGTTTGATTCAAAATTCGTTTGGAGAAACCGACCAGCGTAGCGGGCGAAGCTTGCTAGTATATATATATATAAAATTTTACAATAATCAAGTTTTGAATTTAAGTTCATTATCAAACCGAATGTAATACTTACGTGATATTTGGGTTGTAGAATATCCAACTATACATTAAAAAAATTATATGTTAACTATTAAAACAAATTAATCCAGGAAGATAATGACAGTATTATACATACACTATCAGTTTATTAATCATTTATACGTTTTTATCTATAAGACATAATTGAAATAATTTTCATAGCTTATAGACGATGCTAGCAAAAACAATGCTGTTTAATACGTTGGTCTTCGATAATGCTCTGTATATTAACACATATCCCATGGCATTTATAATATCATTTCATAGAACGATATGATTAAAATGTTTAATTGTTTCAATCATATCTTGTAGTTAAAAGCGTTTTCTATTTCCGTAACAGATAATGAAATAATCAGTATTCAATGCAGAAGCTAAGCTTCAGGAAATGATCAATGTTACTGCTCTGCAGTTAATTTGGAAATTGATTCATCACTGTTAAATGTATATTCTATTTTGCTAATCTATTCATCGCATCGCGATGAAGAACTTTTGTTATCGTAGTAAAACGTCGCGCTTACTTTATACCGTATTGGAAGGGAATAAAAAACGAGCAATACAAAATAAAGGTAACTTTGAATACGTTTGAAAGTCAACAAATTTTACAAAAATAATATAAAAAAAGCATTTAATAAAAACAGGTTCATCCTTAATATGCCGAAAAAAGTAACCAGTATAGAACATTGATAACCATTTTAAAACGAACATACATTTGTTTAGCTTTGGATTCCATGACAGTTGTTTTCTGATGAAATTTCGATCATGGAGAAAAGGCAAATCTATACAGATGAACATATTTCTTTTAAATTCTATTAGAGTACATGTGCGGGCTCGGATTTCGTCGGTTTCGAGCTCCGAAAACATATCTCGAACTCATCTTTAATAGATATGTGTCAGTGCGTACGTGTGCGCGTAAATGTGTGTGTGTACATTTGTGCGTATATTTATGTGCCTATGTTTGTGTGTGTATGTGTATGCAACTGAAATAATTAATCTATTTATATTAATAAAAGCATTGACTTATTAATAATAACTGATAATCGGAGATTTTTAAAATTAGCCATTTATTAATTTTGTCCTGTTACAATTGTATATACAAAATAGAATAACTTTTTTAAAAGTTGATTAAAATAAAACTATCAATTAATCGAAATTATATATAAATACAATAGTTTCTATTTATAAAACAAAAGAATCAAAGGTCGATTATCTTATACGTATTACTCTCATACATACCTTTGAATAATATATGAAATAGCAAATTTCAGTTTCTCCAAGTGTTTGAAAATTTAAATTTTATTTTACTTTTAAAAAATATTAAAGTATTCGTATAAAAAGAATAATATTTAATAATCGAAAAAGTACTATTCTTTGTTAGTTACTTTTAAAAAGAAATTGAAAACCTACTTTAAGTATTACACCGCTAAAAGCAATTTTTTGACGTTTCCAATATATGTTGACACGTTATTTATATGCTAATGTTTTTAATAAAAGAGTTCCCGCTTCATAAAAATACAACAATATATTTCTTGGTATTGTTTGATGTGATTTGTTTTGTTTATTTTAATTGTAAAAATATGTAAAGTTGTACAAAGCACACGAGAGTTCATTATAAAAGACAATTTTTTTGTCAATAACTAATTGGAATTTTTTCAGAATTGTGAATTTCAAAATTAAATTCTTATTTTTAATTGAAACTTAATACATTAATTTCTAATTATCTTTCATTCTAAAATATTCAGTGGATGTCTAATCTGCATTTTTGTTCATAATTTAGAATTAATAAAATGAAACTGTCGAGTTTTATTAAATGAATTTTTCATGAGTTATTTTTTTATGTAAATTTGCTGATTTTATTATAAATTTGATCCAGCACCCAGAAAAAGCAATGATTTGCAAAAGCGATTTATAGCATTTTTTAGATATTTTTAGAAATTATTGATAAAAAAATGCCGAATTTATTTCATATTTTATTTTGCATAAAATTATTAAAACAAACAATAACATAGACATTTAGGATTAGTTCTTTAATCTAGAAAGTACTTTCTATTTAAACTTTTCTAACAATATTGAATAGTCAATTTGATTTTAATTGAAAAGATTTTGATTAAATATTATTTTTAGTGTTTAGAGAACTGTACTCAGCAAAATTAAAACAATAAAAATTTATTCATAACCTTTTATCGCAAACCAGGGGATCTAACCTGGAAAGCCCGGGTTACAGAATAAAAGGTAAAAATATTTTTTTTAATCGAAAACTATAATATCATTGAAAACTATAATAGCATTTAATATATAGTTTTTATATTGGCCTCTGGCAACATCAAAAAGCTTTTTTTATATGAAAAATATCAACAATGTATTTAAATAAAGTTTTGGAAACTTATTAAAAGCGATACTTTCGTATTAATCGGATAGAGCAACTTTAGAGCTGAAGAAATCCCCGAAGATTTCGCTACTTACAGCAGCTTTTTTTATTATGATATTTTCAGTGGTTTAAGCACATATTTCAATGAAATGTCTGTTAAATTTGTGTTTTGTTTAAATTATTGTATTTATTTATTGATGAACTTTTTATTTCGTTATGGAATATTAGGCGGAAACAAATGCTGAACTATTATATTTATATTAATTTAAGGACAACCGGGTTAATCTTTCGTAATCGGGCTAGAGATAGATCTAAAAAATGATGCATGAAAATTGTTTTAAAAATTACAAAAAAATTAGTAAACTGAGAATAGTTTTCCAACAAATTTCATTTTATAAAAACGTTTTCTCCCTATTCGACAACATTAAAATTGTGCAATATTAAGAAGTTAAAACAAGTTGGAAATTGTACGTCAAACGTTACAAACGAGGTGCGTTCGTACGCACGTTTTAGAATTAAATTCATGATATCCCGTGCGTAGAACGGGTTAAACAGCTAGTTAAGTATATATTTTATGACACTGTTCATACAAATATCTTAACTAGTTATATAAATATTCAGATATATATGTATCAGCTAGTTATATAAATATTCAGATCTTGATGATTATTAATTCTGTGAAATGAATTATATCGTCTGCAGATTAATTTCTGTAATAAAATAAGTATCTCGGTCGCTTGACGATTTAACATCCATCGGAAGCTCCTATAACAAAAAAGTACCGATTTAAAAAAAAATCAAATTTATTAATAAATATTTTTATTAATATCTCCTAAAGTTTTGATTCGATTTTAATAAAATTTGAAATGTCTCGACAAAATTCTGCAAAGATAATATATTTTAAATTGCAAACCATTTGGTTGGGTAGTTTTTGCGTTGTTATATGCGGACAGACAGACAGACGGACGGACAGACAGACGGACAGACAGACAGACAGACGGACGGACAGACGGACGGACCAAACGACGACTATAGGTGCTACATATTTATATAATTACGAACGCACCTAAAAATTGAAGTAAAAGTGAAATTTATTGGTCAGATGCCGCCACTGTCAATATGACACCAGCGTTACTTACGGAAAGGATTTTTCTTTATAATTTAGATTTAAGAATTTTTTTTTTCCTAGAAACAAATTGTTTTAAATACTTTTCAAGAAATGTTACGAAGAAACGTTACGAAGTCTCTTACAAAATATTCACATAACGAAAATCCTTTTTATTGAAACTAAAGGAAGAGTCAGGGAAAAAACGACGATAATGCACTTTTTACAAATTTTGATATGACAGTGTTTGCGTTCGAGACATACTGTCGTTTAGAAACTTGGATCGATTCAAAAATGAAGGGAATCCTTTGAAAAACACAGTTTAAGATAGGTATAAAGGATAAAAATGATGAAAGTCGTGAAATCACAGTGTATGATACGTATATATGAAGTGGAAAGAACGATGAAAGTTAAAGAAAGATAGTACGATGGATAATTATCCTCTAACTATCTGTGACTTTCCTCGTTATTTTCTGCTTACCATTCAAATATGCGAATAGACATTTCAGACTATTTTTTAGTGTTTAACCCATTTATGCCTAGCGTCCCAATTTTGGGACGCTTTAGCAAAATGGGAAAATGTGCATTTCACACCACTTTTTTTTTATAGAAATTTGGTGTCTTATTTTACCGAGGAGTCCTTGATAAAATAAGACATCAAATTTCTATTTTAAAAAAGTGGCGTGAAATGCACTTTTTCCCATTTTACTAAAGCATCGACGCCAGGCATAAATGGGTTAGGATAGGTATAACGTATAAGAATGATGAAAGTCTTGAAAAACACAGTCGATGATATATATAAATTGGAAAGAACGATAAAAGTTAAAGTAAGATATGACAATGAATGATTATACTCTAACTGTCTGTGACTGCAGTCGATATTTTCCCCTAAACATTCAAACATGCAAATAAAATTGCAGACTATTTTTTATAGTTTAAGATAGGTGTAACGGATAAGAATGATGAAAGTCGAGAAAAACACAGTTGATGATACATATAAAGTGGAAAGAACGATGAAAGTTAAGGAAAGATAGGACGATGAATAATTATCCTCTAACTATCTGTGACTGTACTCGTTATTTTCTGCTTACCATTCAAATATGCGAATATAAATTTCCGACAATTTTTTATTTTTTTAGATAGGTATAACGTATAAAAATGATGAAAGTCGTGAAAAAACCAGTTGATGATATATCTAAATTGGAAAGAACGATGAAAATTAAAGAAAGATATGGCGATTAAGGAATATTCTCTAACTGTCTGTGACTGTCGTCGATATTTTCTCCTAAACATTCAAATATGCAAATAAGAATTTTATAGTTTAAGATAAGTATAACGGATAAGAATGATGAAAGTCGTGAAAAACACACTTGATGATACATATAAAGAGGAAAGAACGGTTGAATTTAAAGAAAGATATGGCATTGAATGATTATCCTCTAACTATCTGTGACTTTCGTCATTATTTTCTCCTAACCATTTAAATATGCAAATAAAAATTAGAGCCTTTTTTTTATAGATTAACTGATGAAAGGCATTCACAGCTTTCGATTAGTTTTAAATTCGGTGGAACCGTTTATAATGAAGCTGAAGGAAGCATAAAATTTATTCTTTGTTCGCAGACCTTGTTATAATTGGCTTTATTTTAATGCGTTGTGATAAAAATAGAATTTGAAACAGTTCGATTTATCCGATATTTTCATTTAACCAAGTTCGTAATATCTGACCTCTACTGCAGAAAAAATAAAAGCACGAAAAACATAAATATGATAAAAAGTTGAACTTATCTTTCTTTTTTAACAAAACTTCCTGCAACTCTTCAAAAGACTTGAAACTGAAACTGAAATTTTTCTATACTTTGAGCATTGGCCAGAGTTATTTGTGAATTTAATCAAAAAGAAATGTCATATAAAGTATTTTTATTTGCGACCGTACTTTATAAACCAGACTTGTATACTGTAAAATGTAACTTTTTTTTTTTTTTTTTTTTTTTTTTTTACAAAGAAACAAGTTTGAAACTTAATTGATAAAATGTTATTTTTAAACATTAAACAACATTTTGGCCATATGTTTCAGATATTCCCTTATGTTAAATATATCTTAAAAGTAATTGTTTGATACAAATGTTTACCTGCATAAGAATATGAATTTGTTTTTGTTTAAAACCTGTAAAAATAACAGAAAGTAACCCACTAAACTTTTAACGTAAACTTTTTTTATTAACCCATTTGCTTTATAAAACAATTTTATTTTCCTATAAAATTGCTAAGAATTACTGGATTTTTCGTTGTTGAGTTAATATAACAGATATCAAAATTAGAATAATTCTTTCAGAAAAAGTCAAAACATAAAGTCTTCAGTAATGAACATTATAAGTATTTTTTAATATTAAAAGTAATTAAAGAAATAAAATAAATAAAACTACATGTATGGGTTTTTTTAATTCTTTTTATTAACAAACGTTAAAAATTAAAGTAATAAAAATTACATATTAAAAAACATCTATTTAAAATTAAAAAACAATTTGCCTTTTTCCGTTACTGAAAACTAACTATTTTATATTTTGACATATTTTTCAAGAAGTAATCGAAATTCCGTGATTATCTAATAACTTGAAATAACCCAACAATAAAACTTCCAGAATAACAAAGTAGTTTAGCATAAAAAAAAACTCATTTTTTAATGCAAATGGTTAATTGAAAATTAGGGTGCTCGTTTGAGACCATATATATATATATATATATATATATATATATATATATACAAACTGCAATAACCTAAAAAATTCATAATTGTATGATGTCAAACATTCTATTACTTTTTAAGATATATTAAAAGTATGGGGATACTTAAAACTTTTGACAAAAAGCGCAAAAAGCAACACAATTTTCTTTCTTCATAAAGTAATGTGAACATAAAGAATTTATATATTTATTGGTTATGCCCTAATTTAATTGTTTGAAGAAAATAAATATATTTTTTTTGAATGAATTATTTAATAAAAACCTTATGTATATATTATTGCTTCAATAAGTTTTATTTAAAATATTTAAATTTTTTTTTGGTAATTAAACTTGAAAAAAAATCATTCGTTAAAGATTACACGTTTAAACCATGAATTTGTTTTTAATTCTATATTTTACTTGGAACTTTATTTTATTATAATAAAATTAATTACATTTTATTGTTAGTTTAAACACTACATTTTAATTGAAATGTTGTAAACATTCTAAAAATCATCTATAATAATATTTTATTAGAAATGTAATATAGTAATATTTGTTTACTGCTAATAAAACTGCTATAATACAAAGTTTCATTTTGAACGATGCAGCCTAAAAAATCCTAATTATCTAAATTCAAATTTTGAAACTGGGAAAATGATCACAAGGCAAATTTTCCTTACAGTAATGTTCATTTTATTTAACTGGAGAAATTCTGCGATTAAATTACGTGAAGATAACTATAAAATAGTGGTAACAGAAACGTGCAAAATTTCCCAGTTTTGTGTGTTTTACGAACAAAATCGATTAAAATATCCCTTATTGCCTGACTACATTCAAAACTTAACTGAAATGTAGCTTACTACATCGCTTTACTGAATACATTTTTGATACAATGGGATCGGTTGGATTCAAACACAGGACCTGCCGTTTTGAAACTGGAGACATTACCTGTGCGCTACTAATGCTTGATGATATTGTCGCAATATTTATCACTTATACTCTTGAGCATTTTCCTGGTGATTTATCTTATAGAATTGGTTGAAAAAGTGGTTTAAACGTGATTTAAAAATGCATTCAATTCCTAATTAGTCCTCCAATTTGTACGAAAATTGATACAGTTCATGCGACAGTAGTTTATTTAACATATTCCGCTTCAATTGAAAGAAAAGTTTGGGAGTTATCATTTTCACTGGCACACACACGCACACATACAAATCATGATTTCAATACTTTTCTTACACTATATGTTAGGAAAGTAAAAATGTTTCAAATGTCTACAACATTTTAAAAGAAATTTACGCAAAAATAGTTATTTCTGTAAAAACTGTGAAATAAAATTTTTTAAACACTCTCTGTGTCCTTTAAGTTATCTTTCGAAGAACTTTCACCGTTCTCTGACAAATAAAAACAAGTTGGAAATTACACGTAAAAAGTGACAAATGAGGTGCGTTCGTACTGTTATTATTTCAGTGAAATTAATTATATAGTCTACTAGCAAGCTACGCCCGCTACGCTGGTCAATTTCTCTAAATGAACCTTTAATCAAACAAAATATTGACATTTCATAATTCACATATATATTTTAACAGAATAATAATGCTAATATTTCTATGACTCGTGCTATAGCCAATATATACGTCAGAACACGTCGCCCTTATCATTATCCTTTTACGCATGAAGGTTTCGCTATCGTACTCCATTGTGAAATTTGGTAATTTTTGAAATTCAATATTTGAAAAACGGCATAATCATGATTTGAAATTTATATCAAGAAAAATACAATTTTTTACCTTTCAAACGCAGTTTATTTGACAATTTCTGACAAATACTTTTCGAGCTATTAATTATTTTAGTAACTACAAATGTTTCAATTTCTGAGATTAATCTGTGGCAACAATTAGCGAAAAACCCAGTCGTCAGAAACACAAAGTTTTTTATTAAAGAGGATGTTGGAGCAGGGATTGTCACCATCAATTTGCCATCAGCACTTTTGAAATCGGTTCTATAATTCCAGATATTCCATAGAAATTGTAATTGAGAATGATTTTAGAACGCTTTTCGCTCATTTCACCCTTTTGAATTTAGATTTTTTTTTTTATTTGTTCTTAGAGAGAATTTACATCTTATAAGTAACTACAATGCCAAATTTCAAATTTCTGGATCCTTCAGTAAAAAAAAAAAATCGCAATTTTAGAACGTTTTTCGCCCTTGCACCTCCCTGCGGTATTGGCGCCGAAATAAAATATAGCATATGTTAGAGCAGAGACAGTCACCATCAATTTGCTACCATAACTTTTGAAAAGTGTTCGGAAGTTCCAGAGATTCCATAGAAATTGTAATTTAGAATGTTTTTTTAACGCTTTTCGCTCATCTCACCCTTTAAAATTTCGAATTTTTTTCGAATTTGTTCTTAGAGATCATTTACATCTTATAAGTAACTAGTATGCCAAATTTCATGTTTCTAGCTCCTTCAGTATACAAAAAAAATTGAAATTTTAGAACGTTTTTCACTCTTGCATCCCTGCGGTAGTGGCTATGACATAAAATATAGCCAATGTTACAGCAGGGACTGTTAAAATCAATTTGCCACCGTCACTTTTGGAAATGGTTCTGTGGTTCCAGAGATTCCATGGAAATTGTAATTTAGAATGTTTATAGAATGCTTTTTTCGCTCATTTCACCCTTTTAAATTTTGAATTTTTTAAAAATTTGTTCTTAAAGAACATTTTCATCTTATAAGTAACTACAATGCCAAATTTCAAATTTCTAGCTCCTTCAGTATTAAAAAAATCGCAATTTTAGAACGTTTTTCGCTGCTGCACCCCCCTAAGGGTAGTGGCACAGACATAAAATATACCCTATGTTGGAGCAGGGACTGTTACCATCACTTTGCCACCATCACTTTAGAAAATGGTTCTGTAGTTCCAGAGATTCCACAGAAATTGTAATTTAGAATGTTTTTAGAACGCATTTCGCTCATCTCACCCTTTTAAATTTCGAATTTTTTTTAGAATTTGTTCTTAGAGAACATTTACATCTCATAAGTAACTACCATGCCAAATTTCATGTTTCTATCTCCTTCAGTATAAAAAATATTGAAATTTTAGAACGTTTTTCTCTCCTGCACACACCCCCCCCGGAGGGTAGTGGCACCGACATAAAATATACCCTATGTTGGAGCAGGGACTGTCATCATCAATTTGTCACCATCACATTTGAAAACGGTTCTGTAGTTCCAGAGATTCCACAGAAATTGTAATTTAGAATGTTTTTAGAACGCATTTCGCTCATCTCACCCTTTTAAATTTCGAATTTTTTTAGAATTTGTTCTTAGAGAACATTTACATCTTATAAGTAACTACCATGCCAAATTTCATGTTTCTATCTCCTTCAGTATAAAAAATATCGAAATTTTAGAAGGTTTTTCGCTCCTGCACCCCCCTGGGGATAGTGGCACGATATAAAATATAGCCTATATTGGAGCAGGGATTGTCACCATCAATTTGCCACCATCACTTTTGAAATCGCTTCAGTAGTTCCAGAGATTACCCCCTACAAACAAACAAAGAAAAAAAATCCAATCTTTACTGCTTTATATTATTAGTATAGACCAGAGGGCCCGTGCGAAGATTTCGCACTGAAATCTAATATTTTTTAGGTACTTCTCTATTATCCCGTCGACCACTTTTCATAACAAAAGACTACCTCCAAACTGTAAGATTAAACGCCAAAAATGCAGTCCCATTTACTTGATGTCAGAATCATTATGAGTGTTTGTTACGTCATCTAGTGGTTTTACATTCGACATTTGCGTGTATTTTTCATTATGTTTTACTGATTTAGTAGTTATTTTATTAATTAAAATAACAATTGTGTCCTTAAGATGTTATATTTTATTTATTTATTTATTTTTTGATATTCCAATGTCAACCTTCTCCCGTTTATTTGGCGATAGTTTTTTGTTATGAAAAGTGGTCGACGGGATAATAGAGAAGTATAATTTTTTATCAATATGTTATATTTATTAGATGCAGGTTTAAACTTCTAAAGAAAAAGCAAGGATAAAAATATCTGCAAACAACATTTAATTGTTAGTCAAGCCAGAATATCATCTAATTTATTCCATCAAAGTTAGACTAAAAAGTAATCCAAGATTGCTAAAGGCACGCGCGAGAAAAAAAATTAACAATCGTATTTTGACTGCATTAGAGGATGATATCATCCGCTTCGGGAAAACCATGGGACTTAGAAATATAAATCTAAACATTTCAATTTCAATTTCGCTTTTTAATCATAAGTATAAAATAAACCCGTGCGGTGTTTTTTATAATAATTGCTATGAGCATCATATAAATGTAGTATTTTATTTTTTTGGCAACAATAATTTCAGGAAAACCTTTCATTTCTTTCATGAAAACAATGCCGATTTAATTTTTTAATTTCAGCAAATTTTAATCAAAAACATGTTTTAACGAATTGTTAAGTGGGCTATGTCAGAAGCCTGTTCTAAAACCTTTCATATGGTATCTCATTCGTTGTTCTGCGTTTCATATTTTCTGAGAAAGGGGATGTTGACAGGAGAAATAATATGTAAGGATTATTATTATGATATGATTAATTTCCGCAATAAAATAAGTACATTTTATGTTAGCAACATTTTATCTTTTGCTTACTTTTACTGAAATTCAAAGGGGAAACTTAAGCTTTCCTTTGAAATTTTCAGAAATATAAATCCATAATTAGACTTTTTTTCATTTAGTATTTATTTCTCCTGAAACATCTATCCAAAATCTGTTGGTAGATTATAGGATTGCTATAATTATACAATTTTAGTATGCAAATTCGTTTTTAAATTCAGTAATACGGAAATAATAGGCCTCCATCTTAAATAGGACGTAATCACCGTAGCAACCTAGAATCATTACCAATCATGGGATATCACTGAATTAATTACGTATGATTGGATTTAATAGAATGAATAATGTGACTGATTTGGTCATAGAGGTTATAAAATGTCATACACGTTATATATGGCTATAACTTGGTCATAGAGATTATAAAATGTCATATACGTCATATATGACTATAACTGGGCCATAGTAGAGCTCCTATAATACAGGCTGAATCATACCGCCATTTAATGACCCAGCGGACCAAAAACCAAGCTAAAACCGGTCAGCTTACCGTACTAGTGGACGGCGAACACCTGCTCAGGCGGTTTCCTAATGCTGAGCTAGGTCACAATATGGCGGTTATTTTGGGCAACAGAATGGATATGCGTCAGCTTCCCTTATAGGAGCCTTAGGTCATACAGGTTATAAAATGTCACATACGTCATACATGACTATAACGACATACATGTCAGATAACTTTACGATATATTTCGGTTGCTTGACGATTAATCCTCAAAAGCTGCTATAACAAGGAAGTACCGATTTTAAAAAAAAATCATATAACTTAATAAATACTTTTACTAATATCTTTTTAAGTTTAATTCAATTTTCATAAAATTTTAAATGACTCGACAAAATTTTGCAACGATTATATATATTAAATTTTTGCGCTGTTATATGCGGACAGACGGATGGACGGATCAGACGGCGAATATGGGTGCTACGTATTTATATCATTACGAACGCAGCTAAAAAATAAAATAAAAAACACTTTTGTGCGACCAAAACTTATAGAGAAATTATGTTTCCAATTTTCGGAACATTCAGCATTTTTATTCATTAAAAATGAGTTTAGAAAGATATCAGAAAAAAAGAGTGTCATAGAAAGGAAAAGAAATAAGAAGAAGTAAGAAGTATGAAAAAGACTACACTCTCTAGTGTTCTAGAGAGAGTGTCAGAAATGTCTTGTTTGTACTATAAGAATTCGCAGAAAATTGACGACAATTTAAGCAAACAATAGGATAACAAATAAATAAAAAAATCAATATTATATACAATGTCCTATTATTTCTCTGAATCTGAATTATTTATAATATTCTTTTATATATGCCCATGTTTTGAAGTTTCCCTATTTCATTCATAATTTTCTAAACGTGTTTATTTTTTTATTTTTATTTTGTTCGTTTGTTTTATTACCTGTTGCAATGATTCAGTAAAATAGATTTTGATACATATAAAAAATGGATTTACAATTGTTTTAGACTCATTTTTAATGATGATCAGATTTTATATTTAAGTTCATCGTCAAAATTAAATGGAATATTTCTGTAATAGTTAGACTGTGGAATATCAGTCTATACATTTTTTTTTTCAATTCTTTATTAAATGCTAGTAAAAGTTACAAAATTATAATAGTATTATATCGATTTAATATATTTTGGCACATAATAGAAACGATCTTGATGCATGCGATCTGAATACGATAAAAATAACAAAACAGAGTACTTCAAGACAAATAGGATATCATTTCATTGAACGATATGATTGAAATGTTTAATCGTTACAACCATATGTAGTAGTCAAAAACGTTCTCCATTTCCGGAGCAGATAACGAAGTTATAGAACAATCTCAGATGCAGGAAAGGATCAATCTTCAGAAATTTGGAAAATCATTCCTAACTGATATTAGAATGAGCTTCATTCTTATTATGTCAACTTTCATAAGCTAGTATATTTGATACAACCCCTCATCTTTTTGCTTCCTTTTGGGAACAGCGAATTTCGAGCTTATTCTATCGACGATTACTATCAGAATTTTCAAGCTATGTTTTTGAGACTTTTATAAAAGTTGTTCTATACATTTAGCTAATATATTATGCACAGTATATTTTGAATTCGCGCATGCGCAGTGAAACAATATTAAGTAAACCTGCTCATATTTCATACAATTTCATACAATGTAATACATATATTGTAATACTGTTTTTATTATTAAATTCTACATTAAATTACCTTCAATACCTGATATATAAACGTTTGTTATTTAAGCGAAAATTAATATATTCTACAAGCACACAAAGTTGAAAAACATGAAACTTTCAAAAAATGTCCAAACTTTTGACCACCTCTGTATATATTCTATTCTTATAATCTCGATAAAATAAAAAAATATGTAATTGTTTTTTATAATAATTGCTATGAGCATCATATAATGTGGTATTTTATTTTTTTGGCAACAATAATTTCAGGAAAACCTTTCATTTCTTTCATGAAAACAATGCCGATTTAATTTTTTAATTTTAGAAAATTTTAATCAAAAACATGTTTTAACGAATTGTTAAGTGGGCTATGTCAGAAGCCTGTTCTAAAAGCTTTCATATGGTATCTCATTCGTTGTTCTGCGTTTCATATTTTCTGAGTAAAAGGGATGTTGACAGGAGAAATAATATATAAGGATCTTTTTTTAATAAATCACGTATATATCAACTTTTTAAACTTTAATTTCTTTAAATAAAAAATGCGTATACTATTTAATTTCGGTCACAATTTTAGGAGAAATTACATTTTCAAAAGAAATTGTCATAACAAAGGAAAATGGGATACGAAAAATGGGACACGAAAAATATTATTCGTATAATGTTAATAAACCATTGAATGCAAATGAATTCATCTATTATTTGCTGAAAAAAATTCCTTACAATATAATAACCTTTTTATAAAAGAAACATACATCTGTTTATCTTGTAAAGAATTTAGATTTCATGATAATTGGTCTTTCTATATTAGAAAATTTAGATTACACAGAAAAGGTCAAGTAAACAGGCAAATAACCATGCTTCTTTTGTATTCTATTAGAATGCACACGAACTAAGAAACTGCTTCCGAACAAAAAGAGTGTAAAAATTAGAGAATGCACTTTACAGTTACGTGTAACCACTCATATATGCAGATATGTGTGTGAGTGTGTTACGTTTCAAGTAGTTAATCGGTTTACATTAGTAATAACACTGTAATATACATAGATGATAAATGGCTAAAATGATGATTACCGGGTGTACGAAAATGAACTGACTGATTTTAAAATTAAATAACTTCCAAACGGTGACAGATATTAAAAAAATTCTTGCAGGAGAATAATGTAAGATATCAGGAGAGGGTTTTTTTTTTACTGTGACTTCTGATTTTAATTCGAGTTATCAGATATATTATAATAGATGGCGCTGCGAGCCACATACATCCAATCGAGACAAAAGCAGAAATCATCCAGCATGGGTGTGAAGGAAGAAGGTTTAATACATGGAGTGGGTCTCATTCACCAATAAAATCTTATTCAGAGTCGGGCCCTAAGAACAAGATTGTATTAGCGAATGCGTATTGAACCTCCTTCCTTCCATCACTGCCGGATGATTTTAGTTTTTGCCTGGATTGCACTCTTATCACTCGCAGCGCCATCTATTGCTGATAATTCGAACTAAATCAGGAATCTCAGTAAAAAAACTCCTGACATATTACATTACTCTCCTGCAAGATTTTTTTAAATATCTGTCACCGTTTGGAAGTTATTGAATTTTAAAATCAGTCAGTCGATTTTAGGACACCTGGTATATAAGCATTAAATATCATAATTACCAACAAAAACAATTACATATACATTATGATTTTGAAAATTTATTCACAAACATTCTTATTAACAACTTGGGGGAGGCATTTTTGTATAGCTGAGTTGTTTTTAGATGTTATGGATTTTGACTCCACGTTGTTCTACAAATTATGTTGTTTTTCTCTTTTTAACAATTATGTTTATACAGCGTATAAAATTTACTTGCAAATTAATGGAATTGGAATGAGTACTAGTTACTCATCTACAGCTGCTAATCTACTCGTATTTTTATTTTATTAGGAGTTTCAATACAATATTAATACAGCTGATATTCATATCATTTCTTATATGTACATTGGTCATTTTGCTTGTTTTAAACTTAGATGGTGATTTTGAGGACATTTATGAAGAAATTTATCCTGAATCTCTGGTATTGTAGGAAATTAATGATCTTAATACGTTGACTGGTTATCGTGATTTTAAAATTTTAACTGAGAATACACTACAGATTACACTGCAGAATACACTACAGTTTATGATAACCGTACTAGTTTAAAGGGAATCAGCTTGTTCATTGGTCTTCTAACATTCATAAATATTATTATCAGTCAAATATACCGTTTTTTTTAAGGAATTTGTAAAGGTAAAAACCTGTTTGATAAAAAAGTATTTTATTTTATAAGTAATCTATATTTACAAAACAATATTCCTCTTGAATTCATAAAAATTATTCAAATTTTGCAGACTGCCTCCATTATTCACTCCTTTATTTGACAGTAAATGACACGTATTTTCTAAAGCCTTTACAAGGACGGTTTTATGATAATGGCTGCGGTTATTGGCATCCGATCTGGAACGAACTTGGGTTGTGTGTGGAAAAATGGATTCACGTTTGTTTATTTTGTTTTACTTTTTTTAAGTAACATTGTTGCATAGGTGGAGGTGTGTTGTTTGACAGGAAAAAAATTATTTCATCTGTAGCTGATTCAGTGTCGTGTTCCTGGCTAAGCATTCTTTTAATATTGTGGCGTATGGTCTGCTGGGGGAGCGTCTGTTATGTAGCCTTCAAATATGCTTTTTGTACATTTCGATTTTTGTACGCAGTGTTCTGTCTGAAACCCACTGCCATGAATACATATTATTTCTGACTAGAGTGCTTGTGGCTACAATTTCAAATTTAACCCACTGGCGACGACGCAGCACCCTGTTTTTTGAATGGTTTTATTGTTCTAAATTTTTAGTTTTTTAAGTTGTATTTTCGTGCCTTCTTGTTTGGTGAGGGGGAATGCTAGTTCAGACCAAATACATTTTCTTGCTTGTTTATATATATATATATATATATATATATATATATATTTGTATAAATACTCTCTTTTATAAAGGTTTATTCAAAAATAAAAGTAAAAATATCAAATAACCGAAACTAAATATAAATACTATATCGTATGTCAAAAATATACATATATAATAATAAAAATACAATCATATACGTACAGTTACAATGCATATCTCACAATAATATATAGGATGACAAAATACAATTTCTTCATGTATTTTGAAAGATATGAATAGAATTGTAGTTTCATTTAATAAAATATTAAAGTATTGGCATAGAAAAAAAAATAATAAACAGGCAGTATGTTTTCGTTATCTGCTTTTACAAAGAAATTGAAAATGTATTTTCGAGTATTATACTACAGAAAAAGCATTTATTTTGACATTTAAAAGTTATTATGACAAATTATTTATATGAAAATTTTTAAGTAAAAGTTTCTGGTAAAAAAATCTAATTTTTCTTGTAATTATTTTACAAACACAGCTATAACTACAGATTTATTAAATGAGTTTTGAAGAAAACGTATTTAATTTTTATATAATTATTATATAACTTTCCTAATAATATATCTTCAGCCTTTAAAAATGATAATTGTCAATGTGGAGCATTTTTTTTAAAAATTCATATTTAACGAAATAAAGGGCTATTGAATGACTGGAATGCAAGCTTAATTCCCTGTACAAAAATTCTTAATCTCTCCCTTCTCTTATTTTAAGGAAACAATTTACGATCACTCTGTATATGTACATTCATATGTTTTCGTATTATTTATATTTATAATAATTGTTTGAAATACATATATTATAACTGTTCTAAATTATTTTGAATGGTTTCATACAAAATATGTCTCGTATCATATGTAAGTAATTAAATGCCGTACTCACCTTATTGCTATTTTAAGCGATTCCTTAAGTTTTTCATAAATTAGTATTCAGAAATCTAATAAGTATAGTGGAGTTTCTAGAGAAATCATTAGAGACCCTGATGCATTGTCGTTGAATCGTCAAAGTAACAAATACAATGAAGAAATATATTAGGTTGATAATGTCTATACCCTTCGTAGAAGAGAGACTAAATTGCTATAAACGACAGTTTCCAGTAAAGGGATGCCAGGTATCAAGGGAACAATGAAAGCTAAGGACTTTCTTTATGCCTAAATCTCTCAGAAAATGTGAACTCGTGAAGCAAAATCAGCGAAATGGCGAGTAGAACAAGCGTTTTAGCTTCCTAATTATGGAATGATTGTACAGAAGGACTGTAGTAAGCTTAATCACCCAATTCTGTTTAAATAAGTTGTAATTTCCTTTGATACAGAGGTTAAGGTATAGTGAATGGATATAGCATTCTATTTGTAAAATATTACGAGTCAGCTTTTTTGACCTCATTTATTAACATGGCTGCATATTGCTTCATTATTTCCCCAAGATTTTTATTATTTTTATTGAAAGTATTTAGAAAGTATGCTTAATAACAGTAAAAGTATCGAAAATTTTTTTTTCTAAATATTGTTAAATATTTACAGTTGTCACATAAGATTTTGCTTATTTCGTAATCGTAAGTCTTGTTTGTATATTACATATTTATATGTGCGTTTTCTGTTAAATAGGGATATTTGATGTTCTATAAAAGACAATTTTTATTAACATTTAGACGTATTTTAGAAACATAGTTTTTGCTTTTTTTTAAGGAAGGAACAAATAGTTTTAGTAACAATATGAAACGCTTTTTAAATTTAAATAATACACGAAGGACTAAAATAACAGAAGGACTAAATTTGACTGAAATGACAAAAGATGCTTAAAAAAATTAGATAATGCCAAATCCGTTACCATTTGTCATGTCCATTATCATAGGTTTATAAACTATTTTTAAAATATATTATTGTTACAAAAATAAATAACATAAATTTTGTATAAAAGTATTTACAATAAACTCGGAATAGAAACATTACAAGAAATTCATTGCAAAATGAATTCGTGTATAAAAATTTATCCTTTTATGAGTAATAGATTTGACGCAGTTTAAAAATAAAACATATAAGTTATACTTAAATGATGTTGAATATTTTATAACTATCTCAATAAGCTTTTGGTCTAAAATTTGTTAAATAGAATGTTAAAAAAAGGGAGAAAAAATATTACTATGAAATTAAATTTGGCCAATAAATTATTTTATATTTCCCCTAGGATTCTAACCCAAATAGCAGCAAAACGTAGTGAAATAGCGCAAGTATGATATTAAATATACCCAGAATATACATATGTTCATCTAAATACGAATTTTTTAAAGAAGAAAAACTTTTTTTAATATATCGGGAATTATTCTGAAATTTCAAAATCACCCACATACCTTCGGTAAATCACATATTGACAAGTCGGTCACAGTGCGCTATTATATTTAGAATCCTCCTAGTCTCACCATGAAAAAATTAAGTGCAATATATGTGTACATACTGTGAAACATACTCAACTATTTTTTCTCGATTTCGTCAAGAACGATATCGATGGCAAGCTCTTACAAAGAGGATCAAGAAAAGTATAGGGCCTATATGTAAAACTCCAGCCATTCACGATAAATATGGGTGAATTCCTTCTGTAACGGCATGAATAAGGAAAATAGGCATTAATGTACACTGAGTGGCCAAAAATTTACAGATTTCTCTAATAAAGAGTTGGTCCGCCTCTAACTCTGATCACAACTGATATTCTTCTTGGCATAAACTCAACAAGTTTCTGATATCGTTGCTGAGGAATGTTGACCCATGCTGGCATAATGACAGCTGTAAGTTGGGTTAAACCGGATAGAGACGTTTCCAAGCTTTGAAGTGCTTTTTCGACTTCGTCCCACAAATGCTCAATTGCATTGGAATCAGTTTAAACTCTGAATGATGTTCCTTGAACCAATTTAAGACAGATCAAGGACGGTGGCAGGGTGCATTGTCCTGCTGAAAGTGACCATCACAATAAGGGAACATTATAGCCAGAGACGAGTGCACGTGATTGTCAACGATGTTGAGGTAAGCTGCACTGTTCAGAGTTGTGTCCATAGATATCAAGGGATCCAGAGTACTTCAGGAACGAATTCCCCACACCATAATTCCACTGCCACCAGCATGAAGAGTTGCCATTTAGCAGGAGGGGTCCATAAATTCGTTCTGTTTGCGCCATATTCTTATACTGCCATCTGCATGATAGAGCAGGAGACGAGATTCATCGGACCAGGCTATATTTTTCTAGTCCTCAAGTGACCAATTTCGTTGTTCCGTTGCCCTCTTCCTATTTTTCTGTGATTCCAAAGGCACTCTTGATGGTCTCCTGCTGCTAAAGCCCATCCTTTCAAAGTCCACCTTGTTGTGCATAGGGATATGCTTTATGATGCCCCTACATTAATTTCAGCTGTAATTTGTCATGATGTTGCCCTTCTGTTGCTGCGGACTGTGCGTGCTACTCCCCTTTCACCTCTCTCGTTCATCAGATTTTTTCGGCCCGAATGGTCCTTATTTATAATGGAAGTTTTCTTTCTCAACTGTCATTCTCTAAACACCCAAGATACTGTTGGGCGAGAAAATACTAAAACAGTCATTGGTTTAGAAATGCTGGCACCAGCTGTTCTTGCACCGACGATCATCCCTCGTTCAAATTAATTAAATCTTTCGTCTTACCTGTTTTTACAGTAACTTCCATGCTAACTATGTCGTAAGAAGCTGAGAGTTCCTTATATAAACAACTGTGCGTTGTTACGTCATTCTACGGCACTGTGGGACTGGTTTACTTTTAAATAAATAATCTCTGATATCGAGCTGTGATATTGCCTCAAACATAAATGGTATTCCATAATACCCGACGTTCCCTTATTATCAGTTTTCAACGTAATTTAAAACAAAACAATAAATTTTAAGAATTTTAATCACTTTTTTTTTATATTTTGTACAATTCTAGGAAATAATATCCGATGTATAACATTTAGGCATTCAGTGTTTATTACCTAAATTTATAAAAAAATATATTTTCGTCTCCAAGCTGATGATATTATAGACATTTACTTTATTTTGAAAAAAAAAAAAAAAACATTGGTAAAATCCTAAATATCGAAAATTTCGTAAAATATGTAGAAGTCTTATATTTTATATTTCTTAAAACGTCTATACAAACACAAAATTTCAAAGATGGATGCAAATCTTATGTGCTCAAATCAGACGTAATCTTAGTGGAGCATATTTTATACAATACTCTGGAACAGATGTCGATTCAAAACCGTATGAAATCCCACGAATTTACAACAACAGACTAAAAAGTGCCGAAGAAACCGCATGTTTTGAAGCAAAAAGATATCGTATGTAGAAGTAGAAAATGTCCGGAAGGTATTTTTGATATGAATAAGAAATTTCGTTAAGTATATACAAATCATATTTCACAGACCGTAAGTTTAGTTATGGATTTTTTTTCTTATATTTCGGCTGCTCTTTTAACTGAAAAGAAATAGTCTGATGCTCCTCTGAACTGATCAAAGTACACTAACAAAAATTTAAGCATTGTAAGAAACAGATATTTCTTTTATATTTGATCAGTACGTTTTTTAACATGTTATTAGATTTATATATTTAAACGTAAATATATATTTTTATAATATATATATATATATATATATATATATATATATATATATATATATATATTTATTATAATATATGAAATCATTAAAACACCAAATAAAATAAATTAGCACAGTTAAAAAATAAAATTTATAAAAAATATAGTTAAAAACAATTAAAAATACAATTTGTAAACGTTTCGCCAAGCGACACGCGAGGCATCATCAGTACAAAAAATCCATTGCATAGCAAACGACTGAACAAATCAAGAACAGTTACAGTTAGTTATTTTAAAAACAGATAATATTCACCTGGGACAGAACGAGCTTCATTCAAAGTCTGCGATCGCAATTGAGTGAACCAACCCTCAAGGAGTAATCTACCATAATAGCTGTTGCAACCCGATTTCAAAATACTGGCGTTCGTAATTAGCGGGATGTGATTCGTTTGAAGTAAATGCTGGACAATTTTTGAATTCAAATTACCATTTTTTAAAGCACCAGTATGTTCATTGGAAATTTGCCTTAAAGATTATACTGCAAAGAGTCCTGACAATCTCAAGCGGACGCATTTTATAGTAAAAAATAACCCAAAGCGCGAAAAAAATCTCGGAAAGAAAAAGAAATGATTCTCGAAAAAACATCCGAATTCACAGAAATTATCAGAAATCATGATATAATTTAGAAAAACTAAAAGCTTTATATTTAAGTAAATCGGGCAAGATAATAATTAATTTAAGGGGGATATAATAGAATTAACGATGGATATTATTAGGGAATAAGGAATTAGGGAAAATGTGTGTGTGTGTGCGTGTGTGGTGGTAATTTTGCATAAACAGGGAAATATCGCGAACGAAGATTAAATAATGTAACATATATATTTTATAAGTTTATATTATTTGAGATGTTTTAAGAAATTCTTTTACAATAAATTGTTTTAGCATAATTCCTATAGATTCTGTCAATAAGATAATAAAAATGTTTATAAGAGTGTTACTATGAAAACTGTAAATGTGTAAGTTTGGAAATGGCATAAAATTACATTTTATACATTTTTTTACAACGAAATTTTACTATAAATTTTTATACAAACTTTTTTATACGAAATTTTTATACTATATTTTTTATTAGTAAATTTTTGTATACAGTAAATGATCTTTATAAAAAACACGTTGAGGCAAGTGGTTGTGCTTACTGTATAATTTTGTGTTATACACTGCAAATCTTTATACACTTTTCAGAACACTTTTTAGAACACTTATTTTGTCACCTTTTTTAGTACACTTTGAAGCTCACATTTTGGAACAGTTTTTAGAATACTTCTTTGCACACCTTCTAGTGCACTTTTCGAAAGCGATGCTTTTACAAGTGTGTTCAAATGTGCTCCCAACCTGTTCTCAAATGTGTTCCCAAGTTTAGATTTCACAAATATCCTGATCAGAACACTTTAGGAACACTTTCTTTATAGCGGAGCATATTCGGAACACATTTCAGTACATATTAAAGTAACTGAAACACTTTTTTTAATCAAAGTGTTCCACAAGTGTTCCCAATGTGTGCTGGAAATTTGCAGTGTATAGATCACTTTCAATATAGCGGAGCATATTCGGAACACATATCAGTACATATTAAAGTAACTGAAACACTTTTTTTAATCAAAGTGTTCCATAAGTGTTCCCAATGTGTGCTGGAAATTTGCAGTGTATAGATCACTTTCTTTATAGCAGAGCATATTCGGAACACATTTCAGTACATATTAAAGCAACTGAAACACTTTTTTTGAATCAAAGTGTTCCATAAGTGTTCCCAATGTGTGCTAGAAATTTGCAGATGTAAAAATGCCTAAATACATGCGGAATGTATCAATACAGTAGAAGACTTTTATATTGCATTCATTGGAACAAGAAGTTGTGGAGACTATACATTTTTGTATAATAGATCATTTCACACATTGTTAAATTACCTTATAAACATGATCGAAATATAAATTACATTACTCATTTCCAAAAAAAATGTAATTTAATACTATCAATTTTTTCAATAAAAAAACTCTGAATTAAGGATATAAAGATGAAATAATGTCTGAAACTTAGGTCCCCATAAGGTAGCAATATTTCTACAATGTGGATGGCAGACGATTCTTAATTACAAAGTTCAGTGTTTACATTTGAGAAGTTGTGCGTTATATAGAGAATTGCATTATATAGAATTGCCTTATGAAGATATTCTACTGTAATTAAATAAATTGTTTGCATTTTCATCTAAGGCAAATTATTATTTAGTTAGAATTTTTATTAAAATATGATTGCGAATTAAACATACATTTCAAGATATTTCTTGGAATTCTCCATAGCTTCATGTTTATAAACGTCTGAACAGCTACAATTACACAGCTTTAGCGAGTTTAACTCTGAGGGTACGTATACTTTTCAGTATTAAATATATTTCTTAACTTTAGACAATTATTCTAAAACTAAAATTTTCTTGAAAGCTTTCAATCCTGTAATTACAACCAATCTATCTGGTAAAGAAATTTTTAAAAGTTCTTGTCAATTACATTTCAAATTTTCAACGCAAATAACACTAAAATTATGAGTTCTCAATTTATAATATAATACTTTTAGTTCTAAAAATTTCTCTCATCGTTCCCTTTCACAAAAAGATCTTCATAATGTGTCAGGTTTTGTAAAAGGAATTACATTTCAAACAGTGGACACGTGTGAGGATTTAGCACTGAAGTCTAATATGTTTCATCAATATCTAATAGCAAAATCACGGCGAGAAAAACTAGTCGTTGGGGGCCACCGTAATACTTACCCATCATGGAAATGCATAATGTAAAATATTAAAATAAAAATGTGTAAACTACTTATAAAATGCATTGCAATTCAAATAAAATCGTGGCTTGATGACGTCACAAACTTTAAATGCTCTATTACTGAATTGCTTGAAAGAGGTTTTTCCTTATAACTCCAAAAATAATAATCCTATTAACTAGCGGTTTATTGCATCTGATTAAACGTCAAATTTCCAATTAAAATATATCTTTGAAGTGAAATTTGGATGAAATACAGGGTCATGAAAAATCGAAGAGTGTGGTAAATAGGATTCCAAATATCTCAACAACTCATTATCCGATCGACTTCATGCTTTATGCAAAATTTATGTTTTTTTATTGTCTTTTATATTCATTTCTTAAAATAAACAATTTCGAAAATTTTTACATACCTTTCATCAGAACGAATATTTCGAGAGTCCGAAAAAAATAGTTCCGGTTAATCGAGGTTATTGAAATGAAATAGGCTTCTTCCCATTAGTACATACTAAGTACATACAAATTGCAAGTCTCTATCTCAATTTGTTCGGGAGATAGAGCGTTTACAGACACACAGACACACAGACGGACGGCAAATTTTTTTTTTCTAAAAATATGTTTTTCGGAATCTCCAGTGTCTGAAACGTGCAAATCCGTCAAAAATTTTTTTTCGATTTTCAAAACGATTACAAGACTTACCCTATACTACTAAAAAAAAAAGTAAAATGAACAATAGTATTTGAGCTGTATTAGAGAATGACGTCATTCGTTTCGGGGAAAAAACATGAGGCAAAAAAAATAAATTGAATGCACATAAAATACAATTTAATCTAATATAACAAAGCATACATTTTAGGCTACCCATGAAATACCACTGCTTCGATCGATCGATGGGATCTTTTCCTTCTAAATATTTCAATTTTAATTTTGCACTTTAATCATAAATATAAAATAAACTCTTACATTACACCTTAACTTTTTTGTACAATTTATTTATTTATAATCATTTCTGAGTATGATATAAGGCGATATTTTATTTTTGTGGCAACATTGATTTCCAAAAAAATTTTCATTTCATTGAAATGCAGTTCTAATTTTTAGTTAACAGCAATTTTTAATCAAAAAAGAAGTTTTAACAAAATGTGACTGTATTGTGTCAGAAGACGGTTTAAAAACATTTAGAACGATACCTGATTCATGGTTGTGCGTTTTGTAAATGCATAGAAAAAAGATGTTGACAACTGTAATAATATATATGATTTCCATCTTCAACGTTATAGAAATTAAAATTGTGAGATGGCGAGAAATAAAAAAAAAATGCAGTAAAAGCGAAATTTATTGCCGAAACGTCAGTGAAGGCTCACTTTGGAGACGCGAAAAGTTTTTGGTTTCCATCTATTTGTCTGTCTGTTCCGCGATAACTGTCGTAAAAAGCGCCCGACTAAGTTGATTTTTGGTGGGGCACCCGGAATTGCTGTTTAGTTTTTTGTTACATTTGGTTCACTCGTTCGAAAAATATAGAACATTTCGTTTTAGGTCATAATGCTTTCTTATGGAAACGCAGACGATTTTCAAATTTCATTTTTTTAACTAAAATGAAAATCACATATAGGAATAATGGATTTAAACGTAAAATTACTGATGCTAAATTTTCGATACAGAGATTTTAAATATATCCAATAGATTTGAAAATTTTACCGATACATTTATTAGAATTTAGAAATTAATTGTTTAAATTATTGGAATATTTTTTGCATCTGTTCGTGAAATATAAAACAATTTATTTTCATATTTTTTTTACAAATTTTAAAATTAATTTCTTATTACTTTGCTGTTTAATTTATTAGTTGCTTAGCAACCCTATTTCAAAGAATATCAAAACAATAAAATTCAAGTAACTCGCACTATTTTCCTGTAATATTTTATTAGCAAAAATAATTATTTTGATACTTTTAAAATAAAATCAAGCTTCTTTTGTTAAAAGTTATAAAAGGAATTGAAAATTGAATAAGCTCTAAAATAATAATATAGTAGCATACAACCCTTTACACATTTAAAGTTCAAACAAACAATTTTTACTTCACTAGTTTCGCTGAATATAAAAATTTTATCTTAAATTTCAGTGGCTGAAATTACATAACTTTTCCGTACATAATCAATTATTTTGCTAAATTTAGTAATCCTTAGTTGTTTGTCATGGTACACGATTATAATAAATTTAAAAACAAATGCATTTTATTGTTCCGTTGATCGATATCTGCTACATTTAAAAACAATTGTTATCGATTGATGTCAACATAATGAAAATTCTGTCATCGTGAAATATATTGCCTAATAAGATTAAATCTAATTTGTCAGAGGAAGCGGCATTTAGAGAAATATCCGTTCGATTCGTAGGCGTGCTTTATTCACTGATAAAAATTTCACCGTTGGATTACGGGAAAAGCTTGGCAGCACAGACTCCAAGATTTTCCTGTAATATTCAGTTTGTACCGTAATATATTTAGACTGTATTAGACCGTAAATGGCAGTAAATTTCAAGAACGTATCTAACCGTAAACCACAGTAACTTTCAAGAACGTATCTGACCGTAAATAACCGTTACTTTCAAGAACGTATCTGACCGTAAATAACCGTTACTTTGAAGAATGTATCTGACCGTAAATAACCGTTACTTTCAAGAACGTATCTGACCGTAAATAACCGTTACTTTGAAAAATGTATCTGACCGTAAATAACCGTTACTTTCAAGAATGTATCTGACCGTAAATAGCCGTTACTTTCAAGAATGTATCTGACCGTAAATAACCGTTACTTTCAAGAATGTGCCTGACTGTAAATCACAGTAATATACAGGGTGTCCCAAAACTTCTCCTTACAACTTCAAAAATTGATTAAAAAAATAATAGGCCTACCGCAAAAATATTTACAACAGTACACAGAGTAACTTAAAAAGTTTTTTTCTACTACCTTAGTATACTTGTACATGAGATCCTTTCGTTGCACGAAGAATATCAAGTCGATATTCCAATTCCCTTCACGTGCGTTTCAGCATGCTAACATCAACAGTAGTTACAACTGTTTGATGAAATAAAATATTGAATTGAAGATGTTTGATGAATGAATGAAGAAATGTTTGATGAATAAAAGTTAATAGTCTCATGGAATTGAAACAAAAGATCCAAACAGCAGTAGCTACTGTTGATGTTAGCATGAAAAACGTTTGTGGATTGAATTGAAATATCGTCTTGATATTCTTCGTGCTACGCAAGTATCTCATTTTGAAGTTTACTAAGGCTGTAAAAAAAAACTTTTTAAGTTACTCTATGCATTGTTGTAATTATTTTTGCTGTAGGCCTATTTTTTTTTTTTAAATAAATTTCTGAAGTTGTACGGAGACTTTTGGGACACCCTGTAGATTATAAATTATCGTATATGACTGTAATATCAAGATTGTAAATAAGCATAAATGCCCATAATTTTCTACTCATTTACATATATCGCTGTAAATTGCAGTAGTTATCAGAACTGTAAATGACCATGAAATAGTTATTTCAAGAATTCGCATGATTACTTCCAACAGTACACTGCAAATTTCCAGCACACATTGGGAACACTTGTGGAACACTTTGATTAAAAAAAAGTGTTTCAGTTACTTTAATATGTACTGAAATGTGTTCTGAATATGCTCCGCTATAAAGAAAGTGTTCCTAAAGTGTTCTGATCAGGATATTTGTGAAATCTAAACTTGGGAACACATTTGAGAACAGATTGGGAGCACATTTGAGCACACTTGTAAAAGCATCGCTTTCAAAAAGTGCACAAGAAGGTGTGCTTGAACAAAAGAAGTGTTCTCAGAAGTATTCTAAAAACTGTTCCAAAATGTGAGCTTCAAAGTGTACTAAAAAAGGTGACAAAATAAGTGTTCTAAAAAGTGTTCTGAAAAGTGTATAAAGATTTGCAGTGTAACTATGTATTTATACATAGGATGTCAAGAAATGCAACATTTTATTTCTGTATAAGAGATAAATAGTATAAATTGCAAAAATGTCCATAAGGTATAAAATTTCAATTCTATACTTTTCATCTCCATGGAAATATTTCCAAAATTAGTTTTTATACATTCTTTGTATCCAAACAGGTGGCTTCAGTACCTCCAAAAACCAGAAATTATCTCACTTTGACATGCAATTCGAAACGTGAAATCTAATCATTATTGGAGAATAATGTCTACAAATCTGATATTTAAATGTATTGATTAATAATAATGTGTTGATGTAATTGATGGCACATTAAATCTTAGTTTGTAAACATTCGCCAAGCTTGAACAGATTTCACTTTTCAAATTGCATGCAAAGTGAAGCAAGTCACAATTTTTGACTCTCTGCAACTTCATGATGTTTGGAGATGATTAAAACCAATCCACATTTTTGCAGATTACATTATTTATCCATCTCATATAGATACAAAAATAAACTGTATAGCTTTTTTTTAGACAGCCTGTATATTTAAAACTTGATAATAGTTCTGAGATTATTCTACCACTACATATATATGGTGGTTTGCATATAATTTTTTAAAACAATTAGCGACTTTCTCAATATTACATACTTTTTTTTTTACAACACTATACAGCTTACAAAATAAAATTATATTTAGCATTGAAAAATGTCATGTGTATAAGTTTTATTAAACGTGATTGTTTCATATTTCCGAGAAAAAAATTACGTAAAACTTAATATACAAGTGTATTAATTTTTGCCAGCATCTAAGTAAAATAAAAATTAACAGACACTTAAGCAATATTAACCAGGCAGAGTAACAAACACTTATCAAATTTGTTACAAATCACAGGCTAAATTTGTCCAAACCATAACACAATATCAAGTATAACTCTTAGCTCAACAATGCACACCTTTGAAAAAAAAAAATTTTTTTAGTACTTATCTCTTATTTAATATCCTACTCTGAATATTTACGATTATGTATTCGTAACAACAAATGAACTTATTCATGATTTTTTTTAATGTAATGAGGAAGGTGATTATAATAAACTTTTGCATAATAATGTATCAAAGACATAATTTAATGAATATCAAAATGTTAAAATTATTTCTATTTCTTTCAATATAACTTTCGTTTTAAGTTTTTTGAGAATCAACTTTGGTATTTATCTGCTTGCAAATTCTTTTGCATTTTGATGCCTGGGTTCTTTTGGTTTCTACCCAAACCCAAGTGAGATTAATGTCGTTTTAGTTAATAATGCAGGAATAGAGTATAATATTTACCTTTTTAAAAAATCACAAAAACACTTCAGTTTTGTGTTAAACATTTTACATGGAGATAGTGTAAAACATGGATTTATCTGTAAAAATGTGAAATTGTTCAGGATCATCGGAGAAAAAAAAATTCTTGGTTGAAAATACTACAGCCAAAATAAACTATTTGTAAAAATGCAAATAACTTAACCACTTCAACGGCCGTTTAGATAGGGAAACAGTGTTATTATCCCCGATTTAACTCGGATCAGCTACTGTGGTTAAATAATGAATGTTTACATACTGGGAAGTACTATACAGATTTTCGTGTTTTGGGAAGGACAGGATAGATTGCTGAGTCATCAATTTCAGTAACATCCTGACTTTTGTTCTATGACTAATTTATAAATGTCCAGAACACCCTGAAATAATGAACAATTTCATGAATTTTCAAAAACTAAAAAAACTCTAAATCCTAATTTCAGGAAAAATTTTAATATAACGAGGAATGATCTTCTAAGAACTGTTCAAGAAAAATCTTTAAAATATGTCATCACACATATTAAAAACAAGCATTTTTTTAAGTAATTTTAAAAAATTCGCAGACAAAAATAAAAATTTTAATTCAGGAACTCTGAAATTATTTATTCTGTACATATTTTACATAAGATACGACAGATTTTAAACAATACGCCATCTAAATGCTGCTAATTTTGTCATCAACTTCCTGACTTTATTTATATTACATGATTTTGGATTTTTCTTTGCTTTTGAACTTTTTTCAGGATTGATGTCCAAAAAAGCTCTGAAAATAAAGAAAAAAATATTAATAGTATCACATCTTTTAAAAAATAACATTACTGTAAATACATCAAGTCATAATCGAATGAACAACTAATCTCGTAATTATCAAATTATAACAGATAGCAGATATTAAACTCCTCAATAACACGTGCATAGAATGTCTACAAAATAACATTCATGAAGAGAAACTTTTTGTGCTTTATAAACCCTTTATTGTTTTTCTTATCTTTAAAGCCAGAACAAAATGGATTAATTAGCATATATGACAGAACTCAATAGCCCACTAGTGTCAATGAGTTGTAAGAAATTTCATTTGAGCTCATTCATTACTGAATACATGTTATCTAACAGGTTATAAGTAACATTTGTTGTAGGCAACTACACTGCACCATGAATTTAAAATTTTTAATTTGATTACCAAGATCTGCAAAGTATGTGAAGAAAATAGTGTTGACACTAGACCAAAAGTGTCAAAAGTTCTTTTAACTGATCAACAAATTTTGCATTTTTTCTTTAACTGATCGACAAATTTTGCATTTTTTTCTGCAACTGATCGACAAATTTTGCATTTTTTTCTGCAACTGATCAACAAATTTTGCATTTTTTTTTGCAACTGGCTCAAGGATTTCATGATTTTTTCCCACAATCAATTGACAAATTTCGTGATTTTCTCTCACGATAAATCGACAATTTTTACATTTTTTCCATGCGACTGATTTAAGAATTTCGTGATTTTTCCTTGCATTCATTTGACAAATTTCGCAACATTTTTTAGATTTTCTCCTCAATTAACTAGCAATTTTTCCGATATTTTGTCGTACCAATCGAGGAATTTCGGAATTTTTTTCTCCACAATCATGCCTTTTTACCCTCAACTGATTGGCAAATTTTGAGATATTTTCCATCAACTGATAGACAAATTGTGGCTTTTTCTTGTGACTGATTAGCAAAAATTGCAGTTTATTTTCCACGAGTGGTCAATGAATTCCACATTTTTTCCCGCAACTGGCAGAAGAATTTAAGGGTAGTTTAAAGGATCAAAAGAAAGGAAAATTTAAAAAATCTGGTCATAAAAAAAATAAAAATTAAAGTTTTTGATTTGTTGGAATTTTTCAAAGTTATTAGTTTTAATTAATTTATTTTATATCGACTTATTTTATCTACAAATTAAAATTTTTATTATAGGTTAAAACTGAATAGAATCCTACTAATAACGGTGGGTTTGTAAAACCTTTAGCCTTTTTATGTCATATCATTTTTTATTTTGTTTTATTAGTAATTAGCTTTATTCAGTCTTTAAAACAATTACAACATACTTAAAAAAAAAACCTTAAATAAAAACAGACATTGTAGGAAATATTTTGAATATTTTATATTTTAAGCTTTCTAATTTTTTAGTATTTTTGTGATAATAAATTAATTTTTATTTTATTTTATCAAAATTTTAGTAAAAAATAAGCATAATATATGATTATTACCTGATAATGTTTGGTTATTTATTATATTAATTCTGCTTTATAAGCCTTCAATCCACTCTAAATTAACTATTCAACGTATATCCACTAAAAATGTTTTCTACTTTCATACAAAAATATAATTGCCTAATTAACTAATGAAATTAACACATTATAGTTTTTCTCGTTATAGAAATGTTTCAGTGAAAAATATTCTAGAAATTAAATGTCATCTGCTTTTATTAACTACATTCTGTTGATTAATTAATATATTTTACTTTGCACTGATATGCACGTTCGATTAATAAAGTTAATTAAGGAAGCCTAAAAATACCACAAGAGACAGCATCCAGTTGAAGAGTTTATTTTTAACTTAGCTTCTGTTTCAAACAAAGAGCAACGCAGAACTATATTTATTAACTGGAACTGAACTATTTATGTTTATCCTATTAGAACTTCGATTCAGGATATAAATAATTTTGCCCTTCACGTGTTTTGCGACTATTTTAAGCAAAGTAATATCCAAAGTTTGCAAAACAGGAATAATTTTTGTTTTATTCTGTACGGTTTTTTTAATCATTAAGATCTTTATACAAATTAGTTGATACCCTTCAAAGCATGTTTGATACGGGATTATTTTTTAAATCTTCACAGCTATACTAATCACTGATCTGTGAGATACCCACCCCACCCCCCCAACAAATCTTTATAAAACATTCGCAGTTTTATAACAGTTTCTAATCTGATTTCGAGATGCTTATATTTCACATTATAAATACAAAAAAAAAAATATTGCGAAATATACAATTTCCATCTCCTTCGATACGCATAATATTACTTTCCATTTCAAAAATATAATAAAAGCAATAACGCCAGAGCACCCTATAATCTTCAGCAAAGTCCCGGAATAAAGAAATCAACGTGCTTAGTTCAACAACGAATGCGGATCTACGAATGCGTTCTATAAATTAAGTTAATTATTATTTAATTAAAAAACCCTAAATATTGCACTGGAGACAGCATCCAATTGAACAGTTTCTTTATCTTAGCTTCTGCTTAAAACAAAAGGAACGCAAAAACTATTTACGAGGGGCAGTCGGAAAATAAGTTTCCCCTGGCGACTGTGAGCGCCATCTTCACAGGCACTGCAACAGTGCCATCTGCTTGATCGAGGTCGACCTCTACTCAATGGTGCATCGGTGCCTTGCACGTTCGCGTTCACTTGCTGTGTCGTCTTTCGCCCATAGCCGTTCAACGCTTCGTCCTTATGCAAATCCCTGATTTTTTCCTGGAGGGCTTTTTGAAGCTTATAAAGCGGTATAACAAATGTCTCAATGTACTTGGTACTTATGTGGAAAAATAACGTTATGTTTTATCTTCAGTGTCTCATTACATTTTTTGTCTTTCATACATGCCTCTGTCCACAGTCGCCAGGGGAAACTTATTTTCCGACTGCCCTCATATTAACTATACTGAGCTATTAGGCCTGAGCTATTTATGTTTATCCATTTACAGCCTTCTTTCAGTATATAAATAATTTTGTTCTTCATGTGTTTTGTGACTATTTTAAGCAAAATCACATTCATTGTCTGCTAAATGTGAATGATTTTTACTTTATGATCTACGGTTTCTTTTTTTCTCATTAAGATCTTTAGAAAAAATAATTGATACCATTCAAAGCATGTTTGTTACCAGAGATTTTTTTCTTTTAAACTTTACAGCTACTAATCACTGATTTGTGAGATAGAACCATCACAAAATCCTTATAAAACGCACAATCATTGATAGTTTCTATAACAGTTTCTATTCTGATTTTGAGATGCTTATCTTTCGCATTACACATACAATAAAAAATATCGCCAAATATACAATTGCCGTCTCCTTTGATACGTATAATACTACTTTCCATTTAAAAAATATAATACACAGAAGAAGAAGAATAAATATCAAACAATGAAATGACTATAAGCCTCAACGAAGTCTCGAAATAAACAATTAGACTTAATTTAGTGGCGTCATTTAAAAACGAAATCGGATATACTGCTCATGTGCTATAAGGCCATTTTCACCCTTTATTAGGTGTGTTCATAATTATATAAATAAGTAGTACCTATTGTCGTCGTCTTTTCCGTCTGTCTGTCTGTCTGTCCGTCCGTCCGTCTGTTTGTCTGTCCGTCCGTCCGCATGTAACAACGCAAAAACTACCCAATCGAATGGTTTGAAATTTCAGAATTTTGTCGAGACATTTCAAATTTTATGAAAATCGAATCAAAACTTTAGAAGATATTAATAAAAATATTTATTAAGAAATTTGTATTTCTTAAAAAGAAATCGGTGCTTTCTTGTGATAGGAGCTTCAGAGGTTTAATCGTCAAGCGACCGAGATACTTATTTTATTACAGAAATTAATCTGCAGACGATATAATTCATTTCACAGAATTAAAAATCCTCAAGATCTGAATATTTATATAATTAGCTATAATACAAACGCACCTCATTTGCCACGTTTGACGTGCAATTTCCAACTTGTCTTACATGTCAAGATTTCAGTCAGTAAAAGATTGTGTCCAATCTGCAACGTTTTTTGTTATACTGAGTGGTCTCTCGTTAATGCGTCTCCGTTTAAGACTATGTAACTAGTTGTATACATTACTTTTTCAAACACAAAATTAGGCGTAACTTTGGTTATTGTGAGAACAATAAATTGTCAGTGACAATAATGAAGGGAAAAGAAAACGTTCCATCATAGCAAAAACGGAGTTGTTTCAAAAATTGCTAACGACAATTCACACATAGACAAAATGTGATGTATCAGACCAAGATTTCGAATGTTTCTCAAAACAGGAAAATGGTTGGATAAAAAGATCATTCATTCAACTCTCACAAAAAATATAAGAAATTAATCAATATAAAATTATGCAAGTGCAGCAATTTTGTTTGTTCTGATTAATTTATTCATTTGTATAAACAAATTGCCCTCAGCTTTCTTTTTTACTAAAATTAATAAATTAGAGAAAACGTTGCTTCTTTTAGCCTACAATTGGTAACCTATTTATTTTCTGTCAAAAAGTTAATTATATTTATTCAGCGCAATCGATAATTTACCACTATTAAAACACATTCGCATCAACGCAAGGGTTTATGTTCGCCTTTCATCATACCTCCCTTGGAAATTCAGTATAACGAGAGTTCACAATGTAATTAGTTTTTAACATACTTTATAGTTACAAGTGATATCAGCACAATAAGAAGTTTATATACACATTCCAAATGTGTGGTTAAGAGTGGTTAAATGAGCTTTGAAACACAATAATCTAAATTTGTCAAGAAAGTAAACAAAAAAAATGTGTTTACAATTAACGTTAACAGTTATAATGAATAGTAATCCAGCATATAGTTTAGTAAATACTAGTAAACAAATAATACGTCCGTAATATATTAATGGCCACATCATGGTCAAAATAGTGTTTAATTACGGTTATGTAACCGTTTCCTATAAAAACGTTCGAATGACTAGACAGTTTGCTGCAAATTTTTAACTGTGTACCTTCTACGGATGTAAATGCTTAAAGTGGTAAAAACAGAATACAAAAAGTCCTTCCGGCCTGTGACGGGAGAAAAAGGTAGATTTCATAGTCCATGTTTTTAAGAAATCAACTCATTTTACTCAAACACCCGAAGCTAAATTGCTTGGAACTAGATTATAGAAAATGCAATCCCGGTTTTCGTAAATACTGAATTTGAATAAGAATTTCAGCATGAGAATTACAGCATAAGAAAAATTAGACTGTTTCAAAATGTCAGCCATCCTAGAATTTCAAACTGACATATCTCTGCCATTTTTTAAGATAAAGCCAAATCAAAAAAATGTTCTGGAATCCATGTATCCCGATCTTATACTTAGCGGAAACAACTGTTTCAATTTATAATTTTTTATACATATTTTTGAATTTTGGATTTTTTTTTACTTTACTTGCAACCATTTTGAAACAAGATGGCGCATGAAGCTGGCCAAGAAACTCGGTCGAGACGTTCGTATGTTCTGTACACATGATCAGACACATTCATATCGGTTCATAAATACGAGAGGTACATGATAACAAATCTCAGATTGTTTCAAAATCTCAGCCACCCTAGAATTTCAAACTGCTATATCTCAGCTATTTTTATAGATATAGCAAAAACAAAAAATGTTTTAGAGTCCTTGTATCACCTTGTAACACTTAACAGAAACAGTCTTTTCAATTTATAATTTTTCTGTACTTTTTTTTGAATTTTTATAAATTTCAAAATTTTTAACTGGCCACCATTTTGAAACAAGATGGCAGATGAAGCTGGCCAACGAACTTGGTAGAGACCTTGGTATGTCCTATACACATACTCAGTCGCATCCAAATCGGTTTATAAATAATCTGTTCGGTTCTGCATTGGTGTTCTGTTTTTATCACTTTAAGCATTTACATCTGTATTTTAATGATAAATAGTGATTTTATTATATGATTAGTGCACTTTATTTTATATAGGGACATTGTCACAGCTCAGTCTTAAGAAAATGTGATTTCCTGACAAATTTTTCAAACAGACTGGAAAATGAAACCGCGACCAATGAAAAAATGTCTAGCCTTTTGTGACTTTTCTTATGTAACTATATGTTATATATTATGTATTACATTATTATATGTTTACATTAAATAAATTGTTTCTGAATCTATGTATTAAACAGTGTAAAAATTGAACAAATCATTTCTGTGTGTCATATATTGATCGTTATTTCATATAGATATCAGAATTTGATGAGGTTTTTAAAATGTAAATAAAGGTTGCTAAAAAGTGCTCTTGAAAACTCTGATTTTTCTCATGAAATTGAATCTCTATTTTCTCTATCGCACTAAGGCCCTTATAAAATAAAATTACGCAGTTTATGAAAAAAAATGCACACATCATGAAAAAAAAATATGTATTTGTATTCTCATTTTATTCTCACTTAATATCTATGTTTTTCATTAAACTGAACGTAAAACTGTATTCGTTACTTCTAAATTATCCTCATTAAAAATTGTTTTTAAAAACAATGCCTTTTTCTCCGACTTTCTTTATTTGTCAATAATCGTCCCTTGAGGTTAAATCACATTTACATAATTGGGTTTCTAACTAATCAACTGGGGTACATTTGGAAAAGCCTCGAGGGATTTACAAGGACTTGAAAGGAATAATGTTTGATCTTGGTTTAAATCAGGAAAAATACAAAACAGTTTATGAACTCCTATTTTTTTAATAATATGCAAATTTTATTATTTCAATCATATTTTTGCTTCTGGGCACAGCTGCCTTTGACCACGTAACTAATTTTTTTTTCTCTTTTTGTTGTTGTATTTTCAGTTATTTGCAGTCAGAAAAACATTTCATTTTTAAAAATCAATTCTAAACTATATTTAATGCTTTGTATTTATGTTTTTTCGATAATTTTATTCTGTATTTAAATAAATTAAGTGATAATGTAAGTAAAGCTGGCAAATTAATGCCAATTAAAATAACATGCCCTCTGGCCTCTGTACGACCTAATTATCGCATATCTATGCAAAGGCTGGTAGAATATTAAATATATATATATGATTATACAAATGATGAACATTCTCAAAGGCAAAAAATACTACAAGCGTTAAAAGACTATTTAAGAAATGGCCATTTCCTTGTATATCGCAGAATACATTTCCTCCGCCTTTTGATATTAGAAATTTCATTTTGATATCTGAATCATTTCAATCATTCTCAATTGACTCAATTATTCTACATACTTTTTTAATCTTGTCAATAATGAAACAAAATTGAAAGTACAAATGTAATCAAAAATTGCTGGACTGTAACATTTCTTACATTATTTACGAGAATATTTTTTAAATACAGATAGCGAAGAACAGCAAACACTGTCTAGGCGGGAAAATAGAAATGATTAATTAGGATTTACCTAAAAGTAATTTCTGAAATCATATGTCTCGTTTTATTGTAGTTTTCATTACTTAATCCCTCATCACGATATTTAAAATTTATATAATTTCTCATCAATAATCGGTATTTATTTGAATTATATTGGACTCAAAAATTTTGTTCATTTGTTAGAGATATTGAAACAGTTTTAAAAATAATTTCATTTTACTTAAAGTAATTTTTAAAAAAAATGTATAATTAATTAGGTTTACTTAAAAAATTATTTTAAAACATATTTTTGTAGAATAAGAAAAAATATATTTATTTATTTATTTATTTTTATTTTTTTACACGTGTAACTTAAATCTGCTTTTTAATGTAATCTTTTTGTCTGTTAAAAGTACGGAAAAACTTTTTGAGGATATTATTTTACAAAATCTGTTAAATATTTTATTATTATTATTATTATTATTATTATTATGTACTTAATGCATTTTGAAATATTATTGTTTTACTTTTCAGTTTTCAAAAGTAGCTTAGGTGTAAAAATTTAAACCAGTAAAATTTATTTTAGAAACTTCGTGAATTGTGCCCAGAGAGTGTTTTATACACAAACCTACTACAATGGTAGAAAAATTACTATTTTCTTCTTGTGAAAAATAATATTTTATTCTAAATATAACGCGTTCTTCATAAAATATTTGAACAATTTTTAGTTTCGAGAAAACGCATTTTATATTTCATATACTCGATGGACTTTCAAAAGGTTCGCGGAATATCGTTGTAACTCATTAATACCTTAATATAATTAGTTTACTACCGCTATATTTTTACTACCGGAATTCATAACAAAGAAATCGAGTCATGCCAAATATAAAACAAATTATGCTTATTGCGTTTTTCGACAACAAAGGTGTGATGCACCATGAATTTGTACCAGCTGAACAAACTGTTAATGACCCTTTGTACGCGTAAGTTTTGAAAAGAGTGAGCGAGACAATGGGAAGAAAACATCCCGCCATATGGCAAGGAGGATCGCCACTACATCATAACAACGCTCCCATCCACACATCGATTGTTGTGCAGACACGGATCGTAGAAAACAACAGTCCACGCTTCCACTAGCCTCCCTACTCACCGAATTTAGCAGAATCGGATTTCTGGCTCTTCCCCAAGATCAAAATATGCCTCAAAGGTAACCGTTTTGACACCGTAGAAGGCATCAAAACCAACGCGACGGGTGAACTTTTTAAGGTACCAAAACAGGACTTTCATCGTTGTTTCCACCAAGGGCAGGAACGATGAAACAAGTATGTGTGTTCTGACGGAGCCTACTTTGAAGGCGATTAAGAAAATGTGTACTTATATTGTAGTAATAAAGAGTTACAACGAAATTCCGGGAACTTTTTGAATGCCCCTCGTATATAATATTATAGTGTGGATATATTCCGTTTTAAAATTTCGTTATTTTACAACTCTAAATGGTGTATTTCTTAACACTGATTGTTTGAACATATTTTATCCACGTTAAATCTATAGAAATATTATCATCACCTCTGTAGGAAACTATCATACATATTACGACTTCATATTTGATTATAGGGATATATAGACAAAGCATTTCCCACAATTATGACGTCAGTTGTTTGTGGTCCACCGCATCCCCTAAATACTAGGCCTATGGGCTGACACTAAAATCTCAGCTCTTGTAGGTTTGTTCTTTTTTCAGTGTTAATACATTCCCTTGAATTTATATACCATTATTTTCTGAAATTATTTTTTGCCTCCTTTTACTAGGATAAAAAAAAAAAGGCGAAGAATACTTTTAAAGAATACTGGTTTTAACTTGTACAGGTATCGTGTAAAATCTGCAATAAAAGACGCTTACTATAGCCACTATTTTTGTGTCAGCTCGTAGACCTAATATTGAGGGGGTGGCGTGTGGACTTAATTTGTAAGTTATTCCCCGTACAATGTATGAGAATTTGTATCGTGTTTACGGATCCTAATTATGGATCTCATTTAAACAATTACACAGCAATTTTTTTTAAATCTCATAATACATTTTCAAAAAGATTCTAACACTTTTACTTACTAATGTGGCCTTAAAAATTCTAATATACAAGCCAAACAAAATCATAAGTTATTTTTAAAGTAATACTATTCAGACATGCTTATTCAATATCTTTGAAAGACAAATAGTGGCGTACATAAAATATTGATGCATAATAAATAGCGCTTTACAAAATTCACTAAGAATTAGCTACATTTACACTCTATTTTATGTATTTATTTAAAAGGTTTTGAAAAACTATTAAGGAATACTACCTTCAGTAACAAAAAAGTTATAAAAACGTCCACACTTTTCATACATTACTCCACCGTACAAAAAATATTTTATTTTTAATTTTTTAAGTCAGTGGTTATTGTTTTGTTACAAGATATTTGGAAGAAAATATGTTTTTGTCGAACAGCATACCACATAATATATGCATGTCTCAACTATAATTTATGCAAATAAAGATACAAAAAGAAAAAATTGGTGAGATATAATAAGGAATTTATGACAGGGATAATTAATTTAGTATAATATTTTGCCGACGTGAAAAAGAATATTTCATTTACTCTTTTTTTTTTTTTTTTTTTTTTTTTTTTTCCTTCTGCTTAGTTGTTTGCTTGAAAAAAAATCTATTTTTTTCCTTTAATATCAAGGATGTAATTGAAAAATATCTTTGTTATAGAGGCTAGGGAATAAACAGAGATTTGTGTTAGGGTCATTCCATACAAAATGAGCAAAAATTTAAAAAAAGTCGTTATAGTAACCGTTTTTAATAAAATTCGGTACACAGTTTCAATTCATATTTAAATAGAGCTATTCAAAATATCTTGACAAAAAATAAAATATTTTGGCAATTCTGGACATTTAAAAAACTTGTGACATAGAATGGCATGTATGGAATCGTTCAAAGTTGCAAGATTAAAGTTCCTTATCTTGAAAACTATTTAACATAAATTAAAATTTTTCACAATATTGTAACCCGTGCAAAATTATCATCATATTTATTTAATAATAATAATTTGGTAACACCATGGTTAACCTTAAATTGGTTGTAAAACCTGAAAATATGTCAATTTTGAAAAAATTAAAAGCGTTATAAAAATCAAAGGAATTTAAAAGCATATGTGAAATTGATGTCTGATGCAGTGTTACATATGGAAACCAAATTTCCCAAATTTGGAAGTTGCCATTTATTTTCTTCCTCTTCAAAATAACTTAAGAACTTTTAAAGAAAATTACAAAATCATAATTTTTCCTCTTATGTATGCTTAAAAAATCAAATGAAGGAAAAATCAGACATTAACTTTATTGCATAGGCATAAAGGTCAATAAGCCCATGATATGCTTTAAAATATTCAAGATTGCCTTTTGATTCCTAACATAACAGAATTGGGTTCAAAAAGCTAATATTTGTTACGTTCTATGGGCTATTTCTCTTCTTTGCCCACCTTTTCTACCACCTTGCAAAAAAAAAAATGTAGTGCTGCCATCTGTATTGATTTACGATTACTATATAATTGTTTGTTCAACCACTACCCCGTTCAAATCAATCATTTATTCTACTCTAATTTAAATATTCTTGAGATAAAAGAAACTAAAGGCAATAATGAAGATTCATTATTTAAAATATACACTTTTATCTAATACATCAAATAATTAAAAAAATTTAAGATCTTTTCTTCATGTTCAAACAAGTAATAGAAATATTGCATTTTCCCTCCAAAAATTTTCATTATTTATATTTTTCTCATTAAGGAATAAAAAGACAATTACTAAATTACTCCAATCTGTTCCTTAATATTCATTCAGACAAAACTTCGATCTTATATCAACTTTTAATGTAAGTTTTAATACTTAAAAATAAACAATACTGAAATCTATTATTTTACATTTACTCATAAACAAATATGATCAACTTATACGCTGATTTTCATTAAAATCTATGACATGTCAGCCACGGCTGATTTAGTATGGAATGACCCGTTAATGAAATCTCAAATAATAAATGTGTTTGTATAGATCATTAACAGCCTAATTTTTTTTATCGATAAATTATTGACTGATCGATAATTTGTAATATGTCATTTACATAATTTCATTATGCTTCTCACTTGTCAGTTTTTTCCATTTCTTGTCATTTATTCCGTTTTTCTTCGATTTTTTTTCCAAGTTAAAGTAATGATTTGCGAGTAAAACAGAGTGACCGTTTAAAGGTAAAATTCTAATAAAAGTAAATAAATATTCTCTGTATCAAAGCAGAATAAACAAAATTAAAATACAAAGTGAATTTTTGGAACATGTTCTACACTGTAAAAAATTTTGGTCAAGAATAACGGTACATATACTGGCAACTTTGTGACCAGTATATATACCGTAATTTAACTGGACGGTATATATAGCGTAAAAAAATTAAAGTATATGTACCGGCTGCACTCCCCCCTCTCCTCAGGCCTGCACGCAATACATAACAAGAGCAAGAGAATCATTTCAGCGGTTGCCGTACACCGATGCGGGGCTACCAGCTTTTTCCTTACTGAAAAAGAATTATTTTATGGTATAAATAGCGATTTTTTACTGAAAAAAAAAAACAATCATTTTACGGTATAAATACCGTTTATAATCGAAATGGCACATATACGGTGTTTTTACGTTTAATATACATTAGAAGTACGGTACTCATACCGTAAACAGTGAAAACGGTACAAATGCCGTTAATTTAAGGTACATCTACTAAATTTTTACGAAAATTTTTTACAGTGTATCAGGTGGCTTTAATTTGACTTTTTTTCAAATTTAAGAAGAATAATGAAAATTTTAGTTTATATTCATTCTTTTAAAAATGAGTGAGATTCCGTTGTCATTTTAATAAAAGTTTTTTGCTATAAATATGCACTTTATGTGCTTTAGAAATAATAGATATAACAGAATAAATTAATATTGAATATTCTATTCGGAGACCCCCCCCCCCCCCCGATTTATTTTAGTCAAAATATGGATTAGGTAATTTACAGAAAATTGATACCAACGATAACTAATAACGGAAATATTAACGTAAATACATAGATTCAAGATTTCAATCCAATGTTTAGATATTTTTATACAACGACCTATTGTTTAACACAATAACATTTTATATAAATAATTCGGTATAAGTTTTCATTGATGGATGAATTAGCAAAAAATGTTCTTTTAAAACAAACATTAAAGAAGTAATATTTTGTTTTAAACAGAGTAGCTCTTCTATTAAAAAGAACAGCGTTTTAACGAGGTAATTAAAAAAAATTACTTCTTGATTTGCATTACCAAGTTTAAATATTCTATATTATATTTTCAATATTATGTTAGGGAAAATGAGACATTTTATTAACCATTATACTTGATTTCCAACCTTTACCTTTATATAAGGTAAAGCCAGGAGAGATGGCGCGGTCGGAGAGATTGCGCACATAGAGGTTCTGGGGGAAGGAGTAGAGTGAGCGCACAGCGACTCCAGGTAGTTGTACAACAACTGTAGTGGAGTGTCTACTTGAAAGTGCACGTTGATTCCTTTGAGCGTCTAAGATAAAGTATTGCTATTTTGTTTTGTTTTCCCAAAGTAAGTGCTTGAATTTTCATAGCTATTTATCAGAATTTCAATACAATGTCAGTAGTACAAAATATTTTAAACTTAAACGATTTCTCATCTAGACTAACAATGTGAACATCAACGGTTCGTTTTAGAAGAGGTCATGTTTAAATAAAAGGCCGCGCAATCTCTCCTACCGAAATTGGAGAGTTTGCGCACTAGTTTGCGCGATCTACTTAGGAGAGATGACGCAGTGTTCCCATTAGTTTCCATTCTGGGAGAGATTACGCAGCTTATTGGTAAATTTTCATTAAAAAAATGATAAATGAAAATGGACTAATTTTAAGTTAAACGTGTTATTAAGTAACATAATTTAATCTTGTGATCTTATCTGGACTTTCTTTTTCTAATTCTTTAATTTGTTTCCCCTTTAATTAAATTTTTTTAATTGTTTTTAAAATTATTTCCTTTTTCTGATACTTTAATCATTAGGTTGAAATATTCACTCCTAATACAATAATATTTGTTCAGAAAAACCTTACAGCAATGTCATTTAAGTGAAATTATTATTGTTAACAATTTAATTGTAGTTATTATTAGTAACAATCTCTCCTACCCATGTGCGCAATCACACCAACCCTGTAAGGACAGATTGCGCAAAATAACGTTTTTGGTTTTATTACAACTGTTTCATTAAATTGCAACATAACAACAAAATAGCAATGGAAATGCATAAAAAACAAATGAAGTAAAAATTATTCATGAATAATTTAGCAAAAAATTAATATTTAGATTTTTTATTGCCATTCTTTTGAATTGTGCGCAGACTATCCTAGCTTTACCTTTGTAATAGCCTTTTTAATTAGTGACAGAGTTGCTATTATTTACGTTTGTTGAAAATGCGTTGTTATAAATATATATATATATATACATAATAGGGTATAACGAATATGGAATATTTTGAAATTTAATGTATACTGATTTAATTTAAATATAATATACGACGAATTCATTAAAATTTTGAATAAATGTGGAATCGAATTTAAGATATGTCATAAAGTTTTTTAATGCTTATTTTAAAAGTTATATTTTATATTCTGATCTTATAAGCGGGAAGGAGTACCGATTAAGTAATATGAACGAAGAGAAATTACAAAAAAAATTGTAAATTGATAACATTAAAAATTGCCTCATCCTATAATTTCTGATGTCAACATCGCTTTTTCCACGCAAATAAAAAACGCAGAACGATAAATGAGATATTACATGAAAGGATTTCGAAGCAGCTTCAGACATGGTACACTCATATTTCGTTAAAACATATATTTTGATATTAAAACTGTAATTATTTAAAATTAACATTGTTTTCATAAATGAAATGAAAGGTTTTATTCAAATTAGTGTTGCCACAAAAACAAAATATCTAAATAATGATTATATTAAAAAATGTTCAATAAAGATCAAATACACGAGTTTATTTTATAATTATTTAAGTTCCTGCACGAGTTTATTTTATATATATGATTACAAAACAAAATTTAAATTCAAATGCTCAATTTATTTTTCTTTATCTCATGTTTTTTTTTTTTTCCGAAACAGGTGATGTCACTTTCTAATGCGGTTAAAATGCGATTGATAATTGTTTTGTGTTTGCTATCTTCGGTTAGATTTTACTGTAACTTTGATGGAATAAATGAGATAATATTCTGGTTGACTCAAGTTGGTTGCAGATATTTTTAGTCCTTAACTATATTTTTAGAAGTTTAAACCTGCATCTAAAAAATATTAGGCTGCAGTGCGAAATCTTTACACGGGTCCACTGGTCTCTTTTACTGACGCACCAAAATATTTCTTTCCAGACTAATTTAAAAAATAATAATAATAAAAGCTATCTATAATGACGAGTATTTTTTGTAATTATATATTACTTCTTTTGAAGACACCAATTTGTTTGTAAGTATTTAGTTTGTTTTTAATTAGTTTAACAGGCAGATTATTTTTTGCTTATTTATCTAAATAATTTCAAACAATGAATGTAAGTGCTAGATTTTTTTTTTTTTTTTAAGTTAACAAATAAGCGTCAGTAGGTTATTTCATGAGTAATCAAAAATCATAGAAAAAGTTAATTAATATATCCAAAGATTCTTATGTATGATTTATTCTTTCACTTTCCATAAAATCTTGCGTTATTAAGACTAGTCTTTGCTGGCCACCGTAATACTTACCCATCATGGATATGCATAATATAAAATATGAAAATAAAACATGTGTAAACTTTTTATAAAATGCATTGCAATTCGAATAAAATCGTGGCTTGATGACGTCATAAACTTTAAATTCTCTATTACTGAATTGCGTAAATGAAACATTCTTACAACTCCAAAATTGATAATCCTATTAACTAACGGTGTACTGCGTCGGATTAAGCGTCTCATGTCCAATAAAAATATATCTTTGAATTGAAATTTGAATGAAATACAGGGTCATGAAAAATCAAAGAGTGTGGAAATAGGATTCCAAATATCTTCGCAACTCATTATCCGATCAACTTTATTCTTTATGCAAAATTTACCTTTTTTATTGTCTTTTATATTCACTCCTTAAAATAAACAATTTCGAAATTTTTTATATACCTTTTATCAGGACGAATATTTCGAGAGTCCTAAAAAAATAGTTCCAGATAATCGAGGTTACTGAAATTCAATAAGCTTCTTCCCATTATTACATACTAAGTACATACCAAATTTTATGTCTGTATCTCAATTTGTTCGGGAGATAGAGCGTTTACAGACACACAGACAGACGGGCGGCATTTTTTTTTCTAAAAATATGTTTTTTGGAATTTCCAGTGTCTGAAACGTGTAAATCTGTCAAAAAAATTTTTTCGATTTTCAAAACGATTACAAGACTTACCCTATACTACAAATGATGGGTAAGTAAAATAATAACAATACAAGCAACTAAACTGGTTAGTCATTTATAACAATAATTTCTTTATAATTGAAATTAAACAACCTCAATAGCTTTATTAACTCTTAACAGAGTATTCATGTGAAGTATTATATCAAATATGATTCATAATCGATTGAATCCATTATACTTGATAAGCAGATAACAAAAAGAAAAAAGTATATATGATTTTTAAATCTGGATTTAAAATATTATATTTTTAAAAAATACAGCAGAAGTTTCATAATTGGAACGGAAATCTTATGATGAATTTTTGCTGCATAGAAAGCTATTATATTATTGCTGAGCTCTGAACTACTTGAGGAAAATACAAATGCATTCTCCCCATATTAAACCTTTATCATTTTACAAAATTTAATCGGGAAAATATCTCTTTAGCAAAAGAACTAATCAAGCAAATGAATGATATGTATGTTTCGTTGGCCAATAGCTAATATATTTTGCGAAGTTTATGTTGACAAAATCGATTTACATTCATAAAACGAGGTGAATGTTAAAGATCTCTATAAAATCGACGATAATCAATATTTCGAAATGTTGTTGATCATTAATTAACAAACTAATTCAGAATATATGTAATCTATTCGAAAAAAAAGAAATTTTTTAAGCACATTAGAAAAACTGAATTTTAGCTATAATCTTTGCTTCGAACCGAAATCGAACCATAAACCGAAAACTTCAAACTCCGTTCTTTCATAGAACAAACACCAGAAATAACCTTGTTTATTTTGTTCCGGAACGGAATCGAACTTGTTTTCCAATTTCGGAATTTAGCCATACATTTTATAATTTAATTTAATAGTTGAAAAAAAGTAGTATGCTGTGTTCATCACAAAATTTTCTTCTATATAAATAAAATCAATGAAATTGTTTATATTATATAATAAATTAAGATCGATGTACCAAATAGGTTTTTAACACAATGCATTCCCATATTGATGATGCTAAGCTGAATTCTGTAGATTTAAATGTGTGATATAAGCATCGCCTATTTCGAACAAATCATTGAATTCGACACCTCCTCTTAGGTGACCGCAACCAAACTTGAATGACAATCTATTCCTGTTATAAGAATTCTAAATTTGATGCTCCGTTGAATTCAGTTCGTATAAACTGGTGATAAAACATCACATAACTTGATTTGCGGTACACCTTCTGCCCTAAATTTACTCAGCATCTGTTCAAGCTCCTATAACAAGAAAGCACCGATTTTTTTTATTATTCAAATTTCTTATTAAATATTTTTATTAATATCTTCTAAAGTTTTGATTCAATTTTTATAAAATTTTACTGAAAATTTTCTGGCATAATTTTCATATTAATCTTTTAATTTTAGCTTTTAGTATGTAATCCTACGATAAAAAACAAGTTGGAAATTGTACGTCAAACGTGACAAACGAGGTGCGTTCGTACCATAGCTAGTTATATAGATATTCAGATCTTGATGTTTTTTTAATTCTGTGAAATGAATTATATCGTCTACAGATTAATTTCTGTCATAAAATAAGTATCTCGGTCGCTTGACGATTAAACCTCGGAAGCTCTTATAACAAGAAAGCACCGATTTAAAAAAAAAAATCTAATTTCTTAATAAATGTTTTATTTTCTAAAGTTTTCATTCGATATTTATAAAATTTGAAATGTATCGACAAAATTCTGCAAAGATACTATATCTTAAATTTCAAACCATTCGTTTGGGTAGTTTTTGCGTTGTTATATGCGGACAGACGGATAGACAGACAGACGGACGGACGGACCAGACGACGACAATGGGTGCTACGTATTTATATAATTACGAAAGCACCTAAAAAGTAAGTTCGTCTTATTTTAAAACTTTTTTAGTTTAAAAATTTCTCTAAGTATCAGACTGAATTTGTGATGATTTTCTATCTAAATTTGACTTAATAATTTTGTTTGACAAAGAATAAGAAGACAAGTATATAAAGATATCAGTTCATCGTTTGTGTAATGCGTCCCTTGTTAGGGAACACCTGTGCTTTTCTCAAATGTCCCATTAAGGAACTGTGTTTTTCCAATGATGTGACACAGGACGAATTGCAAAGTTCTCTGATCAACAATGCATTGAAACAAAATGTTTTCAAAGAATTGGAGACATTTGAATTAGATCATTTAGTCAAGTAGTTAAATTAGTCGTAGCATATCACACGACTTCCAGATATTACAATTACATAAATTACATTAATGTAGTATAAACTAGAGCTATGAAACAAGAAACAAAAATATTTTTTAGTAACTAATATATAATTGTGTTTTTCCAATTTAAAAACACTTGTCCTTCTATACTTTCCGAAAACATTTTGTTAAATGTCATACAACATCTATCTGTAACATATATTTTCTATGTGTAAAATGTTCTTGCATTAAATATTTTGCTTTTGTAATATGTTTAATACAAACTAAAAATATTGTGAAAAAAATTGATAATAATAACAAAAAAAAAAGGTTTGTCTTATCTTTAAAACTTTTTTTAGTTTAAATTTTGTCTAAGTATCAGATTGGATTTGTGATGTTTTTCTATCTAATTTTAACGTAATAATTTTGTTTGACAAATAATAAGAAGACAACGCATATAAAGATATCAAGTCTTCGTCAGTGTAATGCGTCCCTTGTTAGGGGACACCTGCACTTTTCTCAAATGCCCTATTAAGTAACTATGTTTTTCCGTTGATGTGCCAGCGGAGGAATTAAAATATTCTTTTGTGAACAATATAGTCTTAAGCAATGCAAGAAAATTATTTCAAAGAATTGAAGACATTTGAATTGGATCACATGACTTCAAAACATTACAACCACGTAACATTATGTTAATCTAGCGTAAACTATGTAACAAAAAAGAAAAATATTTTTTATTAGCTAATAAAAAGCTGTATTTTCCAACTGTGGATGCCCTTACATGGGAATTGTTTTATCATATTTTTTTTAAATGTGGTACATTTTTTTTTATATAATACGTTACATTTTCTTCTCTACGCCAACTATGTTTAGTACTCGATAAAACAATAGGTTGATACTTAAATCATTGGACAAAATTTAAGTGGAGGGGAGGGGTACATCTCATTATTGTATAGTAATGATGGAACCCAAAACAATTTTTGTGTTATAAATACACGGTGTCGCACGCCAGGTAGAACACGGGTTTTGCGGGTTATAACTTTAACAATAATGAAACTATTTTACCTATATTTTCAATAAGCATACTTTTCTTTCTGTGAAAATTAATAACGGCTCAGGAATTGCTGGAAATGGCCACGACCTGTGTCTAAACAGCACTAACCTAGACACTTCGCAATTTGGATTGGAGCTCTCGGTACAGAAGGATCACTGATGTAATGACAGTGTACTTCCCGTGATATCAATCACACTTCTCGCAAAGTGAATTAAATATCTTGAAAATATTGCTAACATGTTATATATACTAATAAAGTTATGAAAAAATCTGGGATAATAACAATTATGCCTGATGAAGCGGATTGTGACCCAGCTTAATTTTTTTTTTTTTTTTTTTTTTTTAGTTAGCCGTACCACTTCTGAAAGTTTGCCTCAATACTTTAGAATCACTCTGTATATTTCTTGAGATTTACACAAAACATTGTTGATTTCTAATCTGGTACATCCTTAATAACATATTTTGGTCATAGCCATCCGGATACTTGGCTGACGCGTTGACACAAAAACGAAGGATTTTCGTAGGAAGAATTTTTTTCAGCGTTTACACGGTCCCTTCAATTTGAATTCCAGAATTGTCCTTACCAGTATTCGTCTTATTTTTTTGCGGTTAAATAAGTCAACAATAAGAATACTAGTATTAACATTCAAGGGATCATACAAACGCTGAAAAAAATCCACCTACGACAGTCGCCATTTTTGTGTCAGCGGAAAGGCCCAGTGTTCAGAGCCCCACCAGTGGCTGAGAGGTTCTGCTCTCAAAGCTGGTAGACGGTAGGTGCAGGGTCCAAACGTCCTGTTGCGCTCGTCGATCTAACAGTTCGGAGTTTCCCGTGGTTTTCTTCGAATCTTGCCGTAAATACGGGTTAGGATTCCTTAGAAAGACCCTCACGGAGGGCACCCACCCTAGGGCCTATATCCCTCGTGTAGATAACCGGCCGTCATAAATCAACTAACTAACCAACCAGCCCAGTATTCAGAAGTCTGCGATTTATTGTAATATATCGTCACTTCCATATATATAATAACAATCCTTTTTAAAATTTTCAAAGGAGATAAAAGAAAAATTGTAAATTGCGGAAATTAGAGTAGAACCCCATTTTAATGCCACAGGGGCAAACTTCCACCAGTATTTCTTTATAAATTAAATGTTTGTCTTAATTAAGACAGAAATTGAGTGTTTAAATGAGGTGAAAAATTCTGTACTGAGATACTGGTGGAAGTTTGCCCCTGCGGTTATCTGGTTCAGTTTACATATTTAAAATGGGGTAAAGAAAAGGTATAAATTGTGGAAAATATGAATTCTGAAAATATAAAAGCAAGATTATATTGTATACACTGAGATGATAGTAAGCATGTCAAATTTCACTACCACTAAATTATTTTTTATTAACATTAGAAAAGAAAAACCTTGCTTAAACGACATTGTTAAATTAATGTCGTAAATGATATTAAAAAAAACTTTATGTTAAACATAGAAAAGTTAGGTTACTAGTTCACGATATTCTGTACAAATTTAAAATACGACAATCAAAAGATATAAGAACAACAACAAACATTTTTTTAGAATATAGAATGCTGATTTAATATTAGTACCTCAAAATTTTTACTATTCATGTTTGCAGTATTATAAATTAGCTTGATTATTAAAAATTAAAAGTCTGAAAATTTTTTGGACGATTTAGAAATATAGTGTTATATTTTGAGATTAAAATAAAAAATTTGAAAATAAAAAAGGAAAGAGGAGAAATAATACTTAAGTAAATGTGTCCTTTTGACTAAATTACAAATTTAGTCAAGGGAATACATCTTTCATTGAGTTGAAGAAAAAACATTATATTAATTTTCCACGTTGTGTTAGCTGTGGTAAACGTAACTAATTCATAAAATGTAAAATTCCCACTTATTTGTAAGAGTTATTTCAATAACACATTCTGAGTCCGCTGAATATTCTATATGATTTTCCTAGAGCTTCATTTTCCCTTTGTAGAAAAATCTTGCGTGCTATAACGAAAGTCTCGGCATTTCTAAACTCAACATATCACAAAACATTATAATTTCCCCGCAATGGTGCAGAAGAAATAACAATGTATATTTTTTAAAGAGTTTTTATTTCATATTTTCTGACGGAAAGCTTTTTTTATAAAATGGATAAATTATATAAAATGAGTCAATGAAAAGTATTAAGTCTTTCGCATATATTTACAAGATTCTATTAATGCAGGATGTTAATTCAGGCCAGTAAATTGCATTCTGTTGTATCTTTCATAATTTTATTATTGATGAACTTTCTGTTAAACATTAATAAACAATGTCTATAGATTAAGGTATGCAAGCCTGAATTTTATTTTGTTATAATCTTTTAAATTACATCGGATATATTGATAGTTACATTATTATCAAAACAAATTCATGATCCTTTTAAAACCTTACGGAAAAACGTTTCTATCAATATTATTACAAAAATAACCTTAATAAAAAATAAAAAAATAATTTTAATGTTTTTTTTAATTTGTACTTATAAAGATACTATGTACAACATTAAGTTTCAGCAATAATAAAATGGAATGTTTTATAATTTCTTATCGTTAACTTAAAAAAAAAACTTGACTTGCAGTGATGACTGAAATAATTGTCACATTTTCAAAATATTTGTAAATATTTTTATCGGTTTCAATTTTAAAACATTTTTTATGTAAAAAAAAGTATTAGACTTAAAGTTTAGTTTTCCTATTCTTCAAAGAATATTTTACTAAATGATAAATATTTCCATTACATGAAATATCTTTTCCATATACAAGAATGAAACTTTAAATTAAAAAAATATATATCACAGTCGTTACCACTACAGAATAACTGCCACACCTGATATATCTGAAAACACAAATTTATAATATATTTGATCTATGCAGAGCTTAGGATCATAGCTTCGAAGTAAATCATTCCAATGTAAGGAGAAAAGAGGGGAACTACGATATCTTCGCAAACTAAATTTACGTTCCATGAAATCTGATTTATAGTTTTTTCCCTTTGCTAAATTTCTTATTCATAGTAAAAACATCCCATGGGTAAGTTCTCCTTCCCGTTACTGCATCTACGCTTCAAAGGATGCTACCACTTTAAACTGCTCCAGCAATTCGCATCCAATATTTAAGGTACGTGCGGTTTTATATTCTTTCGGCTCCTTTTATACGAATTTGCAAAACAGACGTTTTTATTTTATTTATTTTTTATTTATTTATTTTTTGTCAAATTCTATTGAATATGTTTTATTTGTATTTATGCGCGGAATAGGCTTATTGGAAACTTTGTGTTCCACATTTATTCTTTTAAAATGTGCAATGTATAATTTTTTATATTTTAATCAAGATTATTATTTTTTATGGTTTTTAGCACCAGGTTTTAGAACAAAAGCCTGTATGTACCTACGTCTAAAGATAGAGAGTACTGTTTTACATCGATTATTCAGTGGGGGAGAACATAAACTTTGAATAGGTGAATTTTCGTTAGGTGTTGTTTTAATATGAAGACTCTGCAATATATATATACGTAGGATTTGAATTTAAACACACTTCATTTCCTTTATGACGTGCGTGATCATCAAATTAACTGACGCTCTGGTATTTTTATTATCCATGATTTGAAAGCACGAGTTATAAAAATTCGCGAGATCAAGGTTTGAATATCTTCAAAATTGGAAAAAGAGCCCGTCTTATAATTTTTATCATCGAGGAAGCGTCGAAGTGTGAAAGAGTCAATTAAGGCACTGCTAGGCCTAACTGGACTATGCGACAATAAGTATATTGTATGTTTTGGGTGAGAAGTGTAATATATTTTGAAGAAACAACCAACGAAGCGTTGCGGAATTGTTTTTCTAAAATGGTATTAAAGTTCACGTTTTTGTTATTTTGAAGTCTAGTTGTTCAATTAATTCAGTAAATTAACTTTTTACATATCACCTTCCTACATATATATATATATATATATATATATATATATATATATCGAATATTATAATTTTTTTACGTTATAAAGTAGAAATAAATAATTTTTAAAACATCATTTATCAAGGAATTTCGTGATGCATTTCTTTTATACTTATCTCATTTGCTGTTGAAGTACAGACCTATATCTTTTGATCTTTGCAACATTTTAAAACACATCTTGAAAGTATATCAGCGCAATTCAGCAACAACAACAAAAATAAAAAATGGTACGATATCCCCGCAAACTAAATATGCGTTCCCTGAAATCTGATTTATCATTTTTTTTCCTTTGCTAAATTTCTTATTCATATTAAAAACATTTTATTACGTAACTTCTCCCTCCTGTTTACTGCATCTTCTTTGCCTCAAAGGATGCGACTACTTTAAACTGCTTCAGCAATTCGCATGTTGATTTTTCAAGTACGCTTGGTTTTATATTCTTTCGGTATCGGCTTCTTTTATAAGAATTTTTTAAAACATATATATATATATTTTAGTTTATTGTAATTTTTCTGATTACTGCAGGGGAAAAGAGGGTTGTTGTGTCAATGAGGAAGTACCACTAATTCAGAATACAAATCGTCGCCATGTGTAAAAGCAGAATTAATTCCTGTTAAAAATAAGGCAAAAATAAATATTCAGAAATAGCATTTACTGTTTGCTCTGGTTCTCAAGATTGCTGACTCAGGCCCTTAACTTATATTTACAAAAAAGTTTCCTTGCTTGAAAAAACGGAAAGATGTACTTTGTGACGATACATTCAAAAATTTTAAAGCATCATAACTTGTTAATTTTTTGTCATAGAAAAGTGAATTTTTAAAGCCCTTTATAAAACGAATGCTACATCTAAAAGCTCTAGTTGATGGGCATACTTTTTGTATTTGGGGGGTATATTTCTATTATACATAGTTTTATAGATAACTAGTAAAACCCGCGGCTTTGCTCGCGTAATTCTTGAAAAATGCCAAGTGGTATTTGTTGGCCTATTTTCATTACAGGAAATTTTACTGCCACAGATAATTCAGAAATTACTAACTAAACAACACTAATGTCGAAAAAAAATCGAAATTTTAGAATGTTTTTCACTCTTTCACCCCCCCCCCCCCATTCTCACTGTGGTAGTGTCATCGATATAAAATATAGCCTATGTTACAGCAGGAATTGTATTTAGAATTCCTTGTATTTAGCATTCCTTAGAAATTGTAATTTAGAATGTTTTTAGACCGCTTTTCGCTCATCTCACACTTTTAAATTTCGAATTTTTTAGAATTTGTTCTTAGAGAGCATTTACATTTTATAAATAACTACCATGCCAAATTGCAAGTTTCTAGTTCCTTCAGTATAAAAAAAAAACGAAATTTTAGAACGTTTTTCGCTCTGGCACCTCCCTGTGGTAGTGGCACCGACAGAAAATATAGCTTATGTTACAGCACGGACTGTCACCATCAATTTGCTACCATAACTTTTAAAAAGGGTTTGGTAGTTTCAGAGATTCCCTAGAAATTGTAATTTAGAATATTTTTAGAACGCTTTTCGCTCATCTCACAGTTTTAAATTTCGAATTTTTTTAGAATTTGCTCTTAGAGAGCATTTACATCTTATAAGTAACTACCATGCAAAATTTCTTGTTTCTAACACATTCAGTATAAAAAAAATTGAAATTTTAGAGCGTTTTTCGCTCCTGCACTCCCCTGGGGGTAGTGGCACTGACATAAAATATAGCTTATGTTACAGCAGGGACTGTTACCATCAATTTGCCCCCATCACTTTTGAAAACTGTTCTGTAGTTCCAAAGATTCCACAGAAATTGTAATTTAGAATGTTTTCAGAACGCTTTTTGCTCACCTCACCCTTTTAAATTACGAATTTTTTTAGAATTTGTTCTTAGAGAGATTTACATCTACCATGCCAAATTTCATGTGTCTAGCTCCTTCAGTATAAATAAAATCGAAATTTTAGAACGTTTTTCGCCCTTGCACGTCTTCCCCCTGTATAGTGGCACCGATATAAAACATAGCCTATGTTACAGCAGGGACTGTTACCATCAATTTGCCACCATCACTTTTGTAAATGGTTCTGTAGTTCCAGAGATTCCATAGAAATTGTAATTTAGAATATTTTTAGACCGCTTTTCGTTCATCTCACCCTTTTAAATTTTGAATTTTTTTAGAATTTGTTCTTAGAGAGTATTTACATCTTATAAATAATAAACCGTGCCATATTTCAAGTTTCTAGGTCCTTCAGTATAAAAAAAATGGAAATTTTAGAACGTTTTTCGCTCTTGCACCTCCCTGTGGTAGTGGCACCGATAAAAAATATAGCTTATGTTACAGCAGGGACTGTCACCATCTATTTGCTACCATAACTTTTAAAAAGGGTTTGGTAGTTTCAGAGATTCCATAGAAATTGTAATTTAGAATGTTTTTAGAACGCTTTTCGCTCATCTCACAGTTTTAAATTTCAAATTTTTTTAGAATTTGCTCTTAGAGAGCATTTATATCTTATAAGGAACTACCATGCCAAATTTCCTGTTTCTAACACCTTCAGTACAAAACAAAATTGAAGTTTTAGAACGTTTTTCGCCCCTGCACCCCCCTGGGTGTAGTGGCACCGACATAATATATAACCTATGTTGAAGCAGGGACTGTCACCATCAATTTGCCACCATAACTTTTGAAAAGGGTTCTTTAGTTCCAGAGATTCCATAGAAATTGTAATTTAGAATGTTTTTAGAACGCTTTTCGCTCATCTAACCCTTTTAAATTTCAAATTTTTTTTAGAATTTGTTCTTAGAGAGCATTTACATCTTATAAGTAACTACCATGCCAAATATCCTGTTTCTTAGCTCCTTCAGTATAAAAAAAATCGAAATTTTAGAACGTTTTTCACTCTTGCACCCCCTTGGGAGTAGTGGCAGCGACATAAAATATAGCCTATGTTGGAGCAGGGATTATCACCATCAATTTGCCACCATCACTTTTGAAATCGCTTCAGTAGTTCCAGAGATTACCCCCTACAAACCAACCAACAAACAAACAAACAAACAAACAATCTTTACCGCTTTATAATATTAGTTTAGATAATCGAAATAAATCCGTATATTTAAAGCAAACAACGCTTTCTGTAAAACTCACACAAAATTTTCCAAAATAGATTTTCCACACAAAATTGATCTTATTGCGCATGCTTCAACTTTTTTTGAAGGCTTCTCTACTCAGAAACGGGAAACGTCCTTACCCTCCCGGCTAATTATTGTCCGGAAGTGAAATCGAGAAGCGAAAAGGAAGTGACGAAGTGAGCGATCTCCATTCTTCCACATCCTTTGTTTGAGAGCGGGGTGAACGAACCGGATTCCAACGGAATTAAGGGGATTAAAAAGGGTTGATTGAAAAGGAATGGAGACGCAATATGACCATTGCATTGAAAGCTAAAGCTTTTTCTTTGATATTTGACAGGAAGTTTTTGTTTTTTATTTTAATTTTCTCTGTGATTTTTAACGATCAGAGACCGGTTCCGAAGATAGTGGGGCACCCAATCCTAAGTTAGTTTACTTCGAGGTCCGTTTGGAACAAACCGACCAGCGTAGCGGACGAAGCTCCAGTAGTTCTAATTTAAATCACACGGCAAATTTGTTTTACATTTTGGTCAAACTTTTATTACAAAATGCACACCAGGATTAAAAATACAGATGCGTGTGAAATTAGAAATGTATGTTTTGAATCGATTATTCAATGCAGTTAAATTAAAAACTTCCAATACTGCTTTTTTACGTAGAGGGGGGGGGGGTATAATGTAATATTCGTGGGATAAAAAAGTTACAGAATATTCCACAGTAATTTAACTCATATCATAATAATATTGTTATTAATGCAACGAATTCTGTAAAATATTCTTCTGTATAAGTAATTCATTAAATATTTCTTTTTCCGTTGAAAAACAAAAAAAATGCTTTATTTTAATTAGTAGTGGTGACATTTGTCACAGTTGATTATCTGCACGAGGAAAATAGGCCTAAAGTTGAGGATAGTCCTCCGTGAGGGTCTTTCTAAGAGAACCTAGCCCATATTTACGTAGCGTTACGCAATGTCGAAAAAAAACTAAAAACTTCGAACGTTTATCCCGACGAGCGTGACATGGGTTCGAATCCAGCACCTTCCGTCTACCAACTTTGAAAGCAGATCTTCAAAAGTTGTGGGTTTTTTATGCATACCAAAACTTTCTTTTTTTCTTTTCGTCTAAACTATATCTATTCTTTTAATGAATCCTTATTTGAATATTGAAAATTCTAAGTACATCTAAGTAGTTCATTAATGTTGCTATTGTGTTTTTTCTGGTTTCCAAACTACAATAGGCTAAAATATACTGTGAAATTTCACCAAAATTATGTAGGCAGTTTTCTTTAAAAGAATCTTAATTATATATTAAAGAATCTTAAAGAATCTTAATTGTATGTTAAGAAAAATCGGATTTTTATGTGGAAATTAAGTTGGACCTGAATTTCATTGATTTCTGCACAGGTCGGACCGGTCCGGGCCTTGTCCGTTTTCACTGACTTTTGCACGGGCTGTGCCGGGCCGTGAAGCACGCAATTACAAACGGGCCGGCACGGGCTGAACATTTAATTTCTGCATCGGGCCGGGCCAGAGCCTAGAAATTCCAGCCCGGTCAGACGTCTGGATCGTCGTGCTTAACCATCCTCCTTACACCCCATATTTATCCTCCTGTGACTATTTCCTTTTCTCCAAGTTGATATTGCACCTAAACTGGACCACTTCAAGTGACTGTGACCAACTATTTGACGCACATTGCAAAGGCAAGCTTCCAGAATTGTTTTGATGACTATTACATTCGTTGTAAAAAGTGTGTATAGTCTATCGTGGATTATTTCGAATTAAACATGGGTCGAAATTTCCATTTCAGTTCTTACTTTTTTGTTTATAAGATCAATCCGAGAAGTTTTAGGACACAATGTGCAGGTGTTCACATTTTCAAATGATTTTTCTCCACGCGAATTGACCTCGTGAAGCAGCCGTACCATTTCATGAAAATTGAGACCGTGCCCAAGCAGTACAATGCTACTTCTTTCAAATTAATTTGTGAACATCAAAAGTGTAGGTTTTTCCCTCACAAAGTGTAGGCCTTATCCGGTTATTATTATTTTTCAAATTATTCCACCTCTTTGTGCATGAAAAAAACCTATATTTTAATGCCTATCCATTCTTTGACGACGAATTTTAAACGAATCTTCGTGATTTCGCTGTTTAGGAATCGAGGTTGACCAATTAGGAGCCTGTAGTTTATGAAAAGTTAAAAAAAATATATATATACATAAAAAATACTATTGGTCAATTTATTTTTACAAAATAACGAAATGTCTATCTGATATTCCAAACGTTGACAGATCCAAGAAAAATAATCTTGGGCTGGGATTCAGATAAATGTTTCGCTATCTTTAAAACGAGAATGAATGACCAATAAAATCCTGTGTTTTGCGAAATTTTGCTAAAATGCAAAATTTTGATTTGTTAGTCTCGTTTATAAAATAGAGGGAAATCTATTTAGATCCCTTCTAAAATGTAATAATTTAAAGTTAAGTTTATTAAAAACGAAAAGTTCAGAAAAAGCGTTTAGAAAAGCGTCAATTATTTACTTATGAAATGGAATTTCTCAAAAAATGAATCATATCATTCTCTGGTGAATATTTAAACAAGCTTAGTCTTAAATATAAATCTGGTTTAAATTTGTCTAGTAACACTAAAATGGAATGATTTTAAATAATAAAAATACTTATAACATCCAAGTGCGTAGAAACAAATAGATTATCCAATATCGGGAAACTATACTTTGAAATAAGGTCTTAAATAAGGTTCTATAAGGTTTTAATATCTTAATTCATATTGCAAATATTTTATTATCTCCGTGTTTTTTAAATATAAGCAGTTTAAACAATATTGTTATGCAAGAATGACTAATTAATGTCTAAATTTTATGAATTTACTGAAAATTTTCTGGCATAATTTTCATATTAATCTTTTAATTTTAGCTTTTAGTATGTAATCCTACGATAAAAAACAAGTTGGAAATTGTACGTCAAACGTGACAAACGAGGTGCGTTCGTACCATAGCTAGTTATATAGATATTCAGATCTTGATGTTTTTTTTTAATTCTGTGAAATGAATTATATCGTCTACAGATTAATTTCTGTCATAAAATAAGTATCTCGGTCGCTTGACGATTAAACCTCGGAAGCTCTTATAACAAGAAAGCACCGATTTAAAAAAAAAAAATCTAATTTCTTAATAAATGTTTTATTTTCTAAAGTTTTCATTCGATTTTTATAAAATTTGAAATGTCCCGACAAAATTCTGCAAAGATAATATATCTTAAATTTCAAACCATTCGGTTTGGGTAGTTTTTGCGTTGTTATATGCGGACGGACGGACAGACAGACGTACGGACAGACGGACAGACAGACGGACGGACCAGACGACGACAATAGGTGCTACGTATTTATATAATTATGAACGCACCTAAAAAGCAAGACAATTCCCTAAAATTATTTTTTCTTATTACATAAATTACACCTTACATCTTATCAAATTATGTTATATGATTTTATAATGTAAAAAGTGATATTACTATTTGATTAGGTACGTAATTATGTAAAAAGTAAGTACATAATTTAGGCGATACTGAATACTTAATTGTGTTTATTATATTAGAACCGTAAAAGAAAGCTTTAGAAAAGATATAAAAATGATTAAAATTAAATTGCAGAGCATCGAAATTGCAGCTTGTGTTGTTGAGATATAACCTTTCTGGGTATTTTTATATTACAACTACTGTTTTTATTTCATAATATTTCTAGTTTTTATGTCCTATCATAATCTCTATTTTAATGCCATAAGTTCCCCTATTATTAGACTAATACGAGCTTTATATGTGTATTTGGTTAACATTTAATTGTATTTTCTTTCAACAACAGCAGAAAAATTATATTTATATTTAAATTTCTATTTCTATTTTATTTTTCAAAATAATGTTTTAATTTTCTTCTAACAGCTTCTGCTTGTTTAAATTTATATATATTGTTTAAATTTATAATGACTTCATAATAAATATACTTCCAAAAAATTCAGTTATTCAAAAATTTAACTTCTATCTACATTCAATAATCGATGAAAAATTGCACAGCGCTAACTTGTGACGGAGTTGCGCACACGCTTCCATTCTAAAACCTAGTATATAGATATCAACATATATTCTTGATTAAAATATGAAAGAAATTTCCAATCTATCTATTTTTGAAGAATACCATTCCAACAAAATCATTTTAAACAAACCGATTTTGCACATATATTTCAATAAAACATACTCACAAGAATTTCACCATAAGATAAAAACATCTGTTTCGCCAATCCGTATAAAATAAACCTATACTGAAAGTATATAAAACCGCACGTACTTCAAAAATCAGGATGCGAATGTTGCAACAACTTAGTAGTCGCCTTCTTTGAGGGGAAGATACCGTAACTGGAAGGATAACTTACAAATGGGATGTTTTTACTGTGAATAGGAAATTTCGCAAAGGCAAAAAAATGATAAATCAGATTTCATGGAACTAAAATTTAGTTTGTGAAATATCGTAATATCTCTTTTATTGTGATATTGTGCTGAAATGCTTTCAAAATATGCTTTTAAATTATACTACCTAGATAAAAAGATATGTCTGCTTTTACATAAAGCAAATGAGAAAAACATAAATCAAATGCTTCACAAAACACCTTGAAAGACACCAGTCCTTTTTATTTAATTGCTCTTGATTGTGTAAATAAATTTACAATATTTGGTAAGAGATTATATTTATAAATAATATAATTGCAATATTGCTAATAATTGTAATAATAATAACTAATTGTAAAGAATATCATTATGCAAAAAACTTTATTTGTGTAATTCATTACAATAGCCCTTAAACCATACTTTGGAAATAGGTTGAACCATAAACTCAATTTATGATAATGCTCATACATTTTTATAACGACAATCTGAAGCATTTGTTTCGAAAATTTAATGACAAAATTCATATCAATGTATAAAGAAGTTGAATGGTCTGGAAAACTAATCTAATTTGAAACGCTCTGTTTAAGGTATTTTCTATGCAGACAATGTAACTAATTTTACACACCTTAAGATTTTACAATTACGATTTTTAAAAAAAAGAAAAAATGGGGTTTCAATTTTAAAATAAATGATTTAAATTGTCTTCGTATGAAAAACGTATGAAAGCTCCTTGTATTTAAAGTGTCGTGTTTCAAACTAAAGTGATTGGTTGCCAAAACACTCAAGTAGTGATGTTTTTGTACTTTATTAGAAAATACTTATCAAATTGAAATATTACTCTATTTAGTAATTTATGTTTGTGCATCTTTGTTACTATTATTCTTGAAACGTTTTTCAAGACTACGAATAATGATAATTTATTTGTAAAGCTTTAAAATGTGTGTTTGATCGAACAAATTTAATTCGTAAACAGAAATTATTATTTCACAAGATACTAGAAATGCAGTACTCAAACTTGGGCTGAGATTTAAATTTCTGATGCAGTAAATAAAGGATTAAGTAAACATATATCTGCCACCCCCCACCCCCCTCTTACGTAGCAATTTTCGAAAGTTACACAATTTTTCAATACCTTTTTAAACATTTCTGTACTGACGTAAGCATTAGTCAGATCCCCCCCCCCCACACACACACACCCTATTGTCAGCAAAAATAAGGACTGCAAGTATATATATTGGATTAAGAACAGCTAAAATCAAAATGATAAGAGTGTATGATCGAGTAGTGAGTTGGGATATTTCTGGTGATAATTAAAAGAAGCTCATACCATAATCGAACAAATAAGTTCAACAATTGAATATTGTTTTCATATCACAATTTCTGAAAATCCCAATACTTTATTATTACTTACCCATCATACGTAGTATAGGGTAAGTCTTGTAATCGTTTTAAAAATCGAAATTTTTTTTTGACGGATTTACATGTTTCAGACGCTGGAGATTCCGAAAAACATATTTTTAGAAGAAAAAAATTTGCCGTCCGTCTGTGTGTCTGTAAACGTTCTATCTCCCGAACGAATTGAGATAGAGACTTGAAATTTGGTATGTACTTAGTATGTAACAATGGGAAGAAGCCTATTGAATTTCAGTAACCTCGATTATCCGGAACTATTTTTTTCGGACTCTCGAAATATTCGTTCTGATAAAAGTATATAAAATTTTTCGAAATTGTGTATTTTAAGGAGTGAATATAAAATACAATAAAAAAACATAAATTTTGCATAAAGCATAAAGTCGATCGATAATGAGTTACCGAGGTATTTGTAATCCTATTTCCACACTCTTCGATTTTTCATGACCCTGTATTTCATCCAAATTTTGATTCAAAGATATATTTTAATTGGAAATGAGACGCTTAATCAGATGCAATAAACCGCTAGTTAATAGGATTATTGTTTTTGGAGTTATAAGGATGTTTCTTTTAAGCAATTCAGTAATCGAGCCTTCAAAGTTTATGACGTCATCAAGCCACGATTTTATTCGAATTGCAATGCATTTTATAAGTAGTTTACACATTTTTTTTTATTTTCTACATTATGCATATACATGATGGGTAAGTATTATGGTGGCCCCCAACGACTAGTTTTAGTTTACGCTAGAGATGAACAATAACACTTTCTCTAATTTCAATATTAGGAAGTTAACATACGTTTGTTCAAGCAACATGCTAATATAATGTATTTCAAATGCAATTTGAAATGTAAAAACAATATTCAAATTCTTGACGAATGCAACTCATAACCTGATAATAACTTCCCGCTCAGCGACTTAGCAAAGCTTAATTCACAATATCAGTGTCTAATCCAGATTGTAAATACTAATATTAATATATGATATGCACACCCAGAAAAAAGTTTTGTTGAATCAACAAAAATTTGGTTGACCCAACAAAGCTTTTTGTTTAAATATAGGTCAATGGAAATTTTGTTTGAATCAACAAAAAAAATTTTTTTTTGCAATTCCAAAAAAAAATTTTGTATCGTCAGCAAAAAATGTTTTGTTAATTCAAGTAAAATGGTTCAATTTTACTTGAATTTTGCTAAAACAACCAAAATGTACTCAACAAAACATGTTTTGTAGTTTTAATCAATTCCTTTTTCTGGGTGCAAGATACAAGAAATGAAAATAAATAAATCCAACTACATATCCACATATTACACAACTAGGCCTAATACATACAGAGGCATTGTAAAGTTACATTTTATCAGCATGACACAAAAATGAAATATAGTTAAGGATTAAAAAGAACGTATACTTACTTTATTCACAAATTACAGTTAAGAAACGCAAATAAATCCTTATATATCGTTAAGATTAAATGAGACAAAATAAAAATATCTTGTGATTATCCTACACGTACACGGCAGATTTAATGACGGAAGATACGTGATTGGCTGCAACGCGTTGCCATACGATGGTAAAAGATTAAACCATACTTCAGGATTCACCAAAAGAGAGTTTTTGAAATAGAGATTGAGCCATCTTTTGGTACTTTTAATGACTTTGAACCAATAATACTTTCACATTGAACGGAATTTATTAACAGTGCATTTTGGTAATTACACCATTATAAAATAAAGGAAGATATTATAATGCAACAGGATAGTTAAATTATATTTACTTTTCGGAAAAAAAAGAATAATTTGCTTTATTTTTTTATTCACCTAAAATTTGTTACTTCAAATTCAAACTATCAATATTTTCTTTAAATGCTTAATAAATTCTTTCATATAATAAATTGCGGAATTGCATCTTTTAAAATACATTTTTAATTACATCTTCTTATCACAAAAAAAACTTTTCAAATAATCAAATTTATTATGATTTTTAAATGAAAGAAATCTCTTATTTATGTTCTTGCATTTGTTTTATATGAATCTTAACGATAATTTAAGGTCTTATCTTTACTCTCAAAGAGCTAGTTGCATCAGAGAACTAAGGACTGTAGTCTTATTGCATGTGGCAATTTACTTTCTTAAAGCAATACCGTGCAAATTCACCTTTATCTAAAACATATCTAGTGTTTTATTAAATTATACCGTGTTTTTAAATAAAGATATACACAATTCTATTATCAGCATTTTTTTTTAAATTTTGTACTAGATTATGTAATATATATATATATAGGAGGGGTGTTTTTTAAATAAAAAAGGGGTGTTTGAAAATTAAAACCTAACGAAAGAAAAATTTCAAAAACCAAATTTATTTTCAGATTCTGCATACATTTCTCTATTTTTCAGCATAGCTGCCAAGTTTGTTTAAACACTTATCATACCTTACAGCTAGATTTGAATACCTAGATTTGAATTACTACTAGATTTGTAGAGAAACTTACCGCCTGCTCCAGTAACCAAGAGGTCACGGCCGTTTTCCCGTCTTCGTCATCGTTGTAGTGGTTGCTGCCGAGATGATGTTTGAGATAGCGGAAAAGATGGAAATCGCTTGGCGCAAGGTCGGGGCTGTAAGAGGTGGTTCAAAACTTCCCAGCCAAAAGAGTCCAATAAAGCTCGGGTCAGACCTGCGGTGTAAGGCCTTGCATTGTTATGCAGTAATAAAATTCCCTCTGTCAGCATGTCGCGTCAATTGTTTTGAATCGCTCTGAGTCGCTTTTACAGAGTACGGACCGTACTTCGCACTAGGCGGGCGATTCGATAATCTTGAACATTTTAAAGACACAAAGGAGACCGTACAGGTTACTTACACAGCTGCAACTGAGTACAGTTGTTCCCAAGGAATGCCGGGACACAACGCAAGCGTTGCGTTGCGCGCGCCACTTATTAGTGTATACAGCAAAACGCCTTTACTTAAAAAACACGCCTCGTATATACATATATTGTTTGGTAAAAATTAGAAAACAAAAAAAAATAGAAAAGAATAAATTACAAAAATACATTTTTTATGTAATTCATGGAAGTAGCATTACTATGTTATATTGTTTGAATTGTTGTAGAAAATTCAGAGACTGTTATTTCAGAGGCTTTATAATAAATCTACTTCCAAAAAAGTTCAGCTATTCAAAAATTTAAATTATATCTGCATTCAATAATCCATGAAAAATGGTACAGCGCTAACTTTGACGGAGTTACTCACACGCTTTTATTCTAAAACCTAGTGCATAGATAGAAATATATATTCTTGATTAAAATATGAAAGAAATTTGCATTCTATCTATTTTTGAAGACAACCATGCAAACCGATCGCGCACACATATTTAAATAAAACATACTCACTAGCATTTCGCCATAAGATAGAAACATCTGTTTCGCAAATTCGTATAAAAGAAACCTGCATTGAAAGAATATAAAACTGCACGTACTTCAAAAATCAGGATGGAAAATGCTGGAATATTTTTAAATAGTCTAGTACTTTAAGGTGCAGATAACGTAACTGGAAAGCTGAGTTACCCATGGGATGCTTTTTCTATGAATAAGAAATTTATCAAAGGAAAAAATGATAAATCAGATTTCACGGAACGAAAATTTAGTTTGTGAAATATCGTAATATCTCTTTTATTGCGGTATTGTGCTGAAATGCTTTCAAGATGCGCTTTGAACTTCTGCATAGATCTAAAGATATAAATCTGTGTTTTTAAATTAAGCGATGCATATAAGTGTAAATCAATAGCTTCACTAACTCCTTGATAGATACCAGATCTTTTTATTTAATTGCCCTTGATTACATAAATATATTTATATTCTATGGTAAGAGGAGTATAAAAATTGTAAAAAGAAATTTTGAAAAACACGTTTTTATGTAATTCATCACAATAGCTTTATTATGTTGCATAATTTGAATTAGTTTTCAACATTCATTCCGTAGCTTTTATTTCAGGTAATTTATAATAAATAACTCTCTACAGATAATTGGCCTATTTAAAATTTAAATTCTAATCGACTAAAATCCGTATAGACTTGTCCTTTGAGAAAATACACACACCCTTTCGATTTAAAAATTGGTGCATATAAGGAAAAAAATATCTTAATCAAAATATGAATGAAATGCGTGTTCTATGATTTTTAAATAGCAATATTGAAGCACAAATGTCTACATGAATCTCTGCAGACATAAATTTAAATAAAGCATAGTCACTAAAATTCACAGTAAAAAGAAAAAAAAATGAATTTGTATGAAAGAAAATAGTTGCTTCCTTTAAAGTCAACTATCCAATTGTTTCTAGAAGGAGAAGTAATACATTATTTGTTTTTGCATGAATAAAAATATTTAGTAAATGAAACATCGATAAATCAGATTTCATAGAACGTAAATTTAATTTGTGAAATATCGTAGTACCACTTACTGGAAACATTGGGATGATTTACTTTGAAGATATAATTCATTGTTCATCATAATATGATCTAAACTAGTTTTATTTCGTCTGAATTCATTGCTGTTCTTATAATGTTTTACTTCCAACTTATACATATATAATTAATAAAACATAATAAATCTTAAAAATATAAAAAAATAAATGAACAACTCGAAATAGCACAGATACAAATATATAAAATGGCAAACAACTGTTTCGGAGCCCCTAAATCTCCATCATCAGTGCCAATTCAAAAGATTAAAACCGATTCAAAAATCGGTTGCATCGGTTGAAATCCGTTTTGAATTGATTTTAATATTTTGAATTGGACTGATGATGGAGCTTTAGGGACTCAGAAACAGCTGTTTAGATTCAGCAAATTTATATTCTATCTTAATAAATAACAGATGATAATCCACGCAATTCTCTCTTTTGGGAACCTAAAAATACATGCCTTCATTATAAAACATGGTCTGTATTTAAAAAGTAACGTTCGCAAAATATAAAAGAAGTATATATTTTGTCTGCTGCATACAAACAGAAAAACAAATTGCGCAAAAAAACTGCAATATTCACTAGAATTTTGACGAGAAATAGAAAATCTGTTTTAATTCGTATAAAAGTAGTCGGTACCGAAAACCTATAAAATAGAACGTACTTGAAAAACCAAGATGCATATTTCTTGAATAGTTTAAAGTATTCGCATCTTTTGTGGCGAAAATGCATTATACGGGAAGAAAATGTCACCTATGAGATGTTTTTAGGATGAATAAAAAATTTAGCAAAGGAAAAAATGATAAATCAGATTTCACGGAATTCATTTTTAAGATATCGTTTTTTTTCCTGTTGAATAATGCTGATACTGTTTCAGTATGTATGCTTCGAGTAATACAGATATCAAAAGACATTGGAGATCTAACATTAAGCTAAGTATCATCTGCTCTTGCATAAAACAAGTGAAATAAGTGTTGGAATACAACGTTCATTTTCTCCCCCCGCACATATGGTGCATGCGCGTACAGTTACGATGATGATGCTCCGGAAGAGAGAGCAGTTGTTACTTTAAGAAAGATGTCGACGCTCAGTCGCATACGAACTGTATATATTTTGTCTTCGTTTAATTGTAAATAAATGTCTTATGTCGTGCTATTCTGCAAACTCTGCTTGCCTCATACACCTACAAATGGTTATGGGCTCAGAGACGCTACTTCACTGCGCTATAATTAGCAGAAATTATTTTTAACATTCGGATTTGGAACTCTTAAGCCTAATCGAAAGTAAGAATTGTTCTTCATTCTGTTTATCATTTGCATTATTTCTGGCTGTGAGAGACTCTGCATAATTATGTCTCATGTAACGACAATTGAAAAGTTCGGAAAAGATAATTTTGATAGCTGGAAGCTTCAAATCGAAGCGGTATTAATAAAAAATGATCACTGGGATTACGTAATTGGTAAATAAATTAAACCGGCTGAAGGAACCGCCGAAGAAAAGAAGTGGCTCCAAGCTGATCAAAAAGCTCGTGCAGATATAATTCTTTCTATAAATCCTAGTGAACTGAGTCATATAAAGCATTGTACGACTTCAAGTGCCGTATGGAATAAGCTGAAAGATGTTTATGAATCGAGGGGACCCGCAAAGAAAGCAACTTTGTTAAAACAACTTCTGTTTAGAAAAATGTCCATAAATGAAACGATGGCTGATCATTTAAATATTTTCTTCGAAATAGTTGATAAACTGATAAATATGGAAATAGAAATCGCGGATGATTTATTATCAATTCTACTTCTATATAGTGTTCCTGAGAACTTCGAAAATTTTAGATGCGCTATAGAATCCAGAGATGAGTTACCTAAACCCGAATGTTTGAAAATTAAAATGCTAGAAGAATGGGATGCCAGGAAAGGAAAATCCACTCAAGATTCACAAAACGCATATTATATAGAAAATAAAAGAAATAATCAAGAACAGAAGAAGAATGAAAAATGGAAAATGAATCCAAATAAAAAATTTTCCTCGGAAAGGTGTTACCGAAATTTCAAGTGCAATTATTGTTCGAAAATCGGGCACAAAGCTTCGGAATGTAGAAAGAAAATAGCTGATAGAAAGCTTACATCTTTAAATAAAGGAAATCAAGGATCGATGATAGCCACTAATTATGAAAAACTGACTAGTATGGCATTTAATGACGCATATCAAGAGCCTTCTGCATGGTGTTTAGACAGTGGATGTACATGCCACATGTGTAAAGATAGAAATTTATTTACAGAATTTCATCCTCGTACGAATTCTACTATACAGCTTGCAGTTGATCAAACAGCGAAAATTACAGGAATAGGAACAGTTTTCATTACAGTACCTAACGGGGGTGGAATTACTAATCTCACACTTAAGAACGTTCTGTGTGTTCCAGAATTAAAGTGTAATTTGCTCTCAACATCTAAAGCAACAGCCAATAATCGTTCAGTAATTTTTAAAGAACGATTTGCTAAAATCATCGAACCAAATGGTTCTACATTAGTACATGCTGTCCGTCATGGGGATTTGTATTACGTATACCCAAGCATCGAGAGAGCTGCGATAGCAGAGGTAAGTGAATTTCTAAAATGGCATCTTAAATTAGGTCATTTAAATGAGTCTGATTTAAAAAGACTTAAATCAAAGAATATGGTTAGAAATTTAAATTTCAATGATAATGAGTCTCTTAAAGACTGTAAAATTTGTATTCAAGGTAAACAAACTGTGCGTTCTTTTCCTAAAGAATCCAACTTTAAAAGTGACGATTTATTGACTCTTACACATTCAGATTTGTGTGGTCCTATGAGAGTTCCATCCCACGGAGGATCGCGATATTTCGTTACTTTTATTGACCATAAATCACGTTACATTGAAGTCAGTTTTCTTAAAACAAAAGATGAGGTTAAAAATGCATTTGTTAAATACAAAGCAGCAGTTGAAAACCGTGTAGGAAAGAAAATAAAAATTCTTCGTACGGATAATGGCAAAGAATATTTCGGAGAAGAATTTAATAAATATATCGAAGAAAGCGGTATAAAACGAGAATTTTCCTCACCACTAACTCCGCAACAGAATGGTACGTCAGAGAGGTTCAATAGAACTTTAGCTGAAATGGCGAGGTGTTTACTATTTACACAGCAATCTCCCACAATCTTTTGGGGCCGAAGCTATTAATTGTGCGGTATACATAAGTAATCGCTGTCCTTCGCGACGTTTAAATGATAACAAAACACCCTACGAAGTCTTTTTTGGCATCAAGCCAACTTTATCATATTTTAAAATATTTGGGCAAAAATGTTTTGTACTAAATAAAAGACAAAGTAAAGGAAAATTTGATCCTAGGTCAGAAGAGCATATTTTTGTTGGATATTCAAATGAATCAAAAGCGTACAGGCTGTGGAATAAGAATTCCAGAAAAATTGTTATAAGCCGAGACGTCCGATTTATTAACGAATTTGAAAACGATTTACCTTCAAACAGTGAAATAAAATTAATTTTTCCCTTTTCTCAAAATAATGAAAATAAAACAATTACGCAAGAATCAGAAACATCTTCTCCTCCCGTCCAAAATGAACCAGACAGCTGTGGCGACAGTGATGTTGATATGCAATCGGATGAAATTTCCGACACCCTTTCTTCTCCTACAAGAGCGCGCGGGCGGCCGAGAAAATTAAAAACTGGTAAAAGAGGTAGACTCAGGAAAGAATTTAAAATAATAATTCCAAAAGAAGAAAAATCCCAAGTTGTAATGGAAAATTTATTTTCTGACTCATGTCCGGAATTTTCTGAGGCTTTAAACGGGCCATTTAAACATGAATGGATAGATGCAATGGAATTAGAATATTTAATTCTTTAATGCAAGAAAATGCATGGCAAATAGTTGATAGGCCAAAACATAAGAAAATTATAGGAAGTAAATGGGTTTTAAAAACTAAATATAAACAAGACGGGTCAATCGAAAAGTTTAAGGCGAGAATAGTCGCAAAAGGATGTTCTCAAAAACCAGGAATTGATTTTGAAGAAAATTTTTCGCCTGTAGCCAGATTAAGTTCGATCAGAACTGCGATCGCTTATGGTATTAAAAATGGTTTTACAGCTTATCAATTAGATTTTATTATGGCTTATGTAAATGGTGATTTAACGGAAGAAGTATACATGGAGTTACCTGATGGTTTTAAATATGAATCTAATGTTGACAAAGTTTGTTTATTAAAAAAATCCCTCTACGGATTAAAACAATCAGGTCGACAATCGTTCAATAAATTAGATGAAAAATTAAAACAAATGAAGTTTAAATCACTAAATGCTGATAAATGTGTTTATTTTTCTAAATCTCCAATTGAAACAATTATCATTGTTTATGTTGATGATCTCATAATTCTTACTAAATGTAAACAAGATTATGAATATATTAGAGATGAATTAGCCAAATCTTTTAAAATGAAAGATTTAGGTTTGTTACACTATTGTTTGGGCATAGAATTTATGCAAAACGGGGACAGTATTAAAAATACTCAAAAGAAGTATATTGAAGATATTCTGAGCAAATTTAATATGCAAGAATCAAAATCAATATCTACACCTTTTGATAACAATGTGAAGCTTACTAAAGATATGTGTACCAAAATTGAAGAAGAAAAGTCTGAAATGAATAATATTCCTTATCGTCAACTAATTGGTTCTCTTATGTATTTATCAGTAGCAACTAGACCTGATATTACTCATGCTGTGAATTTTCTAAGTCAATTCAACAACAATCCAGGCAAACATCATTGGATAGCTGCAAAAAGAGTTTTAAGATATCTAAGAGGTACTCAAGATCAAGGACTGATTTTTAAACGTGATACTAAGTCCTTAGTTGCATTTGTTGATGCTGATTGGGCTTCAGATGTCAATGATAGAAAGTCCTATACTGGATACATTTTTAAATATGCCGGTGGTGCTATATCTTGGGAATCGAGAAAACAACGAACTGTTGCATTATCCACGACTGAAGCAGAATATATGGCTTTATCAGAGGTTGCTAAAGAGACTTTACATCTCAGACGGTTCTTAAATGAACTTTCTCCTGAAATAGTGTCTGCACCTACTTTAATATTCTGCGATAATCAGTCTGCTCAAAAATTAGTAAGAAATCCAATTTATCATTCTCGCACAAAACATATTGACATTCGCCATCACTTTGTGCGCGAAATATATGAGAATGGAGATATAAAGGTTAAATATCTAGAAACTGAAAATATGGCAGCTGACATTTTAACAAAAGCTTTAAGTGCCTATAAACATAAGAAATGTTGTGATTTAATAGGACTAAGTGTTTAAAAACATTCAATGTTATTCTGTATCTTTTTTCCATATAAGTTTAAAGTATATACTGTTTGTAATTGTAATTTTATATTTTGTTTCTCTGTAATTTGCATAATAGGAGAGTAATTAATGCCTTGTTAAGAAAATGCACGTTGTAAGGGGGGAATTGTTGGAATACAACGTTCATTTTCTCCTCTCCGCACATATGGCGCATGCGCGTACAGTTACGATGATGATGCTCCGGAAGAGAGAGCAGTTGTTACTTTAAGGAAGATGTCGGCGCTCAGTCGCATACGAGCTGTATATATTTTGTCTTCGTTTAATTGTAAATAAATGTCTTATGTCGTGCTATTCTGCAAACTCTGCTTGCCTCATACACCTACAATAAGTAAATAAAATGCTTCAAAAAAGTCCTTGATAGAAAATTATGAAAAATGTTATTTTTAACACTTTCCAACCTAGTTGAAAAGTATATATTTTATTTTATATATATATATATATACATATTATATATATAGATATATATTAAATGCTAAAAGGTGTAAATTAACAACATAATATACAGTAAAATGTTGACATGTTTCGGCTCACTCCGAGTCAATTTCAAAAACCAATGAGAATATTCTATAATTTCATGGTCTTTGAAGTTATTATTTGAAATGATATTTAATTTTCATATACTTTTTAAAAATTACGCACGTTATCTTTTATTTTTACTTTGTTGTTTATTTTCCTATTTGTAACCACGGAGTTACTAGAGCCACAATTTCAGTAAGTTAAAAGATGCTGCATCGTTACATATTGTATTTTTGTGTGTTACTATCTCTACGGTTTCTCTTATTATGGATGGATACCATAGACTGGAGGGAAAAATTATTTTACTTTCATTGAAATTTATTTGGATGGTTTCTTCTTGATATAATCTGGCCAGAGCTGTGGTTTTTCTATTATACTTAATATCAGCTACATGCTCCTTTTTTTCTGTAACTAGATTTCCTGCTTCTCATGCCAATATAGTAATTCTTAGATCCATCTTCTTTAATAAAAGGTATTTCTAGGGTCAATTTTACTGCAAATGATATTCTTTAATTTCTGAACGAGTTTGGCTATTAACCCCTTCGCGACGAGCGTCCTTTACAGAATTTTTAATCTTTTACCACCGGTTTTTCAAAATAGAAATTTTTGCCTAATTGAATCGCAGAAATGCTATCATTAAATAAGGCAAAGCTTACAATAAAAAAGTAACTGGTGGGAATAATCTAGGATTCTGAGCATCTTATGCGTCACGTATACGTGTCGCTCGTCCCCAAGGGGTTAGGCAGATACTGAAACGTTTACGCCTGTATTTTAATTTTTCAAAAAAAACTTGGATAATATTGAAGAGTATAAAGTTTGTATTTTTGTGAATCAACTTTGTTTTCTGGTTTCTTATTATTGCTGATATCCACAATTAATTTACTAATATGGTGTACCATAAAACCATTATCACAAGCAATTTTACAAATATTATCTAACTTATTATTCAATTTATTTTCAGTACATACTATAAAAGCTCATCTTATGAAAAATCTGTAGGCTGAAATTTTGTACGTAAATGGAGAATATGCGTTATTTGGTATGGTAGATCGGTAATCCATACTTTTTCGGAAAACAGCTCTGTCGATAGATTTATTTGTTCAGGTTAACATTACATTAAGAAATAGAAGACTTTCACTATGTTCATTTTCAATAGTGAATTTAATGTTATTGTCAATTAAGTTTAGATTATTTATAAATATTTTCAGTTCATCAAGAATATACTGCCAAATTACAATATAGCTGATATTAAGCATAATAATTAAAAAAACCCACAGCCCTGGCAAATTATTAAAAATGTGAAAAACAAATTATATACATCATTTTTTGTATAATGTATTACAATGGCATTAAATGTGCAACTTTTATGGTTTTTTGTTTTCAGACACCTCATAATAAATTCTCCAGCCCTCAATTCAAATTTATATCTTCATTGTGGTCAAAGTGTGAAAATAAATCATACAGTTCTAACATTCAGTGGAGTTATACACAACCGTAGTACTAAAACTTGAAAAAAAACCGTATAATAAATATGCGCTCTATCTTATTTTAACCAAATATATTCAAACAGACAGTATCACATAAACCTATTGAGCACATAAATTCAAATAAAATGTATTTACTGGAATTTCACAGTAAAATAAAAACACATGTTTCGCATAAAAAAAAAAAAAAAAAAAAAAAAAAAAAAAAAAAAAAAAAAAAAAAAAAGACGATGCCGAACTGCATAAAATCACACGTACTTTAAAAATGAGAATTCGAATTGCTACGAGAGTTTAAAGTAGTCGCATCTTTTGAAGAGAAGATGCAGTAATGGGAAGAAAAAGTTACCCATGGGATGTTTTTACTATGTATAAGGAATTCCGCAAAAGAAAAAAAAAGAAAAAAAACTTTTTTTCATGGGACGCAAATTTAGTTTGTGAATATAACGGAATAGCTTTTTTTTTCTTCTTGCATTGTGCTGACATGCTTGCATCTTGCTCTTCCTATTTCTGCATAAAACAAAAGATATTAATATGAATTTGTTCTGCTACATAAATTAAATAAAAATAAATCACATATTTTATGAAAATATTGGATAAAACCCGTAAAACTTGTTATTTTATTAATTACTAGCAAGCTACGCCCGCTACGCTGGTCAATTTCTTATAACGAACTTTTAATCCAACAAAATATTGACATTTCATAATTCACTTTTATATTTTAACAGAATAATAAGGCTACTATAATTTGTGACTCTTGCTATAGCCAATATACACACCAGGACACGTCGCCCTTATCATTAGCTTTTTACGCATGAAGATTTCACTATGGTACTCAATTGTGAAATTTGGTAATTTTTCAAATTCAACATTTGAAAAATGGCATAATCATTAGATTTGAAATTTATATCAAGAAAAATACAATTTTTTACCTTTCAAACGCAGTTTGCCTAACAATTTTCTGACAAATACTTTTCGAGCTACAATTTTTTTCAGTAACTTCAAATGTTTCATTTTCCGAGATTAATCTGTGGCAACAATTAGCGAAAAACCCAGTCGTCAGAAACGCATAGTTTTTTATTAAAGAGGCTGTTGGAGCAGGGATTGTCACCACAAATTTGCCACCATAACTTTTGAAATCGGTTCGGTAGTTCTAGAGATTCCATAGAAATTGTAATTTAGAATGTTTTTAGAACGCTTTTCGCTCATTTCACCCTTTTAAATTTCGATTTTTTTTTATTTTGTTTTTAGAGAGCATTTACATTTTATAAGTAACTACAATGCCAAATTTCATGTTTCTAGCTCTTTCAATATACAAAAAATCGCAATTTTAGAACGTTTATCGCTCCGGCACCCCCCTGGGTTAGTGACACCGACATAAAATATAGCCTATGTTGAAGCAGGTGTTGTCACTATCAATTTGCCACCATCACTTTTGAAATCGGTTCGGTAGTTCCAGAGATTCCATAGAAATTGTAATTTAGAATGTTTTTAAAACGCTTTTCGCTCATTTCACCCTTTTAAATTTCGATTTTTTTTTAAATTTTATTCTTAGAGAGCATTTACATCTTATAAGTAACTACAATGCCAAATTTCAAATTTCTAGCTCCTTCAGAAAAAAAAATCGCAATTTTAGAACGTTTTTTGCTCCTGCACCCCCCTGGAGTTAGTGACACCGACATAAAATATAGCCTATGTTGGAGCAGGGGTTGTCATCATCAATTTGCAACCATCACTTTTGAAATCGGTTCGGTAGTTCCAGAGATTCCATAGAAATTGTAATTTAGAATGTTTTTAGAACGCTTTTCGCTCATTTCACCCTTTTAAATTTCGAATTTTTTCTATTTTGTTCTTAGAGAGCATTTACAGCTTATAAGTAACTACAACGCCAAATTTCAAATCGGTTCGGTAGTTCTAGAGATTCCATAGAAATTGTAATTTAGAATGTTTTTAGAACGCTTTTCGCTCATTTCACCCTTTTAAATTTCGATTTTTTTTATTTTGTTCTCAGAAAGCATTTACATCTTATAAGTAACTACAACGCCAAATTTCAAATCGGTTCGGTAGTTCTAGAGATTCCATAGAAATTGTAATGTAGAATGTTTTTAGAACGCTTTTCGCTCATTTCTCCCTTTTAAATTTCGATTTTTTTTTTTTTTTTGTTGTTCTTAGAGAGCATTTACATATTATAAGTAACTACAACGCCAAATTTCAAATCGGTTCGGTAGTTCTAGAGATTCATAGAAATTGTAATTTAGAATGTTTTTACAACGCTTTTCGTTCATTTCTCCCTTTTAAATTTCGATTTTTTTTTTTTTTTTTTTTTTTTTTTTTTTTGTTCTTAGAGAGCATTTACATCTTATAAGTAACTACAACGCCAAATTTCAAATTTCTAGCTGCTTCAGTATAGAAAAGATCGCAATTTTAGAACGTTTTTCGCTGCTGCACCCCACTGGGGTAGTGGCACCGACATAATATATAACCTATGTTGAAGCAGGGACTGTCACCATCAATTTGCCACCATCACTTTTGAAATCGCTTCGGTAGTTCCAGAGATTACCCCCTACATACAAACAAACAATCAAACAAAAAAACAATCTTTACTCCTTTATAATATTAGTATAGACTACAACTGAATGTTTTCAAAAATTACATAAAAAAAATCCATATTTTTTCTTTTTGGAAAATTGTGAAAGAAACATTTTCGGGGAAAGATTTATAAGCGTCTATAATCTTTTTCTGTATGATATTTTAAAAATCTGGAAAATAATGTGTGTTGTTTCTTTTGAAGTTAGTATATAAATTGCGGAAGCAATTTTGAAAATTCCAACTGTGACAGATGTAACAGTAAAGGAACTGAATTCGTCGAAATAAAAACAAAAATGAAGTTTTTTGATTGGATAGGGTCAGGCCTCTTTCAAGCCTTTAATCGGATATGCTGCTGTTATTGCAGAAAATAGAAACTGGTAAGCTAATTTAATTTTCCTTCGAAAGTAGTTTAAATGTATTAGAAGTATTCGGTTCGAATGATATTAAGTCGAAATAAAAACTATAAATTGTCGAGAAACGCATAAATAGTTTTAAAGCAGGCAAAGTCCAAATGCCAATATAGTCTGCCAGCGATAATATAGTCCACCAACGATAATAAAGATAATATAGCCGTTACGTAACGCCAATTATGACGAATTTTCTTTAAACTAAGGTGACAGTAACAAGTAACAATCTCTGGTTTCTACTAAAAAAATGTATTTTTAAAGTTAATTAATTATATTCATAACTTACTTTTTCCGTAGTATCGCGAACTCTTTCAGTGTCATCAATCAGTTATTTTATTACCGACTGACTGAAGGTTATCTGCATATCTAAAAAAAAATAAATCATAAATCTGCATTTATTAGCAAAATCAAACTTAAATGTACTTAACAGTTGAAATTTTCGAAACATTGAACATCAGAAGAGAATCATATTCAATAGATTTAAACTAATCTTATAATAAAAATGGTTTAATACAAAGTTAAGTTGGGTTAATCTAAACTATAAATAATATAGCAGTAAGTACGTTATCAAAAATATTTATCTCTCGATGAATTCTGCTCTTTCTTAGTAATTTTATTTGTTTACTTTTCCTTTAGCCATTTAAGAACATGGCTATTTAGTATAACGAAAAAAAAGAGATAACACTAAAACAGCGATTTATTTAGTGATAGATGCTGTGTAATTTTCCTTTAATTTTAATGAATGTGGAAAGACGAGAAAAAGAAATTAATAACAATTAAGAATATTATTTGTTTTTCATAAAAAAATCTTTTTCTTGAGGGTAAGTTTCAGCGTTGCAGGAATACTGTGCTAAATTCACGTTGGGACAAATATTTGTAATGTTCAAGTTTGTGAGCAAATGTAAATCTGGATTTTCTGGAGATGGATTTACCGTAAACAAATTTTGGTAGCTTGCATTTAACAATCCTCATAAACAGGGCTTGACAAATGCGGTCGTTAGGTCGCTATTCGCGTATTCTCCGATCAGTCTGAACAGTCGTCATACGTGGTCGTCCACATCTTGGTTTCCGCTTAAAATTATCATTTCTAGAGAGTACTTGATATATACCTCGCTTTGACCGATTTAAAACTTTTGCAATTTCAGAAACAGTTTTATTTTGCGATTTCAATTTAAAAACTTTCAAAATCTCACATTTTGTGAATTCTTTACCATTCGGTATTTTTAAAACGAGAGGAAATAATTTCTCCATCTTTTATTTATACTTTTATAAAAGTGCAATATGATGTCATAGAACGTCATTACACACGGCCAATCCCGTGTTTCTAAAAAAATTTGCATAAAGTGCTTAATTTTTTGAGACAGCGTTTCTTCAAGAAAAAAGAAAAATTAAATAAAAAAAAAATATTTTTTTTATTATAACCACCCAAAATGGCTTATTTTTTTTTTTTTTATTAAAAGTCAAGTATTTATTGTAAATTAGCATAAAATATTTTCTTCTTCAATTATTTTAAACCAGATTTGCAGAGTGCTTAAACTTTTGAGACAATCTATATTTGGCAGAATTGAATATGATATAGAGTTTTTAATATTTCTTGATTGTTACTAATTAAAATATCTCCACTCGTTAATATTGATGAAATTTCAAGTAACTTAGATATTTTAAAAGTTCAAAATCAAGCTGTAATATATACTCTCTAAGAATAACACATATGAACAATATCCTGGTACATTATATTTTTTATTTATGAATATTGGGCTTTAAGAAAGCTGGCTGTGGATCTATTGTTGTTTCTCCGAATAAATTTATATTGTGATGAGTGCGGTAATTTTAAGGGAATCTGTTAAGCAGTTATGGGACTATTAAGCAGTTATGGGGGAAAGGGAAAAGAATGACCATTTTTGTCAATTTATATCTTTAAAAGCATATATTAAAAAACACAATTTTTAAAGATGGCGCAATAGATCCATGTTTCTTCTTTCGTTTCATATATTTTTTTATATCATAATGGGAAAAATGAGTTGTTATAGAAGTTTTTTAACTTGTCGAGGAAAAAATTAGAATCACTGGTTGCACATATTATTACAAAAAATGCCTGTATGTATAAAACAAAATTGTAGGTATATAATTATACTTGAGAGTCTTATGCTTACAATGAACCTAAAAAAAATGTTTATTTATGGCCTTTATGTGGTTTAAATACACAATATGTAGAAGTTTAGCAATATAACACCAAGAAAAAGTATGTTTTCATCAAACAAAACATTAAAATTTTTGTTCAGTTGATAGAGACTACCATACACTATTTATCCTGAAATTTTCATGTAAAAATATCTAAAATATCTTTAACTATCTTGCGCGCAATGCCCCAAAATCCCATTTTGAGAAAAATGACTTTAATGTTCTCTCTTGGAAAATATTCCGTATTTAACAAATATTAAGAGTGTCGTTTATTTTGTATTAAAAGTGTTAAGAAATCATTACTCTTTAATATATACATATTTTTTAAATTGAATGTTTTGAAGGTTTAAAAGTCCTATGATCCCTTAAACGCACAAACCGAGGAGCGAAGTTTATATTTGATATTTTATAAAATAAAATAAAAAAAACTCTCTTTTCAATAAAATTTAACACTCTGTTTTTATTTTCTTAGGTTAAACCAACCTGAACCCTCTTCGTCTATAGAAGAGAACAGAAACAGACTCACTCTAAAGTTATCCTAAAACTGACCCCATCTATTGGATGGCATTCAAGCTACAATCAAGACAGAAGTTCTCCGTATTATACACATGGAAAACAGAAAACAGATTGGATTATTTCAACTTTGAGAAAGACTATTTTATTCGCTGACGTTTATCTAAAAATAGTGTGTAATGCAAAAAACTATATAGACTTTGCTGGTGATGACACATTAACTTTTTGTATTTTAGGACAAGCAAGCACTCACATGAGTGCTTGCTTGTCCTAAAATATCTCGGACATATCTCGTCCCAGCGACGATTTCTTGATTTTATTCGTACCAACTTTTGACAATAAATCTCTGCGATACACTCAAACTAGGATGCTTTCAAGAAAAAGACACCACAAAGAAATATTTTTGTAAATTGTTGTACGAATAAATATAAAAATATTTGCCAGTCCTATCCCGTAATCAAAAGGTTAAGACATACGACATCGTTTTTCCAATAAGGGGGGAGGTGTTGTGATAGAAATGATTACACGAATTTATTTCCGATTCTTAACAGACTTCAAAGAAAGTACAAAAATATTTGTGCAATAATACACTGATGTCCAGAAATGCAGGGGCAGTGACCAATTTCAGACGTTTCGCCTATATCTACTGAAACCCGTGAGGAAATGCCCGAAATATCCTTGAACTTTGAGGATATAAAGAACATGTTTGACTTCATGTTTTTCAGTGAAGATTTTGTCGCGAGGGCAATTAGGGGAGGAGGCGGGTGTCGATAATAATTTTAATGATAAAATACTATTTTCGATCACCCAAGCAAACTGAAGACGGCAACATTTATCGCCAAATCTACAGGCACAGGATATGGGATCTTTCCCAATCGTGTAGCATAATATAGTATAATATAATAATTCTATTATTTATAATATAATATTTTTATCGCAATGATACAACAAATTTGTCTCGCAAATTTGCGTTAATTAATACGTTCATGTTGATTCACAAATTAAAAATTTAAATGAAATTTAAATTTTATCACTTTTTTTAAAGCCAAAAAAGTAAAAATGTGATATTTTTGAGCTTCTTTCTTTACCAGAATACTTTAATTTTTATATTAGATCTTCTTCGATAAAATAAAATAAAAAATAGTGCAAGCAATTAAGCATAAATACAATGTGATAAAGTTCGCTTTTAAATAAAATTAAGTATCTGAAATTGTATATACGCATGTTTCCATCATAACACCTTGTATACCGGAAAAATTAATAAATTTAAACCTAAGCCAATTTTAACCCATTTTCTTCATTAGAAAAATAGAAAAGACAATCCTTATCATTGTTTTTCCATTTTTACAATCACAAAATGCATATGACTTTATGTTTCAGTAATTCATACATACAGTCCATGTCGATTATTATCGAACATTCTCTTTCACAAAAAAAGATGTGAAATATAAATTCTCAATTCGTCTTTCATTTTATCAAAGTTGGGATCATTTTTACCGAATCTATTTTTTTTTTCGTTGCACTGTCTATTCCATCATTTAGAAATGGTGAAAATGCAATTTTTGTGTTAAAACTTGAAATGTTCATGTTTACACTTTCGATACTAAAAAAGTTATGCTTTTCTTCTACATGCTCGATTTCAATTTAATTTTCATACTTTGTTCATTTTTAGCATCGCTATTGTCCATATTTACCTCAATAATGAAACTTCGTTAAGATATATTTTAAAAGTTCAAAGTAAAAAAATTCTATTCTATATTTAAGATACTTTAATGACAAAAGAAAAAAAAAGTTGGGTAAATTTATTTTCATAGCCTGTTTTATGTTACGTGTAATGATTAGAAGTAATGTTATGTGCAGGGACTAATTTTCCTGCTTCGCTAAATGATCTAATTCTAATGTATTTTCCTTCTTTGTAAACATTTTTCTTCGCCGATCAAGTTATCTGCATTGTTGATTAGAAAGCATTGTAATTTTTTTTGTATCAATTCAAGGATAAAACTTATTACTTAATAGGGCAATTGAGAAAAAACGCAGGTGACGCCTAGCTGGGGTCACATTAAATAGATGAGAAGGTGATTTCTTTAAATAGATGTCTTACTACTCTTTGGCAAAAATCTGTATCATTTAACTAGATAAAAAAAATCTCAGATTAAACGTAGCATAGAAAGATTATGGACTAAGAAAATCTTGAAAAGAGTGAAAATTGTTTCTTTATTAACAAATACAAGATTCGGTAGGAAGGCACTTGTGTGTCTGAAGTTATGCATATAGAATCCAATTTTTGGATTTTTCGATTAGATTTTTTTAGTATAATTTTTTATGAGATCTTTATCTTTTTTGAGTTTTCCAGCAATTTTTGCATATTAATAAACAGAATCTGGTTTCAATCTTTTAGCGCAATACAGTAAATTTTGTCCTCTTTTGAATAACGTTTATTTAGAATTCGTACGGCAATTTTTGAAATTTTCATGAATATGTTTAATTTTTCGCGAATTTCCTGTCATATTATTTACTCTTGGACGAAAATCTGTATCACGTTAAATTAGATTTTAAAAAATCACCGTTTAAATGTAGCATAGGAAATTTTCAAATTAAGAAAATCTTAAAAAGAATAAACAATATAGAAGGTCGTTCACATTTTATGAAAATGATTTTCACAATTAATTTCTGAACATATATGCCATATTATTTGCAACAATTTTACTCTAATGTATAGCCCTGACTCTTGATTATAAGTCAGGATCGAAAAATTAAATAGTGGATTTTTCTCTTAGTACAAATCAATTTTCTCCCACACCTCTTGGAAAACCTCCCAAAGTCTTCAAATGTTGCTGTCTAACGCTGGCTTTATTAAACACATAGGTGTTGATAAATAAAAATTTATAATAACATTGGGTGAAACATGGCTTTATTTAAGTCAGTGTATCAAAAAAAGAACAATTTTATCAATTAATAAAAAACAAAAGAAATGAGTTTGTGAATGTAAAGGAACATTCCCAAAAGTATTCGTGATTGCTGCTGGATTTTTTTATAAAATTAAATTAAATGTAAAAAATGAATTAAAGCTAAGATAATTTTACTTTTTTATCAGTAAAATATTTTAGAACCCATTTTTGAAGTAGATATTCCAGCTTTATATGAAAAAGACAGTAACTGAGCTTCATATGAAAAAAGTCTCCCAGCCGCTCTTACATACTCAACTGACGCATATTTAGCAAAGAAAGAGTCCCAAAAGGAAATAAATTGCGTCTCAATTGATGAAATGCATGTACACTTACCTAACCCCCCCCCCTCTCCCCCTCATCAATGGTTTTTCTTGCATTGGGATTGCTTAAATGAATGCACGAACATTAAAAAGACTTTGAAAAGTTTTACAAGAGGTTTCGAGAAAAAATGACATGACTGTAACAAGGAAATAATTAATTCTATTATCATAGAAATTTCAAGCCAGAGCTATAGCCGAAAAACAAGGCTATCCAACAAAGTGAAATTGTTGCAGGGAATATGTCATTTAAACGTAGAAATTAACTTTTAAATTTGTTTTCATAAAGTGTGGACGACCTACTGTATTTTTTATTATCAACTTTTTAAAGTTTATATTTCGGTCTTTAAAGACAATCTGTGATAATAAAGACAGATGGTTGTCTCTCTGTGTGTGTGTCTGTGAGTTCTGTTCTGAAGAGACAGACCCCTGGGTACAGAGCTACACGATTTCGCAGGAAGGTACTTAGGTTGTAAGCCAGAAGTTACGTGCCTTGAAACCAGTTATTGGATTTTTTTATAAGATTTTATTATCGACTTTTTGCATATTTTTGAGTTTTGCGGTGAATTTTACACATTAGTAAAAGTAAGCCAGTTTCAGTATTTTAGCGCAATAATTTGGTTCTTTTTTTCAATAACGTTTACTCGGAAGTCGTACAGCTATTTTTGAATTTTCTGCGAAATTTGCATGTGGTTTTTAGAGCTTTTGCGGTAATTTTTTGTCACGCGTAAAAATAATTCAGTAGCCCATACATTTTATCCTCCGCAATTTGTATTTTTTTGCGGATTTTAGCGTTACGGGATGATTTTTTGACATTCTTAAAAGGAATCCGGCGTTAATCTTTTAGTAGAATTTAGTAAATTTTGTCGTCAGTGATTTTTAAATTTTTATTTGCAATTTTTAGCGTATTTTTAGCATTTTGCGGCGTTTTTTCTGCATAGTAAATAGTATCGGGTCTGAATCTTCTAGCGCTATATAGTAAATTTTGTCCTCTTGTCAATAAAGGTTATTCAGAATTGTAATATAACGATTTTTAAAGTTTCCGCGAATTTTTCTATGCGATTTTTTGAGTTTTTTAATCTTTCTGCGAGCATTTTTTGCATTCGTAAAAGAAATCCGGTGTCTTAGCTCAATATAGAATATTTTACCCTTTGCAATTTTTGAATTTTCTAGCAATTTATATAATTTTATGAACTATTCGCGTTTCGTGGAGATTTTTCACATTCGCAAAAGTAATTTGGTATTCAGGTGTCAAATAGCTTAAATTCTGTCCTCTTTTCAATACAGTTTATTCGGAAATCGTGCACCGATTTTTAATTTTTAACGAAATTCTCTATGCATTTTTTATCGTTTTATCTATTTTATCGACGATTTTTTCACATTCGTAAAAAAATTCCGGTTTCAATCTTTTAGTTTAATATAGTAAATGTTGTCGTCTGCGATTTTTTAATCTGTTGCGAATTGTTTATGCAATTTTAAGCATTTTGCAACGATTTTTTTTTTTAACATTCATATCAATAATTCGCTTTCAATATTTTATCCTAATATAGTAAATTTTGTTTTGTTTTTTACAAGTTTTGAATTTTTCGCGATTATTTTATACGTTTTTTATGCTCCCCCCCTTTTTTTTCGTTTGCGGTTTGCGACGATTTTTTTCACTTTTAATTTTTTAAAAGGAAAAAACTCTCTGTTGATTAAACCCAAGTTTGAAGAATGTCGAATCGGTTCATATAGCAACGTGAACGACAATGCTAAAAATTTTAATTTAATCTGGATCTAACTTATAAAATCGCAACAATTCAAGGTTCGTTTGATTTGAGAACGGAATGGATGTAACCCGCATGTGTATACGCTGACGAAAGCGGTTTACCCCCCCCCCCCAACACCAAGTTCGTTTAATTGGAGGTTTGATTAATAAAATCTGTCCTGAGAAGAATTAATAATAAATACAAAGTGATTTTAAAACAAAATGAAGTATCTTCAATTTGATATGATCATGTTTCTATCATAAAGCCTTGTATAAAGGAAAAATTGATAAAGTTAAACCTAAGCATATTTTAACCCATTTTCTTTATGAGAAAAAATAAAATGGACTTATGTATATATCTGAGTTTTGCTACTATTTTTTAAATGATATTTTTTTTTTCAAATTTTTACATGTTGTTGCCAATATATATATATATTTAAATAGTATTAGTTTCTTACTAATAATTTAAGTTAGAAGCCGAAAACACCATAAAACATGGATAAGCACATACTTTAAAACGACAAAAGAAAGTTTTAATAGTCTATTGTAAATTCGATCCTGAAACCACTTGCGTGTAATATAATCTTAAGAAAATTTACCAACTTAATTCATAACCGTTTGAAAAATTATTAATGATTCAAAAATAATAATTAATAGAACTTTCCCCACTCCACACTTACAGACTATGTTGTAAAAGCGTTTAAAAATTGTACTTAACATTTGACAGGTAATTGTGAAATCATCTGTAGCTGCCGTCCTAATAAAAGTTTGAAATTTTGCTCAGATATGTTAAGGCATATGGGCAGTTTTTAATCCATTTGCTGCCAACCACGAGTATACTCGGGGTTTTTTAATCTAAATTTACGAATTCGTACCGGAAATTTCGAAAGAAGAATTTTTATTTTATGTAATCACGAAATGTGTGTAATTAAATAAAGTAAATATTGCTATTAGTATTTTCTGGTATGAATTTGAACTTTCTAAATAAAATAAAATTCCAGTAATTTTAACCCGGCAGTGAACGTGTTAATTAAAAAATTCAAATCCAATACCTTCGAAATTGAAAGACTGTTCAGTCTCCTTAATGATATGTTTCATAAATATTCCACATAAGTCTTAAAATATTTCCTTTCTTAGTACAACTGTGTCAGCTATTAAGGAGACAATGAGCTATGTGTGTGCTATATTTTAATATATATATATATATATATATATATATATAACACATCGGCTGATAAGTTCCCGGTCTGGCAGACAGATGGCGTTACAATCGCCAAACCGATGCTTTTTTTAGTAAATACTAACATTTAAAAGGTAGCAGAAAAAATGTCATGACGATTCGCCGTACGGATAAAACGTTAGAGGGGTTTTAGTTGACGAATTTGTTGATAAACAAAGAAATGGATAAACAAGAGTTTCAAGAATTTTTATTTGATGGGAAAAAACACCGTTCAAACAAAAGTTTGGCTTGATAAGCGTTATCCGGACACTGCACCAGGTAAATCAACCATTATTGACTGATTTTCTGAATTTAAACGTGGTCGTACGGACACCAGTGATGCACCACGCAAAAGAGGTGGTTACTCCGGAAAATATAAAAAAAGTCCACAAAATCGTTTTGGGGAACCGTAAAGTGAAGTTGCAGGAGATAGCTGAGACTCTGAAGATATCAAAGGAACGTATAGGTTTTTTTTTTTGAATGAGCATTTGTCTATGAAAAAGCTGTTGTCAAAGTCCGCGCGTGTTGACTTTTGACCAAAAACAACAACGAGTCGATGATTCTAAGCATTGTTTGGAGCTTTTTCGTTATGAAATTATGTTATTTATTTATTAAATTATTATTATTATTTATTTACTAAATTATTATTATTATTTATTTATTAAATTATTATTATTATTATTAAATTATTATTATTTATAATTAAAGTTATGTTATTTATTAAAGTTATAAAGTTATAAAGTTATACAGTTATAAAGTTATGTTAAAAAGTTGTGTTTTCTTTATTAGACCGGGAACTTATCAACCCATGTGTTATATACAGGGTGATTATAAAAAAAACTATCCCGATATATGAGTCCTTAACTATCATACCGTTCACAGAAACTGACTGAAATTTTCGTTTAAAGTATTTTGAGGTATGCGCTCAAGAATCGTATGAAAAACAACAGTTAAACTCTAACAGTTACGGTTACAGTGAAAAAATTTCGAAAATTTCAAATGGCAACACCTACTTTTTTTATTGGAATGTGATCTTCATAGTGAAAAACCATAAAAAGCGTTGAAACGGTACATGTAGCACGAAAATTGCCGGCACTAGAGAGCCTAAGAAGAAAAGTGAAAACAATCAATAAAGGACAGAGAAGTAACAGAAAGTAAAACATTTTATTATTCAGTGCTATCCACCATCTTCCGCATGCAACGTGTCTTCGTGTGTGACGTGGAAAATTTGTGAAACACAATAAACTGTTTTGTTTTCTTTTGATTCTCTGCCCTTATTCGTTGTTTTCACTTTTCTTCTTAGTCTATCTCAGCGCCGGCGATTTTCGTGCTACAGGTACCGATCCAATGCTTTTTATGGTTTTTCACTATGGAGATCACATTCCAATAAAAAAGTAGGTGTTGCCATTTGAAATTTTCGAAATTTTGTCACTGTAACCGTAACTGTTAGAGTTTAAGTGTTGTTTTTCATACGATTCTTGAGCGCATACCTCAAAATACTTAAAACCAAAATTTCAGTCAGTTTCAGTGAACGGTATGATAGTTAAGGACTCATATATCGGGATAGTTTTTTTATAATCACCCTGTATATTTATATATATAAAAGATTTCCTCATTAATGAAATATCGCAGAGTTTATTTACGTGAAATTCTCTATCTTATTTCTAATTTAAAAATTAATATATAGAATTATTAAAATGAAATTACATAATTTTAAACAATAGCTCGTTGTATAAACAATTTCAGACAATGAATTGTAAAGTCCCCAAAATAGCTAGCTGCGATAAAAATTTGAATTAATTAACGTAGGTTTAAATTGTCTGGAGAATGTCTAATCATTACTTTGACTCAATTTCAAATCTCACAAAGTTTCTTTTTTTTTTCTTTTTTTTTTACATTAATTATTTTTGACGTACTATTTATTTATCCCAAATGACTTCACGACTGAATTCCGTAGAGTAAAATATTATTCAATTTTTAAAATAATAACCTCTTTTTTAATAATATAAAATAAAATAACATTACAAAGTCTTACTGTTGATGTGGAACTATTAAAATTTAAATTTTTATGGTGGGTGTTTTTGTTAATACTGTTTACTTTAAGATTTAAACAAATAAATAGAAAGTTAATTTATTTATTATTCAAATAATTTTCGTTGTGACTGTACATAAAATACACGCATATATACTTATTTCCTCTGTGTCTCTTATGCAATAAAATATTGCATTCAATAGTTCATTAGCATTTTTTTAAACACAGAATGAATTTTCATTGTAAGAGATGGGAAAAATGTCCCTTTTCCTATGTAAAAAATGGCATATACTCGTAGTTTCTTAAAACATATCTCTTGATGATATCCTGCTTTGCATTTACACAATTATTTTCAGTGTTACTTGTATTAATTCTTTCTGACGTATTTATTTATCCTAAAGGACTTCATGAGAGCAAAATTTCATTAGAGCTTTTTATAAAAATTATGAATGGAAATTAAAATAGAATAAAAAATCAAAAGGCCTACTATTGATGTGAAATTATTAAAATTTTAAATGTTTTGTTTAAGATTTTTAAAAATAGATAGAAAGTTAGTTTGTTTATTATTCAAATATTTGAGATTGTAGTTATACAGAGAGCATACGCATATATAAGTTACTAGCCGGTCTTCGCCCGTCTAGCTTGTCGCTTCCGAGTGGGACCCAGATACATTCTGCAGCGTACTGCCTTGACTTAGCTTGCGGCCCAGAAAATGCATTTTACATGCAAACAAAAAAAATGCATATAAAATACTTTATTTTAAACTATACGAAAATAACTAATAAAAATATCAAAAAAGCACGCAAACAAATATTTCGTTACATTAATAATATGTTTTTTCATGGGTCTCCTGACAAAGTACTCCTGGGCCCTACCCGTGATTATCTAGGGTGGAGAAGAGCTTTCAGATAAAATAAATAAAAATGGGATTGCCTAAGATACATGGCGATAAATGTAAATGGACACTGTGGTTCCATACCCATAAATTGTTAATGCGGTGATCAAAATAACGGTGTCCCATGCATTTCTCAGCCATACATCGTTAATACAGCGATCCCTTTAACGTGGTTCTGTTATTTTGTGTGTATAAATCGTTAAAATGAAATAATTTTAACAGGATCATTGAGATGCACACCTATAAACTAATTATATGACAATCACTAAAAGAAGCCTTGTGTATACCCGAGCCCATAAATATGGCGATAAATACTTAAATCGTCGCAAATCTTTACTTCCAAAAAATGTATTTTGAAAAAAGAAGGAAATGTATTATATTTTGTATAAAAATTTAAATCCGTTCACTAAAATAAGAAAAGCACAAAAACAATTTATTTAAAAAAAAAAATCTTTTCTTTGGAAAAATATTACGCAAAGTATATAATAAAAAATCCGCAATAGTCATCTTATTCGTCTATTCTTCTATAATCTTCCATAGCTGATGCTGCCCACAAATTTGCTAGCTTTAAAATCGCTGAAATACATGTTTAACTATTTTTTTAGTAGATTTGTAATGGTGAATTTCACACTCCTACTTAAAACTGCTGTTAAGATATGACAAAATTACCTAAAACTGTCCCACCCCCCATTTCACCCCCTTGATGGATTATCTAAAATCGTTGAAATGCCTATTTAACTATTTTTTAGTACATTTGTTATCCGGAATTTCATGCTCCTACCTATAATTCCTACTGAGATATGGCAAAATGACATAAATCATTCGACAACCATTTATAACCACCCTTAGTGGCTGATTTTCTAAAATCGCTGAAATACATGTTTAACTAGTTTTTTAGTAGATTTGTTATTCTGAATTACACGCTCCTATCTAAAACTTCTTCTGAACTATGGCCAAATGACCTAAAATATTCGACCTCCTCTTTAACCCCCCCCCCTAAGGGGCACAATTTCTAAAATTACAGAAATACATGTTTAGCTAGTTTTTAGTAGACTTGTTATCCTGAATTTCACGCTTCTACCTAAAGATGCTGCTAAGATATGGCGAAATGACCTAAAACTCTCGACCCCTTCATTTAACCCCCTTAATGGGTGAATTTCTAAAATCACTAAAATATGTGTTTAATTATTTTTTTAGTAGATTTGTTATTCTGAATTCCGCGCTCTTACCTAAAAATGCTGCTGATATATACGAAATAACGAAATGACCTAAAAGTTTCACCTCCCCCCCTTTTAACTCCCTTACTGTGTGAATTTTCAAAAATCCTTTCTTAGACGGTGCCTCGTTGTATAAGTAATATGTCTACCAAATTTAATGGCCCTAGGAGCAGCGGTTGAGTCTCGGTGTTGATTATGAGTCTGTCGGGACATGCTCCTATATAAGTATAGATTTCCTCCGTCTTTCTTACTCAATAAAATACTGAATTCAAAATTTCATTCATATTTTTGAAACACAGAATTCGTTTACTTTGCGAGACATGAAGAAAATGTTCATTTTTCTTGTATGTATTAAAAAAATGTAAAAACATAATAAACGGCATTTAGTTTCGTAAAACTGAGTTCTTGATGATACACTAACTGCTTTGGATTTACACTATTATTTTCAGTATTACTTGTATAATTAAAATCCGCCAAATCTTGCTAAGTATTGCGCATATTTACTAACACCATTTCATGTAAAATAAATTGTTATCATTTATTTATCCCAATTCTTTTGACAACCCTTATAAATATCTTTGTTTGCACTCATTTTTTTATACATAAATAAAATATTTTGTTGGTCTAACATCGATCATTATATTCTACATAAAGCTATTTCGCGTTTCTAAAATAATGTAATGAACTTTATTGGGTAATAATACTCTTTAAATGGGAAACCAGTGTCACAGTTTAGGAAATGTTACTTATGCAATTAAATTAACTAAATAACTAAACTAATTAAAAATGACTTACTCTAAACCGACACAAATTTATAATAATAATGATATTGTAAAAATATTTTGAGAAGTCTTAATTACTGGCATCATGGTATGTGCAGGAAGTACACAATAATTTGATCAGTAAAACCGCATATATTTTGTGAGATGCATTTCGATTTTTTTTGCAGTATTCCCTTTCTGTAAAATATGATGACATTGCGAACAGTGCTGCAACTTTCCACCATTCATATCAAAATACGTTTAGCGAAACACTCATAATTCTAAATGTGGTTTTCTATGATCAAATGTCAGTGTATTTCCTACAATCGCTATAATACCACCACATTTCATGAAAATTTCGATATTATCATCCAACAAACATTCAGGGGTGAGAATAATTTTTAAATAGGAGAGCAAAGTCGCAGTTTAAGAAACGTTTAGTATTCAGGTAAAAACATAAAATATCTTCATCTAACCCACACTGTGATTTTTGTTCATAAATTTACAATGCCGAAGATATGGTAACAATTCTTCTTGCAGACTTAGTTACTGGCGTCATGGTAAGTGCAGGAAGTACACTGTAATTTGATCAGTGAAACCGCATATGGATTGTGAGCTACATTTGGAATTCTGTGCTGTATTTATGAAATACGATGGCATTGCGACCAGTGATGGAAATAGTCATCATTCGCATCCAAATATCTCTAAGCTAGACACTGAATAATTTGAAATGTATCTCACAATACATATACGGTTTCACTGATCAAAGTACAGTGTACTTCCTAGATTTAAAGTGATGTCATCACATTACATGCAATGTAAAATTAATGCGATGAAAATCTCGATATTATCGTTATTGTTTTTGAAATAATAAAGGAAAAATCGAGTTCAGATAATATGTAAAAATTCTGTAAACGACGCTCCTCCAGAAAGGGTTGACAGACAATTTTTCTTTCTATTTTTTTTAATGCATATTTCAGCATACCTTCTTAATTTAAACTGTGAAAAAAAAGACAAATGTTGATTAATATACCAAAATACAACATAATCTCGAAAGGAAATATAAAATAACCTCTTCCAAGTTAGACACTATTCCGAAAAGCTTTCAGCTTTCCTTATCTTTAGAAATGGAATATGGTGGCTTACACTGTGTTTTGTACTTAAAATTTTTTTAAATACCCTCCATGGTTGTTATCGACAGAGCTTTATTATAAAAGCTTACGTATATGGTAGGATATTTGTACAATGAGAAATAATATGTAAATAGCAGAAATAATGGATGACGAAATTTATCTCTTTATCTTGTATATAACACCACAGCTTCCAATTTGTTTTTCTGCTACCAGTAAAGCTAGCCTTATTTTATCGTAGAAAAACGAGGGATTAAATACGGCATTATTTTAAATCAAAAATAGTGTTAATTAAAAAGCGTAAATGTTGGTTCCTATAGTAAAACAAATTTGTTATTGGTGATATTATGCAGTAAGGTTAATTACATTTCCTGAGAGGAATATTGTACGTTTAGTTTATAGCTTTATTTCTGCTGAAAATCTCTATTATACTGTAAAATAGATATATTTGTTTTCTTTAGAAAATATTCTGCGCACGATACTCTGGTGTTTAAGATATGCTTAGATATTATATTTTCTAGATTAGAAGACGTTTACTTTTTACAGTGCTCTCATAACGAAGCGAATCAACGGTTCTATTATGATATTTAAGGAACATTTTTTTTAGTCTTTTGTGTAAGTTTACTGCCTTATATAGTCGTGTATATTACGATGAAAATTATAGGTCTAAAAATGTGGGTACCTATTATAATACGGAATAATTTTGATAGCTATACGAAACTGCAGTTGCCTTCACTTGCACTGATTTTAACATGTAGATATTGCCATAAAATTGCTGCGACGAGCCCTTCTGACCCACCAGCTTAAAAAGAAGACATTACACAAGATTTAACAATAACAATAATTTATTTAAAGCAATAAATTAGTCCTAACAATATCTTAGTCCTGGCCTGGACATTTTTCCCTGCGTTGGAAAAAACCTCAGCTATTTTTAACCAGCTCCAATTTTGAAGATTAAAATTGCTCTTAAAAAGTTTCGTGCAATCTTTTTTTTTTTTTTTAATTTCTTACATAATATTTTTTTTTTCATCTGTATCAGCGGGTCTTAATTTCTAAGTTAACACGGACCCCTTTTATTAGTTCCTTTGTATCCAAGGATTTAAGATTAAAATTACTCATATTCCTTACTTAGAATATCGAACTTTTGATATGCAGGGTGTTTCAAAATGTTAGAAACCTGTTTTAATCTTTTACCAGTTGAAAATAGGTAGAAAATGTGAATTACAAAAGTGTTCAAGTAAGGTAAAATCTAATATTATGTTGATAGATCCTATGCTACTGGGTCTTAGAAATTGTATTTGGAAAACTTTTCTCTATGCTTTGACAAATACAGGGGTAAAAACTGAATTTTTCTACGAAGAAAAAACTCATCGAGTTGTGGTACTTTGAATTTTATCAAATTTCGGAATTTTCCAGCAAAAACGTTGTTGTGTTTTTAGTGCTTGAAAACTATGAAATTCTCTACAATTTACAGTAACAAAACTACAGCAAAAAGTATAGAAATAAAAATTATGGAAATGCAAATTTGTATTTATACAAAGTGAACATCTAAAGGGAATAAATCTCGCTTAAAAACTTTATAAAGATTTCATGTGCAAAAACAAACATTTCTAGATAAAACTTCAGTCATTTTTTTTTTCCTTGCAAAAATCAATTTTAAAAATTACTTTAAATTAATAGTTTTGGATAAAAAAAAGGAGTTAAATACAATATGTGAAAAAAATTATAGGGGAAAACATGTTGGAAAGTTTACTGGAAATATATAAATTTGTCATGGTAGATTAATAATTTCAACATCAATATATCCAATATGTAGATAAATAAAATTCTAAAATCTTATAAATATTCTATTGTGAAATTCTTTGTAAATCTAAAAGAAATACAATTTAAGCTTCTTCAACTTTTTTTAAAAACACGCGCTTTATATTATAATGAGATTTATTATATCCTAGTCCAGTAATTATTATTTTCTTTTTACGTTTCATTATCATGTTACCTTTCAACGACGTCAAATTTTATTCATTGCAGGATAATTATATCTCTTAAATCCTAGTATTTGAAAAAATAAAGAAAGAATAAATGGCAAGAAATACAGAAAGAAGGACAAGGAAACACTCTTAAAGAAATTATGTTAATGACATATTGTACGTCAATAATTTACCAATAATAAAAGAGGTTTTAGTGAAGCACACAAATTCATTTATTACATGAGATATAAAAAAAAAGGTATATTTTACCTTCTCCACTCTAACGAAGATATTTCGAACATAAATCCCTGTCGTTAGAAAAAAATAGATGTTTTAGTACATAAGAAAATTATAAAAACATAAATAATTAAATGAAATATTCTTTTGTGTTGGTGTTGGCGACATAACATTATTTTAAATTAATTACCCTGTCTTAAATTCGTTATGATAGCGTCAACATATTTTTCTTTTTCTGTTTTGTTTCCATAAATTATTTTTTTGCTTATAATATTCAAAAACATTTTTTAAATACCTTATCGGAAAATATTAATCATTGACTCAAGAATAAAAAGTAATGTTACAACGTGAAAAAAAATGATGTCACATATTAATTCTGCAGCAAATCACCGTATAAAAATGTTAATGAAACAAAACAATTATTAAATACGTCAGTTAATGAACTCTATACTTATGTTTTGCTTGCGGTTGACTTACATACATACATTTTGACAAACATTAAAATTTTCAGCACTAATACATAATTTTGACAGCATATTTGGATTTTTCGGAAAATTTTACTTTCAGATACTAAGCAGTATTGTCATTCGGTCAGATAGTATAGGAATTATTCAAGTTTAAAGTTTGTAACTCATAATTTTAAATTCATTTTTAGTCCTTGCATAGCACTTCGCAATGCGGGTAGTTTTTTAAGCTTAAGGCTAAAACTATTAGACGAAATGGTCTATAATTTTGGATTTGCATATTTGAATCTCGGTGAAATTAATTTCTGTTTTAAAAAAATCGTATGTGATAATTCATATATCTTTCGAAAAAAATATTAATTAATTTCAGAAAAAAATGATTTGCAATTATGAATATTTTAACAAAAATTGATTTCTAGAAGCTTCAATTGAGCGAATACTGAATTATAGCTCAGTTCACACCAAGATGTTGTAGAGTTACGCTTAAAAAATGTGTTTCAATGTGTGTTTTGCAACGATTAGAAATGAGTTTAATATTAGGATTCCAAACTTCAAACCAATATAATTCCAAAACTACTTAACGCAATGACTTAACGTTTGGTATCCGAATGTAAAATTTACCAAAAAAAAAAAATCTAAATATGATATCAGAAATTTGGATTTAGTAATGAAAATTTAAAAATTCGGTACAATTTACGTATGTAGGTGAGCCTTTAAGCAAAATTAAAGTGTAGCATTGATTAATAAGTGCAACATCTATTAGTAAGTACAACATTAGTAAGTACAACATTAGTAAGTACAACATTAGTAAGTACAACATTAATATATGATGGTTTGCCACAAAGTCATTATGGATGTATTTCCTTTTAAATGATTGAATAACAAACATTTAAAGTGCAATTAGGTATGGCTTTTGTAATTTTTTTTACTGCATAAAAAATATCTATTAAGATCTCTTTTAATATAATATTCGTACTTATTTTCCTCATAATAGAATGTAAGTATCTATTTTCCATACAGAATTTTTTTAAATATTATTGATTAGGTATTAGTATTTTATACATACTTCTATTATTTTTTTAAAAATATGTGGAAAAATCGACCATGATGGCTATTTTAGTATCAGAAGTCTTAGCGATAATGCAAAATATAAGATGTGATTTTCTATAACTTTGTAGTATTATTATTTCGATGAGATCCACTTATGAAACAATTTATAAATGGTACTGCAGAAAATGTTGTATGACAAGAACGTAGAAACAAAGATTATACAATGTGACGTCATTATTAAATATGAATATCACAAATATGAATACGATACTGAAATAAATTATGGTTTCATCTAGAAAGTATGCTGAAATTTAAAGCCTATTTTAGTATTAGAAGTGTTAGAGATAATGCAAAGTTTATGATCAGATTTTCTATAATTTTGTATTATTATTATTTCAATGAGATCCACATATGACGGTCCACCAGTGGCCGAGAGATTCTACTTTCAAAACTGGTAGACATGAGATGCTGGCTTCGAACTCAATGGCGCCAGTTGGCCTAATCGTTCGGAGTTTTCCGTGGTTTTCTTCGAACCTTGGATATCATTGCATAAGTACGGGTTCAGTTCCCTTAGAAATACCCCCACGGACGGCACTCCTTCCTCGGGCCTATATCTCTCGTGTAGGTAATAGGCCCTCATAAATCCCCAAACAACCATTCACATGATAAAAATTAAGAATGGTACTACAGAAAACGTTGTATCACAACAACACAGAAACAAAGATTATACAATGCGCCGTCAGGATTGTATCTACATTATCATCATATTAATTATGTGTCGCGCTTATGAAATATGATAGAATTATACATTATTTTATGAAAGTGTCATAAAAATGTGATAATCACGTTTCTAAATTATTAATTTAGAATTGAGTAAATTATTGAAAACCGTCAATTTCAATATAACGTCCACTGTGATTTTTAAAATAATGAAGTTTTACAAAAGAATCTCTATAATGTAAGATGCTTCAAAAACTGTACAACGGATGCATTACTATCCATTTTATTCTTTTAAAAGTTAAATGTTATAAAAGAAATGGAAATATATCTTTCTTTACTATTTTAAAATGTTTTACAAAATTCAAATTCAAATTTTATCTTAATATTTCTAAAAATAATTGTATTTCCTTTACTCTGAAATCCATAATTGTTCGGATATTTTGAACATGCATGATTATTTCAGAAGGAATTATTATTTATTTCTGAAACTGTTTTGTGTGTAAATCTATTATTAATTTCTGTGCACATTTTGTGAACATTTAAAAATGTACATTGCGTATTTAGTCTTTTATACATAAATGGTTATTTTTGGAATGTTCGAGAAGTGAATCACTAATAAATCAAAATGCATTAAGTACTCTGAATAAAAGCAGTTTTTTTCGTGAGAACAGCTTTTAGAAAATAATATTCCCAGAGAGATTTTTATCACTTATTTAGCAGAAAAAAGTAGTACATTAAGAAAAAGGATTACGTGACACGAATAACTGGAAAAAAAATATATATGTAAAGTAATTTGCCTAGCATTGCTAAATAATGTATATATTTTTTTCATTCTATATTATTTAATTAATACTACAAAAAATGTTTAATCGCATTACTTGAAATTAAAATGTTTTCATTTCGATGTTCTATTTTTGAATTCCATTAAAGATAAATAATTAATATATAATAACAAAGAAAAAAAGGAAAATTGATAAATTTGAAATCTGGTGAATGTTTATGTATATTACAGAATGAGATATATCAAAATAGTTAGACAGAAAATGCTTTCGCTGTAAAATTGAATTTTTTTTTTTCAAAAAACCAATTTTAACCTATTTTTAATTTAAGGTTTTTGATTTCTGCATTATTATAGCTTTTTTTATCACTAAATTTGATTTTAATGACTTTTACTGTATTTTCAATACTGTCTATTTATGTAATGTATGGACTTGATACTATGGTATATGGTGTATAGTGTTCTATTTCCTGGAATATTTATATGATATTTATGTTCTTATAATATTTTTGTTCAATATTGATAGTTTTGGAGTTAACAAATATCGCCTATATTACCGAATTTTTTTCATTAATATAATACAGTTTTACTTGAATTATTAAATAACCTTAAAATATTTTTTAACGAAACACCGCTATGTTCAACTATTATTGGAAATATTTACCACAAAATAAATTTAAGTTAGATTTCTATATAATGCTGCTTATAGATATGCCTTTATAGTGGTATTACGTTGCGGTAATTTTCCCTACAATATGATTGTTTCTGGAAAACTAAAAAAAGTAATATTTTTAATATAAAATCAATGAACATTTGTTTTTTATTAGATATTTAAATTATCATACGTCGTTATGAAAAATGCATTTAATGAGATTGCAGTTTACCAAGCAGGCTTAAAACAATTATATTGATAATGAAAAAATATGTATCCCTATTGGTTTTTTTATCAAATTTACTTTAACAAACTGTTAAAATATAAGAACAATCGGAGAAAGAAAATTATCTCAAACTAATTTATCAGAACAAAATAAAAATAGCTGGTTTCAAATAAATAGAAATACACCAATATAGAAAAATAAAATTAGTTGCGTTGTCGATGAAAACCATGTCCTGTAGCAATAATCTCATTGAAGGAATAAATTTGCATATTACTTAGAAAATAAGGGTTAATGAATCGCTTTGAATTTTTATTTGTTTAATACCAAATCAAAGTTAAATATAAATTATTCATTTTAAGTCCTCCTAAATCTCTGGAAGCTTTTTTAGATGTTCCCCAGTTGATTAGTTAGAGACCAATTATCGAACATACACATGACCGCAGGGAATGGAATGATAGCCAAAAGTTGAAAATAAGTTAGAGAAAAAGCTACTTTTAAAATAATAATAATAATAATGAGGGTGGTTTTGAAATAAAAAATTCAGTTTTGAGTTCAGTTGTTGAAAAACTGATATTTATTGACAATAAAATTCAAAAATATGCAATGGTTCTTGAGTCTTTGAGTTACTATGCCTATGTGTTGTGTATCATTATTAACCTCTTCGCGACGAGTGTCTTGTATACGAGACACATAAAGTGCTCACAATCTTGAATTATTTCAACTAATAATTTTTACAAATAATAAAATAAAATCACTTGTTAACTTTAAATTAAAGTCTAATTACAGCCTAAAGTGATAAAAACGTAACACGAAATGTTTAAAAATACCTTTTAATACAGATTACATACGTTTCATTCGCTCTACCGGTGACATTTTCAGATCTAAATGATAAATAAAATATTCTCGCATAGTTTTTTTTTTTGTTTGTTTTTTATCATAGAATTTGTTTTCGCGCATAGAAGATTTTAGGCGCCTGCTTGTATTGGACATGCGATCACGTGGTTTATGTTTACCATTTTCAAAAAATTATGCGAGCATATTTTATTTATCATTTAGATCTGGAGATGTCGCCGGTAGAGTGGATGAAACATATGTAATCTACATTAAAAGGTTTCGTGCTTGTTTTTATTACTTTAAGCATTAATTAGACTTAATTTAATAATTTTTAATTTAAAATTTTGCCTTTTTCAAGGAAAACATTTCTGAAATTAAGTTGGGCCAAAATTTTCATTTTGAAAAACTGGAGATAAAATACTAAAAATTCTGTAAACCCCGCTGATCCAGAAAGGATTAACAGACTTTAATCAATTTTTTTTTTTTTTTTTTTAATGAATGATCCCGCATACCTTCTGAACTTAAACTGTAAAAAAAAAAAGACAAATGTTGATTAATTTATGGAAATATAGCATAATAACGAAAGGAAATACAAAATAACCTCTTCCAAGTTACACACTATTCCGAAACGCTTTCCTTATCTTTAGAAATCTCAGAAGCAAAATATATTTTCGATATTTAAATAAGCATTTATAAAAACAAAGTTTATTTGCTAACTCTGATTTTGAGAAACGTTTCCCACATTTTTCCAAACGTTTTCCAAATTTTTCCAAGTTTCCAAAACGTAGTTATTAAAGTGTATTAATAAGATTTTCAAACAGGATTATCAGTTTTTAGGATCCTATGCATTCGCAATTAAACATTTTCAGCTGCGCAATTGAATTTATGCATGGAAGATTAACAAAATTGTATTTATTTTAATGTTAACGTTAATGCTGTTAATTTGTCATGTTTAATATAAAAACTTATATTTTTATTCACTGCTCACTGAGTAAGATTAGGCTAAAATATATTTTAAAAAATGTTATTTAATTAACCACAACAATTCCAATAATGATATTTTCTTAATTTTCATCCAGTTTATAACCGAAAATAAAAATTCCATCTATAACATGTTGTTTTTTTAAATGTTTTTTTCGTACTTCTTCTATTTCAAGGAATCACCGTAAAAGATTTTGTGATTTAAAATGTAAAATATTAACACACCATAAAAACACAAGACTATAAAATTTTTCTGGATTAATAAACTAAAAAAAATTATCGAAAAAGAAAACTTTGTTTTTTTACTAGACGAAACATGCTAACTTACATATTTTTTCATTGTATTTTACTTGTGTAGCATGAAACGGCTTCTTAATGTAATAGTACTTTAAGTCTTACCTGCTAAAAGAGGAAAACTCTCTCCGGGGAAAAGTTGTTTATATACATATTTTTTCAAGTATTTAATAAAATAACTTTGAATAAATATTAAGATTTAATCTTACTTCAGAGAAAATTATATTTAAACGGCAGTTATTAACCCGTCAGCACATGCGTCCCTTTCCATTACGTTACTACACGCGCGGGATAAATTTTACCCCAATGGGTTTTTTTGTGTCAATTTCCCCCTGGTTTGATTATAAACAAAAATTTATATTTTGAAATAAACTGTAAATCAATAAAGAACATAATTTAACTTAAAATAAGAGGTTCTTTTATATTTAAAGCAAGAAAAAACCCCAAAAAAACCCCCATAAAATTTAGCACTAAGTTTTTTTTCTTCATATCATTACATACAAAGCTTTTACAATCCAAATACCACCATAAAAATACAAAAAAATATACAACTGATATATAGAAACTGTATGTGCAAGAATTGTTAAAATTTAAAAGAAAAATTACATTATTATTTGCACACTATATCTTTTACATAAACATTTGCATTAACATTTTCCTAATCATTATGGGTTACGTTATAACACGCGTGGGGTAAATTTCCTCCCACGTGACATTTTTATAACAAAAGAATGGAAAATCTCACAACCGGAGGTAAATTATTTTTGGCCACATCTTGTTATATTTCAGCTTGAAAAGTACTATAAAGCTCAGAATGATCGCTAACGATTTTCGCACATTTTTAAGTAATAGTTGTGAGTTGGGGTAGATTTTATCCCAGCGCGTGTGCTGACGGGTTAAGTTTCACCTGCTAAAAGAGGAAAACTCTCTCCGGGGAAAAGTTGTTTATATATATATATATATATATATATATATATATATATATATATATATATATATATATATATATATATATATATATATATATATATATATATATATATATATATTTCAGTACTTAATAAAATAACATTAAATAAATATTAACATTTAATCTTACTTCTGAGAAAAATATATTTAAATGGCAGTTATTAAGGTATAGGGGCATTAACTTATTTTAAGTGCCTGATTATATTAATATAAAAACGTAGATGTGTTTCTCACTTCTCACTAGGTAAGATTAAGCTAAAATTTATTTTTCGAACATGTCATAATTATGCACAGAAATTCCCAATTCTCATAATTTCATAGTTTAGTTTCATTTCCGAATTTTAAGAAGTTCATCAATATAACTTTGTTTTTAAAAATTATTTTTTCGTACTTCTTCCATTTCAAGGATACCAGGTGAAAGATTTTGTGATTTAAAATGTAAAATGTTGACACATTTTTTAAGTTTTCACAAAAAAACAAAATTTTTTTCTGGGAAAATGACCTAAAATGTTTATATCGAAAAAAATACATTATATTTTTTGGAGTACACGAAAGAACCTACACAATATACACTGCTCAAAACAATTAAAGGATATTTGAAGTTTTATATAAAATAAAGATATAAACGAAATTTTTTTTGCCGAAAATAGAAGAAGAGAATCACAAATGCAAATTTTTCTGGTTTTCAAACTGTGGAGTATGCAAATTTTGAGTTCGACGTCAAAAACGTCGCTTCAGCGGCAGCGAATGAAATTTGACTTTCAACTGGATAAAAGAGAATGAAGACAAGGATGATCGGCATTCAGTGATTGCTTTGTTTCGATGAGTACGATGTCTCAGCGAAGTCATTTGACAGATTCAGAAGCTTGGAGAATTGTTGATAGGTTAGAAGGGGGCCAAACTCAAGCCGAAGTAGCGCAAGCCATTGGAGTGTCACAAAGTGTCATTTCCAGGATCTGGAACCGTTTTTTGGAGAGTGGATGTGCAGGCCGAAGACCAGGGCAAGGTCGTAGACGGGAACAACGCCCAATGAAGATCGGTATTTAGCGTTAACAGCTCGGAGACACCGAAACATGAACGCTACTCTTCTCCAACAACACCTTCGCTCGGCTACAGGCACCACGATTTCAACTCAGACTGTCCGAAACCGGCTCCATGCTGTAGGTCTGTATGCTCGCCGACCGATGGTATGTGTTAGATTAACATCAAGGCATCGGCGCGACCGCAGGGAGTGGGCAACCGAGCATGTCAACTGGAGGAGAAATGAATGGAGCAATATTCTGTTTTCTGACGAGTCCCGTTTTTCTGTGCATCCGGATAATAGGCGTATTTTCATCTGGAGGGACCGTGACAGTAGGAATAATCCTGCGTTCGTGCAAGAAAGTGTCAGATTTGGCGGTGGAGGAGTGTTGGTGTATTGGTGGCATCTCCATTGACGGGCACACTGACTTCTACATCATTCGAGATGTAGCTCTGACTGGTCGCCGATATAGGGATGAGATCCTCAGACCTATTGTAGTCCCTTACGCTGCAGCAATCGGAGATAACTTCATTTTAATGGACGATAACTGCAGGCCACATCGTGCAAACCTGGTGGAGGGTTTCCTTTTCGAGGAAAGAATCGTTCGAATGGAATGGCCAGCGTGTTCTCCAGACATGAATCCAATCGGGCACGTTTGGGACGCTCTAGGAAGGCGAGTTTCTGGCCGCCAACAACCCCCACAAACTCTCCAAGAACTGGAAAGAGCTCTTCTGGAAGAGTGGGGCAGAATACCCCAACTCGTCATTAATAGCCTCATTGAGTCCATGCCTCAAAGGTGTTCAACGTTGCTGGCCGCCCGTGGAAACCATACCCCCTACTGAAAATGATTTTCTTTGAAGAAAACACCTTTTCTTATTCTTTTTTTCTCATATGCACAAATTGTGTTTTTTTCCTTTTGTACACAAATGCGCAATAAAATGAATTTTTTTCTGCCAAACATGTGTAATTTATTCTCATATAACCTACTATGTCTGTCGACCATGTATCAATCAGCTAAAAAGTTTCCCAGATACAAAATCCACCTAAAACTGCAATATCCTTTAATTGTTTTGAGCAGTGTATAAAAGCATAAAAAACTTCTTAATAACACCATAAAAACAAGGAATACGACAGGCCTTTCGAAAGAACTTTGTCTTTCTTCTTTAAGCACAAAGAAGACACGCAACTACTTTGAAAGGTGAAGCAAGAGTACAGGTAGGAAGTAGGAGTCTTGCTTCTGCCTTCAAAGTTATTGCACGTCTTCATTGCAACTGACGAAGAAAGACAAAGTTCTTTCGAAAGGCCTGGCGTATTTTTTGTTTTTATAGTGTTATTAAGAAGTTTTTTATGCTTTTATAGTATCACACCAGTTTATTCAATACTTTAATGCTACACTGTTTATATTTTTATTATATTTTACTTTTGTAACGTGAAACGGCTTCTTTAGAAGCCGTTTCGAGTACTACATTACCGCAAAATTTTTAGTGCGGAATAACATTTCATACAAAAGTTTCACCGGTAAAGCACGATCTTGTAATCTGCATGACATTTTCTGTGAAAAAGGCATCAGACTGCCAAGAGATTCATTGGATCTTTTTAGTTAACCTTTCCAATGTGGGCCAGCAGACATATCACCGTGGTTGCTAAAATTTGCATATATGCACACATTGTATCAGAAAACGCCCTCTGGTGGCCATTTTTGATAACAAAATCTTTTAAATGTCTTTCGCAACCCTTCATTTAGACGCTTTCCAAAATTCGTATTTTAATGATGAACAGATCCGACCACAGTCAGATCTGAGAAGGTGAAATTTAATTAGGTACTCCCTGTATATATAATACAAAGTAAAATAAATAATATAAATTATTTCATTCCATATAACAGCATTTGTTACATAAAACGTTAATAACGTAATAGTGTTAAAAACACAATGAAAGCAAAGGTAAATTTTCATTCTCAATTCAATAGTTAAGAAATGTGTAAAATGTATCTTAGAATGTGTTTTTTTAACAATTGTTTCAAATTTCCCTATAATAATAAAATATTTATCAACGAATAAAGAGATTAAAAAATGTTCCAGTTTTTTTTTTTTTTTTTTTTTTTTTTTTTTTTTTTTTTTTTTTTACGTACATATCGTAATTACTTATACGAATGTTATTATGGTATCAATTTATGTAAATTACCTGTTTAAAAAAAAGACAGTAATGCATTTTAAAGATAGTTCACCAACACGAAAATATATTACTCTGTTTTAAAATTGTTTCAAAAACAATTTTTGGAGGTGCAAACTGAATCTATTAAAAACTTTACTAAAAAAGTAAATTTTTTAATGGCATAAAATAATTACTTCACACATTTTTTTAGTGCGTTTGATCCTGTAGCAGAAAACTTCTATCGTATTAATCAAGTTTCTTCTCCTAAAATGGGGGAGAAAACACGCGGGGAATACTATTTTTCGAAGCGTGTTCACATTAAAAAATGTTTTCACGTACGTAATGCATTTTATCAGTAATTCACTTATGTAGCATCCCAAAATTGGCTTTTTAAGTCTAAAAAAAATTAATTAAATAAACCGATAAAGAATAAATAACAAAAAAAAATGTGAAAACTTTACTTAATAAATTTGTTAATTATCTTGCTAAGAAAAATACTTCATATTTTAAAGTAACACGTCTTTTTATAAAATATTAGATCAATATTTTACTTAACGATAAAGATGAAAGTTTTTGAATTATTCAATTTAGACACGTGTTTCAATTTCCTAAAAAAAAAAAAAAACTTTAAACGCTATTAGCTGTTTATTTTAGCATTTATCTCTAAATTTATTATCTAAAACACAGATTTTAAAAGCCTCGTCAACCGACGGTACACAGATGTACCTACCGCTATGAAATATGGTAGTCTAAAGATTAAAGAATCCGAAAAATAATGAAATATAATTGATGATTCCAGTTTCTGGAAATATTGCAGCCTACTTTTGTTATTTCCTTTTTTAAAATACATTTTAATTTTACTAAATAGAAAATGTATATTTTATGATTGATATGATTAAATTTTTTTAATTCGTGGTACAAGTTCTTGAATTCATGTCGTTTTGCAATTTTTGTGTGTTATTTTTACACTCCCATTCGATTTTATATTTTGAAAAATGGAATGACAGTTTTTTTAGAACATAATAATAATCCCTTCATTACAGAAAAACTTTTCATCACAGATTTGCACAAATTACAGAACTTTCCCGTGGTACAATTATTAAAAATGTTAATAACCCCTCTAAAAACGCAAAGCTTCAAAACCATCTAAAGGTTTCAGCATTAGCAATAACTCGCTCTATCAAACCTAAAAATTTAATTATACAGACTGAACAAATCATATTTAAAATTTAGAAAAAAAATCTATCATCGTAAATTATCTCAATTAACAAGTAATTATTAAAATAAATAAATAAAGGCATTGTGGTTCCGGTTTTTGTGTCAATCTTGTATTGATATTCACAACAGGGTCCTGATATGAAATCATACTCTAACATCAATTTTACCTTTTATATTGAAAAGTTAACATTATACTCATTTTTATTAAATTATATACTTTTTTCATCTTAAACTATGCTGTGCAAATTCAGTTAAAACAAATGATAGCCGAATCCAATCCACAAGAGTCGAAAGCAAACTAAAGTAAATTAGGGTTTATCAACTTGATGCAGGACTGCAATCCACCTTCATTTTTAATCACATTGTTTTAAATTGGACATATTTCGACGCGGAGCAGACGATCATATATTAAATTTTTTAAGTTGTCCCTGTTAAAAAACGAAATATGACGTGACAGCTATTTTAAAGAGATAGATTAGTACGATAATTCCACATGAAACTTTCGTGACGATATTTCAATTCATACGACTTTTAAGGGGGTACCCTTTGAACTCATAAAATACATGAAAAAGTTGCACTTATACACTGCAAAAAAAATTGTTGATTTTACAGTATAATACTGTCACCCCAGCTGCTAGTACACTGCTCAAAACAATTAAAGGATATTGCAGTTTTAGGTGGATTTTGTATCTGGGAAACTTTTTAGCTGATTGATACATGGTCGACAGACATAGTAGGTTATATGAGAATAAATTACACATGTTTGGCAGAAAAAATGCATTTTATTGCGCATTTGTGTACAAAAGGAAAAAAACACAATTTGTGCATATGAGAAAAAAAGAATAAGAAAAGGTGTTTTCTTCAAAGAAAATCATTTTCAGTAGGGGGTATGGGGGTATGGTTTCCACGGGCGGCCAGCAACGTTGAACACCTTTGAGGCATGGACTCAATGAGGCTATTAATGACGAGTTGGGGTATTCTGCCCCACTCTTCCAGAAGAGCTCTTTCCAGTTCTTGGAGAGTTTGTGGGGGTTGTTGGCGGCCAGAAACTCGTCTTCCTAGAGCGTCCCAAACGTGCTCGATTGGATTCATGTCTGGAGAACACGCTGGCCATTCCATTCGAACGATTCCTTCCTCGAAAAGGAAATCCTCCACCAGGTTTGCACGATGTGGCCTGCAGTTATCGTCCATTAAAATGAAGTTATCTCCGATTGCTGCAGCGTAAAGGACTACAATAGGTCTGAGGATCTCATCCCTATATCGGCGACCAGTCAGAGCTCCATCTCGAATGATGTAGAGGTCAGTGCGCCCGTCAATGGAGATGCCACCATACACCAACACTCCTCCACCGCCAAATCTGACACTTTCGTGCACGAACGCAGGATTATTCCTACTGCCACGGTCCCTCCAGATGAAAATACGCCTATTATCCGGATGCACAGAAAAACGGGACTCGTCAGAAAACAGAATATTGCTCCATTCATTTCTCCTCCAGTTGACATGCTCGGTTGCCCACTCCCTGCGGTCGCGACGATGCCTTGATGTTAATCTAACACATAACCTCGGTCGGCGAGCATACAGACCTACAGCATGGAGCCGGTTTCGGACAGTCTGAGTTGAAATCGTGGTGCCTGTAGCCGAGCGAAGGTGTTGTTGGAGAAGAGTAGCGTTCATGTTTCGGTGTCTCCGAGCTGTTAACGCTAAATACCGATCTTCATTGGGCGTTGTTGCCCGTCTACGACCTTGCCCTGGTCTTCGGCCTGCACATCCACTCTCCAAAAAAACGGTTCCAGATCCTGGAAATGACACTTTGTGACACTCCAATGGCTTGCGCTATTTCGGCTTGAGTTTGCCCCCCTTCTAACCTATCAACAATTCTCCAAGCTTCTGAATCTGTCAAATGACTTCGCTGAGACATCGTACTCATCGAAACAAAGCAATCACTGAATGCCGATCATCCTTGTCTTCATTCTCTTTTATCCAGTTGAAAGTCAAATTTCATTCGCTGCCGCTGAAGCGACGTTTTTGACGTCGAACTCAAAATTTGCATACTCCACAGTTTGAAAACAGAAAAATTTGCATTTGTGATTCTCTTCTTCTATTTTCGGCAAAAAAAATTTCGTTTATATCTTTATTTTATATAAAGCTTCAAATATCCTTTAATTGTTTTGAGCAGTGTATTATACCGTAAAATCAACAGTTTGTTTTTTTGCAGTGTAAGAATTGTAGTCCCTCCATAACTAAGTTACTTTTAATTATAAAATTTAAAACACATATTAAAAAAGTGTGCTTTATCAATTAAAGTTCGCTAAAAAGTATACACACATATAAAGTTTTTTAATTTAATTTAAAATATAATACACTTATTATGAAAGAATTATTGCTGCATGCAATGCACGCATGATTTTTCATATTTCAATTGTTAAAGCCAGCCAATTTTTTTTTAATGAGTAGAGCTATAATGCTTTCTCATATTGACCTAAAATGAAAGTATGAAATGCTTAGATCCTGAGATTTTCGAAAACTGGTAGCATCGAGTTTTTTTTTTTTTTTTCTTGTAATAGAAAAGCAGTCGTGAATTCTAAATATCTTACTTTATAAACATAATAATAGGTAATTTTGTGCATCTATACGGTTAATACAATCACTCAAAATTCCATGAAATTCTAGCAAACCATTTTTCAGAAATCATGCGCGCCATGACAAAAACCGCCGTTTTGAGAAAAATGACTTTAAAAATCAAATTTTGGCTTGATCATCTAAAAAGAGCTCCAACTGATATAGACATAAATTCTCTTCTAAAGGAAGTTTTTGCATACTTTCTTTTAAACATTCCTGAAGAATCCTATATAATTATAAGCTATTAAAAAAATCGATTTTTTGACATTTCAAAGGATACTTGACCACTTACAATTGTTAGGGGTCAAATTTTAAGTTAAACAAGGTAGAAAAATCATGCACCAAACATAGATTATGAAACACTTTCCAACTCTAATAGAATACTATAACAAACCATCACTTATTAATAAGGTGAATAAGGTTTCTAACTAGGACTTCCCTCAAAGGGATTAGTCTGAGTGATATTGCTGAGAACATAAAGTTAACAATTACGCTATAAAGAAGATATCAACAAGAATCTAAGTGAATATACAGCATACGATAGACAACAGATAGATAAAGATACAACATATGAAAAATAGCAAATTAAATGATATAATTACAAAATATCAGATATAAATTCATATATTGTTATGTTTTCATATGCATTTTTTTATAACATTTGGCAAATAATCTCATTTTCTTAAGCGGGAATTGCTCAAAACTTAAAAAAAAAAAACGCCGGATCTTTTAAAACGATATTTTTAAAGTCACATAATCAGATTTGCAGCCAATAGCGTATTTTAGCAAGCGTAGTTTAACGCAAATTTAATTTAATTTTTGCAACATTTTCTTTGTGACAAATATCTAAATAAAATATTAAAAAATAAAATATTAAATATTGAAATATTAAATCAAATATTTAATATTTGAATTAAAAAAATTTCCTTTGTTTATTTGTATAACTATTTATAGAAACTCGTATACTTCAAACCACATTGATAACATGCTTTGCTACAAACGTGTCTACCAGTCTACTCGTATGTCTTAGCTGTGTCTCTCTCCGAACTCATCTGTATACTGTCTCTCTACTCTTCTGTATACCCGTCTCAGTATCCGTCTGTCTTTAATCGTGTCTCTACCTGTCTCGCTTCCCGTTACACTTCTCGTCTATCAACACGTCTGTCTGTCTATATACCCCTCTCTCTACCCGTCTGTCAAGTCGTCTCTGTACTCGTCTCTCTATCCACCACGCTACCCGTCTCCCTACCAATCTCACTACCCCTCTGTCAACCCTTTTTTGCACCTGCCTCGCTACCCGTCTGTCTATTCGTTTCGCTACCCGTTAGCTTATCTCTGTCGCTATCCGTCTCTCTACCCGTCTGTATACCCGTTTGTTTACACGTCTATCTATCTCTCGCCAACTCTTCCCAATATTTAAACAATTTAGTAAAAGGAAGCTGTTTATCTGTTATTAAATGCAAACAGGAGTAATTTATCTAAAGAGTGTAATCAGATGCAATTTTTTAAAATACATACATAAACCAGCATAATAATTCACCAGTTTTATTTTCATAGTAGTTTATGTCATTTGACAGTAAATCTCAACTTCTTCAACCCGAACTGCGTCAAGCTTTTTAAAAAAGCCCCAAGGTCCGTATAACTGGGAAGGGGAATTGTCCTCAGGGCTATTAGTTACATGTTATTAAGTTAAGTGAAAGTTTCGTAATCGGGTTCGCAGCCAGTTTCTTATGTCAGAAAGGGTGGCTTCACGCCATTTTAAATTCATTTCTGTAACTTTCTTTTTCTTTTTTCGGTGGGTGGTTGGGGGGGGGGGGGTTCCAAATATATATACTTAAATTCAAACTTTTGCCCCCATGTTAATATTAGTGTTGTTTGTATTATCAATTAATACTTTGTTGATCGAGCTTCATTCGAAACAAATGTAAAAGACTTCTACAGTTTTTTTTTCTAGGAAAAAGTTCCGTAATCGGGCCCTAAGCTAATCGGGGAATTTAATATCATTATTGTTTCTAACTCTTATAGAGTTAAAACAATATTGTTGCTAGCATTACTCTTGTTTGTGACCAACCTCTTCTGTGTATCTGAATAGGGAAAAGTTCCGTATCATGTACTGGTTGGTGCCAAAGGCAATTGTAGAATCTTACAAATTTTTCTAGAGAGCGGAAAAACATGTTTTTTAAAATATTTACAAATATACGTTTATTAAACCATGTTTTTGAGCCATTTTAAAAAATTAAGTACGGTGCTAAAATAAAATTTTATTGCCATTTTCGATATTTTAATAAGAAATGAAAATACATAACAAACAAATTTAACAAAACTAAGCCATTTTTGGGTACTTCTCTATTATCCCGTCGACCACTTTTCATAACAAAAAACTATCGTCAAACTAAGATTAAACGCCAAAAATACAGTCCCATTTACTTGATGCCAGAAGCATTATACGTATTTGTTATGCCATCAAGTGGTTTTTAATTCGACATCTGCGTGTATTTTTCATTATGTTTTACTGATTTATTAGTTATTTCATTCATTAAAGTAACAATTGTGTCCTTAAATTCTTATATTTTATTTATTTTGATATTTCAATGGCAACGTTCTCCCGTTTATTTAGCGTTACAGTTTGGCGATAGTTTTTTGTTATGAAAAGTGGTCGACGGGATAATAGAGAAGTACCCATTTTTTGTGATAAATAATTGTTATTGCCAGGGGGGCAAATTGTAAACAATTAATAAGCGAACTAAAATAGTTACCGGAAAAAACTTGTGGGAATCTCAAGAAAGAAATATCTGATATAAATAGCATTTAAAATCTTAAAATGGAGAAGTGGTCCGTATAAAAATGCAAAACATTATACACCTGATCTAAGAATTTTTTAATTTTTTTATATTTCCGAAAGCACAGATAAAAGGGTAAAAATCCCGGCACAGATGCCATATACTCACCACGATGGCGCGATTTTTCCCCCGCCCCTTTGGCGAAAACTGTTTGTTGTGTTTGTTTACTTTATTTTTTATTTTAATTCTATAGATTATTTTTATATGTATATCAATATTAATTTAGGCACAGATGTCATATACGCACCAGATTGGCGCGATTTTTTCCCCGCCAATTTGGCGAAAACTTTGTTTTTGAATATTAGTTACAAATACCATACAATAATAGCATGTAATTTTTTATTTCAATATAAAAATAAAATAACGTAATAAATGAAATAGCTCCTATTATTCAAAAATGGGAAATAAAAATAAATAAATGATAGTTTGATATAAATAAATATTGATATACATAACAAAAACAATTTATAGAATTAAAATAAAAAATAAAAGTTAATAAACAACAATTGAAACAAAATAACCGGGTTACCATGTGAGGCATAAAATTGCCATTTTGTTGCAATCGCGCCAATGTGGTGCGTATATGACATCCGCGCCTTTATTTATATCAAACTATTATTTATTTATTTTTATTTCCTTTTTTAAAATAATAGAAGCTGTTTCATTTATTACGTTATTTTATTTTTATATTGAAATAAAAAATCACGTGTACTATTTGTCACACTATTTGTAACTAATATTCAAAAACAAAGTTTTCCCCAAGCTGGTGGAGGGGAAAATCGCGCCAACGTGGTGCGTATATGACATCTGTGCCTTGTTTCATTTCACATAGAGGTACTGCTCTATTATCCCGTCGACCACTTTTCCTAACAAAAAACTATCGCCAAACTGTTAGATTAAACGCCAAAAATGCAGTCCCATTTACTTGATATCAGAAGCATTATACGTGTTTGTTACGTCATCAAGTGGTTTTTAACGCGACATTTGCGTGTATTTTTCATTATGTTTTACTGATTTATTAGTTATTGCATTCATTAAAATAACAATTGTGTCCTTAAATTCCTATATTTTATTGATTTATGTATTTTGATATTTCAATGACAACGTTCTCCCGTTTATTTGGCGATAGTTTTTTGTTATGAAAAGTGGTCGACGGGATAATAGAGAAGTACCCACATATGTATTGGTACTTTTATGTTAACTTGGCGCAGTTGATAAATCGCCAAATATTTTTCTCATAACATCTTCATATTGCATTCATTTCATTTAAATATAAATCTTTCACTGATTTCATTTGAAATACATACATTAAAAATACACGTCTTTCACTCATTTAATTTAAAATTCACGCCTTTCACTAATTCCATTTAAAATACTAAAAAGAAAAGAAAATAAGAAATAATGCCACAAATCGAAACCTTTTATTTAAACATCAAAGAATTGTTCCTAACATACACACGCGAAATAAAAAAAAACTACTAATGGTGTGATTTACGCCAAATCTCTAATACTAATACTACTCTTACTAATCTCTAATACTTTTCAAACAGAAAAAATTCCAGATTAACTTTCCATTTTTATTAAATTGAAATATATTTTATTGTGCTGAATATTAGTGCTTGCATATTTTTTTGCTCCATGTATTCCATGAACTTTTCAATTCCGATTGTCTGCGAAAATCTCCCGCGCCGGTGAAAATGACGTACGCACAAAATTTAGTGACGTATGTACTTTAATTGTGCTTTTTTATCTATTTTTTTTAATATAACTTCCAAACGGTTTGACACTTATTCTTGGTAATAAATAGACGACGTTGTCACCTTTATAGGTACCTGCTGTAAAAATTTGAACGAAATCCGTTAAATATTTTTTGAGTTATGCTTGACGAAAGGTTTTAATATCCATCGTAGCTATATATGGGACAAAGTAATACTGCGCTGTGTATGAGTCTTAGTTGCACTCAGACAATTAAACATTTCAGAAAAATACAAAATACATTTGAAAACCAGATTTCAGCAATTACCGTCCACAGCTGGAAAAGTACTCCAATTCTTTTCTGCATCTCTGTATATAGTTTATATACTATTTGTATATACACTAAAGTATGCTACAATTCCGTTTAGTAATAAAATACATAACACAGTTGGAAATTCAACTTCATCAGTTCTACCAATAGACGGAAACATACTTGAATTATTTTGTACAGCCCTGTGTATTACCTTAAGATTTTTATACACGCCACATATTAAGCTGTAGTTTAATTCAGGCAAATACACACTGAAATCACACTTCCAGAAATGATCATACATAGGCAGTCATGTGTTCAGTTCTTTACGTGGCCCTGTATATGATTTTATTTATATTCTATAACCCTTTCTTGGTATACTTGGTATACTAAATATAATTCACGTTCAAAATGTAGAACTCGATTAAAAACCTATTTATTCAATTTACGCTGATGCACCGTAATGCTTACGATTTTTTTTTTTTGTGCTGCCCTGTATATGATCTGTAGCATTTATACATTCCTCAAATAATTCAAAAAATTTAGTTAAACGCATACCTTACTAAAATCCCACTTCCAATTAAGGTTTATAAACAATACTTTCGGGCACAGCACTGTACCCGAAATATTTTGTGTGTTCCTGCAAATGAGCGATAAATGCTATGCACATAACAAGTATCTTGTTGTAAACCTCAATAATGTATATCAATTTCATTATATATGAAATGGTGTAACATAATTTAAATATGCTGCAAACAGTTTTTTCCCCGTAGACCATTATGTAAAAGCATACTTTTTGTGTGGCACTGTATAAGAAAGAAAAACGCTTTACAATCCATATTCTACAGAAAGCCTGTCTTAGTCCATCTCATAATTTCATATCAGTTTCATAATGTTTGTAATAATGTAACATGATTACAATGCGCCACAAACGATTTTCCACATTAAACCATAATGTAATGGAATTCTTTTCAGTTTCCCTGTAAACTAATTATAAGTGCTAGACATACCATGTTCGATAGTAAGCATCTTGTAGTGTATTTCAGTGATGTACACCAATTTCATTATATTTGAAATAGTGTCACATCATTAAAATGCACTGCAAAGGATTTTCCCCCGTAGACCATAATGTAACGGCATTCTTTTGAGTGTCCCTGTAAAAAAGTATAAGTGGTACATACTTCGTTTTCAATACCGAACATGCTATAGTAAACCTCGATAAAATATATTAATTGTATGACTATCAGGATATATTTATGCGACTTAGAGAACGGACAGACAGACAGACAAGCCGAATTCATAAACACTGTACAACTATGCTGCAAAGTGTTAAAAAGAAGAAGTGAAATTAGACAGACAGGTAAACATATCGTTTTTAAATCTTTGTGGTATTGAAACATGACCATCAGCAGTCCCGTGATGTATTCAATACAATTATAATGTATGAAAATCGGACCACCCGTTTAGTAGTTACGCATGGGCAGACATAGAAAAAACAATAGAAACAGATTATATTTGTATAAGCTTCTTCGTTGAATGTCGGTTTAAATATATACATCACATATATTTACGACATAAATCGATACAGGTGACTTTTGATATCATATGAGGGGTACATATTATCACTGTCCCGTTAAAAAATATTATTTATAAGCAGGGCATTTAGTAAAATGTGGTTGCCAAAAAAAAAAATTCTATTCGCCAGTGAAAAATATTTACCTAACCCTAATTTCCCCCAAAATAGATTTATAAATGAGAGAAACATATTTCATGAATTAATTGAGAAAAAATAATTATAAATATAGTTAATAAATGTAGTTTAAAATACTAAACTACACTGGAATAAAACTAATATTGTGTTATATTCTTAAAATTTTAATTACGTTTTCTAGACTTAGTTCAAATTAAATATATATAATCAGTTATATGTTGTTTTTTTAAATGAATGCGACAGATTAATCAGTTTTAATTCTGAACAGAAAAATCTAATTTGAAACTTACAAAAATACTTGAGCATTTTTTAGCATTGTATCTCATGTTAGTTGCCACAGAGGCTAGATTGACACTATTTCTTACTGTTTTATTGAATGCTCCTCCCCTCCACATTCATGTGACATCTTAGCTGGCTAAAACGGAAAAGAATGGCTTTTTTGTGTAACAGATGGAAAATGCCTTTTAAAAACTTGGCTCTTAGTTCCATTAAAAGCGCGAGAGAAGAGGAAGAACTCTACCTGCCGTACAAAAGTAAGGGGGGGGAGGGGGAATAACGTTTGTTCTCATTATCCCCCCCCCCCCACCTTACCAAAAAAAGTCCAAATTAAATATTTTGGTCGACAGATAAAAAAAAATGGTTTATCGCATTTGTCAAGCCCTGTTAAGAGCCTACATCATTCATGCGAAAAAACGCGCAAGCTAATGTTAAGTCTATGGGAAGGTTCTTGCGCGATTTCTCGCTCGCATTTTAATATTTTTACCCGGCTTGGTTACTTTTTCACTATGTTGGCTATACACCTATTAAGCTATTAAAATCTAATAATTTTACATAAAAGAATAATATAATCCTTTTCGAAGAAAATATTTAAACTCGACATTACTTTTTATTTATTTATTTATTTTACACTAGAAGAACGGCAATTTGTACAAAATATTTCACATAAAGACTTAAACAACATCAATTGCACAAATTAGTTTACTTTTTTGATAAAACATTTTAAAAGTGTACATTTTAAAAGTGTCTACAATTTAACTTTGAAGAATACAGAAAAATATAACTTGTTTTAAACGCATACAATTAAAAATTTTTATTTATACAAATCAAACATGTAATGGGAGGTTAAGTTCCGAAAAGATTTTCTTAAAAAACTCAAAATGCAAGAAGAAACAGTAAGATAAAAACTTTAAAGAGTTGTTTCCAAATCTATTTCAGTCAGAAAAATGTCCTCCTTATTCTAATCACCTTAAATAATTGTTTTACCTTACTTATTCTGAATGCAAAAAGAAAAAACGCAATATATTCCAAGAAGTATTTTGTTTTTCTTAAAGAAAGAAATACGAGTTTTGTCATTGAAAATTGTTTCTAAATTTCTTTGTAAATAGTTTTTAAACTTTCGTTTTCTATTAAACTACAAGAAATAGTTTTCGTAATTTTTTTCCTAATATGTAATTATTATTATCTTATTTAAAAATATGTAACATGTGTAAATTAATATCCTAATTTTCGTAAAATAATTTTTAAAGGTAATTATTATATTCTGATTTTTAAAAATGTGTATAAGTTAATTCATATCTTATCGTTGAAATAAAAGAATTGGTAACTGCAAAATATTTAAAAAATATAATAAATGTTAATATGTCAAAATATTTTTTTAATGTATATAAAAAAGAATAACATGATGTTCAAACAAGATTGTTTTTCGATTAATATAGAAAAAGTAACTGAAAAAAAGAATTCTAGACAGATTTCTAGTTTTTGTATCAGAAAACATTATAAAACTCTGGGAGTTTTGTTTTAATCGGTTAAATATTTTATTAAATTGTCTGAAAATTTAGCTTTTTTTTTTAAATGCTCTAAATTTATACCAATGTTACAACTTAAATTAATATATTTCTTTTTTTAATTTGAATTTGATAGGTTTATGAAAAGAGTAATAAAAATAGGTAAATAAAAAAGGATAATAAATAATTTAAGAAACAGTAATTATTTTAGAATAATATTGTTATGTCGAAAACTTACATGTTTGGAGAAAAATCCATTTTTTTGCCTAATGATAATAATGTATCTTCTAAATGCTTTTCTTCTGAGGAAAAACTATCCAGAGCTTATTAGATTTCACACAATTAATCAATTTATGCACTTAATTAAGATCATTTTATATTAATTAAATCTGATTTACGTATAATTTGACTTTAACATACTAGCGTTATATCTTATTTGCTTTTTCTTTTCTTATTTATTTATTTTTTTCATTTTACGTATATTTTTCCTTTAACATAATTTCATTGTTTATGTCCTCCTTCTTTCTTTGCTATACTTCGCCTAACCTACGAATTACCATTATCAGATGAGATATTAATAAAATTAGGTGATAAAGTTAAAAAATATATTTATCTTATTATACAAATATGTCGCTTACTTTTCAAATAAGTAATTAAAATGCTTAAATTTCATTTCGTTCAAATTTAACACAATTAACGCTTTTTTTTTTCAAATAAAATTATCAAATGGTTCGGAATTTTATATGTCTCTGGTCGCTAGATCATTAAGGATATTAAGTGAAAGGGTTCTACGATTGTTGAAAAACATGATAGACCGGGAGGCGGCAGCACAGACAATCACCTCATCGAGTTCACGGCTGAAATTCCAGAATTAGTTGAAACTTGATTCCCATATTAAAACGCAATCGGTCTGTCAAGTGATATCTTGGTGGAAAACACCCCAAAAACCCGATTTTAGCAGTTGGCTCATAGGTTTACTATTGTGTGTTCCTGCTCCCAGTCCTCCATGTTTTCATACCTTTGGGTGCAGGAAAACACAATGGTAAACCTACGAGTCAACCCCTAAAATCGGGTTTTAAGGTGTTTTCCACCAAGAAATGACTTGGCAGACCGATTGCGTTTTAATATGCGAATCGAGTTTTAACTAATTCTGGAATTTCACCCGTGAACACGATGAGGTGATTGTCTGTGCTGCCGCCTCCCGGTCTATGAAGATGTCACTGTTGCTTATACCCATTGTTCGGACAATATTTTCCGACAGTTTTTTTCCGACACACGTTCGATAGAGTATTTTCGATAGAGAGAACGATACCTCGATAAGAGATTATGTGCTCCCGCATACTTGTGCATCGAACCAGACTTCGCAAGTAATCTTGGGTTTACTTGCATCCAAGAACATTTCGCAATTTGAATGGTTGGTTTATTCTTTCTTTTTGTTAACTGTTAAAGTGATTGTTTATGTAAGTTTTCAGTTCAGAGCACAGAGCTTGTGTGTGTTGGATGGCGTTTTGCTGTCAACGTGTAACCAAGAGGGTTCTGTTTTAAATTAAAAAGTTTTATAGTTCAATTTTTACATTGTTTGTTTTAATCAGTGTTTTTCTTATTAAGTTTAAAGTGAACCAGCCGAGCTATCACCCATATTGCATACTTCTTAATAAATATATCGTTACATATATATATATATATATATAAATATATATATGTTATATAAAAATTGATTTCCTTCGTATCCTTCCATTTTATTCGCATTAATATTTTAAAATTAATCTAACTTCTGTCATAGTCAGTATTTCCTTAATTCTTAATAATATCTATTCCTATTTAAAGTCCTTTTAAAAGTAAATATCCGTATATTAATAATTATTTTATTCCAAATCTTAATCTAAAATTTAAGATCATTCGTAGCTTTTATCAGTTCCCCAATCTATAAAATTCTGAGACGCGTTCTCATTTCGAATGTTTTTTTAAAAGCCATTTTCTTTTTATTATTATTATTATGCTAAATTTTTCGCGCGCTGAGGTAGTTTCACTCCAAAATTAATCCGCTACCGGGTTCGGAATTCTTTACCGTCTTAGCTCCTCCTTCGCACCTCATTTGCTGGGCTGGAGCTAGCCTCTCACTCATTGGTTTGTACGCTCGTGACGTAAATTACTGTATGTTTCCGCTGAAGGAACAAAACCAGGTCGCATCGGTCGGAGCACTAGATTTTTGACGTTTTCGGAAGCATAAACAAATATGTATCTGGTGTTTTTATGTCCGTAGAATATTCAACTGGCCCAGTAACATCTTAATTCAATGAAGTGAAGCAACGTTAGCCCGAGGGCTATAAGTTTTAGACCTTTGGGAATTGTTTCTGTGTTGTTCGTCTTCTAATAAAATTATTTGTCTGGAGATTGGCTGGATTTATTGTAAAACTTTGGTGGACTCATTTCATTGCCTTCTACTTCGCCATACTCGCTAATATCGACTGCAACTTGCTATATCGTTGAAGGACTGCCATCTTTTCATCGAATATTATTCATCGTAATATCTCAACCTCGTCAAAATGCTACATATATCAAGAGGATGAAAACTGATCATAGTACACTGTAATAAAAATCCTGAGGTTACTAAACTTTTTTAGTATATTTGTATTCCACGGATTTTTTTAGTAACCGGTACTATAAACCGGAATTGTTGCTAGTTATTCTCTAGTAATGTTACTAGCTGTTTTCTAGTAATTCTTACAGATTTTCTTCTAACTGGTTAAGAATGCAAAAAAATTTTTAATAATTGCAGAGATCAGTGAAAAAACATAATTTTTTTTTAGTAGATCGACCCATTTTTTTACAGTGTACATGAGGTTACAAACCACGTTTAGTGGGAGAAAATCGCAAAAATATTTGTGAAGGGTGTGATGTCGACAAAAAGGGCCAATATAATAAGTAGAAAAACGTTTATTTGGCGTAAAGCAGGATTATAATGCATTAACGTTCAACGTCAGAAAGGAGACGACGAGACATTTTTATAGGAATATGTTTTAACGCGCAAGACAATCCTTCGTCCGTCGGTGTCGGCTGTGCAATGACCTTCGTGGCCACAACTTTGAACAATTTCGATAAGAACGGGCCGTCGTCTCCTTTCTGACGTTGAATTGCAATGCATTGTAATCATGCTTTACGTCATATAAATGTTTTTTCTGCTTATTATTGGCGCTTTTTGTTTCACTCGACGTCACACCCTTAATAGCTATTTTTGCGATTTTGACCCACTAAACGTTGGTTTGTGACCCCATGTGCTGTAGTAAGTTTTCATCCTCTTGATGCCTTCTATCACCCATCTTAATTTCTCGATCGAATCTTGGAACACCCTGTATATATGAAAGGATAAAAGCTAAGCCCCTTTTTAAAATGGAAAATACCTTTTTGCCCCTTTTAAAATTTGAAATCCCCGTTTTAAAAAATAGAAATTTAAATTTAGAAATTAAAATTAAAACTTTTAAAATGTTTTAGTAATTATGTCTCAATTGACTGAAACTACCGTTGTCCCTGTTAAATTAGTTTTCCTGCATCGCATCTTATAACTTTCAAAGATCGTTTTTTCACATTTCATAAGAATACTTTTGCTGAGGTAAGCACAATATTAAAGTCTCGCGGCATCCCGCCGGCCGAATTTGAGCCAACGCCTTGCCCCGCGCAATCAATCAGTCAGCTCGCGGCCAATTAAATTAGAAATACGCCTCTTTTGACTTTGACGACCTCTAGCAGAAATAATGCAAAAACCTTAATAACATTAATATCTATATAATGCACTAAATTCACGCCACTATGTTCTCCAGGGGTTGCTTTGCGATATAACTAACCCCCGATGTCCTTTAAGATTTAAAGTAGCAGCTCTCATGCCAGTTTGGGCCTGGTTTAAAAGGACATATGTAACCAAAGGAAATAAACGAGGTTCCGTAATATATGGTGTCTTCCTTTAACAGACATGTATATTCTTACGGACTTTAATTGAATCCCGAATAGTGCTCACGGCCCACGACTACAGGAATATGCTAGGAACTCAGAGTGAGCGATCCGACGTAGGCACGGATTCGTCTTCGGTCCACGCTCCTGCATCCACCGGCCCGGCACCGACCGAAACCGCGATCGAGGACCAACCGAGGGAGCCAGATTTCCTTTCATATATATAAAACAATACATTTCTTAAAGAAAGTGTGACAAAGTGTGTGTACTCACTCAGTTACACTTTTCAAGAACACTTAATTTCACTTAGCTTGAAATCTTCCAAAAAACATTCAAATCATAATTATTGACAAAGGGAATTAATTAATGTGTGTATCTTTCTAAATAATGTATTTTTTGTAAGTTATATAAATGGAATTTTTAAAAGTTGACATTTTTTTCTGGCACAGATTTAAAATTCATAAAAATATTTAGCATAACACACTAACAATTTTAATTCATTAGATGCTGTTTAACAGTTTACAATATCTTGTAAAATTGCAATCTTCTGGCTTAAATAGAATTTTCACAAAATGTACCTAAATATTAAAAAAGTATTTTGAGAAAAATTGTAAAAACACTTTTCAGACTTTCACCATTAAATGGTCGTGGCAGTTTTCATATCCAAAGTTATGAGTTTAAAGTACTCAAAAGGATGATGTATTATATATATTTTTAGAAACATCAGAACTTTCTTTATATATTTTTTTAAACTAATATTTGAAAGATTAATTTTTTGAAGGTTTTTAACTATCCAGTCCTCTTAATAGTACCTGATATTCTGTTTTCTGTAATGTTTCAGTCAAATAATATACAGAGCATCCACAAAAATGTATGACTTGAAAATTCTGCTTTTATTAAATACCGGTCGCTCCAGATTTTGTTTATATAGAAGAAACATTTGCATCGATATTCGGCGACTAGCTAAAAAAATGTATGGTGTGATATAAATTGTATTGATATAAATTTCATATGTATTACATTATTCGCAACGAATGTTATTTACTATTTCCTGCATTTTATAATACAAAAAATTAAATTAACGATTGTAATATGTATTCTTATTCTATAGTAGCTACATATAATCTGAAATGTTTTCACTATTTTTTTCTCTAATAATAAATAAGTTAAATTTTCATTATACTTATCTCATATATGTATACGGTATTTTAATATAATTATCTTTTAACTATATTGGGAAAACGAGGAACTCTTCTATTTTTTCAGTTATATTTCAGTGTGAAAATTGACATATCTTTTTCTATAGTAAATGGAAAGTTCGATAATTAATTTGTAACTAGCAAACTGAGGAATGTTTAAAAGATCCTAAAAGTTCCTCCAGAACTGTAGAAAGAAGATAAATAAATAATTCACAATTAGTTTGGATTTGTTTTAGCGAAAAATCATTAACCCGCATTTTTTTCAAAAGTGCACTTTATTTTTCAATCGTTATCTTATCTTTGTTTCAAATCACAAATATCTTAAAACATGACTAATTTATTGCTTCCTTTTGCTGTATTTTTTTTTATTTGAACAAACAAATATATCTTAATTAGTCGTCTAGAAGTCATTTAATATTTTAGTGGAATGCCAGTTTAAAATCGTTAAGTCAAAAAAAAATTATTGAATAACAAGCAATCTCAATATATTCAGTTAATTCATGGAAAACTATTATGGAAGAATAAAGAGAAATAAAATATTTTTAAACAACATTTTACGAGAATTGGTCATAAAATCATCGCCTCTGTAGCAGATGACTATGTCGCTGTTGAATAATTATGAATGACATATTCGAATTGCAAGTTTTTAAACTAAACTTTGATTTAAGAAATAAATTGAGATATTACAACATACTAGTTTAAATTGCATATATGCAAACAATCGTCAAATAAAAATATTTAATTGACGTTTCAAATACATTTCTATTTGCAAATTATCATACTTTGAACTCGAAAGTCAGATAATTGGCCTCCAATTAATAGACAAATGTAATATTTAAAATTAGCCTAAGAGCGATTCCTGGAGACAAGTAAATATTCGAACTGAATAATTTATTTTAACTTATCTTGGATTAAAACACAGGAAATTTTGAAATAACTTGTCACTTTGTTTTCTCCATAGTACGTATCGTCGGTACGAAAACAAAAACACATTCCATACATTTGAAAAGCAGAATTGTTGCAGACAAAAACGAAAATGGTCATTAGATTGGAAATTATGTTTTCTTTAAATTTATGTCACATAAGTTTATAGGGCCATCTCTATATAAAAAAATGTATCAAACTTTGAAATTTTCAATACGAACGCCCAATTTTGACATCACTTTGAATTTTTTTGAAATATTTATCTTCGGATATCAAGATTGTGATAATGTTAATTGATCAATGGAGTTAAGAACATATATTAATTAGATGAAGATACGAGGTTCTATTTCACTAAGAATAATAAAAAATAAAAAAAATAAAAACTCGATGGCTAGTGGTAAGACTATTTTATTAGGATTAGATTTATATTAAAAGGATTTTGGTTCCGAGAAGTACATAGGATGTCTGGAACAGAAGGAACGCCACAAACGACGCGACGTCCTATTCAGATCACAATCATAACAGGAAGAGAATTAGTAAATTAACATAATTGCCAAATACTCTTTTTTTGGCGAAAAGATTTGGTGAATGACAAAATTATTTGGCATCATATTTGAAAAGACAAATGACTTCGGCTTCATAAAAGGTTAATAATAGTGACAGAAAAACCCATAATTATCTAAAGGAAATTAAATTAAATTGTGGTTTTCCTGAATGATGCAACAAACGCGTGAAATTTGGAAATTTATAAATTGAACTCATAAGTCCTGAAGTTGAGTATCTAAAATACGTTTCGAAACAATAAACATAGTTATTATATTATCCAATTGATTATTTTATGAAATTGTAATTGGCAGTTATAAGTATTTAAGTTGAAATGGAACCTTTTTGAGGTGAAATATTCTTTGTGATGATTGTTTTCATTTATTTGAAACTGTGAACTCATTAAACATTAATGACTATTAATTGACAAGGAGAGGGTCATGCTTGGTTATCACAAATTTTGATTATTTTATATATACGATGTAGAGTAGAAGAACCTTAGCCTCAGGTTCCACGGATTTTATACAACGCTACTTAGTTCTCGAGAAATAAGGGGTCCAATATTTTTACACAACTTAAATACTTACTTTGTAACGAAATTACTGCGTTGGTCGTAGATCAGTCGTTATGGCGTCTGCACTTTGATCCGAGCTCTCGCGTTCGAGATCGGAACGTGCTACGTTTGTTTTTGTCATTTTTTAACCGACTTAAAAAAAGGAGGAGGTTATCAATTCGACCCATATGTATATATTATGTTGTTCACGCATAACTCTCGTAAATGTGCATCGATTTTGATAATTTTTATTTTGTTTGAAAGAGTAAGGGTCCAAGGTGGTCCCATTTCAATTTCGTCAAAATCTGATTATTAGAACAAATTATTTTATTCAAATTTCCATTATTTTGATAATTTAATTTATATTTCAAAAAGTCCATTATTTGAATTGTTGCCAATTTGTAAAATAGCGCCCATAATAATATTCCCTTTCAATTAAAAAACGTATTTACACGTGACTATCAAAAACAGAAATAAAACTTTAAAACAATAATTAAATGATCATGTGTTAAAAGCAGTAAATGTAGAAAAATACGTTATAAAAAATATACTTGCGCGTGAATATTAAAAAAGAGAAATAATTAAATTATTACACGTTCAAAACATTAAATGGGAAAACTTACGTCATATTTAAAATGCTCAAATAACATTACTTCCAAACAGTTTCAATTTAAAAACATATTTACACGAGAGATTAATTTATTTGTAGCTGATATATTATGTATACTAAACTACGAAAAGTCCTTCTGGTCTATACTGGCAGGAAAAGACAGCATGCCTATTCCTTGGTTTTAAGATTTTAACTAATTTTACTGCAAAACACCAAGCTATAAAAATGGATGGAACCCGATTACGGAAGATTCAGTCGCAGTTCTCGTCAATATTAAATTTGAATCAGAATTTCGCCAAATATGCTAGCTATAGCCAAGTTGGCTTCATTTATGGCAACTTGTTTTTGTCGCCAAATTTGTTGATATTTCGCCAAATATTGCCTAGCTTGGAGGGAATTTAACGCTGGCGAACATGAATATATAGTGTTGAGAATGTGAGAGTTAGAACGATGGTTACAACAATGAAATAAAACTTGCGAGATAGCAAGTTCACTAAAACTCTTAAATTAAAACAGTTTATGGAGGAATCCTTCTGTCTTGTTTCAAAATGTCAGCAACTCTAAAATTTCAAAATGCTATATCTCAGGCATTTTTTAAGATAGAGGCAAAACAAAAATTGTTCCGGTATCCTTAGAGCAAGGCTGAACATTCAATTGAAAAAAAAACCTTTATTATTTCTAATATTTTAACGACTTTGTACATCTTTTTGAATTTGAAATCTTTAAGTGTCTATCATAGCGCCTCCTTCTTGCCGAATATCCGCAAATTCAACTGGGACCTGCAGGCCATAGTAAAAAACACATACAAAAAATTTGGTTCAGTACTGTGGATAACCTAATACACTTTTCGATGATACAATAATTTAAATGGAACAAAAATCGCTATCACAGCGCCCGCTTTCGGCAGAATATCCGCAAATTCAAGTGGGACCTGCTGGTCACAGCCAAAAACCTATAAATGAAATTTCGTTCAATTCTAGGTTGCTTCATAACTTGGCACACTTTTCATTGATACAAAGAGGGCACACACGGACAGACAGATATTTTGTAAAAACATGTTTTTCGGAATCTTTGACTCCTAAAACATATAAATCCGTCGAAAACCGGAAGTTGAAAAAATTTTGATCACAATACTTTCTTCTATTTAGATAGAAGAAGGTGAGAAAAGGAGGATGTTAATAAATTGACCCAATGTATGTATGTATGTATGTTTTAGTCCTGTTCACGCATAACTTTCGTAAATATGCACCGATTTTGATATATATATATATATTGTTTAAAAGTGTAAGACACCCTGGTGGTCCCATTTATATTTCGTCCAATTCTGATGATTAGAACAATTTTGTTGTTAAAAAATTTTCAAAATTGAAAAATGCGTGGAACCCGATTACAGAAGATTCATTACCAATTCTCGTCAATCTGAATGAGAATTTCGTCAAATTAGTCAACTATAACCACGTTGGCTTCATTTATGGCAACATATTTTGATCGCCAAATTTGGCGATATTTCTCCAGTTGTCGTCCAGATTGACAAGAATTTGATTCTGTCAAAGATTTTATTAAAAAATATTTATTTAATGTATAATTTTGGTAAATTATAATTTCTATTACAAATTACTTATTTATTCAGCAGATGTTGAAATCAAGATAATTGTGTATTACTTTTACAAAAAAAATATTAACCGACTTAAAAAAAAAGCACTAAAAAGTATTAAATAATTCTTTAAAATTCTCTAATGACAAAATGTTACCCATTAACCACAAATCTGATATCATGTGTCGGAATAAAAATGATAAATTTAATATGTACAGTTTAATACCCACCAAACATGGATTTTCGAGAGAATATACTTTACAAGAGATGTATATACAGACTTATGATTCAGTTTATGAATATATACATATGAAAAGCAATCAATTACTTTTTGAAGTCGGTGCCAAACAACCCCAATCGATAAATTAGTAGATACTAGGTACAATATATTCACAATTCTTACTAAATTTAAGGTAGTTTGGCACCGACTTCAAAAAGTAATTGATTGCTTTTCATATGTATATATTCGTAAACTGAATCATAAGTCTGTATATTCATCTCTTGTAAAATATATTCTCTCGAAAATCCATGTTTGGTGGGTATTAAACTGTACATATTAAATTTATCATTTTTATTCCGACACATTATATCAGATTTGTGGTTAATGGATAACATTTTGTCATTAGAGAATTTTAAAGAATTATTTAATACTTTTTAGTGCTTTTTTTTAAGTCGGTTAATATTTTTTTTGTAAAAGTTTATTTTATTTTTGTTTTAAAAATATACTTGCAATTATAATTTAATAATCGCAAAAAAAATTAATATTGTGCATAAATTAGATTGTTAACCTACTTTTTTTTTTTAACTAAATCGTTGTATAAAACATCATTAAATGGTTATTTTTTTAATCACTTTTAAATTATATTTCATATACTCTTTATCGATGCAATGATATTCAACAATTGTGTCAATTCGTGATTTTAAAGAAACATATTTATATATTGCCTTTAAAAGGGAAGTCAATGCGTTGATAATAATACTCTATTTTTAAACTAAGAATCATAATTATATTAAAAAATAACATAAGATTTAAATTACAACATATTTATTTTTGGTATATTAAAGATTTTTAAATTTATAATACGTATGCTTGAACTTTGAATTATTTTGCTTTCTCATTTATCTTCTTTCTGCATTTATTTTTGTTTTATTTGAAAATATTTATTTTATTATAAGTAGAGGTCGCCCCAACAGACTTTGTAACATAGTAAACCCGTTACAAAGTAAGTATTTAAGTTGTGAGACTAAGGGGCTTCTACCTACAGGATGTATAAAAAAAATCAAAATCTGTGATTACCAAGCTTGACCCTCTTCTTGAGTTTAAATTACTTTTTAGGTGAATCAAGATTATTTATAAGGGAAAGGAATTATTACGTATAGAATGTAATCTATATAAGATATTAATAGAATTAGTATATTATGGATTAATTCCGGGTGTGATGCCGCATATATTTTAATTTGTGTATAAAATCCTATGGTGCACATAAACTAAAAAAAAACATGCTGTGCTATTTATTGTTAAATATACAACATGTATACTGCGACAAAAAATAAAAATTATTATTATTTCTTTTATCAATTATTTTCTAAAACATCACATTGCGGGACGTCAGCCTTACAATCAGGGTGAGATGCCGCACTTTTGCAGACGTTATGCTGCGTTTATCATAAGAACAGAATGAAATTATAAATAAAAAACAGTCAAACAAATATTCATATCTGGACTATAATTAACTATGTAAGAACAAAAAGAAACTAAATGAGTACAATGAAACGCACTAGCAGGTTCAAATCCATATTAGTCTACTTATTTTGTTCACTATTAAAATTATCTACTTATTATTTTAAAGATTGGATTTTAATTCTTATTTCAGCAACAACGGAACATCAGTACAATAGGTTAAAACTGAGCTGCACCGCCAGGTGCGTCAACCGTCGCACCCATGTCCTGAGGGACTTTTAGCGTGCACGTATTTAGATAAATCAAGTAAAGCAAAGGAATCATCTACATTTGCTTTACCTGATTTATCTAAATACAATATTAATGCTGTACTTGATACATTTAATTCAATTGATCCATGTATCCAATTTACTTTCGAAGTTAAAGCTCAACAACATCTAGCTTCTCTAGGTGCCCTAGTAATTTGTAATGATTGTGAATTTTTGACAACGGTTTACCGTAAACCTTTTGCAGTAAGTTTACCCCCTCATTATAGATCCAATCATCCCCCACATCAAAAATTAGCAGCTTTCAATACACTTATTTTCCGTGCACGTAAAATTTGTTCAAATTCCGAGTTGTTTAATAATGAAATTAACTATATTAAAGCAGTCGCCATCGATCGTGGATTTAACTTGAATATAATTAACCGTATTTTATCTAAACCTCTGACAAACACCGATTCTGTTCCAGCTAATAAAGAATTTAAGAATGTTATTGTCTTACCTTATTTTCATAAAATCAGTGCACAAATTTCTCATATTCTAAATAGGTTTAATTTCAAGGTTGTTTTCTCTCCAACCAATAAAGTGTATTTTTCCAACATTAAAGATCCAATTGATGAACATAATACCTGGGGCATTTACAGAATTTTTTGTGAATGGGCAGACGAAGCGTGCTCTTAGAATTAGGCTGAAAGAACACCAAAATTGTGTTAAAAAGCAGGAGTATGAGAAATCTACAATAGCTAAACATTGTTGGGATTCCAACCACAGGTTTAATTATTCAGAAGCTAAAATTACCCAAAAATGTAATTCAGTTATAGATCTCGACTTATACGAAACTTACCTTATTCACAAACATGGTTCATCCTTGGTGAATGATATGACCAGCACCCCTTTTCTCTCGCACGTGTGGAGGGATCCTGCGCTGTGACTCCTTTTTTCAGTTATTTCCGGTCAACTACGTCATTTCTTTGGTATACATAAACTCTTGCTTTATCATTTTCATTCAAGCCAGTACTCGGGGCTATAACCGAGGGGTTCTTTAAACCCATTTATATCTCTTTTTTTTTTTTCCTTCGCACTGAGGAAGGGGATCGATGTATCCTTGAAACGGCCGTATGCGTTTTTTTGCGACATTTTTCATATTTGTGCGTTATAACGTTGTAATTGGTTTTGGTTTATGCATTAAAATTCCCACAAAGTATTCGATCTATGCTTAAAAGATTAATGTGTTAGAAAGCCTTCATTTAATCTGTTTGGCGTGGGATAATATTGAAAAAAAGTGCATTTCCAATGATTTTGTAAAAGCGGGATTTCCGAAGTCAACCGTTGAAGGATCCAGTGAATCACATCCAGACGAGACAAAAGAGGAAGGTTTTATTGTAAATATTGAATTTGATCATCCAGAAATCGATGGTCATGAATATGTTGAATGTGATAAAGATGTTGCCACTTCAGGAATTCAGACCATATCTGATTTCATTCCATGTGATGACAGTGGAGATGATGAAGACGACGAACCAACAGATAGCGTGCCTTCATCGAAACAAGTTCTTGAAAGTTTGAAAATTGGAAAAAAAATGATCTGCTAATGTAAACCAAGAACTGAATTTACGAAACTTGCAAGTATTGAAAATGCTGCAAATAAAATTCTGTCTAAAAACAAAAACAAGGTAAAATAACAGATTATTTTTAGTGTAACAAGGTGAATGTCTGTTTCATTTAATTTCATTTCAACGTGAAAGTTCTCCTTAAACCCCGATTTTACGATTTCCCGCTTAGTACGTTATTTTCCGTCGGTCCGGTGAAAAACGTAAAACTGGGTTTCACTTTAATTTGATATTTATTTCTGTCTAACATCCCATAACGAAATTAAAACTTCATCTATTTGAAAAAAAAATAGAATAATATAAGTAAAACATAAATTTAAAAATATGTAATCGAACTACGTGATTAAACCACTAAAATTATTAGAATCAAAAACTCTGTTTTAAGTAGTGAAATTGTTTTCAATTTTTTCGGCTAGTATTAATTTCTAGCATGAAGCTAGTACCGAAAGTATCGCTTTTAATGAATTTCAAAACTTTATTTGAAGACATAATTTATATTTTTTATAAAAAAAATTGCTTTTTGGTGTGTTTAGTGGGAAATAAAAAAAATTATATTAAATGTAAAATATCTATTGAGTTTTGAATCTAAAAACATGGTTTTCACATATATTCTGTAACCCGTGAAGCCCGGTTTGGATCTCCTACTTTACTTAATATTTTAATTGCTATATAATTTCAAATATTATGTTTAATTACATAAAGCGCTCCTAAGGTACTTCCATAAAAATACTAATTTAATTGAAGAAAAAATATCGAAGTTTTAGCATTTTGAAGATATATTGTAAAAACACAAACTGAACATGAATTTAAATATTCTAATTCTAAATCAATTAAAGTTAAACGGATGCATTAAAAATCGTTTATCACATATCGTTAATTATGATATATGGAAATAACTTCGCCAGACTATACTACAGGTGTCTAAATACATTTTAAGCCAACAATCTGAAAAATGACATTTTCGTCATTTTTCGCCAAATGACAGTTAGTGAGACACCTTAAGGGACTTCGAGAAGCCACTAGCATGCTAATATTAAACCAATGGCAGCGTTCTTTTAAAATTTCTTGCTTACGTTGCATTATTATTATTATTATTATTATTATTATTTTGTATAAGATATCCGAGGTCGATATTTAACCATGTATATTAGCAATTTTCGATTTTTGTTCTAGTTTTTTTCCCTCAGGATACTTGCATTTCGAAACCATTTCAGAAACTGAAAGTGTCATCAGAAAAGATCTGCAATCAAAATGAAAAAAGTACGAACATATACATTTACGCATCAATCTGAAATATCCTATTCAATATAACGAAAAAAAAATGTTTTTAATCAAAATGTGAAAGGAGAAGTTTGAAAAGAACGCTGCCATTGGTTTAAAATTAGCTTGCGAGTGCCTACGTGTTATTAACGTTGGCTCATAAATGCAATTAAAATGATAATGTAATGTCAACATAAATTCTGTACAAATGCCCATATAGTCCAAAAATATAATGTAAAATTTCTTAAAATTTAAGGGGGATGAAAGTGTTTTAACAACGTTTTCTTTTTTAGCAGCCTGAATTTTATAGGAAACTTGCAATACGTATTGAGAAATAGAAAGTTCGTTAAAATTTGCTTTGAATATCAAAATTATCTAAATAATATTCAGTTTCCAGCGTAATGTGCTTCAGAATAAAAATATCTTTTAAGTCATTTTAAACTGTAAAACATTTTTTTAAAAGTACTAACTAAAGATTGAAAAATATTTAAACATTCTCTTTTAAGCTAGTATAAACTAACAAACATATTCTGGTTTTCTTTAACTTGTTTATCAAAAAACTTCCCCAATGTAGTTGTTTAAGTCTCGCCTGTTAAAAGGTCAAAATATATTTGGGATTATTGAATTACAGAAGCTGAACAGTGTTTTTATAATAACTTTTATTTTCAAATGCTTAATGCATTTTAAATTTTTCGTGATTCACTTATGGAAGATCTTAGAAACTAGCTTCTTAAGTGTAAAATAAATTTAATCCGTTAAAGTGCATTAGAAGAACTATTTCTTAAAATATCGGTTTGTTAATGTGCTCATTTAAAGAAAATTAGTTGATTCTGAATGTAACATATATTTTTAATTTTTAGCATCAGAAGAATTATAGGTTTAGTGATAAAGAAAAAAAAGCTGGATTTTGAATTATTTGGTTTAAGTTTGTATTTTAATTTTGTAAAATGTTTTTAAAAATTATAGATTTTTTTTGTAATATTTATAAGTATAAAAAAATCTAAGGTAAGTCTGGAAAAAATGAATAATAGTAATTAAAATGTTTTTTATCTCAGACAGTAGTGAATTATATTTAATAAGAGGATAAAAATACTCCAATAATTATTAGCGAAAAACTATCCTAATATATCCTAAACTATCCATTTAAACCTCCTCGCCTCTTAAAAGGTAAAAATCTCTCAAAATGTATTTCGAATTATTAAATTTCAGAATCTGGGCAGTGTTTTTATAATAAAATTTCTCTTCAAGTATTAAGTGTATTTTAAATTATTTGTGATTCACTTATGGAAGGTTTTATAAACTAGCTTCTTAAACGTAAGAAAAATAAAAACAAGAACGAAAAATCATGCGTCAAGCATAGATTACGTAACACTTTCCAACGTTTCCAAAATAATTTTACAAATCATTACCGTTTAATAAGCTGAAAGATAACATCTAAGTAAACAATTTGGAAATCGCATAACATATTTATAAACGTAATTTCAGAAATTCCCAACATATATTTCCAACATGTACAATATTCGGAAAAATATCCAAATACTTTTATTCAGCCCTGTATATGATCTATAGATTTGTATATAGACTACATAGGATGCTAAATTTTAGTTTAGTTAGGAAACGCGTAGCAGAGTTTAAAATTCTCCTTTTGGAGTTTCTGTCAATAAACGGAAATGTGTTTGCGAACTTTTGTGCTGCCCTGTATTGGTATCTACAGAATTTATACACACCAAGTAATAGACAAAATGTGAGTTAAATTTAAAATCGCGTTCAGCAACTTAAAACGCACTTCCAGGAATTATTGTTAACAGACAGTAGAGAATTATTTTGTGTGTCCCTGTAAATGAACGATGACTACTATACACACAATATTCGGTAGTAAGCCTCTTGTAATGCACCTTAGTGATATATATAAATTTCAATGCGTTTAAAATAGTGAAACATTTTTTAATTAGACCGCAAACGATTTTTCTCCATCGACGTAATGTAACGGAATTCTTTTGACTGTCCCTGTAAAGTAACTATAAGTGCTATGCACCCTATTATGCACACCCTATTCCATATTAAGCTTCTTGTAATACCCCTTAGTGATATATATCAATTACAATGTGTTTGAAATTGTGTAACATCATTAAAATAAACTGCAAATGATTTTTCCCCATAGACCGTAATGTAACGGAATTCTTTTGAGTTTCACTGTAAAAAAACTATAAGTGCTACACACTTCGGTTGAAATAGGGTACATGCTATAAATAACGACAATAACATATAAAAATTGCAGGGCAATCCGAGCATATTTACGGGAGTTAGAGCACGGACAGACGGCAGACGGCCAGACGGCCAGACGGCCATACGGCAGACAAACCGAAGTCATAAACACTTTTCAACTAGGTTGGAAAGTGTTAAAAATAAAAATATAAATATAAATAAAAATAAATGAAATCCATTGAATTGCATTTGAAGAAATAAAGTACATTTGAAGAACAATTTTATAAAATATCTGTTTGTTTAGTTTACTCAGGCAAGGAGAAATAGCTGATTCTGAAAGTAACATGCATTTTCATTTTTAAGTTTCAGAAGAATTTTAGGTTTCAAGATAAAGAAAACAGAGTTGGATTTATAATTATTCGGTTTAAGTTTGTATTTCAATTTTTTTAAATGTTTTTAAAAATGATAGACTTTGTTTTGTAATAGTTATAATTTGAGAAAAAAATCTAAGGTACGTGTGGAAAATAAGGATAATAGTAGCTGAAATGTTTTCGATCTAATACTATAGTGAATTATATTTGAAAAGAGGTTAAAAATACTAATGATTATTTAGTTTTTGTTTAGTGAATAATGTAAAATCAGTCTCAGGTCCTTCATTAATAAGTTTATTTCTATAATTAAATGAAACATTTAATGACTAGTAGTTTGTAGTTAAGCAAAGAACTGCACTGGATGCGAAAATATTACTATGTTTATTAGCAGATGCAATATCCGATCTTCATACATCGCGGCTGGCATGAGACTGGACTGCCGATCGCCGATCCCGACAGGGAAACATTTACAGGTGCGGGTGGTGCCATCTAGTGAGTTACATGTAAAACAAATCGGATTACAACTTCCTCTTTCTTCTTAAATAAAGCTAAACAGAAAATGTTTAAAAGTTCTTTATACAGGGAACAGACCAAATAATTAACATCAATGAATAACAGTTCTAGTGTCCATAATTACAGAAGAGCAGGTTTTGTCCTAGGACCATTTGAACGTCTAAGCGGTGGGTTTTCTGTATCCTGCCTAACCACTTGCGGCGAGAGTGCAGGAGGGTCTGCTTGAGAACTGTGCGCTATGTCTAGAACACTTACCTGTGGAGACAGAAGGGGGGGGGTACCAGGGTGTTTGGAACCTCTGCAGTTGGTAATTCTGCGTTTGCAACATCAGCAGGCGTTAAATCCTCTAAGCCTTCGGGCTGAAGAACAGTCGGAGCTGGCAGCTCTGGAGTGAAAGGAATTCCACTAGCACCATCAAGTCTGTGGCGGAGTTGATCAATGTACCGTTTCCAGTTTCCCCAACGGGTCTTGATCTTGCACAGTACATTTCTCACTGGACATATAATACTTCCAGCAACCTATTGGGGATCCCGGCTGAAAGAGCGCATCCAAACTCGACCCAGCAAACACAGAATTGTCAGAAACGTCACGAATTGATATAAGAAATATCATTATTGTCAGATACATCGATTTTCATGTAACATTTTGGCATATTTTTCATGGCAAAATAAAGATTTATCAAATAAATGGTGTCTGCAAGGTAAAAAACTGGCGATAATCATACGCAGCACCAAATCATTGTCAAATACTAGGCATCCATTAGCTATACTACAAATGATAACGTTTCGTCGCGCCACGAGCTTGTCGGATGCCGATTTCAACTTTACACCATGGATATGATAATATTTTAACACCCATCGATATACCACCGATATACTATCATTGTCGTCGGGGCATTTATCTAAACCGGGGAATGGCAACGGCAACACACTTCAATATGGCGGCGCGCGGGCTTCACTGTGTTGTGTACATTTGTATTTTGTTTTCCCCAGAATATCCCAGTCAAAGTAAGTTGTTTCTTAAATGCTTTAACTGTTTATGTGCAAAGTGTGTAACTTTTCTTTTTTTAAAATGAATTAAGTATTGAAATCATCTCATGCATATAAATTAATCATACGCTAATGTATAAAAACAAATGAGTTAGTGTTACGTGTTTAGCACATGGTAATAGAATACCTCTATTTATATCTCCCTGGCTTAGCATTTGCATTAAATGTTGAAAAGAAAGTGACGTATACCTTTTTTACCATTGGCATTCAAATAGCTTAATTCGGTTTTCTTTCTCCCATTAATAAGTATTATTTAATCAGTTAATCGGGGAAAAAAAAAAGGATAAATTGCTTATTTTTTACATTTTTGTTGTTTTCGTGTGCAAAAGACCTGTTTTTACCAGTCAGCAATATGTAATATAGGATAGATGTGCCAGTAATGGACACCTTAAATGGTGTAAAATTTGTTTATAAAAAAATAACCAATAAAAATTTAACTTAATTTTTTTTTTCATAATTCCCAATTGCAAGTTTTATAATGCATGTTACTGTTAACACTTTTATTCAAACCAATCTGAGGCAGAAAATGTTTCATAGTTCCACTGTTTTTGAGTGAAAATCTGAATTAACATGCTAAGATGTGGCTTGAATTAATTTATATCTTTTTTTTATTTTGTTTAAAAAATTTGTTGATATTTTGTTTTTATCTTGATAGTAATATAAAACTTTGAATATTATATATTAATGGTCATTTACAAAATTGTATTTCTTTTTACAGTTTTAGGACCCGTGTCCATTACTAGAATGTTTAATTAGTCTGTTTTCAATAATGTTCTTCATAGTCCTTAAAATGTTTTAATTTAACTGAACAGCTAAGTACTCTAATTTAATTTTTAAATTGTTACATACCGACATTTTTTTTTAATATATAAATAGCCACTTTTTATTAATATCATGTACAGTAGACTCTGTCAAATCCGCACAGCTTGGGACCAGAGGTAATGCAGATTTTAGAATTTTGCGGATTTCTGGTCACTGTTTTGTTTACATTTTTTAAACAGTAATCCTTATATATTATTTCTCCTGTCAACATCCCTTTTACTCAGAAAATATGAAACGCAGAACAACGAATGAGATACCATATGAAAGGTTTTAGAACGGGCTTCTGACATAGCCCGCTTAACAATTCGTTAAAACATGTTTTTGATTAAAATTTGCTGAAATTAAAAAAATAAATCGCCATTGTTTTCATGAAAGAAATGAAACGTTTTTCTGAAATTATTGTTGCCAAAAAAATAAAATACCACATTATATGATGCTCATAGCAAATATTATAAAAAACACCGCACGGGTTTATTTTATACTTATGATTAAAAAGCGAAATTGAAATGTTTAGATTTATAAGTCCCATGGTTTTCCCGAAGCGGATGACGTCATCCTCTAATGCAGTCAAAATACGATTGTTAATTTATTTTTCTCGCGCGTGCCTTTAGCAATCTTGGATCAGTTTTTAGTCTAACTTTGATGGAATAAATTAGATGATATTCTGGCTTGACTAACAACTAAATGTTGTTTGCAGATATTTTTATCCTTGCTTTTTCTTTAGAAGTTTAAACCTGCATCTAATAAATATTACATATTGATAAAAAAATGATACTTCTCTATTATCCCGTCGACCACTTTTCATAACAAAAAACTATCGCCAAATAAACGGGAGAACGTTGCCATTGGAATATCAAAATATAAATAAAATATAAGAATTTAAGGACACAATTGTTATTTTAATTAATAAAATAACTACTAAATCAGTAAAACATAATGAAAAATACACGCAAATGTCGAACGTAATACCACTAGATGACGTAACAAACACGCATAATGATTCTGACATCAAGTAAATGGAACTGCATTTTTGGCGTTTAATCTTACAGTTTGGCGGTAGTTTTTTGTTATGAAAAGCGGTCGACGGGTTAATAGAGAAGTACCTAAAAAATGTTAGATTTCAGTGCGAAATCTTCGCACGGGCCCTCTGGTTTGAATGTAATAATGCACTCAAAATTATCATGAATGCTTACAATAAAGTAAAATATTAAAATAACAATGAGAAATAATGTAAAGGTTACATAAATTAATAATGCATGGCTAAATATGCATAATAATAATGAGATAAATTTTTCTTGAATTATTCAATGAAACTCGCTGCATAAAGGTACACTAGTAGTTTACATCAAAACCATAAAATTACAACATTTTATTTGATGTTTGACCAGATTTAATAAACAAAAAAGTTTGATTAATACATAAATGTATTTGATAAAAAGATCAATCACCACTAATATCAGTGTTATCTTGAAAAAATTCAGAGATAAATTTATATAACATAAAATAGCTGCAACACAATTTTGCTTCTATTTTATAAACTGAAATTTGATATCATCTGAATTCTAATTACTTTCCCTTTTATTTAAATAACCTATTCTCCATATTTTATATCGTTTCTCCACTCTTTATGAATTTAAACAAAATATAATTGTACAGATTAAATTTTCTGTTCTTTTTAGCCTAATACAGTCTTAAACATTCGAAATTAAAATGTAAAACATAAGAAAAATGAAAATAAGTTGCATTTAATCACAGTTTTTATATCATTTATTATATCAACAGAAAAAAAAAAGAGTATAAATGTGTCAGTAATAGTCTGAGGGAAAATTTAGTAACCATAATTAAGAAAGAAAAAAATACATTTTTTACCCTGGCTTAAATTTATTTCCCTAAAAATTAATTCTGAAAAGTAAATTTGGGGGCCTCTTTGTATGTCAGTGGGTAAGCTCTGGTTTCATGGGCCTATTCGGTAAACAGGCCCTGCTCGCAGTATGTAGTATGTGGCAATTTTTGTGACAGCAGTTAAGGGTTAAACTGCATAAAGTAAATCGAGCATGAATCAGATGCTTCTAAAGGAGAATTTCCACCTTTTTGAAATTAATTTTTAACATTATTGGGATTGATACAAAAATGCAAAGCAAATATTAGAAGCATAAGGGGGGGGGGGGTAAATTTAATGATATTTAGTCTACATAAACCCTTGCAGTTTCTGAATCGATGTACAGAAGAGCTATCAAATCCAAGGTCAACTTATGTTATGAACATTTGAAATTATCAATTTTATGCCTCACATGGTAACCCAGTTATTTTGTTTATATTATTTACTTTTTTTACTGTATTTTAATTCTATAAATTATTTTTATTTACTTTTTTAAAATAATATAAACTATTTCATTTATTACATTATTTTATATTTATATTGAAATAAAAAATCACGTGCTATTATTGCATGCTATTTGTAACTAATATTCAAAAACAGGTTTCACCAAATTGGCTGGGAAGGGGGGGGGGAATAACGCCAATGTGGTACATATATGACATATGTGCCAAGTTTTTTTTAAACTTTAAAAGCGAAAGAAAGTTTGTATAAGGTTCTCTTTGAAATACAGTAGATTCTCAAAAATCTGTACAGCTTGGGACCAGAGGTTATGCGGATTTCTGGTCACTGTTTTGTTTACATTTTTTAAACAGTAATTTGAATGTAATAATGCACTCAAAATTATCATGAATGCTTACAATAAAGTAAAATATTAAAATAACTTTGGGAAATAATGTAAAGGTTACATAAATTAATAATGCATGACTAAATATGCAAAATAATGATGAGATAAATTTTTCTTGAATTATTCAATGAAACTCGCCGCATAAAGGTACGCTAGTAATTTGCATCAAATCCATAAAATTACAAAATTTTATTTGATGTTTAACCAGGTTTAATAAACAAAAAATCTTGATTAATACATAAATGTATTTGATAAAAAGATCAATCACCACTGATATCAGTGTTATCTTGAAAAATTTCAGAGATAAATTTATACTTCCTTTATGAAAAAGCAAGATTTAAATGATATTAAACCAGAATTACATAATAAAATGAGTACAGAATGATATAAAAATAAAAAAGCTTGAATTTCCTTCCTATATCTTAACTGTAAGTTTCACTGTTTATATCTGAAACAATGTGCGGATTTGAGAGAGTCTACTTTAATTAATAAAAATTTTATCATTGCAATGAAATTAAAGTTTTTTAAAAACCACTTGCATCTTTTATAATCTGTATATAAAGTTTTTTACATCATGTTTGAAATTTCATGTTTTTTTTTTAGCATTTTAAAAAAATTACAGTACATATTACAATTTTGCCTTTTTGCTTGGCAGTCCGAGGGTTGCCAACCTCCAAAGTATGGCCATTTTATCGTGCTCTGTGATCACCACAATCAGAGGTTACTTAAAAAGATTCTTTTCGATTAGTCGGGCACCAGTGATATATGTACAATATATAAATAAATATGTATAAACACATATATATATTCATACATATATGTGTAGATATGTGTGTATATATATATGTATATATATATCACTGTCGACCGGCTAACCGAAAAGTACCCTTAATAATTTAGATTATTTTTCCAGTTGTTTATTTGGCATTATAGTTTGGTGATATATATATATATATATATATATATATATATATATTCATGCTAAGGGCTAATTGCGAAGGATCCTATTTTGATTATGTAACACGATGAGTATCAATTTTTTTTTGTATAGGTATATATATTTTTTATTAAAAGTTTTGGTTTTCTGGACTTTATGCTTAAATCAGGGTTGGCAAGTTTTTTACATGTGGCAGTATTAACTGGTTTTAAATATGGTTAAAACAGTCATATCAAAAACCTAATTTTAATAAACTACCATTAAAGGAATTATTTAGCAGAGTTGGATAGACTTTAATCTATAAATTCTAAAGAAAACTGCACAAATACATTCTTGAAACCTATTTGTGGAGGATATGGTAAACTGCAAATAAACTGCAGCATGATAATTTTTTTAATAAAACTTGCCTAGTTCTTTTTTGATGGATTATTTTATCGTTGTTAATGCATGTTTTTAAAGATAATTCATGCTTTTTAAATGAACAGTTAATAAATTCTTATAACTGGAGAAATCTTGTTTTAATTGGCATCTTTTGAATTGTAAACAAATAATGATTCATTGAACAATTATTTAAACAGCTAAAAATAACATTTTATAATTTCTAAATGATTTTAATAGATTTTGTGATTTTATATAATGTAAGTTCCTATTTTTGTCAGGGTTCGGTGATATGTATCCATCCAATATTTATTTTCAAAATACATGAAGTTCGATATTTTCACATATTTGATATTTATTTTCAAAATATTGCGTATAATATTTTTGATATTTTTAGTAAAAACAAGTGTAAAGGAATTTTTTAACTGTTATTGGCAATGTCGTTACTGTAGATAAAGAATTTTTGCTCTTTTATTAGTGGCTTTTTTAGCCCCCCCCCCCCCTTCCCCCCCCAAAAAAAAAAGTGTACTATATTTATGTTTAAATTTTTCAATAAAAACAAATTATTTTGTTGTATAAAACATAAAATTTTCTTAACTTGATTACTAAATCTTAATAGTTTGTTTTTCATGAGTGTAAAAAGCAAATTGTGTCTGTTTTTAATTAGTTGATATTGAATTTTATGTGAAAAAGAAATGTAGAAAGGCATTTAGAATATTGTTTTATGTAAATTTTCATGTTAAATGACATATGTTTTAATGTCTAATTTATGTTAACTCTTAAAATATCGGATATAGTATATAAAAAAATATCGGATATTTTCGAAAATATCATGATATTTACGAAAATTACGACCTGATTTTTGTGTTTATAAAATAAGATAAAATGCTTTCAGTTTTAAATAAAATGTTTCTAGTTATATCCGTATTTTTCAGTTAGCCGGGCGTCAGAGAAATATATATGTATACACACATACATACTATATGTATAAATGTATTTCACTGGTGCCCGGCTAACTGAAAGGTGCCATTATATCTTACCATTTTTATGAACTCAACCTAATTTTTAATACCCAATTACATGCAATTTGTTTTTTGTGTTGATATTTTATCATGATTATATTTTAGCTATTTTTAAGTAAGTTTTTAAAGATACTATATTGCAATGTTAAAATATTGGCTATTTGTTTCTAGCTAATGTTGAAAGATTGGCAAGATTAAAAAAAAAAAAAAAAATTGCGATTGGTACCTACCTGGCCAAAGTGTATCTTCATAGGCAGTCTGCTAAATGTGGACAAAAAGTGAAAAATAAAAGTAAGTAATTTTTATTTATTTTATTTGATAAGTACAGATTCAAAATATTAGAATAATTATTTTTTACAAATTGAAAATATCGTTCGGTAATTTAATGTCTTTTAATGCAAACAATATTTTTATTAAGAACTTATTGTTGATTAAACTTATTTATTGTCTTAAAATTAATATCATTTTTGAAAAGATTAATTGAAAAAAAAATTATTTTGAAAAGTCAAAATATTACAATATTTATTCAAGTGGTTAAAAATATTAGAATATTTCACATTAATTCTCCTTTAATTATCACCAATTCATAACTGTTGGCATCATTGATTAAATTCAGACTGATTTTATTTAAAATCAGTATTCTTTTTGCAGTTTGTTTGCTTTTTCCTCTTAAAATGGGTCGTGTGAGTGATATTCCTCAATCTATTAAACTTCGTATGGTTGATTTGTATCGGCACAGTAAAAATCAATGTTATATAGCAAATTATTTACATTGTTCGCAATCAAGCATTAGTAAAATACTAACACAATATTTAAAAAAGGGAAAATTTTAAAATAAGCGCCGAAAACCAAAAACATCTGCTAGAGATGACAGGAAACTGAAGCGTGTAGTTAAGAAAAACTGTTTTAAAAGTGTGTGATTCTTGCACCGAAAGTGGGAAGAAGGAGTTGCAGTTTCTACATCGACAACATTAAGACGTCTCCATAAATTTAAGTTTGAATCTTGTGTATCGAAAACAAAACCTCTCATGACTGCAAAACAAAAGCGTATAAGATTGAATTAGTGTAAATCAAGACATTTATGGAACGAAGAAGATTGGAAAAATGTATTTAGTGATGAAAGTATGTTTTGTGTTTTATATGGTAATCAAGGTATTAGAGTTTGGAGAATGAAGCAAGAAGCATTTGATAAAAATGCCTTAAACATTCCATAAGATTTGCAGCTATTGTCATGGTTTGGGATTGCATGAGTGCAAAAGGACCCGGAAAGTTATGCATTGTCTATGAAAAGGTTAACTCTCTGATATATCAAGAAATTTTGTAATATTACATGATTCCATCATCAGAAGATTTATTTAAAGATGATTTCATCTTTCAACAAGATTTAGCGTCACCGCATACCTCTGTGTCAACTAAGAATTGGTTCCGCCAACGCAACATTAAGGTACTTCCTTGGCCACTAAACTCACCGGATCTTAACCCCATCAAAAGCTTATGAATGAAGAAAAAACACCAAGAAAATCCTCCTTCAAGTAAAACTGAGTTAGTGGCACATATAAAGTCTATTTGAGCTAATATTGATAGAAATGTTTGTAAACACATTGTATATAGTATGCAAGATCGATTGTATACTGTTATGAAAGCTAAAGGGGATGCTACAAAATATTAACTACCATTTACTTCATATTCCTAAGGTAATATTGTTGCGTAAAATAAAATATTCTAATATTTTGAACCAATCTAAATTTTATTCTAATATTTTGATGTGTTTCAGAATTTATATTTTGTAAATGTTAAAATATTATCTAAACATTCCAGATTTAATTTATAAGAAATTTTATTGCATTTACTTAGTATCAAAAATAAATAAATGAAAAATAATTTGGTACTTTTCGGTTAGCCGGGCGCCAGTGATATATATACACACACATATACATATAATACACACATATATATATATATATGAATATATATATTTATGTATATACATATATATTTATATATGTACATATATCATTGGCGCCCGGCTAACCGAAAAGTACCAATAATTTTTTCTTATTACTTTTTCTCAATTATTCTAATATTTTGAATATGAGCTGCAGTATTGTGTTTCATGCCTTCTAGAAGATTTAAAGAATTTTAATGTATTGGAACAGGGGTCGGCAACCTATGACACGCAGGTCACCGAGTGACCCATTTCTTTAATTCAAGTGACTCACTTAAGTTCTGAAAAAAATATTTAAAAAATAAAATTCTATTGAAAAAATATTTCGAGTTTATTTTGAAACTTTAAAAAGGTTTAATTCAGAAATTCCAACTATGAAATAACATAACAGAAAATTGCACTTATTTGTTATAATGCAGTAGGTTTATTTGATGATTTGACAAAGTTGTTTGGGTGAAAGTTTCAAGTTTACAAAAAAAAAAAATTAACTTACAAGAATAATTAAGAAAATGAATTGCCATCCACTTTCTCAAATAAGCATTTGTATAATTCACAAACATCTATGATCCACAGTTTATGTTGCAGAATAAATGAGAACGTCTTTTTCAAAACTCGCCTTATCCAAAATCATAAAAATTGTGTTTTTCCTAACAGTCTAGTAATCATTTTAAACTATAATTCTGATATTGTAAAATCCTAGTTTATATTGAAACCAATAGACACAGTATGCAGTTTTTGGTATGCAGTATTGCATATGTTATTGCACAGTATGCAGTATTGCATATTTAAATTTTATGTTTCATATTTTATAAAACAATATTATTTGAAAAGTATTTGATTAAGGAAAAAAAAATCAGCCACATAATTTGTGGGCCCCTGAAATTGGTGAGCCCAGGGCCGAGGCCCCGGAGGCCCGTGCATTAATCAGGCCCTGGCATCAGGGGAGCCATTGAAGATAAAGTAAAGTTCATTCAATTATGTTTTCTTTTCAGGGGCCGCGCTAAGATTTTCAAAATGTTAGTCAGTAAATTAGCCAAATTGAAAAATTATTAGCCAAATTTATCTATTATTAGCCAAAAGTATATACATAATCTTATTTGGCACAGATGTCATATGCGTCCCACATTGGCGTGTTTACCCCCCCCCCCCAATTTGGCAAAAACTTTGGCATTATATATGTTTATTGTTGTTTACTTACTTTTATTTTTTATTTTAATTCAATAAATTATGTTTATTATGTGTATCAATATTTATATCAAACTATCATTTATTTATTTTTATTTCCTTTTTAAAAATAATAGAAGCTATTTCATTTATTACAATATTTTATTTTTATATTGAAATAAAAAATCACGCGCTATTATTGCATGCTATTTGTAACTAATATTCAAAAACAGTTTTCGTCAAATTGGCAGGGGGAAAAGATTGCGCCAACGTGGTGAGTATATGCCATCTGTTAAAACATTGTAAAGTTTGATAAATCCTAACTTTTATTAAAAAAATGTTTTTTATTTTTGCAACACATTTTTAGAATTAAAAAAGAAATATTATACTCAATGAAAAATTGAATATTTCACTAATAAAATTATTACTTCCTTGGAAGCTTTGGACCACCTGAACAAATACGGAATAAATTTTTAACACAAGAAACTAACACAAACCATAAAGGAACAGCAAACTTGGCGAGGCAGTGTATTACCTAACCACAAAATTGGAAAATCCCTTCTAAGCTGAATTTTTCGTTTTTGTTCAGGACGAATTTTCAAGTCTTCATTACATTTTTTTTTCTTTTTGCGCCTTTCTCTTCTTCTATACTATCAGAATTAGGATCTATTTTTTCAAAATACTAAAGAACTGAAGGTTGTTGAGTCATTTTGACCACCAGTGTTTTACAAATTTAGATTCAGAAACAAGCATTTGAAAACTAAACAAATGCGGCTGCCGCGGACAGCGTCCGTACCGTACACATATGGTCTACTCTCCATGCGGTATCAAAGCGTAGGCGCACAAGTACAAAGATCTTCGCTCTTCTCTCCCTCCAAGTGAGTTAAGGGCGTGATAGAATGAGAGCTCCAAATGATGCAGCCAGAGGAAGCGGGCCCAATGCTAAGCCTAACAACGGCCGGGAAGGCGCACGGAAATTCATTTGTTTCAAAACATTACAGTACATATATTTGTACTGTGCAAAACATGATTACAACAACGAAAGGGTCTAAAAAAATCATTCGCCATAATAATTATTTGTTCGGCAATTTCATAATGTATTTGCTGGCGCGTAGGCGAATGCTTAGCGCGGGCCCTGCTTTTATAATAATTATAATTTTATGTTTAAAGTTTAAAAAGGCGCATAATAGTTATTTCCTCAATAAAATTTATCTTATTTATGCACCATAAAAAGGCTGTTTTAAAATGAAAATACCACTGATACCATATTTTCAGTGATACGTTACTACAAATGTTTTCTACATAATTCACAAAAATCCAAAACTCTTGTTTATCATTATAATGAATTTTTATAAAAGCTTTATTGTCTGAATCACTGGTTGCCAAAGGTTTTGCTTCGCTTTAAGAATTACATGTACCTGATATAGTGAAAGGATTATGACCCGAAACGTCATCTTAATACACATATTTTGGTTGATTGTGCCCCGCAGCCGAAAAAGGTTGCTGACTCCTGTATTGGAAGATGTACTATATGATTAAAACTTGAATTATTGATGAATATGTACATTTTTAAGACTGCAAATAAATTTTGGTAGTTTTCCATTAGCCGGACACCAGTGATATATATATACACTACACACATATATACATACATATATATGTATATATGCACCAGGGCTTGAAATTCATTTTTTCCAAGGAGGGGAGTCTCCCTCCCAACATTTTTAAATGGAGGGGAGTTGTAATGTTTGGAAGGGAGAAAAAAATATCTTTAAACGTCACTTTTATTTTATGTGCTATTTAAAGAATTACATTAATGCAGACATGATAAAATACCGTTGAAAAAATTAAGTCAACTCAGAATGATTATTTAAAATGTTTATTTTTATTATAAAAAAAAAGGAAGAAAGTTAAATTTTATATATGCAGTGTATTTTTCAACTTTCACCAAATATTAGGAGCCCTTAACAGTTAGGTTGTTAAATGAATTTCTGAATTTAGATTTTATTTGATTTAGTGCTTCTGAAGCCTCTTTCACAAGGTACACTTTTACTTCACAAGGATTAAAAAAAGTCTAAAGAAACAGTGTTAATATCGATTTTCGACTTTGGAACTACATGGCAGCCAGTGTAAAACTGTGCTAAGGTAACGGCACCTACAGACAACAATACTGATACATACCATAGAATAAATCTGTCGCCAGAAGAAACTGAATAATTTGCCAATCTGTTACGGAGAAATTCGCGAAGTTCGTCTGTCGATCAAAGGGGGGAAAAACACTAAGTTCGGCAATTGCTTGTCAGAAAAAAGCGTGAAATTCATCGATTGCTTGCCAGAAAATATGGTGGAATTCGTCAACCATTCCTGGGGAAATATGGTGAAATTCATCAGTCAGTCGCGGAAAGAAATCGGGAAATTCATCAGTCGAATGCAGGAAAAAAAATCTCAATTTGTCAGTCGGACACAGGAAAAAAAATCACAAACTTCGTCAATTTGTCAAAAAAAAAAAAAAAAAAAAATTACGCAAATTCTGTCGATTGGTCGCGGAAAAACGTAAAGTTCGTTGATCGGTCGCAGAAAAAATGCTAATTTCGTCAATCAGTTATGGAAAAAAAATGCAAAGTTCGTCGATCAGTCTCGGGAAAAAACGAGAATTTCATCGATCAGTCTCGGAAAAAAACGCAAAGTTCATCGATCAGTCTCGGAAAAAAAAATGCAAAATTCGTCGATCAGTCTCGGCGGAAAAAAACGCAAAGTTCGTCGATCAGTCTCTGGAAAAAAACGCGAAGTTCGTCGATCAGTCTCTGAAAAAAAACGCGAAGTTCGTCGATCAGTCTCGGAAAAAAAACGCGAAGTTCGTCGATCAGTCTCGGAAAAAAAACGCGAAGTTCGTCGATCAGTCTCGGAAAAAAAACGCGAAGTTCGTCGATCAGTCTCGGAAAAAAAACGCGAAGTTCGTCGATCAGTCTCGGAAAAAAAACGCGAAGTTCGTCGATCAGTCTCTGAAAAAAAACGCGAAGTTCGTCGATCAGTCTCGGAAAAAAAACGCGAAGTTCGTGTGATCAGTCTCGGAAAAAAAACGCGAAGTTCGTCGATCAGTCTCGGAAAAAAAACGCGAAGTTCGTCGATCAGTCTCGGAAAAAAAACGCGAAGTTCGTCGATCAGTCTCGGAAAAAAAACGCGAAGTTCGTGTGATCAGTCTCGGAAAAAAAACGCGAAGTTCGTCGATCAGTCTCGGAAAAAAAACGCGAAGTTCGTCGATCAGTCGTGGATAAAAACGCAAGGTTCGTCGATCGGTTGCGGGGGAAAAAATTCACGAAATCTATCGTTCAGTTTCAGGTAAATTAAATAACGCAAATTTCTCCAGAAAATGGTGACATTTTTTGGGCGGGAGGCTCCCACCCACGATATTTTTTTAGACGGAACTTCAATATTTTCGGCGCAAATCCCGCCCTCAAATTCAAGCCCTGTGCACACATATATACATACATATAAGGTAAAGTACCCAGTAGTTGACACCTTAAGGAATTTTTCGGCATTCATCGCCTTTGGTTCGTGCAGTTTTCAATTAAGGGAAACAGTTTGATCATTACTAGGGGATTTGAACATTTTTCTACAAAATCATAACGTTTAATGTCCCGAAATGAATACATTTTGTAAAAATTACTAGGGGATATGAAAACATGATTTTTGTCCAGCAGTTGACACCATCGTGAACGTGAGAGTTTAGTAGTTGACACCTTCGTGAACTAGTAATTGACACTGACTGCGGCGGGGCCTAAATTGATAATAATAAATACTCTTTATTATTATATTACTATATTAATTGCCCCATATGAAGACATAATGATAAGAACCGTTAATTAGCAAAATTTTTTTAATTAATTAATTTTTAATTAATTTTAGTAGTTGACACTCCCTAATTTCAATAATTGACACCCTGTGTCATCTATTGGTTTAAATGCATTTTTAGTTTTTTAAAGGTTAGTCATGAATTTATCTGGTAGATTCCAGCTTATTTTCATTGCACTGAATTAGATTAACAAAACCCCAACATGAGCGAGTAGTTGACACTGGGTGTCAACTTTTGAAAATCTGTTTCTTTTCATATTCAATAGTTGACACTCACACTCACTCCCGCTATTTTGCACAAAATGCATCAATTTTATTCCAATACAATTCTTGGACATCGAAACAATCAATATCAATCAAAACATAACCAGAAATTAAGATAAATTACGGGTTTTAATACTTACTGCAACGTGCTTATCACTTTTCTTAAGATAAATTCGAAAAATTCAACTTTGCACACATGCTTCTTTGTTGTCTTCCGCCATATTGGAATTGGGCTCAACTATTTATAGTTTTAGTTCTCAGTTTTGCCGCAAGGTGATAGATTTTAAAAATTCTGTGTCTCTCATGTTCCTACCTGTGACGTTTTCTTGTTACACTACTGTTTCTAAAAAAGTGTCAAGTATTGGTCTAGTGTCAACTGCTGGGTACTTTACCTTATGTACCATATATATCACCGGTGCCCGACGAACAGAAAAGTACCAAAATTTTAATGTATCGGGCTAGAAGATTAAAACGAGTTATTTTACTGCATAAAAGTTGGAGTTAAAATACATAAACGTTATAACTTCAAAAATTGTAAAGTACAAAATTTACTATAATGGCTTAATAAGTAGAATTATTTTAAGAATGTTAAAAATTTGCTGTGGAATGCTAAAAAAGTTATGTTAAAAATCTGGAAGACAAAATTCAGTGTATTAGTGTAAAAGTTAAAATTGAATTTCATTTACGAATGTTAAAAAATTGTCATGAAACACAAAAAGAATGATACAAATATCAGAAATTAGAGGAGGGTTTAAAATAATTGCAGCGTGTCCTTGAAGATGCATAATTTTTCCCTTGAAAGATTGCAAAAGTGCCATATTGTATTAAAAATCATTGAATCGATCTTATGTCTTAAAATTCCCACTTTTCTATATATATATATATATATATATATATATATATATATATATATATATATATATATATATATATATAAGTATCTAAAGACCCAGGGGGGGGGGGAAGAAAAGAAAGCAAGACTGTGCCAAAAAAAAAGTTTGAGTCTGGGGCAAAGTTTCATTTGTTGTTCCCCACCTCCTCCACACATGCACACTCCTTCTAAAATTTATCAAATTCAGAAACAGAAATAAATTCCCTTGAATAAATATTTCGTGCTTTTTGGAACTTTAAAAGGTTAATTTTAATTCAGAAATTCCTAACAACTAAATAACATAAGAGAAAATAAGAAAAAATTGCACTTATTTATTAGAGAAATCATGTTTAGCGAAAGAGAAAAAAAATCACCGTGAGAGAAATTCCCAGACAATGATCGACTGCCAAAGTGTTAATAAATACATAAATAAAACTGTAGTTGATCTTGTAATATGATTAGTAAATCATTTCAAATGTCAACATTCACTCGAATTATAGTCACTTCCCTTCCCTTTTTGCCCTAAGTTGGACTTATGTGATTTTGTGATAATTGCTGAAGGGAACTAAGGTTCATTACATAGCTTTTTTTTTTTTCTCTCAATTTAGAGAACTGCATTTGGTAGTTTGTAGCTATTATAAATTATTGAAAAAGAAATTTCTATTATAGTCCTAAGATCAATTTTTTGGGGAGGGTACAGAATTTGAAGATTCAGTCAAATTATCGATAGTTGTAAAATGCTAAATGACACTCAAAATATTTTAATAAAATTTTTCTTGTTAAGTATAAGTGAAGAAATTAATTTATTATAAAAATCAATATGTAAATTGTGGTGGTTGAATTATTTCAACATTTAATCAACAATTACTTTCACATTGAAAGGGTTAAATATGCTCTCACTGTATTGCATGCATGAGTACTTTTCCACCCATAAAAAAAAAATGGCTTCTAAAATAAAACAAAAAATCTTACAAAAAATGTAATTTATATTGCTAATTCATTTAGAGATATTTGAATATTATGTTTGATTCTTTTTAAATATTTTCTAGCTTCTGTAAGCCATATATCATATGAAGATGCTGTAATAAATCAGAGCTGGATAGCTAGGTGGTTAAGGTATGCAACAGATAAAGTTAGGAGATGAAAAGAAGAAAGACTTTTATTCCTGAAATTTTGGAATAATGCTGTTGTACAAGATTTATTGTAATAAAACTATTCATGTGTACTTGTATTGTCATTTTTTTTTAATTATCAAAATTTATATACAATTTAAAAGTTTGAAATATTGATTATTTGTACAAATTAAAGTGGAATTTGTTCCGTAATTGGATTTAATTTTCTCCCCCTTAAGAATTTAATAAATTTTTAAAATATAAAATAATTTTTAATTTAACACTAAAAAAAAGTGCTTTATTATTATTATTACTTAACCATTGTTAGTAAAATATTTCTCTGCTGAAATGATTTTTCAGTTGCATTTGTTTAATGTGTTCTCAAAACCAAAGTAGCTAGTTTCTGACACATTTGGGAATTCAGTTTTGTTCGGCAACTCATAAAATTGGCAGGTGTTATAAACTGTAATCAAATGGAATTTTCCATTTTTTCTATAAAGGCAGACAATCTTTCAGCAAATACTGTGAAGTCTGCATTTTGAACTTAATTCCTGAAGCAGCACTGCAAGAAAGGGAAAAGGCTTATTTGAGAAGAATCACCTGATAAGTAATGCATGTTTTAAAATTTTGATTAAAAAAAAATCTAAATTTCTTCAATAGTTACGCCTGCAAATTTTATGCCTTTCCGTTTAAAAGTCTGAAAGTTTTGCATTGTGCAGCAGAGAATTTAAGAATTGTCTTAATTACCAAAAGAGCTAGTTTTAAAAATAATGAGAGTTTGGACTATTTTCAGTAAACAAATTATTGTACTGGCATTAATATAAATATTTTCAAATCTTCCATTATTGAAAAATTGGTAAAAAGAGTAAATTCTAACTGCATGTTACTACAAAGAATTTTTATAATAGTTTAGTTTGTCTGGCGATTGTCGTCTGATTACATGAAAAGTTGCAATAAAATTAAAAGGAATTTTTATGTTTTGTATAACTTTATTTCTATTGATTGGTATTATTCAAATGATTTTGCACATGATTTTTTTTTTTTTTTTTTTTAAACAAGAGACGTTTTATTTAATTCACTTGCTACAGATCTGCTTTTTTTTTCTGAACTTTGTATATACACGTGAAAACTAAAATCAGAATTCTGTGAATTGGAAATTATCATTACATTAAAGTTTACATGTATGAATTCTTATAAGGGCATTCTATAAAAACTGACTTATTTTTTTTATGTAGTGGCAAAAATAAAACTGCAGGCAATTTTTTCTAACTTAACTGTACGTTTATAAATCTAAACAAAGCAGACAATTTTATTTTCCTAGTTTCGTGCTTGTTTAAAGAACTGTTTTGATTTGTCCTACTGAAATAGACGTGAGTGGTTCAGAGTTATAAATCGAAATGAGTTGTGCAATAAAATTTTGCTATCGTTTGAACAAAACAGCTCCAGAAACAGTAAAGTTAATGAAAGAAGCTTACAAAGATAAATGTTTTGGTGAGTAAGATTTTTAGATGGCATGGTGATTCAAAAAAGGACGTTTGTCTGCAGAACTGGCTCCTAAGCCTGGCCTACCAGAAAGTGTTGTGAATAATCGAAATGTTAACACTCTGGGGGTAACATTTCAAAAATGTCAATATTTTGCATTCTACGCAACAATTTACAGCTTCGCCATGTTTTTTACAGATGAGTCCTTCATCATGTTCTTAAAAAAACAAATGCAAACAAGAATTTACCAATGTTGTGAGTGGAAACAGATGTTTCAAAATTCTCTGAAGACTAATAACGGATGATGAAACTTGGATGCATCATTTGGATCCCCTTACCAAGTCTGTCCCTGTACACCGATTCTCTGCTCTGAAAAAAAAAATCCGACAAATCTGTTGGAAAGGTCATGATTATTTTCTTTGATCATAAAGGTGTAATCTATCAGAATGCTGTACCTCCAAAAATTACTGTGAATGGTGAATATTATGTGTCAGTTTTGAAATTTTTGCGATAACACATATTGAGAAAGCTTCATGAACTGGTAGGGAATTGGACATTACATCACAGTAATGCTCGTCTGCATATCGCTACTTCTGTTCAGCAATATCTTAGTAAATGCAGTATTAAAATCATGCCACATCCCCCTTACAGTCCAGATCAAGCAACATGTGATTTCTGGCTGTTTCCAACGTTAAAGGAGAAGCTCCGTTGCAGAAAATTTAATACAGATTCTGAAGTTATTTCAGTAGTGCCAGGTTCTTTGAAGCAATTTCCAGAAAAAGGCTTGTCTACTTGTTTTGATAAGTGGGTTGAACAATGGGATCATTGTATATCATTTGAGGGAAGGTACTTCAAAAAAGAATGAAGTATTTTTGCTTTAAATATATTTCTTGATGTTTTATGATTTTACTCTCAGTTTTTATGGAACGCCCTTTGTATATATATATATATATATATATATATACAGCTAGATAAAAATTCATTGGTGGCATCAGCTGTTAAGCTTTGAAAATTTTTTCAAAATGCCTATTTTTTTTAAGACAAAGAATTTTGTGAAGGGTGCTTTTGAAACAGATTCCTGCTGACTATAGATCTCATTTTCTATGGCAACGTTTTCATGTGGAACAGACAAAATAAAAATTAAAGAAAGTGTCAGAATGTAGCCATTATAAATATAATTTGAATATATTTATAAACGAAATTTAAATTTTTTGAAATTGGAAAAGATCTTTTTTTTAAGTGGGGGGGGGGGGGGGGGGGGTTCTGAGCATTCCCATTACATACCTGCCAACTTGTAAAGTTTAACCTTACAATGTAAGGATTTAGGTCAATTTGTAAAGGTGACAGGTAAGATTTTTTTTTTCGTAAAACTTGAAATGATTCTTCAAATATGTTACTTATTGAATGAATAAAACATGCATTGTGTTTGTTACAAAGATGAGTGTGATTAGCAATATGGTACACAGCCAAACAGTTATTCAAAATTTCTTGCAGCAATGTTAAATGCAAAACTAAAATTGAAGTTCTGATACTTTTGATTAGAAATTTATTAGATTTTTTTTTTTACTTATAAAATATATTAATAATTAAAAGCATGTGAGAAGATTGCTTTGAAGCAAGTCAAAGAATTGAGGGGGTCGGGGCAAGAGAGTGACAAGCCACATTTTTGAACTTCTGAGATATTTCAATTTGAAAATTTGATCCAATACTCAAATCAAGGTATATATAACCTAAAGTTTTTTCGACAATGTCTTAGTAACATTTGAGATATTCTGAGTAACAGTTTGGCATTACTTTAATGGTTATAATATTACGTTTTTTGTAAATTAGCTATCTTTATTGGGGGCAAAAACGAAACCTGTCACATAGGCTGCCACCAAGTGACATTAGAAACAAATTATATGTTTTATATTATAATTTACTATATTATGCAACAGATTACAGTACTAGATTTATTTCACCAAAAATGTGGCCTGGCGCTTCCTTGCCCCAACCCCCTCAATTGTTGGGTAAAGCCAGATCAACTGTTTAAAGTGTAGTACATTGGGAAAATTGTAAAGTTTTCTGAATAAACATGTTAACAAGTCTGCCATTATAATTTTAGCAAAATTTAGCGTGTAGTGGCTAATTAAGCAAACATCACATTTTGCATAGTTTGTTCAAAATATCAACTTTTATCAAAGATAAATAAAATGTTCAATTTAACTGTTTTATTCCATTTCAAGCGCATAACTAAACTTAATGTAGAAATTTTTCTCTTAAAAAAAAGGGTGGTATGTACATTTAATGCTAGTGATGTGAGAAATAAAAGACAATTTTTTTACAGTAAACTTGTAAATAGAAAGGTAAAAGGGAGTTGTATCATTTATTGTGTTGTCCTCTAAAAAAAACCCATATTGAAATGTTTAACAAAAACCCACCTTAGTACTACATCAAATATTTCAGTAAAGTAAATTTTTTTGTTTTGTTCTCTTTTTCTGCACCATTTATAATAATAAAAATACCTAAGGAGTGCTTATTTAGTTTTAAAATAATTTAAATTAACAATTACAGAATTCTGGCAAAACATGAACTTACAGATTTTCTTGTAATAGAACTTTAGAATGATCTACATAAATTTATATTTTTTTTTATGTTAAACCATTAATATGTAATAAAATGCTTCATATTCCGCTGATTATGTGTGTGTTTTTTCAGGTAACAAGGGTTATATTTTGGAAAAGTTGGGGTTTTTTCAAATTCCCACTTAATTGGCTGCCATTTTGTAATAAAGTGATAAAAGGAAAAATGCTCAAGATTAAAAATCTTAGAACAAGCTGTAAAAATATAGCCATGTTTATTTTTTTTTTAAATTCTTTATTAGATTTTATAAAGAAAGAATTTCAAAAAATGTTTTTTTTATTTTTTAGATGACAGCAAAATATATAATAATAATAAAAAAAATCAAAGCATTACATGTTTTTTCTGAATAGCTTGAAATTTGATTTGCCTTAAAACCTTAAAATAAAAAATCTTATGTATGTCAACTAGGAGTGATGAATGACAATAACGGAATAAAATCACTTTTTTGGGGGGAAGGAAAGGGGGGTCTGAAAACTTTAAATGCATTTTTAGAAGAACTTTGATTTCACTAATTTTAGTTTGCGGTAAATTAGGTTACTTGGAAATTTTACAGATATTCTTAAGAAATGTTTTTTTACATTGATTTGCACATAATGTAGTTCTGCTGTGGAAGTATCTGTTGTAAATTATTAATTTTGAATCATTTATATTGAAAAATAGATTTTTTGAATTTAAAATTGGTACTTTTGCTAAAAATGGCAAATTTTGGCAATTTTCAAATTTCTAGTTCATTGCACAGAACAAGAACAAAAGAATGTGGCAATGAAAAAATTTTTAAATGAATAAAGACATTTATATAAAAGATTTAAATAAAATGATAAAGAAATCGAAACAACAAAACTTGGAATCTGTATTTAGTTACAGAATTGAAGTTAAGTACACCACCATAAAATGATAAATTGAGCATGTGAATGGAAAAAGCATAACATTAGAGCTGATGTAAATGTTAAGGAACGCACAAAAAAAAAAAAAAAAACGTGCATTTCAAAGTAAAAAACTGATTAATTTTATTTATCAATGAAACTATCTCATTTCATTTTTTGTTTTTGGAATGTTATCCTTTTTCCACACACCTGTTCAGTTAACTGCAAAATGTGAAAAAAAAAAATCTTCAGTTAGCTTTTGACAATAAAAGTTTAATTATTTTTATTTATAGCACTAGGATAAATTAACTTGCGTATTTTCCATTTGTTCCTTTATATAACAATAGAGGAGAATAAGCTACTATAAATAAACTTGCTTTTATAAGCTAAGAAATTTTTTTAGTTTTCAATATTAATTAAATCAAAAAGATTCGCCGACATGCGTATAAATGTCGATAAATTGTCACAAAATCGATATTGATCATAAATATACGTCGAATATAAGGCACAAGAACGATATTCATCGCATATACGTCGAAAATAAAAGTCAAAGTGATAACAATTAGATATAAGCAATACCAAATTGGTGTCATTTTGTTTACGTTCTTGTGTCGGTCAAATCGGAATTCAAGCATATTTGTATCGAATACGTATCGGATATATCGCCGGTGGTCGTCGTTGTGTCAGATTTTTGGCGGCAAATCGATAACCAGTCCACGTATCGCTAAAGATACCAGAAAAGTTGACAAAATCGAAACAGTTCTGTTAAGATTTGCTGTTATCGGTATAGCACCTCTAGTATTTGATGATAGGTATCTTTCTTGTATCAATCTGTCAGCTCTGTGTTTGCTGGGGAGTGCCTTCAGTAAATTTCCTTGAATTGTTTTCTCCCTTCTCAGGCTACCAGAATATCGAATTAGATTCAAGCGTGTGCGAAGAGGGCGTCCAAACACTGTCATAGCAGGGGAAATGCCTGTTTATCCCGATGGTGTGTTTCGGAAATTCAGCAGAAATCTAGCCAGCCTCTCCGCAAAAGTTCTTTACTTTTCTTCATTGCGGCTTTCAATGCGCGCACTGCTCTTTCTGCCAATCCGTTTCAGTTTGGGTGGTAGGGTGCTGTTTCTACAGGTATAATATCATTTGGACGTAAGAAATTGACGAATTCATCACTACGGAATCCAGGTCCTTTGTCACATCCTAAACTCTGTGGTAAACCGAAGTGTGCAAAAAGATTACGCAAAGCCAGTATTGTTGAAGCAACTGTCGTATTAGGAACAGGAATTACTTTAAGTCACTTTTATTTTAGCATCGTTTCACTTATCCCTTGATAAACACTGTGAAGTTCATCCCAAACGAATTGATAAAATTTTTCTGGGACAAAAACAGGGGAACCTCTAAGAATAATATTTTCCTCTACTTATAGTTCCTTCCGGATCTGTCAAAAGGCTTGTCAATTTTCTAAAACTTTCTTTGGCCATCCATTCTGAATATGGTATCTCAGACGACTTAGTGCAGGACATTTGTCTATCTCTTTCGATTAGGTGTGCTGTCAGTAGACTATCATTCAGCTGCCGGATGCGTAAGACCGACTCAACTGGTACTGGAGGATCTACAGATTCTGATTTTCGTGGAAGTCTACTGCAAGCATCAGCATTACCGTGTAACTTCCCTTTAGGATACTCAATAATGTGTACATATGAAGATAAGATCAAGGCCCATCGTTGAATGCTAGCTGCAGCAACTGATTGTACTGGTTTGTCTTCAGACAGTAAGGTTATTAATGGGCGATGGTCAGTGACTAAAGTAAATTTGCGTCCTAACAGATACTTCCTGAAACGAGTTACTCCAAAAACTAAGACCAAAGTCTCTTTCTCGATATGACTCTAATTCGTCTCTGCTTTTGTAAGGGAGCGAGAAGAAAAAAGAATTGATCGATTGCCATCTGAGGTTTTATGTGAAAGCTCAGCAACAAGATCATAAAGACTTGCATCACACGCAGGAATGACTTCTCGGTCTTGTTCGAAATTCACGAATAAAGTAGAGTTATTCAAGACATCTTTAGCTTTTTGTAAAGCTTCATTTTGTGGTAATTCCCATTTCAATTTCTGCTTACTTTCTAGCAAATTGTATAATGGTGCAAACAAGGTAGACATATTCGGTAAAAACTTGGCATAATATGTTATTAAACCAATGAAAGAACGCAGTTCATCAACATTTGCTGGCTCAGGAGCCACTGTATCTGTTCTAACCTTTGATTCAACTGGGTGCAGTCAATGTTTGTCTTTGCGATGACCTAGATATTCCACAAATGATTTAAGGAATTCGCATTATTCAGAGAGTAATTTTATACCTGATACTTGTAGACGGATAAAGACGTCCTGTAAATTTTGTAAGTGTTCCTCTTTATCTTCGCCGGTTACTAGCAAATCAGCTAAGTATATGGATGCTCCTTTTATGCCTAGTAAGATCTTCCCTATTTCTGTTTGGAAAATTGCAGAGGCAGAGGCAATGTCAAAAGCAAGTTGAGTGTAATAGAGAAGGCATCTGTGAGTATTTATCACCACCAGGTGTCTCGACCCTTCATCCAGTCCTAGTTTACAATAAGCATCCCGAAGATCTAACTTTGTGAATGACAGACATATCACCTGACAATTCAGCAAACAAGTCTTCAATCTTTAGAAGGGGATATTGTTCCAACTCTATTGGTTTATTGGCCGCCAACTTGAAATCGCCACAGATTCTTATTGTTTCATCTTGTTTTCCAAAATTCCAAAAAAAGTAGTAAAACTTATAAAACTATTTAGGATACTAGATACATGATAGTGCTAAATAGCCATTGGGTTATCAGTTGTTATTAAAAAACAAGATGTTAAGCTTTTTAAAAGTATTAAAAATATATCTTCCCATTTATTCCAATGCTCAAAACTTCAAACATTCAATTAATACATTGGTTTCCGTTTCTCTGTTTCTATTTAAACAGTGTCTTATATAAATTAATATCAAGAATATGTAGCGTATTTTATGAAATAACAGGATTTCTGTAGATATTGTCATTGAGTTGTCGGGGTAACAAATGTAATCACGAAGTAGAACTTGTAACAACAATATGCTTTGCAGACGTCCGAAATGACCTGCATAACCGTCCTCAGTAGAGTGATGTCAGGCTTTAAGAGAACAATGAAAACAAATGACGTTCTCTACATCTAACATATTCAGTAAATGTGACTATCTTTAATGAAATCTGCGGAATTGGTAATAGAATTACCGTTCTTGTAGCTTAATGATAGCAGACATACACTGGATTGCCATAGAAAGCATCGTCCTCACTTCTGTATAAATTGGGAGAAAGATTTGATACTTCAAAGGCTTATATCCTGGCTTAAAGGAAATATAAATATATGCTCTATGTTAGTGACTTTTAGTCACTATATTGTCATTATTTTCAATTAATATTTATAAAATTTTTGTGAAACAGAATACTCATAGAGCCGCACTAGGGAATGAAATGAGCGCATTTTGAGTTGCAATTTTTGAACGCATTTTTTAAATTTAATATAGAAGAAATCATATTATATCATTTTTCAACACACTTTGTATTTTCCGATTATCATAATTTGCGGTGAAATGAAAGTGTGGTAATTAGTCTCTAACTAATTAATTAGGAAATAAATATAAAAGAAATATTTTACGAATACAATAAACTGTTTAAATGTGAGAAATGAATAAAAGAAAGAACGAAACATATTTAAATTAAAATATGTTTAATTGTAACTTTCATTTAAATTCCCACCTAATTTTACTATTTATTCAATGTCAATACAGTTATGTACAATTTGAGCAATACTTTCTTATTCTTTCAAACTTTTATTGGCACATAAGGAACACGCGCTTTTAATTGAGATGAATGCATTTGTATATTTTAACTTGAAAATAGAAGAAATGATGTTGAACTGTTCTTTTAAACATATTTTTCCCTTTCAGTTTATCATACATTGCGGTGAAGTGAAAGTGCGGTAATTAGGGTCTAACTAATCAATTAGGGAAGCTTTAAAATCAACCTAAGAACACTCCCAAGGAATCTAAAATAAATATCTAAATATCTAAAATAAATAATGTACTTTTTACTTTGAAGGGGTTCAAATGTAGAAAAATATTAAGAACACACTTTTCAGCACAATAAACAAAACTAAACAATTTTTCTTCTTTTTTTTTTTAACTTAATGTGTGAAAAATATGTTTTAAATGTATTTAATGTAAAATATTATATATGAAATGAGGTCGATGCGATTGAAAAATATTTCGTAATTCTTGCACCCGGCTAGCGAAGAAAAATATTAAAATGAATTTATTAATTCATAATTAAGTTCTAAAAATAATAAAATGTTGTATTGTTACTGACAACACGCTGTCTTTTACAATTTCCAGAAGTTTAGCACATCTGTAAATGATTGAAAAATCGATAAAATAGTTCAATCTTTAGAAACATGAACCACGTTAATTAAAAAAAAAAATAGAGTAAAAATGGTAAAACAAATTTTTTAAAAGAAATTCTGCACAAATGCCAGTTTGGAGATATCATAATGGCCGTTTCTCCTCCTTGTCTAATTCTAAGTTTTCCACCCTCAAAAGCCATCCCTTTGGTAAGTATATATTCTAATATATCTTAAAAAAATAATAAAAAATGAATAAAAAATAAAAAATAAAAAATAGCAATAGAACCTCTTTGCTACGCCAAAAAACTTGATTTTTTTCTTCAGAACTAGTGAGAAGTGGAAGTCATCTGTGACGGACTGAATTTCACCAACTTATGAAGTCAAATAACCAACAAAAAGTGAACAAAACACAACAAAATAATCAATTGGTGATTGCACAAAGCACACCTGCCAAAGAAAGTGAATAGGGAACAAAAAAAATAGTGTCTCATCAAGTGAATACAGCCTCATAGATATATGACGGACTAACGGCCACGGAACAAGCCCCACTCCATTAGTGCGACAAGTTTCTCAAACAACAAATCAACAAGTTGCACAAAATTCAAAAGCAGTTATAAAAGTCATTAGGATTCAATGGACTGATCGCATTAAGCGTATTCACGAAGGAAAAAAAATAAATCAAAACACCCCCAGCTATAATGCATGGGTGAGATAAAGTGACAAAAACAACAAAAATGAGTGTGCAACATCCAGAATTGTGAGAACCACCAGTAACAAAAGGTACAATGTGACAACCACCAGTAATAAAAGTTACAATATGACAACCACAAGTAACAAAAGTTATAATGTGACAACCACCAGTAATAAAAGTTACAATGTGACAACCACCAGTAACAAAAGTTACAATGTGACAAAACCCACGATAGTGACATAATAAACAGTGAAACTCTCGAAAGAAGACCAAGTTTCAAAATGCGACAACCAGCCCTAGCACAAGTTTGAGGTATCAATTTATCAAGAAAGAGACAAAACCCAACGAATGATAACAGACAGAAACAACCCACAACAGGGGTGAGCCCATAAAAACGGCAAAAACCCTGTTAGAGACAATTAAAAACGAAAAGTGAAATCAGCCCCCTAAAAAAGGCGATAAACACTATAACGACAATCCACCATGCGCGTGACATACGACAAATATGAAAATCTATGTACACTAAAGGCGCCTGGTGCATGTAAAATCTGTCGTGGGTGCAAAGCCCTCCAAGTTACTTGTGAATTATACCTCTGGGGGTGCCTAGTCAGGTGAGGGTCTCGTCACCTGATCAAGGTTCTAAATTACGAGACCTTCCAATTCAACAAAGGTCAATTCAACAAAAATAAATAGAAACCTTGAACCGGGACACAAAGATAACTGTTGCAAACCTCAAATGAGCAAGCACTGCAGCGATGTCAACAAATCTATAGTCAGGTGGATCACAGCCATGCTGTGATCAGTCGATTTCCGTCCCGCACCCAGGTACTAACCGTCAACCTAGGCACTCATGCCGGGCAGGTAGAGGCCTGGTTAGCGGTATATATGTAAAAGAAAAGTATTTCAAGTATTACTCGCTACACAACTGCTCATATTGAGTCAAAATTCAGATATGTGGTTTCACCGGACATTCTATATATAATTTAATATTTTATTTTCTAATTTTTATTGTTTAAAATATATCATTGTTGCATTTTCGCAGTATTTAGCATATTTTAGCGAGCTTGGGTTGGTGCATAGCTAACACCTTTTCTGTAACTCGTACATACAGTGGTGGCCAAAAGTGTGGGCATTTTTTGAAAGTTTCATGTTTTTCAACTTTGTGTGATTGTAGAATATATTAATTTTCATTTACATACAAAAGTTTATATATAAAATTGAAGGTAATTTAATGTAGAATTTAATAATAAAAACAGTATTACAATAACTGCAATACAAAAAAAGTTATGCAACTAATAGCAAGATCTATCTTAGATTTGCATTTTTTTAAAGTGATACTTACACAATCAATACTTAGTAGGATAACCCTTATTTTTTAAGACAGCTACCCAGCGTCTTTTCATCGAGTGGACGAGTGTTTGGAGTTCATCGTAATCACATGGTGCCAAGAATCAATTATAGCTTCAATAAGTTGTCTTTTATTGGATGGACGTTTTTTTCGTACAAGAATTTTCAAACGTCGCCACAAATTTTCTATTGGATTGAGATCAGGGCTGTTTTCTGGCCATGGTAATATATCTATGCCTTTATTTTGAAACCATGCTTTGCATACTTTTGCTTTGTGGCATGGAGCTGAATCCTGATGAAAAATAAATGGTGCGTTGTTGGGGAAGAGATCCCTGATGGAAGGTATCAATTTTGGTTCCAGGACAGTTTCGATGTATTTTTTGGCATTCAGGATGCCATCAATCACTTGAATTCGGCCCACACCATCTGCAGACATACATGCCCAACTCCTGACATTTGTCGGTTTTTTTTGTAGTTGCTTCAATGCAATCAGGATGAAGTGCTTCTCCTACTCTACGTCTCACGTATTTTCTACCATCACTACCAAAGAGCGATATTTTACTCTCAGCACTCCAGATTAATTGCTTCCATTGATTTTCTGACAATTCAATGTGTTCTTTTGCCCACTTAACTCGTTTTTCGCGTTGGTTTTGATTTAAATATGTTTTTTTCCTTGGAATTCTAGCTTGTAGTCCAAATCCTGATAACCTTCTTCTTATTGTTCTTGAACTTACTGCAATACCCGCTGCATTCATTTCACATCTAATGGCATCTGATGAAATTTTTCTATCTTGAAGGCATAGCTGTTTAATTTTTCTATCGGCAGTAGCACTTGTGCATTTTTTTCGGCCTGATTTGGCCTTGTTTTCCACTGATTTCGTTTTTTCATAACGTAAACAGAACTTTCGTACACCAGAACAAGTCACTGAACCACCAACTTGTCTTGCAATTTCAGCATAAGAGAGGCCATTTTCTTTCAATATTACAATTCGGCTTCTTTTTGTAGATGTCCAATTAGTTCTTCTTGTTGATGACATTGTTTAAAATTAGTTTAATTAAAAAAAGGACTTTAAATATTCAAAAACAGCAATACTCTATTTAATTGTACTAGTATGCATCATTCCGCAAAATATTTCCACAACAATAACTCTTTTACCATTCAAATAACCTAAACTATAGTTACAGACATTTGATTGGTCCTCAGAACAGTGTTTGTGATTGGCTAGTACGCTTTTATTACAAAACACGTCCTTATTCAAAACGATTTGTGTTTGTTTGTTCTACGAAAATGTGTATAACATTTTTTGTAATACTAAAGATAAGAGATTTCTAAGATAGATCTTGCTATTAGTTGCATAACTTTTTTTGTATTGCAGTTATTGTAATACTGTTTTTATTATTCAATTCTACATTAAATTACCTTCAATTTGATATATAAACGTTTGTATTTAAGTGAAAATTAATATATTCTACAAGCACACAAAGTTGAAAAACATGAAATTTTCAAAAAATGTCCACACTTTTGGCCACCACTGTAGTTTCCACTTCATAACGCCGCTTAAATACGATTTAGGTTTGTTAAGAATGACCTCTTATTAGGTTTCCTTAAAAAGACTTCCACGGAAGGCAATTTCCATCGGCCAACATCCATCGCGCAGGTATTCGTCCGGAACAAACAGCGGCATCCTATTATTTTCTCAAATTATAATCAACATTTAATTATATTAAAATCATTAAAATTACAGACATTACATTACACTTTCATAAAACATTAAAAACATATTAAAATTGGACGTTTCTTATTTACATGGAATATTCCTCTTCAACAAACATTTTTCAAAAATATCAACAAATAGAAAATGCAACGTATTAAAATTTCGAAATCAAATTTTCCATGTAAATCCGAAACGTCCAATTTTAATATGTTTTTAATGTTTTATGAAAGTGTAATGTAATGTCTGTAATTTTAATGATTTTAATATAAATATAAATATGTTCAGACGTAATATTTTTGTTTACTTCAAAACATTTAATTAATTCGATACTTTCCCGTTAGCCGGGTGGAAATCTCGCAAGTATTTTTTTTCTCTCTAACAGCACCTTTAACGCAGCAACTTAATAGCGTCTAATTTACACACGGAAAGATAATTCCGTGTGTAAATTAGACGCAATGATTTCATGTTTAAATAAAATGTTTTTTTTGGTTTTTTTAATATTATTTATTATTAAAAAATTTTTGTATTTTAAATGAAATGTGTGAAAGATTTATTTTAAATTTATTTAATGTGTGAATTTTAAATACAAGGCATCTATTTCAAATGAAATGAGAACAATACGATTGAAAAAAAACAAAAAAACATTTAGTATTTCTTTCACCCGGCTACCGAAACAATACCTTAAAAATAATTAGTTATTTTTAATTAAGTTTTAAAAATAATAAAATATTCCATTGTCACAGAAAACATACAACTGTTTACAATTTCCAGAACTCTACACTGTAAGAAATTTGCAGCAAAGCAACCGCTCATTCGACGTTTTTATAGAAAACGGTTACATAACCGTAATTTAACAGTATTCTGACCATAATACGGGTAATATTATGATCAGAATAGCGTTAAATTACGGTTAAATAACCGTTTTCTATAAAAACGGTCGAATGACTGGATACTTTGCTGCTAATTTTTACAGTGTAGCACATCAGTAAATTAGTGAAAAATCGACAACAAAATGTCATCTTTACAAACATCAACCACATGGAGTTAGATGAAAGTGAGTAAAAGTGATGAAATAAAATTTCAAAATAAAATCTATACATGGATATATCATAATGGCCGATTCCTCTCCTTGCTTAATGCAAAGTGTTAGGCATTAGTCGGTAGAGAACTGGTCAAAACTGAGATTTCTGATTTCACCTGATACGATTTTACCCTGTTTTCCCTATTACATATTTTCTTTCTTTTTTTTTGTACTCGTGTAATGTAATACTCCTTCTTAATGTGTTGTTTTAAGTTCCACTAATATTGAAAGGAATTTTTACTCTAGGGAAATATTGTTTTCGGAAGATGCTTTTATAACATTTTTTCTTTGCGAGTGCTTAATGCACTTTGAATTATCTGAGATTCACTTACGGCACATTTTAAAACTAACATTATAAAGTCCAGAAATAATTTTAACCGATAAAGTGTCACAAAATGAGTGAGCAGAGAGTTTTAAAATCTGTTTTAGCGCATTATTACAGGAAGAAAGTAATTAAAAACTAAACATGATAAATATTAACCATGTATTATAAGAATTAGCTTTTCGTATTTAGAAAATTAAAGAGGGGTTATTTCGGAAAATTAAAAAAAAATAAACTAGTCGTTGGGGGCCACCGTAATACTTACCCATCATGGATATGCGTAATGTAAAATATTAAAATAAAAATGTGTAAACTACTTATAAAATGCATTGCAATTCAAATAAAATCGTGGCTTGATGACGTCACAAACTTTAAAGGCTCGATTACTGAATTGCTTGGAAGAAACATCCTTATAACTCCAACAATAATAATCCTATTAACTAGCGGTTTATTGCATCTGATTAAGCGTCAAATTTCCAATTAAAATATATCTTTTAAGTGAAATTTGGATGAAATACAGGGTCATGAAAAATCGAAGAGTGTGGTAAATAGGATTCCAAATATCTCGGCAACTCATTATCTGATCGACTTCACGCTTTATGCAAAATTTGTTTTTTTTATTGTCTTTTATATTCTTTTCTTAAAATAACCAATTTCGACAAATTTTATATACCTTTTATCAGAACGAATATTTCGAGAGTCCGAAAAAAAATAGTTCCGGTTAATCGAGGTTATTGAAATGAAATAGGCTTCTTCCCATTATCACATACTAAGTACATACCAAATTGCAAGTCTCTAACCCTCTCAATTTTTTCGGGAGATAGAGCGTTTACAGACACACAGACACACAGACATACAGACACACAGACACACAGACGGACGGCAAATTTTTTTTTCTAAAAATATGTTTTTCGGAATCTCCAGTGCCTGAAACGTGTAAATCCGTCATAAAAATTTTTTCGATTTTCAAAACGATTACAAGACCCTATACTACGTATGATGGGTAAGTAATAAAAACGGATTTTTTGAGCCCTAAAAGTGTCTAAAATATGCAATCAAAACCGTTTTTCGTTCTATTCAATACTGTCGTGACAACTAGTTTAAGAGTTAGTTGCCATGTTTGATATGAGGTCTGGTTAAATCATGAAAAACGTTTTTCTTGAACAAAGCATTAATCGGTGCAGGACCGTGCAAAGAGAAAACTGCGCCCACGGTCAATTTGGCGCAACCCCCCCCCCCCCTCCTTTTGTGACAGGTAACACAAAACTGATAAAGTACAGAAACAGAAATAAATTCTGTTGAATAAACATTTCGAGTTTATTTTGGAACTTTAAAAGGTTTAATTTTAATTCAGAAATCGTAAACAACTATATAGCGTAAGAGAAAATTGCACTTATTTATTGGAGAGTACATGATATTTTGCGAAAAAAAAGAATAATGATGAAGAGAGAAAAATAAATTCCCCAGAAAATGATCGATGACCAAAAAATGAATAAATAAATAAATTAAACCGTGGTTGGTAGTATAAATTTGGGCGCTCCCTCAATTTCCGCGCCCGGAGCGAAGGCCCCCTTCGCCCTCCTCTTCGCACGGTCCTGAATCGGTGTACCTTCTCACGCTTAAACCGTTCAAGCTATCGATGTTTTGTTTTTTGCAGATTCAATTAAACATTTTTAAATGGAGGACAAACTTTCAAAAAATATTTCTTTTAATTAATTTTTTTAACGATTTTGAAAAAGATAGTTTAAATTTGATCTTAAATTTCAAACAAGTGGCATTTAATGAAATTTTGTTTTATCTTCTCGATTTAGGGTGTGACATCCAACTAATGTAATATAATTAAAAATTAGAAATATATAGAAAATTCCATATAATAAAAACGTCAAATTCACCTTCTTAAACTTGGAAAAACACAATGCAAACACATTGATAAAATTTATTTTTTACTATAATAGGTACAAATATTAAAACACAGTTTTAAAGTATTAAAACTATTTATGATGTAAAAACAGATGTCAAAATACCTAAGCCCTTTCGGCTAAACATTTATTCCCCATCCCCTCTTTTAGTGGTACCGTCCCACCTTCCTTCACTGCCTCCATTTCAGGGTTTGTTGGTTTCGCCCGTTTTCCACCTGTCCAGTGCACTTCTTCAGAAATGTGTTTTTCGACTGTGTTTTTATCCTCTAATGATGGCTAATGTTTAGCCGAAGGCTCTTAGGTATTTTAACTTCTGATTTTACACACATAAATAGTTTTAATGCTTTAAAACTGTGTTTTTAGCATTTGCACCTATTATAGTAACAAATAAATTTTTATCAATGTGTTTGCATTGTGTTTTTCTAATGTAATATATTTTATGAATCCATGTGATTTTGTTTGTTTCACATTATTATTAGGAGCACAGTCGTTTACATCGAATTCCTCTGCATGCTGTGTGTAATAAAAATTGGAGGTATTTACGCCAGTTAAAATTTCAATATTTTTCTATGAAAACAGTCACACACTTACACAAAAGTACAATAAATTCAATGCCAGAAACCATTTTCTTCTGTGACCGTTATTTAAACAAGCACACAAACAAAAATTTCCCAATATGCCCTAAAACTCAAGTTGTATCGGGTGAACTTTCCCTTAATATATTACATAGTTATGCTTCTGATAGATGTTTTAATTTCTTAGTAGAAGAAATTAGAATACATGAAATTTGTAAGGTCATATAGGTAGTAGATAACCATTGTGTTATCAGATTAGCAAATATAATAAAACTAAAAATCTTTTAGTAGAATGTCGGAAAAAAAATTTATCATATTTTTCATTATTCCCTTTTTATAGCCTAGTGCAAATTTAACATCTTACATTTCTCATTCATGGATTTTAATTTCAATTTAAGCAATATTTTACCTAAATTATAACCTGTTTTTTTTTCATTTTTGAATATCAATTTCTAAATTGTTTTAAAATAGAGTTTTGTTTAACATTTTTTTAATAACAAATATGAAACATATATACAAATTAAAATAAATAATATAATTTTTTGTTTAAATTCCGCATACTGTTAAATTTTCAAAGCTTACTAAATATTGAAATTAGTATCTACTTTGTTGATTTCTGAGCATTAAATAAAACTTAATTTAATAGAAAGTAAACCCTTTAATCAGAGGAATATGACGTTAAATTTTCAACATTTCTTAAAATATTGGGTATGACAAACTCAAATTTCTCCACATTCTGAATATGTTAACATGTTTAGTCCTTAATTGCGTTAGTTATTCTGATATCACAATAGTTATATAGTATCTAAAAGTATCTAATAATTTCGTAAGCAAGGTTTTCTAAGCCTTAGGTATTACGAAGTTCTTAAACACTTATAGTTATCATATGGTGTTATAACAGAAAAACTAAAAATGTTAAATATTGATTTTCTAATATTATTTATTCTTAAATTTTTAATTAATGGTGTTCATTTCAAAGCCTTTTCTTTTATAGCTTTTACTTCTTATTTAACCAGCGTTTAATCCAAATTAATATTCAGAAATCAACAGTTTATAGCAAAACTTATCATCATCAATATCTGACGAAATAATCAGATCCTTCTGGACATTTCTATTGAGTTGTCGGAATGACAAATGTAATCAGGAACGGGAGTTGGTAATAACTATATCCTTTGCAAACGAAAGTCCGAAATGACCGTTACAAGTACAGTGATGTCAGGGATTAAGGGAACAATGAAAACAAATGGCATTCTTTATATCTGGGGTACTTTACAAAATCTGAACTTGGGAAAGGAAATCAGTGACATGGGAGTAGAACCACTGTTTTAGCGGCTTAATGATTATAATGGCACCCTGGGCAGCCATTCTAAGCATAAACTCCTACATTACATAAATTGGAAGAAAGTTTTGATACTTCAGAATCTTATTTCGAGTGTGAATTGTGGTATTGTATTGGAAATGAACTTTGATAATAGCGTTCCTATAAAAATTATTGCTTAATTTTTTCTTCAAAATTTCATTTAATACATTAATGGATGGAATTTTAATTGAATTATTTTGTTTCGCTGGTTTCAATGTCAATTTATACGCTAGTCAGATCTGGAAAAACGAAAATATATTTAATTGATCAATTACTGGTAATTCAATAAACAGTACAATTATATTTTTAAATATAGACTAAAAACACTTTTTATTTTGCTTAAAAGACGTCAACATAAACCTTAAAGATGTTAAAATTTAAAATTTACACGTTTCGATTTGTACATCAGGTCGTCATCAGAATATATACAAACTACAAATACAATGTACATAAAAAACGAGAGGTTAAATTAATTAAAAACCAGAGAGTCTGAACAGTCACTGTTCACTCTCACCGCTGCCAGCGTTTTTTCCATTGTTCATAGGTTCCCTGGATGTCTTCGCGTGCAAGGCTTTTAAGGGACTTTGTCGAAGCTGCCTTGACCGCTGGAATCGTGTCGAATAGCTTCCCTTTCACGTCTTTCTTGATCCGGGGGAACAAAAAAAGTCGCTGGAAGCGAGGTTGGGACTGTAGGGGGCTTGCGGCAGTATTGCCACGCTAAACAAGCCAAAACTTCGGCGGTGGCGAGCGACGTGTGAGAGGTATTGCACGACGTATTGTCGAGGTGAACACTGACCCAATCGCAGTTCATCGGCAATTAATCTAACACTAAGACGACGACGGTTCGTGTTTAACAATTCACGCACTTTCACCAGATTTTCATCAGTTTGGCTTCTTGAAGGTCTCCCAGCGCGGTTAAGATCTTCGACATCTTCGCGACCATTTTCGAACGTCTTGTGCCGCATAAAAATCATTGCACGTGACATGGCTTCTTCTTGGTAGGCCTCTTGAATCATACGAAAAGTCTCTTTCGCGGTTTTCTTAAGTTTCACAGAGAACTTTACAGAATAACGCTGCATTTCCCACTCAACCAGTTTTCGACGGAGAACAATGACACACACTTACCCCACTAGCGAGCTACTCACTCCAACGTCTCGGAGACAACTGACGCGCGTGCGCTCCGTTAGCTGACACCCCCACTACCAGACCCTGTCGGTCGAACGGGTACACGCGCGCGCCGCTACTCAGGAAACAATCAGTCTTGAAACTTTGTGAACACAATCTGTATAAAAAAGAAAATCACTATATATATATATATATATATATATAATATACTGGAGTACGCAATATACAAGGTGATTAAAAATGTATACACAGTTTGAATGATCATAACTTCAGTTTTTATTCATATATAAATAATATTTAAATTGAATAAAAATAATCTACATAAAATATATTACTTTTCTCCTACCACAGATGTCCAAAATTATTACAGTTCTGGTCAATACACTGTTGATAACGGTGGGCTATTGATTCACAATCTTCAACAAACATTGCATTGGGTGTTGTGGCGCATTCTTGCTCAATTGCGGTAACGGAACTTTATCTATGAACATCCATTCGTTTCAAACATATTTTATCCGATGAATTGTAAGTCTCGTAGGTGGATCTACCTGATCTATGCAATATTGTCTTTGTACTTCTGATATATTTTCATACTTCCAATAGCATTTTAAAGTAAATTTTCTTTTTTCAAAAGTTAATCTTGGTCCACTAATTATTTCCAATTAATTACACCCTGTAAAGACAAATAGAAAATCAGAAAGTTATGTCCGATAAACAGTGTATGTATACATTTTTTTGGATCACCCTGTATATACTCCATGTACATCCAAATTATCTATCAAATGTCTTTGAAACCAGTAGTTTTATTACAAACAAATGTGGTAAATTGAAAACATTTCCGTCCTCGAAATTTTCCCACATTTATATTTGCTATACTGCAAAACAAGCCTCATCGATTCATGTCGACTTAATGAAAATACTGTCACTGCCAAATGCACGCCTCATAACAAGAACAAATCAAATTGCTCAAAGCACCTCTCACGTGACACGATATATATTTGTCAGTTAGATAAATATCCGTATCGCTTATATGCGTGTTTCATTATTTATACTCCAAATAATATCTATCTTGTCGATAAAATCTCTTAACGCGATTGAAAAATGAACGCAGAAATCTTTTTATTGTGTTACGGCAATTTCAGTTTTACGAATAGCAAAGTGGCAGTTTCACATGCAGTAGTGCTTTATCACTAATAGTATGATTGTAAAAGTGTTGAAATTTCTAGTAGTCAATTTTTAATTTTTAGCTTTCATTTAAGAATATGTATCTTTATGCAGAATTCGCAATTAATTGTATGAGAAATACAACTTAGTGAAAAGTTCTGAAACTCTTTTAAAAGCATGCATCTTTTTCATTTAACTAAAAATTCACTTGAATATTTTATTTTATAAATGAAATATTAATGTGAAGATAATGTTATAGAGAATTTAACAGTATACATTTAAATTAACTATATTATTCTGTATCGTCATATTCGCATTTATCATGTCGATATTTTTTTTTTAAACGAATGGAATATAAAGGTAGACTTTATTATATGTCATTAATTTCATGTTTTCTAACTAGAAAAGTTGCAATTCAATATGCAGTAGAATATTTTTACTAGTCTATGACTATAAAAGTGTTTAAGTTGCTACTATACAATTTTTAATTTTTCTCTTCGTATAAAAACATTCTTCTTGACGAAGTGCATGCAGCCCATTAAATTTACTAAATCTGTTCTATACGTTATTACATATAAATAGAATGATATTACATATGAATAGAAGAATATAAATATTTCTTCTTGAAAATTCAATTTACGCACTAAATTTATTTCCGTTCGTCGATAGATACTAAAGCAGCAAATTGAAAACATTTCAGTCTTAAGTTGTTTCACTGATTTATATCTACAATATTTCAAAACACTCTTCATCTATTGATGACGACTTAATGAAAGTGCTGTCAATACCAAATGCAGGTCTCATAACAAGACAAAATCAAATTTGTCAAAACACCGCTCACGTGACAAAAGATATTTGGCATTTAGAGGAATATCAGTGGCACTCATATATGTGAATCTTTTTTTCATGAAAATAGCATTTATCTTGCCGATACATTGTCTCAAAGCGATTTAAGAATGAGTATGTAGGAAATATTTTGTATTATGTATCAGTGATTTCGCGTCAGGTAAATAGAAAAGTAGTAATATCAGATACAGCGAAATTTTATTGTTATAATATGAATTAAAAAAATAATTACCAGTATAAAATCATTCAAACATGTTTATAACATCATTTAATATATAAATACTGACAATATTATGATATGGGTGTCTGTAATAGTAGTGGATCAATTAACGATATTTTCTGCTTTCAGAGCACCTTTCGTCATCCGTGATCGCTGCACAATGACGTTCAACCAATTAGTACAGGAAATAGCGTCATATTTCGGCAACTAATTTTAACGTTGATGATTTTGGTATACATATGATTTATTATATGGTACAGATAACGAAACTGCCAATGAGCTGGCTCACCAGTGGATGGTGTTGCCATAGTGACATCGTGTTTAGTTAATCTCAATAAGTCTCCCCCCCCCACCCCTCATCTTTTTCACTCATCCCCACAATATTTTGTTAAATTGTAACTTATCTTAACCCATTAAGTCCTAGCGGTGCCAAATGGTACCAGAAAAACAGACATCCATTTTGTTGTTTGTATACCAGAATTTTTTAAGATAAATATTATATTTAACTAAAGACAGAAACTCCATAATAAAAGGAGATAAAAATTGCTATTTTGAAAAATTGGTATGAAATGCAATTTTTGCATTTTAAAGAGAAAAATATTTTCGGCCTTAATGGGTTAAGTTTAATTTTATTTAACACAAAAGTTTAAAAGTTAATTAAACATAGCAGGAATTAAATCAAATGTAACTTTCAAAATTCAACCAATCATCAATTGGTAGAAGTGAAAAATTCAAATGGTTATTGTGAATATATATTACCTTTTATTTTTCCTATTAAATACTGAATTTAGTGTAATTACTTATAATAGATAGGTCTTAAAGATCTTAGTAATTAATAATTTATCTTCACTCAGGAAGCTTGAACACTAAATTGACATTTTAATAGTCACACCGTGTGGTATGTTGGTTGGTGTCAAATCCCAAAGTTAATCTTAGAATATTGAATCAGTTACTAATCTCTTGAATCATTTTTAACATGAAACCATAGCAATTTTATAATGTGTAAAGTGCAGTAATTAACGATACTTGGAATTGTATTTTTTCGGCTTAAATATAGATGAAGCAGCTGTACACATGCTTGGCGAGGCAGATACTGTCAGGTACTTTCTTATGGAGTTTCGTTAGATACTGTCATGCTGTAGCCTGAAGCCGGTCAAGTTTAATTAAATAATGTTTTTTTTAAATTGTTTTTAAGCATTATTCTAAAGAAATTTCATTTATAACCTAAAATATTAAACAAGTTTTAAATAAAATGAATTGTTTTGCATAAAGTTGAGTAATCATTTAAAAATTTTAAAGAACATCCCTCATTGTATATATATATATTTTACAACTTTGTTTTTTCTTACCATGATGAACCTTTTATGATTTCATCAGTTGACAAGATACATGCTGTATTTTTCTCTAACACATCACATTCACGCTGCAATGCTAAATGAACTGTAATTCGATTACTGATGATGGCTCCGAACCCGGGTTACGTCAGTAATCGCGATGCTATTCATTTCACATTGTAAGAAGATGTGCGATGTTGACCCTAGCTATGGAAACACTCCTAGCTGGTCCGCCAAATGAGTGTCAGTCTCGTTATCTGTACAATCTAATGCATCCTATATACCAAAATAATCGACGCTAAAATTGGTTTCCAAAATGTGACGCTGTCTTTCTATAACTGTCTATAAGTAAACCCATTTTAGTGCTTGTAACAGATATAAAAATACTTGTACATTATTATATACCTAAGCGCGGTACATATATCATGTTAAATTCATCTTCTTTATTTACAAAACCTTAGCAATTCCTCATCCTATACGAATGCAGCAAACTGAAAACATGTACGTTTTCCAATGTTTTCTTGATTTATATCTGCTATATTTCAAAACACTTCCTAACGATGAATGACAGTTTAATGATCAGTACAAAATGTATGACTCATAAGAAAATCAAATCAAATTTGTCGAAGCATCGATCATGTAACAAGGAATATTTATCATTTAGAAAAGGATTGAACATATTATTTATAACAAGGAATATTTATCATATCCGATTCATTTATATGCATGATTCGTTTTTCTGTTACCTGAATATAGCACTTATCATATTGATAAATTATCTTAAACGATGGGAAAACGAAAGTAGTATTTATTGTTTGTGAGTAATTTCAAGGTTTGTAAATTGAAAAGCGACAGTCTGATACACTCTCAAAAAAGACAATCGTTTCTTAATCTACGAAAATATAATATAACCACGTACGAAAATGTGCAATAACGTCTTCCGAATTATCAACGATTCCTAAATGCGTTCTTTATCTTTATAAACCACAAAAATAAAAATAAAATATTTTGAAAAAAAAATGTTTCTTTTGCTGCCACTGATTTTCGGAAACGTTTCCGAGTAGTTTTTTTTTCTGTATTAATCAGTTTTCTGAAACAGGAATATCGTTTTATAGTGTGCTATTCATTCTTAAATAAACATTTTCAGCTTCGTAAAGTAATGCAAAAGTCACAAAATAATATTAATTTTCATGTTTATGTTAACGCTGTTAATTTGTTCTGTTTGTCTGTAAAACATGTTTGTTGAACACTAAAATGTTTGCCTGAGAATTGATAGGATCCAACAAAATCCCATATGTCGTGTTCAAAAAACTGATTAATACACTGTAAAAACTACTTGGAAACTTTCCCAAAAATCAGTTGCAGCAAATGAGAGTTTTTATTTTAAAAAATGCATCTTTAAATATCAAAATACAGTAGTTTCTGAGGATTGTAAAATAAAGAATGCTTTCCGGAATCCTGAGGAACTCGGAAGAAGTTTTTATATATTTTTATTTGTGTTTATATTATATTTCGTACATTAAGAAAAGTTGTCTTTTCTTCACAGTGTCAGAAATCGAATTTTATTTGTATAATCATAAGAGACGGTAGTCTCTTGAGTGACGCAGCGAAAAACCGAAAACCGTAAGCCCAAAACCGAAGATTCCGTCACTCTCATATATACAATTTAATTATTATTTATATATTTAATTTGTCATTTTTTAAAGGAAAAAAAATATTCAGATTTTTTTTTATCAGTTAATTTGAAACAGACTCTAATCAACGAATCAATCATCTGTTTGTTTTGAGTCGCGAATGTTGTTTAGGAATAACACTCATATGAGGTATTTTACTATTTATTTATTGTTTGTTTACTTATTTTGATTAGATTGTCCTTTTAGAAATTGTCTTTTGATTTAGTGGCGTAAATGGTGAGATAATTGTCAATAGTATTACCTGTTTTATCGTTAAAAATAATATAAGGAAATTGCATTATGGCCAGTGAATCTTTTAAAGAAGTCTTTTAAAAATCAGATGACGATAGAAGATTGGTTTTTTACTTGTTAGCTATATTTTCCATTTCTCCAAATCAAACTTTCCCATCATTCACCTCACACAAATTTAATAACTAAAACTTTTTATTTCAGTGTGATTGAAATACGTTTAATTGTGATGAAACTTTGGTATATTATATAGGGAATTTATATAACGTAAGTTTTCACTTTTATGTATATAAAATTAGATACGATGTTTTCATTATGAAATACAATGTTTCTAATTTATGTTATGGCTTACTTTAACATTTTTTTTATTGACTAAGCCTATCATTAATATAGGGGAGACCGGTGCACAGTGAACCTATGGACACAGTGGACCACCCCCTAATATTTTATTTATTTAAATTTTTTTTAAGCTTCTCTTCTATCCTAATAGACAACAGCACTGCAATGATTATTTATAGCCTTCAGAAAGTATGTTTAGCTCAGATTGAACTATTTTATCCTGCTTTGTTGTTTTGAGCTTCTAAAAGTAAAATTTTTCATCATCATATTTTTATTTTTTTAGTAATTAAAGGTTGTAGATAAATAAAATAAAACAGCTTTTTTGAAAAGCTAAGATACTTGTTTTTATTTTACGTTAAAGTTATTATGTTTAAAAGAAAGCTATAAACAATATTAATATGATTATTTATTGAACTTCAACATGGGGTACAGTGGACCACCCACTCCTGGGGCACAGTGGTCCACAATCCACTCTGCTCCTCTAATGCAGAATGTTCAAAATATGTAATAATTGTTTTCTATAAAGAAAGATTGTTTTAAAGTAGAATTAACTGTAAAATAAAGTAAACAAATAAAAATAACAATTTTTTTTTTAACATAGTAAGAAATATTTTGTTTTGTATTTACTGCCTTTGATAAATATAACTGTAGTCTAATTGTTGATGATTCTATTCAAGTAAGATTCATGAGATACAAATTGAATGGAAATCAGTTTATTTCTCCCGAAACTGTAGATGAATCTGCTGTTGATGTCAATGATTTCATAATGTTGCTCGCAGACCCAAAATTATTTCTTGAAAATTCCAGGCTCAATCTTACTGATAAGTATTTTGGAATTTCATTTGCAAATTTTATTGTGAGCTGATTTTTTTTGTACTTAAGTAATAACTTCAACTAAATTGCAATTGTTCCTGTATTAATCTGTTATTATTTTCAAAATATAATTAATTTTTTGTTTTTGTTTCAAAATTTATATTACTATGTTATTTTGCGAATGAAGAGGCAACAAAAAAGAATTAGATTAATGAAAAATAGATTTATATTATATTTTAGATAATACCTAATAGTGGTCCACTGTACCCTGGTGGGTGGACCAGTGTATATATATATATATATTTTTAATGTATTGAAAACTATGTTGTGAGAAAATTATGATGGATGTAAGAAGGTTTAAGGAATATTCAAAAATATTTTCATACAGATTGGTCAGTCTGTTAAAGAGAAAAAAAAATTTAACTGAAAAAGTGGTCCACTGTGTACCGGTCTCCCCTACCCGATTACATGAGATTTTGTTATTTGTATTGATATGTTTGTGTTTACGTATTTTATCAAGATTATATTTCAGCTATTTTTAAGTAAGTTTTTTAAGATACTATATAGCAATGTTAAAATGTTGGCTATACTTTATTAGCTTATGTTAAAGATTGGTCAGAAAAAAAAGGTTGGCGAGATTAAAAAATTTTGTCGATCAGCTAGTGCTCGACTAACATAACAACAGGGCTGCTGGGATGGAATTTAATTTTTAAAAAGGATACATTTTGAACCGGTTTGTTTACAGTCCCATTTTATTAGTAGAATTTTGTGATAATTTCCCGAATGACTGGCGAATTTTGCATTTTTTGTAAAAAAAATATATTTAGATGTAATTTTAAACAAAATCTCTTTTCATTTCTTTAATTTGCAAATATTTTAAGTTTTCTTATTTAAAATACTGTGATTAAATGTCCAATGTAAGATTTCCCTTAGTTGAAAATTGTTATGACAGAATTTACACAACTGCAAAAATAATTGATTACTACAACAATGCATTTTCAGGGTTTTTTTCCAATAAAATTAGCTATACAACAGAGGAAAGTTTAGTATAGTATAAAACTTCATACTATATTTACATTGCAGTAATTTGGAGAGTTGCAAAATATAGCTAACAAGTAAAACACAAATCTTCTTTAGTCTGCGGGTTTTAAAATACTTCGTAAATATTCACTCGACACGATGCAATTTCCTTACCTTGTATCATTTTTATCGATAAAACAGGTAATTGACAATCATCTCACCATTTAAGTAACAATCTAAAGTCAATTTCTAAAAGGACAAGAAAATCAAATCAAAATAAGTAAACAAACAATAAATAAATAATAAAATATCTAATATGAGTCTAATTCTTGTAAACAAGAATTTGCATTGTAATCACCGCTCATGAATACATGACACAAGCAATAGGTTAATTTATTGTTAATTGATAGTAGAGGTGCCCAATCTTTTTAGGCGAAGGGTCACTTAAAAAATTGTTAGGTTGTCGAGGACCACCATCAGTAGCACAGAGAGAATTTTGTTTCGAGGAGATGTTGGGTAGGGGGGGGGGATAATTAGCATTATCCATACATACAGCACTGTTCGGTTGCAAATTTGGAAGAATGCACCCACTAGATGGATTTGTGATTTTTATGCGGCTACTTGACAAAATTGTGATTTTTATGTGCCCGTTCTAAAAAATTCATGATTTTTATGTATAGGTTCAACTTTTATGTATAGGTTTCAACTTTTTTACTCAGTGACCACTGGCCAGTACATGGATTTTTTTACTCCTGTTTTTCAGCAATGACCAATAACAAATTTACAAATACTTGATAAAAAATTTAAGAAATTTGTCAAACGATTGTGGAATAAACGGCGAAATTTGTCAAATAGTGTTGGGAAAGAAATCGCGACATTCGTCAAATGGTCTCGGGAAAGAAATCAGGCATTGCAGGAAAAAAATTAATTATGTCTAACTGTCGTGAAAAAATTAGAGAAATTCGTCAAATACGTTCAGGGGGAAAAAAATCACAAAATTCATCAAATGATCTCGGGAGAAAAATAGTGAAATTTGTCTAACAATCGCGGAACAGAATTGCAAAATTCGTCAAATAGCAGTGGGAAAAAAGTGCACAATTTGTTCGTTCATGGAAAAAGTCGTGAAATTCATTAATCGATAGTCGATAAATCACGAAATTCATCAATCGATAGCAGAAAAATCACAAAATTCATTGATAGTGGAAAAATCACAAAATTCATCAACTGGTTTCAGGGGAAAATTTTTTCGAATATCGTCGAATGGCTTCGAGAAGAAAAAAAGTCACAATCCGTCAAATAATTTCGGATAAAAAATCGTGAAATTCGCCAAATGGTTTCGAAATTTGTCGAGCGACAGCGGGGAAAAAATCTTTTTCCATTCAATCATCGCAATTGGGACTATTAAGTTTGACCAGTGGTGGCAGTAAAGTCAGTCGCCAAATTTTCAGTATTACTCGCCGATTGGCGAATGGCAATTTTGTCCTATATTTTTACACGCCTGATCGATGAAATTCAAGATTTTTACGCACCCGATTGATGACTTTCTTGATTTTTATGGATCCGTTTGACGAAATTAATGATTTTTATATGCCCGATAAACAAAATTCATGATTTTTATGCATGCGTTCAACAAAATTTATGATTTTCCTTCTCCCGATCCACAAAATTCATGTTTTTACTGTGCCTGATTGACAAAAGTCTTGATTTTCAACTGATATGCTTTCCGTCGGCCATTTAATGAAATTCACAATTTTTCTTCTCTAGACAATGGCAAAATTTTCATTTTTTTTTTTTTTTTTTTTTTACCGTTTGTTGAAATTTACAATTTTTTCACAAACATTCGATGGAATTCTTGATTTTTCCACGCCCAATATACGAAATTTGCGATTTTTCATGCCTATCGACAAAATTCATAATTTTGCAGAACCGATAGACAAAATTCATAATGTTTTCCCACAATCTATGGACAATTTGCAAATTTTTTCCGCGACTGTTCGTTGAAATTCGCGATCTTTCCATGCCATTCGATGAAATTCATTGCTCGATCCATGAAATTTGCGATTTTAAGTGCCTTATCGACAAAATTTGCAGGTTTTTTCAACTGATTTACAAAATTCAAGATTTTGAGTGATTGACGAAATTTACAACTCCAGAATTACCGATTTTGGCATCTCTGGTTTCTGTTGACCGATTATTGAAATTTGCGTTTCTTTTTCTAGCGACAAAATGGCGAAATTTGTGATTTTTCCATGCCCAATCGACAAAATTTGCATCCAGTCGATGCAATTCATAATTTTATGCACCTGATCGATGAAATTCATATTTTCCTACGATCTATGGACAAAATTTGCGCATTTTTCTCACGAATTATTGAGGAAATTCGAAATTTTTGGATAGGTTGGCATGTATGGTCTCTGCGGGCCACCAGTTACCCATCACGGGCCACAGGTTGTGCATTCCTAATCGTGATGCAGTTTAGCTCATTCGACTCGACCTCAATAGAACTTACTGATTTTAGTTTCACCACCAGGGGCAGTTGTGTTCATATAGAACAGAGTGCGCCCCTGGCAGTGGAAGGGGAAATTAATGGATTTTGGAACTAACTCGAGTTCTATGGGTCCCATCACAACATGGTTTGATTCATTCAATTTGACATTGACAGGATATATCAATTTTAGTTTCAAGTTTGACCACCAGGGGGTGCATTCCTATCTCAGTTCTATGGCCCCGATCATGACAAAGTAATGGCTCACTCAACTCGAAATCGACAGCCTCAACAATTTCAGCTGTTTGTACAGAACAGAGTGCGCCCCCTGGTGGTGGAACATGGAACTAACAGATTTTGCAGCTAACTTGAGTTCTATGGGTCCCATCACAATGCAGTTTGATTCATTTGACTCGACATCGACAGGATATATCGATTTTAGTTCCAAGTTTCACCACTAGGGGACACTATCCTATCTCGTGTTCTATGGGCCCGATTACGATGAGGTATGGCTCATTCGACTCGAAATCGACAGCCTGAAAGATTTCAGCTATGTTTGTATAGAACAGAGTGCGCCCCCTGGTGGTGGAAGATGGAATTAACGGATTTTGCAGCTAACTCGAGTTCTATGGGTCCCATTACAATGCAGTTTGATTCATTCAATTTGACATTGACAGGATATATCAATTTTAGTTGCAAGTTTGACCACCAGGGGGTGCATTCCTATCTCAGGTTCTATGGCCCCGATCATGACAAGGTATGGCTCACTCAACTCGAAATCGACAGCCTCAACAATTTCAGCTGTTTGTATAGAACAGAGTGCGCCCCCTGGTGGTGGAACATGGAACTAACAGATTTTGCAGCTAACTTGAGTTCTATGGGTCCCATCACAATGCAGTTTGATTCATTTGACTCGACATCGACAGGATATATCGATTTTAGTTCCAAGTTTCACCACTAGGGAACGCTATCCTATCTCGTGTTCTATGGGCCCGATTACGATGAGGTATGGCTCATTCGACTCGAAATCGACAGCCTGAAAGATTTCAGCTATGTTTGTATAGAACAGAGTGCGCCCCCTGGTGGTGGAAGATGGAATTAACGGATTTTGCAGCTAACTCGAGTTCTATGGGTCCCATTACAATGCAGTTTGATTCATTCAATTTGACATTGACAGGATATATCAATTTTAGTTGCAAGTTTGACCACCAGGGGGTGCATTCCTATCTCAGGTTCTATGGCCCCGATCATGACAAGGTATGGCTCACTCAACTCGAAATCGACAGCCTCAACAATTTCAGCTGTTTGTATAGAACAGAGTGCGCCCCCTGGTGGTGGAACATGGAACTAACAGATTTTGCAGCTAACTTGAGTTCTATGGGTCCCATCACAATGCAGTTTGATTCATTTGACTCGACATCGACAGGATATATCGATTTTAGTTCCAAGTTTCACCACTAGGGAACGCTATCCTATCTCGTGTTCTATGGGCCCGATTACGATGAGGTATGGCTCATTCGACTCGAAATCGACAGCCTGAAAGATTTCAGCTATGTTTGTATAGAACAGAGTGCGCCCCCTGGTGGTGGAAGATGGAACTAACGGATTTTGCAGCTAACTCGAGTTCTATGGGTCCCATCACAATGCAGTTTGATTTATTCAACTGGACATCGACAGGATATATAGATTTTAGTTACAAGTTTCACCACCAGGGGCGCTTTCCTATCTCGTGTTCTATGGGCCTGATCACGACGAGGTATTGCTCATTCGACTTGAAATCGGCAGCCTGAAAGATTTCAGCTATGTTTGTATAGAACAGAGTGCGCCCCCTGGTGGTGGAAGATGGAACTAACGGATTTTGCTGCTAACTCGAGTTCTATGGGTCCCATCACAATGCAGTTTGATTCATTCGACTCGACATCAACAGGATATATAGATTTTAGTTACAAGTTTCACCACCAGGGGGCGCTTTCTTATCTCGGTTCCTATGCGCCCCATCACGACGAGGTATGGCTCATTCGACTCGAAATCGACAGCCTCAAAGATTTCAACTATGTTTGCATGGAACAGAGTCCGCCCCCTGGTGGTGGAAGATGGAACTAACGGATTTTGCAGCTATCTCAAGTCCTATGGGTCCCATCACAATGCAGTTTGATTCATTCGACTCGACATCGACAGGATATATTGATTTTAGTTCCAAGTTTCACCACCAGGGGCACTTCCCTATCGGGTTCTATGGGACCGATCCCGACGATGTATGGCTCACTTGACTCGGAATCGACAGCCTGAAAATTTTCAGCTATGTTTGTATAGAAAAGATTGCGCCCTTTGGCGGAGGAAGATGGAACAAACGGATTTTGCCATGCATTTTCATCCTTCTAATTGTGTTACTCTCTCGCTTTATAATTTAAAAGTTGAGTCTTGGATTCCTCTCCCTGGGCCACCACCTTCATATTTTATTGGGGTCCAAGGGGTCTTTTTTAGCATTTCTTTAAAATTTTATTCTAATGATTAATTTATACCCTATACTTAATTTCGACTAATTGACATTTTCATCAATAACCTTAAATAAAAAAAGAAAACTGCCCAGTTAAACTGAGGGCGTTGAGCTCACAGGCTATTCACACTAATTGTATATTATGCTATTTTTTCAAATAATAGTGCCACTCGAAAAATAAAGATATATACAATTAATTAAGGGTGGATTAGACCCCCCCCCCCTTTATAATTAACCAATAAACCCCCAAAATCTAATCAGGCAAGCGCCTTAGTACAATGAATTTACACACAAAATTTGAAAAAAATAGGATAATTTTGCTTGAAAAACCCATTTATCTAAATTAAGGGAGGTGAGCCCCCCCCCGTTCCCCCCTTTATATTTAACAAATGAAAACCCAAAACTAATAGGCAAGCGCCTTACCACAATGAATCTATATACAAAATTTGAAGAAAATCGGATAATTCTGCATGAAAACCCATTTATCTAAATTAAGGGGGATTAGCCTCCCGTTTACCCCCCTTTATACTTACCCAATGAACACCCAAAACTAATTAGGGAAGTGCCTTATCACAATGAGCCTATATACAAAGTTTAAAGAAAATTGCATAATTCTGCATGAAAAACCCATTTATCTAAATTAAGGGGGGGGTAGCCCCCCGTTTCCCCCCTTTATACTTATCCAATGAACCCCCAAAACTAATCAAGGAAGTGCCTTATCACAATGAGCCTATATACAAAATTTGAAGAAAATCGGATAATTCTGCATGAAAAACCCATTTATCTAAATTAAGGGGGAGTAGCCCCCCGTTTACCCCCCTTTATACTTACCCAATGAACACCCAAAAGTAATTAGGGAAGTGCCTTACCACAATGAGCCTATATACAAAGTTTAAAGAAAATCGCATAATTCTGCATGAAAAACCCATTTATCTAAATTAAGGGGGGGGGTTAGCCCCCATTTCCCCCCTTTATACTTAACTAATGAACTCCCAAAAATAATCAGGGATGCATTTTGTCACATTGAACCTATATACGAAATTTGAAGAAAAACGGATACTTCTGCATGAAAAACCCATTTATCTAAATTAAGGGAGAGTTAACCCCCCTTTCCCCCCTTTACACTTAACCAATGAACTCCCAAAACTAATCAGGGAAGCGCCTTATTAGAATGAACCTGTAAACAAAATTTGAAGCAAAACAGATAGTTCTATCACGAGTTATCGCGTTACGTACGTACATACGTACATACATACATACATACATACATACATACATACAGAACGGGCGGGCACATTAGCTCTCAGGCTTTGATAGCCTGTGAGCTAAAAAGTAATGATATCAGTACAAAAACCCTTAACGGGTTAAAAGTGTTGACGCAGCACTTTCTTTTGGCTCTATGAATTTTAGATATGGGTCTTAAAAGCAATGATATCAAATTTAAGTGACGCTATGTTAATAATTTTTTTTTAAATCATAATTTTCTTTTTAGTTTTATTTATGTTCACAGGTGCAATTATTATCTTAATATGAAAAAATATATAAAATTTATTCGCTGATGCTTTTTCATTCACATCTCTCATGAATTCAAAATATGGGTTTTAAAAGAAACGATATCAAAATTTGAGTGACACCTTGACGTTAATTTAATAGGACTCTTTTAAAATTCAATTTAAATTATTTTTGGTTTGTCTTCTAAAGTATATTTACACATACAAACAATACTTTTAATTTTTCAATACACTTTTAAATATATTACTTTCACTGAGCCTATATTATGTATTGAAATGTATTTATTTCAATAAATTGATTTATCTTCTGTGCCACGCTATCCAAAATCATAAGTAAAATTTATGTAAATGATTATTTTGCGTCATAGTATCCAAACAAAGGGAAATGTATGCAAGTGGATAATATGACGCAAAATAATCATTTACATAAATTTTACTTATGATTTTGGATAGCGTGGCACAGAAGTTTGGAGGAAATTAAAACATTATAAACAAGAAGGGGAAATCAAATAGAATACGGACTCTTTTAGCACCTGCAAGCACTGACGCTTTACCTCACTGTGGGGAAGTGAGAAGGGTGAGTAGTGTCATCTGGTATAATAAAATTAGGAAGCCTCCCTGTTATCCGAAAATTCCTATGGAACCCCGGTTAACCGAAAATCCTTTGGTCCCATGCTTTTCCGATAACCGGGGTTTTACTGTATTATAAAGCTAGAAGCACTGAAGTGTATGTCCGTGGTAATTTAAAAAATACCGCATGGATTTTTTTGCGATTTGCACCATCGGATGCAGAAAATTCCCGTGCTCACTATTATGAAAAATATAACCATATAACAATGATTTTTGATAATAAAATTTGATATTATATCCTTATTTTTGAAAAAAGACTACAATTGGTATATGTTTTTCAGCTTGGAGATAGTATATTATGCTCTCGTTTAGCTATCGATCTCTGTAAAATTGCTGTATCAGTTAGAGAGGATAAAAAAAATACAAACACCTCGAAAAATATAATAAAAACTAGTCGGATGTGTCAATCCCAAAACTTTCTTCTATCTCACACAGGTTTCGCAAACACTAAAAACGAAACAGCAGCAATATATATCAAGGTCTAACTGAATCCAAAGTTTTATTAAATTCCGTGCATTAGTTATTAAGATATGACTATTGCTATAATCGTGTAAATCCTGCAAAATGCAGCATAGGAGCGCCACCTGTTAGGAGATTTAGACCAAAACGTAATCAACAACAACTTATGTCAAGATCTAACAGTATCTGAAGTTTGATGAAAAGCCGTGCATTAGCTATTGATATATAGTTATCGTGATAATAATGAAAAAAGTGGCATAGCAGCGCCACCTTTTGGACTATTTACACCTAAACGTAATCAACATCTATTTATGTCAAGGTCTAACTGAATCTGAAGTTTGATGAAATTCCGTGCATTAGTTCTTGAGATGTAGCTATCGTGATAATAATGAAAAAAGTGTCATAGCAGCGCCACCTGTTGGAGTATTTATACCAAAACGTAACTAGAATCTATTTATGTCAAGGTCTAACAGAATCTGAAGTTTGATGAAATTCCGTGCATTAGTTCTTGAGATATAGCTATCGTAAAAATAATGAAAAAAGTGATATACCAACGCCACCTGTTGGGATATCTATACCAAAACGTAATCAGAGTCTATTTATGTCACGTTCTACCGAATCTGAAGTTTGATTAAAGTAAGTGCATTAGTTCTTGAGATAGAGGTATTGCAGAAATCGCGAAAAATGCAGCATAGCAATGCCACCTGTGGGGCGATTTTCATCAAAAATTAATCAGCACCCATTTATATCAAGGACTAACTGAATATAAAGTTTTATTAAATTTCGTGCATTAGTTCTTGAGATAGAGCGTCCACAAAATTTTTGTCACATACAGACAGACAGACAGACAGAGTCACATATAGACATTTTCTACAAATAGTCCAATCGTATTCAGGACCTTCTAAAACGTATAAATCCGTCGAAAATAGGAAGTCGAAAATTTTCATTGATCCAATACTTTCTTCTTCTAAAGATAGAAGAAAGTAAAAACTATTACTGATTTTATTTAAACTACAAAGGAAAAAGTTTTAGTCAGAAATAATAATATAAAACGAAGATATATAATTTAAATATGAAAGGAATTTTTGTACGGCATAAAAGAAGTATTCAACGTAAGGCGTTTTTTTGAAACAATATTTGGCAATTTATCACTTTTGTTGCCTATATTTGGCACATGGATAAGAAAAACATTTACTTTTAGGGCCTTTTGCTTTATGATGTATATGATAATCTTGACAGTCGCATCAGTTGAGTTTAAAAAAAATATATTTTTATATGTATTGTTAATTTTATCTCTCATTTACAGATGATTTTTGCATGTCCAGTTACATTTTTATGCATGACGTCGACAGTGTTTTTGCTTAATATAATAAAACAAATTGTCAAATGTAATCTCAATTTGTAATCTGCATTTTATTATTTATGCAAATTAAAAATGATTATGAACTTCAACTTTATAGATAAATGTGTCTTTAAAACATCATGACACCCGTACGAAGCCGGAATCGGTTGTTAGTATGACTATAAAAGGAGTTGAAATTGCTATTATTAAGTTTTGAATTTTGAATTTAATCATATGCTTCTTTGCAATGAACTACATAATTAATTTTGTGAAACTTACAGTGTAAAATCTCTTCTAAATTTACAAAACCTTCGCTGTTCTCGTCTTTGTATATGAATGTAGAAAATTGAAAACATTTACGTTTGCGACCGTTTCCCTGTTTTAAAGCTACGATATATCAAAACACTCCTCATCGATTTATCTCTACATAATGAAAATGCTGTCACTGCCAAATGTATGTCTCATAACAAGAACAAATCAAATTTGTCAAAGCACCGTTCACGTGACAAGAGATATTTGTCATTTAGAGAAATATCCAAATGCGGGATGATCCATTCTTTATCGTCAAAATAGCGCTTATCATGTCGATAAAATATCTTAAAACGATAAACGTGTGAACATAAAAGCAATATTTTGTATTATGTCAGTAATTTTCTGCTCAATGAATAAAAGTACTAATTTCACATGTAGTATATAATTCTATCATTGTATAATTTTATTCTAAGAGGATTGATGTTGCTATTATTCCATTATTTAGCGAATGTTACATGCGGTTCTTTGAAAGGAATTAACTAATTGGTTTTAGTCGATACAATTTGCAAAGTGATTATTTCCACACCTCATTATATTTGAGAAAATTAACTTTAATATTTTTAACAAAATTTAGTTTTAACAAAATATAAAGAGATATTTTGAAATAAATAGTTTTAATTAGATACAAAAGTATCTCTTTACTAAATTTCAAAATTTTACTTGAATATATAATCTACAAAAACAACTTTTCAAAAGTAAAAAAAGCCAAGCGTAAAAAAAAAGGTGGCTAAAAAATGGTGTGATATCAAATTTCCAAGCTATTATATTGCTTAATTAACTTTTTTTCTATTAAATAAGTTATCATATATATAAGTCGAGTGCCTACGTATATGTTAATAGAAATCGTTTTCTCCTGTACAAAATACATCCTAACGAGTTTCTGAAAATTCAATTTTTTTCAAATTATGCATGATGGGCTTGGCGGCCATCTTTGCATATTATTCACAAAATTCTAACCACCCAAATCCGTAGTTAAAATCCGAAGTTCAAAATTGTTATTTAAGCAAATATTTAAGAGTTTCATTTATAGACTTGTATGCTCTGAAAATTGTGTCTTAAGATAATGATGACTTATCTTAAAGATTCATCTTATGATTTATTTTTTAGAGTAATTATTAATTTCAAACTAGTAAAAATCAATTTATCAAAATATCAGTCTTATCTAATTTATCTGTCCGTAGAATCTGAAGTTCGAATTTTTTATAAACATATTACATTGCAAACATATTACGCTTTTACTTTAGAAATTTGGGTGCTTAGAAATATGGAAAGATGGCCGCCAAGCCCATTGGACTTTGAGAAACACCCGCTATGTCCCGTGCAAAATAATAATAATAATAATAATAATAATATTAATAATAATTCTGAATATTTTTTCTTAGTTTAGATTTTGTCCTCCCCTCCCCCCTCAAATCTAAACTATTAATTATGAAATGATTTACTATGAAATGATTTATCTTTCGCATATCTGTAACACACGCACATAGCTTATTTTGATTTATGGCGTGGATATTTCGCCCGAAACATTAGTATTGCTGAACACAAACTTACATTGACTTCATATTTTATACTGACATTCAATCCAACTTCTGGGAAGTTTCATAATCTTATTTTTATTTTAAAGACCCCTACCGGCCTATGTCCCTTAGTGCAGATAATCGGCTGTAACAAATAACTAGTGCTGTACCGAGTAGTGCTTTGGCCGAGTAGCCGAGTATCGAGTATCGAGTACCGAGTAATTGTGTGTAAAAAAGAATCATTGATGCGCACATGAAGTGAGCCTAGGGAAAACATTCCTATGTGTGTGTGTGTACACACATGTGTTATATATACATAAACATATTTCTTGAGCATATAATCATATTTTTTTTAAACTTCAATTAGAAATTTAATTTATTGTGCACCTTGTCAAGAAACTTTTTGTAAATTCAAAAATTTAAGGCAGTGGTAACATTATTTACAAAGTATGAAAAAAATAAAAAAATAAAAAATATATAAAAGCTACATTTAACCAATATGAAATTAAAACTCATCATTACTCATTCCGATACTTGAAATCTGTCTATGAAAAATGGTTATTGTTTGCTGTAACAATTCATTGAAAAATGCAAAATATTTCATATTTTCTAACTGTACCTTTTTTTACAGTTTCTTTTCATTTTTTCATATGTACAGCATACAAAGGCATTGTTTTAGCAGTGTTTGCAGCACGTGCATTTTTTCTGAGGCAGGCTAAATCTATACTACTATTATAAAGTAGTAAAGATTGTTTTTTTGTTTGTTTGTTTGTTTGTAGGGGGTAATCTCTGGAACTACTGAGGCGATTTCAAAAGTGATGGTGGCACATTGATGGTGACAATCCCTGCTCCAACATAGGCCATATTTTATGTCGGTGCCACTATCCCCAGGGGGGTGCAGAAGCGAAAAACATTCTAAAATTTCGATTTTTTTTATACTGAAGGAGCTAGAAACAAAATTTGGCATGGTAGTTACTTATAAGATGTAAATGCTCTCTAAGAACAAATTCTAATAAAATTCGAAATTTAAAAGGGTGAGATGAGCGAAAAGCGTTCTAAAAACATTCTAAATTACAATTTCTATGGAATATCTGGAACTACAGAACCGTTTTCAAAAGTGATGGTGGCAAATTGATGGTGATAGTCCCTGATCCAACATAGGCTATATTTTATGTCGGTGCCACTACCCCCTGGGGGGGTGCAGGAGCGAAAACCGTTCGAAAATTTCGATTTTTTTTATACTGAAGGAGCTAGAAACATTAAATTTGGCATGGTAGTTACTTATAAGATGTAAATGTTCTCTAAGAACAAATTCTAAAAAAATTCGAAATTTAAAAGGGTGAGATGAGCGAAATAAGTTCTAAAAACATTCTAAATTACAATTTCAATGGAATCTCTGGAACTACAGAACCATTTTCCAAAGTGATGGTGGCAAATTGATGGTGACAGTTCCTGCTCCAACATAGGCTATATTTTATGTCGGTACTACTACCCCCAGGGAGGTGCAGGAGCGAAAAACGTCCTAAAATTTCGATTTTGTTTTACACTGAAGGTGTTAGAAACATGAAATTTAGCATGATAGTTACTTATTACATGTAAATGCTCTCTAAGAACAAATTCTAAAAAAAAATCAAAATTTAAAAGGTGTGAGATGAACGAAAATCGTTCTAAAAACATTCTAAATTACAATTTCTATGGAATTTCTGGAACTACAGAACCATTTTCAAAAGTGATGATGGAAATTGATGGTGACAGTTCCTGCTCCAACATAGGCTATATTTTATGTCGGTACCACTACCCCCAGGGAGGTGCAGGAGCGAAAAACATCCTAAAATTTCGATTTTTTTTTACACTGAAGGTGTTAGAAACATGAAATTTAGCATGATAGTTACTTATAACATGTAAATGCTCTCTAAGAACAAATTCTAAAAAAAATCGAAATTTAAAAGGGTGAGATGAGCGAAAAGCGTTCTAAAAACATTCTAAATTACAATTTCAATAGAATCTCTGGAACTACAGAACCATTTTCAAAAGTGATGGTGGCAAATTGATGGTAACAGTCTCTGCTGTAACATAGGCTATATTTTATGTCGTGTCACTACCACTGGGGGGTGCAAGAGCGAAAAACGTTCTAAAATTTCGATTTTTTTTTCATACTGAAGGAGCTAGAAACTTGAAATTTGGCATGGTAGTTATTTATAAGATGTAAATGGTTTCTAAGAACAATTCTAAAAAAATTCGAAATTTAAAAGGGTGAGATGAACGAAAAGCGGTCTGAAATCATTCTAAATTACAATTTTTATGGAATCTCTGGAACTACAGAACCGTTTTCAAAAGTGATGGTGGCAAATTGATGGCAATAGTTCCTGGTGTAACATAGACTATGTTTTATATCGGTGTCACTACCACAGGGAGGAGGGGTGCAAGCGAAGAACGTTCTAAAATTTCGATTTTTTTTATACTGAAGGAGCTAGAAACATGAAATTTGACATGGTAGTTACTTATAAGATGTAAATGCTCTCTAAGAACAAATTCTAAAAAAAAATCGAAATTTAAAAGGTTTAGATGAGCGAAATGCGTTCTGAAAACATTCTAAATTACAATTTCTGTGGAATCTCTGGAACTACAGAACCGATTTCAAAAGTAATGGTGGCAAATTGATGGTGACAATCCCTACTCCAACATAGGCTATATTTCATACCGGTGCCACTACCCCTAGGGGAGTGCATGAGCGAAAAACGTTATAAACTTTCGATTTTTTTATACTGAAGGAGCTAGAAATTTGAAATTTGGCATTATAGTTACTTATAAGATGTAAATGCTCTCTAAGAATAAATTTTTTAAAAAAATCCAAATTTAAAGGGGTGAAATGAGCGAAAAGCGTTCTAAAATCATTCTAAATTACAATTTCTGTGGAATCTATGGAACTACAGAACCGATTTCAAAAGTGATGGTGACAATCCCTGCTCCAACATCCTCTTTAATATAAAGCTATGCGTTGCTGATGACTGGGTTTTTCGCTAATCTTTGCCACAGATTAATCTCGGAAAATGGAACATTTGAAGTTACTGAAAAAAATAATAGCTCGAAATGTATTTGTCAGAAAATTGTTAGACAAACTGCGTTTGAAAGGGAAAAATTGTATATTTCTTGATATAAATTTCAAATCTAATGTTTATGCTATATTTCAAATATTGCATTTCAAAAATTACCAAATTTCACAAAGGAGTACCATAGCGAAACCTTCACGCGTAAAAAGATAATGATAAGGGCGACGTGTCCTGACGTGTATATTGGCTATAGCACGAGTCACAAATTATAGTAGCCTTATTATTCTGTTAAAAAGAAAAGAGATTTATGAAATGTCAATATTTTGTTTGATTAAAGGTTCGTTAAGAGAAATTGACCAGCGTAGCGGGCGTAGCTTGCTAGTATACAATAATAAAAGAATGCTCTATCTTTTGAAAATGTTGGACAATTGGTGCTTTTGTAACATAATTTACAATATAACAAATTATAAAAATTTGTTTTACTGTATTTTCTGTTTCTACAAACAGTTTCTTTTCCCAAAATCAGTCTTTTCCTACAGACTTAAAAATGACCTTTTTTTATTTGTATAGTTATAAAACTAAATTAATTTTAAACAGCATTAATTTTATATCAGGATTTTTCTTGCTTTTTCCTATATTTTGTAGATATATTTTTTATACCAAGCAAATAGTTTTTGTGAATGATTGCATATATTATACATTTTTATTCAAATAACTTTTTATAGATCAGTTATAAATTCTTTTCTCTTCAAATATGCTTAAAAATGCTATTTTTATAACTACTCAGTATGGGCCGAGTACTCGACAAAGTGGCCGAATAGGCCGAGTACCGAGTATATACCGAGTACTCGGTACGGCTCTACAAATAACTAACTAAACATACTTTATTTTATTTAAGACTACGTTTTTCTATATTAAAAATATTTTGAAAATATGTTTTACAGCAAAAAAGAAAAGAGAAAGCAAGTCATTTTAAGCTCGTGTGATTGCGTTCTGAAACCTGCAGTGACGATTTTTTGTCAGGCTATAAGTAATCGAAATTTATAGGTACTAACACAAAAAAGGAAATTTGTCAAAATTAACAACAATTCTTAAAGCATAATATCTTGTAATGCACATACACTTTATATAAAAAATACCACGAGTATCATAGTTAAAAAATGAAATTGCGTACAATTGCATTAACACAGAGTAGGAAACATTAGCACCGTGGACAGAACAACACTTGACCCCCCCCCCCCCGCGGGCACAATTTGAGTATACGCACACAAAAATAAATATATTTTTTTTTAATTAAAAAAGAAAGACCACTTAATAAGGCTTAACAATAAATCTGGAACGTGTATATTCTCCTTATTTGCTCAAAAATGTCTTTTTACTTTCGTTATATATTTACGATAATCGTTTATAGGGAAAAATAACAAGATTCTATGTATGAAACATATTATACAGATTGCTAAAGTAACGCCACAGATTTCCAACTTGTTCTCCATTCAGTGACGTAACACTGATGAGATCCATTGGCATTTAAAGTAAATACGATACTTGATTTAAACGTATACTTGAATTATACGTTTAACCGATATACGCTTATACGTATCTGGATACGTTTAAACGTATAGTTTAAGGTATACGTATTCCTTAAATACGTATTATACGTATATAGGTATATCGGTTAAACGTATAACTGAAATACGTATCGCATCGGGAGCACTGGTTATGTTACAGTTTTCAGACGTTATGTTACAGTCTGTGTTGAATTTATGCTTGACGCATAATTTTCCTTTCCCTTTTTTTTTTTTTTTTTTTTTTTAGAAAACATGCGAATATATTTTATCTTTTTATTTTTTAGAAAATTTTCAATCCAATAAAACTTTTATTTATTATTAAAACGGTTCTTAATTAAAAAAAAATTTTTGAATTATAAGAGGTTGTTCTCTCAGCACGTTGGTTTTTTCGTTTTTCAGCGCTGTCGCATTCGGAAATTCGATTCTTCTAAACGTCACCTTAGGCAGTATTTTCTGAAAAAATTTCTGCCTTTACAATAAAAAAAGAAAAAGTAACTGTTGAATTACATAGTTTCTGAATAAGATAACCTGCCAATTAAATGCGTTTAGTAACAAAAATAAATATAAAACTGTGTCAGAATGTATAGGTAGTTTGGATTTGAGAACAGTCATAATTCTTCAAAACTTATAAGATAATGCGCTATACAAGAAAATGAGAACAAATAGGGGAGTATTATACTACAATATTTTTTATGTTTAAATTTGCATCATTACACTTCTTATTATCGTTGTTTGTGGTATTAATATGATGTAAAACAAAATGTAACTACATTGATACGAAGATTTTGTTAAAAATATAAAGTGATGACAGCACGCCTTAACAGGATATACCAAATAAATGACGATTGGGCAATTTGTATGAAAGCTAGAGCCTAGAAAATAAAAGTTAAAGTATATAAAAAAAAAAAAGGTATTATTTTAGAAATTCTTGACGCAATGCAATCGGATGGATTCGAACGCCGTATCTCTTGTTTTGGACCTGTTGACGTTACCTCTGCGTTATTATTGCTTTATGTAATTTCCGCAATATTTATCGATTACATTGTGTCACATTTCTTTGGTGATTTTCCCTGTGGAATCAATCTTAAAATGGTTTGAAAATGGTTTAATAATAGATTAAGCATTTATTCCGTCTGCCGATTCTTACGAAAATCAATACAGTTTTTGCGCAGTGGTCTATAACACATTCGCTAAATGGGAACTCAATCCAAAGTACCGTTTGGAAGTTACCGAGTTTAACATAATTGTGAAAATTGGTGTATTCGCGCCAGAAATATGTATGGAGCCCAAATAAAAAATATATACAAACAAATCCTATAACCTACTTCATTGGTTAAAAGAGTAACATTAAAAAGCATTTGCAGCTTTTTCATTAAAATTTTTTTCTAAATGCACACATGATTGTCTAGAAAATGTTACTTATGACATCAGTCGTTAAACTTTAAATTCCATTGCTTATAAAATAAACTCTTTTCGCTTCATTTTAAAATTATTCATTTACCCAACCTGTTAAATACGAGATGATAACATTTAATTCCACTAGTTAACTAAAATCAAAGTATTTCGTGTTTATTCGCCATTTAACATTGCGGTTACTTCTGAAAGGGGATTTAGATGTTGAAAGGAAGGTTTCTAATTCTCCTTTACCTGAAACGGTTTTATATCCGATAATAATGGTGCATTCATCATTGAATGAGATAAATTCAGATAAATGTAATGAAAAGTTAGCAGTATTTTGAACACCTATTTTTAATTTACACAAATTACGCGTTATTCTAGATTATAGAACGATTCATTTATTTTGTACGATATTTATTTGAATTTGTTTTAAAGAAGGTGATTGCTGCAATGGATCAATATTTTTGCGGATTAATTAAATTCCAGTGTTTTATTCTGAACATGTCAAAGTTATTAAAGTAGTTTAATATTACTAGACTTCGAACATTTTAAATTTTACTCTTTAAACGAGTTTTCTATTTCGTAAAAAAATAAAAATGAAAATTCTGCAAAATATATATTTTTTTGATTAACTTTTTTATTACTTCTGTACTCAAAACTACCTGATTTCCAGTATCTTCATTTGATAGTAATAATTAAAAAATGTGAAATTTATAGAAATATTTAAAATTTGAGGGGGGCGGGAGGGTGTATTTATTTAATTTTCACTTTCATAGATAAAGTTTCACAGAGTGTTCAAAAGTTACAATTGTGTATTGTATGTCGATTAATGTTTATTTAAACTAAGAGAAAAAGAAAACAGAGAAATTAAAAGATAGAATGGTTTTTTTCTTTATTTTAATAATTGGTTACATTTATATAGTATTTTCTTCCATAAATGTTTGCGTACTCCTTATTAACAATTACAAAACAATTAAATAAATATTCCCGTTATCTATGAAACATTTTTATTTATTTATTTGGTTTGCATGTGTGCTTAAATTATTTCCCTAATACCACCACCTAGTTCATTCAAATCGCAATTCTTTAACTAATTATTGACTTCTATTACATTTTTATTCATACTATTTCCACAAGAACTGAAAAATCTCTTACAGATATTCTTTTTCATCTTTCATGGTATGATTCACAACCAACGAAAGAGACAGGTCACGATACTTCCAACCCTCTTGACTGTTACGTGCTTAAAATAGACTGGTTCCCACCAATTGCCAAATTACCATGTGATTAATGCAGGTTGCAACGCAGCCAAGATACTTCATGTGTCGCAGTCGGTTTCTATCGTTGTCTATAAGTAAGCCTACTGTAGTGTAAGAAAGTAGCTGTTTTTTATTTGCTTTAGAAACTATGTTTTTCAGTGGTAAAAATCTGAAATGCAGAAGTATAACTATCGATGACACAAGAATCGATGAGAACAAAAATGACTAATACAGATTTAATAGTTGGAAACGAAAAGACAGAAGAAAAAAGCAATTGACGTTGATGGCTGTTATTTATACTTTGACAAAAAATGAGTATTCTTAAAGCAGTAAAACAAGAAAACATCTGTAGTTAAGTATTAATATGCTGAAGTATTGGTAGATGACTAATGACATAATCGCATAATCTCATAAATCGCATAGCCATAGTGAGTGAGGATGGTGTTATCTGGAGAGCCATTGTGGAGAGAGATAAAGAACAAGAGCGACTATAAAAATTAAAACCTGGATGCTGATAGAAATTTTGATAGTTTGAAGACTGGAACTCAACATTCAGGTGAGATCTTTCCTCGAAATAAGCTCGTCTTAAGAAGCCACTGAATACGGAATACGGGAATTTGTGTGCTGTCAAAAACAGTCTTATTAGATATGACAGCTTGTTAAATATTATACAGTTAATGAGCGAATGAAGTTTTGAACAGTTCTTGTCAGTGTGCTCCAGAACACAACGACGAGCATTATTTGGGCAGCTTTCGCCTGGTGACCGTCACGGTGCTGGCCGTTGTAACATCTGAAAATAATTGTGTTGGTTTTGAACCTACTATATTGGATAGGACCTAAGAAAGATCTCCAGAATTTATAAGCATCTTTAAGATATGTCTAGAAATAAGTAAAAATCAATTATTATAGTCTGAAAGTTTTGAAGAATAAGATCGAAGAATTCAGAAATCATCTGGAATGAAGGAGTAACTTTTAGCAATGGTTAATATTTTTTAAGAATAATAAAGACGGAACAATTAAGATAATAGCTTTTTGATAGTACGAAGAATGATACAGTTAGTTCAAAGGAACTGGGGAGCAATGGACATTCATGTGATGATTGTCACTACTAAATTTTATTTTAAGTTATTACTGTCTATTGTTTATTGCCTCTACTATTCCTGAAGTTTGATGAGATGTGTTCTTAAGTGAATGAAAAATATAATCCATCTGTAACATGAGATTTGTGTTGGTCTGCAATTCAGCCGCAAACGCAATCTTTACATTTTCTTATCGATCTTTGTCTGTAAGATCTCCGTGATAATTGAATTGCCGTCATTAAATTGTTTTAAAGTAAGGTGATATGTAAGAGTTGGAGATTTAATTATTGTTGTGATTTGAGGTTATGGAATTCCAGCCTTAGAAACTGCAATGTGTATGATTCAAACGTTGATTTCTTTAATCCGTGCTAGCTTAATTTATGTAGCACTATTCTTTTCAATGACCGCTTTACGTATAAAACAAAAACTTGAACAGACATATCTAAGAGTGTTAACAGCATCATCAATTATAACTAAGATTATCTGAAAAGATTCCTTATGACATCCTGTACGACAATCCACAAGATCAAAGCGTTTTATTTTTTGTTCCCCTTGCCTGATTAGGCCTTTAATTTCTTTGTGCGCTTACATATGTTTGTTGGAGAGTTACTCAATTTCTTCTTATTAAAAATCTGAAGTACTAGAATCGGTTATTTTGTAGAAGAGTAATTATAAGTAATTGATATATTAATCATAAGAGTATAAAAATATATAACTGTTGAAATTTAAACTAAATTTTTAAAATATAATATATCATAGAGGATTAATTATAATATCAGATGACATCAGAAGGAAAATCAAGTCAGTCCGAGGGGTCCAAGAAACCCATCTCATTGGAAGAAAGGCAGGAATAATATCCTATAGAAAAGATAAAAGCAAAATCCAGAAGGCAAAATTTACGAAAATTAAATGAGTACGAGAAATACTATACCTAAAATAAGGGGAAAAATAAAATAAAATAAAAAAAGATAAGTAAATATTTTTAAAGAGAGAAGATATAACGGAGGTCGGAAGGTTCAAAAATAAAATGGTCCAAACATAGAAGCAAAGTACTAGTGTTAGCAAGAATATTTATTTAAAATAGAGTTGTACAAAGCAATGCTTCAAACTTTAAAATATTATCAAACATTTTTTAGAAAGTGCAGTTTTATAATAATTTAACACATTAGAGTAAAACGTAATAACGAAAGTGGCCGAAATTTTTAATAAAATTGATACCTAATTTTATTGCTATAAATCAATTAACTGGGCAAGTTCCAAGCAGCACGAACGTAGGAATGAATGTGCAACTACTTACACTGGAATTGGGAAGGGAAAGAGTTAAGTGCTTACATAAAAATACTCAACTAGAATTTATCAGAATTGAAAAAAATGTTTTCAATCAAATAGACTAAATAAACCTGAGTGAAGTATTTTCGTGAAATATTACGGTTTTTAAGGCGAAGCAATGTTTAAGTTATATGCGTAGTTTAATTTTGAAATAGTAAGTAATATTAATAATCAACAGATTCTTAAACTAAATATTTTCCAAAATTATGAAAGGAAAGGAAATATTACAGATAGTCTTTCGCGCCTTGATTCCTCAAACCTTGTTCTTGAGAAAAAGCTCAACTTCTCAGCAGAACTTGCCTCTTTATGAAAGCGAATCCTAATTGTAAAAAATAGAAGAAGAATTGAAAACATTCGCATTGAAAACATTTTCTTTCTCATGTTGAAATTTAAATAAAGAGCAATGAGTACTGTTGTACTACAATTCAAAATTGGAATAAGGATGGGAGAATGTTCCCTTGTAAAATAATTACTCATTAAAACAGAATGGCATCTTCTTTCTCATGCTCTTTTTTCCAGGGAAGAAAATGGTTAAGTAATGATTGAAAAAAGACAGTATCCTTAAATATGCTGTTTCACAAAATTAGATAAAAGGGGAAAGAAATTTTACCATATAAGATAGTTAAAAACTCGAAATTCAGAGGGGGGCATCTTTTGTCTCGTATGAACATTTAAAGGGGAGACAAGGGTGAAGTAAAAGAAGGAATGTAAAAGTGGAAGAAATGAAAATAAAAGTGGAAGAGGAATAGAGTCTACTGAATGGCATATTTTAAAATTATTAAAGACGGGAAAGTTTTTCTGAATATAACTTATATGATCTAAAGTCCGTATAAAAATTTACATCTCGTGTCTATTTTTAAAATAACTATTTTACAGTAAATGGCTTGAGCAGCATTTGAAAATTACTTGCAATTCGAATTATACCAAAAAAAACTTAGAAATTAGCCATTGCTAAGAAAGGATACACTGTGTATTAATGAGATTTAGTTACACGTCATAAAATAATATATGTTTTATGCATTTTCTTTTAAGCAATTTGATAATCTTTCATTATCAAAAAACAGGGTAATAATAATCTTAAATCTCTAGCTTTTGAACAGCTGCACAACAGCAACTTTCATAGGTTAAACTTGTTATATTGCACAAAGAAATATATTTTGTGAATTATTCCATAAGTAGGTCTGACTAAAGAACGTCTTGTTACTAGAAAAGTTGTCATAAGCGTAGTTATCCGGAAGACCGTTAGATTACACTGCAAATTCGTGAAACACTTTTGCAACGCTACCTGAACATAATAATAAACACTTCTAACTAAAATCGTATAGATTATGTTGTGAATGTGTTGCGAATGTGTTGTGCTAGGAAAAAGACTGTGCAAAAAGTGTTGTTAAAAATTACAAGCGAAGCAAATGTGTTTAGATTGTGTTGTCGTCTTATTTTAAGAGCACATTGAGATTCTAAACACTTTATGCAACACTTTTGAAACACATGACGCCCTAGAGGGTATCTGGCGTTTGCGCATGCGCTGTGTTTTCCCTCATTTTCACTTCGCCGTCACAAGGGTCGGGAAAGGAAGATTGTACAAGTAAGAATTGTAATGGCTGCCGTTGGAGTTGGATTCTAGTGTATCGCGCTCGCGTGCCACGTGCGCCATTTAAAGACTAAATAACGCCATTTATGGCGAATAAATAAACGATGGAAATATACAGGAATACACTTTATAGGAATACACTTTAAATACAGGTATGTGAAATGTTTCAGTGTGTTTTATATCATGTTTTATTATTAAATACATTTTTATATGTTGTATTATAAATGGCTCAAAACATTATTTTCAAGATAAGACTTTTTAAGTCATAATCTTGATGTCGAATGTTCAGATTTTTATCTCGTGAAAGTTAAATGATACCGCTTCATATATTTGCTTGTTTTAAATTATTATTTATGTAGAGCTTATAATAATTTCATTTTATTCATATTTTTATCCAATGAATTTTCTCGCACAGTTTTTGTTATGCTTACCATCCATAAATAAATTTAATGATGCATTATAATAAAAAAAAACAGTTGAAACATAGATTGTATAATTTGAAAAAATAATTTAATTTCTTATTTTTCTGAAATTTAAACAAACTATTTGTAAACAATTGAAGAATTTACAAGTTTTACCGAGAATTGATTTTTACTAACTTGAAACGTATTAACTTGAGTATTTGACAATTTTAAATTAGTTGATTTGATAATATGTATACATAAGAAATAGTAAACTTGATAAAATATAAATTTCTGCAAATATATTTATTAATCAAATACTTTTTACTATTGAAAATTTTAGAGCTTGTGCTTGATCATGCAATGAACTAAAAATATTCCTCATTACACATTATGAATTATTAACAAAATAAATAAATCGTAATTCCTGAATTGATATTTTGACATTTATACATGTGTCTTATCTTGAAAAATGTTCTGTGAGTCTCCTGTACTATAACATATTAATAATAATAAATCACTGGAACATTTCACGGTGTGGCTGGATGTATGAATGTGTTAGATGATTGAGTGATTTATGAAAATATATTTAACTCGCATAGCTAAAAGAATTTTTTTCCATATTAAAATAATAATGATAAATAAATATATCTGTACTACATATAACTTAAAATAACAATAATAGTAAAAATGGTAATAAATAGTAACCAGTTTCGACGGTAACAAAAATCTTTATTTTTAAACTGAAAGTATCTCTTCACAATTTAGGCTGGGAGTTACAAGTTGAAAACATTTATTAACAAATTTAGTTGCAAGTAAAATGACTTGCAGGAGGTTTTTTTTATTTTATTTTATTCCAATTCTTTTTTTCTTTTTTTTTTTTGGGGGGGGGGAGGGGCATTTTGTGAAAAATAAATGTTATTTTTATGAAGTTTATGTATATTTTTTACAAAATGCACCCAACCTCCCCTTGTCTAGCAATTGTATTGAAAAGAGTTTGAAAATTCTTTTACTTAAAAAAGTGGGAAAAAAGGCCATACATACATAATTATAATGCAATGTTTAAATTTAGCTGCAATAAACTGATCAATACTTCATTTTCTCTGCTGAAATTTATACAAAGTTAAAAGTTGATCATCTCATGTCAAGGGTCGATCCAGGCAAAATTTGGGGCCAATTCAGATCTCCTTCACAAAAATCAATTTAATAAATTGGGTCCCTTCAGTAAAATCTATTTGATAAACCGGCAAACCTTCACAAAATCCCTTTTAATAAAACAAGTCCCTTCATAAAATTACTTTTAATAAAATAGGCCCTTTCACAAAATTCTGTTCCATAAAACTTACAATTTTTATCAATTATTTATTATTTTGTTATGTTTTAAAACGTGTAACTTGTAAACAATCTTTCGAACCAAACATTTATTAACATAACAAAAACTTTTTAAAGTCCTATTTGCAAAAGTTTTCACTTCTGGTGAACTTTATTGTTTACAAATTACATATTTTAAAACATAACAAAATAATAAATAATTAATAAAAATAGTAAGTTTTATGGAACAGAATTTTGTGAAAGTGCCCTATTTTATTAAAAGGAATTTTTGGAAGGGGTGCATTTTGTCAAATTGATTTTTCTGAAGGGGCCATTTTATTAAATTTATTTTTGTGAAGGAGCCTGTTTTATTAAATAGATTTTTGTGAAGGAGCTCCGAATAGGTCCCAAATTTTGCCTGGATCGACCCTTGACATTAGATGATCAACTTTTAACTTAGTATAAATTTCAACAGAGAAAATGAAGTATTAATCAGTTTATTGCAGCTAAAGTTAAACATTGCATTATAATTATATATGTATAGCTTTTTTTTTTCTTTTTTAAGTATGAGAATTTTCAAACTCTGTTCAGTACAATTGCTAGACAAGTGTGTGTGTGGGGGGGGGGGGGGATGCTTTCATTTTTGGGGTGCCACTGGGCACGTTGGAGTAGAGATGCCACTATTCTCTCCTGGGGTGCCATCCTTTCACCCTAGTTAAGGGGGCCATTCTGGCTCCCCTAGAGGTGTCACCAGTGAGACAAGCCTTTCACCCCTAGGGGGTGCCATGTGTCTCTTGTAGTTTTAACAGTGCACAGTTAAGGCTCCCGTTGAGCAAGCGCTCGGGAATACGGTGCTAATGTTAATCCAATGGGGCATTAATGTGCTAATATCTCGCTTGCATTTGAATATTTTTAAACGATTTTTTTTGCACTGGATAGCAGAGATCAATCTCTATTTCTGCCGTTGATTACTTTTTCGATTTTCTTTGCGTATTTTTTTACGAAGATAGTTTCATTTTCGAAACCGGTTCCGAAAGTGAAACTATCTTCGTAAAAAAAAAATACTCAAAGAAAATGGAAAAAGTAATCAACGGCGGAAATAGAGATTGATCTCTGCTATCCAGTGCAAAAAAAAATTGTTTAAAAATATTCAAATGCAAGCGAGATATTAGCACATTAATGCCCCATTGGATTAACATTAGCACCGTATTCCCGAGCGCTTGCTCAACGGGAGCCTTAATCTTTGTTTTACTGGGTGTCTTGAAAAAACAGCTTTAAAAATGAAAAGCAAATGCCAATAATTATTAAAAGTAATTATTTTTCAGGATATTAATGTATGAAGTTATTAATTTTTCTTAGCACTTAGCTTGGGTAAGTAAAATATTTTCTAAAAAAGTAAAAAATGTAATATTTTTATACATCTTCCAGGTTTTATATATTAAATAAATTAAATTATTCTTCAATGATGGAAGAGAGAGTATATAGATGATGCCTAAGAAATACAAATTTCATAACTTTTCCAGAAATTCATTTATTGATATTTATTGGTAAAAATTAGTAAACTCACTCAGTGATCTCCTACAATTTTTTTCTATAAAGCAAACTGTCTTTTATTTCATTTTTAAAACTGTAATTTTCAGGGCACCGTGTAAAAAGGGTTTTGAAAACTTTCAAAATATGTTGTTTTATAGTGTTCTAAATGTGTGTGGTGTTTACAATGCGTTGTTAATTTGGGTACAAAGTGTTGTGCAGCACAACACTAGTGTAAGAACACATTTTCATCAACACTATTTGCAACACTATTTCAACTCAATTAACAACACTATTTTTAGAACACATTTCTAGATAGCAACACATTAAGAACACAATCACAACATACAAATTGTGTTGTATATGAAGTGTTCTAATTCACAACACATGTAATGTGTTGTTAATTTGGTGACAAAAAAGTGTTCTTAAATGTGTTTATTTTTGTTTTTAAGAATTTGCAGTGTACTCTATGTGTGACTTTTTCAATACAGAATGGGGTAAAGGGTAAGGAGGGGAATTTACTCAATCCTCCCAATATCTTCCACTTTTGGTTCTTAAGAGTTTTCGAATTTAATGGACTCTTTTACAGCTGCATACAGAGCTAAGTAAATAGTTTTATGTTATAGCAAAAAAGGCAAATTTTCTTTAGCCTCTAATGCGAAATGTAGTGTTTTTGAGTTGTGTCAGTTTTCGTACGTGCGAGCGATATCATGTTTTCTTTCTTGAGAGCAATACGATATATTACTAACTGTAATAGCCTGTTCTCAACTATCATAGTAATTGTCATTCAGTTTCACTTATTTCTAAATGATCCCGCTGAAAGTTTCAGTCCCATTTTCTGTTAAAATGACTGTTTAAAAAGTATTTTCTGGGAAATAAACTGGGTTATATATAATATGAATGTATCGTTGGTCGGCTGAAAAAAAGTTACCTAATCGGGCGTTCATAAAAGGGCCTCAGATGTTATTCCAATGGTACTTTTCCAAGGCGCATTAAGTAAATGAACATCAGTTCTTTTTATGGCAGTTACACGAAGTGATTTTCCTTCCCAATAACGTCTTAAATTAGTATTATAAGTTACTCTGGTCGAAAGAGACATGTTTTACTTGAACGGTTACAATATTTGGAAGAAAAGGTAATATTCTTACTTTGAGAAGGAATTTGTACACAAAAATATGAAAATAAATCCTTTTTTTTTTCCTATGAATGATTTCAATGTGAGGCATTTTTTAATATATTTTTTAACTATGGGTAATGACAAGCTATATACTCCTGCGAAAGCAGGCGTACTTCACCGCCCGCCGATTCCAGATTCTCGTGAATCCATACGAGGTCCCCCCCCCACAGAGAGGGCCGGTTTACCCAGACATCTCCACATGTGGGCTCTTCGGGCCGTGGGGAGATACGGGGGTATACTCCACCTGCGCCTCTCAACCCTTTCCTAAATGAATTGACGACAGAGGTTGATGCAACATGCGTTGGAGCCCAAACTTAAAGGACACTACCACACTTGAACTATGGGTAACAGAAACCGTTTCATAGATTTAAATTTCCATATAGACTCTTCCTTAACTGTAATGTTATGCACTCATCTAGTATAGTAATTTTCGTTAGTGTTCCCAGATTGCTGAAATTTTTTACTCACGATATCTACCAATTTTCCCAAGTAATCTTCGTTTTATTGAATCATGGAATGTCTGTATTTGAACAAAGCTAATATATTACTATTATGAAATAATAGTAGATATTTAAAAATTTTAAAATCAACTTGGTAATGCTGATTTTCATCCAGATATAATTATTTGTAAATAAAGTCGTTGAAAATCTTCAGCTTATCTATCTGTTGAAATAAATATTTAATGTAATCTTATCCTCTCGTTAAACTAGTTTAATATAATATCAACGTATCGTGAGTCGGCTGAAAACAGAGGCCTCTTATCGGACATACAAAAAAAGGGCAGGTACCTTTCCGTGGTTCTTTTCCAAGGCGAATTAGACAAATGAACAACCTTTCTTTTTATGGTTGTCACTCAAAATGATTTTCCTTCCAAAATATTTCTCAGTTACACTTTTAGTAAGAATCATATATTTCGCTTGAGAAGTGATAATATTTTTATTTGAGAAGGAATTTTTATATAGAAATGTAGATTATTTTGAGTAAGAAATTTTCTATTTATTACAATCGAGAAAGTGTGGTTCCGTTGTCTTTTTGTAAGGACAATATCAATAAGGTTCAACTATTATTGTTTTTGAACCACTAGATAAAACGGTCATTTACAGTTTTATCTTTTCAAATATTTGAAGTCAGATCTAAAATTATGTATTTGTTAATAAGAATTAATTACATGTAACAAAAAAAAAAATGTTATATTTATTAGAAAATTAAATGTATACTCATTGTTATATTAATTGTTATCTTTATGAGGATAATCCTTATCAAGCAGAGCGGTCGCTCTGCCAAGCCAAGCTTAAAAAAAAAAACGCCACACAAACAACGCCAAGAACTGAACTAGACCGCTACTGCTTATTTACAGGAATCAACTTCGCAATGTTAAATCGACAAAACATGCCAGATTAAAATATCAGATATCAAATAAACCAAGCGTCGCAGAAAAAAAAAACGAAAACTAGAAGAATCTAATGAAGAATTTCTTCAATTTAAGACCAAACTCATCTTCATAAGTGATTTATAAACAGAGATATAGATTTTTTTTAAAAACGTCGAGATACTTAAAATGATCACTTTTTTCTTCGTCAAACTTTTTTTTTCAAACAACCTACAGACCTTAATATTCGGCAGAATAAAAAAAGGATTGCATTTTTGGACAAGTAATTACGTAATCTATGTGCTTTTATAAAATTCAGTGTAAAAAAATATTATTTTCTATCCTTAATTAGCAAAAAACTGTTAATTAACTTGGCGATTAAAAAATTATGCCAAAACAGAGATAAAACATGCCAACGACCATGTACCATTATAAAACTATATAAAACCGTAAGTCATGTGACTGTCATCAACAGTTCCGGGATGTCCGCTTCTTTTTTCATATGCCAGGCGGCCATTTTTATTCAAAATAATTTTTTCGAATAAAACTTCATAAATGTGACATTTTTAGAAAGATCGTTCAAAATAAATTAATATTTGAGAGATGACTTGCGTTCAATTAGGTATATATTCTGCAATAACTTCAGTTCAAATTAGCTTCGCAGTTCAAATTCTCTATCCATGAAAGTAAACAAAAAAAAAAAAAAAAAAAAGATTCATTCGTCGTGAAGTTTTAAAATATTAAACCATTAAACCATGGAGATAATCGTTCGTAAAATAAGTTTTCCATGAATGATTTTTTGGAGTGCTGCCTGGTGTCAAAAAAGTAATTTGCACCAGGACCTGTAAGACCATCAAAGTTTACCATAATTCTGCTTGATGAAGCGCTTTACAACTCAACTTCCTTCGGAATCTTTTCTTGACAAAGTTGAATGTAAACAAATACAAGTCATGTAATAATATTTAATGAATCAAATTTCGAAACGAATTGTCAGTTAATTTGATATTTATGTATTATACGTGGCAGGAAGAGAGATCACCTAAAATGATTGTTAATTGCCAATCATATTTACCATTGTTAATGACCAATCGCGTTCCAAATAGTAATTTAATATACATTTATAAAATACATAACATCATTAAGTACTTTTATGTTATTTGGGTGCAAATCTCGCCAATATCATTTTTAAAATCGCCAATACCAGCTTTTATTCTTCACGTGTTCAAATTAGAAACGATACTTTGATTCTGAAATCAAATGTTTTGATTTATGATATTATTTTTTTGGTACTTTTCCTTTATACGGACACCATTGTCGCCAAGCATACATTTACATACATTTACATACATTATGCATTAGCATACATTTTGGCATGGTGTCCGTATAACGGAAAAGTACCTATTTTTTATTTATCTATTTTCTATTTTGAATGAAAAATGTGAACGGCATGCATTTTAAATTGGAAAAGCTGTCACAGACGCTCCGGTGTTGGCGCGATTTTTGTTTTGCGCCATCTTGGCGAGAAAATCCCATTTTCAGACACCTGTTAGAGATTGCTAAAACAGCATGTTACTTTTATTTTATTATGAAATAAGTCATTTTATATTTAAAAAAACACACAATTTTATTTAAAAACACACACAATCATTAATTTGTTATAAAACACACACTATTCAATTTATTATAGAGCATGCGGAATCTGCTCTACCAGGTTGCCATACGAAGCAAAATCTAGCCTAAAACGCCAGGTTGGCCAGGCATAAAATCGCCATTTTGGCACCAAAATGATACCCCGATGCGTCTGCGACAACTGTACCCAAAAGGACCCATCATTAAAAATGGTTAATAATATAGAATTAAAGTAAAATAATGCAGGAAATTATTTTTGTATACATTTACTAAACACATAAAATCATATTGATGGTTTTTAGATTAGACATTTACGATGGAAATTTTATTTGGGGTATGTTATATCCAACGGAATGAATATGAGATATATATATTCTAATCACATATTATATACCCATGAATATACTATACATATCTATATCTACTATATCAATAGAACCGTCTTCAATAGTCTTTTATATTTCTACTACGTAATATTAACTATAGAGTTACAATATAAAGAGAAAAAACGGGTTGCTGTAATTAGAATTATAGGTGCCAATGTTGGCGCGGCGTATTTTACCTCTTACGAATCTTAATAGTCAGTAGACATTAAGCAGACATGCCGAAATAAGAGAATTACGCTATTATAAAAACTCCCGAACTATATCAAGAAAGGGGAGCAGAGAAAAACAAAGTCGTACTAGGCATCTAAAAGGAAGTTCGCGAATTTTAATCAGATTGTACGTCATGGGAAAAAAGTCCTGACAGAAAATATGGTTTAAAGGGAATGCGATTATCAAAACTGGCCTTCAAAAGTTCAATTTTCCACCAAACTATACTCGAAAATTACGTGTAATAATATGTAGCCCGATTATGGCACATTACTCAAGACGTTTTAGATGAGAATAATGATAGATTTTATAATCTTTCACAATCGAGTCTACAGCCAAAGTTAACGAAAAACAAAAACAAATATTAGCAACAATATGGTTCAGTGTAAATGTGGATATCATTAAAGACTTTCACAAAATAGACTTCATTGCATCAAATCGTATTAACTAAAATACGCCAATTGGCAATGGACCCAATTACGAAAAATTACTTAATATGTTTAAGAATCTCCGCCTTAGCGAACATATTGCAACTGATAAGCAAACGGACATGAAGGACAAATGCTTAAGTGGGTTAAGCGGTTTTTATCATGGAAGATGAAATACATAACAACAAAAAATATGCAAAATGCTACCATGATCACAAAAGTTCTTGATTTGTCTATTAGAATCATCCGGTTTGGCGAAGGATTAAGGAAAAAAATTAAATTATGAATAAAAGTAACGTGTTACAATGCTTAACATACATTTAAGGGAGACCAAACTGGTCGCCAGTGGCGGATAGTCTGTATTATAATAGCACAAATCAGTTACAAGTTATAACAACATCAAATTTCATCTGCAAGTCAGCCATTTTCTTCTGAAGATATTTTTTTTTAAAAATAAAACTTCATAATTATAAGAACACACATTTTATCAAACAATTAAATATGACTGCAAACTGTGGCAGATGACTGTTTCCAACATGAATAAGTACGAGAAATTCCCGTCAAGCGTATCGATCTGGGTGGCTCAGTCGCAGAGCGGCGGCACGGTATGCGTAAGGTCCCAGGTTCGAGTCCTGGCCCAGGTCAATTTTTCACTCGTGTTTGTTTAGTGCATTTAATTGTCTGATAAAATGCGTGTTCTTAAAATATTGTAAAATAAAGTAATCAGACGTAGTGTTTATGCTTTAAAAAATATTTTAAATATATAATATACGTTTTTGAAAGATCTTTAAAAATAAATTAGTTTTTGAGGGAAGATGTACCTTCTAAAATGTATACATTAAGAGTTATCAGCATTTAAAATTTCTTTCCAAACGTAAACAAAACTTTTGAAATGAATTAAAGGTGATTCATTTATTTCTAAAAAAAAAAAAAAAAAAAAAAAAACCGGTAAAGGACAGGCATTTCGGTCGCAGGAATACCTTTCACGTCATTTTTCTATAAATTAATGAAATCCAGTTGTTAAATTATTTTTGTTTTAGAAGTGAAGTTTCCATTTAAATTTATTGTAACAGTACAATGTTTAATTGAATAAAATAATGTAAATCTAAGAAATTGCTAAGAAATTCCAAACATGCACAGGGCAATGCAAAAAAAATAAATAAATAAACAAAAAATAAATAAATAGATAAATAAATAAATAAATAAAAATCAGCTTTCATAAATTCTAAAAATTGTTCATATATCTCAATTACAATCTAAAGGAGGGTTTATTTCTATATTATTCTACATAGAATAGTAATTTCAGCAAATATATTAAATTCCAATGCGATCTGTTTTAAACTTTAAGATGGTTTATAACACATGATAAAAAAATTATAAAAAAGAATGGCGCGTCACAGTTTGGGGAGAGGATGGGGAGGAGCGTGAACAAAATTAGGAAGTATAATAAGGCTATCTGTTTGAAACTTTACGATATTTTATAACACGTAACATAAATTTTAAAAATAAAGCTGCGTCAAAAATTATAGGGAGGGGCGGAGCGCGTTTTGCCAACACAAGGGGGGGGGACACTTTTCTAAACTTTAACGATATCCGTCATGTCACATATCGTTACAACGGGCTGTGACCACTTATTCATGTTATGTACCACAGGTGAAACCCCCACATTTTGCGCCCCCCCCGACTCATGTGATATATTGTTCGAAAGGCCTGTGGCCGCTTATTCATATTATGTATCTTCGGGGTCCATCCTCCCGCTTTCACCCCCCCCCCAAAGGGGACACTTTTCTAAATTTTGCCGACACCTCTCATGTGATATATCGTTGGAAAGGTCTGTGAACGCTTAATCAAATTATGCAGATGTGGGGGAGGGGGGGGTATTTTCTGAATTTTGCACATATCCCTCATGTGATACATCGTTGGAAAAGTCTGTGACCGCCTAATCTGATTATGCATCTCCGGTGTTCATCCCCCCAGTTTGCCCCCCAAACGCGATTAGCTTTCACCACCAGTAGGCGCTTTCCTATCTCTGTTTCTATGGGTCGGATCACGACGGGGTATGGCTCATTCGACTCGACATCTATAGAGCGTTCCGATTTTAGTACGTTTTTTCACCACCAGGGGCACTTTCTTATCTCTGGTTCTATGGGCTAGATCACGACGGGGTATAGCTCATTCGACTCGACATCTATAGCCTTAACGATTTCAGTGCCCGAGGTTCGTATAGAACAGATTGCGCTACCTGGTGGTGGAAGATAGAACTTGAGCGTGCGCAGCACGACTGTTGTCCGTGTCGGAAGTTCGTTTGTTTACAGGTTTATACAATTCGATGTGCAAATTAAGGGATTATCCGGTGCCGAAGGCAGCGTGGAACCAGGTCGGAGGTTCGTGGTTTATCTTATTCAAGGTTTTAAAAGGATTGAGGCCCCGGTGTAAATTAGGGGCCCGCTAGCGGGCGAAGCCAGCTAGTGCTAATAATAAAAGAGCGTGATATCACGTTTGATTTCAAATGCAGCGCTGACACGCTATGTACATATTCCATTTTTATTCATTTAATGGATTAGTCAGTGATATTTTTTAACGGAGGATAACAAGCATTATAACAAGCCACATTTAGTATGTTGTTTTTAAGAGTGTAATTAATTTAATTGAAAAATCTACTGGTATTTCTAGTTAACCCTTTAAACAATGACTGAAAGTGAAATGTATTTTTAAATTATTTCTCATGTTTAGATTATTTAAATTATGTTCAATATATTAAAAAAAAAAAGAAATAATATCTACAAAAACAACTTTTCAAAAGTAAAAAAAGGCCAAGCGTAAAAAAAAAAAAAAAAAAAAAGTTGTGGCTAAAATATGGTGTGATATCAAATTTCCAAGCTATTATATTGCTTATTTAACTTTTTCCTATTAAATAAGTTATCATATATATAAGTCGAGTGCCTACATATATGTTAATAGAAATCGTTTTCTCCTGTACTAAATACATCCTAATGAGTTTCTGAAAATTCAATTTTTTTCAAATTATGCATGATGGGCTTGGCGGCCATCTTTCCATATTTCTAAGCACCCGAATTTCTAAAGTAAAAGCGTAATATGTTTGCAATGTAATATGTTTATAAAAATTTCGAACTTCAGATTATAACTACTTACAGATAAATTAGATAAGACTGATATTTTGATAAATTGATTTTTACTAGTTTGAAATTAATAATTACTCTAAAAAATAAATCATAAGATGAATCTTTAAGATAAGTCATCATTATCTTAAGACACAATTTTCAGAGCATACAAGTCTATAAATGAAACTCTTAAATATTTGCTTAAATAACAATTTTGAACTTCGGATTTTAACTACGGATTTGGGTGGTTAGAATTTTGTGAATAATATGCAAAGATGGCCGCCAAGCCCATCATGCATAATTTGAAAAAAATTGAATTTTCAGAAACTCATTAGGATGTATTTAGTACAGGAGAAAACGATTTCTATTAACATATACGTAGGCACTCGACTTATATATATGATAACTTATTTAATAGAAAAAAGTTAAATAAGCAATATAATAGCTTGGAAATTTGATATCACACCATTTTTTAGCCACAACTTTTTTTTTTTTTTTTTTTTTTTTACGCTTGGCCTTTTTTTACTTTTGAAAAGTTGTTTTTGTAGATATATTATTTCTCCTGTCAACATCCCTTTTACTCAGAAAATATGAAACGCAGAACAACGAATGAGATACCATATGAAAGGTTTTAGAACCGGCTTCTGACATAGCCCACTTAACAATTTGTTAAAACATGTTTTTGATTAAAATTTGCTGAAATTAAAAAATTAAATCGGCATTGTTTTCATGAAAGAAATGAAAGGTTTTCCTGAAATTATTGTTGCCAAAAAAATAAAATACCACATTATATGATGTTCATAGCAATTATTATAAAAACACCGTACGGGTTTATTTTATACTTATGATTAAAAAGCGAAATTGAAATTGAAATGTTTAGATTTACATTTCTAAGTCCCATGGTTTTCCCGAAGCGAATGACGTCATCCACTAATGCAGTCAAAATGCGATTGTTAATTTTTTTTTTCTCGCGCGTACCTTTAGCAATCTTGGATCAGTTTTTAGTCTAACTTTGATGGAATAAATTAGTTGATATTCGGGCTTAACTAACAACTAAATGTTGTTTGCAGATATTTTTATCCTTGCTTTTTCTTTAGAAGTTTAAAACTGCATCTAATAAATATTACATATTGATAAAAAATGATACTTCTCTATTATCCCGTCGACCACTTTTCTTAACAAAAAACTATCGCCAAATAAACGGGAGAACGTTGCCATTGGAATATCAAAAAATAAATAAATAAATAAAATATAAGAATTTAAGGACACAATTGTTATTTTAATTAATAAAATAACTACTAAATCAGTAAAAAAAAAAGAAAAATACACGCAAATGTCGAATGTAAAACCACTAGATGACGTAACAAACACGCATAATGATTCTGACATCAAGTAAATGGGACTGCATTTTTGGCGTTTAATCTTACAGTTTGGAGGTAGTTTTTTGTTATGAAAAGCGGTAGATGGGTTAATAGAGAAGTACCTAAAAAATGTTAGATTTCTTTGCGAAATCTTCACACGGACCCTCTGGTATATGCAAATTTTTCGTTAAATAAAATTTATTTTCACAGGTTGAACTTTTGATATAATCTTTTCCTTACATCTGATCTGAGATATTCTTACCTTTACTCAACAAACATTGTAATCGCCATTCAATTACACTTATTTTTAAATGACCTTGATAAGAAAAATTCTGTCTGTCTTTTGCTCATGTAACTTTTTAGTGAGAAGTTCTACTTCTTTGGGTCAAATTTTTTTATTTATTGTATTTTGCATTCTTTGCATATCTTAAGTGAATAGAAGACCGAAAGCGGTTTCGTGATATTCTAATTCCTTACACTATTTTTTGTTCATTGAACTTAACACTGTTGTAAATCTTTAAACTTGTTTTTTCAAAACTATTGTTTTCAAACTGGTGGACCATTTTTCCCGAGAACTAATAAGCCGATTTCTCTATAATTTTTTAAAAGAAAAAACAAAGATAATCGTTTTTGCTGGAGCTTATATCCCCGAAAAAGATACTTTTCCTTGAATAATTATTTTTTCAAGCTCGGAAACGGTTAAAAAGAGGGCAAAAAATTTACCTTTTTTGTTCAAAGGACAGCATTTGTCAAAAATCGACTTTTAAACTAAATGTTGATATAGGAGTTCCAGAGAATTAAATTCCCTTTCATAATTTGGCTACCTAATTTGTTTCAGATTCTTGTGCCTGGATAAAAACAATCGCCGGAATAGAAGTTCATGGCAAGTACGTCCCATGTAGGTACGTTTCTGCATTTCTGTATGTACGTCCCATCGCCCAAGACGTAGCATTCATTATTTTTACATACACAAATTTAAATATATAAGTAAAATGTCAATAAATATAATGAAAAAAATCAGAAGGTGATATCGCTTTTCTTTGTACACTCCCCCCCCCGATCCCCCCTCCAAAAAAAGAAAGAAAGAAGCACGTAAAGATCACGGGGATTTTTGACCAAAAAAGGCAGAACCTACACTTAAGTAAGACATTCCTGTCGCTAATCTTGTTAGTTGTAATATCCATGTGCCGCGTGTCAACTAAAAAAAAAAAAAAAAAAAACTTATTAGGCATTATAAAAAGACGCAGGTGCCGTTTTGTAGTCCTTTTACAAGGCGTTAGACCGGGAAGCGGCAGGACAGACAATCACTTCATCGAGTTCACGGCTGAAGTTCCAGAATTAGTTAAAACTCGATTCACATACTAAAACAGAATCGGTCTTCCAAGTCATATCTTGGTGGAAAACACAAGAAAACCCGATTTTAGCGGTTGGCTCGTAGGTTTACCATTGTGTGTTTCTGCTCCCAGTCCTCCATATGTTTTCATACCTTTGGGTGCAGAAAAACACAATGGTAAACCTACGAGTCAACCGCTAAAATCGGGTTTTAAGGTGTTTTCCACCAAGATATGACTTCTGGAGTTTCAGCCGTGAACTCGATGAGGTGATTGTCTGTGCTGTCGCCTCCCGGTCTACGTGTTAAGTAAATAGTTGCATAAATATATTCTCGGCGCAAATAACGCTGTAGTTTTTCTGGTAGAAAAAACATATGTCTCGCTTGAGAGTTTACAGTATTTTTACTATGAGAGGGTCTTTTTACATAGAAATGTAGATTATTTTGAGTAATATATTTTTTGCTTATTCCAAGTAGTGTAAATAGTATAAATCAATATCACAAAAAATTTTTATCCGATAGTTAAAATAAGCACTGAAGAATAGAAATAAAATGCAAACATTTATAAATTTTTAAACGTGTTTAACATTAATCAGTTGATAATACCTGAAATAACATAGAAACAACAGTTCAGTAATATACTACTGTGGGCAAAAAATATAAGACTTTGTTCATAATTTTAAAATTCTTAATTTATTCTTCCAAATCTATTTCGTCCCCCTCAAAGTAATCCCCCCTGGCCCCAATACAATTGTGCAAACGTTTCTTCCAATCCTCGAAGCAGTTGTTAAAGTCAATTTCCGGAATAGCCTTCAATGCGCGTAGCGATTCACGTTTAATGTCTTCAATTGACTCAAAACGGTTTCCTCGGAGCGGTCGCTTGAGTTTGCTGAATAGCCAGAAGTCACACGGAGCTAAATAATGTGAATACGGTGGTTGCGGCACGATATTGGTTGAAAAATTGGCGAAAAACTCACGAAGAATTAATGCAGTATGCGACTGTGCATTATCAGTGCATCTTTCAAAATGATTTTCACTGATCCTCCCGATATTCCAACGAGGCCAGTAAGGTCTCTAACTGTTAATCGTCGATTCTCAAGCACCAATTCCTTGATTTTATTGACGTGTTGATCATCAGTTGATGTTGATGGCCGTCCTGGACGTGGTTCGTCGTCAACGCGTTCTAGACCCTCTTTGAATAATTTGTACCAATCAAAAACACTTGCTCGCGACAAACAATTATCACCGAAGGCCTTTTGCAACATTCTGAACGTTTCGGCACCAGAAATTTGATTCCGCACACAAAAACTTCTTTGTTGAATAATTTCACTCATTGTAAAAATCGCCGAATGCACTTTTTGTACTTCAGAAAGACAAGCGTATACTAAACACTAATGATTATTTTGATGTGACATTTGGCACAGATGTCACTGACAGTCATACCAACCTAGAAAAAAAATATTTTGACGAATGGGTTTTCGCGCGAAATTTAAATTAAAAAGTCTTACTATTTTTTGCCCACAGTAGTATACGAAAATTGACTTATTGTTTTAAAACATATTGTTTAAGAAATAACCTTGTTTAAAATGTACTTTATTTTCCTGTTCAAATAGCTTTTTAAGAGCCCGTTCCTGTCATTAAACTTTTTAGATATAATATCCATGTGCCGTGCGTCGGATGAAAAAAATATCCTTTATCGGCATTTAAAAAAAGGGGCGTAGGTGCCTCTTTCTCTTTTCCAAGAGCATTATTGTCTGAGTGCAACGAAGACTCATACACAGCGCAGTATTACTTTGCCCCATATATAGCTAGGATGGATATTAAAACCTTTCGTCAAGCATAACTCAAAAAATATTTAACGGATTTCGTTCAAATTTTTACAGCAGGTACTGTAACGTTCTCAAAAACAGATGGTTTCTAAGTGCTAATAAACATTCTAAATTGCATCTGCCGAGTTCCACATATGGGCACTCGAAAATCTTACAAAATCCAGCTGGATGACGTTATAAACAATTTTAACGAGATACTTATTTTTCAGGCCAAAGTGGATTGGTGACAGTTAGCACTAAACCTTGTTAATAAGACCCCAGATATACCACGTGGTCATCCAATTAAAAAACTCAGAGAACATGATTCGAAGCAGCCCGTGTGAGATGTGCTTTTGAAACGACAGAGTTCGGTCGCTTTTGGTTTTAGCACCGAAAAGTGTGTTGGGGCGCCATGCTCCTAGAACCTCTAAGACATTAATTTTCATGTAAATATTTGTGTGTGGTTTGTGTGTGTTTGAATGTATTGTAAAATAAAAGTGATTAGAAAAGAACTCTTAGTTCTCCATTAGTAATTTAAGATTACTGTTTGTTTAAGATATTTTACGGTACAGATTTGGTTGTCAGAAGTTGGGATTCGAGTGAGTTTGTTTTGAAGTTTTTAAATACACACACACACTTGGAACGGCGTCAGCGGAAGCGAAGCAAGCATTCGTCTTAGGAGTGAAGTATAATCGCACCAGCGAAGAAATTAGCTAATCTTAGTTAAGAAGACCCACGAAGAAAAAAACAAGATAGGTTTTTTTTTTTTTGAGAAAAGTGCTGGATGAAGCATTTGTTTGGAGAAAAAAAGAATTATCCTGGACATTCGTGAATCAGAAGAATCTTGCTGTTTGGACATTTTCTCTTAGAAGAAGAAAACGGAAGTTCCGAGATTTTCTGAGGTCGTTGCCCTGACTCCCCGTTTGACAAGTAACGGACCTGAGATGTTGTCCCCCTAACAAGAAGTAAAAGAGGAAATAAAGTTTCGGTTTCAAAGTATCTTGAGAAGAAAGACATTTTCGACCCCTCGTTTACGGGACGGTACAGAAGAAGAAAGGTTTGTTTACCTGGTTCCAGTGAAATAAGAAAAAGAAGAAGAAAGGAGAGTGGATCATCCGTTCAGTGTTTACACACAGTGTGAAATATGTAGTGGGCAATTAATTTGCCAAATGTGTTTTGTGAGCCGTGAAAAGGCTGAAGTTTGTGCCAATTGGATTTATTACTCATCAGAAGGGGTAAGTCAAAACTTTAAATTGATCTAGGAGTTTTTAATTTTGTAATTTTGGGAAAATTACGGGTTGTTGATTTTTTTGGTTTAAATTCAGAATTTTTGAAAGTACTGTTGTATTTGGGAGTGACTCAGCAATTATATTGTCTGTGATATATTTTTTTTTAGTGTATATATATATATATGTAATATATTTATATTTTATCTAAAGAATTTTTTTTTTCGGGTAGAAAAAAAAGCGATTTATAATGGCGTTCCTCGGGAAGGGAAAAAAAGAAAACCTGGTACAATTAGTTGACGAGTTAGAAATTGTTCGCAGAGGGAACGAAACTAGAAGCCAGCTAAAACATTTAATTATGGAATCAGAGGATTATGATGAGGGCTACGTACAAACGGTTTATGAGACCATATTGTTAGCCGCGCAACGTAAACAGACACAAGAAGTTGAGGAAGCCGTTCGCAGAGAGAGATTTCTTCAAGAGAAGGAATTAAAGGAAAAACAGATGCAGTTAGATTTTGAGCTTGAAAAACTCAGAATTGAGAAAGGTCTGCCCCAGGCCGCGGCAAGTTCAGCAAATGTCAATTCGCATTCCCCTGATCATAATTTAAAGAAATTAATTCCGGAATTTAACCCTGAAAAAACCGACATTAGTTTGTATTTGGTTTTATTTGAACGCCAAGCAAAACGAGTTGGGATACCGAAGGAAAATTGGGTCTCACATTTAATCGGCCTTTTACCAGTGGACATCATATCAGTCATTGCCAGACAACCCGAAACTGAATCCGAAGATTATGATAATATAAAAGGTATTTTACTTAAAAAATTTAAATTAAATCCAGAAACCTTTCGTCAGAAATTTGTGAATCATCAGAAATTACCGTCTTTAAACTGGCAGGACTTTGCCTTTGAATTAAGAAATTATCTACAGGGATGGTTGGAGAGCCTAGTCATAACGAATTTCGAGCAATTAAAAGATCTGTTGGTAGTTGACCAGATCAAAAGACGAGCGAAGTCTGAAGTACGCGAGCACTTTATAGATAAATGGCCGCTGCTGAAAACGGAAGCCGAAATAGTTGACCTATTAGATGGATATGAAAGTGTCAGAGCGGGAATAAAAAAATTTAGGGAGAATAAGTACGAGTGTGGGGAAGATAAGAGTAAATTACCGGACCCAGTACAAAATTCGGAAAGAAATCCGCGGTTTAACTCCAATGTTTCATCTCCGTACAATGCGAAAAATCAAGCTAAAGCATTCGAACGTAGGGTAAATCCTCGTTGTTTTCATTGTAATTCGCAAACGCATTTACGAAATTCTTGCCCAGAATTACGTCAAAATCGTAATTCTAGAGATGCAGTGAATCAAATAGAAAGTGAGGAAACGTTTGTGAAAGGTAGGGCTAGTCATGTTAGGACGGGAAGGCTAACTAATAATAATTTGCATATTAATCAAAGTAAATTCAGTAAAGATAATCTACCCATAGTTAATTTAAATGTTTTAGGAAAAAAAGTCCAGTGTATTAAAGATTCTGGAACGGAATTATCGATTTTCCATAGTAAGTTTGTTCCAAGTAAATATAAAACGGGAGAACAGATAGAATTAATTCCGGCCATAGGTAACATAACAAAAGCAGATCTTGTTAAAATACCAATTTCTCTTTGGAGCGAAAAGACTTTAAATTCTCCAAAGTTACATATTACGGCCGCAGTAGTCAGTAATCTAAACAGTGATGCGCTAGTTACACCATCCGTGTGCAAACGATTGAATAACCTGACGACAGTAGATTATAGAAGTGCGAATTGGAGAAATTTTCCGGAAAAGTTGCGCACATCGAACTCATATGCAGACAACAATCGCGAAGTTAAAAGGATTCAGAGATTGAACTCGGTTAAAGAATGGCGTGTTAGCAAGGGTAAAATTGTACCAGAATCGTACAAGAATGAAAGAGTTAAGAGTTTAGATAAGGGTAAAACTGAGTTACGTTTAGAAAAAATTGAAAATTGTGGACGAACGGTAACAGAAAAAAGGGAAAAAGATAAAGTTACCTTTTCTGCAGTAGAAAAGATATGTAACGTATCAGAAAATGAGTTAGTTAAATCGGAAAGTAATGGAGAAATATATCCAGGAGATAAGCTACCAGAAGTGAGTTCAGAAAATAACTCTAAAATGGTGACTTTAGCTAAGGAGGTTGAGAAAATTAGAGAAGGGAATGCTTATTCAGAGGGAAAAAAGATTTCATTAGCTAACATTATACACTGTGTAATTTACCTGTTAATGATATCGTGTATGCTAGGGCAAATTAAGTTACTAAATTCTGTGTGCGGTTTTAGAAATCGAGAATTAATGCCCGTTTCTCACGAAGTTGAAAAAAGCATTAAAATTGAAAGGCACCGAAATGGGACGGAGGATGCAGAAAAAGATTTTTTATCTCGCCGCCCCCCTTTTTTTCTGGACTTAGAGAAGAGTATCTAGCGGAGGAAAATTCGTGTTCCCCTCGCGCCGAACAAACTGAGGAAGTCTTATAAGCATGAGTTTTGAGAGAGGAGCACTAATATATTTCTTTTTTGTTTTGTTTTTTGTAGTCTTATGTGAAAAGTGAAGAAAACTGTTAGAGATAAAATAATCCTATCTCTGTTTGTATGTTAAATGTTGGTTAAAATATGTTTTGGTTTTAAAAAAAACAAAGGCGTAAAGATTTTATTATAATTGTATAAGTTATTGTATTCAAGAAATCTGGAAACTTGAAGTAAAAAGAGTATATTTCTATTTAGTTGGTCGAGATATTTAGGATTATAATTTTCATAACATTAAGAATAATTTAAGTGTATTTGTTTTATTATGGTGTTAAAATTCTTTAAATTAAGTATCCTTAAATAGAAATTATTGTTGTTGAAATATGTAATTGTGTGAAATAGAAGTCTTACTTAAAATACTTGTGATGGTTACTTTTAATACTGATTAGATTAAAAGGAAGTCCTTTAACGAAATTACGGGATTGTCATGTTTATTGAAATGTATATATCATATTATTATATAATTATTGTTAAAATTGTATTGTGTTTATTTTGTAACTGCTGAATCCCTCTCATACTATTGGAGTACTTTCAGATATAAATGTTTTCAGTTTTGAAAAAAAAAAAACCTTTTAAAATGGGATTAGGTTGCTTTGTTTTGAATAAACATTGACTCCTGGATTAATTTTGTTTTGCACCATAGTTAGGAAAATTTTCCCTGTAAGAAAATTTTTCCTTGGGGCCCGGAGAAGCTGTAACGTTCTCAAAAACAGATGGTTTCTAAGTGCTAATAAACATTCTAAATTGCATCTGCCGAGTTCCACATATGGGCACTCGAAAATCTTACAAAATCCAACTGGATGACGTTATAAACAATTTTAACGAGATACTTATTTTTCAGGTCAAAGTGGATTGGTGACAGTTAGCACTAAACCTTGTTAATAAGACCCCAGATATACCACGTGGTCATCCAATTAAAAAACTCAGAGAACATGATTCGAAGCAGCCCGTGTGAGATGTGCTTTTGAAACGACAGAGTTCGGTCGCTTTTGGTTTTAGCACCGAAAAGTGTGTTGGGGCGCCATGCTCCTAGAACCTCTAAGACATTAATTTTCATGTAAATATTTGTGTGTGGTTTGTGTGTGTTTGAATGTATTGTAAAATAAAAGTGATTAGAAAAGAACTCTTAGTTCTCCATTAGTAATTTAAGATTACTGTTTGTTTAAGATATTTTACGGTACAGTACCTATAATTGTGACAACGACGTCTATTTATTACCAAGAATAAATGTCAAACCGTTTGGAAATTATATTAAAAAAATAGATAAAAAAGCACAATTAAAGTACATACGTCACTAAATTTTGTGCGTACGTCATTTTCACATGCGGGGGATTTTCGTAGACAATCGGAATTGAAAAGTTCATGGAGTACATGGAGCAAAATAATATGCAAGCACTAATATTCAGCACAATAAAATATATTTCAATTTAGTAGAAATCGAAAATTAATCTGGATTTTTTTCTGTTTGAAAGAAAAATCCCGCAATAACTTGGTAGACTTGGCGCAAATCTCAGCAATAGCAGCTTTTTTTATTTCGCGTGTGTAAATTTAAAAAAAAAAATTATTTGGTGTTTAAAGAAAAGGTTTCGATTTATGGCATTATTTCTTTTTGTTTTCTCTTTTTAGCATTTTAAATGGGATTAATGAAAGGCATGTATTTTAAATTAAATGAGTGAAAGGTTTATATTTAAGTGAAATGAACTCAATATGAAAATGTTATAGGAACAATATTTGGCGATTTATCAACTGCGTCAGGATAACAGAAAAGTACCAATATATCAAACGGTATGTAGTATGTGAAATTATTATAATCACCCATCGTACAAAAAAAAAAAACTAATATTCTGCATTCAGAGGGAAAAATCCATCTCCTGTGCCGGTAGATTTGGCGAGTTATTTTTTGGTGATAAGTGTTTCGATGTGGTTGTTGCGATCTTCAATCTTTGGGTTACCTTTTCTAAAGTTATGTTTTGCAGATGTAATATTATGTAAACATATGTTTTGTAGATATTTTTTTTGTATATATATGTTAATTGTAATGGCAGTTGGGAATGAGATTTTTACCTTTTTATCTATGCTTTCGAAAATATTAAAACATTAAAAAAAGATAATACAGATGTCGCAGGCGCACCGCGGTATCTTTTTGGTACTAAAATGGCGATGTTATGTGTGGGCAACCTGGCGATTTTGCTTCGTTTGCTTTCGTTAGGGCAAATTCTGTGTTTTTATGTTAAATTAAATATTGTGTGTTTTATAATAAATTAATCAGTGTGTGTGTTGTATAATAAAATAAGGTAAAGATGTCATATACGCACCACATTGGTGCGATTGCAACAAAATGGCAATTTTATGGCAAACATGGTAACCCGGTTGTTTTGTTTATGTGTTAATAAGTGTTAATATTTACGTTTTATTGTGATATTTATATTATTATGTTTATTATTTGTAACTGTCCATTTATTATTGCATGCTTTTTGTAACGGTACTTCTCTATTATCCCGTCGACCACTTTTCATAACAAACAAGAACGAAAAATCATGCGTCAAGCATAGATTATGTAGCACTTTCCAACGCTTCTAAAATAATTTTACAAATCATTACCGTTTAATAAGCTGAAAGATGACATCTAAGTAAACAATTTGGAAAACGCATAACATATTTAAAAACGTAATTTCAGGAATTTTCAATATATACAATATTTGAAAAAATATCCGAATACTTTTATGTAGCCCTGTATATGATCTATAGATTTGTATATATACATAGGATGCTAAATTTTAGTTTAGTTAGGAAACGCGTAGCACCGTTTAAATTCTCCTTCTGGAGCTTCTGTCAATAAACGGAAATGTGTTCGCGAACTTTTGTGCTGCCCTGTATAGGATCTACAGAATTTATACACACCACGTAATAGACAAAAAGCTAGTTAAGATTAAAATCGCGTTTAGTAACTTAAAACGCACTTCCAGGAATTATTGTTAACAGACAGTAGAGAATTCTTTTGTGTGTCCCTGTAAATGAACGATGACTGCTATACACACACTATTCTGTAGTAAGCCTCTTGTAATACACCTTAGTAATATATATAAACTTCAATGCGTTTAAAATAGTGGAACATTATTTAAATAAGCCGCAGACGATTTTTCTCCATAGACGTAATGTAACGGAATTATTTTGACTGTCCCTGTAAAGTAACTCTAAGTGCTATACACCTACTATTCCATATTAAGCTTCTTCTAATGCATCTTAGTGATCTATATAAATTTCAATGCGTTTACAATAGTGAAACATTTTTAAAATAAACCGCAAATGATTTTTCCCCATAGACCGCAATGTAACGGAATACTTTTGAGTGTCCCTGTAAGAAAACTATAAGTGCTACACACTTCAGTTGAAATAGGGAACGTGCCATAGATAACGACAATAACATATAAAAATTGCAGAGCAATCCGAGCATATTTACGGGAGTTAGAGCACGGCCAGATGGCCAGACGGCCAGACGGCCATCCGGCCATACGGCCAGACAAACCGAAGTCATAAGCACTTTTCAACTAGGTTGGAAAGTGCTAAAAACTATCGCCAAACTGTAAGATTAAACGCCAAAAATGCAGTCCCATTTACTTGATGTCAGAAGCAATATACGTGATTGTTATGTCATCAAATAGTTCATAAAGTGGTCGACGAGATAATAGAGAAGTACCTTTGTAACTAATATTCAAAAACAAAGTTTTCGCCAAATTGGCGGGGGAAAAATCGCGCCAATGTGGTGCGTATATGACATCTGTGCCTAAAATAATTTCTGTGTGCTTAAAATAAAAATTGTGTGTGTTTTATAACATAATAAAATCAAACTAGCATGCTGTTTTAGCAATCTTGGCCTAACGGGTTCTCAAAAACGGGGTTTTCTGGCCAAAATGGCGCAAACAAAAATCACACCAATCCCAGTGCGCTAGCGACAGCTGTTCCAAAAATATTTATATCAAGCGTATAATGTTTTGCATTTTTATACGGAACACTTCTCCATTTAAAGATTTTAAATGCTATTTACATCAGATATTTTTTTCCTGAGGTTCCCAAAAGTTAATTTAGGTATGTTTTTCGTTCGTTTATTAATTTTGTACAATTTGCCCCCTGACAATAACAATTATTTATCCCAAAAATACCTCTTAGGTTTGTTAAATATGTTTGTTTATGTATTTTCATTACTTATTAAAATTTTGAAAATGGCGATAAAATTTTATTTTAGCATCGTATTTATGTTTTTAAGATGGTTCCAAAACATGGTTTAATAAAAGTACATTTGTAAACATTTGAAAAACATGTTTTTCCGCTCTCTGGAAAAAATTGGTAAGATGCTCAAGTAGATGCTTTTAATAAGTTGCTTTTAATAAGATGCTTTTTTTAAAGTAGATGCTTCGGTAAGATGCTTTTGGCATCATGTTTAATTTTTTCGCCAATCGCGCCAACCGGCACAGGATACGGAACTTTTCCCCATTCAGATACACAGGCAAGGCTGGTCTCAAACAACAATAAAGCTAGCAACAACATTGTTTTAACTCTATAACAGTTACAATAATGATATTAAATGCTCCGATTGGCGTTGGTCCCGATTACGGTAGTTTCCCCTGAAAAAAACTGCAGAAGAAGTCTTTTACATTTGTTTCGAATGAAGCTCGGTGAACAAAATAATACTTAATAATACAAACAACACTAACATAAACATGGAAGCAAAAGTTTAAATTCAAATGTATATATTTGTTAATCTTTCCCCCTCCAACCAACTCTTAAAAAAAAATAAGAAAAATAAAAATAAAGTTACAGCATTGAATTTAAAATGGCGTTAAGCTACGCTTTCTGACTTAAGCAATTAACTGCAAACCCGATTATGAAACTTTCACTTAACTATAACATGCATCTAATAGCCCTGAGGATACTTCCCAGTTATACGGACCTTTAGGCTTTTTTAAAAAGCTTGACACAATTCGGGTTTAAGAAGTTGAGATTTATTGCCAAATTATATAAACAACTATGAAACTAAAACTGATGAATTATTTTGCTGGTTTACGCATGTATTTTTAAAAATTGCATCTGATATTAGATGAATTACTTCTGTTTGTATTTAATAACGGTAAACGGCTTCTTTATATTGAATGAATTGTGAAACTATTGGGAAGAGGTAGACAGACGGATAGTGAGATGGGTAGAGAGACGGGTAGTGACAGAGATAGGCTAACGGGTTGCGAAACGAATAGGTAGACGGGTAGCGAGACAGGTAAAAAAAAGGTTGACAGAGGGGTACCGAGATGGATAGAGAGACGGGTCACGAGACGAGTAGTGAGACCGATATACAGGCATGTAGAGTAAAGGTTGAGAGACGGGTTGCGTGGTGGATAGAGAGACGGGCAGACAGAAGAGCACAGAGACGAGTTGACAGACGGGTAGAGAGAGGAGTATGTACACAGGCAGACGTGTCGAGAGACTTGTAATTAAACGGGAAGCAAAACAGGTAGAAAGACGGATTGGCAGATGGACAGCGAGACAGGTAAAGAGTTGGGTAGAGTTTGGGTACAGGAAAAAAATTTAATTCAAATGTAAATATTTGTCACAAGGAAAATGTTGCAACAATGAAATTAAATTTGCGTTAAGCCACGCTTGCTAAAATACGCTATTGGCTGGAAATCTGATTACGTAACTTTAAAAAGCTTGGCGTTTTATAAGATCAAGCAAAAAAAAAAAATGGGATTATTTGCCAAATGTTATAAAAACAAATCTGATGGACGGTACTTCTTTTCTATTTGTTTAACAGTGTATATGGATTTATGTATGATATTTTGTAATATTATCATTTAATTATCTATTTTTCATTATGTCGTAATTGTTAATCCTACGTTCTTAACAATATCACTCAGACTAATCCCTTTGAGGGAAATCCTAGTATAAATGAACAGTCATTCTTTTTATGAAAGTTACACAAAGTCATTTTCTTTCCAAATAAAGCCCTAATAACACTGGTGGAAATAATTATATGTTTCACCAGAGTGGTTAAAGTATTTTACTTTGAAGAGAACTTTAATATAGGAATTATTTTAAGTAACAAATCTTCTGTATATTCAGAGAGCTGTAATTATAATAAAATTCTATTATAAAAATAAATCGTTAAATTTTTTTCATATAAAAAGAATTGCGTCGCAGCTTTAAACTTTGATATAGCTAAAATAATTAAAAAAATTGTGAAAGAATATCTAAAATTATATGTATATTAAGGAGACTTAATTACACTCCATAATAAAAGTAAAATTTTAATTATTTATTTCTTTGTAGGTCTAATAGAATAAGTTTTATTTTCTAAATATTTTTTAAAAAGGTGGATAAAAGAACATTTTCTTTTGTTAAACTTTTCATATAATATTTTCCTCAACTCTAATGACCTGTACACAACTAGCATAGTAACCCTCATTCAGTTACACACATTTCTAAATGACCGCGTTGAAAAATTTCAGTCTTTCTTTCTGTTCAAATAACAGCTTATGTAATCTGTCCCTGTCGTTAAGCTATTTAGATATAATATCTATGTGTTGTGGGTCGACTGAAAAAAAGCTTCGTTATAGGGCGTTAAAACAAAGCACAGATGCCTTATCGTGGCCCTTTTCCAAGGCGCATTAAATAAATGAACAACCATTCTTTTTATGGCAGTCGCACAGAGAAATTTTACTTCAAATAATACTTTCGTTGGATAAGTTAACTTTGATAGATAAAGACATATGTTTCAGTTGAAAGATACAATTTTCTGAAGGAAAAAAAACTTACTTTATGAATAGTCAATCACTGGACAAAGTATTTCTGTAGAAGAGTATCTATGATTAATCTATCTTTAATGTACTACAGTGTATATATATAGTACAATGTATATTGTATTATATATATAATGTGTGTATTATATATATATCTACCCTATATATATAAAATCCTAATGAAACGAATTTGTGAAACGATTTTATGAAACGAATTTATGAAACGATTTTATGAAACGACTGATTAAACGAATTATTATGTTTCAGGGCTATTTTTAATGAAATATTAAACGCTTGATGATGAAATTAATACCAATTGTCCATGAAAATCCGCGGATGTCAAAACTGGTAACAGAATTTTGAAATTGGAATTAGTTTTCGAGATATTAATTTTTTTTTAATTTTAATGACATTTCTGTAATGATGGCAACTAATTACTCAGTTTTTTTGTGACAAAAAAGGGAAAAACATTGAAAAGGATCCCGATAGGGATTATTAGCTTCTTTTTATTCGTCATTTTCAAATTGAAATTGAATTTATCTTTTATTTCAATCGATAATGAAGACAAGATTGTGATTAAATTATGTTTTTCAGGAAAATTTAAAAAAAAAAATCACATTTCTATCGTCAGGATTCAATCGTCTGTCAGCATTTAATTTAATTTATAAACTGAACATATTTTGAATAAATTCGTCCAAATGACGTCATTTATGTAAACGCAAAAGGAATTAATAGTAATTATTATTTATTGATATCATTTTGTTATTTTTTTGTAAAATTTAATTAAACGAATTTATAAAATCACTAATTCGGATATTTGAAACGAATATATAAAATAATAATTGCCCAACTGAACGGAAGAAGAATAAAATATCCTGCTTGGTTTTTTCCGCCAAGCTTTTTAAAAAAGCGTCAAGACCCCTATAATAGAAAAGCACCAAAAGTTCATTGGATTTGTTTTCATAACTTTTGGCAACAAATCTATGTATATTAACGAATCTATCCCTTTTTGAAGCTCGAATTACGCCAAACCTAAAAGCAAAGGATCCTATACTGGAAAAGTACCCGAATTTCTTATGGACAATATTCAAGTGACATAACATGGTGTAAAATTATCGCGGATAGCAAATTTGTTTAAATATCTCATCAGTTGATGCCGAATAAATGCAGGCATGCATGTACAAAATATTTAATTAATTTTGTATGATAAATAATTATTAGAAAATTTGTATATACATATTAATTAAAATAAATAATTTACATATTTAAAATAACATGAAAATATGCATGATGGTGCACAAAAAGAGAGAAAATTAAAACCTGTTACTGAAAATGTCTATAATATGGTACTTTTCAATACCGTGGTTCTTAATGTTATTCACAAGCAAATGGAATTTTTCTCATCCTTAAACGCAAAGGAAGAATAGAATACAGATCGTTGTTTTAAAAGTCAGAGAGGTAGCCGCAATTTAAACCTAACCATTTTATACAAGCTGGTTTTCAAGTTGTAATTGATTTTACTTGGAGACCGCTGACCAGGCCCCTACCTACCGGGATTCGACCCAGTTTGACGGGTTTGAGTGCCTGGAGAGTGGGGCGAAATTCGCCTGATCGCCTCATGGGGCGATTCACAATGACGTAATTGATTTTACTTATCAATCCTGTAAACAGTCGTCAGTTGTCGCAACAGCTGTGTATGAGGCGATGATAATAAAAAAATGCCCCATTAAAACGTTAAAAGCATGGCAACCCAATTACAGATTTACCAATATTTTTTAAATAAAGCACGCTGTTATGTTTTTAGAGGCCTCGAAGTCTGAGCGGGGGTTGGCGAGCGTAGCTCGCAGGGGGTAGGCCCCCTAGTATATATATATTAAATATATAAACATTCTAATAACATTGCCGCTGAAGCGCATGATTTTATGAATGTTATTTTAGTTTTATTACCTCCATTATTTTTATAGCATTTTAATGGTACTATCTGATGTGGTTTCTTACAACCACTGCCATATTTTTAATTTAATTTAAGAAATATTTTATTAGTCCTTATTCATTTAATTTTAAAATTCGCATTCAAAAATTATTTTAATTCTTTCCTTTTTAATCTTCCCCTGTAAACTTTTCTTTCTTACATTACATTTCGCTTTTTTGTTACCTCTGTACTTCCAGAATTGGATTTTACTAGAAGTTTCTGTAACATTCTTTGCGTATGCCCACTTCCTGTTCTAAGCTCCGCCCTTCACCAATCAAATTCAAATGAGTTTAATACGTAATTTTTTTATCTCTACCGATTGGCGTTTTTCAATTTTTGGCACCCCCCCCCCCCCTCCGTTCCCTGTCAGCGCTAAGGCTGCACGCTTTCGACACACACTGAGATGTTTTGCTTTTAGAGTGTAAGGTGATGGCTCGGCTGGCTGTAAAAAAGAAATGTTATGCGTGCATCAAAAACTTACGATATGAAGAAAATACCCTTTTTTTAAAAAAATTGTGATGATTTTTTAATCTCCTTATTATGTTACTCTGATTATGGCAACTATCAAATCTTCTCCACCAACGTAAAAAAAAAGACGGTTGTGTGTGATGGTAGCTCGCTGGAACCTGGCATATATGGCAAGAATGCCTTATTTTCGTTCGAGTGGTGATCCTTTTTTTTTTTTTATATAAATTGCTTGATAAAGTCATATGTTTTATTTCATCTTTAAAATCAACATATCCGAGTTTCCCAAGAGAAAAATTTCAGTAATATTTATGATGGGGTTTATTTAAAATGTCAGTTGTATATTTATGATTTAAAAAAAAGCGGTGAATCTATAAAGAAGAGATTCTCTCAGAAATACTCCTTTTTCAAGATTCTATATAAATAAAGATTTATTTTGAATCTGCAATTTTCAGTGCATGTTCTTTTAATCACATCTGCCACTTTTGTTCCTTTCTAGGTTAATACAGGTAATATTTTCACTTTTATCTTCATCGTTCTTGAATTATAAATTTACATGAATAATTACTTAACGATTTTTTTTAATAATTAATGTCATGTCGAAGTGGTCTTTTGCGATCACAGCAATACTGTACTCACTATAATCTCTTGATCACAAACCCAATATATATTATTTGAAATATTAACAAGATTCCACTGTATAAAAAAAAAGGAACTTATCATCCAACCACCACACTATCGTTATCAAGTAAAATGTAAATTTACTTGATTATCTATTATAGGTCTTTTTTAGCTTTGCACATTTTTTTTTAAATATTTTAATTCACCTAATAAAGGAATTAAAGCTGCAATTGTGCATTTCTTCTGTATTAACATTCTTTCAATCTTCGATTTTTTTACATGTTGTAGATTTGTACCATTATTGATTTCTTTTTCGTTCTCACTTGAAATAAGCATGTGTTTTTCTCTTTAATGTAATATGTCATCTAATTTTTTATTTGGAATTTTTTAAGTTTTATTCCTGCAGAATTCTTTCAATTGCTTTTTATGATATGCCATTCTTTGTTTTTCACATGTGTTTTCATTTTTAAGTATATATATATACATATATATATGATAATGACACTTTTAGAAATAATATATATATATGAAACAAATTTTAATTTTGTCGCCGTTGGCCTCAACAAATCTATAATTCTGTTTAAATCCCGCCTAGCTAAAAATTCTTTATTCTAAATTCATTCTCTTAAAAAAATGGCGTTAAGCGCTGTTCTGTTAAAATTACACACTTTTTATTCCATTAAATGAACGCATTCTAAAATTTAATTCTTTTAAAATATCACTTTCCCAGCTAAATATTTTAATTCTCTTGAAAAAACAACATATATCTTTTTATTTTTATTTCCCTATGTTTTCTGGCAAAAAAATATTCTTTCTCAAAATATAAAAGCTAATCTCAGTTTTAATGTAAAATGTTTATCTTGGCATTCTGCCCACACTCGGTAAAACCTACGTTTTTTTTCTTTCTTATTTGTTCGAAAGAATCGGGTTTTCCGGAAGAATTCTAGAATATTCTCCCGCGCTTTTCAGTCTGCAGCTTAATGTCCTCCAAATCATAACACCCAGAAATTGAGTTCCGTAGTGCTGATTGGTCGAAAGATGGTTTTGACGGCTCTGTATATTCCGAGAGCGTTGGAGAAGAGATATACACTGGGTTTCCCGCCTTGAAGGCAGATTTTGCTGTGAGCATGATGTAAGTGGAGGTCCGACGCGTGGCTCGCGACCATGGAATAAAAATCGCCGTAGCTGCCAATAGAATCTACGATGCCGACCCTTAACAGCTTTGATTTTTTCGAATGGTTAATTTGGGATACGAAGCTTCTCCTTGGTTCTAATTCATTGAATTATCATGACAGCTAAATAAAAGCATAACCGAGTTTTCTCTGGATCCTAATAAATTATGAAGTGGACTCGACTGCCTATTTATTTTTTCAATAAGCACCAAACGACTTATAATGATCGGCGTACGACTGCAAAACTTCCTAGGTCCTCTGGCCTTGAGTTAATTTACGGAAAATAAAGCGATTATGAAGTGGAAATGTGACATATATATATATATATGTGGGGGGGGGGGGGTGTGGGGGGGTGTGGGGGGGTGTGGGGGGGGGGTTGCATTCTGCTATTGTTTTAACTCCATACAACAGTCGAAGAAAAAAGATGGTAAACACCTCCAAATTAATGCAATCACAATTTGTACTTTAAGCAGTAGTAGGCCGAGTAGTATGTAGAATGAATGAAAGAAGAACACCATGGCACTCGAATTCATTTATTTAAACCCACTCATCTTTAAATTCCAAGGGATTGCTCTCTCTTAGCAATTCTCTATGTGTTAACACATACTAAGGTCCATCTCAAAAGTTTAAGCACAAGCATAAAATGTCGATTTTTAAAGAATAATAAAAAGTTAGAATAAATAGCATTTTTTAATTTGCAGATTTCGCAACTTCATTTAAATAAATGATATCAAAAGTAGATAAAAAATAAATTACATAATAGTAAAAAATGTAATTTAAAATATCTTCAAATGAAACTGTCTCAAAAGTTTATGCGCAATGTCAAAAACAACTACATTTATCATTTTTATAAAACTGTTACATACAAATTATTTTTCCTTGATTTCGGATTAGTTCAAATAAACGTGCGTCCATCGAAATTATTAGTTTTTGTAGGGTTTTGGTAGCAAAGAGTACGATGTTTTCTCAGTGGCCTCTTGGATTTCTTCAAGAGCGAGCTTTCCATTGCTGTAAAAATGATGTGTTAAAATGCCCCAGACATTCTCAAATGCGTTTATGTCTGGACTTAAAGCTGGTCAGTCAAGAATTTTAACATTTTTCTGTGAAAGCCACAGTTTTTTAGAATGTTATATAGGGTTTGAGGCATTATGTTGTTGAAAGATCCATTCTGAACTCCCCAAAATGTCACCGAGGATATTTTGTCTTCCTTTGGGAAAAGCCAGAGAGGTCTTACCGTTGAAGCCGAACGCCCCCCAACCCATAACAGACTTACTGCCTTGATGCCTGCTGAAGAACCTCCTAGGCTCCTTTCGTAGAACATGCCAATACGTGTTCCTTCCATCAGGACCATCTAGGCTCCATTTTTTCTCATCACAGAATAAAACAGTAAGCCACTTATCCCATAGGACATGCGTCTATTACCCCAGTTCTTACTTACCTGTTTGTGGTGTAGTTTGAGACACGATTTGCGAGCCATTTTTGTATAATGTAATCACATTCTTTAATACGTCTGTGTGCAGCCTTTGGACACCTGTACACTGAGATTATTTTTAATTTGCTGAACGGACAAATTTTGTTTAGACACCAGTCTCCGTATTCTCTGATCCGTCTGAACAATCGTCATACGTGATCGTCCACATCTTCTTTTCAGTTTGAAATTATCCTTTTTAGAGAGTACTTGATATATACCTTGCTTTAATCGATTTAAAATTTTTAGTAATTTTAGAAACAGTTTCATTTAGCGATTTCAATTTAAAAACTTTTAAAATCTCACTCTTTGTGAATTCTTTATCCTTTGACATTTTAAAAATTAGTGGAAATGATTTCTCCACTTTTATACTTTTATAAAACTGGAATACGTCATACAACGTCATTACACCCATCCAATACCGTGTTCTAAAGAAATTTGCATAAAGTGCTTAAACTTTTGAGACAGTGTTTCTTCAAGAAAAAAAGTACATTCAATAATAATTAATGTAATTTTTATTTTAATGAACAAAAATTACTTATTATATCTAATTTTTATTAAATGTCGAGTACTTATTGTGAATTGGTTTCATATATTTTCTTCTTCAATTTTTTTAAACTAGATTTGCACAGTGCTTAAACTTTTGAGACGGATTATAGGACGCCAGCAACATTTTATTTTAACAATCATTTCGACGACAAAATTCCTCCCTCTTTCTGTCAGTTCGTTTTAAGTGAAGCGCGAAAGAAGAATTTCGTATCACGTGACGTATTTTACCCAATGCATGTTCAATTTTCGCTCGCACTCATTTTACTTACCCATCATACGTAGTATAGGGTAAGTCTTGTAATCGTTTTGAAAATCGAAATTTTTTTTAGACGGATTTACACATGTCAGACACTGGAGATACCGAAAAACATATTTGTAGAAAAAAATTTTGCCGTCCGTCTGTGTGTGTGTCTGTGTGTCTGTAAACGCTCTATCTCCCGAAAAATTGAGATAGAGACTTGCAATTTGGTGTGTACTTAGTATGTAATAATGGGAAGAAGCCTATTTCATTTCAATAACCTCGATTAACCGGAACTATTTTTTTCGGACTCTCGAAATATTCGTTCAGATAAAAGATATATACAAATTTTCGAAATTGGTTATTTTAAGAAATTAATATAAAATACAATAAAAAAACATAAATTTTGCATACATCATGAAGTCGATCGGATAATCAGTTGCCGAGATATTTGGAATCCTATTTTCCACACTCTTCGATTTTTCATTACCCTGTATTTTATCAAAATTTCACTTCAAATATATATTTTAATTGGAAATTTGACGCTTAATCAGATGCAATAAATCGCTAGTTAATAGGATTATTATTTTTGGAGTTCTAAGGATGTTTCTTTCAAGCAATACAGTAATCGAACCTTTAAAGTTTGTGACGTCATCAAGCCACGATTTTATTTGAATTGCAATGCATTTTATAAGTAGTTTACACATTTTTATTTTAATATTTTACATTATGCATATCCATGATGGGTAAGTATTACGGTGGTCCCCAACGACTAGTTTATTGGTGAATTAATACTGAAGAAATAAATATCTCCTATGCTTTTGGAGGGAAAGGCATTTTCTAGAACATTATCGAAATTAAAAAAACGTGGGAAACTGAAAGAATAAGTTTCAGTTGTGCGTATTGACAACAATTTAAAAGAATGATTTTTTTTTAGGCTATTGGGGGAGGGAAAAGGGTGAATTTACACAGGTTAAAATAAGTAAAAGAGATTTAAATGCGGGAATAAATAGGAAATATTTAATACAAAAATTAAGAAAATAGGATTTTTAAGCAGAAATATTCTTCTAAATGTGAATAAAATATGTAAAGAAAATCATCTTATTTGTCGGGATATAAAAAGTGAATTTAAGTAGATTAGGATAAAAAATGTTTTAAATATGGACAGTAACGGAATATTTCTAAGAAAGGGATTATTTTACTAAACTAGGGTTCTAAATAAATATTAATAAAAATAATTTTTTATATAATAAATTTAATAGGGTATGGAATTTTAAATTTTGTAATATATATATATTCTCTTTTTAAATATTCTTCACAATTTCAGTATTTTTGGCCGATTACCATCGAAGGAAATGCTATGGTAATATTATGATTGCACTTGTTAATTTATTAACTTTGTGAGGTATTCTGTCTACACTCTAGTATTAATTATCTCTTTGGAGATTTGGTTAGAATGTTACAAGAACTTGATTAATGTTTTGAAATTCAAAGCTATTATAATTATATATATATATATATATATATACAGAGATAGAGAGATACATTCATATAGATTGATTGATAGATTGGTTGATAGATATATAGTAAGATAGATAAATAAAGATACATAGATAGAGATAGATAGATAGATAGATATACACTCTAAAAACGATATTTTCAAAACTGAGCAAAAAATATTCGATTCCGAGTACGTCGCATAATCAAAATGGCTCCTAATCAAAATTACTGAAGTTTGAAACATTTATATCCCATTTCTGAAAACATGCACACACTCAAGAATAAAACATCATGTGCTTATATTTGAGTACGACCATGTTTCAAAAATGAGTATGAATTGTCTTTTATCTGCTCATTTTTGAGTACGTCCATGTTTCAAAAATGTGTTTGAACTGATCTAAATCATTTTCGAGTATGTCCATGTTTCAAAAATGAGTATGAACTGACTTCTATGTGCTCATTTTTGAGTATGTTCATTGTTCAAAAATTAGTTTGAACTGATCCTAATCATTTTTGTTTATGTCCATGTTTCAAAAATGAGTATGAACTAACCTCTATGTGCTCAGTTGTGTGTATGTCCATGTTTCAATATTCTAAGTATTTCTGGTACTTCAGAATTGAAAGCATTAGGTCGTCATATTTGAATCAAAAAGTTTCATAACAAAATGAATACATCGATTTACTCAGATTTGAAAGTGTCACTTTTCTCAGTGTAGATATAGATAGATAGATATAGATATAGATAGATAGATATAGATATCGATAAATAGATATAGATAAAGATATAGATATAGATAGGTAGATATAGATATAGATAAATAGATACGGATTTGTACAGGGTGATTATAAAAAAACTATCCCGATATATGAGACCCTAACTGTCATACCGTTCACAGAAAGTGAATGAAATTCTGGCTTAAAGTATTTTGAGGTATGCGCTCAAGAATCATGTGAAAAACAACAGTTAGGGTTACAGTGATAAAATTTCGAAAATTTCAAATGGCAATACTTACTTTTTTTATTGGAATGTGATCTTCATAGTGAAAAACCATAAAAAGCGTTGGAACGGTACCTGTAGCACGAAAATCGCCGGCGCTAGACAGACTAAGAATAATAGTGAAAACAACCAATAAGGACAGAGAAGCAACAGAAAACAAAACATTTTATTGTGTACACTGAACATAGCACTGAACAATAAAATGTTTCACTTTCTGTTGCTTCTCTGTACTTTATTGGTTATGTTCACTTTTCTTCTTAGTCTGTCTAGCGCCGGCGATTTTCGTGCTACAGGTACCGTTCCAACGCTTTTTATGGTTTTTTAATGGATTTTTATGGTATAATTTTCAAACTACTAGATGAAGTATACTGTTTCATGTTTTCCACTTTTGTGATAATCTTTTCGTTACCTAAAATTTATTTGTTTTTAACTACCGGGTGTCCCAAAAATGCCAACGATTTGAAAAATGGAATAATGAAAAACGGAAGGTGATAGAAATGTACGGTTTGCTGCATTCTGCTTAGGTAACCAGGGAATTTCTTCTGACCAATTTTCCAAATTAGTTACAAAGCTCGTCAATAGATGGCGCTACTATTCTGTACGCATTATGTCCTTTCAGATCGGTATTATTTCTACATCCTAGCGTATGCTTCAAAAATGGTTTATTCGGTGGAACAGCGTATTTTTATTGTTTTCAAGTTTCATCGCCTGGACCACAGTTTTGTTGCAACGAGGCACAATTTTCAGAGGAAACTCAATGTCAGAAACGGTCCGTCAAACAGTACAATACAGGCACTGTTCGAAAAATTTCATCGTACTGGAAATATCAATGACGACCGTGGTGAAAATGTCGGCCGCCCAAGCACAGTCATTTCAGAGCCGAAAAATGCAGTCGTTCAGCAGATCATCCAACAGCGACCCCAAATTTCCGTTCACCGTGTTGCTTGCCAGACTGGACTACGACGAATGATTACAGACTGAATTATGCGTCACAGTCTTCACTTGTTTCCTTACAGGGTCCAGACTCGACAACCTCTGAGTGCTGATGCCATTAATACACGCGAGAAGTTCGCAAATGCTATGCTGCTGAAATTGGATGCCTGCGAAATCGATATTGGAAACATTTGGTTCTCCGACAAAGTATATTTTTTTCTCGGTGGCTTCGTTAATAAGCAGAACTGGCGCATTTTGGGGAACGGAAAATCTGCATGTAGCCGTACCTTCATCTCTGCATCCACCAAAAGTCATAGTTTGGGCCACCATTTCCTCCACAGAACTTATTGGGCCCTTTTTTAGACACCAAATGATTACTTCAGCAAAATATCTGGACATCCTCCATGAATTTGTGGCCATTCAAAATGCTTTTGAGGACGGTAGGAATGGTGCCCGGCCACATCGAAGGCTGCAGTGTTCAATTTTCTCAACGAACATTTTGGTGATCGTGTCATTGCTCTGAACTATGAAAAGCATACGCAAAGTGTCATAGATTGGCCTCCCTATTCGCCAGATTTGACGCCATATGATTTTTTTCTTTGAGGGGGAGATACTGTAAAGACCAGGTGTTTCGTCACAATCCACAAACTGTAAATGAACTGGAACAATACATCTCTGCTGCTTGTCAGAACATTCCAACCGAAATGTTTTCACGGGTGTCTGCGAATTTTGACCTCAGACTGCGAACCGTTCTTGCTGCAAACGGTGGTTATTTTGAAAACATTTTTTTATAATTTTTCCTAGTCAACTGCGCCTTCTGTTGACGAATTTGTAACTAATTTTGAAAAATGGTAAGAATAAATTCCCTGGTTAACTAAGCAGAATGCAGCAAACTGTACATTTTTATCGTCATCCGTTTTTCTTTAATTGATTTTTCAAATCGTCCGTCATTTTTGGAACACCCGGTAGCAGCGTAGTTCCCATTCTCTTGTCCAAATGACCGAATACAAAAGTATCAGTTTCTTTTCCTGCTGAAATGATTGTTTAAGAAATTTATTTTTGTCATTAAACTTTATGAAAAATATCCATGTGTCGTACGCCGGCTAAAATTATATCTCCTTTAAGGAGCTTTAACAAAAGGGGCAACGTTTTGTGGTCCTTTTCCTAAGCGCACTAAATAAATGAACAGTAATTTTTTTTATGGCAAAATGATTTTCCGTCAAAGTAACACTTTAATTGTTCTGGTATAAAGCAAGATATGTTTCGCTTGGGAGGTATACTATATTTTTTTACTTTGAGAAACTCTTTTTTATATACAAATGTAGATTATTTTGAGTAAAAATTTTTCTATTTATTCAGAGTGGCGTAAATATAATATAATTACACAATAAAGAAAAATTGCCTTTTAGTTTTTTTTTCTATGGATAATATTAGTAATCTTCAACTTCTATACTGTTTGAACTACTAAAATTGGTTCACAGTTTTATTGTATCGTATCGTTGAAAGAATTTGCAGTGTTTGTGAAAGAGTATCTAAAATATTATATTAATATGTAATTTTTGTTAAAAATAATGTAATAAAATGGAGCGAATGTTTTTTTGAACTGCTAAATAAAAGAGTTTCATTGGTTGAACTTGTCATATGATCTTTTTAGGGTTTCGTTCATCTCACGAAACCCTATTACTCCGGCTTCGTTGTTTGTCCGTCACAGAGCCGGTTCTCAGAAACTATGTAATTTACAGTCATGAAATTTTGTGTACTTATAGCTAAATATCTATTATGAAGATCAAAATCATAAAATTTGAAAAAATCGTATTATTTTAATATATAGAGATAAGAAAAACAAAAATATAACAACCTTTTCCTATTAAATGTAAACATTTTTCGTTATAGCAGTTGGCAACAATTAAAAATCCACAATAAAATTCTTTCTACAATAATTAATATTCTATTGAAAGATTTCCACATGAAAAATGAAAATGAAATAAAAAGTTTCACCAACTGACAAAAAAAGATTAATATAACGTCATATTGGTAATAAAGCGTAAATTTTCAAACATTTCTCAATAATACAGGAAGTATGAATATGCGTAAATACAGAAAGCAGTTTAATATGACGTCATTAGAGAATTAAAAAGAAAATTATTCTGACGTCGAACATTTCAATGGTCTCTATACAACATGTTTAGTTTTGAAATTGTTTTTTTTTTAATATCGCATTTAGTCCACAGATATTATTATGACAGAGTATAATAGACCGGTACATTTTTACTTTATGAAAAACATGAGTTTTTTTTTTTTTTTTTCTCGGAAAATGAAATGTATTTGGATTTATTAAAGGAAGGATGAAGTGTTTTGAAATTAATATTAAACGAAACACTTTGTGCGATCTTCGATCACACTTACCCACTTGTTCTTTAATTCTTCCTCATTCAGTTATAGCTAAATGACTTATTTTAAAAAGTTCATATGTATTTTTTTCTATTGAAATAACTATTTAAGCAATCTGTTTCTGTCATTAAACTAGTTAGATACAATATCAATGTACCATGGGTCAGTTGAAAAAAAAAGGCCCCTTTATCTGGCGATAAAAATGCGCGCAGGTGGCGTCCCATAGCATTTTTCCAAGGCTCATTAAATAAATGAACAGCCATTCTTTTCTATGGCATTTGCACAAAAGGTTCTTCTGTACAAATAACATATTACTAGAGTAAGTCACAATGGTAGAAAGAGACATATGTTTCACTTGACAGGTTACAATATTAGTAAAATAAAGGAATATTTTTTTTTTACTTTGAGGAAAATCTTTTTATATACTTTTTATATATGGTGGATGGATGAATCAATTTTGTTAATCGTACGTCACATTTGGCCATAATACTGTAAGGATCATTCTTTCCGGAAGACTAAGTTATATACAGATGTAAATTATTTTGAGTTATAAATTTTCTGCTATATTTTATTTATTTATTTATTTATTTTGCAAGAATATTAGTAAAAATCAACTTTTACTGTTTTTAAACTACTAAATAATGGATATGTTTCATATTTTAAACTTTTCATATGAAACAAGAATTTCATTATTTTTGTGAAAGTCTGTTTGAAATTATGTATTGATTAGACTTAGTTACACGTCATAAGAGAATTAATGCTTTTTTTTATTTTACTTTATTTCATTTTATTTGTAAACATAATATAATAGGGCACAAATTTTTAATTCGTGAAGTGCTACATAAAAGAAACTGTTTCTATAGACTGATACAGATGACATATCATGTTCAGTCTGTTCATTATACTATCTATATATTTAAAACGCTAAGTGTTTTGTTTCGACAATCCGTGAGAACAAACTACTACATCAAATTACATCATTCTTTTTTTAAATGAAAGATATTTGGTCACAGATTTGTTATCGTACATTCGTTTGTTCGAAAATTTAATTAATTAGCCGTAATCTTAAATTAAAATTTTACTTCTGCTTATGACGTCATAAAGTCGGCAATCGGATTAACGCCCACTGTTGCGACGTACAGAGTTTATTTTCTGAACTCAATGATTGCGAGCATAAAAAATAAATATTAAATATTAAAAGCACGTGACTTTTAGTCCGAATTTTTTAATTTGTATGTTAAAATATAGTTAAAATGTTTAAGTATTTCGGTAAAAATATTTATCCGTGTGTTTTATAAGCAAATAAAAATTCATATTTACTGTGACGTCACGGAAATATTATCCATTGGGTTCATTTTATCATTAAGCATTATAACTTTGTTGATGCCATTTTTTTCATTACAATTAAATGCAAAATATATTTTTATTTGTATGCATGGTGCTTAAGCATAAATGTAAGTGTGAAAAGTTTGTACCGGTGAAAATGACGTTATGCTTAGCTTGAAATGCATTTTAACATTGATAAAACTAAAAAGAAATTTTATATGATTGTGTCAACATGGCGTAATATTAACTGATATTTCAATTTTTAATTTTAAAGATTAGAACTGCAGCCTTTATTGGTTGCTTCATCTTGATTGCATACCTTGATTACATGTTACCAATTACTTTTTTTAAATTATAGGATTAAGTTATAGGAATTATAGGATTTAAATTATTAAGATTTCCTTTTTTAATAAAAAAATTCACAAAAGTGAAGAATTTCAGGAAAAAAAAAAAAACTTGAAATAATGATTGTATTTTTAGCTAGAATAAACAATGTAAGGCTAATATTTTATAGGAATTATTTTGGTAGGTTTGTTGTAAGTTCATTTAACAGTTCCTTATTAGCGGCAAAGTCTTATTTCTTTCGCTGTGAATTTTTCTTTCGATGTCAAAAAATGGTAGTCTACTTTTGGACGCTAACCAAAACACAGTGGCAATATTTAGAAATGTATAACGGTTGTGACAACAAACGGCACTATCGCTTTAGCTATCATCGCGCTTACATCACTTCTAAATACTAAAAATTTATTTTTTTACTACATTTTACAATTTCAATTCTTACATCCTCAATTAGAAAAAAAATAGCTTTCGATTGAAATTTATTTGAAATCTGCCGCTTAATTTAACGACTTTTTAAATAATTTTCAAGCATGAAATATTTTTCAATTCTATCTCAACAATGACCATCCGTTTGTTTTAATAATGTAAAATAGCCCCTTGGAAAGTTGCAACAATTGAAAATAGGTATCCCTAACCTTCATAAAAAGTGAAAAAAAAAATAATAAAAAAAACCTGATAAATCATAAGATCAGATTATCCATAAGATAGAGTATTTTGGCGCTAATATAAAATCTGTCAAAAGAAAAAAAAAAACTATTTTTAGTTTATGATTAACATAAAATTGATATGTTGAATTCGTTGATGTATATGTTGAATCAGAATATGCTAATAGGAACTGTTATTTATTATTTTTTTAAAGATCCATTGGATATTTAACTGTATAAGAGACCGGCTGTGATGGAAAAGGAATAATCATCCTGATTATCTAAAGGGATAGAAGAAACCATACAAATAAATTACAATTGAAAACATTAAAATGCTCCCTCATCTGCATATTAATTTATTATTTTTAACAAAAATTCTTCATTTGTACATAAAAATTGATTAGCTTAAAACAATGGATGCGTTTTAGAAGATATAGATTTGAAACGAACAATGATTAAAGAGGACATTTTAAAACTTTTAATTTAAACATTTTAAAACTTTTTTTAACGTCGAATTTCAACGGTGCCTTTGGGCAGATGCAATACATATGCGCATAGGAGCTCATTCGATTGCATTATCACAGGGGGGGGGGGTGCTTATACTATGTTCTTTTATTTACTGAATATGAGATGAAAATATGAAATTTGTATGATACTTTATGATAGGACTATTTGTATGACACTTTATAGGTCCATGACCTTTTTTTTGTGTGTGTGTGTGTCGTGGGGAATATGGTGGTAATGTCAAACTCATTTGCATTACACATTTGTTTACGGATTGTTCATTTGGAGTTTGCATCGGAAATAGCATTTCACTGGGGGGGGGGGGGGATTTTTTAAAATAAAATATTTGAAAGACTGTTTCATACGAAGCCCTACTTAAATAATAAAGAAGCTTATTTTACTGATATTGTTATAGTATTTTTTTCCGTCACGTTTTGACGGGTTCCATCTAGTTTAGATATAAAATCTATGTGTCGTGGTTCGAATGAAAAAAAAAAACTCCCTTATGGGGCGATAGAAAAGGAAGCAGGTGGTGTTCCGTAGCCCTTTTCTAAGGTGTATTAAGTGAATGATCAGCCATTCTTTTTATGGCAGTTGCACAAAATAATTTTCCGTACAGGAAATCCAGTATTATGAGTTACTCTGGTACAGAGAGACATATATTTCATGGGAAAGGTTATAATATTTGTAATATTAAGGAATATTTTCTCTTTGAGACAAACTTTTATGTACGGCGGATGGGTGGATTAATTATGTTAATCATAGGCCAGATTTGGCTTTATTATTGTGGGGCTAATGCCTTTAGAAGAACTTTATTATGCATAAATGTAAATTATTTTGAGTAATAGATTTTCTACTTATTCAATGCGGTTTGTGTTTCATTTGTTTATTTATTTATTTTAGAATATCAATAAGAATATACTTTTATGGTTATTGAAGTGCTAAATAAATGGATCTGTGTCATAGTTTAAACTTTCCACACGGTTCAAGAATTTTATTACTTTTATGAAAAACTATTTAAATTATGTATTAATTTGATTTAATTATAGGTCCTAAGAAGTTTAATGTTATATTTTATTTTATTTTTACTTTTGAACATAATATAATAGGGCGCCAATTTTTGAATCGCGAACTGCTACATAAAACAAACATTTTCAATATGAATGAATACATACAGATGACATATCATGTTCAGTCTGTTCCTATCATCAAACTAGTTAGATATAATATCCATGTGTCGTGGGACGGATTAAAAAAAAATCCCCCTTATCGGGTGATAAAAAAGGGTGCAGGTGCTGTTCCGTGGCCCTTTTCTAAGGTGTATTAAGTAAATTAACAGCCTTTTCTTTTTATGGCAGTTGCATAAAATGATTTCTTGTACAAATAGCCTCATAAGTTACTTCCGTACAAAGAGACATATGTTTTACTTCAGAGGTTTTTGGAAGAGAAGGAATACTTTGAGGACTTTTTGTATAAAAATGTATAGACTATTTTCAGTAACCGATTTTCATTTACGGCGGTTAATAAACGGTGATTTAGATTATCAGATAAAATTGTTTTGGTGTCATTAAAATACATAATTAAAATTAGCATGAAAAAGTAAAACGAAATGTAAACTTTTATCATATTTTGAAAATTTGTTTAATATTAAATCGATGTTTAAAATAGCTATAATTATGAAAGCAATACTTTAAATTGCACAGTAAAGTAACAAGTACATTTATTTGCGCTTAAAATTATATTGTTTAAAAGCATTTAAAATTTTTAAGACTATATTAAACATTTAATAAATTATTATCTACCGTACATTTCGGCGTATAACGCACACTTTCCATATAAGAAAATTGATCGAAAATTACAGGTATGCGTTATACGCCGTTTATAAAAATGAAAAATGAAAAATTTAGAAATAATAAAGCTGATCATAACAACTAAAATTCCTGATTTTAATTTTAATTACAATAATCTTTATTTTACGTTTGATAAGTATTTAATGTGTGTTTTTTTGCAAGGAAGGATGTGCGGTGTTATGCGGCGAATATACCTAAAAATAGAAAAATGAAGTATGAAATTTTAGGTGTGCGTTAAACATTGGAATGTAGCACAGTTTCGGGAAATATAAGGTATAAATGTTCAATGTGTTCAGAATATATTTAACAATTTTGTAAAATTCCCGGCAGAAGTTTAATTTAATTATCAAACAAATTTCAACATAATGACATTATTTGAAAGTATTTTTTAGAGTCAATAATGGTTATTATACTTACTATTTACTATTTAGGGAAATGAAAAATTATAATACAAATTTTAAATAAATATCATTTTTGGCGCATAATATAAATATTATTTCTGATAACTTATACAATCTATAGTGCTTATCTATATTATTAAAACTAAATACCTAATTAAAAAAGAAAATGACTCACAAATTAAACATTCTAACACGCATCACATTAAATTAAGCAAACAACGGCTAATCAAATTCACTAAGGCATGTAAAACGCAAAGAGCAAAACAGAATTAGAACACAATGAACCCATGTGACTGAATTAACTGTGACTAGTCACATTTATTTTAAGTATTCCCTTTTTGTAATCATTGCAATTCTGTAGTGACAAAGGGCATATTTTCTCATCATATTAATATTAAATTTAATTACTTACTCAGTGTATTTTTTGGTAAATACATTAGGTAAGTCAAGAATTTCAAGAAGTCGACCTGTTAAATTTGGAATGCGTTATCTGCAAAATCTTAAAATAAATAAATAAATAAATAAAAGCTGAAAAAACAGTATTTTATACATTTTCAAATTATACTAAAAATAAAATTTATGAAATTTGTTTTCTATTTCAAATAAAAAAAAAGAAGCTTTTTTTTTTTTTTTCGAATAAAAAAGTTGATTTTTAATTTCAAACTCGTTGCATTTTTCTAGTATTAGAGAGCAGACATTTTTGGCTCGCGTTGCTAGATGGTGGTTTCTTTGAAATTTAAATGTTTATCAGGGATGTTGCTATATACACATAGAGTATGAGGGTTTATTCTGATGCTTTTTTTAGAGGGGGGGGGAATTATGTGTTTCTATTTATTTTTTATTATTATTATTTATTTTTTTACTTTGTCGTTACTGCGTTTGTAGAAAATGAAAACTGGAAAAAAAATTTCTGTGATTTTATTTTACTGAAAAAAAAGAAAGAAAGAAAGAAAATAGAAGTTGTGCGGTATTACTTAATTTTAATACAATTGTAATTAATTTGAAAATCACATTAATTTTTTTTTAGGATGAATTGAATTTGATTATAAGTATATAAATAATATTTGTGGGATTCGCTTTGGATATGCGTTGACAGATTTGACTGTAATGAAGTGGGGATCAGATTTATTTTTTTACAAATCATGCTGTTAAAAATGTTTTTTTTTTTTTTTTTTACTTATACAGGATGTCTTTTATCGTGTATCAACCGTTAGTTTTAGAGGAACAGTTCCAATTGCACAAATGTCTCAAACTTTGTTTTGCTTCATATAAAAATCGATTTACACTAAAATGGTTACTTTTAAATAGTTAGGAAACTTAAAAAATGTATACAATGTTTAAGTCCTGTAAGTTTTATTTACAGAAGTTTCTAAGTATTCTAAAAAGTAAAACAAAGCAAATTTATTCTTCAATGACCAAAACTTACCAAGTTATGATAATTACAATTTTATGAATTTTTAACGTTTGACTTCACTAAAATTGGAAAAGGCGGTTTTTAGTAACAGAAAAGCTCAAAATGCACGAAATTCAAAGTATCATAACTAGGTAAGTTTTTATCGCGCAAAAATGGAGTTTAATCATGTAAACTGGTTTTTAATTAATGGTGTAGATTAATCTCAAAAGTAAACAGCTTCTATACTTACTTCCAAAATTATTTCAAACATTCTGCTTAAATGTCTTTTAATTAAAACGTCCGTTGGCAGCATACATAGTGATTAGTTATTCATTATAAAATAACAGGTTGTTGGAACCTGTTGCTAATCTAACTGTGAAATGATGCAACCTGTTAACCAAAAGTAACTATATTTCCCATCCTTAGAGTAAATTTTAAAGACTTTTCTAGAGACTATTTATAAAATGCATTGCAATTCGAATAAAATCGTGGTTTGATGACGTCATAAACGTTAAATGCTCTATTACTGAATTGCGTAAAAGAAACATCGTTATAACTCCAAAATTGATAATCCTATTAACTAATGGTTTACTGCGTCGATTAAGCGTGTCATTTCCAATTAAAATATATCTTTGAATCGAAATTTGAATGAAATACAGGGTCATGAAAAATCGAAGAGTGTGGAAAATAGAATTACAAATATCTAGACAACTAAATATCCGATCGACTTCATTCTTGATGCAAAATTTATGTTTTTTTTATTGTCTTATATATTCACTCCTTAAAATAAACAATTTCGAAAATTTGTATATACCTTTTATCAGAATGAATATTTCGAGAGTCCGAAAAAAATAGTTCCGGATAATCGAGGTTACTGAAATTCAATAAACTTCTTCCCATTATTACATACTAAGTACACACCAAATTTCAAGTCTCTATCTCAATTTGTTTGGAAGATACAGCGTTTACAGACACACACACAGACGGACGGCATTTTTTTTTTCTAAAAATATGTTTTTCGGAATCTCCAGTGTCTGAAACGAGTAAATCCGTCAAAAAAAAAAAAGCGATTTCCAAAACGATTACAAGACTTACCCTATACTACGTATGATGGGTAAGTACAAAGTAATATATATTTCTGAATTTAGGTACGTAATATTCTTTATGTATAAAGTATTATTTTAATTTATTTTCAAGTTATTTATTAGAACTCTATATTTACAAATACAGTTTTATGCATACCTGACCAAATAAAACTTTAATGTTTCTAAAAATATAAATTTTTTCAAAAGTAATACTGTGTGATTTGATATACTGTTTGATTTTTCAGGTTATTTGTGACTTGATAGGATTGTTTGTAATGCCTCCTAATGACAAAATGGTCATTGTTTTTAGTTTTAATAATTATAATAACTTTGTTACAGGAAAAAAATAATTCGTTAATTACTTCTTATTGATGTAGTTATCATTTTTAGGGGACAGCTACTATTATGCTCAATTTAGTTTCATCTATAAAAATAAACTTTTAAAAGTATAATACGGAGACACAATTTCTTTAAATTTGAATAGATTGGGTTCAATAGAAATAAATTGTGTAAAATGTAAATGATTTTTTTTTTAAAGTTCGTATCAAATGTAAAATCTCTTTAAATAAGTTTCTATAAAACATGTTTGTGTATGTCGATATTTTAGTATAGATTATTTCAACTTAATCTCATTTTTTTTTATCGCCAGTTTTTTCGAAAATATTTTGAAAAACCTGCCAAAATTTCATACGTATTTGACAATTGTTGGTGGATTTATTGGCTGTGTATTTTTACAATATAAGCCTTGCAACACTGATAAAAAAAAATTGCAGAGACCTTCAGAGACCTGTAGAGAAAATTGCCTTTGCTAAGATCAGCAGAATCAGTTTTATTTTATTACTAGCTAACCCGCCCGGCGTTGCACGGGCCAAAAATATTAATAATCTGTTCTATACGAAACTTAAACCAATATTACTAAACATTGCCAAAATACTATAAATTATTTCAACTTAATCTCATTTTTTTTATCGCCAGTTTTATCGAAAATATTTTGAAAAACGTGCCAAAATTTCATACGTATTTGACAATTGTTGGTGGATTTATTGGCTGTGTATTTTTACAATATAAGCCTTGCAACACTGATAAAAAAAATGGCAGAGACCTTCAGAGACCTGTAGAGAAAATTGTCTTTGCTAAGATCAGCAGAATCAGTTTTATTTTATTACTAGCTAACCCGCCCGGCGTTGCACGGGCCAAAAATATTAATAATCTGTTCTATACGAAACTTAAAACAAACCCCGTCGTAATCGGGTCCATAGTTCCACCTTCCACCGCCAGGGGGCGCAGTCTGTTCTGGAAAAGGCATTTTCAGAACCCTCGACCCAACCAAATTTCCTAGTAGAATTGAAATTTAACCACGGGTAAACATTGCCAAAATAGCGGAAAAAGCGAAAGTTGGTTACGTAATCGATCGGTTTCTAAAGGGTTAATGTAGATATTTTTTAAAACCCAATCATGCGTTTTGAAGAAAATGAACGCGTCTATGATCTGGAGTCTACTGTTTGTCCGTACTCACATTTCCTGAGTCGATGCTGATTTTTAAATCTGGACCGAAAAACGAAAATCACGTGAGTGAGTTTTGGAAAGGATTTTTTTTTTGGGTTGGGTTGATTATTGACGGCCAATTATCGACACTAGGGATATAGGCCCGGGGGGAGTGCCCTTCGTGGGGGTCTTTCTAAGGGAACCTAATCCGTATTTACGCATGAAGAAAATCCACGGCTCGAAAGAAAACCACGAAAACTCCGAGCGATTAGGCCGACGGGCGCGATTGGGATCGAACCCAGGATTTTTTTTTTTTTTTTTTTTTGGAGGGTTAAAATTAAAAATTTTCAAAACGAATACCAGATTTAAAAAAAAAAAGGGATGTAGATTAGTTGAGGTATTTTTAGTTTTTCGTATCTTGTTTATAAACGCCAATTCGGATTTTTAAAGATAGGGGAAATAGTTAAAAAAGCGAAATCGACTTACGGTAAAAAACGTTTTCGAAAGGGTTATTGTGATTTTATTTTTAAACTAAAGGTTTCTGCCTAAATCCGACAGAACGTAGACGTCTTTAGGTGTGTTTGATTTTTGTTTGGTTATTTTAGAAAGCCGATGCCAGATTTTATATATCATAGAAAATCGGAATTCGCAAAAGAGAGTCCTGCGCACGAATTTTTTTTGAAGGGTTAATATTTGTATTTTTCAAAAACAAATACAGATGTCGAAAAAAGAATAAATGTAGATATTGTCTGGTATTTTTAGTTTTTCGTACCTTTCTCTGAATCGCCGATGCGAATTTTTAAAAATTGCCATAATCGCAAAAATCACAAAACAGCATACAGAAAATATACTTTTTAGAAGGGTTAATTTTTGTATTTTTTAAAACCGAAGGGAGCTTTGGAAAGGACAAAGTCAGTTCTTTAATTTGGTGACCTTCGTTTTTCCGTATTTTTTGTATTTCGGTGGATGCAAGGCTCGGAAAACGGGAGAAAATAAAAAACATGAATTCGATGCTTTTTGATTATTTTTTTTGAAAGGGTTAAATGTAAAATTTTTTCAAACCAACCAGATCGTTTGAGACATAAAAGTATTTTCTTTCAGAAAATGTAGACAGTTTTTCCGTATTTCTAACAGTTGGCCCATGGCGAATTTAGAAAAACTTAAAACAAAAACGGGATGTGTTGTGCTTTCTTTCTTCTATTCCGGAAGATAAGGATATTGGTTTCTGCACATGCGCCAGCTAGCTTTTGAATAATGACGTTTTTATTTGTGATCTTTGATCAGTTTTTAATTAATAACTACTTTAATTTTCAAAATATTAAAATTCTGACGTAATGGTGCACCAAGAGAGGGTTTGAACTACCTATATCTAAATTTGCAGCTTTCTAGGTGGGCTGGATTTTCCTGGCCATCGCCAACAGACACACAGACACACAGACACACACACAGAGCGAAACTTTCTTTTATTAGTATAGATTGGAATGAAATACATAGATATATCATCGATGCTGATGAAAATATTGTTTAGAATATAATCATGTCAAGACTGATAAAAAATTGTAGATACATACTTTGCAACGATACAACATTATTATTGGAGTTTTTTCGTTCTATTTTTTATTGACGTAATAAACTAAATTCTCAATTTTGCTAAAAAAAATAAAATTAAGTTTGAAACCTTTTCGTCAGATACATACTAATTACTTAAAATATAAAGATATTTTAACATAATTAAAACTTTATGCATCCTATAGTATTCCTCAAAGATCATTTTTCATTAGAAGCCTTTCAAAATTTATATTATCTGGAAGAATAATGTAGAAAAAATATGTTACAACAAATAATTGATTTAATTTTTTAACTGCATTTTGTATTATTATTATTATTATTATTTTTTTTTTTTTACTTTTCAAATGAAAACAGATTCAGTTAACAGTAATTAAGACAATAATAATATTTTATTCCCAAAGGCATTCAATTTGACAAAAATCAATTACCTCTTATTTGTTTCGCAAATTACATCTGTTGATGACATCAATATTGATTTTTGTTATTTTTAAGAGGTGCTCTTTGAAGTCTTTTTTCCCCTTTTAATTGGAATATTTTAATTATTATCTTCTAAAATAAAAGCGTAAGTCATGTGACTGTCATCAACAGTTCCGGGATGGCCGTTTCACTTTTTCATATGCCAGGCGGCCATTTTTATTCAAAATTATTTTTTCGAATAAAACTGCATAAAAGTTACATTTTAAGAAAGATCGTTCAAAATAAATTAATATTTGAGAGATGACTTACGTTCAATTATGTATATATTCTGCAATAACTTCAGTCAAAATTAGGTTCGCAGTTCAAATTTTCTATTCATGAAAGTAAACAAAAAAAGATTGATTCGTCGTGAACATTTAAAATATTAAATCATGGAGGTAATCATTCGCAAAGCAAGTTCTCCACGAATGAATTTTTGGACCGCTGCCTCGCGTCAAAAAAATAATTCGCACCTGTGAGACAATCAAAGTTTACCACAATTATGTACTATACAACTCAACTTCCTTCGGGACCTTTTCTTGACGTAAATTGAACTCAGGTAATAATATTTAATGAATCAGATTTTTAGCATTTTTAAAATCGCTAATACAGTTTTTATTTATCGCGTGTACAAATTAGAAACGATACTTTGATTTTGAAATCAAATGTTTTGATTTATGATATTATTTCTTATTTATTTATTTTCTATTTAAATGAAAAGTGTGAGTATTTTAAATTTATGTAATATAAGCATTTTAGATTAAAGGTAAGTATTTTAAATGAAATGAGTGACAGGTTTATAATTTAAAATTAAATTAATGCAGTATGAATGATGGTGATGGAAACAATATTTGGCGATTTATCACCTGCTCCCGGCTAACAAAAATACTCAAAATTAAAAAAGGAAATAAAAATAAATAAATGATAGTTTGATGTAAATAAATGTTGATATACATATAAAAAATAATTTATAGAACTAAAAAAATAAATAAAAGTAAATAAATAACAATTTCCATAACAAAGTTTTCGCCAAATTGGCGGGGGGAATCGCGCCAACGTATGTGACACCTATGCCCAAAAAATATGCGAAATGCTACCATGATCGCAAAAGTTCATGATTTGTCTATTAGAATCTTTCGATTTGGCGAAGAATTAAGGGAAAATTAAATTATGAATAAATGTAACGGGTTGCAATGTTTAACATACATTTAAGGGAGACCAAACTGGTCGCCAGTGGCGGCTAGTTTTAAAATAACTATAGTAAATTTCTTCTTTAGTCTTACTCTATGGTTGCTTAATTATTTTGTTATTTTACAGAAAGAAACCTTTTCGGTAGCTATTTCTTTCAATAATTGAAACTACAGAATATTGAAATATTTAATGAAATGTATGTGATTTGTAAACTGTGCAAAATGTTACTAAAAATAAATAAGATACATTAATTGTATATTAAAACTCATCTGCACTTTTATATGATTTTTCTACATTTTAAGTTAAGAACCTATTGATATTTTATCCTTCACATTTAATTATTTATTTAAAAAATCAAGCGATTTTACATATATTTAATTAAAAAAAGATAATTAAATATGATTTCAAACCAATTAAATGTTTTTTTTTTTTTTTTTTTTTTTTTTCATATTCTTTATATCAGTTGTTACTATTTCATCGTAACTAAAAATAGGCCTTCGTTATTTTTATGTCGATACTTCCCAACTGTATTTTTTTTATATAAAAAATGTCAGATGTATTTAAGATTAATTATTATGTTCCGATAACATTTCAAATGCTTGATAATGCGTTATTTTTAAAGCATTTTTCTTTATTTCACTAATATTCATTGTGATCTTTAACTTTTGCAAATAAAATTAAGTTTTGTTACAAAGTAACAAACAACGTAACAATGTATGCTAGAATGTGAAAGTTGTCTGAACTCCTGGAAACCAGCCGTAGTGGTTTTTGCAGATAATTCCTTTTCACTTCTTTAAAATATATGTCTACAAAATAATTTCGTCATTATATAACAAATCTTTTCTAAATAATAAGTATCTGAACATTCCTACTTTACCTATAGCCCCTCTATATGTATGTCATAAAAGGTATAAGCTAAACGAATTTAGGGGATGTATGGAGAACATGTGTACACCGCATTATTATATACTGCAGTATGATATATTATACATGTATATCAGATTGATTAATTCAGATTGATTAATTCAGATTGATTCAACCAAGCAGGGAGGCCTACCATATGGCTTCAGCCTCTGCAAGCCCTGCTTGGCAAGTTTATTTAAAAAAAAAAAAGAAAAGAAAAGAAAAAAGAAAAAAAAAAGTTACATATTTTTACATATTTTTACATATTTGAGAAAGCAGCCCAGCTTAATTTGCAGAAAAGTCCTACTCAAAAAGTCATACTCAAAAGTCATACTCAGCAGAAAAGTCACAATTAATAAGAGTTTAAAAATTATTTGAAATTGTCAGATTTTTAGCGTAAAATATTTTAAAAGTAGAGACAGTGGATTTTTTCAATAAACTTCTTCATCATCAGGAAAAGCATCATCATCATCATCACCACCAATGATGTGTACTGGTGGCATTTGGAATAACAATTGTTTTTTTTTCTATTAAGGACATGCAGCTAATTATCTTTTGAAGCAATGAGGAATTGGCCGAGATTGATTTAAACCAATTCGACAGAGAGATGGTGTCTGTTTTCCTCAAAATACAAGTGAAACAGTATTAAATCAGCAACGTTTTTTATTAATAACGTTTAAACAAATGCGGGTACTTTTATATTAGCTAAGCGCCAGAGATAACACCCAAAATCTTGTTTAAATTAGCATAATTTAAATTGCAACCTTTTACATGAGATTTTGCTATTGGTATTCATATGTTTGTATTTACGTATTTTACTATGATTATATTTTAACTATCATTAAGTAAGTTTTTAAAGCAATTATATTGCAATATTAAAATATTGGCTAGCTATTATCAGCTAATATTAAAATACTAGTGTAAATGCCCGTCCTAGGACGGTGGGTAGAAATTGGGGTTTTCAGTTAAAATTTTAAATAATTGATAAAAATATTCATATACTGTTTATCGACAATAAGGAAAACTGACCTCAACCGTTAAGTTCAGGGTTAATGGTAAATATTACTGTTAATGGTAAATTTTACGAAACGTAATATTTTTATTTATCTTTGTTTTTCAACTCAAAATTTCCAAATATTTTTCTGAATAAATAAAAGCTTAATCCTAATAACGATCTCGATAATTAATTAAGGTCTCGATAATTAACTATAGTAAGTAAATTATAGGTATTAATTTTCGCTCTCAATAATACGAAAATGATCTTTTAGTTTATTCATAATCTAAAAGAATGCATTAGTTTTTATACAAAGTCAAATATTTCCCTTTCAAAATTAATAATAAAAATAATTTAAATCATTAAAAAAAGTTGATCTTGTAATAATTCAATACATCCTGAATGTACATACCTTATGTTAATGGTAAATTTTACGAAACGTAATCTTTTCCTTTATTTTTGATTTACTACTCAAAATTTCCAAATATTTTTCTGAATAAATAAAAGCTTAAACCTAATAACGATCTCAATAATTAATTAAGGTCTCAATAATTAATTATGGTAAGTAAATTATAGGTATTAATTTTCGCTCTCAATAATACGAAAATGATCTTTTAGTTTATTCATAATCTAAAAGAATGCATTAATTTTTACACAAAGTCAAATATTTCCCTTTCAAAATTAATAATAAAAATAATTTAAATCATTAAAAAAAGTTGATCTTGTAATAACTCAATACATCCTGAATGTACATACCTTATGTTAATGGTAAATTTTACGAAACGAAATTTTTTCCTTCATTTTTGATTTACAACTCAAAATTTCCAAATATTTTTCTGAATAATTAAAATTTTAATCCTAATAACGATCTCAATAATTAATTAAGGTCTCAATAATTAACTATGGTAAGTAAATTATAGGTATTAATTTTCGCTCTCAATAATACAAAAACGATCTTTTAGTTTCTTCATAATCTAAAAGAATGCATTAATTTTTACACAAAGTCAAATATTTCCCTTTCAAAATTAATAATAAAAATAATTTAAATCATTAAAAAAAGTTGATCTTGTAATAACTCAATACATCCTGAATGTACATACCTTATGTTAATGGTAAATTTTACGAAACGTAATCTTTTCCTTTATTTTTGATTTACAACTCAAAATTTCCAAATATTTTTCTGAATAATTAAAATTTTAATCCTAATAACGATCTCAATAATTAATTAAGGTCTCAATAATTAACTATGGTAAGTAAATTATAGGTATTAATTTTCGCTCTCAATAATACAAAAACGATCTTTTAGTTTCTTCATAATCTAAAAGAATGCATTAATTTTTACACAAAGTCAAATATTTCCCTTTCAAAATTAATAATAAAAATAATTTAAATCATTAAAAAAAGGTGATCTTGTAATAAATCAATACATCCTGAATTTTTTTATTTTAAAAATATGCTTATGTACATTTTATATTATTTTACAACTTTATTATTATGTAAATTATAATAAAGTTGTATTATTAATTTTTTTTTCCAAGGGTATAATTTGTATTTATTGTCAATAGGTGGCGCCAGAACAGTATTTAAGAAATATATCTAAAATACCGGTAGATCATCGCAAAGCCTCGAAAGGTATCATCGCTATTTCTGAAAAAGTACTTAGAGGAATAAAATGCTTACAGAAATAAATTTAAAAAATCCTTTAAATTATTTAAAGACTTTAATATGCTTTTACGAATATTTTAAGAGCATAATCGGATTTTTTAATGAAACGTTCAAAGAGTCATTCATGGAATAGATATGGAATTTGTGTTTTTGAATGGCAACATTATTTGTTTGTTTACATCAGGTAATCGGATGTTTAATCGGTTATTTTTAATTTAAAACTTAAAACATTATAACTGGATATGATATACATGTTTTATACGAAAATATGCTGAACAGACATTATTTCAAGTAGAAGAAATTATCATTTAATGGTTATGTGTTAGCATATCTTTTTCAGTAAGCCTAACATGGCGTTTAACTACGGTCGACTCGCAGACCAGAGTGGTACAAACCGGTACCGTTACAGACAGATTCTCGCCTTTGGATTTTATTATAAGTAAGATTGGCGAATAAAAGGGTTGGTGAGATTAAAAAAATTTGCCGATCGCTGGCGTCCGGCTAATGAAAAAGTACTCAAATGTGTTTATGATTACAAAGTTTATGTCGAAATGAAATTATGTATGTTCAATTTTTTTAGAAATAATTTCAAATTAATTACCATTTTTACGGATTAACATTCAATGCCTTAACATAAATCACAAAAAAAAATATATTGAATGCTGTCTCGAACTTTTATTTTAGAAGAATGAAATTACTCAGACAGGCACGATAGAAATATTTTAATTCTGATTAAGTTTTTTTTTCTACTTTCAGAATGCTTGTTAACACTTGTTGGCCTTTTTGTAATTTCCGAGAAAAAAAATACTACACTTCCATTGATTTTGAACTAGCATATATTTCCAATCGTTGCAACTTCGATTGGCAGGTTGTGACTTAAAAATATTTTTTTTCGTAAAGTTTGTGTAATTAAATCGATAGTTAATCTTTATCGAGCCACTTTCACTGATTTTAACCAATCTTCTTAAATGTATTGAAGATGTCTTATAAACGAATTAAAACAATAAAATTAAACCTAGTTATTGTGTTGATAGAATTTTTTACTAAAAACTACAAAATAAATCTGAAGCTAATTTTTATATTTATTATTAATATTTTCTTAATTTAATTATAACTACACAAAATTTTCAAACAACTAATGATGACAAGCAATGATATATTCACTAGATATGTGAAATATAAGAAAATAAATCTCCTTTTTTTCATAAAATGATAAAAGAGCAAAACTATATTTTCGACAAGGTATTTTGAAATGCTTTCATTTTTTTCCGGGATAACTACTCTCTGCTATAACCTAAAGTTGAAAACTGTTAAGTATTCCACTTACTACAATTGAAATGGTTAAAGTAACTAAGTCCATATATTGGCATTTCTCATTTTAAGATGGTTAAGAAAGAAACTCAGTCCCGATAATGAAGGTTTGGAAAGATTAAATACATTATAGTAAATACAAATCTTAAAATACATCAGAATTAAATACTTAAAATCTTTCCTTATGTAAAACCTAACCTTAAGGTTAATATTTTATGTTATTAACCTTATTTTTCCCTTAAATATACTCATATTTTTATTTTTTTAAATAAATTATTGTGTTTTCTTTGTACGTGAATACAAATCATGTCAATAAAAACGTCATTTAATCATTAGGAATATTTTCTTAAAAGTATGTATGTGCATTTTCTGTGTATTTATAAGATTTTTAGAAGATTTTTTGCGGGAAAACCCTGTTTAACGTTAAAAAGAACTACGTTCAAAATTTAAAAGCAACATATTTATATCGTACATATGTCATAGGCTGTTTCTTAATTAAAGTAATAGCGATATACCAACAGAAAAGTAATACAGAAATTAATAATTGTAAAATTTGTCATCTGATAGACCAAAAAATGTTGTTTGTTTTTTAACACTTTCCAACCTAGTTGAAAAGTGTATATGACTTCGGTTTGTCTGGCTGTCTGCCGTATGGCCGTCTGGCCGTCTGTCGTCTGCCGTCTGTCCGTGCTTTAACTCTCGTAAATATGTTCGGATTTCCCTGCAATTTTTATATGTTATTGTCGTTATCTATAGCATAATCCCTATTTGAACTGAAGTGTGTAGTTCTTATAGTTTTATTACAGAGGCACTCAAAAGAATTCCGTTACATTACGGTCTATGGGGAAAAATCATTTACGGTTTATTTTAATGATGTTACACAATTTCAAACACATTGTAATTGATATATATCACTAAGGTGCATTACAAGAAGCTCAATATGGAATAGGGTGTGCATAACACTTATAGTTACTTTACAGGGACAGTCAAAAGAATTGCGTTACATTACGTCTATGGAGAAAAATTCTTTGCGTTTTAATAAAATAATGTTTCACTATTTTAAACGCATTGAAATTGCATTACATTGCATTACAAGAGGCTTACTACAGAATATTGTGTGTATAGCAGTCATCGTTAATTTACAGGGGCACACAAAAGAATTATCTACTGTCTGTTAACAATAATTCCTGGAAGTGCATTTTAAGTTGCTAAACGCGATTTTAAATTTAACTCACTTTTTGTCTTTTTGTTGATGTTATCTTTCAGCTTATTAAACGGTAATGATTTGTAAAATTATTTTGGAAGCTATGGAAAGTGTTACATAATCTATGCTTGGGCATGATTTTTCGTTCTTGTTTAATTATCCAAAAATTTGAAAACTAAGACTTAGTTCCTTTCAACAATCACAGATTCCGTTGCGTTCCTTAATTATTATATGGAGAAAAGAATATCTACTTTCGTAGACAAATGACAACATCAATGGGAAATACATCATTTCATTATACATCAACGTTCGATTTTATAAAATTAATAGCATTTAAATAATTTTCACATGTTGCATTTTATTTTGACATGAAGAATATACAAGTCTCTTCTTGAAAATTCAATTTACGTACAAAATTTATTAAAACTTTTCGTAGATAGCATTAGTATAAAGCATATTGAAAACATTTATATATTCCATTGTTGCCTTCATTTATATCCACTATATTTCAAAATATTCGATTGATGTCAACTTTATTAAAACGCTGTCACTGTGAAATGCACATCTCACAACAAGAGCAAATCAAATTTCTCAAAGCAGTGTTCTATGTGACAAGATATTTGGTAGTTACCGAAATAGCCGAAACACTCATATGCGTGATTCATTCTTTATCGTCAGAAAAGCGTTTATCATGTCGATAAAATCTCTTAAAAGGATAGAAAAATGAACGTCGATGGAAATAATATTTTGTAGAGTGTGTCAGTAATTTCATGTTTAGAAAATAGAAAAGTAGCAATTTTATATGCAGTAGAATCACTATAATATGATTGTAAAAGGGTATAAATTGCATTTGCTGAAATTTTATTTGACAGCAATTCTATAAACATATATTTAATTTCTAAGAATTACGTAATTTATTTTTTGAGGTATGCAGATTAGCTTGATAATGTTTTATGAGACTTGATCAAGGCATAAATACATTGCATCTAAATAAAAATTAATTTAAATACTAAATATATTAAATGATATATACATTATGTTAAGGGAATAAAACAGGATAAAGAAATTAAAAATATTAGCTATAATATTGTTAAATATTGTGAATAAGAAAATGGAACGAAACTGTAAATCTAATAGAGTATTCGCGAATTGTCTTGGGAAAATAAGATAAATCAGTGATTTAATTGTAAAAAAAGAGAGTGGCAGTGGATATACGCTAAAGGGTATACGCAAGAGCTTTATTTGGGAAAAAGAAATAAGCTCACATAAGCGAAAAAATATAATCATTACAATTTAGGAAGGATTTTAAAATAGAATGAATATGTTTTTAATGTAATTGTGATGATATTCTGTTTTTCACTTAATGTTTGTTTAGATAAAAACGTTTTATTTTTTTTCTCATAAACAAATGGTTTAAAATGAAAATCAATCCTTAAGTTATGAAGGATACTCCCGTGAATATAAGAAAAAATTGTGTATAAATATTAACTAGTCGGATGTGCCAATCCCAAAACTTTCTTCTATCTCAATCATGTTAATACTTCAAAATTCGATATCACATCGACAATAAAATCAATATTTTTCGTCATTCAGCTGTACGTCATATCGTCGGGTTACCTGGATGCGTATGGGCTCTTTTGCTCTGTACGATTGTGCTATAGAGGATTCGTTTTAAATTTAAATAGTAGGATAATGAGCCGATCTTAGAACACCTAGCTCTAAGCTTGATGAAAGCTATTATAATGAAGAAAACTTTTATAGTTTTAAGAGATGTTTTAAGCGAATACCTATGCAAGGAAAAGCACATCTTCCAAAAATTAATTCGAAATTTTTTATAATAAAAGCATATAAATTTATCTGTTATATTTATTTGCTTTCTTTATTTCTTTCTTTGTTTTAATGAAAATAAATATTAATCGATCGAAAATTGATAATTGAAAGATCTTATTGCAATTCTAGAAAAACTTGTGGGTTAACTTTCGTCTATAGAAATTCAAACTAAATAATTTTTTTCCATGAAAATCTAACGCGAATTCTGGAATTTGAGATTACTCATTAAAAACACTAAATTCATATTTTTAAAATGCGTAGCAACAGTAACATCTTTGTACTGCCTTACAAAAAAGATAATTTTTTAATGTTCTCAAAATTTATATTTTCATTTTACAGAAATTTTGATGTTTTGACGAGAAAAAAAAACACACTAATATACAAATTATAAAACATTCCTATTCTAATAATGTTGAACACGTTTTACATCTAGTCGTATCTAGAATTAAATACCTGAGCATAATTACTTTTCAAGCATATCCATATGTCGATGTACTGAACAAATGTTATATCATCTACTTGTTCAAAAAAAAAAAAAAAAAAAAATTCAAACAAACACTATTAACAGGGAGCTAAAGCAGTGTTCCAAATAAAGCGAAAGTTTCGTTACATTTATCTAATTCATTTGTTCTCTGTTAAATGAAGAATGTATGATTATTATTGGCTGTTTCAAGTAAAGGAGAATTTGAAACGTTCCTCTGAAGATATAAATCCTCGTTTTGAAATTAACAACAATGTTAATTGGAAATAAATACAAGAGGCTGTAAAACTAACTTGGTAGAATTAAATGTTATCATTATCTTACTAACGAAATGATAAATTGAGTAATTTAAAAGGATGGGGTAAAGCATTATAATTAGTAACTAATTACGAATTTTTAATGCTTTTTAACCTTCTAAGTGCTTAAAATAACACATCCTTCAGTGCATAAAAATTGTAAAAGACGATTATTAAGGGAAAAGCTATATAAAAAAATTATGATAAAAAAAGGAAAGAAAAAAAACTAAAGTTTTATTTAAAAAAAATGATTTTTTAACTTTTCTGGTTGTAGAATGAATAAAAAAGACAACTGTGAATGAGTCTTAAAGCTAGAAATAAGTTCTTAAGAGTGTAGTTTTCAGCCAACTATCTATAGCTACTAAATAAATGTTTATTTCGTAAGTTTCAGAATAGTCTTTATTGAACTAGTTTAGAAATAAAGAAACAACCAGTTTTATATGTAATGTGAACACGAGAGTTATATTGTCTTCAGAACAGGTATATACGACAATAATAAAACTTTTCAATCTTTTTCATCCATGAATGGAGATAAAATCGCTACAATTAAGGAAGACTTTTTGTCTTATTATTAAAAACTCGCAAAACATGCTCAAGCTCTTCTAATGCACAATCTTTAAAACTGTGGTAGAAAACCTGAAAATACTTGTTTTATTGGATATTTGGGCTGACTGGTTGTTCTATTTAATCTAAACATAATGTTGTAAGAATGGTTAAATCGGATTATTTTCAAACGATCGTTGATTTCTTTTATAAATCTTATATAGATATTTTTGCTTCTTTCTGTTTTATTTTCTTCTTTCGTTTTTCACTTCTTTTTTTTAAGGAAAATAATCATATACTCTTCTTAGTTATACAAATATATCTTACTAATAACGGTCATACAAAATATAAATAAAAGTTTAGATAACTTTATTTAATTGATAACTACAGCTAACAATTTATAATACATATTTTTTAATTACTTGAATTTTTATTTTACAATTTCCCACATTGTTTAATTGTTAAATCATGGATATCAAGATATTTCAAATTTCCTGTATGAATATTTTTCCTTCTTTTTGTTTTCTCTCCTTTTATTTTTCCTTTTTTACAAAAAATAATCACTTACTTATCTTATTGTATAAATGACATCTTGATAATGGTGATACAGAATATAATAAAAATTGCAGACCAGTTCAATTTATTTAATCGATAATTACATGCACGATCTTTTAATTTAAATACTTTTAATATAAATTTAGTAATTAAAACAAAATATTCTTGGGTGTTAAATTTTGCTTAATTATAAAGCATTCGAATATAAAAAAATACAAATCAGATAACTTTTCCCACTGAATTAAATATGGCATTATTAAAATAAATTATTGCCAATAAAATAAGAAAAAACATTATGTCCGGAGTGAGTATCGAACCGACACGATGATCGGAACACAGAAACACCGCGCTTTATTTTACTCGAACACCCTTTTCTCGTTCGAGCACACTCTAGAACTGGATAGGTTCTAGATTCAATTTTACGCATCCGCAAATGGGTCATTTTTGTGTGACAACTGGAATTTGACAAAAATCCCTTTTCGTTTTAATATATAGGATTTAAGGAAGATTCACTCATCTCATGAATATTATACTTAAGATACACACCGTGCAATTTTTTTTTCAAAATGCTTTAATTATGACAAGAAGTTCAAAAAATCGATGCTGATTAGTTTCAAACGTAAATATTGTCCATACTAAGATCAGTGGTCTGTAACACATTCGCCATTTGGGAACTCAATCGCACGTATCATTTGGGATTTATCATGTTCACTCACACGCGCATGGATATAATGATTACAATACTTTCCTTACACTATGCGTTCGGAAGCTAAAAATAGAAATTTAATGAAAGACTATATCTTCAGTTATAATACGAGGAAAAATCATTAAGTAAGTCAGAAAAGATAATTAAATAATAACTTACAATGATATTCACTTCAAAACTATTTTTATTTCTCAACCTATTCTCCACCAATATTTATGCACTTATATCACCTTTTTATCAGTGCCCCAACACCAGCTGCATAACATTCTTTGGGTTGCTGTCTCAGCCACATTAGAACTTCAAGCTGAACACAGCAGATAATGCAAAAGTTTGGTTGGCAACTTCCTCAACATCCACCATACAGCTTTTACTCAGCTCCAAGCGATTTTCATCTGTTAAGTCCACTAAAAAACCATCTTGGAAGCAAATTGATGTTCACAGATGATGAAAAGGTTCAACTTGAAGTCCTAATGTGGCTGAGATAGCAACCCAAAGAATGTTATGCTGTTGGTGTTGGGGCACTGATAAAACGGTGATAACAGTGCATAAATATTGGTGGAGAATATGTTGAAGAATAAAGTAGTTTTGAAGTGAATATCATTGTAAGTTATTATTTAATTATCTTTTGTGACTTACTTAACTCGACATTTTGATGCGTTGTATTTTCTATGTGTTGATGTTTTAGAACTTATTGAGACTTACGTTAAGAAAAACATTTTGCTGATGAGGGATTTTCATGTATATCCGAAACGTCCAATTTTAATATATTTTTAATGTTTTATGTAATTGTAATGTAATGTCTGTAATTTTAATGATTTTAATATAAATATAAATATGTTCAGACATAATATTTTTGTTTACTTCAAATACTGCAATTTGTTTGACATTTATTTTTTCAAATAGTTTCACACAAACAGACACTTTATCCGAGTCACTTGGGACGCCGTCAGGTGTATGCAGTTTTTGCATTTCCCCCTAAATATTCATGTAGTTATAATATGTGTTTGAGTATTATCCATTAAATTTTGAAAGAAAAAATTAAGCTCTTAGAAGAAACAGCAACAGTGTCAAATTGTTCGAGTGATGTTTCGAGTTCAATTAATGACCCAAAATATTTGCATTCAAGAAACTAGATTTATTTGATAGAAAATGTTTTGAAATTTTTCCCAGTTACTCTTAAGATTTTTCTTTCTGATGATGCAAATAATAAAAGGACACTTTCCCTTTAGACCGTCTAAAAGTAAAATTCTTGTATATCTTGAAAACCAATTATGGGAATGAGCTGTAGATTATCATTTTTATTTATGAAAATTACTATAAAATTGGCATTTTAAAAAATGTGATTTATTACCTACTAGCAAGCTACGCCCGCTGCGCTGGTCGGCTTCTACAAATGAACCTTGAATCAAACAAAATATATCGTTTAATTTGACCTTGTATTTGAAGGCAATCTGTATATTTACCTGGAATATATCCTTCCATATTACTGAAAAATGACGCCATTGCGCTATTATATTTTCTAATGTGCAATAAAAAATTTAGCTGTTAAGGACCAACTCTTTTATTTGGTCATTTACAGTTAGGGTTTGGTAAAGAACGACAAAACTATATGCAATATAATAAAACCATCACTAAAAATTACCGAACTAACAATGCAAACAAATTAACTAACAAAATCCATCCAGTAGAAGTTTTTATAAAGGCTAATCTTTGGTAATCAGGTTCATCTGATTATAGAACTTTTCTACATAATTCTATAACTAAGCTACGTAGAACAATATATTATATAATAAAAAACCTTCCTTGAAAAATTATCTATCTTACAGTTTAAGTTCTATGAAAATCCATTCAGAAGAACTCGAGTTATAAGCAGCCTGAACGAAATTGCATATATAAGGTAGAAGTAAATTGCTATTAATATAATTTACATTTGAATGAAAAAAGGTACTTTTCGGTTAGCAGGGCACCAGTGATATATGTACATATAATAAATATATATGTATATATATATATATATATATATATATATTCATACATATAAGTGTATACATATATATATATATATATATATATATATATATGTATATATGTATATGTGTATATATATGTGTATATATATGTGTGTGTATATATATCACTGGCGCCCAGCTAACCAAAAAGTACAAAACAAAATACTCCAAAAATGCTGTCTTACACTTGAAAAAACACCTTTTGGCTTAAAATCAAATTGTTTGGGGACAAAAGTAAAATCAAAATCGCCAAAAACAAAAGATAAATAGGTAAATATTGTTTCAATAGCAATCTTGCACATTGAATAATTTTTTAAGCATTACGAACTTTCTCAATCATGTTTAAATTAAATTTTTTGAGTTTTATAATATTATCTCTCATCAAAACCGTTTTTCTTTTTTTCATCTTTTCTTTTTCCTTCTTTTTTTTAAAAATAAAATTAGTAACAGTTTTTTCTTTTATTTTTTGAGATGTATAACCATTTAATTCTTTCTGCAACAAAAAACACATTTTGGCTTAAAATCCAATTGTTTGGAGTCAAAAGTAAAATCAAAATCACCAAAAACAAAAGATAAATCGCCAAATATTGTTTCAATAGCAATCTTGTCCATTGAATAATTTTGTAAACATTACGAACATTCCCAACCATGTTAATTTAAATATTTTCGTTTTATAATATTATCTATAATCAAAACTGTCTTCCTTTTTTTTTCTTTTCTGTCTCTCTTTTTTTTATTATAAAATAAACAGTTTTTTTCTCTTATTTTACGTGAGGTATAGCCTTTTCAATTCTTTCTGCAACAATAATGGTCGCCAAAAATTAGCATTGGTAACCTTTTCGGTCAAAATAACAGAACTTTCCATCATAATTCTATAACTAATATACGTAGAACTATGTGTTATATACTAAAACCTTCCCTGAAAAATTATCTATCCAACAGTGCAAGTTCCATCAAAATCCATTCAGCGGAACGATCGAGTTATAAAGGAACGGAACGAAATTTCCGTTTGTGTTTTATATATATAGTAGATATTTTCTTTTTTACAAAAAGTATTAATCATCGTAAAAAAAATGGTTATGCGAATTTAGATTGTTTTCGAAATACAAGAGATATTATACCGTCCGATATTTTTCACTTTATGTCGTAAAGTTGAAAAGCTCTAAATTACCTCTTACTTTAATAGTTTTTTTTTTATCTAATTATTTGTGTTTGAATAAAACTGACCATTTCTCCTTCCTTCGTGTAGATATATATTACATTTCGTGTTTCGGTAAGAAACAAATTTGCAATTATTGTGCCAAATGGTCTACAGAAAACAAACCTCATCAAACGAATGTGGAAAACTTAACAGCTTATGTTATAAAATAGTTAAACTTCAGAAAGTTGCGAGCAATACAGTGAGCTAATTGTCAAATTCGGGTGAGAATCCCATAAAATCCAATGGGATTTCCCCCGAATTTGTCAATTAGCTGACTGTATTGCTCATACCTTTCTGAAATTTCACGATATTTGAGTGGTCTTTTTATATGAGTCACTCTATAGAATTGAATACGAAATCATGAAAAAAAAAAAGCTTTGGTATAGTTCTCGCATGCACAGTTATAAATTATTTCATGCAAATATCCATATGTCACCACATTTTCAATATATTAATTTTTTAATTGCAGTAAGCTGTTTTAACTGTTCTTGAAGTCAAACATGTGCTCATCTTCGAATTTCTGTAACAATTTGGGAAAATTTTCAGTAGGTATTCCACAAACAGTGTAAAAAGCGAAAGCGTCCGATCACTGTCCCTTAATTTTTGGACAGCAGTGTATTACGGGAATTAATCATATCATAATAACAGACGATAGAATTCATTTTTTCAGTGAAATAATAACGATGATTTTTTTACATTGTCTTGTACTGGATAATTCCGCGTAGTATAATTTTAATGTAACATATTTGTAATGAATTGTTTGTAAAAGTGTATTGAAACTTAATTTCATAAAATAATACTAATATCTATAATGTGAAAATCTGCACATAAAATAAATTTTGTATTAATGCATTTTTGCATGAGAGTGCTATTGCATCAAGATCTGAATATTTATAAAACTATAGTACGAACGCACCTCATTTGTCACGTCTGACGTACAATTTCTAACAATTTTTATTATTCCTGCAGTTAAAAGAAATTTTAATCTATCCACATCAGTTGCAGTCCATGTAACCAAAAAATGTAATAGGATGTATAAAAAATACTCACATCTTTTGTCATAGTTAAAATTATTACTATTATTATTAAAATCAGGCGATACAATACGGTGTTCCCGTGTTATAGGATTACCCGGTGTACAGAATATGCATGAAAGTAATTTTTAATTGAAAACTTCAATAGATTTTGTATATTTAATATATACTTTAGATTGCCCACTAAGAATACCAAAAACCATTTTTATATTAAAAATATCATTTATGCATTCAAATAAAGTTTTTAAATTTCTTAACAGCGATATTTTCGTATTATCCATATGCCAGGGGTTAATAGTCAAAGATATCACTTGCAATTTATTTACAGCATCTTTTTGGCTTCTGATTGCTTCAGCGTTTAAGCGCTTAACTCAATGACATAGCTGATAAAATTTTTGTTTTACTTATTTAATTAGCTATTTATGAATATTTAATTTCGTTATAGAATATTAGCTGGAAATTATTAATATTGTTTCACGTTTGAACGAAATAAGCTTCCGCAATCGGTCTGCATACGATAGACATAGATTAAGAAAAAATATGCTTGAATTTTTAGAGAAAAAAAAACAAACAAAAAAACAATAAATTGATTTACCGTTAAATAAAAAAAAATGTATTTCAAAGTATATTTTGTTGTCTATTTGACGATGTAAACATTGAAATTGTGCGATGTTTAGAAATTAAAATACCGCAAAAAGCGAAATCTAATGCTCAAGTCGTTGTCACCACAGTATGACGTAGTTGTTACTCGCGGTCATGTTTCTACTTTCTATTGTAGATAAACCAATAATAAACTTACAATCTATAACTGGAATACTTTATATCTTCATTTTTTTTTTAATGCACATACATATTAAATAAACTATTTTTTCGAAAACACATTTCTTAAATTTGAGATCCTTTATTTTATAAAGTCAACTCAAGATTCTGAAAATATAGTACAATATTTTCCAATATATTACAAACTAATTTAAATTCGAAGTCTCAAATATATTTTAAATTAATTTTGTAGATTTTTTAATATATAATATAGAAAATAAAATTTTCCTTCTAAAATATGAAATTTAAATTATTCAAAATCTAAGAATATTAATACAATTTTATATGTAGACATTTCCGAAATAAAATACCTAAATTCTCAAAATTATTAATGTCTCGACATATTCGAGAATAAATGCCATCCAGTCATCTTATTTAGAATATCTTTAAATAAATATTGGATGAAATAAATGCATTGCTTTAGAATAAAGAGTAATTTGTGTAAATTATTTAAAACAACGCTTAAAATATTGCTAGCATTTCGTTAAATTTATCTGATTTTCTTATTCAATAAAGGATACATGATTGTTATCGGAACTAAAAGAATTTCAAGTAAAAGGAGAAATTTTAAATGTTTCTGTCAAATGCAAATCTCCTTTTAAATCCCCTTATAAAAATAACCGCAAAGTTAATTGGTAAATAAATCCCAGTTGCTTTGATTTTAGTTATCTGGTGGAATTAATTATTACTCCGATGTTGCTAATGATATGAGGAATTGTGTAATGTAAAAATGATAGGTAAAAGTCTTATTTTATAAGCGTTGCAATTTAAAGTTTAGTATTTTAAATTAACATTTTCTAAAATATCTAGTATTAGTTTAATGTAATTTTGAACAGAGAAGCTATGTGCGCTTTTAAAAATTACCAACATTATTTACAGAAAATTACTAATACTAGCTGTTTAACTCTTTCTACGCACGGGAGTTCATGAATTTAATTCTAAAATGTGAATAAAATTAATTCAATTTCCCTGTTACAGTGTTGAGTTGCTCAATAACTATACGATTTAGAAAAAAAAATTACTACTGTGCATTTTTTTCTCAATGAAACTTAATTTATGTTGCTATGGCAGCAGACGATAAAACTTTATCTTTGGAATAAGGGAATAAATAGAATAAAAATTTTGTTGATGTTTGTGATAAAATGTTTTTCTTTATTTAAAAAAATAATGAAATAATGAAGCGCAATTAAGTAATCTCTAATTATTTGCATGCAAGGTAAAATAATTATCATAATACCCGCTACGGCTTCTTAGTATTGCAGCGTGGCGTCCGTAATATGTATATCTCAGATGGCAGTAAACATTTAGAACTGGTTAGAACTCGCGCGATTACGGGTTCACATAAAAAAGGCAAAAATTCGTCAAAAACATAAAATAATATATATATATATTTAAAACTTTCGAATTTTTTGCCCCAGTCGTTCATGGGCTTCCTACCAGCAACTCGTATGCCAGATTTCGTAGCCCTGCGCACTGTGGTTTCCGAGCTTTCGAGATTACATAGATGGATACGCGCACGGATTTTAATAGGGTATATTATATTTTAATGGACTCTTGTTTATGCGTTCCCACTTAAGACGTATCTTCGCTCAATTTCATTTTCCCCATTATCTACTATTTCCAATTAATGTTAAAGACATCGCTTAAACAGTACTACCCATCAGATAATGTGGACAATTTTTTCACAAACTGGCCGAGCAGAATCGAAATTGCTTTGGTACATCAAAAGCACATTTAATGTAAGTTTGGTTACTGGGGGGTAAATAAATTGAATGATAATAATGAGGTGATGATAATGAAGATAGAAAAAACTTTTTTTCAATCAAAGTTGAGAGATTTAAAGATTGCTAATGGTTGTTCACCAATACCACCAATTAAAATGTGATTATAACCGAATTTTCGTTTGTATCACAAAACTGAAAAATGATGAGGTAAAAAAGACGATCAATAATTGGATAAAAAGAAACTGCAGCGTAATTTCAGCATTTCAGATTAGTTTTTCGTTAACTCTAATGACCTGTACTCAGCAAAGCTAGTAATCCTCATTCATTTATACTTTTTCGATGTTCTCATTAGAAATGTCCAGTTTCACTTTCTGTTCAAAAAACAGGTTTAGAAACCTATTCTTGTTCTTTTCATTAAACTAGTTAGATATAATATCTGTGTGTCGCAGTTCTGCAAAAAAAGCTAACTCTCTTATCGGGCGTTAAAACATTGCATTGGTGCCATTCGTGGCTCTTTTCCAAGGTGCATTATATAAATGAACAGTCATTCTTTTTATGGCAGTTGCACAAAATGATTTTCCATCCAAATAATACTTCTGATTTTCCATCTTATAAGTTAACTTTGTTATAAAGAGGCAGCTTTTCCTTAAAAGGTACAATATATGGAAAGATAAAATATTTCTACTTTTAGAATAATCAATATCTGATTAGATTTTTAATCCGAAATAGTGAAATACAGACAGCGGAGTATTATTTATGCGTATTAAACAAAACAATATTTTAATATATATATATTTTTAAAGCATAATATCTACACGGTGTACAGGGTGACCAGAATTAAAACACCACTATTCCGACCGCTCTATTTATTGAACTACTCAATGTATAGGCTTCAAATTTTGAGCACATACTATTCAAGACATGGGGAAACTGATTATGCAAAAAATAGTTCTGGAAATCAGATGGAGATACTTCTCACATGCAGAGTAATGCATTTTTTCATGTCTGCCAAGGTGGCCTGATGCTCTCGATAAACAAGATTTTTTAAATATCTCCACAGCCGTAAATTACACGGATTAAGACCCGGAGAACAAGATGGCCAAGTTGTTGCAAACGCACGACTGATTATTCTGCCCTTAGTGAAACGTTGTCGAAGAAACTGCTGTACACAGAGTTCAATGAGTGGAGGCGCTCCACCTCGTATAAAGGTAATTGAGTCAAAACATTGCCGCTCTTTCAAATGGAGTACAACAAAAGTTTCGAACGTTCTTTTGTACCTGTTGGCCGCACAATGCATGCCATAGGGCTATTGCGAATAGCCTGTTCGAAAAAGAAAGGTCGAAGAATGAATGTGTCTGGAAATCCACACCAGTCTATAACTTTCGGTGAGTGGAGTGGAATCTCTTAGAAAGTTGGTTTTCAATTTCCCAAATGCTACAGTTATGAGTGTTGACTGTTCTACTGAGGTATAAATGGGCCGCATCACTCCACAGACTCTGCCATTGCCATGATGCATTCACATTAATTTTCAACTTATCTATTTTTCATATTTTCGTTGCACAGCGCCAGCTATCGGTATTTCTGTGACTATTTTTTTCGCATAATCCGTTCCCCCATTTCTTGAATAGTATGTTCAGAAAATTTGAAGACTTTACACTGAGTAGTTCAACATACAGGGAAGTTAGAGTAGGGGTGTTTTAATTCTGACCACCAGGTATATTTCATACTTTTCAAACTACTAGAAACTAGATTAACTACACCGTCTCACACTTTTGACCTTTCAGAAAATCATTTCGTAAACGGACATGATCTATCCTTAAATAGTCCTTTAATTTTTATAGATTTATGTAAATGTACACATAAATACAAATTTCTCTTTCTACTTAAAGTGTTTTTTCTGAAATATGTTTTTGTCGTTAAACTAGTTAAGTGTAATAAATGTATGGATTGCTATAATTAAACAATTTTAGTATACAAATTCGGTTTTTAAATTCAGTAATACGGAAATAATAGGACTCCATCTTAAATAGGACGTAATCACAGTGGCAACATAGAATCATTAACTATCATTGTATTAATTACGAATGATAGGATTTAATAGAATGAAGAAAACTTTTATTACTATCTTTTTAAGTTTTGATTCAATTTTCATAAAATTTGAAATGAGTCGACAAAATTCTGCAACGATTATATATACTAAATTTCAAACCATTCGATTGGGTAGTTTTTGCGCTGTTATATGCGGACAGCTGGACGGTCCAGGCGACGACTATAGGTACTGCGTATTTATATAATTAAGAATGTACCTAAAAATGGGGTGGTTATTATTCTGTCGGATTTTGTCTCTTTTCCGACTGTATGGGGTCAAACTTTCGAATTTTGTTTTAAAAAATAAAATAGTATTTATCGAACAGTTGCAGAACGGTTGATGTCGATTAAGGGGCTTCTGAGTTGCAATAAACTTTACGCCCAGGTTAATAGTGAGTAGAGTGTCTTGTAAAAATTGAGCCGTTGGAAAAGTAAAAATGTAGTGTTAACTACATGTAAAATGAACAATTACAATGAAAAGGATGAGATTAAAACAAAATTTGGAATAAAAAAGTAAAGCGAAGGAGATTAAGGATAGAGTCTAAAAAATGGAAGAAAGTGAAATGGTATAGTTGTATAGTTATAACTAACTACTATTTAAAGTGAAAAAGTTAAAAATGGAGTTCGGAACATGCTCGTAAAACAGCACATAAATGCCAGGTGGTGAAAAAGGCAGGCAAAGCATAGCCATACATTTTTTTTTTTTTTGGGGGGTGGGGGGGGAGGTTATAGCTTAGGAATAAGTTTTAATCAAGGAATTAGGTATTAATGTGGAAAAAAACAAAATTACAAAAAATAAATAAGAGAGAGAAATTTACAGTAATGGTGAGCACTAATTTTCACAGTCAATAATGCAAGAATATTTTGGACGTTTACGGTGGTGTGTTTCGAAGGCGTCTTAATCCGGCAATTCTGCGACTATTTCATTAAGGAGGTCATATAATTTTTCATAATTTTTTTTTGGAAATGTGGTTGATTCTTTTATTTAACGTGGTAGTTTTGATGTCTCTGCGTATAGTGCTATAACGGAGATAGCCTGAGGCAGTTCTGACTGTACGCAGATTTTTATTATGAAGTTGGCTGACGTTGTTCATGGAGGTTTTGCGGATATAGCTCCAGACCGGACAGGCGTAGGTGATAATTGGTAGAATACAAGAATTATAAAGAAGAAGCTTGTTATGGATAGCCAGGGTTTTACTATTGAAAAGAGGTTTCAGTGCAATCTTAGTTCCAGCGACTTTCCCCCTGATGTTAAGGATATGTTTCTTAAAAATAAGTCTTTGGTCAAGGGTGACCCTAGGTACTTTGCTTCATTAGTCCAAGGTATAGTGGTATTGTTAATGGTAATTCTATTGGAATATATTAATTTTAAAGAGAAATATAAGCAGCAGTTTTGTTTCCATTAATTTTAATGCGCCATAGGTCGTACCAGTCTAAGAAGGTATCAATGTAAGTCTGCAGGTACCTGCAGTGTGTATGGGTAGTGAGCGTAAGCGTAGATTGTAGTGTCGTCCGCATAAAGTGCAAGGTAGGTGTTAAGTGAACGAAGAATATCGTTAAAGCATATGTTGAATAACAAAGGGCCGATGACGCTCCCTTGGAGGATGCCTGCTAAGATACGGAAGGTGTTGGAAAGAATGATGTTAATGCGGACGCGAAAAATGCGATCACAAAGGTAAGAGAAAATAATGTGTATAAGTCTAGCAGGGAATTTAAGCCCAATTAATTTGTATATGAGGGTCTCGTGCTAGACTTTGTCAAATGCCTTTGCGATATCAAGAAAAAATGGCAGCAGCAGGAATCTTCGAGTTTAGCTTTTCGCTGAGGAACTCCACTACTCGAAGTAGCTGGCGTGTTGTTGAATGTTTTGGGCCAAAACCAAATTGTTCAGGCATAAGAGTGTTGTTAAGTTGTATGTGGTTCTGGACTTGTGACCATAGGACGCGTTCAACGACATTGCTGAGTGAAGGAACAAGTGAGATAGGTCTGTAATTGACTGGGTCAGAGAGGTTAGCACCAGGTTTGGGGATATAAGAGATTATAGAAATTTTCTAGGGTTTTGGAAAATAGTTAAATTTGAAGTAGGAGTTAGTAAGTTTCCTAATGAAGATGATATAGTTAGGAGGCAGGTTTTTAAAGGCAGTGTTAGAGATTTTGTCGTACTCAGGGGGGGGGGGGTTAGTTTTCTGAGTTTAGTAATAATATTGTGGATAACATTTGGCTGAATTTCAGTAGATGGATCATCAGTGGGGGTGTGCCAGGAGTCTGCGAACAGTTTCACTGACGTGGATGATATGATTTTGGCTAGCGAGGGTGGAATTCGGAGAGAATTGGTTAGAATAAGCTCTGGCGAGGAATTCTGCTTTATCTTCGTCAGTGTAAGCTTTGCTCAGAAACAAGTTAAAAAATACTTAAAATAAAACATATAAAATTACCGGTGATAGTCTTTTTTTATAGAAAAGCATAGATACTACTATAAAACTGTTTTTCTATTCAAATTTTTTTATTAAATTACCCCAACTTTATTCAAACAGTAACAAATATTTTCAGTGATTATATACATTAATTAATTATTCTAACACGCATCAGAGTAAACTAAGTAAACAACAACTAATTAAAACCAATACGTTACATAAAACAAAGGACAAAATTCTGAAATAACGTATAGAACGAATCTTCGCGACTCAGTAAATGAATTTACTGTAACATGTCCTCTACTTGTATTCATTACAATAATGTAGTGTTGAAAGAAAGCTTCACGCATCTCATAAATTTCACACCTAATAGGTATGCATTTTGTTTTTTGTTAATATTGTAATTAAATCCGACACTTCAAAAGGTCGATGTTAATTATTTTCTAACGCAAATAATGTTCGATGCAGGAAGTGTATCTTTAGAGATTTCAGTGAAGGGAATGAATAATGTTTTCAGCTTTGTTCTAAAATAAAATCTAACCAGCAGACCCGTGCAAAGATTTTTCTCTGCAGTCTAATAATTTTAGAAATGTCTAATATTTTTAGATGCAGATTTAAACTTCTGAAGAAAAATTAAAGATAAAAATATCTTCAATAAACATTATTCAAGCCAGAATATCGTCTTATTTATTTCATTAAAGTTACAGTAAAGACTGATTGATGATAGCAAAAGGCACGCGCTAGAAAAAAAAAATGAACAATCGTATTTTAAGTGCATTAGGAGATGACTTCATCCGCTTCTTGAAAAATATGAAACAAAGAAAAATAAATTGAATACATTTAAAATATAAAATTTAATCTAATGTAACAAAGCATACCTTTTATTCTACATGTGAAATATCACTGCTTCGAGCGATCGATGATGTCTTTTTCTTCTAAATATTCCAATTTCCGTTTTACTTTTTAACCATAAATATCAAATTAACCCGTGCGGAGAAATCATACTTTATTTTTTTGTACTATTTATTTATTTTATAATCATTGTTAAGCACAATATAATGCGGTATTTTATCTTCAACACTACTTCACTATCTTCACACACTTCAACACTACTTCACTATCTTCACACACTTCAACACTACTTCACTATCTTCACACACTTCAACACTTTTGTATCAACACTAATTTGAAGAAAACCTTTCCTTTTATTTAAGAAAACAATGCCGATTTAATTTTTAATTAACTGCAATTTTTAATTTAAAAAAACATGCTTAATGAAATGTGAGTGTACTATGTCAGAAGCCGCTTTAAAAACCTTTCGAATGACACCCCATTCGTTGCTGTGCGTTTCATAAATGCATAGAAAAAGGGATATTGACAACAGAATTAATATGTATGATAAGCTATTTCAGATAAGATATTTGAAAATGTAATTTTTTTACTCGAATATTGTGAAATATTCGAAAAAAAATATCTTAGACATTTTGGAAAGTATGTATGATTTAAATAGTTTGCCGTTAACAAAAATAATAAATAATGTGTAAAAATAATATAAAATCGAGAACTACTTTTAAATTTGTAACCAAAATGTAGTTAAAATGTTTTTTATTTTTCCTATTAATACTTTAAATTTGCAAATACAATTTCATATATAATAATTGCGTACGTTTAACTTATGCACTGATGCAATTTTTAACAGTTATGTATAAAAATATAGATAATTCATAATTATTTCTTTTATATTTCAACAATGAGGTTTTAAAAATAAGATTGAGTGACTATTGGGATTGATCTACTTCAATAAAACTAGTCGGATGTGCCAATCTCAAAACTTTCTTCTATCTCAGTCATGTTAATACTTCAAAATTCCCTATCACATCGCCAATAAAATCAATATTTTTCGCCATTCTGTCGTACGTCAGCTGCTTGCGAATCGTCGGGTTACCGGGATGCGATCAACTGATGTATATTAAATTACGAAAAGTCCTTCTGGCCTGAACCGACAGGAAGAAAGAGATAGCCTCCCTATTCCTTGATTTTACGATTTTAGCTAATTTTACTGGAAAACACAAAGGTAAAATGCGTGGAACCTAATTAAAGAAGATTCAATGCCAGTTCTTGTCAACATTGAATTTGAATGAGAATATCGCCAAATTAGTCCTCTACAGCCAAATTGGCTTCATTTATGGCAACATATTTTGGTCACCAAATTTGGCGATGTTTCGCCAACTGTCGCCAAGTTTGGCGAGAATTTGACGTTGGCTAATATAAATATATAGTGATAAGCATATAATAGGAACAATGGTTACAACAATGAAAGAAAATCTGCCAAAACCATGTTAACTAAAACTCATAAATTAAACCCGTTTATGGATGAATTCTGCTGTCTTGTTTGAAAATGTCAACCACCCTAAAATTTCAAGCCGCTATATCTCAGCCATTTTTTAAGATAGAGGTAAAACAAAAATTGTTCCGGATTCTCCGGATCAAGGCCGAACATTTAACGAAAAAAAGTTTTAGGATTTCTAATTTTTTTTTAATTTGCACATTTTTTTGAATTTGAAATCTTTAAAGGGCTATCACAGCACCCCGTTTCGTCAAAATATCCCCAAATTCTAATAGAACCTGCTTGCCATAGCCAAAAATATAGAAAAAAAATGTTATTCAATTTGAAGCATAACTTCATACACTTTTCGATGATACAATAGTGAAAATGGAACAAAAATATCGATCACAGCGCTCCCTTCCGTCGAAATATCCCCAAATTCTGATAGAACCTGCTTGCCATAGCCAAAAACATAGAAATTTTTTTAATTCAATTTGAAGCATAACTTCATACACTTTTCGATGATACAATAGTGAAAATGGAACAAAAATATCGAGCACAGCGCCCCCTTTCATCGAAATATCCCCAAATTCTAATAGAACCTGCTTGCCATAGCCAAAAATATAGAAAATAAATGTGGTTCAATTTGAAGCATAACTTGATACACTTTTCGATGATACAATGAGGACGGACAGACGGACAGACGGACATTTTGTAAAAACATGTTTTTCGGAATCTCTGACCCCTAAAACGTGTAAATCCGTCGAAAAAAAATTCGATTACAATACTTTCTTCTATTATAGATAGAAGAGAGTAAAAAAGTCTCATTAATTAATTATTCTTACACGCGTCGTTCTAAATTATATAAGCCACAATCTAATCAAAATAAATCAGACACACAATTCAAAGAGCACAAAATATAAGAATATTACAAGCTACGCAGCCTCAAGGATAAATTTCCGGTGAGATAGTCTCGTGGATAGATGAACACTGTATGTATTTATATTAAGATAATATCGATAGTACAAACGTTTTGTCTCTTTATTTCAATATTTTTCCTGTAGCAGTAAATAAAAAATTTTATTTAGTTTCAGTAATTTATCTTTAAAAATTATGATCCAGTTTTGTACTAACCTTTTAATTCGGTTTTATCTTTATATTCATTCTTAGGTATTTCAATCTGAATAAATGTTCTAGATATTATCGGCAGTATGCCTACTTTCCTCTTGTGTATGCGCGTGTGTGTGATCATGTTTCTTTCACTCATGCATTCCCTTAGAACTCTCATTCGCATTGACAGTTTTACTATTTGGAACTTTCATCGCCCCCTCCCCAAGTTTGCTTCCAAATTTACATTAGAGAGTTAACTATCTCCAACAGAATTTGTTTTATTCTTGTCATGTTAACTACTACTCTAAACTACTAATCACCCGATGAAGTGAACTCTCGAAACTAATTGCTTTATATAATTGCTTAAACTTTTTATTTAATATATGGGAAAAAACGAAGTGTACATAGATATTCAAGTTTATTTCAAATATTTCCTTGTGGAAGGTGTTGCAATAATGTAGAGAAAATTGTATATCCCATGAATATTGAACTTCAGAGGTACATAATGTATTTATTGAAATATTTTAATTAAATAAAGAACTAAAAGAGATTTCTAAAGAAAATGTTCTGGAAGAAGGTGTATTCTTTGAGAGTTTAACTCAAGAGAATCGAAAACATTTCCAACTTTGTTCCAACATATAATCTAATGACCTATTTCAGATTCAGAATTTCGAGGAATTTTAAAATTAAATTATACTGGTGTTCTCAAGATTTATAATAATAATAGCTAGTTTGAAAGCATTAATTTTTTTTTCTGAAGTTAACAGAATTGAAGCCTGTGCGATAAAGAACTGATCCAAATCTTAACGCAATGTTATTTATATAGAAATTATTATTTAAATATATTATTTTTGCTTTAAAATTATAATAGTATATTCGTATAGTTACGTAAACTGTTTAACTGATACATACGTCCCAAACTTCCGGTTAAACAAAATGTATTTTTTAAAATAAAAAACCATACAGTGAATCAGAAATATCAATTAATAAATGATATCAAACAAGTGCCAAATAAAAAAATGTGTATAGATGCAGTTACCTGCGGTATATTACTATGCCGCTGGTAATGGAACTATATTTAAACGATCGATACGTAGATACACCTATTAAAGTTCCATTACCTGTTATATTCTGTTGAGCTGTCTATATGACAGACCAGATGCCATTGCCATAAAATTCTATCTGAGTGACATGTGTAGGCTGGTTATCGGCCCAGGTATATCAATAGGCAGGGCATTTTGTTAATTTAAATCTAACGTCTTGGGTTCGACTCCCGGCGTGGACACTTTTCACTCAGTAGTGAAATTGTCAGTTCATGTTATATATTTACAAATCAGTTTGATTCAGTTAAAAATTTTAAAAAAAGTTACAATACATATTTTCATTAGATATTAATTTTGTAATGTATGTATTAATCTATGAATTAAAATTTTTATAATTCATTTAAAATTTGTATATTTTTTAATAAAGTAATATTTGGGAGAAAAAAAAATGTATTGTAACTGACGGAGAAACCAAATTACTTCTAATTAATCTCCATGTGGCGCGAAAGATGCGAAAAAAAAACACATCTGAAATTACTCCATGACTGTCAAGTAACTCATTGAACATTGCAGCGAAAATCATTAAGTGTTGCAATCTGGATTAAATTAAATTTTCTATCGCAAATAAAAACTGCAGATATAATCTCAACTTAAAGTTTCCAGCTGGACTAAACAACAAAAAACAGACTGTCCTATTACCTTGAACTTTATCTGCTACCGCGTGTATCCTCAAACTTTCTTTTTGTGTGCAAAATGTAGTCTCTTAGTTGTGTTGCCTCTGTAAATGCCCTTAATATGAGTGTTAGGTTTAGTGTAAAAGTGGAGCAATTATATGCAGTCTCCAGAATTAAGTTTGACCTATAATGTATCGCAGAAATAATACACAATTCTACCTAAAATCAACATGGATCTCCGCTTATTATATTTCACTAATTACTGCTTTTATTAATACAACTTCGTTTTTTATGACACATCGTTGATGATATCGTGTGGATACTTCATAGTTAGTTCAGAAATTAATTATAGGTGTAGCGGATTCAAATATTGCAGTGGGTTATTCTCTGCGCGATGGTGAATTCCAGGTAAGGTGCATGAACAATTTATATTTTCATCCTGGAAATGATATTATACAGAAAAACTCTAAATTATAATTAAGGTAAATATATCGTGCTGCCGAGGGTTAACAGTAACCTACAAAAATTGAAACAGAAACCGAATTCTAGAGGCTTCAAATATGCATATCCACGATTTCATATCATTCCGCTAAGTAGTGTTTGAACTTTGCCTAAAAAACAACCTGCATTAGAGTCTGTTTCGCAACATGTAAAAATGGATTTAAAACTAAGAATTCAAAATTTTACATATGCATAATTTCATCGGAGGAATGGATCCTTGACTGAAAAAAATTGAATAGTTTCTTGTAGATTTTTCGAATGGCGACACCTGACGCCATAAACCGAGTTTTTATATACCGGATGCGTCATAAATTCGTGCAAACTTTAAAAATTCATAATAAAAGAAGCAATGCTCGGAAAAAATTTCGGTTTACGTGTGTATGATCAGAAGGATTTTGGATTTTTTTTTTCATGTATAATAAAAATGATTCCAAAAGTAACCGATAGAGGGCGCTCACACGTCATACTGAGGCGTTTTATGCAAATCAGGCAAACACAAACAGTCGTACTAAATTGAGTATCCCATTTAATGAAATAGGGCTTTTTTGAGCCTTAAGTTATTTCTCCGTGCGAAACTTTCGCAATGCAATAGTTGTGGATTCACCATTCTTGTAGAAAAGTTTAACCACCAGCGCTCGATCTGGTAACGATAGTATACTGCCGAGATCGAATGACGAAACCATTTCCAGCCAGGTGTTTTAATGCGAGCCTTATTTGCATAAAACGCCTCAGTATGACGTGTGAGCGCCCTCTATAGGTTACTTTTGGAATCATTTTTTATTATACATGGAAAAAAAATCCAAAATCCTTCTAATCATACTCGCGTAAACCGAAAATTTTTCCGAGCATTACTTCTTTTATTATGAATTTTTAAAGTTTGCACGAATTTATGACGCACCCGGTATATAATTTCATCGGAGGACTTCTCGTTTGACATCAAAAGATAAAATTTACAGATTTCAAGTTCGATATCAAAATTAGGTGTTAATATTAGAAATTTCAAATTTCGTGACAATTTCATTATAGAGACGTCTCTCTAATATTATTTAAAAAAAATAATGTAAAGAATATATAATTCTCAATTGAATGATTAGTTTTGAATATTTTTCTCTGAGCCAATTTGGCGATAAAATATTGTTATAAATTTGTTTTTCTTCTTTTTTTGACCGACTTTACTTTTAGATTATAAGCATCTCAAGATCATCTGTAATAATGAACACGATATTTTGTAAAGTGAAAGCAAACTGGAGACGTTTTGGCTGTTTAACAGATATAAATGAAATTCTAAAATTTACAAACAAAGAACCAGTTAAGTTTATATATATTTCCATCAGATCAATATTCAATTAACGGAGAAAGAAGCTCTTTTAATGCATGAATATAAAACATAAAAGCATTTTGTTTCATAACTCTTCAAGGATTCCTTAGAGTATATTTTGTCATCTGGCGCATTTCAGATTATTTATTGTTTATAAGATATTGCGAAAAACAGTTAACACTTTTCATTTCTAATCACTTTTTTTTTTTTTTTACTTTAAAGTTGAAATAATAGACACAATGAGTCAGAGTTAATAGCAATTAAGAAAATAACAATACTGCACGTCCAAAGACTTGTAATTAGGCAAAAAATTAATTATTTCTTATCTCTTTTGTTAACACCTGGTATTGACACCTGTAATTGTTTTTGTGTTTCTGAAGAAATGTTCTTTGAATTATTTTTTCTTTTATTTAGAAAAGTTAATTATTTCCAAAGATATGTCGATGAATTCCTGAATTAACTCTTTAATTTATTATAACATTTTTAATAATTAATTGGTCGATATACATTTAAGTAATTGAATATGCATCATCATTAAAACGTATATTGCACTGTACACCTTGAAAGTTATAAAATCGTGTCGTCTACATCATGTTAGCACCAGACAAAAATAACACTTAGACAAAAATTATGTTCAGATTTAAATAGGTATTTTTTTTTCTTTCGGATATACAAAATGCGTGATATGTTATCTAAGAAAGAAGATATCAAAATATATTCAAATAAGTAATTCAGAAAATATTTTCACGTGTAAATTTAAAAATAATTAAGACTAAAATTTTTCCTATTTAAGGGTGTTGGTCAGTCAAATATCAAATTGCGATCGCTAGTGTTAAACCTACGGTCGTGGAATGTATTTGTATTTTTAAAATATCTCATCAAGGAATTGGTATTTTTAACTTCTATTTTTTCGTGTTCTTTTCTTTAAAAATGTCTCTTTCTTTTAGGTAAATTTCGTAAGAAATATTACCTATTACATTCTCCCCTAAGTTGGATTTTTTAAAAAAAATTTGCAGATCTACACCGATCTTGATTCCAAGAACCCCAAACCACCCCCAGTTCAAAACTTTATATATATATGTCACTTTTTTATGGACACGATAACTGCAATATTCTGCACAAATCTCTTCCAAACTGATACATAAAATCAAGGGGCATAAAATCTCGGTCAAGTTCGTTAACGGGCAAAATCGGACTAAGGGGGGTGGGAGAATGGGGGGCTTTTTGTGAAAACAGAAAAAAACCCATAATTTCTTAATTATGATACGTATCGAATCCGTTTAAAGTTATTATTACTTGTAGGAAAAGGGCCGAAAATTTATATAACACAGATTTTTGATATCATTAAAAATGTCACCAAGGGGGGGGGGAAGGGAGGGTTTAGAAGAAAAAAATTCAAAACTTCGTCAATTCAAAAGATATCAAATCCGCTTAAATTTATTATAACTCCTCTTAATATTATCTAAAACTTTTATATTGACAAGTTTTTTATAGGACCAACCCTTATAGCAAAAAAAAAAAAATGAATAAAAAAAATCCCTGCCGGCTCCGCCTGCAAACAAGTTAGGTTTCGAAGTGGACGGTTAATCATGGCAGAAAGGTCATTTCTTCCGCAATTCCCAACAAACAGGCGTCCCACGCTCTGTGTCTTCAAAATCTACCTGTGCCTGTAGGCCGAGCCGTCAGGGATTTTTTTTTAATTGACAAAATAATTCTAAGATCCATATTTAATTTTATTTGAAGTGTTAAAATCATTCTCGCATCTCGTCAATTTATCTAATATTTTAGCACATAAAACATTACGTTAAGAATATGTTTTAGAAATATTTATTCAACTAAAAAAGATAGAGACATCCTTTAAATAGAGTGCACAGAAGAAAAGATATTAAAAATATTAATTTTCTGATGAAATATTTTTATATACAAATGCATTCCACGACCGTAGGTCTAAGATTAGCCAGGAGAATTTGAGATATAACTGCGCAACACCCCTAAGTATTAACATAATTTTGACTTACTCTCATATTACTAATTACACATTAAAACATATTACGTAATTTTGCTACATGTTTTGAAAATATATTTTTTTCTTCTGAACTTATTTAATGATTAAAGCGAGTATGCAATTACTTTTATACTTTTGATTTAACAAAAATAAAATTAACAGCATAATTATCAATTTAAATAACATTTAAAAAAAAATTTCAACAGTATAAAAATTATTCAAATTTCGTTTCTTGAATTATTAATGCTTCATTGTAATTTGAAATAGAAATTTTAATGTTTTAAATGTACTCTGCGATATACATGCGATTTTTTGTGGATTTCTTTTCTTTCTTTCTTTCTTTCTTTCTTTTCCTACTTATTATATATATATATATATATATATATATATTTGATGAAAAAGTTAATTTATTAGCTTTAATTTACATTACTACTGCTGTTCTCACCAAGTTTCATTGATATACTATATAAAAAGAAACGTTTTGTCAGTCGCAACTAATATTTTGACTATTTTCAGCATAGATTGCGCTCAACGCAGACCTTGCTTTCAAATGTTTAGAGGGATATGAATAATTAAATATGAATACCTATATTATAGGAATACATATATATACTCCTATGCACTTCAATATTTTCAACTCCTAAATATACCAAAATTCTCAGTATGATTTTAATTTCTGACTATATATAACAATCAATCTAATTTAAACCATTAATAAATAAATATCTAATGACGTAAAGTATTGTCAAAATTTAACTTTTCAAATTACCAACACAAACCTCTAAATGTAACTAATATTTCGTTATAGTAATTCTCTCCTTTTAACAATGCTGAAAGGCACGTGTGATTGTTATAGGCGTTATAATCTTTTAAATGAAAGAGCAACTTGGAACATTCCTTTAAAGATACTAAATCCCCTTAAACAAGTGAATCACGAATTAATCAGCAGGTGAAAGCGTAATGCTTTTGATCCTAGTTAAACTACAAGAAATGAATGATACCGTCATGTTACTAGCGAGTTACGTAATGCATTAATTTGAAAATAACACGAAAATGGATCATTTATTGAACATCTTAATTTATAAACGTTTAGTTTAGTATTTAAAGCTATAAACATAATTTCTTTATTTGCAGAGATGACATAAAAGTCTGCGAATTTTCGATTATGCGCTTGAAAAATAAAATAAATTTTAATAATTACAAAAGTACAGTGACTTCTCACTTATACGCGATACACAGTAATTATTTTTCGGCACCAGTGTCTTTTTAAAGTAATTTTGTCCTTATTTAATCGCAGAATTTATAAATCAAATTTAACTGCTTTAAAATAGTGGTACGAAAGAGTAATTACTGAACATCGCGTATAAGTGAGAGGTCACTGTAAATAATTTGTGTAGTTTTACAGTATATGAATCTTTTTTTACATTCGTAAATAAACAATAGCACCCATTTATGTAAGAAAATATTTTAATAAATTCCGATTCTTCAGTACTACCTAATAAACTCATAAATACATCAAAATTCTTGATATATAATAGATTTAAATTTCAGATATGATTATACAAATGTCAGCCTAATTTAAATAAATATCTAACGAAGTACATGATTTTAACAGTACAAATTACCAGCACAAACCTCGAAACGTACTAATTTTTCATTATCGTTCTCTGTTTTCTTCATTTATCATTTGGATAAGGCACGTGCGATTGTAATTGCCATTGTAAACGTTTAAACTAAAGGGAAATCTGAAACTTTCCTTTCGAGATTTTAAATCTCCTTTAACAAATGAAACACGAGTTAATTAGCAGGTGAATGCTGAATATCTTTGATTCTAGTTAAAATACAAGACATAAATGTTGCTAACGAGCTGAGAAATGCATTAATTTGAAAATAATGCGAAGATAGTTTATTTCTTGAACATTTTAATTTATGAAGTTTTAGTTTGGTATTTAAAGCTGTAAATAAAATTTCCTTAACTGTCTAGAGGAGTCAATGATGTGAAAAAAAAATTTATTTTTTCAAACATTTAGCCTAATGCAGTAACTTTTTTCTCTGCGATTTTTGATTTTTTGCGATTTTTAATGTGATTTTTAGCGTTTTATCGCATTCTGCGGCGATTTTTTGACATTTGTGAAAGAATTCCTGTTACAATGTCTTAGTCCACTGTAGTAAATTTTTATCGTTTCAATAGAGTTTATTCGAAATTCTTACACGGATTTTTGAATTTTTTTTATACGCTGATTAGTGTTTTTTCGCGTTTTGCTAAGATTTTTCAACATTAGTAAAACTGTATTAGGTTTTAAACATTTAGCCTAATATAGTAAATTTTATCCTTTTCAATTTTTGAGTTTTTGGCGAATTTTATTGTGATTGTCAGCGTCTTTTAACGTTTCGCGGCGATTGTTTGAAATTCGTGAAAAAATTATGGTTACAATATTTTAGAACACTATTGGAAACTTTGTTCTCTGCTATTTTTGCATTCTTTTGCGTTTTTCGCGTGAGATTCGTGACAGGAATTCGTTTTCTAACTTTTAGCCTTGTATAGTAAATTTTCTCCTCTACGATTTTTGAATTTTTAGCGATTTTTTGCGTTTTATTGCAAATTTTGGACAATCGTAAAAATAATTCGGTTTCAAAGTTTTAGCCTAAAATCTTTCGCATTTTTCTTCAGCGATTTTTGAAGTTTTGCAATAATTTAATGCGATTTTCAAAGCGGTTATTAGCAATTTTCGCGTTTTGTGGCGATTTTTCCACATTCGTAAAATGTATTCGGTTTCATACGTTTAGCCTATTATAATACAATTTGTATTCTGCGATGTTGCATTCGATTTTTAGCGTTTTTTCGCGTTTTGTGTTGATTTTTGCGTTTGTGAAGGAATTCCGATTACAATGTTTTAGAACGCTGTAGTATATTTTGTCCTGTGCGATTTTTGTATTTTTAGAAATTGTTTCTGATATTTTTAGCGGGTTTATTTATAGTTTCGTGGCAATTTTTCCACATTAGTAAAACGAATCCGGTTTTAATCTCTTAGCACAACATTCTAAATTTTGTCATCTTTCTGATAAAGTTTACTCGGTATTCATAGAACTATTTTTCTTTCTTTTTTTCGGGTTTCGCGGGGATTTTCCGATATTCATGAAAAAAAATCCTGTTTTAATGTTTTAGCCCAATGTAATAAACTTTGTCCTCTGCGACATTTGCTTGTGCGACATTTAAAATAAATTTTCGTGACGTTTAGCGTTTCTCAGATTCGCTGCGATTTTTCCACCATTACTAAAATGAATCCGGTTTCAGTATAGTAAATTTCCCATTATAGTAAATTTCCTTCTCTTTTCAATAAAGTTTATTAGGAATTCGTGCAGCGATATTTAGAGTGTTTTCACGTTCCGTGCTATTAGGTAGATTTCGTAAGAAATACTACCTATTAGATTCTCCCCTAAGTTGGAATGTTTGAAAAATTTTTGCAGATCTACGCCGATCATGACTCTCAGAACCCAAAACAACCCCCAGTTCAAAACTTTATATCTATCTATCTATGTCACTTTTTTATAGACACGATAGCTCCCATAATTCTGCACAAATCTCTTCAAACTGATACATAAATCAAGAGGCATAAAATATCGGTCAAGTTCGTTAATGGGCAAAATCGGACCAGTGGGGGGGGGGGGGGCTTTTTGTAAAAACAGAAAGAAACTCATAATTTCTTAATTATGATAAAAATCGAATCCGTTTAAAGTTATTATTACTTCTAGGAAAAGGGCCGAAAATTGATGTATGACAGATTTTGATATCATTAAAAATGGCCCCAAGGGGGGAGGGGTGGGGGTTTTAGAAGAAAAAAAATCATAACTTCGTCAATTCAAAAGATATCAAATCCGTTTAAATTTATTATAAATCCTCTTAATATTATCTAAAACTTTTATATTGACAAGTTTTTTATAGGACTAACCCTTATAGCAAAAAAAAAAATTAAAAAAATCCCTGCCGGCTCCACCTGCAAACAAGTTAGGTTTCGAAGTGGGCGTTTCCAAATTCCGCATCATGACAAAAAGGTCATTTCTTCCGCAATTCCCAACAAACAGGCGCCCCACGATCTGCGTCTTCGAAATCTACCTGTGCCTGTAGGCCTAGCCGTCAGGGATTTTTTTTTTTTTTTTTTTTTTTTTTTTTTACGGGACCGCGCAAATTCGATCCGATCAGATAGTCTCTAATAATATGGAAAGAAATTTCTGCGTGTGTGTGTGAGTGTGTCTGTCGACTGTGTTCTGATGAGGCCGCTGGGTTTTTTTTTTTTTTTTTTTTTTTTTTTTTTTTTAGAAAGGTACTTCTATGTATGTAGTTGTGCATCTCGAAGCTTGATTTTGGATATTTTTTTTAGATTTTTTTATTTAATTTTTTATGCTATTGTTTTTTTAAGTTTCGGAGCGATTTTTTCACATTAGTAAAAGGATTGCGGTTTCATTCTTTTAATTCAATACAGTAAATTTTGTCCTCTCTTTCCTAATGTTTAGAATTCGTAGAGCAATTTTTGAATTTTTCGCAAATTTATTATGCGATTTTTTTTTCGTTTTAAAGGAATTTTTCCGCATTAGTAAAAGGAATTCGGTTTCAAACTTTTAGCCTAATGTAGTACATTTTGTTTTTCGCGATTTTTTATGCGATTTTTAGCGCCTTTTAGCGTTTCGCGTTGTTTTTCGCTTTCCGGTTACAATGTTTTAGTCCACGGTAGTACACGTCCTCTGCTAGTTTTATATTTTTAGTAATTTTTAATCAGATATTTAGTTTTTTTTTTTTTTTTTTACTAGTTTCGTGGCGATTTTCCCACATTAGTTAAAAGAAACCGGTTTTATTCTTTTAGCACAGTATTTACAATTTTGTCATCTTTTCAATAAAGTTTATTTGGTATTCATAGAGTGATTTGTGAATTCTTTGCAAATTTTTATGCGAATTTTAGAGTAATTTGGTTTATCGAGGCAAGTTTTCGACATTCATAAAATAAATCTATATATTTAAAACGCTAAGCGATTTCTTTCGACAATCCGTGAGAACAAACTACTGCATCAAATTACATAATTCTTTTTTAAAATGAAAGATATGTGGACACAGATTTGTTATCATGCATTCGTTTGTTCGAAAATTTAATTAATTAACCGTAATTTTCAATTAAACTTTTACTTATGCTAATGACGTCATAATCGGATAACGCCTACTGTTGCGAAGCACAGAGTTTATTCTCTAAACTCTGTGTTTGAATAAAAGAGAAATAATAAATATTAAAAGCACGCGGTATTAAGGCCGTTTGTTAACTTGCAAGTTAAATTTCGGTAAAAATACTTATCCGCGTGTTTTATAAGCGAATAAAAATTCATATTTATTGTGACGTCACGGGAATATTGTCCATTGGGTTTATTTTATCATTATGCATTATAACTTTGTTGATGCCATTTTTTCATTAAAATTAAATACAAAATATATTTATTTGTGTGCATGGTGTTTAAGCATTAATGTAAGGTATATGAAGTACGTGTGAAAAGTTTGCGTCGGTGAAAATGACGTTATGCTTAGCTTGAAGTGCATTTTAACATTGATAAAATTAAATAGAAAAATGTATATGATTGTGTTAACATGACATAATTTTACTGATTTTTGCATTCATAATTATAAAGATTAGAATTGGAGCCGTCATTGATATCTTCATCTTGATTGCATACCTTCATTACATGTTACCAATTGCTTTTTTTTTAATTATAGGATAGAAGATTTCCTTTTTTAATAAAAAAAAAATCACAAAAGTAAAGGATTTCAGGAAATTTAAAGTTATTAAAAATAGTGTTATGGTAGAAAAAAATCTTGAAATAATGATTGTATTTTTAGCTAGAATAAACAATGTAAGACTAATATTTCATAGGAACCATGGGCCGTGCGAGGATTTCGCACTGAAATCTAATATTTTTTAGGTACTTCTCTATTATCCCGTCGACCACTTTTCATAACAAAAAACTATCGCCAAACTGTAAGATTAAACGCCAAAAATGCAGTCCCATTTACTTGATGTCAGAAGCATTATACGTGTTTGTTACGTCAAGTGGTTTTTAATTCGACATTTGCGTGTATTTTTCATTATGTTTTACTGATTTATTAGTTATTTCATTAATTAAAATAACAATTGTGTCCTTAAATTCCTATATTTTATTTATTTATTTATTTTGATATTCCAATGGCAACGTTCTCCCGTTTATTTGGCGATAGTTTTTTGTTATGAAAAGTGGTCGACAGGATAATAGAGAAGTACCATTTTTTATCAATATGTAATATTCATTAGATGCAGATTTAAACTTCTACAGAAAAAGTAAGGATAAAAATATAAGCAAACAACATTTAGTTTTTAGTCAAGCCAGAATATCATCTAATTTATTCCATCAAAGTTAGAGTAAAAACTTATCCAACATTGCAAAAGGCACGCGCGAGAAAAAAAAAATTAACAATCGTATTTTAACTACATTAGAAAATGACGTCATCCGCTTCGAGAAAAACATGGGGCATAGAAATATAAATCTAAACATTTCAATTTCAATTTCGCTTTTTAATCATAAACTAGCTGTTTAACCCGTTCTACGCACGGGGGTTCATGAATTTAATTCTAAAATGTGAATAAAATGAATTTAATTCCCCTGTTAAAGTGTTGAGTTGTTCAATAACTATACGATTTAGAAAAAAAATACTACTGTGCATTTTTTTTTAATGAAACTTAATATTTGTTGCTATGGCAGCAGACGATAAAGCGATATCTTTGGAATAAAGGAATAAATAGAATAAAAATGTTGTTGCCGTTTATGATAAAATGTTTTTCTTTATTTAAAAAAAAATGAAACAATAAAACGCAATTAAATAATCTCTAATTATTTGCATGCGAGGTAAAAGAATTATCGCAATACCCGCTACAGCAAGTTGGTATTGCAGCGTGGCGTCCGTAATATGCATATCTCATATTGCAGTAAAGGGGGGTGCCGGGAGGAGGGGATGTTCAAGTGTCCTTCAGAAAATGACTAATTAGGAGGACTACTATGCATCTTTAAAAATTATTTGTTTGGTTAAGCTATGAACTTAATTACAAATTTGGCTTAAACTATTATTCGGAAATAGTGGTAACTACTACTCATAAATTTACATTAATGTTATAGAGGGTGACTATTAAGTTAATTATAATGTTTGTAATCAGTTGCGTTGAAATCGGAAAGATAGTTGCTGAGTTATGGAAACGGGGCATAGTTAGAGAAAAAAACCTTGAAGGAGGTGTCGGGGAGGAGCGAATGTTTAAGATCACTTCAGTAAATTACTAATTAGGAGGACCACTATGCATCTTTAAAAATTCGTTCATTTGGTTAAGCTAGGAACTTAATTAGAAATTTGTCTTAGACTGTTATTCAGAAATAGGGGCACCCGCTACTTACAAATTTATTTTAAAGATATAGACGTTGATTATTAAGTTAAATATGATGTTTGGAATCAGTTGCACTGAAATCGGAAAATTAGTTGTTGAGATATGGAAACAGGGTACAATTAAACAAAAAGCCTTGAGGGAGGGTCCGGGGGGAGCGGATGTTCAAGTGCCTTTCAGCAAATGATAAATTAAAAGAGCCACTATATGCATCTTTAAAGATTGATTCATTTGGTTATGCTAGGAACTTAATTTGAAAATTGGCTTAGACTATTATTCGGAAATACTGGTAACTGTTTTCTAGAAGTACACCCTGAAGCTATGAATGCTGATTTTTATGATAATTTAGCAAAATGGAACTGGTTTGGAGAAGTTCGGAACATAATTACCTGAGTTCTGGAAATAAAGCACAGTTAGAGAAAAAACCTTGAGGGAGGGGCCGCGAGGAGGCGCGTGGTCAAGTGCTCAACAACAAATCACTAACTTTGAATGTTGGTATGCATCAACTGAATACTGGCTCTGTACTTTTATTAGGAACATAAATTTAATTTTTACGAAAATTGTTATTCTAAAATAGCGGTATCATCTATATAAAACAGCGATTAAACGTTACGGTGAATCAAAAAATGTTAAATTCGTTAAATTTGTTCAGTTGAAATCAGAGCAGCAGTTTGGATTTATTAATAAGGAGGGTCAATTAATGAAAAAGCCGCCACCAGGTGGTGCGCGGTCAAGTAAAATATATGTGATATTTAATAAAAAGTCGTTGACCCCCACCCCTCCCCGTCCCCGCAAATTTAACAAATAATCTGTTAAATAAAGTTTTCTGTATTAAGAATCTCTATGAATTATTAATATTATATATGAATATTATATATGAATTATTAATACTATATTTTTTACATGACCATGTTTCAAAGTATAAAAACCTTAAACCCAGCTAATTATCATTCATTAAGTCGATAAAATCTTTTAAAATTAAGGTTTTAGCATTTGGCAACGGTCAATAATTAAGTTGATTGTCTACATCTCTCATACTCTCTGATCCATCGATTTTAAACACTCGACTGGGAATTGCAATGATTCCTGTCTTGATTTATTTAATGACTCCTGCGGAGATTTTATACAACCAACCAACCGAAGATTGAAAAGCGTATTTTTGAATTTTTGATGGGATCTCTTTGTAGATGGATTTTAATTACTATTTAATCTATCAAAAATCTATTTAAAAATTTCGAATTTTTTGCCCCAATCATTCATGACCGCCCTACCAGCTACCCGTGTGCAAAATTTCGTAGCCCTGCGCCCTGCGGTTTTCGAGTTTTTGAGGTTACATAGATAGATACACGAACGGTTTTTAATAGTATAGATATAAAATAAACCCGTGCGGAAGTGTTTTATAATAATTGCTGAGCATCGTATAATGTGTATTTTTATTTTTTTGGCAACCATAATTTGAGGAAAACCTTTCATTTCTTTTATGAAAACAATGTAGATTTAATTTTTAATTTTCAGCAAATTTTAATCAAAAACATGTTTTAACGAAATGTTAAGTGCGCTATGTCAGAAGCCAGTTCAAAATCCTTTCATATGCTATCTCATTCGTCGTTCTGCGTTTCGTATTTTTTGAGAAAAAGGGATGTTGACAGGAGAAATAATATATATGATATGATTATTTTGGTAGGTTTGTTATAAGTTCATTTAATAGTTCCTTATTAGCGCAAAGTCCTATTTCTTTCCCTGTGAATTTCTCTTTCGATGTCAAAAAATGTTTTTCTACTTTTGGACGCCAGCCAAAATGCAGTGGCAATTTTTAGAAATGTACAACAGTTGTGACAACAAAGGCGCTATCGCTTTAGTTTTCATCGCACTTACATCATTTCGAAATACTACAAATTTCTATTTTTTACTACATTTTACAATTTTAATTCTTACATCATCAATTAGAAAAAAAAATTAGCTTTCGATTGAAATTTATTTGAAAACTGCCGCTTAATTTAACGACTTTTTAAATATTTTTCAAGCATGAAATTTTTTTCAATTCTATCTTATCAATGACCACCAGTTTACTTCAATAATATAAAATAGCCCCTGGGAAAGTTGCCACAATTGAAAATAGATTTCTCTAACCATCATAAAAAGGAAATAATAATTTAAAAAAAAAGTGATAAATCATAAGATCAGATTATCCATAAGATAGAACATTTTGGCGCTAAACAAAAATCTGTCAGGAAAAAAAGACTATTTTTAGTTTATGTTGAACATAAAATTGATATGTTGAATTCGTTGATGAATATGTTCCATCAGATATCAGGATATGCTAGGAATTGTATTTTTTTATTTTTTTACATTTGCCAACTGTATAAAAGGAAAAATATCCCCGTCTGTGATGGAAAAGGGATAATCATCCTGATTATATCAAGGAACCGAAGAAACCATACAAATAAATTACACTTGAAAACATTAAAAATCTCCATCTGCAGATAGATTTATTACTGTAAAAAACTTCTTAATCTTTGCATAAAAATTGATTAGCTTAAAACAATGGATGCGTTTTAGAAGATATGGATTTGAAACGAACAATGATTAAAGAGGACATTTTAAAACGTTTAATTTAATTCATTTTAAAACTTTTTTAACGTCGAATTTTGACGGTACTTTTGGGCAGATGCAATGCACATGCGCATAGGAACTCATTCGTTTGCATTATCACAGGGGGCGGGGGAGATGTGTGCTTTATTTACTATGTTCTGTTATTTACTGAATATGATATGAACGTAGGAATATACTATTTGTATATACTTCATAGGTCTATGAATTTTTTTTCTTGCTGTGGGGAATATGGTGGTAATGTCAAACTGATTTGCATTACACAGTTATTTACGGATTGTTTGTTTGGAGTTTGCATCGGAAATAGTACTGTATTTGACTGGGGAAAAAAAATATTTGAAAGACTGTTTTATACGCAACCCTTCATAAATAATAAAGAGGCTTATTTTACTGATACTGTTATAGTATTTTTTTTTTTGCGTCAAGTTTTGACGGGTTCCATCTAGTTATCTTTTAATCTTTTAACCCACTATAGTAAAGTTTGTTCTCCGTACAATAAAGTTTATTCGGAATTTGTGCAGCGATTTATTTTAGTTCGTGCCGTTTTAGACGAGACCTGGCACCACCGAGCAGATCAGCTAGTTTTCTTCAATAATCACACTTCAGTTTTTTAACTAATAAAATATAATGTAAAAGCAAACAATTTTTTAAATATTACGTACAATCATATAGTGTAATTATCCATGTCAGAAGACTTATCGTGCTTAGTTTTTAAAAATATTTATATATTTAATTTCCATGAGCGGTAAATGCGTATTTTTTATATTCACAACATTTGTTTTTCACTATATCAGTGATGGAACACTGGCGCACCGGAGAACAAATTGTCACCGCTAAATTTAAATAGGACAGAATTTAAGGACAGAATTTCTGAGATATTTCAACGCAAAAAATACTATTTAAATTTAGTGGGTACAATCTCCCAAATGGTGCGCCACTGTTCCTTCTCTGCTACATAGGAAATTTACATGAAAGTAAAAGAATATTTATATTTATATGTACTAAATAAACCACCTTGGATAAAATTCTAGCAACTTCAATGGCAAAAGATCCACATAATTTGGGTTAAAGATATCAAAAATTGAATATTGAAAATCTACAATAAAACTCAAGAAAATCATAAATGTGGCCATAAAAAGCAAGCTGTGCATATTATAAAGAACTAGCGGCCCGTCCCGGCTTTGCACGGGTAGACAATGTAATTTTTTTAGTACATTTGTTTTCCTGAATTTCGCGCGCACTGCTACCTAAATCTGCTGCTGAGATATGACGAAATGACCCAAAACTTTTAAATACCCCTTTAACCACCTTCTGGGGGGAATTTCCAAAATCGCCGAAATACGTGTTTAACCAATTTTTTAGTAGATTTGTTTTAATTAATTTCGCCCTCCTACATAAAAGCTGAGATAGGGCGAAATGACCTAAAAAAATCGACCTCCGCCCATTTAACCACCTTCTGTGGGGAATTTCCAAAACTGCTGAAATACGTCTTTTATTCAATTTTTAGTAGATTTGTTTTCCTGATTTTCGTGCTCCTAACTAAAACTGCTGCTGAGATATGACAAAATGATCTAAAACATTTGACCCCCCTTTTAACCCCCTTTGGAGGAAATTTCTAAAATCGCTGAAATAAGTGTTTAACCAATTTTTTAGTAGATTTGTTTTCCTGATTTTCGCGCTCCTACCTATAACTGCTGCTGAGATATGGCGAAATGACCTAAAACATTCGACCCCTCCCCTTTAACCCCTTCGGGGGAGGAGAGGGTGGAATTTCTAAAATCGTTGAAACATATGTTTAATCATTTTTTTAGTAGATTTATTTTCCTTATTTACGCGCTCCTACCTATAACTGCAGCTGAGATATGGCGAAATGACCTAAAACATTCGACCTCCCCCCCTTGGAGACCACTGACCAGGCCCCTACCTACCGGGATTCGACCCAGTTTGACGGGTTTGAGTGCCTGGTCATTGGGGCGAAATTCGCCTGATCGCCCTATTGGGGCGGTCCACAAAGACAAGTACCCAGTTCGGCCAATCAACTGAGTCCGGATTTTTCTGTGTTGTTCACTCCTAAATTTAAATGTTCTGAGATCTGACGCCGCACACCACGTACTCGTCATGACAGTTGAAATGGGGCTGGACAATTTAGTGCCGAAACGTTGGTACTGAACTTAGCTTGAAAAAGGGGAGAGAATTTTGAGGGAAACTAAATAAAGAAATTAACTAGATAATGAAACCACTGAAATGAAAATATAATCAGCCAATAGCTAAGTCGTACCAACGGGGAAAATTTTTGGGCCGAGTTGCAAGGCAGACGAAAACGCTGCGGGGGCTGACGGGACTGCGCCTATGTACCGTACCCCACCTGGTAAAAACTGGCTCCATGGGCTGTCCCATTAGAGCGGGTCCGGTAGCTTTTGCGGACAATGTCCAATTGCACCTAATAAAGAGGCGAACAGTCAAAAATAAAATGAATAAAAAAACTGCTGCTAAAAAAAAAACCCTTGTGCTACCAGTTGGGGCCGGCCATTGGCTCGTCCCAACCGGCAGCACGAGGAACTGCAAGGGGAACCTGGAAGAGAAGAATGTTACATTTTAAACTGAACTTATTCTGAATTACACTTTAACTACATTATTGAAATTAATTTACTTTTATTGTGCTAATTGACTTGGCTACCCGTCCATTGGGCCCATGAAAGGTTGTTAAATAATTAACAATTTGTAATTTAAAATATGTACTATTGCCGTTAACTGACTAAACCATAATGGGTCGTTGTTGTTGTTGTTGGTTTGGCCCAAGAGCCCGGTTTTGCAGCTTTTTATTTCTATATAGCTGACATGATCCATATAACTGTGAAACTAGTCTCCTAATTTTGAACCAATTCCAGATGAGAGACCTGCATCTGGATTGGCACCCCCAGAGGTAGCGCTTATATAGAACTTGGAGGACATTAGAGCCACGAACAGATTTAACGTGCACCAGCTCCCATTAACGTACACGGTCTACTTTCCATACTTATCCTTTATACTTATCACCTCTTTCCTTCCAGTTCTTCTTCTTCTTCTTCTTTCTCATCTGTCTTCTTCCCCTTCTTTTTATAATATTTTTTAACACAAGGACGGACAAACAGTGCCGGGGGCTATTATAAGCTTCTTACTGTGTCATGGTGCACAACTTGCTGGACCGTTGATGACATGCGTCGTGCTGGTAATACTGTGATTACGGGGCTCTTGTTTCGGGCCGTGGTGCCAGCTGATATTGTGCGACTACCGCACACTGCTACTAGGACAAAACACATAGACATTTTATATTTTTTTTGGTGGCTTTGGATTGCTCCTGGGCCTTTTTTTTTTTTAAACATATAACACATAAGCACATAAATAAACACTTTTTTTTTCTTTTACACTAGGACGGACAGACAGTGGGCTATTATAAGCTTCTTACTGTGTCATAATGCACAACTTGCTGATCCGTTAGTGACGAACGTCGTGCTGGTAATTCTGTGATTACGGGGCTCCTTTTTCGGGCCTTGGAAGCAGCTGATGTTGTGCGACTACCGCACACTGCCATTGGACAATACCCATGGACAATTTTATAATTTTTTTGGTGGCTTTGGATTGCTCCTAGGCCTTTTTTTTTTTTTAACATGTAACACATAAACACATATACATATTCATTTTATCGTTGTGTTACCTTCCACCTTCGACTGCTGCTGGGGTGCTAAATATTATTGTGTGTTGTTTTGTATTAGTGTCGTGATGCTGTCGCAGTTTTCTTGGAGCCACCTGATTACTGTCTTTGCCTTGTTTTGAACGTGTTTGTTTTTCGCTAATTGTTCATACCATAATTTCTCGTTGTCTGTTGTTATTTGTGCCAGGTGGTGTGCTTGGGTGAGTGGACATTGAATTAGGTAATGTTTTGGTGAACCCACCGTTCCGCATTCGCAGTCCGGTGTGTCCGCTTTCTTAAATCTGTGTAGGTATGCTGGAAAAGCTCCGTGAGCTGTGTATAGCTGTGCTAGCAGGTAATCGCTTATTAGTCTATTTTTATCTACTTTTGGGAAGTACCTGTGTGTTTCCCTACCTGTGTCCCCATAGTCCCACTCGAACTGCCATTGTTTTAGTGTTATATCTTTTAGTGTTCTTTTAAGTTTTGAGATTGGTTTAGTCAGGTTGTATTTGCTTTTGTTGTTTACATTTAGAGCTGCGGTTTTGGCTAACATGTCTGCCTCTTCGTTTCCTTGGATGCCTACATGCGCCTTAACCCAGCTGATTTTAAATTTGTTGTTAGCTTCTTTTATTAGTTTTTGGATTGTGTCTACTGTTTTGTTTACGTTGAATGGTTTACTAAGTGATTCGATGGCCGATTTGCAGTCCGAGCGGATGCTATATGACTCACCCGTGGTGTTGCCCCATTTTGCTGCTTCTTGTATTGCCAGTAGTTCGGCCTGGAAGACGACCACCCCCCCCTTAACCCCCTTCTGGAAGGAATTTCTAAAATCGCTAAAATAGGTGTTTAATTATTTTTTTAGTAGATTTTTTTTTCCTGATTTTCGCGCTCCTACCTATAACTGCTGCTGATATATGGCGAAATGACCTAAAACATTCGACCACCAACTTTAACCCCCTTCTGGGGGGAATTTCTAAAATCGCTGAAATAGGTGTTTAATCATTTTTTTAGTAGATTTGTTTTCTAGAATTTCAAGCTCTTACCTATAACTGCTGCTGAGATATGGCAAAATGAACTAAAATATTCGACCCCTCTTTAACCACCTCCGGGAGGGGAATTTCTAAAATTGCTGTAATACATTTTTAATCATTTTTAGTAGATTTGTTTTCCTTATTTTTGCGCTCCTACCTATAACTGCTGCTGAGGTATGGCGAAATGACCTAAAACATTCGACCACCTCCTTTAACGACTGGGGGGTGGAATTTCTAAAATCGTTGAAATATATGTTTAATCATTTTTTTAGTAGATTTATTTTCCTTATTTACGCGCTCCTACCTATAACTGCAGCTGAGATATGGCGAAATGACCTAAAACATTCGACCCCTTTAACTCTCTTCTGGGGAGAATTTCTAAAATCGCTGAAATAGGTGTTTAATTATTTTTTAGTAGATTTGTTTTCCTGATTTTCCCACTCCTACCTATAACTGCTGCTGAGATATGGCGAAATGACCTAAAACATTCGACCACCCCCTTTAACCCTCTTCGGGGGGGGGGGGTATTTCTGAAATCGCTGAAATACGTGTTTAATCATTTTTTAGTAACTTTGTTTTCCTGATTTTCGCACTCCTACCTATAACTGCTGCTGAGATATGGCGAAATGACCTAAAACATTCGAGCACCCCCTTTAACCCCCTTCTGGGGGGAATTTCTAAAATCGCTGAAATAGGTGTTTAATCATTTTTTTAGTAGATTTGATGTCCGTAATTTCAAGCTCTTACCTATAACTGCTGCTGAGATATGGCAAAATGACTTAAAACATTCGACCACCCCCTTTAACCCCCTTCTGGGGGGAATTCTCAAAAATCCCTTCTTATTGCTTGCCTAGGCCATAACAGTAATCTACAGTCCAAATTGCGTGACCCTGACTTTAGTAGGGTCACGCAATGCCCCTTGATTTTATGTATCAGTTTGTAAAAGATTAATGCAGAATTTTTCCAGTTATCGTGGTCAGAAAAAAGTGACATAGATAGATAGATAGATAGATAGATAGATATATATATAAAGTTTGGAACTGGGGGTGGTTTTGGGTTCTGGGAGTCATGATCGGCGTAGATCTGCAAAAATTTTTCAAAATTTCCAACTTAGGTGAGAATGTAATAGGTAGTATTTCTTACGAAATCTACCTAAAAGTAATAAGGTACAATTAAAATTCGTGAGATAGGTAATAAATAAAAGCAGTTTTGCTGATATACACATATAAATTATGATCAAAAGTTTGAAACTGTAAAATATACATTAAATTATATAACAATGTGCTGTCCCAAAAGTATAGACACAATACAGCTTTACATGTTTTCTTTTACATTTTTGTTCACAAAATAAAATATTTTTATTTTCGTCTGCTTCTAAAAATGCAGAATAATTTTCCCCTTTATTTGAAATATTGTCTGCTGCATTTTTAGCATAATAATTCATTGAAATTTTGTGGAATCAAATGAGTTTAATGTATTGTTTTTTTTGTGATTCGGAAGAGACATTTCCTGAGTATTCTGATAAAAATGCCACGTTTTAAGGCAATTTCTAAAGATGGAATTATTAAGATTTTACATTTAAAATGCAAGGTCAAAATCTTGTACAAATATCGAGAAGAATAGAGACCCTTGAGCAGTATTTATAGAGTTTTAAGATCAGATGGAACATGGAACACTAGAAAACGAGTCGAAGACCAAAGAAAACAATGTTACGTGATGATAGAATGTTATTAAAAATGGTTTCAGTTGATAATTTATCTGTGCGTGAAATTGCATCAATTACCAGAATTTCAAAAAGTACTGTACGCAGAATTAAAGCTTCAACAAATATTGTTTACAGGAGAATGAAAGCAAATACTTGCTTAAAACAGAGACATAAAGATGGACGTCTAAAGTGGGCTAGAAAGCATATGTCATACGGTGAAAAATGGATTTCTGTCATCTTCAGTGATGAAAAGAATTGGAATTTAGACGGCCCTGATGGTCATAAATTTTACTGGGATGACCTAAGAAAAGAACCCAGGAACTGTTTCAGCAGGCAACAAGGCAGATGATCCGCAATGACCTGGGGAGGGTTTTCTTTCAACGGCCAAACATTTCTAGGATTTATGGGCAGAAAAATGAAATCAGAGGATTATCACGATATTTTCCGTACCAATTTACTGCCAATTATGGATTTGCTTGCAGGACCGGACTGTGTTTTCCAACAAGATGGAGCATCCATCCATACCTCCACATCATCGAAAACATGGTTTAGGCAAAACAATATCACACTATTAGACTGGCCAGCACTTAGTTCAGATTTGAATCCCATGGAGAACATATGGGGGATCTTATCTCGTAAAATATATGAAAATGGAAAGTAATATACATGTGTAAATGACTTAAAAATTGCAATTGACAAAGCCTGATATGAAATTCCTCTTCCTGTAATGCAATGCTTAGTTAATTCTATGGAACAACGTGTATTTGATGTTATAAAGTGTCGCGGCAATACAATTAAATATTAAAAATAAATTTTTAGTTACTTTTATAAATGTAAAACCAAAAAAATTACAGGTGTCTATACTTTTGGGACAGCACATTGTTATATAATTTAATGTATATTTTATGATTTCAAACCTTGGATCATAATTTATATGTGTATATCAGCAAAACTGCTTTTATTTATTACCTATCTCACGAATTTTAATTGTACCTTATTACTTTTTATGTTAATGCAATTTTTATTGATTGTCTAAACTTTTGGGACACGGTGTATAACATCTTCGTAATCATAAATAAAAAATCACTTATAATTCTAATCTAAATACTTTACTTTACACATATCGGATTCCCAACCTTCATATTCAAGTACAAAACTATGGAACAGAGTATTTTTCTAGTTTTCATACCTTTCACGAGCCTCATAATCATCTTGCGATATCGTGTATCGATTAATTGTATCCTCGAGACCATTATCTTGTACTGTTGAGAATATTAATTTACAGATGAGTATTATTTCCACACATATATTCTTTATCTCTAATAGCGTATCCTCAAAACCTTAATCCTATTTCAACTTTATTTAATAAATTGTTTTCTGTCTCTTTAAATAGCCTATTTATTAAGAAATATATTCTTGTCACTAAACCACCCGGTTACATACATAGAGGGTATACAGAAGAAACAATAGTTCCCTTATCGGGCGTTAAAAGGGGCGCAGGTGTCATTCCCATAGTTCCATTCCAAGGCGCATTAAGTAGATGGAGAGCCTTTCTTCTGCTGGTGGTTGCACAAAATGATTTTCCGTTCAGATAACATCTTAGTCCTGTAAGTTAATCTTGGTAGAAATGGACATATTTTTCACTTGCGAAGCTCAATATAAAGAAAAAACAAATGTCGTTTTCTCTTTTAGAAAATCGCTTTATATAAAATATTATGTCGTTTCACTTTGTTTTACCTCAAAGGGAAGTAAGAATTAAAGATAAAGGACGTGCATTTTTTTCGATTTTCAAATAATCTTTTCAAGAGTAAATAGAAAATACCCATGTGTAAGAGGGTTGTTAGTATAAAAACTGTAGGTTGATTATAATTGGTTGAATAATTACTTATTAACCATTAACTGGTGTTTTGGTGTCATTTTGTCCATACATATTGTTCTACTCATGTACTTTATTCATACTCAATAAGATTCAGATAAAAATATAAGAAATTGACAATTGAAAGAAATGCAGTAAACTGAAGAAAATTATAATACGACAATAAAAAGCAAAGCTATACATGTTATAAAGAATATAGATATAATATTAGACAATTATGCTTATACAAATTATAACTTCGAGAATATGGGATAACTTTGATAATTTTAACTTTATACATGTTTTCTTTATCTTCAAGGACGTATACTCAGATAACCTTAATCCTTATTAAACATTATTTAACAAATTGTTTTCTGTCTTTTAAAATAATGTATTAAGAAATATGTTCATGTCACTAAACTACCTCGTTACATACATACAGGGTCTACCGAAGGAACAATAGCTCCCTTATCGGGCGTTAAAAAAGGGCGTAGGTGCCATTCTTTTAGTTTCATTCCAAGGCGCATTAACTAGGTGGAGGGCCTTTTTTCTGATGGCGGTTGTACAAATTGTTTTCTTTCTTTTAAAATAGCTTATTAAGAAATATGTTCATGTCACTAAACTACCTAGGTACATACATACAGGGTTAGCCGAAGAAACAATAGCTCCATTATCGGGCGTTAAAAAGGGGCGCAGGTGCCATTCTTTTAGTTTCATTCCAAGGCACATTAACTAGATGGATAGCCTTTCTTCAGATGGTGTGGTTGTACAAAATGATTTTCCGTCCAGATAAGGTCTTAGTCCTACAAGTTAATCTTGGTAGAAATAGACATATTTTTCACTTGCGAAGCTCAATATAAAGAAGAAACAAATGTCGTTTTTTAGAAAATAGCTTTATATAAAAGATTATCTGGAAGAAGGAGTTTGTTTTTCCTCAAATGCAAGTAAACATTTTGAAAAAAAAAATGACGTGACTTTTCTTTCTGCTTTCAAATGAGATTTTCAAGAACAAATAAAATACAAAATAACTATGAATTTGTCAAAGTGCTCTTAGTATAAAAAGTAAAGGTTGAGTAAAATTGGTTGAATAATTATTTATTAACCATTAACTGGTGTTTTGATGTTACTTAGTCAACACTTATAAGACTCGTGTAATTTCTTCATCAGTCAGTAAGATTCACAAGAAAATACTAAAGTAATATATTTACTGGTTTATTAAACTGAGTTCAACTGGAAAAAAACCATGTAAAAATATCATTGTTTTTATAAAAATTCATTTTATTATTTTTTTATGTGCCATAATGCTAAGTGGGCACAAAATGATACCATGACACAAGTTGTACACAAAACTTTCAAGATGCCAGTTTAGGGTTTAAGTTAAGTTTTACCGTTTTATTATAAAATTTGAAAAAAAAAACAAAGCTGTACATATTATAAGAAATATAGAAATAATATTAGACAATTATGTTTATAACAACTATAACTTCTAGACAATGGGATATATTTGATAATTTTAACTTTACACAAATTTTATTTATCTCTAATGACGTATATTCAACTAATCTTAATCCTTATCCAACTTTATTTTACAAGTTGTTTTCTGTCTCTTTAAATAGAAGAAATTTCGAAGAAATATGTTCTTGTCTTTAAACTATACCTAGTTGCATACATACAGGATCTACAGAAGAAACAATAGCTCTTTTATCGAGCGTTAAAAAATGCCGCATGTGCCATTCCCCTAATTCCATTTCAAGGCGCATTAAGTATACAAGGGTTTATTTTTATGGTGGTTGTACAAATTGATTTTCGGTTCAAATAACTTGTTACTCTTATAAGTTAATCCTCGTAGAGAGAGACATATTTTTCACTTGCGAAGCTCAATATTAAAAAAAATGTCCTGTTTTTAGAAAATAGATTTATATAAAAGATTCTGTTAAAAAAGGAGCTTGTTTTTCCTCAAAAGAAAGTAAAAATTTTGGAAAAAAATGACGTGAATTTTTGTTTCTGCTTTCAAATTGGATTTTCAAGAACTAAAAAAAGTACAAAACATCCATGAATTTGTAAAAGCGTTTTTGGTATAAAAAGTGTAGGTTGAGTAAAATTGGTTGAATAATTATTTATTAACCATTAACTGGTACTTTGGTGCTATTCAGTTAGCTCATACTAGTGTAATTTCTTCATCAGTCAGTAAGATTCACAAGAAAATACAAAAGAGATATACTTACTAATTTATTCAACTGACAAATACTCTCATGTAACAATATAATTGTTTTTATAAAAATAATTGTTTTTATTTATTATACTAACTGGGGACAAAATGACACCATGACATCAGTTGCACACAAAAATTTCCCGATGCCAGTTAACGGTTAAGTTTGTTTTACCGTTTTATTATAAAATTTAAGAAAGGCAAAGCTATACATATTATAAAGAATATAGAAATAATATTAGACGATTGAAGGGATCGGGGCAAGAGAGTGCCAAGCCATGTTTTTGAACTTCTGAGATATTTCAATTTGAAAATTTGATCAAGTACTCAAATCAAGATATATAACCTAAAGTTTTTTCGCCAATGTCTTAGTAACATTTGAGATACTCTGAGTAACAATATGGCATTATTTTAATGATATTACTATTACGTTTTTTGTAAATTAGCTATCTTCATTAAGGGCATAAACATCTGGGGCAAAAACGAAACCTGTCATATATGCTGCCACCAAGTTACATTAGAAACAAATTATACGTTGGATATTATAATTTACAATATTAAGCAACAGATTACAGTGTTAGATTTATTTCACCAAAAATGTGGCTTGCCACTTTCTTGGCCCGACCCCCTCAATTATGTTTATAAAAATTATAACTTCTAGCCAATGGAATATCTTTGAAAATTTTAACTTTACACATAATCTTTAATGACGTATACTCAACTAACCTTAATCCTTATTTGACTTGATTTAACAAATTGTTTTCTGTCCCTTTAAAAAGCCTATTAAGAAATATGTTCTTGTCACTAAACTAACTAGTTGCATACATACAGGGTGTTAAATGGATATAATACTCCAATTTCTACTTCAAAATCATTAGAACTATTTATTGGAAATAAACAATTATCTCATCTATTTAGATATTTAGAAACATCAATCAACTTGAGGACTCTAATACGCAATCATCTTCCCACCCACGCAGCTCAATAAAGTTATTACTGAATTAATTGCAATAACTGAGATTTCCAGGGTATTTCTAAATGACTGTTTATTCAATTCTAATTTATTTGTAGAGTGAATGCTATTTTAGATCAGACATTCATACACAGCAGCTCAGTTCATATTTGCACTCGCACCCTCAGAGTTTAGAAATTGATTCATACCCGCAGGGATTATACATCGCAGTAGTTTTACTGTCTGCTATCACCGCATTATTGGTTTTCACCAAAGTATTATACTAAAACCAGGATACTACGATTAAAACCTGAATATACTACAATTTAATTTCACCTGTAAATATTACTTCAAAAATATATGTTTTTATGTATTCAAATGATTACAGTTTTTTTTCTTCTGCTCTTCTATACCTATAGATCTACATATGTGGATACAACCCCACACAGGGTCAACCGAAGAGAAAATAGCTCCCTTATCGGGCGTTAAAAAGGGGCGCAGGTGCCCTTCCCTCACTTTCATTCCAAGACGCATTACGTAGATGGAGAGCCTTTTTTCTGATGGCGGTTGTACAAAATGATTTTTCGTTCAAATAACGTCTTACTCCTATAAGTTAATCGTGGTAGAAAGAAACACATTTTTCATTTCCGAAGCACAATATAAAGAGAAACAAATGTCATTTTTGGATCGAAATTGGCTTTATATAAATGGTTATGTCAAAAAGAAGTTTGTTTTTCCTCAAAGGGCAGTAAACATTTTGAAAAAAAGAAAGGAATCGCATTTTTGTCTCTCCTTTCAAATGAGATTATCAAGAATAAATAAACTACAAAATAACCATGCATTTGTAAAAATGGTGTTAGTATAAAAAATATAGGTTTAATAAAATTGGTTGAATAATTATTTATTAACCATTAACTCATCTTTTGGTGCCATTCCGTCAACACGTAACTCGTGTAATTTTGTAATCAATCAGTAAGGTTCAACAAGAAAATACAGAAGTGATGTACTTACTGATTTAATCAACTGACAAATACTCTCATGTAAAAATATCGTTTTAATAAAAAAGCATTTTATTTTATTTTATTATTTTTATAAGTTATAATACTAACTGGGGATAAAATCACACCATGTCACCAGTTGCACACAAAAATTTCACGTTTCCAGTTGTGGGTTAAATTTAGTTTTACCGATTTATTATAAAATTTGCGAAAAACAAAACTATACATACTATAAAGAATATAGAAATAATATTAGAAAATTATGTTTATAAAATTTATAACTTCTAGAGAATAGGATATCTCTGATAAGTTTTACTTTTACACATATTTTTTATCTCTAATGACGTATACTCATCTAACCTTAATCCTTAAGCAACTTTATTTAACAAATTGTTTTATGTCTCTTTTAAATAGCCTATTAAGAAATATGTTCTTGTCACTAAACTACTTAGTTAGATACATACAGGGTCTGCCGAAGTAACAATAGCTTCCTTATCGCATTAAAAAATAGCGCAGGTGCCATTCCTTTAGTTCTATTCCAATGTGCATTAAGTACAGGAAAAATAGATGGGGAGTATTTCTTTTGATGGGTTGTACAAAATGATTTTTCGTCCAGATAACGTCTTAGTCCTATAAGTTAATCTTGGTAGAAAGAGACATATTTTTCACTTTCGAATCTCAATATAACGAAGAAACAAATGTTGTTATTCTTTTAGAAAATGACTTTATGTAAAATATTATGTCGGAATTTGTTTTACCTCAAACTGATGCAAAAATTTCGATAAAAATAGCTGCCATTTTTTTCTATTTTCAAATGAGCTTTTTAAGAACATATAAAATACACATTTCATTTCGTATATTAAGTAAAGATTCAGGTTCAAAATGTGTTTATTGTGTTAAAAAAAAAAAAAAAAAAAAAAAAAAAAAACAGAAAGTTGGGAGCTATGGCATTTATTAGGTTTAGTAAAAATACCTCCAAATGGGAAAATTATTTTATGTCTTCTGTATGTACATATTTCATATATCTATATTATAAAGGACAAACGTGTCCGTGCATAACGCTGACGTCCTTTTGCGAATGGCAACACTGAACCATGAAATTTCGGTTTTGCGATTTTTGCTACTGCCATTTTTTTAAATTTCTAAATATCGCACAGTTTTAATTTTTACACCGTTATATAGGGGAAAAAATACTTTCAAACGCAATTTGTTTGAAAACTGTGTCGCAATTTACTCATTTATTATAGAATTTAAATTAAATTTCAAGCATGATTTTTTAAAAATGTCTATCGCTTGCAGACGATTACAAAATATTAATCTGTTTACACTTTAAAACAATATTAAAAGTTCAGCATTTGTTTCCGGCTAATATTCCGCAACGAAATTAAAATTTCATTAAGCAATATATAAAATAGTAAAAATAAAACACAAATTTAACAGATATGTAATTAAGCGCTTAAAAGCGCTGAAATTATCAGAATAAAAAAAACTGCTATATAACGAAATTTTTAGCGATTTCTTCGGCTATTAACTTCTGGCACGATGCCAATACAAAATTACCGTTTTCAATAACTTAAAAAAATTATTTGAATAGATAATTGGCATATTTCATCTAAATATGCCCTTTGGTATTTTTAGGGGGAAATTAAAAAAATGAAATTATTAAATGTAAACAATCTATTAGAGTTTTCAATATAAAAAATAAATGGTTTTCACATATATTCCTTATCCCGGGAAGCGCGGGTTGGAGACCCTAGTTAAATATAAAAGAAAAGATTCGCCCAATTTTACGAAATTAAATGCAACTAATATACAACATTCTCCTGGTTATTGTTTTAAAATTTGATCAAGATGTTTAAGTGGTCGTTGTTGATTATTTTCTAATATAAATGATAAGAAATAAACATCCTATATAAATTACTATAATCCGTATTATCTTAATCTATGGATTATGTATTATAAATGCTTATATAAGTATATAAAGTTTGTTTTATTAAGAGGCCAACGTCCAAATAACTGCTTCTAAAATTTCTTATATTCCTTCCGCTTGTATATTGTATTTTTCAAAAACAACAACAACAACAAAACACGCTCCGAAAGTAGACGTATCTTAATATAATAAATATGTTGTACGTATAGCAAAATTTCCTTATATATAATACTTAACAAAATAATTATTTTTCTAAAACATCTTTTGATGCCTGTCAGATGATATAGTATATTGTTCTAGAAATAATCCTAAATTGTTCCAATTAGTAATATGTTCCTTTATGCACTTGCAATATTTTGTAACATTTATTAATTTCGACCAATTCAATAAGATATATATATTTCTAATCGCCAATGAATTCTCCTTAAACTCAATGATAATTTTAAATTAATCTCCTGAGATTTACATTACTTTAACAAATGTAGCACGTATTCATTGGCATGTTTCATCAGAGAATACCTCATTTTCATTTAACTGGTAGAAATCGTTGTAACCATGTTACTAATGAACTGAACAATGGGGGTAATTTTAAAAGTCATAGGAAAAGGGTTTATTCATATAGGTTGTAATTTCAGATCAAATAATTTAAGTTATACCTAGAAATCTGTATACTAGCTTGTTTAAATTGAAAGGAACTTTTGAAAAGCGAGTTTAACTATTATGTTTAACTAGTTATTATGTGATAAACAAGTATTCGTATAATATTAGGCCAATCTTTTGCAAAGATATTTGTATGTTGATCTTTGCATGTTGATCTTTGCATTTGATATAATAGCAAAATTTAAGAAAAATTACTGTAAACTTACAATTACCAACGATTCCGTAATATTATTTAACTTCCAAAATCATAAAAAAAATAATCAGAAACGCAAAAAAACTAATAGCACAGCCAGTGCATGTGACGTCACTTTCATTATACAAACGATCACAGTCACAGCGATCTCCAATAGGTGGCATCATTATTTTGTCACATTATGACTGTCACATTATCCAAAGAACGTTATTTCGTGATTTTTCTGTGAAGCCACTGTAACCGACTTTTAAATCATTTCCACCATCACAAAGAGGGATATATCGACTTCATAGTGCACTTTAAAAAAGTGAAATATTTGTTTATCTAATATGAAAATTTACGGAAATATAATATAACAGGTTCTTCTATCCACGATTCCGAAAAGAGTTTGTTCATTTTTTCTCCAGAAACTTCAAATATCAATGGATTTCCAAGAATTGAAAAAAGTATTTCTGAAATTAAACTTTTTTTTGCTATTTGTAATTTTAAAATATGTTTCCGACGAGTTTTAGAGTAAATTAACGAGTTTCTCATTTCAGTATAGACACGAAATTTCATTTTTACGGATGCTATCAATTCTCAATTAAACATTTTCAGCTGTATAACGGAATTTATACATGTAAGAGTAACAAAATAATGTCCATTTAACATTTTGAACATTTTAACATTTGTATGTTGTACAAATTTGTTGAATATTAAAAGGTTCACTTGAGAATTAATAACATAAATAAACGATGTCTCGTGTTATACTCGGTTGAGAAAACTGATATATACAATGTAAAATGATTATAGTACACTGTAAAATCTACTACGTCACGCTTCCAAAAATTTCAAGTACACTGTAAAAAATTCTAGGAAAGTTCCACATCTGAAGCGAAACGTTTAATTTCTGAAAAGAAACATAGCCCATTTTTCAGGTTTCATTTTATTCCGTTTTGAATACGGAACATCTCAAAAACGATGGGAAATCTTTCTGCTGGTATCTATATTATCAATTATGACGTCATACTTTTCATTCTCAAAATGTTCTATTCGTTCAGAAAATAATCTATTCGTTTCAGAAAAGGCAACTAGTTGCCTTTTCCAAAACGGAACGTATGAGATATTTTTTCAAAATGGGCCTTTTTTTTTTTTTTTTTTTTTTTTTTATATATAACAAAAAATGCTTTTTTTATACAGGATACAATATGTTATCTATCATCGACTTTTACTAGAATGTTTCAAATGAGGTAAATATTTATGTTGTGGCATTGTTTAAAGTAAAAAATCTATTTTATAAAAAAATTACGAAATGTAACCTTTTATACGGTCCCCCAATCCCCATAGTTTCATTTAGTAAAAGTTTGCACATATCATAACAGATATAACACAAAACGTATGACTTCTGGGCTACTAAAATTGACACAGTTATTAAATTTCAAAGTTTGAGATTTTTGCTTTTTGTCAGTTTTGCTGATTTTGTCTTTCATTGTGGGATCAGTTAAAAAATGAATTAAAGTAATTCGAGATTGAAATTAACCTGCATAGTCCTTTTTACGGCAAAACCGCCTTTAGCCAGTGTCGCCAAATCGGGGTATTACCAAAGAAAGTTATTTTATCTAAAAATTTGAGCTAACTTTTAGAGGTCGATTAACATTCAAAACTCAAAGTATGTAGAATCAGCGCCGAGAAAATAAATTATACTCACTAGGAACTAGATAAATGGCAGCGGAATGCAAACAACCAGCCGAGCTGTAACGAGCGTGGAAATGGGGATTATGCAAATTACAGTAGTACCACAGCGCCACACGTTCTGGATAAAACACGAGCCATCTAGCAGTAGACATGCTAGTCAGCGCTGAGATCGTGATGACAGGCTAAACATACACGCAATATGTCGAAATGTTAGTTATTTATGGTGAATGTCAAAGTAATGTCAAAGTGGGTGCGAGGGTTTATTTAGAATTTTTCCCTTTCGATTGACATCAAACGCATAAAACTGTAACTGATGTATTGCATCGTCTTAGAGAGACCGGCTCTATTCCACCACGACCCAAAACAAATAGACGGGCAAGGTGTAATGTCCGAGTGACACCGGTGGATGTGCTGCCATTCGCCCTTTTAAATCCATAACTGAGCACGACGGAAATAAGCGAGGCATGTGGATACACGCGTCAGCATGTCCGGTATTTGTTACATGCACATAGTGCGCATCCATTGCATTCGACACTGGTGCAAGCAGTGATACTGGGTGACCACGCACGACGATTCGATTATTATAATTTCATATTCAACACCATAGAGGAAAGTGCGTCGTTCCTTTTTGACATTCTGTGGACAGATGAGTCACCGTTTACACGGGATGGCATTGTGAACGTGCACAGTGTGCATTTCCGGTCTCTGGAAAAACCCCATATCGCCCGCACAGTACGACACCAGGCACACTGGTCAACTAACGTGTGGTGCGGTATATGGGGATCCCAGATGTTGGACCCATTTTCTACTATGGGACCTTAACGGGCGATCGTTACCTGCACCTGCTACAAAACACGGTACGTGACTGGTATGAAGTACTGCCTCTTCGACATGCATGCCGGGTGTGGTTTCAACATGAGGTGGCCCCTCTGCTTAAAGCATCGAACGTCTGTGTGTATCTGGCCACCGAATTCGGTCAACAGATCATTGGATATGGTGGTCCGGTAGAGTGGCCACCGCGTTCACCAGACTTGACTCCCATGGCAAAATTAAATAAGCTAAATAAAGCAAACCTCTTATTTCTACAATTGTTAAATCAACAGACATAACAATTTTTGTGTTCTACTATCCGTCTTTCCACACTCACAAGTCTATTTATCTCAGAATAGATTTTTTCATAATTTGTTATGTTTTAAAGGATATATATAAACTTTCTTACGAGATATCTGTCTCAATTTTGTACAGAGTTTTTGTGTTATATTTTTAATAAATTGTCTCTAGGATGTTTAATTTCATGGGACAATTTTGAAAACATATTCCTCAAATTAAAAATTGCTCTCAACAATCCATTTTTCTTTTACTTTTAAATGTATAATAAATTTTGTAAGTACTATTTTATAAATGCTAAAAACAAATTAAAAAGAAACCGTTTCTGAAGACAATAGTGCACAAAAGGTTCATTAGTTATTATATACTAAAAATTAAGTACGTTTAACAATGCGTAGGAACGCGTAGGAACTTTGTACAAATAGGGGGAGCCGGGGCATATTGTAGAAAGCTAGTGGCGGGGATCATTTCATTCTTAGTTTCATTCATTTCGGAGGATTCCTTCATAGTGTTACACTTTTTACAAACAGGAGTATAAAATAGAAGCATATCAAAAGATCACCAACTCTTTAATCCAGTTAAAATAATTTTTATTACATATACTTGATACATAGAAACTTAATTTATGGACGATCCCGAATACAATATTCAAATTTAAGGCTTATCCCACTCCCATTTACCAAAAGTTAAAGTTCTTTCTGTTGTTTTGCTTACAAATTCTTTACAAATCTCTTACTAATCAATTTTAAAGGCCTCCTCTTTATAAATATGCAGTAGTATCAAGTGGTTGAGTCTCTATTGACCCATTGTTGTTCGGAGGTGTGTTTGAAGCCGGCGAAGAGCACATAAAGATCTTTCAGCTGTCGCTACTGATGTCGAAATCGCCGAAATAAATTCTGCCAAAAGGTAAACTTCAGAAAATAATTTCTTCACTAATTCCTGCGATGACATAATTTTAAATGCGATCCACAACGCATGTCTGTCAGTTCCATCCGGGATTAGTGTTGGTAGAAGCGTCAACTGTAGAGAAAGATTTGTCAAGTCAAAATCATCAGCATGTATTCCAAGCGTTTGTTTCAGATCTTCTGAAGTGTTTGAAGCTGTGTCCGTAGGATTCAATCTTTATGATATTTTCCGATCTTTATGAGAGAGTCAAAAGTTTTTTGATCGAATCGTTTTTTTAATCCATTGCTAATAAGGTCCAGTGCTTCTCTGAAATTTACTCGCAATTTTTCTTCTTGTCCAAGTTGCGCTGGAGCGGAGAGATGGCTTGTCTGCTCATACCTTATTGGAACTATCTTTTGTCTGGATACGTTCGTCTTTTTCATTTCCAAATTTAATGTGGACGCTTTTCTCTCCCATTTCTTGTAGAGAGTTTCGAAATGGCTGTCCTCTCTCATACGTTGTATGGTTTCTTCTAACGTTGAAACGGCGTTTTTCACGCTTGCGGAAGAAAATCCAGTTGTTTAGAGAACTTTCGCAAGGACCAAAAAGTTCCTTGGCCATGTTCATGCCAACAAATGTCTTGAATTTTTCCAAGCTTCTTATAAAACCTTTAACTTCAGCCTTTTTCTCATGACGTAGTGCTGTTGGATCTTTCAATAATGCATCAAGCTCTTGGATAATTTTCCACGAATCTCAAAATTGCAGCAAATCGAACTGCCCATCTGGTCGGGCAGAGAGGAAGCAACTGCTTTGGTTTTAAGTTTATGTTGTTTTCTTCTTCATTGTTAGTGTTCAAAGAACGATGTTCTTGTAGACATCTCTCCGTTTAGACGATTCTCTAATCAGATTCGATATCGTATTGATCAAACTTAAGAAATCTGTAATTAATCTATTGGAACGCGCCACTTCTTGCAGTGCAAGGTCCAAGGAATGATTTGCTCAATGTACAAAAAATATTAGGTTGCAACTCCTTGAACCTTGTTTGGACGCCTTGCATGATGCCACTCATATTACTGTCTCCATCGAAACAACGTCCACGAAACTTATTGAGATCGATGTTGCAACGTTCAAATACATCCTTTATAACTTTAGTTAGTGTTTCCCCTGTACTATCAGGAGAATTGAATAGTCCTAAAAACATGTCTTCCGTTTTCCCCAAATGTTTTGTCAAGTATCGTACACACATGCAGAACTGTTCTTTCCCGGCGGCATCGGTTGTTCCATCAGCAATGATGCCAAAAAAACTTGCATCCTTCATTTTTTCTAGCGGTGCACGCTGCAATGAGTGTGCCAACATTTCCAAAATTTAATTCTGAATATCCGGGCTGGTCCAATTATCGCGCTTGCACAACCATGATTCAATTTCCAGAAAATTTTTCCCAATTCTTTCAGATAGACGTACAAATTTCCATCATTATTGTTGGCGTGGCCCCGGAGATGCTGGCCTGTTCTTGCTAGGTAGCGAATACCCGTCATAATGTATCGAAGTGCTTTTCTTGCCTTAATTTGGTCCGACTTCAGTTTTGTGTTCAATAGATTGGATACTGGTGTACCTTTCTCTAAAAAAGATAAAAGTTGTACATCAATATTTTTGTGATGCAAACTTTTTTCGTGTTTTTTGAGTTTTTTTAGAACTTTTTTCCACTTTCTAATTACAGAATCCACAAATGCTTTATCTTCATCATTTGTCTTCATCATTACCTTCATCAACTGATGTGGTGCTAGAATATTTCCCGGGGGAGCTGAGCCCGTCTGAAATATTCCAGGGGGAGCCACAGCTCCCCCGGCTCCTACGCCTTTGACGTTAAAAATTTTTAAATTTTAAATTAAAAAAATTCATAGTTTTCAAAAAGAATTCTATCAAATTTAATTTTTATAGAAGGACATATTTCAAGGAAAAAATAATAAAAAATGTCAATAAACGTCAATTTGGATGCAGGGACACCCTTAAATTTGTTATACTGATGAAATATTCTGAACACCAAATTACGTAAATAAGCAAGTAAAAAAAAAATAATGACTTTTAAACCGCTAATAAGAATAAAAATAATATAACGTACAGATTCAACATTGAGAATGAATCGAAGATGACATGCTCTGCTCACGTCCAGTTCAAATATTCATTATTCACACTAATTCGAAAATGAAAGGATGAAGAAGAGATTCTTGCATCTCATGAATTTTAATTTTAACGGCTACACACACTTTTCTAAATATTTTAATTAACTCAAGAACTTCAAAAGGTCAATGTTAATTATTTTACATCGCAAATGTTGAGATTTTAACGAAGAAGGAGGAGGAATGTTTTCAGGTATGTTCTAAGCGTTAATCTAATGATCTATTTTATTCACACAAACTCGATAAATTTTAAAATTAAATTACTTATATAGAGCGGTAAAAAAATTGTAGGAATGATAATTTCTTAGATATAAAAAAAGAGTTTTATGGTTTACATCGTTTGTAATTAATTATTAACTTTTAATTAATTATTAACTTTTTACAGTATAAAAGCTTAAAATATGAAATAGGTTTGAGATAAATAAAATAGTAAAACATGTGAAAATGGAACGTGTGTAAAGAAGGATTCCTGCTCAAAAAATAAAATTTCTATTGCCCCGGCAGAAAGAATAAAATACAATTACAATGGATAGTATATGTACTAGTGATAAAATTTCTAAAAAAGAATTTTTTCACCAGTTCTTGTGATTTCGTCTTAGCAGGTTTTACAGGATTGAACTTATTTATATTTATACTTTTCTATTTATACTTATTGTTATTTATACTTTTATTTATTTATATATTTTATTTAGCATTAATAATTTTAATGGTACTTATCCCTGTAATTTCCTATTTAAGATTTAAATAGCCAATATCCATCTGGGCTTCTCAGGTTACGGAACATAAGTGAAAATCATTTTTTAAATTCTAAACGCTTATAGACTTTTTACAGTTAATATATTTTTTAGATTTCTCAGTAACAACACCAAAAAGCCTTTTTCTATGAAAAATATCTTCTATGTATTCAAATAAAGTTTTGAAATTTATGAAAAAGCGATAAACCCAGAGGTTAACAACCGACGAAATCAACAACGATTTTGCTACTTACAGCAGCCTTTTCTATTCTGGAAAAATTTAGTGCTTAGGTTCGTTTATCTAATAAATTTGTGTTTTATTTAAATTATTATTTTTTATTTGTTTATTGATTGATTGATGCAGTGTTAATTTAATTATGGAATATTAGCTCAAAACAAATACTGAACTATTTATATTGTTTTAAGTGAAACGGGTTAAACTTCCGTAATCATGTTGCATGCAATAGAGAGTGACTTAAAAAATCATGCATAAAATTCCTTTTAGAAACTGTACTTATAGATATATAGATACTTGTAGATATTGAGATACAATTTTCAAACAACTTGCAATTTAAAGTACTTAATTTTCGTATACGATGGTGTGAAAATTGAAATTGTGAAATGTTTAGAAGTTAATAAATTTCGTATAAACAACAACAACAAAAAAAAGATTCCACCAGGTTGTTTCCAGCGTGGATATGACGTCAGCATTACTTAGGGGCATGTTTTTGCTTTAACGTCATATTTGAATGACTGCATAATTAGCTGTACAAAACATTTTTTTGTTTTTCAAGTGGAGGGTTAAGACTCTGAGATACATACAATATGCTAAAAACATTGTATAATCGGAAATGACAATATAAAAACATTTAAAAATATGTTAAAATTCCCAACAGTTTCGGCATAACCCACTTGGCCATCATCAGGGAATTTCAAACGTCGAACTGACGAAGACTGAAAATACCAACACACTAGAATGGAAGGGAGAAAGACCATGGAACTATAAATAGACTATAAATAGTTTATTCTTAGTTCCATGAGAAAGACAAGAGGGAGAAACGGTACAAGAGAGAAAATATGGGGAAATATTTTTAACCCTTTTTTTTTGTTTTCTTCTTACGATCATTCTGAGTATAGATATGGCTGTTTTTGTTTTAAGTCTCAAACTGGTAATGTGTATTTATGCAACAGAAAATGTTTATTGAAACAATTTAAGGTACGACAATATCTTCTAATATTGACTTTTGGAAGGTACAACATGATTATCTGGAGATGTTTATGATGTTGGTATATATTAGTACTCGCGAATATACGTTTATATACGTTTAAATGTATACGTAGTTAAACCTTTTTTCCATATTATACCTATTCAAAATCGTTACCGGTTACAATACGTTTTAAACGTATTAAATGTATATTCGCGAGCACTAGTATATATTTTCCTAATATTGTTTCAGAAATAAAACCTCAAATGCGTTTTCTTAAAAATCTGATTTTCATGAACAATCAATTACGAAAAACGCTTAATTGCAAAACATTATAGTTATTTATATAAGACTGGTCTAATTTATCTCAAACAATGGGTATAATTTATCTTTTTCTTTATTTAAAAAAGGGGTGTAAATGTAGCAGGGCGCCTTTAAGGAACCTATATATTTTAAGTGATAATATACAATAGCAAGCAACATACTAAATTGCAAATACAAGTAGATAATCACAACTAATTAGCTTATGTAACGAAAACAACTAAAATAGTAAAAAATATAAGGATCCATTACGAATACATGATTCAATTTATTGTGGGATTATCACGACTAGTGTATATATTCTTTATTTCTATCCATTCTCAAAATGCAGTTTTAAAAGAAAGAAGGTTTAATTCTATGAATATTAAACTTAATTTTTACCCAGTGTAATCTGTGCTAAATATTTTAATTAAGTGGGGAACTTCAAGACGTTGATGTTGTTTAGTTTCTAACACAAACGTTGTTTATTCTAGAAGGTGTATCCTTTGAGTGTTCAATGAAACAGAACAGAAAAAGTTTTCAATTTTGTTCCCCGAGATAATCTAATAACCTATTTTCTATGCCAAATATGAATATATTTAAAATTTATCTGAATACATGATTGAATTTATTGTGGCACTATCACGACTAGTGTATATATACTTATTTCTATCAATTCTCAAAGTTTTAAAGTAAAAAGTTTTTTCCATCTTATCAATATTAAACTTAATTGTTGCCCAATGTATTCTGTGCCAAATATTTTAGTTAAGTAAGGATCTTCAAGAAGTCGATGTTGATAAGTTTGTAACACAAACGTTGTTCATTCTAGGAGGTGTATCCTTTGAGAGTTCAACGAAAGAGTATTGTTAAAGTTTTCCAGAAAGTTCCGAGAGATAATCTAATAACCGCTTTTCCATGCCATATTTTAATATATTTAAAAATTAAATTTATTTTGAAAGTATTGCGGATTAGAGAAACATACCGAGGCGATATTTTGTTAGATATTGTGCAAACGGTTTTTGGGTTCGGTTGTTTTTTAATAAAATAATGCAAAAAAACATTAAATAAATGAAATACAACAATACTTAAATAATTTGACAAACTAGTAGAATGTGCGAATCGCAAAACTTTCTTCTTTATAATAATTCTCCAAAATAATAATAATACCAGCAACCCACTCTATATGCCTGATTGAATTTGTTGTGGCATTATCACGACTAGTGTATATATTCTTTATTTCTATTCATTCTCAGAATACAGTTTTAAAGGAAAGATATTATCATCTTCTGAATATTAAACATAATTTTTACCCAGTGTAGTCTGTGCTACATATTTTAATTAAGTCGGGAATTTCAAGAGGTTGATTTTGTTTAGTTTCTAACACAAATGTTGTTCATTCTAGAAGGCGTACCCGTCGAGAGTTCAACGAAAATGAACAAAGAAAGTTTAGAAGTTTGTTCAAAAGGGCAATCTAATAACTTATTTTCTATGCCAAATTTGAATACATTTAAGAATTAAATTTATTTCGGAAGTATTACGGATTACAGAAACATTTCAGAGACGATATTTTGTTAGGTATAGTGGAAAGGGTTTTATGGTTTGGGTTATTTCTCAATAACCGAATCTAAACAAATATTAAATAATAGAAATCCAATAATACTTCTGTAATTTAAGGTATCCACACACCTTTAAAACGTCATTTTCGACAAAAATATCGATTTTTCCTTTTTACAATTATATTAAAATCCGATCTTTTATCTATCGAATTCTACTTTAATTGTGTCTGTATCTGAATGAGAACCCGAATTTCAGTCGTTTAAAGTTACATCTGTTACAGTTTGTCGAAGAATTTTACAACCGTATATATTGTTCTGCAAACTGGAAGTACGCTGAAATGTATGTGTACATTCTTTTTTTTTCGAGATTTAGCATTTAAATAAGATTATATGTCCAAAAAAATACATGGAGTATATAATTAAACCTTTAAAGAATAATAATAATTTTTATTGCAAGAACCGCGTCTAAAAGTTATTTTAGCTTTTTCTCAAAATTAAGTTTTTCAGATTTTTACTGTACGCAAAACATCCTATAGTAAAAAATTATGCATGAAAAGCCTTGGAATTTTTGTTTACTTATTTTACAAATGTTTATTGAGGGAATAGCTACAATCATGATAATACATTAGTATGTTTTATATTTACACTGCTATAAGTTAAAAAGTTGCAACAGATTTTACGAATTTTTCATTACATTAGTAATACAAGTGTCACAGTATCTGCGATAGCAATGCTATTATAATGCGGCTAGTCTATGTCCTAGAGAAAGTTGTTATCTTTATTATGCAATTAATGTCAATGCATTGATTTGATTTTGAGTTATCGTGTTTTGCGCAAATGTCAATTTATTGCATAATTTTGACAATTTTTCGCTTTAAAAAATAATTTCTGTGTAATTTTTAAAACGCTCATATATTTTTTAAAGTTGTAACGACTAATTTCATTAGAAAAAATTGGTATAAAGAGAAAATTTCAAAAAAATATAAAAAATCACCTCCGAAGGTGTGTGGATACAATAACAAAAAATATATTTCATATATTAACTAAGAATTAAATTGATTTCCATTTTTTTTTTATCAATGATCGTTCATAATGTCATTTTTAACATATTAACTCTCTGCACTACCTATTTTCACAGATATTATTTTATTTTCCAAGATATAAACAGGTATTGTACATGTCCAAAAGTCTTAAAAAACACCTTTAAAATCACACAAAACCAGTCAATCTGCTCAAAATTGTAAAAAGTAAAAATACTTTCCCTGTCGCTCTCAGGCATCATAAGTCACTGTTATATTTTCTGCTCTGTCAGTCGATCTGTTGAAAACTTCCATTTTGCCTTTTCTTAATAACATCTGTTTGCCATCTGTTATCAATTTTTGCGTGAACCATATCGTTGCATGTTTCTGAATTTAATGTACATATTTCTATTGTTTCCCTCTGTAATGCGTAGTTTAAATTATTATAATTGGCTAATTTTTAACATTATTGAAGTCTGTTGTAATTGGGGATTTGTTGTTTAATCAGCTATTGCAGTGGTTGATTTATTTAGGTTTATATCTTTTCTGTGTTCTTTCATTCTGTCTTGAATTTTTCTTTTCGTCATACCTATATATGAAACAGCTTTTCCTTTGTTATCGTTGAAATTAATCCTGTATATTCCTGATGTCTGTTGGTATTAAATTTTTCTGTGCCTGATCTGTTTAATTTGGAAATGGAGGGATCTGGGTTGATGGGAGTATTTATTCCACGTTTTTTTTAATTCTCTTTTTAATTCGTTAGAGTTACAAATCAAAACGCTTTCATCAACTAACGATTATAATCAAATAATAATTAATATTAAAATTTTGTCAAATTTATCAAAAAGCTGTTAATGACTTATTAGTGTTAGATAAATAGATGTTAAATAATTCATTAATGATGTTTTAATAAATTTGATAAAAATTTAATATTAATTATTATTTGTTTATAATCGTTATATAATTGTCGGAGCAAAGCTCCGGCTTCCCATGAAAAATTACACTTTTGTGTACACGATAGCGGCCAAAATATTTGCCGCATTGATACCAAAATTGGACTGGAAGTCGGTAGTGGCAAAACCTCGCCGGGGATTGAAAAACAGAAATATTCGTCAACTCTAACGCCCGGAATCGTCTGCTCTAGAATTTTCCATTTCCCCATAGAGATAACATTGCGATTGTTTGAATTAAATAAAAAGAAAATTGAAATAATTTATATTGTTGCCATTTTTTATCATGAAAAACTTTTCAATTAAATAAAAAGAAAATTGAAATAATTTATATTGTTGCCATTTTTTATCATGAGAAACTTATTTAAATAACAATATACTCGGAAACAACCTTTTAGTAAAAGCTCTTAATCTCGGTCCCATATATTTTACTTTTATATATTTTACATATATTTTACTTTTCTGAAATAAGGACCCCATACATTTTTATCTTAAAACACGTGCAATGAAGTTTAAATCGTATTAAGTACATGAATTTAGATTTTTTTAAAATCGAACTCAGCAATTGGTGTAATTAAACTTTTTGTTTCCATTTCAAAATATTTTTTTTTTCTTTTCATTCAAGCTTATTGTATAAAAGAAGTATGAGAGTAAATCTGTTTATTTTGATATAGTCCAGCCAATCCAGGATAAAAAATATATATATATTAAGAAACATATTATATATGAACGGATTATATGTTTTTATTATATAGAATTTGCAAGGATGCCAGTTAAGAGAAAGCAATCAGCTGAAATGAGAAGAATTGCGAATCGTAATTCAATGTTGGAGAAGTCGCACAAGTCAGTTACCTTCAGATTTTGTGCCGAGTACTGGTATACTGACAACTCAAATGTAATCAGCTTTAAACAAAATATTGAGAGTTTTATTTCGCGCCTGCCTGTCAATCCTTCAGATATGACTTCAACTGTGTTAGTGACAAAAGATACTTTATCAGGATGTGCAGAGTTTTCTGTTCGCTCACAACGCCTTCTAGAAGAACTCATGTGGCTTAAAGCTCACAATCCTTATTATTCAAATATCACAATTGATGAAGATTTGATCGCTACATTACCTGAGAATGGTGACGTATCTCAAATGTTACCAACAGCAACCGATATTACTGAGGATATTGATACTTTGAACGAGGAAATAAGGCGCGAGTCATTTAGACCACTACTTGAACCGGTAGATCAAAACAACTTAATAAATGACGCAATTCGTGCGCCTCACCCTTCATTAAATTCACAGCCTATCAACGAATTTCATGAAGAGGGTTACATAGCACGTGCTTTTCCTCATCTTTTTACACATGGTACAGCTGACTTACGACAACCTCGTCAAAAAGCAGTCTCTCTTGATGAGTATTTTAAGTTCCTAATGAAGTATGAAGATGGGCGATTTGCTAAAGACCCCCGATTTCGCTACTTTGCCATGAATTCAATTCTTCGGTGGCAGTCTTTGGCTAAAGGGCGTTTTTTCGTTCAGCGAAATAGGTTCAGCAATAAGACGGTAGAGCAGATGCGTGATATTCTGAATAGGCAACCAGAAATGGCAAAACACATTAGGATTTATGCTAGCAAATTAAGATCCACAAAAGGATACTGGCGTGCACGTTGTGGGGAACTCCTTTCCATGGTAGGACAAATTGGAGCACCAACAATTTTTTTTACACTGTCTGCAGCTGATTATCACTGGCCTGATCTTTTCAGACTTTTAGAGCCTAACAGAGATCCAAATTAGCTGACTGATAGAGAACGTAGACAATTAATGCATGACAACCCTCTGTTGACTGGTTGGCTCTTTCAAAAATGTTGTGATATATTTTTGAGAAAAATCTTGACGCCGTTGTTTTTAATAGACGACTACTGGGTTCGTTTCGAATGGCAGTGGCGTGGAAGTCCTCACATGCATGGATTGTTGTTGTTAAGAGGGGCGCCAAACATGTAAACACTAGACTAACGCTGAAAATGTAGCAGCCGTAACAGCATATTTTGAAAAACTATGCAGTGCTGTTAATCCTGACAAGGACGTCCTCGTAAATGATATACACCGCTGTCGAGTTCGCTTTTCAGACATTTCCAGTGAAGATCGTGAAAAAGATCTCGCTCAGCTCTTAAATCAAGTCCAACGTCACACAAGACATGGAGATTATTGCCTAAGGAAAAAAAGAGGTACAAATAGTTATAGATGCAGATTTGGTTTTCCAAAAGCAGAGTGCGACTCTCCAACGCTTCAAGTAGAAAATGGCATAATTAGCTTTTTGTCAAAAAGAAACGATTCTGAAATGAATACCTACAATTGCTTCGTGTCACAAGTTTGGAGAGCTAACACGGATTTCAGTCCTATTACATCAAAGGATGCGGTTTTGCATTACATTGCCAAATATGCCTCAAAATCAGAAACAGCTTCTGTTCCTTACAAGGAATTGTTATCTGAGATTTTAAATAAGATGAACGAAACAAATCCAGCGGTTCAAGCAGTCCAAAAACTTATTTTGTCTTCTGTTTCTGAAAGGGATTACTCATCCCAAGAGGTAGTACACATATTAATGGGATGGCCAATGTATCACAGTAGTTGGTAAGTAGTTACAATACGGCTTCATGATAAGAACAGGGAAGAAATCAACTTTTCAAGCGACGAAAGACCATCAAAAAGCATGCTTCAGAAATATTGCGCGCGGCCGGAGAAACTTATTTCCTGCACGCTTCTTAAGTTTGCAAAATCTTTCTCAGTAAGAGGAGTCGATTATCACCAAAGAAGAAAAGATGCAGTTGTCAGAGTTTTTCCTCTTACATCACTCAACCACGACCCAACTCTAGCCGAAGAATACTATAGGCAACAAGTATTACTCAATTATCCTTGGAGAGGTAATTCTGACTCTTTATTGCAAGAAGGCCTGCCGTCTGCGTATCACTCATGGGAGGAAGCATTCAATGATCTAAATATTGATGCACACGAAGAAATAAATTTTCCTGCTGTTAGCAGTACACATGAGACAGAAATCCTGCAAGAAGAATACCGCGAGATTGATCCATATATGGCAGCAGCTGCCATAGTTCCTGTGCAGACAAACGAGGATACTTTGGGGCAACGCGTGATTGATCATGCATGTGAGTGGAAAAGTGAGAGTTACAAGTACCCTGATCGCAATTTTACTTCATTTTTAAATTACTGTAAAGAACAACAACTTACAGTGCATCAAAATTACGATACGTCTGAGATCAGATTTACAGATGAGCAGCAAAAAATACTTCACTTATGCACGCAACAACTTTCGTCTTTGAAATCAAGATTTATAAATTGCCCTAAACGTACTTTTAATATTGGGAATGCCGGAGCTGGAAAAAGTACGGTAATAAAAGAAATTCGTAAAAGAGTTACCGAGCAGTTAGGACCGGAAGCTATTATGGTTTTGGCTCCAACATGTGCTGCTGCAATTAATGTCGAGGGCAAAACAATTCACTCTGTACTAAAAGTACCAACATGTTTTAAATCGTTTGCTGATTTAGGAAGTGAAGAAGCAAGAAATCTACAGCTCAGCATGAATCCAGTTTCATTTCTCATTATTGACGAATTTTCAATGATCGGATGCCGTCTGATGACTGCACTTGAGCAAAGATGTCGCGAAGGTAAACCAGACAGCATTGAACCTTTTGGAGGCTTATTTGTTTACGTGATTGGAGATATTAGGCAGCTACAGCCTCTAAAAGACACACCTCTATATAGGAGACATTCTATAAAATACATTTTGGCTTTACGTGGAAAACAGTTCTTAAGATGTTTGAAAAATGTTTCACCTTAACAAAGTCAATGAGACAAAGCGACGATCAGCAAATACAGTTTAGAGAGACTCTTGATTCGCTTTCCGTAGGCGAAGTTACAGGCGACCAATACGCATCCCTTATGCAACGACGTAAAGCTATACAGCCTCCGGCTGAACTTGAAAGATTTCAAAATGCCATACGCCTTTTTCCCACAAACAAGCAAGCTGAAGAACATAATCAAGAAGTACTTCGTAAATCAAAATGGCCAGTGGCAAGAATATTAGCAGACCACAATAATCAAATAGCAAGATGGAGTGAAGATGAGCACGTATATGTTGCGTACCAATCTGTGGACAGAGGGACGATTGGTCAACGGTGCACTTGGTACGGTAAAAGATATTGTCTACGGACCAGGATTACGGCCTCCAGGCTTGCCACAGGCAGTAATGGTTCATTTTGATGATTATCGGGGACCATTTATCACTGAAAGACTTTTTCCTGTCACACCTATTACAAAGTCTTGGAAAGAAAACAATGTCTCATGCTCCCGTACTCAGTTACCTTTAACTGTTTCATACGCTGTCAATATACACAAATCCCAAGGTTTAACTTTGTCAAAAATAGCTGTGGACATTGGTGAAAAGGAGTTGTCACTTGGAGCAACTTATGTCGCGTTTAGCAGGGTTTGGCGTTTAGAGGATGTTCTGATTGAAGTGCCTTTCGCAAAGGATAGGCTAGACCAAATTAGAAGAATGGGGGCACTTGCTGATAGATTAGCGTTTGAGCAGTATCTGAGGCAACTGTTGACCGAATAAACACTTGAAGATTCAACAGAAGTTATTGTAATTTTTCTTTTATACTATTAAACAGTAAATATAAAAATATATATTATATATTGTTCATGTTATATTTTATGTTTATCCCACTCAATGCTCCGACATTTCGGCCTGACGGATTCTAGTTAATAGTGTTTTCAGTTGCAACTTTACCCATGTGTAACTTTGTTTGTGTTATTAAAAAAACTTTTTGAGTTGTAATTTAAGAATATGTAATAATATTTTTCGTCATAGTCTTAAATTACATGTTATAAGATAAGGAAACCAGGACTATCATTTAGGGACACCATGTATATATACATATAATGAGTGTACATACTTTTAGATTATGCACAGACAAAATTTTCAGTAGTTACAAAAACCATAGAAATGTACGATTTATTAAATGAATTCGTTATGATATTATCACTTTTATTGCATACTAGCTGAAGCACCTGGTTTTGCCCGTGATTTTAAAAATGTTTGTTTAATAAAATAAGGTTCACTGTAAAAAATGGGTACTCAAAATTGAGTAAAAAGTACTCAATTTTGAATACGTCACATACTCAAAATAGCTCCGATCCAAATGTACTCAAAATTGAGAAACACATGTACTCATTTTTGAACCCATGGATGTATTCAAATATGAACTGCTATGTACTCATTTTTGATCCCATGGATGTATTCAAATTAAAAAAAAATTTATGTCGTTAAAATAAAATTTATAGGATAAAAATAAAAAAGTTACTTCGCGAGGACAACCTTATAAGGGACATATACATTTCTGCTCACTTTTTTTATTCCTCCGTGAGTTTATATTAATTAACCAACCTTGCCAACGTGAGGAATCGAACCCGCCAATGTTCTGTTTACTAACCTAACGACTCAAACCAGCGCGCCATAACTGGTTATGCCTTCTTCTCAAATGTTGTTACTGATTTTGAAACTCCCCCTCTCTATCCCTTCCTAATAGGGATCCCCTAACAGCATCTGGCGCCATCTGTTAGGGAAGGGATAGAGGATTATTATTTTTATATAGATATATATTTATAGAGGATAGATTTGTTGAGAAGAGATAGTTTTAGAAAAATCTTACTGACAGAGGAAAAATACGAGACATCAGCGTGTGGACTGGTTTTATGTGTTTTTAAATATGTTTTTAAGGATGTACAGTGCCTGTCTATATGTGTTAAAGATTAAAATAATGTCTGAAGTAACAGGTAGTTCGAAGAATTATTAATTAAAAAATGACATTAGAAAAGATCATAGATTGAAATACTAAAATTATAAACTTTGTAAAATTATAATTTATAAAATAATAAATTTTAGCGTAATTCATAAATTTGTAAGCCAAATCAGTTTAGTTTAATACCAATTTGCATAGCTATAATTTGCAAGGATATTATGTTATGAAACTTTTAAGTAACACAATATTGCCTCACGTTAAAAAAGTTAAAATAAATTTTTAAAAAATTAGTGGGAAAAAAAATCATAATTTTGAAGTACTATCAAGAAAAAAGAAAGTAAATGAGTAAAATGTGAGGGGAAAAAAAAAAAGAGTAAATGGTAGTAGTGGATCCACTTTGATGAAAATCCAGAACAACCAGATCCACTTTTCATTTCTCTTATTATTCGTTTTTCCTTCAAATAATAGCTTTTTAGGCTCCGAAATTTCGTCATTACGCATTCTGAAATATACAAGTATGTTGGGTTTGATCATATGTTCATTTTTGATCCAAAAATACTCATTTCGAAATGATTACATGAACTTACTCATTTTTAAGAATACATATGTTCATTTTTGATCCAAAAATACTCATTTCGATATGAGTACATAAACTTACTCATTTTTGAGGATGCACATGTTCATTTTTGATCCAAAAATACTCATTTCGATATGAGTACATGGACTTACCCATTTTTGAGTACTTCATTTTTTACAGTGTTCAAAATTAACCATGCAGTATAAAAACATAATAAAAGAAACATGCGAAATATTATACACATGAATCAAATAAAAACCCATTAATAAACCTAAAACATTATAAAAAAATATAAATTTATATAAATAAAGTTGTTACCGGGAATTCTTTTATTAAAATAAGTTTTTCATGAAAAAAAAAATGGCAAGTACAAAAATACTATGAATTTTATTTTTATTTTTTTAAATCTGATATATTTATTTCGTTTCTTCACTAAGAATCAGCTCTGGGGGCCTAAACATTTGTGGAAATTCCAATATACATGCATACACATACGTATATATATGAAATAAATTTAAAAATAACAAAAAATAATTCAGAAAAACTCAAAATATTAAAATATGCCAATATTTCAATAATCGGGTTTTTGTCAGGATTCAAAACTTTCCTGAAACTTATATGACGTTATATATTCACCTGCTGACTTCATATTCACCTGCTTTCTGTACTGACACATAATTATGCTCCTTGTATTATTAAGAATCCTTTGAAAATCTCTGTTATACTTTCAATATGACGTCATATTCATTTTCTTTTTCATTCCTGAAACTTTTTATTTCCTTTTCCTTTTCCCCCTGAAAATCTTTCAATAGAAAATTATTTGTTGTGGAAAGAATTTTATTGGGCATTTTGAATTGTTGTGGCAGCTGCTATAACGAAAAATGTTTAAATTTGATACGAAATTGTTGTTAGATTGGTGGTTTTTTATTTAACTATAATTTATTTTCATTTCGTATTACTTTAGTTGCCTCGGCTGTGTTTTAATACGCCTGTGCATATAATTTCAGGATTCTCACTTCTAAACTGTGTATTTGTATAGAAATAAAGACAGACAGACAAATTTATATTTTCATATATTAGATATACTTTGTTGCTGCCTTTTCAAAACATGTGTGTTGAATGAGAAATTCTTTCGTCTCATGTATATTAAATTTTATTTGGTACACAGAATACTCTTTGCTAAATATCTTAATTAACTGAAGATCTTCAAAAGGTTCATGTTGATTAGTTACTAACGCAAATGTTGTTCATTCTAGACGGTGTATCCTTGGAGAATTCAATTTAAGATAACAAAGAAATATTTCAAGTATATTCGAAGACGTAATTTAATGACCTGACTTATATACGGACTTTCGAGTCATATAAGAATTAAGTTTATAAGTATACTGGAAATGATTAAAAATTGAAGGGCTCGATTTTAAAACAAGATAACTAAAAATTCAAGTTATGAATTATTCAATATTGAAATTCTCTTTAAAAACTACAATCAAAACAATTACAATTGCTTTGTATAAAGCAGTTTATTTGTTAAGACTAAACCTTCAGTTAACCATGTGTAACATTTGTTAAGACAAAACCTTCAGTTAACCATGTGCAGGATTTGTTAAGACTAAATCTTCAGTTAACCATGTGCAATATTTTTTAAGACTAAACCTTCAGTTAACCATGTGCAACATTTGTTAAGACTAAACCTTCAGTTAACCATGTGCAACTTTTGTTAAGACTAAACCTTCAGTTAACCACGTGCAACATTTGTTAAGACTAAACCTTCAGTTAACCATGTACAACATATTTTGTAGGATAGATTTTGTTTTAAGGGAATTATGGAAAGTAACTAACAATACTATTTATTCTCCATATTACCAATTTACACTCAGACATTATAATGTTTGATTGTAAATTGGGAATATGAAGAATAAATAGTAAATATACAGACATTAACAAATTAATACCAGTTTTAATGTAATTAACAATAGCTTCTTGCATTTATCTAATTTTTATCTTTGATTACGATGACAAGTAATAAACTATTCTTGAGATTTTAAAAGGATCTCAGAAGGCAGTTAAATGACTATACATGCAAATTAATAGAAAAAATCAAAAGTTTCGGTTACCATGTTTTACATTCGAGCTTCTCAAATTATCATAGTTGAAACTCGTGTAGCATAAAATCGACGATAGAGAAGATAGTATATCAGACATTAAGTTTATAAAAAAAATTATGCAGAGATTTTTCTCAAAATCATAATTTATGTTATTAAAATAGAGGAATAAATGTAGGAAATACACTGCTCAAAACAATTAAAGGATATTTGAAGTTTTATATAAAATAAAGATATAAACGAAATTTTTTTTGCCGAAAATAGAAGAAGAGAATCACAAATGCAAATTTTTCTGGTTTTCAAACTGTGGAGTATGCAAATTTTGAGTTCGACGTCAAAAACGTCGCTTCAGCGGCAGCGAATGAAATTTGACTTTCAACTGGATAAAAGAGAATGCAGACAAGGATGATCGGCTTTCACTGATTGCTTTGTTTCGATGAGTACGATGTCTCAGCGAAGTCATTTGACAGATTCAGAAGCTTGGAGAATTGTTGGTAGATTAGAAGGGGGCCAAACTCAAGCCGAAATAGCGCAAGCCACTGGAGTATCACAAAGTGTCATTTCCAGGATCTGGAACCGTTTTTTGGAGAGTGGATGTGCAGGCCGAAGACCAGGGCAAGGTCGTAGACGGGCAACAACGCCCAATGAAGATCGGTATTTAGCGTTAACAGCTCGGAGACACCGAAACATGAACGCTACTCTTCTCCAACAACACCTTCGCTCGGCTACAGGCACCACGATTTCAACTCAGACTGTCCGAAACCGGCTCCATGCTGTAGGTCTGTATGCTCGCCGACCGATGGTATGTGTTAGATTAACATCAAGGCATCGTCGCGACCGCAGGGAGTGGACAACCGAGCATGTCAACTGGAGGAGAAATGAATGGAGCAATATTTTGTTTTCTGACGAGTCCCGTTTTTCTGTGCATCCGGATAATAGGCGTATTTTCATCTGGAGGGACCGTGGCAGTAGGAATAATCCTGCGTTCGTGCACGAAAGTGTCAGATTTGGCGGTGGAGGAGTGTTGGTGTATGGTGGCATCTCCATTGACGGGCGCACTGACCTCTACATCATTCGAGATGGAGCTCTGCCTGGTCGCCGATATAGGGATGAGATCCTCAGACCTATTGTAGTCCCTTACGCTGCAGCAATCGGAGATAACTTCATTTTAATGGCCGATAACTGCAGGCCACATCGTGCAAACCTGGTGGAGGATTTCCTTTTCGAGGAAGGAATCGTTCGAATGGAATGGCCAGCGTGTTCTCCAGACATGAATCCAATCGAGCACGTTTGGGACGCTCTAGGAAGACGAGTTTCTGGCCGCCAACAACCCCCACAAACTCTCCAAGAACTGGAAAGATTTCTTCTGGAAGAGTGGGGCAGAATACCCCAACTCGTCATTAATAGCCTCATTGAGTCCATGCCTCAAAGGTGTTCAACGTTGCTGGCCGCCCGTGGAAACCATACCCCGTACTGAAAATGATTTTCTTTGAAGAAAACACCTTTTCTTATTCTTTTTTTCTCATATGCACAAATTGTGTTTTTTTCCTTTTGTACACAAATGCGCAATAAAATGCATTTTTTTCTGCCAAACATGTGTAATTTATTCTCATATAACCTACTATGTCTGTCGACCATGTATCAATCAGCTAAAAAGTTTCCCAGATACAAAATCCACCTAAAACTGCAATATCCTTTAATTGTTTTGAGCAGTGTATATAAATAAATGAATATATAAATGCAGAAAATGTAAAACAGAAACTGTTTTCAATTATCTCTGGCGTTATAATCTACACTGCAAAAAATAACTGTTGATTTTACAGTATAAAACTGGCACCCAGCTGCCAGTATTATACCGTAAAATTAACAGTATTAAACAGTAAAAAAAGCAGTAATACGCTGCCGCGCAAGCAGTAATACGCTACCGCGCATGCGCGGCAGCGTATTACTGCTTTTTTTACTGTTTAATACTGTTAATTTTATGGTATAATACTGGCAGCTGGGTGCCAGTTTTATACTGTAAAATCAACAGTTATTTTTTGCAGTGTACTAATCTATTTTAGATTCAAAATTTCAATTAATTTTAATATTCAATTTATTTGCAAGTATATAAAGATATTAAATTTCATTATTCCATTAGTCTATTTCACAATCTATGCAAGAAGCTTTCTTGAATACATTATTCCTTACCACTCAACATATTTATATAATTTAACTAAAACTAAGATAAAAATATAAATTCCATCGTATTTCATTGCGCAATTTTAAATTAAACACACTTTGTAATTTGGTTTTATTTAAATTAATTCTACATATGTTTAATTAATGCACATGTTGCATCAACGAAAGAGACATGTCACGATACAACCACTCCTCTTGGCCGTCACATGAGTAAGATTTTCACCGATTGTAGAACCGTCATGTGATCAAGGTAGTCTGAAAACCAACCTAAATCGGGGAAGCACCGCGGAATGCATCTTTCTTTGGCTGCGTACGCATGGGTACATAGCGTTTTTAGAGTGAAAACATTGTTGTAACTTTAAATTTATTCACGGAAACAGTACAAAACAATTTAAGGATAAAAAAATTACAAAATTCAGATTTTATTATTAACACCTTAATCGTCGTGCCCGAGACATTCACGGGCAGCGTAGGTTACGCCTGTTTTATTCAGATTGTTTGATTCCCACCAGTTTCTTAAAATAGTGTTATTGGCTTTATTCTTGCATTATTTTATCTGCCTATTAAATAAGAAGAACATTTCTACTTAAAAAACTGGTGGTAATCAAGCAATATGAATTTTTAAAAAGTAGCCTACACATAAAGGGCGCGACGATTAAGGGGTTAAGTCAATCTTTTTTTTTTTTTTTTTTTTTTTTTTTGATTTAATATAATTTTTACCTTTGTCGTTAAATAAACATACATGTTTTTCAGACTTACTACTTCATACCTGTCACAACTTTTCGGGAACATGATCTGCTGAATAATGTATATATTTTAAAATCTTCATGCCTACAAATTATTGAATCATAATATAGATACACGACAGATTTCTCATAAAAGTTCCTTTGATTCACAGTTTTTAACCTGATTTCATGATGCCTATATTATAAATAAATATTAAAAAGCGCGAAATAGATAATTTATATCCCATTTGATAGGTATAGTACTACGTTCCGTCTAGCAAACAAAATAATAATAATAATAATAATAATAATAATAATACAGTCTGTCTCATAAGTTTAGTCAGAATCTAAAATATGATAATAAAATTAAAAAGATAAATACATAAAATAATTTTGTAATAAATATTCAGAATGTAATTTAAGTGAAACATAGTAGAAATATTATGATGGTTTCATCAGCATTATTTATTTAAAAAATACACATTTTTATTGTTAAAATCCACTGTCTCGAAAATTTAGTGGACATTATACAAACGTTTACGGATGTTGGGTTGGGTTCAATCAACCAACCTGAACGGCATAACAACAAATATTCGATTTCCGTTGGTTATCTAAAATGTCGAAAGCTACGGAATTTAAAGATATAAAGATATTTAAAGATATTTAAAGATAATCTAAAAATAACCCTGTTGTTGAAATTCTAGAATATTAAATCGTTCAAAGCGAAGGATATACACAGTACTTGCTAGAAATAAAAATTTCGATCGAAAACCAAGATTAGGGCAGCCACGCGTAATGACTGTTTTGATTTATCAAAAAATTGCAAGATTGGTGTTAAAGTAAAATATGTCCGTAAGAAAAATTAAAAATAATCGTGGTACTAATGTCTCAAAGAACACAATACATAGACGCATAAGAGACTGCAATAACATTGTTTTAACAATTTTATCTTGCAAACCGCTTCTAAAATCATACCCTAAACAGTCCAGAATCGATTGGGATCGAATGGACGTGTCATACGAGAACAACAACGATACAGCAACGAAAAGAAGGGGAATCTGAATTATCTTTATGGCTCGAATTGTTACTGTCATGACAGCATTAAACAGCTATTTACTTATCTCAGTAGTTGACAAGTTGCGGTAAATCTCTGATGGTTTGGGAGGGTGAATGGTTTTAATGACAAAACCTCCCTGGCATTTCCCCATGTGAAACAAAATCCAACAAAAAATCATTAGGCACTAGAGAAACATCTACTTCCATTTTGTGGCATCTTAGGCGATCCTCAGTTTATTTCAACAATGCTTCAATCCACAAATCACATATTACGAAAGAGTGGCTTTACGTTAATGAAATGTTAACGTTTTAGAATATCCAGCTTTAAGCTCAGACTTAAACACTATTGAGAACATTTGGAGCATATTAACCCGTGAAGTATACGAGAATGGAAAGCAATATGATCCTACTAAAAAAGTAAAAGCGGCCATTAAAAAAGCAGTGTATTCTCTGATACCAATAATATTTCAAAAACTAATTAATTCAATGGAAACACATTTGAGGTTATCAGAAACCGGAAACGAGGGAAATGCTATTAATAAATAGCATAATGCAAAAAGTGTTAAATGAAGCATTGTTTTTTTTTGTTTTTTTTTTTTTATTCTGTAAAATTTTTTGAGACAATGTATAGTTACACACTTTTATAATTTTTTAAAATCTAAGATATGATAATATGCACATTTATTCATTTTGATATGATTTATTTAGACAATTTTGCAGAATCTGATTAGTAAATAATATGTTTCTGTTTAATATTATATTTTTATTTAATAAACATAATTTAAATAAAGTTATGTACAATATATATACATTTATTTTACAATAAATTCAATTGCAGATTTATCTTTCATTGTTAAACAACCGTTAACCTTTCATCTATATCAGTTACAAAATAAATATCAGATTATCAGTAGTTGGAAATATTTTTAAAAATTGTCACATTCAAATTTTTTTCTAAAACAATTTAATATTATATTTTCTTGCTTCTAAAAATTTAATTTTGCATGATTTTTTAAATTAAAATATATTTAGTTCTACTATACTTGCAAAGTAATATTGGGAGAATATTGTTTGCATTTGCTATATCTTTGCCAATATTGATAATGTTGGCATAAAATATTGCATAAACAATGGGTTATTTATATTTTGTCATATTGCAGCAATAATAGCAAGAAATGTGTCTGCGCTTCATTCGTGATATTTTCTTTAAAAAAAAAACAATATTTTTATAATTGTGGCATTTTACTGCCAGTATGTATTCAATACTCAACTAATATCGGTGTTTCTTTAGAAGTACTTCCAATGAATGCAATATTGACGCAATATAGGGCTCCCAATGTAACAAATATAATCAATATTTCTTTTCTGCTGATATTTATACATGCATTTCAATTTGTATATATCTATTCATAGAGCAGTTTATATCATCGTATACATTTAAATTCCACTTAAAACGTTTTGAGTTAAAAGTGTGTTTAATATTTCAGAGTAAAGTAATAGAATACACTCACAAAATAACTAATTGAAATAATCTAAAATACATCATAGTCTGTATAGATAAAATTCATATTTCGGTGAATTAACAGAGAATCTACTTATTTCAATTACACTTAAACATTTGTCGAATGAAGTTTGCCTTGAACGAGAATAAATACCTTATTTAAATTGATAAGGCCTTAATTGTACACCAAATTCTCCAAAAATGTTCCGTTGCTAATTTTATGTATCAAATTTCTTCTTTTGTGTGTTTACTAGAGTTTATAGGATTGATGTTGGCTCTTCTAACACTTTGCTAAAGGAAAATATCAGATTTCCTTTTTAAGCCATTATAATCTTTTTTAACAAATGAATACAGTGTTAATTAGCAGATGAATACAGGATACTCTTATTCCAATAAACTAGCAGAAATCATTGTTATCTTCATGTTACTAACGAGCTGAGCAATTTTAGAAAGGGTCGTAAAGGGCTTATTTATTTATTTAACAGTAGAGTTTAAGTTTTGCTAATTAACATTGTATTTTGAATTTTTGTAACTGTTTCGAGTAGGTTTAAAGCAAAATTTGTGTCGAGAATTTAACTATTAATATCTTTAAGAATACTTTCATATAGAAAACCAACACGCGTGCTTTAATATTTTTGTATACTTTTGAACTAAATACAACTACCACTTACCAATATTTAGCTAAAAATGAAAATTCATCTGATGCTTATGATATAACATTTGTTTTATTAACTATATTTATATAATACACGGACTTGAGTAAATGAAAGTGATTTATAATGAATATGTATATATATTACAAAAATTAAAATTCCCACACTTCATTCAAATTATTCCATATATTTTTCCTCTTCTAAAATGTGTTATACAACCCTAATTTATTAAATTATTTTCTATCTTAAACTATATTCCATTCATTTCCATTATTTAAATTTCTTTCTATTTAAAATGCTTATTTAATATTTTTTCCGCCCTTCAAAATATTCTAAAAAACGCTTCCCGCAATTATTTTTCTTCAAAAACATTTTTTATTTCTAAAATTTTAAAAGCCTAATTTATTCAATTTAAAATTATCATTTTGCACCGGTTTCTTTTTCTTATTTTTGTTCGAAAGCTGGATTCGCGCCGTTTCACGCAAGGACCTAAACACTTCAATTTTCTAACCCCAGAAAAATATAGTTCCTACGTGCTTAAAGGCTCTAATTCGCTGTTCTTTTGACCCGCATTACGTCACAAACATTGCGCACTTGGAAATTTAACGTAAAACGTGAACTGTGAAGCGTAGATTTCTGTGATATTGTCTTGCCTAAATAATCCGTTAATGCTTGGAGCGAGACTATATGAATTATTTTGAAATATGCTTCGTAATATCTTATTAAAATGTAAATTACTGAAATATTTCAACAATGTCTAATGGAGTGGAAAATGTTTCATTATATTACTATGAAGGAATAATAATTTTATCTTCGATGATTTCATTTCGTTTTTTCTTCAGAAAAATCTGAATGATTATCGGCCAGAACAAATAAATAATGGAATGCGACTACTTGAACTTCGATCTGATACGGCGAAATGGTGTTTGCAGCGGGGTAAATTTCTAAATATCAGACATTTAAACAGATATTTAAAATGTTCGACAGGATTTTTCATATCGTATCGCACACACACACACACACACACACACACACATATATATATATATATATATATATTTTTTTTTTTTTTCACATGTTAGACATGTGTTTTTCTTTACCACAGTTAGCATATAGGACGTAAAATCATTTTATATATCCGCTTTTAAAAGAAAGGGTATTCATTTTCTTATACGTCTTAGAAAAGTGCCAAGATATAGCATCTGTGCCTTTTTAAAACAAACTTGATAAAAAGAAAGCTATTGTTGTTCCAACAGACCTAACATACAAAAACATGCATAGTCTAATGAAATATACATGAAATGTATATATATGTAATGTAATATGTATGTAAATGTAATATATATGAAATATATATAATAAGTATACTCTAATGAAAAGTGTTTCGTATATACTCTTTTGAAGAGTTAGCAAAATTGATGTTATAGTAATAAGTCATTCAGTTTAATACAACTAAAGGAGTATTAGAGTGACAGCCTGTTAATGAAATAATCATCTAAAAAGTTGAAATTATGAAAATGTTCTTTCTACCATTTACATGACTACATGTGTTATTTTTGTCAATAGAATACATTAAAACTCCGATGAAAAAAATTACAGGTTCTCGAGGTTTAAAATAATGCTAAGATTCGCTAAGTTTTTGTCCAAAATTATCGCAGCCGATCACATTTTATATAATTTCAATGTATCACTCATTCTTATTTAAGAAGACACTTTAAACTTGGTGTGTTTAGTTAATACTGCCAGGCTTATATGTAAATATATATATAAGAAATAATTTAGAAACTGATTGTTTTTTCTATCGTTACATTTGTGACGGCCATTGCTGTCAGTATGAGGCGTTCAGTTGTACAAGGAGAGCACCAGAGGTAGGGTTTAAAAATAATGTTTATTAAAACTTAATTGGGCTGGGATTGAGAATGCCGCTACAAATTTTCCTTACTCCAAAAAAATAATTAAACTTCTTCCAGAAGCTGTACTCCGTAAAAATAAAACCTCAAATATAATAAATATAAAGATTCAAAACGAACTCACAATTTTGAAGATAGCACACAAGTCAGATTGTCTTCAGTAATAATTCAACTCTACACTGTAGAGCAGGCAGCAGGCGAGCGCTGATTTCTGTACGTCCGTCTGGGCCAAAGCAACTACTTATACGCTTATCCAGCTTGATTTAATCGCAGGATCTAGATTTACTCGTATCGAGAGAGAACATGACCAAAGGCATTTCCGAAGCTTATATATCCCAAATATTGATTGACCACCTACAATAATTTGCATAAATATCGATAAAAAGCAGATACTCACAAGCTCCGCGATTTTCACAGTTATCCGTCGAAAGTTAAGGAAAGAGAGCCTTGATCAACTTTTACACACATTGACAATTAGTGGACAAAAACATACGTTCTCATTCAAAACATCGCCTACTCACATTATCAGAGTAGCCGATCCATCATAGAAGGATTAAATTATTGTCTCTTATATGACACATCAATCGATTTATTTATTGCGTGTATGTTACCAAAAAAATCTACAACTATGTGCAGATAATGACAAACTTCCTTGATTTAAATATAACTATAAATGAACAAATTTGAATTTTTATACGGTTTTTGTGACCTATGCGTTATACGTAGATAAACTTTCGCCATGCTCTAACAAGCAAAACAGAAAATATTTCATTTTTGTACGATCGAAACTTACCGAGTTAAAATACTATGAATTTTCTGCGTTTTTGTTATTTAAAATGTGCTCTTTCGTTTTGAGTGCCAGAGAACATAAAAAATTCATATATTTCAAAATATAATAACTCGGCACATTTTGGTCGTATAAGAATGGGATTTTTAAAGTTTTACTTGTTAAACTATTGAGAAAGGATTTCTAAAAATGACTTATGCTCGTATTCACCATCAACCTCAACTCTCGGTCAACCGCTCAAATGGTATTCACTATTAACCATATTGGACCTGATAGCAGCCGAAGTCCAATGAGGTTAATAGTGAATACCATTTGAGCGTTCGACAGAACTATTCACGCTTAACCGGGAGTTGAGGTAGATGGTAAATATGAACGTTAGAGGTCTTAAAACATTTAAATTTTGTAACTTTTGCAAAAACAACTTTTTTCACGTAAATGATTTTTTATATGAGTAAGAACAGTATTTGACACATGCATTTGGAATTATAGCTTCAAAACTAATAGTTTAAGAAGTAGCTATCTGTAAATTATAAAAAGAAAGTACATTTACTATTTTCTGTGAATATTTTACTTTTATTTAATTAATTCACTGATTATCTAAATTTTCGCTTAACCAAATGTCTTTACCACGCTGTTTCATAATTCGATTATGTGCTTAAAATGAATTGAATTTTCAAATTCCCCGAAATTTCAACTTTCAAATATGTTATTAGATTATGTTACGAAATATTCTTGGAAACTTTCTCTGCTCTCTTTCAATAACTTCGATAGGAACACATCTACTCAAATAAGCAACATTTGTGTTGGGAAATAATCAACATCAACCTCTTGAAGTTCTTCACTTAATTAAAATAGTTAGCAAAGAATACTCTGATGTGCATCAATTAAATTTAATATTCATGAGATGAAAGAATTTTTCTTTCAGCGTTAGAAACAAGATATAGTAATTCAAATACGGAATGACATCATTACTTCTTTAACCGACTTCCGACAAAGGTGATTTTGCAGTTCGTTATATTTTTTACTTTTCGAACAAATAGTGTAAGGAATGTAATGTAATCATAATTTGTGCCATTGTGTTTGTCAATAAACATGATAACGCACAAACGGTAGTACCGATTGAGCTCCCGTTTGGCAAATATGTTATGACCAACTGTCGTAAAAAACTGTTTAGATTTTAGTAATAATTGATCTGAGTACTAGATGTTTAATTCATTTTTAAAACATTTTAAAACCAATTTGAGTCCGAATATATTTAATGTCTAAGGCAGGCCACTCGGTTTGGCAAGCCATGCCGTTGAGTGTATAGCCTCCCCCGGAAAGCTTCCCGGCACGCAGGGATTTGAGGTTACATTCTAGGCCAAATGGCCGGTTCTGCTAGACAGAGTCCCTCGCGACAAGGAGCAGGAACTGAAAACAATAAGAAAAAAGGTGGACATCGCTGGGGACAGCACAACCACGCGACAAGGAGCGACAGACTGGTAGACCTGAGTCTACTAGGTGCGTCTGCACCATTTGTACAGTCAGCTACGGCGAGATTCACTAAGTTGAGCAGTTCCGTGGGTGCGACTGCACCACTTGTACAGTTCGCATTTGACGGCTCTTGGCGTTGGATGTGTCAGTGTCAGATATCCCTGCGACAAGAAGCGCCACTGGAAATACGCTGAAATCTGATCCCCGACATGTGGTTGGTTTCAAAGATGATGAGTGGAGATGACCTGAAATACTGACCAGTTGATCAGTTCCCAAGAGTGAAGAAAGCAAATATGTATGAGAAAATCACCCTGTAAATGTCACAGAGTTCAAATAATAAATATTGTGGCAATGTCGTCAAGCATTAGTAGCGCAGAGGCAACGCCTCCAATTTCAAAAAGGCACACCAGCGTTCGAATCCAACCAGCACCATTCTTATTTTTTTATTTTAGAGCATTTCTTGTCTAAAATAAATCATTAGATAACTCCTTTAGAACACAAGCGAAAACTTTCTTTGTTTTACTTCGAAACATAAGTGACACCTTCTGAATGACCAACGCTTGCGTTAAAACTTATTCAACATCAGCCTTTTTGAAGTTCTTGACTTATCAAAAATATTTATAATTGAGAATGCTGCGTACCAATTAAATTTCATATACGTAGTATGAAAAAATCATTCTTTCAACAATGCATTTTTGGAACGGATAAAAATAAGGAATCTTTATAATAGACGTGATTATGTCACGTTAAATTAATTCGCAATCAGATTTAGTTCGGATATTTTATTTGCTTTATAAGTATTTGCTTCCATTAGTTGGTTGTTTACATAGCTGAAGATGATATTTACCACAACATTTAATCACCTAAAATACTTATAGTTTTCAAAATATGAATGATGAATGAGAATGTGGACTGATTAAAAATGTACATATTAAAATTATTTTTATTATTTGAAATGCTGTAAAGAGCCTATTAAATTTTATCAATAAACTAGCAATATTTGTATGCATTTAATTCATTATATACCATTTATTTAATTTTTATATACGTATTTTTTTAGAAAAGCTATATAAATTCGGATACGTAAATTATGACTATGTACCATCACGAAAAAAAAAAACAGCTGTCTTCACCTTCTACACTGCAAAAAAAAAAAAGTATTGATTTTACAGTATAATACTGGCAGCTAGGATGCCAGTATTATACTGTAAAATCAACACTTTTTTTTTGCAGTGTAGTATTGTCTCAGTTAATCGAATAAAATTGATATAGATACCATTAGACTGAAAATAATTTGTAATGATTAATGCTTTTCACAAATTACACTTTGAGGGTCGTCTAGGTACTAAGCATTGCACTGATTTAGCTTTCTGAGATAGTACCATCCCCTTTTGATACTTAATTCAGTACGTCGAATCAAGTTCACACGGAAAAGTATGTAGTTTATGTATTTTTCTTAAATCTTCATTGAGATAAAATAAGTTAAAATTTGAATATGCTAATGTTGCATATGACAAACTTTAGATTATATCTTGCTACACATGATAGAAATGCTTCTTTTTAATTTAGTACAAACGCTCAACTAAAAAGTGTTCCATACACTTTAATCTCCAAATTGCCCCAGAAAAATAAAGGAAATAGACATTCGGCTGGAAATTGTCTTTTTATAATTTTTGTTAAAAGATAATTTTAGGAGATCATCTTCCGAAATCATACCAAACTCAGAAATTTGAGATACAAATACCTAATATTGATATCATATTTGGCTTTTTTGATTTTATCTTAGGATAACAATCAGGAAGACACTTGGTCAAGTTGTTTAGGAATATGGAGGTTTAAACTTGGAACATCTTAATGTTAATTTCATTTCTAATCGTTTAAAAACATATTGTAATACTGGTAATTTTTAAAGAACAACTGAAGAACTACTTGATGTAATGAGTTGTAATTATAGAATCGTATATTTGAAGGTTTTAGAAAGTGTTTTATGTTAAAGAAGTTATAGGTTACAATTAATATATTTTTTCGAAAATATTTTTTACATTAATTTTCGAAAAAAAAAATATGTATTGTAACATCTTCCTATTTTTAGCCGACTACACATCGAATGTACAAATATATTATAAGCATTTTTTTTAATTCAAAAACATACTTTTAATATTGAAAATTAATAATTAAGCCATATTCAAAAATATGAATTATAACCAATATTAAATTTACTTAAAAAGATCAGTGCCATCGTAAATATAGCTTCATGCTTTTATAACTTTTTACTATACCTGATTACTATCATTAGTTTACTTGATATAAAGAAATTCCAACGGCTATTAATTTCCGACGGCTAAGTAGACTGTATCTCGTAAATCTTTTGCATATACAAAAACGAAAATCTTATATAACAACCGGAAACATTTATAAAAATTTTCTTTTATAGAAATTTAGCATATTTAACAGATATTTTATATAATTTTTTGGTGACCAATATAATTTCTGTTATACATTTTCCATGTAAAATCTCAATTTTATTTGTTTAAATTCATGAATAAATTCCTAACACACTTTCTTTTATCGTCTTATGAAGTTTTAAGAAACGTGCATTGACTACATAAGTTTCCAGAATGATTAGATACAAGTAACTCAAAAAAGTGTTAAAAGTGGATGTTACCAATTGAAAAATTAAAAGTACCACACTCTTTAATTTGTTGATGGCCCCCAAAGCATAATTTATGAACTGCATTTAATAGATATTAATCCCAGTCGATTGGAATATATATCTTTTTATACGAGAATTTGTAGCATAATAATTAGGGGACAATACTAATAATAATAATTAGCACTTTTTTAAAGATTGTACACAACATGTTTACATGCAATATTTAGTCATAAATAAATAAAATGAAATTAACTGTGGTATGCATAAAATTCATGCATTTCATATTTAAATTTCCAAGGATTTCTGAATTCCAATTACGTTAGACTAATTCAGCTTTCTATTCTATCAATTGTAAACAAACTATGAAAGAAAACTTTCACCACGTATGACAAAGCATTTTCCCTGAAATAATCTAGTACCTCCATCATATGATGAAAATAAATTAAATTTTGAAATTCTTTGAAAATGCAAATCTAAAATACGTTAACGAATTATGTTTTTGAACGTAACCGAAAACTTTCTCTGTTATTCCTTGAACTCTCAAAGGCCACACATTACATCTTCTAGGTCGAACAACAATCGCGGTAGGAAAGCGTCAACATCGACCTCATCAAGTCCTTAACTTAATTAAAATATTTATAAGAGAACACTATGAACTCGCTAAGGTTAATATTCATGACTAACCATGAGATGAAAGTGACGATGAGTTAGAGTTAGATATTCATGAGATGAAAGACTGTTTTCTACAATAATTATTTGTTTTTAAATTTTCTAGGAATATAAAATTTTTACACAAGACGTGATTATACAGTCATGGATGTATAAAGAAAGTATGATAGTATTTATTAAAGCATAAACACTACGTCTGATTACTTTATTATGCAATATAAGAACACACATTTTATCAGACAATTAAATACACTAAACCAACATGGAGTGAAAAATTGAGTAGTGTTTATGCTTTAGTAAATATAATTATTTACGGCACCGATGAATAGTTATTCATCGTATTATGTCATCTCAAGCTGCAAAATTGCTGGCCGATGACTGTTTCCAAGATGGATACATGTGGAATCAATTTTTCACTCCATGTTGGTTTAGTGTATTTAATTGTCTGATAAAATATGTGTTCTTATATTGTAAAATAAAGTAATCAGACGTAGTGTTTATGCTTTAATAAATATAATTCATTACGGACTGATGAATAGTTATTCATCGTATTATGTCATCTGAAGCTGCAAAACTGTTGGCCGATGACTGTTTCCGACATGAATAATTGTGGAATCAGTTTTTCCTTCCATGTTGGTTTAGTGTATTTAATTTTCTGATAAAATGTATGTTCTTATATTGTAAAACAAAGTAATCAGACGTAGTGTTAATGCTTTAATAAATATAATTAATTATGGACCGATGAATAGTTATTCATCGTATTATGTCATCTGAAGCTGCAAAACTGCTGGCCGATGACTGTTTCCAACAAGCATAAATGTGGGAAATAGCCGGGCTAGGATGTTGATCTGGGTGGCTTAGTGGCAGAGCATCAGCACTGTACGCTGAATGTCCCAGGTTCAAATTCTGGCCCAGGTCAATTTTTCACTCCATGTTAGTTTAATATATTTAATTGCCTGATAAAATGTGTTGTCTTATATTGTAAAGTATGATAGGTCCACTATATTCTAATTACTTTGTATATCTGGTAATTCTAAATAAATACAACATAACATAAGGAAAATGATGTTTCGAGAAAAATACATTTAACTCAACGTTTCGCGTGCCACGTCATCAAGTAAACTTAGATTGGCTCTCTACTTCGAGCTTTCAAACTCATTGAACGTATATAATTCGCCACTTTTTTCATCTGTCTAAAATGGAGGTTATTGTTGTAATTATGCCCTTTCGCGTGTGTCATATTAGCAAAAAATAAATATGTAATATGATAATCAAATTTTAATTGCTTAATAGGCGTATAGCCAACATAGTGAAAAAGTACCCAAGCTGGGACTCGAACCCCTGTCATCAGTATAGCGCATTGACGTCAGTGGCGCAGCCAAGGGGGGGACGGGGTTTGGGGGTAAACCCCCCCCCCCAGAGCTAAAAAAATTACTATAATTGCCGCTTATATGAATCAAAACTACTAAAGTTAAAATTAAGTTTTTTGGCTTTCCGCCTTGGCAGAATCCGCCGCTTTCTTAAATCAAATTCAATTCAACTATGTGATTCAATTAAACGGCGAAAATTCTACTTAAAATTGTGAAAGCGCATATTACACGCATCGGTTATGTCAAAACTTGATTTTTGGACTGTTTCACTTTGTCGAGACGTCTTATAATAAAAGAAGGGCCATATACTCTCACACAGACGCTTTGAGTTATATAGTATACAGTGGTCTGTTTCTTAATTGCATTTCTGTCTTTGTTCCACGTTCGAAACAATAACAGACCATCGAATTCCAGAGAAAAAAAAAACATACACTTTGTAAGTCTCTCTCAGTTTCAAGCGGCCTTTTTTGCGTTTTTTGCTCTCAGTTATATCTAAAGACCAAGCTATGTGCGTACCCAGGAAAAAAAAATCTTTGCAAAAGTAAGAATTTAAAAAATGTACTTAAAGTTGTAAAAAGCTATTTTTCGATTGTCAGCAGATTTTTGCAATCGGTGTTTCTTTCGAATCATTTGTTTCGTAGGGGTCTGTACACAAATTTAAAGACTATATTTCACTTGTTGGTAATGTAGCAACGACGTCTTACTTATGATGAAGATTCATATATTTATCGTTAGAATTTTATAAATTAGTTGTGTTTCCTCTTTTAGCTATTTTTAATTCTATCGCGCTTCTGTGAAAAGAAAATCTCTTTCCTTTGTATTTAAAATTCAGTAATTCTTAAACTCTTTTATCACAGCTTGAAGTGATCCTTTTTCAATTAATGTACATTTCTAAATTCTTTCTTTCGTATGTGCTTGCGGTTTTCATATAAGAAATGAAATCATTTTCAGTTTGGCATCTGCGTGCCTTTAATGCATACATTTTGGATCACAGAATAAATAAAGAAAGATAAAATGCAACGTCTATTTCTCGATACATCTGCATGCTAAAATTCCTGCAGATGTTAAGTTAGTTTTCTGTTGTTATAAAGATGCTGATGTGATATGGTAATCTGGTTTGGCGGTTTGCGTTCAAAAAAATTAGAATGTGTTTCTCCCTAACGAATTTTCTTCTGTACGCTATGGGTCGACGCGAATAAATTTGTGGCATCTCAAAAAAAGGCATTCGATTTTGAGTTTTCATGATGTGAAGATATAGACGTTTTGAGTGCTAAGGGACCGCCTCATTTTTTCAATTATCTTTCTTCAAATAAATTTTTTTTTTCATGGAAGCCTCAAGTCTCCGATATGTTTCTTCACAGGATGAGAGCCTTCGGGTTCTTGCTTATAGCGTATATGTACTACCTGTCATTTACGATAATCTTGAGATTTTATTTAATTATCAGGAAAGTATAACTTCGGCTGATAACTACATGATATTGCTCTCGAGGAGGCACTGCATCCTGTCCCTCGGTGGAAAGAAGCACGGATTGTGATTTCATTGACTGATAGATACATGCCTGAGAGCAGTGCTGAATTTGCGCCGGAGCTTACCGGAGCTCGGCTCCGATACTTCTTTGTTTTTAGTCAATGTTTAAATATTGGTCAGACTTCACCGGAGCTCATAAATATTGCGTTCCGGTGTTCAGCGGAAGAGCATTTCTGAAAAATCGAATCTTAAATTATGTTTTCCTTTTTCTCCCATCATCAATACTTTGCGTCATTTCCTACCAAAGCGCTTACATATGTGACGTAGCGTGTCACACACGTTGGAGCATGTATCTGTCTAGCGATCACAGATGTAGACTCAATTGTTTTATGTCTCAATGGTTTTTGAACAGCGATGAGAAATGCCAGAATTAACCGCACCGTTTTTTTACTCGTGGTATTGTTATGTTTAGTCGCTGTAATTTGCTCGTGTTTGTAAAACATTGTAAATTTGCGATGAAGCTCACAGGCTCACAGGCACACAGCTCCAGTTTTATGTTTTGCTAGTTCATATAAAGACATTATTAGCGAGTAGGATTTTCTGAAAATTCCTCATTTCCAATTTCAATGTTTTTTGTTCTATTATTATTTTTTGGCTCTATTTTTGGCTCTTCTTTTTTTTTTTCTTTTGCTTATTTTCTGCTCTACTCATTTATTAAATTTCATTATGTGTAATTGAATATAGATACAGTCAAAATGTATTATTATTTTTTTTACAAAAGACAAAATTACTTTAAATTTTACAAATAATGTATGAAATATAAATATGCGGGTGGGATAACAAGCATAATGCATCCCTCCTTCTAATGAAAGGGGGTTTGGGTTGATGGTTGTTGTTATTACTGCTGTGTAAATTAGAGCTCCGGTACTCTTTTTTCCTAGAATTTAAGCCCTGCCTGTGAGTATGGATTTTGAAAAAAAAAAAGGCTTTAAATGCATTTTTTAAGAAAAATACTATCTATAATTACACACGATTTTACGCTAACCATGCATTAATTTAAATTGTTCAGCAATAAATTAGTTATGCATTGATTTACATTTATTACATTTTAACGAATGCTATCTGCATGTCATTAAAATTATACTAGCTGACCCGTCTGGCGGTGCCTATGCTCATGATAATTACCTCAAATTTGTATGATTCTATATATTATATCAATTTTATATTTTTAAATGAAATTTTCACTAAAAAATATTGATTATTAGACAGAAAAGCATTTTTAAAAGACACCTTCTTGTTTGGTTGTTTTTTTTGTTGTTGTTGTTTGTTTCTTTTTCTCGTAAGGGTCTCTCGTTTCATAGTTTAAAAAAAATAACCCCAGTTGTCTGAATTCTATAAATTTTTCATCAGTTATAAACAGGTCTTGACAAATGCAGTCGCCTGGTCGCCACTGGCGACCTAGTTTTTCTAACTAGCCACCAAGTTATTTAACCTGATTTTTTTTAAATTAATATTATAGTTTTTTGTACAAAAATTGACCTAAGAAATGACCACAAATGGCATTTTTTCTCATTTTCGGCATTTTTAATTAGGTAAAAATAAGTTTAGCAAATGCAAATTTTAAATTAATAAAAAATAATTATTTGACTGACTTCGACACGAAAATTGGCAGAAATCGTTTTCTTGCTTCACTGTTTCATCCATGCCCCCCTCATCAGATATAGATTTTGCAGCACTCACTTATCCAGACATTTGAAACCTTCGGCAATCAGCATTTCCTGAACATACCGGTTAATGCAGCCTTTACATTTTTTTTTATAGATAAATAATTTTGATAAATTTCATTAGAAAACTTTGTTTATACCATCTTTTTAAATGATGTAACTATTCTATAAACTATGTAACTAATAATCCTACAATAGGCTTATTAATTTTCTCAATTAATTGATAAAAAACTTTTGCGCTTCTGAAAATTAGTGACTTCGGAGGGGAGAAGGTTATATTTTTTTACTAGTAACTAGAATTTTTTACTGGCTACCAGATTTTATCAAATTTGTAAAGCCATGGTTATAAATATAATGGTTTTACAGACCTTGGAAAAATATTGATTAGCTGTAAAAAAAAAAAAAAAAAAAAAAAAAAATGCTTTCTTATCGCGTCTTTTTTTTTTTTTTTTTTTTTTTTTTTGCAACGTGTCCTTTAAAATAACAACACAAAAAAGTTATTGTCCGAACTCTGAAATTTATTCGATTGTAAATATAACTGTATCCAACCCCTCTTTAAAATTCCGTGAAAAAAAATCTAAGTCTTTGACTAAAGTCTAAGAGAACAGAGTCACAGAAACACAGAGTCACGTCAAAAAAGACTAAGTCACAGACTTAGTCACATTTAATACTGAAAACATGAGCCAACGCCGAGCAAACCCACGCCAAAATACCCAACTTTCTTTTTGCATTGTCATCGAAAAATTCTCAGATTTTTCTAAAAATACTTTTATTCATCAGAGCGTTTCCAAATTTTTGTAGGCGCTGTAATTTTGATCTTCCAAGATGCTTTTAATGGATTGTGTCGAAATACAGACGTTTAGTTACTTTTAGCATAGAAAAAATATCGTCTTCGAAAGGCCCGATATGACGTGAGGTTCTAAATAAATCGTAATTTAGAATGCTTTCAGCTGTTTCACACCTTTAAATTTACCATTTATAATAAATTCTTTATGCCAAGCATTTCTATCTTAAAAGTAACCTCTATACTAAATTTCAAGTTTCTAACACTAGCAGTTTCAACTAAATCATAATTTAGAATGCTTTTAGAAAGTTTTCAGCTCATTTCGTCCTTTTAAATTTTTAAATGTTTTTAAAAATATTATAAGGAAGCATTTACTACATAAAAGTAATCATCATGCCAAATTCCAAGTTTTCATACCAATTGTGTCACATAAATCTCAATTTTAGAATGCTTCATACTCTTGCATTCTTTTAAATTTCGAATTGAAAAAATAAATTCTGGGGAGCATTTACGTCTTTTAAGTATCATCCATATAAAATTTCAAGACTATAGCCCTAAAAGTTCTAAATGACTTGTTACATTTGGCAAAAAGCAAGGTAAGTAAGTCTATTGAAAATTTTGTTAAAATTGCTTCATTATTATTAAAGTTAGGAATAAGAATTCGTGATTCTCTTCTAATGAAACCTTGTGTATTTTTGATTGAACAAATGGATTCCAGCTCTGTTATTTTCTATGTAAAAATTATTTGCTGTACTGTGCTCTTCCATCTTTAAGTTTTCCCCTCATCATTTTTAAACACTTTATAAATCTAACCTAGTTTCGTGTTATTTCATTGGTGCATTTTATAGTTTGTAACTCTAATATTGTAAAGGCTGTTTAAATGAATCATAACCAACGTGATTGCGGAGAAAAGCATTATGATTTCATTCAGTTAAAAGACTGATTTCATTAACCGATGATTCATATAACCGGCGACCATCTTACTCAAAACCCCCCTAGAACCAAATTCTGGCTGCGCCACTGATTGACGTTCTACCAACTGAACCACTTGGGAACGATACTCAGCCTGGAATCTTCTCACTATAACATGTTGGCAAGGCTACAAACGCAGCACAAGATGAAATATTTTCCATGAACCACCAACCCTGGAGCAAACACAAAATCAAAGAAAATCCAGCATAAGTTGGTAGAACGTCAATGCGCTATACTGATGACCCGTGTTCGAATCCCGGCTTGGGTACTTTTTCACTATGTTGGCTATACGCCTATTTAGCAATTAAAATTTGATTATTATGAATGCAAGGCGTGTGAAATTTTCTATGGAAAAATTTCCAAAGTATTAAATATGTAATATGAGTTGTGATAAATGAGCAAAATCGATTCGTTAGATATGTGAATTTAATCAAAAATATGAAAAAATTCTCTTTGCCCCTGTTTTCTGCCCTTAATGCGGTATGGTCCCGGTAATACATCAATAGTTCATTCTCATCGACATTGGAATGTTATAGAACATTTGAGAAAATTCGTTTCGATAGATATGTGATTTCAATTAAAAACGAAAAAAATATTTTTGTACCTTGCCTCTGCCTCTGCCCTTGTTGCGATAGCACTCTAACAACACCCAAATGGTACATTGCCATCAGCAATGAACCTCTGCAATATTTGAAGAAAATCGGTTTGATGGAGGTAATTTAAATATATGTAATATAAAATAATCTACAGTTTTATTGTAAGAAAAGATGATAAGTTAGATTAATTTTTAACTCAATTATTAAAATTGGTAAAGAAATCATATGAGTTGTAGTTTTCCAACTGGACAAAAAATGTCCGGGCCAGGATTCAAACCTGGGATATCTTGGCTGAAGCTGCCATGCTCTACCAACTGAGCCATCCCGGTCGAATCTGGAGGACCTAATTCACCCAGTTAACCTTATTGATCATAGCATCTTGTCTGATATCTGAATCTGCTCAATAGAATAAATCGGAACTCCATTAAGCGCTGAATACGTGATTACATTAGATTAATTTTTAACACAATTATTCAAATTGGTAAGGAAATCATATGAGTTGTAGTTTTCCAACTGGACAAAAAACCAACGGACATTTTTCGTCCAGTTGGGAAATTACAACTCAAAAGATGATAAGGGCTGATGGATAATTTTCTTGGTTATAAGAAAATTATCCATCTTGGTCTTTACAACATTTGCAATAAAAACAATCTTCCAAGTAGGTCACTACAAAATTTGAAAGATTGCTAAAAAGAATATTTTTTGTGTGAAAAAAAATGGTATTAATATAACTGATCTAGTGACCTGTTAATTCTTTAATATGCCGAAAGGATTCAATACCATATCATGCTATAGAAATAAATTACATTTTGAAGTTCGTTGAAATTTCATATCGAAAATAAGACATTAGATTATCTCTTACAACAAAACATTCTCCGTTCTTCTTCATTCAATTCTCCGAAGACATACACCTCCTCGAACGAACAACCTTTTCGTTAGAAACTAATCCACATCAACCTCTTGAAGATCTTGACTTAATTAAAATATTTAACAAAGAATGTATTAGCTTAATATTCATGAGATGAAAGAATCTTTCCTTCAACTCTGCATTTTTAGAATAGTGAGAAATTGTTTACAATGGAAAGAGATCGTTTAAACTAGACGTGTGTGTATCACAATAAATTCATTCTCCGAAGTTGGATAGGTTCGTTGTACTCTTTTAATTTTATTCTTTTGTCGTTGTAATACTTCTTGGATTTCCTTGGATCGTTGCTTACGTAAAATAATATGCTATTTGTCAGCAATATTCAATCATTGGAAATATTTAGACGGTTTGAAATAAAATTATATTTAACAATAAAATTTGTACATATAAAACATAATGTCTATATTATAAGATACAAACTTATCCGTGAATAACGCTGCCGTCATTTTGACGTTGCACTGCGAAAAAAAGGTGTTGATTTTACAGTATAATACTGCCTCCCCAGCTGCCAGTATTATACCGTAAAATTAACAGTAATAAACAGTAAAATAAGCAGTAATACGATGCGCGGCAAATAAATGTCATTTGACAGATAAATGTCGTTTTTACTGCAATTTCTTAAACTTCTAAACATCGCACATTTTCATTTTTTAAAGCAATGAATAGTAAAAAAATGTATTTTAAAATGCAATTTTTTTGAGAACTATATCGCAATTTTTATGGTTTTAAAATAACTAGGGAATCCAAACCCTTCCTGGGACAGAGAATATAAGTGAAACCCATTTATTATTATTTTTATTGAAAACTCTAATAGATTTTTTATATTTATTTAATAATTGTTTTCACATTTCCCCCTAACAACTCCAAAGAGCATTTTTATATATCAATTATATATTCATATATATATATAATATGTTAATTATATATTCAAATATTTTTTTTAATTTATTACAAGCGGTAATTCCGTATTGGCCTCGTGCCAGAATTAAATAAGTGAAGAAATCTCTAAAATTTTCATTATCTACAGCAGTTTTTTTTTTTTTTTTTTTTTTTTTTTTAAATTCTTAACGGTTTTAAGCACTTATTTCAATTACATGTCTGTTAAATTTGCGTTTTATTTATACTAATTTATTTATTGCTTAGTGAAGATTAAATTTCGTTATTAAATATTAGCTGTAACCAAATGCTGAACTTCATATAGATTATAATGTAACAGGCCCAAAAAGCACAATTTTTTTCTTATCCAGGGGCCAAATATAAGCATCAAAAGTTATTAATTGCCAAATATTGTCTCTTTTAAGCCGTACAAATATTTCTTTCATATTTAAATTAAATATCTTCGTTTTATAATATTATTTCTCATTAAAACTTTTAAGTAAAATCAATAATAATTTTTCTATTTTATTTTTCAAGGTGTTTGTATTTTTTTTAAATCTGTAACTGAAATGGACGTTTCCCAAAGACCGTTAATCAAATGATAGCATAATATACTGCTGCGAAGCTGGAAGATATATACCAATGGCAATTTTTTCGTCCAAAATAAGGATAAAATACTGAAATTTATTATCAAAAATCGTGGTTATATTGGTATATTATACATGGTTCTGCGTCAATTCGTCGCGCACAATTCATCGCGGAACAATTCATCGCGCACAATTCAACGCAGCGTCATTTCCTCGCAGCATCAATTCGTCGCGGCGACAACTCATCGCAGCGTCAATTCGTCGCGGCTTCAATTCGTCGTGGTGTCAATTCGGTGCAACGTCAATTCGTCGCAACGTCAATTCATCGCAAAGAAAATATATTTGAAGTCTATGATGATAAAAGTAAAGATAATTTAGTAAAATTATTTAATGATGTAAATTGTTAGTTATAATTCTCTATATCTAAAAAATAAATTATCATTAAATAATTTTACTACATTATCTTTAATTTTATCATCATAGCCTTCAAAACACTGTCTGTTGCGATGAATTGACATCGCGACGAATTGATGTCGCGACGAATTGACACTACGACGAATTGACGCTGCGATGAATTGTCGCCGCGACGAATTGACGCTACAATGAATTGTGCACGACGAATTGACGCGACATCATTACACATCATAATGTTTCTTTATCCGATGGTGCAAACTGCAGAAAAATACATCAGGCAGTTTTTGAAATTACCCCGTACATACACTTTTAGGGTTTCTTGCTTTATAATATATATGATGATACATTTAAGAAATTTTTCGGTTACACCTCAACAAGTGATCTATCGCCGAATATTTTTTAAGGTAACAATTGCATACGTGTTACGATAACAATCGATTTAATGAGGCGCCAAACCACGCTCACCAAAGTTTACCAAATTGCTATAAAACAGTAATAATGCAATATTTGAAACATTAAAAAGTAAAAAATTAAATAAAAAAATAGAGTTTGTAATAATTAAAAAACACACTTTTATCAATTAACAGTTTTACGAGGATTGTTTGATAAGTTCTTGGCCTGACAATGAAAGCACAAAATTTTTGACATAATATCATATTATTTTCGATGTAGTCCCCTTGCAACTTAATACATTTAAGACACACCCTTGTGTGCGAATTCTTTAGTGCTGCCCTGTACGAGGGTGGTTCGAAGTTCTTGGCCTGACAAAGAAAATACAAGATTTTTCATTTTATTTTTCGACTTGCAACGCAATAAAATTTCAGAAGACTCTTGAGAAATGTTCTATCGAGATGTTTGCAATGTTAGCAAATTCGAGTATCTTCATTCGGCGATCATTCAATACGGCATTGTAAACTTTTGTGACGATTTCGTCGTTCATAGCGGTTTTGGGGCATCCTCAGCGTTCATCGTCGTGAATTGATTTCCTACCATGTTTAAATTCAGCAACCTATTTATTTATCATTGAATATGAAGGACAAGAATTCATTAAGCTGAAATGTAACTCTCTTTCTATGTCCGTGGGGGTTAAACCATTTTTAACAAAGTATTTTATGACATCTCAAACGTCAATTTTTTCCTTTAGAAAATGTCAATACTTGTTTACTTTACTTTATTGCCAAACAATAACCAATAAACCCAAGCGTTTAAAACTCAGCAGCATTTCATATAAAGGATCATACTTTACAATCATCATTGTCATTTGGTCATACTTGTCCCATCTGTGTGTCAGACCGAGAACTTATTAAACTACATTCGTATATTAATTAAATTATGATTATAGGTTGAGAAAACAAGATATAAATCCAGAAAAGGTTGCCCAAATGATGCTTTCTTTTTCCTTCCTGCTGCCATACCTTAAAAAATAAATTCAGCAAAAATTATGATTTAAAAAAAAATAAATTCACTAACAAATGTAAAAAAGAAGTGGTGAATTTTCCATATTCGCGCTCGGTGCCAAATTAAAGTTTTGTAAAGGAAATGTTTTTGAAAAATCATGAATTACAGTCATGAAGTTAGGCTTGATTTTTAAAGTAAACATTGATTGCTTATAAAAAAAAGTTAATTAAAAAATATATATATTTACTTTTATACAAATTATTTCATCATCATAATTCATGGGTTTCTCGAAAATTTAAAAATTGGATATATGTGAGGTAAAAAAGTTAGTTTTAAAGAAACACTGACATAAACTTTCAATGACTTATACAGGCAATCCCTGTAAATGTTGGGACATTTTCATTACCTTTCATTGAGTGGGGAAGAGTTACATATATCCTGTGTTATTAGATTTGGCGAGTTTTTGCTTGGCGATAAATGTTTCGATGAGGTAGGATTCGATGAGGATCTTCAGCATTTGGGGTTTCATTTTTAAACGATATTTTTTCTGGAGATGTAACATTATGTAAATATATTTTTTGTGCATTTTTATAGATATTTTTCTATTTTGTATATATATATATATATATATATTTAAATTGTAATGGCAGCTGGGAACGAGTTTTTTATTTTATTATCTCTACCTTCAAAAATATTATAAACAAAATAGATGTATATAAAGTGTAAAATGTTTTGCCTTTTTAAACTGATTACATCCATGTTTTATGATTTGATGTGCTATTTATGTGAGATATATCTTTCCTGAGATTTCCGCAAGTTATTTTCAGTTAATTTTTTCGTTCGTTTATTAATTGTTTACAATATGCCACCCTGACAATAACAGTGATTTATCACAAAAAAGTTTCTCAAATTTACCAAACATGTTTGTTTATGTATTGTCATTACTTGTTAAAATATCGAAAATGAATTTTTCGCCATCTTGAAAATTTTGGCAAGTTGTTAAACTGCACTTTGGCACCATTTTGGTTTTTTCGCCAATTGCGGCAACTGGTACAGATTATGAAACTCTTCCCAATGATTGTGTATGCAATTAAAAGAAAAGAATTATTTGTAAAAGTGGAGTAAAAGTGGGAATTATTAGTTATATACATATTAGTATACAAGATGATATTAATGTCACGCTGCTACGATAACTAGAAATGATCAATAAAAAATAAGTACTATTATCTAAAAAGGTGGATTAAACTTTGTGCTGTTATATTAAAAATAAATGTACAACGTTGAAACAGCACAAATTAAGAACATGTATACTGGCATAGGAGAACATAAAAACTATATTAAAAATTGTGACATTAAACGTTCTGCAATAGCTAACCATTGTTGGTCTGAAAATCACAGTTTTAATTTTTCGGAAGGTACAATAATTCAGAAATGCTCATCAATTTACGACCTTAATTTCTGGGAGGCTTATCACATATGGAAGAATTAGGACAGCTTAGTTAGTGATATGTCCCGTACACCAAATTTTTCAAATGTCTGGCAACCTTTCATTTAATTCATTCTCATTGTCCCCCACCCCCTCCCTTTTCTCCTTCGTACAAAGCGTTTCAAACGTCTGGCTGCGTTTCACTTAATTCATTCTCTTTGTCCCCCTCCCTTTTATTCGCCTTCATACTTAAACTTTCCCGGTCTGGCGGAGCGTTCCTATTCGTATTTTCCCCATTTCATCTGGGCGCGTGCGAAAGACGGCAGGCAAATTGACATGACTTAGGGGTTTTTAGTTCGCTTTAATCTTTTGAATTGGCACTGATGATGGAGCTTAAGGGCTTTGAAACAGCTGTTTGCCAGTATACATGTTTTTAATTTGTGCTATTTCAACGTTGTACATTTATTTTTAATAAGCACTATTATGATGAGATGTTAATTCCATTTCTTGAGAAGCGTACCATTGTTGTGTCTTTTCAATTTCCTATACTCATTAAAAATATTTAATAATAAACACTATATTCTTTTGCACCTACCTAACAGATTTAATAAATACACTGTGAAAAAGACAAATGTTTTTTTTTTTTTTTTTTTTTTTTTTATACGAAAATATAATGGCTATAAGGCCAAATATTGTTTTTCTCTTTTTTTTCAGATATACTAATATAATTTCATAGTATTGTAATAATGAAAACAATAAAAGAACGCTGAAAAGAATTTAAAATGTTTAATAATATTTTAGAAAATCGAAGATTATTTTGAAAGGACGATGAAAAAATAAAAAACCAAGTTCTAATTTCATATATATCTAAGAAAATAACAAAACTTCGTCTTCAAAACACTTTTATTTCTAATAGGAAAAAATAAGTAAATCTTTTTAGACAAACAGCTCATTCAATTTTAATCGTATTTTGTCTTCTTTTTTATACTTTAAAGATGAAATTGACCCAATAAGTTGGAAAGTTAGGAGTAATTAACAAAGTAACAATATCTTATCCACAAGGGAATTTAATTAGGCAAGATTCGATGAATGGTCTTATCTGTTTTGAAATTAGATCCGTTATTAACATCTGTAAATTTCTTTTTGTTAAAAGAAAAGGTTTCTGGTGGAAACTAGATGCTCTTTGTATTATTTTCTTCGCTTGTTTTTTGAAAGTCCAATTATTTTAAACTACATCTGTCGTGAGAAAATCTATTTTTGGTTTTTCTTCATTATTACCTTCTCTGTAATTACTTTGGTTCGGATATTTATTTTTTAGTAATAAAGTCAACAGTGGTAATAAAACGTATAACAAACGGTATGAGTTTAAAAGAGACGAAGACTTATGAAAAAATCAATGAAATGTATCCAGAATGTATGATAATTGATCTCTTTTGTATATGAGAAGTTTGTTTTATATTTTTTTTCAATTCCTACTATTAGTTCACACTCTCCCTATATATATTTATATATCTTGTTCAAATTTTCAATCGTTAATAAAATACTTTTTATCCATCCACTCAAGTTCAAATACATTTTTTTAAACTTGTAGTGGATGACACTTTGTATTAATACAGTTTTTTCAAATATTAATAAATTAATTATTTAATAAAAACTAACTAAAATAATTTTTTTTCTTCGTTGACCTAAATAAAAATTTTCTTTAGTATATATATATATATATATAGGGTGATTATAAAAAAACTATCCCAATATATAAGTCCTTAACTATCACACCGTTCACAGAAACTGACTGAAATATTGATTTTAAGTATTTTGAAGTATGCGCTCAAGAATCGCATGAAAAACATGAGTTAAACTCTAACAGTTACGGTTACAGTGACAAAATTTTGAAAATTTCAAATGGCAACACCTATCTTTTTTTTATTGGAATGTGATCTTTATAGTGAAAAACCATAAAAAACGTTGGAACGGTACCTGTAGCACGAAAATTGCCGGCGCTAGACAGACTAAGAAGAAAAGTGAAAACAACGAATAAGGACAGAGAATCAACAGAAAACAAAACATTTATTGTGTTTCACAAATTTACCACGTCACACACGAAGACACGTTGCATGCGGCAGACGGTGGATAGCAGTGAATAATAAAAGGTTTTACTTTCTGTTGCTTCTCTGTCCTTTATTGGTTGTTTTCACTTTTCTTCTTAGTCTCTCTAGCGCCGGCAATTTTCGTGTTACAGGTACCGTTTTTATGGTTTTTCACTATGAAGATCACATTCCAATAAAGAAAAATAGGTGTTGTCATTTGAAAATTTCAAAATTTTGTCACTGTAACCGTAACTGTTAGAGTTTAACTGTTATTTTTCAAACGATTCTTGAGCGCATACCTCAAAATACTTAAAACCAAAATTTTAGTCAGTTTCTGTGAACGGTGTGATAGTTAAGGACTCGTATATCGTGATAGTTTTTTTATAATCACCTGTATGTTACTTGTTTACAGTGATTTTCAAAAGAAATAATAAAAATCCTTTAAATAATATTGAATATTATTTAACTAAAAAATAGTTTAATTTATTAGAATAATTTTAAACAAAATAACCCGCATGGAAATAGGTTAAATTTTATTTTCATACTAGCACATGTATTGATGCAAATTACAGCATTACTTTACTTTAATGAGCTGAATATACGTTCAAAACTATGAGTTTGTTTACTTTCAGAACACATAGTATAAGGAAATTATTCCAATTCCTTTCTACTTAACCAGTGTACATCTTTAGAGTTACTGCATTTTCATTTTAACACCCCTGATAATGGCTAATGTTTAGATGAAAGGACTCGGTAAATGTTGGCATGTTTTTGACATCTGTGTTTATAACATCTTGATAGTTTTAATGTTTAAAAATTTATATTATGTTTGCACTTATTTTAGTAAGGAATGAATTATGAATCAATGTGTTCACGTTATTTATTTTGTAAATTATTTACTCAAAAAAATTTATCTCACAAACTAGGGGTGCGCAATCCAATTTGTCCCATCTTAGCTACAACTCTGCTAGATTGATTTAAAACTTTTATATCACATTGGACTTTTCAACAATAGTTAACTAAATTAATATATAAAGTATTATCTTCTATTAGAGATATCTCTCAGAAATAATTTTAATACATTTCTATTTACCTGTATTATATTATAAATAAGAAAATTAATAATATTTTTTTTAATAAGTATAACATTTTGAATTTATTGCTAAAAATAAATTTTATGTATTCATAATGTAATACTTGAAAAAAAATTGATTTTCGATTCTAAATTGTATTACTATAAAAATGCTCGCAATATATTTTTTAAAAAAAGAAACTTTTATGAATTGTCTGCATGTTTTATGTGTGAAATCATAGGTTTAATATAAGTTTAAAATAATTATTTAATTTTTGTTACATTAACCCACTGGCACACAATTATTTTTTTCAAAAATCCTTCTTTAAATTGGTATAGTTAAATTGTTAATCAAGATGTCGAAGACTATCTACTACCTTATAAAAGGTGTGCGATATTAACCAGTGTACGATATTAACCTATCTTTCGGTATTCATCTGTGTACGTAAAAGTGACTTCTATCCTTCGTTTACAATTATCTGAAGTGAGTTTGTGGATCTTGGAATATACAGTTAGTTGTTTTCGTTGTAGTTTTATGTTAATTAGAGTATCCTAGTCGATCTTCAGAGCATACAAGAGTGATTAAAAGTGAGTATCGACGGATCTTGGGTCGAAACCTACTGCGGTGAGGATTGGATTGGAGGACCAGTTCTCCTGCTTTTTGCGTTTTAAGCTTGACACGTGCTCTACGATATCTGACATCTACAAATTAGCTGAGAGAAGTTACTATCTTGGGTAAGACACAATTTTAGTCATCATTCAAAGAAACTTGCCGACCACCGCGTGTTGCTAGTTCTAGTGACACTTGTATAGTTATTTGAATTTGTGAGCTGATTGATTGCTTGCAGCGATTGTTGTGTTCGACGCTGAAGTCATTTGTTGATATCTTTTGAAGCATCCAGTATTCTATATGTAAGTTAGTTTTAGACTTAGTACCTTTGAATTTTTTTATATTATTGAGAGCTGGTTAAGGATTAGATTGCTTTTAAAGGCAGAGTAGTGTAGGCTAAATTGAAAAACTCTACTGCAGTTCTTCCCTATTTTGATTTAAATAAACAGTCTTTAAACTTAAAATCTGACTACGTCCGTGTTACAAACATAGTGACCCTGATGGGGTTGCCACAAACGTTGCACAACAAAATATTAATTCTGTCTTATACGAGACCTAAATATTAATTTAGTCGAAAATTAATATAAAAACATTGGTTTTTATCAGTGAAGGTGCTACATATGAAGTTCAGGTGAACAAGATAGTTAAAGATATTCTTCTTTTTTTTCTCCAAGATATTTTGAGCTAAAGCTTCTGGAAACTAACAAGAAAGTTTTTTCTTCTGCAAAATTAAAAGATTATAAATCTTTCATCTATTTGTAATTGCAGAATTTTTTGTAGCTATAAAGCCAAAACAAATGTGTCTTTTTTTACAAAAATTTCTTTTCTGAAGTTCAAAGTTTAGAACTTATTCAAAACTCATGTTATTTGGGTTATAATTTTAAGAAATTCTTCCGCACGCGATGTTATTATTATTTACTTAATTCATATATAACATTTTCTTTTTGAGAAAACAAGCAATATCTTATAAGATGTGAGGAAAAGTAGTAATGCTGGTATTGCACTCATGACATTTGCTTTATTAGTATTCTTTAAATTAATATGTATATGTACCTTTTTGATGAAATAATGGATCTTTAGGTGATGTAATGAAGAATGAGTTTTTAATATAGGTATTAGAAAGATTATGTTATAATTTGTGCAAAATTAATACAGAGAAAATATGTATGTGTTGTTTTTGACAATGAAGAAGTATCTTTGACTAGGATACAAACTACAACTTATTCCTAATAAATGTTAACTAATACATTTTCACTGATTTTAGTGTATGTTTGAGAAATGTTGTTTACTCGCATTGTAATTTTCTGTTTACAGTTTAATATTTGATAAATTTCAACAATGAATTATTGAAGAGTTTACTGAACGAACATACAAGAATTTTTGAATTACGTTTCGGACATATAGTTCTACTTCTTGTTTTGTGTATTTGCATCTGTGTTTCTAAAACTCGCAAATTGAAATGAATTATTTTTAAAAACTTCGTTAATCTCATTTATAAATACTATGTAAACATCCTATTAGGCATTACAAAAATAAAAATAAAAGAAATAATTAAAAATTTTAGTACTTAAGCTTTTTGGTGACAATTTAGAGTAATATTATGATATTAGATTTCTGAAAAGGTATACAAGGAAATCCAGAAATATATATTTTTAAATGATATAATGTAGAGTTAAATCAGTGTATGTCAATAAATAGTAAGACAATTGCCAATTTGGTATGGATACATGTGTTCATGAATAACCTAAACCGAAAGCAAAATGTTCATTCCAATTTGTCCGTTTCCCGTTGAAGCTACAGTATTGATTTCAGTACAGAGGAAAACAGTGCGTGTAAAAAGCCTGGGAAGAGTAATAAAACAATTTGACGAAGTGTGAAAAAAGATAACTTCTTTTTGTATACTCGAATGTGTCCTCGCCTGCCGAAAAATGGCTCATTCTTGCCGGATCACTCACGCAAATTGCCCATATAACTAACAACCGTGCTTTTCGCTTTCTGTTTATGTTATTAATGGTATCACTTACTTCTAAATCAACAACACGGAACAACTTTCAACTTTCCGTTTGAAATTTTTAACCCTATCTCCAATCGCTTTTGAGATAGCATCGCACCGTACCGCTAAGGTTGCTGCGCATTTCCTCATTGAGTAACGAATACCCACTCACCTATGTGTAGAAGGCACTTTTATACCTGTTGCTACACCCGTTCATAAATTAAATGTCTGCATAACTTATATGCTTCCCATATTGTATATTATAACATTATATATTGTTACCAAGGGATTTTGTAGGACAATATTGTCCTACAAAATCCCTTGGTAGCGTGCAATTCGGATCAAATGTTCTGCAACACTCTTGAAACATGTATTATAAGCATACAGTATTATTTATAGAAGCCAGGGGATCCAATCCGGCCTTCCCGAATTATAGAACATACTGCCTGGTTTACAGAACATAGCTGAAAACCATTTATTTATATGAAAACTCTAATAATAGATTTACTACATTTATTACAGCTTTTTGATTGTCCATTAACAGCAACAGAAAGCATTTTTATATGAAGAATATCAATTAGATATTTAACTAACATTTTGAAATTTACATATTTTTTGTATTGGCCGCATGCCCGGGATTAATAGGCGTCGAAATCGTCAAAGATTTCACTACTCACAGCAACATTTTTTATTCTGTTAATTTCAGTGTTTAACCCATTTATGCCTAGCGTCGATGCTTTAGTAAAATGGGAACTATTTTTAATAGAAATTTGGTGTCTTATTTTATCGAGGACTCCTTGATAAAATAAGACACCAAATTTCTATTTAAAAAAAGTTGTGTGAAATGCACTTTTTCCCATTTTAGTAAAGCGTCCCAAAATTGGGACGCTAAGCATAAATGGGTTAAGCGTGCTGTTCGATATCATATCTGTTAAATTTGTGTTTTATTTATATTTATTTATTTATCGATGAAGTTTCATTTTCGTTGTGGTATATTAGCCGAACACAAATGCTAAACTATTTATACTGTTTAAAGCGAAACGGTTTAATTTTCCGTAGTCGGGCTGAACGCGATTGAGATAGTTTTTTTTTTTAATCCTACCTGAAAATTATTTTTAAACTATGTAAAATCGGTACCTTGATATAGAGTTTTCAAACAAATTTCATTTGAAAGAAGACATCTTTTCCATTCGGCGTTGCAAAAATTGTAATTGTGTGATGCTTAGAAGTTAGTAAATTTTCGATTAAAGCAAAACTTTTTGCTAAGGTCAATTCACAATTGATATGACGTCCGCTTTACTCACGGATACGTTTTTGTTTTATAATACAAATACTAACTGCAATTAAAAATTTAACAGTTTGTAATTTTTATCCATAAAAGATTCAAATTTATTCTTCAATATAATTCACCGATTGTCATAAGAAGTATGAAATTTGTTAGTTATACTTTATTACGTCTTTTGAATTTTGAAAATTATTTGTTTTTTGAAATATTTACCGAGAAATGTTTGTGTTAATTTTATAGTTTTTCTCTATTTTGCCAATGAAACATTTGCGATAATGTCATTTTAAATTTGTATGTTTTACTTGCTGATCCGTCCGGCGTTGTCCGGAAATAAGTAATTTTCTTTTGCAGCTTCGATAAAAGTCATTTTTGTCGCGCATTCTGTCGTAAACAAACCTCTTTCCGAACGAAACTCCGGCACTCATCCCTACTACATCTGCTTACGGCATTGTAATAGCAGGCGTGCTAAGCACGCGCTGCAATATCGTTTAGTTTCAATTTCCACCGCTACGTGACACGAAAACATTTTACTTAGTTATCTCTATCTTAATTATAGATCATCTTAAGTTGAATGAATCGATTCTCGTTGAAGAAGATTCCAAGCATTTTCTAAAACAGTTTGGTCGAAATATGAACATTCCCTAGGTCGAGTTCACCCCCACAGTTACCGTGACATGCAACCACCATAGTTGTTCTACGATGGGAGAGACTCCAGGCTCTATCGCACACAAAACCAGTGGTCTGCGCTGGGTAGTTGTGGCTGCAAAGTGAAATATATGGACAGACACGTCTATTTATACCTATATATTTATTTATTAATAAAAGTGATCCAAAAAAATTATTTTTTATTCATCTTGGCATTAAGACCAATTTTTTAATGTAGTTAGATGCAGAAAATAGCTGTTTTCATTACTTCTTGCGGAACTTTTGCACTTTGCTGTAGTTTTTATGGATGAAATATGCACAAAATAACTTCAGAAATTTTATCAAAAAGAGTTTATTAAACTTTAAATATACAATGTCATACAAATTTGGCAGAAACATCCTGATTACAAAACAAAAACAATCTTGTGTTCAGAAAAAAAATCTACAAATACAAAATAAAACAAAATCTTTTACATTGACAATACAGACGTTTACAATCATGGTATTGATTTTCATTCATCATTTTATGAGTTATTTATATATTTTCTATTTAGAAAAGAAACAGTCTTTCAAATATTATTTATAAGAATGTTCAGATTTTTATCTGTTTTATGCTTCTACAATTTGCAATAGGATATCAAATATTGTTGTCATACAATTAATTTTAAAAGTTATATTAACATTTATTGTGGTGCCTTAATATTAATTCAGAGAATTATCTTTTACAAAAACTAAAGAGACATTCACAGAAATTCTAAATAAGCTCTTCAACATAGAAATAGATTCTTAATATTAGAAATATAATAAGCCTTTAATGTACCGAAGACATTAGCATTTTCATCTTTACACGAAAAAAGATTAATTATTTATGATATTGTTCTCACATGCAGTCTGCAAATGTTTTCCTAAAAAAAAATAAAATGCAACAAATGACACTGAAGAAAAGCATGAAAATATTCCTCAGACGTTTTATCGTTTTCATATGTGATATATTCGACATGGTTGCATATGTCTGTCAACGTCACATGACATAAAAATGCGTGAAATTTTTTTATTGAGAAACAAAGTCCGTTGATTTCTCAAAAGAAAAAGTTTCTAATTATCCGAAAGGTAAAATTAACTTTTACCCTGCGATCCCAATTTTACGTGGCGCTCTAAGCACAAAATCATTAATATTTAAAACCTTTTGAGACAAATGTATACATACTTTAGTAATCACAAATTAAGGCGATAAAAATTACATGAAGGATCCTCAGATGTATTTTAGGACCCTATGTGAAGTTAGGGCCCATCTTATTTCTTTTAGATTTTAAATGTCAAAGTTATAAAAATAATCCTTATTCACCGTGTTTTTGCGTATAAGAACAGAATTAGCATGACATTGTGAATGAAACAATTCCATTTGTAAATAAAACATTTTTTTCAGATTTAACCTAAGGTATTTTCCATTTAGACATACATATAGAACAAAAATTTGTAACAAGTAAAACATTACATTGAATTATAAATAAATTAAGCAAAAATCTGATGTCTTTAATCATTAAAAAAAGAAACAATTATTGTTTTAAGGTAATTTTTTTAATGTAGATGTTTCTTTAAAAACTTTTTAAACAGCAATGGTTGATGTTGATGATTTTCTATCAAAATGCTAATCAATTCTTTCGATTTCGCTGAGAGAATTTTCAATCATAATGCTAATGAAAAATAATAGATGATTTTAAAATTTTCTGTGTGAATTATCAATCATGGTGCTGATAAATGTTTTAATTTTGACATTATGTTAAAAAATGATATATAAAAATTTTGATACTTTATTCACTTGAATGATGATCGTCAACAAAATAACTAATATTTAGCAAACTGAAAAAAATAATTACATAGTATTTTATAAAAACATTAAGAACTTTTGATTTTAAATTTCAAAAAATTGTTTCATCTAATTTTTTTACATGATTAATTTCTTTACCTCTTGCATACTCTAAAGACGTTTACTCTTATTCTAATAGTTATTTTTGTTATCTACCCACATATCTGCAATCAGCACTATTTACTTTTTACTTACACAACAATAATTTTATTTCTCACTGGAAGTCAGGCACCTTAAACTGTTGTTGGATTTACACAAATATGGAAGATCTGTCTATTTTATACATAATTACCTTTTCACTGTTAAGTCCTTATTATTGATATGTTAGGTTCAGATGTGAGCAAACGTATCGTGGACAACGTCCTTGATATGTGTCCTTTGGAAAAACACCCGTTTCCAATTGAAAATGAAAAAATTCTACTAACTTTTCAATTAATTACGTCAGGAAGGCTTGCACAAGAACTTTCGTGGAAGAGTTTTACGTAAATTTATACTTTGATTTTTAAAGTAAAATTCATGGATACATCCTTGAAATGTCCTTTGAAATATGTTCTCGGTTTGTTTTATATGTGTTACATTGTGACCTAAAAAAGAAGAAATAAAAATCTGTTAAGCCACTATTACATTATAATAGAGTACTCCTATAACAGTGTAAAAAAATATGACTAGGCATGCTCAGATATAAAGTTTTTGTCCAAACTGTGCTATCACATATTGACTTAGAGAATAAACATGTAATTGGATATTATTGTTAGTGTCATATAGTAGCTTGCTGATATCACAAGCTTGATTTTATATCAAAGACTGATTTTCTACAAAACCATTTCGACTAATCCAACTTTAATGCGCGTATATCGCCTACCCATTTATAAAAGTACTCTACTTCCTACATGATGATGTTATATGACAATTCATTCAGTGAAAAGGAATGCAGAAAATAAATGTATTCAAATAAATAATATAAAATTCCTTTCACAATCTGTAGAATCTTTTCAATGATTGTTTTCTGTATTAAAGAACTTTAAGAAGCATATAGATTATTTTGAAATATTGCTGCAATGAATATATTCATCCAAAGGCATTAGAATTTATAAAATTAATCTTATTTCAAAACGTATAATGTACACACAAAAAATATTTAATTATAAATACTTAATAATTACCTAAAAGAAAAACACTTTCTGAATTCAGCAGCTGAAAGCACGATTTCTGACTAATTGTCTCACTGATACAGTCCAAATGCACCTCTAGTTTATTCCCTGATCTAACGAAAAGTAAATAGAATAGTAAAAAATCAAATATAAGTTAACAAAAGATACTGAAAAATTAAGATATCGATCAAAATTATTTCATAAACAGTACATATCTATTCACTAATTATTTTTCTACGTTTATAAGCATAAATTAAAATGCCCATGGCAATTAAAAGCTAATGTACAACAGATACAGAGTGCGTCAGAACAATATATATGTTACGGTGAATATGATTAATCCGGTCATTGTTAATAATAACCGGTTATTATTAACAATGACCGGATTAATCATATTGACCGTAACATATACACACTTTGAATGCTTATAACTCCCAGTTTTTATTTACATATGGTTAATATTTAAATTGCAAAAGAATGTACATAAAATGTATAACTTTTCCTTCTACCGCAGCTGTTCAAAATTATGACCGTTCTGGTCAATACACTGCTTATAACGGTAGACTATTGATTCACAAACTTCAACAAACATTTCATTGGGTGTTGTGGCGCATTTTTGCTCAGTCGCGGTTCCGGACCGTTATCGATGAACATCCATTTGTTTCAAACTTACCTTTTATCCGATGAATTGTAAGTTCGATGAATTGTAATATGTATATAAGGTGGATCTGCCTGAAACTCCCTGCGATATTGTTTTTGTATTTCTGCTACATTTTCATACTTACAATAGTATTATTTCAAAATAATTTTTTTTTCAAAAGTTTATCTTGGTCCACTTATTATTTCCGATACATTTGTATGCATACATTTTTCTGACGCACCCTGTATACCTTTAATGTCTCTTCATGAGTATTTCACGCATTAAAATTTAAAAATTCACTTTAAAAATTTAATCATGCGTATTTCCACGCTTTATATTTCGTTCTTCCATTACCTAAATCTACATTCATCAAAAATGCAAAAAGTAAAAAAAAAGTACTTTTTTGTATAAAAGTTTGTATAAATAGAAAATGTTTAGATATTCAGAAGTACTATGTACAGTTTCATCATCAATAATGCCAGGTTTCAATTTTCAATTTTTTTTTTTAATTTGTTTTAATTTCTTACACAAAGAAAGCCCTTACTATATTGGTGATTTTACATAAAAATACTGATACTTTCTTCTTATAAAAGATTATAAATTAAGTAATCTTTTTTATATATATTATAAGGTTCTAGTATTTATTTCAATATTATATTGGTAATATTATATAAGTAATAATAGTAGTAAAATGGGACATTTCTTTTTATATAACTTGTAACTGATATATATATTCTTTGGTTGGATATGTTAAGAAACGAAATTTAGAATAATATGCTTTCTCCCCATCTTCTGCGCATAAAAGTTTTTTTATCACTTGCCTCTTTTATGCTTGTCTTTGTTTTAGGTATTTTCTATTATTCTATATAATGCTATATAATGCTATATATGCTTCTATAATTGTTTGTTTCTTTTTTCTGTATATTCATGCCTCCAAAATAAATGAAGAAGCATTTTTATTCCTTCTAAAGAGTCTTAGCATGTTCCCTCCGATATGCCATATCATTGAATTTTACTTTTAATAAGTATAAAACATGTCAAAAGTATGATAATGGTCGAAATAATAAAGAATAGTGTAGTTTTAATACAAAAAATGCTGTGATTAATGTGTTGATCAAAGAGTTAAACTGGTTGAATGCACTTTCATGTCAGTTTGAGCCAATACATAGGACAAAATGTATCAATAAATATATACAAATTTGTAGCAATAAATATATGTAGTACACTAATCGATATCGATTCCTGTTTAATGCCAGTAAATGCCGGTAAAGTTAACAATTGCATAAGCTGTTTTTTCTTTTTTTTTTTTTGTAGATTTTGATTCATTTTTCTTTTAAAAGATGATATCAAGCACATTTCCCCAGAAGGGATAAATCAGTTCCAGGGGAGTAGGAAAGGGTCATAATGGTATTCCATAGGGAACTTTTTAATTTATAGACAATTAATAGCCGGAATACATTGGTGTAGACATTAATAGAGAAGGCAGAGACTCACAGGAAATTAAATACAGAATCTGTTAAGGAAGAAAGGCTGTAAAACTATTAAATTCTATTTGGTGGAGTGAGGAGATCTCTAAGAAAAAATGTATAATATATACAATTATATTGTAAAGAGCATATTATTATATGGAGCAGAGGAATGGGGAATTATGAAGACACAAAGAAAGAAATTAGCGGTAATGGAAATGGATGTCCTAAGAAGATCATGCAGGTTATCAAGAATGGAAAGAATAAGAAATGAAAAAAATCAAAGAAATGATGAAAATAAAGGGAACCATATTAGACGATCTTCAGAAGACGCAATTAATCTGGTATGATCATGTTAAAAGAATGAGTGATGAAAGACTACACAAAATTGCATTTAATTATTTAAAAAAATCAAAAAAGGATAAGAGGAAGACCACAAAAGAACTGGATGGACAATATCAAAAAAGTGAGGAGTGATAGAGGTCTGGTGGACAATTGCACCCTTAACCGGAAGAAATGGAATAGTTTCCTGTAATTTTTTCAAATGGTGACACCTGACGCCATAAACCGAGTTCATATATATATATAATAACCAGAAAAATCTAAAATATTCTGTTAGAAACAGTTTGATTCTCCAAATTGTATTCTTTCCTACAGCGCACCCCTTAAAATCTTTGCGCATAATTGATATAATTTTGTATAGAATTTTCGTAAACATTTTTAAAAATCGTTTCATCAATTTTTTTTATAGGAGTTGTCTTATACCACGATGTATTGTTATAAGAGACCACATTAATGTACCACATATTATGCCAAATATTTCAGAAATAAAAATTCCTTACTTTTGAAGTGTAAATGTGTGTGTTTCGTTGTCGTCGACTCTCCTCTTGTTAGTGGTGTGGTACATTCTACCATCACACTGAAACGATAGCGCTAACTTCCCGTCTTTGATGTCAAGTTTCAGGCTGCGTTGGCCGTTTGGAGTTCCTTTCCACGTCAGCAGTCTGAAAGTTTTATCGATTGTCCGAAACACCAGTTTTATGTCCACCTTTTTCCGTACGTCTGTTCTAGAACACATGCAAGATAAAAATTGTTAAAACACTTAATAATAATAATAATAATATAAACTAATGCAAAACAGAAAAAACATTGACTTATCGACAGATTTTATTTATGCGCTAAAGTACTGGAGCCCCGGGTTAGGTGCTTGGCCCGGAAACTTCACAGGGATTCGGTTCTGATTATATTGTCTCGAGATTTCTAGAACTGGTGACCATGTACGTTTCTGACTATGAGTTCTGCCTATCATTTTGATCGGGATTCACGTTTTGTGGAACCCAGGCCATAGCTTACAATGGCCATGCGCTGTACGATACCCTCGGGGCATCGCTCGGTTGCGGTGTCTAGCGTTTTAGAAGATATGCACAGATGCTATTTTACGCGAGTGACTAAAACTAATACATTCATTTTTAATTTTCTTTATATATATATATATATATATATATATATATATATATATATATATATATATATATATATATATATATATAAATGTAGCGTGCAATAGCGTTTGAGGACGACGTAAATTTTTCATGTTTTTATTTGAATTTTATTTTTCTAAACCTTGATTTAAAAGCTTTCTAAACAAGATTGCAAACTTAAAATGATATTGTTACAATGATTGCTCTCTATTCTTTTTATAATAACGCTTTAATTATTGTCCAAAAAATACAGCACATACTGTTGAAAAAAGGATATACGTATAGAGATGAAATCAACATAGGCTTCTTCAAAAAAATGCAAATACGATTATCCAGCTACTTCGTATAAAACACGCTCAAAAATGTAAATAAATTTCAATATTTTGATAGAGAAATTAATTAGTGATTTTTACAGATCCGAATAATTCTTTTGAAATTTAATTTATATTTTATATACAATTTGTTAGAAAGCAGTCTCCAGCCCCAAACTACCCTTTCGTTTGTTGATAAATTATTTAAAAGTTATTTCAAATTACTATTTGGCCACGATTTCTCCGCATCTGAATTGTTCAACTGTAGACTTGTCCAAATAAAATATATTTGGTTTCATTAGATAAAGTCTATTATTTACAATTTATATCATGTTACCCAGCTTTTTTCAGCACTGTCAACTCTACCAAGGTTAGATGCCGTCTTATCAACATTCAGACTGTGAATGGTGAGTTTAAAATTGCTAAAGATGTAATTTTTAGTTAAACTAAATTATTTATTATTTCTAGTAAAACAAGAATTTGAAAGATTCAATGGATTATTGACAGTCGATAGTATCCAGATAAGGACTTGCAAAGATGTAAATCATCTATCCAAACTTAAAAGTCCAGATCACACACACACGCATACACACATACCCATACACACACAAAGAAATTGTTAAAATATTATGCATTATTGTCTTTTTGTTGTTAAATTCCACTAAATGAAAAGTAATTGAAATTCCTTAGCGTTTTTAACTTAGATAATTAAAAAGCTTGATAGCAATTCAGTTTCATTTAAGGCTATATTCAAATCCAAGTAGTCTACTTTTTGACACATTTTTAAATTTATTTCCTTAGGACTACCTTCATGAGATAATTATCTCATATAACCTCACATTTTATTCAGTTATAGGAAAAGGAAACACTTTGCGATTCCAAATTAATTCAATAATGTTTTTATGCTAAAAATGATTCTCTAAATGCATCAGAAAATTTCGCGTTGTTGAACAGGTTTGATAACTGCCTCAAGTTATTCTATTTAATATTGGTATATTTAAGATGCAAAGATAACTCCAAATAAAAGTCTAAAGGTGTCCATTTGCGTAATATCTGTATCTAAATAACTGACATCATTATCTCTTGAAGATAGATATGTTGACGGATAGCAGACAAGTTTAGAGCAATTTTCACGAGTGCTGTGTCTCCTGCTCCACATCCTGTAAAATAATACGTCTTAATCTTTGATTCCACAATTTCACAGAATAAAAACTTTGAGTAATCTTTGAGTAATCTACAGTGTTCATGGCGACAACATTGCTATCACCAATAAAGATAACTCCAGGGACTCTTTGCCTGTTCTTCAACGCGTGTATGCTATACACATCCACTTTGGCGCCCAAACGTTCTGTTGGTGCCCATTGATCATGAGTTGGACTTTCATTTGGGTATCAAGTGCACTATTATCTGGACGGAAGTAGCACGGAATGTTACAACTTTACCTTAACTCCTGCCACCATAAATGAACTATGTTTGTCGCTCCAGATGCCTCTATGCTTTCATTATCTAACACTGTTGGACTATTTTATTTGTTTACTTAACTTATTTGTTACATATTTGTTACTTAGTAACTTATTTATTACTTAATTAATTTGTTTACTTATTTTATTTGTTTACTTAATGATCACGGGTACATACTAATAATAAAAATTTAAAACACTAAAAAGGTCCTAAATAGCTTTCCCTTGTTAAAATATAACTCCTTATTTCTTCATAACAACTATTATCCGACTTGAATATACTAAACGAGCGTCTATTGATATTTTGTAAGTGTTGAAGAGAAAAACTTACATATATATATATATATATATATATATATATATATATATATATATATATATAATATATCAGATGTAACCTATTTACTCAATATTTAAACTAAATCGGTTTGTTATTAAAGTAATGATTAATAGTTGATTATCACAGGTATTATTTAAACATTAGTAATTAAAAGATATGGATCAACATTACCTTAAATGTTCTTGAAGTTTTCTCTTTCTGTGAATTTGAAGACGGTAATCTGAAAGAAAAAGGAAACTTGTCTACCATATCAAAATAAAATTTAACATTTCAAGCTAGACTAAAAAAAATCTTGCTTTGTTAATATTAAAAATGATACGAACAATTAGTCTTATAAATTCCTAAGCAGAGGACAAGTAGTGAAATTCAATGATTTAATTCTATATTACAAATACATAGCAGAGAAAAACACATCCGCTGACAGACTCAAAGATGATAAATGCTATATAGAAATGCCCAATGCTATATAGTGAAAATAACCAGTCGGTTCTATGACTGCCTATGAAACTTAAAAAACTCATGTCTCTGCGCATAAATCCATTCTGTTTGTCACTGATTCTTTCCGTAGCATGAAATGGTCTTTCTGATTCTAAAGCAAGTGCTGTTGATTGTATCTTACGCCTGAACAATAAATTGCTATTGTTTGCTAGAGTAGTTTTGAGAGAGAGTAGCGAAATAACGCCAAGGCGCATTCTCAGATTCATCGTTTTTGACAAAACTGTGCCACACATTATAAGCACCAACAGAACTTGATGAAACTAATTCAGACGTGTTCATTTGTGAACAAGGTTTAATTCAAATCGTTAATTCAATCTTTGTTATACGTACGATATCGGTAGGCTTCATATTATCGCGTCCTCTCAACCAATAGAATTTTATTGTCCGTATATTGCTATATTTTATAATTGTACATGAATGAGTATCTGTCATCAAATTATGTATCTCGGAGACAACTCGAGCATTGTCTGACTATTGTTCTACGAATTTGAATTTAGCTTTACTCGTTTATATATGAAATCACAGAACGGTATAGAATCATTACTTTAACTTAAACAAATCGCCATACATAAATTGAATATTTTCCTTATTTCGTGTAACTCCAACTGTTAAAAAATACGAGTTTTTATATCTCCAGAAAACGAATTACTTTTACAAAGTCTATTCAAATATTTTATAGCTTTAAGTATTGCAGTAAAATAGGCATAGTTAGAATTATTCATTTAAGATATCCCACTGCGTTTAGCACCCATTTTGTTTTTTAAAAATATATAAGTAAAAAAGGAGTTTGATATTGAGATGTTGATTGTTTGAAATAAATTAGTAGGAAACAGTAGGGTAAAATCATATATCTTATAATTAGTTGCTTCTTGAAGCTAGAGTTTAATGAAACATTGCGTGTATTCTCTGCATTTATCCTTGTACCATAATTTCATTATAAATATAGGATTAGTTCTCAGCATTCTGCAATAATAAATAATTATTTTAAAAAAGTTAAATCACTCTTACTCCACTGGTGGAATAAAACCGCAAGATTATGCTAATCTTATAGGAAATGAAAAATTTTAGATTTTTCTTCTAAAATAAAACAGTATATTTTATTTTATAATTTTGACTCAAGAAAGTAACTACCAATATGTCAATTATATTCAAAACCACATACATAATTACGTCTGGATAAAACTAAAATTCATTAACGTAATATTAATCTACAGACTTTAATGTTAAAAAACATACATAAAAACAATTAAAATTATCAATGATTGGACGTTTCGTGCACTTACGTACACCTCATCAGTGCTACGAACGTAACTACTGCTGATTAACGTCTTAACGATTACCCGCAAAGATGGTGGCATAGAGTTTTATCGGAACTATCGAAGAAATCGGATAGATATCGCACACCTTACAAACGTGTCACACCTGTGGGACCTATATCTTTACCGTACTACGCCAATATTTCTGAGAAGATATCTGCTATTTTTGCGAATGTGAACATTAGGTCTGCTTATGTACTTTTAAATCCAATTAAATTTTTTGGGGGGTAACTGTTGTGGTTCTTACAACCACTGCCATATTTGAATTCAATTTAAGAAATATTTTATTAGTCCTTATTCATTTAATTTTAAAATTCACATTCAAATTTATTTTAATTCTTTCCTTTTTAAAACTTCCCCTGTAAACTTTTCTTTCTTGCATAACATTTCGCTTTTTTGTTACCTTTGTACTTCCGGTATTGGATTTTTACTAGAAGCTTCGATATCATTCTTTGCCTATGCTCACTTCCTGTTCTAAGCTCCGTCCCTCGCTAATCAAATTCAAATGTTTCTAATACGTAATTTTTTATTTCTGCCGATTGGTGTTTTTCATTTTTTGGCATCCCCTCCCCTTTGTGACCTGTCAGCGCGGATGCTGCACGCTTTCGACACTCACACAGAGATGTTGGCTGCTAGAGTGTAACGTGATGACTTGCCTGGCTGTAAAAAAATGTTATGCGTCTAAAGCTACGATATGAAAAAATATTTCTTTTTTAAAAGAAATTATGATGAATTTGACCTCCTTATTAGTTTACTCTGAGTACGGCAACAATAAAAATCTTCTCCACCAACGTAAAAAAAAGACGGTTGTGTGTGATGGTAACTCACTGGAACCTGGCATATCTGGCGAAAATGGCTTATTGTCATTCGAGTGGTGATACCTTTTTTTGTTCTACAAATTGCTTGATAAAGTCGTATGTTTTATTATTATTTTTTAAATCAACATGTCCGAGTTTCCCAAGAGAAAAAATGTCATTAATTTCTTTATGATGGTGTTTATTTAAAACGTCAGTTGTGTACTTATAATTTAAGAAATAGAGGTGAATCTATAAATAAGAGATTCCCTCAGAAATACTCCTTTTTCAAGATTCTTTATAAATAAAGATTTTATTCAAAGATGACAATTTGCAGTGCAAATTCTTTCACTTGCTTTTTATCTTATTTCTTTCAGATGACTGCAGGTAACAATTTTTACTTTTATCTTCATTGTTCTTGATTATAAATTTGCATGAATAATTTATTTAGCGAATCTTTATTTAATAATTAATGTCATGTCAAAGAGGTCTTTTGCGGCCATAACAATATATGTACTCACTATATTCTTTTGATCACAAGCCCAAATATATATTATTTGGAATATTAACAAGATTCCACTGTATAAAAAAAGGAAGTATCATCCAACCACCACAGTTCTCCCTTTGGTGCGTGAACCGTTGGAAACCTTAACGACATGACTGTTATTAAATTATATTTTGTTATATTATAAAATTTGATTTAAAAAAAATGCATTCTTATTGAAATATTTGATTAGTGGAATATGTGATATATTTAATAAGTGGCTTACTTAAGTATTTTAAGGTGCTTGGACTTGAAATAATATTGCCAGATAATTGCATTGTGTGTTTTATTTACTTATGACAAGTCATTTTAGTAATGTTTAATGCATATTTTTGAAAATTTTTATGAGGAAAATACAATTTTATTCTAAGAATTCTGAGACTTATAATGGGATTTTGTTTTGAAAACAAAACGTTTTCATATGATTCTACATAATCCATGGTGTTCTTTTATGCAATATTTACATTTTATTACTAAAAAAAATGGTTGTTTATGTTGTTATTTACAAAAGAAGATGAGTTTAGAAAAATAATTTTCTTACTTATAAGTGAATGATTAATTTCGATTTATTCCATTTTGTTTTGATAATATTTTGAGAACTATTGCATTCTTAAAAATTATTCTGGTGATTTGACATTATTTTAAAAGGTGAATTCATATGAAAATTAATTTTTGTTTAACTTCGGTTGATTCATAAAGCACATTATTTTGAAATTTATTAAGAATTATTCTCAAATTTGTCACCATGCCTCCGAAAGCAAAGTTAAACCTTTCCATTCAATCCTCAGACGGTCGAATTTTTCTTTGATCAGTTATCAGATATGCAGGAATTATATAATTACTCTGACAAAGAAATTTTTGCTCTTTTCAAGTCAAAATTACAGGGTAGTGCATTACATTTCTTTCTTGAGACACAGTATCAATTTAAAAACTCTAACTTACAAAGCATTCGAAATGATTTTATTAACTATTTTCTGCCAAATAAAAAAAATTGATACTCTCAAATCTCTTCAAAATTTAAAATTGGATTCGAATGAGTCCATAAAAAATTTTTCATATCGCCTGGCTAAACAGCTTCGACTTGTGTATCCTACGTTAGCACCAGATGCTCTAGAAGCTTTAAAATTTACGCATTTTCTTCAAGCTTTGCCTAAACAAATAAAACGAAAAATTCAAGAAGAAAATATTTCCACTTTTGAGTTAGCTCTTAAACGAGCACAATTTTTACAGAATATTTATGATTCACCACCTCTTCAAAAATCTAATCTTCAACACTATGACCAAGTTTACAGTCTGAATAATGAAAATATCGGTGAAAATTCTAAACTTTCTGATAGTTTTGTTGAACAAGCTCCTATCAGACATAGAAAGGACAGAGTCTATAAAAATTCGCAAATTGCATTATCACCATCTGAATCTCATAATGAACGTTCTCCTAGACTTAGAAATGTTGAGCAAAATCATGTAACTTACTCTCCTTCTCCAGTTAGGCAAAACGTTGCTTCTAAAAGCAAAACAAACTTTATTCAGCATAAGCCATATCAAAAACGATCTTTCTTTCGGCCAAAGTTTGACAAGTTTTCTCACAAGAAAGGCTTTTCAAAGTCTTTTTACAAACAAAATGTGACTCAATGTGCTTTCTGTTGACGATTTAACCACCTAATGGAAACATGTTACAAGTTTAAAAATTTAATTGACTCATCTAGGCAAAATGCCAACCAAACTCAAAGCTCTCAGTTTTCTGCGAATTCTTCTCAGTGAAAGAAAAACTTTAGTTCTTTTTCTAAAAACAAAAATTATTACAAAAATTACCATTTAAACAGGTAAGAGAGATTGGTCCCGCTGACCACCTTCCCTCCCAATCTTCCTCGTCAGGGTCAGTACACTCCTGTGACAAAACAAACGAATGTCACATTGATAAACATCCTTCTTTGACTACTTCCCCTTCAGGCGCTGCTACACAAACATCTCCTTACTGTTCTGAAAATTCTTTGTCATCAAAGTACTCTTCTGAATTTGATGATTGTGTACAACAACGACACGTTATTTGCAGTTCTTTTGACAACATGTATTCGCTACCATGTATAATTATGAATGTTCAACATAATGAAATATCAACTCTCGTCGATTCAGGCTCAACCTTATCTTTGCTGGATAATGAATGCTTTAATAGCATTAAATCCAAAATTCATTATAAATGTTTATCGAGAAATGTTTCTGTATCAACTATAAACTCTAAAGTGTTCTTTAAAGGATGTATCGAGATTGCATTCAAAATAGATAAATTCTTTTTCCATCATGTCTTTTACCTTACTGATATAAAGAATGTTAATTTTGAAGCCATACTTGGTTTTGAGTTTATAAATAAGCATTCTATAACCATCTCTCCAGTTTTTAAATCTATATTAATTAAAGATAAACATATACCTCTTAACATTCAAAAAGAGTCTCTTACCAGTTTTTATTTGAATTCTCAGCATACTAATGACAATATAACAGTTCCATATTCCTTTAATACACAAAATGTGCCTATTTATGAAAATTCTATATCAGTTAACACAAATAATGGTACTTGTTTTGATAATGTGAATGGAAATTTTGGTGATAATTATTTGCATTTATTACATAATTATGAAAATTGTCCTTACAATTACAGTTTCCCAAACAATGGGTTTTTTTATAAATAATGTTGGTAATACTGCTATGACTTATGATAATTCTTTTATGAATGCTGATCTAAATATCAAAAATTTAGATGGTCATGCTCAAGTTTTTACTCAGTTTCCTAATTATTTTCCTACCGACACAAACTTTGATTATGCTAATGTTATAAATAATTTTTCTAATATCAATAATACCAAAATTACCTCTGATGTCAATATAGTCACATGTGAATGTGACAATGACATTATTTATGTTGGTAAAAAGTATACCAATTTGAAAAATGGTAATAAAAATGTATTGAATTCTAACATGGTACAAGCTGTAAATAGAGAGTTAATCCCCCCCAATTCTTCTGTGTATTTACATGTCAAATACTTGAATTCTCCATCTGAATATTTTATTTTTAAGCCTGCTTTGAAAAGTAAAGCTCATGTTTTGCATGAATCATTCCATTCTAAATCTGCAATTCAAAAAGACTTATTTTTAGTTGTATGTCAGAATATATCCAAAGTGGATATTCATTTAAATAAAAATACAATTCTTGGTGAATGCATTAATGTAGATGAGAACGATATTGAAAAATATTCCTTTGATTCAGATTTAGAAAATGAATATTGTAATTTAATTTTACCATCTGAGGAAATTAAAAGAAAACGGATACAAGAACTGTCACCAAATGATTTTGACTTAAAACACTTGCCCCCACATGAAAGTGACTGTTTAAAAAAATTATTGTGCAATAAAGCTCAAGCATTTTCTAAATCCTTAGACACTTTGGGTCATACAGACCTAGTTAATCCTCAGTTCTCAATGATGAATTCTCATCCGGTGAAAACCCTACCTTTTCCTGTGCCACAGGCATTAGAACAAGAAGCTCTTGACCAGATCAATCTAATGCTAAATGCTGGCATTATAGAAAGATCAAATTCATCTTGGGCTTGTCCCATGCTTCTTGTTAAAAAGGAAAGAACTGACATGTCAAAACCGCAAAAATATCGTTTGGCATTGGATTTACGATTATTAAATTCTATTATTATTCCATCTTCATATCCTCTACCTCGCATTCAAAATCTAATGGTACAACTGTCAAAATTTAAATTCTGCACTACACTGGACTTGCCCTCTGCGTACTGGCAGATCGCTGTACCTAAGGAGATGCAAGATAAGCTCAGTTTTATCACTCCATAGGGACTGTTTACCTACCTTCGTCTTGTATTTGGCTTGACAGCTGCGAGTACTTTTCGACAGTTAATTGATTCTGTTATTCAATTGTCTGAAATTGACTCTTGCTACGCATACCAGGACGACATAGTTGTCGGCGCTAATTCGTTTGAAGAAATGGTTGTGAAACTCACAAGACTCTTGGACACTCCTATTGCCAACAATATTACTCTTTCTCCTGAAAAGTGTTCTTTTATGCAAACTAGCATTAACATTTTAGGCTTCCAACTCACAGATCATAAAATTCTTCCAATTACAAGCAATATTTTGAAAATTACTTCCTTCCCAAAGTCCAAAACTAAGAGGCAAACAAAAAGTTTCATTGGCTTATGTTCATTTTACAGGTCAATTATACCTCATTTTGCTAGATTGATTATTCCTCTTATTGAAATCACTAAACCTAAAAATAAATTCTGTTGGAAATATGAGCAAGAAAATGCATTTAATAAATTGCAAAACATTTTCTTCCAAAAACCCATGCTCAATCTTCATAATTGGAATGAGACATTCTATGTGAATACCGACGCTTCAAAGACAGCAATCTCAGCTGTTCTTATGCAGAAAATTCAAGGTGAATTACGCCCCATTTCTTATTACTCCAAAACTCTATCTCAGTCTGAAAAGCACTACCCAGCCATTAAATTAGAACTTTATGCCATTTATAAAGGAATAACAGCTTTTAAATATTACATTTTTAGCAGACACTTCATTTTTTTGTTCGATGCTAAACCTCTCAATAACTACAAAAAATCAACATCTCCTGCTGACATAACTACACGTTGGATGTTAGAACTGTCTGAATACTCTTACACATTCCAGCATGTTCCAGGCAAAGAAAATGTCTTGGCAGATTTTCTAAGTAGGACACCTCACATTCCTACTGAAGATCTCCATACTAATCCAGATCTCATTTTTGAACAAGAAATACTGCCTATTGTTGATGATCAAAACGATCTACATAATGAAATTGTTCAGTATCCATGTGTATTAATTGGAAAAACCCATCATAATTGCCATCTCCAAATTGATTCTCCATCTACAAATAATGCTAATAATGAAGACCCATTGCTAGAAATCTTTGATCAAACCATCCTTAATGAGCAAAAAAAAGATCCTCAAATTAAGAAAATTTATGAAGATATTAAAACTAATAAAAAATCTAAAAGTTTAAATGGTTATTACATTAATCCAAGTAATGATTTGCTATGTTATAATGGACACTTCTCTTCAGAAGACATTGATCTACATAGAGCTGTTTTACCATCTTCACTTAGAGCTAATGCTTTAAGAATTGCTCATGTTACTCATACTGGTATTCATAAAACCATTGTTAATTTAAAGAAAAGGTTCACTTGGAAAACTCTAGTTTCCGATACAATCAATTATGTCAACTCTTATGAAATTTGTTTAGTAAATAAACATCATAAAAAAACACTGCTCCATATCTCCCAGCACCACTTCCTACAGCTCCCAATCAAAAAGTTTCGATGGATTTACTTGGTCCTTTGAGAAATCACCAATTTGCTATGACTGTAATCGACCATTTTTCTCGTCATCTTGAATTATATGCCTTGAATAGCATTCATGCTGAGTCGGTTACTAAAGCTCTGTTACATTGCATTTCTACTCATGGAAAACCTGAGTTATCTCTTACTGATCATGGTTCCCAGTTTACGAGTGATATGTTTTCTTATTTCAACAAAAAACTTGGCATAAAACTAGAACACAGTACAGTAGCGCATCCACAGGCTAATGGATTGAGTGAGAGATGTAACACTCAAATAAAGTCATCTGTGAATACAATAGCTTCCCAAAGATTTGATGTTCCAACTGCTTTAAAAATCCACCAATCAATATATAACGCTACACCTCATCCAGCCACAAAATTCACTCCAAATCTTCTTCATTTTGGAAGGGAGGTGAATGATATTTATGCTAATTATAAAACCCATTCTTCCTGGAAAATTCTTAACACTGCATATGAAATTCACAAATTAATGGATGTTATTGAAAAAGTATACTATCAAGCTTACAAAAATAACGAGTCTTCTAGACAAAAAGTGTATCAAAAATCAAGGGAAAAATTAAAATTTGCTAATATCAAAGTTGATGATATTGTTTATGTAAAATTTCCCAGTGTATTTAACAAAAAAGTACAAGGACCTTATATGATAAAGAAAATAATTTCACCTGTACTTATTCAAATTCAAGATTGCAACAATAATCAAGCATCACCTATGTTAATTCATACTAACAGAATCTTGAAACTCCAGAAAAGAAATGAAGCATTGCTTTATCCTGCAGATTCATCTAGAAGTGCAACATATGATCAACTAGCTGTTGATAGTGCATCATCTTCTTCTCCTGTGAAACGACATATTCGTGCTCATACTGCTAATTGTGATTCTCCTTTCTCTCACACTAATAATAATACATCTCCTCAATTTCACACCTCTTCAAAATGCCAGCAAACATCTTCTCATTCACTTAGTTCAGTGCATTCACAAGCATCTGGCAGTAACACTCTAGTTCTAAACAAATCTACTCAAAGCACAAAGCATTATGATCTTCGCCCTCGCAATCATAAACAGTATAAAGTGTAACTTAATCTTAATTTTTTTTTAGGATGCCTTTACCATTGTAAAAATCTTTTCTATGCTAGCTTGATTGGATTGTCAAATGTGAAGACTGACTGATTATTTTTATTTGCTTACTTCTACCAAAGCTGCAGGCAGCATTTGTGTGTTTTTTTTTAAGTCACCTTCGCCTTGACACAATGGAATTGTCATCCTGTAAAAGTATGTAAATCTTATTTTGGTTTCTCCTGTTAACTATGTTTCTCACTGAAATATTTCTTCAAAACCATATTCATTTTTGGAATTTTTGTTTAATATGAAATGTGCTGATAGCTTAAAACTCTAAAATTCAGTGTTTGATTTAAATTGTAATTCTTTTTAAAACTTATAATTCAATATTATAGTTGGAGATGAAATGTCATTGATTAAATTATTTTGATAAGGTAATTTAACTTAAAAAGTAAATTGTTATTGATATAAGGTATAATATGAGTACATATGTCATCACTTTCCCTATTGTGACTTTTAGAATAATACAAATGTTACTTCTTGCATGCCCTAACATCTAACCTCTTTTTAACATCTAAAGAATATGCATGCTAATACTTCTAATATTATTATTGTTGGTGTATTATGTAAAAGGGTTGGTAATACATTAAGCTCTATAGGTGTTTGAAAACCCACAAATTGAAGAAAATATTTATGCATATGCAAATTATATGCTTTGGATCCAAAGTTTGTTTTAAGTCATTACATTTAAATAAAATACTTATGTATTTTATATGTAAAAAATTAAAATTACATGTTTATTCTTAAAAATGTTTAAAAATTCGAATTAAACATTCAATAAGCATTCAGGATATTTTTCTATAGATATGTTGTGTGATATTTTTTTACAAGGTCAATATTATTAAAGTTATGTGGTAGAATGATACATTTATTTATGTACTTTTCTGAGAGCTTAAATATCCTCTCTTTGCCATTATTTACTTTGAAAGTATTAATGTTGTTGTACTAGAGTTGTTCAACTAAGAAAATTTGATTTCTTAGAAAGTGCTATATATATATTCCTTTTAATGAGAGTCTAAATATTCTCTCTTGACCATTTAGTTACATTTTGAATTTTTGTTATGGAAAATTTCTCAAATGAGTAATTTATTGAATTTATATAAGCATTGTTCTAATAAAAATGTTAATGCAAAATTGAAATATAGTTCATCGACTGTGACTAGAAATACAGTTGTAATTCAAAGGTCTTATTGTTGCTATTTCTTTTCCAAAATGGAAATGTTTTATTGCTAATGTTATGCTATATTGAATTAGGAAAGCCATTATTAGTATGATTACCAATTTGTATCATATAAAATTATTTGTTTTTGTGTACAATATTACAACCTTTTTAACTCTTTTAGTGAATGCTGAACTTTCTTTATAGTGTTGTATTTGCTATTTCACATATCAGTGAATGGACTTTTAGCAGCTTTATTTCAAAAGAGTTCACTTTTTGCTACTGAACTTACTTTATAGTATTGTATTTGCTATTTCACATATCAGTCAATGAACTTTCAGCAACTTTATTTTGAAAGACTATATTTACTTTTTGGACTTTCAGCATCTTTGTTTTGAAAGACTCTTTATTTTTTTGGACTGTTAGCAACTATATTTTGAAGGACTTTGTGTACTTTTTGCCAGAAGAATGTAAATTTATTTTTATTTTATTTTTTTTTTTTTTGTTTCTCATTATTTGAAGTATATGTATATTGTATATAGGTGAGAAAATATTGACTCGATGTCAAAATTGTTAAATTTCTCCATCTCACCAACATTTTCTCTTGGGGAGGCCGGAGTATATGTTGTGGTTCTTACAACCACTGCCATATTTGAATTCAATTTAAGAAATATTTTATTAGTCCTTATTCATTTAATTTTAAAATTCACATTCAAATTTATTTTAATTCTTTCCTTTTTAAAAATCCCCTGTAAACTTTTCTTTCTTGCATAACATTTCGCTTTTTGTTACCTTTGTACTTCCGGTATTGGATTTTTACAAGAAGCTTCGATATCATTATTTGCCTATGCTCACTTCCTGTTCTAAGCTCCGCCCCTCGCCAATCAAATTCAAATGTTTCTAATACGTAATTTTTTATTTCTGCCGATTGGTGTTTTTCAATTTTTGGCACCCCCTCCCCTCCATGCCCTGTCAGCGCGGATGGTGCACGCTTTCGACACTCACACAGAGATGTTGGCTGCTAGAGTGTAACGTGATGACTTGCCTGGCTGTAAAAAAATGTTATGCGTCTAAAGCTACGATATGAAAAAAATATTTCTTTTTTAAAAGAAATTATGATGAATTTGACCTCCTTATTAGTTTACTCTGAGTACGGCAACAATAAAAATCTTCTCCACCAACGTAAAAAAAGACGGTTTGTGTGATGGAACCTGGAACCTGGCTGGAACCTGGCATATCTGGCGAAAATGGCTTATTGTCATTCGAGTGGGGATACCTTTTTTTGTTCTACAAATTGCTTGATAAAGTCGTATGTTTTATTATTTTTTTTTAAATCAACATATCCGAGTTTCCCAAGAGAAAAAATGTCATTAATTTCTTTATGATGGTGTTTATTTAAAACGTCAGTTGTGTACTTATAATTTAAGAAATAGAGGTGAATCTATAAAGAAGAGATTCCCTCAGAGATACTCCTTTTTCAAGATTCTTTATAAATAAAGATTTTATTCAAAGATGACAATTTGCAGTGCAAATTCTTTCACTTGCTTTTTATCTTATTTCTTTCAGATGTCTGCAGGTAACAATTTTTACTTTTATCTTCATTGTTCTTGATTATAAATTTGCATGATTAATTTATTTAGCGAATCTTTATTTAATAATTAATGTCATGTCGAAGTGGTCTTTTGCGGCCATAACAATATATGTACTAGGGTGGTCACAAGTAACATGGGGAAAAATTTTTTTCAACATATCTTTCGGGGGACCCTCCTAAAATTTGTCAATTAATTAAAAAATGATATTGGCAAATTTTAAGCTCAATTGAATAATATTAACCCGTGCCTCATCGAGGTTAAATTATTGAAAAATTCTGATTTTTTGTGAAAAATTGCAATTTTTTCTTCATTAAGTGAAAACTATTTGTCCTAAAAACCTAATTCTTGTCTTATTTGATAGAAAATGTTGTTGCCTTGAACTTTTACTCTCATTAAAACTTATATTTAATGACATTTAGCATTTTTTAGGTCAAGTCGTGAACTATATCCTCAAATCTGCATTTTTGAAAAATACATGGAAAATGACAGCAGAATAATTCTAATTACTTCTGACCACTTTTTTGTATTTTTTACATTAAAAGACAAAAAAAAACATTTTTTATAACTTAAAAAAAAAGTACGAATTATAGTTAATTATTAGGTATCTAGTTTTGCGCCTCAAAAGAAGAAGCTCCTCAATATGTATTGCAGTTAAAGTGCATTTAACGTGAACCTCAGAAACTCTCTTTTTAATACAAGGTAATTTTTGTTTCTTTCTATCGTTAAGAAGTCCATTTTTAGCATCAACGAAACCTTCTGATACCCGGCAGTCGTCAAATCCTTTTAGTATGATTGGCTTGAGGTCCCCTTCTTACTTACAAGGGTGGGAAAGGAGGATTTAGTTAATGTTTGTTTTTCAAGTAGTGGTCGTTTGTTTAATGATTTCTTTTCTTGTGAAGTTTGAGGGACAATGGATTTAGAACCTTCGCGTTCTAGAGTAATAACGATCATGAGTTCAAGGCAGAAAGACAAGATTTTTTAAATTGGCTACATGTCTCATCAAATCAATGGCAGGAAGTTACCATTGTCAAGTTTTACGAAGTTTATTTTATATGTGCCAAGTAAATCTGAACACCAGAGAAGCTGCTAGACTTACAGTTCAGGAAGTTGTACTTTTTTGTGAGAAAGCCAAGATACCAACCAGACACTTTAAAGACTGTGTTGCTAAAGGCTGAAAAAATTTAGGAAATGTGAAGATAAAAAAAAACGCTAACAGATCCTATTCCAAATCTCAAAATAAAAAAAAGTAGAATTCTTTAATTCAACGCTTGATGACCTTTTTGATGCTGCTCATCAGAATGCAATTAAAAACATTACTAAAGAAGGCAAGCAGTTTTTGTTACTCCAGAGAAAGAAAGTGTGCATGGCGGGAATTTACATGAAATTTGTAAAAGCTGAATAATGAAGAGAAAAAATACGAGCAGCTGAGATGGCAAGATTGGGGGAAAAAATTGATTTTAAAGTGGGCATAACCACTGCCCTTCAGTCAGATATTTAACAAAAAAATTCATACTGGGTGGTCTAAGCTGGACAAGACTAAATACAAAACTGCTATTGAAGATGAAAATATCAGATATAAAATATTTAACTCGGACGAAATTTCAAGTTTTCTTATCGTGCATTTAAAAGATGAACACCCCAGGGATGACTATACGAATTTATCCAACTTTGTTTAATTTTTATAGGACATCTTCCATCAAAAAACATTTTTTTCAGAGCACCTGGTGCTATTCATCACACCAAATGGATGGCTAAGGCCATTTATTCTCTCAAAATATATCTTTTCAGGGATCAATTATCATTAACATATTTAGAAGAAGAAGGTATTGGCGACATTTGTTTGTTTATAATCAATATATATGTAAAAGCGTGGTTCAATGATCTCACTCTGACTTTGGCTCCCAACCAAGACCTCCAATTATTAAAATCACTTGTTGACTACAGAAAAATTGATAAACAGGTTGCAGACAAAGCGCCTTCTAAAATGATAAAACATCTTTGGTATCTTAACTCGGAGCAAGTTGCATTTTCATTCTTCGATGATACTTTGGAAAAAAACAGTCAAAATATGTATGGCTGAAAATTTAATGTCATTTGAAGAAGAAGAAGAAGAAGAAGAAGAAGAAGATGATGATGATAAGGTTGTAAGAGCAACAATAGGTTTCAATGAAGTGGAATATTTATTGGACAAAGAAGTCGATTTTTTTGTTTCATCTCAAACTGTAAATATTTTTAGGAGATTTGAGATTAATATGCAATTTTTTAAATACTGATCCCGACGTATGGTGTGAAAATAAATATTATTTGAAAGCAAAAAAATAGTGAATGGTTTTAAGATTGTCAATGACGCAGCTGAAAGGGGAATAAAATTATTCAAAGACTTCAATTCCTGTTTAACGAAAGATGAAGAACAAAAGCAGTTTCTGTACAAGTTGTATCTGAATGCAAAAAATTTTTCTCAGATTCTTCAAAAGCCACATTATCGAAGCCATTACCACCTTAATGTAACAATTCTAAGTGATAATATTTTATTTCCTTTATAATGATTCGTTTTTTATAACGCAACTTTAATAATGAAATGCATTTGAACGTTATTTGCGAGAAGTTTGCCCTTTATTTCTTATAATTCATTCAGTTTAAATTTCGATTTTTTACTTAGGATTTTTTTTTAACTAAACCCTTTTTTATGTACAAAATGAAAAAATAAAGAAATCTAAATCTAAAAGCAGATGAAATGGAATGTTACAATGCTTTTTCGTATTTTCATAAAAAGTCAATTTTGTGAATTCGGATCATGTTTGGTACAAAAAAATGCTGTATATTTTTAAAACTATATTTTTTTACAAAAAAAAAAGATGTTTGGTTCTTCAATGCAAAAAACATTTTTTATGAAATGAGACCAGCATTAGATTTCTAGGTTCTTTTGTACTCATTTTATGAAGGGAAAACTATAAATTTTTGCGAAAAATCGAGGTTTTTCAAAACTTTGACCTCAATGAGGCACTGGTTAACATTATCCAAATGAGCTGAAACTTTGGTAATCTCATTTTTCAGCCAATTGGCAACTTTTAGGGGGGTCCCCCCGAAAAAATTCAAAAATTGATTTCTTGTGACCACCCTAATATGTACTCACTATATTCTTTTGATCACAAGCCCAAATATATATTATTTGGAATATTAACAAGATTCCACTGTATAAAAAAAGGAACTGTCATCCAACCACCACAGTAACTACAAGTATAAAAATTCCAGATTTGACCTTACAGGTGTAGTTTACCGGATTTCTTGCAAAGGTTGCGGATCTAGCTGTATAGGCGAGACTAGATGATCTTTAAATGTGAGGTTGAAAGAACACAAGGATGCGTTTAATAGAGACACTCTAACCTCGAGATCGGTTGCACATGCGTTAGAATTTGACCATGTGCCTGATTTTCAAAACGCGCAAATTGCCTATTCAAACTGTTGCGTGTACAGCAGTCGTATTTTCCTGGAGGGTTGGATGACGGTTTTATCTGAATCTCCAATTAACGAGGCTGCATAGATTTCAGTAGAATACAATGTTTTAACTAAACTGTTACTTTAACTATTTTTTCTTGTTTTTGTTCTGTTGGCTTTAGAGTTGTGTTCGTAGTACTGATGAGATGTACGTAAGTGCACGAAACGTCTAATCATTGATAATTTTAATTGTTTTTATGTATGTTTTTTAACATTAAAGTCTGTAGTTTAATATTTTTTTAATGTCAATTATAAGTCTAATGATTTAATATTTAAAGACAAAACATAATTATCTTCAGAGAAATTTCACAAAAGAATTTCATTTCTTTATCAGCTTTATAAAAATAATAATGACTCTACTCCATGCACTCTTCTTCTTTTCTTCTAACGTTGTTCATGTGTTTTTCAAATGTTGCTTTCTAATAATCTTTTTTATCCCACATAGGATATTCATTTTTACCCCGAGAGAATAAAAGTCGCATAGCAGGTCATAAAACTGCACTCATAAATTTAGTAACAGTTTCATTGTTGGAAACAAATGAATATTTAATATGCTACACACAATAACATAAATGACTTCATTTACTTTAAATGTGTTCATATTTATGAGCTTTGAAAAGATTGCAAATTAAAATAAAATAAAATAAAATTTTCAACACGAAAACTATATAAATGCCAGTAATGTGAAACGATAATGCCATATTCTTCATCTTTGCTACAACAAAGCATTTCAGTCATTACCCACCGGAAGATTGCTCAAATTTAGTCAAATCCGAAATGTACGGTTTCTACCGACTGTACGGTTTATCATGATTTCCCCTACATAAAAGATAAAGAAAAGTAATGGAATATTTCCCACTTACTTGCAATGTCTTCACGACAGAAAGATATAAAAACGGTAGTTTACTAATTTATTTTCCTAAATATACAGTTCGACTTACTGAGGATGTAACAGACAACATTCGAAGCCATAAAATAAAAACTTCCAGAGATATACCCATTCAAACTATCACTTGGGTAATTTTTCATACATTTTCTGTATGCTAATTCATAGTTGTAAAATTTCAGGAAATTCTCCGATAATTAAACCGATAGTTCATTGCACTTCCCATAAATTGTAGACAACATGTCTTACGTAAATATAACCATATTTTGGGAGATAGCGGGTTTTTCGTAACTGATTGTTTCATGAAAATTACGTTCTTCAGAAGAAACATTTAAAGTTCTTATTTTTGACACTGTATGAGAAATATTCACCCCTAGTTCTTAAAAATATCCATATTTATAAAATTATCTATTATATTAAAAAGATCCATATTACTATACTTCATATAATTTCAATAATAGACGATATTTTCTTTAATTAAGTTATTTAAATACACACAGAAAAAATAAAACCCAATTTGGGTTGATAGATTCTTAGGTATGAGCCAAAATTGAGCCATGCCTGTTTTGGTTAAAACTGTGCATAAATTTTTCGCACTGTTAAATACCCATTTTAAATACCCATTTTGAAAATGGGTATTTAACAGTGCCCAAAATGGATACACAGTGGTAACCAAAACAGGCATGGTCCAATTTGGGCTCATACCTAAGAATCTTTCAACCCAATTGGGGGTTTTTTCTGTGCACACTTCCTGTTTAAGAACTCAGACAAAAACAACGATATCTATATTTCTAATGATGGTACGGAAGAAACAATAACCTTATGCATAGCTAACTGTACAGTCTTCCAAATAATAAAAAAAATGCATATTTTCTGAAGATTGTAAGCCAGGCGTATTTAAATGTTGTGGGACACCTTAATCTCGTTTACTGCATTCAAAGAAATCTGACAGAAAATGCAATAGCTTAAATTAAATACATATTTGAAGCTACTGTAAATAATAACTCACCAAACTTGAGTGGAAAACAAATACTTTGATTGGAGAAAGTTCCATTGTCTTTTCCATCGTCTATTTTTGATGTAATAGGTATATCTATAAATGAATAAAAAGATAGTAAGTAATATTACACAACTTTTGTTATATTGAAAGAATATAAAATATAAAATGCAACGCAACGCAAAAGTGAATGGAACATAAAAGTGTTTAAATTATAAATAAATGTTTTATTTTAATTGTTGCTTTTATAAGTAAATTACAATGAAATTTTCAATTAATTTTCAGGAGTGAAATTCGCTCGCAACTAATGAATAATAAACATGTGATTTTTTACATTGCTAAACTAGCGTAAAACCGACAGAATGAAAAATGTCCTAGCCGGTAATCGAACCCGTGCCCTTGGAAGAACGCTCCAAGGCTCTACCACGGAGCTACAAGGACGATACCCAACTTGGTATCTCTCACTCACATGGTGTGTCAATTCGTCGCACACAATTCATCGCGGAACAATTCATCGGGAAACAATTCATCACGCACAATTCATCGCAGCGTCTATTCGTCGCGGCGACAACTCATCGCTGCGTCAATTCGTCGTGGTGTCATTTCGTCGCGACGTCAATTCATCACAACAAAATTTTTTTTAAAAACTATGAAGATAAAATAAAGATAATTTAGTAAAATTATTTAATTATCTGTAAATTGTTAGTTATAATTCTCTATATCTGAAAACTAATTATCCTTAAATAATTTTACTAAATTATCTTTATTTTATCACCATAGCCTTATAAAACATTTTCGTTGCGACGAATTGACGTCGCGACGAATTGCAACCACGACGAATTGCAACGAATTGACGCTGCGATGAGTTGTCACCGCGACGAATTGACGCTGCGATGACTTGTGCGCAATGAATTGTTCCGCGATGAATTGTGAGCGACAAATTAACGCAGAACCGACTCACATAGGTCGGACAAGCTGCAACCGCAGCACAAGATGGAAAGTTACCATGAGCACATAAACGCTGTGGCACTCCTGAAAATTAATTGAAAAATTAATTGTAATTTACTTATATGTATTGATCTATGCTGGACTTCGTGTGGATGTATACGTCGTCTCAAATTTACCACAGGGTTTGTGTGCTCATGATGATATTTCTATCATGCGCTATGGTTCCAGCCTGTCCGACATATGTGAGTGAAAGATGCTAAGTTGGGGATCGACCTCGAAGCTCAGTGGTAGAGCCTTGGAGTGTTATTTCAAATCACTCATAGCATAGGCATACAGCATAATGAAAAATATAAAAGGAATATTAGCTATAACATTGTATATAAAATACGGAATTATCTTTAAATGAAATACACTGTAAATCAAGACAAGTGTTTCTTAATCTATGAAAATATATGTTAACTACAAACGGTAATATACAATAGTCACTTCCATGTTAGCATGATTTTGAAAAGCGTTCTTTATCTTTAGAAAGCTCAGAAAACAATATATTTTAGTAATGTAAAGAAGAATTTATAAAAATAAAGTTCATTTCCCTGCCATAGATTTTCGGAAACGTTTCCTATTAGTTTTTATAGTGTATTAATTTTCTTAACACGGAAGATGGGTTTTTCGGATTATATCAATTCCCAAGTAATACATACTCATGTTCAACAAACATGCTTTACAGATAAACATAATAAATTAACATAATTAACAAAAGCATTACACTTAATATTATTTTGTTATTCATCCATATATGCACTGCAGAAAAAAGTGTTGATTTTAGAGTATAATACTGGCACCCCAGCTGCCAGTTTTATACCGTAAAATTAACAGAAATAAACATTACAATAACCAGAAATACGTGGCCTCGCATGCGCGGTAGCGTATTACTGCTTATTTTACTGTTTATTACTGTTAATTTTACGGTATACTACTGGCAGCTGGGATGTCAGTATTATATTGTAAAATCAACACTTTTTTTTTTTTTTTTCCCTTGCAGTGTGGAATTACGCTGCTGAAAATAATTTAACTGAGAATAGATAGCATCTTATTAACCGATATTCTGGTTTGAAAAAACTAATTAATACAGTATAATACTACTCGGAAACGTTTCCGAAAATCGGAACATTTAGAAATTATTAAGCAATAAAAGCATTATTTATTCAGATAAAATAACATTTATATTACTCACGCTCTAAAATTTCAAAATTCTTCAATGATTAAAAACTACTAAAGGAGATTTAATTCAGTAAAATATTCTTATCAAGAGCTTTGGTGAAAAACGTAGTTAAAAACAAGCAATGCCTAAGAATTCTAATAAATTCCCTTCTAAAAAAATTATTGACATTAAAACGAATTTTTTTATGTTAATTTTTAAATACACGTTCATTTACCATTTATAATTATCAAGTTTTCAGAGCTGAATAATAGCAAAAAAAATCTCTTTGAAGAAACTTATCATCTGAAATAATAAATTTTTAACTAATTACCATCTTTGTTTTTGTGATGTTTTGGGAATACATTTTATAATTTATTCATTTTTAGAATTTTAATTATTAAAGCAGCATCCATTGTACATTGCAATTTCTTTCTTTTATTGTATAGGTTATTCTAAATTTCGGTGAAAAATTTTGTTTTCCGTCAAATAGTATTAGTTTCGATTTTTTATCTCTCAGTTTTATTTTTAACAAAATTAAAAAAAATCTTATAAAATACTTGCAGTTTATCTTAAAGTTTTAGTTTATTCCATAATGTATTCTATAAGAAAAATTAGACAAAGGATCACGGTTTTGGGCAATGAAATAAGACTAAAATTCGATTTTGTTATACAGACTTAATTATTTTACTTTTTAATATTAGAAGGTTTATCCTGTTCGATTTCAACAATATTTTTTGCCTTTTGCTCATATTTATATAACTTACACAAGCTCAAATTTCGTATTATTCGTAGTTTTTGATGAAAAATACGCAATTTCTCCTAATTTTACCTCAATTTTTAACTTATTTTTAATATTTTACTATCAGCGCAGCTTTGCAACACTTTTATTTTTGCATATATTGTACATTTTGATGTATTTTATAATGTATGCAAAGAAGAAAGTGTTGCACGATTACGCTCATATAAATAATTGATGTAAAAGTAGGATAAATTGCGTATTTTTCATCAAAAACTACGAATAATACGAACTTTGAGCTTGTGTAAGTCATATAAAAACGAACAAAATGCAAAATCTATTGTTGAAATCGTACAGGATAAACCTTCTAATACTAAAAAGTTAAATAATTAAGTCAGTATAACAAAATCGAGTTTTAGTCTATTTTATGGGCCAAAAACACGGCTTATGGACCCTGATCCTTTCTAGTTTTTTAATATATAGGATTCAAAAATCTATCGAAAAAAGCATTAAATATATACTCACCATAAATGATGTTCCCATTAGGTTCAGGTATTTTCCGGGTAAATTTTAAGTCATATTTTCCTATGCGAATTTTTAAAATGCAGCCTATGAAATCCAATTTGTTCTGTTCTTTACTTAACAATAGGAAACTGTAAAAAAAAAAAAAAAAATCGAAATTTTATTTTTTTATAAAAATTATTTTTGTTCTTTATATATAACGAATACAAAATTAAAATATTCCTAAATTCAATTTATAAATTTTGACATTAAATTACATTGATCACACCGTTAGCATACAGCAAATTGTAATTAATATTTATACAAATTAGAAAAATATACTAATCAATTTATATTTTACATTAAATGTAGCATATATTTTATTACGTTATATAATACTAATACGAAACAACATTTTTTAGTTTAGTTTATACATATTTAACATTTTATATATTTTAATATAATTATTATATTTACTTAATTTTTTTTTTTCAATCACATTTAACTGTTCATTTCTAAATGTAAAACATTTCCACTAATATATAGATAGCTAAAATGTATCTATAATACAATTTATAACTTCTCTAAACATGCAAAATCGTTTTAAAGATTTATTATGTAACATTGTTATTTTACTTTTCGTACATAATTCTTATTTTGCGGCTTAAAGATCCTTTAAATACTGAAAAGCCCATTTTCCTCAACTATTACTTGCCAATCTTTACGAGAAATAATTCTTTCATGCTAAATTAGCTAATATATATTTCATAGCAGACACAGCACAAAATATCTAGTTTAATTATTTTTATTCATCCGAATGGCTTAAAAGTTGATTTTAAGGGATAACAGATTTTTTTTTTCAAATTTCAACATATTGAAATATAAGTGATCGTCAAAACCATGTCAAATGATAAGCCTTCTACTAAATAATTATACAGTTTAAATAATAAAATGCAAAATATAAAATATCTAGCTCTTTTATTTATTTATTTTTAAAAATATTTTTAAATATATGCTTTCGTTTGTTTGTACAATTTAACAAATAATTTCAAGATATTTTATTAAGAAAATCAAGGGCAAAATTGTTCTTTTGAAACACATCTTAACACATCTTCTCAGTATATGCGTTTTATGTTTTCAATATGTGTCTTTTAACAGTAAATTTGATTAATTCGTTGAATGAAGGAACGAATTTACATAATATTTGATAAATCATCGATAAATAAATTAAATCTCTACAATCCAATGTAACTACCTATCGATTTGCCAATCTAGTTGTAAATTGATAATTATACGTAAAAATGTATGTTTTTTTCAATGTTTCCAAATAAACGATATTCTGGAATATTATACAGTGATATATATAATTTTTGCGATACAAAAATTCTGTACTTTATTGATTCGCTGTATTAGAATAAAATGTGATCCATAAGAAACATAAAACGAAAAAATATGTATATATATATATATATATATATATATATATATATATATAAACTTACGCTGTATTACGAAGAGGTATTAATCCTAGAATAAGGCTAGTTGGAAAAGTTTTCCTTTGATACTTTTCCTTGCAAATGCTCATGGCGGCCAACTTTCCATCGAGTCGAATCGCCACAACGTGCGGAAGACGTTGAACTGAAACATGGTGGCGGCGTCCAATTGTCAGTTTTCTGGGTGGCCGAATAACGAATCTTTCATTCACACCATTTAACCTAAATATATAACACTCTTTCCTAAATATTATTAAATATACGAATATATAACAGCATTGAAAAAAAAAAAACATCTGTTTATTTTATGTACAAAAAATTACAGCTAGGTGGACAGTTAAATGAATATTTATTTTTAAGAAAATAAATAATTTATTTTAAGAACTTTGTCCTTTTAACCGTAGAAAAATACACTATACAGCCAAAAATCCCTGACACTATCGATTTTACGCGTTTTATCAAATATCTAAAGATATATTAGACGGATTCTTCTGGACGTTTGGGAACATAAAGAAAATATTTAGAAAGTATCGAAAATCACTTATCATCCGTCTATTTTTCGAAGGGAAGCAAATTTCATCTCACTGTATCGCCGAATCATGAATTTTCAAGATATTGGACTGGTCTTTTTATATTAGTTTTTTAGAGTTGACATTCAAATCAGGAAAAAAAAATGGTATAGTTCGCTCATGCGAAGTTAAAATTTATTACAAATTGCTTGATTAATTATCTTATATATTTTTAGTAGAATTGCAGTAAGTTTTCTCTTTTGGAATTTGTCAAGTTTACTGAAAGTGGCATTAAATTAGATTGAAATATACAAAAGACAACATCATGTCATGTATTGTCATGTCATATCATGTCATGTATCCTTCAATTTGTCGAACTTCGCATGAACGAACTATACAAACATTTTTTCCTGATTTGGATAAACTTTATTGATCACTTAATATAAAAATACTAGTTGAATATCTTGACAATTCATGATTCGGTAAGTTGGTTCCTTTCGAAAAATAGACGGGTGATAATGATAGAGACTACATGATATGTACAAAAACATGAGAATTTTTCTTGAAATTTTGAAAGAAATCGGTATATTGCCATAAATGTAAATGTTATTTTTACAGAAATAAACAAAAATGATGTACAATATCAAAAAAGTCATTTGCTGCCACGACAGATCATTTCATAGATTTTATTTTACAGGGTGATCCCAAATATTATTATGTTTTTCAATTTATTGTTGTTCCCCTAATCGCCATCGTTATCAAATTGTCGTTGCAAAATATGAGGTCAAACATGTTCTTTATATTCCCGAAGTTCGAAAAGAATTCGTCAAATATTTTTCTAGATATTCAATAAGACATCTAAAATCGAAAGTGTTTGATAATTTTTGGCTATATAGTGTATAATTTACTGTTATAGGTAGATAATTCAGAAAAAAAGTGTATTTTACTTTCGTAGCTTATAATTAGTTTCTCGTCAAATCTACAGCTTATTTTTACATTGAAGAAAAATAGAATAACATTTTATGATAAACTTACAAAAGCAAATCAATAACATTTTACCTAATATTTTAAATAAATATTACTAAATATAAATAAGGCCTGCTATTGACCATTTGTTTTATTTTCTGAAACACTGTTATCATTGCGTCATTTTATGAAATTTTTTATAGGCATTGGCGATGGGTGACACTGCACCTTACCGTTCCTGCGCATAAATAAAAAAAATTGTCATACTTTGATACTCCCGTACGTTCTGAAATAATAATACTACTAAAAACATTTTTTCTCGGGTACTGTATATTTAACACGCATTTAAGAAACCCGTGAATTAAAAAAAATAGCTAGGACGCGAACAAAAACATTCCATATTTTAAGGTCTGGCCATTTGCCGTCTGCCGTCTGTCCGTGCTCTAACTCCCGTCAATATGCTCGGATTGCCCTGAAATTTTTGTATATTATTGTCATTAACTATAGCATGTTCTCTATTTCAACTGAAATGTGTAGCACTTAGTTTTTTTTTTTTTTAACAGGGACAGTCAAAAATATTCCGTTGCATTACTGTCAATGGGAAATAATCGTTTCAAGTGTATTTTGATGACGCTACGTCATTAAAAACATAATGAAATTGATATAGAATTATGAAGCGCATTAAAACAGGCTTTTTGTAGAATATGGGATGCAAAGCATTTATTATTCATTTACAGGGTAAAAAATAAATAATTCTGTTACACATCGTTCTATGGGGGAAAATCGTTTGCAGTGTAATTTAATGATATTTCACTATTTCAAACATAATGAAAATTATATGCATTACTGGGGTGCACTATAAATTGCTCTCTTGTGTGCATTGCGTTTATTTACAGGGACACACAAAATATATTAATTACAGTACATGTGCGATATTTACAGTCTATGTGTGATAAGTACGTTTGCAATTTTGTTTTGTGTTTTTTAGTTTAATTAAATTTTTTCATAGTACGTGTGTGTTTATAAACTCGGTGGATCATATACAGGGTTATACAAGAGAATTCGTAAGTATTACAGGCTATGGAGTGAATTGCTTAATGGTAGTTTTTAATTGTGTTTTCGCATTTTAAAAAAATCATAAAAGCAGGTTTTCGTTTGAGAAACCCAGAAAGTCTTTAAAATTCAGTTTGTATTTTATACCTTTAAACATTTCTTGAAACCTTGGAATTAGCAGGAATTTTACATAAAATAAAATATAAAATTATTCCCAGAAAAATCTATTTTTCAATCATAAAAAACAGAAAGTTTGAAAAAAAGTATTTTTCCCCCGTAAAATAAACATTTCCCCATCTCGTCTTACTTAAATATTTTTTTGAAAAGTTTACAGGTGTTGTTTTACAGCAGTATTGAGGAATCCAGGAAGAAAGTATTTCAGCCCATGGAAATCAATTTAATGCGAAACATAAATCAAAGTTGCGACTGCGACTGACAACGATTCTCAGCTGGCAACACTTTTTTTCTGTCTAATTTTATGTAAACTGATATTTTTGTACACATAAAATGATAGCATATCGTTAAAGTTTGGAGACTGAGCGACGACATGACCCCGTCAATTCAATTTCAGGAAAAAATGAACTCAAATGTTTTCTCACCAGACATTGCAATTATAAAAATACACGCGATTCAATTATTCTAAGGTTTCGAGAAGCAGAAGTGTCATAACACCGACTGAAATACACAATAGTTGCAAAACGCACTTAATTTAATAATATAGAACAATGAACTAGCTGCTATCAATAACATAAACATTTAGGGCAAGACGCATGCTTTATTCAGCAAAAGCACCAAGCATGTGCAACCGTAAAATACAAACTTTTATTCTTATGTTATATTGTATGTTTTTTATGAGCCCACGATACCCTGTTCGTGCGCACGCGATGATTGAGTACATTTATCTACAGAAAAAAATATATATATTGCATTCATAAATTATTAGTGAGATTTTAATATCCATTGATATATAAATGAGATTGTGTACGTTCATGCAACATGCATTTTGTATATGATCGTGTAAATGTGCATGTGCAGGTACATGAGAGTGTATGCAGCCACGATTATGTATAAAAAATTCACATGCGATATCAACCTGTTTAAAGAGACTTAGTCTCAAATATTTTTTGCCACTACAATTTCGAATGGCCCCTTGTAATCAAATTGTTCCGTTTTATTTTTATACTTTGAAATTTTATGTTTTGGAAAACAATATCATGATTTTGCCCTTTTTAATAGTGTAGAAAACTGCAACATTTTTTTTTAATTGACTAGTTTATTTCTTTAAATTTTTAGTATTATTACGAAAAAGTTCAGAAAATTTTTAGAAGATTTTAATTACAAAAAACAGAAGTGATAATAAATAAAAAATTAAAGCCAAATGCTACTATTTACCTAAAATATTCCAAAAAGCTAGAAATCGCTCTCATTTTACAATTTAAAAAAGCTTTCAAATAGCATCTAGAAATAAGAGATGAAGTGTTTTTAAAATATTATTTAATATGTATTTTTACGTTTTATCGTGTTATGATGATTTTTTATCTTTTATCCGGATATGAAATTGTTTGCAGTTAACATTTTGTCAGATATTTATAGCGTGTTTTTTTACATTTATGGGTGTTTTACATTTATTTCGACTTTTCAAAAAAAGTCAAACAAAACCATTCGTTAAAAATACAATCATCAGCTCTTTATTATACAAAAAATACACTGTGTTCGCTACCACACAAGATTGTGGTACAAAACAAATATTCTAAAAACTAGACTGTTGATTCAAAAAACAATAGTTAAAATGATTTTTGAATAAATCCTCAAAAATAGACTTCGAAACAAATTTCATTTCAGGCACTAATAAAACTAGTCATATGGGGCCACCGTAATACTTACCCATTATGTATATGCATTATATAAAATATGAAAATAAACCATGTGTAAACTACTTATAAAATGCATTGCAATTCGAATAAAATCGTGGCTTGATGACGTCATAAACTTTAAATGTTTCTTCCTGAATTGCGTACAAGAAACATTCTTATAACTCCAAAAATGATAATCATATTAAACAATGGTTTATTGCGTCGGATTAAGCGTCTCATTTCAAATTAAAATATATCTCTGAATTGAAATTTGGATGAAATACAGGGTCATGAAAAATCGAAGAGTGTGCAAAATAGGATTACAAATATCTCGGCAACTCATTATCCGATCGACTTCCTTGTTTATTCAAAATTTGTGTTTTTTTTTTTTAATTTATTTATTGTCTGTTATATTCATTCCTTAAAATAAACAATTTCAAAAATTTTATATAACTTTTATCAGGACGAATATTTTGAGAGCACGAAAAAACTTTTTCGGATAATCGAGGTTACTGAAATTCAATAAGCTTCTTCCCATTATTACATACTAAGTACATACCAAATTTCAAGTCTCTATCTCAATTTGTTCGGAAGATAGAGCGTTTACAGACATACAAACACACAGACGGACGGCAAATTTTTTTTTTCTAAAAATATGTTTTTCAGACTCTCCAGTGTCTGAAATGTGTAAATCCGTCAAAAAAATGTTCCGATTTTTAAAACGATTACAAGACTTACCCTAAAGTACGTATGATGGGTAAGTAAAATGACAGAAAGTAGCATTCAAATAAAAATTATTGCCTTCATGTCTTTGTTTTTTTAATGTTATTTTCCGAGTTTAAAGTTAAATTTGTTAACATTTATCCGAAAATGCACGAGTTTTATAACTGCGATCTTTCGTAAATTCGAAAAAAAAAATAATTATCAAATAATCTATGACAATTTTATTTTTCTTTAACAAGGTTTGGAAAACTGTTTAGTTAATAAAAAAATATCCTCTTACTGAAAAAAAACCCCAATGTTTCAAGAAATCAATGTAAAAAAATAATGAGGATTGTTTTATTAGATTTTAAAAACAAATATTAGTTTAACAAATTTCAATATCACTTTTTGTTTCTTGAAAATTAAATTGCATAACCACTCACTATGGAAAATGTTTTACAGTCCTATTTGTGCCATTATCTTCAAAATAATTATCAAATACCTAAAGCTCTTTTTCTAATAAAAAGCTTCTAAAAACTTATTAAATAATTAAAAAATATGTTAAAGAAATATAATAGATGTTTCACGATACCAAAGAGCAAAAATAAAGATAATTGCTTTGTTATTGGTCAAAATTAATTATTGACTTAACTAATTGCTGTTTACCTTCTTAGGACTCATTTTATCGATTTTCAAACAATGTTTCTTTCTCATTTATTATAAAAGTAATTAAAAACATACAAGAGTACTTAACTTCAAAAGTAAACGACATTTAAAACTAATTGTAATTTTCGTAAAATTATTTTAAATTGTGGGTAATTAAAGGTATTCATTAAATGCTATCAATTTATTTTATCAGAAATTTATTCATCCAGTAGTTTCAAGTACTTTTTTTATTTAGGTTTTATTGCTACTTTAGTAATTTGATTGTGGTGCGCTGTATAATCTGCGCAGTAAACTTATATATGATCGATATTTACATATTGTAGAAAATTACAACAATGTCTCAAGAAATTCACTAAATAAATTTTACCACGTAATTCCTTTTTTGTTGCTTAAAAATTCCTGCTATAGTAAATAATTAGTCAAAGCACACGAATTATTGTTAAACTGAACTTGTCTTCTGTTTATAATTGTGAATCATGATATAATTTATATACAGGGGGATTTTTTTAAAGTTGTGAAAGTAAAACCCTATAACAAAAGATCCACTATTCCAAATGAACTGAAATTTCACCAGTATGCTCATAAAGCAATGGGAATTTTTTAGGCGTGGTTAAAAAAAAATTAAAATTTCACCGACAGATGGCGCTGTATATGCAGTAAAGTCGAGAGATGAATTTGCCCACGACACACGCACATTGGCGCTAAAAACGTGAAGTACGCACACATCGTATTCATTATTCTACCGATATCCTCGCAATGACTGTACCTGACGGACCGTGCGTTGTTAGTGAAACTGAATATCAGAATAATGACAGCGCAGCAACTGCTCTTAGGTGATTTAGAACACTTAAGAATTTAAGAAAAGGTCCAATGACGGCAGAAGGCCTACGGAAGATGGTTTCTCAAAGTACCGTCCATTGTTTTCCTCCCACGGACGATATTCTTTGTTTCTGTTAACTTACAGCGCCATCTGTCGGTGCGACTTTTAAGTTCTTTTTTAACCACGCCTAAAATATTCCATTGCTTTGGGAGCATAGTGGGGAAATTTCAGGTCAATTGGATCAGTGGTTCTTTTGTTATACGCTTTCACAACTTTAAGAAAAAATCACCCTGTACATATGAGAGCCTTCTTAATTCGTTTGAATTATTGTCTTATAAAACAAAGTAATGTGGATACTTATAATTAGCAGCAGAACAACATTAATCCAATGTATAGTTAATATTCAGTTTATACTATTATACTTAAGATATAAAGGATAATTTAACACTAGAACTACGGTGTTTCTTGTATACCTAAAATTACCGTGGTGGGTCACAGCTGACTTATGGACTTTAGTGATGTTATTCTTGTTTTGTATGGGAGATACAGACACACAATAAGGTTTTATGTTTAATACAGTAATTTTTAATTAATGGATTAATATAAATTAGCTTCTAGAATATTACATAATATAAAATATAATGATCAGATTCCATCAAAGATAATTTAAATTTCTCATTTCAGAATAGATACTTTGAGATTTTCACAGCTCGTATGAAATATAAAATAAGAAAATTTTTCAAATATTATACATTTAATTATCAATTAGAATTTCTTAATAATGTCCCTACAGATATTAAAACCGAATAAAAATTAAATACATATAGCTCGATCATTTTTTTACTTACATTTCACGCATGGTAATTCTAGGCATATAGACCTGTAGATAGAATAGTATTTGTTGGATTTCCACTAAATTCGTGTTATTCCACTAAATTCGTGTTAAAGCATTATACTGTATATTTAGGTAAAGTCAAGCAATTTCAAATTTTTATTCTCAAAAACAAGTCATGCGAGAAAAAAATCACGTCTTGGGTCATAGATGACCCGCCTTGGCAGTTCTAATGTTAAAAGTCATTCGGAATTCTTTAAGTTGTTAAATAAAACAAAGCTCTTTCAAATATCTCAGTGTTTTTAATTTGGATTAAAATTATGTTCAATTTTACTGAAATGTGAAACACATCAATATTTAAATCCCCACGGCAATTACGTTTGCACGTCTAGCTTCTAGAGTTATTCTTCATTGCATTTCTACACACATACACACATAAAATTAAAAAAAAACGTGTTTATTACAGCAATTCCCGTTTAAATGTTTCCTTTATATACTTACTGATTACTGATATATATTTTTATTTGGACTAAATTCTAGCCTTTTGATAATCCCAAATAATAAAATCTAATGGTTTTATAGTACTGGCATTCTTGTGAAAATCAATGCCGAGCGTTACTCAAACAATTTTCTTTATATGACGTAACTGTGAGATTACTCTCACATTTCCTTTAATATTGTGTGTTTCGTTTTTGTTTAGCACGCGCAATGTTGCTAAGCCTACATCGGCGTCTTTCCGACAGTACTTCTCTTTACCAAGCCTACCACGGCGTTTCGTAGGAGCGTTTTTCGCTGAAGATGTTAATCCGGTGACATGGCTTTCCTTCTGCGTACAGACGGAGGCGTGGCTTCGTAGTTGGTGTTTCCTGCACGTTAGCGCTGATGTAGAGGGTGTATTTATATTGCACAAATTGAGAATTGTGTTTTCGTTTCTACTTAAATCATTTGTCTTTTAATAATTATCGTCACTTTTTAATTAACTAATAAATTTAAATTTTCTCGTAATATTACTTTTGGGCACCCCTCTCCTCTAGTATTCATACCTGTGCAACGTACATTTAATCATAATTCCAGTAAAAGTTGTGAGTTGGTGAAGGTGTATTCTTTTTTTGAGTTACTATGGCACGAAGTCCGGGTCAAACGTACCTGTTTCATAACGCCAGCAACGATTTTAAAAATAATTCCTTTAAATAACTCCTTCTTCTGTTAAAGTGATGTACTACTTTTTAAATTTTAAGATTGCCTGGATTTAAATAATAAATCTCAAGAATAAGATTTTAATCGTAATGAATTCTTCGAACGATTGCCAGCTATCTAAGATATTGCCTTTTTGAAATCTATAAAATAGAAGGATTTTCCGTTGAATAATTTCATTCCTGAGAACAGCGTACCAAATGGGAAAACATGATGTTCTGCCTTCCTTCTTTGATGAAATTTCAAGAAAATAAACAGATCTTTCTCCAACTTTATGTGTTTTTATTTCAAATCATCGACGTATTTTAATAAAGTAAGATCTAATTTAATGTATCATTTTCTCTTCTCTAACTTTTGACCTTAAAGAATTTCTCACGGGATTATTGTGGTTCTCAACACAAACTATTTCCTATTTCAACAAAAAGGTCACAATGAATTTTAAATTATTTATATCAACAATTAACAATAATATTATTCAACATTTATTATTTATACCACAGTAACGGGTGTTTATTTTTGGGGGGATAGAATAAAAATTGACTGTTTTACAAGTTGTGTAAAGTGGGTAATTACTAATGAATAATAAACATGGGAATTTTTACTTTGCTAAATTGACTATAAAACCGACAGATTGAAAAATATTCAAGCAGGGAATCGAACCCAGGACCTTGGAATAACGCAAGATTCTACCAACTCCAAGATTCTACCACTGAGCTACAAGGCCGATACCCAACTTGGCATCTCTCACTCACATATGTCGGACAGGCTGCAACCGCAGCGCAAGATGGTGAAGTCATCATAAGCACGCAAACCCTGTGGCAAATTTGATACGACATATAAAGCCACACACAAAGTCCAGCATAGATTAAAACTTATAAGTAAATTACAATAAATGTTTCAATTAATTTTCAGGAGTGTGTGTGTCTTTATATGTCATCTCAAATTTGCCATAGGTTTTGTGTGCTCATGTTGACATTTCCCTCTTGCGCTGTGGTTGCAACCTGTTCGTCATATGTGAGTGAGAGATGCCATGTTGGTTATCGACCTCGTAGCTCAGTGGTAGAGAGCCTTGGAGCGTTATTCCATGGGCCCGGGCTCGATTTTCGGCATGGGCAATTTTCACTCTGTCGGTTTTACGCTCAGTTTAGCAATGTAAAAACTCACATGTTTATTATTCATTAGTTTCGGGCGAATTTCACTTCGGAAAATTGATTGAAAAATTAATTGTAATTTACTTATAAGAGTAATTACTATTCATACATCTATGAAATTTCAGGTATTTCTTATCCTGTGCAAAAAAAAAAAAAGTAAACTATTTTTGCAACACGAAATTAAACATTATCCAAATATCGGAATTCCCTAAATTATGCAATATATTATTACCGTAAGATATTTAAAAACAAAACCAATATATAAAGTTATGATATGTAAATATATATTTCCATTTGGCTGTATATATTTTGGTTTAAAGTACGTTGTTAACGTACGGGATTTCAACGAGCATAACATATTTATATTTTCACTAATAAAGCATTATTAATAAGCCTTTATTCTTTAAATCTGCTTTTTACTTCCATTACTTTTAATTGTAATCTCAAAATATCATACTATGTTGTAATAAATTGTCAATTAAGTAAATAAATTTAATGTATTAATGAAAACGATAATCTTAAGGAAAAGAAATGATAATGAAATAGCAATTTATAACTTAAAAAATAATGAAGTAAAACATTCAGAGCTTAATAAACAATAAAAGTATTATTTAATAAAATTAAAGATAATTTATTATTCAATCTCTAAATTTTAAAAATATTTCGATAATCAGAAAATTAATATTAAATAAAAACCGCATGTTTACAGTTAAGAAGAAAAATGTAATTACAAATAAACAGTCTTCAAACACTCTGAAATAATCCTCCAGGAACATTTATTAACACTAAAGGAAAATTTTTCTTGTAAATTTTTAAGTATCCTTCCATTTTTCATTCATAATCATGAATTTCATCGAAAAAGAAGTATAAAAAATGGAGCATTTAGAAAAAATTTGCCATTTACAATAATAAACCTGTAACTAATTATCTTGTTCATTTTTCGATATTTTTCAGGACGCATTTTCATCAATTATTCATTTTTTTAATTATGTATAAATGAATCCTAGCGGGTTGAATTTTTTTTTATTTCGTATAATTGTGTTATAGAATTTAAAACATAATGAAAAAAATCCTTCTGTTACGCAGTTTATTCATAATTTTTTTACAAGTTATGCTTGAAAAATAAACAAAATGAAACAAATGATGTATTGTTAAAATTTTGTATCTCTTTTTGTAAAATATTTAATGTATTTTGATGAAATAATTCAAAACATTTCTTGCTAAAGAAAGGAACGTTTTATTCTTTTCATTGTTCTACATTTAGTGTAACTGAGTTATAATTCAAAGAACTAAACATATTGCGTTTGAATCACAATTATAACATTAAAAAAGTCCTTCTGGCCTGTACCGGGAGGTAAAGGTTGCTTTCATAGTCCATGTTTTTAAAAATTCAACTCATTTTACTCAAACACCCAAAGCTAAATTGCTTGGAACACGATTATAGAAGATTCAATCCAGGTTTACGTTAATACGGAATTTGAGTGCGCATTTCAGGATGAGAGTTACAGCATAACAAAAATCAAATTGTTTCAAAATGTCAGCAACCTAGAATTTCAAACTGCCATACCTCTGCCATTTTTTAAGATAAAGCCAAAACAAAAAATGATCCGGAATCCTTGTATCACGATCTAACACTTAACGGAAACAACTTTTTCAATTTATACTTTTTTATACTTTTTTTGATTTTTTTAAAAAAAGTTAAAAAAATTAACTTATTGCCATTTTAAAACAAGATGGCGCATGAAGCTGGCCAACGAACTTGGTCAAGACCTTAGTATGTTCTGTACACCTGATCAGTCACATTCATATCGGTTCACAAATACCAGAGTTACAGCATAACAAATATGAGATTGTTTCAAAATCCCGGCCAGCCAAGAATTTCAAACAGCCATATCTCTGCCATTTTGTAAGATAAAGCCAAAACAAAAAATGTTCCAGAATCCTTGTATCACGTTCTAACGTTTAACAGAATTCAAAATTCCGGCCAGCCAAGAATTTCAAACAGACATATCTCTGCCATTTTAGGTAGATTTCGTAAGAAATACTACCTATTACATTCTCACGTAAGTTGGAAATTTTGAAAAATTTTTGCAGATCTACGCCGATCATGACTCCCAAAACCACCCCCAGTTCAAAACTTTATATATATATATATATATATAATGTATATATATATATATGTATAATGTATGTATATATACATATATATAATGTATATATATATATATATATATATATATATATATATATAAATATAATGTATATATATATATATATATATATATATATATATATATATATATATATAAATATAATGTATATATATATATATATATATATATATATATATATGTCACTTTTGTCTGACCACGATAACTGGAAAAATTCTGCATAAATCTCTTCCAAACTGATACATAAAATCAAGAGTCATAAAATCTCGGTCAAGTTCGTTAATGGGTAAAATCGAACTAAGCGGGGGGGCGGAAATGGGGGGGCTTTTGTGAAAACAGAAAAACCCTCATAATTTCTTTATTATTATACGTATCGAATCCGTTTAAAGTTATTATTACTTCTAGGAAAAGGGCCGAAAATTTATGTATGACAGATTTTTGATATAATTAAAAATGGCCCCAAGGGGGGGGGGGAAGCGGGGGGTTAGAAGAAAAAAAATCATAGCTTCGTCAATTCACAAGATATCAAATCCGCGTAAATTTATTATTAATCCTCTTAGTATTATCTAAAACTTTTATATTGACAAGTTTTTTATAGGACCAACCGTTATAGCAAATAAAAAATTAAAAACAAAAAAATCCCTGCCGGCTCCGCCTGCAAACAAGTTATTTTTCGAAGTAGGCGGTTCCAACTCCCGCATCTTTTCGAAACTGATACATAAAATCAAGGGGCATAAAATCTCGGTCAGGTTCGTTAATGGGCAAAATCGAACCAAGGAGGGGGGGATGGGGGGCTTTTTGTGAAAACAGAAAAAAAACATAATTTCTTAATTATGATACGTATTGAATCCGTTTAAAGTTATTATTACTTCTAGGAACAGGGCCAAAAACTTATGTATGACAGATTTTTGATACAATTAAAAATTGTCTTAAGGGGGAGAAGGGGGGTTTTAGAAGAAAAAATTCATAACTTCGTCAATTCCCAAAATTTCAAATCCGCTTAAATTTATTATAAATCCTCTTAATATTATCTAAAACTTTTATATTGACATGTTTTTTATAGGACCAACTCTTATAGCAAAAAAAAAAAAAAAAAAAAAAAATCCTTGCTGGCTTCGCCTGCAAACAAGTTTGGTTTCGAAGTATGCGGTTCCAACTGCAGCATCATCGCAAAAAGGTCATTTCTTCCGCAATTCCCGACAAACAGGTGCCCCACGTTCTGCGTCTTCGAAATCTACCTCTGCCTGTAGGCCGAGCCGTCAGGGATTTTTTAAAGATAAAGCCAAAACAAAAAATGTTCCAGAATCCTTGTATCACGTTCTAACGTTTAACAGAAACAAGTTTTACAATTTATAATTTTTTTGTACATGTTTTTGAATTTTTAAAAATTAAAAAATGTTTAACTGGCCGCCATTTTGTAACAAGATGGCGGACGAAGCTACCCAACGAACTCGGTCCAGACCTTTGTATATATATATATATATACCAAGGTCTTGACCGAGTATATATATATAGTCATTATATATATATATATATATCCGAGTATTATATATATATATATAAATCAACATTTGAACGGAGGTGGTTTGTGGTCTGGGGTCATGATCGGTGAAAATATACAAAAATTTTTTGGAATTGCTTTTCTCCGAACGGCTGCAATAGATAGCTTTTTGTATTGTGAGCTACCTAAACACATTTAAAATCAGACTTTAATAAAACTAAAAACAACAGATTAATATCACATAATAAAATCAATTACAGCAGACGTTTCATGCTATGTGCCAGCTCCTCATCAGTACAAATGTCAATCGACAACAAAGGATGTTTACACATGTTCACGTTCAAAATTATGTATTTAAATTATTAAATCACCAGAGAGTATATGTCACAGTAGGACAACATATTCACTACATATACAGGTTGTTCCAAAAACATTGACTTCGTCTTTTATTCCATAAATATTAATCATAGACAGATACATAAATTATAAAGTTACCTAACAAAAAGGTGCAGAATTTTATGAAATCGATTAAAATTTTCAGGGGATTAAATTTGAAGAAATACAAAATTTAAATTTTTATCCGGCCCCCGTACAAATATATATTTAGTGCCCCATATATATTTAGTGTGATTTATTTAATTACATTCTTTTGCCATTTATGTGTTTTGTTTGCATTTATGTGTTGTCCAGCAATATTTGATTTGATTTAAATATCTCTTTTTAGTTTTTTGTTTATATTAATGTGCTAATTTATTAAAATATTATTTCAATATTTCTAATTTCATTTGCAGGAAAAGTAATAGTTAAATAATTAATTCAAAAGTAATCTCTTTCCTTAATTCAGTATTCCAAATTATGTAATTGGTACACTTTTCCATTGGCAAAATTTTTCCACTAATCGATCAAAATATAATATATAAATTAATAAATCAATTCCTTACAATAATTCAAATCCTTACATTATTGGAACATGTTCCAAAACTCATTATGTCCATTATTCAGTTCCAAAACTCGTTATGTCCAACATTTTTTTTTTTTTTTTTTTTTTTTGTAAGTAAAATAAAATTGAAATATTTTTCGAAGTCCCAAGGACTCTTGGAAATTCCATGGTGTGTACACACTGTATATATTTGATTTTGAACCCTACGTCGCATTCAGTGCCATATACAGAAAACAACCAATACAAAGTGTATCATAGGAAAGTCAAAAACGTGGAAAGCCTAGTGCCTCGTTGATGGTCTTAAACACCATCTATTCAAATTAAAACTAATTCTCGTTTTAATTGTAATGAGAAAATTGTGTCAATAAATGTGTTTCAAACTTTTTACCAAAATTCAACGTGCAAATTAAAAAAATCAAAAAGCCACTCCGGGACTGCGAGGAGACACTAGTGTTTCTCTATACTAGTGTTTCTCGAATGATTTTAACAAAAGTTATTTCACCAATCACAAGAATCATTGCCTTTTCTGCAACAATGCCATTTATTATTAATACATTGCAACAATTAAATATATTACAATGATTGGAGAAACAATGCAGTCTAATTCATTGTTTAAAACAGAAAAATTCATTTCCAACAATGTCGCTATATGCAACAATGCATGAAAAAAGAAAGTGATAACGAATAACTTGCGACAATTGTTGCACAATTGATTCTTTTGCTTATGGTGAGCTTAAAGCTATCGTATAGTTTAAAGTAAATCCATATATTTCGTGATTAATCAGTGAATTTTCATTTTAAAAGTGATTTAATTTGCTTTCTTATAAAGAAAATGTCTTCTTCATCATTCCAAAAACTGTTGTCGACTTTTTGCGTCAACAAGAATATCAATCATGTCCAACCTCTTGGTAAAGATGGATTCGGTGAAGTGTTAGCTGCCATTTCTCCAAAAAAGGTTGAAGTAGCCTTTAAAGTCGTTGAGAATAAGAAATTGTTGCTTATTGAAGAGCTCATTTGGCCTCTGTTTTGCCATCATTAGAAATGATTGCAATAACAAGTTTAAATGTAAAGTTATATGTATAGCCTAAAATGTCTTATGTGTCAGACCAAATGCTTTACTCTAAAAGTTTTGTGACTGACAAAATGGGACTAAAAAATGTTACAAAATGGCTTTCTGATGTTCAGGGTGGTTTTAAATGCATGAATACGTTCGGATTCGCACATTTAGATTTGAAAGAAGATAACATCCTGATAGCTGCTGACGATAGAGCGCTACTATGCAACTTTTCTGGTTTAAATCTCGATGGAGTACCGCTTCGAAGAGTAGTCGCCCCTTTGAAGTATCATCCTCCAGAATTTCACGATGAATCTATTTGTAATGGCATGGAAGCCGCACAATGTGATATGTGGCTGTATGGGCTTATGACACTCAATAGTCTGATGAGAGACTGGCCTACCTTTAACATGGGTAAAGTTACAAATGCATGTCTTGAAAGACAAATATCGAAGAGGTTTTGTTGGGAGCTCTTAAAAAGAGTAAATTCAGAAACGTTATGATCTGACGAAAATATGACGTCAGCACATAATTCCATTGTTTCTTTGATGCAGTGGGAGAAATATATAAGACAATTTATTCAGGAAATAAATGACCATCCATTCCTTGCAAACTCAGAACGCCAGAGCGTTTTACATGAAGAAAGCCCCAATTTTAAAGAAATAAAAAGAATCGTGAAAAATCCGTTTCTGAAAAGATGGATGGATATTGAAACAATTTCTAAAAAGACTCTAGTTCATGAAGACGAAAGAGAAAATTACTAACCAAAGGGCGATCTGAAAAACAGCCCTCAAGGTTTTGAGAAAACTGAAATGGTCTATGAGTGTGATTTCACAGATGTTGTAAAAAATTATTTTTCGGAAGGATCGCTCGGTCCCGTAGTTATTAATAAAAATACTCCAGATGAAGAGGATGGAAAAGAAAAGATTAAACAAAATAACATCATTAGAACTTACAGTCATCAGCCCTTTAGGAAAACAGAAATGACGAATAACTGTAACAAAATTTTGCCCGTCGTTGTCGAATCTAAAGAGAATAGTATCTCAGTAAGTCCTATTGAAACATACGGTATTGAAAAGATCTTTCTAAAGAAAAAAAGAAACTTGGTGGAACAATAAAGCGCTGGTTTGTAAATAAATGGCATAAGGCTTTTAGAAAAAAAAGAATAATTATGAATGACTTTCCGGGGAAAGTTAATAACACTTCTAGATACAACTTAACCCGGATTTGTCACCCTATTATGTCTCCGTAATACAGCAATGGATTAGTTGTGCCTCCACTGCGTCTCCTCTGCCCGTAGGTCCTGTCATGGCTGCTCTTGTCCGCTTCTTGTGTTCCTGTCTGCGTCTTCTCTGCAAGCAAGGTTGCCATCGCTGCTTCTGCCTGTTTGCTTCAAATGCCTGATTCCATCCACATTGTCTCTGCTTCTCTTCTGCTTATAATCATCTTCTCACACATCGCTACATCATACATTGTAACTGATTTTTCTATACATATAATCCAAAAGAATAAATACAGAATGTTTTATTGACGATTATATTCATCTTGTATTAGTTAATTGAGCTTTTTCTTATTTATATTGATTAAATTTTTAAAGTGTTTCATGACCTATATTTTTAGTTTCACACTGAGAAATTTAGTTATACGTCAACTAGTAGGCTCACCGCTTTGCACCAATCTATGTGTAAAATTGATCCACTTCATGTGTCGTTTTAATGGTCATGCACCGGCCGTGTATAACGTAAGTCGCCCTTCTACCCTACAACATATATAAAAATAATCAAAATCTGTGAATACCAAGCTTGGTCCTCTTCTTCTAAAACAAAGACAAAAGTGCGTAATAAGAAAGCAAAACTAATCAACAATTAAGTATTTATCTATTCGTTCTGTCAACACTTTAAATAATAACTTTCTCTGATTCTCCTGTTAAAAATAACTATCACGTTTAGCGACTTCGCTTAAAAAAGTTTTGTTGATCTGTCGAAATTTATCGACTTGAAAAATGCATAATTAAATGCTTTCATTACTTCCGCTGTTTTCTCCCCAAAATATTTTTCATGTTTTTATATTTTTACACAGAAAACCATCGTATTGTATATGAATTGTTTTCCTTTTTGCTTTTTAACTAGTAATTAAAATAACTGAAAAGAAAGGGTAATATTTGTGTTAATATGAAAAAAGCTTTGTTTAGAAAACGGAAATGCTTTGTTTTTCAGAAAAAAAAGTTAATTCTTTTTTCTGTTTGTTTATTGTTGCTATTAACTTACAAGCAAAAAATATGACAATATTTTGTTTCATATTATAGCTTATAATTTTAATGTTTTTTGTAAGTCTTTAAATTTTTTTAAATAAGTGAAACTTTTAATTTGATATAATGGAATATAATGTGATTCGTAAATTTTAATTTTTAATACTATTTCTGATTCTGATATTCTGATACTATTTCTGCTGATACTATTTCTAGCTTTATATATATATATATATAAAGCTATTTCTAAATATAAAGCTATTTTTAAATATAAAGCTATTTCTAAACAGAATAGCTTTTTTCTATTTTGTTTTGCTTAGTTTATATATGAAGTGGAATTCCTTAACTTTTAATCAATCCAATACATTTGAATCCATTATTTTCGCTTAGTAATAAATCCAATTAAATCATAATGTAGAACGTTTTTAGACCGTTACCCGCTCATTTCAGCCTGTTAAATTTCGATTTTTTTAAAAACCGGTTTTAGCGAGCATTTGCATTTTAAGAGTAACCACCATGCCAAATATGAAGCTTCTATATCAGCTGTATCACATAAAATGAAATTTTAGCACGTTTCCTGTCCTTTAATATATTTCGCATTTTTAGTAAACTGTTCTGGGGGACAATTTACGTGAGTAACAGCCAGGCGAAATTTTAAGTTTTTAGCCTTAATAGTTCCAAATAAATCGTAATTTAGAACGTTTCCAGAACGCTTCTCGCGCATTTCATTCTTAAAAATTTCGATTTTTTTCAAATTGTTCACTGCCAACAAATCAGCAGCCGTGTCAAATTTTAAGTTTCTACCCCTAACAATTCCATAGTAATCGCAATTTAGATAGCTTTTTAATCGCTTTCCGCTCATTTCACCCTTTGAAATTTTGAATTTCTTTACAAACCATTGTTAGCGAGCAGTTGTATCTTAAAAGTAACCTCCATGCCAAATTTTAAGTTTCTAATCCAGTTAGTAAAAAAAAAAAAATCTTAATTTAGAAATTTTTTTCCTTTTTCACCCTTTTAAATTTCAATTTATTTTACAAAATTCGTCTGTGTGTACACTTGTGTCTTAAGAAGTATCAGCCATGTCAAATTTCAAGTTTCTGTCCTTAACAAATCTATAGAAATCCTAATTTAGAATGTTTTTAGAACAGTTTTCGCTCATATCACTCTTTTAAATTTCGAATATTTTAGAAACTGTCCTTAGAGAGCATGTATGTCTTAAAAGTTACTATCTTGCCTAATTTCAAGTTTCTAATCACTTCAGTATAGTAAAAATTGCAATTTTAGAATGTTTTTCGCTCTTGCAACCCTCTGAGGGTAGTGGCACTGACATAAAATATAGCCTGTGTTAGAGCGCAGACTGTCACCATAAATTTGCGAGCATTATGTTTCAAATCGGGTCGGTAGTTTCAAAGACTCCATAGAAATTGTAATTTAGAATGTTTTTAGAACACATTTAGCTCATTTCACCTTTTTAAATTTCGAACTTTTTAGTAACTGCTCTTAGAGAGCATTTTCATCTTATAAGTAACTACCATGCCAAATTTAAAGTTTCTAGCGCCTTCAGAATAAAAAAATCGAATTTTTAGAACTCTTTTTCGCTCTTGCGTCCCCCTGTGGTAGTGGCACCGTCATAAAATATAGCTTGTGTTAAAGCAAGGACTGTTACCACCAATTTGCCACCATCACTTTTGAAAATGTCTCTGTAGTTCCAAAGATTCCATAGAAAGTGTAATTTAGAATGTTTTTAGAACGCTTTTAGCTCATCTCACCCTTTTAAATTTCGATTTTGTTTTAGAATTTGATCTTAGAGAGCATTTACATCTTATAAGTAACTACCATGCCAAATTTCATGTTTCTAGCTCTTTCAGTATAAAAAAAATCGAAATTTTAGAACGATTTTCGCTCCTGCACCCCCTGGGAGTAGTGGCAACGATATAAAATATAGATTATGTTGGAGCAGGGATTGGCAGCATCACTATTGAAATCACTTCGGTAGTTCCAGACAATACCCTCTACAAACAAACAAACAAAAAACAATCGTTACTTCTTTATAATATTAGTATAGATTACTGCAATTTGTCTGTTAGACATCTGGTGAATCTTTCGACCCATCAGCTACGAAAGTAGCCATAAAACATAATATGACGATAAAAACAATTTATATTATTAATAGTAAAGGACTTTGGCAGTGGAGCCGGACAGTTAATTTAACGATGATCAGGTTATAAGCTCAAGCACTAAAATAATTGAGAGGGGGGATACTAACTCCAAGAGATTCCCTAAATACTAATACGTAAAAAAGCGTAATAAAAACGTAAATAAAATAGCTACGTGACTTGTATTCCGGAACCTAAGAAAAGTTCAGGTCAGCTTGCTACGAAAATGTCACCAGTAACTTTGGACTACGACTATACACACTACAATTTGAAAATACAGGAACCCCGTAGATTCCAATATATATATATATATTTTTGAAAAATTAAATTCAACACTTTTCCATGGAGGCAAACTCTCAGCTGAAAAATCTTATTCAAAACTCAAGCAAAATGGAACGTCACTGACTATCGGCAAGTGAGACGGAGAAAAGTCAATTCTAGTCTTTATGTTCTACAAGGAACGAGATCCGACAAAATGCGCTGAATAAAACTTTTATCGCTGGTTTTATACTAAAGAGACTACCATAGAGACCTGAATAACATATGATCGCTCGAAATAAAAGTAAAAATCAAATTCCAGAAGATTAAGGCATACTCTAGGAAAATTAAAAGGACGACAGAATAGGGGTTCGTTCGCTCACGAGTGTTAGAATCAGGACAACATGTTCACGCACAAAACTCAACTTTCCATTTTATCGTAGACTACCGTCATAAGAGAGTAGCCAGGCGCTAATGGTACAAACATTAATTAATAATGCTAAGATATTGGAATAATTTAGTTTTATTGCATAACTCAGCATATATATCAATGTAATTGAAATAAAAATAAGATTACTTTTTGCCTACCACGGGTATAACTTGAGACTTTAATATATATAACATTTTAAATTCTTTCCAATTGTTATATAATGTCATTATTAAGTCTATATTTTTGGAGAGTTCCGTAAATATTTAATTGATTTTAAATTTTTAATTAAAAAACCCCAGGTAATATTAAAAATTTGACAGTGAAATTTATCGTAGAAAAAAATGTTGCGAAAATAGAATCAGATAAGAAAAAATCATTTTTATCCTTAACATAAAGAATAACTGAAAGAAATATTAATAAATTTTAAAGCAATAAAAGTATGTTTTAATCATCTAAAAGATCATTTATTAATTCATGTTTTAAATGTTCAAAATATTTCGATGTTTCAGAGAGATTGAATTGAATAAAAACGTCGTATTTAGAGATTAAATGGGAAATTTAATTAAAAACAAACAATGCCCAAGCTTAAATAATGCTTCTAGAATATATAATACTTCTTATTTATTATTTAATAGGCATTCATCTTGTTCATTTTAAATATGAGCACATTTATCATTTATATACATTTTTTTTTTCGAAAGAAAAGTTTATAAAAACAAATTAAAAAAGCATGTCAAATAAAATAATAAATTTCTAACTAATTATTATTCTCCGTTTTTTCAATATTTTGGGGATGCATTTTAGTCAAGTAATCATTTTTTTTTTTTAAATATTAGTGAAACATTAATTGTACCTTTAATAAATTGCCTGTTTTGTTAAATAGTGCAGTAGAGTTTTAAGAAATAGGAAATGGCGTTGAATTTTACAGATCATTGTCGAAATGAATAAAAAATTTTTAAACTTATAAAAATGATCTCCAAATATGCTGTTAAGATGCAAAGTATGTTGTTATAATTTTAAACGAAGAACAAATTACTTGGAAATGCATTTTCGGTTTTACGAGGGCAGTTTGATAAGTTCTCGGCCTGACACTGAGATGGAACAAGTATGACCAAATGACAATGATGTTTGTAAAGTATGATCCTTTAGATTATATGATGCCGAGTTTCAGATGCGTGAGATTGTTGGTTATTGTTTGGTGTTAAAATAAAGTAAACAAGTTTTGACATTTTCAAAAAATAGAAAAAATTTAAGTTCGAGATGTCATAAAAAACTTTGTTAAAAAAGGTTTAACCCCCACGGACATACAAAAAGAGTTACATTCCACCTTAAAGGATTCTTGTCCTTCGTATTCGATGATAAAAAAGTAGGCTGCTGAATTTAAACATGGTAATCGACACACGAAATCGTCTCAAACATTCACAATGCCGTATAGAGTGATCGCCGATTGAACATACGGGAACTTGCCGACATTGCAAATATCTCAATAGACCGTGTCCACTACTTTTTACACGCTGTTTTGTGTATGAAAAAGCTTTCCGCTCAATGCGTTCCGCGCTTGTTGAACGTCGACCAGAAACGCCAATGAATGAACATTTCTCAAGAATATTCTGAAATGTATCCAGTTGCAAATTGAAAAATAAAATGAAAAATTGTCAAAAATTTTGTATTTTCTTTGTCAGGCCGATAACATTTTGGACCACCCTCGTACAGGGCTGCACTATAAAATTCGCACACAAGAGTTGTCTTAATTTATAGAGTTGCAAGGGGACTACGTTGAAAAACAATATGAAATTATGCCAAAAATGTTGTGCTTTCAAAGTCAGGCCGAGAACTTATGAAACCATCCTCGTATTTCAATTTTATTTAATCCAATCATAATTGAGAGTGTTCTCAAGAATATTCTGAAATGTATTGAGTTGTAAGTTGAAAAATAAAATGAAAAATGGTCAAACATTTTGTATTTTCTTTGTCAGGTCGATAACATTTTAAACCACCCTCGTACAAGGTGCACTATAAAATTCGCACACAAGAGTTGTCTTAATTTATTGAGTTGCAAGGGGACTACATTGAAAAACAATATGAAATTATGTCAAAAATTTTGTGCTTTCAAAGTCAGGTCGAGAACTTATGAAACCCACCTCGTATTTCAATTTTCTTGAATCTAATCATAATTGAGAGTCAAATCAATACGTACTACTTGAAAATAGTAGAATTATACAGGGTATCACTTCTTATAGCTGTCCAATAGCTAATTCCGAGACCGCTAGCTTTAGAGGTACCCTAACAATGGAAAGAATGTTTCAAGTGCTTTCCTTCTTCATCTTACACTGTTAAACATTTGCAGCAAACTGTCCATTCATTTGACCGTTTTTATAGAAAGCGGTTACATACCCGTAATTTAACTTTATTCTGACAATAATATGGTCGATAATTGGGTCAGAATAGAGTTAAATTACGGTTATGCAACCGTTTTCTATAAAAGCGGTCAAATGACTTGACAGTTTGCAGCAAATTTTTAACAGTGTAGAAGATATCGTCGTCATAATAGTCATTTTTGTAAGTATTACAAAATTTAATTTTTTGTACCGTCCTTGTTTATTTATATTTAGAAAAACTTTATATTCGTGCTCTAAGAAATAGAACAATAAAGTAATTCACTTTTCTAATATCAAAGCAATTCGAGTTATGACAATTTGAATGTTATGAAATTTCAATATAAAAGAGACTAACATATATTTTTGGCATCATGCATTACGTATTAAAACACAAAGGTACATTTTAAGATAAAAGTGGATAGATTTACGCATGCGTCTAATTAAATCCAGAACACGGACAATTTTATAGTAGAGTTGAACGATGTCAGAGTAGCCGAGAGGTCAAAAAGTTTAAAAGTTGTTGTTCAAGGAAGAGAGCGTGGTTTCGATACCAGCTCCTGAGAGAATGATTTCTGTAGCATTTTACAGTGTATTTTACGCTACATTAGCAGTGAATTTGACTGCATACATACTCAGCGAAAGGCAAAACAATATTTACAGGCATCGTTGGCACATCTTAAATTAGGCCCTTTATTATATGGGAATTTAAAAAAATAAGTGCTAGTTGAAAATTTAGGACACTTTTAGAGTATTTTTTTTATATATGTTTAATCAGGTGTGCGAATGATTATTGTAGAGTGATTGGTTGACATCCGACGAAATACACAAATTTTATACATAGGTCCCTATTTTTCTAGTCAATACCCATTTTTATTTTTGTTGTATGAAAAGAATATCTGATTTCTTACAATCAAACTTCTTTTTCAGTAGGAAGTTTATGTTTCTTATTTTTTGCTAAATATAACTAAATTAATTAAGTTGATTGATATAATTTACTAACATTCCCTACTGCTTAAATGTCATTATTTAAATCCAATACAGTTTCTTTACTTTTGATTTAACAATTATTTTTCCAACACATGCACATTAGGGACACTTGATCCCCAATGTATGGGGAGACTTGATCCTGGGGATCAAGTGTCCCCAAAGTAAAGCTAAATTAATGTTAAATTTCATTAACCCCTACTCCTAATTGCGAATTTCAAGACACATTTAGACAATAGGAATATTAGTTAGACTATGGTTACCTTTATTTTGGATGGTTGACAAAGATGGAAAGTTGCCATATAGCACATGATGGTCAGCAAGCACATGGTGACTGTGCAAGGTTTGTTTTGTTGTTACTTTTGGATTATTTATAAGTCAGAAAACTATTTATAAATTAGAAACGTATAATTCCATTTAATATGTGTTAATGTAACCAAGTCTTTAACACTCTATGTCCATATATATATTGAGCTAAAAATTTAATTTGTGCAATAGAGGGTTCATTTTATTGCAGTGATTAAGAACTCTGTGCTTATCTTTACTTTTTATAGTCATGCCACGTATTTATGAACCTAAGGACATGTTCAACCCAGAAAAAGCATCAATGTTGCAGACTTTCAGGCAACAGTGAAGGCTGTAATAGATGGATCCAGTTTTAAAAGTGCAGCAAAATCCATTCATATTAATGTGATGATTTTAAAACGTTATGTGAGAAAACAAAAATCTCAAGAAAGTGACATTTATTATGAATCAAATTATAAGCACTCCCAAATATTTTCAGTAAACAATGACCTTTTGTGTGTATATTTTAAAACATCAAGTAAATTAGATCATGGACTTACTCCTATACACACTAATCATCCTACTCAAATAATAACAATTTATCGAATTGCTGAATTGAACGGAATTGCCTATCCTAAAGCTAAGATGCCGACTAACATAATAAATGGATTTAAAATCACTGGCATGTATCCCTTAAGCAGGAATATTTTTTCTAAAGATGATTTTTTATCATCTTTCATCACAGATCAACCATTAACCCCAACAAGCAGTAATACAATTACAGTTAAACCAAATATAGCGACTACAGAAGACATACAAGCCTTCCCTAAAGTTTAATTATCCAAAACGGGAAAATAAACGATCTTCAAAAATTTTGACGAGCACACCAACTAAAAGACAGATTGAAGAAGAAATACAAGAATGCCGACTGAATAAAAAACATAAATGAAGAAAAACTCATTTCATCTCAAGAAAGAAAAGTAAAAACACTAAAAATGAAAGCCCCGAATCTTCAGAAAATGAGAGCAGTTGTAATGTTCATGATTCAACCGAGTCAGATTCACTTGATGAACATTCTGATGAAATCATCGAAGATCCACAAAATTTGATGTTTGTCCACAGAACACAGAATTGTCAATTGATGAAAGTGACTTTGTCATTGTGCGATTTCTAGGAAAGAAGAAAATTAGTCATTTCGAACAATTGTAAAGAAGATGTCATCATCTGAATGCAAAATCATTTTTTTTAAGAAAAAGGGGGCTTAATTCCGACTAATTTATTTATCCAGAAACTGTTAAAATTAGTGTTGTGGGAAATGACGAACATTGTCAAAAAAGTACTTAAACCAGTCATGCTTGGTGGAACTCTTCAAACTGCAACAAATTTAACATTTACGTTTGACTTTTAAAGCTTTGAAAATGTTTTTTGATCATTAATTTTAGCAATAATAATCATTCATATGGCAAACAGTGATTTTTACCAAATGTGGAATTTTTTGTGTGTTTTCCTCCATTTTTTACATGCTAGTCAACAATAAATTTGATTTCTACAACTTAATTTGAGTAATTTCAATGCATCTGTTTCAAGGATCAAGTCTCCCTAGGAAAGGGATCAAGTCTCCCTGTAATTGGGGAGACTTGATTCTTTTTTTCTTTTTTGGAAAATAATTTATATTTATTTTAAAATAGTTTTTTAAAAATAAAAAATTACTACAACATTAAAGACACATGGGCCTTTAATAATAACTGGAAACATTAAAAAAAAAATTTGTTTTTTTCCAAAATAAAAATTAAAAACTGAAAAAGGGATCAAGTCTCCCAAGTCTCCCCTAAAGAAATTTTATAGTCTATATCAGGTATGTCAAACTCGTTTACCGTCGTGGGCCAAATTAAGTATTACATACAAAGCCACGGGCCACATATAAAAAGTAGATAATATTATTAATACTATTCGACAGAATAAAATTTTTACTTAAAAAACACAGCCATGTGAAAGAACTATTACGCAAAGTCATTGTTATACAAAGCTAATTTATCTTATTTTTCAAAAAAATACTTGAAATTACTTTTCATCAACTTTTTTATATATTTAAAAAATTGTTTGTACACACTGGTCTGTAACTCTTAATCTATCTTAGACATACCTGTCAATCTTCCGTGTTTTCTTCAAGTAAAAAAATAATAAAATGTATCGTATCTATGCGCTACTTATTTGATTTTATTTATTATATACATTTTCCAGTTCAAATTACATTTATTTGACGTAAAAAATAACGAAAGGTTAGTAGCTGCTCAAAGACGTCGTATAAAAGTGCACACCGAACATAGCTAAAATATGCCTATTTGTTTACTATGATTTAAAAAATCGGTTGATTAAATAAATTCTGTAGAATAATTTCAACATCAATCATTAGAGTTGAAGTAAATAGATTAAACAGATTTTCATATTTCTTAAAATTTGCTTTTGAATTCATTTTTAATGTATTTTTATTAAATTCTAAAAATTTCTACTCCGATTATTTTTGTAACAATGCCTGGCAACGTATAAAATGAAACACAATTTCTTTTTGAAAATTTGAAAGTTTTATCTAAGTAATAAACTCTGTTTGAAAATTCTCTGTTCGCTAATAATATATTAAATAACAAGATAGTATTTTAAAATTTTTGAAAGCAAGTTGCAGTTTACTCAGATGCTTTGTAATTTAAAATGAAAATCCCAAGTACTTTGTCTATTGGTGATCTTTTAATAATCCACATTCCTAATTTGTCAATTTAAAATGAAAATTTTAATATTGTTTAACAGTTCGAAATTAACAGTTAAATCTTTATGATGGAAATTCGTCAAATATCTATATAAGAAGGTAGATCTGTTTATCTTCACTATCCATATTTCCAAGATATTTTCTAGAGTGACGATGATTAAGCATGTGTATACAAATGTAATATGTTTATAAGCACTATAAGTTTTAAAACACATATCCGGATTTTATAAATCTATCCGCTATACATAAATATTTTTGTCAATGGAACTAACTTATGCTTAGTATTTTCAAATTTCTTAAAACTGCTCTAGACATCATTTCTTCAATTTCGTAGTGAATGATTTTGATTAGCGGAGATTTATGTAATAAATACAATTAGATTTTTAAGCAAATGTATTTATAGTCTTGGTGAAAGCACTGTGATTCTCTATTAAAAAGTATCAGTTTCAATTCTGACAGTTTATCTTCCCGATGTTTAGCCAGATTTTTTAAAGGTTTTCTTTTGTAAATATACTTTGTGTTGTAGCACCTCTTAATGTTACATTCTTTCCAAACTTCCACAGTGTCTACCATATCAAACATAAAATTTAAGTTTTCCTTTTAATATAATTGTATTGTAAATCACCATTTAAAAAATCCCCATTATTCTGCTTCACTTTATATCACATTTATTCATAGTCATAAAGAGCTTTAACATATTTTTTTTTGTATAAATCCTGGGATATATGAGAGTATGGTAATAAAATGTGTGCATATCAGTAAAAAAAGAATTTAAAAAGAAAGAAAGAAGGATTCCAGAAAGATCACACACAATTACTAACCAAAGGAATGAAAATAATTATGGAGCTTAAATCCAAAATCCTTATGTCCGTTTATAGTAAAATCCAAATGAAGAAATTGGATGATATATTCGTCAGTTTTGTGTTAAGCCAAAAAGTGATAATTTGTGTCATTTTCAAAGCGATTCATTAAAAACTATTTAATTTTATATTTTTATATTTAAAAATTTTAACTGTTCTTAATTAGTTCCAATTTTTATTAATTTTACAATACATTTATTATTATTGTTTAATAAATACATCATATTATTTTGTAAAGTGGTGTAAAATCGAAGAAAGAAAAGTAAGTATACTATTAGTTTTAACACAAAACAAATAAAATTATAAATAAAATAATTTAAAATTTTTACAAATCTTTAAATTTCCAGACTCAAGATCCTGCATTTTACTACGTTCTGAGTATCTACGATGTTTTTTTGTGCTAAAATGTAAAATTGAGTTATTGTCTATATATACATCACTTTTATGAGCGAGATTTTTTTTTATGCAAAATGCATTCTGAAGAGAAATATTTCCGCCGTTTAATGAAGAATATATAAGTTAAACATTAGTATTCAAAAAAAGTCGTAGCATTCTGAATTTTAAAAAAAGCTGGCCAAACTGGTAACACTAATATACATATATCTTTCTTTGCCATGTTTGCCATCTCTAAGACCACGCGGTTAGTGTAAGCGTATTCGTGCGAAGTGTACTTTCAGCATGCGCTTTCTAACAACTAAATTAAATACAGGTAAAATGCCAAAGGCTTCGCGGGCCACGCATAAGTTGTCGGCGGGCCACGTGTTTGACATGCCTGGTCTATATAAATAAAGAACCATTAATTTTTAGGAATATCGTTGGGAAGTCCAGAACTTTTCAATATTCAATTTAAAAAAAATAACTAAAATTGATTGTAAAACATTATAAAAGAATTTGAAACCAATTACAACACTTTTTTTTTCAGTGTATATTTTTTAACCGCAGAAAAGATATTTAAGAAAATTGTATTAATAGTTTAATTACTTAAAAATTATTATAGTTAATTAATAGCTACAGATAAAAATATTTGACTTGAAACTTAAATGATTAATTAATAGAATAAATAATTAATATTTTACCCTGCTTTGCGTTTCTTAATTAAAATTAAGGATGACTATATACACATTTTTATGCGATTATTTCATAAAATAAGTTATTTTGAAGGATCTATAAAACAAGATAAAAATAACACAGAATAAAAAACTGCTTTATTGATAGATTTTTATTTACATGCCAGAGTGGCTAAGATTTATAAATATTTTTTAATTTTTCATTTTTTTCATTTTTTTTATTTCTATGTAAATTGTTTTATTTTTATCACAATTATACGCACGCAAATTTTTAAAAATCTGGTGTGACCCAATTTTTCAAATTTACGTGTCCAGAAAAAAAAAAAAAAAAAAAAAAAAAAAAAACAGTAACATGTATAAGTTTTTGACACAAAGGAATTGGCTGGATTCGAACAGTGGGCTGCCTGTTTTGAAACTGGAGATGTTATCTCAATGTCACTAATGCTTGTTTACATTGCTGCGATTGTTATCATTTATACATTGTCTCAATTCCTTGGTGATTTTCTGTAGTTAATCGGTCGGTAAACAGTTTAAAAATTAATTAAACATTATCCGTTAATTACCAGTCGGCCGATTTTTATGAAAATCAATACGGTTCTTGCCACAGTGTTCTATAACATATTCACCCAATGTGAACTCCATCGAAAGTACCGTTTGGGTGTTATCGTGTTCACACTCGCACACATATATATACAAATCATAATTACAACATTTTCCTTACACTATTTTTTCGGAAAGTAATAAAGATGTTCAAAACGAAATGTCATATTCACATTTACACAAAGTTTAATCCCTGAACACACAGTAAACCAGAAAAAAGTGTTCGAACTGAACCGTAAAAATATTTTTTTATAAATCAATTTACAAAATTTTAATTAATTAAAAGTTAAAATAAAAACCATTTTTATATCATTTACTTTAACTTTTTGATATAAGGCATATTAAAATTTAAATCATAAATTATGTACAATGAAACAGTTTAAATGCCATAAAGTAACTAGTCGGATGTGTCAATCCCAAAACTTTCTTCTATCTCACAAAGGTTTCGCATACACTAAAAAAAATCAGCACCAATTTATATCAAGGTCTAAACTGAATCTAAAGTTTTATTAAATTCCGTGCATTAGTTTATGAGATATGGCTATTGCTAAAATCGTGTAAATCCTGCAAAATGCAGTATAGCAGCGTCACCTGTAGGGAGATTTAGACCAAATCCTAATTAAACAACAACTTCTGTCAACGTCTAACTGAATCTGAAGTTTGATGAAATTACATGCATTAGTTCTTGAGATATGTTATCGTGATAATAATGAAAAACCTAGCATAGCAGAGCCACCAATCTATTTACACCAAAATGTAAGCAGCATTTATGTATGTCAAGGTCTAACAGAATCTGACGTTTGATGAAATTCTGTGCATTAGTTCTTGAGATATAGTTATCGTAAAAATAATGAAAAAAGTGGTATAGCAGCGCCACCTGTTGGGATAACCAAAACGTAATCAACGTCTATTTATGTCAAGGTCTAGCTGAATATGAAGTTTGATGAAAACAAGTGCATTAATTCTTGAGACAGAGCTATTGTAAAAATCGCGAAAAGTGCAGCAAAGCAGTGCCACCTGTTGGGCGATTTTCACTAAAAACTAATCAGCACCAATTTATGTAAGTGACTAACTGAATACAAAGTCTTATTAAATTTTGTGCATTAGTTCTTGAGATGGAGCACCCACACAATTTTTGTCACACACAGACAGACAGGCAGATTCACAGAGTCACAGACTCACAGACAAACATTTCCTAAAAACAGTCAAATCGTGCTCAGGACCTTCTGAAACGTATAAATCCATCGAAAACCGGAAGTCGAAAATCTTCATGAATCCAATACTTTCTTCGTAAATGTAGAAGAAAGTAAAAAAAAATATTAACTAAGCAATAAGAATAAAACGAAAAATCGTTCATTAACGCTAAATGATCGTTGTTGTCGTCTAAATCGAAACAATAATCGAAAAATAATATTATTATTGTTCAAAGTCCTTTATTTGCATTACCCTAAATCAATACTATGTATTTTTTGTCACAATATTTAGATAGATTTTAATATTCATTTAGTGCTGAAATGTTAGATGTTTACTCATTTGATGTTATATTAGATGTTTATGAATTTTTTTCTTTATTTCTTATGAGGGAATATTGGCGATTGTTAATGTTCAAAATATTTTAAATAAATTCAGTATTAGCGAAATACTTAAATTAAATATCTTAAATTAAATTAAATTACGCAGCTGAAATTGTTTAATTGAGATGGGATACATTCTAAAAACCGATATTCCGGTTTGAGAAAACTAATTAATATACGATAAAAACTACTCGGAAACGGTTCCGAAAATCACTGGTAGCAAAAAAAAACTTTGTTTTTATAAATAGTTCTTTAAATCATTCTTGTAGTCTTTCTTTTAATTTATAAACATAAGGAAATCAATAGTAGAAATACATTTAATCTAAATTAAATCGAACTGTAACTAATTTAAAGTGGCATAATTTGTAAAGTAACATTTTAATGTTTTCCAGTAATATTAGTGTCTGTACTAAGTATTTATCCTCATAAACTGCTTTTAATTGCTTTTATATTTTTAATCACAAATGACCATAATAATAATAAATTTACAACTAAATTTAGAAAATATTTTGCTAAGATAAATAGAAGTAGATAAGGAAACCTAATTTTTTCATTATGAAAAAGAACAAGTAAAAAAAAACATTAAAACAAACAAGATATAAAGGAATTTAATCAATTTAAACAATCATTTATTATTCGCGCTCTAAAGTTTCAAAATATTTCGATAATCGAGAAACATATAATTGAGTAAAAACCTCATATTCGGAGCGTTAGATATAAAATTTAATTAAAAACAAACAATGTCCAAACATTCTGACGTAATCATTTTAGAATATTTATTAACTTTAAAATGAAAATTTCTAGTTAATGCGTAAGCATTTATCATTTATAATTGTCATCCTTTTTTTGAACGAGAAATATAAAAAAAGTAGCGCTTGAAAAAGCTTGTCAGTAAAAACAATAAAGGTGTAATTAATCACTTTTCTCGTTTTTTCGATATATTCAGGACGCATTTTCATCAATTATTCATTTTTTTTGTAACTCCACTTATTAGCAAAGCATCCGTAGTGCCTCGAAAATCTCTTTATTTGTTTAACTAGTGTTTGGTATTTTAAAACAAATAAAGAATAATGTTCAAACTTAAAGATTATTTTCGTAAAATTATACAAAAGTGCAGCTGCCGACCTTTCGTTTTTTCAAATAAATCAAATAAAGATATTTTGAACCAGAAAATTTATTTAATAATGCATCTTCCATCTTTTATTAAGTAAAATTTCTATTTCGAAATATATTTATTTGACGTGAAGAAAAAAAACCGGAAGGCTGGCAGATATGATAAACGATATAAAGTAAAATATGAAAGGACTTTTATTTTATCATTCTATAAAGCTTTTCTTGCACTCATGCATCGGGCATAAATAAAACAAAGGTTCCAACACGAAAGTAACATGGCAGTGAAATGTCATTTTTTTCAGACAATGAAATGAGATATCTAAATAAACAGCTTGAAAACCTACATAATCCAGTTTAAAATGCAAATTTATATGTCCCATTAATATATGCAGTTTTTTTCTCTTCAGCTATGTATACAATCTAAAATTTTAGTCATACCACATAGTGATACTGAAAACGCATCAAGTAAATAAAAATACTTTTCCGAGAATTAACGTCCATAGATTAAAATGCATGTATATACTTTGTACAGCTATGTTCAGGGTGATTTTTTTTAAAGTTGTGAAAGTAAAACCCTATAACGAAAGAACCACTGATCCAAATGACCGGAAATTTTACCAGTATGCTCCCAAAGCAAGGGGAATTTTTAGGCATGGTTAAAAAAAACTTAAAATCTCACCGACAGATGGCGCTGTATATGCAGTAAAGTCGGGAGAGGAGCTTGTGCAAGACACACGCACAGTGGATACTCTTCACTCTGTTGTGGAACATGCTGTTTCACGTTTCCAACTCAAAGCTGAAAACATTGGACAGCACACTGAAAATCGTATGCGTTAGTTGCGCAGTTCTGTACGAATGTTTTACTCCGTATTTTTATTTCGTTCTGTTTCTGCAGGTGTTTGCAGTTCCTTTTCCCAATTACTGCATTCTGTATATCAAAAACATACAGAATGCAGTAATTGGGAAAAGGAACTGCAAACAGCTGCAGAAACAATACGAAATAAAAATACGGAGTAAAACATTCATACAGAACTGCGCAACTAACGCATACGATTTTCAATGTGCTGTCCAATGTTTTCAGCTACCAGTTGGAAACGTGAAACCGCATGTTCCACAACAGAGTGCAGAGTATCCACTGTGCGTGTGTCTTGCACAAGCTCCACTCCCGACTTTACTGCATATACAGCGCCATCTGTCGGTGAGATTTTAAGTTTCTTTTTAACCATGCCTAAAAAATTCCCATTGCTTTGGGCGCATACTGGTGAAATTTCCGGTCATTTGGATCAGTGGTTCTTTCGTTATAGGGTTTTACTTTCACAACTTTAAAAAAAATCACCCTGTATATGAATTTATTTATATAATATTACAGTCTGTTTGAAATCTTTAGACGCAACAAGAAAATGTGATTTATTAAATAACAATAAGAAAAAAATAAACAAAAACATGTAATTTACTTGTTATATTTGGTAAACGTATTCAAATAAATCATATCAAAATTAATACATTGATACTTTATCTTAACTTTGATTTAAAAAAATCACAAGAGTCTGTAACTAAATACTCTCTCAAAAGTGTAGGGACAATGGAAGAGAATACATCGTTTAACACTTTTACTTGTTGCTATTTATTCATAGTATTTCCCTGGTGTCGAATAACTTCAAATAATCGTATTTACATTGAATAAATTAGTGTTTGAAATTTTATTGGTGGCTGAAAATACCATATTTTTATGCCATATTACCATAGTCACTTTCAGGGCTTGAGAAATACGGGCGACAGGTAGCCATTGGCGACCAAATTTCTTTATCTGGCGACCAAATTATTTAATCTGGTGAGTTAACTTGTTTTTTTTGTTTTTTGTTTTTTGTTTTTTTTTACACAAATTGACCTAAGCTTTCTTGAATTGAGCATAAATGCCATTTTCCTCCAACGTTAATATTCAAACAATAAATATTTTTAACAACTTTTATTTTTAATAAGGCAAAAATATTTTCGTCAAATGCAAATTAAAGAAAAAAAAAACAGAATTATTTGAAACTTTGACAGAAAAATAGGCAAAAAATTGTTTTCCTGCTTCTCTATTTCATCGATGCCCCTTCATCAAATATAGATTTCGTAGCATTCAACTACCCGGACATTTGAAGCATTCGGCAATCAGCATTTTTCGAACATGCCGGTTAATTCAGCCTTTACAGCATTTCATTTTTTTTTCCAGGGATATATAATTTTGATAAGTTTTATTAGAAAACTTAGTTTATATTATCTTTCTAAACTATGTTAACTAATAATTCTAAACTATGCTTGTTATTATTTTTTCTCAATTCATAAAACATTTTGTGCATTTTGAAAATCAATGACGGGGGAAGGAGAGAGTGGAAAATATTTCTTACTGGCGACTAGATTTTTTTTCCTGACTACCAGATTTTATCAAATTTGCAAATCCTGGTCATTTTTAATTTTTGATAGAGTCATATTGTTTTCCATTCTTGTATACTTTACAATCTGAGTAACCCCGGATGCACTCAATAGGGTTTTAATCCGGTCTTAAAGTTGGCCAATCAAAATCGTTAATATTTCGTGCCCAAAGCCACTATTTCGTACTATGTGAGTTCTGGATTAAGCATTGTCGTGCTGAAATCTCCACTGAGGATTCCCTAAGATGCCACAAAATGGAAGTAGATGTTGCTTTAGTGTAATTTTTGTTTTTTATGGAGAAATGCTAGGCAAGTTTGAATATTAAAGCCATTCCCCCTCACCCCCCCCAAAGAAAAACATATATATATATATATATATATATATATAATCCAGCAAAAACATGATTTTGGCCTGAACTAGCACCACCCCCCCCCCCTCACCAGAAACAAGACAACACAAGAAAACACAGTAGAAAATATATGTAAAAATAAACAGAAACAGAAACAAGCTGCGACCTCATCAGTAGTGGGTAAATTCAAAGGCAGCCAAGCATTCGAACAAAAATATTAACAATTAGTGGCAGTGGGTTTCGGCCAGAGCGCTGCGTAGCAAAAATTCAAAATGTACAAAAACATATTTGAATACTACTTAACAGACGCTCCCCCCACCGTACCCTGCACCACAATATTAAGCAAATGCTGTACCAATATCACAATACTGAAACAGCATAGTTGAAACAAATGTCTCTTCGAAAATACACACAACCAATTCATCCACGTTGCCACAATTAAAAAAGTAAAACACGATAAACAATCCAAATCCGTCATTCAGTACACAATCCAGATACGTTCCACGTCGGATTACTTTACTTATTTACTTTTTTAATTGTGGCAACATCGCTGAATTGGCTGTGTGTATTTTCGAAGAGACATTTGTTTCAACTATGGTGTTTCAGTATTATGATATTGGTACAGCATTTGCTTAATATTGTGGTGTAGGGTACGGTGGGGGGAGCGTCCGTTAAATAGTATTCAAATATGTTTTTGTACATTTTGAATTTTTGATACGCAGCGCTCTGGCCGAAACCCACTGCCACTAATTGTTAATCTTTTTGTTCGAATGCTTGGCTGCCTTTGAATTTACCCACTGCTGATGAGGCCGCAGCTTGTTTCTGTTTCTGTTTATTTTTACATATATTTTCTACTGTGTTTTCTTGTGTTGTCTTGTTTCTGGTGAGGGGGAGGGGGTGCTAGTTCAGGCCAAAATCATGTTTTTGCTGGAATATATTGAATTTGTGTGTTTTAATATGCAGCTTCTGACGCTGTTCACACGAATATATAGTTGTTTTGTTTATGATGTGATGGTTACTGCTTATATATATATATATATATATATATATATATATGAGTATCGCTGAATGGCACCGCAGTCCATAGCAACGGTGATACACACGTAGAGATTTAAAGCCATAGCAGCAGACCTACTCAGCGGTTCCATTGTGACGTCAAACCCTTTCATTAGAAATGGCGCTGAGACAGCAATTAATGGAGACAGCTAAGCTAATTTCCTTAACTCGGACTAACCGGGTTGAACTAACTTCTCTTTGTGTAAAACAGCGAAGTCAGGTGTTCTCAAAACTATAAGTAGTAATGTGAAAGCGTTGTGTGGAGCAGAATCACACAGACTTACATAGAGTTTTGTAGAGATGAGGTGAAAGTCTGTGAGACAACACATTCAACGGCTGATGCTTGACGGAGAATCGCTCCGATATCTTGTTATAAGCCCATGAATTCCCCTATCTTTATAATTCCCTTTGTAAATAATTGTATCTAATTTAGAATAGTTATTAAAACCTTAAAATGTTAAGATTTCGTACTCCTTTTACCTCCAAACACCAAAGTGCGACAACCCACTCGTACTTAACACACACACACACACAGACAGATATATATATATATATATATATATATATATATATAATGACAGAAGCCCCCCCCCCCCCACATGCTTTTTAAATGGTAAGTAACAAGTGCTTAAACTATGTTTTCTTTTCTTGTGTTAATTGGGAGCACTTACATGATTCACAGTCGGTAATTTTTTTTTCTTTTTTATATCTATTGCTGATGCAGTTTTATACTTGTGCTTTTTATCAAAGATGTTGATGTAAAAAAAAAATGCAGAATTTACATGCATATATATAAAAAAAACTTGATTTAGTTTTATATTTATTTTAAAGTTTTTTTTTAATTTAAATTTTATAAAATAATTTACAAATAACCGTCATGTAAACTTAAAATTTTTTAAAATAGAGTGATCTCTAGAGAGTTCTTAAAAAATCTTGTATTTGTGTGCGATTCCTGAAAATTATTGAATACATAACTTATGTATTTTTTTTAAATGACTGTTTAAAATAAATAAACATCTTTTGATGAAAAATCCTCTGATGCGCAACACAACATATTTTACTTAAAATAATCGAAAATGATTCTATTTGCATGAGAAAAAGCAATTGAAATTAAATTCAAGTTATTTAAAAGAATTTTACAATTAATATTTAAAGCACAAAATAAAAATATACAATAAAAAAAAAATATCAATCAGCAATCAGAAATCCAGGATTTTTTTTTTTTTCTTCGGTGGAATTTTTTTTTAGTTCGTTGTCAGGTGGGTTTGCGAGGTTAATATATTTTAGTTAGAGTAATTTTCTAAAAACTAATTATCACTGTTAAACTTTGTCAACATGAAAAATGCATAATTAAATATTTTGTTGTCTTCCGCAGTTATTCGGCAAAAAAATGCTTGTTATCTTTATATTTTTTGCGTAGAGGGACTTCTATTGTTGTGTGATTTTTTTTCTTCTTGTACCGTTCAATTTGTAATTAAAATAAATGAAACGAAATGAAAATGGAATATTTATGTAAATGTTAAAAGTGGTTCTGTATTTAAAAAAATAGAGAAGCTTTATTTTTCAGGAAACTAGTTAATTAAGTGGCGGGTTTTCTTTTGTTTTACGAAAAAAAAATAGTGTTTTATATTATTGCTTATAAGTATAGTATTTTTAATTACACTTTAACTAATTTCACATAAAAACATATATTCTATTTTCGTTTTATACACGGTCGTTAATGTACGTTACTGTAAAAAAAAAAAAAAAAAAAAAAAAAAAATATATATATATATATATATATATATATATATATATATATATATATTATATGTGTGATATGATTCAATCTTTGTTTACGTGGAAAAATGTACTTTACAGTTTAATAAATTGTATTTGAATATTGTTATAACTTGGTCTTTATATCTATGATATATTGATGATAGTATATATAATGAAGCAAGCAGCCACAAAAGCTAGTAATTTTCTTCAATAGCAGTCTGTTTCCAAAATCACGGGTAGAAAATATCTTCAATCTACTATCCGCGCAGTTTCGATTTCACCCTTAAGCTTTTTTTTTTTTTTTTTTTTCGTAGAATTATCTGAAAAACTGATTTTATTGTGTTTCAAATAAATATGCTATAACCAAAGGCACATAAACTTTAAGCTAAAAGTATGCACGATCTAAACAGTTCTGCTCTTGAATTGTTGAGTATTGTTAAAGTATACAAAGAGAGCAATGACTAAGCTCGGAGCCACATTAGTTGTTCAATGTATTATACTCTCCAGCACATCGAACATTGTGACTCAGATTTCAGGACTTCCGAGTTGCCATCAATTTTATGCCCAGTCGAAAAATGAGATATACCGCCAATAGATGGGGTCATGAAATAAGGTATAGCTGTAACAACTGTAAAAGAGTTTAAAAATAGTGAAAAATATGTCATATATAATACGGATAATACATTAAAAGGTAAAGAAATAATTTTTTAAGTTAAAAAAGTAAAAATAAAAGTAAGAAGAGAAAGATTTTAAAGTTCAGAACTAGTTTGAAACTCACTAACATGAACAGGTGAACAGTAGATGAAATTTGAGGGACTTCTTAGTTTCCAGGCAACTGTATGCCCTTTTTATGAGTAGATGGATATAACTCATAATTCACAAACTTTCCATAAATAAAAAATAGCAATAGTAATAATAAATATTACAATTAAAACAGAAAGAGGGCATCGTCGATGTCTTTAACTGACTGAAAAACGGTTTTAATTTTTTTCCGATGGGATATTTCGGTTACTTTACTGGCAGTTAGAAAGCAAGAAGGTTATACTCAGGTATTACCAGGCCAGTACTTGTACACCGTACTCCATTGATAATAAATTTAGCACAGAAAATAATCTAAATATATCTTTCCATTGATAACTGAAAAATCCGCGTGAAAAAAAACCGATGTAGCAAATTAAGAATATTTTGATTAATCCATTTGATGATTTCTTTCTATAAGTTTGCTAAATGTTCTAAATAAAGAATTAATACGAAAATGACTTACCTCAACTCCAAATACTTATTTCTTATTGTGAGGGCTAAATAAACAGTAAACTTTCTTTTGCTATCTCCACAGAAGAAGATTACGCCATTTTTCTCGTAGGTGATGAATTCGATATCAATAGATATTCTTCCAAAAGGAACTAGATTCTGCAGCTGGATTGATGGTACTTTAAAAGTATTAATATTGTCATCAGCTAATCCTGAAACAATAAACAGAGATGAAATATAATTAAAATCTCTATGATACATAATGGAAGCATTCATCAATTTATTTTCTTACTTTGTATTTGCATAAAAATGTACAAGGTGTCTGATAAATAAATACCTGTTCTAAATTAAAGCCAAGAATGCAGATATGAAAATTAGCATGTATTTGATCATGGACGCAAATGGCACTTATTGTCATTTCAAATGATCCCTCATTAGAATTCAACATAAGCACAAGTTAGTATAAGTTAAAATATAAGTTCGGCATAAGTTAAATTTCCATAATTCTAAGGATGCAATTTAAAATAGATATCAGACATCCGTATTTACATTACATTCACTTTTCTAGGATACACTCGGAATTTTTCGTTTACACAGATACAATTATTTTGCAGTGCAGAATGATTTAATGACAGCATATTCGGGTTAATTCATACTATACTCTAGGGGAATTCCTGTGATATTCGAATTTCAAATTTAGTTTAAATAAAGTAAAGAAATGAACACATTTAACTAACATGCAGTAGCTGCTGTATACATTCATACACTGTTTGAACATTACAGGTTCTTCAGCAACCCGGGAATCACTGATTAAAATTTATTAGAGTCCAGAAATGATTCAAATTAGGTGAAAATTCACTTTTGTATACAATTAATATATCTAGATGACCTCGTAAGAAAATTGAAGTGTAGCAGTAATTAACAGATATTATTATTAATCGATTTGTATCAGTCACACTTTTATACGGTGATTTGTAACAGAGTGAGTAGGGGATGATTATATTTTATTTTTTCCAGGACTGTACAATGTTAAATTGGTAGTTTTGTAATGAGCTGTAATGTTATGGTTATAATTTTTATTAAGAGTGATATTGTTGTAAACCCTCATGTTTATAGCAACAAATAAAAAAAAATCTCTTTCCGTCTGCAAAGCCCCTTTGCTCAGCGCTGAATTAACCCTTTTGTGACTCAAGAACTCCGATTTAAAAAATATTTATTCAGGTGTTTTAATACATCATTTTAAACAAATAAAAAATAATTTTAAAAATTTAGAACATAAAAAAATATATATATATTGGCTAAAAATATCTGCAAAACAGATAAAATAACATACTTCATATATATATTGTAAATTTTACAATACAAAATTATATTTTATATGAACTTATCATTAAAAAAATATTTTTTTGGACGTCTGCTCTGCAGCCTTTTTAATTTGACAAAAATTACGAATTTCATTTTATCACTATCGATGTGAAATTGCTCAAACGATAAATATAACCTTGCCCTAAAAAATGAATTCATTATCGCCGTTTGTTGAGAATTATTTGAACAATTTATATTAAGTGCTGTTTCGGAAGATAGCAGCAATAAATAAAATCTTCTTTTAAAGCCTACTGTATAAGTAACACTGACTTTTGGATATGTTGCAGATATACAACGCGGTGATACAAAGGGTTAAAAATCTGTGCTTCTAAAGACTTTTATTTACATCGTCTCTAACAGAGTTACTTCTGATAGAGAGGATCTCTTCCAAAACATCTCTACATGCATTTTTCTCAAAATGGTATTCTTTGAACTAGTGGATATTATGGGAAAGTTCATCATTTAGCTATCGACTTCAAATACGGAATGACCTTACATAAGAGCTGCATTTATTTGGTGAACATTGAATTGTCTTTAGAATTCTCTTCTCACCACACCCTCCACCACCCGAAACGTGTCTTTTAAGAAAACCAGTTACCTTTCCACAAAAAAAAAATACTATAAAATAAAAAGAATAATAATATTTTTTTTGTGCACATGAACGGTTTTCCAGATATGTACATTCAGTTTAAAATTTGAACGTCCAGAAACAACACACTTCTTTAATTGCTAAAAGGAAATAAATAAAAAACATAAAAATGCAAAAAAAAATGTTTTAATAAATAAACTGTTTTCATGTTTCAGCTTCACCAAAGTTTTTTTCAAAGCAAATGAGAATATTCTACAGTTGCACGATCCATAATGCAATCAATTGAAACGCCATCGTACACGCTTTTCCCATCCTCTCTCAGATTATGGAAATTATCTTTATTTAAAACTAAAAGAATATTTTTTTGAGATTTCACATGAAATTGACCTCAATGCTCATGCTCCAACTTTTTTTCAAAGCAGGAATAGAAAGGGAAATACCAGTGAGATTCTCCCCGTCTATAGTTTGAGGGTGGACTAGGAAAAATAAAGGATTCCAATCCACACGATGAGAAACCCACTCATCATTCTCCCCCACTTCCAATCGGAAGAAAAATTTTCTTTTTCTTTGAAAGGGCAGATTTTCCTTCAGATGAATTTTACAAGCAGCCACTTTGTTGCGTGGAGCCTGGGTCAATTTTCGTTGAAGAGAAACGTTTCACCCTTTGGACAAAAAATAAATTAACAATCACCGTTTTTAAAATACGTTGATGCAGTTTCTGTAGGATTCTAAATAAATTTTTTTTTTTTTTTTTTTTTTTTTCATCCGAGTTTACCGGAATCGAAGACAGTGGGGAGCCCAATCCTAAGTTCGTTTAATTCTAGGAAAGTTCGGAATAAACCAACCAGCGTAGCGGGCGAAGCTCCGATGTTTTATTTTATTATTACTTTGATTTTTCTTTTCATTGCTTGAAATATGGAATAACTCAACCCACAATTTCGGTAAGTTAAATGATGTTATATCGTTACATATTGTTTTTTTACGCGTTATAATTTTAATGGTTTCTCTTATAACGGATGGATAGTATCGATTGGAGTAATGAAGTATTTTCAATGATTGAGGTGGACCATAACACCATCAAAACATTATTGTATATAATTTCTGTTTCAAAAAATGCAAGTTCTGTATTTCATGATCAAGACTATGTATTTTTTAAACTGTGATTACGTTTTCTTCTTTCGTGAATTCTGTTTCTCTCTTCTGTTACTAGGAATTTTGCTAGTAGGTGGCTCCACTGCACGGCCTGTGATTAGACTGCCTATGTTTTAAGCGTTAGTGTGTGAATTACATTTCAAGATGGCTGTCCTTTGTTTTTAAGTGTATTTAATTGAACATTATATTCTGAAGGTGGTCATAGATGTTGACCGAAACGTCAATCTGATGTATTTTCAAAGTTTTAATCACACATAAATATTTATACACCATTTAGTAATAACGTGTGGTTTACCTTGCACAAAAATTATATACGATGAAGTATTTTCAGTTTAAAATTATTAGAATCTTCTTTGTACATTTGTACAACAGTGCTTACCGGTCAGAAGGGCCCCTGTGGTAGAGACTACTTATCGTTTTCTTGTTCTATGCTTCCTAGCGATCAGACTTTTTTGGTTTTTATGTATAGAGGGCGTTCAAATGAAAAGGAGTCTTTTGCTGTAGCGCTGTTGTTTCTAATCGCAGTGGGTTAATGTGTCTGCCGATAGATGGCGTGGCTTTTTTCCCAGTTGTGCATTTATAGAGAATGAATAAACTAGGCTTTGCCTCAGTTTATTCATTCTTGAAAAGTTCTTTTGTGCGATCGGATGAATAGTCGATTCTTCCAAATTAGCGCAAACACTTAAACAGACCATCAAAAATAAGCGGAGAGGCAAGCTCACTAAATGGTTTTAGTGCAGGATAATGTTAGGCCACATCTCGCCATTAAGACTCTCGACCTGCTGGCAAAATTTCGGTGGGAAGCCTTGAAACCACCTCCATACAGCCTCGATATCTTCCCATGTGACTCCCATACTTCGGCCCCTTATAAAAGCTCGAACAGTGCGTAGACTGAACTCGTGGGTTCTCTTTTGCGGTTTTCAGAAACTTTGATGTTTTATGACTTTCTCGTGATGTCTCAGAATGGTCTAAAGTTTAGAGGTCAAAACGGGAGCTCTTGACAGCTGTTGACACCACCCATTTCTTTTGTACCTGACAACGAACTGATTCGAGAAGAATGGGAAGAGATTTGATTTATGCTCATCTCAGGCTGACTTGCAAGTTGGCGCTCTAAACTCAGGCTTAAAGTCGGTGAAAGGTCAACGGTTCACATGTGATAAGCAAGTACATAACATCGTGGGAAGCTGGATCCATCAGCAACCCCGGAGTTTCTACACTGAAACCATCCACACCCTTCCTATGCGCTGGGATCAAAGCATCAATGGCACTGGGAATTATGTTTAGTTACACATGAACTGTCATTAAATTATTCTGAAATTAAATATACTTTAAACATAACCATAGTCTCTTTCTAATTTAAACTCCCATAAAAATTTACTGTTTAAAGTTTGTGTAGTCTAATTGTGATTTACATTAGAAAATTAGCTGTCATTTACAAAACTTACAAAAACAATGTTAAACCTACAAAAAAATATCTAACGGGTGTTTTATCGTTAACTACCCCACCCCCACCCCCTGATGTGTTTTTTGTGGAATTAGAAAACTTACTGGCATAGAAAAATTCCATTTTTTTTTAAATGATTCACCATAAGTGATGCGTAACAATGCATAATAAAGATAATTATCCAGCCTTTTTTTTTAAATACTTTGTTTTGCATATAGTATGTTTTGAAGATAAATTCAAACTAACGAAATTTATGATAACACTTATGTATAATCTTTTAAATGATGTTTTTACTTTTCTTGGGGGTACATGTATTAAGGGTTCGCGTGCAAGAATTTCATTAGTTTTTCACCTTTAATAAATAACGTCGCGGAATTACTTGAAAATGAAATGAAGAAAAATGAAATGAAATTGTTTAATATTTTCGTTTGAAAGTTTTTCTCATAAATATAAGAAGCGATGATGATTATTTCAAATACCTATACATATATAAAATTCTATTAGAATGCCTTTGGGTGGATTTTATTTCATATTTGTTGAAGAGGGATTTTGTTTTCATAGTTTTCATAGTTTGTGAAGTCTGATTATGATTTACGGTTGAAAATGAGCTGTCATTTACAAAACTTACAAAAATAATGTCAAACATAAAAATAAAAAAAATTCTTAATCTTATCGGGTGTTTTACTGTTAATCCTTCCACCCTAATGAGTTTTTTTATGGAATTAGAACATTTACTGGCATAGAAAAGTTCCATTTGGTATAAAAAAAGATTCATCATAAGTGATGCATAACAATGCAGAATAAATAATGCTTTAAAGATAATGGATAGTTATCCCGCTTTAAAAAAAAAAAAAATACTTTGCTTTGCATTGTATGTTTTGAAGATAAATTAAAACTAACGATATTTATGATGACAATTATGTATACTCTTTTAAATGATGGTTTTAAAATACATTTTTAAAATGCATTTTTAAAATGCGCATTTACAATCGCGTTTTTAAAATGCGACCATTTTAAAATGGTCATTATATATTTTTTACACAATGTGTCTTTGATTCTAGAGAACTGAGAGGTCGGGTTATACCCAACCTAAAACAGCGAATTCTATTTAAAGTACACCCGCTAACGGAACCAAACAGAAAATTTTACTTGAAACCAACCCGCAACACGACCTATATCCGAAATAGTTCATTTCGAATCTGTCCCGAGTATCGCAATAAAAAAAATATATTGATCCACAATGTAATTAATTAAAGAAATAATCTATAATCATATACTATCTAATATTAATTTCAATTTGAAAGTGTAAAAATGAGTATATGAAGAGTCATTCATATTCAAGTAGGGTTCAAGTAGGGTGAAACCACCAGTAACTGACACTTTAAGGATTCTTTTTTGTTCAAATCACTATAACAAAAATTTAAATTTATTTTATACTTGCATTTGCTTTTGAAAGCATAGTAGAGATATATTAAAAAAAGGTTGCTGGCAAAAATTTGAAAAATTATACATTTTATTACTAAAAATTAATTTTATTCAAAAACTCCAGTAACTGACACCATCCCTATTTTGGAACACCACTAACTGATACAAAGTGAACCAGTGACTGACACTTTATTTTAAAAGATTAAAATGTTTTAAAAAAATTATTCTTTATTATAAAAACAAAATACATTAATATTTATTATGAAAAGTGGGAATTAGTATGCTGTACTGGATTATTAGTAATGCAGAGTATATAGTAAAAGTATATATGAGTAATATTTAGTACTGCATTATTAGTAATGCAGATATCCAATACCTGACATTTATGAACCAGTAACTGACATCTGGTCTCAGACACCGGTAAAACAACTTAAATGTTAAAGGTGTTTACTACAAGATATATTTAATTTATTATTATGCATTTTTAAACAGTTCAAATAACAGATTTCAACTTTCTCTAATATAACCAATAATTAACATATCTGTCAGAGACTGGTGAAATAAAATTCTAGGAACCAATAACTGGCACCCTCCCCCCCCCCCACATCAAGATAAATTAAATAACTACAAACCCTAAATCATAGCCCTAATATATCATATGCATATTTTAACTAATTTCCGGGAGGGGTACTATGCTCTACAGAGTTGGTTTCCTTATCTGAGCAGTCCCTCTTAGGCAATCAATCAATTACAACTGTAAGAACTAGTTTAAGATGGTTGTATTACAAATAGATTAGAAAAACACTTCCTTAATTTTAGAAATAAGATGATTGCTTCAAAATGGTACTATTTGTATTCTCAAAAGTTTCTTCCTCATTAAAAGTTTCTTCCACATTGTTTTTGGCCCTCTAGTGGTGAAAAAATTGGCTCCAAAATAAAAATAAGTATCTGATTTACCACTATATGACATTACTTTGCAGAATTTCACAACAAGATGCTTATTTTAGTTAGACTTCAGTGTCAGTTACTGTCAAGTGTCAGTTACTGGTTACGTGTCAATAACTGGGGGTTTCACCCTATATAGTTTTTCAATTGAAACAAGGTCTTTCCCTTTATTTTGAAAAATCGAACCGTAAGAATGAAAACTCGACCTAAAACCCACCCAAACCCAATACAATTACAGTCAACCCTACCTGAACCATTGGTCGGGTTGGGAGCGGTTAAAATCGGATTAACCAGAACCCGATCTATAAGAATAAAATCTGAAAAAAAACTAATCCGAAACAACTAGAGTCAACCTGACCTGAGCCACGGATGCGGGTTAATTCGGGTTATCCATGATTGAATCGAATCGCCATTAGACCCGATACACGATTATAATTTTAACTTATACTCAGAACTTTCAGGGATGAAGAAACGCGTCAATACAAAAAAAAAAAAAATTATACGAAAAGAAGGTTGTAATTCACTTTCAGCCACAAATACCGCATGTTTGAGCTCATGCAGAACTCTGATTTTTGTTCACAACTTACTGAATATACTGTAACGAGATAATTTAAAAATGTATATTTTGTTTTCCGTGAAATAGAATGACATTAGGAGCAATTGTTGAAACCCGTTAATTAAACCCGTTAATTAAACCCGTACATACTCTATCACTGACCAAATGGCAATGCACTCGCAGCATCTCTCATGATATCACACTAAGCAAAAGTAGATCAGATCAAAATGTTCATAAATTATCTTCATTCTTATTAAAGTTGTTAACCAAAATCCGTGTTCTTCTTGTAGTGAGACACCCTGTATTTCTCATTAAATAAATAGAACCATTGATTAAATAAAAAAAAACCCTGGCTCTCTATGTATAAATTCTTTATCTTGCCGCATACTATCACTCTTGAATTTTCTGATCATCAGTTGAGATACACTCTTTTTACAATAAATATATATTCTTCTTTAATTTAACCTCTAATTAACTACATCTTGTTAAAATCATCTTCCTTAAAATAGCAAGAAAAGAACCACATTGTTTTGCTATTAGATTTATTTAAGCTTAATTCTTCCTTTTGAACTAATGAACAACCTCATCCCCTGAAGTGTTTTTTAAGCTTCATAATTAAACTCTGGGCTTAATCAACTAGGGAGTATTTGAAACTTAAAATGAACATAAAAAACATAAGCACAAATACAGATGATTAATTAACTTTCGATGATAAAAATAAAGCAGTGATAATAAATTCCCCATTTGTTTTTTTGTGTTTTTTTACAATAACGGCTTTTTAAGATTTATCAATGATATTTTATATTTAACATAAAAAGGTCATTTACTTAATCGTATTCAGGAATTATTTTCTATAAATTATAATGGGCAAATATATGTAATTATTGACACCACGTGATTCAGCTTGTGTTACCGGGGTTAGAGGCACCCGGTATACTGCCCGGTGTACAGAAGTTAGGTGAAAATCCGTTTTAATTGAAACTCTTATAGATTTTTTACATTTAGTTTAATTTTGTAGATTTCACAGCCGCTGGGTATTTTTTGCACGTTCGTATTAGATGCACTTAGTCGCTAATGTTTTGTGTAATTATAGCAACCTTTTTTAATTTGATTGTATCACTGTTTAAGCGCGTAGTTCGTTTCCAAGTCTGTTAAATTTGTCTTTATTTATATATTTATTTATGATGTTTTAATTTCGTTTGTCAATTTAGTTACGGAATATTACACGGAAACAAACAAATGCTGAATTATTTACATTGTTTAGAGTGCAAGTGTGTTAATCTTAGTTTTAATAAAAATCATGCTTCACAATTATTTTTAAACCATAAAAAATCAGTAAATTGAGATACAGTTTTCAATGAAATTCCATTTAAAAGTAGGGGAGACCGGGGCACGTTGGCCATAGGGGTAGGTTGGCCAATTTGATTTAATTCTCAAACCAGTCACCAGATGTCGCCACAAGTCCAGAAACATGTTAGAAAACCTGTTTCCCTACCCTTCCACGAGTTTCAGTTCTCTTGACAAAAGCAAACTAAGAACAACGTTGATTTTTAACTTTTGTCGATCTCGAAGTAAATTTTCTTTAGTGCGCAGAAAGTTTTACTGCTCTCAAGAGATACTTCACAAGAACAAAGGTGAGTAATATTTTGAAAGTTCAATTTATAACGATTCTTTTGGTGCAACAATAAATATTAAATGTTGTTAAGATATGTGTAAAATAGCAAAAGCATTTCAAAAATGGTGAGGGGGCAAGTTGGCCCACTTACGTTGGGGCACGTTGGCCCGGTGTTTTATTGGAAAATAATTATTATTATGTTGTTAGCACAAAATTTTTCTTAAGCGGTTCGTAACCTAATTAGCAAGAAGGCCTACTGAAAATTACAACTATTCTCGTATGAAGGTGCCATAATCCTTACTGTGAAGAAACAACACGAGAGTTATAACCATTGACGCTATGATATAAACTAGAGGTCACCAGTTCGATCGTATACCATCCCAATTTTAGGCTTACTAGGTATTTTACTTTTTTTTTTTTCGGTATAGAATTTATAGTATTATTACATGCAATTATATTAAATATCTATAGTTAATGGGCAATCTATAGTTAATGGCGGATGGTTAATACAATAAATAGATACAATATAAATAATAAAATATAAAATTATAAAATATAAAAATAAAATATTATGTCACTTATAAATGCGTTAAAAAAAGACCAGGTTACAAGCCTAAACTTTTGAGTCTGTAGGCTTACTTTTGAATGTGTTTATTTCTGAAATCTTACATATCATTTTTTATTTTGTTAAGTGTTGCATGATTGTTATATTTATGATCAGTTATTCAGTGTCAATATTTCTGTATACCTTAAAAGGGGCTGTTGAAATATTACGCAAGCATGTTTTTGGCAATTTTTGACCCCCCCTCCCCTTTGTCAGCAAAAATAAACAAATCGCGATTCCCTCTTAATAATTACGTAAGCAAATTACAACCCCCCCCCCATTTTTTGACAGTAATAATTCAATTTAAAAAAATTAGAACTTAATTCAAATAAAAAAAAAAAGCTACTCGACTTAAAATAATAATAAAAAAATACTTGTTTAGTTTTCTTACAATTCTATTTAACAAAAAATTATAAATCACAATTTTAGAAGAACTTAGACATTTGCAAAATTAAAATTTGAACTTGCCCATATCTATTCCGATCCTTACCACGGCTTCTCAAGCCATTTTTCCATATCTTTTATGATATTGGTTTCCAGTTTTACTCGATTATCTTCATCGCTTTCTTTTCGGATGCAACCTTGATCAACTTCATCTTCATTGATCCACTTAACATCTTACATATGTACCACGAATTTTACGACGCACATAAGTTCATTTGCTCGACACTATGGTTATGGGGACTCTTGACAGAGGAGGGGTGGAAACAAAGAACATGGAATTTTATTTACATTTTGGAAACTTTCCCGGAAAACTCTTATTGTGACAATACAACATATCGCATCGGTCCATTCAATTTTATTCTATTCTCACAATTGGAAATAGCAGTAAGTTCTCAAAGATAATAAACCCTCATGCATCAAACATGCATAATCACTTCTAGCTGAAAGAGAGCGTTTATGTTTTCCTTGTGGGTCAAAATAGCTCACATCAGAACTTCAAGTTTAATATTCTTTTGCTATTTCTTTTTTTCAATTTGAAATTTTTAATAGTTTTTTTTTTTACAAGTTAAGAGATTTTGAAAATGTCTTACGTAAGCATCATTCAAACTCCCCCTACCCCTTGTTAGCAAAAATAAGCAAATCGTTAAACCCTTCCCCCCCCCTTAGGTGCTTACGTAATAATTCAACGGCCTGAAACTGGTCTACAAAATGTATTGATCTGTAGCTATTGTTTCCTCCCTTATTTTCAGTTAAAATGGTACGCAATTATTTAAAGAAAACAGACAGAGGAAACGTTTCAGAAGAAACCATGATGTTAGCGGTGAAAGAAGTAAAGGAGAATAAGAGGTCCGTGAGAAGTGTGAGCGAACAATTTGGGATTCCCAGAAAAACACTGGGAAGATATTGCGATAAATATGAAAGTAAGGTTACGCCTTCTAATGGAGTAATTGAAGCAAGAAACGATGTTCGTACGATATTAGCTCCCACAAAACCTAACGAAATGCCAAAATCAGAGAATATTTCTGATGAAGTGCAAAACAGCTCTGTTCCTGAATCATCATCTGTTCCTGATGTACCCTTGATTCCTATACGAGCATCTTCCGTTGCCGAACATTCCAAAGAGCCAGCTTCAGTTTTATCGACAGAGCCTATGCATGATGACCTTCAAGGAAAGAGGGCTATGAATTCTGCACCAGCAAGTTCTGGAGTTTTCAGCAGTTTCGGTTATGCGAAACGCTTCCAGGTAGGTGCACTCAAACCTGACTTTAACGCAGAATAGTTTATCTTACCTTTTGCATTCGTAGGCTACCCAGCTATAGCTAACTAGTCTACACCTAAAATGAAAACTAAAATGAACCTTTTTTCTCTGTTTAGGTCTTTGATTCTCAGCAAGAAAACATGCTTGAACAATACTTGATGAAATCGAGTGACATTTATTTTGGACTTTCTCCAAAAGATATTCGAAGATTCGCCTACACCTATGCTAAAGCATGTGATAGGAAAATTTCCAGCTCGTGGAGTGAATTGGAAATGGTTAGTCCAGATTGGTTCACGGGATTCTTGAAGAGGCACCCAAATCTTTCACTTCGCACTCCTCAAGCAACAAGCTTATCAAGGTGCACCAGTTTCAACAAACATAACACTGGGTTATTTTTTGATAAACTGGGCGAAATTTTAAAGAGACTAAAGGTCACCCCTACAGATATATGGAACATTTATGAAACTGGTGTTACAACGGTCCAAAAGCCCGATAGAATCGTTGCTCGTCGAGGGTTTCGACAGATAGGGCAAGTAACCTCAGCAGAACGGGGTTCTTTGGTAACTATGGCTTTGGCAGTAAGTGCAATCGGCAACAGCGTTCCCCCATTCTTGGTTTTTCCTCGAGTACATTACAAAGAACATTTTGTTCGAGATGGCCCAACAGGATGTTCTGGCGATGCTAACCCTTCTGGATGGATGACAGAAAGTGGGTTCTTGAAATTCATGGAACATTTTGTTAAACACGTCCACTGTTCTAAGGAACATCCATGCCTTGTCCTAATAGATAACCATAGTTCCCATTTGTCTTACCATGTCATAGATTATTGCAAAGACAACGGAATTACACTGTTGTCTTTCCCGGCCCATTGTAGTCATAAGCTACAGCCATTGGACCGCACAGTTTATGGCCCATTCAAAAAATATGTTAATTCAGCCTGTGATGGTTGAGTGACAACTAATAGACGCCCTATGACCATCTATGATATTCCGGGAATTGTGAAAACTGCCCTTCCCAATGCAATAAATCCAGTTAACATAACATCAGGTTTTCAAATAACTGGAATATGCCCTTTCAATAGGAATGTTTTTACTGACTCTGATTTCATGCCTTCATATGTCAGTGATAGACCAGAGCCTTCAAGCACGCACGACAAAGCAATTAGTGAAGCTTCTAATGAAACCCCGGTAATTATGGATAGGCCTATTTCCATAGATGTGCCTACCGCATCTTCTCCTGCTCCATGCTAGACAACTCCAACACCTGAGGACATTAGACCATTCGAAAAGGCAGAGCCAAAGAAGACAAATGCTTCGAATAGAATGAAGAGAACTTCTGCAGTCCTCACAGACACCCCTGTCAAATTAGCTCTTGAACAACAACAAAAGGCAACAGAAGAAAGAAATAGTGCCAAAATTAAAAATGATATTAAAAAAAGAAGAAATCAGACCAAAAAACGCAAAGGAAAGCAATCTGTAAAAAAGATTTTGTTTCCTTTTGATCTCTCACAGCCTGGATGCAGTGGTCTGAACCGTCAAAAGAGGAAGAAGAAATCTATTAAAGAAAGTGACGATGAGGAAGACGAAGACAATATCTGCTTACAATGTCTGAAGGAGTTTAATCAAAGTATGCCTGGGGAAGAATGGATCCAGTGCGTGAGTTGCAAACGTTGGGCTCATGTGAAATGTGTTCGAAAACAGGTTAATGGATTATATTTTGAATGCAATCACTGCAATGATCAGTCTGATTTGTAAACTTTTTTTGCAAATTATTTTTCTTTATACATTAATTAAAGTTCCTATTCACTATTATGAATTTTATTTAACTTCTAAATAAACATAAATAAGAGCATTGCAGGCCAACGTGCCCCACTCAATGGCCAACCTACCCCGTGCACGGGGTAGGTTGGCCCACATGACATCACACCATAACTAAATTCATAAAGTTCTTAAAATTTCATATTAACTAAAAATAAGCGTTTTCCTCACTAGTTAAATGTACTAGGTATTATAAAAAAAATACTACATCTGTAAAGAAACAAAATTTAGGTATTCAAAAAAATAACAGAAAAAAAACTGGGTCAACGTGCCCCGGTGTCCCCTACATAGTTCCCCTACGGTGCAAACAATGAAATTCTGCGATGTTTAGAAGTTTAAAAAATTGCGATAAAACGAGATTGCAGTGATAATAAAATGATTCAGATCACTGCCATCGTCGATATGACATCAGCGTTACTCATGGACATGTTTTTGCTATATAATACAGAGTGTCTCATTTATTTTGCAACCCGCGTAAACGCGAAGCAAATGAACTGCACGAGTGCACGCGCACACCGTTAGTGCAGGTAGCGGTGTGGGGGGGGCGTGCCAGCAACACTACCAACACCCTAGAAAACCGCACGAGACATTTAAGTGGTAAGGAGAACGAAGTGAAAGGTAGTTTTGCGTCATGGTGCTATGTGCAGAAAAACGCGCGTTTATTATTGAACACTATTTTCGAACGTCTTCGTACAAAACAGTCAAGGAACGATATGAAATGTTTCCAGACTCAGCGGTGCCGAATAAAAGCGCAATTAATCGAATCGTGGACCATTTTCAAACAGAATGGACTGTGGAACCGAAAAGAAAGAATCGTCTGTCGTTTGTCCTAACTGACCACAAAATGAAGGAAATCGAGACGAAGCAGATGAACGAAGCATGTTGGAAGCAAATGAACTTTTCGTTTGGTTTCAACAGGATGCGCATACGGCCAACGATACTCTGTCATTATTCCAAGAATTTTTTGGTGATCGGCTAATTACAAAAGGACTATGGCCTCCACGCAGACCAGACTAGTCACCGCCCGATTTCTTCTTGTGGGGCTATTTGAAAAATCGCGTGTTCCGTGAACCGGTAGCCTCGATTACTGAACTGAAAACTCGCATTACGGAAGAGATAAACGCTATCACACCAAACACATTACAGAATGTGTTCGAAACCTCCTCAAACGGGCCCAGATAAGTAAAGATGAAGACGGCAGTCACTTCCAACACCTTTTGTAGTCGTTTAAGCACTTCTGTAAAATACAAATTAATGTTTTTTTTGGGGTTGCAAAATAAATGAGACACTCTGTACAGATTTAACATTGTCATTAGTGTTCAACAATTTTTATGGGAATGTCAGTTTTTAACATGTTCATCCTCTCATCAATTCGTATGAGATTGTTTTAAAAACAGCTATCATAGCATTGTTCATATTGTATTTTTATTCATTCATCCAACACAAACTTCACATTACGTTCAATAATGCTTGTAAAATATAGAAATAGATGGAAATATCATTTCCTTTTCAAATATTCAGTTGTAAAATCCGCCTTTAACAAATTTGTTTCGGTTTCGCATGGCTTGAGACTTGATTTTCCTAAAGATATTTTGCTCTTAGATCTAAACAAAAACGATAACTCATGCGTCAAATATAGATTATGAAACATTTTCCAGCGCATAACACATTTGAAAACCCAATTTCAGCAATTACCATCGGGAAAATATCCGATTTGTTTTGTGTAGCTCTGTATATGACGTATAGCTATGTATATGTACTACATAGTATGTAAAAATTAGTTCTGTTTGGGACACACAGTTGAAAATTCCCCCTACAGCAATTTCTATCCAAAAGTGGAAATGTACTTGAAATCTTTTGTGCAGCCCTGTATAGGTTGTATTGAATTTCTACATACCAAGTAATATGCAAAATATTAGTTCAATTTAAAAACGCATGCCACAAGTCGAACCGCATTTCCACCAATTATCGCTTATAGATTCTTAACCGAATTCTTGTGTGTTTCCTGTAAATGAATAATTAATGCTATACATACCACATTTTACAGTAAGCCTCTTGTAGTGCAACTCAGTGATGTTTATCAATTTTGATATGTTTGAAAAGTGTAGCATTATTAAACTGCACCGCAAAGAAAGTTTATCCGTAGACCATAATGGAATTATTTTGATTGTCCCTGTAAACGGACTATAAATACTACATACTTTATTTTCAATACCAAACCTGTAATAGTAAACTTTAATAACGTATTTCAATTGTGTGGCAATCCGATTATATTTCCGCGAGTTACAGGATGGACAGACGGCAGACATACAAACCAAATTCATAAACACTTTTCAACTATGTTGGAAAATGTTAAGAACACAACTAAAAAAATATATTTTTTAATTTTTACTTTCGGTGAACGCATCGAAAGTTTAATTCATCACGAATAACAATTTAATAACTATCAAACATACTTTTTATTGCTAATAAATCGCATATGGCGTTCGTTTCGTAACTTTGTCATAAAAGTAAGATTTAGAAAATATCAATACTGTCAAAGTGCTTACACTCATTGGAATTTCCAAGGAATATGACGCTAATATTTTAAATTAGAAAATTTCTATTTAATATTTAAATCACAGACTTTGCAATCGCATCATACTATTAAGCAGATATTGAAATGTTTAAGGCGGTGTTTTATTTTTTCAAAAAAGCTTGGATAATATTGAAGAGTATAAAGTTTGTACTTTTGCGAATCAATTTTGTTTTTTGGTTTCTTGTTATTGACGATATCCATGATTAATTTATTAATATGGTGTACCTTAAAACCATTATTACAAGCAATTATACGAATATTATCTAATTCTTTATTCAATTTATTTTCAGTACATACTATAAAGGCCCGTCTTATGAAAAACCTTTATAGTATGTTCTGAAAATAAATTGTATAATGAATTAGATAATATTTGTATAATTGCTTGTAATAATGGTTTTAAGGTACACCATATTAATAAATTAATCATGGATATCGCCAATAATAAGAATACGGAAAACATAGTTGATTTGCAAAAATACAAACTTTATACTCTTCAATATTATACAAGCTTTTTTGAAAAATTAAAAATTCAAATACATATCTTAAACCTTTCAATATCTTTCATTTAACCTTTCATTAAACCTTTCAATATCTGCTTAATAGCCAAACCTCCTCAGAAATATTAAATATCATTTGCAGTAAAATTGACCCAATTAATTTTGAGAATTATTCAGGAGTATTTGAAATACCTTTTATTAAAGAAGACGAATCTAAGAATTACTATATTGGCATGACCAGCAGGAAATTTAGTTACAGAAAAAAGGAGCATATAGCTGACAATAAGTATAATAGAAAAGCCACAGCCCTGGCAAGATTATATCAAGACGAAACCATCCAAATAAATTTCAATGAAAGTAAAATCATTTTTCCCTCCAGTCTATACTATCCATCCATAATAAGAGCAAACATAGAGATACTAAGACGCAAAAATATTACGATATGTAACGATGCAGCATCTTTTAACTTACCCAAAATTGTGGTTTGAAATACTCGATGGTTACAGATAGGAAAATAACCAACCAAGTAAAAATAAAAGACAACGTGCGTAATTTTTAAAAAGTACATGAAAATTAAATAATAGCATTTTAAATAATAACTTCAAAGACCGTGAAATTACGGAATATTCTCATTTGTTTTTGAAAATGGCTCGAAGTGAGCCGAAACGTGTCAAACAACCTAATAATAGTTATTTTACTGTGTATTTATTGTGTTAATTTACACCTTTTAACATTTAAAAGAAATATATTATTACAAGGTGCTATAATTTATTTTATTGTTAAGGAATTAACTTATAAACTTTGTATTTAGCCAAAATAGTATTCCTCCGTGGACACTGCAAGTAAATTTTAAAAAGTTCCATAGAGTATTATGTACATGGCGAATTATCATTTGGTAGTTTTGAATAAAGAAAGCCTCTTTCTTTTTTAAATATAACTCTTTGTTCTGTTATGAAATTATTGAATCTTTTTTCAATTTATTCTTTCCATTTGGCATTTGGCAAAGTTCTCTATGTAAACTCTGTGGTCATAAAAAATAACGTAAGAAAATGTTAATTTATAATTATAATACAAATTTTAAACAGTTTTAACATTAGATTTAATAAAAAGTAAAACACCATTTTAGCAAACTGAAAACGGAAGTAGTTAATAATTTAAAAAAAATCATTTTTGTTTCCCCCGTGGACGTCATGGACTTCGCATGTCCAATTTTATTGATATTGACTAGTTTATCGATCATTTATCAAACATTTGTGCAGTATAAGAAGATATCAAATACAATAAGAAGTTTGAAAACTAATAAAATCCTGATGCATATTATTTTTCAGAAAATTACGTTCTATAAATTAAAAATTTTAAAACAAATTCTTGTAATTGCTTATGTTATTGCAAAGAGATTATTTAAAAGAACCGCGTCGCGCAAAGTCTGCCCGCTCAATTGGCAGAGCGTTGGCATATAGAAAACAGGTATTCCTACTACCTAAATGTTATTTGTTACATGTTTTGTTTCTTATTTCACTATCAAATAAAATTTTAAATTATCTGTACGTTTGTATATTATATGTATATACTAGGGTGATCTGCTGTCATGCAGTAAAATATTAAGAAAAAAATAATTTTTTCTTAAATTTGGGGTTTTGCGTCAATTTGTCGCGCACAATCCATTGCTGAACAATTTATCGCGCACAATTCATCCCAGCGTCAATTCGTCGCGGCGACAACTCACCCAGCGTCAATTCGTCACAATGAAAATGTTTTTGAAGGCTTTGGTGATAAAATAAAGCTAATTTAGTAAAAATCGCCAGTAAAAAAAAAAGTTTAACACCCCCTCCCCCCGTTATTGATTTTCAAAAAGCACAAAAGTATGTGTAACAACCCAGTACCAGACACTTTGTCTCCAAGACAGAGTGATGCCGAACTATTGTCCAACGTGTGTGATGCACACAGGCGCTAGACACCAAGCATTTTAAGCGGGGAAGAAATATTTAAAAAGTACATATTATAAATACATATTATTTTTATTAAAATGAATTATTCTTGAAAATTTAATTAAGTTTTATAGATTTACTTCAAATGAACTATTTATAATCACTTATATATTATTATTCTTTAAAATGAATGTGATATATTAATCAGTTTTAATTCTGAACACAAAAATCTGATTTGAAACTTACAAAAAAGCATAAGCCTTTTTTATTATTACATTCAAATTTTAGATGTCACATAGGTTGGATTGACAATATTTCTTATTGAAACTTCTCCCTTCTCTCCATATTCTAATCACGTGACATGCTAGCCGACTAGAGCGGAAAAGAATGGCCTTTTATGCGCATGAAATGGAAGAGGAGAGAGAGATCACTGCTTACTGCCCGCACGAGTAGGGCTGTTGGAGAGACAATTGTGCTCATTTCTTAGTTCAATTCTTGTAAAGGGAAAAAAAAAGTCAGATTAAATAACTTAGTCGCCAGGTAAAAAAGTTGCTCGCCAGTGGCTACCTGGCTACCGCATTTGTCAAGCACTGACTGCAACAACATATTAAAATTACATTATCATCCGCTTTCTCCAAACGCCACGTATTATATACATTTTTGTTCCATAAAATGACTAGATATATTCGTCTTTTTTGTGCGACCCTGTACAACAACTACAAATGCTATATACACCCTTTTCAAGAAAAGAAACCATATAGGGGAATGTAAAAACATATTAAAATTGCATTACCGTCAGTATTCTACAAAGCCCGCATTTGATATATATTCGTTTTATATATTCGTATCCTTTTGTGCAGAACTGTAAACTAACTATAAATAATATGTATGCACTTTTCAAGAAGAAACATGCTATAAGTGACTGTAACAACAAACTAAAATTACATCACCTTTTGCATAATGAATTGTTTAATCAGCCGTTTCAAAAATTCGTTTCATAAAATGCTTTCACAAATTCATTTCATCGTTTTATTAGGACTTTATATATATAAAGTATATATATTTATTTAAAACAATAATTACATTTGTTTCATTCATACGTATAATGATCATTCTTGTTCTAGAAACTTATGAAAATTACTCATCATTACTCCCGCTTTTTTGTCATAAATCAAATAGAATGAAAAAATACATATTTCCGAATCTACTCGTCTTCTAAACAAATTTATATAAATATTTCTACTGTTTTCTTAAATAACTTCTTTTAAAAAACAAATAAACATACGCGTTTCTAAAGTTTTAGAGAACTTAAGCCACTGGATTGCGCTACGGAAATAAAAGAGAAAGAGATTTATATAACAATCTTTTTTTTTCTTTTTTACAGTTCAAATAAATGCAAAGTTTCGATGTAATTTATGTTAACTTTGTAACAAATATGCATTTATTTAAAAATGAGATAAACCTTTAGACTTAAAAGTTTTTTATTCTGGTTTTTTAATACTACGTTTAAATCACGGTATAAACCCTGTTTTCGAATAAAATAGTATCAGAAAGCTCCAGTTTATGTAAATAAAGAAGATAAAATCATTTAATAGTATGCAGTCACGAAAAGTTTATTGCTTAGAACATGAATTTAGACTGAATTTTTAAAATTTTAAATCTAGAATAAAAAAGTTTACTTCATTTTAGATTCAACGCAAAAGAGTTAATTGCTGTTTTGAGTTTCTAAATATTGTCACTTGGAGAAACTAATTAACATGCGTTGAAAAGTCGGAGTAGAATAACTTACGAAGCTTAATTCAAATATATATATATATATATATATATATATATGTTTTTATTTTTCGATTATTAAAGAAAATTGTTATCATTAATGTTTATTTTAGAAAATATCATTTTAAACTTCTTATTTAAATACTCCAGTGTTTTATGAGTGCGTTTTCAACGTATAATATTAAAAGCAAAGAAATTTTAGATTAGAAAAAGGAATGAAATATGTCGTTAGAAAATACAATCGGCCATTACAATCGACAATTCATAAATATATCGGCGATGTAGTGAGATAAATTTCAGTTGTCTTTGAAAAGTAGCCGAAGGAGAAGGGGTTTTCTACGAGTTGTCATTTTTATAAACTTCCAACAAATGAGCTAGTATTTGACCGATGTCAACGCGTAGATTTAGAAAGGATGCTTTGATTTTGATATATGGGCCAAAATCTCATAAGTGTGATTTTTGGCTGATTTTCTGAAGATATCTGATTTTTAAAAGTTTCATATTATGCTGAATTAAAATTTTTAATAAACACTGATATATTGCAGAATAACAATTATTAGAAGGGCACAAACCTTATTAAAAATAAATATGATACGTCAGTTTTTATCAGACAAAACTCAAATTGTAGTGACATTTTTTTTGCAATTTTGCCACTTTACTTAAAAAGAAATTTTTCTTATGTTGTGTACTCTATTTTCAAAGACATGCCAAACTACGATTAAATGGCTAGATATTGGTAAATCTATAAATATCAATATTTAACCCTTTGCAATCGAGAGCTAAATCTCACTCACCACGGTGTCCTGCGTAAATCGAGGCTCCAAATGCTCTGGACACCAGTATTTTAAACAGATTTTCTTCACCCTATTTAATGGAATAATTATCTGGGATACTGGCAAAATAAACTGTATTTGATTAGTGGTGTCCAGAGCATTTGGAGCCTCAATTTACGAGGGACACCTGGCAACACTAGTGGTGAGTGAGTCAGCTCTCGAGTGTAAAGAGTAAAATTAACAATGGGGACAGTAGTGATGGTTAATAAAATTACGACACTTACATTTTCCCCATTTTTTTCATTCCAGAAAATCATCTTTATGAACAAAAAGCACGAATGCCGACTTTTTAAGAACAACATGTGCTCCCCTGCTGGAAACAATACTGAAAATGACTACATACTTCCATATGGTGGCAATATGAGAAGATTCATACATCGGGACAGTAGTAACCACAAAAGTGAGGGACATAACTTTAAACTCAACAAAAACAAATTTTACACATAACACTCATATAAAAATTATATTATTATGCTGTATGAGATTCATATTTATAACATATGCTTTTTTAATTTTTTTTTTTTTTTTTTTTTATAATTATTGTTTGTTGATGGATTTAATGATCAAGTTTATGACTTGAGGACAGGGGACTGTAGAGACTTTTGAGATATTTAAATTCAATTTTAAAGATTGTAAAACAAATTTTTACAGTAAAAATAACACAATGTTCTAGAACAATGACAGAGAAGCATTTTAACATTAAATGAGAATTTATATTGCAAAGAATGCCGAGAGATATACCGGGGACTGAGAAATCACACTTATGATGAGATTTTGGTCCATATATGCTTTTATATATTATATAGGTAATTCTCTATTATCCCGTCGACCAATTTTCATAACAAAAAACTATCGCCAAACTATAGGATTTAATGCCAAAAATGCAATCCCATTCACTTGACGTCAGAAGCATCACACGTGTTTGTTATGTCATCAAGTGGTTTTTAATTCGACATTTACCTGTATTTTTCTTTATGTTTTACTGATTTATTAGTTATTTCGTTAATTATAATAACAATTGCGTCCTTAAACGGCGGTGCCATGATAATAAAAGAGAAAAAGCATTGAAAAAATGTTGCGATGCATAGCTACGTGCGATCAGTTCGAGGTTAACGAAAAAGAAAGACTGCGGTGATTTACGCGTATCTTCTTTTACAGAGTCATGTGATGCTCGAATCCATCAATGCAGGTGTACGAAAAGAGCATCACGTCAATCTAGCGGTCTATAAAAAAAGATAAGTGGAATGCACCGAGGTAGCCTGTCTTTTTCGTTAGCCTCGGATCCGTTTCAACTGACGTCACAAACATTTATCCACTAGCAGAGAGGGACAATTAAGAAAAATAATATAAATAAATAAATATCCAAGATTATTTTTTTCTGTTTTCATTAATATATTGTAATTTTTTTGTTTACATTTACTAATAGTTGACACTTTGGTGAGTGGGCCTTTTCCGAATTTCTTGTATTTTATTTATTTATTTATTTATTTATTTTGATATTCCAATGGCAACATTCTTCCATTTGTTTATTTAACGTTACAGTTTGGCGATAGTTTTTTTTTTTTTTTTTTTTTATGAAAAGTGGTCGACGGGATAATGGAGAAGTACCATTATATATTATTAATATATATATTTTAGTTGTTGTTAAGATGGACTCATTTTGATGGTTTTCCAAGAAGAACTGAAGCATCATTAAAAATAAAAATTAATTAAAAATTAAATATTTCAATTTTTAGAAAATCCCTTATTATTCAGCTACTTTTGAAAAACAACTGAAATTCAGCTCTCTATATCACCGATTTTTTTTTCTGAAATTCCACAATATTCAGCTGGAATTTTAATATGAGTCGCCCTATATAGTTAACGGCTAAATTATTTTTTTTTTAATTATTGTCTTTGGGGCATGCGTAGTTAATAATTATTTCATACAAAGGATCATATTTAATTAAATATTTAATATAGTTGTATTCCAATTGTAGTATGTTATTTCTACTGCACTTTATCAAGTTTCCTGAATGTGTCGTTTAATTTAGTTAAAAAAACCTGCATGCTACAAATAAATTTTCTTAAAGTTTTTAAAGAAACCTTTATATCGCGATGAATATGCGTGCTATTTTACACAAATGCAAATAAATGTTGCGCAATATCCAAATAATCACGTGGTATAGGTACAGATCATTTCGAGCATTTCATTTTACATGGTGTTCAAAAATATTATTTTTTTAATGAATTTGTTGATCGTCCCTTGAATTCCATAGTGATCCAACCATCACTGAGAAATATAAGGTCAAACATGTTCTTTATATTTGTGAAGTACTAAAAGAATGCATCGAGTGTAAATAATAAACAAACTGCGATTTGTACGTCCACCGCGGTAAGAATTTTACTAATCAATGTGAACCTTGATTTAATGCTACATCTGATCTATTCAGGTTCCCCTGAATTCCTGTTGTTCGTCTCTTTTCTTGCTCTGTAATTTTTGAAATGATCATTCGTATTGTATAATGATCATTCGTATCGTATAATCGATCGTATAATGATCATTCTTAATCTACAAACGTACACTGCAAAAAAAGTGTATGCGCGGTATCGTATCACTGCATATTTTACTGCTTATTACTGTTAATTTTACGGTATAATACTGACAGCTGGGGTGCCAGTATTATACTGTAAAATCAACACTTTTTTTTCAGTGTATTTCTCTTGATATTCGACAAAACGTGTAAAATCAAATGTATCCGATGACTTTTCGCCAAATAGTGTATATAAAATCAAAAATATTTATTTCACATAATATGTTTGTTCTTACCCTGTAATAATTTAAGTATTGTTTCACCAAATAAGAAACCATAATAGAAATCTCACCATAAAAGAAACTTGAATGAGAAAATGTTTCCCACTCAATGGTCTCGTGAAACAAATTTATAAAATATTTCTACTTTTCTAAAAAATTTTTCCTTTTAAAAAACAAATACACGTATGCGTTTCTGAAGTTTAAAGAACTTAAGTTATTAGATTGCGCTTCGACAATAAAATATAGTAATAAAAAAAGTAAAAGGGAAATAAATAAGATTTATATAAGAGAAAACCTTTTTAAAAAAACTTCTGTCTTTTATTCCAAATATTTACAATGTTATAATGCAATTTATGTTCATTTTATAACACATTTATATCAATATATTTAAAAATAGGAAAAGAATTTAGGCAAAACTTTTAATACTGTTTTCTAAGACATTTACATCCCGATATAAAGCCCTGTCTTTGCATAAATAGAACACAGAAAGCTACAACATCTACTATATACCTACTATATATCTACTAAAGCAAATTCGTATTTAATTATAAACGCTTATATCTCATGTTCTGCTAAACAGATTTTTATGGGTCTTGCGTTGTCAGTTAGATAATTTGGAGAGACGGTTGCGTAGTCTATAACACACAGTTCTACGTTGTTTAGTTCTAGAACTGTGGGAGAATGTTCTATCTGCTATACATATAAAAAGAAATTCACATTTCATTCCGTCGCTTAAATTCACGGTCTCCTAAAAGGATTTTTATGGGACTTATATTTGCCGTTAGGTAATTTTTTTTTTATTTTTTTTATTTTTATTTATTTATTTATTTATTTATTTGGGGGGGGGGGGAGGTTTTAGTCTATAACACATCGTTTTATGTTGCTTAATTTTAGAACTATTGAGGAAAGTTCTATAATTAGGTGAACCCGATTATGCAACATTAGTCTTTTTAAAATGTTGAACTGGACGGATTTTGACGGTAGCTGCACTGTTAGATAATACTTCAGGGATGGTTTCCATACATAACACATCTTTCTATGTTGCGTAGTTATAAATCTATGTGGAAAAGTTCTATAATCAAACAAATAACGATTATAAAAGATATATCTATACATAAAAAACAAATTCGTTCTCTTTTTAACGATTGATGGCTGCCAATGCGCGAATGCAAACAGCTCCTTGATTGTGATCGCCGTGTTATTGCATTTTTATTTATCTTCCGCAGAAGGCGCCCATAGTGAACATAGGAAAAGTAGATGTTATCAATTTACGTTTATGGAAAATTTATTGCTTGGAACATGGACTTGGATTGAGTTTTAAAGCGTTGAAAAGTCTAAAATAAAAAATCTGTTTCATTTTAAATCCAGAGTCAAAGAGTTAATTGTTTTTTTGTTTTTTTTAGCCTGTAAATTTGGGCACTTAGAGGAAGTTGATTAACATGCATTGATATGTCGGATTATCTTAATTTATTAAGATTTCATTGTAAAATAAAAAATAAGTATCTTTTTTTGTTTTCTATTAAAAAAAAATTGTTTTCATTCGTGCTTATTTTAGATAAGATTAATTTAATCCTCTCATTTAAATACTCATGTTTATTGTACTAAGTTCTTTTTAACAATGTATTAGCTTCAGATGAGTATCATTCTTAAAAAAAGGGGAAAAACAGATATAAAGCATAGACAAAACACAATTATTTATAAACTGATAAAATACGTGCTTCAAAAGTTAGGGGAAAATGTGAAATGCGATGGGATTTTGTAAAGCATGAAAAAAAAAATGGTTTAAAATCTCAACAGTAGAGAGCGATGCTTTAAAGAAAACAAGAAAGGGATAATTTTCAAATGATAGACTTTTTTCCCTTCTTGTTTTACCGCTTGAAGTACTCTCTCTGTCCACCGCCACTTTCCAATTCTGAGTACAGTCGCGGTATTATGCTTGGTACAGCATGAAACAGCACATCATCATAGATGGCTTCTATTTCCTCTCGTATTATGTTTGCTTTATAGCGCTGGAAGATATTATGTTTCTTTCTATAAACACGCGATTTTAGGTAGCTTCACAACCAAAAATTCCAGGATGTGTTTTAGAGAGATCGTAATTTTTTGCTGAGCATATTACGCCTCCAGGATATTGCCTGCAGAAAACTCTTCTACTGTCGAGATTTTCTACAAATTATTTTTATGCCATACGAAATCGTATAGGATTGGGAACATTAATGAGCAAAACATTACTTTCTGCGATAATTAGATATATTTTTAAAACGCTTTTTAGTTTTTCACTGGGCATTTGAAACCCCCTGTATAAAAGGTTTTCTTTCTTAATGTCGATTAATAGTTACTATTAATTTTAGAAATACAGTTCCAGTTGCAAAAATGTTTCAAATGTTGTTCTTCGACATAAGGAAATACAGGAATGACAAAATAGTTATTTAAAAAAAATGCGAAACTAAATTTTTTATATGGATCCTATAAGTTATCTTTAGAAAAAAAAAATCCACTTGTTTTGGCAAGTAAAGTAGCAAAAATTCTATTCTTCAATTACCTCAATGTAATTTTTATGAACGGCTTCTGGATCCTATAAGCTATTTTCAAGCTTAAAGTGATACCAAGCTTTCAGTAATATAACAGTAAATATATAGAGAAATTTTAAATATGAAATAAAACCGCATTATAATAAAACAAACTTTTTAATAAATTTGTTTAGCTGCTTTTTAATATTCTGTCTAATTTCTAATACTCTGTCTACTTTGATAATGGACAGTCGAAAAATGAAAATTCTCCATATCTGAAAAACTAATGAGTAAAATGAATGGTGAAAGCACATAAAACAAGGATTTTGAGCGATGCTTTTTATTTGTATAAAAGTTTAACTAATGTCATAATTCTAAAATTGTTAATATAAATTCATTAATAAGTTTATAGATAAAAGTATGTATTTAAATCGAAAAAATACCTGAAATATGTTTGGGTGTATTCATTGTATCTCGTGGAAAAATTAACTTTTCAGTCGGATAAGTTTTTGGTAAGATGTAACATGGTTTAAATTTGTAACGTGGATTTAAGATTAACATCCTCAAAGTTTGTAACGTGGTTTTAACATTAACATCCTCAAACTTTGTAACTCTATGAAGATTTTAAAAAACCCCATAAAATATACCTATATGCGGGCAGCTGTGATCCTAGAGATTCAAATCTAATGTCAAAAGTTCGTGTTATCATTTGAAAATTCAAAGTTGGTGCAATTTGTAATTTGTAGACAACTTTTACTTAAAAAATTCCATTTATATTTGGTTTTAATGCACAATTACCAGTGCAATGGTATTTCTTGCATCTCTCTGCGATAATGTGGAAATAATAATGCATAGCGGTATTTATTTATTTTATTTATTTTATTTTTATTTATTTATTTATTTATTTTACATCTGTAGAATCATTTATTTACGTATCCATGAACATCACATATATGGGCGAGGCATAAAAATGTATATGTATAAATTTAGAATTATTGCGAGCGTTTCATACAATATATTTTTTCCCTGTATTACACTGCAATTTTATGAATACTAGAAGATTTAACCCGGGCATCATGGGTTTCCGAACATATGTAAAGACAATATTTTTGTTTATTGAAAACTCTAATAGATTTTTTTAAGATTAAGTATATGTTTTACATTACTAATTAACAACAACAATAAGCATTTTTTACGAAAAAAATCAAAGTTTTGAAACTTGTTAAAAGCGATACTTATTTATTAGTCAAGAGTTAATAGCCGAAGAAATCGTCAAAGATTTGCTACTCACAGCAACCGTTTTTTTTCTAATAATTTCAGTTGTTTATAAGCATAGTTGGATTACATGTCTATTAAATTTGTATTTTATTTATATTATTATATTGTTATATTTATTTATTGATGAAGTTTTAATTTCGTCAGGTAATATTATCTGGAAACAAATTCTGAACTATTTATATTGTTTTAAGTGCAAACGGGTTAATCCTTCTTAATCGGGCTGCACGAGGAAGATTTAAAAAAATTCATGTTTGAAAAATAGTTTTAAAGCCACATAAAAGCAGTAAAATCAGAATCAGTTTTCAAATAAATAGCATTTGAAGTATATATTTTTTTCTATTCGACGGTGTAAAAATTAAAATTAAGCAATGTTTAAAAGTTAACAAAATTGAAGCAAAAGCGAAATTTATTGGTGAGGCGTTCCCACCTTCAATAAGACTTCAGTGTTACTCATGGACATGTTTTTGCCTTTTAATATACATTGCTTCATCCAATAATATCCCGCAATCTCTCCAATAATCTCTCCAATTTATATTTCTCATAAATGAAAAAAGAATGGGAGAAAAATTTTCCAAACCGCTTCTTTTCTAAATATATTCATACAAATATTTCTACTATCTTCCCAAAATATTGGAACAAAAAATACACATACGCATTTCTAAAGTTTAAAGAACTTAAGCTGCTGGATTGCGCTTCAAAAATAAAAGTGATTCAACTTTATATGAAAGAGAATTCTTTTTTAAAAATATTCTCTGTTTTATTTGAAATAAATGCAATGTTTCGAGGCAATTTATGTTCACTTTGTAACAAATGTATATTAAAATATTTAAAAATAGGACTGACTTTTAGATTTCTTTGTTTTTAAATTCTGGATTCTAATTCTTTTAAGTCAAGAAATAAACCTTGTTTTTGAATTAAATTGAACGATAAGAGCTTCAGTATATAAGTAAATAAAGAGGATAAAAAATGTTAATAATATGCAGTTATGCAAAGTTTATTGTTTGGAACATGAATGTAGGCTGAATTCTAAAACCTAAAATTTAGAATAAAAAAGTCTATTTCATTTTAAATTCAACGCCGAAGAGTTAATTGCTGTTTTTATTATTTTAATTTCGGCACTTAGAAGAACTGATTTAAATGTGTTGAAATATCGGATTATCTTCAATTATGGAGCTTTAATTGCAAAATAAAAAGTGTCGCTTTTATTTATAAGCGTGTAAGAAGATTGCTTTCATTCGAGTTTATTTTAGATAATCTAATTTAAATCCTCTTATTTAAATACATATGATTTAATGCTGATTTTTTGACTAACTTATAATCTTTAAATGCTGTTGAAATAAACGGAAAAAATAGGTTTAAAAAAGAAAATGAAAACTATAAAGATACAGACGAACGAACGGCAGCGAAATTTTAAAAAATTAGGTTTGGCAAGTTAGCTTTTTCCTAATCAGCCAACAGATCTTAATCAGTCTGATATTTCTGCCTTGTGAGAAATTCTGTTTTATTACTCGCAGCAACTTTGGTAATTCCGGACGTAAATAATTCTTCTTCTTAACCTATTTTATATTATCTGTTTCACGCACTTATCTATACTAATAAAAGAAAGTTTCACTCGCTGTGTGTGTGCGTCTGTCTGTCTGTCTGTGTGTGTGACATGGTTAACGAAATCTAGTACACCTAGAAGTCTGAAAATTTAGGTATGGATAGTCCAAAACCTCTCCTTGTGCACCTGAGAATCAGAATTTTAATATTTTGAAAATTAATCGAAATATTAATTAAAACTCAATACACATCGCTTCCAAAATGCCATCTTTTTATGAAAATTGTGCAAAATAAATGTCAAAACCTCAAAATGATGTCTGCGTTTGGAAGATGAAGAAAGATTTTAGTTTTACACGAAAAACGCCGGGCTACCAGAATCACTTTTAACTACGCCTTTTCGCCACATGTCGAAGAAACAAAAACTATTAGGTCTATCGACACAAAAATTTGCACATCTAGATAAAAAAAAATTCAATTCCGAATAACCAAAATTCAAAAAATTCCATTGGGAACTTCTCCAGATATTAATTAACAGATAATTAACTTCCCTTTTGAAATTTAAATGATTTCAAAGACATCTGCTTTTATTTTTAAGGATATCATTTTCATACTCAAAGTGAAAGAAACCCTAAACAAGTGGGTAAGTGTGATGGGAGATCGCACATAGGGTTTCGTTTAATATTCCTTTCAAAACACTTTATCCTTTCATTAATAAATTCAAAGAAATTTATTTTTCAAAAAAAAAAAAAAAAAAAAAAAAAAAAAAGTCATGTTTTTTATAAAGTAAAAATAAAAAAGATTTACCGGTCTATTTTTGTCGTTTTTTCGAAAATCTGAACCGGTCCGATAGCGGCCGAAACCCGCTATTATACGCTGTCATAACAATATCTGTCATTTGGACTAAATGCGATATTAGAAAAAAAATCAATTTCAAAATTAACCATGTTGTATAGAGACCTTCAAAATGTTAAAATATGCCAATATTTCCATAATCGTGTTTTTATCATGATTCGATACGTTCCTGAAACTCATATATTTACTATTCTTTATTACTCAAATTGATACTCTCTGTATTATTCTTAAACATTTGAAAAATCCGTTAAACTTCCAATATGATGTCAGAATAATTTTCTTTTTAATTCTCTAATGACGTCATATTAAGCTGCTTTCTGTATTTACACATACTTATACTCCTTGTATTATTGAAAATGATAATAATGATAATAATATAAAAATAAAATATCAATTTTGTTTATACAATGTGTCATGCAACCAACATCCTTCCAACCCTTTTTAAAAAAAAGTAAACGGAAGTGAAGAGAAGAGAGAAGGAATGGTGGTTTGTTCGGAGGAGTAAGATGTGGAATGCATCCGAGTATATTTTGGTTGTTTTAAGAGGTGATGTGGTTTGGTGGAATTATTATGAATATTAGTGAAAATGTATATAGTGTAAATATTATTGTAAATATTATTGTAAATACCAGCTCTCATATTTAATAAACTGTGTATCTATACTAATAAAAGAAAGTTTCGCTCTGTGTGTCTGTGAGTGTGTGTCTGTTGGCGATGGCTAGGAAAATTTAGCGTACCGAGAAGTCTGTAAATTTAGGTATGGATAGTCCAAGGTCTGGCCATGTGCACCTGAGCCTCAGAATTTTAATATTTTGATAATTAGCGTAGATATTAATTAGATTCTCATTAACCATCGCTTCTAAAATATCATCTTTTAAATCAAAATGGCGAAAGAAACGAACCGGCGCATTGGATTTGGAAGCGGAAATGAACGAATTCGAAATTATTTTACTAATTGACGAATTTTAAGAAAACTAATTGAGATATCAATTTTAAAATTTCTGAGCATATGTAAAAAATATTCTGTATCTGACTATGTGATTTTTGAAAAATTCGGTTGGTAATTTTTTTAATTTATGCAAAAAACTGATAAAAAATACGCTTTTTTTCTCTTGGGTTGGTTGGTTCACTGGTTGGTTGCATCGATTCTTCACAGAAGTAATTAAATAAACCAGAGTAGCAATGCATAAATAAGGATTTCTAACTAAATAGTGTCAATATGGATTGAAGTTATGAGCGTAGAGCCATGCGAATGTCGCCCCACATGCACATGACAAATTACACTTACGTCCCCCTGATTGAAATATTTTTCAGACGCATTTTTCTTCCTGAAATTAGTCGGGTTTAAGTTTTTTTTTTTTTTTTTTTTTTTTTTTACATGACATTTATTATTATGATGGAGATTGTTAATACAGAAAACTTTATTTAACAGATTCTTTTTTATATTTGCGGGAATGAAGAGGGGCAAGGGTCTAATTACAATTAAGCTTCAAGGTGTATTTCTAGAAAGCAGTTACCAGAATTTCCGAAAAATAGTGTAAGCCAAATTTTAAATTAAGTTCCTAGCTTAACCAAATGAATCAATCATTAAATTATTGATTATTAAATTATTAATTTATAATTTATTGTGATCCTCCTAATTAGTTATTTGCTGAAGGCCACTTGAACAACCCCCGCCCCCCTCCCGGCCCGTCCTTCAAGGTTTTTTCTCTAACTCTGCTCCGTTTCCATATCTCAGCAACTATCTTTCCGATTTCAATACAAGTGATTCCAAACAATATAATTAACTTAATTGTCACTCTTTATAACATTAAACTAAATTTATGAGTAGCGGTTACCACTATTTACGAATAATAGTTTAAGCCAAATTTGTAATTAAGTTCAAAGCTTAAGCAAACGAACGAATTTTGAAAGATGCATAGTGGTCCTCCTAATTAGTCATTTGCCGAAGGACACTTGAACAAGCCCTCCCCCCCGGCCCTCCCTTCAAGGTTTTTTTCTCTAACTATGTTCCGTTTCCATATCTCAGCAACTATCTTTCCGATTTCAACACAAGTGATTCCAAACATTATAATTATCTTAAATGTCACTCTTTATAACATTATACTAAATTTATGAGTAGCGGTTACCACTATTTACGAATAATAGTTTAAGCTAAATTTGTAGTTAAGTTCAAAGCTTAAGCAAACGAACGAATTTTGAAAGACGCATAGTGGTTCTCCTAATTAGTCATTTGCTGAAGGGCACTTGAACATCCCCTCCACCCCGGGACCTCCTTCAAGGTTTTTTCTCTAACTATGCTCCGTTTCCATATCTCAGCAACTATTTTTCCGATTTCAAGACAAGTGATTCCAAACAATATAATTAACTTAATTGTCACTCTTTATAACATTGAACTCAATTTATGAGAAGTGGTTACCACTATTTCCAAATAATTGGGTAAGCGAAATTTGTAATTAAGTTCCTAGCTTAAGCAAACGAACGAATTTCGAAAGATGCATAGTGCTCCTCTTAATTAGTCATTTGCTGAAGGGTACATGAACAACCCTCCCCCCCCCGGCCCCTTCTTCAAGGTTTTTCTCTAACTATGCCCCGTTTCTATATATCAGCAACTATCTTTCCGATTTCAACGCAAGTGATTCCAAACATTATATTTAACTTAATAGTCACCCTTTATAACATTAAATTAAATTTATGAGTAGCGGTTACCACTATTTACAAATAAGAGTTAAAGCCAAATTTGTAATTAAATTCCTAGCTTAACAAAACGAACGAATTCTTATGCATGCATAGTGGGCCTCCTAATCCATTTTCTGAAGACACTCGAACATCCCCTCCCCTCGGCACCTCACTCAAGGTTATTTTCTCTAACTGTGCCTTATTGCAATAACTGGGCTAATAATATTCCAATCTTCTCGATACCAGCTCAATTTTGTAGTGCGCGTACTATACAGTAACGTAGGCAGCGGGGACCTGTCTCAGAAGTTCGTTCGGAATGAGGTTTGTTTAGAACAGAATGGTTCCCTGGCGGTGGTAGGGGGAAATAAAAGATTTTCTAGAGCGTACGAGCATGCCGGGTATACGGTTCCGAAGCCATCGTAGACCGTGGCCAGAGTTATGCTTTTTAAGAGATTTAAGTTTATTACAAGGGCTCGGGCAACGCCGGGCGGGTCAGCTAGTCTAAATTTTAAAAAGAAGAATCGGTGCGTCATTCGGCTGTCATGATATTACACAATATTTGAAATGTTTGATTTTTTTTCCAATAAATATAGAAATGTGGAGCCTATCAAGAAGATATTCAGAAGATCAATGTATTATTTTATCAAAGACACATAGTCTCAGCATGGTCGGAAGTAAAATGTCAGTAATGTCATACTGACGCATTAATAATGACTCGTTTCAGTAAATACTCATAAAACGTACACTGTACTCATACACTATAAATACTCATTTACTTCCAAATATGACGTTATGTTTTCCGGAATCTGCAGACCTTATATATGCAGACGTCATAAGCTTTGATTTGAGTACATAAAAAGCATTTTTTAATGTTTTAGAGTTTTTTTAAGAAACAGAAACGAATTATTTTGTACATACCAGGGAATTTCGATTGAATTTTTTTTTTCATTTGAATGCGGTGCTATCAGGCGTATCTTGAATGCTGTTTTCCATTTAAAAAAATTAAAATGTTTCTTTTTCTTCAGTCGGTGTCTACACCAGTAGCTGATGAAACAACAAAAGATTTTGGCAACAATGTGGTATGTTTAATCAAAAATATGTTTAGTTCAAACTATTTCTTATTATGTGGTGATAGCACATTTAAAACTACGCTTGTTGATAAGAACACCGATTACGAAAGAATAACTATCAAATTGAAAAAAAAAAGTAAATAAATGTCTGGTTGTTTTATTTAACAAACTTTTGTACTCAACGATCTATTTATCTTTGTCTGATTTTGGAACTATTGGAAAAGGCATAATCACTAATCATTTTTCATAATCACGAATAGTTATGTTTAATTTCATTTAACAGAATATTATTCCACCACATTTCTTTGACATCAACAAACACTGTAGCTACAACATTTAAGTTCAATGGCTTTTAACTCTATTGTGAATCGCAGTACATTAGCAGTATGTTTAAATGTTTTTTAATTTTTCAAAATAATTGCTTTTGAAAATTATCTGATCATTTTCTTGTGCTAGAATCAGAACAAAAGACTTATTTTATGTAAATTGTATTTCAACGAAAGGGGACCGCGGAAAGTTCTAAGTCATTGAATATCACCACAATTTATACATCATTCGAAGGACAATTTTGTCTGTTGACTACGGTAGAGCAACTCGAAGTTCGACTTACATTACACCCCCGATAGAGTAGAGATCTTCCGTTATCGTGATGCAAATCTGTAACCAATAATATTGGAGATAATAATTATTACTGAATCTTAAATCAAGAACTAAAATTAAAACTTCTCAAAACTAATTTTTTCGATGTTTCGAAGTTGAGTATCTATGTTTCTCATACTCAGAGTGGTATTAATGGCTTATTACAAGAAAATCGTCTTAACCGTTTCTGTATTACAGTACAGTTTATTTTAATCTGTCAAAGTGAATTTTATCAAATTCGGGTCTTAGCTAGATCGTTTTCTTGCGCTAAAATATGAGGCAATTTTCGAGCGGCCATGGGTTTCCAATCCACTTTAAAACGCGCCAAATGCCCTATAAATATAAAATACCGTATTTTTTTTACGTTAACCTGAATTGTAATTCATATCGAATTCATTTCGTAATTCATATTGAAACTAGTAATCAATTTTATTGTTAAGAACAAACACCAGTCACATGACAAAATTCACACGCTAATCAATCCTATCAGAGTGTTCTTTTCAAATTTCTCATTTGTAATTCAATATTTTAAAATAATTTGTTGTTGCATAGAATAGCTATGATCAAACTCTAACCGGGGACCTTTTTACTTTTTCGATTCTGTTTGCAGGTTTTTATTCTTTGGAGATACTTTTTTTAAAGCGGTTTCGAAATAGACCTAAAAAAATCTGAAACCAAAATATAAAAAGTAAAAAAAAGCCCTTTACAGATCCACCTCAACTATCAAATCAATTTATAGTTAAGAGCCTACTCTAGTTACTTACGCGAAGAAACTTTCAAGCTAATGTTAAGTCTATGGGGAGGTTCTTGGCCGATTTTTCGCTCGCATTTTAATATTTTTAAATGATTTTTTTGCATAGGATAGCTAGGGTCAATCTCTAACGTTGATAGTTTTTACTTTTTTGATTTTGGTTACAGTTTCTTTTATAAGCGGACATTTTCAATTTTGGAACCAGTTGGAACCGGTTCTGAAAGTGAAAATACCTTATATAAAAATACTGAAACCAAAATCGAAAAAGTAAAAACTAACAACGTTAGAGATCGACCTCAGCTATCCTATGCAAAAAACATCATTTAAAAATATTAAAATGCGAGCGAGAAATCTGCCAAGAACCTTCCCATAGACTTAATATTAGCTTGCGCATTTTTTCGCATGACTGATGTAAACTCTTAAGAGCAAACACTAATCACACGACAAAACTCGCAACCTAATATATATCCTATCAGAATGCTCTTTTCAAATTCCTCATTTGTAACTCAATATTTTTAAATGATTTGTTTTTGCATAGAATAGCTAAGGTCAAACTCTAACCGGGATCTTTTTTACTTTTTTAATTCTGTTTGCAGTTTTTTTTTTCGAAAAGGCTTCCGAAATTAACCTAAAAAAAAATCTGAAACCAAAATATAAAAAGTAAAACAGAGTCCCTTTATAGATTGACCTCAGCTATCTTGTACAAAAACAATGATTTAAATATATTGAAATGCAAACGAGACATTTGAGAACACTCCCACAGGTTTAACATGCGTGTGTCTTCCTGTGCCTAGAGTAAGCTGTTAAATCTCATCGAAACTTGGGTGTTGTCGCTTTCGCAAAATTCCCTCAAATGTTCCATAAATCTACCTAAATAAATAAATAAATATATATATATATATTTATACATATATGCGTATATGACCATGCACATGTATTTATAGATATTAATGAACACAATCAAATATAGGAAAATAATTTTTCTAAGAAAAGCTGTACCTTCTACTCTTCCTACTCTATATTCCATGGAATGAGACAGTGCAATATTCCAGAAATTATTTTACTTTCATGTTTGTTCTATTATTAGCATTATCCGCAAATTAGGATAATTTTCCTGTTCAAAGGATAAGAGCCTTCGTGTTATAAATTATTTACATCTTTTACGAACTTCTTCTATGACTAGTTGGCTCAATTCCAAACTTTCTTGTTTCAGATCCCGGTTTTAATATAAAATATGACGTCATTATAAGGCATTTCAGTTCAATGGAAAAGAAAAATTCAATTTTTCATTGGAAATATTAAACAACAGATAGATAAAATATATAAAATAAGCATTTGAGATTAAAGAAAAGAGATAAAAGAAATAATGAAATATTTTAAAATACCAATAAAATTCACAAATGCACGTAAATAAATGCTATGATATATACAATGTGTGCATGTATGTATGCATTTATTTGTATGCAAGCAGGTGTATGTGTACTTAAGTATGTGTACGTGTATGCTTGTCTAAGTGTGTATATGTATAAACAAAATCAAACATGAATAAAAGTTTGGAATTCAAAGTTTATTATTATTTCCTGCGGTGTTTTTCTTTTATTTTGATAGAAAACAGGTGTTCTTTTAAATATAAAAATCCATTTTGTTTTATAAAATAACATTTAAAAAGACCAGATCGCTAGTAAACATGTATTTCATTTCATCAAAAAATGTTTTGTTGAAAAAAAAAATGTAATAAATGCAATATGATATTTATTACAAACAAAAAAATTATTTTTTTTTGTATTTTTGAACATTCTAAAACAAAAGATCTCTAAAATAACCAAATATCAAGTAATGCCTTTGCAATTTATTTGTTGTTTTGTTTTGATTTTAATATAAATAATAATAATTCTCTAAGCAACGGATTTGATAGTAATAGGTTTCTGTTATTTTATAAGTAATGCATTCGTCGCAAACCATTAATTATTAAGCAGTTAATTCAGTTTTTAATTCAGACATTGTCATTTGAATAATTAAACATGATTTTTTTTTTCAATTACAAATATGTACGCACGTAAGTTATTTTCATTCTAAACTCTAAAAGAAAAAAAACAGTTAATTTTTAATGTACGCACTGTTATAAAAGGAATTGCGATATAAAATCTTTCAAATTCAAAGAAATGCGTTGCTTACATAGTTGTTCTTATCTCACAGCGCTCCATTTATCACAATAATACTAAATGCATAGCCTAATGTTAACTATACTTTAGATATAATGCTAACAATTAATAAAAGCTATGTGTATGTTTTTTTTTTCATTTCTTTTAAAAAATGTTTGACTTCAACAATTTTATGCCCGGTATTTTCTTTTTGTAAATGTTATCCTAAAGCTGCTACTTTTACGCTTATCTTGTACCGCTAAAATTTTATAGTAAATTTTGTTTTATTTAATACTTGGAACTTAGAACGTGTTCATTAATTATTAATAATCATTGGAGCCATTATCTTAAGAGCAATGTGGATCTTAGATTTATGACCGCAGGCCAGAACAACAATTACACTGAAAAAAATTACATGAACCCAAAAAGAGCAAAAAGTAAAAATAAACAACAAACGGCTTTCGCCCCCAAAATAATAAATTAAAAATTATATTAGATTAATGACATATAAATAAAAAAAAATTGTAAAAATAAGCCTACTAAATATTTACAGTTAAAATTAAATCAAAAAGAAAAAAATATTATATAGAAAAACTATTATAGAAATAAAAAAGGCCCACAAAGGTACCTTTGCCGTAGAAATCGCAGCAAAATCTTTGATTAAATAAATAAAAAAATTCTTTAAAATTTTTGTGGCAGCAGAAAAGAGTAAAACTTAATAGCTATGTTATTTTATTTTTGAATACTATGACGTTTTCGCGAACAAAATGTGTCCTGTAGAAATTTAAACAGCTTCTTTTAAAGATATGACCATTAAATTGTCTGAATATAACAAATGTCATTATTTACTTTAACATAAATTGATCATATGTCTTTGAAGAAATATATCTACTGTTTCTTTTCGTTAAATATATTTTGATGTAGCAAACATTTCAAATTGCAAAGATTCTAAAAATTACATTTGTCAAAAAATACCTTTATAGTTATTTTAATTTAAATTTTGTGTAACGAGTAATATTTCTCTAGTAACGGATTTCATAGTAATAGTGATATCTTATAATATAATTAATGCATTTGTCTCAAAAGATTAAAGATAAAGCTGTTAAAACATGTTTTAATGTATACATGTTTATACATTATCTTCAGAATAATTAAAAATAAAATATTTTAATGACAAAGTAGAACGTTTGTTAAATCATTCCTATTAAAAATTCGACAAGTAAAAATTATTAAATTTTTAATGCAGGCACAGTTATATAAATAATTAAAACGCAAAATATTTGAATTTAAAAGACATACGTTGTATGTAAACATGTATACATATTCTTATTTATAGAACACTAATTATCAATAATAAATTCGAATGCATAGAATAATATTGTTAATTATTCTTAAAGTACATATAATTAATTGAAGTGATGTACATCAGTTTCTTTTTCGTTGTTTTTTAAAAATGCATGATTTCAATTACTTAAAGCATGATATCGATTTTTGCAAATGTAATCTGTAATTACGAGAGGAAAGTCAAATGTTTACTGAAATTAGTTTAGATCGCAGTAATAATTAATGGACTCATTACTTCTTTTTCGAATACACTGATATCTTTAGCAGTCATTCAGACTTCTTTCAAAGATATAAACATTAAATTACCTAAACATAAAAGTTTTCATTATTTGATTTAACATATTTTAGAAATAAATTGTCCACAGTAATTTAATTTAAGAAATACATCATTTCTTTCATTTTATTAAATAAATCATGATGTAACAAGCATTAAAAATTGCAAAGATTCTGAAAGTTGAATTTGCCGAAAAATGTATTTGTAATTATTTTAATTTTAAATATTGTATAAAGGATAATAATAACAGATTTCATAGTAATGAAACTCTGTTATAATATAATTAAGACATTTGTCTCAAAGCATTAATGTTAAAGCAGTTTATTGTTTTTAGGCTAGACATTATCATCAGAATATTTTTCAAAAAATATTACAAAAGACTATGCTTGTTAAAGCATTCTCGTTTAAAATGCTGAAAGTAAAAACAGTTAATTTTTTAATACCCATATATTTATAGAAATAATTCAAACACAAAATATTTCAAAGACTATGTCGTTTACATAACTATATAATCCTAATTATCAAAAATATATTTAATGCATTGAATTATATTGCTAACTATTCTTCGGATAGAATACTAACAATAATTAGAAGCAATATATATGTGTTATTTTCTCTTTTTGTCTTTTTAAAAATGTATGACTTCAATTACTTTTAAGCTTGATATCGATTTCTGCAAATGTTATCTGTAATTACAAAGGAAAAGTCAGATATTTACTGAAATTAGTTTAAACTACAGTGATAATTAATGGGCTGTTTTTGTTTTCTTTTTCGAATAATTTAACGGTAATATCAGATATGTCTCTTTAAAACTATTAGTTCCGTAGAAAGCTAAACGATTTCTGTCAAAGATAGAAAGAAGTATTTATTTTCCTAAATTAAAAAAAATATACTATTTGTGCATAACATATTTGGAAAATAAATCATCCAAATCATTTTAATTTAAGAAATTTATCTTTCTTAAAATTTCATTTTGAAAGACTGAGCTAACGTATCAACATTCCATATACATTTAATGAAGAAAATGTTTCATTGATGACAATACACAAATGAATTTCAATGATGATTTTATGCATTTCACTGCATTGCGAAAAGAAGAATTTTTATATTTCTCTTATATTTAAATCAAAACGCTAAACTAAGATTCTAAAAGATGAATTTGTTAAATAACATCTTTGTAATTTTTAAAATGTGCTATACAGAATAATATTTTATAGAAATAAAATTAATATTATAATCTCTTATAATACAAATAATGCATTTGTCTCAAGGTATTAATAATAAAGCTGTTAATACAGTTTTTTATCTAAACTTTATCACCAGAATAATAAAAAATACAATATTAAAATTACAAATGAGACCGTCTGTAAAATCATTCTCAACAAAATTGCTACCAATAAAATAATTAATTTACAACTAATTTACAATTAAAAACGCAAAATCTTTCAATTTCAAATACGTATGTTGTTTGCATAACTACTCGTATTTCTTATAACTCTAATTATGAATAATTCGAATCAATTAATGCATTTTTCTCAAGGCATTAAAAATAAAACTCTTAATAGAGTTTTTAATCTAGACATTAACACCAGACTAATAAAAAGTGACATATTTTAATTACAAAGGCGAACGTCTCTAAAACCATTCCCATTAAAAATACAACAAATAAAAATAGTTACTTTTTTAATACACGCATTGTTATATAAATTATTAAACGCAAAATGTTTCAATTTCAAAATCGTATGTTTTTTTGTATAACTATTCTTTCCTCTTAGAATTTATCAAGAATAAATTTGAATGAAGAGAATAATATTGTTATATAGATAAAATACTAATAAAATACTAATAAAATACTAATATTCTATAGATAAAATACTAATAAATATTACAAGTAATGTGTACCACTAATATTGCATACCACTATTTCAAAAAAAGTAATTTTCGCCTTATTTAACACAGCGGTTGCCAATCTTTCGGAAAATAAATAACTAACATGAATTTTAAAAATTCACAAACACATTTATACAACAGTGATACTAGAACTTACATGTCATTAATATAAAATGAAATAATTTTATGGAAGAAAAAATACATGTGGGGATTAGTCGGAAAGTAAATTTTCTGTGTTTACAATTTCCTTGTTATTAATAAATAAAATATTTTGTGGGCTTTAGCGAGGGAAATCTCTTATTACTCGAAGTATCAATAATTCGAATCAATCAATTCATTTATTGCACGTAGATGTTGCAAATAAGGTTCAGGATTTGGATAAACAAAGTAAGGTCCGAATGCACTTCAGACTCTTTTTGCTGGATATATTAATTTGGCCTTTTTAAATACAGTTTATTTGGAATTCGTTCGGCGATTTTTGAATATTTCGAAATTTTTTTAAAAAAAACTCCATTTAAATTCCATATTTTTTTTTCTTTTTTTAAACAAACAATTGTATTTAGTACTTTATCCATCCAATCTTATATTTGATACCCCTGTATGGAGCAGATATTCGGAATCCATTTTAAAAATGTGAAATATTCTTATTTACATATTAAAGAATGTAAAGACTTTGTTTGTTTTTTCTTTGAAACGCAGCGAAATTAGAGATAAAAAATATCAAGCGTTGGTTTCTTAAGTAAGCCCCTTTATCACCAAAAACCGTTACGCAAGAGCCATCGCAATTGGGATATTTTTTCATTATTCAACACGTGATTTTTTTTTTTTTTTGAAAAAAAATGAATAACACAGTGAAATGGGATATATCTAAATTAATCCCGGGAAATGGCAAGGGTTATTTTAGACAGGGTCGAATTCCTAGGGTGGCCTGGGGTATACCCCCCATGAAGTATGTAAATGTTCCCTTAGGTGATTTGGATTTTTATGCTAACTATTTGTCTAGAAGTACAATTATCCCCATCTCCCTTGGATCTGCAAAAATCAATCCCGGAAAAAATATATCTGAAATCAACAAACAGTTAGGTATATTTAAGATTATTTTTCCTGAGCAAAGTCCAGTAAGTCAGCTAGTATTAGAAAAAGAAAGTTTTTATCTGTGTATGTATGTGTGTGTCTGTCTGTATGTTTGTCTGTTGGCGATAGCTAGGGAAATCTATTTCACGTAAATAACTTCGAATTTGGTCTCGAATAGACAAAGAGGGTTAAAATTTTATATTTTTTGAATAATTGTTTTGTTATTTTATGTTGAATGGAATGTTTCATTTATTTACCGAATCTTACAGGTTCGCCGGCGATTTTGACTGGTTCACAAAACCAATCCACATTCAACGTTTTGGCGCGATATATCATATTTTCAATAAAAATTATTCGGAATCCATCCAGCAATTTTTTAATATCTCATGAAAAAGTCTCTATTTCGCCATAAATGAGAAATTTGTTTTTAATTAATCAATTTTTATTTGATATCTTATGTATCCTACATTTTATAGCCCTGTATGAAGCAGATTTTAGGAATCGATTTTTTTAAAATTAAAAATACAAAATTGTTTTTTTTAAATTCCATATTAAGTGAAGTAAGGCCTTAGATATTTTTCTGAAACGCAGGAAAGAAAAAGAGGGGGGAAATCCAGCTTTGGTTTCCTAAGTAACCCTTTTTATCGCCAAAAAATATTACCATGATGATGCCAGTGACATCACGGAGGCAAGAGCATTTTTTTTTTCATTCTGCGCATGAAAAGTGGTGAGTTATGATTTTATGCTTATTAATGCTCTAGAACACCCAAGAATTCCATGATATCCTTCCAAAGTTCCAGATATCTCTCCTGGACAAAAAGTTTGCATTCAACACTGATTTTGGTATATTTAAGGTTATTATCCCGAATTTGCTATTGGAGTGTTTCATTCGGAACAAGTAATTTACTGCGGGCATAAAAAAATACGTTTTTTATTTAAAAAAAAAAAAAAAAAAAAAAAAAAAAAACATTAAAAAATGCGTGTCTTCCATATACAAGAGCTGTTCCGCGGCCGTCTTCACTTCTTAATTGGCGCTTATTAGCCTTTATTTGATAACACTTTTCAAAGACGTAAAGAGATGGAAGTCGGATGAAGGAGATTGGTAATTACGGTAACTGCGTAGTTACGGTATTGGTAATTGCGATTAAATAAGACAAGCATTTTTGTAACAAAATACTGGTTCAGTTGGATCACACTGTAGTAAAATATGAAAACTTATATGTTCGGGCAGACTCTTTGGGTCACAGAAAAAAATCAGATATATACACCGATGTATTTTTGAAAAGGTTAAATTTAATACAGCAACATTTTAATATCCCGCATGTGAACCATCTTGAAATATATTCAATGTTTTAAACTCTTTTAAAAGATTAATTATTACATCCGTCTGATTCTACATATATATTTACTCCATTAATTCACTTTATAATCACATCTTATTCATGCATTAATCTTTTTTTTTTCATGAACTGATAAAGAAGCTGTAAAATATTATTGCTCAACAATTTTTAACCGACTTATCTTACAAACTTTACTTAAGAAAAATTTTCAAATAATTATTTATTCTCTTTATTTTATCTGCTTATACGAATGCACTTTTACCCGCTTAAGCATTTCTTTACTTTTAAGAATTAGTTTTGGGGGCTTTGAAATTTCAAAGAAAGTTTGTGAATTATTTAGACGTGAAATAACGAAATAATTTTGCAAAACAATTTTTTTTGGATAGTTTTAGTTTATTTTCTGAAGCAGAAAACTTTAACTAGTATAGTGAGAAACGATTTTATGTAACGTAAGTAAAATAAGATAGTGGCTTTTATATGAATTTAGAGGTGTCTGTGAATTCATAATGTATGAAAACTAAAATTATTTTATAAAATATGTATTCTGTAGGACTTATCTTAACATCCCTCGTGATAAGTGTACATATACGAGCTGTTTAGGAACATAAAATCCTTGTATTTTAGCACCAATATTTTCGAACAATCATTTTTGCCTTATCTAATCACCGAATACATACTATTAAATAAGGTGAAAATTATTATTCAGAAAAAGGCATGCTGCAAAGTTAAAAGAGGTATACAGTACACTCATCGCGAAGGAGATAACAGTGTATTGCACCATACGATTTCTCAAACGTTAATTACATTTAACTTATATTTTGCATTTCATTAAATACTACTAGGCTTCACCCGTTACGGTGGAAAGTGATTTTCACACGACATCTGGAATTAAACGAACTTCGAATTTGTATGATTTTATATTCGTAAACGAAAATCTTTCCAAACGAACATAGGTTTAGTGTCGTCACGTTTAGGCACATTTGTCTCACTTCAAAAATTTACTTACTTAAAGCCTAAAAATAATATTAGCTCATATGACCTATAACATTGCGAATCTATGAATTATTAGTATACTAGTGAGCAGATATTGTTCAGAGACCCATAATAAGTTCAGATTTCAAGAACTTATACAAATGTAATTAATTGTCGTATCAGAGTGCAGTTCACATCATAAGACTTATCGAAAAGTTGAATTTTTAGTGTCAAAAGTTTAAAAAAAACATCAAAGATTCCCATAAATTCATTCATATATTAAAAACTTGACCAACAAATTGTCGTATTTGGAGTATGCTTTGCACCATGAAAATTGACAAATAGTCGAAATTTTTGTAGCAAAAAATAGTTCAGAGAAATTTTTAATTATTTTATTTGCCAGGAAAATTCCGAATTTTTGAAGTCATACGGTGCAAACCGAACTCCAACACGACAAATTGTTAATGCTTTATATATATATATATATAAACTCGGTTTATGACGTCAGGTGCTGCCATCCAAAAAATCTACAAGAGACGACTTCATTTCTTCCGGTCAAGGGTCCATTCCTCTTCCAGACCCCTATCCCTCATGGTTTATACCATCCATCCAGGTCTTTCGTGGTTGTAGTATGAAGTTCTTGGTCGTGGTAATGTGGATTTGATACGATGAGTATTTCGATGTCAAAAAACATTATTACCTTCTAATTAATCTGGAAATTCGGAAGAAATAAGAATAGGCACATTTAGACGAACAGGCAGACATGGGTAGATGAAGGTATTTTAATAAATCCCAGGTTCTATAGATATTGCACATAAGTACAGGAAAACATTGGCTGCCAATGGCAGCGCAGGGCACCCGGGCCCGTAACACAATTCGGGAAAATGTTACATGTTAGAAGCAAGATGATTAGCGAGAGAAGTGATTGTTTCTTGTACCATGACATGAAGTCGAATGAAAATTACATTTCGCCAAAAGGTTACAATATGGCGATCGTTTCTCCAAACAGAGCATAAAGACAATTAAAAATTTAGAGAACAGAGCCATTTTTGGCATAAATTATCCTAACGAATATATTGGCGGTAGCCAACATGCATGGGAATGCAAAACCACACAAATGGGGCTCGGAAAAGTTTTCGCATTCTTGAACCCGCGAACCTTAGAGATTGTTATGACTTCGACATGTACGTTGGATATTTTTGGACCAGAGTTATTCAGATGCGCTTGGGAATCATTGTAATTAAAAAGGGTGTGTATGAAGAAATCAGTTAGCAACAGAACTTTGTGACCAAATAAGGAGATGGCAGATGGTAAATCTTATTTGAAAGGGTAGATGTAGCGGTTTTCCTTTACATAGCACAGAATAGAAATATTTTTAGTGTAACTGAATTAAAAGGATATTAGAATAAACGGAATGAAATTTGTTATATTGAATTTAACAAAATGGTGGGAAAGGAAAATGAAAAAGTATTTTTGTAGAACAGTGAGCGTTAAAATAATGAAAAAGGGAACAGATTTGGAAAAGGGAATTAAATGAGAGGGGAATAATTACTAAAATTGAATAATATATGATGCGACATCATATATTTCTCCTCCTTGTGTAGAATTGAAAAAAAAATTTGGTCACATGGTATGTATGCTCTGTTCAGAGATTACATAATATTTTCACATTTAAAATAATACCAACATGTACTTTATAAGCAATAAAAATGCGTGCAAACCTGGTATAAAATACAAAAAGAAAAGCATATAATTGAATAATATGACATGAAACATAAATGTGAACGTTCTTCTTTTGATGAGGTACCTCATATATGTACACCGGTGAAATAATTCAATAAGAATATATGTCTCATACAAAAATCAGCTGCAGCAATATAATAATAATAGATATAATAGTGCACATTTTTATTTAATATAGTCCTTTTAGACTATTTTTGACCTATGTTGCATGTACTGTATGCAATTGAGACTTTGATCATAGGTCATTTGGCCAAGCATGAAACACTGTTTAATTAGTTAAAAAGGCCATAAAATATGAGACATTTTTTTTAAAATTAGCACCTACTGTGCTGTATAAACAATACTGAAAATACAAGTTACATATAAAAAATATAGTGGGTATATCATTTATATTAAGTGTATTGAAGACAAATATAGAATAATGTAGCATATTCCAAAATTCGGTATCACTTTGTAGATCATACTGCATATCTGCATATCTTATTTATTTATTTATTTATTTATTTATTTTATTTAATATTGGGAAAGAGTGAAATGTGTAAAGTGGAAAAATTGTCCCCTAACGGATGATATCTAGGAATGCTCATCACAACCTACCATCTACAAACATGTTGTCGACATGACACATGAGGATAACAACATATGTTGTTCTGCACTAATGGTAAGATACGGGACAAATTTAAATAACACAATATTTGATACAATAATGTTAGAAAAAAAAAACTCCGATATTTTGAAACAGAAAGAAAAGTTGGCCTCTGTTGTTTTTAAGAAAATTAATCTAAATTTGAAATTAAAAAAAAAAAAACTGTGTGCTATTATGATTGTTTATGTAGAGAAAAAGGGTATGTAAAGTATGAACAACGTGGAAAACCCTGCAATGTTTGTTAAAATCCTTTAAAAAGGAAAATAAAAAAAATAATAAATTTTGAATAAAAAAGTTGATTAAAGTGTGGGAACACAGCATTTATGTGAAAAAATTAAAAATGTGAACACAATTAATTAAGTACTGATATGTATGAAAGTGTGATTGTATGAAATAGAAGCTATCAATTAAAAGAAATAGAAACATATTAATTATAACTGAGAAAAAAATGTAAAATAAAATATAACTGAGAAGTGTATTAGAAAGTATGTATGTACTGTTCGATTGCAACTATTAATGTATCTTCGACAGAAGATTTAACTGGTTTAATACCAACAAAGTTGCAATTACATTAGAACTGAATAAATACCTCTAAACACTAAAAGAAAAATGAATTAAAAATTTTGAAAGAATATGTCATGTTGAAAATTAAATACGAAAAAAAAAAAAGCTGATGAAATGCAGTGTTATACATGTAGAAAAGAAATGTGTAAAAATTTGTGTACGTCCACAGAATGAAAAAATAATGCCTCCATTTCAATAATTTTATGAAAGCGACCTGCACTACAAGGAAAGGAAGTAAATTCCTACAAAATCTTATTATTATGAAAATAATAATATTGCCATACTGGCGTGATTCAGTAGTGTACATTTTTTTTTTTTTAACTGTAGACAAAATTTAGCAAGAAAAAGGTTATTTAACTTATTTTCATTAAAAAGAATATGTGATAATGTAAATATGACTGAAAATGTTTAAGTAAAGTAACTGATGAAATGAATAATGAAAAAGTACGTTACCATGATAACTAACATTACCAAAATTGTTGCGATTGCAGTTGGTAACTAAGTACAGTGTTGTTTACCATAATTGGTGCATATAGCGAATTCAATGAACTCCTCCAATAAATATATGGTATAACTAGTACCTAATTTAAAGTTACATGGAAAACATGATGAGATGATATATGTGCAGAGATTGTGTTAACGAATTATGTTGAATATTACAAGCAGTGTAATTAGAACCTATAAGTAAGGTATATAATGTCAAAGAAACATATGTTAATTTTTTTTTTTTTTAAAGGAATGAATGTGAAAAGCAAAGTTGTACATTGAGTGGTGGAGCAAATACTTTGAGTAGTATTATATATTTATATATCCTTGATTGGTGAAATGTGCACGTTGGTTGACTGGTAATACTTGAAACATTGATTGGTAGTGTAACATTAACTAGTAAAAAATAAATGATAACACAGAATACATTAAGTATAGATGATAGAATTATGTGTAAGGTGTTTGTGTAAATTTACAGGATGAAATACTTGATGCATTAATCATGAAAGTTTCCTGAAATGAGTGCATTGTACGGAAATCTGAGTAGATTTCTAAGAATCGTAATATTAAATATATATAATTAACATTAAGGCCGGATTCAGTAATGCACCATTTATTTTGCATCAGTAAACATATTTAATTTAATGAAAGTTATGTTTGTTTATGTAAACTGGAGTTAGAAGTAAAAAGTATGTAAAAGATGAAGAAGAATATTGATTGTTGTATGCATTTTATATAAAAAAAAGAAAACTATCACCATTAACCTACAATGAAAATATCAGCATTATTGAGAATGCAACTGGTAAATAAGTCTAGTTGTTTACCAACAGTGGTATGTATAACAAATGTTATGTACCCGATTTATATCGTTTGGTGTAACTAACTTATATCTAAACCATGAAATTATCAAATGCAGGATATGTGACAGGGAAAAAGAATAATGAAAAGAAGCAGAATTTTATTTTATATCAATAAATTAATCGTAAAAAGTATAACAGTGATTGGTACTAACTGGTACTGAATAATGAATGGTAACTTTGACACGTAGAGTGAATGACATGCGTAATTAATTAAAAGAGGAACCATTGTAGATTATAAAACTGGTTATTGGATATAGAAAAGTAGCGTAAAATAACGCAAGATTGCAGAAGATCTCAAAGTCTACTTAGGTTGTTTAAAAAGTTCTGAATAATGCTACTAAAACAATACACGTGAATTAAAATATATCAACTTAATAAAAATATACAAAAACATTTGCCATCATACAAATAAAATTTATCTAAATAAAATAAAATGTGGTATGTATAAATAAAATAGTGAAAATGTCTTTAATTAATTAGTTGCAATATCGGTAAGCAGTGCCATATATTTATAAACGAAGAAAAATATTACTTTAATGATTCCTTAAAAATTTTTTAACATGGCTGTATCTAATAATGAAAAACACCTTAAAATATATCCTATCTTCTTTTGAAACAGAAAAATATATATATTTGAGGGTTAATGCTCAAAACATTAATATACAACAAAACTGTCACTTATGTATTAAACTACTAAATACATACAAACCTGAAATATTTAAACTTCTTAGAAATTATGGCAATAAATATGGCATAAATAAATATGTGTAAAGAAATTGAGAAGGAAAAGTCACCTTTAATATAAGTAAATATGTGCAAAAATGTTGTACACAAAACCTTATATATTTATTAAAACATGGATGAGCACTGGGAAAAAAAAAACTTAAAAAGTAATTTTATACATTGCCAGAAATATCTGACACAAAAGTACTGCAATTTGTTTTAACATGACAAAAGGGACCTTAAAGTGTAAAGAAGATGTTAATTTAAGCAAAGTTATCTTTATTCATGTGTGTAGATGAAAATTTCGATCAATAATACAAAGAAATGTGTTATATCAAGTGTTATCTATTTACCAAATAAAGTTTAAAGAAGAAATTTTGAAAAAAAAAAAAGTGTATAAATTTTGTAATAAACAGAGTGTATATATGTCTAGAATGTGTAATAATTAGGTTTTCTTGCCAAAATATACCCGCAATATTATAATTATGTTTAAATTTAACAACAAAAATAATTAAAAAAACTAAAAAGGTATTGTGAAGAAATGACACCAAGTTTATCATCAAAGATTGATCCGAATGAATTGATGGAAAATTAGCGCTAAAAATTCAAATCAATACACAATGACAAGATCTTACTATCTTTTCTGGATCCATGAAAAAAATTCAAGTAAATATTACTCCAACACAATATAAATTTTGAATAAAGTTAAGATAAAAAAAAGATAATGTCCTACGAATGTGGAATTCCTATTAAAAAAACTGTAAGTGTATAATATGTTTGTATGCAAACATTGCCATTTCTTATTACCTGTTTATTTTGCGCGAGCACCCCTAATGTCAACACTCAATTTTTGAATTACTGTAACTATGCATCCAAAGCATATATTAAAAAGAAAGGGCAATTCGTTATAAATAAAAATATCTATATGGCAACATGTATCCTATTACAACACCAAAAATTTATCCAACTGATACAACACATAAACACAAGACTATTATACTTTGTAATGTTATTAAAGACAACTAATTTATTTTGATTATGTATTTACCTCCTGAATATATGATGCTTATTCGAATAAAATAAAAAAACACTGATATAGTATAACATATAATGGCAAAAAAATCAGATATAAATGTAAGTATAAAATGTAAAAATACAGGTTTACATGTGTATAAAAGCATAAAAATATAAAAGGTGATATAAAATTACTGAAGTTTTAATTGCATATAATTAAAAAATTTGTGCATTCGCACAGGACAGGAAAGGAAAGTGACCCACGATCCAAAAAAAAAAAATATCTGCCCTAATTCTTGTCAAAGGACAAGTGTATTGGCGCAAGTTTAAGATCATTTCCTTCTTTGAATAGAGAATATTTAGGGAGAGCTCCATATTGTTGCCTTTAGACACAATATAAGCATCTTTGCTCCCGCAGCAGTGATGCGACAAACTGGTGAGCAGTCTTGTATATTCATTTGAAAATGAATTGGATTTCCAATTCGAAGTTGTCTCCCATTACAATGGGGTGGAAGATCCTAAGGGCTATAATTTTGAACAGATCACCACTCCGAAAGGGAATAATTAGAAAAATAAAAAAAATGTACATACATATAATATACATGTTAAATAAGAGTCAATCCTAGAGTAATGAGAGACGGTATGTCAAAATCGGTAAGTGTAACAAGTCTTGAGATGCGGACATAGATCTATAAAAATACTTAACTGCCGTTAATTAATAAATATAATATATAATTTAGAATTAAATTAATGTGACAATTATTATTATCAATTATTGTAAATATTTGAATGAAAAAATTGAGAAGAATTAGGCTTTATTCTTCTTATTATTTTTTTAATGTGATGAGAGAAACATTGTGTATATATATATGTAAATACCCCATAAATATAAAAGATAATGTTCACAACAAGATTGCCATATCTGCCACTCCCTTGATGAAACAAACTTGGACCAGCCGAGAACTTTCACAAGGAAACATCAAATATAACATCAGTATATTGTGTAGATCAATATACACAAGTGTGAACAAAACCAAAAAATTCGCACAAAATAATACACCTATACTTTTTCTTATAATGAGAAAAATTCAAAATTTCATTTAAAAAAAAATCCTTTAGATAAAACTTGCATGAGCGGTAGCATATTTTAAAATGTTGAACTACTGCATAGCAAACTGATACTAAAATAAAGGATTATAGAAGAATAATACACAGCATAAACAAAAGTTAAATACCTATTAAGAAATACTTATGAATGAATATTATACCTTTTCTTTATCACATAGAAGATAAATAGTATTGTACATACCTTTCAGAATCCGATAATCAAGAATTAAAGGGAAAAATTACCTTAAATTGCGCACATAAAAAACTAAAAAATAAACACTATTTTGAATTTGCTTATTGATAAAGTCCACTGAATGAGAAAAAAAAACTAATAATCCATTTTCACAAAATCGGAACTCAGAAGCAAAGGAAAAACATCTGATTGCAAAGCGTTGATAATAAGTCATACGCCCTTGAATTTACAGCTGTTTGCTGAGTTATTAAGTCTTACTATTGAAGTTGCACTTTTCGGCTATGATAATTAAGTAGTTCGATCTTTGAGCAAAGTTTTCAGCTACTAGTACTGTTCATTTTTCCGATTTGTGGTTTTGACGATCACCGAAATAAAATTTTCTTGATAGATAATTATATATTCGCCTAAAGAAAGTATTCTTTCTCGGGGAGAAAAAAAAATAGGCTCCTTTTCCAAAAGTGGTTGGAGTTCGGGACGCATGTTTCACTTTAGAAACATAGGAAAAGTTTTCGTTCTTTTTATCGTCATCAGAAACAGTTTCTTTTGCGGTCGCATTAAACAATAAGAATCACCGATTTTTTTCTTTTATGCTGGAAACAGATGATACTTTTAAGTTTTGTATTTTCTTCCTAGCATACGAAGAATCAGCACATTGTCCGATTAATTATTCGTTAGGCGACGAGAAAAAGGAATTCTGTATACAGATGAATTCTGAACATCGACTTCGTTGAATACGAAACAAGAACAGTTTCTCGATTCAAGAGATTCTTGATTTCTACTTTTCTATATTCCGATGATTTCGAATGTTTTGACACAGGCTGGGGTAGATTTGCAGAAAATATAAACTCATATATTATGAGAACAGACGTATAAGTCACGATAAAGAGGTGAACAGTTTCTCCATGAATGTTATTCAGTCCAAAGTTTTTTTGTCTGCCGTGCCTTTAATTTATTCTTATTATTATTCTTTTAATACAAAGTTTGAACATTCCCGGTTACCATGTCGTAAAAATTCCTGTACTAGTGCTCTGGTGACTGGCACCAAAATTTATGTAGTATGAAGTTCTTGGTCGTGGTAATGTGGATTTGATACGATGAGTATTTCGATGTCAAAAAACATTATTACCTTCTAATTAATCTGGAAATTCGGAAGAAATAAGAATAGGCACATTTAGACGAACAGGCAGACATGGGTAGATGAAGGTATTTTAATAAATCCCAGGTTCTATAGATATTGCACATAAGTACAGGAAAACGTTGGCTGCCCATGGCAGCGCAGGGCACCCGGGCCCGTAACACAATTCGGGAAAATGTTACATGTTAGAAGCAAGATGATTAGCGAGAGAAGTGATTGTTTCTTGTACCATGACATGAAGTCGAATGAAAATTACATTTCGCCAAAAGGTTACAATATGGCGATCGTTTCTCCAAACAGAGCATAAAGACAATTAAAAATTTAGAGAACAGAGCCATTTTTGGCATAAATTATCCTAACGAATATATTGGCGGTAGCCAACATGCATGGGAATGCAAAACCACACAAATGAGGCTCGGAAAAGTTTTCGCATTCTTGAACCCGCGAACCTTAGAGATTGTTATGACTTCGACATGTACGTTGGATATTTTTGGACCAGAGTTATTCAGATGCGCTTGGGAATCATTGTAATTAAAAAGGGTATGTATGAAGAAATCAGTAAGCAACAGAACTTTGTGACCAAATAAGGAGATGGCAGATGGTAAATCTTATTTGAAGGGGTAGATGTAGCGGTTTTCCTTTACATAGCACAGAATAGAAATATTTTTAGTGTAACTGAATTAAAAGGATATTAGAATAAACGGAATGAAATTTGTTATATTGAATTTAACAAAATGGTGGGAAAGGAAAATGAAAAAGTATTTTTGTAGAACAGTGAGCGTTAAAATAATGAAAAAGGGAACAGATTTGGAAAAGGGAATTAAATGAGAGGGGAATAATTACTAAAATTGAATAATATATGATGCGACATCATAGTGGTATTCCTCGTATCCTTTTTTGGTTTGTTCTATAATTAGATGTGATTTTGGGTTATCTCTCGTCACCCATTCTTTTAACATGATCATACCAAATTAATTGCTTCATTTGGAGATCGTCTAATATGGTTCCTTTTATTTTCATCATTTCTTTTATTCTTTCATTTCTTACTATTTCTACTCTTTCTATTCTTGGCATCCTGAATGATCTTCTTAGGACATCCATTTCCACTGCTGATAATTCCTTTCTTTCTGTCTCCATAATTCTCCATCCGTCTGCTCCATTTTTTGAAACGTGAACAGTTTGTGGCAATTTGTATTATTATTAATTCGAGATTATCGGCAATGGGGTAATTTGTATTATTTGAATGAACTCGCTCCTAAATAAACTCCATCATTGCGATAAAGCTTTTACGGTCTTTCTAGAAAATTACGAAATCTGAGGGAGACAATATTTGAAGCTACAAACTTGCCAGGGTAATTTACAGAAAAGCTCTACTAACACGAAACTTTCAATACAATCTTTCTAACTTACAATCTCAGTTTCAAATAAATTGCATTGGTTAATTAGCTTTGTATCTGGTTAAACAGATACAAATCGGTGGAATATTATTTATAACACTTAGTTTTAATTTCCAGCTGCCAAACTAGTACGAAAGTTTTGGAATAAAATTTTGATTTTATAATGTACGCGAAAAAATGATTTTATGTATTTTTTAATAAATATCTTTTAAATAATTTCTGATGTTTCAATCATTTCAGTAAAGCAGTAGTAGAACTACTTTGCCCCTGAAAGGGTTAAAAAATATTTAAAAATAACATATCTCATATAATTTAACAACCTTAACCTATTAGTCTTCTAATTAATTTCATTTAAAATATTTATTAAAGTATTTTTACAAAAAAAAATTGTTTTGTACTGTCTAAACTCAGAATAAATTTTATAAAAACTTCAAAACAACAGAAAAAAATACAAAACAAGGAAAAGAAAAATCCCTCACAAGTTTTAAAATCAAACGGAAATTATATGCATGCTTTTATAGACTGTGATTGATGAGCTTTACACTTGACAGATTTAAGATCGATATTAAGTCTGTATCAAAATTTTCATAAATATGGATTAAATATTCACATTTAATCAAACCTTGCTGCATGAATTTGGCTTTTAAACGAACGATATGTTTCATTCATAGAGCACTCTTGCATGTTGAAAACACTCTTCCATACAAAATTTATTTTTGTATAACCATGTATTTCTTATAGATGAAAATTCACGATAATAGCTATGGTGATTATATTATATGTATAGCACAGTCATTATATAAATGTGAATATAGTAATAATGTAATTGTGTACATTTTATTGCTGTTCCAACGGTTCCTATATTTACACGAAATCAGTGTCAACACATATCATGAGGTGTCAATCAAAAGGTTTTTACTTCAGTTTCACTATTTATTTTAGTTATTGTAGTTATGATTCGTTTACAGGGACACATAAAAGAATTGGGTGTGATCACGCTAATTGTTTGAAAAATATTACAATGACATTATCATATTTAAAACTCATTGAAATTCTATATGTTATTGAGATTTATTATATCATGTTTCCCATTGAATATAGTGTATTTTTACGTAGTAGTTTTAATTCTTTCACAAAACCGTGCAAAAAGTTCTATACATAAGTTCTGTACATTAATGTTGTTGGCTGTTATTGATTGAAATATCTACTTATAATAAAATCTGAAGCCAAGAAAGTGTCTGTAACCATTCCGGGCAGGACCACTCTGGTATGCGAATCGACCGTAGTTAAACGCCATGTTAGGCTTAATGAAAAACCTATGCTAACATATCACAGCTAAATGATAATATCTTCTATTTGAAATCATGTCTGTTCAGCATATTTTTCCTATAAAACACGTATATCATATCCTATTATAATGTTTTAAGTTCTTAATTAAAAATCCAGATTAAACAATCCTAGGAATCCTAGACGAACACTGTTGCGAACAGTATTGTTTTGGCGCCATCTACCGGCTTTAAAATGTACTTTTCTACAACACAAACCTTTCATGCTTTTTGTATGAAATCTTATGAAAATGGAACACAAATCAACAATCCGTCATTTTTGACGGGAATTATATACTAGCTTTTTACAAACTTACTGTACTTAATTTTTTACAAGCATAATGAATTACGTTTAGAAATAATTATTCAAGGCTTTCCTTGTTTATTCATCAGGTAAAATATCCATAGAAACTTTTTAAATTATGTTAATCTTAGATTTTATTATTTTTTAAAATATCATTTTAAACATTTAGTAAATTTATGATTAAAAAAATAAGTTGATTTAATTCAATGATTTAAAGAAAATCAGTTGATTTAAATCTTTATTTATCCCCAATTTAAATCATCTGATTAAAATCGTTGACACCTAGATTGTTTTGGCGCCATCTACCGGTTTTAAAACATGCTTTTCTATGAAGTCTTATGAAAATGGAACGCAAATCAACAATCCGTCATTTTTGTCGGGGATTATATATACTAGTGTTTTAATGATGTACAACTTATTAAAACATAAGTATATTGATACATGTGTACATGTCATATTTCATGTCATATTTCATGTGTACATGTCATTGATACATGTCATATTTACTACAGCATGTCCCTTACGGAGAGTGGTACATCTAACATGATGATTTGTCATTTCAGTTATTACAATACCTTTATGTACGCGAGAGCTACATTAATATGTAGTAGTTGTTGTTGTTGAATTGACCCAAAGGGCCCGGTTTTGCAGCTTTCTATTTCTATATATAGCTGTCATAATCCACAACGCTTGATCCATAATCCTAAATCCTAAATCTCCTAATTTTGAACCAATTCCAGATGAGAGATTTACATCTGTATTGGCACCACCAGAGGTAACGCTTATATAGAACTTGGAGGACTTTGGAGCCACGAACAGATTTAACGTGCACCAGCTGCCATTAACGTACACGGTCCCACAGCAGAGGCAGACGAGAGAGGGTGCGCCCTCCCAAGCAGTGACCTTGGTCGATGCTGCTTGGCTTTCGGTGATCTTACGAGAACCGAGCTTTACCGTCCACGCCACTGCGGGACTACATTAATATGTATGAATGCAAGTACTAATCAAGTGTTTTTTCAATTTGATTTTACGCATTCGAATGCAATTTTCTTTCGAAAATCATTCTGATTAAAAAATAAACGAAACGTAACTTATGATTTGGAAAAGAATTGACTTCCGAATTCGACGTTTTTTCTTTTTTAGTTTTATTTCAGAATGTTGAATTTAGCAGTCCGCAGTAGCCGAATGGTCGAGATTATCGGTAGACAGCAGGCTATATTTCAATGACCGGCTTTTGAAACACTACAGTACTCATGTAACATCCGTGATAACGAAAGTCCTCTCCCCCATGATGGTTGCTATGTGACAAAAGAATAGTGTACCGGAAAATAGCCGCTCCCAGTAAATATCCAAATTGACGGTAATCTCTTGTACACAGCAGTTGAAACTATAAACTAGAGAGTTTGGCTATTCGACGGGTCGATTTTGATGAATTTACGTATTATTGTGAAATAAAATTACATGCTAACTTTTTTAAAGCAATATTATTAGAAATCTTATGTGGTATTTTGTTAAATACAATAGGGACAAAATGCGAAAAAAAAATGTACAGGCTAACTTGAGGACACGAGTTTTAAAACCCGCCTTGTCCAGAAAATCAAAATTTGTCAAATCGCGAAAAAAACCACAACTGCTTACATTGGCTTTCATTGTAAACCAAGATTTTACAAAGCCAGAAATACAGTGACCCCTCAATATATCGCGCTACTTGGGATATAAGAAAAAAGCGCGATATACCGAGGGGAGCGATATAACAAGGGAGTGAGAAGAGTGTATATAAATGAAAAATAAAGAGCCCTAAATTAAGCTATGAGGTTTTCGATTTAATACTTGTTCAAAGAAGCTACAAGTTCAACACCAAAGAGATGGTAAAACGTTAAAAATATACAAAAAAGTACATATACAGTATACATTTTTACTTACATTTTATAGTATTTTCTCTAAATTAGAATCCAGAGTTTTTTTTCTTTGATTATCTGCTTGTCAGCGGAAATTAAATAACGAAAATGAACTAATTGCATTTCAGTTAAATGCTTACATTTTGACGTTTCAAAAGTTTTATATATTTTTTCGAGAAACTAAATTTATCGGGAAACAACTAAAAAAGAGCGAAATAGCCAATTGGCGATATACCGGGGCGCGATATAACGAGGGGTTACTGTACATGCAAAAACTAGTTTTTATGCGAGTTGTAGTAGCTTTTCGGTTACCAATAGAATAAATTGATAGAGAAAACACGATTATTTTTATCTTGGATAAGGCGAGTTTTGAAACTCACGTCCTCACTTATATATCAATAGTAGAAATGAACATCGGTGAAGACAAATATACCAGAAATACATATTTTATTGACTTTTATGATTAAAATTCCAATTATTTTGAAGTCAAATAACGCTGCAACAAGCTGCAAAGTATAAAAAAAAAGAAAAAAATCATTTAAATTTAATTCAAATTAATTTTATACTTATTGTATGATGATGATGATATATTTATCAACTTACTTTGTTCTTCTCTAAAACGATTTATTCTACTCTTATTGAATAGATGTCTACTTGTGCGTGATATGAGTGGTTGAATACTTAAATGATCACCATCTGATTCTTCCCCGACTAGTTTTTGAACTTCTGCTTCTTTTTCCAATTTGTTCAGACCTCCTGGTAAAAAATAATGAGAAAAACATTTAAATTTTCATGTAAATTAAAAAAAAATAATAATATGAATATTCTTTTTATCAATTTTTTTAGAAAATGATAATGTAATAAAAACGATACACAGAATCTATTTATTACCTTTGAAATAGTGTTGTAACTTTTACCATTAGTCATAAAAGAATCAAAACCTATATTTAAAAAAATATAATCTTTCTTGGACAATTTTTGACAATTATCGTACCTTGGACGCTATTTTACAATTACTTCCATATAAGTAAAAATAATTATAGTAAAAAATTTAGGGAAAAAGTTGTATGTTTTTTTAACGGTACAATATTCCATGCTATTCTGTTTTTAAATGAAGCATTTGATTCCAGAAGTTAATTAGAAACTTTTTTTTAATTCTTATTTCCAAAAATCACGAAATACTAGAAAATATTATTTATTATTATTATTTTTTTATAAGTTTTAGGGAAAAAATGTAATCATACATTGTCCGGGCGATAACAATTATAGGCAATTTTAAAATAGCCCATGAAATTAAATGGGCAAAAAATGTACAAAAGGACGAAAATTGACTGAAATTTGATCGTGGATTAAGAAGTTTTATTTTAGACTAATTTATATTAATATTTCTTATTGTATGTATTTATTTATTTATCTTTTACAGATATAAACAATATCTTGTAACGTCTCATCTGCGCTCCATATGCTAAAACCAGATGGCCACTTAAGCATTACTCAACAATTCTTTAATTATGCCCTCTCGGCGTCGCATCAAAACATCACAAACTCCAGATGGAAGTTATAAACAATTTTAACGAGGTACAAATTCTCGGTGGCAAAGTGGATGGGTGACACTATGTGAAAATAAACCTTTTTAATGAGACGATAGAACTACCACGTGGTCATCCAATTAAAACCAGAGAAATAAGTCAAAGAGGCCCCTGGAAGAGAGATGCTGTCTTGTAACCAACGAGCACGGTCGCTTTGGCGGACCGCAAGTGTGGGGCGAGCGAGCTCCGATACCGTATAAATCATAAATTTCATGTAACTGTAAATTGTGTGTTGTATGTGCTGTCTGTGTCGTAAAATAAATGTGCAAAGAAAATGAACTCAAAGTTCTCCTTATTTAAGATTAAAGTCTACTGTCTTTAGTTCCAAATTATTTTACGGTACAGTTTGGTTGTCAGAAGTGGGATACGATTGAGTTGCTTAACGCAAGAAGCTTTTTTTTAGGGACAGACACACACGGAAGTTGACAAAAAGCGAGCCATTCGCTTACGATTGAAGTTATTTAAGTGAGCTAAGTTTTATCTGAATAACCTACGGAAGAACAATCCTATTGTTTTTCGAGTGAAGCAAGTCTTGGAAGGGCTTGGAAAAAAGGTGGATGCAGACGGCAGCCGTAATTCCCCAAAGCGTTTTTTTTTCACCCCCGTGCTCAGCTGTGAAAATTGGAGATAAAGAGAGATAGGATCGGAAGGAAAGAGTCGCTGGTCTGCAGAAGAAAGTTTGTTGTCCAGTCAAGGCTATGGGGAAAGGGTAAAAATTCCTTAGCCAAAGCGATTCAGAAAACCTCTTGTGACAACACGATTGTCATAGTGACTTCTGAGTGAGTCCAGGAGATCTCGGAGATCTCCTGTTGAATGTGAAGGAATTTCATCCTGCTGAAACCATGTGTCTTGGATCCAGTGTTCGCGGTAGGCATCAGTAATGCTCTTAACTTGCGTGAAGATGGCTTTGGCCTATTTTTAAAGGCACTAGACTACTTCCTGAGTGTTTCGGCAGGTTTCTGGTTACAAAGATAGAACGTTTTGACTACTTAAACACGCTCTTCGATTGAATATGGGTACATTTTGCTGAAAACAAAATGCTCTTCGACAGTAACTAGAGTCCGTAAATAAGTTTCTATCGAATCCCTGCACATGCATGCAAAGTTTTCCATCGTTAGTTCCACCATTGAAGAGTTATTCAACTGAAAGGTTCGCTATACCCTATGAAGCATCCGGTACATCTGGTTATAAATAAAAGTAACAACTTACGATTTCTACTCACTTTTCTCACAAGGTCCATCTCTGAAGCCGACCATCTCTTTCTGGTATCGGCAAGCGAACAGTTTCATCTGACACTCGGAGCTGTACGTGTTCCCGTCAGAGGCACACACCGGCTCGCTGAAGTGGTCATCCGGTGAACAAAACGGCTCACAGACACACTGCGCCATGTCTCCTTCTTTTTCCCTGCACACCGCTCCGTGGAAACAAAACAGGTCGTCGCAAGAACCACTTACAGGCTGAGCAATGGATTCTATAGAAGAAGATATTAATGTTTATAAAAAATAGCTTGTTTGTATCATACAACAGAAATTCTGTCAAGGACCATTCTGCCATGCAAATTCCCAAAAATAGTTAAAGTAACTAATATGACAAATTTATAACACCTAGTGATAATATACTTCTTTTAATTGTTAAAAGGTGTAAAATAAAAATTTTAAAACAGTAAAAAAATGTATTTTAATGGACTGTTTAAAATTTTAGACTCCATCAAAGTCATTATCAAAACAACCAAGAATATTCTGTAGTTGCACGATCTATGATGTGATGTTTTGAAACGCTATTATTCAATTTTTCACGTACTCTTTCAGATTACGCACGTTATTTTTATTTATTTGGATGTTTATTTCTACATTCGTAACCATGGAGTAACTAGAGACATAATTTTGGTAAATTAAATGATGCTGTCTCGTTACATATTGTCATATATATGTCAATCTATACTATCCATTCATTATAGGATAAATCATTGAGATTGTAACAAGTAAAAATTCAATACGTAACGATGCAGCATCATTTAACTTACCAAAATTATGTCTCGAGTTACTCCGCGGTTACGAATACGGAAATAAACATCCAAGTAAAAATAAAATAAAAATAACGTGTAATCTGAAAGAGTACGTGAAAAAGTTAATGATGGCGTTTCAAATCATTACGTCATAGATTGTTTAACTGTAGAATATTTTTAAGTGCTTTCATAATGTCTTCGATGGAGCCGAAACATGTAAACTGTCCTATTTTTACTGTTTTAAAGTTTTCTATTTTACACCTTTTAGCAATTAAAAAAAGCAGTTAAAATATCAAATTCTGACTTACAAATTCACATAATTCTTAAGAATAGTAAATAAATTTAAATTATTTCTACCATTATAATTATGTAGAAAATTATCAAATTATTAGGAGGTGCTAAACAGCTAGACGATCTAAAATTTATTTTCATACTTATTAGTTTTTATAGAAATTGTTAATATGTAATAAAACATACATGCAGAATTTTAAGTGTTAGATTGCAGTTGACTTGGCAGTAACTACAGAAGTGCTTCTTTATGAAAGAATTCAGCTGATTTCTATATTATAAAATATTGTTAAAATTCAGTGTGACCTCATGGCAATGTGCTTCTGCGAATGAAACAAACTAGGGTAGTTCCATAGATCTATTCAATTTTAACGATGCACCACTCCATAGTCAATGTGTAAATCACGTGTTCTTAAAAGAAATTAGGCATAGAAAACGATTTCAATTGCTATTCAGGGTATTTACTGTTATACTTTCTCATCAACTAATTCCTAAATCGTTAGTAATAGACGTATTTTTTCAGATGCCACAGAAATTTTACCCCGATTAAAAAAAATGCAATAACAAATATTTAGAAAAGAAGAAAAGAAAACATAAAGTTGAGTTTGTTTATATTTAAATTACGTGAAGAAAAGATCGTGAAGCAAGTTGAGTTGTACAACAATTTATTTAACAGAAATATGCTAAACTTTGATTGGGTTACAGGCGCGGGTTATTTTTAAACGCCAAATTCATTTCTGGAGAACTTGCTTTGCGAATGATTACCTTCCATGATTTTTTTTTTCGCCCACTGAACAGCTAATATCTCGTGTTTAATTTGATGGAATGAGATATTGGGTTGTCAGCCGAATTTCAACCAATGTTATCTCAGAATATATTATATAGATATTCCAATCCAATCATCTCTCAAAAATAAATTTCTTTTACCGATCTTTCTAAAACTGAAACTGTATTATGGAGTTTTATTTAACAAAAAAAAAAAAAAAAAAATCCGTAAAGATGCAGCTTGGCGTATGAAATGCAAAACAATTAGGACACCTCATGATTTACCTCCATGATTTTTTTTTTCGACCACTGAACAAAGAATCTCTCTTGTTTAATTTGATGGAATGAAATATTGGGTTGTCAGCCGAATTTCAACCAATGTTATCTCAGAATATATTATATAGATATTCTAATGTAATCATCTCTCAAAAAATTTCTTTTAACAATCTTTTAAAACTGTAACTGTATTATGGAGTTTTATTTAACAACAAAAACAAATAAATAAATAAATAAATTCAGTAAATATGCAGCTTCGCGTATGAAACGCGAAGCAATTAGGATAGCACATGATTTACGCTATTATAATATAGAAAACAAAAATGCTAAACATGAGTTTAACATGCGTTTAAATGCTTAATATGAGTTAATTTATGTAAAAAATTACAATTAGTATATACATACGAGTTGTAAATTTCCAACTGGATGAAAAATGTCCGGGCCAGGATTCATACCTGGGATCTCTTGGATGAAGCTGCCATGCTCTACCAACTGAGCTATCCCGGTCGAATCTGGAGGGCATAATTCATCCAGTTGACCTTATTGATCATAGCATCTGGTCTGATATTTTAATCAGTTCAACAGAATAGATCGCAGGTAATGGAACTCCAGTAAACGCTGGATACGTGATTACACTAGATTAATTTTAACACAATTATTCAAATTGGTAAAGAAATCATACGAGTTGTAAATTTCCAACTGGATGAAAAATGTCCGGGTCAGGATTGGAACCTGGGATCTCTTGGCTTTAATCTAGTGTAATCACATATCCAGCGTTTACTGGAGTTCCATTACCTGCGATCTATTCTGTTGAGCTGATTAAAATATCAGACCAGATGCTATGATCAATAAGGTTAACTGGATGAATTATGCACTCCAGATTCGACCAGGATAGCTCAGTTGGTAGAGCATGTCAGCTTCGGCCAAGAGATCCCAGGTTCGAATCCTGGCCCGGACATTTTTCATCGAGTTGGAAATTTACAACTCGTATGATTTCTTTACCAATTTGAATAATTGTGTTAAAATTAATCTAGTATATACATGTCTGAAAAAAATTGTGAATTTAAATCTTATTCTTACGTTAAATTTAGTAAAACAAAATTCATACATTAACAAGAAAAATAAACCTGTATTTTTACGAATAAAATTTTCCAAGTTCTGATGCTTTAATATTTTTAATTTAGGCATTATAAGCATCGGTAGCTCATCGTTCGATTCAAACTATTAATATTACATAAATAAATTGAAGTTATACAAGCTAGAATAATTACGTTTGTATTTTATGTAATTACCTAACATTATTGTCGCGAATCGAATTAAATTAAATGTATTCTTTGGCTCCTACTAACAGGATATATTTTCAGAGATGCATCTTTCTAAGCTGTGTGAGAAATATGTTTTTGTTTTCATAAATGTATCTTTCTAAGCTGTGTGAGAAAGATTTTTTTGTTTTTCGAAATTGTATTTTTCTAAGCTGTGTGAAAAAATGTTGTTGTCAGAAATGGTTTTGTAGAATGTTTTTGTCGGCACGGAAGTCAGACAATAAAAGATATTCGTTATGTTTTTTTTTTAAGAGGACTGTTTTTCACGTATTAAAGTATTATTTTCCTTTGCTTTAAAATGACGAAAGTATTAAAATGGGTAGTTTTAGTGTTTTCGAAAATCGTTATGTATGTATTTGCGACAAAATTGGCGCCCGAACAGAATGACATAGGAAGTAATATTTTTTAAGTGGAAAACTGTTCAAGTATGGATGCGTTAAAAATAAAAAGAACGCCCCTTAGAAGCGCATTTACGAAGACTTTAAATGCTTTAAACGAAGCTATTAACCAGTCAAGCCCAGATGTTAATCTAATAGAAGAGCTTTTAGATCAATTAGTAGACTAAGCATCAAGATTACGTTCCACAGATGACGAAATATTAAATTTTATGTTGTCGAATGGGTCTCCAGAAAAAGATTATGTAAAAGAGTTCGAGGCATGCGAGGAATACCATGAAAAATTAATAACAGTGAAGCAAAGTGTAAGACATTTTTTTGTTAAGCCTACCGTCGAACATCAACCTCTTTTACCTAATTTGATAGAAAACGAAAGAATATTATCCCGCACAGTCAGATTGCTTGAAATTAGTTTGCAGCCGTTTGATGGGGACTCAAGATCGTGGCTAACGTTTTAGAATACATTCAAGAAAATTCACGAAGACACTGTGTTAGACGATCACTCGAAGTTCGTATATCTGATGCAAGCAATTACTCCGAAATCGAAAGCGTCTCAAATAGTGAGCAGTTATCCTATATCGGCGGAAAATTATCCTAAAGTAATTCAACATCTAAAAGAAAGATTCGGAAGAGAAGACACTTTAATTCAAATTTATGTTCGCGATCTGCTGCAGCTCGTATTATGCAATAATAATACATCCAGAAGAGAGTGTAATTTGTCATCGTTATATGACAACCTAGAAACCAAACTTAGATCGCTGGAATCACTTGAAGTCACAGAGGATAAATACGCGAGCATTTTATTCCCCTTGGTGGAATCGTGTCTGCCTCATGATGTTCTCAGAATTTGAGAACGGGATCGTGAAAAGTCTGCTCAAGGTAAGAGCGAATTAAATTCTATACTTAATTCCTTAAAAAATTAAGTACTGTCTGAAGAACGTATTTTATTGTCGTGTAGGGGAGACCGGGGCAAGATGAAGAGTGGGGCAAGATGACGAATGTCTTAATTTTCTCGATTTCCGCTAGGTGGCAGCATCAACCGGACACTACTGACTCTCCTATCGGCCGTTCATTAAACAATACTATAGAGACGCTGAAATCGCCATTTTTGTGTCAGTTGTGAAGCTCTGATTGTTTTCCGCTGCCACGTTATAACTTTTATGCATGTGTAAATAAGCTCTGCAGCAGATACAGGTAAGATATATCGTTTCTCTTTAATATTTATGAGTAACTTAGTTTAAATACTACCTATTACCATGAATAAATGTCAATTAATCGCCTTCCTTCATGGCAATGAAAACGAATGTTTTTAAACAGGCAGTCCGGGGCAAGATGACGAGCTCGTCATCTGGCCCTGTGTTTCGGAATTTATTAAACTAACTATGTTTTCCATTCTATTTAAAAACTGTAAACGCTTGTTTGTCTCTGTGTTTGTTCGCACGACCTTGCGCTTCTATCTCCTCTGGGGCTAAGGGGCGCATGGGATCGGGGGAGGTGTCGTTCGAAAGGGGGCGACCAGAGGAAGACATTTTTGCCATCCGCTAAGCACCCCCCTAGCCTCCCGAAAGAAAAACCCTATCGGGGTCCGTATCTCTACTTCCAAGCGTCCGATCGGTACGAGGAGAGTACCGTTCGACGGGGTCAAGACCTCCCCCCTCCCCCCAAAAAATTCAAAAAGCGTTTAAGGCCAACTTCCGGCATTGTGACCCACCAACAGAAGAATGGATCCAGTGCTGTAAATGCCAAGAGTGGTGGCATGAGGAATATTCCAATTTTGAAAATGACATTTTTATTTGTGACTATTGTTAGCTGCACAAGTAAACACTTCAAAATTACGTTACAATCAATGTATTATGCTTAATTTGATACTTTGTAAGATGTAAAAACACAGTTATCATTTGTTAAACCATGTAACATATTCAAACGATAAAATATGTTCAATCTTTTTCAGTGTTGTCATCTTGCCCCAAGGCCAAAGTCATCTTGCCCCAGTACTGGGGCAAGATGACGATTTGTTAATGTTATGAAAAAATAAAATTATCCTTTATTTTTTTAATTGAAAAAATTAAATGGTAATGTATTTAATACTACAAAGGTATACTCTATCAGTTCATGTAAAATTAATTTTACTATTACTTCAAAATAAATTAATAAACAACAAAAATTGTTAACATAGTCATCTTGCCCCGGTCTCCCCTACTAGTTTTGGTTTTGATAAATCTAAGAATTTTACTAGATTTAAAAATGTTGAATATAATTCTGTGCCAACGGATACTGATTTATTTGTAAGTGATAAATCTAAGGATAAGCATTTAATTAAGAAATATGCGGAAACATGTATATTTTGTGACAAGTGTCACTTATAAGAAAAATGTTTTAAAGCTAATTCGCTTTCTTTTGAAGATAAACGAAGTATAATTTTGAAAAAGGGGGCTTGTTTTGTCTGTCTTAAGAAAAATCATATTTCACGTCACTGTAAATCGAAGATTAAATGTTTAAATTGTGGTAAAAGGCATTTTGGTGTAATGTGTCAAAATGTTTGTAATGAGAAGAGTAATACGGCTTTAGAAAGTCGTAAACATGAGTCAGGGAGTAGTGATACTGTTTTGACTACTCAAGGTTCCGACCCATCAGTGTTATTACAAACTTTGCATGTACGTGTAAAGCACGATGGTAAAGAAAAAATTGTACGGGGAGTCATAGATACGGGCTCTGAGCGTTCATATTTATCAGAAGATGTAATTAAGTATTTGAATTATAAAAGTATTGATGAAGTTAAATTAATTCATAAATTATTTGGTGGTGTTGAAACAAGTGAGACAAACCACAACAAATATAGAATTCATTTAAGTAGTATTGATAATAGTTATATGCATGTTTTAGATGTTCCTGTTATTTGTTCTAATATAAAAAAGGTGCCAAATGGACCTTGGTTAAAAGAATTAAATAAATATGGTATTAAGATTTCGGATGTTGAAAACAATGTATGTAAAACCGAAAATGAAATTAAATTGTTAATTGGTTCCGATGTGGCGGGAAAATTACTGACTGGAAATATTAAAGTTTTAAAAAGTGGTCCGGTTGCTGTAAAGACCCATTTGGGGTGGACTCTCATGGGGAAAATTCCAGGTATTAAATCTGAAACAAATGATTCTCTTATGAATATTTCGTCTCTTTGGAACGAAAGTTCCGTTGCTGACTTATGGAAGCTAGATATTCTTGGTATAACTGATCCGGTTGAATCTAAAACTAAAAATGAAATTCATGAAGAAACTATGCAACATTTTAAAAGAAACATAATAATAGATTCAGATGGGAGGTATGAAGTAGCATTGCCTTTGGTATTAGATAATGCCCGCTTACCTAGTAATAGAGAATTGGCCGAAAAACGGCTTGCTGCAACGAAGAAAAGGTTATCAAATTTGAATAAAACTGAAGTTTATATTGAAGTATTTGATACATGGTTAAATGCAGGAATAATTGAAACGGTGGTCGATAATAAAAAATCCAAAATACATTATTTGCCACACAGGCCTGTATTTAAAGAATCGAGTGAAACTACTAAAGTAAGGCCGGTTTTTGATGCTTTGGCTCATGTGAAAGGTTTTCCTTCATTAAATGATTGTCTGGATAAAGGATTAAATATGATTGAAATGATTCCTTCAATATTGCATCGTTTTCGGAAATTTCTTGTTGGTGCAGTATCTGATATAGAAAAGGCATTCTTACAGATAGGTATTACAGAAAGTGATAGAGATTATCTGCGGTTTTTATGGAAGGATAATATAATTTACAGACATAAACGTGTGGTTTTCGGAATCAATTGCAGCCCTTTTTTACTAGCGGCTACTCTGAAACACCATCTGGAAAGTACACCTGACAATTTTGTTTCTACAGCAGAAACTTTGAATGAATCTTTGTATGTAGATAATTGTGTTTGTAGTTTCAACACAACTGAAGAGTTAAACAAGTTCATAATTGAATCGAGAATGTTACTGTCCTCCGCGAAATTCAATTTAAGGGGATGGCTGTCAAATTATCCAATTCAAATTATGTCTGAAACTTCAACAGTTAACATAACACCAGTACTAGGCTTAAACTGGGATCTAGAAAACAATACCCTATCTTGCAAAATCGGCCCTATTGAGGAAGAGCAAATTATTCCTACAAAACGAGCTCTACTTTCATTGGCTCAGAAGGTTTTTTATCCTTTGGGATTTGCCTCACCCGTGACTTTGCTCCCTAAACTTATTCTACAAGAATGCTGGAAGTTGAAATTAAAGTGGGATGAATTAATTCCAGAGAATTTAGCTAAACAATTTTTGAAGTGGGTGCAAGGAATAAAATTAATTTCTGACATCAAACTTGAGCGCTGGATGAATCTAGATAATTTTGAAAATGATGTAAGTCTTCTCATATTTTGTGACAGAAGTAAACACGCATATGCTACTTGTATTTTTCTGAGAGTAAAGAAGAAAAATGAAATTTTGGTGAGTTTTATACAAGCACGTGCAAGAGTAGCTCCTCTTAAGAACCTAACTATACCGCGGTTAGAGCTTTTATCATGCTGCATTGGAGCCATGTTGGGTAGTCTTGTCATTGCTGATTTAAGAATTCCAAATTTGAAGATCTGTTATTGGTGTGATTCAACCACAGCTTTAAGCTGGATAAAGCGAGATGATAGATGGGGAACATTTGTCTGGAATCGTGTAGAAGAAATCAGGTCTTTGTCACAGAAAGATCAGTGGCGACATATTTCAGGAAAATTTAATCCGGCTGATCTTCCTTCCAGAGGTTGTTCCATTGAGCAGTTCTTGCAGCTAAAATGGTGGGAGGGACCAGCCTGGCTGGCTGAGCCAGAATTTACTTGGCCTCATAATGTCGAATCACCAGATGAAGAAGTTATTAATGCTGAGAAACGGAAAAGTATCATTTCAGCATTAAACAAGAACACGAAACCTAATGATTGGTATTATCGACGATTTTCATCATACAAGAAAATAATAAGATTGATTGCATGGATTCTAAGATTCATAAGTAATTCAAGAAAACCGAATTCAAAAGAAGTATCTGATCTTACATGTTTTGAAATAGAACAAGCTGAAAGAAAATTAATGATTTTGATCCAGAAAGACAGCTTTGAAAAGAATATTGAGAAAATTCGTAGCCTAAGACCAATCCTAGATGAAGATGGTATCATCAGAGTAAAAACACAAGTCATCTATCGAGAAGATACTGTCAATTTTAAGTACCCAATTCTTTTGCCGTCTGACCATCCTGTAGTCCATCGATTGATCTCCTGGAAACACCAAGAGCTATTACATGCAGGAGTGGCTCTTTTGATGACATCCATACGAGAAGACTACTGGATCCTGAAAGCCAGGAAAGCCATTCGAGCAGTAGTTCAGAAATGTGTGCGTTGCAAAATATTTAGTGCACAGAAGGCAGAGTCAGAACCTATTGCATTGCCAGCAGAAAGAGTTCAAGATGCGGCAGTATTCCAAATAATTGGAGTAGATTTTTCTGGGCCCTTATATTTGAAAAATGGAAAAAAAGGTATGGATTGTGTTGTACACTTGTGCAGTGTACAGGGCCATACATTTAGAGTTAGTGACGTCATTAGCAACAGATGCCTTCCTCCAATCTTTTAGGCGCTTTATAGCGAGAAGAGGAAGACCGACGACCGTTTATTCTGATAATGGTAAAAATTTTGTCGGTGCAGATAGAGCTTTTTCAGAAATCGATTGGGAACAGATCTCAGCTGCAGCAGCTGTACAAAAGATTCGTTGGAAATTCAATCCGCCTACTGCTGCCTGGTGGGGTGGTTGGTGGGAGCGGTTGATACAAATGGTGAAACGCATCTTGAGGAAAGTACTAGGTAGAGCCTCATTATCCTATGAAGAGCTTATCACAATTCTTTGTGACTGCGAACAAGTTGTAAATGCTAGACCACTCACGTATGTCTCAGAAGATGTGGATGATCTAGCACCTTTAACACCATCAATATTTCTTCAAGAAATAAGATCTTCAGATGTGATAGATTTTGATGTAATTGGCGCACAAGAATTGAACAGAAGAGCAAAGTATAGACAACAAGTTCGAGAACATCTTAGAAGACAATTCCGTATTGAGTATTTAGGGCAGTTACGCCAACAAAATTCCCTGCAAAAGAATGTCAAGCAACTGACCGTTGGTGATGTCGTTCTCGTAGAGTCTGATAAGAAATGTACGTATTGGACTTTAGCTCGTGTGCAAGAACTAATTTCTGGAAAAGATGGTCACCCGAGAGTTGTTCGGGTAAAAACTGAAAATGGTGAACTTTTAAGACCAATACAAAAACTGTACAATCTAGAGATTCCAAAAGAACACTCTTTAGAACCAATATTACGAACAAGAAGTGGCAGAACTGTGACTGTTCCAAAACGTTATCAGTCATAAGACTATTTTTTGAACACTGAACTTTTCAAACTTTTTTCCTTATTTGTTAGTATATCTCATTTCCTAGTGTTAATTTGAATTTGTAATAATATGTTTAATTTTTGTTTGAATTTTTGCTGGAAATTGTATTAATTTGTCTTTGAAAATTAGTGTTAAGAATATTAATGCTTTGGCCATGTAATGTAAGTATAATGTTACACATATTTATTATTTTTTTTTAATTTTGCTGAGCATATTGTTGAGTTTTCCTGTTGAAAACTCAAGGTGGGAGATTGTCGCGAATCGAATTGAATTAAATTTATTCTTTGGCTCCTACTAACAGGAGATATTTTTCAGAGATGCATCTTTCTAAGCTGTGTGAGAAATATGTTTTTGTTTTCATAAATGTATCTTTCTAAGCTGTGTGAGAAAGATTTTTTGTTTTTCGAAATTGTATTTTTCTAAGCTGTGTGAAAAAGTGTTGTTGTCAGAAATGGTTTTGTAGAATGTTTTTGTCGGCACGGAAGTCAGAGAATAAAAGATATACGTTATGTTTTTTAAGAGGACTGTTTTTCACGTATTAAAGTATTATTTTCATTTGCTTTAAAATGACGAAAGCATTAAAACGGGTAGTTTTAGTGTTTTCGAAAATCACTATGTATGTATTTGCGACAATTATAAAGTGTTAGAGTGCTCCATAAAGTATTTTAATTGTTACCAACTACACCAAATCTGTATAAAGTTTGCATACTATTTCAAACTTACCATCCATGCATCCGTCAGGACCTAGAACTGTCCCTTCTGGACATATATCACATTTCATTCCCGAAATCCCTTGCTTGCAGACACAGCGACCTGTCATTTGTTCACAGTCGTCTCGCACAGAGCCGTAAAGATTGCACGCACAAGCTGAAAGGAAGATTGCAGTAATGGAATAAGTATATCGGCTTTCGTTATAAATTTTCATTCGTAGTTTATTACAAATCTAAATTGGCTGAAAAGGGGTACAAAAAAGTGCATAATATTGGAAAATAAAGTAGTAATAGAATGAAAAATAATGCGGAGTTCGTTGCGTCTTGTTTTAGTGTAATATGCTAAAACGTCTTTAAATTTGTTAAACAAGTGGGTTTTTCCTTTTTTTTGTAAATAATAAAATCTTTTTTTTTCACTTTATTTTTTTTTAATATATATTTTTTTACGTTTTAGTGTTTAAAATTGTTGTTGCAGTTGCATTGTTGCAGTTTCTCAGATAGTTGATACATTTTAGCGAACGTAGTTTGGCAAATAATGAGTTTCATTATTTTTGTAACTCGTATACAGTTGTAACCATAAAAAAATATTTGGCGATTTATCCCCTGCGTCCGACTAACTGAAAAATGCCTTAAAGTTGAATAATTAAATTATAATTAATTTCTAAAAATATTAAAATGTCGAAAAATTACCTGTATACATATTTTTTCTAATTCTAGCCTATCAGAAGTTAGAGAAAAATTGATTACAAAATCCAATCTTTACATACAGAAACCAAGTTGAGTACAATAAAAGAGTTTAAAACAAACAAAAAAAAAAAAAACAGGGAGTAATTTATTTAATTTTTAAACATTTTAAAATGAGGGAAAATAAATTCGGCAATGTCGTTTAGGTTTGAACTATGTGTTTTGGTGTCGGCACAAAAAGACCAATCAGTCGGCACAAAAAAGACTAATCAGTCGGCACAAAAAAGACTAATTCATACTACACAATAAATATTAAGATAAAAAGGGAAAATTATATGGATTACATATTAAAATGTTTACACCTTAACATACATATAAATCTGCATGCATACTGTACTTTTTGATATACACAAAATATAAATTTTTATCTGATCTATTTTTTACTGTCTTTTCCCACCTTTAATACTTTAAGGAATGTATCTATCTTGATGTTTCAGAAATAAAATATTTAGCTCATTTTCAGAAAGAATCTTCTATATTTTAATCATTACATATGATTCTCAAGCTATGGACGAATTGGAAGTTAAATCATAATGTAAAATTACAGAAAAATGGACAATTACTTGCTACAAAATATAAATAATTCCAGTTGCATAATCATGTAATAAAATCACTAATTATTATTAAAATAGAGATGTGACTGCTTAACGTGATAAACACAGAACACAAAGAGGCTTTTAAAAAACTTTTAATAAGATGATCAACATGTTTCAAACGCACAAACGGCGTCATTATCAAGATCTACACGATAAACAAACTATTCTCGCCAAAATTTTAAAATAAACTTGAAAAATATAAACTACGAGATCATACGTGTAGTAAAAGCAGGTGCTTAAAAATAGTCAAACTGTTAAACGTGAAAATCCCTTTTCATTCAGTTTCTTTAAATTACTTTCAATTTTCATCGCTTTAAGCATATATATCTATATTTTAATTCCCGTTTAATCACAAATCCTTGGGGAAAATACTTTTTGAATTGTGTAACTGCTTAAATGAAATAATTATTTCAGTCTTTCTGAAATATTTAAAATTTTTCTTCATAAAATTAAATAGTCATTAAAATTCTTAAAATACATGAGCATTTTTCAAAATACAAAGAGAAATTATGCAATAAGATATTATGCATGTATGAAAATAAGGTGATAAAATATCTTATTCAAAGGTTAATTATTTCTCTAAACTGACATTCCATAAAATCTGTCAAAGGAAAATTTAGCTTCTAAGCTATAGTTTTTCTCTTTGTTTGCTTTTCGCTTTTCCAAAAAAAAAAAAAAAAAAAAAAAAAAAAAAGTTAAGAAATACTGAAATATATTTATATCTTACAAAAATTAAACTCGAATTTATTTTTAGAAATAAAGTGACATTAAAAAATGCCTTCTTGAAAGTGGTAAGTATAATAAGAGTTGAAAAATCAATTTATTCAGAAGTCATTTCCATATTTAACGTAAAATATCTCAAAAAGAAAAATAAGTGTTCCTTATGAATTGTACTCAGGACTTTAATGAATTAAACAAAGAAAACTTTAGAATATGAAGAGAAGTATTTTATTTTATTTGCATTTAGAAAAGGGAATAGATATTTTGGAAGCAATATTATTTAAAATTAATTTTTACTGTTTAAATACATGTACAATTATAATAATATATATAATATATATAATATAATAATAATAATAATAATATATACATATATATATGTGTGTGTGTGTGTGTGTGTATATATATATTTATATATATAACCATTAAATAAACATTGCTGACCACCAACAAAAACCGTGAAATTATAAATAAAATTAAAATAACTAATTGACAACAATACCGTTCCCCCCAACACACTTAACATAGATTCCAAAAATTTAGTAAAAAATAGCATAAATTGAATAACAGAGATTGACGAATAGAAATTTGTAGAACTTAGACAGAATCGTCAGGTCCCAAATGCCGAAAGTTCCACAAACAAAATGTGTGGTTTCATCTTCATATTATCCATATAATATCTAAAGAATATGAATTTGGGACAACCACACCCATAAAAGAGAGACATAAACTATGAAACAACAAATTCAGAATAAAACAAGATTAAAAAGGATTGAGGAAAAAAACCCAACAAATTACCAAATTGTAAGCATGATCTAAGCATGAGGAATTTAATAAAAGCATTGGAGATCACCGGTACATGTTGCCAAAAAAAGTTTTTTAAATGATGATGGACCATGGACCAAGGATCAACAATGTACAGCATATATATATATATATATATATATATATATATATATATATACATCTACATAAAACAATTGTAATAAGCTTTACACTCTTCAATGCTAACACATACTTTTAACATCATATTTGGATACACCGGTAAATTTAATTTCGGATAACAAACGGAACGTCATTCGGTCAAGTATATTACCAAATGTGGATGTTTAAAGTTTGGCACTCCTAATGCTAAATTCATTTTTAATCGTTGCAAAACAGATTGCATTGCGAGTAGTTTTTTTTTTAGGTTTTTTTTTCAAACACTACTTGGCTGAATGAGCTGTAATTTTTTATTCACCTATTTTAAGCGTGTAAAAATCGTTATCCAAAAACATTTTCCACTTACAATTCCTATTTATTTTCTAAAAATAATTTCAAAACATATATATTTTTGAAAATTTGTTCAAAAAAATTATGTTTTCTAGCCTTTACATTTTAAACATAAATCGATTTCTAGAAGTTTCAAATATGCGAATACAAAATTACAACTCATTTTGCCAAGTAGTTTTTGAGTTATTCTTCAAGTCTACCTACATTGCAATTTGTTTTTCTACGATTAAAAATACATTTAACAGTATCAGTTCCAAACTTTAAACTTGCATAATCCCACAAATTACTTGATCGTAATGCCTTCTCGTTTGATACTTGAAGGTAAAGTGTTAAGGGAAATTTAAATATCATCCCAAAATTACGTATTAATGTTGAAATTTTTAACGTTTGGTATAATTTTTATATGTAGCCGACCAGCTAAGCAATCTTTAACTATATCATTAATTATTAGACAATATTACTAATTACACAAGATTAATTTTAACACAATTATTCAAATTGGTAAAGAAATCAGAGTTGTAATTTTCCAACTGGGCGAAAAATGTCCAGGCCAGGATTCGAACCTGGGATCTCTTGGCTGAAGCTTTTTCGTCCAGTTGGAAAATTACAACTCGTATGGTTTCTTTACCAATTTGAATAATTGTGTTAAAATTAATCTTGTGTAATCACGTATCCAGCGTTTTCTGAAGTTCCTAATTACCTGCGATATATTCTGTTGAGCTGATTCGAATATCAGACCAGATGCTATGATCAATAAAGTTAACTGGATGAATTATGCCCTCCAGATTCGATCGGGATAGCTCAGTTGGTAGAGCATGGCAGCTTCAGCCAAGAGGTCCCAGGTTCGAATCCTAGCCCGGACATTTTTTGTCCAGTTGGAAAATTATAACTCGTATGAATATTACTAATTGACTGATATTATTCAAATTCTTATATGATGATTTGCAGAAGAGTTAGTAGGGGCGAGGGGTGATTACTTTTTACTTTCAGGGATTGTACTTTATAATTAATTCGTAATAAACGCAGAAAATTTGAAAAAAATAATTGAAAATTTCCATCTAATGTATATTATTTCATAATTATACTGGGGAATTCAAAAGACTTTTTTTTAATCTGGCTAAGAAATATTCCAAAATAAAAATTATAAATCTGTATTTTTGAAGCAAAAAAGTAACTAAATAAGTAAATCATTTATACTACTTTATAACCACTCTAGGATTCAATAAATTATTTTAGTATCCCTTTTGTTTTTATCATTAAATTCTCCGACATTTTGTTTATATAAAAAACAGCCAGTATTTCAAGCAAAATAGCAGACGACTTTTATTTCGAAAGTAGTAATTCGTTTAAGCCGCAGACGATAAAATCTGAATGCAATTCACTGAAATAAAATATTTTTCTGTTGTATTTATGTTAAATCCGAAGAATTTACTACCTTAATTTTATTTTCGATATTTCGATTTTTTCTTCTCTTAATTCAAAACAAAAAGTTAAGATTTTTTTTCTTAGTGTTTTTATTATTTCAGAACCAGATTGCAATATTCGGATGTAGTATTTAGGGAAAATTATAACAATTTTTCTTAGAAAATAATATTTAGAGTGCAATTTATCTCAATAGAGTTGAAATATTCCAACTGCGCAATGAAGTATTAATTTATCTTTATGAATTATCTCATGCCTAATAACCTAATATGATATGGTATTAAAAACAACCGACAGATAACTGAGCAAATTTGTAACTGTTGTTGGCGACTCTATATAAACCTCATATGACGTTCAATACAGATTGTGAAACAGAAAAATATACGAATAACGCGAGTTCAATTTTTCAAACTAAGGAAAAAATTGTACAGGCTGGAAGTCGAACCCAGAACCGTTTGCTCACATTTACAATGCTCTACTACTTAAGTTACCTGGGCGACACACCAGCAGACAGAATTCACTCATGGTGGTTGATTGGTTGCTGTTTCTTACGGCCGTTTATTTGCAGGAGGGATATAGAAATATATCGAGGGCGCCGTCTGTGGGGCTCTTCCTGAGGCATCGTAATCCGTATTTACGCAAGATTCGGAGAAAACCACGGAAAAGAAGGTTAGAAGAAAACCAAGGTTAGGCCAATGAGCTCAACGTGGTATTGTACCCAGCATCTCCGTCTACCAGCTTTGAGAACAGAACCTCTCAGCCGCTGGTGAGGCTTACAATTCACTCAGACAATTCGCTCAGACAAACTGCTCAGTTGTGAAAGGTACAGCACTTGTGATTTCTTTCACATTTAGTATAATTGTGTCGAAAATAATTATAATAAAAAATATATGAAGAAAAAATAAAATATTTCTTTTAAAATATTGAGTTGGTAAATCCACCTTTGGCAAGTTTATTTCTGTTTGATACAAGGGAAGGTCTTTTCAAAGAATTTTTGCTCTTCGATCTAAACAAAAATGTTCTTTTTACTAGCGACTTTGTGTTAATGGAACAAAAATTTAAACTATCATAGAAACTACTTAATAACTAGTAATAATATATTTTTAGTTTTTGTAAACCTCATATGGGGGAGTTTTGTTTGGTAATTGTGTAAGAAATTAAAGACTTGTAAATATTGTATAAAGTTAAATCACATTATTTTTTCTTACTAATCCAATCAAAATCTATTTTAATTGTAAAATATATTTCTTACCCATTTAAAAATAAATCATTCATGAGAGTATAACTGTGAAATTCCATAAAACTTGTCAGAGCGAAATATATCTTCTAAACTACAAATTTCCTCGTTTTTGCTTTTTGTTTAAACAATTTTCCTTTCAAAATATATTCAGCAGTTCTAAAACATATTTATCTCTTTTAAAAATAAACAAACCTACATTTCATTTTAGAAATAAATATTCATTACGTAACGCCTTCTTAAAACAGATAAAAATAATAGAACGCAAAAATAAATTTAATTTAAAACTCAGCTTCATATTTAATACAAAACACTCCGAAAAGATAAATAAATATTTTTCATGAATTATCTTGAAGTTTTTATGTATTAACCGTAGAAAACTTGAGAAAATCCAGAAGTATTTTATTTTATTTATGTGTTGCAGATCATATAATGAAGACTTTCGATTAATTTTTAAAATAACATTAAGAAATGTACAAACATAAAATATTCAAGTTATTATTGCTTGTAAAAACAAATATAGAATGCAAAAGTATTTGAATTTTGCAATTATTAACAATAAACATAAAAATATTCCAAAAATAACCGAAATTTTCCATCAAACGTATATTATTTCATAATTATACTGAAGATATCAGAAAGCCTTTTTAAAATCTGGTTTCAAAATATTCCAAAATAAAATTATAAATATGTACTATAATATGTATATAATGTATATATGTAATATATAAATAAGTTTTTTTAAACTAAATAAGTAAATATATCGAAATAGAATGTACTTATACTTTGCAACCAGCCTAGGATTCAAGTAAATCTTTTAGTATCTCGATCGTTTTTATCGTTAAATTCTTCCAGATTTTGTTTATAAAGGAAGCAGTAGCATTTCAAATAAAATATAGCAGTCGACTATTATTTCGAAACTAGTAGTTCGTTTTGGTAGACGAACATAAAATCTGAAAGCAATTTTTCTTAATAAAATATCTTTCTTTTGAATTTATGTTTAATCCGGATATTTTAGTATATTAATATTATTTTTGAATCCAGATGCTTTTTCTCTTAATTCAAATCAAAAACCATAATATTTTATTTTTTAATATCACCACGGGAACAGGGTTCTCTTATTTCAGAATTAGAATATAGCATATGAATTGGATCAAAAGTAAGATAATTTTCCAGTTTAAAAATACAATTCTTTAAAAATATTTTTGAAAAAACAAATATAGAATGCAAAAGCATTTGTATTTTGTAATTATTCGTAATAAACATAAAAATCTTCCAAAAATAACAGTAGGCCTTTTTAAAATCTGGTTTCGTAATATTCCAAAGTAAAACTTATAAATCTGTACTCAAACAAAAAAAAATAATAAATAAATGAGTAAATAAATCGAAAGCGAATGCTCTTATACTTTGCAACCAACCTAGTATTCAAGTAAATCTCTTTGTATTTCGATTGTCTTTATCGTTAAATTCTTTCAGATTTTGTTTATGAAAAAAAAAAAAAAAGTAGTATTTCAAATAAAATAGCGGTCGACTTTTATTTCGAAAATAGTAATTCGTTTTTGGCAGAAGAACGTAAGATCTGAATGCAATTGTTCTTAATAAAATATATGTATATTTTTTTTAGCATTTATGTTTAATCCAGATATTTTAGTATAATAATTTGATTTTTGAATCCGCATGCTTTTTCTCTTAATGCAAATCGAAAACCATAACATTTTATTTTCTAATATCAACACAGGAACATGTTTCTATTATTTCAGAATCAGAATTATATGAATTGGGGGATAAAGTACAATAATTTTCCACTTTCACAACATAATTTTAAATTATGTAATAAATATAAAAATTGAAAAATCAAATATTGAATACAAAAGCATTTGTATTTTGTACTTATTAGCAAAAAGCATAAAAATCTTCCAAAAATAATCGAAATTTTCTATCCAACGTACATTATTATTTCATAATTATGTTCAAGATATCAAAAGGCCTTTTTAAAATCTGGTTTGGAAATATTCCAAAATAAAACATATAAATCTCTACTCAAACAAAAATAAACTAAAAAGTAAATAAATCGAAAGCGAATGCACTTATACTTTGCAGTCAGTATAAAATTCAAGTAAATCTTTTAGTATCTCAATTGTTTTTATCGTTAAATTCCTCCAGATTTTGTTTACGAAGAAAACAGTAGTATTTCAAATAAAATAGCGGTCGACTATTATTTCGAAAATAGTAATTCGTTTTCGGCAGAAGAGCATAAACTCTGAATGCAATTTTTCTTAATAAAATATATTTCTTTTGTATTTATTTTAAATCTGGATATTTTAGTATATTAATTTTATATTTGAATCCAGATGTTTTTTTCTCTTAATGCATATCGAAAACCATAATATTTTATTTTTTAATATCACCACGGAAATAGAGTTATCTTATTTCATAATCTGAATGTCATATATGGATTGGGGAAAAAGAACGATAATTTTCCATTTTCGTTATATATATTTTTTTCAAACATTTTCGAAGAAGCAAGTATGGAATGCAAAAGCTTTTGTATTTTGCAATTATTCGCAATAAACATAAACATCTTGCAAAAATAACCGAAATTTCTATCCAACGAACATTATTTCATAATTATATCGGACATATTAGAAGGGGTTTTTTTTAATCTGGATTCGAAATATTCCAAAATAAAACTAATAAATATGTAATGAAAACAAAATCAAAAAACAAATAAGTAAATAAAACAAAAGCGAATGCACTTATACTTTGCAACCAGCCTAGTATTAAAGTAAATCTCTTAGTATCTCGATTGCTTTTATCGTTAAATTCTTCCAGATTTTCTTTATAAAGAAAACAGCAGTATTTCAAATAAAACAGCAGACGACTTTTATTTCAAAAATAGTTATTCGTTTTGGCCGAAGAATATAAAATCTGAATACAAATTTTCTCAATAAAATATGTTTATTTTGTATTTATGTCAAATCCGGATACTTTAGTATATTAATTTTATTTTTGAATCCAGATGCTTTTTCACTTAATGCAAATCGAAAACCATAATATTTTATTTTTTATTATCACCACGGGAATCACCAAGGTTTTCTTTTTTCAGAATCAAAATATAATGTATGAATTGCGGCATAACTACGATATTTTTCCACTTTCAAAATATAATGAAAAATAAATCTTCCAGTGTAGTTAAAATAGTCCTCCATAGCAGGAAAGGATCACTTAATTTATCGATTTTAATGTGAAAAATTGTTAAAATTTAAAATAATGTATTTATCTGTTTTGTTTTTAAATACAATTTAAGAGATCGGTATATTTTTCGAAAGATGAATAAAATACGTTTATCTTATTTATAACGTTTAGATATAAGTTTATAAGTTTATAAGTATAAGTTTATAAGGTATATAAGTTTAACGTTAGTTACGTTAAACTTACTTTGTTAACGTAATGATAATAAGTTTAATTATTATTACGTTTATAATAATAATTAAACGTATTATAATAATTATACGTTTATATTATTATTATAAACGTATAATACTAATATACGTTTATTCTTATTTATAGAAAATCATGTCAATACATTTGAAATTTTAAGAATGAATTTATTTGTGTACTAATAAAAGAACTAATAAACTAAAATTTATCTGCCGCTGATCAATTATTGTCCGATATCTTTTTCAATCGTTTAATTTTAATATTTAAGAAATAGCTTTATTATAATTACTTTTGAAATTCCTTATAATGTAATATCTTGTTAAATGTACATGTTTTACAAAGAATAATTTCATGTTATAATGCTTGTAAAAGTGGTTTCCTAATATTGTTTTATTTTGTGTGTTTTTTTAATTGAAATGGAACACTATGCAATTATTTTAATTTCATGCAAAACATACAGTAGAAAATTTAACTAATTCAACATAAATAAAAATTGTAAAGAAACATCTATCAAAATAAGAAATGTTTTTTATCGATTGTCTATATACATTTATTAAAATAAAAAATACTCCAACAAAAAATGAATTCTTAAAGAAAATGTTATTGCTTTTGTTCTTCGAATAAGTTAAAGTTAGTAAATGTTATCTCAAAAGCATATTGTTTTTGGCCATTTGTTTCAATTCCTTTAACACGTCTATTGCGCATATAGTACCTGCACTATACTAGCCGTTCAACGCGTGAGGTGTGTAAACACGTGAGGAGCAGGGATCTGTTTAGGAAAAAAATGGGTCCTTTAAAGGACTCTTCACAAAATTTTTCATTTCAAAAAATGACCCTTCACAAAATTATTTTCCCTAAAACAGGACACTTCACAAAATTATTTTTCCTAAAACAGGACACTTCAAAAAATTCTTTGTCTTAAAAATAGGTTTTTCACAACATTTTTCCATCTTTAAACCAAACATTTCACAAATTAATCATTTAAAAGTAAAATCTGACCTGTCACTTTTACACATATAAAAAAATATATGTATTTTATATCCATATATCTTCTTAAAAGTGCATAAACAAGAACCTGAATATAACGACTATTTCAAATTCACAAAATTATGATTAAATTTTTCACATATATAAAAAGCTGTTCACAATTTCACAAAAACAGGACCTTGTGAAAAAAGTCTGGACAGACCCCTGATAGGACCAGTACCCATACTAAACCGGGTTTTTTTCCATATCGTCACCTTTACTCGGCTACTCCGCTACGCAGCAACTCACCGATGGGCTCGTCGGATTCAGAATTGAACAAGGTTTTGAATGTGAATTTGCGCCTATCATTTGAAGACAGAAGTTTCTTTGTCCATGTGTGTGCTGTGAGTGATATAAATTCAAAGAATGAATGAAGTAAATGTCAAGGCGTATGTATGCATTTGCGTGCGCGCGCGCTTGTGTGTGTCGAGGGGAAAGGATGTGGTGAAAGATAGAATTTCCTAGAAGTATGATGCAAAATGTCTAATAAACGACAATTTTTAACGTCATGTATTGCGGGTTAAGTTTAGATATTCCTGTCCATTGATGCGCATATAACAAAAACACACACAAAAAAAACTACTTTGCTGTTTTATGGTAAAAGAAAAGTTAAATTATTAAAAAAAACAAAAAAAAAAAAAAAACGAAATATATCGAGGATGAAGAACTTAGACAATTAGTAAGTGCAATGAAAAAATAAATTATATATATATATATTTAATTATTCAATTTTACGTTGGCAGGAGAAGTGCTGCAAAACCTCACATAATAATTTATTCGTATAATGAGAAATCCAACCTAAGGATTTTGGTTTGAGCTTATCATGTTTATAGAATTCAAGGATCCTAACATATGACATTTGTCACTCCATATATATATGGATGTTGTTAAAACATGTTTGATATCTCGTATCTTGCAGACAAAATATTGAAACACCCTGAACATTTTGCAAGTCAATTATTGATCTGAGACCATTAATGTGTATAGGGTAGAAGAAAACCTATTGCTTTGATTTGTTTATATTTTTTGGCTGTACCCGTTTTTCAAAAATTAAACTTTTTTATAAATCATTCTAACACTCAATGTAATGATAAAATTGAAAACAAAATCAAAATATACAGTTTAAAGAAAATTAATGCATTTTCATATTTTAGAAAATAACTCATTTAAGATATTTATAATATTCTCACGGAAATTCGCTAATGTGAGTACTTACAGGAACAACCATCGCTATTCTCTTCCATCAACCTATGGAGTCCCCAATATCCAGGTTCGCAACGATCGCATCTAGGACCTCCGACTCCAGGCTTACAAAAGCATTGCTTAGTAGACGGCTCGCAAGTTAATCCGTAAGATCCTAAGCGATTGCAGTTGCACACACCTGTTAAAATAACAAAAAAATTCATATTGTTCTGTGATGAAGCATACTTTCATGTCACAAAAAATTATCGTGCTTTTATGTTAGTCGGGCGCAGCTGATAAATTGACAAATATTGTTCCCATCGTCATTATTTGTGTTGCTTTCATTTCATTTTTAATCTGCATAACTTTCATTTAAGATACATAACTTTAATTTAAAATACACAACTTTATTCTATTATACATGTAATACACACAATTAAAATGCATACCTTTCATTCATCTCTTTTAACATACAAAAATAAATCTATACTAATATTATAAAGGAGTAAATCTTGTTTGTTTGTTTATAGGGGGTAATCTCTGGAACTACCGAACCGATTTCAAAAGTGATGGTGGCAAATTGATGGTGACAACCCCTGCTCCAACATAGGCTATATTTTATGTCGGTGCCACTAACCCCAGAGGTGCAGGAGCAAAAAACGTTCTAAAATTGCGATTTTTCAGTTATCACACTGGCTGTCAAGCCGTGAGAGCTTGGCAGCCGGTTCTGTATGTATGTATGTACGTACGTAATGCGATAACTCTTCATAGAAATATCCGTTTTCCTTCAAATTTTGTTTATAGGTTCACTGTGTTAAGGCGCTTGCATGATAATTTTCGGGATTGATTGGCTGAGTATAAAGGGGGGAACGGGGGGGGGGGCTAATCCCCCCCTTAATTTATATAAATGGGTTTTTCATGCAGAATTATTCCGTTTTCCTTCAAATTTTGTTTATAGGTTCACTGAGTTAAGGCGCTTCCCTGATTAGTTTTCGGTATTGATTAGTTAAGTATAAAGGGGGGGGATCGGGGGGCTCATCCCCCCTTAATTTATATAAATGGGTTTTTCATGCAGAATTATTCCGTTTTCCTTCAAATTTTGTTTATAGGTTCACTGTGTTAAGGCGCTTCCCTGATTAGTTTTCGGGATTGATTGGTTAAGTATAAAGGGGGGGAACGGGGGGATAATCCCCCCCCCTTAATTTATATAAATGGGTTTTTCATGCAGAATTATTCTATTTGCTTCAAAATTTGTTTATAGATTCATTGGGTTAAGACGCTTCCCTGATTAGTTTTCGGGATTGATTGATTAAGTATAAAGGGGGGGAACGGGGGGCTAATACCCCCCTTAATTTATGTAAATGGGTTTTTCATGCAGAGTTATCCCATTTCCTTTAAATTTTATTTATAGGTTCACTGTGTTAAGGCGCATTCTGATTAGTTTTCGAGATTGATTGGTTAAGTATAAAGGGGGGGAACAAGGGGCTAATTCCCCCTTATCTATACTAATATATAAAGTAGTAAAGATTGTTTGTTTGTTTGTTTGTTTGTTTGTAGGGGGTAATCTCTGGAACCACTGAAGCGATTTTAAAAGTGATGGTGGCAAATTAATGGTGACAATCCCTGCTCCAACATAGGCTATATTTTATGTCGGTGCCACCACCCCCAGGGGGGTGCAGGAGCGAAAAACGTTCTAAAATTTCGATTTTTTGTGTACTGAAGGAGATAGAAGTATCAAATTTGGTATGGTAGTTACTTATAAGATGTAAATGCTCTCTAAGAACAAATTATAAAAACATTCGCAATTTAAAAGGGTGAGATGAGGAAGAAGCGTTCTAAAAACATTCTAAATTACAATTTCTATGGAATCTCTGAAACTACAGAACCGATTTGTAAAGTGATGGTGGCAAATGGATGGTGACAGTCCCTGCTCCAACATATGCTAAATTTTTTGTCGGTGCCACTGCCCGCAGAGGGTGCAGGAGAGTAGTAGGAAAAAGCCGGTTTCATGCCATGAGGCGGAGTTGCGGCGGGCTATGAGGCGGTGCTGTGGTGCGGCGGCGGTGCTAAATTGTTGTAAAAGACTACGATGATAAAATTCAAACTTAAAATCGAGGGTGGGGCGAAAGGGTGTGCTATAGGAGAGGGGGTTTTAGGAGGGGGCAGCATGTTATAGTAGGGGGGTATTTTTTTAAGGGGGGGACTTAATTTTAAAAAATTTAAAATTGTCTTATAGTACGAGGTATCGGCTATGGTAGAGTACGACTACTATCCCCTTGCCCCCCCCTCCCCCCCCATTTTTTTTTTTTTTTTTAGGAGAGATAAAGTTTAAAGTGGTGTCGCCCTCTATCGGTAAGTATGAAAATTATGGAATTTAAAATGACTGCTTCTGAATTTTAAGTTACAGCATAGTATAAAATAAAATATTCTAAAGTATCTAACCATACTGCTTACAATGGAAATTTAAGTTATAGCATGGTGTAAAATAAAGTAACTTACCACTGCTTACAATGGAAATATATAGTTATAGCATAGCACTTAATAAATAATTTTAAAATGTGTTACCATAGTGCTCGCAAAGGAATATGAAATAGAAATTTAAGTTCTAACATAACGCTAAATAAATAATTTTAAAGTTTCTTAGCAAACTGCTTACAATGAAAATATTTAGTTAAAGCATAGCACTTAATAAAATATTTTAAAGTAACTTACCAAACTGCTTACAATGGAAATATTTAGTTATAGCGTAGGCACTTAATAAAAATTTTAAAGTGACACATGTAAATAATTATAGTTATAAACCGACATATAGGCAGATAGGCAGGCACACAGACAAGCAGACAGGCAGGTAGGCAGACAGACACACAGTGAACTATTTGTTACGTACACAAGCATGCATATACGAAGTGAACTAATTGTAATAAAATACAAGACGTGCATACGTTTTAAAACATTTTTTTTTTCTTCACAGAAATTAAGAAAATATTAAATTTCGACTACAACTTTCACTTTGAAATAGCGTACTCCCTTGTTGAAAATTATTAGCTTTTAACAAACATGTAAATGATGCGGGGTTCGAACCTCGAACTTGACAAAATGATCTCATGATGTGTTGATTTGCAGTAGGTTTAAACGAACACACCATGAGACCATGTTTATTAGACGCGATTTAAGATATATAAGAAAAGGTGTCACGTGACTGAACATATTGGATTATTACTATACAGTACAAATGATATTATAAATTTTGTAAAATAATTTCAGCTTCACGATAAACTTTAATGTTTAAACCTACAAACACATTGGAATGTATTTATAACATATAAAATAACCTTATAAAAGGTTGGTTGGTTTGTTGGTTTTATAAACTTGCAAAGCAAAGCGTATCTTACCAATTTGCATACAAGAGATTTTGTAACATAAATTATATAATACAGCAAATTTTAACTTACCAAGTGAGGTTTAAGGATACTGTAATAGAATTTTTAATTGTATACTTTAAAAAAGAAAGTTTAATTACCATTATGTTTATGCTCGGATTCGAACTGTCAACCTTTTGGCTAGCTTCCCAATGCGCTGCCAGTTACGCTACGAAGGCTCCGTACAATTAATATAAATAATGAAAGCTAATATTACTTCTTTTAAAGATTTTTGAAAAATTTATAAGTTAATAAAACAGGATATGACGACATTTATAGAATAACATCCTGTTTTACAACGATAAGAATAGCAATATAAGAAGCTTGTACACCATAATGAATGTACTGTTTAAAGTTTTGACTTAAACGATTATTCTTCTAATTACTTAAAACCTTGCTGTATATTTGCTTGATCACCTATCTGTTTACCCTGCTTTTTGGATACTTCTAAACCTGAAAATGACTACTTCGCTTAACACATCTTACTATGAAATTTCAGAAATCAGCGAATTTAGTAGAATATTTCAGTATTTTGACGTTTTTACCCCATACCATTGGGACTTAGGGGAGGATATGATTGTCGAAGTGCAAATGAATAAGGACTGTGAGTTAAACGTTCACATTCAAAAATATAAAGAATTTCAGAATAGTGGTAAAATGTACCCTACAAATGAAGGAATTACAATATCGTGCGCAACCTTTGATAAATTTGAAACGAGAATGACAAAATTTAATTTTGACTCTGCAGAAAAAGAAACATTCGTATCTAACAACGACTTACTAACGATTTATGTGGATAAGGAATCATGCATACTGCAAAAACTATTGAAACCTGATTGTTTACTACTTACAAAAGAACAATTTCTCAAACTAGAGAAAAACTGTATTGAAATTAGCGAATGTCTTATTCAAACTTTTTTAACAAAACTTTTACTTGTTTATGTTTTAAAAAACGTAAAAATATGTAAATGTTCTCACTTTACAGAGGAGGAGGCGATGGACTATTTTTTAGAATGCTTCGATCATGAATTAGAGAGATCTGTATATCGCACGTTTGACTGTTATTTATGTTCAATCGGCCAACCAGTAGAAATGGATCATGAATGTATGAGATATAATTTAAGAAAACAGTGCTTTGTTAAATTTCAACATTAAGGAATTTGTGAAAAACCTGCTAGAGAAATGTACATGTAATTATACTTATTTATTTTTTGAATCTATGAACGTAGAAATGTTTTATATTTAATAAATATTTGTTTAGTTTTTCATCATGTGTCTGTTTTTTATTTATGTATAAGGAATAAATAAGTTTAGTTTTCGGAAAGTTTTACAATTTTTATTCAGAAAATGTAGAAACTTGTTTTATTTTTCTACAAAAATTAAGGATTTTATACTATTTCATTAAACATGTGTACCATTATTATAATATAACTTACATATTGTATACAAAATACTACCCTTTACTTGATAAATTATTTAAGATTTTAAACCAAAACTGAGCGAATATTATAAAGATTATCGAGTTTGAAAATAGATCTGTTGTCTACCAGAGCAAAAACAGGAAACTACTTATTTGCGGATAACATCCCTGTTTTCTTACTGATACTTCTTGTATAGTTTAAGGTATAAAAATTATTTCATTTACTTAATTAGCAATACCATATAATGAACGAGTATATTCACACATTTAAATTTGCATTTTAAGCCACGATGAATACATAATAAAACATTACTTGTATACTTTTACATAAAAATTGAAAATACATTTATACTTAACGAAATCACCCACTGTATAATAAAATATACTTTGCTAAATTACTTATGTTTAACATACAGACTAATTTCTGTATACGATATATATCACGTGACGCTATTTTTAATTATTTTAAGCATGCGCGCCCTCTACAATTAAATAAATATTCATGAAAAGTTTTATTTGAAATAATATTCATACTGTGTCTGTGCCGTTAAGACGTTCTAATTTTTTCTCCGTTTAAGTGATCCGCGATTTTAATTGATTTAAATTAAATAAGTACAATGCAAGACATGGTGTTAGACGAACCAACCAAGATAAGAAAAGCCTTGACATCGGAGTTTAAGGAGCAAATAGACTGTACTATTTTAATGAAACCTGTTTTGAATAAGGAACCGACGGCCTCTTCATCAGATCAAGTCGATCAAAAGTTACCTTTTACATGTGATACATGTAAAAAAGTATTTACTAAAAAATATATGTTATTAAGACATATGAACTTACATTTAGAAAAAAAACCCTCTAAGTGTGATAATCTGTTTACTACAAAGAGCGCTTTACAGGGTGATATGCTAATTAATCCCAAGACATCTGTCACATATAAATGTGAGAAATGCAGTAAGACTTTCTCACGAAAAAATGTGTTAGTTAGACACATGAAATTTCACTTAGAAAAGAAACCTTTTAATTGTAAAATGTGTTCGAAATCTTTTGTGCAGAAAAGCGACTTACAAAAGCATAACTTAGTACATTCTAAACAAGGCGTTATGCATAAATGTAATGAATGTGATAAAAAGTTTTTACGGGAAAAAAATTTAATAAATCATACTATGATTCATAACACCCCTCAGCAAAAGCAAAGGAATATTGAACCGTTTACCAGACACTATAAATGTGTCGATTGTTCTGAAAAATTTAATCACAGATTTGACTTACTGAAGCATAGAAAAATTCACCTCTCGCCCAAAGAACATATATCTGAACAGCGTACTGAACTTTTAAACCATTTACAGAATTTATTACTACGTATAGACACTTTACAAAATGCTATAAAAAATGAAACTATTCCTTTTTGAAATATTGACTTTACCAATTTATTTGAACTATACAACTTCTTGTATATACTAATGTATGTGTTTAAATAATTAAATAAATAATAGATAAGTGAAAAATCTTTTGTGTTTTATTTTTCAATATGATTATATTATATCACTATTATGTGAATGAATGGACTTGTAAATTTAAACCCTATGTATAAAAATAAATTTCTTGCACTTTTACAAGAAGTAAAAATTTAATACAAATATATTTCAGATTTTTTAAATATATTATTGATTCACATATGCTATTAAACATATAATTTTGTATAATCTATATTATTAATTTTCTTTAACACATATTACTTTTTTACAATAAATTGATTTAACTAATTATACATTTATGTAATTAAACAAACTTATTTTACTAAATATACGTATCGATAATTAATTTTTATTATTTACATACACATGATTATACTTTTTATCGTACGCGATTAACTATTTATACATTTAATAAGCGTTGCCATACCCGCTTTTATAAATAATTAGATATTATAAAGCATACGGATTTCACATAAACAAGCAATATACATTTTCGTTAAATGAACAACTTGAATCTTTAATATATAACGTCATATTTACTTTTAAACTTGCTTTTAACTGTAACCATCACTCTTTTTTAACCTATGTTAGTAACTGTTTAGATATAATATAATCAGTTAACTGTTGACTTTTGTCGTGACTGAACCTTTTACTGTTTGTTATTTAAAAATGGTTTATGAATTAGATAGGATTAAACGGTCGTGTGAATAAATGGCTTCTTCAACAAAGTTTCAACGTTTAGATAAACCTATGGAAAATTCTGATTTTTATAAACATGAATTTTTACCCAAATCTAATATACAGGACAACTATGAAACACTATCACCTACCATGGACTTGTATGCTGCAGAGCCTAAGATTGCCAAGGATTCTACAACCCCAATATTTACTAACTGTGATAATGACGAAACGTCTTTCCCTGACACCTGCTGTGAATCTACCCCTGCTACAGGCTTTTTGGATACAATGTTTAAGGATCTAGATTTTAAAAATTTGGAAACATACCTTACCTCACCGACTACAAGCGATTTAATTTTTTCAAATGAACCATCAACTAGCATTACACATAGTAGTGAACAATTATATAACATATCCCCTCCCATCGCATGTGTGAATAACATTTCCAAAACCAAACATGGTAAATCTCGCATTTTTGTCATGTTTCGGATTAAACTTGCTGATTTTATATTTTTAACTTTAAAACGACATTATAAACAGTATTATGTACATATTGAAGAGATCAAACACAATGTATTTACAAATGAAGAAATTTCATCAACAAATAGAATTTTTATGGATATTTCAACATGGTATGAATTCCAATATAAAATTTTTGGATTTAATTTAAAATATAAAAGTTCATCGTTTATTGCTAACAATACAGTATTAGTGTTAAATTATAATAATTCTATTATGCAAATAAAAAATTTAAAGAATTATACACATTGTGTTTTAAACGATTTTCAGTTAGAAAATTTAAAAGAAAAAGCTATTGATTTTAATAGCAAACTTATTAAACACTTGTATACAGTTCATATACCGCAGTTAATTAAGCAAAAATGCACACTCGTTAATTTACCTTCTGAAATCGAGCGTGTTTTACTAACGAAACTTATCTCTTCTATTGAGGATAATGTACTGACAATATTAAACCAAATTTATGAATGTGTAGGATGTATATTTAGACACCAATCCCAAAGTCTACATACATGTTTCACCTTTAATAAACGTGAAAGATTTAATCACTTAGGGGATATGATTTTAATGCTTGTAAATTTTGATTATGTTATTTCAAGGTTTTTAAACGGAGTTGAATGTATCAGTGAAAACTTTTTACATAACATTAATGTGGAATTTATTCGAAATGTATTATTTAAGTCCTGAAAATAAAATATTTTGCTTTAAATCTGTTTGTTTATTTAAACAAAATGTGTGTGTGTTTATTAATATTGTTTAACTTGCAATTTAAGATTAATGATTTCTCTTATATGTTTATAACAGAAACATGATAACATAGTATGTATACTAAATGTTAGTAACATACTACACATGTTAGTAAATGTATTTTTGAACTATTATAAAAGTTTTTTAAATTTTACAAGATAACAAAATTATTTTTCAGTTAAAAAAGTTTTATAAATTTACAATTTTAAATTTAAAACTTAATAAAAGTATTTCATACTTTATCAATGTTGATTCGTCTTGTATGTTTATATTATATAATGGTAACATACTATATAGTTGTTATGTTACTACATATACTTATAAAAATAATTTAAACATGTTATATTATTGTAAAAGTTTTTAAAAAATTTACAAAGTAACTTAATTAAATTATAAGTAAACAAAATAATTATTTTTTAATTAAAATAAATTAACAAAAATGAAAAGTTATCAAAAGTATTTTATATATGTTTTAAAATACTTAATTTTAATAAATTGTGTCTATGTATACATATATATGTATGTACCTATATACATGTGGAACTTTAGTTAAGTAATAGAAATTCTCAAACTTTGTCATTAGAAACCCTATATTCTGATAATTAATAACAATTAGCTTTAAATTAAAGAAATAGATTAATTTATACTTACAAATATAACCCACTTATAATAGCACGTCCATCTTACATAGTTACTTCAGGCATTATGCTTGTTTCTATCCTAGCAACAGGATGTTTTTGTCGTACCACGTGATTTCCTTTAAAGTCACGTGATCATGAAGATAAGAATTAAACACAACGTGTTTGACATTTTCACTTCTGCTATAGAAGAGGCTTGTTTGGTAAGTTATAATGTCCTGTATTCTTTATTCTACACTTTATTTTACAATTTATTAAGAAGATCTAATTTAAATAACGTTTATATTGCAAACGTAAGGTAAAAGCCTTTTATTTTGTAATTCTGTCGACAATAAGATGATGTAATACATTTAAAATCTTACTATTGGGTTTTATTTTAGCATAAACATTATTTATTCAACTGGCTATTGCTTTTAGAAGTAACTTAATTTTCTTACACAAGCGGAAAATAATATTTCTTCATTAATATATCATGTTTACAAAATTTTTAAGTTATATATAATATAACTTGTAAATACATAGTATATTTATATACCAAATCCATAAGTATACATATATACTTAAATAACATGTAAGTATACATATACTTATAGATACTTATAGTATAAAAATATACTATGTATTTACAAGTTATATTATATATAACTTAAAAATTTTGTAAACATGATATATTAATGAAGAAATATTATTTTCCGCTTGTGTAAGAAAATTAAGTTACTTCTAAAAGCAATAGCCAGTTGAATAAATAATGTTTATGCTAATATAAAACCCAATAGTAAGATTTTAAATGTATTACATCATCTTATTGTCCACAGAATTACAAAATAAAAGGCTTTTACCTTACGTTTGCAGTATAAACGTTATTTAAATTAGATCTTCTAAATAAATTGTAAAATAAAGTGTAAAATAAAGAATACAGGACATTATAACTTACCAAACAAGCCTCTTCTATAGCAGAAGTGAAAATGTCAAACACGTTGTGTTTAATTCTTATCTTCATGATCACGTGACTTTAAAGGAAATCACGTGGTACGACAAAAACATCCTGTTGCTAGGATAGAAACAAGCATAATGCCTGAAGTAACTATGTAAGATGGACGTGCTATTATAAGTGGGTTATATTTGTAAGTATAAATTAATCTATTTCTTTAATTTAAAGCTAATTGTTATTAATTATCAGAATATAGGGTTTCTAATGACAAAGTTTGAGAATTTCTATTACTTAACTAAAGTTCCACATGTATATAGGTACATACATATATATGTATACATAGACACAATTTATTAAAATTAAGTATTTTAAAACATTTATAAAATAATTTTGATAACTTTTCATTTTTGTTAATTTATTTTAATTAAAAAAATAATTATTTTGTTTACTTATAATTTAATTAAGTTACTTTGTAATTTTTTAAAAACTTTTACAATAATATAACATGTTTAAATTATTTTTATAAGTACATGTAGTAACATAACAACTATATAGTATGTTACCATTATATAATATAAACATACAAGACGAATCAACATTGATAAAGTATGAAATACTTTTATTAAGTTTTAAATTTAAAATTGTAAATTTATAAAACTTTTTTAACTGAAAAATAATTTTGTTATCTTGTAAAATTTAAAAAACTTTTATAATAGTTCAAAAATACATTTACTAACATGTGTAGTATGTTACTAACATTTAGTACACATACTATGTTATCATGTTTCTGTTATAAACATATAAGAGAAATTATTAATCTTAAATTGTAAGTTAAACAATATTAATAAACACACACACATTTTGTTTAAATAAACACACAGATTTAAAGCAAAATATTTTATTTTCAGGACTTAAATAATACATTTTGAATAAATTCCACATTAATGTTATGTAAAAAGTTTTCACTGATACATTCAACTCCGTTTAAAAACCTTGAAATAACATAATCAAAATTTACAAGCATTAAAATCATATCCCCTAAGTGATTAAATCTTTCACGTTTATTAAAGGTGAAACATGTATGTAGACTTTGGGATTGGTGTCTAAATATACATCCTACACATTCATAAATTTGGTTTAATATTGTCAGTACATTATCCTCAATAGAAGAGATAAGTTTCGTTAGTAAAACACGCTCGATTTCAGAAGGTAAATTAACGAGTGTGCATTTTTGCTTAATTAACTGCGGTAGATGAACTGTATACAAGTGTTTAATAAGTTTGCTATTAAAATCAATAGCTTTTTCTTTTAAATTTTCTAACTGAAAATCGTTTAAAACACAATGTGTATAATTCTTTAAATTTTTTATTTGCATAATAGAATTATTATAATTTAACACTAATACTGTATTGTTAGCAATAAACGATGAACTTTTATATTTTAAATTAAATCCAAAAATTTTATATTGGAATTCATACCATGTTGAAATATCCATAAAAATTCTATTTGTTGATGAAATTTCTTCATTTGTAAATACATTGTGTTTGATCTCTTCAATATGTACATAATACTGTTTATAATGTCGTTTTAAAGTTAAAAATATAAAATCAGCAAGTTTAATCCGAAACATGACAAAAATGCGAGATTTACCATGTTTGGTTTTGGAAATGTTATTCACACATGCGATGGGAGGGGATATGTTATATAATTGTTCACTACTATGTGTAATGCTAGTTGATGGTTCATTTGAAAAAATTAAATCGCTTGTAGTCGGTGAGGTAAGGTATGTTTCCAAATTTTTAAAATCTAGATCCTTAAACATTGTATCCAAAAAGCCTGTAGCAGGGTTAGATTCACAGCAGGTGTCAGGGAAAGACGTTTCGTCATTATCACAGTTAGTAAATATTGGGGTTGTAGAATCCTTGGCAATCTTAGGCTCTGCAGCATACAAGTCCATGGTAGGTGATAGTGTTTCATAGTTCTCCTGTATATTAGATTTGGGTAGAAATTCATGTTTATAAAAATCAGAATTTTCCATAGGTTTATCTAAACGTTGAAACTTTGTTGAAGAAGCCATTTATTCACACGACCGTTTAATCCTATCTAATTCATAAGCCATTTTTAAATAACAAACAGTAAAAGGTTCAGTCACGACAAAAGTCAACAGTAAACTGATTATATTATATCTAAACAGTTACTAACATAGGTTAAAAAAGAGTGATGGTTACAGTTAAAAGCAAGTTTAAAAGTAAATATGACGTTATATATTAAAGATTCAAGTTGTTCATTTAACGAAAATGTATATTGCTTGTTTATGTGAAATCCGTATGCTTTATAATATCTAATTATTTATAAAAGCGGGTATGGCAACGCTTATTAAATGTATAAATAGTTAATCGCGTACGATAAAAAGTATAATCATGTGTATGTAAATAATAAAAATTAATTATCGATACGTATATTTAGTAAAATAAGTTTGTTTAATTACATAAATGTATAATTAGTTAAATCGATTTATTGTAAAAAAGTAATATGTGTTAAAGAAAATTAATAATATAGATTATACAAAATTATATGTTTAATAGCATATGTGAATCAATAATATATTTAAAAAATCTGAAATATATTTGTATTAAATTTTTACTTCTTGTAAAAGTGCAAGAAATTTATTTTTATACATAGGGTTTAAATTTACAAGTCCATTCATTCACATAATAGTGATATAACATAATCATATTGAAAAATAAAACACAAAAGATTTTTCACTTATCTATTATTTATTTAATTATTTAAACACATACATTAGTATATACAAGAAGTTGTATAGTTCAAATAAATTGGTAAAGTCAATATTTCAAAAAGGAATAGTTTCATTTTTTATAGCATTTTGTAAAGTGTCTATACGTAGTAATAAATTCTGTAAATGGTTTAAAAGTTCAGTACGCTGTTCAGATATATGTTCTTTGGGCGAGAGGTGAATTTTTCTATGCTTCAGTAAGTCAAATCTGTGATTAAATTTTTCAGAACAATCGACACATTTATAGTGTCTGGTAAACGGTTCAATATTCCTTTGCTTTTGCTGAGGGGTGTTATGAATCATAGTATGATTTATTAAATTTTTTTCCCGTAAAAACTTTTTATCACATTCATTACATTTATGCATAACGCCTTGTTTAGAATGTACTAAGTTATGCTTTTGTAAGTCGCTTTTCTGCACAAAAGATTTCGAACACATTTTACAATTAAAAGGTTTCTTTTCTAAGTGAAATTTCATGTGTCTTACTAACACATTTTTTCGTGAGAAAGTCTTACTGCATTTCTCACATTTATATCTGACAGATGTCTTGGGATTAATTAGCATATCACCCTGTAAAGCGCTCTTTGTAGTAAACAGATTATCACACTTAGAGGGGTTTTTTTCTAAATGTAAGTTCATATGTCTTAATAACATATATTTTTTAGTAAATACTTTTTTACATGTATCACATGTAAAAGGTAACTTTTGATCGACTTGATCTGATGAAGAGGCCATCGGTTCCTTATTCAAAACAGGTTTCATTAAAATAGTACAGTCTATTTGCTCCTTAAACTCCGATGTCAAGGCTTTTCTTATCTTGGTTGGTTCGTCTAACACCATGTCTTGCATTGTACTTATTTAATTTAAATCAATTAAAATCGCGGATCACTTAAACGGAGAAAAAATTAGAACGTCTTAACGGCACAGACACAGTATGAATATTATTTCAAATAAAACTTTTCATGAATATTTATTTAATTGTAGAGGGCGCGCATGCTTAAAATAATTAAAAATAGCGTCACGTGATATATATCGTATACAGAAATTAGTCTGTATGTTAAACATAAGTAATTTAGCAAAGTATATTTTATTATACAGTGGGTGATTTCGTTAAGTATAAATGTATTTTCAATTTTTATGTAAAAGTATACAAGTAATGTTTTATTATGTATTCATCGTGGCTTAAAATGCAAATTTAAATGTGTGAATATACTCGTTCATTATATGGTATTGCTAATTAAGTAAATGAAATAATTTTTATACCTTAAACTATACAAGAAGTATCAGTAAGAAAACAGGGATGTTATCCGCAAATAAGTAGTTTCCTGTTTTTGCTCTGGTAGACAACAGATCTATTTTCAAACTCGATAATCTTTATAATATTCGCTCAGTTTTGGTTTAAAATCTTAAATAATTTATCAAGTAAAGGGTAGTATTTTGTATACAATATGTAAGTTATATTATAATAATGGTACACATGTTTAATGAAATAGTATAAAATCCTTAATTTTTGTAGAAAAATAAAACAAGTTTCTACATTTTCTGAATAAAAATTGTAAAACTTTCCGAAAACTAAACTTATTTATTCCTTATACATAAATAAAAAACAGACACATGATGAAAAACTAAACAAATATTTATTAAATATAAAACATTTCTACGTTCATAGATTCAAAAAATAAATAAGTATAATTACATGTACATTTCTCTAGCAGGTTTTTCACAAATTCCTTAATGTTGAAATTTAACAAAGCACTGTTTTCTTAAATTATATCTCATACATTCATGATCCATTTCTACTGGTTGGCCGATTGAACATAAATAACAGTCAAACGTGCGATATACTGATCTCTCTAATTCATGATCGAAGCATTCTAAAAAATAGTCCATCGCCTCCTCCTCTGTAAAGTGAGAACATTTACATATTTTTACGTTTTTTAAAACATAAACAGGTAAAAGTTTTGTTAAAAAAGTTTGAATAAGACATTCGCTAATTTCAATACAGTTTTTCTCTAGTTTGAGAAATTGTTCTTTTGTAAGTAGTAAACAATCAGGTTTCAATAGTTTTTGCAGTATGCATGATTCCTTATCCACATAAATCGTTAGTAAGTCGTTGTTAGATACGAATGTTTCTTTTTCTGCAGAGTCAAAATTAAATTTTGTCATTCTCGTTTCAAATTTATCAAAGGTTGCGCACGATATTGTAATTCCTTCATTTGTAGGGTACATGTTACCACTATTCTCAAATTCTTTATATTTTTGAATGTGAACGTTTAACTCACAGTCCTTATTCATTTGCACTTCGACAATCGTATCCTCCCCTAAGTCCCAATGGTATGGGGTAAAAACGTCAAAATACTGAAATATTCTACTAAATTCGCTGATTTCTGAAATTTCATAGTAAGATGTGTTAAGCGAAGTAGTCATTTTCAGGTTTAGAAGTATCCAAAAAGCAGGGTAAACAGATAGGTGATCAAGCAAATATACAGCAAGGTTTTAAGTAATTAGAAGAATAATCGTTTAAGTCAAAACTTTAAACAGTACATTCATTATGGTGTACAAGCTTCTTATATTGCTATTCTTATCGTTGTAAAACAGGATGTTATTCTATAAATGTCGTCATATCCTGTTTTATTAACTTATAAATTTTTCAAAAATCTTTAAAAGACGTAATATTAGCTTTCATTATTTATATTAATTGTACGGAGCCTTCGTAGCGTAACTGGCAGCGCATTGGGAAGCTAGCCAAAAGGTTGACAGTTCGAATCCGAGCATAAACATAATGGTAAGTTAAACTTTCTTTTTTAAAGTATACAATTAAAAATTCTATTACAGTATCCTTAAACCTCACTTGGTAAGTTAAAATTTGCTGTATTATATAATTTATGTTACAAAATCTCTTGTATGCAAATTGGTAAGATACGCTTTGCTTTGCAAGTTTATAAAACCAACAAACCAACCAACCTTTTATAAGGTTATTTTATATGTTATAAATACATTCCAATGTGTTTGTAGGTTTAAACATTAAAGTTTATCGTAAAGCTTAAATTATTTTACAAAATTTATAATATCATTAGTACTGTATAGTAATAATCCAATATGTTCAGTCACGTGACACCTTTTCTTATATATCTTAAATCGCGTCTAATAAACATGGTCTCATGGTGCGTTCGTTTAAACCTACTGAAAATCAACACATCATGAGATCATTTTGTCAAGTTCGAGGTTCGAACCCCGCATCATTTACATGTTTGTTAAAAGCTAATAATTTTCAACAAGGGAGTACGCTATTTCAAAGTGAAAGTTGTAGTCGAAATTTAATATTTTCTTAATTTCTGTGAAGAAAAAACAATGTTTTAAAACGTATGCACGTCTTGTATTTTATTACAATTAGTTCACTTCGTATATGCATGCTTGTGTACGTAACAAATAGTTCACTGTGTGTCTGTCTGCCTACCTGCCTGCCTGCTTGTCGTGCCTGCCTATCTGCCTATATGTCGGTTTATAACTATAATTATTTACATGTGTCACTTTAAAATTTTTATTAAGTGCCTACGCTATAACTAAATATTTCCATTGTAAGCAGTTTGGTAAGTTACTTTAAAATATTTTATTAAGTGCTATGCTTTAACTAAATATTTTCATTGTAAGCAGTTTGCTAAGAAACTTTAAAATTATTTATTTAGCGTTATGTTAGAACTTAAATTTCTATTTCATATTCCTTTGCGAGCACTATGGTAACACATTTTAAAATTATTTATTAAGTGCTATGCTATAACTATATATTTCCATTGTAAGCAGTGGTAAGTTACTTTATTTTACACCATGCTATAACTTAAATTTCCATTGTAAGCAGTATGGTTAGATACTTTAGAATATTTTATTTTATACTATGCTGTAACTTAAAATTCAGAAGCAGTCATTTTAAATTCCATAATTTTCATACTTACCGATAGAGGGCGACACCACTTTAAACTTTATCTCTCCTAAAAAAAAAAAAAAAAAAAAAAAAAAAAATGGGGGGGGGGGGGCAAGGGATTGTAGTCGTACTCTACCATAGCCGATACCTCGTACTATAAGACAATTTTAAATTTTTTAAAATTAATTCCCCCCCTTAAAAAAAATACCCCCCTACTATAACATGCTGCCCCCTCCTAAAACCCCCTCTCCTATAGCACACCCTTTCGCCCCACCCTCGATTTTAAGTTTGAATTTTATCATCGTAGTCTTTTACAACAATTTAGCACCGCCGCCGCACCACAGCGCCGCCTCATAGCCCGCCGCAACGCCGCCTCATGGCATGAAACCGGCTTTTTCCTACTACTCAGGAGCGAAAAACGTTCCAAAATTATGATATTTCCAATAATGAAGGAGTTAGGAACTTGACATTTTGTATGGTCGTTACTTACAAGATTTAAATGCTCTATAAGAACAAAATCTAAAAAAATTCGAAATTTAAAAGGCTGAAATAAGCAAAAAATTTTCTAAATACATTCTAAATTACAATTTGTGTGGAATGTCTGGAACTAATAAAGCGATTTCAAAAGTGATGGTGGCAAATGGATGGTGACAATCCCTGCTCCAACATAGGCTATATTTTATGTCGGTGCCACTACCCCGAGGGGGGTGCAGAAGCGAAAAACGTTCTTAAATTGTGATTTTTGCGATGCTGAAGGAGCTAGAAACTTCAAGTTCGGCATGATTGTTATTTATAAGATCTAAATGCGCTCTAAGAACAATTTCTAAAGAAAAATGATCTAATGATTCTGCGATTTTTCAACTATTGAATTTCTAAAATTACCAAATTTCACAATAGAGTACCATAGCGAAACCTTCACGCGTAAAAAGATAATGATAAGGGCGATGTGTCCTGACGTGTATATTGACTATAGCACGAGTCACAAATTATAGTATCCTTATTATTCTGTTAAAATATAAAAGTGAATTATGAAATGTCAATATTTTGTTTGATTAAAGGTTCGTTAAGAGAAATTGACCAGCGTAGCGGGCGTAGCTTGCTAGTATATACATAAATAAATAAATACGAAATTGTGCATGATGTAGATGCGTATAGTGCGTCATAAAATATAGATACATTTTATATCAACATCAAATCATTGTTTCCAATTTACACACGCTAGAAATAAAGCTGCTATTGGCGACAAAAAATATGGATTTGGCGAGAGTTGCGCCCGGCTAACATAAAAATGCCAAAATTATTTAGCTTTGATATAAAAACTACAGTGGAATCTATTGAATAAATTATATCAAAGCCATAAATAAGCCCAGCGTACGAAAATGTATTTGCATTAAAGAATCGCAGTCAGGCAACAAGCAGAATTTATTTTGAAAACTCTTTACAGAAGAATCACTCACCCACAGAAAAAAATTATATCCAAATATGAAACAAATATTAAAAATAAAAACAGCACGCTACATATTTTAAAAAAAAAACAGCACAGAATATTAAATTTGTCAATCTAACAATCTACGTAGGTTGATCCAAAAAAAAGTTTACAAGCAGAAGCATTTGAAACGTAATAATTGTGGAGCGAATATTTTCACCCAGGGTGGTTGACAGATGGCGCTAGTTGTCCTACAGCGGTTCTACGAGTAAGTAGCGTCAGTACGCAGACACTTAAGAGCGACAGTAATGGCACGACGTCTAAAAAAGTGGTCTCGCATAGAGGTGCGAGCCGTAATTCGATTCTTATGGGCCAAGAATGTGGCCGCATCCGAAATTCAAAGGCGTCATTGTTCTGCATGACAATGCCAGGCCCCATACAGCTCGCCAGACTCAGGAATTGCTGCAAAGATTCAAGTGGGAGGTCTCACCCTCCATACAGCCCCGATTTGGCTCCAAGTGACTATTTCCTTTTTCCGGCGTTGAAGCGAAACTTATCCGGAACACGGTTCACCTCACACGATGCAGTGAAAACAGCTGCTGAGAAATGGCTCAATGAGCAGGGCACTGATTACTACCAAGACGGGATAAATAAGTTGGTCGAACGTTCTGACAAATGCCTAAACAGGTTTGGCGACTATGTGGAAAAGTAAAGGCCAGATGTGTCTCTTGATTGCCATTTGTATCTTTTTTCTATTGTTAATAAATACTTTTTCCTTTGCCTTGTAAACTTTTTTTTGGATCACCCCTCGTATATACAGGGTGGTTATAATTACAGTTACCCTGTTTAGACCTACGTAGAGTCCGCTCTAGTTGACAGATATCGATGAAACGTAGAAGATAAGTTATATGGACCATTGGGAAATGAAATCTGCATGAAAAAAATAGTTCAAATTTCGATCGATAGATGGCGGTTTTCATCTACGAGAAAGGACTATGCAAATTTGGAGCGGTTTAAAAAGCCAGTAGTCGCTGCCGTAAAGTCATTCTGCACCATGCCGTTAGAGACGAAGGAACGAGCGTTACTGGTGAAGTCGGTTTATCAGAACGGCAGTAATTCGTAAATTGCACTACGAGAATATCGTAGCTTGAAAGGTTTACGAAAAGGACCAATGAGGAGACAGGCATTGAAAAAGCTGATGTCTAAATGTGAAGAGACTGAGGATCTGGGTGTGCTGCATGGAAGAGGACGGAAACGGATTTCAAATGAAACTGCAGAAGAAGTCCCTGTTGCCGTGGTCGAAAGAGCGTCCGGTTCTCAATATTCTTCGACAAGTGCTGGAGCAGTGTTACGTGATCTGTCTCTCCCTTGGTCTACAGTACGAAAGGTTTTTTGATACATTATAAAGTGGTATCCATACAAGATTCATGTTGGCAAGTGCTGAACCCGGTAGTGACGGCACTGCTTAGTGCCCACTTTGGAGATGATCGGGTAATTTCGAGAAGTTTTCCGACACCTGGCCTCCTCGTTCTCCTGACTTGAATCCTGTGACTTCTGGTTGTGGAGATTCCTGAAAGATCGTGTGTATGGAGGAAGCACACTCACTCCGGCTGATTTGCAAGCAAGCATAAGTCGTCATGTTGCTGCTATTGATCGAGAAACCCTTCGCGCTACTGTTTAACACGCTATAATACGCTTTGAACATGTGCTTGACGCAAATGGGATGTACATTGAACATATTATGTAAATAAAAATATTGTTGTGTTTCCAGTTTGAGATTTTTTGTCATTATGCGCCTCCTTCTCACCTGGTAGTCGAAATTTGAACTAATTTTTTTTACTCCAGATTTCATTTCCCCATGGTCCATATAATTTATATTTCAAGTTTCATCGATATCTGTCAACCATAGCGGACTCTACGTAAGTCTAAATAGGGTAACTTTAATTATAACCACCCTGTACAGTTCATGTAAAAAAAAGGTATATCCTTTATTTGCAGATCAATTAAAATAAAAAACATGAGAGAAAACATATGCGTCAAGCATAGATTATCAAACACTTTCCAACAAATTCAGAATACTGTAACAAAATGTCACCGTTAAATAAGGTAAACGAACATATAAACGAGGTATAAGGTAAACGAATATGCATAACACATTTGAAACACAAATTTCAGTAACTGCCATTTACAGTCGGAAAAGTATCCGAATTCTTTTGTACAGCCCTATGTATTAATTCTCTGTAGATTTGTTTACACAGTGTGCCCGCTAAAGGTTATCACCCCAATAATTTCTGAAGCTATAGTCATAAAATTGCTGTCTAGCTATAGTAAAGTTGTCATGCGCTACGCAAGGAAACCACTTACAGTGCCCCCTGGTGGTAAATTTGGAGTTTGCGTTCTTATTTCAAAAACGGTAGGAGATACGGGTAAAATGTCAATTACAAAGATGTTCAGCATCATCGATTTATTATAAAAAACATCTTGCTCACAAAAATGATATAAATGAAAAGCACAAAGCGCATATGTGTTTGATCGTGTTGAACAAAACTGCACTTATCGGAAATGAGGCTCATCTATCTGTGATGCTCAAAATGGTATCCTTCAGCAATAATACACTTCTGGACACGGGATTGCACTTCCCACCACACATTGTACAACAAGGCAGGTGACACGCTGGCGCAAGCATCCGTAATACGGTTTCGAAGTTCCTGCAGTGTCCGTGGAGGGGTTGCATACATTCACTGTTTCATGTATCTCCACAGAAAAAAGTCTAAAGGCGTCAGATCAGGTGAAAGTGGAGGACATTCTACGCAACCACCATACCCGATGACTTGTTGCTGGAATGTGTCCCGAATGTACTCTTAGACACTTGATGCCTTGTGCGGCGGGGCGCCATTCGTGTTGGAACCATACATTCCGGAGGTCACTCAATAGCAAATCTTCTAGAAAATCGGATATTGCATCCCTCAAAAGTTCCAAGTATTGGGACCCCGTTAACGTGCCCTTGTAAAATACCGGGTCAATCAGTCTGTTTTCGAATATTCCGCACGACATTTATCGACCAGCGAACTTGAGGTCGAACTTCGACAGCACATCTAGGATTATCCAGCGACCAGAAAAGGATATTATGTTTGTAGTACATAGTATTACGCGAAAAGCATGCGTTATCCTTTCATATGATGTCGGCAAGAAACGTTGGCTGGACCTCTAAGCAGTTCATCATGAAGTTGCACCAATCATAGCGTCTTTAAGTGCCTTCACAGATGTAGGCCGGTAAGGATAAGCACCTCTTTCATTCAAGATAGTCCAAATGCGGCTTTTAGAGAGACCAGAGTGTGCACTGATCTCTCTTGTGCTGCTTTGAGGATGGGCGAGGTCAAATGCTAATACGTCTTCTGGTTGCACTCGCTGGCTTCTTGGTCAGCCGGATCGAGGTCTGTTTTTCACACTGACTGTCTCCAATCGTTTCACTGTTTTTACGATGATCTGCCATGAAGGATGTGACCCTCAGGGATAACGTTCACGATTAGTCGCTCTGCCTCTCTTGCCTGGCGCCCACATTCACCGTAAATCAAGACTTATCGGTAAAAAATGTCAACATGATTACGAGTTTCAACATACAACCCCGGCGGAACACTTTCTTTTATACTTGTGTCTAGCGCAGAGGTATTACGTGTCATATTTATTTGCATAATACCGAAATTTATGCGATTCGCATACCAAATGAGTGTTGAGTTGAGTTGATGCGCTTGCTAAACGATATTGCACGCACAATCTATACCATCTACTAATTCTGTTATGAAAGTTGTAAGGACAGCATGCACCAGCCGGGACTTGAACCGGGGACCTCTCGTATTTTAATCACGCACGCTACCACTGTGCCACGATAAGGGATGCACTGGAGGGAGATAAATATGCATTTTACGCCTTGTATTTTTAACATTACTTTACAGAAGGTATAACCTCTTACTAAATCGATGATGAACTTTACTATACCTAGACCCCCACTTTTATGACTATAGCCGACTATAGATTATGACTATAGCTTTTATGACTCTTGCCGTTCAGAAATTATTAGGGTGACAACGTACTTTAGTGGGCACACTGTATACTACATAGTATGCTACAATTTAGTTCAATTAGGAAACGAATAATACAGTTGAAAGTTCCCATGCAGCACTTTCCGTCAGTAAACAGAAATGTAATCGAATTATTTTTTCCATCTCTGTATATGATCTGTAGAATTTATACACACCAAGTAATATACAAAAAAATAGTTACATTTAAAATCACATGCTACAACTCAAAACACACTTTCAGAAATTATGTATCGTAGACAGTACTATATCCGAAATCTTTTGTGTAGCCCTCTATACGATCAATATAATTTATACACACCAAATAATATGCAACATATAGTTACATAACACATACCGCAACTAAAAACAGACTTTCATTTTTTATTGCTCATAGACATTAGACAGTACCGTAACCGAATTATTTTGTGTGTCCCTGTAAATGAACGATAAATGCTATGCACATGATTTAGCGTTGACTAATTCTCTAAAAAAAAAATGTGTTTCGGACACATTTATTTTGATTTTATTGTAAACGACCCGAGAATAAAAGCGGGTCTATCTTTTTTCTTCTTTTCGTTCTCTTTTACATGGGGTGTATAATACAAACAAAACAACACCCAAGTCAATTCCAACATAAACACCAACATCAAGTCTACAATTATCATGAAACTAGTACCAAAATCCAAAGGCGATATCAGTAGTTGTGAATTGTCATTTTCGCAAGCAGGCAACTGTGCCATGGATGATTTATTCCCAAGATGTAAAGGTCAACACAGAACAGAAAAGCCTAATCAAACTAACTTTCGAAAAGATTAGAATCAATATGAAAATTGACTACCAATCTCAGACGAAACGCCCTAATTTTAAATACTTATACTGAAGATAATGAACAACCAAGACAATTTTGTTAGGTGGTACATGCTAGCTTGGATGTGGAAATGTACATTATGTAATAGCAATGTATTTTTATTTCAGGTGTTGAAAATCAGAAAAATTTTAAATTTTAAAAATGACAACGATTTCTGCAAAAGCACAAACCGTGTGGTGGTACGTACAATTGGGGACCATTGTTGCAGTTCAACAACGTTTCTGTGCAGAGTATCACAAAAGCCCTCCCGGTGCTGAGAATCAAGGCGTTGAAAGCAACTTTTCTACCTCGACAGATATCGAGTATCGATTAGACATCCTCCGTGCCACTCGTGGGACACACACAAACAAAACTTCGTGTATCCATTGTAGTTTCAATCAATGCAACGCTTACATGTTGTATTAAAGACTGTTCGAATTAGGGTGTTTCGTCTCGGACCCCCTCTATTTTGATAGTGTAAGCTTTCATCGTAAATTTCTTTAAGTTGGAATCTTCTTCGTTCTATTATTCCACAACGGTTATTTCTAAGTAGGATGGTTAATACGACGACGTAGAAAAAATTTCACTCCTTACTACTCAATTTTATTAAGTAGGATTTTTATTTGTGGTATTTTATAGGATTTGTAATATATAACTATTAGCTATTGTTTTTTATCAAAAGTGTGGCATTGTACATTTATAAATCATGTCAATTAGATATTAATGTGATTACAGATAATAGAACAACACACGGATTTGAGAGTATACCTTGCAACTATTTTCCCCCTCTTATAAATGATAACCATACTTCGCTAATGATATGCAAAATAAAATATCTGTCATATGAAGAGTTAAAAAATATAATAATAATAAGTAAATACAAATTTTAAGCTGAAAAACTCCTTAATACTCGCTAAAAATGTAAAGTGTAAAATATACTGATGTATATGTCATAAAAATAATTTACATATATGGTGCAAAAGAAAACAGTAAATAACTTTATACAGTGTGATTCATAAATATCGAAACAATAGGCTATCTCCTTAAATATTGCTCCTAGGCACATACTTCCAATTGAAAAGTTTCATAAAAAAAGGTGCAACATTCGATGAGACAAGTTGCAACTCCATGGGGGGTCTATTTGAGAAAATACAAAAATTAACTTTTTATACGATCCCCGTAGGATAAAATTTCCAATTTATTTCCTAATTTACAACTTTTTTATGAAACTTTTCAATTGGAAGTATGTGCCTAGGAGCAATATTTAAGGAGATAGCCTATTGTTTCGATATTTATGAATCACACTGTATATAGGGTGTCCATAAAAGAAGTGATTCTTTTCAGCGCGGTCTACCACAAGTTTCATTCAAATATCGCCATGAAACATCGCGTCTGCATAGAATGAACCATGGAGATGCGATGAATGGTTATTTTAAGTATAACTCAAATTTCTACAGCCAGGATGAAATTTGGCGCTACTAATCAGACAAATATGCACAAAAATACAAATTGACAAGAACAGAATTTCATAAACAAAATTACTCTTCGAAATCTATATTTAGTATGCGATTCGTGCATCATTTATCTATAGCTAAAACGAGCGAAACATATGTAGCGTTGACTAGTAGCGCATAATTTCATCCTCTGGTGGTCAATATTTGAATTATTTTTAAAAACCACCCATCACATCTCCAACGTTTAGTCCATTTCTTAAAAATATACACTGAAAATAGCCACTTTTTAAATACCTACTGACGTTATTTAATGAAAAAATTCTCTAAAAAAATATTGGGTCATCCGGAAAGTTCTGCGGTTTTTCAAAGAGAAGCGCGGTTCCGTCTAGTTATTTTGCTACTGCTGATATCAAGAGACGTTGAGTGATCCAGATATGTACACTCGGTCTTTTCTATTTGCATTGTATAATTCTCCCTTGTGTTGTGGCATAATTTTTGTTTCAATGCAGTGCTAAGAATGGAGAACCAAAAAATTCATTTTCGTCAATTATGCTCTTTATTTCAAGAAAGGTAAAAATGATAGTCAGACTGCTTGTAAAACCTGTGCTGTATATGGATAAAGAGCGTTTCAGATGACACAGTTCGAAGGTGGTTTAAGAAGTTTAAACGCGAGAGTTTCAGCCTTGAAGATAATGTCCCTCTGGACGACCGTTACCTGTAAATGAGGACCACTTAAATGAAGCCACTGCCGAAAATTCACGTTATACAGTTGGAGTTATCACACCAACTAAATATTCCAAAAAGTACAGTGCATGATCATTTGATAGCTTCTTTTATAAGGGATCTTCCTTTACAGATGATGGTCGTCCAGAGCGGGTAACAACTTCGAGGCTGAAATTTACGCGTTTAAACTTTTCAAACCATCTTCGAACTGTTTCATCTAAAACAGCACATTGACTATTGACAGCACAGATTTTACGGGCAGTCTGAATATCATTTTTACCTTTCTGGAAAGAAAAGAGCATAATTGGCAAAAATGAACTTTTTGGTTCTCCATCCTGAGCACTGCACTAAAACAAAAATTATCTCACAACATGAGAAAGAATTATATGGCACAAGTAGAAATGACCAAGTATACATGTCTGGTTCATTCAAGTTCACTCTTTATTACCAGTAGCAAAATAACTAGACAAAACAACGCTTAAAGTTTTAAAAAACCGCGGAACTTTTCGGATGGCGCAATAGTCCCGTTTTCAACAAGTTCAGTTTTTTATGAAAAGCTGTCAAAATGTCAGAAAAGGTTTTATACAGATAGCTTACTTGGGCATCCTGCATCGTTAAGTCCCTGAGCTGCCGTTCTTCCGTCTGGACAACAACCAAATGTAGATTCAGAGCAGGTTTTAATTAATATCACTGCAATGGAATGTAAAGAAATTAAAAGTTGTACAATCGATTTAATTTATAAGATTTACAAAAAAAAAATGTGGAATATTTACCTATTGATTGTTTTACCCTAAAACCCTGATCTCAATGACATAATTAAGTATTTTGAGAATATAAATTCAAGTGTAATATAAAAGTATATATGAATGAATAAATGATATCAGCTATATAAATAACAGACAAAAAGCAATATTACCTGGAAATAAATTATAATCTATACTAATATTATAAAGTAATAACGTTTGTTTTGTGGGTTTAAACTCTGGAACTACCCAGCCGGTTTAAAAAATAGTGTTGGCAAAAAGCTGGTGCTGTGCAAACATAGGCCATATTTTATGTCGCTAGAACAAACTTCAAGGGATTGCAGGAGCAAAAAAGTTCTACAATTGCGATTTTTGTCAAATTGTTTTAGAGCTAGTAACTTCAAATTTTGTGTAGAGGTTACTTTTAAGATAGAAATACTCGTTATTGAAGGTTTCTAAAAAGCTCGGAATTTAAAAAGGTGAAATGAGCGGGAAACATTCTAATAACGTTCTAAATTACGATTTACTTGGAACTGTTAGTGCTAGATACATGAAATTTCATATGGGAGTTACTTTTAAGATGGAAATTCAGAGAAGAGTTTCTAAAAAATTCAAAACGTAAAAGGGTGCAGGAACAAAAGACATTCTAAAATTTTGATTTCTGTGATGCTGTTGGTGCTTAAAACTTCAAATTTGGAATGAGAGTTACTTTTAACATGTAAATGTTCCCCAAAAAAGATTTCCAAAAAATTCAAAATTTAAAAAGATTAAATGAGCGGAAAACGTTCTAAATTACGATTTATTTGGAATTGTTAGCTCTAGAAGCATGAAATGCATAATATAACTAGATTTCTTTTTCTTCCAAACAATCGAATGACCTCATGTAATTTAGACGCAAAATAATGGGTTGCCCCAAAACTAGGATTCGATAAAGCTGCCTCAGAAAAAAAAGATCACAAATGAGACATGTTGAAATTTGTTTTATTAATGATATTGCGCCTTTTTAAATAGAATTATAAGCTGAAACAGAAAGTATTTGATTAATGTGGTTCGTTTGCTGATTTGTACATAACATTTTAAGATTGATTTAGACGGTTATCTATCTTAGAAAATCTGTTTATTTTGGGAACAGAAGAAAGTAATGGAATATAATTTTTAAAGCCTTTCTTTTAGAATCATTTATAAGTATTTTTTAAACTAATGATAAATATGGTTCTGAAGAGAAAAACTTCTCTTGAGTTGCTTCTCTTACCATTTACCTCAGTATTTTTAGGATTCTTAACATTTAACGTTTTGAATCCCGCAAAAGCCAAAATCATCCCAATGCTGTGAATCCCATAATAGCCCTTGATAGCTGAAAAGATTTTCTTCCTCTTAAGTGAATTGATGTCCTGTAAAGAAGGTAGCCTCTCTCAGTGATGGATGGGGTAATATGTTGGCATTTCTGGGTAGTACAGAAAGAAAAACAAGTTTTGTTTTTATTGGATAACTGGAGCAATGTTTACAAAGGTAACAGAGGGGTGTAACACTTATCGAAATTTGAATAAAGGGAGAAAGCAGTAGGATCATTTCCACTACTTACCTAGTAAAAAAGGGGAGGAACGAAAACAGCGAATTATTTGGGTTATTCTGTTGGGATTCTAAGGTTATTCAGTTTTTTAAAGCTTTGGATTTAAAAAAGTTAAATATGTTTGAGTCACTGATACATTTTTGTAACCGATGGAACATGCTAAGGGCGGAAGATTCAAGAATGGATTTCTATTGTTAAAAATTAAACTTAGTCAGACAATACTAGATTTACAATACACATATTTATATAAAAAACAAAACTTATGCAATTGTTTCAGGCTACGATTGAGCCCCTCTTCAATGCAATAACATACGATAATCAAGACTATCTTCAAACATGTTAAGTTTTACCACTTAAATTCAAGAAAACTTTACAGAGTTTAAGTTAAAGTAAAACTATGCATTCAGGTGGAATCATACAAGACTCAGTAAGAGCCTACGTTAGTAACCGGAAGAAACACTCAAGTTAATGATAAGTCTATGGGTAGGTTATTTTCAAATTTATCGCTCGCATTTTAATATTTTTAATGATAATTTTTGCAAAGGATGGCTGAGGTCGATATCTAACGTTATTATTTTGTCTATTTTATTCTCTAACGTTTTTAAAAGTTTTACTTTTTTTATTTCGGTTAAAGTTTTTCTATAAACAGACATTTTCAATTTTGAGACCGGTTGGGACCGGTTCGGAAAGTGAAAATACACTTATATAAAAAACTGGAACCAAAATCAAAAAGTAAAAACTAACAACGTTAGATATCGACCTCAGCTATCCTCAGCAAAAATTATCATAAAAATATTAAAATGCAAGCGATAAATTTGAAAATAACCTCCCCATAGACTTATCATCAGCTTGAGAGTTTTTTAGCATGACTAGTGTAGGCTTACTAATACTCTTAAATTCTTAATCGGTGATTTTTGCAATCGAGTGAACCAACTCTCAAGAAAATATTCTTAACATTATTACTGCTGGATCTAATAACTACGATGCTTGCAAAATCCGGACTGTAATCAATATCCAAAGAATGCTGTCTGGTTATCGTATGTTATTGCACTGAAGAGGTGCTCAATCGTAGCCTGAAACGTTTACATAAGTTTTTTATTAGAAATATTAACCTCATCCGACTAATTTATCACCAGAAAAACCACTTTCATTTCCTTTTTGCAAAGTGGAAAGAAGGAACGACCTTGAAAGAAAATAGCTTTCAAAGTTATCAACATTTCTTTCGACTCATAATAAATTGCTTAGTGAGATTTATGACCCTACTCAACTCTAGATAAATGTTTCAAGAGATCTACTAAATTAATAAACTGTTATTATGTGAAATAGACTAAAAAACATTTGTACAATAATTATAAACATTGTTATATTGATTACACTCTTACGTTCAGACCCTGCAATATGTGTTTTTTCTTCTGACGTATGAGTAATTCCAATGATGCAATCATGAACTATGAACTCATTCTTTTTTACTTTAATTTTCTCAGTCTCCACCAAAATGTAAACGCGTAAACAACTAGAGCGAATAAGCTCTAAAATGTCATATGAATATAATCTAAACCTAATTGTTAAATGTTAACGTTATTGTAATGTCCATCTGTTCTAATTTAGTGAATTAAATAATCAAGAATGTGTTTTAAAAGAAGTTTAATTATTTGCAGTCAAAGCCTAATTAAATACTTAGTTTTTCAGTGAAGTGTTCCATATGATCGATTTACCGATCCCTTGAATTTACGTGGATTATCTTACACTTTAATGGATACACAATTGGAGATTAAATCATGAGATGCACCTTCAGAAAATGTAAGAAAATTTATCTTATCCTTTTTAATCTTCTTGAGATAACATCAGCGCTCGATCAGTGATATCGAACTCCTCCTTCAATGATTATTGGCACTGAAAAATTGTCTCAGAAGGAAGGTGTGAATTAAAAACTGAAAAACTGAAAAACATTTTAAAACTCATTTAGAAAGCACATAGAACTAATTTCAAAAGAAAGAAAATAAATATAAGAATCTTTAAAGAAATAATTAAATAAAACTTAATAAAAACAATAAAGAAAAATTAATCGAAGAAATGGCTTTTTCAAAAGAAACACAGATAATTGAAAAGTTAAACCAAAATAACTATTCTATATGGAAGTTTAAGGTCCAAATGTTATTAATCAAAGAGGATTTATCTGAATTAATAACAGAAGAACCACCAAACCCAATAACACCTGAATGGCAAAAAAGGGACAAGAAAGCAAGGGCAATAATTAACTTAAGTCTTGAGGACTCACAAATCGTTCATATAAGAAATTTAACCACTTCAAAAGAGACGTGGGACAAATTAAAAAATATTCACGAAAGAGGCAATCTGTCAAGCAAACTTTATTTGCTCAGAAAATTATATGGAGCTAAATTACAAGAACATGGCAATATGCAACGTCACATAACAAACATTCTTGAAACCATCGACAAACTCTCCGCAATTGGAGAAAATATAAGTGAATCGCACATATCAGCACTATTACTGTGCTCACTTCCACCTAGTTACAACACACTCATAACGGCTCTGGAAGCCAGGCCGGAAAATGAATTAACACCAGATTATATTAAAAATAAACTTGTCGACGAATATACTAAACGAGTAGAAAACTCGGAACCAACCGAAAATTCGGCAAAAGCGTTTAAAACACAGAAAAAGTACGTAAATAATGATTACAAAAATCATAATAAATATTGCACGTATTGCAAACAAAATAATCATAACTATAAAGAATGCTGGCACTTAAAAAACAGAAATTCACAAAAATCTACACCGAATAAACAATCATTTAAACCAAAGAAGTTTACATCGTCGCTCTGCTTCGAAAACACAATCGGTGATAGTGAAAATGATAGGTACGAAACGAAAGAAAAAATAAATAAAAACGCACAAATAAATCATAACAAAAATCAAGATGCAGCATTTATAATCGAAAAGCCCGGAAAACCAACCTGGATTATTGATTCCGGAGCATCCTCCCATATTGCGAACAGCAAAGAAATATTTACTGAAATAAACAACACCGAACAAACATCCGTAATAATCGCGAACGGAAACACACTCAATTCCTATGGATCCGGTGAAGTTATGATTACAACAAAAACATCAAACGGGGACTCAAATAAAATAAAATTAAAAAACGTGTTATATGTTCCAGATTTGGAAACAAACTTAATTTCTGTGAGTAAAGCAACTCAACACGGTTACAAATTAATATTTGAAGACGAAAAATGCATGCTATCCTGTAACGGCAAAACGTATCTGGAAGCGAAAAAGAAAAATAACTTATATGAGGTAATTCTCTCAGATAAAGATATCCCAAACACAGCAAATATCGCAAACGACTGCAAAAATAAAGAATGTCTAGAACTTTGGCACAAACGCCTATGTCATAGAAATTACGAAAGTATAAAACAAATGATGAAAAACAACTTGGCCAATGGCATAAAATTAAATAACTGCAGTCATATTACACACTGTGAAATATGCATAAAGACAAAAACTACTGATGCACCATATCCAAAATTATCTGAACATAAAACGACACAGGTACTCGACCTGATACATACAGACGTCTGTGGACCGATAAGAACAACCTCTTTAGTGGGAAAAAGGTATTTCGTCACATTTATTGACGACCACTCAAGATTTACTGTTATATATTTACTATCTCACAAAGATGAGGTCTCAGACAAAATAAAGGACTATACTCAAATTGTTCACACGCAATTCGGGAGATATCCCAAAGCATTCAGATCGGATAACGGGGGCGAATATATCGGTAAAAATACGGAGGACTTTCTTAGAAAAAGAGGTATAAAACACCAATTTACTATTCCACACTGCCCGAGCCAGAACGGGATTGCTGAAAGGAAGAATAGGAGCCTGATAGAAATGACCCGAGCTATGCTCTCAGAAGCTGGGTTACCCCACAGGTTCTGGGGTGAAGCAATAAATACAGCAACACATCTCCAAAACAGACTACCAACAAAGGCTACAAATAAAACTCCGTACGAAATTTGGTTCGAGAGAAAACCAAACTTACATTACCTTCGAGTATTTGGCTGTAAAGCTTATATATACATAAACAAGATACATAGAGGAAAATTAGATAACACAGCCAGGGAAGGAATATTTATGGGATATGATAACCACTCAAAAGGTTATAGAGTATACACTAAAAATAATGAAATCATAATCGGGAGAACTGTAAAATTCTTAGAGAATAACACACACATTCTGAATGAAGAAAATAATGAACCAGAATGCCTGCTTGATAACAAAAATTATATTGAAACGGAAATAAACAATACAGAACAAACACAAGCAGAACCCGATCAAAACATTCCTACATTAAGAAGGTCAGAAAGGACAAACAGGGGAGTTCCACCCAATAGATATACATCCGATAGTTACATCTGTATAGTAAAAAACGATGAAACAATAGAACCGAAAAATTGGAAAGAAATCAACGAAATAAAAAATCCTAGAGAAAAAGAAAATTGGCTCAAAGCCACAGATGCGGAAATAGAAGCGCTAATGAAAAACAAAACATGGGAACTGGTAGAACCACCACCCCATAGAAAAATAATAGGATCAAAATGGATCTTTAAAAGAAAAGTCGATAGCTCAGGAAAATCACCCATATATAAAGCAAGACTTGTTGCACAAGGATTTAGCCAAAAATTCGGTGAAGATTATGACGAAACATTTGCACCAGTAGTGCAACATACCACCATTCGTGCATTTTTAACCGCAGCCGCTTATAAAAATCTAGATGTACACCATATTGATATAAACGCGGCATTCCTTCACGGAAATTTACAAGAAGAAATTTACATGCAACAACCAGAGGGTTACATAGATAAAAACTCTAATCATAAAGTTTGTAAACTAAACAAGACCATATACGGTCTCAAACAGGCAGCAACAGCCTGGCACATGAAAATAGAAACTTCATTAAAAGCACTTAATTTCACGCAAAGCACAGCCGATACATGCTTATTCATAAGAAAAGAAAAGGAAAATTTCACATACGTAATAATCTATGTAGATGACATACTTATTGCAAGTAAACCGGAAATAATAAAAGAAATCGTGAAAACATTAAACGAAGAGTATGAATTAAAAAAATTAGGACAAATAAAGAGATACTTAGGAACCGAAATAGAAAAATTACCGAACGGTTACGCACTAAACCAAAAATCAAAAATTGAAGAATTAGCTAAGAAATTTAACCTTGAAAATGCGAAACCATACAGTACACCAATGGAACCCGGTTTTAATAAAATAGAAGATGAGGAAAATTTGTTACCAAACAACACAGAATATCGAAAAGCGATAGGATCACTTCTTTACATCGCGACAGTTACTAGACCAGACATATCAGCACCAGTCAACATCCTTAGTAGACGTAATGAAGCACCGCGAAACAAGGACTGGAATGCAGTAAAGAGAATTATCAAATATTTACACTGTACGTAAAATTTAAATTTGGTTTTAAATACAAAAAAGTTACCTAAATTAGAAATATATACCGACTCAGATTGGGCCGGAGATATAACAACGAGAAAATCAACTTCAGGCAGTATTGACATGTTGGGAGACAATCCAATGCAGTGGATCACAAAAAGGCAGACATGTATTGCCTTGTCATCTGCTGAAGCAGAATATATATCTGCAGCAAATGCTTGTCAAGAAACTTTATGGTTAATTAAATTACTGGAAGATTTAGGATTAACTCAAGAAAAACCAATAATAATGCATGAAGACAATCAAAGTTGCATTAAAATGATACACAACGAAAAGTTTGGTAAGCGTACCAAACACATTGATGTAAAATTTCACGCCATAAAACCGCTTAGAGAAGAAGGAATCTTATAATTAAAATATTGTCCTACAGATCAGATGATAGCAGACGCGTTAACCAAGCCCATACCCTAGCCTGCACTGGAAAGACATAGAAATTCAATGAAACTTTTTATGATCAATTCCTCGGAAGAGCTTAAGGGGGAATATTAGAAATATTAACCTCATCCGACTAATTTATCACCAGAAAAACCACTTTCATTTCCTTTTTGCAAAGTGGAAAGAAGGAACGACCTTGAAAGAAAATAGCTTTCAAAGTTATCAACATTTCTTTCGACTCATAATAAATTGCTTAGTGAGATTTATGACCCTACTCAACTCTAGATAAATGTTTCAAGAGATCTACTAAATTAATAAACTGTTATTATGTGAAATAGACTAAAAAACATTTGTACAATAATTATAAACATTGTTATATTGATTACACTCTTACGTTCAGACCCTGCAATATGTGTTTTTTCTTCTGACGTATGAGTAATTCCAATGATGCAATCATGAACTATGAACTCATTCTTTTTGACTTTAATTTTCTCAGTCTCCACCAAAATGTAAACGCGTAAACAACTAGAGCGAATAAGCTCTAAAATGTCATATGAATATAATCTAAACCTAATTGTTAAATGTTAACGTTATTGTAATGTCCATCTGTTCTAATTTAGTGAATTAAATAATCAAGAATGTGTTTTAAAAGAAGTTTAATTATTTGCAGTCAAAGCCTAATTAAATACTTAGTTTTTCAGTGAAGTGTTCCATATGATCGATTTACCGATCCCTTGAATTTACGTGGATTATCTTACACTTTAATGGATACACAATTGGAGATTAAATCATGAGATGCACCTTCAGAAAAGGTAAGAAAATTTATCTTATCCTTTTTAATCTTCTTGCGATAACATCAGCGCTCGATCAGTGATATCGAACTCCTCCTTCATTTTTAAGTGCTTTTTTATATATAAATGCGTGTTTTTAATCTAGTATTGTCTGATTAAATGTAATTTGTAACAATTGAATTCTATATATCAGACGTAAAGAATGTTCAGTTATTTTAACTGGATTCGTAATTCTCGAAAACGTATCAACTATTGTAGTGTAAAAGAATCTATTTTGAACTACTACATTGAACCTTTTAAACTTGTGTTATATAGACCAATACTCAACCTAAAAAGAAAGGAATTTCATTTATCGAAATTAACTGATATTGTAGTACTGATTCTAATTCTGAACACTAAAAATCATATTTCAAAATAAAAATAAAAAAATTCTATAGGTTTTAAAATTTATATGGCTAGATATAAAGCGATTAATCAGACAAATATCAACCATCAAATAGTATATGCGATTATAAAAATAAGAAAAAATATATATTATAAAGCAAAAAGATACCCGTAAGTAACTCTGACATCATATTGACGGTGATAACGACCTAACCAAAAAAAGTTCGCTTTTACTGCAACATTTCTTTACTTCTCAACATCGCACGATTCCAATCTTTACACCGTCGAATAGAAAAAAGGACTTCCAGTTGCAATTTGTTTGAAAACTCTATTTTAGTTTATTGATTTTTTTATGGATTTAAAAATAATTTTCAAGCAAGAGTTTCTTAAAATATCTATGCTACCCAATTACGGAACTTTAAAAACCGTTTGCACTTAAAACAGGGAAATTAATTCAACATATACATGTATCCGTATAATGTTCCATAACTAAATTTTCAAACGAAATTTAAACTTTATAAATAAATTAAACACGAATTTAACAGATAGAAGTAATCGAACTACGCGCTTAAACACTGAAACAATCATAATCATAAAAGTTACTATAAATAGTAAAATGTTTTGCGATTGACAGCTGGCCTGCGGTTAATACGTGTTCCAAAAATGTTCTTAGGTGTAGTTAGTTGGACAATATAAGATAATATACTAAATGTAAAAAATCTATTAGAGTTTTCAATTAAAAACGATTTCCATATACGTTCTGTATTTCATGTAGTATACTGGGAAATGTTAAACCTATGTATCCCGAGTTAGATTACCTTGTATAGATAAAAACGAAAATTTGATTTTATTTTTTCAGATACTGTTTTAACTTACTTTCTCTACAGCATTTGGCGAATGAAGTCGATTTGTGGCAATAACTTCCGGGTGGACACAACTTGGCACCAATTTCATCACCGCAATAATAATCCTTGTTCGTGACAGAATCAAAAAGAGGCAATTCACCGTCACATGGCACTTCTCGAAATTCTGTAAAATGACACACACATCTTAAACGTCTACTGTGAAAAATGATAATTTAAAATTTGTAAAAAGACATATGCAAATTTTTAGAATTTGGAATTTATTTGCGGAAGAACAAGGCTGACTAAATTAAACTTCCTCAGTTAAGAGCACTGTACGACGTTGCATATGTGACATAACATAAAATGTAGACAACATCACACAACACAGATTGTGTGTTTGAGATTCATTTAATAATATACTAAAAAAAGTTCTCTATGGAATATTTTCTGTAGATAAAATGCTATAAGCGAAAAAGAGACGTTTTTGTCATTAAAAGTTTTATGTAAAAATTGTTTGTTTCAAGGTCGATATTGAACATCAGCGAAGTTTAAATTCCTACGTCTAAAATTATTGGTTACATTATTCGTTTAAATAAAAAGAAAGTCTCTTTCTGGAAATCATGTTTCCTCAATTTTGCATTGCCGTGAAATGGCACCTTTTTTACTGTTTCTTTAATAAACCTTGAACTTTGTGTGCTTTCCGAATTTCGTCGTATTTTGAACCAGTCTCAAATTTTTACACAGCCCTTTAAATTGGAAAAATTTAATTTCGACAACTTTCTAAATCTAAAATTTTAATGATACACTAGAACACTGAAATTTGTTAACCGCTTTTTCTCCAAAATTTGATATACATTTTAGAAAACACATGTCTCTAAATCATTATAAATGACTAATGAAATAAACAATAAATATTATAATATCAAAAGCTGATATAACAGTGGTAGTTCATTACATTTTAAGCTATAGAAATAATTTTTATACAATGCAGTTTCATACATACAATTCAAAAATTTTAATAAAATTTAAACACAAGTATTACAAAGCACATATATATATACTTTAAATAGAACAACTTAAATTGAATGCCGTTCTTGTGCTCTTTCCAATAGCTCAATTAGCCCATTTCAAAGTGATGTCATGTACGTTCAAAAATTTAAATGTCATAATGTAACTAAAATGTCACGTCTTTATTTAGTTATAGTAACTTTGAAATTACTCTTATTTAGTAATTGCTTTGTGAAGTAGCATTGTGGTGTAGGTTTTTGTTTACTTTAGACTACGTTGTGTGAATTCGTTCTCTTAAACTCAGAGCTATTTGGACCACCGTTTTAAAGGACCGCATTAATTTTGCTTTTAATTACAGAATGATACTTCATCTACCACCGAAATCCTACTCATCATAATGACATCATTTATGATTACAAGAAACACCCGCATTCTAAGTTCTGTTTTCAGACATTTAAAAAAAAAAAACCTAAATTTAGATGTTTTAATCTTAGTTTTTCTTACTAAACGTAAGAGAATACTTTAAAACTAAGGAAAGTTGTTATGTTTTCATATACATATATAAATTCATGTGCTTATTGCGCGTATTTTTCAGGCGGATTTGTTTGCTTTCGGTTCTTTTCTTAGTCTTTGAGATTATTTGTTTTTAAGAATGACACAGTTGCCTTAATTGAACCAATTGGAGTTGCTTAAATTGGACCAAATATACGATCATAAATTTGAAAAGTAAGTAATGAATTTCGAGGACTGTTGCCTTCTTTAAACCCTAAAATACCTATTACGTAGAGACACAAGAATCGTGGCTTCTAACTCAAAAAGCTTTCTCTCTAACAACTTTGCAGGTACCCCAACTTTTGACTTTCGCGTACAACAGAGCAGCAACCATTGAAACCGCCGTCCAAGCTTTTAAAGGAAGCGGCATTTGGCCTCTTAATAGGCATGTTTTTAAAAGTCATTATTTTTCAGCTGCTTCTGTACTTATTTTTAAAGAAATTGGCACTGCAGACAGATCCGTTGTTTTCCCTGCTAGTGAGATTTGGGAGTCAGAGTCAGTAATCATGAAACCTACTAAAACTAAGAAAGTAAAAAAAAAAAAATTTAAAAAATGATGAAAACGACACAGATAAACAGCCAGAAAGAAAACCATCAGTGACAGAAAACGTTGTCAAAGATATAAGGAACAAAAAGGAAGCAGTAAGTCGTGAAGCAGATTACCCACAAGAAGGCTTCAGCTTCAACCTCCACTAAAAAGCCAAATAATCATTAGAAATGTTATCTCCCTTGCCAAAATCAGTTAAGTTAAATTACAAAGGTATTAAAAAAACAGCCGTTTTAACATCTTCGCCATATAAAGTAAAGCTTGAAATGAAAACAAAACGACAGACAGGAAGCTCTCAAAGCACAAAAGCAATTGGGACATCAAGTTTTAAAAAATAGGCGTAATTCAATTGGAAATAAAATGATGGAAGGGAAGAACTACAGACATAACGTAAAGAAAACTTCTGTTGTAAAAAAATTTTAATAATTCAGTATCTAAACAGAAAAATCAAGAAAGTAATGATTGGTTTTGCCTAATTTTTAAGAAAAACAAAATAGCAGAAATGATTAGGTTTTCAGATTGTCAAATATGGTTCAATGTTCTGTGCGCTGGAATAAAAAATCAACAAAAGAAATTCATATGTAAGTCTTGCACCACTTCTTACATGATATTCAAGTAACTAGCAATTAGTTCCATAATTTCTATTCTTAATTACTTATAACTTTGACTTATATTTTTAATGCATTTTAATATAAAACAATTACTCTTACTTTCAGACATTTGATTTCATTATATTTCATTGCTGTTGTTTTGTTTGATTGTTCCATTAACCGCAAACTTTGCTTTTAATAAAATTAGTTTTATTCCCTACTCATTAAAACAGCCTAATATTGTTTGGTCCAATTTAGGAGACTGGGGGTCCAACTTAGGCGTTCAGTTGCTAAATTTGAACCACTTTTGACTTTTTTTTCAAATTAAAATAAAACATAGGATTTTCAAAAACAAATTGTTCTAAAGATTTGTTTAGTTAGTAGATGAATAGATTGACCACATGTAATGATATTTTGCAGATATTCCAAACCTGAAGTGAGTTACACATGAAAATATGTGAAGTGGTCGAAATTCGGCTACTCTTCCATATATATATATATACAACGTTTTAAAATTATTCCATTTAAAATAATATCCTACATGATTAAACTCTATAATGTATATATAACATGCATATATTTAAAAAAGAAACATTCGACTCTTTAGAAAATAAAAAAGTAATGTAACAATTATGTGAAGTTGCAGAAAATATTGCAAAGTTTTACCCTAATAGTGATTCAGCGTGCACTACTATCAGTGGAAAATTTAATTTCATTATTTAAATTACAAGAGAAATACAATAAGTTTTAACAAATACCTCCTCACCTTCGCACATTTCAATGTGCACCGGCATAACGCTCTTCTGTTGCTTGCACGCTTCCTCTTTCAACTTGCACTCGTTGTCGTGAAGTCTACCGTCTGATCCACAAACGGGATCAAATATCACAGGACACTGAAATGCGCATGCGCAATATGGAAGACCTTCTGAATCATATTCACACACTCCACCGTAGCGGCAAGTCCTTTCGTGGCAATCAGCTTCCATGCCAGATCCTTCGTCTAAAACATGAAAGGCTTCAATTAAACACTGCCATTTATTTTACAAATGACAAAGTAGTTAAAAAATGTTGTATCTTACATTATCTGCATTTTCAAACATTTAAAAAAATTAATATCACATTTACGCATGTATAATATGTATCTTGTTTTTGACACGGAGTAACGTATAATAGTTATCTCTCGCATATTAATACTAATTTAACAGCATAAAATCCCGGAAATTCAAAATAAAATATCTTTAGTAATCCTGCATCATAAAAAAGCTTTTAAACAAAAATTGCTGTGTTTAATCACGTATTACTCACGTATCGTTTAATCCCCCTTTTGTTACAATACCATCAAATTAAAGTTTTCGCAGTGCCCATAAGAGATTATCGATACTGCTACCACCCATATATGTGCTACATGTTAAGCCTTTTAAGACACAATAACTATTTTGAATATATTCATGTTATTTGTCCGTGTGTCGTGTAACACCAGGCGAATAAAGATGCATGATATACCAGGTGTACATAAAGCAAATTCAACTACTCGGAGGAGTCTCCAGTCGAATCAGAAAAATATGAAGATTTTGATTACCTTTAAATGAAGAGATGCAAAAGACATTTAGCAGAAAAAACATTATTTACAAAATGACCACCAGAGGGTATAATATTGATTTTTTAAGTAATTAAAAAAATTCAACCTTATATACACTGTAGAATTGGTTTATTAAGACAAACGCTGTTCTATGTGTTGCCCATTATTGTCAAGCACAGTTTTAAATTGCTAACAGCATGTTCAACAGTCCCGCAAAGCAAATTCTTCAAAATATTGACGGTGTGACGGAAAATACTGTCCCTGAGATCTTGAAATGTTTTTGCGTTGTCACGACCGACCCAATGTAACCCCAGAGCCAAAAATCACAGAGATTTGTTTGACAAGTTTGAGGATCTTGCACTCCAGACATGACGGAAATTACAACTGAAGATATGATCTTCAGTAAAATGCATCCTAACCACATTTTTAGCGTACGTGTCAATGTGTTGGGAGCTCTGTCCTGCATGGAAATTGTTCCGTCAATGCACTGACACGCTTGGAGGGAGGGGACGATGTTACACTCTAGTAGCGATGCATAATGCTTTCCATTTGCGGATAATGTCACCAGGTCTCCCGGCATTAATTCTTAGAAGAAAAACGAACCGAGCGTAAATTATGCGCTAAATCCGCATCATACCGTAACCTTCTGAGAATGCAACGGAACTTACAGAATCGAAAGAGGATTTACTTCACCCAAGATGCGACAATTGTTCGCATTGAGATTTGCGTGGCAGTCTAGCAGAGAGTAAGTTGAGTGTTGCCAACGAAGCAAGACGGCTTTAAGATGGTGGTATTAGAATGTAGAAACATTCTATAGAAGTGTATGTAGCAGATTTTAATCAGATTTGTTGCTGTTGCTAATTATTTAAGACGGTAACCCATCCTTGTATATATTGTAAATATTATCTGTTAACTTCAATATATTTCTTTTTAAAAGTTTAATGCTGTTTTCGTCCAGTGAGTAAATTTATATGTGTGTGTATTAACAAAAATTTAATTAATTAAATGTCTACAAAAAGTCAATAAATAAAATCAAGATATTTACCTTGCGTTTCTCCGACTTCGTCACATTCTCCGTAAAAGAGAACATTCAATTCCTGATCGTGACGACAGGCGGCGCTTCTCATTTCACATTCGTTCCGATAGGTCGTCCCATCGTTTGCGCATACCACCTCATCCGCCTCGGGACATTCTGTGGGACACACGCATTTGCCCTCTTCGCATCGTGCACCGTACTTACAATGAACTCCTTGGCACAGATCTGTAAAACAAATTTAAATAGAAATTTGTGGTTAATATAAAAAATACTTTTTCTTAAAAGTAGGGTGGGTAATTAGTAATTGACCAGTGAAATATAAAAACTGCAGAAAACTTGAATTAATTTGTATACATTTTAACTTTGGTTGTTAGAGAACATATCTAACATCCAATAAAATGTTTTTTTACAGGTTATAATTGCAGTTAAAGATGTGCGTGAAGATGAGCATAGGAAAATTAGAACTAGTTTTGCATTTATAATTATATTAGTTTTCGGACTACTGTGTTTTAAAATGTTTTCTGACCTTTGTATACACCAGTATACGTGTCGTTTAGCAACAGTTTTAAATACGAACTTTCATATTTTGATATTTACACCGAAAAAGAAGTGGTCAATTACTGGTGCAATCTCATTTTCTAACTAATACTGTAAATAATTTAAATTTCTAGAAAAGGAAATGTTGTTGTTGAAAATGTTTCCGGAATAGGAATCCTTATACTTTAATTTGTATATAGGGAAGTCTGCAGAAAAATATTGGAAAAAAATAACTTGAATAAATTTTCACTAAATGCTCAATTACTGGCACACTCACCATAGATATTTTTTAAATATCCATTATCTCGTTTAAAAATGAAATCCACATTATATCCCAACTTTGAACTCGGTACTTCGAAGACTACTTTGTGACTTCGGGATTATCATGCAATTATCCCGAATCATCACTTTTTGGTTTAGCCGAACATGAATTATGCTTCGTCACAATGGATACACACACCAACCAACTGTTACGATTTTTCGTAATCGTTTGAGTTTTTTTCCATAAAAATAGATGCATGTTCCAATTTGTACTCGAAATATCTGATAATCCGGTATTACACACAATATTACTGAAATGTTTGAGATCGAATATTGAAAACTTTAGCCTTATTTTTTTCTTATTATAGCAAAGAATTTTCAGAGTTTGTCCCGGTGGAAGTCCCTGCGGTATCTTCATATCATGGCTACATATACAATCCTTCTGATAATGTCAGTGAACGAGATTCTAATCCTGTCAGGGCAAACTTCCACCAGTAAATTCAAATAGAAATTTTCATCTTATTCATCCGAAATTTGTCATAAATAAGGCACAAGTTTATATTCATTCTTACTGGTGGAAAATTTGTGGTATTGTAATCTCTTCTAATTACATTGACAGGAGGATTGTGTATGTAACTCACAATATGGAGGAACTGCAGGCCTGAGAACCACCAGGGCAAACTTCTACCAGTAAAAACGAATAGATAGCTTTTGCTTTAATTGTGTCATAAATTCTGCATGAATAAAGCTTTTAAGTAAGGAGAAAATTTCTATTCAAATTTATTGGTGGAAGTTTACCCCAGAGATAATCAGCCCTTGCGAAACCGGTTACAGTTGAAGCTTCACCATTTTGAGGATATGTCAATTTCTCTTTATTTATGGTTCCATATGTCCTATCAGATGATATTCACTGTAGCAGCGCTGGTGGCGAAATTTGAAAGTTATCGACATGAAAGAGACCGAAAAAAATGTCAGTAACGAAAGTCTGAAATAAAATCTTACATACGAGCTGCAATTTTCCAACTGGACGAAAAATGCCCGGGACAGGATTCGAACCTGGAATCTCTTAGCTGAAGATGCCATGCTCTACCAACTGAGCTATCCCGGTTGAATCTGGAGGGCATGATTCATCCAGTTAACCTTATTGATCATAGCACCTGGTCTGATATTTTAATCAGCTCAACAGAATTGCATGTACAGTAAGTACATGTAATGCATGTACACCAAAACTTTAACTGGATGAATTATGCCCTCCAGATTCGCCCGGGATAGCTCAGTTGGTAGAGCACGGAAGCTTCAGCCAAAAGATCCCAGGCTCGAATCCTGGCTCGGACATTTTTCATACAGTTGGGAAAATTACAACTCGTATGATTTCTTTAACAATTTGAATAACTGTGTTGAAATTAATCTAGTGAAATCTTACATGTAAAAATAATTTTATTAAAAGTTCTGAAATGCTAAGTTTCTTCGATAACCGATCACCGGCTTAAATATGTCACTAATCGTTTCCAGAAGTATGATATTAAAAGGGATATCCATCTTTATCAATAAAATTAACACAATTCAGCACGGTGCAATTTATTTATTTATTTATTTATTACTAAGTACCTTTGTTTTATATTGTGTGTATGAGTCGTGTATAGGTCAAATTTGAAAACCTTTCTTGGATATAAGGTCAAATTTAGTTAAAAATTATTTTGGATTTGTTATAAAATTTAATTTCGCTTCAAGTTTATGTAATAGTCAGATTTAATAAGATACAACAGTTACAAAAATGTACAGCATAAAAGCGCTTTCTAAAATAGGCAATATTCGATTTCACAGTTCGAACGAAATCTGAAAAACTTTTAAAGTAGCATTATAAATATTTATTAGATAAAATTTTAGAATATATCGTACTGGTTTATATGTACTTCATTTGAACTGATAAGCGTGAAAAGTAATTTAAAAATTGTTCATTGCATAAAACATTCAAAGGAAAATTATGCATTCGTAAATTTAAATCACGCCTCAAGAAATTTTTTTTCGTAACATTGATGCTTTTGAAGACGGATATTTTTTTAGCTTAATTTACTGACATGATAAAATCTTATTTGATTTGCAAAATAAGTGCATCTGAAAAAATGAATTAAAAAGTGAAAATATACGAGTATTCATTAAAAGTAGGTTTAAAACGGAATAGCATTAAAAAAGTATATTTGATTAGAAAAATCTTATCGCATGTTATGATTATAATGTTTAAAATTTAGTTTCATACAGAATGTAATCGAGTCTTTTTAATATCATTTTTATATTTCTTCAGGATAAAAGAAATGAAATGATTCCTATTAATTTTTAGAAAAGTAAGGCAAGTAGTTACATACATGTACAGTAAAAGTAAACAACAGCAACAACAATAAAAAGTCCTTCCGGCCTATACATGGAGGAAAAGGTAACTTCCATATTCCATGTTTTTAAAATTCAACTCATTTTACTCAAACACCCGAAACTAAATTGCTTGGAACTCGATTATAGAAGATTCAATCCCGGTTTTTGTTGACGCTGAATTTGAATGCGAATTTCAGCATGGAAGTTACAGCATAATAAAAATCAGATTGTTTCAAAAGATCAGACAACCTAGAAATTCAAACAGCTATATTTAAGGTAAAGCCGAAACAAGTAATGCTCCGGAATCCTTGTATCACGATCTAACACAACTTTTCAATTTCTAAATTTTTGTACATCTTTTTTATTTAAAAAAATATATATAACTGTCCGCCATTTTGAAACAAGATGTCGGATAAAGCTGGTCAACGAACTCTGTCGATACCTTGGTATATCCGATACACATACTCAGTCGCATTCAAATCAGTTCATAAATGAGAGAGTTACTGCGTGATAAATGTCAGATATATATATAGATAGAATGAAATACCTATCTATCTGTCTATATATATATATATATATAAACGTATTGCAAAAATTAACCATTGAAACAGAAGAAACTGACCATATGCAATGAAATTATTACCCCATGTAGCACTGTCAAATTACACATTATAAAACGTAGTCCTAACAAATGAAGTATTATTTATTCAAAAAGTGAAACATAAGTAAAAACACAAATGTAGGCTTATAATGTAATTTACTGTTTCAATATACACTGCTCAAAACAATTAAAGGATATTTGAAGTTTTATATAAAATAAAGATATAAACGAAATTTTTTTTTGCCGAAAATAGAAGAAGAGAATCACAAATGCAAATTTTTCTGGTTTTCAAACTGTGGAGTATGCAAATTTTGAGTTCGACGTCAAAAACGTCGCTTCAGCGGCAGCGAATGAAATTTGACTTTCAACTGGATAAAAGAGAATGAAGACAAGGATGATCGGCATTCAGTGATTGCTTTGTTTCGATGAGTACGATGTCTCAGCGAAGTCATTTGACAGATTCAGAAGCTTGGAGAATTGTTGGTAGGTTAGAAGGGGGCCAAACTCAAGCCGAAGTAGCGCAAGCCATTGGAGTGTCACAAAGTGTCATTTCTAGGATCTGGAACCGTTTTTTGGAGAGTGGATGTGCAGGCCGAAGACCAGGGCAAGGTCGTAGACGGGCAACAACGCCCAATGAAGATCGGTATTTAGCGTTAACAGCTCGGAGACACCGAAACATGAACGCTACTCTTCTCCAACAACACCTTCGCTCGGCTACAGGCACCACGATTTCAACTCAGACTGTCCGAAACCGGCTCCATGCTGTAGGTCTGTATGCTCGCCGACCGATGGTATGTGTTAGATTAACATCAAGGCATCGTCGTGACCGCAGGGACTGGGCAACCGAGCATGTCAACTGGAGGAGAAATGAATGGAGCAATATTCTGTTTTCTGACGAGTCCCGTTTTTCTGTGCATCCGGATAATAGGCGTATTTTCATCTGGAGGAACCGTGGCAGTAGGAATAATCCTGCGTTCGTGCACGAAAGTGTCAGATTTGGCGGTGGAGGAGTGTTGGTGTATGGTGGCATCTCCATTGACGGGCGCACTGACCTCTACATCATTCGAGATGGAGCTCTGACTGGTCGCCGATATAGGGATGAGATCCTCAGACCTATTGTAGTCCCTTACGCTGCAGCAATCGGAGATAACTTCATTTTAATGGACGATAACTGCAGGCCACATCGTGCAAACCTGGTGGAGGATTTCCTTTTCGAGGAAGGAATCGTTCGAATGGAATGGCCAGCGTGTTCTCCAGACATGAATCCAATCGAGCACGTTTGGGACGCTCTAGGAAGACGAGTTTCTGGCCGCCAACAACCCCCACAAACTCTCCAAGAACTGGAAAGAGCTCTTCTGGAAGAGTGGGGCAGAATACCCCAACTCGTCATTAATAGCCTCATTGAGTCCATGCCTCAAAGGTGCTCAACGTTGCTGGCCGCCCGTGGAAACCATACCCCCTACTGAAAATGATTTTCTTTGAAGAAAACACCTTTTCTTATTCTTTTTTTCTCATATGCAGAAATTGTGTTTTTTTCCTTTTGTACACAAATGCGCAATAAAATGCATTTTTTCTGCCAAACATGTGTAATTTATTCTCATATAACCTACTATGTCTGTCGACCATGTATCAATCAGCTAAAAAGTTTCCCAGATACAAAATCCACCTAAAACTGCAATATCCTTTAATTGTTTTGAGCAGTGTATATATATGAACATTTGAACGGAGGGTGGTTTTTGTGTCTTGGTGTTATGATCGGTGAAATATACGGAAATGCTTTCCTTCGAACGGCTGCAATAGGTAGCTTTTTACTTTTTGTTATAAAAACCACCTAAAAGCACTCCATTCATTTTAACCCCCAATTTGTTTTCAGAGGAAACGAAAAAAAGCTGTTCAATTGAGAATTATATTTTCTAACAATTTGTGTAAAAATATTGGTTCATCCGGGAAGTTCTGCCGGTTTTTCAAAGAGAAGCGCGGTTCCATCTAGTTATTGTACAACTGCTGATATCAAGTGACGTTGAATGATCCAGATATGTACATTCGTCCTTTTTTCTTGCACTACATAATTCATGCTTGTACAGTGGCATAATTCTTGTTTCAATGCAGTGCTAAAAATGGGGAACCAAAATATTTATTTTTGTCAATTATGCTCTTTTATTTCAAGAAAAGTAAAAATGCTAGCCAGATTGCTTGTAAAATTTGTGCTGTATATGGATAAAGTACTGTTTCAGATGACACAGTTCGAGTGTGGTTTGAGCAGTTGAAGTGTGGAAGTTTCAGCCTCGAAGATGATGCCGCTTTGGACGACCATCATCTGTAAAGGAGAATCCCTTAAAACAAGAATGTCAAACTGTGGCCAGCCAGATACCACTATTTTTTAAAAGAAATAGTCAACTTCTTGAATCGCAAAAATTCGATGATCAGATAAAGAAAATATTGCTACAAAATTTTAGTGGTATCCGGCGGACCACAGTTTGATACCACTGTCTTAGAGAAGCTATCGCTGAAAATCGAAATTACACACTTCAGGAACTATCCCACAGACTAAATATTCCAAATAATACAATGTGGGATCATTTGAGGTTCAATTACAATGTATAATATTCCAAATAATACAATGTGGGATCATTTGAAGTTCAATTACAATGTATAATATTCCAAATAATACAATGTGGGATCATTTGAGGTTCAATTACAATGTATAACCCTCCGTTCTGACATTGCAAAAAATTTTGCAAATTTCAACATGAGCACTTAAATTTTATATTATATTTCGATTCACGGGAAAATTTTACTCTGGGATACCAAACAAAAAGTCATTCGGTGACGTATTTTAGGAATTATTCAGCTGTAAACTTTCTAACTCCTATTGCTAAATCCATTTTCAATAGTTGCAAAAGAAATTGTGATATGTGTAGTTATTTTACGCATAACGCTAAAAATTTACTTGTTCAACAGAGCTGAAATTTTGCAGTCGCATTTTTGAGACTATTAAAAATGCATTTCTGTTAAAATTTTTACAAGTTATAATGTATATTTTTTTCCGAATATTTCTTTCATATTTTATATATTATAAAATTAATATTCGAAAAACAGGTATTCTAGTCTTAGGGGTTTTCTTATTGTAACTTACGGGGGCGTCTCCATATTGAAATTGTAACTAACTTTGAAATTTTCATTTTATATATTATCCTATTCCATATATTATGAAATTCATATTCGAAATATAAATTCTGCAACCTATAAAAATTTTAACAGAGCTTAATTTCTGAAAGGTTTAATTGAACGAATCCAGAATATCAGCTCATTCCATAAAATAGTTTTGAGTTATTCTTAAAAACTAGTCACATTGCAGTTTCTTTTGAAAGTATTAATAAAGAATTATCAGATAGGTGTTCCAAATTTTACATCTGTATAATTTCTAAACTATTTCACCGAATGATTTATTGTTCGATATCTCTAGGTAAGCTTTTCCGAAGCAATGAAATGTGATGTCAAAATTAGTAGTTCGTATTGAAAATTTCAAAATTTATTCAATCTCACAATAATGACGACTATCTTGACAATCTCACAAACTAAACTTATTTCCGGGCCAGGATTCGAACCTGGGATCTCTTTTCTGAAGCCGCCACGTTCTACCAATTGAGCTATCCCGGTCGAATCTGGAGGGCATAATTCATCCAGTTAACCTTATTGATCATTGCATCTGGTCCGATATTTTAATCAGCTCAACAGAATAGATAGCAGGTAATGGAACTCCAGTTAACGCTAGATACGTGATTACACAAGATTAATTTTAACACAATTATTTCAAATTGGTAAAGAAATCATACAAGTTGTATGATTAATTTACCAATTTGAAATAATTGTGTTAAAATTAATCTTGTGTAAACTTATTTCATCAACATAAATTGAAAGAATATATATTTCTCCATCGAATGACTATTTTCGTTTTTCTTTGGGATAATTTAGCGAATAAAATGTATGTCGTTTTCTCACTTTTTATTTTTCTGCATACTGCACATTATAGACCAAACATATACATAAAAAAAGTATTTCAATTGAACTTGAATTAAAACGTTATCACTGCAAATGGATATGGGGTTCAAATTCCATATTCAGCATTTGTTTCTGGCTAATATTTCATAACAAAATTAATACTTCAGCAATAAATAAATATATAAAATTATAAAACACAAATAACCAGCACAAATTTAACAGATATTTATTCGAGTTACGCGCTTAAACACTGAAATAATGAAAATCAAAAAGTCTGTTGTAAGTAGCAAAATCTTTGGCAATTTCTATGGATATTAAACTTCGGCATGCAACTAATGCGAAAGTACCCAGTTTAATAAATTTTAAAACCTTATTTGAATATATAATTGATATTTTTCATATAAAATTTATTTTTTTGTGTTGTTAGTGGCCAATCAAATATATATATATATATATATATATATATATATATTAAATGTAAAAAATTCATTAGAGTTTTGAAGTTAATTTTTTTTCGTCTATGTTTTCTAACCCGGGAAGCCAGAGTTGGATCCTTTATTGTTACTATACATTTATCATATGCTAAAATACACACTGTTTACCTACATAGTGAGAATGAAAGACATTAGAAATGTTGAATGACAAGTACAATTGGTAAAGTATTGCTAATGACAAGAAGTTAGACAATATCATTCATTTATTTCTGAACTTAGATCTCTTTAACCCATTCGGGACCATGGGTGCATATATGCACCCTCAAAAAGAGCATACAGAATTTGCTTTAGGCACCAGTAAAAAATAAAAGTAATATTTGCTTTCTCTAATTAGAGCATTTTTGTTATAGTTTAAGTAAAGGTAGATTTTTTTTAAAAAGTGGTGCCAACCGAATAAAATTTGTGTAAAAGCCACCGGTCCCGAAGGGGTTAATTATGAAATTAACCCCATAATAATTTGAGGTACAGTAACTTTATCTTACCACAGGGTCCTTTGGAAACCACCATGACGTACTGAGCTTTCTTACACGCTGCTACTCTCATTTCACATTCGTTGAGATAAGTCACTTCGTCTGTTCCGCATACGAGTGATTCAACCTAGTAACAAAAATTTACACTGAATGTGAAAAACTCTTTAATTTACAACAATGCACAATTAGTACCAAAGATAGTTAATTGAATTGTTGAAGTAAAATGAAATAGTAGAATCGTTGGGGAAATATATTATTAAACATGGCGCTCTGGGCTGATGTATCGCTTTGATTTAATATTGAAATTTTAATGACACCAACTATAAGGACACTCAAAATTTAAGCCGCACCATAAACATATTGTGAAAAGACATAAATTGGCAAAAACACTATTCAACTTTCAGAAGTTATTTGATTACACTCTTAAACACTGAAATTTCAAAGGTAAGGAAGAACAATGTAAAAGTTCTAAAATTTAGATAATGTATATCTAATGATCTAGTTAAAGTATGGGGACATTTCTAAGTCCTGAAATGGACTCCATCGGTGACGTAGCATGTAAAATACTCGGTAGAAGTATTCTGCAACATGACATTCCAAATTATTATATTTTATAATTGCATAGCTTTTGAATGTTTTAATAGGCTCGCAAATCGTAGAAAATTGTGTAATCTATGGAGATTCCAAAAAATCTCAGTATAAGACTATATCTCAAACAAGAGTAATAGTGAATCACGTAATTTGTTTTTAAGCCTTAAGGGGTGGTTCTACTTCTTTGTATCAAAATTTTTTATTTTTTCTGATTTTGCATTTTTTGTATTTTTTAAGTGTGTATGTGCATTGTTGCTCTAAATATATTGATGTTTCGATTCCTTACAGTATTTTTTGCTTATTGAATGTAACACTACTCCTTGAACATAACACTATTGTAAAATTTTAAATTTGTTTTACTCGAAATCCTATTTTTCGAACTGGGCAACCTTTTTTCTCCAGAAATATTCGATCTATTTTCTTATTTATTTTTTATTTTTTAAAGAAAGCTAATTGTTTTTGCTGGAGCTTATACCACCGAAAAGTATAATTTTCATTGATTAATTATTTTTCATAGCATGTATAAGGTTAAAATAAAAGGCGAAAAAGGGGCGTTTTTTGTTCAAATACACACTCACTTTGTCAAAAATCAACTTTTTATACTAAATATTTGTATAAGATTCAGAAAATTTAACGATCTTTCATAATATGGTGACCAAATTTGCTTGGGACCGGAGAAAAACTTTTGGCCAGTTGGATGTATATATATATATATATATATATATATATATATATATGTATGTATGTATGTATGTGTGTGTGTATGTGTATGTATATGTATATATATGTATATATATGTATGTATATGTGTGTATGTATGTGTATATATATACTAAAAGCACAATGTGCACAAAAAAAAAAAATCAACGAAGCCATGTACGCTAATGGCGCCTGGTGCATGTAAAATCCGTCGTGGGCGCAAAGTCCTCCCAGTTCCCTTTGAATTATACCTCTGGAGGTGCCTAGTCAGGTGAAGGTCTCGTCACCTGATCAAGGTTCTAAATTACGAGACCAATTCCTTTCTCTCTTCTTTTTTTTTAATTTAATTTTTTATTTTAAGTCTGCCATTTCAGCGAGGTTGGCTGGATGCCATGAGCTGTCAAACAGAGAAACTGTAGCAAACCACTAGAGAACATTACAGACGAGATGTAATACATAGCGGAAACACAAATATTTAAACTGAATTATACAAACCTGTCTATATTAGCAACCATAGTCAGTGTCAATATGGCTCGAAAGCAAGCCCCTTTCCTTATTCGACAACATACCCAGAAACCCATAATTAATAACAAACTAGAACCGGCCAACACAGTAACCAAGTAACTCTCACGAAATAGCGTTGCAGCCAAGGACACCCAAGAAGCTAATCAGGTGGATCTCCGCTATGAGGAGATTAGGCGAATTTCGCCCCGCGGCCAGGTATACAAACTCGTTAAGCTGGGCATAATGCCCGGCAGGTAGGGGCCTGGTCTGCGGTTTAATAATAATAATAATAATAATAGCCTTGGCCAGTACCTGCATTAGCGTAAAACATATTATTATTTTCATTTATTTATTTATTTTTTTTTGATTTTTTTTTCACAAAAAGTTTAAATATATAAGTGAAATGTTAATAAATATAACGGAAAAAGTCAGTGGGTGATATCTTTTTCCTTTGTAAACGAAAAAAGAATCGTAAAAATCAAGTAAGTTTTGGGACAAATGAGTAGATGAGCTTAATTTATACTGTCTGAAAACAATGCCTACCTTATTGCTTTCCTGTTTTCGATGTGACCTCCTAACATGTTAACTCCATGCCCCTGTCACTCTATAGTCTGTTCAGGGAAAGGAGATAACGAAAGTAAACAAACGGGTTGCAGAAAAATCGCCAAAGAGCCACACATTTGGCACAAATCCCTAGGTTGGTGAATTTTATTTTTTATTTCGATTTGAAAAAGCAGAAGCTCAAACACTTCAGACAGTCTGTTACACGTTTCTGGCACAGCGCCAGGTTTAATCATCGCCAATCCGCATGTGCATTTGTTTACCTCTGTTATCTTCTTTTAGCGAATGGAGTATATGTGGATCACCTTTCTTGAAGTGTGACGTAATAAATGGAAAATTATGTCACACTTTAAGAGAAAGGGAGGGGTCTATATAGTGTGAGATAGTGTGACAATGGAAGGGAGTGTGTTAACACGTTGTAGTGTCTCATCTAAAACAGGAAAACAGTTAGATATACATTGTTTGCAGACAGCATAAATTAAGTTCATAAATAAAAATAAAAATAAAAGTAGTTTTTAGAAAAGCCACTCTTTTATAAGCAGCATTCAGTGTTTATTTTAAAAAACACGCCTAACTTCATGATTTGCAATTCACGGTTTTTTTTTTTTTTTTTTTTTTTTTTTTTTTTTTTTTTTAAACCAAACACATTACCGTTACAATGCTTTCATTTGGATCTCGCCCCGATTATGGAAAATTCGCCTCTTTGATTTACGCTTAGTAATAGGCGCTAATTAATGAATTTACTATATATATATATATAATTTTTGTTCTGTTTCTTTTTGAAGATATAGTAACAGGAAAATAAAAAAAGAACTATTCAAACTACTATTCATGATTAATAAATGTTTTCTTAACGTTTAATCATAAATTAATGACAAACTATTAAATGTTTGAAGCGTAATATTTTTACAAAAATACTACACGCTTTATTTTCTATTTTCCATTTTTTGGTGTTAAAAATTGATTGTTTCAGTTTTTCAATCAGTTAGCCTATTTTAACGCGCAGGGTTCAGCGCATAATTGTTCTTGTTACTCGTATACTGGTGTAACCCCAAAGATTATTTGGCTATTTATCACCTACGCCAGACTAAAAAATGCCTTAAAACTATTTTATTCATCTACTATCTATATTATAAAGGACAAACGTGTCCGTGCGTAACGCTGATGTCATTTTGCGAATGGCAACACTGGACGATTAAATTTCGGTTTTGCGATTTTTTCTACTGCAATTTTTTTAATTTCTAAACATAGCACATTTTCCATTTTTTACACCGTTATATAGGAAAAAAAATCTACTTTCAAATGCAATTTGTTTGAAAACTGTATCGCAATTTACTCATTTAATATAGCATTTAAATTAAATTTCAAGCATTATTATTTTTTTAAATATCTATCTCTATCGTCTGCAGACGATTACAAAATATTAATCTTTTTGCACTTTAAACAATATAAAAAGTCCAGCATTTGTTTCCAGCTAATTTTCAATAACGAAATTAAGACTGCATTAAGCAATAAATAAATAGTATAAATAAAACACAAATTTAACAGACATGTAATTGAAATAAGCCCTTTAAACCACTGAAAATATCAGAATAATAATTAAAAAAAAAATGTAGATAACGAAATTTTTAGCGATTTCTTCGGCTATGAACTTCTGGCACGAGACCACTGCGAAATTACAGCTTTTAATAGTATAAAAAATTTACTTGAATATACATTTGACATTTGACATATTTCATATAAAAATGTTCTTTTGTGTTGCTAGGGGGTAATCTAAAGAAATATTAAATGTAAAAAATCTATTAGAGTTTTCAATTAAAAAATAAATGGTTTTCACATATATTCTCTATCCGGGAAATCCCGGGTTGCATGCCCTAGTATATATAAAACACAAACGGAAATTTCGTTCCGTTCCTTTATAACTCGAGTTCCGCTGAAGGGATTTTGATGGAACTTGCGTTGTTCGATAGATATTTTTTCAGGGAAGGTTTTAGTATATAACGTATTGTTCTACGTACATTAGTTATCGAATTATGATAGAAAGTTCTGTTATTTTGGCCGAAAAGTTTATCATTGCTAATATTTTGGCGACCATTATAGTTGCAGAAAGAATTGAAAAAGCTATAATCTCGAAAAATAAAAGAAAAAGCTGTTGCTAATTTTACTAAGAAAAAAAAGGAAAAGAAAAACAGTTGTGATGAGAGATAATATTATAAAACGAAAATGTTTAATTTAAACATGATTGGGAAAATTCGTAATGTTTAAAAAAATATTCAATGGGCAAGATTGCTATTGAAACAATATATGGCGATTTATCTTTTGTTTTTGGCGATTTTGATTTTATTTCTGTCCCGAAACATTTTGATTTTAAGCCAAAAGGTGTTTTTTTTATCGCAGAAATAATTGAAATGGCCATACATCTCGTAAAATAAAAGGAAAAACCATTACTAATTGTATTTTTTTTTAAAAAAGAAGGAAAGAAGGAGAAAGAAAAGAAAAAAAAAGAAAAACAGTTTTGATGAGAGATAATATTATAAAACGAAAATATTTAATTTAAACATGATTGAAAAAGTTCGTAACGCTTAAAAAATTATTCAATAAGCAAGATTGCTTTTGAAACAATATTTGCCTATTTATCTTTTGTTTTTGGCGATTTTAATCTTATTTTTGTACCCAAACAAATTGATTTTAAGCCAAAAGGTGTTTTTTCAAGTGTATGACAGCATTTTTGGAGTTCTTTTTTTTTTTTGGTATTTTTCTGTTAGCCGGGCGCCAGTGATATATATACATGCATATATACACACACATATATATACACACATATCTATACACATATACATATATATACATACACATATATATACACTTATATGCATGAATTTATACATATATTTATATATGTACATGTGTATATGTATATTTATATATGTATATTTATATATGCTAATCACTGGCGCACGGCTAACCGAAAAGTACCCTTTTTTTATTCAAATGTAAATTATATTAATAGCAAAATACTTCTATTTACTTCTACCTTATGTATGAAATTTCTTTCCGGCTGCTTATAACTCGAGTTCTACAGAATGGATTTTCATAGAACTTACTCTGTAAGACAATTTTTCAAGGAAGGTTTTATTGTATAACATATGGTTCTGCGTAGCTTAGTTATAGAATTATTATGGGAAGTTCTATAATCAGATGAATCCGATTTTGAAAGATTAGCCTTTTTAAAAGATTCTGTCTAATGGATTTCGATGGAACCTACTCTGTTAGTTAGATAATTTTCTAGGGAATGTTTTATTATATAACATATCATTTTCGTTGCTCAGTTCTAGAATTATAGGGGGAAATTCGAAAATCGGGTGACCTTTTTTTTAATCAAATATTTGCCTTTTCAAACGGTTCTAATAAACGGTCCCGCTACATGATGAGGTTTTTCATACTTTTATGTTAGCCGGGCGCAAATCTCGCCAATAGCGCTTTTCCTCGGCAATAGCAGATTTTTCTCGGCAATAGCAGATTTTATTTTTTGCGTGTGTGAATTAGAAACAATGCTTTCATGATGAAATAGACTGTTTTGGTTTATAGCATTATTTCTTATTTTTTTATTCTTTTGTATTTTTAATGAAATTTGTGAAAGGCGTATGTTTAAAATGTATATAATATGTGTATTTTACATGTATGTATTTTAAATTAAAAGAGAAAGAGGTTTATATCTTAAATGAAATGAATGCAATAGGAATGATGGCGATGGAAACAATATTTGGCTGTTTATGACATGCGTCTGACTAACATTTCCTTGCAATTGTTTCAGTAACCTATCACGAGAATAATAAAAAAAATATATGTGGCCCAAAAAGGACCACTCTGAGGACTATTAATAATGTCAGAAATATTACTAATATTGCTATGTTATGATAATATTTCATAGATCAAACTAATATACCGCTACAATGACAGACATATTTACATCTAGCCGAACCATTGATCCTGATTGGAAAGTAGGTGTAGTTTGTTACCATATGCATTAATTAAGTAGGTAAATTACATAATCGGGTTTACAGACATTTTTCGTGAGTCACCGGGTGTTGTTTGGCGCATAATAAGACTTAAAAACCGGTTAAGTTGATTCTATGTTTTGAAAGTGGACTTATACTGTAATCGAGTCTACGGAGAATTGGAACGGAATTTCTTTGATAATTTTGATAATTTTCCGTTATACCAACATCATGCCAAAAAGTAGGCTAATGCTCCATTTATTTCAACTCTGAACGTGCAAAGATATATTTCGTTTGATTCAAGGTTCATTTGTAGAAACCGACCAGCGCAGCGGGAGTAGCTTGCTAGTTTATAAATAAGATACAAAATATTAAAATATTGTATTCTCATCGGAAATACACCTGTATACTTAATTTGTATAACTCTAACATATTACAAAGTGAGTGAAAAAACAATTACAAAATTCCATAATTAGGGGAACCCGGGGCACAACGGGAAACCGGGGCGGAATGAAGTTCGACGTTTTTCGGTGTCAAGGAAGTGCTGCCAGCGAGCGTCAATAGTTCAACTGTCTGTTGCCGTTCAACTTCGGCAGCTATATTAGTCTAGTTTTCTCGAGCGTTGGAGCATGAAATTTTCGTTGTGTGAGTTTCGGCTAATGTATTGTAATTTCTGATGATTTTGTAACCAATGTAAGACATACATACTTGTTTATATTACAACTATAGTTAGTTCATACTTGAAGTACGTTTAATTGTCGTTAGTTTCGGGTAGTTAAACGTTTGTTTACGTACCTTTCTCGGGTGATCTTACTTCCCTAACCGAAATCGTGTCCCTGAAAAGAACGTGTGGGGCGGAATGGGAAAGCACGACATTCGACCCCGAAATGTTTTTAAGTAAGATATCGTTTTTAGTATTTACTAAAATTTTTCCTTTCGATTTCAGATGATTCGAGACAGAAAAAAAAACAAGTGAATAGGTGATCATAGCTGTAGCAGGGATGCGAGTTTGGCATTTTTTTTAATTCCGAAATTTCGCATTCATACCAGAAATTTTCTATAATGTTCTATTTTTTTATTTAAGGACAGACATTTCGTGATTGCTTAAACTAAAAATTCTTCTTTCAAAATTTCCGATACGAATTCGAAATTTCTGAATTAAAAAAAAGGCAAAACTGGCAACCCTGATCTGTAGCCGAACAATTGGAATTGCCTTCGTCTAGCACACTAGTAAAAAAAGACATGCCTATTAGGTTGGATAATAAAGCTGGCGAGGTTTCAGTCAACTCTAATGATGACACGTCGGCAAAGAAGGTCCGATTTAATGAAGCCAATTGTGCCACTCCTGGATGCTCTTGGATGAAAACTGACAACAGCGTCTCTTCATTTCACGTTTCACCTGGAATTCTGATGCCCATTCCAAAAGTTAAAGAAAGCGAGAAAAGGACGAAATGGAAGAGGGGGAAGTCCGCTGTCTTAACAGAAACCCCATACAAAAAAAAAAGAGCTAGAAGTCCCTATTAAGGAAAAAAAGGCAAATAACTTTGCCAAAAAAGAAAGAGCAAAGTTAAAACTGTTTAAGAAAGATAATAAAATTAAAATTGGAAAAAACAAAGGGAAGTGCCTGAAGATGAATGGAAAAAAGAAGGAGCTGAAGAGAGAACCCCAAACTAGAGACAGTGATTTTGAGGATTGTTCTGACTGTGAATGTTTATATTGCAGTGAATTTTACTCACAGTCAGTTGAAGGTTGGGTCGCTTTTTCCCTGTGCAAAAAATGGGCACACAATTCCTGTGTGGCAATAGATAGCGAAGATGATGAGACTGTCCTAGTGTGTGAATTTTGTCAATAGGCTTAAGAAACGGACACAATAAATGAAAACTGTAGTAAAACCTTTATATTCACTTAAAACTAAATAAATATAGAGCAAACTTTTTTTTGCATTTCCGCTAGTTTTTTATGTTTTTATAATTACTTGTCCTTACCACCCCATTCTGCCCCATTTCCGGGGCAAAAGACATAATGTTCTGGTTTTGAAAACATACATATTGTTCTTTTGTTTTCTTACACTATTATTAATGTTTTTGTGATTATTACATTATAATGTGTTCATAGAAAATTTTGCAGCTCTCTTCATTAACTCTTTAGTATTTTTAAAACATATATTCTACTTGGTACCCCGTTCTACCCCGGATTTCCCTACATACATAAACCTAGTTAAGTTAAATAAAAGAGTGTATAAAAGTATTTTTTAATAAGGAAGGTATATATTTTTTCTTTAAATTGCAGTAACTTGAAGTATAATAGCAGACAAGACTTAGGCGATTTCATGGTAATTATTTTAGTAAGCATATAAAAAAAGTAACCCATTTTTTCCAATTAAAATTAGCTATAAATAATGCTTAGAGAAATGTAACGTCGCAACAAGGTACGCATGTGTGAAGTCCTATCAAATAATGCGAGGGAGGCGTCATAAAACCACGAAATTTGCGTGACGAATGTGACAAAATTATAAATGCACCGTGACACAAAATCAAATACTATTAGTGTCCACATTGTCACGGGACGAAGAAAATCAATATCGTAATTACGTCACTGTGCGTCATGTCAATCACCTCCCCGTGAATACAAGATCTACGAGCTGACACAAGTATGGCGGCTGTCGTTGGAAATTGTTTTCAGTGTTTGTACAGTCCCTTCAATTTAAATAACAGTATTTTTTAAAAGTAGTCTTTGTCTTCTTTTTCTTAAATTAAATAAGGTGAAGAAATTCTTTAGAAAATACTGGTATTCAAATTCAAGGGACAGTACAAATACTGAAAAAAATGCCAACGAGAGACGTCATTTTTGTGTCAGCTCGTAGACCTAGTATTCAGAGGGCGGTAAATCGATATGTTCCATTTCCTGATTAAGTTCGAATGCACTTCATCATAAAATGGCACTAAAAATTGGTCGCAGCGACTTCACAGTGCATTCATAAAGTGACGCTTACCGCAAAGTTTCGAAGTGACGAGATAACAATGACATCTTCTGGTAATCTTTATGACTGTGACCATTTGTGATGAATGTAACGTCATACAGACTAGCTGTGAACCAACTAGTATAAACAATGATTACTATGTTAATAAAGAATTTGAAATTTGAAAACAACTTTACTTGAATACAAGACTCTGGACAGACACATTTTCCGTTTCCTCTGCCATCACTTTCACATACGGCATAGTATTCACATCGTTTGTTTTCACATCCAGCTAAGAGGGAACAAAAAATGAATATAAATGTGATTAAAAAGGCTTTTTTCTTTATTTTTTGTGACAGTCTGTTAAAATTAAAAGAATATGCAAAACGGAAAAAAATAAAGTCAATTTTAAAAAGTTGCTTGTTGAATGTAGGAATTAAAATTCTGAATTTAGTTTCACAGAAATAAGCTTAGTTTAAATGACTTTTATTTAAAAGTTTTATAAGTTTAATAAACGATTCGCACTTAAGTAAATTCTATTCTGAATATTAATTTTGCTTGCAAATTTTAAATGTATAGAGTGACCATAATTAAACATAGGGTATTGAAAGACTCATTATCTAGAAATAAGTAAGTATAACATAACGAAACTATACAAATATCTGTTTCATGTCAGAGGAAAGGAATTGTAATTTATAAAATAATTTCAAAAACTACACGCTGAGTATCACTGCCTGGATCTGCATGACGACTGTTTGAAATGTCGTAACGAAAGTGAACATTTGAAGCAGCGAAAACCCTTTTATTTTACAAAATTACAAATTGGGTTTAATTTGTGTACTCCACACTTCCGTTCAGCACCCGCGCACTCCACGCTAGTGCGTATAACGTTGTGTGCAATATAGTGATTAATGAAATATAGCACAGTATTCCTAGACGATATTTAACAAGGAATCGAACTATTATATTTATTTTTATAAAAAAAGTCCTTTTGTTAATGCAAAATGAAAATTAATGAAAGCATGCTTTACAAAAACGTCGACATTTGAAATTTTGATCGGTGTGAAAATGCCCTAGTGTTCACGGGTTAATACGTTGACATTGAACGTCTTCTGAAACTGAATTTTAATAATTTCATTTATGATTGCAGAATGTAGCAAATGTTTAGAGATTCTTTTATGCAAACAACTTTTTGTTGTGTTTGATTTTTATCAACAAACTATCGGCATATCTTTGCTATACTCCAAACACTTCTACAGCCAAAGTAACATTTGTTGAGATATCCGGCATATGGAGTGGAGAAATTCCAGACAGTCAGAGCAATTCCGACGTAGCACTTGTTTTATGGTCTTTTCAGAATTCCTTGTAGCATCAAAGAAGCTTCATATGAAGATTAACACCCTGTACAACGAGTTGCGATGACCCATAATGGGGATATTGCAATCATAATATCAGAATCTTATTAGCCTTATCAAAACGTATCTTCACCAAAATGAGTTACGTTAATCGTAAATATTGTCAAACCGTAAGTTATCATCTTTAATTATGACTATCCTATATATAAGGAGCATAAAATAACTAAATAATTATATTTGTAAGTGTAAGATTGGAAAAATGAAAACTTACAAGCTTACATCTTTAACTCATATTCAATATAAATTCCAGAAATACTGCAACATATCAAAATATGTAATCAGTAATAAAATTCTATAAAATGATAACTCAGGAATATTAAACTAAATGAATGTTTAATGTTCCTGAAACAAATTAAACAAGCTTCAAGAACATTAGAAAAAATGACTGAACTAAAGAAACATAAATGCTTAAAAATGAGATAAAAAAATGCACTGCGCTATAAAAAATCGTAAAATAGAAAGATATTAGAGTACGTCTTAGTTGTCGAGAAGTTACTTAGTATTTAATTCTCTAGGGTATTTAATTCTCATGGAATTTAATTCTCTATATCCGAATATACAAAGTGTATGCGAATTCTTGGAATATGAAAAATGCAAAGTAAAACTACAAAGTAATACTAACAATATTTATTATACAATTTAAGATTCATCTTATTAATTATATTTGAAAGACAATGTATGTCACATGAAGAATGAATGAAGTTTTACATGAATCTTGGGATATTTTATAAAAATTTCAATAAAAATAAGATTAAACTTTAAGAACATGAGGGCGTATTGTTTACTTAAACCTGTGAAAAAAATAACTGCGAATTCCAAAGTTATCATGTGATAGCTGCGTCTAATTCCATATCTTTCCGATCAGTATCTCACTAAAATCCACTTTAGATGGACGGAATACGACATCCGTATTTCTAATTTTTATATGTAAACAAAAACAACGTACAAAGAGAACAAAGCACATTTTTGAGAGCTGCCATAGTTACTCAACAGGTCCCAATGACTTGCCCGAGGGACTAAAATATTTTGCAATTTAGAATGTAATGCTGCATATAATTTTCCACTGCATTTTTATAGTATATTTTAGATTAATTCTAATAATTAAGTCATTATTCACATGTGAAATTTCTAATATATGCTATTACTAGATTTTGCTTTAAAAAATAAGATTATTGCCCCGCCAACGCCCATTGTCACCTCCAAGTGACACGTCTTTCAAAAGACCTCTAGGTTTATATTTTAAGTGAATCTCTGCCGTAGTGCCTTTAGTGGGATCTATAACAGTTTATCTAACCACACAAAAAAGTTCCATATTATAAGAATTATCTGATATGATACTATAACCTTCCAACGTTTTCAACCTTCTCCAAACAAGGAAAGACACTTGAGTTACTCTTCTTTTTTGGGAAACAAATGTCGAAAAAGTGGTAAGTTTCATATTTGTTTTGCATGAATGTTAAAGATAAGTAAATGTTGAATTAATATATGTGTAAGATTTCCAATGTTTGAGTAATTTTTGTTGTTGTGATGCGGTATGGAATTTATGCGTCCCCCATTGGTGGCAGTCCAAATTATCAGTCCTACATGTATTGTTTGATAAAATTTGTTTTTTATTACTCTTTTTTCAGTCAAACAATACAATACAGCCTACGAATTTAGAATACACTTATATATATGTGTGTGTTTTGTGAGTTGTAATTTTCGAACTGGGTAAAAAATTTCTGGGCCAGGATTAGAATCAGGGATCTCTTGGCCAATGCTCTACCAACTGAGCAATCACGAACGAATCTGGAGGACAAAATTCACCCAGTTAGCCTATAGTTCATAGCATTTGCGTGATTCAAATCACGAATCTAGCGTTTACTGGAGTTCTATTACCTGCGATTTATTCTGTTGAGCTGATTCAGATATCAGACCAGATGCTATGATCAATAAGGTTAACTGGGTGAATTACGTCTTCCATATTCGTCCGTCCGGGATGGTTCAGTTAATACAGCATTAGCAGCTTCAGCCAAGAGAACACTGGTTCGAATCCTATCCCGGACATTTTTCGGCTAATTGGATAATGATTTTTTTACCAATATAAATAATTGTGTTAAAATTAATCTACTATGTAAGTTTACTTACGGACATTGGATAGTTAGAAACTGATATTTAGGCTGTATGCCGATCGTATTCTTAAGGTACTACAAAACCCGCCATGTTTTTAAAGATTAACCAGATTCAATTTGTTTGACATGTAGAAATGGATGATAATAATCTTACTACAAAGGCCAGTGTAGGCAACTGCTATTTCCGTCTTTTGCTCGCAAGCTTCCCTCCTTAGTTTGCAGTTGTTGGTGTAGGATATGCCGTCCGTACCACAGACCGGCTCGAACTCTTCCGCGCAGGTTGGACATTCGCATATGGGAAAACCTGCTCTCACGACACAAATCGCTCCGTAGGAACAATGGAAGTGGTAACAAGGACCCCTCTCTCCTAAAATGAGAAATATAAATACATATAATTACCGTATTATGAAATATACTTTTTTGCTTTATTTATTTCTGTTTATTGTGTTTTTATTTAATAAATATGAAAAACAGATCTCAAAATGCACGTTGACCTCTGACATATAATTAAAAAACACCTGAAAAGGATATTTACGTATAGGCAAAATTAATAAAACCACGATAACTGAGAGCGAAAACAACAGAAAATTCCTTGCGTTTTGATTCTTATGTGTATGCATTGTAAGAAATATACGGTTTGATTCACTGTTATTGTCCAAGTCTAAAGCAATGATAAAACTCACCTAAAAAGATGAGTACAAATCTCCGTACAATGCAGTTCGTAATGCGAGCGATACAGCATTTGACAGCGTTATCGATTTTTGATAGGTTTCTTTTGGTCTCACAATATTATATACTCAGTTACAATTACATTATTACATTATTACATGCATGGCATTGCCCGAGTCCGTGATAATAAACTTAAATCTGCCCAAAGTCAACATTGAATGATTTTATATATTTAAACGAAAATCTATCCAAACGAATATAGAGTTGGGGGTTGGAAAGCACTGCCTTAGAAACGCTCCGGTTTGTTTTTGCAAACGAACCTCGAATTTGTATGATTTAATATTTATTAAACGAAAATCTTTTCAAACTAAGTTATAGTGATTGCCGATTTAATTTCTGATATTGTTCTGATATACTTAGATAGCTAATTCTGATTTATTTAGATATAAAGAAATTTTAACTCTGATTTAAAGTTTCTGAGTCTAAAATCGATTGGCGGTTGGTAAAATTAGATAAAAGTAAACATTGACAGATATTGTTATTGTTACGTAAGTTGTTTCTGCAGGTGATTAATGCGTGACGTTGGGAATTCATTTACTATGCTTTCTTGTTTTAATTCCAAACATTACATATAGATGGCTCTACGTCTGTCTCAAACTGTAAGAACGCTTAAACTAATGTTGAAAAATGAATCGAAATTCACTCAAGTTTTACACGTAATTCTGTTCAGCTGTTGAAATGTTAAAAATTGGTTTACGCTTTAAAAGATGCAAGGTTAATTTCCGAATTATTACAGTTTGAGATAGTGCAGCGACATTTACCGGTGATATTTGGAATTAAATAAAAAAAAGCCTAGTAAAAATATTTTCCACTTCGCACATAACTCTTCTACAAGAACGACTTCAGTAATTGTCCCTTTTTACTTTTTGTTAACTGCCAGTTCATTCAAGGACACCGTGATAAATGATAGCAAGTATAAATAGAAGTTTAAAACTTTACTTTTCAGTTCTATTAAGTAATAGGTATTTTTCTAAATAAAAATGAAACTTTATAATTTTAATGAACGTTTATGAATATTTAAATAAATTTATGAATGACATACTATTAATTGTATTATGAACTGTTAATTAAAATTCTTATAACATACTTTTTATTGAAAAGTATGTATAAAGTGCTATTAGGTAGTTATTTAATTATTTATTTACACAAGTTCAATGTTAACTATTGTTTGACATGTCGGAATTAACTTTAATATTTCTCTTAATAATTTTCCACTTTTAGAGTGTGTTACAATTGTTAGTTAAAAATTTGTATAGATTATTTTACGTTTAAAGAGCTATCATACAAGTTCCATATAAATATAAAAGATCTTTTTATATAAATACATGATAATTCTAACCACGATTTAGATTTACAGTATAAAAAAAATAATGTAGAAGGATAAAACTTGAATAATTGTTTTCGTTCCTTATAGTTTCCAGAAATACGCTACTTAAAATCATTCTATTAATAACTAGAAAGAAACAAAATCTAGATGTTTTTGCACTTAATTCGTTGAACAACAGGACCATTAATTAAAGAATTTCTAAGGATTCTTCAATGAGCCGAGTTATAGAGTAATCTAAAGTAATAAAAACTGATTTGCTTAATGTGGAAACGTGAATAAATCGTATATTTTTATGGTTTCATTTTATCGCGAAAACTGGTCAAATGGAAACAGAGCAAATTACTTACTGAGACGGACAAAATGGAAAAAATTCATGCATTCCACGGAAGTGTATGACGGAGCATGAAGATTTTTCTTCATAAAAACTTATGTAGATTCTTCTTCTTATTATTTTTTCAGTGTGCAAAGAATTTCTATTTTATTTATATATATATATTGATATATATTGTAGCAAGTTCAATCATATTGAATGCTTAGTCTAGGATCTAGATTTGATTCGCAAAAATACAAACTTTATACAGGGTTCGTACGGATCAGAGATTTTTCCAGGAGTGTTACCAGTATTTTTTCTATAGAAAAAGAAATCTAGGTTAAACTTGAGAAACTTCGCCTTCTTTTAAGTAGAGATTTTCTGTATGAAAATACTTGTACCGAAGAATTTCCTGGTCGCAAAATTCCAGGAGGCGTACGAACCCTGTTTATACTCGTCAATATTTTCCGAGCTTTTTGGAAAAAATTTAATACAGACTTAAACGCTTCAATATCTGCTTAACCCCTTCGCGACGAGCGTCATTTACTGAATTTTTTATTTTAGATCCGGTTTCTCCAAACAGAACTTTTTGCCTAATTGAATCGCAGAAATGTTGTCATTAAATAAGGCAAAGCTTACAAAAGTTACAGGTGAGAATAATCGGGGATTCTGAGCATCTTTTGCGTCACGTATACGTGTCGCTCGTCCCCAAGGGGTTAATAGCCAAGCCTCCTCAGAAATTAAAGAATATCATTTGCTGTAAAATTGACCCAATTGATTTTGAGAATTATTCATTAGTATGTGAAATACCATTTATTAAAGAAGACGGATCAAATAATTTATATATTGGCATGACAAGCAAGATATTTAGCTATAAAAAAAAGAGCATATAGCTGATATTAAGTATAATAAGTTAACCACAGCCCTGGCAAAATTATATCAAGAAGAAACCATCCAAATAAATTTCATTGAAAGTAAGATATTTCCCCCCCTCCAATTTATACTATTCATAAGAGAAACCATAGAGATTAGATCACATAAAAATACAATATGTATCGATGCCGCATCATTTTACTTACTAAAATTGCGGCTCAACTTACTCCATGGTTACAACTATCGAAATAAACATCCAAGTAAAAAATAAAAATTAACGTGTGTAATTTAAAACAGTACGTGAAAAATTAAATGATGTCGTTTCAAATAACTTCACAGACCGTGCAGTTGTAGAATGTTCTTATTTGTATTGATAATGACTCCGGATGCAGCCGAAACATGTCAACAGTCTACTAAAATGTATTTTACTGATCATAAAGTTTTTATTTTACGCCTTTTATCAATTAAAAGAAGTATATAGTTACAAGTTGTTATAATTTGTTATATTTTTATGTTGTAAAGTGTTAAAAATCAAATATTTTCTAAAAATGTAAATAAGTTTCACTATTTCACCAGAACACTAAAACTGCTTTGCATTTGAAAATGCAGAATGCACTCAGCACGTCTTTTTCCTTTTAAAAACAAGAACAAGAGCCTTCTGAAACCTAAATATTCTTTTTCTTTTATGGTACCAATCATACTGCGTAAACTCTGCAGATTTCGATATTACCCAAGACGCCGTTAATAGCTTTCGCCGGAAACAATTTGCACATGCATTACGAACCAAAGTTGTAAAGTGGAATTCTTATTCACATTTTTACGGAATTCTTTTCGACTGATTTTATACACTACGTGGCAGCAAATGGAAAGAGAATATATTCTCTAAGCACTAAAAATGTTTAAATTATTCATTGTTTCTAAAGCGTGCTAAAGTAACGTTTTTCAGTTTGGTCTAAATTCGTCTCTGTAGATCTTTTAAAATGTTACAATTTCCATAATTATTTTAGAAAAAGAATATAAATATAAGATTATGCAATATAAATTGAATTTATGTTGTAAAAAACGCTTTTATATTCATTTAATTTTAAAATATACTCTAAAGCAAAAACATGTCCCTGAACACCGTCAGGCCTGCGCACTGACACAAAAATGGCGGCTGTCACAGGCGGATTTGTTTCAGCGTTTGTACGGTCTCTCGAGTTTGAACACGAGTATTTCCTAAAACTTTTCCTCGCCTTATTTTTCTGAGATCAAATAAGCCAAAGAAAACTTTTAGAAATTACTGGTGTGTAAATTCAGGGTATTGTACAAATGGTTAAAAAAATCCGTCTACGGCAACCGACATTTTTGTATCAGCACGTAGACCTAGTATTCAAGGAGTGGTGTCCTGAGTAACTCTGACGTCACACCAATGATGGCAACCATCGAAGACATCCATTTCTTTTTCTTTTTTTTAGCAAATTTAGTTAAGTATATAAATTACATAATTTAAATTTTTTACACTGTCGAATACGTAAAAAATATACATTCAAATGCAATATGCTTCAAAACTGTATCTCAATTTACTGATATTTTATTGTTTAAAAAATAATTTCCAAGGATGATTTTTTTTAAATCTATCTCTTTCGCGTGCAGCTCGATTGCCGGAGATTAATCCGTTTTCATTTAAAACAATATAAATAGTTCAGCGTTTGTTTCCGGATCAATTAAAAACTTCATAAATATATTAATAAATAAAATATAAATTTAACAGATATGTGTGTTCACACTATGTAAACAAACACTGAAAAATTAGTATAAAAAAGACTGTTGTAAGTAACAAAATATTTGGCGATTTTGCGGCTATTACCCTCTGCATGCGGCTAATACGAAAATAGTAAATTTCAAAACTTTATTTGAATACGCAATGGCTGTATTTCATATAAAAATGCTTTTTGATGTTGTTAATTTGGCAATCTGAACCAACGTATTAAATATTTAAAAAAAAAAAATCACGTATGTTTTGTAGTTCTGAAAGTACGGGTTGGATTTCCTGGTTTATTTTAAATGAAAAAAAGTCCTTTTTTATGTAGTATATTGGTTCTTTGTAAAACTTTCTTATAGACAAAAGTAGCGAAAATATCCTCCGGCATCAAAAACTTTTCACGTTCAACGTACACAATCGTAAGACTAAATATGTTATTTCCAATTTTGTTTTACTACACATAGTTTATGTACCACTTTTGTGTAATGCATCATTTATAGTCTCTTAACCCCTTGAAAAGGGGTATTTATTATCTAAACCACCTTTCTTAAATCAAAATTTGTACCATCATTTTTTAATAATTTTTTAGCTCAGCTGAAAAACAACTTAAAATCGCATTTTTTAAATTTCAAATAAAATTTTCTGAAAAATATTGTGTGAATTCAACATTACAGTGACGCAATTACTTGACTCTGAAAAGTTTAATATATGTATAGCTTGCTTTTTTTTTGCAACGTATACGTTTTAGTAATTTGATTAAAATTTGACGCAGCAGATCTCACTGAAGAATTTATGTAAAAAAAAAAAAACTAACAATTATTCCAAACTACGATGCGCAGTTTCAGGTCTATTACAATCAATTTAAAGTTTTTTATTTACTTATTTTTTATTTTTTACATACATATTGTAGCATAATGCGATTTCAGTAAAAACAATGTAATATATATTAATGAAAATATGAAGAAAAACATAGATCAATATGTAAATACAGTTTGATTATTATCACGCATACTTTCTCGAAAGTACTGAACACATCGCAGTGACTTGGATTTAATTCATTTTCCATGTCATGTGACTATAATAAGATTGACAAGTGATGTCATAATTTAGTCACGGTACTGAAAACGTATTGCTTTTGTTTGAATGCTATAGAAGATGATTCCAATACAAAAGGAACCAATAATAGACATCGTAACAATGGTTTTAGATGGAAAAAATACCACAATAAAGATACTGCTGTAGACAAACAGTATTTAATTACACATATTTGCCATAACTCAAACTTGTGACGCTGATACATGGAAAATAAAATAAACGCCATTTTTCTAGGTTACATATAGAAGTGTAACAAAGTGGTTGGAGAGATTAAAACAATATTTATTTATTTGTTGATAAAAGTACAGTTAGCAATCAATTTGGTGAACAAAGCATTAACAAAGAATCTATGTTTTGAAATGTGTAGTTATGTGCATTATACCACGATTTAGTAGATGACAGAAAAACACTGTGTACGCTGTTTTTATCTCTTAGGGACCGCACACCTCTTAGGGGGGCGATGGACTCAAAAAGTATAAGTGAGACCCAATTTTTTTTAAATAAGCGATATGATATTACTAATTGATATTATAATGGTATATAAATTCTTTACAACTTCATGAAAATTATTTTTAAAAAAAATGAAGAAAATCATGGTCCGTATGATAATTTTTTTTAAATATTTTCTTATTAATAATATCGAGTTACATAACTTTTGTCATTATTTTCTGGATCAACAAAACAAAACAATAACTACAAAAAAAAAAAAATAAATAAAAAAAAAAAAAAAAAAAAATCCTTTTAATCATTTGAATGCTTATTGCTATAATTTTTATACCTCTTAATTTTAATCCTCAAATCCCATATTTGCATCAGAATTTTGGAATGCAATTTTGCTTTCATAATGTACGTGAAAAAAAGCTTCAACTTATCTGCAAATAAATTTGTTTGTAAATTCTGGTATCATTTAATTATTTTAACATTTTAGCAAACATAAGTATACGAAGTATTGCCACTGAAAGAATTAAGAAGCATGTTCAAAAAATATATATAAAGTGATAGCGTACGGTTAAAATAATAATAATAATAATAATACAGAACTCTAGCTATATCTTCATTTAATCCTACTAGGTGTACCGGTTAATTCTCGCTGTTTTTTATTGATTTTTGAAGCTAAAAATACATAAAAAATAATAAAATGGATTATTCAAACCAGCGGTCATCGCTAGCTACACATTTTCCCCATCTTTCTGGCAATTTGTGGATGCCTCGCCAAAAAAATTGTTCGTTTTTTGAGCCAAACCAGTCATCGAGCCATTTTTTCACATTTTCGTACGAATCGAAGTGTTGCTCTGCCAATGCGTGCGACATTGATGAAAACAAATAGTAGTCGGACGGGGCCAGGTCCGGAGAGTACGGCGGGTGAGGCGGCAGTTCCCATCCCAGCGCTTTTACGGTGTCCGTGACCAAAGTTGTGGTATGAACCGGAGCATTGCCATGCTGCAAAATCACTTTTCCATGTCTTCTAGCCCATTCTGGCCGTTTTCTGATCAATTCATGGTTCAAATTCATCCTTTGTTGTCGGTAGCGTTGGCCATTAACTGTTTCGGACTGATCTGACACGGATCTTCGTCGAGCAAAGCTTCCAATTCGGGATTTTCAAACCTTTTTGGCTGACCTGGACGTTCTTTGTCTTCAACGCTGTAATCACCACTTTTAAATCGGCGAAACCAATCTCTGCATGTTGTTTCTGATAATGCATTGTCACCATGAACTTTCACAAGACTTCTATGACTTTCAGCAGCCGATTTCTTGGAATGAAACAGAAACAAAAGCACAGTCCGCAAATACTCTTTGGAAGGAACGAAATTCGACATTTTTGAGCACGAATATTTATATGATGTTATTACTTTGAGAACTTTTGACATTTATGGTTTTCAAGCCTTATGTTAGTACAACAAAACACACTATATGTCAAATGATTGAACGTTGCATTAATAGCTGCTGCCATCTATTAAGTAAAACAGCGGGAATTAACCGGTACACCTAGTAATATTTTCTTTAATTTGTCAATTAAAAAATTCTTTATTTCCATTTATCTTTACTTTGTTTTTTATTCAGAACATTCGTCCAAAATAAAAGTTAAAAAATAATGAATTAAAGTACTTAAAAATATTAATTTGCGTTAAATAATCTATTCGACAACTACTTATTAACATATGATATTGAACATCATTACATAAAGGTATATATATATATAACCACAAGTAAGTTCATTACATAATTTCAAACGCTTTTTCCTATTTACTTAAATATGATTTTTATACTACGAAAAAGAATTAGCTTAAAGTCACATTAATCACTTTAAAAAAGAAAGACAAAAAGAAAGAAAGAAAGGAAAATAAGTGAAAATTATATATTGAATTTTCTCGCTCACTTGATGAGTATTAAATATATTCCGTTTCGTTGTAATATCTGCAAACCGCAATGTCAATGTCGAAATTGGCAGGGGAAAAAAAGAAAGAAAAAGAAAAGAAAATAGCTTTTTGTGGTGTAAAAGGTGTCAATAAAAGTTATTAACTTCGACGCGTGCACTCTCCTTCTTTAGCATCGTCAAGAAAAATGCATTTTATATTGAGTGTTCGCTGTATTTCATTTTGAAAAAAAAATTACTTTCTCCCTCAGACATCATTTTTACGAGATATTTTCTTCAAAGCATAGAAAATAAAATATGAGTTACCATGGTTTTAAAGATACGTAAAATCTTTATTCGTGTTTTCCCGGAAAATTCTCATAAATACTAAAATGGCAGTTAACTTAAATTGATAAATACAAGGATTTTAAATAAAATTATCAAATAAAGATTATATCGTATTAATCTCGACACGACAATCTTATATTTGAATCCATGTTCTTGTTATAAATAATTTTTTTAACTTCAACATTTGATTTGTATAATTTAGCGAAATTGGTCTTTAAATAATATATGAAAGAACAATAAAATATTATATAAATGAAAAAAAAAAAAAGACAGAATTCTAAACTGCGTTATTTATTTGAGATATTTTTATAATTTTCAGACACTTTAATGAAAATACATTCATAAACATTTTTCTGTTAAAATCAAGTGAGATAATATAAAAGAAAAAAGTCCTTCCGGCCTGTACCGGGAGGAAAAGGTGGCTTTCCTATATCTTCATTTTAAAATTTTAGCTAATGTTACTCGAAAACAGCAAGCTAAAATGCAAAGAAACTGTTTACAAAAGATTCGTTAATACTGAATTTGAATAAGAAATTCGCCAAATTATTGAGCTATAGCCAAGTTGGCTTCATTTATAAAGACTTATTTTGGTCTCGAAATTTGGCGGTATTTTGCCAATTGTCGCCAAGTTTGGCGATAATTTGGCGCTAATTGATATGAATAGGTAGTTTTATACGTATGATTGGGAAAATTATTACAACAATGAAAGAAAATAATTTGCGAGAAATCGCGTTCATTAAAACTCATAAATTAATCGTTGTTTGTTTGTAATGTGCTGTCTTGTTTCAAAATGTCAGCCACCCTAGAATTTCAAACTGCTCTATCTCAGCCATTTTTTAACATAGAGGTAAAACAAAAAATGCTCCAGAATCCTTGTGTCAAGGCCTAACACTTTATTAAAAAATAAATTTGAATTTTTAACTTTTTCGTGAATTTATTTTATTTTTAAAATTTTCAGTGGCCGCCATCTTGAAACAAGATGGCGAACCAAGCTGGCCAATGAATTCGGTCGAGGCATTGGTGAGCTTAATACACACAATTAGTTACATCTAAATTAATTTATAAATACGAGCGTTATCGTATGAAATAGATCAGATATATATATATATATATATATGTTACATCCAAATTAATTTATAAATACGAGCGTTATCGCATGACATAGATCAGATGTATATATATATATATACATATATATATAATTATAATATCTATGAATTTCAATATACATATCAAGTTCTAATATCATTCTACTTTAATCTACAAAGAGATAAATAATGATATTGTGTAAACAGAATATCACATATCTAATATGTGCAATCATAATTTTACCATAGCATGTGCTTCAATGGTAATTGGCCAAATTTACTCATACCTGAATAATATTTAAAAAAGAAAGAGAGAGAAAGGGAAAAAAAATTATAGATTGGAGTTGCTATTAAGTAAACACAAATGGATTAATAATTCAAATATGAACATTATACAATGGAAAACTGGACCGCAAGAGAACAAACAAGAATTGGATATGAAAAAACACATGTAGATGTACTCGTCAGCTTGGTTGCACCCACATGTGTTTTAAAAAATAATTCAGTATTTCATAATTCTACTGGCCTGATGCTAAGAACAGTAGAATCAACCAAGTATACTGAATTATTACCAGATAACAAGGATTGGAAATATTTAAATTGGAAATAAAAAACCATTAAGAATATATAATATAATTCACTTACATCGATTATCCTAAAAACATTATAAATCACCTCACTAAATTACCACTAGATATCATTTTTGAAATAATATTGGAAATTAGAACCTTTAACTTGTAGATAAAATATTTTTACTCACAATAATTATCCTGAATCCTCAAAATATAGAAACTTCTGCATAATATCCAAGTAGCACGCACATAATTTTGACAATCGAGTTGAGAGAAATGATTTGTAAGACAAGTTGAGAGCACATTTTTTTTAAACACAACTCCATCGATGACACACCAACACAAAATGATTCAAAAACACATAAAATTATTCTGGTGATAATACACTTATAACAAAATTATATCCGTGAATATATAATTACTCCATCTAATTTTAATTCCTGAAAGTAAAATTAATATACAAGCAATAGCTCCCTCTATAGTTAAATTAAAAATAATATTAATAATATTATCATATCTACCTGACACGTAAAGTGTCGCCATCTGTTGGTATTATAATTATTCATAATTAATATCTATTTGCATATCCACTTTATTAGTTACATATACATTTCATTAGATTTAATTATATAAATAAATTTTTAAAAAAACAATACTACCTAATAGTTTTACATTAAATTCATATATCAACATATGAACGGAGGGTGGTTTTGGTGTCTGGGGGTCTGGGGGTCATGATCGGTGAAAATATATCGAAATTTTCCGGAATTGCTTTCCTCCGAACGACTGCAATAGAGAGCTTTATACTTTTAGGTAGCTATCAATACTAAAAAGTATAAAGCTACCTATTGCAGCCGTTCGGAGGAAAGCAGTTCCGGAAAAATTCGATATATTTTCACCGATCATGATCCCCAGACCCCAAAACCACCCTCCGTTCAAATGTTGATTTATATATATATATATATCCATATATATATATATATATATATATATATATATATATATATATATATATCTGACCTATGTCATACGATAACGCTCGTATTTATAAATAGATTTGGATGAAACTAATTGTGTGTATTGAGGTCACCAATGTCTCGACCGAGTTCGTTGGCCAGCTTGGTCCGCCATTTTGTTTCAAGATGGCGGCCATTTAAACATTTAAAACTAAAATAAATATACAAAAACGTTAAAAATTAAAATTTATTTTAATTACGTGTTAGGCCTTGATACAAGGATTCCAGAGCATTTTTTGGTTTACCTCTATCTTAAAAAATGGCTGAGATAGAGCAGTTTGAAATTCTAGGGTGGCTGACATTTTGAAACAAAACAGCACATTAACGCGATTACTCGCAAATTATTTTCTTTCATTGTTGTAATAATTTTCCCAATCATACGCATAAAACTATATATTCATATCCGTTATGGCGACATTGGCGACAAAATCGGCAAAATTGGCGACATTTGGCGAAATATCGCCAAATTTGGCGACCAAAATAAGTCTTCATAAATGAAGCCAATTTGGCTATTGCTCAATAATTTGGCGAATTTCTTATTCAAATTCAGTATGAACGAATCTTTTGTAAACGTTTCTTTGCATTTTAACTTGCTGTTTTCGTGTAACATTAGCTAAAATTTTAAAACGAAGATATAGGAAAGCTACCTTTTCCTCCCAGTACAGGCCGGAAGGACTTTTTGTATTGAAAACTACCTAAAAGAACGAAATATCAATCATCACGCGTAAATTATCAACACTTTCAAATATAATAAGTATATCCAAAGTTTGAATTAGGAAATATTAAAAAGATATAATCTATAATTTTCTAAAATGATCTAAAAGTTTGTTTTTATCAAAAGAATCGAATAATTTAATTTATTACACAGTTTTCTGATTCAAAAAATAAAAACGCAATGATCTAGAAATTAATTGAGTTCTTAAGCAACATATTAAAGGAAACATATTATCTGAAATCTCAAAAGATTGAAAGACTTTCTAAAAGTATATCCTTAACTCCGTAATCTTTTAACATTTATTTAATATTCCAATCCACATACTATAACATGTATTTTACATTTCGATTATTTTTTATGCAGAAAATTCACTCAAGATAAACAATTGAAAGAAACACAATGCATTAAAACTTTGCAGGCTTGAGACAGTGATCACAGTCCTGAATAGCAAAAAACATTGAAATCGAGAGACTGTAACACATTTGCGTGATTATTATTCCAAATTAATACCAGAAAAGTTTTAGTAATATTCTTCTTCTATTCACGAAATATTTATAAGGTTATTTTTGTTTTTGCTCTTCTTGGGCCCTTTAATTTTTTCCAGTTTAATTGTTGTTCTGGACATTGGCTGCGATGATAAATCTGAGATCCACATAGCTCTTATATTACTAGAGATACAGAGACCATGGCTGCAAGGACTCTGAATAATTAACTAGTTCCAAGTTCCAAGAACATGATTTGTCCGAGAATTAAAGTCAGTGATTTTACTGTGAAGTGAATACCCGTCGCAGCTTGCTCGGATCGGTGAAGAGAGGTTAGTTTACACACGCGCGTTAGGCTCAGTCGTCTCCGACCATCCAGAGAGTAAGGACAGGCATTTTCGTGAACCTTGTTTTCGTCTCCCGTGCAAGCCGCGATGCAGCGCTCGATTGAGCAAAGAGTTGCTATCAAGTTTTATGTGAAACTCGGCAAGTCCGCAGTGGATCGCGTCCGGTCCGACATCGCGGACGATTGGAACGTTCACCAAGACAACGCGCCGGCTCACACTGCCTTCCTCGTCATGCGTTTCCTGGTCGATTCAAAGGTGCCAACAGTTCACCAGCCACCCTACAGTCCTGACGTTACTCCCCCTAACTTCTTCTTGTTCCTGCACTTGAAAACTCACAGGAAAGGATATCATTTCGGGACAGTTGGCAATGTCAAAGAGGCTTTCACTAAGTCTCTAAAGGACATTTCGGAAAAGCCTTACCGTGACGCCTTCTATGCCTGGGATGAATCTCGATGGAAGTGATGTATCGACGTAGGAGGAGCCTATTTTGAAACCTCTTGTACCGATCGGGTCAATAAATGGCTTGTAATCGACTCACTGACATAACTTCTCTGTCAAATCCTGTATATAAAGCAAAAATAACCATAATTTCTGGTGAGAATTTGGAATAAAAAATACGCCAGATTTAGCAATATTGCTCATAAGTTATGAGATTATTCATGTAGCTATCGTGAATTTTCAGATGTTGACATTAATAACTCAGAAGATGGTGACATTTTTACGATTAAGAAAATGACCTCGTACTTATCATTTGCATAGCAGTGATTCAGAAGCAGGCTATTAAGTTCATTCACATGCGCAATAACTGCATTTGCTCGCTACATGTTCAAAAACATTAACCCTGCCGCGTGCCTAAAAATTATTAATACATTTTCAGTTATCTAATAGTTCTTTTCTACTATTATTTTAAGATATGTGAAGTTGAAAATAATTTGTATAAAAAGCAGGATATATTCATAGATAAGCTTGTTTTAATTTCAAATGCTCTTTATAATTTACTTCAAGATGGTTTTTAGACTGTACGAAAAAATGCCTTGTTCTTTGAGGCGGCAATCCCTATAAGTTTTTTTTAAAAAGGCATCAGCTAAAATAAGTCGTAAAATCGATGTATTGAACATGTCTTTCTTGATATGTGAGTATTAATTGTTTCCTTTTACAATGAAATATCTCCAAGCCTCAAGTCCAAAATCAATATCTTCAGATAAAACATAAACTGAGAGACAAATAAATAGCGAAACGGACATACTTATAGATAGAGAGACAGACAGCAAATCAGACAGATAGACGGACAGGCAGACAGCCAAAATAGTCCGGGTGTTGGCCCTCAAGTGCGGGGGAAAAAGCTTATTAGTAATCTATAATTTTCTAAAATGGTCTAAAAGGTCTTTTTATCAAAAGAGTCGAAGAATTTAACTTGTCATACAGTTTTCTGTCTCAGAAAATAAAAGCAAAATAAAAGTAGAAATAAAATAAGTTCTTAAGCAACATATTAGAGAAAACATATTAATTGAAATCGCAAAAGGTTGTAAAACATTTTAAAAGTATATTCTTTTTCTTTATGCAGAAAATTTACTTAAGAGAAACAGTTAAAAAAATACGATATATTAATACATTTCCAACTTTTCTACTACTTTTTTCAGTTATGTGAAGTTGAAAATAACTTTAATAAAAAGCAAGATATATTCATGATAATATATATAAATGATAATGTATTCATGATATATTATCATTGATCATTACGATATATTATTATTTTTGCTTCATATATATCAAATATATTCATGATAAGTTCGTTAAATTTCAAATGCTTTTTCCAATTTACTTTAAATGGGTTTTTAGAATGTATGAAAAAATACCCTGTTCCTTGAGGCGGCAATCACTATAGTTTTTTTTAAAAGAACACGAGCTAAAAAAAGTAGTAAAAACTATGTATCGAACATTTCTTTCTTCATATGTGAGTATTAAGTGTTTCCTTTTACATTGAATATCTCCAAGCCTCAAGGCCAATGTCGAAATCTTCAGATAAAAGATAAACTGGAGGAAAATTGCTTTTTGTGGTGAAGAAAAAGTCATTAATTTTGACGTGTGCATCCTCATGAAAGATTCATTTTATATTCAGTGCTCTTTTTGTTCCTTTTGTAAAGGAAATTGCTTTCTTCCGCAAACATCGTTTCTACGACATAGTTTCTTAAAATATAAAAATGAAAACATGGATTAATGCACTCCTTCAACGCACACAAAATCTTTATTCTCGATTTGCTGAAAATCCTTGAATTTGTTAGAGAAAATGCAGATTATGTGATTTTGACAAAAATAAAGAGAGGAACAATAAAATGGTAAAAATAAATTCATTCACCTTAAATTAGCATTTCGGCAAGACACTTTCACATTTAAAATCATGTGATTATCGAAAATAAATAAATACATATATAAACAAACTATGAATTATAACTTGCATGTGCAGCAAAATTACTTTTAATATAACGTGAAAAAAGGGAAAAGTATTATATGAATTAAATAAGACCGAAATTATTATTTTTATTTATTTATAATGCCAACTTAACTAGAATATGGTCATCATTTTTAGGCACTTTGAGGTGAAAAGTACTTGATGAGCGAAAAATAAGTTTCCCACTTCAGAGTGTTCTGGAGTGAGTTCTACTGCTCCAAATGAGATACAATTTTAAGTACACATAATTTAAATGATGCCCTTAGCATTTATTAAATTTAAAACTAAAATGAATTCGCCAATAGATGGCGCTGTAAAATGAAATGTTTTCATTTTCATATATATTGAAAAAGTAAAACAGCATTCGTGTTTCAGCGTATGCCCATTGACATTATTTGCTGAATAAGAAGAATGCGGATTGTGCACGAGCATTTGTTACTTATCTGACACATCATGCCTGCGTTGAAAAGAAAAGTTCTACTGGTAAAATTGTTCGAAAAATTCCGTAAAACCAGGGTTACGATTACCACCGATGAAAACTTCCACCAGTAAAAACGAATAGAAATTTTCACCTTATGTAAACGCCTTGTTCATGCAGAGTTTTTGTCATAAAAAAGGAAAACAATTCTATTCTTTTTTACTGGCGGAAGTTTGTCCCGGAGGTAATCAGACCCTAGCTGCAACGATTTTTTTTTTGATTTTTTATTTTATTTATTTTATTTTTCTGGTGGAACAATTTTACCAGTAGATATTTTTTCAGAAACGCAGGCATGATGTGCCGGATAAGTAAGAAATGCTCGTGCAAATTTCCGCATCCTTCTTATATAAAAAATATTGTAATTGGGCATACGATGTAACACGAATAACGATTCACTTTTTCCATATATATGCAAATAAAAACCCTTCGTATTACAGCGCCTTTCATTGGCGAATTTAGGTATTATTATTAATTTTTATATAAATAACTAGCGCATCATTTGAATATCTGTATTTCAAATTCTGTCTCATTTGAAGCAGTAAAATGCGCTCCAAAGCTCTCTGAAGTTTCAGATTTATTTCTCGGTAACCCTGTATTATTTACTAAATTTTTCTGTTGAAATCAAATGCATGAGAGATATTTTGTACTGTTTAGTTTGAAGAATCCTTGTAATATAAAGAGAAATCTTTTGGCAATTTTCCGTTTTTTGTGTGTGTCATATGTCCCGGGGATAATGTTAAAATCACTGTTTTTTGGCGTCAATAAAAGTTATTAACTTTGACACGTGCATACTCATGAAAGATGCATTTTATATTCAGTTTTCTCTCTTTTCTTTTTTAAAGAAAATTACTTTCTTCTGCAAACGTCTTTTTTGTACAAGACTTTCCTTAAAGGATAAAACGGAAGTGGGAGTTATAGCGCCTTTTTTAAGATACATAATTGCTTTCTTCTATATTTTTCAAAAAAATCCTATAAATATTCAAAAATAATTAAAAAATATATCGAAAATTAACATTTAAAAAAATTATGAAATAAAGTTGGTGGATAATCTTTGAACATTATGCTATAATTTAGCCAAGGTACTCCTCCCATTTGAAACTATGTGATTGTCGAAAAATATAATCTTTTAAACCGTAAATCTAATTTTCAAAATATAATAACATTTTAACAGAGTTTGCAATGAATATTTTTTTCTTCAACTACATTAATTCAAAGATGTTGGTGACTCTTAGATACGGAAGGAAAAATATTTTCTTTAAAATTTTACCATTGATGTAAAATGTTCAAGAGAATAATTAATCAAAAAAGAAAAAAATATGAATCATGCATTAATTATGAACACTCTCATATTCTAGGTATATTCTGATTAATTTTATAATTTTATATAAGAGGTAGTATCAATGTATCTATAAACACACACACACGCATGTATATATATATATATATATATATATATATATATATATATATATATATATATATATATATATATATATATATATATATATATATATATATATATATATATATATATATATATATATCCATACAATTTATAAAATGATCTAAAAGTTCATTTTTACCAAAATAATTCAATTGTTTAATTTTTTACATAATTTTCTAATCCATCAAAACATAAATAAAGAAAACAGACGTTAGGTTATATTTTTTAATATATTAGAGAGAATACATCATTCTCACAAAATTAAAAAAACTTTTGAAGTAATATATATTTTACCGAGTAATATTTTAATGTTTATTTAATTTTTTCAAAACATATTCTCTTACATTTAATTTATGTTTACTTTATTCTTTGCACAGAAAATTCATCAAAGAAAAATGATAAAAAAACGTATGGGTTAATACATTTTTAGATATCAGTTTATGCTAAATGGTCTTTTCTATTGTTATTTGCTGACATGTGGTGTTGAAAATTATTTCTCTAAAGATAAGCATAGTAAGTTTCTTATCATTTTAAACGCTGTTTCCTATTTATTTCAACGCGACATTAGACTATGAAAAAGTACTCTGCAGCTTACGGTGGCAATCACATTATTTTAAAAGAAAGACTCAAACTGCAAAAAAAGTAGCAGCAAAAATTATTTATTGAACATATGCTACTTTCTAGATGAGTATGAACTGGGTTTTTTCTTTTTCTTTTTTTTTCTTTCTTTTTTTTCTTTTTTCTTTTTTTTTTTTTTGTAATATGTGCAAGCCTCGGGGACAATGTCGAAATCTCAAGAAAACAGATAATCTCAATAAAAGATAATATGAAAAAAAAAATTATTTTTTGCGGAGGGTAAAAAAAAAAAAAAAAGAAAAAAAAAGAAAAAAAGATGTCAATAAAAAATTATTAACTTTGACTTGACGTGTGCATCTTCAAGAAATGTTCATTTTATATTCTGTTCTCCTGTTTTAAATTTGAAAGGGAAATTACTTTCTTCCGCAAAAATCGTTTTAGGAGATATTTTTCTTAAAGGATAAAAATGAAAATGTGAGATATTACTCTTGTTTAAAATACATAAAATCTCTATTCAAGTTTTACCGAAAATAAGTTCTTAAAAAAGCGGAATTTATTATATATTGTATCTTAAGTTTTTAACATTTGAATAATCATCATCTATAAGCAAGCTAAATAAATTAATAAATTTACGAAAATTAATTTACGTTGATTAGTCTTTCCTTTAATTATTAGCAGATTAGTGGTATTAAAAATGATCCTCATAAAGATTCTGAAGTATCCCTAAGTACTTTACAATACCAAGTTTTTTTAATTATTTCCTCTAATGGTATCCATGTATGGTACGAAATATAACTACAAAGATTGACGTGATAATCACCAGTGTTTAAGAAGACTCCAATTCACAAATGAAGCTTTTCTAAAATTAAACGTTATGTATTAAACGTTCTCAATTTCTAGATGAGATTTAAATGTTTTTGTTTTCATTGCAATATATACAAGCCTCAAGGTCAGTGTCGAAAGTGTGCAAACTGAAAGAAAAACTGAAAGGACAAACTGAAAAAAAAAAGGTTTTTGTTATTATTATTATTATTATTATTATTTTTTTTGCGTTAAAAAAGAGTATTGTTAGTAAAAGTTATTAATATATTGATGCTTGCATTTTCATAAAATATACGTTATATTCAGCATTGTTCCTCTATTAAATTATAAAAAAATAATTTTTTTCCCATTAATATCGTTTTTATGAGATATCTTATTTGAAAGGAGAAAATGAAAATTCGTTATTAAGCTTTTTTAAGATGCGTGAAATCTTTATTCTCGATTTGCCAAAAAATTTCGTTAAGTGTTCCGAAAAAAAATATATCAGACTTTCACAAGATTTATGAAATATAATCGGTGAATAAATGTTCTGCAAAAGTATGAGTTCAGCAAATTTTTATATTTGAAATCACGAAGAATACTATTTTTAACTTGTAAGGTATGATTTACATATAATAACGAAATTAGTTTAGGAATAACTTGAGAATAACGAGTAAACACTACATAAAATAGATACGAGCATAATACAAATTTTGGAAAATTCACACTTTAATTGTGAAATGTTGATAATTATCAGGTATTTTATTAAAAGTTATACATTCATTATGGTTTTGTTGTTAAAATCAAATACATGAGAAAAGATTAAAAGAGAAAGAAACATGCTTCACATGTAGATAATCAATATTTTATAATTTATACATTTAAATAAAATATAACAAAAAATAAATAAAATCCCTTAGGAAAATGATCTTTTGCATACAGAGTCCGTTCGAAAAGTATTGGTAATATTTTTAGCCACGCATCTGGCGCCTTGTCAGATAACCACAACTGTCGGAAAACGTTGTAGGTCGTTTCAGCTTTGGGGATCAACGGTTGCCATTTCGCGGCGAAGCATTGGAGCCTTCGCAGCGGGCAAAACTGAGTGAGCATCGTCACGGCAAACAATACAAAAGAATTCATTCACAAGGATTTTGTGCCACCATGGCGACAGTAAATACGACTTTCTACGTGTAAGTACTAAAACGGTTCAGGAATAGAATCATCAGAGATCGACGTAAAAGTCGTCAGTTGCGGGGCCCTCCACCATTACAGCACTAGGACTCACATGGCTTTCTTGGTGAGGGAGTATCTCGCTCAAAAATATATGACCATGATTCTTCGAACCGCCGTACAGTCCTGACTTGGCCCTTTGTGACTTCTTTCTGTTTCTTATGGCCATAGCACACGGAAGTCATTCGTTCAACATTTCATCCAACACAACATTATAGTCAACAAAAGTTGCTTAACCTTCCTGAAGTAGGGAATTTTGCTGCATATTCTTGCTTGCCGAACTTTTTTGAGATTACATTGGAAAAGTTGAATATTCATTCAGTGCTCAATCAACTGAACCAATAGGAACGAAGCTCAGAAGGTAAGATTTCAGGAACAAACGTGTCATTCACAGCGTGTTTGAGGATTTCAAACACGCAAAAGATATGCGAACAAAGGCAACACTGCACGTTCAACACACGATAGATAACCCTACAAATAGCTTGGAGAACCTGTTTACGCAACACGCAACAAGATGAATGAGCATCTTTTGTAAAATGTTTACTGTTTATCTTCTCTCATCTGATTACGACCATCTTTCCTTTTTTTTTATTTGCACCCGGGTTTTTTCCTTCAGATTTGCTTTAGCAAATCTGTAAGTACCGACTACTATTATCCAACCTTTTTGTGGATACGAACAATATCATAATATTGAAATAAAATTGAAATTCGCCAATTTTTGGAGCATGTTTTGGTAAAAGTTGTTGCTAAAGGCGAAGAGGGTAAAGGCATTTTAGGCAACGGCAAAAATTGAAATATTGCGACTTTTTTAAAAAACATACGACTACGTGTTGTTACAATATAGTTGTGATAATGCATGTAATATCATAATATTATTTTTCTTAATCCTTTTTATTCAGGGGGAAAATAGGTATTTGAAATTTGGGATTTTTTATTTTCGAACCCCCGTTTTGTGCTTTGTCTTGCTTTTTGTCTTAAATTTCTCAACGTACGCAAGTACATGTGGTATTTATATGCTGCTTCAATTTTATGCAATCTGGAGGCACGGCAGTGCCTCCGCCAAGTCGAGAGAGGACAGCCGTAAGCATACTTTTCTGGAAGCAACTCAGGGCACTTTTGACCCCCCCCCCCATATCTCCGTGCTGGAGTATCCCAAAAATTTTAAACTTCAATTATAGAGAGTATTTGGCCCACAGGACCAAAATTTAAAATTACAACTTTCTGTCTTTTCTAGTTCAGGCGATATATGAACTCAAACATTCGATTTTTTGTCACTTCTTACTCACTCGTTCACGCGTCATCAAAAAGATTGGGTAGATCCCGTAGCCCCAGAAACTTGACATTTGGAAAAAAGGTAGTGTTTAGGATACAAAGAAAGGAAAAATTCTAAAATCCAGAAAATTCGAAAAAAAAACATTCGAAAATTCAACAAATTCCATCAAAATTGAAAATTGAAAATAATACGATCTTGTAGTCTTGGAAACTTAAGATTTGGTGTGAAGGTAGTGTTTAACATCCAGAAAAAGAAAACATCAAAAACACCAAAAAAATCGAAAGCAAAATTGAAAAAATCGAAGAAATTGAAAAAAACCGAAAATTTGAAGACAATCCGATTTTGTTGCGCTAGAAAATTCAAATTAGGAATAAAGGTAGTATTTAGGATACAGAAAAAGAAAAATTAAAAAAATCCAGAAAATTCGAAAAAAAAATAAAAAAATTCGAAAAAAATTGAAAAAATGGAAATAATTTGATACGATAACGCTCGTATTTATAAATTAATTTGGATGAAACTAATTGTGTGTATTAAGCTCACCAATGCCTCGACCGAGTTCGTTGGCCAGCTTGGTCCGCCATCTTGTTTCAAGATGGCGGCCACGGAAAATTTTAAAACTAAAATAAATATACAAAAAAGTTAAAAACATCAAGTTTATTTTTTAATTAGGTGTTAGGACTTGATACAAGGATCCCAGAGCATTTTTTGTTTTACCTCTATCTTAAAAATTGGCTGAGATAGAGCAGTTTGAAATTCTAGGGTGGCTGACATTTTGAAACAAAACAGCACATTACAAAAAACCAACGATAAATTTATGGTCAATAATGGTCAAGCAGGTGCAATCCCGAATGAATACTCCGTGTTATTATAACTGTAACTTTGACTTCGAAATTTTGATACGTTGCATTTTCTATTTGTTGATATTTTTGAACTATGATTTACGCTAAGTGAAATGTTGTTGTTGAAGAGGGATTTTCCATGTAAATCCGAAACGTCCAATTTTAATATGTTTTTAATGTTTTATGAAAGTGTATTGTAATGTCTGTAATTTTAATAATTTTAATATAAATTTATAAGTTTTAGTGAACGCGATTTCTCGCAAATTATTTTCTTTCATTGTTGTAATCATTTTCCCAATCATACGCATAAAACTATATATTCATATCCATTAGCGCCAAATTCTCGCCAAACTTGGCGACAATTGGTGAAATCTCGCCAAATTTGGCGACAAAAATAAGTCTTCATAAATGAAGCCAACTTGGCTATAGCTCAATAATTTGGCGAATTTCTTATTCAAATTCAGTGTAGTCGAATCTTTTGTAAACGGTTTCTTTGCATTTTAACTTGCTGTTTTCGAGTAACATTAGCTAAAATTTTAAAACGAATATATAGGAAAGCTACCTTTTCCTGTCGGTACAGGCCGGAGGACTTTTTTATGAGTTGTCGGATGCAATCTATGTTTTGCATTAAATAAAGTAAAACATTGAAAAACAAATCCCACAGGATGGGGATAGTTTGTTTTAGATAGATTTTAAGATAATTGTCCTATTAGCTAGTACACCTTCCGTTATTGTTTTGTGTTATTTTCCCCGGATTATGCTTTTCTTTTCTTTTGTTTACGAATTTTGTAATAGAAAAGTTCCGCTATAGACTGGCTACGTTATAGACCTTTTTTTTATAGACAGGTTCATTTTCTTTCACAGGCTTTACTCTATTTAATTTATATATGAAATATTTGTTGTTAAAAGATGTTGGTCGCACAAAAATTTTCACATCTCTCCCTCCCTCCCGACATTACTGGTTGGTTATGGCTTGATAGTCCTTTCTAAATAAAATCATTGTGATTCTAAGATTCTCTTGATTTATCTCTAAATTGAACATAAACGATCCTAAGAAAACGGATCAATGAATTACTATATTGGCATGAGGAAATTTAGTTGCAGAAAAATGGAGCATATAGCTAACATTAAGTCTAATAGGAAAACCACAGTCTTGGCAAGATCTGGAGGCACGGCAGTGCCTCCGCCAAGTCGAGAGAGGACAGCCGTAAGCATACTTTTCTGGAAGCAACTCAGGGCACTTTTGACCCCCCCCCCCCATATCTCCGCGCTGGAGTATCCCAAAAATTTGAAACTTTGTTTTTCTAGAGTATTTGGCACACAGAACCAAAATTTAAAATTACAACTTTCTGTCTTTTCTAGTTCAGACGATATGTGAACTCAAACATTCGATTTTTTGTCACTCACTCACTCACTCGTTCACGCGTCATCAAAAACATTAGGTTGATCCCGTAGCCCTAGAAACTTGACATTTGGAAAAAAGGTAGTGTTTAGGATACAAAGAAAGGAAAAATTATAAAATCCGGAAAATTCGAAAAAAAAAAAACATTCGAAAATTCAACAAATTCCATCAAAATTGAAAATTAAAAATAATACGATCTTGTAGTCTTAGAAACTTAAGATTTGGTGTGAAGGTAGTGTTTAGTATCCAGAAAAAGAAGAAAAATTAAAAAATCCAGAAAATTCGAAAAAAAATTCAAAAATTCGAAAAATTCGTAAAAAATTGAAAAAATTAAAATAATTTGATTTTTTAGCCTTAGAAACTTAAAATTCGCAGTAAACATACTGTTTAGGATTCAGAATAAGTTGAAATAAAAAACGCAATAAAATTCGAAAATAAAACCAAAAAGTCGGAAAAATAAAAAAATAAGGAAAATTTTAAAATAATTCGATTTCATAGCGCTAGAAACTTGAAATTTGGAATAAAGGTAATACTAAATAAGGAAAAATTCAAAAATATGCATAATTCAAAAAATACCCTAAATTAGTGCAGATGATATATGAACTCAAAGTTTCGATTTTTTGTCATTCACTCACTCTTGCGTCATCAAAAAGATTGTGTAGATCCCGCAGCCACAGAAACTTAAAATTTGGAATAAAGCTAGTGTTTCGGATACAAAGAAAGAAAAAATTATAAAATCCGGAAAATTAAAAAAAAAAAAAAAAACATTCGAAAATTCAAAAAAATCAAACAAAATTGAAAATTGAAAATAACACGATCTTGTAGTCTTAAAAACTTAAAATTAGGTGTGAAGTAGTGTTTAGAAAAAGAAAACATCAAAACACACAAAAAAAAAAAAAAATAAATAAAATCGAAAAATCGAAAAAAATGGAAAAATTTCAAATAATCAAATTTTGTTGCGCTAGAAACTTGGAATTCGGAATAAAGGTAGTATTTAGGATGCAAAATAAGGGAAAATTAAAAAATTCTGAAAATTCGAAAAAAAAATTCAAAAATTCGAAAAATTGGAAAAAAATTGGAAAAAATTTAAATAATTTGATCTTTTGGCCTTAGAAATTTAAAATTCGCAGTAAAGATAGTGTTTAGGATTCAGAATAAGTTAAAATAAAAACGCAATAAAATTCGAAAATAAAATCAAGAAATCGAAAAATAAGGAAATTTTGAAAATAATTCGATTTCATAGCGCTATTAACTTGAAATTTGGAAGAAAGGTAATATTTAAGATACTAAATAAGGAAACATTAAAAAATATGGATAGTTAAAAAAAATCGAAAATTTAAAAAAAAAATAAAAAAAAAAAAAAAATAAAAATAAAAATAAGAAAAAGGGAGAAAATGAAAATAATATGATCTCGTAGTCTTAGAAACTGAAAATTTTGTGTAAAGGTAGTGTTTAGGATTCAGAAAAAGAAAAAATTACAAACACAACAAAAATTGAAAAAAAAAATCGAAAAAAAAAACGAAAATTTGAAAATAATTCGATTTTGTAAAGCTAGAAACTTAAAATTTGGAATAAAGGTAGTATTTAGGATACAAAAAAAGAAATAAATAAAAAATCTGTAAAATTCGAAAAAAAAAATTCGAAAATCCGAAAAATTGAAAAAAATCGATTTTGTAGCTTTAGAACTTAAAATTCGGCGTAAACTTATTGTTTAGGATACAGAAAAAGGAAAAATTAAAACACAATAAATTCGAAAATAGAATAAAAAAAACTCGAAAAAGATCGGAAAATTCAAAATAATTCGATTTTGTAGCGCTAGAAACTTGAAATTTGTAATAAAGGATACAAAATAAGAAAAAATTAAAAAATCCAGAAAATTATAAAAAAAAATTCGAAAATATCAAAAATTGAAAATAATTTTATCTTGTAGTCTTAGAAACTTAAAACTTGGTGTAAAAGTAGTATTTACTATTCAATAAAAGGAACAATTAAAATATTCGTTAAATTCGAAAATAAAATCGAAAAATCGAAATATCTTTAAGAAATGGAAAATTCGAAAACAATTTGATTTTGTACTGCTAGAAACATTAGTTTTAAGATAATTGTCCTATTAGCTAGTACAACGCCCCTAATTGTTTTATGTTATTTCCCCCGGATTATGGTTTTCTTTTCTTTCGTTTACGAATTTCGTTATAGAGAAGTTCCGCTATAGACTGGCTACGATATAGGCGATTTCTTTATAGACAGGTTTGTTTTCTTTCACAGGTTGTACTCTATGTACTTCACATATGAAATATGGATTCTTAAATGTTGTCATCCCCACAAAAATTTTCACAGCTCCCCCTACCCTCCCGACATTACTGGCTGGTTATGGCTTGATAGTCCTTTCTAAATAAAATCATGGTAACTCTAAGATTCACTTGATGTATCTCTAAATTGAACCTAAATGATCCTAAGAAGACGGATCAAATAATTACTATATTGGCATGACAATCAGGTAACTTAGAATTAAAATCGAAAAATCAATAAATTTATAAAAAGTCGAAAATTTGAAAATAATTCGATTTTGTAGTCCTAGAAGCTTGACATTTGGCAGAAAGGCAGGGTTTAGTACACAAAGTAAGGAAAAATTAAAAAATCTGTAAATAATAAAAAAAAAGACAAAAAAAACATCGAATAAAGGAATATAATTTGATTTATTGGAAATTTCCGGAAATTTTAATTTTGGCTTTCTTTTCACACTAAAAAGTTCTTTTATGTTAAATATCAAGTATCTAGGGCTGCGAGTAATATCTCAGATGGATAGCACCTATCCTGTAAGCAATTGAGAGTACTTTTGACACCCCCCTCCCATAACTTAGTGCTTGCCTAGGAACCTGAAATCTCTTTTTATCTACAGTACTTTGCAAACGAAACTAAAGCTTCAAATTTTTGATACCTGTAAATAATAGGGACAGAGTGTGGGCTTAGCGAAAATCAGTGGATGATCTCAAGAAAAGGAGAAAATCAAGAAAAGGAGGATTACTTACAAAAAGAAGTGAAATCTCATCAAAAAGTCACATGTAAAAAATGCAGCCAAGTCTCGTAACTGATTTACCGTAAAAAGTACTGAGATCGTATAAAGCCAAGTTTAACTATCTTATTAACTCTGAAATTTTCATTCGCAAATCACTCCTAGTCTCTACATCTTTAGTTAATTATTATTTTGTGACTTGGCAATTACGCATCACAGAGAAGTTATTACACCTTACTATGTTATGGAATAGGATGGGATAATTTAATTAAGGCAAATTATATACGCACAGGTTAATCACAGGGAAGTTATTACACTTTAATATGTTATAGTATTATTTGATTAAGACTAACTATATACATCACATTCTCGTGCCACGTAATTGCCAAGTCACAAAATAATAATTAACTAAAGATGTAGAGACTAGGAGTGATTTGCGAATGAAAATTTCAGAGTTAATAAAATAGTTAAACTTGGCTTTATACGATCTCAGTACTTTTTACGTTAAATGAGTTACGAGACTTGGCTCCATTTTTTACATGTGACTTTTTGATGAGATTTTACTTAACAAAACGTAAACATTATCTGAATTGCAGTATAACTATGCTATTAAGCAGTATATTCGAGAAAACATATTAATTGAAATACCACTATATTAAAAAACTGTTGAAAGTATATATTCTTTGCTTAATATTTAATTATCTGAATTTTTATATTTATGTTTACATTTTTATACGGAAAATTAAACTGATTCCGCTAAATAATTTTTCCGTTATATGTTTTAGAATCTGTTTTGTAACGATTACTAATAAATTTATGCATTAGTACACTGTTAAAACTTTGCAGAAAACTGTCCAGTTATTCGACCGTTTTTATAAAAAACGGTTACATAACCATCATTTAACTCTATTCTGACCACAATATGGGCAATAATATGATCATTAAAGAGTTAAATTACGGTTATGTAACCGTTTTCTATAAAAACGGTCGAATGACTGGACAGTTTGTTGCAAATTTTTAACAGTGTAGTACTAAACTTTAAACCTTCATAAATCCTAAATTACTCGACGTAATGGCATCCCGTTTAGTATTCTAAGGTAAAATTTACCGAAACAGCCAGATATGGTGTCAAAATTAAGTGTTCGTATTGAAAATATATACGTTCGTTTCGAAACGTTTCGTAAGATTTCAGAATGAAGACGACCCCTAAAGCTTTTTTTTTAAATTTAAATTTAAAAAGACATAATTTCCAGTTCGATGGCTATTTTTTATGATAATGTGGAGATTAAAATGTATGGGATTTTTTTTTGTTTGTTTTTGTGGCCGACTATACTTTGCTCACTTTCTAGACAAGGACTATTTTTTTGTTGTTGTTGTTGTTAGAATAGCAAGCTTCAAGAGTAAAATCTTCGGAAAAAAATAAACTTTGAAATAGTTTCAAATTTTTTTGTGGTAAAAAAAAATGCGCCAATAAAAGTGATTAACTATGAGAAGTGCATCCTCGTGAAATCTGCATTTTATATTCATTGCTCTTTTTATTCCTTTTTAAAGGAAATTACCTTCTTCCGCAAACATCGTTTCTATGAGATAGTTTTTAAGAAATGAAATTGAAAGTGTGAGTTATTATTTTTGTTTAAAATATACAAAATTTTATAAAGTTAAATTAAATAAATATCAATAAAAATATAAAATTCGGAAATTTTCTTTTAAGTCTTTGGAAAACTGTTATGTATATCTTATTTCAGAAATTTTTAGAATACGAACTAGTTTTACATAAAAAAAAATCTGTAGGCTCTTTATAAAATAGTTTGACAAAAGGTTGTAAGAAAAACCAGACTAAAAACTTGCTAATTTTACAAAAAAAAAAAAAAAAAAAAGAAAAAGAAAGAAAAAAGAAAAAAGAAAAAAGAAAAAAGAAAAAAAGAAGAAAAGAAATCTGTGCTAAATAGCTTTTTCTTCAATTATTTCAGACATATAGTAGTAAGACAACAAGTTTGGGGTGGCAAGCATCATTCTTTAATAAGAAAGAATCGAATTACTAAAAAATAGAAATAAAATAAAATAAAATAAATCGCAAAAAAGGAAAATAAATTGCCCATTCTAGTTTCTCGTTTGTGAGATTACGATTAAATTTCCCTTTTTCCTTCCAATATCTTAAAATCCTGAGAGTAATATGAAAATATCAGAAAAAAAGACGAGTCTTTTTTTTTTTTTTTTTTTTTTTTGTGGTGACAAAAGCGTCAATAAAAGTTATTAAATTTGACAAGTGCATCCTCGTAAAATATGCATTTTATATTCAGTGCTCTCCCCCCCCCCACCCCACTTTTAAAGAGAATTACATTCTCCCGCAAACATCGTGTCTGTGAAATAAATTTTAACAAATAAAATTGAAAATGTGAGTTATTATTCTTATTTATGATATGTAATTTTTATAAAATAAAATAAAATAAATGTCATAAATTAAAATAAAATGCGGAAAAATTCTTTTAAGTCTTTGGAAAGTTATTATGCATCACACCTTAGAAGTTACTAGAATTCACGCTAATTATATTTTACATAAAGGTTATTTTTTCTGTAGGCTCTTTACAAAATGTATTGACAAGAGGTTGAAAGAAAAATCAGACTTAAACATTGCTAATTTTGTAAAAATGTATGTGCTAATTAGTTTTCCCTTCAATTTTTTCAGGCACATAGTAATAAAACAGAAAGTTTGAGGTGGCAATAACCATTGTTTAATAAGAAATAATTCAAGTAAGAAAAGAAAACAAAAGAAAAGAAAATGGAAGAAATCACAGAAAAACAAATACGCATTCTAGTTTGTCATTTGCGATTAATTTTTTTTCGTTTTCCTTGGAATATCCTAAAATCGTTAGAGTCGTGTGTAAATTTTCAGAAAAAATAGACCAGTTAAATTATATATATACAGGGTGGTTATAATATAAGTATCTCTATTTGGAGCTGTCTGTAGCTCGAAGCAATACTCCGAATGAAACTCAATCGGTACACTTACTATTCGAGAAGGGGAAGAAGAATGGAACAATAAAAAAATAGTTGCAATAATCACCGACAGATCACGCTACTGAGTGTGAAATGTAATGTGTAATACATGAACAAAGAATTAAGGCGTCAAACCGGTTAACACTCCTAATTTATTGGAAAATGTCACAGAGAATGCGGTTACTCTCTTGCATGGCAGTGCCGATCATGTTCAGGTTGCACATGGTCATTGTGCTGGGAGATACAATCCAGGCGGTGGACAACGTACTGAACTGCGGAATGCAACGCATCAGGAGTGATGTTTCGCACATGTCGTAATATGCGGTAAAGTCATTGAGGTTTGCGACACCTCCATGGTACACATTACATTTCACACTCTAAAGCGCCATCTGTCGGCGATTATTGCAATTAAGTTTTTTATTGTTCCATTCTTCTACCACCTTCTCGAATAGTAAGTGTACCAATTTTGGTTTCATTCGGGTTATTCCTTCGAGCTACAGACAGCTCCAAATAGAGATACTTATATTATAACCACCCGGTATATTATGGTGACAAAGGAGTCAATAAAAAGTTATTAATTTGATAAATGCATTTTCGTGAAATATGCATTTTATATTCAGTGCTTTTAAAGGAAATGACATTCTTCCGAAAATATCGTTTCTACGAGATATTTTCCTTAACGAGTGAAATTGAATATGTGAATTATTACACTTCTTCAAGATAATCAAAATCTTTATTCGCGATTTTCTATAAAAATTCTTTTCAGTACTTGAAAAGAAAGGCAATTTATTAGCATTTGATAATCACAAATGTTATAATATTAAACTGATAAATAACAATTTTATTACATTATATTAATATTTTCTACAAGATAGTCTCACATTCAAAAATCCGTGCAAATAATAATAATAATAATAATAATAATAATAATAATAATAATAACGGAAAGATGCTTTTGTTTATCCGGAAAACACTGTAAATTCATGAAATTCAAAATGTCATAAGTTGGTAAGTTTTAGTCATAAAAGAATGGTTTTGTTTTACTTATTTCTTACAAGGAGAGGACCAAGCTTCGTAATCACAGATTTTGATTATTTTTATGTATGTTGTAGGGTAGATGCCTCTTAGTCTCAGGTTCAGTGAAATTTATACAACGCTCCTTATTAGTTCTCGAGAAATGGGGGGGTTCTAATATTTTAACACAACTTAGATACTTACTTGGTAACGAAGCTGCTACGTTGGTCGTAGCTCAGTTGTTATGGCATCTGCACTTTGATGCCCGGGTCCGAAACCGGGACGAGCTATGTTTGTTTTTCTCATTTTTTGTTTTATAAATATACTTGTGATTATAATTTAATAATCTCAATTAAAAATTTTAATATCGTACATTAATTATAATGTTAACATATTTTAATTTAAAATTAATTTATTTGTTTTTTAAGCTTGATTTTACGATATTAAATATTTCTTCTCATTTAAAGAGTTTTTTTTTTTTTTTTTTAATGGATCCATTATTGACTAGTAAAAATTACAAAATCGTTACTAAATCATACCTTATTTTATTAATTATAAATTAATTCAAAGCGCAATCATACGTATTACAAATTTAAAAATCTTTAATATGCAAAAAAATGTTATAATTTAATTTTTATGCTAAATTTTAATATAATTATGCTTCTTACTTTAAAAACAGAGTAGTATTATCATGGCATTGACTTCACTTGTTAAGGCAATATATGAATGATGTTTCTTTAAAATCACGAATTGACACAATTGTTCAATAGCATTGCATCGATAAAGCATATATGAAATACATTTAAAAAGTGATTAAAAAAATAACTGTTTAATGATGTTTTATACAGCGATTTAGTTACAAATAAAAAATAAATATGTTAACATTATAATTAAATCACAATATTATAATTTTTAATTAGGATTATTAATAATAATTACAAGTATATTTATAAAACAAAAAAATGAGTAAAACAAACGTAGCTCGTCCCGGTTTCGAATCCGGGACCTCGGATCAACGAGCAGACGCCATAATAACTGAGCCACGACCGAAGAAGTAAAATCATTACAAAGTAAGTATTTAAGTTTTGTTAAAATATTAGACGCCCCATTTCTCAAGAACTATGGTCGTTGTATAAATTCCGCTGAACCTGAAACTAAGGGACTTCTACCCTACAACATACATAAAAATAATCAAAATCTGTGATTACCAAGCTTGGTCCTCTCCTTGTTAGACGCAGAATAACATTTTTCAAAATAGAAGATTTGATAGAAATTCGAAAGAGACAAAAATCCATATAAAAATATTACGTACATGTCTATACAATCACTTAAACAAATACCATAACTAAAAACTACAGTTTATTTATTTATTTGTTTTTGTAATAGGAAACTGGGAGTATGGTTCTATCATTAACGGTTTAAGAGATAACTTCTCTAGCAATCTATTATGAATAAAATAAAATATATTTTCATAATCTTTTAATATTTAGCAGTATAACTTTATAACCTTCTAATGAATAGTTAATTTCCCAGCCCAATTAAACCTAAAATACTTTTCCTTAAACTTTTATCCTTAAGGGGAAAAAATATTCAAGATAATGAAGGAAAGCTACTGCGTTAATTATAAGTAAATTTGGGGATACCTTTTTATGCTAAGTAAGTCAGCAGCTTGCAGCATTGAAATCGATTTCCCTGTAGGCAAGCAAATATTCATAAATAATTAAGTAAGTTTATTGTTATTTTCAGCTTTTTCATTTTATTATTTACTTTAACGCGATCGTTAGACTGTGCAAAATCAAACTCTATAACTTGAGGTGATAAACGTCAATGTATAAAAAACAGGATTGTTGCTACAAAAGAAACAAATAGAAAAATAAATATTAAACTTTTCTCAGTCACAACATCAAGATTAAATGCTTTTTTTTTTATACAATATCGGAATGTCTCGTGGGTAATGTCGAATCTCCAGAGAAAGAAAACTTAAAAAAACTCTTTATTATTATTATTATTTTTTTTTTTTTTTTTTTGCGGTGAAAAAGACATCAATATCAATTATCAGCTTTGTAGAGAGAATCCTGTTCTGTTACTGTTCTCGTGAAAAGTGCATTTTAGCTTGCTTTTTCTATTAATTTTTAATGAAAATTACTTTATTTTGCAGACGTCGTTTTAATAAATATATTTTCTTTGGATGGTCCGGCACACGAAAATCTTGAAAAATCACATTTTTAGATTAATTTCATTAGATTTATGAGACTTTGTGCGATTTTTTTCAGTTATTGTGATAAATTTTCTTCAGTATTTTTTTTTTGTTTTGTTTTGTTTTGTGAGAAAACTTTGAAGATAAAAACAAATGTTATAAAATAAATCTGATAAATAACAATTTAATTACATTACTTTCTGCAAGGCAGTCTTTAAATGCGTACAGTAATAATAATAATGATGATGCTGATGATGATCATGATGATTACAAAAATAAGTTAAAGATCGTTCTTTAATGCCAGAAAATTAAAAACTTGGTAAATTTTCATCATAAAAAAATGGAAAATATTTATGTTTTTCATAAATGAAGGGCAACATTTTTCAAAATATATGTTATAGAGGAAAAAGTCCGTAGAAACATATTACGTATTTTAATATTTATATATCCCCTTAAACAAATACCATATCCAAAAACAACGCCTGATTTGTTTATATTTTGTAATGGGAAGTATGTTTCCATCATCAACGGTTTTAGAAGTAACTGTCTTTGAATTTATTTTGAATCACCCGTAGTATATAATACTTTTTCACAATCTTTAAATGTTTAGTAATATAGTTTTATAATATTTTAATGATTATTTAATGTCCCAGCACAATTATCCATATTACATTTTTTATTCACCTTTGAGCCTTAAGCAGAAATTTTATCAAAGATAATGAAGGAAGGATCTTGCGTTAATTAAAACTAAATTTTCGGATATATTTTTATGCTAATTAGTTTCTTTTCTTCTGGTATCTTTTGACATGTGGCTTTGAAATTGATTTTCCTTTATGTAAGTAAATATTCATAAACAACAAACTAAGTTTATTATTATTTTTTTTCTATTTATTTTAACGCCATCGATAGAGTGTGCAAAATAAAACTCCATAGCTTCGGATGGCAATCTTCGTTGTTGATAAAATAGGATTGTAACTACCAAATAAATAAATAAATAAATAAATAAAATAAAAAAGAAAAGAAAATTAATATTAAACTTTTCCCAGTTACAAGATGAATATTAAATACTTTTTTTCTGTTGCAATATCAAAATATCTCGAGGGTAACGTCGAATCTCCCAAAAAAGAAAAATGGAAAAACTCTTTATTTTTTTTCTTTTTGCGGTAAAAAAGACATGAATAATAATTATTAACATTAATGTGCGCATTCTCTTCTATTACTGTTCTCATGAGAAATGCATTTTAAGTTTTTTTTTTTTTTTCTATTCACTTTTGATGAAAACTATTCTATTTTTCAGACGTCGTTTTAAAAGATATATTTTCTAAGGGATCCGGCACACACAAATTTCGAAAAATTTACATTTTTAGGTTAATTTTAATAGATTTATGATGCTTTATGCAAATATTTTCAGTTAGATATTGATGAATTGTCTTCAGTAGTTTTTGTTTTGAGGGAAAACTTTGAAGATAAGCACAAAAGTTAAATAAACGGAGGAATAACAATATAATTACATTACATTATATTTTCTGCAAGGAAATCTTCGAAAACGCGTGCAATTAATAATAATGAGGATAAATTTAAAAATAACGCCAAGATGCTTTTTTAGTGCCGGAAAACACTGAAAATCCATAAAATTCAAAATATCATACCTTCGTAAATTTTGTTCATAAAAAAGGGATTTTTGAAAGAATATAGGTTTTTCGGCGCTATCTATTCTCAAGTAAACATATCCACGTTCAATAAACATGTTTTACAGACAAACATAATATGTTAACAAAATTAACATTAATATTAAAATTAATAGTATTTTGTTAGTTTTGCATGTATAAATTCATATACGCAGCTATAATGTTTAATTAAGAATTGATACCATATCAAAAACAAATGTTCCGGTTTGAGAAAACTGACTAATCTATCTATCTATCTCTATATATATACAGTATGCCCACTAAAGTTCCTTGCCACCCTCTTAACTGCGGAACGGCTGCTGCTATATTCATAAAAGTAGTGTCTATTGTATAGTAAAATAGCCATGCGCTACTCAATGAAACCACCTACGGCGCCACCTGGTGGAATGCTGCGGAATTAGCCTTCCTATCTCAAAAACGAAAAGAGATAGAGAAAAAAAGTGATTTACAAAGTTGTAGAGCATCATCGATTTAGTACGAAAAAACACTTTGTGGACATTAATGCGAAGAATAGAACGATTAAAGCGCACATTTGTTTTTTCCGTGATTTCCTACACTGTGACGTGACAAAACGATCTTAGAAAGAAAAAAACAACTAGTTATAATAATATACCTTTATTTTAGATGTTCAAACTTCTCACCGTCAGCTGCAATGCATATTTGGATCCTTGTTTGAATTTCACGTTGCACACGTTGGAGCATAGATGGTGACACGTTGGCACAAGCGTCCGTAATGCGTCGTTTAAGGTCCTGAAATGTTTGTAGAGGAGTCGCATACACCTGCTGTTTCATAACTGGTTGTTTTTTTCTTTCTAAGATCGTTTTGTCACGTCACAGTGTAGGAAATCACGAAAAAACAAATGTGCGTTTTAACCGTTCTGTTCTTCGCATTAATGTCCGCAAGGTGTTTTTTATACTAAATCGATGATGCTCTACAACTTTGTAAATCACTTGTTTTTCCTATCTCTTTCCGTTTTCGAGATAGGAATGCTAACTCCGCAGTTTTCCACCAGGTGGCGCCATAGGCAGTTTCATTCAGTAACGCATGGCAACTTTATTATACCTAGACACCTTTTTTATGAATATAGCAGCAGCCGTTCCGAAGTTAAGAGGGTGGCAAAGGACTTTAGTGGGCATACTGTATATATAATAGACGTGTGTGCTCCTATATTTCACTTTGCAGCCAAAACTACCCAGCGCACACCACTGGTGTTTGTAAGCGGTAGTAGCCTCTAGTCTCCCATCGTGCACTATGATGTTTGCATGTCGATAGCTGTGCATTTTCATATTTCGACCAAACTGTTCTAAAAAATGTTTGGAATCTTCTTCGACAGGAATTGGTTCATCCAACTTAACATGAACTAATTAAGATATATATAACTAAGTAAGATGATTTCGTGCCCCTAGCGGTGGTAATTGAAACTAAGCGATATTGCCCTATATTTCACTTTGCAGCCACAACTACACAGCGCAGACCACTGATGTTTGTGTGTGGTAGTAGTCTCGAGTCTCCCATCGTGCACTATGGTGGTTGCATGTCGGTAGCTGTGGGGGTGTGGGAGATGGATGGTTGAAAGTGGTCGACCTAGGACATTTTTATATTTCGACCAAAGTATTCTAAAAATGTTTGGAATCTTCTAGAATGTACTAGAATGTTCTTGAAAGTCCAGAATTTTCTAGAATGTACTAAAATATATATTTTTTATACATACATATTTTTTTTTACATATATACTTATATACATATACATATTTTTATTAGGATTATATGTAGAACGGGAGGATCAGAACCATTGTGTGAGGGTGTGGGAGATATGGTGGTTGAAAGTGGTCGACATAGGGAATTTTCATATTTCGACCAAAGTGTTCTAAAAAATAAAATAAGAAACAAAAAAGAAATGTCTTTTAAAGCACGTCTTCTATTAAATATAAAACAAAACTGCACCGATGTACCAAAAAAAACCCCCCAACGAAACGGGTTGTCAACAGCTAGTATGTTATAAAATCTACTGGGCAGCGTTTCCAAAAATGGGCAGCAAAATAAACTTTTTTTCATGAATGTTTCTTTTGAAGATATCTAAACATAAAAAACTCTTTTCGGAATCATGGGTAATTCAAAAAAGGTTACTGTATATTTTTGTATGTGATTTTATTTTATTTTCGTAGATTAAGAAACATTTGTCTTTTTTGCAATTTATGTTACTATAATTAGCGGTTTAAGAGATAATTGCTACTGCAATCTATTTTGAAATACCCGCTACAAAATGTACTTTCATAATCTTTTAATGTTCACTAATACAACTTTATAATCTTTTAATAGATTATTTAATTTTTCAGCGCAACTATCCCAATAATACTTTTTCACCCACTTTGAGCCGTAGAAAGAAATTTTATTCAAGTAAAGAAGGAAGCCTATTCCGTTAATTATAACTAAATTTGTGGATATCTTTTTATGCTAATTAATCATTTCTTCTCGTATCTTTTGGCATGCGGCTTTGAAATAGATTTCCCTTTAGGTAAGTAAATATGCATAAATAACTAAGTAAGTTCATTATTTTTTTTTTCGTTTTATCATTTACTTTAATTTCACCGTTTGACTATGCAAAATAAAACTCTATAGCTTCCGGTGACAATCGTGATTGTTTAAAACACAGGTTTAAAATAAATGTTAAACTTTTCTCAGTTACAAGATGAAGATTAAATGATTTTTTTTTTCTGATGCAATATCGGAATACCTCGTGAGTAATGTTGAATCTCCAGAAAAAGAAAAATGGAAAAAACTTTATATTTTTCTTTTTGTGTTGCAAAAGGCATGAATAACAATTATCAGCTTTGACGTGCGCATTCTCTTCTGTGACTGTTCTCCTAAAAAATGCGTTTTAACGTACTTTTTATATTCATTCTTAATGAAAATTACTTTATTTTGCAGATGTATTTTTAAAAGATATTTTTTCTTCAACTGGTCCGTCGTACAAAAATTTCGAAAAAGTGAAATTTTTAGTTTAATTTTATTGTCTGAGTGCAACGAAGACTCATACACAGCGCAGTACTACTTTGCCCCATATATAGCTACAATGGATATTAAAACTTTTCGTCAAGCATAACTCAAAAAATATTTGACGGATTTCGTTCAAACTTTCACAGCCGGTACCTATAAAGGTGACAACGACGTCTATTTATTACCAAGACTAAATTTCAAACCGTTTGGGAATTATATTAAAAAATAAATAAAAAAGCACAATTAAAGTACATACGTCACGAAAATTTAGTGCATATGTCATTTTAACCGGCGGAGATTTTCGTAAATAAGATTTCAAAAGTTGATGGAGTAACATGGAGCAAAAAAATTTGGTTTTTCGATACGATATTTTCTTTTCCTTTTTATTATTTTAAAATGGAATTAGTGAAAGGCATGTATTTTAAATTAAATGAGTGAAATACATGTATTTTTAATTTATGTATTTAAAATGAAATGAGTGAAAAGTTTATAGTTAAATGAAATTAATGCAATATGAAGAAATTATGAGAACAATATTTGGCGATTTATCAAATGCGCAAAGTTAACATAAAAGTACCAATACATATGCGAAATGAAACAAGGCACAGATGTAATATACGCACCACGTTGGCGCGATTTTTTCACCGCCAATTTGGCGAAAACTTTGTTTTTGAATATTAGTTACAAATAGCATGCAATAATAGCCCGTGATTTTTTATTTCAATATAAAAATAAAATAACGTAATAAATGAAATAGCTTCTATTATTTTAAAAAAGGAAATAAAAATAAATAATAGTTCGATATAAATAAATATTGATATACATATAAAAATAATATGTAGAATTAAAATAAAAAATAAAAGTAAATAAACAAAACAAACAGTTTTTGCCAAACTGGCGGGGGAAGAAATCGCGCCAACGTGGTGACAACTGTGCCGGTATTTTTACCCTTTTATCTGTGCTTTCGGAAATATAAAAAAAGTGGGTAAGTGTGATCGAAGATCGCTCATAGGGTTTCGTTTAATATTCCTTTCAAAACACTTTATCCTTTCTTTAATAAATTCAAACAAATTTCATTTAGCAACAACAACAAAAAAAAAGTCATGTTTTTTATAAAGTAAAAATTTACCGGCCCATTTTTTCCTTTTTTCGAATATCTAAACCAGCCGGATAGCGGTCCAAGCCCACTATTATATTCTGTCATAATAATATCCGTCTTACTGACTAAATGCAATATTTAAAAAAATAATTTCAAAATTAAACAAATTGTACACCTTCAAAATGTTAAAATATGCGAATATTTCCATAATCGGATTTTTATCACGATTCAATATGTTTCTCAAACTCATCTATTTACTATTCTCTATTATTTATATTGATACTCGCTTTGTATTATTCTCAAACATTTGAAAAATTAGTTAAACTTCCTATATAACGTCAGATTTTCTTTTTAATTCTCTAATGACGTGATATTAATCTGCTTTGTCCACTTACACATACTCATACTCCTTGTATTATTGAGAAATCTTAGACATTTTCCGTTTTATATTTACCACTATGACGTCAATCAATTTTATTTCATATTTATCTTTCTTTCAATTGGTGAAACTTTTTATTTAATTCTCATTTTTCACGTGAAAATCCTCTGATAGAAAATTAATTATTGTAGAAAGAATTTCATTGTGGATCTTAAATCTTTGGCATCTGCTATAACGAAAAATGTTTCAATTTAATAGGAAAAGGCTGTTAGAATTTTGGTTTTTTATCTCTATTTATTAAAATAATACGAATTTTTCAAATTTTAATATTTTGAGCCCTTCACAGCTGCTATTCAGATTTATACACTAAGTTTCAACTCTGTAAGTTACATACTTTTTGAGAATGTCTCTGTGACGGACAGACAACGGAGCGGGGGTAATAGGGTTTCGTGAGATGAACGAAACTCTAAAAATTAAAAAAATACTTATGTCAGGCGTATAATGTTTTACATTTTTATCCGGGCCACTTCTCTATTTTAAGATTTTAAATGCTATTTATATCAGATATTTCTTTCCTGATATTCCCACAAGTTATTTTCGGTAATTTTTTAGCTCGCTTATTAATCATTTACAATTTGCCCCCCCCCTGACAATAAGAATTATTTATCACAAAACTGTCTCTTAGTTTTGTTAAATATGCTTGTTATGTATTTTCGGTACTTCTCTATTATCCCGTCGACCACTTTTCATAACAAAACAACTATCGTCAAACTGTAAGATTAAACGCCAAAACTGCAGTCCCATTTACTTGATGTCAGAAGCATTATACGTGTTTGTTATGGCATCAAGTGGTTTTTAATTCGACATTTGCGTGTATTTTTCATTATGTTTTACTGATTTATGAGTCATTTCATTAATTAAAATAACAATTGTGTCCTTAAATTCTTATATTTTATTTACTTATTTATTTTGATATTCCAATGGCAACGTTTTCCCGTTTATTTGACGTTACAGTTTGGCGATAATTTTTAGTTATGAAAAGTGGTCGACGGGATAATAGAGAAGTACCGTATATTCATTACTTGTTAAAATATTGCCAATCGCGCCAACCAGCACATGATACGGAACTTTTTCCCATTGATATAAACAAACAAGGTTGGCCTCAAACAAGAGTAAGGCTAGCAACAATATTGTTTTAACTCGATAAGAGTTACAAACAATAATGATATTAAATTTTCCGATTAGCTTTGGACCCGATTACGAAAGTTTGTCCTAGAAAAAAAACTGTAGAAGAAGTATTTTACATTTGTTTCGAATGAAGCTCGGTTAACAAAGTATTAATTAATAATACAAACAACACTAATATTAACATGGAGGCAAAAGTTTGAATTTAAGTGTAAATATTTGGAAACCCTTCCTCCCCCCCCCCACCACTCCCAAAAAGAAAAAGAAAGTTACAGAAATGAATTTAAAATGACGTTAAGCCACGCTTTCTGACATAAGCAATTGGCTGCGAACACGATTACGAAACTTTCACTTAACTTAATAACATGCATCTAATATGCCCTGAGGGTACTTTGCCTTCCCAGTTATACGGGACTTGGGCTTTTTAAAAAAGCTTGACGCAGTTCGGGATTAAAAACTTGAGATTTACTGCCAAATGACATAAACTACTTTGAAAATAAACCTGATGAATTATTATGCTGGTTTATGTATGTATTTTTAAAAAAATGCATCTGATTACACTTATTAAATAAATTACTCCTGTTTGCATTTCATAACAGATGAACGACTTCTGTATACTAAATTGTTTAAATATTGGGATGATGTGGCGAGAGGTAGAAATACGTGTAAACAAACAGGTAGACAGACGGGTAGTGAGATGGGTAGAGAGACGGGTAGGGAGGCGGATAGCGACATGGGTAAGCTAACGGGTAGCGAAACGAATAGACAGACGGGTAGCGAGACAGGTAAAAAAAAGGTTGACAGAGGGGTAGAGAGATGGGTAGGGAGACGGGTAGACAGACGAGTAGCGAGACCGGTAGCCAGGCATGTAGAGGGAAAGGTTGCGAGAGGGGTAGAGTAGTGGATAGAGAGACGAGTACAGAGATGAGTGGACAGACAGGTAGGGAGAGGGGGTATATAGACAGACAGACATGTCGAGAGACGGATAGACAGATGGGTAGCGAGACGGTTAAAGAGTCGGATAGAAAGACAGACGCATAGTGAGACAGGTATACATAAGAGTAGAGAGACAGTAGACAGATGGGTACGGATAGAGACACGGTATAGAGACGAGTTGACATACGGGTAGAGAGAGGGGTATATAGACAGACAGACATGTCGAGAGACGGATAGACAGATGGGTAGCGAGATAATTAAAGATTCGGATAGAAAGACAGACGCATAGTGAGACAGGTATACATAAAAGTAGAGAGACAGTAGACAGATGGGTACGGGAGAGACACGGTATAGAGACAAGGCTAGACATACGAGTAGTTAGACGGGTAGACAGACAGTTAGAGAAACAGATAGGCGGGTAGAGAGACCAGTAGAGAAATAAATATACAGGCATGTGGCGAGACGCGTAGAGGGACAGTCAATCGGGTAGAGAGATAGGTAGAAGAACGTGTAGGGAAACAAATAGATTGTAGAGAGAGGAAGACAGACAGGCAGAAGAAAAGGTCTGGGGTTTGAAGCAGTAAAGGCGCAGGGGAGAGAGTCTCCTAGAAAACTATCAAGAAGTATTATCTTTTAATTTTTTTTTCAATTTCGCCGATATGGAGATTTAATGTAAAATTTATTTTTACAGAAATCATCGAAAGATTTTTTTTATGTACTTTAGTAGGAATGTAGGCTACAGTTTCATAATCAGGTTTGTAGCAAAACATGTTATCAATGTGATTTGAAGTGTACGAGTTTCTATAAATAGTTATACAAATAAACAAGCAGAATTTTTTTTTAATTTAAATGTAAATATTTGTCACAAAGAAAATGTTGCAACAATGAAATTAAATTTGCGTTAAACTTTGCTTGCTAAAATACGCTCTTGGCTGCAAATCCGATTACGTGACTTTAAAAAGCTTGGCGTTATAAAAGATCCGGCTTTTTTTTTTTGTTTGTTTGTTTTTTAAAGTTTTGAGCAATTCCCGCTTAAGAAAATGAGATTCTTTGCCAAATGTTATAATATATATATATATATATGAAAACATAACAGTATATATGAATTTATATATGATATTTTGTAATTCTATCATTTAATTTACTCTTTTTCATATATTGTATCTTCTTTATATCGTAATTGTTAACCCAATGTTCTCAGTAATATTGTTGGGTAGCCGACTTTCAAATACTATCGTTAATTATTTTTGCGTGTATTTGTAAATAAAAATACTGACATCATTATTCAGTTCCAACTGATCAGATTTTATTTTCATGGAACAAACTTTAAGATGCAAAACAAAAACTAAAAACTTCTGAGTGTTGCCAAAATTTAAAAACTAAATGACATAAAATTGTAAATTAGATAAAAATAATACAATGAGCTAAACATAATATGATGTAGGTATAAAGACTATAAATTATGCTACAACAGTACTCCCCTCCCAGTAACAAAGTTACGGTACAATCTATATACAGAAAAAGATAAATTATAAAATTAATCGCGAAATCCCACAGGAAGTTTGATCGTTCGTCCCGTACGTGAATGTTTTTCCGGAAGTTTTTGAACTTGAGGAGGTAAATCCTGTTTAGGTTTCGCAAATTGTTTTGTTTTTGTTGGGTTTTTTGTAGGAAGGTCTGGTGTTTGCAAGAAATACGCCGGCTGTAATCTATCAATAGACACAGTGACAGTTTTGTCTTTGATTTTGAGTGTGAAATATTTTTCATTTCTGTCGACGACTTGAAAGGGACCTTCGTATGGGGGTTCCAGTTGCTTTTTAACTCTATCCTTGCGGATAAATACATGTGACGTGGTTTTTAAGTCTTTTGGAACATATTTTTTTGACACAGTTCTTGGTCCAACTATGGTAAAGATACCATATATATTCCTTTCAAAAAATTAAAGCAATCTATATTTTATGTATTTTATCAAATATATTTCCCCTTTCTGCATAATCGTAATTCATATACATTCCCGGCTGTTAAAAAGCGCACCCTTTTTATCTTTCTCTTTCAACGAAAGACTTTTAGTCAAAATCATGCATATTGTTTTTAAATTATCATTAACGTACTTATTCGGTCTCCCACATATCAAAAGAAATGAAATTATACAAGGCATAAAATGTTTCCTTTCTCATGGTCAGTTGTGGCTTGCATATTGAATCCAGATGTCTATAGCATTTCTATGGCGCCTTTGAGGCATTTCTCGAAAGCCCTGTTCCCAAAACAATAATTAACGGTAAAATTCTTAATCTCTCTTTTTAGCCAAAGTGCAATCTTCGCCAAAAGATTTTTCCCTTCCAATGACGTCAATTATGAAGTTGATATGTATATAAGTAACGGTTACATTTCCCACGCAAAAAAATGCGATTCTCTTGGCTTGAAATGTATCTCGCTTGGCGTGTTTTTCCTTGCGCCCACTTTCATATCGGATAGCAACACTTGCCCTCTGATCTTCATCTCATAAACATCTAAAAATGTCTTGGCCCCTTTGGCCACCCTTTGGTTTTATAACGAAAATATCACCTTGATGTTCTTAAAACTCTTTGGATTACGTGAACTTGATCGGACCCGTTCAACAGCATTTCTGGATTATTCTTTGGATTTTGTTTGTGTTCTTCACCCCTGACTTTAAATTTAAAATGTCACCTCACCAATATTCATCAGATTCATTTAAAAAATCTGAAACTTTGATTGATCAAAATCTCACTATTATGGAAAATTGTGAATTGTGACATGTTTCTCCAATTAAAGACTATTAACTCTAATGAAGTGATTTTCGTCTTCTTTGCTTCATCATACAAAATAAAAGGAAAAACTACACTCCGGTTCAGTACTTCAGTACCCAGGAAACGCACTCTGCGGATTGCCAAAACAACCAAGTGCCACTATACCTTCTTGTTTTAACAAATTGTTTCGCTCCGTAAAAGTAAATCCTTTAGGTCTTTTCAAAGGATTCGCCAACTTTGACATCTTCTCAATAATCACCCCCTGAACTCACTTCCCACGATAATTCTTTCATATGCATAAAAAATTCTTTCATATGCATTGGTGCCGGACTTTTGAACTGGATGTGATCGTTTTCGCACGACAATTTCTAAAGGGTGTGTCATTGGGGCCACAAAACGAAAAAAACAAAACTTTTAATTTGCAACTTTTCTGACTATTTTTTCATTCTGAAAATGCTTGTGTTGGAGGCTGCTTGTGATTGTTCTTTTACTCATCATCAAAAGTTACTATCTTCAAACTTAACCATTTTCCGTGAGATATGCAAATGTGGATCATATAACTAAAGCTATCCAAGCTCTTAGGATGAGAAACCTTTTTTTTCCTGAATCATTTATTCCATAAGGTGTACGCAAAGTACTATTGTGAAATATATTCATCGTATAAGACGTGCATTTTTGTGCTTTTTTTTCTTCGGCAGTTCGAGAACCTGCAATCTAGGCCTTTCAACAAGTGCTTTTGAACATGTGGTTGTCTTCAATGAGTGATTTTTCATTCATAAAATCTGCGCCCGCATCTACATTGAATATCCTATTTTATCGTGAACTTCTACTATGTTCTTTTTATTTATTCTTTCCACAATCATCGAAAAAACTTTTTCAAATTGCCGTGTAACTGTGAACTAAAAGAATACTGAATAATTCGATTCCCAATTACGCTGTGCTAGCTAGAATTATCATTATCTGGGAAGAACTTTGGTCTTCGACGCTTATTCATTCATCAAATGATTTCATGTGTTCCAAATACTACTTAACCACAATATATTTTTCATCGTAGTTTTTCTTATTGTTTCTGACTCAAAGAAAGAATACTAAAAGTGATTTGAGAATACGCGGTAATGAAAGATTAAGATAAAAGATATCATTCTTTTATTTTTAAGGATTTTCAGTGTTTTTTTTGTTAAGAATTTGCAGTGCTTTTTTTTATATTGATATTATTTGCAGAAAAGCGCATGGATATGTTCAGAGGTAAGAATTTTTCTTGTAAAAGGTTGATAAAAAAAAAGAAATTGAACTTTTAATTATTTAATAAAAATCTTATACTGTAAATATTTTAAAAAGGTTTTAATAGATTATAATAAGTTTTATTAGGTACAGGTAAGATAAAAGTGCTTTTTTACACTCATGGAGACTTTATTTTGCATTTTATATGACAATTTTATGACGGAAAAATATGTTTTTCTCATATGCTCTATTTTACTATCTTATATTTTTTCAGTATTTAAAACCAATCTTTTTAATAGTTAAATTTTCTTGAAGTTTTCTATGATTAAATATTTAATGATTTTTTAAATAAATTATCAAGTGTGGGTTGTTTAAATTGTTGTTTTTTTTATTTTGCTTATTTTATGATATTTTACCTGTGTCTAAAAAAATAATAATAATAATAATAATTAAACTTTTAAGGTGATATCACTATGGCTTATTCTAAAAATTGTGATTATGTTGTTGATGACTATTACGGAGACTCAGATTTAGTTGACCATTTCTTTAACCAAATTTTAACTTATCAGAAAATTAAGGAAATAACTAATGAACAAACAGTTGATTATCTTAAAACTAAACTGAAAGGTCCCGCCAAAAAATATTATCTTGAAGACCCTGTACTATATAACGCACAAGACTTTGAATTTATTCGCGATCGCATTCAAAAATTCTTTTCACAGAATTCTTCGGCTGCAACTTTAAACGATTTGAATTGTTTAACTATGTTACCACAGGAGACAGTAAAAAATTTTGCTCATAGACTTAATGTGCTTGTAGCAAAGGTATACCCCGAAATTTTTGACAAAGACGCATTAAATAAAATAAAATACGTTAGATTAATATCTTGTTTACCTTCGGACATTAAAATTAAATTGCAAGAAGAAGGCATCAACACATATGATAAAGCAATTGACAGGAGACAATCTCTACAAGAGATTTTCATAAATAACAATGTTTTGTCTGCTAGCAGTTCGGCGCATGTAGAATGCAATCAATTAGAAAGTAAAATTAAGGAATTAACGGAGAAAATTAATAACTTAAATTTTGCTCAAACATCAAGAAAATCGGAGTCTCCAAAACAATGTAAACATGTCAACAGACAAAACTTTCAGGCTCGTTATAAGTCAAAATTTCATAGAGCGCCACAAACTAGACAAAATAATTGGGCCAGAAATAATGATCGTTGCCAGTTATGTTTTCGTTTTGGGCATATAGCGCAGAAATGTTTCAGATGGCAAAGAGCGAACGCGCGTTATGATCAAAAATTTAGTAAATATAACAGTGATAGAAATGACAGGTTTCCACAAAACAAAAATTTAAACCCCTAGAGACGTATGCTAAGGCTGACCAGTGTATGTCTGCATGTGAAAATGAGTCAGCACACAGTGATAAATGTTTTTACATTGATAATTCTCTTCCAAAATTGTCGGCTGAGAGACTGGTTAATTCAACAGGTTCTCAAACTTCTCAGCATATTTCCATTGCAAATACAACAGCTGTACAAACTGATTTTCCCCAAAATTCTATTGATTCTCACAGTGTCACTGATACAACACCGACCGGTAATTTCTTTCATGAAATTCTTTTGAATGTCAATAAGTACTCTCCCACACTTCCCCTTATAAAGGCCTCCATCGCAAAACAAGATACCTTTTTACTTGTGGATACCGGAAGTACCACTAGCCTCTTATCTGTACAGTTATTTGATAAACTTAAACATGTGCTTAAGTATAAACGTTTAGGGACCAATGTGACTTTAACTACAGTTAATTCTAAGATAGATTTTACAGCATGTATTCGAATTTCATTCAAAATTGAACAAAAACACTTTTCGCATTACTTCTACATTGTTGACATTCCTAAAGAGTATAAATTTGATGGTATTTTGGGATTAAATTTTCTTGAGAAATTTAACATCACATTAGATCTAGGTAACAAAATAATGCAACTTGATAATCTGAGAATTCCCTTTATCTACATAGATGATAACTCAGAATCAGCGGAATGTCATAACGTAAATGTACAAACTGATATCTCTCATAATGTTTGTCTAGTAAACAAACTGGTTATTTCTCCAAATGAGGTAAAATGTATTTCTGTACGCGCAAAACAAATTTCTCATGATACCCCATATTTATTTCAGAATGACATGCTTGTAAAAGATATTCTTGCTTTTGATTCGATTATTCAGACTGATAAATCAAACCCACATGAATTTAAAATTTATGTAAAAAATATGACAACTAAAAATGTTCATGTAAATAAAAGAGCAAATATTGGTTTCTTAACGCCAATTGACCAGATTGTGGAAGATGCCCAACAGCTAGAGGCTGTTAAAAGTAAATTTCAAAGAAGAAACCAAACAATTTGTAAATTTCATTCAGGCTTCTACTGATATTTTGAATCAACGAAAACGTGATCTCTCACAAGATGACTTTAATTTACAACACTTACCGAATACTGAAGCTAAACTATTGAAAGAGTTATTATTGAATAATTCTGCTGTTTTCTCAAAATCTATGAAAACGTTAGGTCATACTGATAAATTTAAACCAAACATTAAATTTATTAACGATTTCCCAATTAAAACACTTCCTTTTCCAATTCCTCAAGCACTTCAAAAAGAAGCATTAACACAAATAAACCAATTAGTTGATGCAGGTATCATTGAACGCTCATGTTCGGAATGGTCTTGTCCAATCCTTCTAGTCAGAAAAAAACCTGATGGATCAGGTACACAAAAATTTCGTCTTGCCTTGGATTTACGGATGTTAAACACAGTTGTACAATCTTCTTCATACCCTCTCCCTAAAATACAAAATATTATTTCCAACTTATCTAAATATAAATTTTTCACGTCCCTTGATTTCCAACAGGCCTACCATCAAATTGACCTTCCTTCAGAATATCAGGATAAGGTCACTTTCACGTCTATGTTCGGTTCATTTAAATATAAAAGACTCTGTTTTGGATTAAAAAATGCAAGTGCATATTTTCAAGCACTTATGGATAGTTTATTGGATGAAATGCAGTTAGAAGGAATTTATGCCTATCAAGATGATTTAATTTTTGGCTCTAACTCATTTCAGGAAACGTACGATAAACTAACAAAAATTCTTGAAATCTTAGGAAAATACAACTTGACTTTGTCACCTTCTAAATGTTCTTTTCACAAGAATAATATTGATTATCTTGGTTTTCATATTCATAACCACACTATTTCTCCAATTCACGCTAATATTCTAAAAATTAAGTCATTTCCTGTTCCAAAAACAAAAAAGCAGGTAAGAAGTTTTGTAGGACTAGCTACTTTTTATAAGAGTTTAATTCCAGAATTTTCTAAACTTATTCAGCCCCTCATAGACTTATCAAAACCATCCTCAACTTTTAAATGGACAGAGGTGCATCAAAATGTGTTTCATAATATTCAAAAAATCTTTTTTCAACCACCAATGGTACGTCTACCAGATTGGGACAAAGAATTTTACGTGAACACGGACGCTTCGGGTATCGCTATTTCTGGTGTATTATTACAAGAGCATAATAATCAGTTGCTTCCTGTCTCATACTTCTCAAAATCTCTCAAACCCTCCGAAAAGAAATATCCAGCTTTAAAGTTAGAACTTATGGCCATTGTAAAATCTGTAAATGCTTTCAATTACTATATCTATAATCGTCCTTTCATAATTTTATCGGACAGTAAACCTCTTGATAAATACAAAAAAACCACTAATCCGGCAGATATCACCACTCGCTGGCTCATGCAGCTATCAAAATTCACTTTTACTTTTAAACATATTCCAGGTGTTTCTAATATTCTAGCAGATTATTTATCCCGATGCGAATTTACTGAAGAAAATATTGAAACTTTGAATTCTAATCCTAATCTCATTTCTGAAGATAAACAGGCATTACCTATTGTTGAAAATGATTTTGAGGAAAATAACAACAACAAAATTGTGAATTGCTTAATCATTAATAGTAAAAATAAAAAAGATGCTTTGCTTGAAATTTCTAATGAAACTTTTGTCCAAGAACAATTAAAAGATTCACAATTAGCTCCAATATATGAAGAGATTTTAAAATCAGGTTCTTCAAAAAAATTTCCATCTTATTTCATTCATCCTGATTCTAAAGTTTTAATGTTAAAAAAAAGTAATGTTGCGGATAATACTTTCGTGTATGTAATTATGGTTCCCAATTCTTTAAAACCTAAAGTTTTAACAATATCCCATCTATCTCATTTTGGTTTAGCTAAAACATATGAATTCCTCTCTTCACGGTATTGTTGGAAAGGTATGTACACCGATACTTTAAATTATGTATCTTCTTGTTTATTATGTCTTCAGGCTAAACATCATCGTATACCTAATGCCCCACTTCAACCAACATATACCCCTAAACAACCAGGAAACACCATTTCAATTGATCTTGTTGGTCCTTTTAAAAACGGTCAAACTATTCTCACAGTTACGGATCATTTTTCTCGACATATTGAACTGTACCCTCTCTACAATACAACTGCACCTAAAATTGTAAAGTGTTTATTTGCCTATATGACAACTTTCGGGCGCCCTGCCTGCGTATTATCAGACCTTGGGCCCCAATTTCGTTCTTATGTGTATAATACTTTAAATAATACTCTAGGTATTAAAATAAATCACTCTTCTGTCTCACACCCAGCTAGCAATTCTATAAGCGAGAGGATAAACACATCTCTTAAATACTCAATCAATACTTTAATGAAAGAAGGACATTCCTTTGAAAATGCCATTGCTATTCATAAAAATCTCTATAATGGTTCTAAACATTCTTCTACTTCTTTCTCTCCGAATCTTTTACATTTTGGACGCGAATTATCTCTAATATTTGATACATATGATTTAAATGCTAATCAACCCTTTCTAGACCAAAATGTAGACTTTTACAATCTCCTTCATGATTTAAATGGTATTTACAACAAAGCTTATGACAACATAAAAGCATCTCAAATTAAGAGAAACGAATATCATCAAAGAAAGGCAAAACTCAGGCCAATTGCTGAGAAAGACATTGTATACCTAAAATCATCAGATAAATTTAAGCCAAGGTATACAGGACCTTATGTAGTTGTAAAGAAACACTCACCTGTTTCTTTTTCAATTCAACAACTGAATTCTCATATTAACAATTCAATTTTCAGAGTTCATATAGACAGACTTTTACTTGCACCTCCTAGAAATAACCATTTATTTGACTTAAATTATCATAATGTTCATAACAATACTCCTAGTAATAACAATATTGAACAAAGTGCTCATTCCTATAATTTACGTCCTCGAAAGGTGATAAAATATTAATATGAATATAAAATTTTCTGTTGCCAGATTCATAAATGCTCCTTATCCATGGTAACAGGTGTATTTATGCATGCATGTTATGTAGTATTGTATTATTTGTTTTTATTGTGATATGGCTGGTCCATTGTTTATGTGTTATGTAGCAGTACTGCAGAACTTGTTTATTTGGCAAAAGATTTTTTTCCACCCATATTCTTGTTCAGCAAGTTCGTATAATTTAAAATCCTGTTAAAAAAAATAAAATAAAAATAAAAACAAATAAATAAATGGATAAATAAATAAATAAATAAAATATATAGATAATATAAATTAAGAATAATAGGTATTGTTATAAATTTAAACATTTGATAATTCTATTAACACTCTCTGCATTTGTAAGTATATTTAGCATTTTGTAAAAAAAAAAAAAAAAAAAAAAAAAAAAAAAATCAATTATCTCATTTGAATTTAATACTCATTTTCCTTTTAATTTAATCTTTGAATTTTTAAATAACTTAAAATAAATGAATTATTTTTGAGAATTTAATTTTCGAAACAATATATATTTATCCCGAATGTGACTTTATGCTCTCTTCACTCTAGAACGTGTCTATGGAAGGATTTTTAGGTTTTTGAACAAAAAAAACTTTGATTTATTTTGCATTTTTTAGTTTTTATTCGCCCTTGCGGAATAAGCCCTGTTCAAAATTATTACCCATGAGGGGGTCTTTATTCCATTGTGTATGAGAGCAAAACTTTGTTAAAATTGGTATACCCAATTTTACTATTTTTTCAAACCCGTAGATGAACCCGAGTCGCTCCAATCATAGGCGGATTTTCCAAATATGTGCGGAGCAAGGGGGTTTACCAAAAATAAACCCCTCTCCCTAAATACGCCCTGTCCCGAATATGACCAATGTCCTAAACTGCGGTCTCTTCCTTGTTATTACAACAAGTTTAAGGGGAGATATTTTTATCGATGCCCATGTCTTGCATCATTATTAGCTCTCCTGTGTCTTTACACGAAAACTTTTTACGTTTAATATTTTATATATGTATCTTTATAATCTTTATAATCTCTATATTATCATTGTATAATTGTAATTGTGTTTCTTTATTTTGAAATTTTTGTATTTACATTTCATTTAAGATTTTTAATAATATAGTGCAAACTTGTGAACTTTTTAAGCAAATACAAAAAAATTTTGTGCACTAAAGACTCATTTATCATGCTCATGTTTGTTGATAAATAAAATCACGTGAGAAAACCTTCAAAGAAAAATGCAGCTGTAATTTTTCATTCTTGAACTCTTTTTAAAGACTGTGTTAAAAAAAAAAAATGAACAATTAAGAGTTTATTTATATAGGTGCACCATCATATTGTAAAATGAATAAACTTGCAAGAAAACAAACAAAAAAAAATATGTTTGCAGCTAACATTAGTTCTAATATGGATAAAAGACTTTTCAAAGACTTTAAAAGTATATTTTGCTGCAATTTGAAAAATGTATGGCCATTTATCATACTAATATGAAGACATTATTGTAGTACTACATATTATTATTTACATTATTGTATGCATACTTATTTTATTTTTATTATTATTTTCTGCTTTGATATTTTGTATTATATTTACAGGGTGACATTCTAAATTTTTCAAAATCTTGTGAAGGGGTGATATATATATGGTAAAGATACCATATATATTCCTTTCAAAAAATTAAAGCAATCTATATTTTATGTATTTTATCAAATATATTTTCCCCTTTCTGCATAATCGTAATTCATATACATTCCCGGCTGTTAAAAAGCGCACCCTTTTTATCTTTCTCTTTCAACGAAAGACTTTTAGTCAAAATCATGCATATTGTTTTTAAATTATCATTAACGTACTTATTCGGTCTCCCACATATCAAAAGAAATGAAATTATACAAGGCATAAAATGTTTCCTTTCTCATCGTCAGTTGTGGCTTGCATATTGAATCCAGATGTCTATAGCATTTCTATGGCGCCTTTGAGGCATTTCTCGAAAGCCCTGTTCCCAAAACAATAATTAACGGTAAAATTCTTAATCTCTCTTTTTAGCCAAAGTGCAATCTTCGCCAAAAGATTTTTCCCTTCCAATGACGTCAATTATGAAGTTGATATGTATATAAGTAACGGTTACATTTCCCACGCAAAAAAATGCGATTCTCTTGGCTTGAAATGTATCTCGCTTGGCGTGTTTTTCCTTGCGCCCACTTTCATATCGGATAGCAACACTTGCCCTCTGATCTTCATCTCATAAACATCTAAAAATGTCTTGGCCCCTTTGGCCACCCTTTGGTTTTATAACGAAAATATCACCTTGATGTTCTTAAAACTCTTTGGATTACGTGAACTTGATCGGACCCGTTCAACAGCATTTCTGGATTATTCTTTGGATTTTGTTTGTGTTCTTCACCCCTGACTTTAAATTTAAAATGTCACCTCACCAATATTCATCAGATTCATTTAAAAAATCTGAAACTTTGATTGATCAAAATCTCACTATTATGGAAAATTGTGAATTGTGACATGTTTCTCCAATTAAAGACTATTAACTCTAATGAAGTGATTTTCGTCTTCTTTGCTTCATCATACAAAATAAAAGGAAAAACTACACTCCGGTTCAGTACTTCAGTACCCAGGAAACGCACTCTGCGGATTGCCAAAACAACCAAGTGCCACTATACCTTCTTGTTTTAACAAATTGTTTCGCTCCGTAAAAGTAAATCCTTTAGGTCTTTTCAAAGGATTCGCCAACTTTGACATCTTCTCAATAATCACCCCCTGAACTCACTTCCCACGATAATTCTTTCATATGCATAAAAAATTCTTTCATACCAACTTCTTCCATTACTTGTTGAAGTTGTTTTGCAGGTGTTGTTTGAGTTGTACTTTCGTGGAAAAATTCTCCAGGTAATCGTATGTTTTGTCCATAGACCATCTGGGCAATGGCGTATTCCGAATCTTCCTGCATGGCAGTGCGTAGACCAAGAAGAACAGTTGGCAGTGTTTCACTCCAGGCCAGGCTATTGTGTGCCATTAGTGCGGTCTTTAAAGATCTGTGACGCCGTTCGACTTTTCCATTTGATTGGGGGTGACAGGCAGTCGTGGGCTGCAATTTTATTCCACACATTTTCGACAGGGCGTTCAACAACTCTGATCTAAACTGTGCACCACGATCCGTGACGAGTCGGCATGGGGCTCCAAATCTAGAAATCCAATTACCGTAAAATGCTTTGGCAACTGTTTGGCAACTGGAAATGTTGTTCAGCGGAATTACTTCCATCCAGCTAGTATACCGGTCGATGCAGGTCAGGCAGTAGATATTTCCGTTCGATGGTGGTAAAGGTCCTATTAGGTCAACATGGATGTCACTGAACCTTTCCGATGGCGGTTGAAATTCACCGAAACTTGATTTGGTGTGCCGATTAATTTTGCTTTTTCGGTAAGCCATGCAAGATCGGGTCCATAGCTGTACATCTTTTCGGATACTTGGCCAGATGAATTTTGATGTCAGTAGTTTCACAGATGATTTAATTCCAGGATGGGATACTCCATGCATTTGATGAAAAATTTGCATGCGATGGGATTCAGGAATGTATGGTCTAATATTACTTGTTGAGGTTTCACACCACAAAGACTTTCCAGAAGGTAGCGGATATTGCTTGAAGTTCAGGGAAGTTGTGGATGCCTTTAAAGTTTGGAATTCTTCATCCTGATTTTGTCCATCTGCTATTTTATCATAATCGATCAAAGAAATTTCTTCCACTCTGTATAGGGTATCTGCGATGATGTTATCGTGACCTTTAATGTGTTGGATGTCAGTTGAAAATTGTGAAATGTAGTGTAAGTGACGAAGTTGACGAGGAGATGCTTTTTCAGGTTTTTGTAGGAATGCAAAGGTTAAGGGTTTTTATATGTTATTGTCGTTATCTATAGTATGTTCCCTATTTCAACGGAAGTGTGTAGCACTTATAGTTTATTTACAGGGACATTCAAAAGAGTTCCGTTACATTACGGTCTATGGGGGAAAATCATTTGCGGTTAATTTTAATGATGTTACACAATTTCAAACACATCGTAATTGATATATATCACTAAGGGCCGCACTCAGACTAATCCCTTTGAGGGAAGACCTAGTTAAATTTACGATACTTTGTGCAAATATATTCAGTTAGATATTGATAAATTGTTTTCAGTAATTTTAGGTAGCTTTCAATACAAAAAAGTATAAAGCTACCTATTGCAGCCGTTCGGAGGAAAGCAGTTCCGGAAAATTTCGATATATTTTCACCGATCATGACCCCCAGACCCTAAAACCACCCTCCGTTCAAATGTTGATTTATATATATATATATATATATATATATAATATATCTGATCTATGTCATACGATAACGCCCGTATTTATGAATCGATTTTGATGAAACTAATTGTGTGTATTAAGTTCACTAATGGCTCGACCGAGTTCGTTGGTCAGCTTGGTACGCCATCTTGTTTCAAGATGGCGGCCATTTAAAGATTTAAATTAACTTAAAATCTAAAATAAATATACAATAAAGTTAAAAATTCAAATTTATTTTTTAATTACGTGTTAGGCCTTGATACAAGGATTCCAGAGCATTTTTTGTTTTACCTCTATCTTAAAAAATGGCTGAGATACAGCAGTTTGAAATTCTAGGGGGGCTGACACTTTGAAACAAGACAGCACATTACAAAAATTTTCATTGTTGTAATCATTTTCCCAATCATACGCATTAGACTATATATTCATATCCATTAGCGCCAAATTCTCGCCAAACTTGGCGACATTTGGCGAAATATCGCCAAATTTGGCGACCAAAATAAGTTTTCATAAATGAAGCCAATTTGGCTATAGTTCAATAATTTGGCGAATTTCTTATTCAAATTCAGTATTACCGAATCTTTTGTAAATGTTTTCTTTGCATTTTAGCTTGCTGTTTTCGTGTAACATTAGCTAAAATTTTAAAACGAAGACATAGGAAAGCTACCTTTTCCTCCCGGTACAGGCCGGAAGGACTTTTTTTTGTTTGTTTGTTTGTTTTGCTTTGAGCGAAAACATTGGAGTTAACACATATGTTATAAAATGAAATATAATTATATTACCTTTTTTTTCTGCGAGGCAGTCTCACTTTCCAAAACGCGTGCAAAATGATAATAATGATGATGATGATGATTTTAAAAGTAACGGAAAGGGGTTTCTTAGTGCCGGTAAACAATGGAAATCCATAAAATTGAAAATATCATAACTCGGAAAGATTTTGCTCATAAAAGAATTCGATTGTTTTATGTATTTCTTAGTTGCAGGGGGACATTTTTAAAAATATATGTTGTAGAAGAAAGCGATCATGTAAAAATATTACGTATTTTAATGTATATGTAGCCCTTATCCAAGTACCATATGCAAAAGCAATACCTGATTTCTATATTTTTATAATTGGTAGAATTTCTACCATTAGCGGTTTAAAAGATAATTACCATCGATATTTATTTTGAATCACTCGCTATACAATATATTTTCATAGTGTTTTGTTGTTTAGTAATATACTTGTATAATCTTTTAATTATTATTCAATTTTCCAGCACAATTATCCTAATAATAGTTTTTCTGCAACTTGGAGCCTTAAGAAGAAATTCTATCCAAGATAAAGAAGGAAATATCTTGCGATAATTATAAATAAATTTGCGGATACTTTTCTATGCTAATTATGCTTTCCTTATAGTATTGTTTGGCATGCGGTATTTTAATCGATGTCCCTGTAGGCAAACAAATATTCATAAATAAATTAGTGAGTTTAATATCATTCCCAGCTGTTTCATTTTATTATACTTTAACGCGATCGTTAGACGGTGCAAAATAAAACTCTATAGCTTCAGGTGACAAGTGTCATTGTTTGAAAAGCAAGATTGCAGCTACAAAAAAAAAAGTATTAAACTTTTCTCAGTTACAAGATGAATATTAAATGCTTATCTTATGCAATAACGGAATGTCTCGTGAGTAATGTCGAATCTCCAAAAAAGAAAACAAAAAATAACAAACTATTTTATTTTGTTTTTTCGGCGTTAATAACAGTTGTTAGCTTTGATGTGCGCAACCTCTTTTGTTACTGATTTCAAGAAAAATACATTTTAATTTGCTTTTTCTATTCATTTTTAATAAAAATTACTTACCTATGTAGATCTAGACACACGGCAGTGTGTCAGTCAAGTTCGTCTGACATACTAGTGTGTTATATTACACGAACCATTTCGAGCTGTTTTCTCCAAATTTCGACACTCTACTGAAATTCTATTTAATCAACGTACTTTTAATTTTAGATGTGTAGCAAGGCAAAAATCGATTAATTACCCACTTGGGGGTGTCCATTATTACTTTAACGTTACGTCTATTAGGCGAAATTTTAATTTGCCAAAAAAAGCGCCAATTGTTGAATCCGGGCTGACCTTGCAGCAAAATTACCTCATTATCAGCTATTTTTGGCTAATTTCAGAGAATTAATTTTTTGATTAATGGTGCATAAAATTTATCTTTTTAGACAAATTGTGAAAAAACAAAAACATCTTGAAAGAATACACATATCAAAATACTCATATATTTCGAGACATCCGCAGTTGAAATTCGTCTAATCCCAGAATTAAAAATGTAAACAAAAGAGAGTCATTCCTATGATTCAAATAAATATGAATCATGGATGTGTGTCTACCATGGGTCTCGGCAGTGTAACTGTGGACAACCTTGCGATGTCTCTGACCCTCAACGCCAGTGCTACGGGTACTCTATCGATTTCCGCTTCGGATAAAGGTACTCTACCGATTTCCGTTGAGTATGAAGATAATGTTTGCAGAGAACTATCAAGTATCATTTCGATGTCCTTCTATAGCGACACGAACTTTCAAACTGTTGGATACGGAGGGTTTTGAAGATGCAAATTCTTGCTATGCTGTAGTTTCGGAGGACGAATTCGAATTTTAATAATTACTGTCTGTTTACTTTCAAGTTTGTATGCTGTGTGTCAAATAAATGTTATAATTAAGCAAAAGGTGCATTAGCATTATGATTTTAATTATAGTTAAAGCCAATACTTTATTTCACCAGACTAAAAAGCTATATTAGTAAGGGCTAAAGGTCAGTCGGATTTTCTTGTTAGTGCTTGTTTAAATTTTATACTATTTGTTTGATATTCGTCATTTTATTTGTTAATATGAATCAGACTGTTGATTTATATGTTAATGAGTGTGTAATGGTAAAACATATAATTTTGTCAATATGATTAATATTGTTATTTCAAAAATAATAAAAATTTCGAATCAATACATTTCGTTCAAAACAAACATTAAGTACAGCAGTATTAAAATACAGATTTCTGCCGAAAATTGACAGTCAAATATTTTGTTGTACGAAATTTAAATTAAATTGAATGTTGCCTGGTGAATAAAATGGTCACTTGTAAACACATTAAAAACCATTAAGTAAAGTGTTTAAGTATATTGCAACTGTACAAAAAGTAATGATATCTAACAAAAACATAAGTGTGAAAAAAAGGAGCCAAATTCTGTAAAAAAAAAAAAAAAAAAAAAAAAGTAATATGTAAGTGGGTGCTATGTTCAAATAAAATTCACTCAAACTTACCTATTGACGTATTATAGCATTGTTTAATTTTTTTTAAATAAAAATATATTGATAGCATATTAATAATAAATCTAGAACTTTGTAAGTTTTTGATAAATATTATGCTTATCATTTTCATGTCTTGATAAAATTATGATGATAATATTAAAGCACTGTCATTTTTAATATTGTTATTATTATAAACAAATGACTCGTGTTAAAGATTTGATAAACAAATAAACACACAAATACAGTTCCGCTCGTCTTTGATTATCACTCTAGCGACCCCCACTCCCGGAAACCTCAATATAGACTAAGGCCTGAAAAAGAGACACACACTTACGCTTTTCCTTGGTCATTACTCTAGAGACTCCACCCCTTTCAGGAGCCTCAATACACTCAAATTAAGGCCTTCAAACATGAAATAACAAGTTTGGATATAATAATGTCATTAATAAAGATAAATGACTAAATGACTCTTAGGTAAAAACTTGCCAAGTTCTAGATTTATTATTAATATGCAATCAATAATTTTTATTTTAAAACAATTTAAACAATTTTATATAATATTTAAGTAGATAAGTTTGAGTGAATTTTGTTTGAACTTGGCACCCACTTACATATCACTTCTTTTCTTGTTTAAGAACTTGGCTCCCTTTTTTCACAGTTATGCTTTTGTTAAATGTTGTTTTACAAGATATATTTTATTCAGGAGGTCCAGATTGCAAAATCTCGAAAAAGTCAAATTTTTATGCTGATTTCATTAGATTTATGTGATTTTGTGCAATTCTTTTTATTTAGATATTGTTAAATTGTCTTCAGTATTTTTTGCTTTGAACGTTTTTTTTTTTTTTTTTAAGGTTCCTACCTTATAGTCATAAAATATATGTACCCTATTTATATAAAATCCTAATGAAACGAATTTGTGAAACGATTTTATGAAACGAATTTATGAAACGATTTTATGAAACGACTGATTATGTTTCAGAGCTATTTTTAATAAAATATTAAACGCTTGATGGTGAAATTAATACCAATTGTCCATAAAAATCCGCGGATGTCAAAACTGGTAATAGAATTTTGAAATTGGAATTAGTTTTCGAGATATTAATTTTTTTCTAATTTTAATGACATTTCTGTAATGATGGCAACTAATTACTCAGTTTTCTGTGATAAAAAAGGGAAAAAAATTGAAAAGGATCCCGATAGGGATTATTGATTTCTTTTTATTCATCATTTTCAAATTGAAATTGAATTTATCTTTTATTTCAATCGATAATGAAGACAAGATTGAGATTAAATTATGTTTTTAAGGAAAATTTGAAAAAAAAAATCACATTTCTATCGTCAGGATTCAATTGTCTGTCAGCATTTAATTTAATTTATAAACTGGAAATCTACCCTATATATATATATAAAATCCTAATGAAACGAATTTGTGAAACGATTTTATGAAACGAATTTATGAAACGATTTTATGAAACGACTGATTATGTTTCAGGGCTATTTTTAATAAAATATTAAACGCTTGATGGTGAAATTAATACCAATTGTCCATAAAAATCCGCGGATGTCAAAACTGGTAATAGAATTTTGAAATTGGAATTAGTTTTCGAGATATTAATTTTTTTTTCTAATTTTAATGACATTTCTGTAATGATGGCAACTAATTACTCAGTTTTCTGTGATAAAAAAGGGAAAAAAATTGAAAAGGATCCCGATAGGGATTATTGATTTCTTTTTATTCATCATTTTCAAATTGAAATTGAATTTATCTTTTATTTCAATCGATAATGAAGACAAGATTGAGATTAAATTATGTTTTTAAGGAAAATTTGAAAAAAAAATCACATTTCTATCGTAAGGATTCAATTATCTGTCAGGATTTAATTTAATTTATAAACTGGAAATATTTTGAATAAATTCGTCCAAATGACGTCATTTATGTAAACGCAGAAGAAAGGGGGGAAAAGGAATTAATAGTAATTATTATTTTTTTATATCATTTTGTTATTTTATTGTAAAATTTAATTAAACGAATTTATAAAATCACTAATTCGGATATTTGAAACGAATATATAAAATAATAATTGCTCAACTGATCGGAAGGAGAATAAAATATCCTGCTTGGTTTTTTTCGCCAAACTTTTTAAAAAAGCTTCAAGATCCCTATGATAGAAAAGCACCAAAAGTTCATTGGGTTTGTTTTCATAACTTTTGGCAACAAATCTATGTATATTAACGAATCTATCCCTTTTTGAAGCTTGAATTACGCCAAACCTAAAAACAAAGGATCCTATACTGGAAAAGTACCCGATTTTCTTATGGACAATATTCAAGTGACATAGCATTATGTAAAATTATCGCGGATAGCAAATTTGTTTAAATATCTCATCAATTGATGCCGAATAAATGCAGGCATGCATGCACAAAATATTTAATTCATTTTGTAAGATAAATAACTATTAGAAAATTCGTATATACATATTAATTAAAATAAATAATTTACATATTTAAAATAACATGAAAATATGCATGATGGTGCACTAAAATAGAGAGAAAATTAAAACCTGTTACTGAAAATGTCTATAACATAGTACTTTTCAATACCGTGGTTTTTAATGTTATTCACAAGCAGATGGAATTGTTCTCATCCTTAAACGCAAAGGAAGAGTCGAATACAGATCGTTGTTATAAAAGTCCGAGATGTAGCCACAATTTAACCCTAACCATTTTATACAAGCTGGTTTTCAAGTTGTAATTGATTTTACTCCCGGAAACAGTCGTCAGTTGTCGCAACAGCCGTGTATGAAGCCATGGTAATCAAAAAATGCCCCATTAAAACGTTAAAAGCACGGCAACCCAATTACAGATTTACCAATATTTTTAAAATAAAGCACGATGTCATGTTTTTAGAGGCCTCGAAGTCTGAGCGGGTGTTGGCGAGCGTAGCTCGCAGGGGGTAGGCCCCCTAGTAAAAAATAAATTCATATTAAAAAAAAATCTAATTCTGAGAACATATTATAATTTAATGTTTTGTGTACTGAAAAATGAAAAAAAAAAGCAGAAAAAGATATTCTTCCAGAAGGTATATATTATAAAAATCCTTAATTTTTAATATTTAAAAATTAAGTTTCTATTTACCTTAAGATTTCACATATGGAAAGGAATGCATATGTAAACGCAACATTTCAAAAAAATGGAATAAAATTGTTAATGAATAAAAATATAAATTTCAACACAATGAATTTTAAGAGCGGGCAGGTGAAGGGTGTATAAATTGATTATGGAAAATTTATCATTGGCAAAGAATGGTCAAAACCATAACTGCACAAAGTCACAAGCTTGAACACAAATCATCCATAAAAGTTATCAGTTTGACATGATCATCCTTTGCTGTTATCGTTATCATTGAAAATGCATTTTATTCTTAGTTCTATTTATATTTAAATATTCTTCTATGTATATTTTAAAAAAAATTACTTTTTTTCGCAGAAAGCTTTTGCGAGATTTGTTTTTCTTTCGGGAGTATTGAAAAGAGTAAATAAGAATGATTACACTTCTTGAAGCGATAATACGCAAAATCTTTATTACTTACCCATCATAAGCAGTATAAGGTAAGTCTTGTAATCGTTTTAAAAATCTAAAAAAAAAATTTGACGGTTTTACACATTTCAGACACTGGAGATTCCGAAAAACATATTTTTAGAAAAAAAATCGCCGTCAGTCTGTCAGTGTGTGTGTCCATAAACATTCAATATCCCGAAAAAATTGAGATAGAGACTTGAAATTTGGTGTGTACTTAGTATGTAATAATGAGAAGAAGCTTATTGAATTTCAATAACCTCGATTATCCGGAACTATTTTTTTCGGGCTCTCGAAATATTCGTTCTGATAAAAGGTATATACAAATTTTCGAAACTGTTTATTTTAAGGAGTGAATATAAAAGACAATAAAAAAAGACAAATTTTGCATAAAGAATGAAGTCGATCGGGTAAATAGTTGCCGAGATATTTGTAATCCTATTTTCCACTCTCTTCAATTTTTCATGACACCGTATTTCATTCAAATTTCAATTCAAAGATAAATTTTAATTGGAAATGAAACGCTTAATTCGACGCAGTAAGCCGTTAGTTAATAGGATTATCAATTTTGGAGTTATAAGGATGTTTCTTTTACGTAATTCAGTAATAGAGTATTTAAAGATTATAACGTCATCAAGTCACGAATTTATTCGAATTGCAATGCATTTTATAAATAGTTTACAGATGTTCTATTTTCATATTTTATATTTTGCATATCCATGATGGGTTAGTAGTACAGTGGGCCTCAAAGACTAGTTTTTGATTCTCTTAAGAATTCATGCTTAAGACCCAGAAAAGGCGGTAAATTATTAGAAATTAATTAATACAAATAAATACTAGTTGGATGTGTCAATCCCAAAACTTTCTTCTATCTGACACAGGTTTCGCATACACTAAAAATAATCAGCACCCATTTGTATCAAGGTCTAACTGAAACTCAAGATTTATTAAATTCCGTGCATTATTTTTTGAGATATGACTATCGCTAAAATCGTGTAAATCCTGCAAAATGCTCCATAGCAGCGCCACCTACTGGGCAATTTTTACCAAAAACTAATCAGCACCAATTTATATCAGAGACTAACTGAATGTAAAGTTTTTTTTTTAATTTCGAGCATTAGTTCTTGAGATAGAGCTATTGCGGAAATCGCGTAAAATGCTGCATAGCAGCGCCGCCTGCTGGGCGATTTTTACCAAAAACTAATCAGCACCCCAGAAGTCCTATATCAGGGACTAACTGAATATAAAGTTTTATTAAATTCCGAGCATTAGTTCTTGAGATAGAGCGCCCACAAACTTTTTGTCACATACAGACAGACAGAGTCACAGAGTCACAGAGTCACAGACAGACATTTTCTAAAAACAGTCAAATCGTGTTCAGGACCTTCTAAAACGTATAAATCTGTCGAAAACCGGAAGTCGAAAATTTTCATGATTATAATACTTTCTTCTTGTAAAGATAGAAGAAAGTAATAATACTGTTCAGTGATTACTTTACCAATTTTATAGTATGACAAAAGCAATCTAAATTACTCACTAAAATTGCGTCTATCTCAAAAAATATTTTTTATCATTAATATAAAATATATCATAGTTAATTTTTAACTAATTAAAAAAAAATAAAAGCTATACGGCATATATTTACTACTACATATTATTGTCGGTTTGCCTTACCTCAAAAATTTTTATTTAACAACAAGATGAAAAATATTATTATATATTCGTAAAGTACAACTCAAACGATTTTTTTAATAACACAAACAAAGTTCTATATGCCTAACGTTGCAACTCAGAACGTTAATAATAAAATAACTGTTATAATCAAACAATAATTAATATTAAAATTTTAACAATTTATCAAAACGTTATTAACGAATTACGTATGTATTTATATCTGTACAACTTTTTGCCCATAATTCATTAATGACTTTATTATAAATTTGATAAAATTTTAATATTAATTATTATTTGATTATTTGATCGTTATTGGATTATTAACGTTTTGAGTTGTAACTTTATGCATATGAAATTTGTTTGTGTTATTAAAAATACTTTTTGAGTTGCACTTTACGAAGATGTGTTAATATTTTTCGTCATTTTCTTAAATCAAAAGCTATGAGATAAGGAATCTCAAACAATAATCTATTTGTATGTTACTACTAGCCACCACACAAACATTCGAAAAGAAATAAATTTATTCCATATTTAAGCGGTTAGGTAACCTTTAAAGTGACAAAAATTCGAAAATTTTGTCATCAGCTTATAATTAAATATGATTATTTAGGAACATTATAAAATAAGCCCCATGCAAAAATTCACTTTAGAAGAGGAGTTATTTCTAAAACAGTCTGAGCTTTTTTATATAATGAAGGGATAGTTTGATATTTGAAGTCAATTTTCTCAAAACGGCGATTTTGGTCATTGCGCGCAACGTTTCTGAAAAATTGTTAATTAGAATTTCATGAAATTTTGATTGAATGTCTTAACCATACAGATGCACAAAATGACCTATTATTATGATTATCAAGTAACAAGTTTAGAATTCATGACTACTTTTGCATTAAAAAAAAAAAACTCGATATTTCGAATTTCTCTAATTTTGTTTTTTTTTTCCCTCAGGATCTACACATTAAAGCTTTATATGAGTGTATAAATTTTTGGAGAATTTTAATTTATAAAATAAACCTTTATTAATATGTATTTTAAATTTTATAATTCAAAGTCAATTAGCCACAGAATTACAGTAATTTTTACAGAGGTCCCGTTTTCATGTATTTTGTGAGGTCAAAGGTTACCTGACCCCTTAAACAAAAATCCAGATGATATATTTTTTAAAAAATCCAGAATTTTCATTAAATTTTCCAAAAGACATTACATACTAATCAAATCATTATGAAAAACTTTGTGTTTATGCATCAAAATTACAGATTTGAACGCAAATACAAATTTTAGATTTAAAACAAATCATGTTTTTTTTTTTTTTTTTTTTTTTTTTTTGTTATAAGAATACAGATAACAGAAATTCCATAAAACAATTTTGTATATCGTATTGGCATAAAGACACAAAATAAGAAAAACAAGGTTGATCTTACATAACATTCTGAGAACACTTTCTTGAACATTTTAAAGTTTTATTGATACTATGAAAGGGCTTTGAAATAATAAAAATAGTAATGATATACCCTGCTATAAAGGATTTAAGATGGCATTTTTTGAAAAAAAAAAGATCAAGTTATAACATTGTTATTACAGTCTATGTTTATTGAATAAATAAAAAAAGGGAACATTCGTAACAGAAACACAATATATTCTACGAAGCAGTATATTCGAAAAAAAAAATCTCAGAGGAAAGAGATTCATCCGAATACATTTTACATACGTTAGAAATATTTTAGCTGATTCTAAAAAGGACTAGAATGGTTTGAAATTGACTGAAGTTTGCTCTTGGATTATGGAGCCTCGTAATTCATTTACACTACATTAATTTTAACACAATTTTTCTAATTGATACAAAAATCACAGGAGTTGTAATTTTCCAACTGAGTGAAAAAGTATATTCACTATAGGAAAATTACAACTCGTGTGATTTATTTACTAATTAAAATAATTGTTACATAATCATATAATAAAATCACTAATTATCATTAAAATACAGATAAAAATGCTTAAAGCGATAAAACAGAACATAAAAAAGCTTATAAAAATCTTTTAATATGATTATTAACATGTTTCGAACCCATAAACGGCGCCATTATCAAGATCTACACGATAAACAAACTATTCTCGCAAAAATTTGAAAATACGCTAGAGCTTTGGACCTACATTGGACCGACACTTTAAAAATTGATTTTAAGAATAGTAAAATAATTTATCCATTAAGACTTTACTTCCCATCTATTATCCGTGAATCAATTGAAATCTATATGCGTAACGAGAACATATGCAATGAATCAGCCTCTTTTGAATTACCTAAAATTTGCCACGATGTGTTTTTCAATTTTAAATTTAGCAATAAGAAAATTTTAATTTTCATGTTTCAGTTGACTATTTTGCAAGCATCTGCTTTTATAACACATATGATCTTGTGGTTTGTGTTTTTCAAGTATATTTTCACATTTTTGTGAGAACAGTTTGTTTATCGTGTATATTTTGATAATGGCACCGTTTGTGCGATAGAAACATGCCGACCATCATATCAAAAGGTTTTAATAATCCTTTTTGTGTTCTGTTTTTATCACTTTAAGCATTTTATCACTTTAAGCATCTGTATTTTAATCGTGTTATTTATTTACCATTTAGGAGAAATGTGTTAAAATTAATTAAATGTAATTACGTATCCAACGTTTTCTTGGAGTTCCATTACCTTCTACTTTTTCTGTTGAGCTGATTCAGATGTCGTATATCAATAAGGTTATCTGGGTGAATTGTGTCCTCCAGGTTTGTCTAGGATAGCTCAGTTGGCAGAATATTGGCATCTTACGCCAAAGGTCTATGGTTCGAATCCTGGTCTGGACACTTTTTCACTCAGTTGGAAAATTACAACTCGTGTAATTAATTTAGTCTGTTTCTTCATTTTGCATTTATATATTTATATTTTATAGAAATAACAAATATCGGTTACGTTCTAAAGAATAGTAATTAAAGTTGTACACAATGAGATCATCACCGAAACAATTTTTTAACAAAAAAAAGAAGATTTATACAAATCGAAGTATGCGTTCAAAAGTTAGGTATGGACATACATTAAAAAAACGTACAAACGAATTGTATAACCTTCTTCGTAGTGGTTAGAAATTTCGGTACTTTCGTGTTATAGAGGCTGCCACAATAACGATTATGCCAAGATTGCAGTTACGATTATGCCAAGATTGCAGTTACAAGATCATATCTAAGCTTATAAATATCTCATATATACGCATATATATACTTCTAATACTGATATATCTGCCATATACGTCATTATATACATATTATTTACGTCTTATATGTCTTGTAGACAGCTTATGAAACTTGCACACATGACATTTATATACGTCATATATGCGTCATATATTACTGTAAGTAGGCAATATGCGTCACGAAATGCTATATACATTATATATTATTATGTCATATATGCTTTATAATTTGGCGACAAATCTTAGTCGCTTGGAGATTCATCCTCGGGGCCGCTGTGTAACACGAAAGTACCGAAATATCTATTAAACCTTTCTCGTTTGTTCGATGGATACTAAATATTTCTTTTTTCTAGCACCATTAAAAAAACCTCAAGGGTAATATCGAAATCTCCAGAAAACATGAACTATGAAAAATTGCTTTTATTGTGGCGAAAAAATTCTTCTATAAAAGTTATTAAGTTTGACATCTTCTTCTATTATCGTTCTCATGAAAAATGCATTTTTTACTCAGAATACATTCTATTTATTTTTTAAAAAAATTCTTTATTTCACAGGAATTATTTTGTGAGCTATTTTCTTCGGTAAGTATAGAAATAAGAAAGCAAAATAAACTGTGTTTCATTAGCGCTTTCGAGTCCGATTTTTTTTTTTTCTAATTTTCAGGATATTTACTTTTTAATTTAAAAAGTAAAAGTTGCTATGAAAATGGCAAATATTAAGTTTACTAAAATCTAACGAGTGCGAGTGTAACACTGAAATTTTTGAGGCAGAGGTAGACGATAAACACAATATATCCTAATTATATTATAAATCTGATTGTGTGCAAATGTTAGGCTGAAGCCAGCGTGAAAATGGAGCATTTAATGATCCTGTATCTTTGCATATAGGCTGATTATAACCCTCAGATGAACATAGGCTGGTTTTTGTTTATTTTATTCAAATATTTTTCTTAATAATTCAAAATTTCGTTATTTTCATAGAGATAAATGGACATGTTTTCATATAACATTTTAAAATGGTTAAATTTACTTTATCGTTGCCAAAACTAATTCAAAATCCGGAATAATAATTTTTACTCAGCAATTTAGTTTCAATTGAAAAATTTTCACGGGAAAAATGAAAATGAAATTTAAAAAAATTGTAGAATTAAGAAGAAGATTAAATAATATTATTAGAAATAAAACGTACTTTTTTTAGTTTCTGGTAATAATAGAAGGTTTCAATATGCGTAACTATAGGAAACAGGCGAATATGACGTTATTTATTGAAAATAAAGCAGATATGCTTTGATTGGTGAAATAAAACGATCTTGGGTTTTTTCTTCAATTTTTTTTTCTTTTGTAGGGTAACAATACTTGCCGTTTTACTGTCTGCGCACGGCTAATATAACTATACCGTATTTTTTATTTAAATTTTAAAAAAGTAAAAAGAAGTTTCAAAAGAAAATGGTTAGCAAATGTCAATAATATGCTCCGCAAAATTATCTATGTCGAAAATGATGTCATGGATAGCGAGAAATAATGATTTTTCATTCTTAAAACTAAAAGAAATAACTCGATTACCTAAAAAAAATGACGAATGTTAATAGTTCCATTTTTGTTGATAAAACCTAAAGATTTAATATTATTTCGTTAAAGTAACATAATTTTCCCTATGCCAGTATTGAAATTAATTGCTTGGAAAAGAAAATTAACAAGAATTATGTCATTAAAAAGGGATTTCTCTGGAGAAAACGGATATGTCATATTTGAAATAAAACGGGAATTCTCCAATATGTTTTAAAATGAGTGTGAATGAATCCCTTACATTAATAATACAAGGATCAGTAAGTATAGAAAGAAGATGAGTTTCACGCCATATTTATAACGAAAAATTTAAATGTTTTGTTATCTATACTGATTTTTAAGCATGAGTATCCGTTATATACAGATGAGAGTTTTCTGCTAAAAATCACATCATAATTTTAAGAAAAGGAAAATGAACACGAATCTATTATATTAAAATCTAACCGTGTGTTTATATTTCGCAACTACTAGACTATCGAACGCAACGCGATTTACTACCGGTTAGTTTACTACCGGTTTAGCGAATACCGGTTATAATTGATCCTAGGATGTCACACAAACTCTCAGAATTAAAAAAATTAAATTAAATGCCAATTTTTTTTAACGAAGTTTCTCTAAAATCGGGAAGTAACTTACTCTATATTTGTGTATAAAAAAGGAGAAATAAAACAGATCAGTATATTTTTTACACCATTTTCTCATTAAAACTGAAAAACAGAATTTATTTTCACTTTGAATAGATGGTGAAAACAAAATCTTGATTTCAGTAAATTATCCGAAAAATAAAAACATACTCTCACATATTCAAACTTCATGAATCAATTTATTCTGAAGAACAAAAATTGCCTGTCAATATAGTGTTATTTAGAAAACAAGATTTGTTTCGACTATATATTAAACCAAGGAGGCAGAATTGAATTTAAATTAAAAGCATATACTATTTCTAATGAATGTTTTTTTTTTTTTTTTTTTTTTTTTTTTTTTTTTTTTTAAGGATGGATGTTAAAACGTTTCACAAAGGCGTTGAAAGTAAAATTGTTTATCAAATAAAATTGACATTTGTTTTTACCCAATTCGTCTATTTCCACGATTTTATTTGGTCCTTCTTTTTGTATTGGTTGCAATTTCATTTTCGCGATTATTTGGCACAAAATTTCACTTTTTTAAGACTGTGTTATGTCAAGGTCCCTATAATAAAAAATACCGTATTGTCACCAATGAAATGTGATAAATAGTTAGTTAATTATTAACATTTTTAAGTTTTGAGAGTAAAATATTTTGTTTAATTAATGTATTTATTCTTCTTTTAATGTTGCGTGAACGAAGTCACGGGTAACAGCTAGTATATATATATATATATATATATATTGATTGGATATATAAATTCGAATTCTTTGATGTCCGCAGACGATAATTTGTGGCAACAATTGCATTTTATCCAAGAAAAGATTTTGAAAGAAGAGAAAATGAAGTTGACGAGAGAGCATTATTGAGCTATGATATTCTATGATTTTAAAATAGAGTTAAATCTAGAAGAACGCCGTCAACGTCTAAAATTAGCATATGGAAACTCGTGTCCCAAATCTCGCGTCCCTGTCTTTAGATAGTTTACAGAATTAAAAACATATCGAAATTCTCTCCTGGATGGAAAACACACAGGAAGGTCTTTGTCAGCTGTAGTCTCGAAAAATGTGTCGGCTATATAAAAATGTTAATCGATGATACTCGCTGTACCGTAAATTCGTTGGATACATTTTAATTTTACAGAACATCAAAAAGCAAGCGTGTCAAAATCAGTAAGGAAATCCTAAAATTACCTATTGTACGGTTGGCATCACATTATTTCTAAAATCATAACTGGTGATGAGACTTACATACCTTTATTGACGTTTAAACGCGTCAAGAAAGTAAAGTATGGTTATTTGACGATGACCCCAAACCAACCACGGTGAAAAGACAACGAGCAATGAAAATATTAATGTATGTCATCAAAGCCATAAAGCTAGAGGGACAGAAGACAGTTATAGGTAACTGGTATTCCACTAAGCGTCATCCAGAGATTCTTCAAAAGGTGAATGCACTCATATTGCACCATGACAATGCTCCTTCTCATTCAGCAAGGATTCCAGTCAAATTTCCGGAATAAACAAGTTGGAGATTGTACGTTAAACGTGACAAATGAGGTGCGTTCGTACCCTAGCTAGTTATATAAATATTCATATCTTGATGATTTTTAATTCTGTGAAATGAATTCTATCGTCTGCTGATTAATTTCTGTCATAAAATAAGTATCTGGGTCGCTTGACGATTAAACCTCAGAAGCTCCTACAACGATTTAAAAAAAAAATTCCATTTTTTTTTAATAAATGTTTTTATTAATATTTTCTAAAGTTTTGATTATATTTTCATAAAATTTGAAATGTCTCGACAAAATTCTGCAAAGATAATATATCTTCAATTTCAAACCATTCGTTTGGGTAGTTTTTGCGTTGTTATATGCGGATGGACGGACGGACAAGACAGATAGACGGACGGACCAGACGACGACAATAGATGCTACGATTTATATAATTACGAACGCACCTAAAAAGCATCAACGTGATAGAACATCAACCCACTTCTCATAATCTTTCTATGTGCGACTTTTGGCTTTTTTTTTTTTTTTTTTATCTTACATGAGGATTTTTTCCACGCCGAATATGAGATTAATGATGCTTATAAAAGCATATTTTTCGCCTGTTCCAAGAAATGGATGGCTTGAGTCATTTGATCTTCGGACATTTCGCCTACAAAATTGCATTGATCTCGGAGGGAATTACTTTAAACACTCCTAAGAGATAGTAAGTTTAACTTTCACCATTTAGCCGTATCTCAAAAATTTAAGTATGACTCTCGTTTGTCAATAGTTATTTTGCATAACATTAATTTCTTTCCTGACACTTTTCTGGATTCATTTTTATTCGTAAGCGATTAAAATTATCAGTGGGTCTTATAAATAAACTCTGAAATCAAAACGCATTTTCTCTTTATCGATAAAGGTAGATGATCTTTCAGAAAATACTTTCAACATACTTTTTCGATTACAGTCCCATAACGTTCGTTATTAAACACCGATTACTCATAAATCAAGATGTAATAAATTGAAGCCGAAAGAAAAAAAAAAGTTATTTGATTCTAAAATGACAACTGTCATGCCTGATTGTATCCTCCTATTATGTTTAACAAGTACAAAAACTGTGCACCAGGCATAGATTATGGAACACTTTCTAACAATAAGAGAATATTATTATAATTTTTATATTTTTTTCATACAATGAATTGATCTATCTAAATAGGAAACTTAAAAAAAAAACATATAATTCAATTAAAATCATTTTTCCGCTATTGATGTGCATAACCGATAATGTGTGCATATTCTTTTGTGGAGTTCTGTATATAATCTATAGTATTCATACACATCACGTAATATATGAAAAAATAGATAAGTTTAAAAATGCATACCACAACGGAAAACGTACTTCCAACAATTATCGATAATATTCAGTCCTGGAGCCGAATATTTTGTATGTCTCTGTAAATGAACGGTAAATGCTACTCACTCTGTAATCTATTAAAAAACTTTTGTAGTGTCCCTTAGTGATCTTTTTTTTTAATTCATTATGTTTGAAAAATCATATCCAACTTCATTAAAATGCACCGCAAACGGTTTTTCTCCCAGGTATCATAATCTAGTGGAATTATTTTGTGCGTCCCTGTAAATGAACTATCTCATCAGAAACGTCACTTGTAAAAAATGCAGCCAAGTCTCGTGACCCCTTTTCCGTAAAAAGTTCTGAGATCGTGTAAAGTCAAGTTTAGCTATCTTATTAACTCTGAAATTTTAATTCACAAATCTCTTCTAGTCTCTACATCTTTAGTTAAATATTATTTTGTAACTTGGCAATTACGCAGCACAGGGAAGTTATTATCCCTTACTATGTTATGGGATGGAATAATGTAATATGATTAAGGCTAATTATATACGCACAGGGAAGTTATTACACCTTAATATGTTATGGGATGGCCTGGTATTATTTGATTAAGACTAATTATATACATCACATTATCGTGCTACGTAATTGCCAAGTCACAAAATAATATTTAACTAAAGATGTAGAGATTAGGAGTGATCTATGAATGAAAATTTCAGAGTTAATAAGATAGCTAAACTTGGCTTTACACGATCTCAAAACTTTTTACGGAAAAAGTGTCACGAGACTTGGCTGCATTTTTTACAGGTGACGTATTTGATGAGATTTCACTTCTTTTTGTAAGTAATCCTCCTTTTCTTGATTTTGGGTTTTTTTTTTTTTTTTTTTTGGAGATCATCCACTGATTTCCGCTAAGCCCACACTCTGTCCCTATTATTTACAGGTATCAAAAATTTGAAACTTTAGTTTCGTTTGCAAAGTACTGTAGATAAAAAGAGATTTCAGGTTCCTACACTGTAAAAAATGACCAATGTTTCTCATTTTATGAAAATATACTATAACCACGAACGAAAATATAATATAATCTTCTGAGTTATCCGAAATTTCAAATAGCATGTTACATTGTCTTTTGAATCTCCAGAAACGAATACATTTTCAAAATTTAAAGAATAATTTATAAAAACAAATTGTTTTTAGCTGCCCGAATTTTTCAGAAACGTTTCCGAAGGGTTTTTATAGTGTATTAATTAGTGTCCTCAGGCTGGAATACTTGTTTTTCGAATGTTATCCATTCTCAAGTACACGTTTTCAGCCGCATAAGTTAATTTATACATGAAATAGTAAAGAAATAATCTTAATTTTAATGTTATTGTTAACGCTGTTAATTTTGCATGTTTGTCTGTTAAACATTTTTTTTTTGAGCATGAAAATGTTTACTTCACAATTGATAACATTCGAAAAACAGGTATTCCAGGCTGAGGACACCAATTAATACACTATAAAATCCCTTCGGAAACGTTTCTGAAAAATTCGGGCAGCTAAAAATAATTTGTTTTTATAAATTATTCTTTAAACTTTGAAAATGTATTCGTTTCTGGGGATTCAAAAGACAATGTAACATGCTATTTGAAATTTCGGATAACTCAGAAGATTATATTATATTTTCGTTCGTGGTTATAGCATATTTTTATAAAATAAGAAACATTGGTCATTTTTTACAGTGTAGGCAAACACTAAGTTATGGGAGGAGGAGTGTCAAAAGTACTCTAAATTGCTTCCAGGATAGGTGCTATCTATTTGAGATATTACTCGCAGCCCTAGATACTTCATATTTAGCATAAAAGAACTTTTTAGTATAAAAAGAAAGCCAAAATTAAAATTTCCGGAAATTTCCAATAAATCAAACTATATTCATTTTTTCAATGTTTTATTTTTTTCGTTTTTTTTCGCTTTTTCTTTCATTTACGGATTTTTTAATTTTTTCTTACTTTGTCAAGCTTCTAGGACTACAAAATCGAATTATTTTCAAATTTTCGCCTTTTTATAAATTTATTTATTTTTCGATTTTAATTCTGAGTTACCTGATTGTCATGCCAATATAGTAATTCTTTGATCCGTCTTCTTAGGATCATTTAGGTTCAATTTAGAGATAAATCGAGTGAATCTTAGAGTCACCATGATTTTATTTAGAAAGGACTATCAAGCCATAACCAGCCAGTAATGTCGGGAGGGTAGGGGGAGCAGTGAAAATTTTTGTAGGGCTAACATCATTTTACAATCCATATTTCATATCCGAAGTAAATAGAGTATAACCTGTGAAAGAAAACATACCTGTCTATAAAGAAATCGCCTATAACGTAGCCAGTCTATAGCGGAACATTTCTATAACGAAATTCGTAAACGAAAGAAAAGAAAACCATAATCCTTTGGGAAATAACATAAAACAATTAGGGGCGTTGTACTAGCTAATAGGACAATTATCTTAAAACTAATGTTTCTAGCAGTACAAAATCAAATTGTTTTCGATTTTTCGATTTTTTAAAGATATTTCGATTTTTCGATTTTATTTTCGAATTTAACGAATTTTTTGTTCCTTTTATTAAATAGTAAATACTACCTTTACAACACGTTTTAAGTTTCTAAGCCTACAAGATAAAATTATTTTCAATTTTTGATTTTTTCGAATTTTTTTTATAATTTTCTGGATTTTTTAATTTTTTCTTATTTTGTATCCTTTATTACAAATTTCAAGTTTCTAGCGCTACAAAATCGAATTATTTTGAAATTTCCGATCTTTTTCGAGTTTTTTATTATATTTTCGAATTTATTGTGTTTTAATTTTTCCTTTTTCTGTATCCTAAACAATAAGTTTACGCCGAATTTTAAGTTCTAAAGCTACAAAATCGATTTTTTTTTTTCAATTTTTCGGATTTTTGATTTTTTTTTTCGAATTTTACAGATTTTTTTCTTTCTTTCTTTTTTTGTATCCTAAGTATTAACTTTATTGCAAATTTTAAGTTTCTGGCTCTACAAAATCGAATTATTTTCAAAGTTTCGTTTTTTTTTTTTTTTTTTTTTTTTTTTTTTTTAATTTAATTTTCGATTTTTGTTGTCTTCTTATTTTTTTATTTTTCTAAATCCTAAACACCAAATTTTCAGTTTCTAAGACTACGAGATCATATTATTTTCAATTTCTCACTTTTTCTTTTTCTTTCTTTCTTTTCTTTTCTTTTTTTTTTAATTTTTGAAATTTTCGATTTTTTTTTTCGAATTATCCATATTTTTTAATGTTTCCTTATTTAGTATCTTATATATTACCTTTATTCCAAATTTCAAGTTTCTAGCGCTATGAAATCTTATTATTTTCAAATTTTCCTTATTTTTCGATTTTTCCGATTTTTTGAGATTTTTTTATTTTATTTTCGAATTTTATTGCGTTTTTATTTTAACTTATTCTCAATCCTAAACACTATCTTTATCACGAATTTTAAGTTTCTAAGGCTAAAAGATCAAATTATTTAATTTTTTCAATTTTTTTCGAATTTGCGATTTTTTTTCGAATTTTCCGGATTTTTTAATTTTTCCTTATTTTGCATCCTAAATACTACCTTTATTCCGAATTCGAAGTTTCTAGCGCAACGAAATCGGATTATTTGAAATTTTTCGATTTTATTTTCAATTTTTTTTTTTGTGTTTTTGATGTTTTCTTTTTCTGAATACTAAACACTACCTTCACACCAAATTTTAAGTTTTTAAGACTACAAGATCGTGTTATTTTCAATTTTCAATTTTGTTCGAATTTGTTGAATTTTCGAATGTTTTTTTTTTTTTTTTTTTTGGAATTTTGCGGATTATATAATTTTTCCTTTCTTTGTATCCGAAACACTAGCTTTATTCCAAATTTTAAATTTCTATGGCTGCGGTATCTACCCAATCTTTTTGATGACGCGAGAGTGAGTGAGTGTGTGAGTGACAAAATATCGAAACTTTGAGTTCATATATCGTCTGCACTAATTTATGGGTATTTTTCGAATTATCCATTTTTTTTTAATTTTTCTTTATTTAGTACCTTAAATATTACCTTTATTCCAAATTTCAAGTTTCTAGCGCTATAAAATCGAATTATTTTCAAATTTTCCTTATTTTTAGATTTTTTTATTTTATTTTCGAATTTTATTGCATTTCTTATTTTAACTTATTCTGAATCCTAAGCACTATCTTTACCGCGAATTTTAAGTTTCTAAGTCTAAAAGATCAAATTATTTTATTTTTTTCAATTTTTTTCGAATTTTTCGAATGTTTGATTTTTTTTTTAATTTTCCGGATTTTTTAATTTTTCCTTATTTTGTACCCTAAATACTACCTTTATTCCGAATTCCAAGTTTCTAGCGCAACAAAATCGGATTATTTGTAATTTTTCGATTTTTTTCGATTTTTTCAATTTTGCTTTCGATTTTTTTGGTGTTTTTGATGTTTTCTTTTTCTGGATGCTAAACACTACCTTCACACCAAATCTTAAGTTTCTAAGACAATAAGATCGTTTATTTTCAATATTCAATTTTGATGGAATTTGTTGAATTTTCAAATGTTTTTTGTTCGAATTTTCCGGATTTTATAATTTTTCCTTTCTTTGTATCCTAAACACTACCTTTTTTCCAAGTGTCAATTTTCTAGGGCTACGGGATCTACCTAATCTTTTTGATGACGCGTGAACGAGTGAGTGAGTGAGTGACAAAAAATCGAATGTTTGAGTTCATATATCGTCTGAACTAGAAAAGACAGAAAGTTGTAATTTTAAATTTTGGTCCTGTGTGCCAAATACTCTAGAAAAACGAAGTTTCAAAATTTTGGGATTCTCCAGCGCGGAGATATAGGAGGGTCAAAAGTGCCCTGAGTTGCTTCCAGAAAAGTATGCTTACGGCCGTGCTTTCTCGACTTGGCGGAGGCACTGCCGTGCCTCCAGATACATGCTACTTATTTTATACTCCTGAGAAAGCATGTTGTAGTCCACCTCAGTAATGCCTATAAATCTCATTATGTTTGAAATATCGTCAGATCAACAAAATGAACAGCAATCGATTTTATTCCACAGTACCATAATGCCACGGAACATTTTGTGTATCCCTGTAAACGAACTATAAATTCTACACATTTCATTTTCAATACCAAACAGTCTATAGTAAACTTCAATAACATATAAAATTTGCATGGCAATCCTAGTATAGTTTCGAGAATTAGAGCACGAACAAATGGCCAGATAGACAGACAAACAGAAAATTCAAAAACAATTTTCTGCTATGTTAAACTTTTTTTTTTTTTTTTTTTTTTTTTTTTAATGAGTTTTTTTTTTTTTTGAATTTTGAATTGTTAAGCAAGTATTTTTTTCCTTTTCTAGAAACACTTTTAGAAATTTTATAGTTTCTTTTATCTTTATCAATAGAAATTCTATTTGTTTATTTTTAACTGTGTCTAAACAAAAATGTCTCCAAGATCAGAAAAAAAGCATGACGACTTACAAAAATTGTAAATAATTATTTTATGCTAATTTGTCTTTTATTCGGTTATTTCATGGCATACGTTTCAGAAATGTTTTTCTAGATAGATCAATAACAGTTCTTAAGTTTCTTTCTCTTTTTAATTGCTTTTAACAATCAATTCAATGCGATTTCCGAACTATAAAAATGAAACTTTGTAACTTCAGCTTGTAATCACCATTGTTGAAAAAAACGCGCCATACTACTAAGAAAAAATCATAAAAAAGCATATTACACTTTTCTCGCGTACTATGGGTATTAAACGTTGTTGAATACCATCAAGCCTCAAGGGTAATATTGAAATCTTCGGAAAAGAGATAAACAGTGAAAAATCGCTTTTTTGTTGTGAAAAAAGCGTCATGACGTGTGCATCCGCTATTCTTTAAAATTTCCGTGAAAAATACATTTTTTACTCATTGTTTTCTAGATTTATTTTTAAAGAAAATTACTTTCTTTCTCAGACAGCTTTTTTTTTAGTTGGTACTTTCTTTGCATGTCGAAATATAAATGGGAGCACTTTATAAAGCAATGTACAATTTTTCTCTTCTCTTCTTCTCTGTTAAGGGGATTCAGAAATTTTACCGTAGTTTTAAGTGCAAGATTTTCTAACTTTATTTCATTTATCGCACTTATTTACAGATTTATTTGATTTAAACCTATTCTTCATAAATTAATCTTTAGAGTCTTATTATATCCTAGCTGGCCCACAAGTGATGATAACCTTAAATATACCTACAATCAGTGATTTTATCTTTTTTAACGAAAATCTTTCCAAACGAACTTAATGTTGGGTACGCCACTGCAATCGGCAGCGTACTTTCTCAAATTTGTATGATTTTAGATTTTGAAATGAAAATACATCCAAACAAACCTAGAGTTGGGGCTCCACTGCTTTCGACAGCGCACACTGGACGTACTATGTATGCTCCGGTCTTCTTTGGTTTTATATTTTTTTACAAAAATCTTTTTAAATGAACCTAATGTTGTGTTCTCCAGTGCATTCGGAATCGTACACCTTCGAATTTGTATGATTTTATATTTTTAAACGAAAATCTATCCAAATGAACCAAAGGTTCCCCGTTAAAGTGGTTTACTGCCTACAGGAGACAGGATCTCCAGAGGCCTAAATCTAGGTGAAGATCCAATTTGTCTCCCCCGAAGATCCTCTAACACGTAGGGTCTCGTTTAGGTGAGACCCAACCCAGACTCAAAAGGAGGCGCACTCCGATGCCTCATAGGCACGTACGACCCAGGCGTTTATTAAAATACAAGGATAGGTGATTACAAGGTACAGCTCTTCAAGAACTAGACCGACGAAAGACCGCCAAAGAGCTGTAATCAGTAATACAAGTGTGCGTTTTAAAGAAAATTATATACAAATGTGCTACCAACAACGCGACAATAAAAGCATTAAATATAAGGCAGGAGATTTAATAAACATTAGTAGTAATATGCTTAAACGCCGAAAAATAAATATTCACAACACAAGAACCGAAGAGCAGAAAAATCACAAATTATGCATTTTTAAATAATTGGACACAAAGAGTGATAAAGAAAAATAAACCGACATGTGTGATTAAAGGCTGATACGCTGAGAATAGATAGACATCTGTTCTCACCCATGGACCAGTCATGATGGATAGGATAGTACCACCTTGATAGCCATAGTGGACTAGGCGAAGAATATTGTTCCAAAAAAGAGCATCCCCGAAAATCAAAGGCTAGACGCTGATTGAAATTTTGATTGAAGATAAACTGAATATTCAGGCGAGATCTTTCCTTGGAGTAAGCTTGTCTGAAGAAGGAGCATTTTGAATCTGAAAATGTATGTGCAGTGTCAAAAAGTGTTACTGATCTGGTTAGAAGTAATACAGTTGATGGACGAAGGTATTTTTGAACTGCTCTTGGCCACAATTGACACAGCGAGAATAATTTGAGCAGGTTTTCGCGAGGTGGAGAAGTTTTTGGCAGCTCTAACATCTGTAGATAGTTGTGTGGGGTCTAACCCTATATTGGCTAAGGCATAAGAAAAAAAACCCTAAGCATCTTTAATAATTCGGAAAATAAGAATAAGCTAATTATTACAATATGGATGTTTCGAAGAGTGAGATCGGAGAATGCGAAAATCATCTGGATTGAAGAGACAACGTTTAGCAATGGTAGCTTAATATTATTTAAAGATAATAAAGACAAAATATTTAAGAGAATGTGTTTTTTTATATTGTGAAGAATTATAAAGATTCAATTAATTTTAACACAATTATTCTAATAGGTAAATAATTCATATGAGTTGTAATTTTATAAGTGAGTGAAAAGGTGTCCAGGCCAGGATTTGAGCCATTGACCTCTTGGCTTAAGCTGCCAGTGCTCTGCCAACTGAGCTACGCTGGACGAATATGGCGAACACCCAGCTAACCTTATTGATCACGGCATCAGGTTTGTTATCTGATCCAGATTGTTTGAAGACGAGTAGTTAACGTCTGTGTGATGATTCTCATCTGCTAACAGTCGTATAGAAACATTCGTCAATATATGCTCAGAGCTTAATCTAACAATCGCAGAAGAAAAAACCCAAGCACTTCCTATTTGGCAGGAACCTCCTTACATATTATTATTAATTATTGCTTATACTATTGTTAAAGTTTGAAGATATGTATCCGTAATTGAATGTAGACTTTTATCCATATGTAACAAAATATTTGGGATTGTCTGCAATACATCTGCAAACGCAATTCCCATATTGATTAAATTATCTATCTGTGTCTGTAAGTTCTCCATAACAGAAGTCTTATAATGGTTAATTAAATATCTTTGTCTGTAAGGTCTCCCCCATCACTGAATTGCCGTCATTAAACTCTCTTAAAATAAGGCGATCAGTAAGAGAGAGAGCTTGCTTTACTTGATGTTGTAAATTGTGTTTGTCAAGCAGAGACTCCAGAGTGTGCAATCTACTCCGGGTTGAAATGTTCATTTCTTTGACTATTTTTAGCATAATTTGGGTGGATGTAAATAACTATAAAATGAGATCAGGAGAAAAAACAAATATGTCAGCAAACGCCAAAAAAAACCATCTCAATGAAATAAAGTGTGGAATAATAGGAAAGATAGAAGAAAAAAACAGAAACCAAGACTTCCGAAAATGACTAAGGTAAATACTATACTTAAAATGAGGAGAAAAAATAAATAAAAATAAAAAGGAAAAGTAATTGTATTATAAGGAGAAGATATAATGGCAGGCAAAGGTGCAAAAATAATTCGGTCCAACCACAGACGCAGTGCAAAAAGTAGCTAATGTATGTACTAAAGAAGTGGGGTATACGAAATAATGCTTCAAAATTAACTATTCATCTAACAAACTAAGAAAATGCAATTACATAATCATTTAACACATTAGAGTAAAACGTATGTTTGAATGCGACCGAAACCTTTAAAACCTTTAACAGAATAAAATACCTACCAATATTTCCATAATTCAGAAGCCTGGCCGAATTCCAGGCGGCTGGAATATAGGAGAGTGCAGCTAAATACTCGGAAGTTGGGAGATGCAAGGGTTATAGAAAAATGAATATAATTTAACAGAATTCAAAACATTTTTTCAACAAAGTTGTCTAAATAAACAAGAGTTTAGTACAAAACCACGGTCTATTAAAATTTGTAAAGCTATGGTTGATTATAGTTATAAATTAATTTTGAAATAATAAATGTTATTAATAATCAATGGGTCCTTAAGCTAAATAATTTGCAAATTTTTAAGGGAAGGGAAATATTGTACCTTGTAAAATTTGAATACTTGAAAAAGAAGAGCGTCTTCTTTCTCATGGTGGGATAAAAATAGGTGATAAAGATTAAATTGTAATTTGAAAATGGATAATGTCTATTATAAAACTATTGCACAAAATTGATGTAGGGGGAGGAATTAATCCTTGTAAAATAATAAATAATTGTACAACAAGGACATATATTTTCTCATGAAAAATTTTAAAGGAAAAACAATAATTAAGTAACAATTGGGAAATGGAGAATATCTAACTTAGTCTATTTTTTAAAAGGAGAAGAAGTGATTGAATTTTACTATTTAGAATAAAAATATAATGTCAAGGGGGTATCTTTTTCTCATGTAAAAATTTAAAGAGGATATAATCACTATTTAGAGTTTGAATAATAAAAGACGTGTATTACTGTACCATTATTTAAAATTATAAGAGGAGGAGGAAGTACTTCTTGTAAATTCGTTATTGAAAGAGAAGGGCTTCGTCTTTCTCATGTTAAAATTTTCAGGGAAGTTAAGGGTTAGGTTGGACAATGAGTAATGTTTCATTTTATACTATAATTCAAAATTTGAAGAAGGAGGATGGAAGTATTCCATGTAAAGTAATAAATATTTGAAAAGTAATGGTATCTTCTTTGTCATGTTAAAATTTAAAGGGGAGATAAAGTTTAAATACTAATTGGAGAATGAACAGTGTCTCTTGTTATACCATAATTTAAAATTTCAGGGGAATGGGGAAGTAGTCACTGTTAAATAATAAATAATTGAAAAATAAGGTCGTTGTCATTCATGATTCTCATGTTAAGTTTTAATGGAGAGATAAGGATTAAGGTAATAATTAGAAAATGGATAGTATATATAATTTGGCTTATTTACAAAATTAGAATAGGATATAAAATAACAAAACCTTGAACTTAAGGGACATCTTTTTTTGTACAATTGGCATGATTTATATGATTGTGAACCATGCAGGTGCGTAAACTTTTATGATAAGCTCAGTCAAAGCTTGCAGTTCATTGGAGGGATCCTGCGTACCAATATAAACACACAAGATTCGGGTAGCCGTTATCAACCAGCGAGCATGGGAAAGAAAAACGCCAAGTCCAAGATTTTTTTGTGGGATAAATTCTCAGGACAAAACCATTTGTCACTGCAGTGAAGATATCATGCAGGTATCTCTGGTCTGTGATCAGATCAAATTTGTTTGCAGAAGGAACTGGTATAAATTTTCTTAAAGTCCACAGCAGGTAAAATTTCACAATTCTGAAGCTGTTTTCCAATTGGACTACAATACGTTTTAGGGTTAGTTGTATCGCTATCCAAGTGCTGTATTAGATGCCTGAGCAGCAGCTCGTTATCATGAAGCTGGCACATGAACCAATGTAAGGATTTCTTACAGAATAGTTCTATACGGCGGAAAACACCACGCTTATTTCCGTGTTTACTGCAGCCTCATCACCTCCTAATGCTAAGAGTGTAGTGAAATCAATATGATGTTCTGTGCAAAATTTCGTTGTACTTTCACTAATATCTTTAGTAGAAGGGGTTATTGGTGACACATGCCCTATGTAATTGCAGTCAGGTTCTTCTATAAGTGCCATGTGTTTTTTAAGCACTCTTTGTTGATGCAGCGTTCCCTCAATGTTTATCTGTGTTAAAGTGTGATCTTTTCGACTGTCAAAATACAGTCCTTTCAAGATATTGGTGGCAATGAAACTGAAATCTTGGACTTGGTTTTTGGACTTGGCACGCGATATTTCTTTCTTTCTCTTCTTATCTTATGCCTGTCGATAGCATTGGACATATCGTCATGTGTCACAACTCCTAAATCTTCAACAATTGCCCTTGCTACTGGTGCCGCAGCCCTGTTGAACACTACCATTCTGTCGCACGCTCTAGTTAGGGCTGGAAGGAGGGTTGTTGCGTTGTGGTGATATGCTTTTAGCACTTACTTTCGATTGCGATGACGCTGAAGGCTTATCAGTAAGATCCTGACACTGTTGCTCATCAACAAGATCAGAAGAATTAGATAATTCCAAGTCTTCGCATGAAGCAGGTCTGATTGCGTTTTCACTTTTATTCCGTTTTCTGAAATTTTCCTGTTCCTTTTCAAACCTGTACGTTAGTTTACTAAGTTTCTGTGTTATCGCGATATCAACTGGGCCTATCGCTATTTTCCTTGAAGTTCTCTGATCCTCAAAAAACAGTCTATCCAAGTCAAGTCTGGAACTTTCCTATCACGTAGGCATTTACATCCGTTGAGATGTACACTTGCAAGAACAAATATCAAATAGACGTTGTTTTGCTTCCGATTGGAAAATTTGTAATTTTGACTTCATCTTTTCCGCCTGTTTCTTAGCGACAAACTTCTTCATGAGTCTTGTATTTATCATTATATGATCTAATCATTTTGACAATTATTCCCCTAGAAACTGTTGGAATTGAGGCGGCCTGCCAAACTGCTTCAACCTTTTCAGCCACATAAACCGCTATCGCCCCTACCGGTGGGTCCAAGTTTGAATTATTTTTCAATTAATTTCTCACCAACAAAAAATACTTCATTATATCTTTGTATGACGGTAGAACGCGATTACTTAATTCTGAAGGACCCCCCAAAACGGGACAAAACAAATCACGTCTACTGCGTCTTAATTGCGACATTTCTCTGTTATATCTTCTAAGTATGATACTAGTTTAACATAATATTAAAAATTCTATAAACACTTTCACATGTACTGTTTTGCAATAAAATTCAGAATGTAAAATTGAATACTTGAATTATGAACGTACCACGAGCAGAGCATTCGACCAATGGTCACACTACAGTGAACGAACATGCGAAAACTGAGCTTACTAGAGGAATTCCCCGCAGATGGTCTTTATTTCGATTGCGCTATCTTTTCAGTATGTAGTAATGCCATCTATTGGCAAGCTTAAGACGCAAAAGTCGAACCAGAAGATATTTATTTTATTACTTTAAATTTTTGCACTTATGTTTCTCATATGTTCTTCCGACTTTTCCGCGACAGCGGGAAGAGAAAATCGGAAGTAAAAAAAATCACTAAAATGTGAAAATTTACAGGATTTTTGGCTATTTTGGCATTTTTAGACCCCCCAAAGTGGAACCGGAAGATAGTTATTGATAGATCTAATATTTTGCACCTATCTTTCTTGTATATTCTCCCAACGTTTCCGTGTAGCCGGAATAGAAAATAAGAAATAAAAAAAATCACTAAAATGGGAAATTTTACTTAATTTTCCATATTTTGCCCGCAAAATGGAACAGAAAGATATTTATTAATTACTCTAAAATTTTGCACTTGCGTTCCTTATATATTCTTTCAACTTTTCCGCGCTTGCGGGAAGAAAAAAATCGAAAATTAAAAATATTACTGAAATGTGAAAATTTACATTTTCGGCTAAAATTGCATATTTAGACCCTAAAGTGGAACCGGAAGCTATTTATTGATTATTTTGAAATTTTGTACGTATATTTCTGAGACCATTCCACAACTTTTACGTGCTAGCGGGAAAAGAATTTCGAAAAAAAATAATTATGCTCCGCCGTAGTGTACACCGTTGATTAGTATAGAGATTAAAAATATAAACAGTACATAATTGTACTTGTACTTGCTAAAACAGTGTAAAATGGTAACGTAAAAGTTATATTACTCCAAAAGTTTCGGCTAAAATTTTATAGCCATAATCAGGAACATCAAAGGGCTAAACAGCTTGAGAGAGAAATGAGAAATCGTAGAAAAAGTGAAGGGAAAACCAAGAATGAACAAATGGGAAAAAACACATTATGTTGGAGCCATCGGTGATGTTGTAATAGGAAGAATCCAGATTATTTATGAGATATAAAAAATAATAAATGCTATTATAGTGGTGAAACTTTCAACATCTCATAAACATTAATCTATATGTCTTAGTGTGGGAATTTTTACTATTTATTATATATTATAATTATTATTTTATGTTCTTTACAAAAGATTTTATCAGACGTTAAATTAAAAGTCAAAGACAAAGAAGCTGCTAAATTTATAGTTATTAATTTATGCTAATTACTTTTTTGCATTATTCTGTGGTTGAAAACGATTTTCTTTTTGGAAATCGTAAATAAATTCTTTACAACTTAAGGCACTTTTTATTAATATATTTAAGACTATCTTTATATCGTACGAAATAAAACTCAATAGCTTGAGGTGGCAATCACTATTGTTTTACGAGAAATACTCGAAGTCAAAAGAAAGAAAGTTAAAAAGAAGCAATAAAAAGTATGTATTGAACTCTTCTCACTTACTAGATATGTTTAATTGTTTTCGTTTTTTTTTTATCTGCAATATCTGTAAGCCTCGAGGGTAATATGGAAATCTTCAGAAAAAAGTAAATTGGAAAAAAATCGCTTTTTGCGATAAAAAAAACTCAATAAAAGTTATTCGCTTTGCTGTTCACTGTTATCATTCTCGGAAAAAAAGTACTTTATAAGTCAGCGCTCTTCTTATTCATCTTCAGATAAAATTACATTATTTCGAAGTCCATTTTTTAGAATATCTTTTTAACATGCAAAAAAAAAAAAAAGAAATAAATAAAAAAAAGAATTTTATTTATTACGTTTTTTTTTTTTTTTTTAATATGCTGGATGAGGTGTTTTTGTCTTGGTTTGCCTAAAATGTTAAATGAGCATCATGACTCTTATTTGATAAGTACAGAAATTGAAAGTTCTTGATTTCAGATAGGATTGTCATTTAAAAAAGAATCCCTAGTGATGGTAAAAAAAGTCCCTTGTGATGGTGTCGGTCAAATTTGCGATTTAGTCAGTTTAAGGCATGTGCTCGTGATTGTCATAAAGAACAACAATCGATCTCTCATAACTGTGGTTACAGCGACAAAAATTCAAAAATTGCAAATTGCAAAACTAAACGTTTTCATTCTAAAGTGATCAACGCAGTAAAGACAACAACAGTTGTCAACAACAGAATCAGCAACAGTTGACACCTAACAGAGCAATCCTATTGCTCTATTCCACAGACTTCGTTTTCATCAACATTATTTTTTTTATCGTGTAAAAATGTACAAAATAATTAGAAATAATGCGTTTCTTTAACCCCTTTACGACGAACGTCTTTTACAGAATTTTTAATCTTTTGTCACCAGTTTTAAAAAATGCCTAATTGAATCACAGTGCCAGTCTTTTAAGCATATTTTATAATCTATTTTCTTAAATTAGTCATTTTATCTAAAATATATATTCTTAATTATTCCGTATTCTAAATGGAAGGAGACTTCCAATTGGAAAATGTTTGGCTTTCCCGTGTTTTTTCTTATACTTTTACTCTCTTCAGTTATCTTACAACAATTCTACTTTTTTTCTTCTAATGGCTCCACATTTTGGAAAGACTCTATATTTTTTACTTAGTGTGAAATTGTCGTCAACTGGAAAGCCTCTTAAAGCTTATTAAACTGTTTAATTAAATAAGAAAAAGTTTGCTGAAATGTCAAGGATTATTAGAACTTCATGCGTCACGTACATGTGAACCTCGTGGCAAAGGGTTAAGAAACAGTACATAAAATATGCATTCCTATCTTACCAGCGCTCCTTTAAGCTGTTAAGAAAAAAAATTTAAAGTAACAGATTTTAATTAATGCAATAAATTTAAATTTTATTTCAAAAGTATTTATGACATTAAATGTCCTTGGAGAAAAATTTAAAATCATTAAAGAAATGTCTCTCTTTAAGATAGTTATAAAATTTTTTAAATCATTGTTATTAAAAAATAAATTACAGCTGCAGTAGTTATTTAAGTGGAGTTTTTAAACCCGGTAATTTTTTTAGTTTTCAGGTATATTCGAGGATAATAACAATAATAATAGTAATAGTAGTAATAAAACAATGTTATCGAGAAAGTATTAATAGAATTAAAAACCTTTACTGTTACATTTCACCGCAAAGTAGAGCAATTTAACGTTAATGGCTGCGATAAAAATTATTTGTTAGCCATTATAATTTCACATCACCTAAAACATGATCAAATGTCTGAACTTAGCATGAATAATTTTGTACAGGAAGTACTAATATATCACGAGTATGTTGATGCAGTAATATTGGTCATAAAATTATCTGTACTCTTGGAGCAGGAGAAAATAAAAAACTTCATGTTACAAACAAAAACAAGTTGGAAATTGTACGCCAAACGTGACAAATCAGGTGCGTTCGTACTATAACTAGTTTTATAAATATTTAGATCTTGGTCCAATCATTGTTGCACTCTTATGCAAAAATGCATGAAATCAAAATTTACTTTATGTGCAGATTTTCATATTACAGATATTAATTTTATTTCATAAAATTAAGTTTCAATGCACTTTTACAAACAATTCATTGCAACTCTGTCTCATTAAAATTATACTATCAGCAATTATCCAATACAAGACAATGTAATAAAAAAATCATCGTTATTATTTCACTGAAATGAATTATGTCGTCTGTTATTATGATATGATTAATTTCTGTAATAAAATAAGTACATTTTAAATTGGGAACATTTTATCTTTTGTTGACATTGACTGAAAATTCCAATGGCACACTTAAGCCTAGCTTTGAAAATTTCGTACATTGAAATCTATATTTAGATTATTTTCCATTTAATATATATTTTTCTGGAAACATATAGCCAAAAATCTGTCGATAGATTATAGGATTGCGATAACTGAACAATTTTAGTATACAAATTTGGATTTTAAATTATGTAATACGGAAAATATATTACTCTATCTTAAATAGGACGTAATAACCATGGCAACCTAGAATCATTACCTATCATGGGATATCATTAAATTAATTACGTATGATAGGATTTGAAGAAAACTTTTATTAATATGTTTTTAAGTTTTGATTCGATTTTCATAAAATTTTAAAGTGCTCGACAAAATTCAGCACCGATTATATACATTACATTTCAAATCATTCGGATGGGTAGTTTTTGCGCTGTTATTTGCGGACAGAGGGACGGACCAGACGATGACTCTAGGTGCTACGTATTTATATAATTACGAACGCACCCAATTATGAAATAAGCTCCTTTGAGTACACTGAACTAAAATCAAAATTGATTTTAAATGCAGTTTATGCAATCGAAATTGCTAGGATATATGCGGTTAAAATTTAAATCCTGTTTCATTTTTTCATATAATCCCATTAATGCTTCATCTGAAACTTATGTTATCTGCTGGTAATGTGGCCATACTAAGGTTAGAAAAATTCTTAACGGCAGTAATGGCTATTTTTAAAAATGAATAACAAAAAAGTCTCTTTTTAGAACTGGATAAAAAAAATAATAAGTAAAAATTTGTACTTATAGAAGTTTTATTTTTTTTTAATGCGCGTTGATGATGGTAATATGGCCATATGCAAGTTTGTTTATATGCCCATAGGTGAAATAAAATGGAAATATTTATACTTAACGCATAAAAAACGACAATTATTACAAAAATAAATTTAGATTTTGTAAATTTATAAAAATAATAAAAGAATAATCATGGAGAAAATTTAGTAAATATTTGAACGCAATTTTAAAAAAATTACGGCAACAAATATTTTTAATTGTTCTTTAACTGCCCATGTAGGACAAATGAAAATTATTTAAACTTTACTTTTAAATCCGTACCCATTCCTCGTGCACATAATTACGTCAAACAACACATAATCTCATACCTACAGATTTTCCCACCCGCCTGGCCATATTGCCAACACAAAACCACTTTTATAAAAGTGTTCATATTTCTGTCAGAACACTCCGATATGGAAAATCTTTAATACATTTAAATAGAGAAATAAACAATCTAAAATATCATGTATACAAATAATTATAAACGCTTTAAAAAAAAAGTTAAATAAGAAACTTCCCAGAGACAAATTTATAACATGCCACGCAACTAACAGCAAAACAACAATGGGTGTGGATGATGCTGTCTCGTGCATGCGATCCGGGAATGAACGCCAAAGCGGGACTAAACCAACTCTTCTGACTCTCCGCGACTGGATTAAAGTGCCTATGTTGTTATTTCACTTAAATTAATAACATTATTACGGGCTGTCCATATTAACTTCATCGGCCATAATACCATCAGACATCTTACACGTGTTTTAAGTATTTATTTTTTGCCAAAATTTGTTTTAAAAGTACGGGGTGTGTTAATTACGTAATTATTACGGGCTGGCCATATTAACTTCATTGGCCATATTACCACCAGACATCTTACACGTGTTTTAAGTATTTATTTGTTGCCAAAATGTGTTTTAAAAGTACGGGGTGCGTTAATTACGTGGGTTCGTAAAATAGGCGAGTAAATGCGGCAATGAAAAATGCAACCACGATCGCAGAAACTAAATATATTTGAGGCTGGCTAGATGTTTGTATAAATATTGCAACAGATATCTTGTAAGAAGAGCACGCTTGAAAATACATATCTTAGCAAATAAATATGTACGGTTTAAGTAATTATTTATATATATATATATATTTTATTTCTTTATTATCTTTATGAAAAAAAAAAGTTTTATAAGACGTTAAAAAAAGGAAGAAGATACTAAACGAAAAAACCAAGAAGGTACTATATTGATATTGACTATTTAATTTATGATAATTAGCCTTTTCTTCAATTTTCTGGCGTACCGTATAGAAAATGATTTCCCTAAAGATTTTGAAACATTCATAAGTAAGTCCTTTACATTTTAAGCTCTTTTATAATTGCTTTTAATGGTATCTTCATATCGTGCGAAATGAAACTCCATAGCTTGAGGTGGCGATCCCTATTGTTTAGCAAGAAGCACTCGAATTACAAAAGATAGAAAGCTAAAAAAATGAAGGAAGAAAAGAAAATGTGAAAAGTAATGCATTAAACTCTACTCGCTTACTGGATGAGGTTTAAATGTTTTCTTTTTCTTTCCTACTCTTTTTTTTTTCTACAATATCTGCAAGCCTCGAGGGTAATATAAAATTTCAGAAAAAGATAAATTGACAAAAAATCGCTTTTTTGTGTGAAAAAGGGGTCAATAAAGTGTTCGGCTTGTTGTGCATTATTATTATTCTCTTAAAAAAGGTTATTTTATAGTAACCACTCTTTTTATTCATTTAAAAATAAAATTACGTTCTTTCAAACTCATTTTTTTCTCTTAAGATTTTTTTTCAGCATACAAAAATGAAATTTCTTTTATCACACCTCTTTAATAGACAATATTAATATATCTATAATACCATTTTAAACAGACTTTTAGGTTGATTGCATTAGAAATCGCACTATTACAATCACGTCGTTTTTTACAATCACTTCGTTTATTACAATCACTTCGTTTACTGCAATCATTTCGTCAATACTTTTTTTATTTATCCCAAACTATTGCAATTGTTTTCTACATACCTGTCTACATATAATGCATATCTTCCCATTACAGCAGATCCCAAATACTGAAACAACTTGAATCTAATTGGTATAAAATATGGATCTTCAATAAATTCCGTATCTTCAAAAAAGCAAAAAAAAAAAAAAAAAAAGGTAAAATTTGTCCTGATGATAAAATCCAAAATATTGAACTAATTCTAATCTAATTGGGACAGTGCATTAATCTTGTAAATATCTTGGACGAATTAGTTCATCAAGTTTGTTACTCAGCTCCTTTACAGGGACACGCAAAAATTTTCTATAGCATTCAGTGAATGGTTTGGGGCCTAAGGGTAATTTTTAAACAATGATTTCAACGGATTTCTAACATTTCTTATATAATTGCCTCCTATCTATTCAATGACATTTCGTAAGCCTAATTGGAAGTTTCTCTGCAAATTACCTTTCTTGCCAAAATAGCTAACTTGGAAGGAAACAGACCAACTCGTTTTAATTTTCATTAAATATTATGTATTTATCTTAAAATAAATAAATAAATAAATAAATCTACTCTTACAACTGAATGGGGAGGACTTGTTTTTTTCTTAAGTCTTCTAAAAGTTGCAAGCACCGAGAGAAAAATGGAAATCACAAATTCCTGATAAATACAATAATTGGAAATTTCATAGTTTGATAAATATTAATTGTTTTAATAGAGTCGTATAAATATAAGTGTTATAATATAATCGTATAAATAGTCATGTTATATATAGAATCGTATAAATAGAAGTGTTATAATGATTTTAGCATCCAATCCTCTAACCATTTTGTATATCACTGGGTTTTGGCTAGGTTTTAATTTTCAAGCCTTAATGTTCTATAAAAAAAATATTTTTTGGAAATATCAGGCTTGGTGTGATTACGCAAAAAATATTTTAAATGTAATTTCTCAAAAATGTGCATAGTAAATATGAACACTGAAAAATAATTTCAATATCAGAAATTTAGAAGAAATTTTTAACCGTTTCTGGTGAGTATAATTACAGTGTGTTATAATTTAAAATGTTATGTGTAAAAATACAATACCACTTTTCCAAATTTATATGAAAAAATTATAATCAGAAAAAAATTACTAAACAATTTTCTTAAATATTTATATTCAATGAATCACAAATTCAGTCAAAAAAAGTTCTCATAAGGAATATGGATATCGGCAATTATTTTTATGCTAGCATAGAATATTTTAACGTTTATTATTTATTAGAAATTTTATGATTTTCCATGTATAATTTATACCATTTGTAAAAAAAAAAAGTTAATAAAATCACATGGAAAAAAAGGCAAAATTCAAGACATATTTCAATTTTATATATTAATGAAGCTAATAATAACCTGTTCCTCAATAATTTATGTACTGCTATATTTAAAGTGATATCCTTAAATGTCGATAAATATTAATCATTAAATTCGTCATCAATTCAAATGCTTATAGTTATTTACTTAAGAGCCTACATCAGTCACGCGAAAAAACGCTCCAGCTAATGTTAAGTCTATGGGAAGGTTATCGCGCGATTTCTCGCTCGCATTTTAATATTTTTAAATGTTTTTTTTTTTTTTTTTTTTTTTTTTTTTTTGCATAGGATAGCTGAGGTCGATCTCTAACGTTGTTAGTTTTTACTTTTTCGATTTTGGTTCCAGTTTTTTTTATATAAGGGTAATTTCACTATCAGAACCGGTTCCGACCGGTTCCAAAATTGAAAATGTCCGCTTATAAAAAAACCGTAACCAAAATCGAAAAAGTAAAAAGACTAGTGTAGGCTCTTAATGCATATTTCAAACTCCGCGAAATCTATTTTTGTGCATTGTATTTTTGTCAAGCTCTGTTGTATTTTTGTGCAAAATTTATTTATATCCTGTGTACAGAAAACAAAAGAAGTTCCATCTGGAGATAATAAGCAAAAGTTAAGAACTGATTACATGTGAAGACATAATTGACGCTAATTATACTTTATTTAGATAAATTATGGAATGCTATATTTAAATTCTATCCCGAAATACTAGAAAATGTTTGTCATCACTTCAAGCGCTTTTGCTTTTAATACATTTTTCAAACTGTTCGGAATGTACATAGCTTCAAGTGACAATCATCATTGTATAAAAAGAATGGCTCGAAGCAGAAAAAGAAAGATAGCGAAAAACAGAAATAGCTAAACGTATGTATAATTTTTTTTTCGTTTACTGGATGAATAGTAAAGATTTTCTTATTTACTTGCAATATCAAACCTTAAGGGTAATATACAAATCTTCAGATAAAGATAAAATAGAAGAAATTGCTTTATTCTGGTAAGAAAGGTGTCAATAAAAGAGTTTCTAGCTTTGAAGAATGAAATAAAAATTATAATAATTCTAACAGGCAAGAACAATCTCTTCTTAATATTACATTTATAAAAATCACCTACACCGTTCGTGGATTAATTAATGCTTTTATAATGGCAGATCTCTTGTATAAGTATTATTTTAATCGAAGACTTTCTCTTTAGAAGAAAACATTTTAATTTGCCGTAAAGACTGACACTGGCACGAAAAAAACAAAACAAAGTACAGTCTAACCTATAATCAAACCCGGTTAATACGAGAAGCAAGGTTCCTCGTATTAACCGTTACTAGTAATACCCCTGAAGATAATAAAAATCTTATAAACACGCACACAATTAGACTAATCACTACCATGGGTCTAATTATCTCAAAGCTACAATTAACTCAGTATCACAATATTTACAAACATTGGAATAATCACTGCACTTTTAGAGCTAATGAATTTACATATTCTTTTCCTTTTGACGCTGTAATAAAAGACGGGAAAAGGCCTGATAATGTGTCCCAGAATCCGGATTTAAAAGATAGAAAACAAATAAGGGTTATTTTGCATGTTGCTTTCTTCTCATGACTCAGTTGTAAATATTACAGAAAGGACAGTATTTGAAAAGTCCTTATCTTTGCTTTCTTTCTTTCTTTCAATTATTCAAGACAATCCTTTGCACTTTCTTTGGTGTGCGTCTGTGAAAGGGTCTCTTTCTGTTTTGTAAAACTGATTAATAACTACATTTTGACAAACAGTTGTACTGTAGAAATATTTTCGCTGAGAAAGAACGTTGTTCGATAAGAATTCCCCCTACCCCGATCCGCATTCTACCATGCTTTTCGCCGAAAATCACATTAAAATGAATAGAAGTTTTGCTCGTATTAACCGTGATCTAGAGTTTGTAGCTCATAAAAAGCGTGACGATATTAATGTAGTTTAAATGCTGAATATTTCTGAATTTGCAAATTGATTGTTTTAACCGCGTCGTTGCTTTAGCGTTGCTTCTATTAAAGAAATTTGACTGTATTTACAGAGAATCAATATTTGCACATTGTCACTTTGCAGTCAAATTTGTAATGAAAGAATACACCGTGTCAGTTAACAAGAAAAAATGTTATTTTCAGTTCAATTCACACATTTTGTCGTCTGCGCGTCAATGGGTCTCCAATATGGAGTATATTCCGGCGTATAACGCGCTACGATGTATAACACGCATATAAAATTTTAGACTTATTTTTTCTATTTTTAGGTATTTGCCCTATAACGCGTACATTTATTTTTCTTTGGAAAAAAAACCCTTCATCAGATACTAAGGGGAAAAAATAAATAAATGTATAGATAAAGATTTTTGTAAAGTTGTTATTATTACTTTTTATGTAATTTGGTAGCTAAAATTATTTTTTACAAATGTATGTTCATTAACACACGGTTATTATTCTTTCTATAAGTAAGGTACAATGATTTTTTTAGGTGCGTTCGTAATTATATAAATACATAGAACCTATAGTCGTTGTCAGGTCTATTCGTCTGTCCGTCTGTTCGCATATAACAGCGCAAAAAGTACCCAACCGAATGGTTTGAAATTTCATATATATAAAAGTTGCAGATTTTGTCGAGTCATTTCAGATTTTATGAAAATCGAATTTCAATTTAAAAAGATATTAATAAAGGATTTCTTCATTCTGTTAACTCCTATTATACGTAATTAATTCAATAGTATCCCATGATAGGTAATGATTCTATGTTGTCATGGTGATGACGTCCCATTTAAGATGGAGTCCTATTATTTCCGTATTACTGAATTTAAAAACCGAATTTGTATACCAAAATTGTTTAATTATAGTAATTCTATAATCTACCGACAGTTTTTTGGATAGATGTTTCCGGGGAAATAGAGATTAGATTGAAAAAGTGTTTAAATATAAATTTCAAGTTCTGAAATTTTCAAAGAAAGGCTTAAGTTTCCCATATGAATTTTCAGTAAATGGCAACAAAAGATAAAATGTTGCCAACTTAAAATAGACTTATTTTGTTACGGATATTAATCATTTCATAATAACAGACGATATGATTCATTTTTTCAATGAAATAATAACGATGATTTTTTTTACATTGTCTTGTATTGGATGTTTGCGCATAGTATAATTTTAATCTAACAGAGTTGTAGCTAATTGTTTGTAAAAGTGTATTGAAACTTAATTTTATAATATAAAATTAATATCGATAATATGAAAATCTGCACATAAAATACATTTTGTATTCATGCATAAGAGAGCAACAGCTATTGCACCAAGATCTGAATTTCTACAACTAGTTATAGTACGAACGCAAACTCATTTGTCACGTTTCACGTAGAATTTACAACGTGTTTTTATTATTAAAAGTGCGCGTTATACACACGAATATGTGGTAGCGTAAAAAACATCTTTTACCAGACTCATGAAAAATACATTTCATACTCACTGCTGTTTCATTTTAAAAGAACGTTACTTACTCATAGAGTCAATTTTACGAGATTTTTTTCTCTTAAAATGTAAAATTAGAAAATAAAGAGTTACTGAACAACTTTAAGAGACAATACAGAAAATCTTTATTCTTACATTCTGCGAAAGATTTCTTTAAGAGTCCATGAAAGATTTGAAATTATAAATATTTGAGAAAAGCGTTATAAAGGTAGTAGAGATGAAAAACTTTTAAACTATTTCATAATGGAACAAATCTTAATACATTCAAAATTCGGTAAATTTTACATTCGCATACCAAACGGAAAGTAGTTCGGTCAAGTATTTTAGGAATTATGGACTTTTAAATTTTGGAAGTCCTAATGTTACATTCATTTTTAATCGTTGCAAAACACACACGGGAAGTAGATTTCGGTTGCAATGCGTGCAATGCAAGTAGTTTTTAAAGTATAACTCAAAAACTACTTGGGGGAATAATCTATGATTGTAGATTATCTTATTTAAAGTTTCTAGAAAGCGATTTCTGTTTAAAAAAATTGCAGGTTGCAATACCTTTTTTTTTAATTATAATTTCATAATTTATATGTTTTGAAAAAAACATTTGAAAAAAAAATGACATTTGAAAAAAAATATGTATTGTAACCTATTAATATTTTTAAAGTAATCGATTTGTAGAAGCTTTAAAAATGCAAATCTAAAATTACAATTCATTTCCTGCAAGTACGTTTTAAGTTATACTTAAAAAAATTCCAGCATTTCTTTTTGTCTTTCAAATATTAAAAATTAATTAAGAATTAGGCGTTTCAAGCTTTAACCCAGCATAATTTCCAAACAACTTGAGCGTATGTCTTTCCGTCCGTATCAAATCGAAATATGGTGATAAAATTAGCGCTTTGTATTGAAAATTTTAAAGTTTATAACAACTTAAATGCGTAGGTGACACCTTCAAATTTTTTAAGCATAGCAATAATTAGTAGACATTATTACTAATCGATTGATACCAGTTACATTTTTATATTATGATTCGCGGCAAAATTCGTTGGGGTGGTTATTTTTTTACAAAGATGAAAAAAATATAATTTAGACTTTTTAATTATCAATGGAATTTTTTATCCTTGGTGTCATGGCATTCATAATATGTTGTTTACTGTCTAAAAATTCGTTTTTCATCGTTTTATTCTTCATACATTCATACATTTAGTTGCAAATATTATAAATAAACACATAGTGCGTTTGAATAATGTATAAGTTAGTAAACTTTCAAGAACTCAAAATGTCAAACCTATTGAAATTTATCATAGATTGAATGCACAATTTGGAAATTACACCCTATAGAACTCTCAAATATGTAAATGACACAAGTTAATTAAAAATATCCATGAGTAAGATAAAATAAAGTCATTTGGCTGTCAAACTGCAGTAATGAAGTAATTTAAACACTAAAAAGCAGAAAATAAAAGTATAACTAAAAATAAAAGAGCCTAGTATTTATATATTTAAAAATACGCTTTTATTTTTGTTTCGTTGCAATATGTGAAAGGCAATATGGTAAAGACAAAATGTCCAGAAATAGATAAATTGCGGGGAAAAAAATATGGTGCAAACACCGTTAATAGAAATTATTAGCTTTGACGCAAGCAACACTTTCTATTATAACCGTCATAAAAAATGCACAATACATTATATACACAACGCTATTTTTATTCATTGTTGAAGAAAAATATTTCTTTAAGGAGACATCGTTTTTACTTTATTCTGTCTATAATAGAAGACAGTATTGTAATAAATTTTTTTTACTTTCGGTTTCCAACGAATTTACACGTTTTAGGGGTAAGAGATCGCGAAAAACATGTTTTTACAAAATGCTTGTCTGTCCGTCTGTCCATGTGTTTGTGTGTCCTCATTGTATAATTGAAAACTGTTTGATGTTATGCATAGAAATGAATCAAACTTCATATGTATGCTTTGGCTATGACCAGCAGGTCCCATTTGAAATTAGAGATATTGCATCAGAAGAGAGCGCTGTAATAGCGATTTTTGTACGATTTTTCTTTTGTATCATCGGAAAGTGTACAAAATAATGCACAGAATTGAACCAAACTAGTTTTTGGCTAGAGCCAGCATATCCCAGTTGAAATTAGGGATATTCCGCCGAAAGAGAGAGATGTGATAGTGATTGTTGTGCTATTTTCAATATTGTATCATCGGAAAGTGTAAGAAGCATGCATAGAAATGAACCAAACTTCGTATATTTTTTACTATGGTCGCCAGGTCCCAGTTGAAATGGGAATGTTACTTGGAAGAGCGCGCTGTAATGCCGATTTCTGTGCGATTTTCCCTATTTTTTGCAGTTTAAGTGAAGAATTTATGAATATTTTCAACAAAATTTTATATTTAGATGTAATATAATAGACGGAGGTTTGCATAAAAGTTTGGAGAAGGTAGCGCTGTCAGACCGAATTTTGTTCGATTTTCGGGACGGGCGTAGTAGCTGTTGAGAAAAAATCATACTGAATCACCCAATTGTCCAATCTAGGTTTAATTTGCCCGTTTTGTTTGTTAAAATATTTTGTAATAAGCAAAATATTTTATGTTTTTCGATATATATTACCCGTTAATTAGTCTTCATCACGAAATACATCACCCCCCCCCCATGGTTTCGAAACATTTATTGACAAAAAAAACTTGGAGTGTAATTAAAATAAAAATTAATAACATACTGCTAACTACTCAGTTATTGTTTCTAAAATGCATAATTAAAACAATTACGCTTTTCGAAGTATTAACATGTATGATATAGAATCAAGTTTTGGGATTGGGACATCCGACTAGTTATAAGATATTTTTTTCAAAAAGTATAGAAAAAACAATCAGTGCAGTCCTTTAAGAAAAAATGCATAATTTTTTATTATCTATTTGTGCTTTAAGCCCCCTTAAAAGACCGGAAACGACAAGTGATTGATAAAGGCGGTAATAAAAATGGGACACAGTAATAATTTTTAGTTCTTTTGTACTATAGCAGAAGCCAGAAGATCTTGTGTTTAAAACACAAATTTCTTTAAGCATGATTTTGATTAATTTCATGCTAAGTTTGCAAAGTATGGCATAATTTACTTACAACGTATAATAAGTGTATCACACAGTTTTTGAATGTACAACTACCAAATTACATAAAAGACACAGCTGAAAGTATACACAATATGAAAAAACTTGGAGTGTAATTAAAAATTAACGGCGAATAAACTTCACATTTTATTCGCCGAAAATTTATCTCAGACGCATAAAAATGTTAAAAAATAGAAACATTTCATAAACGTATTATAACTATATAACTGATAAATGACCAATAAACCATTCTATATTATAATGAGAGGCAAAAGATTATGTATATGTAACTAAGATTTCTATAAACATATTTTCTGAAACTTTAATGATAATCTCATAATATAAAAATTTACCTAAAAGAGATTTAAAAAAAAATACAAACCAATTTACAGGGGGAAAATGCAGGTGAAAGTACAGTCGGCAACCACCGCCTCCCCCCCCCCCCCCCCAAAAAAAAAAAAGAGAGAACACCCCTTACATGTTATTCTCCAAATTGTCACTGAAAACAATAGAAATAGCCATTCGACTGTAAATTATCCATTCTTTCAATTTATGTTGTAAAAGTAAGCTTAGGAAGTCATGTTCACACAGAAATTGTACCAAACTCTGAAGTTTTCAATACGAACACCTAATTCTGGTATTATATTTGGATTGCTTGGTAAATTTTACTTAAGTATACAAAATGAGAAATCAATTAGTTCAGAAATTACGAAGGTTTAAAGTATCTAACTACTACTGTTAAATTCATTTATATGCATACTGGACCTCCCATTTTGAAACTGGGGACGTTACATTTGCACTATTAATACTTGATGACATCGCTGCAATATTTATCACTTATACTGTTCCACATTTCCTGGATCAATTTCCCTATAGAATCGGTCGCAAAAGGGTTTGAAAATGGATTCAATACTGAATCCTTCGACCGTATTGTACAAAAATATATACAATTTTTGCGACATGATTTATGACATATTCCCCAATGGAAGCTCAGTTGGAGGTACCGTTTGAGAGTTACTATGTTCGCCCCCTCCCCCCCAACACACACACACACCAGCATACAAATCATGATTACAGTAAATGGCTATATGATCAGAAAGAAAAAAAAAGAAAAAAAGATGCACCCTTTAGGAAGCACTGAGAAATGCAGGATTAAAAAACAGTTTAATTCTAGATAAAAAGAACAGCACAATAGTTACAAAATTTGCAGGTTATCAGATATGGTAATTAGTCTTTTCATAGATTATATTTTCGCAACCGTATTTCCTTTCAGACACGAAATCATTCATAAGTATTTGATCATTTCTGAAGATTTTTATTATTTACTTGAATGACATCCTGACATGGTACGAAATAAAACTGTATGGTAATGACCACTGTTTAGAAACAGAGACACGAAGTAATGGAAATATGACAGGTAAAAATAGAAATAATAGTGAAATCTTTGTATTTAAGGTTCCAATTAATGTATATAAACTGGCTACTTTAATGACATATTTTTTTTAATTCCTTTTTGTTCGGGAACGCATGGAATTGTCAGGTGATGTTATTCAGAAACTATGTAATCGAAACATGTTTTCCATTTTTTACTAAAAGCAGAAGATATTTCAGAAAACACTGTCAAAGTCGGCGTTCTGTACCAAATTCCGATCCTTCAGCGCGCTTAAGGCGGAAACGCGTTGTCACGTGACACGAATCGCTTATAACTGGCGAAGTAATTTATTTATCAAAAAGAGGAAAACTCATTTCGATTCGAAATCGCTTCAATATTCAGGTCTGCCAGTTTTATGCCGTTGCGTTTAAATGTGAGTCAGAAAATGTGTCAGAAAGTTTCACGTTGTTGAGCAGGTCATTTGAAAACCTCCTTAACTTTTGTAACTGGTTAGATGAGGATGAAACTTTATCTTTTTTCTAACAATATCTCAAGCCCCAAGAGTAATTTCGAAATCTCCAGTATAAGGTAAATTCAAAAATAAGTACAAAAGTCAAAATAGTTTTTTTAAAACATTCTTTTATAAGCATGCAATGTTCATCTTGAAAATTACGCACAATCCTTTGATTGCAATTCATGTCTTTTTCTGAAAATATCTGTTACAATACATTAATTGGGAGTGGTCACATAACTCAATTATAAAAAAATCCCTGTTTTTTTTTGTTTTTTTTTAAATGCTTGGTTGAAAGCGCAAGAAAGTGATTTATTAAAAAATATATAAAATTTTTGCTATTTCTTTTTTTGATATCTGGCGACAGGAAAATAAAAATGAAACATTATTTAATCATTTTTTTAGGATTTCTAAATTGATTTCACAACGTATAATCATTAAACTATTAACTGATAAAAATGTATTTTTTTAATTGCACTCTTTATTTTTCATTTATAATTTATTTTCTACTCTTTAGCCTTCAAAAGGTTTCATTATTGCAGTTTCAGAGCCATTTGGCATGTATTGGCACATAATTAAATCCTTTGTTGTTTCAACTCGCATACAGTTGTACGAGTTACGCAGAATATTTGGCGGGCTAACGAGAAAAAAGCCTTAAAATTAATCTATTAACTTATAGCTAAGTTTTAAAAATATTAAAATGTTGTATTGTCATCGGAAACACCCATTTGTATATAATTTTTATATTTTTAGCCAGGAAGAGGTTTAAAAATTAATTAAAAAATTCCATCTTTACACGCAAAAACCAGAAAAGTGTAAAATAAAGTTTTTTGTGGTTAAAAAAAAAGAAACAAAAATAAAAGAAAAGAAAAGAGAAGAAAAAGAAACGAGGAAAAAAATACTTCGATAAAAGTTATTAACTTTGACATCTGCATCAACTTGAAAGATGTATTTTATATTTAATGCTTCTTTTTTAAAAGGAAATTACTATTCTATCAAAGACATCGATTTTTCTAGATGCTTTCTTTTACGGATAAAATGAAAATGTGAAAATATTTACGCTTCTTTAAGATACATAAAATCTTTATTTTCGATTTGCAGAAAATTCGTTTTAATGTTTATAAGAAAAATATATTATCGGAATTAGATATATACAAGAGTTAAAAAAGAATATTAGTAAAAAAAATGATTCAGTCATATTTTATAATTTCGTAAAATACTTTTACATTTCAAACAATGTGTTTATAAATAATAATAATGATGATGATGATGATGATGATCAAGATAATTAATATATCTAAGCCTTAAGGATACTATCGAAATCGCTAGAAGAACATGAACTGAGAAAAATCTCTTTTTTTTGTGATGAAAAGTCAATTCCTCATTAAAAGTTTTTAGCTTTAATGTGCTTTTATCATTCTCGTGAGAAAACATTTTATACTCAGTGAGCATTCTATTTATTTTTAGAGAAAATTACTTGCTTTCGTAGACATCTGTTTATGACGTGTTTTCAATTGGCACATAGAAATTTGAGAAGAGAATTTCTTTAAAAGGCCAGAAAAGTTTGAAATGACGGAAATTGACTAAAGTTTGATCGTGATTTAGGAAGTCTGTAACTCATTTAGGCTAGTACTTCTTTTCTTCTTAAGTGTTTATTTATGATTTATAAAAAGAAAATAGTTTCTTAAAATGTTAAAAACAATAGTAGAAATGTTAATATAGTACTGTAAAAGAATCAACTAACCCCGCTCAGAAGGTTTGTTTACCTAATTATACTGAAAATTACTAAATTATACTTTGTGATATTGAGCAACAATTATACTAAGTAATGCTAAAATACAAATTCTGAAAATACAAGTTTCCAAAAATACAAGATTCCAAAAATACAAATTCTGAAAATACAATTTACCAATCCTACTGAACAATACTAAATACTTCTATGTGATACTGAGCAATAATTTTATCATATGTAATAATACTGTAAGATGCTGAAGTAGATAATAATAATGGATAGAAGTAAGTAGAAATGAACAATAATGAATGAGAATAATAATACCTATTTGAAAACCCAACTTTTCCACCACATGAAGTCTACCTCTACAACCCTCATTAAAAATTATTACAGCCTCATAGACTGCCATTTCTGCAATTCTCTGACCACAGCCTGAGGATTGTGTCGGGACCAATTACTGTACACACACCTATTTGAGATGTGTGACCCCTTGTCTTCCAGTTGCCATCACCACTGACTGTAATGTCCGTACACTTACTGGCCTCAACATATTCTTTAGTAGCCTTTTTCATGCTCTTTATAACATTTTTTTTATACATAATTTATTTTCTCACAAATTTTGTCATAAGGTTTTTGGGATACAGGGGGATACAAATCCATTATGCCAAAAAATGTTTTTATGGGTTCTAAACCCTGCCCAATGTAGCGCATTGCATACATAATCCTTTGATTTATTTCTGGAATGTTTTTTTATTTCCCATAAGTTTTGAGATTCTTGTACTTATTGTATTTGTACACTTTTCACAAGACATTTTAATGCTTGATGATAAACCTTTATTCTGTGTGTCAGTAAACTTAATGTTAGCAGAGCTTATTTTTCAGGATACATTTTTTTCCAAAAATGGAAAAAGAATGTTTTTATCAACGATTAAGTAACCTTTTGTTGTATTTATATTGTGTTCCGAAGGACTGTCTCAGTTTGGTAACTTCTTTTTAGAAGCAGATTTTGCAAGAGATTTTGTCATAAGGTTATTTGAATACAGGGGGATACAAATCCATTATCCAGCAGTATATGAGATTACAGATGAATCACTAAAATCTGAGTCGTATATTCTTATTAACAGAATTTTTAAAATCAAAATCTGAATCATTCATATTTACAGTCATATCAGATGTCTAAGCAGCAAGTTTCTGTTTTTTTTTTTTTTTTTTTTTTTTTTTTTTTTTTTTTATTATTATTATTATTGGTTTCCATGAAAACGCCTCCTTTTTGGACGTTTTCCCGATTGAAGTTGAACTGCATCTACTTTCATTTCAAGCATTTGCCAAAAAGCAATAATAAAATACTATAGCACAGTTAAAATAACATAAACTGTACTAAAAACTTTAAAAAAAATAATAAACAAGTATAATCAAGTAATAAAGCAGAACAAGCTGAATAACAGACTTCTTAAAGCTCTTAACAAAACATGTGCCGAGTTTCTGACTGCAGAATTATAGTAAATAACTTCTTTGACTTGACGCAAGAAGATGTATATTTGTAGGTGAGATGCTTACTTGATATTCTGAATGGAGTTTTAAAATATGGAGTAACCAGAAAATTATTTTTGTAACCATCAGCAAGAATGTTTTCTGAATCTAAACAACTTATCTATTAACATTTTTATCTACCAATATAATCGTAAAAACATTTCTGAATCAAATAACGATTGAAGAACGATGTAAACAAAGTACATGTGGTAGTCGGGCTTCCTTTTAAATTTGGAAACGCCGCTTCAGCTTTGAGTGGGTATAATTCTAAAAGCCATAACGTCTGTTCAAAATTTCAAGAAGACATTTACACTAAAATGTTCAGAAAAAATAGGAGTTTAATGTAAAAAAAAAAAAAAAAAAAAAAAAAAAATCGAAAATTTTGAAGGTTTAAGAGTCCTGAGACCCCTTAAAAACATACATAAAAGCAATTAAAATACAAATGCATAGACGTTTTATAAACTTTTTGTGCACCTCATCAGTATTATGTTCACAATTACAAAACAATGAGAACCAAAATAAGAAAACAGTTAAAATCACAGTTTAATTAAAACATCATATTCTGTTGGTACCTGGGCAGTTTCACTAATCGGAGACTCAGACAAAACCGTCATCCAACCCTCCAGGAAGACATGGTTGCTGTATACGCAATAGTTAGATCAAGCAGTTTACGCGTTCTCGAAATCAGGGACGTTGTCAAATTCAAATGCGTGTGATACCAATCTCGAGGTTAGAGTGCATTTCTTAAACAAATCTCTACATATCTCTTCTTCAATTTCACATTTACAGAGCGTCTAGTGTTACCTACGTAGCTTGACTTGCAACCTTTAACAAGGAATTTGGTATACCACATCTCTAAGATCAAATTCCGAATACATATGTTTGTAGTTACCCAGAAAATTAGCAATATGATTTAAAGGTAGATAAGCAGTTCTAATGTCTCCATTCGTGAAAATACCAGATATCTTTTCGGAAATATTAGCGTAGTACAGCAGAGATATATTTTCTGTAGGATTGGCACGTTGATAAGGTGAGGGATATTTATCCGATTTCTTCGATAGTTCCGATAAAACTGTACGGCACCATCTTCGTAGGTAATCGTTAAGACTTTAAGTAAATTGTTGAGAAAATAACTGCTTTAAAAATATTTAGCCTCGACTGCTTTGTTGTGCCTTCTAAATTTGATCGAGCAAAGCATTTTGTATGAACAGTAAAGTCTACTTTTATAAAGAGAAGGATTAACTAAATTTTATATTAAATTTTCTTTAATGGTACTTAAAAGCACAGTCGGAGCATAAAGGATTGAGAAAAAGGAAACGAAATACAAAAAAGTAAGATTTTTAAGCTTCGTAAAAAATATGTTTTGAAATTTTCCCGCTTGCTAGATGAGAATGAAATGTTTCTCCATTTTTTCCCAGTATCTACAAGCCTCAAGGGTAATGTCGAAATCACCAGAAAAAGATACTATACTCAGAAATAATTGCTTTCTGCTGATAAAAAAGGCGTCAATATAAGTTATTATTGTTGACATGCACAATCTTTCTTCTAACCAGTCTCATGAAAAATGCAATTTACACTCAGTGTTCCTTCTTTCTTTTTAAGAAAATTACTTTTGCTGACTTTTTAAGAGATTTTTTTTTTAAAGTGTACGAATAAGGAACTAAGTTCACCCTCTTCTTCAAGGTATAATACATAATTATTTTTTTTTCCGAAAAATTATTTATGGCGCTTAGAAAATTTTGATAAATACGTTATAAAAATAGAATAAAGATACAAGTTCTAAATAATTTTTATTATAACAGAAACAAGAATATCTTGTGTTTGAAACCACATTCTTACAAATATACTTTCAAAAGTTAGTACTAGGTTCACATTTAAAAAGAAAAAAAATTCTTCCAAAAAATTTTCTTACAAGAAAATTCTTTGAACGTATGAAAGGAAATTTGCATTGAAGAAAAACTGGAGGAAAAACTGCCCAGAAAAAGAAACAAATAAGGTCAAATCTATCTCGTCAATTGCGAAAAAGACAACTCATAGCTCATAACTTTCTTTCAATGCCCCTTTACTTGAATTCAATACGCTGTTAAAAAATTCGTGAAAAAAACAGAAAATGTGCTGGCAGAAAAGTTGCCGTCTATTCTCCAGTTTTTCGTTTTGGTATTCCCCCATTTACAAAATTGAAATTTTCCGCTATTTAAGATACGAAATTTCAGTTATTACAAAAAAAATCTAAATAATAATTATACTGATGCATATTTACACGGAATAGGTATTTGTACTGAATATCATCACACCCGTTGTTTATCGCCTTGAATTCTTCCGGATTCGAGCCTCGGTACTTGCTATTAGAGAATTAATGTTCTGTCCTCAACACCAGCTGATAACATTCAATGACTTGATTTAAGGCCAAATCATCAATTATGAAAATTTAGCTGGAATTTTCCCGTTTTCTCTCAACTGAAAAGGAAAATTTCAGTTTGTCTGTCTTGAAAGGAACATTTCCGTTTTTAAAATTCAACGAGTAAGGATAACAAAAAATATTTCCTTTTATTATGGGAAAATTTACGGTTTCCACGCAAAATGGAAAGTTTCCGTTAAAAGACAGAAATTGCTCCTAAAATCATCCGTATATATAAGGAATTTTGATTACAGTGTACGAAGTAAACTACTTTATGTACCCCGAAAAGAATTGCTAAAAAATAGAGAGAGGTTTTAGAAATGAGTTTGTGTCGTCATTAGGCAATGAATCAAAATACGATTAACAATATTCGCAAAATATCAGTACTATGGCCAATCATTACTGTAAAATAATTTAGGCAAATATTTGGTAGTTTTTGTCATTTGTAATATTAGTTTACGTAATTTTATTTGTGATTGAGTAGCTCAATTAGTAGCATCCATTTATTGTTGAATGTATCTTCTTTCATGTGAAATTTTATTAGTATTTATTATATTATTTTATTATATTATTTATTCCTATTAATTTACTTTCTAGTGGAATGATAAATATCTGGTGATCAATCAAAATGTAACGATTTTAAGTAGTATATTTAAAGAAAGGTATTAAAATAAATCTCATAAGACCAAGTATTTTTTGAACGTGTATTATGTATCTTTATCTTAGTAATCTTTCCAGTTTGTATAATCTTCGAATGTACACAGTCTATAACTTCATTTTATTTTATTTCCTGAGCTTATTAAGGTAGTTTAATCTTAAATTTAAAACAATGAGGTACTAAATTTGTAGCTATCAGCATATGCTAATTAGCTTGTGCTATTTTTTTCTGACATATAATATTCCCTAAAGAATCAGGAATATTCATAATTAAATTATTCTTGAGTCGGATTGATTTTGAGAGTTATTTTAATAATATCTTAATATTGTAGATAATAAATATATATAACTTTAGATAACAATTACCATTGTTTCAAAAGAAAGATTTGAACCGCGAAGGAATCAAAAAGGAGGAGAAAGAAAAAAAGAAAAAGAAACAATAAAAATTAGGTATTGGACTTTTCTTGCTCACTAGATAAGGATTAAATATATTCTTTTTTTGCGGCAATATCTTCAAATCTCAAGAGTAATGTCGATATCTTCTGAATAAGATAAAATGGAGAAATGTCGCTTTTTTGTGGTGAAAATGACATCAATACATGTTATTAACTTTGATCTGTGCAGTCTTATTTTGTTAGCATTCTCATAAGAAAAATGAATGTTAAATGTATATATCCATTTCTGTTCATGTTGAAACAAAATATTTTCTTTTGCACTAATTTTTTTATGAAATATTTAGATTTGCTTATAGAAATAATATAATATGTATTAGTCGGTAAATATTATTTAGTATCTGTAAATGACCGTGAATAAAAACTTTATTCCAGGTGCGCAAAAAGATACTTTTGAGTGTTAAAAAAATACTCCTGAAAGTCCATAATATTAACTTAATTTGAACTCTAGATTTTAATAAAATAAATAACAAAATTTTTATTTCCCTTAATTTAAAAAAAAACAATTAATTACCATTAAATGGCATTATTCTTAACAACTTATTTTTATACATATATAAGAAGCATCTATGAGAAATTCATTCAAATTGAAAAAAAAAAAAAAATGAAATGCACATGAATAATTTTAAAATCATGAAAACGAAGAAAATCTTCAGTCTGTAAAAAAAAAGATTTTAATTAATAAATGAATTATAAATGCTCATTAACTTTAAAAAAAATTATTTTACTATGAGTAAAGGTTTAAATATTATTTATTATAAATTTCTTTGATTTTTACGCTTTTATGATAAATATAGTCAGTTTATCGGTCCACTAATAAATCTTTCTGTAAAATTGAAAAATCAAGATCAATGTAATCTGCATATTACCTGTTATCTATAGTTAGAAACTTATACACTTATGAGGTTGTTATCGCATAATGATATGTTCGTTAATACTTCTTCTCAATATTTCACGACAAAGGATCTCGAGACTGACGAAAAATATGATAGGAAATATCGAACAAAGAAAATAATTTTCTCACACAAAACGAATAAAATAGTGAACTCCCGTAAAATGCTTCTCTCACGACAAGTACGTTCTTCAAAGCTCATAACTTTCTTTCAATGCCCCTTTACTTGAATTCCAACAACAAAAAGCGATCCTTTTTTTAGTTCGGCAGGTTGTATTTCATTTTGTTGTTTCTTGATTCAGGCATTACCCCAGAGGCTAACATATTTTTGCCACAAGAAATAGTATATCTCGATTCTAATTTCAAGAAAGAGCTAAATTTATTTTTTTTTCCGCTATTTGTTTTCTAGAAATATTATTTCATTATCCTGTCGAGTTGCGTATGGATGGGTGGGAAGGGTTCGTTATTGTGTGGAACGTCATTCAATTCTGATAAATTATTGTGTAGAATACATGTCAAAAATTTATTTTTAACCGTGACTGCAAGATATTTCATTCGAGTATATTGATAAGTTCTTGTCATTGTTCAATACTTCTTCTTGAACGAAAGGCATAGTAAATATAAAAGCATGCAACCAAGAATCAATAATATAAAAGTTTTAAATATCAATTACCGATTTTAACTATTATAAACGTGTCTTTGCTTTCAGAGAAATTTACAAATTACTTGAAAATACTTAGTAAACTTATATAGCATTATGACATGGTAGGGTACCTTTGTAGTGTTTGAATGTCACATAGCATAGATACTGTGTTAAATTATTTAGATTAACACATTAGTTTGACAATTTTGGAGTTAATCACTTTGTTGTTTCTTGTTATTCACAGATTATTTTGAAGGCTAACATATTTTTGCCACAACAAATTGTATATGTCGATTCTAATCTTAAAGAAGCATTCAATTCATTTTTTTAATTTTTTCCTTCGTTTGTTTTCTGAATGCATTCTTTTACTACGCTCTTGAATTGAGTATGGGAGGATGCGGTGGATCAATTATTTTGTAGAACGTAGTGCATTTCTGATAAATTATTATGTAGACTGCATTATCAGATTTTATTTTTGACTATGACTGCGAGATGTTTAATTCGAGAATGTGGAATGTCCTTGGAGCATAATTTTAAGATTTCTGCTTGCCGAAAATGATGTATTATATGTACGACAGTCAGTTATTTATTTTTATATTTATATTTGCATAATGTATAACAGTAAATTTCAGTAAGTATCTATTATATAAAGGTTTTTTATCTGAAATATATATTTTTACTATTGGAAGGGCATGTGACCATACGTCATAGAAATTTACAAATTAAATTAAGAGTATGTAAATTAAATTAAGAGTCTATAACTTAAAAATTCTTACTAAGTTTTAGTAATATTGTGACATCCAGATTGATTTTGAAAGTTTTGTTATGACATGACGCAATTACGTTGTTGACTTTGATTTGACCTAAGGCTCCTATAATGGGCTCTTATTATAGGAGCTCTAGTTTGACCAATTGACCTGGTTGGTTTTAATAGTGCAATTCGTAAGTAGTGTTATTCATTATATGTAATATTTGCCACCTATTCACTTAATGTTAATCTGTAACCCTTAATTACTCACGCTGGTGTATTTTGTACATCACTGGATGTTATGAATTTAAATATGCAAGTTACAAATGCTCATTGCTCGAAAATATTGTGACACATAACTATGTTATGATGGATCTTTTAATATATCACTACGTGCTAATTGCAGTTCACTTAACCTTATAAAACATAAATTTAATTTACTAGAAATTTTGAAATATATGGTGTACAAATTACACGCCACGGAAAGTTTTGCTGTATGAATTTGCGCGAGATTTTAAGAGTAAAGATACAAATGATTTATACATATTTTGTGAAATACCTAAGAAAAATAAGAATGTTTTTTTTTATCATTTCCATGCAAATAAATCCCACTGAGTGCAAAAACAATAGAAATCCAAATCTATTTTTTTACATTTTTTAAAATCATAATTTTTATAAAATAAATATCTGATAACCGACAGACATTCTACTTCAGGCTGATAGTCAGTGAACTTCCCGATTTCCCTCACTAATGTTAAACCTATGGGCGTAGGATGCATTCGTATGTTTAAAATATCTCCTAAGGAAATTAATATTTTTAACTTCTGTTTTCTTTGTACTGTTCTTAAAGGATGTCTCTTTTTTTCTCAGTTATCAAAAAATATGTGCTTAATTTATACTTCTTTGTGTTAAAACCTTAGCGAAACTGAATAAGATTTTAAAATTTCACATAAAATTAAATATATCCTTTGGAAAAATTGACAACTAATAAGAAAGAGACATCCTTTAAGAAGTGTACTCAGAACACAGAAGTTAAAAATTTAATTTTCTGAGGAGATATTTTAAATAAACGAATGCATCCTATATCCATAGGTTTTACATAAGAGAGGGGCATCGGTAAGTTCACTGACGTAAGTTCAAGCCTTAAGAGTTTAAGAAATATAGTCAGTACCAAAAAGTTCTTAAATTATGTAGCGTTTGATAGCATAGATTTTAGTGATTCCTGAAAAACCTAAAATCTTGTTTTTTGCAATATCCTATTTAACGGAATTTTGAATTTAAAAAAAAAAAAAAGGTTTGGCAAAATTTACATATCACTTTCTTATTTGAGTCAAATGTTATAATATTTCACCTTTATAAAATAAAAGCGAGGTTTCAGAAGCAGCATGTGTTTGGGTCATAATACCCTTTGTTTGTAGTTAGTTAGAAGATCGTACTTTATGAGGTTGTTATCACATAATATGTTCATCAATACTTCTGCTGAGTACGTCACGGCAATAGATACCAAAACGGATGAAAAATATGATAGGTAATATTGAACAGGAAAACTAATTACCTTCCATAAAACTAATAAAATAATGAACCCCTGAGAAATGCTTCTCTTGTGACAAGTACGTTCTTGAAAGCTAATAACTTTCTCTCAATTCACCTTTACTAGGATTCCAAAAAAGAAAATAATTTTGATTTTATGTTTGGCAGGTAGCATTTCATTTTGCTGTTTCTTGCGACTAGGATTTTTTTTCATTAGTATTATCTATTTTAACTTTTTTTTTAATGCATAGTTCCATATTCATTCATGTTTCAATTTTTTTTCTTTTCTTTTTTTTTCTTTTCTTTTTTTTCTTTTCTGTTTTTTTTTCTTTTGCTTAATTTACAATAAAGATATTTTTGGATTTTTAAGATTCATATTTATTATAATTTTACATTAAGAATATAACACGTTTTTTAGAATTTTATATGTTTCAAACAATTCTAATTTTCTAACTACAGAAATGGTACCTTTATCTATTATTAGAAAAAAAAAACATTTCTTTAGTGATGCTATGAAAAATAAAAGTCCTAGTGTGAGATAATTCGAACTACTTCCATCTCTATTACGTTGTCAAAACGTTTATTTTAATGTTTATATTTTGTAAAATTAAAGTAAGGCATCAGAAGTATCATGTGGCGAAGTTATATTACCTATTGGGTATAGTTAGGATAGTTCTATGAGAAGGTGGATTTAACTTTTGCCGTTATATTAAAAATAAATGAAAAACGTAAAATAGCAAAGATAAAAATATATAAATTGGCAAACAGCTGTTTCGGAGCACCTAAAGCTCCATCATCAGTACCAATTAAAAAGACTAAAACCAATTTAAAAGTTTAAGCCAGTAAATTATGCTCGCGTCTTTCGCACGCGCCAAGATTGAATGGTGGCGACCTTTTCAAAAACAACAGCAGAGTCAGGAAACACATGTAACGCAGAGACCAATAGGAGCGCCCTGCTAGACCAGGCGAATTTAAGTACAGAGGAGAAAAAAGGGAGGGAACGAAGAGAATGAATCAAGTGAAAGGTAGCCAGACATTTGCAAAATTTGGTACGGAGGAGAAAAAAAGGGGAGGAGGACGAAGATAATGAATTAAATGAAAGGTAGCCAGACATTTGAAAAATTTGGTGTACTGGACATATCATTAACTAAGCTGCCTGAATTCTTCCATATATGAAAAGCCTCCCAAAAATCAAGGTCGTAAATAGATGAGCATTTCTGAATTATTGAACACTCTGAAAAATTAAAACTGTGATTTTCAGACCAACAATGGTTAGCTATTGCAGAACGTTTAATGTCACAGTTTTAACATAGTTTTTATGTTCCCACAAGCGGACCTTAAGGGATCTCTTGGTTTGAGCTATATACATTCTGTCACACTCGCAAGATATCTTATAAATTCTCCAATGTGAAAATCTCTCTATTGGATGTTTGAGATCTGTAAATTTGATTTTGTTAAATGGTGCATAAATTATTTTAAAATCGAGTCTTTTCGAAACTCCCTGATCTGGGAGTTTACTCAAAGCAGAGTTGGACCACATCAAATCAATAGCCATTGACTGGGGTTATCCTGTTGAAATAGTTGATTCAATTAATAATAAACTAATTAAACTTACACATTCCAACGTTAACAATGTTCGCAAAGAAAAATTAATTATACTTCCATATTTTCCGAGAATAAGCCCTCAAATATCTAGAAGTTTGAAAACATTCGACTTTAAAATAATTTATGCACCATTTAACAAAATCAAATTTACAGATCTCAAACATCCAATAGACAGATTTTCACATTGGGGAATTTATAAGATATCTTGCGAGTATGACAGAACATATATAGGTCAAACCAAGAGACCCCTTAAGGTCCGCTTGGAGGAACATATAAACTATGTTAAAAAATGTAACATTAAACGTTCTGCAATAGCTAACCATTGTTGGTCTGAAAATCACAGTTTTAATTTTTCAGAGGGTTCAATAATTCAGAAATGCTGATCTATTTACGACCTTGATTTTTGGGAGGCTTTTCATATATGTAAGAATTCAGGCAGCTTAGTTAATGATATGTCCAGTAGACCAAATTTTTCAAATGTCTGGCTACCTTTCATTAAATTCATTCTCTTTGGTTCCCCCCCCCTTTTTTTTTCTCCTCCGTACCAAATTTTTAAATATCTGGCTACCTTTCACGTGATTTATTCTCTTCGTTTCCCCCCTGTTTTCTCCCCTATACATAAACTTGCCCGGTCTGGCTAGGCGCTCCTATTGGTCTCTGCGTCACATGTGTTTCCTGACTCCGCTGTTGCTTTTGAAAAGGTCGCCGCCATTCAATCTTGACGCGTGCAAAAGACGCAAGCATATTTTACATGGCTTAAACATTTAAATCGGTTTTAATCTTTTGAATTGGCACTGATGATGGAGCTTTAGGGGCTCCGAAACAGCTGTTTGCCAATTTATATACTTTATTTGTGCTAATTCACGTTGTTCACTTATTTTTAGTTCCATGAGGTTATAATCGCATAACAATATGTTCGTCAATACTTCTTCTGAGTACGCCCCGACAAAGGATCTCGTTGCTCATGAAAATTACTATAGACAATACCTAACAAATAAACCAATTTTCATAGACAAAGTGAATAAAAAGGTGGACCATCGTAAAATGTTTTGCTTGCTTAAAGTTATATCTTTCAAAACTAATAACTTACTTTCAAGGCCCTATTACTAAACTTTCAAAAACGTAAAGGGATGTTTTTTTTTAGCTTGGCAGGCTGCATTTCATTTTGTTGTTTTTTCGATTCAGACATTACTCATGAGGCTAGTACATTTTTGCAACACGACCAACGATGATTCATATACACTGACTACGGAATAATGTCATGAAGATACAATGCCTACAGAAAATACCCAAAGATTTGTATTAGTTATTTTACCTTGTTTATTGTTTATTGTCTAGTTATATATTCATTCATATTCGAATTTTTCTGCTTTATTTTTGGCATTTTGATTTTCATAAAAGTAAGGAACTTTTGACATTTTATGGTTAATAGGCTTCTAATTATTTTAATCTAACATTATAAGTTTTTTAGAATGTAATATGTTTAAAACGATTTGAATTATCGACTTTTTTTCTTTTTATATACTGGGTGGCCAGAATTAAAACACATCTACTCCGACCTCTCTATATATGGAACTACTGAGTTTATAAACTGCAACTTTTGTACTCATACTATTCAAGACATGGGGAAATAGATTACGGTAAAAAATTAGTTTCAAAAATCGCGGATAGATGGCGCTGTACAACTGGGCATAATCTGAAAAAACACAAAAACACATTGTAAACACATTTTATTTGAACGTACCAAACATTCATGTGACAAGGATCTTACCAACGCAAGGAATGCTGCCTAATATGGTTCCTTTCTTGAAGATGTAAAATCTGCTTTTTGTGGACAGTTTGTTCAGATCGTAACTGATCAACTGAGATGCTTCTCCCGTGCAATAGTCCTTCTTTCAAATTTGAAAAGGTTACCAGATGTCCTCGTTAAACAAGAATTTTTAAATGTCACAAAAGCCAAAAATCGCACGATTAAGATCCTGATAACGAGATAGCCAGCTTGTCAGACGATTGATTACTATTTCATTAGTGAAACGTTGCCGAAGAAACTGCTGTACACAGAGTATAATGTGTGGAGGCGCTCCATCATGCATAAAGGTCATTGAATCAAGACATTCCCGCTGTTGCAAATATGATACAAAAAAATTTTTGAACATCCTTATGTACCTGTTGGCCGGCACCGTGCATGTTATAGGGCCACTGCGAGTAGCCTCTTCGAAAATGAAAGGTCCAAGAATGAATGTGGCTATAAATCCACACATTTACACTTTGTTTTTTATTATTTTGTGTCTCTATTTCATATTTTCTATTGTACAGCGTCAACTCTCGTGTTTCTGGAACTATTTTTGTTTTCGTAATCCATTTTCCCATGTCTTGAATAGTATTTGCACAAAGTTTGAATCTTATACACTGCGTAGTTCAATATATAAACAGGTCGCAGTAGGTGTGTTTTAATTTTGGCCACCCTGTATATTAGACGATACTTTTTGTAGCGATATCATATATTCTAATACGAGCAAATCTTGTGTGTGGTTATATATATATATATATATATATATATGCAAATTTTATCTTAAAAACGGCTCTAACGATTTTGACGAAATTTTGTATCCTACCATTTTGGGACACCAGAAAACCATTGGGCAAGGTCACATGTTCGAGAAAATTTGATTAGTGGGTCATTGTGGGTCATTTTGGGTCGTGGTCTAGCTAATTGTATCTAAAAAACGGTTCAAACGATTTTGACGAAATTTTGTATCCGACCATTTTCGGGCACGAGAAGACTATTGGGCTGGGTCACATGTTCAAGAACTTTCGATTAGTGGGTCATTTTTGGGTCAACGCGGGTCAAATTAATTTTATCTAAAAAACGGCTCTAACGATTTTGATTAAATTTTGTGTCCTACGAGTTTCGAGCACTATAAAATCATTGGGCCAGGTCACATGTCCGAGAAAATTTGATTAGTGGGTCATTTCTGGGTCATTGTGGGTCAAGATCTAAAAAGCGGCTCAATTTACACTAAATTTTGCATCAAATGGTTTTCGGGCACGAGAAGACTGTTGGGCTAGGTCACATGCTCAAGAAAATGCAATTAGTGGGTCATTTTGGGTCATTTTGGGTCATGATCAAGCTAATTGTATCTAAAAAACGGTTCAAACGATTTTGACGAAATTTTGTATCCGACTATTTTCGGGCACGAGAAGACTATTGGTCTGGGTCACATGTTCGAGAACTTTCGATTAGTGGGTCATTTGTGGGTCAAAGCGGGTCAAATTAATTTTATCTAAAAAACGGCTCTAACGATTTTGATTAAATATTGTATCCTACGAGTTTCTGGCACGCGAAAATATTTGGGCTAGGTCACATGTTCGAGAAAATTCGATTAGTGGGACATTTCTGGGTCATTGTGGGTCAAGATCTAAAAAGCGGCTCAATTTACACTAAATTTTGCATCCTATGGTTTTCGGGCACGAGAAGACAGTTGGGCTAAGTCACATGTTCGAGAAAATTCAATTAGTGGGTCATTTTGGTCATGGGTCATGATATTTGAACTCAAATTTAATTTTGACCGAGCATAGCTCGGTCTTCCCTGCTCGTTATAAAATATACTACATTTTAGTATCAAAAAATTTAAATGTTAAATAATTCCAGATTTTTATGTTAAGTTTTATTGTATTGTTTTTACTTAGTAAAATCAAATTTATGCTTTGAAAGCAGCATGTGATTGTGTCATATTACATTTTTCTCTGTGGTTAGAAGGTTTGAACCTTTTGTGGAATGTACTTTATGAGACTGTTATCACATTGATATGTTCATCAATACTTCTGAGTACATAACGACAATGGATTTCGAGACTTAGAAAAAAATATGATATGGAATATCGAACAAGAAACCAATTTTCTACTTCAAACCGAATTAAAAAGTGAAACCTCGTCAAATGCCTCTATCATATGAAGTACCTTCTTCAAAGCTAACAACTTTCCTTCAAATCCCCTTAACTAGAATTTCAACAACAAAATGCTGACCTTCTTTAGTTTGTCAGGCTACATTTCATTTTGTTGTTTGTTAAGATTCAGAGATTACCCTAAAGGCTAACATATTTTTACCACATGAACTAGTAAATCTTGATTCTAATTTTTTTTTTAAGGGGTAAATTCATTTTTTTTTCTTTTCCTCCGTTTTTTCTCTAAAACTATTCTTTTACTACGCTCTTGAATAGCGTATGAGAGGGAGAGGAGTGTTAGTTATTGTGTGGAACGTCGTTCATTTCTGATAAATTGTTGTACAGTATGCATGTTAAGATTTTATTCTTGTACGTGACTATATGATATTTCATTCGAAGATATTGAAACGTTCTTCACATTGTTCAACAATTCTCCTTGAAGGAAATACTATATATGTATTAAAGTCAGATAATAACTTTTATCTGAAATACAAAAGTATCAAACTTCAAGTATCAATTATATAAAAGTTTTAAATTTAAATTACTTTTTTAACTATTATCAGAGCATGTGGATTTTCAAAGAAATTTGCAAATTACATAAAAATTCTTACTCATAAAAAACATTGTGATATAGTTGCGTGAGTGTGTAGTAATTGTAATGTCACATGAAATAGTTACTTTGTTGAAGTAGATTGCTTAGCACACTGATTTGACCGTTTTTAAACTGATCATTTTGGTGTTTTATGTGAATCAGATATTACACTGGAAAATAAGATATTTTTGTCAGAACTAAATCTCTGCATCGTTATTCTAACTTAGAAAAAGTCAGTAATGTGTGCAAGTAAAATGTGTCTAAAGTGTTTATGCACAGCCAGAAAATGTATTTCATTAAATAACAAGACTAAATTAAACAAAAACTTATTGCTTAATTGGACTTTGTACAATTGTTCAAATAAATCCTATAAAAGGAATAAATGTGCACATTATAACTTGATTTCGATCGGAATTTTCTTCCATTGTGTCTAAACTTTGATAAAAAAAAAATCATAAAAATCTCTGACTATACACTGTCTCAAAATTTAAGGCACAATGTAAAAAAAAACACCACATTTAACAATTTTAAATGATGCTATTTATTAATAGTAGTTTCCAGATTTGGGATAGCTTTAAATAATTGTGTTTCTACGGAATCAATTACTTTTTGGAATGCAAAGAATGCCATGCTTTTTGTGTGGCCATTTTTAGTTTTTTTAGCAGAGTCATGTTGCTTTTACATTCCTGTATATTTCACTGGTATTAAAAATTTCACGGGCATTATTTAAAACATCCTAAATGTTCTCAATTGAGTGTATGTTTGAGCTTAAACTTGGCCAGTTTCAAACGTTAATATTTTGTGCGGAAAGACAATGTTTTGTACTGTGTGAGTTGTGGATTGAAGAATGGTCATGCCGAAATCTCCTCTTAGGACTTGAGATATCCCCAAAGGATGTGTCAATAGTGTCTCTTGATAACTTCGTTAAACTTTGTTTCCCATGGCGAAATGCCAAGGAGATTTCTGTATTAAAGCCAATAGGTCCCCAAGCAATCAGACTTGCCACCTTGTGGCTGTTACCTGAGGTCTTGCCTGTAGCAATTCCTGCCATTAGGTCCATCCATAATCCATATATTTTCGTCGCTGGATAATACGGTTTGCCATTTGTCTCCATAGAATATGTACATTCGAGCTCAGTCCATTCTAGCCTGTTTATGCTATGATTTTAGACACAGTTTGGAAGACATTTTTTTAAAACAAAGTTCTTGCATAATCCCATGAGTCTATGTATTGTGTCCTTTAAAACATTGACACCGATATTATTTTTAATTCGTCTTATGGGTATATTAAGCTTTGATACCAATCCTGCAATTTTTTAATCAGTCTTAAACACTTGTTACAAGTGACCGCCCGCATTTTGGTTTTGGGTCGAAATTGTTATTTGTAACACATAGTTGGTATATTCCTCACTTTGAACAGTTTAAAAATTCTACAAATTTCTATAAAAGACTTAACTTACGATTTCAACTTACAAATCTGTAAAATTTCCTCTTTTGTAAACTCTGTAGCTTACAGCATCTTACGCGTAAATAACCGAAGAAAGTTAAATATCCATGTTTATACAGCTGAGGGAAAACAGTTGGTAGGTTGGAACAGTTGGTTGGTTGAAACCAATCTAGCATTTGTTAACATTTGCATAATATGCCTAAACTTTTGAGACAGTGGTTTGGTAACAAAAATAAAGTTTAATTTCAATTGAGTATTTATCGTGAAAATTTTCCATTTCGTTCTCCTTCCAATTTTGTTGTCATATTTTAGTGTGTGCCTAAACTTTTGAGACGGACTGTACTATAAAAGTGTGAACTAAAGTCAGATATATATTTTTTCATATTTAAAATTGCATAAAGTACAAGACTAAATTTCAGTAATTATCAATAGCATAACTATTTTAAATTGGAACAATTTATTTTAATTTTTGGAAGAGCATGTGAACTTTTATACAAATTTACAAATTAAATTAGGAGTATGTACACCTCTACAACTTAAAAATTTTGATTAAACTGATGGTGACATTGTGATATCTAGCGTGACATTAAAAGTTTGTGATGCGACTTGAAGCCGTTACTTCATTGACATTGGTTTTACCGATTGACCTGATTGATTTTATTTTTTCAGGTAATTTATGACGGCATTCCCGTATAAAATAATAATTCAGAGATAAGCCGAATTTTGTATCAAAAAAGGTTTTATAGAATTTACGTATATTATTATTTGAATCCACTGTTTTAATGTTTTTACTTTATAAAATCAAAGTGAGTCTTCTGAAGCATAACGTGGTCACAATATATTACCTATTGGCTGTAGTTAGAAACTCGATCTTACGGAATTGTTATCGCATAATGATATGTTTGTAAATATTTCTTCTCGATATGGCACGACAATGTATCTCAAATCTAATGAAAAATATGATAGGCAATATCGAACAAAGAAACTAATTTTCTTCCAAAAAACGAATAAAAATGTGAATCTTCCTAAAATGCTTCTCTTTTGAAGTACATACTTCAAAGCTCATAACTTTCTTCAATACTTCGTTACTAAAATTCCAATAATAAAAAGAGGTACCTTTTTTATTTTAGTTTGGCAGGCTGCATTTCATTTTCCTTTTTTTTTTTTTATTAGGACATTATTCCGGAAGCAAACAATTCTTATCTCAAAAAATATCTTTTTTAGAATTCAATATGTTTAAATCAATTCAGATTGTAATAAAGTTATCTTTATCTGATACTGCCGCATGACCACCGCCGATTTAAATATCTCGACGACGGAAGGTTGCCGTAAAGATACTGCAAATTTAGAGACGTTAACCGATTTTACCTATTTTTCCCATTTATATTTTTTAATTCTTAGTTTCATACTCATTCACATTCCTTTTTTTATATGTTTTTATTTTTCGCTTAATTTCTAGCCTTTTCACGATATAGGTACGATATTTTTGTCTTTCTAAAATTAGTATGCTTTTAATAATTTTAATTTTAAAAAATACTCTTTTTTAGAATTCAATATGTTTAAATGAATTCAGATTGTGCTAAAGTTATCCTTATCCGATATAGGACAGATACATTTTATTTCGTCATAGTGTGGAATGTAACTTTCTTTTTTAGTGTGGAATAATTCAAATTTGACAATTACATAATTGCAGCTTTTGTATGTTAAGATAAGTTTTATTACGAGCACGGAAGACCGAGATATGCTCGGTCAAAATTAGCTTTGAGTTCAAATATCATGACCCATGACCAAAATGACCCACTAATAAAATTTTTCGAACATGTGACCAAGCCCAGTTGTCTTCCCGTGCCCGAAACCCGTAGGATATAAAATTTAGTCAAAAAAGTCTGAGCCGTTTTTTAGATACAATTAGCTTGACCCTGACCCATGATGACCCAAAATGACCCACCAATCAGGTTTTCTCTAGCATGTGACTTTCTCGTGCCCAAAAACCGTAGGATACAAAATGTAGTGCAAATCGTCTGAGCCGTTTTTAAGATACAATTAGCTTGACCCTGACCCATGGTGACACAAAATGACCCATTAATCGAATTTTCGCAAACATGTGACCTAGTGCAATGGTTTTATGGTGCCCCACAACGATAGGATACAAAATTTCGTCAAAATTGTTAGAGCCGTTTTTAAGATAAAATTTGCAAATATAACATACCCACAAACAAGATTTGTTCGTATTAGAATATGTGATATGATAACAGTAAAATCAAACTGGGACAGCAGAAGCCGCATGTGGCAGTGTTATATTACCTGTTGCCGTAGAAACATAGCGTCAACCAAAAACAAAAAGAAAAAAGAAAAAAAGAAACACTCAGTACATTTTAATCTCAAAACTGTAATAGAAACCTCCCACTGGCGACTCTTTTTTAATTCTGTCTCGCACCACTTTGTCAAAACAAAAAATTTTACATGTACTTTAACAACATGTACACGATAACTATACTTACAACATTTTTGCGTATAGAATGTAAAAATAGTCACCAGTGGCAGTCCTGTAAAAAAAAAACAGAAATAGCCAGTCCACTGAAAATTCCGTCTTTTTTTAATTAATGTTTAAAAAAATTATTTTACGACGTCTGGCTTCTTGCTGAAATTGTACCAAGCTCTGAAATTTTAAAATAAACATCTAATTTTAACAGCATATTTAGCTTTTCCGGTTAGGATACTGAATGGAAAGACATTCGATCAAATAGTTTAGGAATTATGAAGGTTTAAAATTTGGAACCACTAAAATTAAAATCATTTGCAATCTTTGCAAAACACATTGCAATGTGGGTATTATTATTATTTTTTTTAATATAACTCAAAATGTACTAGGCGTAATGAATTGTAATTTTGGATTCGCATGTTTAAAAATCTTCTAGAAATAGATTTTTCTTAAAAAATGCATAAGTTAAAATTCCTGTTAATTTTGAAAACTAACTTAAAAAAATATTTTTTTTTCCAAATAAATTTTCCAAAAACATATGAATTTTACTCTATGAATTTTTTAACAGAAATCTATTTTTAAATCCTTCAAATATGCGAAGCCAAAATTACATCATATTGAGGGATGTAGTTTTTGAATTGTCCTTAAAAACACATCCGCATTGTTATATGTTTTGAAACTATAACAGAGGAATTAAACATTAGAAAATCCAAAATTTTGACCTTCATAATTCTTAAACTATACGACCGTATGATTGCCTTTTCAGTGTCTTGGGGTAAAATTTACTCAAAAAGCCAAATATGATGTCAATATTAGGTATTCATATTGAAACTTTCAGATTTTGGTACACTTTCTGTAAGACGATCCCCTAAATTAATTTTTTAACATAAATTTAATAAGACATCATTTACAATCGAATAGCTATTTCTGCATAGTTTTGGAGGGGAAATAATTTGGTAATTAAAACAAGTAATATAAAAAAAATTAAAGTCAATTTCTACTTAGGTCAAAAAGAAATCTTTTTCCAGCGATCTACACGCTTCGTCACTGACGGTATTTATTCCTAAACTTATCCTGCTAAATAACTTATATAAGATAAATTTACTTTCGAGTACGGGAGAATTTCCTTCCGTCCTAGACGAGGCTCGATCCTGCGATCTTGTGGTTACGAGCTCATAGATTAACCGACTGCGCTACCAAGACTTGTGAGTGAGTGCTTTTAAATGGTACTAATGTCTGAAATAAGTCGGCTGCGTGTTGATATCTTTTCTCCCATATAAAAATTAAAATTAATTAATTAAATTTAATTAATGAATTAATATTCGAAAAAACTGTATTAACATCAAGTGTCATCCACTACAAGTTTAAAAAAATGTATTTGAGCTTGAGTGGATGAGTAAAAAGTATTTTATTAACGATTTAAAATTGGAACAAGATATATAAATATAGAGTGTGAACTGATAGTAGGAATTGAATGATTTTTTGGATGACTACAGTATGACGTTGTTATAGTAGTATAATAATCTACAAAACCAACTTTTCAAAAGTAAAAAAAGCCAAGATTAAAAAAAAAAAAAGTGGCTAAAAAATGGGGTGATATCAAATTTCCAAGCTATTATATTACTTATTTAACTTTTTTCCATTAAATAAGTTATCATATATATAAGTCGAGTGCCTACGTATATGTTAATAGAAATCGTTTTCTCCTGTACTAAATACATCCTAACGAGTTTCTGAAAATTCAATTTTTTTCAAATTATGCATGATGGGCTTAGCGGCCATCTTTGTATATTATTAACAAAATTCTAAATACCCAAATCCGTAGTTAAAATCCGAAGTTCAAAATTGTTATTTAAGCAAATGTTTTAAGCGTTTCATTTATAGACTTGTATGCTCTGAAAATTGTGTCTTAAGATAATGATGACTTATCTTAAAGATTCATCTTATGATTTATTTTTTAGAGTAATTAATAATTCCAAACTAGTAAAAATCAATTTCTCAAAATATCAGTAATCTAATTTATCTGTCCGTAGTTAAAATCTGAAGTTCGAAATTGTTATAAACATATTACAGTGCAAACATATTACGCTTTTACTTTAGAAATTTGGATGCTTAGAAATATGGAAAGATGGCCGCTAAGCCCATCATGCATAATTTGAAAAAAATTGAATTTTCAGAAACTCGTTAGGATGTATTTAGTACAGGAGAAAACGATTTCTATTAACATATACGTAGGCACTCGACTTATATATATGATACCTTATTTAATGGAAAAAGTTAAATAAGTAATATAATAGCTTGGAAATTTGATATCACCCCATTTTTCAGCCGCAACTTTTTTTTTTTTTTTTTTACTTTTGAAAAGTTGTTTTTGTAGATATCATTTCTTTTTTTTTTTTAAATAGATTAAACATAATTTAAATAATCTAAACATGAGAAATTATTTAAAATTACATTTTACTTTCAGTCATTGTTTAATGGGTTAACTAGAAATACCAGTAGATTTTTCAATTAAACTAATTACACTCTTAACCCTCTGAGCGTTTTGAAAAAGGGTAAAATTGCAATGTTGTTTTCTCCGCATTTTGTTTTAAATGCTAAAAAAAATATGATTCTTTCAGCATTATAAATAAAACTTAATTACAAATATGAATGTAACCCTTGAGAGTGTTAATCGTTCTTCAATGTTTTGAAAATTCATTAAATCTATAGAATTATATTATCTTAAACATTGCATATATTACAGTTAAACCTGGAGCTTAGTGAACGAATTATTACCTTCCACACGCTTAGAGGATTAAAAACAACATTCTAAATGTGGCTTGTTATAATACTTGTTATACTCCGTTAAAAAATATCACTGACTTATCCACGAAATGAATAAAAATGGAATACGTACATAGCGTGTCAGTGCTGCATTTGATATCAAACGTGATATCACGCTCTTTTATTATTAGCACTAGCTGGCTTCGCCCACTAGCGGGTCCCTAATTTACATCGGGGCCTCAAATCTTGTAAAACCTCGAATAAGATAAACCTCGAACCGAACGAACCTCCGACCAGGTTCCCCGCTGCCTTCGGCACCGGATAATCCCTTAATTTGCACATCGAATAGTACAAACCTCTAACCAAACGAACCTCCGACACGGGTCCCCACTGCCTTTGGCACCATATAGCAGTCATGCTGCGCACGCTCAAGTTCCATCTTCCACCACCAGGTAGCGCAATCTGTTCTATATGAACCTCGGGCACTGAAATCGTTAAGGCTATAGATGTCGAGTCGAATGAGCAATACCCCGTCGTTATTCAGCCCATAGAACCAGAGATAGGAAAGTGCCCCCTGTGGTGAAAAACGAACTAAAATCAGAAAGCTCTATCGATGTCGAGTCGAATGAGCCATACCCCGTCGTGATCCCACCCATAGAAACAGGAAAGTGCCCCTGGTGGTGAAAGCTAATCGCGTTTGGGGGGCAAAGTGGGGGGATGAACACCGAAGATGCATAATAGGATTAAGCGGTCACAGACCTTTACAACGATGTATCACATGAGGGATATGTGCAAAATTTAGAAAAAACTCTCCCCCTGCATTGTATGATTAAGCGTTCACAGACATTTCCAACGATATATCACATGAGTAGTGTCGGGGGAGGGGCGCAAAATGTGGAGGTGACACCTGTGATGCATAACATGAATAAGTGATCACAGCCCTTTGTAACGATATGTGACATGACGGATATCGTTAAAATTTAGAAAAGTGTCCCCCCCCCCCCTTGTGTAGGCAAAACGCTCCGCCCCTCCCAATAATTTTTGACGCGGCTTTATTTTTAAATTTATGTTATGTGTTATAAAATATCGTAAAGTTTCAAACAGATAGCCTTATTATACTTCCTAATTTTGTTCACGCCCCTCCCCATCCCCTCCCCGAAATGTGACGCGCCATTCTTTTTTATAATGTTTTTTATCATGTGTTATAAACTATCTTGAAGTTTAAATCAAATCGCATTGGAATTTAATATATTGCTGAACTTACTATTATATATAGAATAATATAGAAATAAACCCTCCTTTAGCTTGTAATTAAGATATACGAACAATTTTTATAATTTCTGAAAGCTGATTTTTATTTATTTATCTATTTATTTATATTTTGTTCATTTATTTATTTTTTGCGTTGCCCTGTGCATGTTTGGAATTTCTTTGCAATTTCTTAGATTTACATTATTTTATTCAATTAAACATTGTACTTTTACAATAAATTTAAATGGAAACTTCACTTCTAAAACAAAAATAATTTAACAACTGGATTTCATTAATTTATATAAAAATGACGTGAAAGGTATTCCTGCGAACAAAATGCCTGTCCTTTACCGTGTTTTTTTTTTTTTTTTTTTTTCAGAAATAAATGAATCACATTTAATTCATTTCAAAAATTTTGTTTACGTTTGGAAAGAAATTTTAAATGCCGATAAGTCTTAATGTATACATTTTAGAAGGTACATCTTCCCTCAAAAACTAATTTATTTTTAAAGATCTTTCTAAAAACGTAAATTATAAATATTTTTTAAAGCATAAACACCATGTCTGATTACTTTATTTTACAATATTATACGAACACATATTTTATCAGACAATTAAATATACTAAACAAACATGAGTGAAAAGTTGACCTGGGGCAAGACTCGAACCTGGGACCTTGTGTATGCCGTGCTGCGACTGAACCACCCAGACCGATATCCTTGAGCGGCAATTTCTCATACTTATTCATGTTGGAAACAGTCATCTGCCACAGTTTGCAGTCATATTTAATTGTCTGATAAAATGTGTGTTCTTACAATTATGAAGTTTTATTTTTTTTTAAAATATCTTCAGAAGAAAATGGCTGACTTGCAGATGAAATTTGATGTGGTTATAACCTGTAACTGATTTGTGCTATTATAATACAGATAGTACATGGTCGTTGACGGGTTTTATCTCTGTTTTGGCATATTTTTTTAATCGCCAAGTTAATTAACAGTTTTTTGCTAATTAAGGATAGAAAATATTTTTTTTTACACTGAATTTTATAAAAGCACATAGATTACGTAATTACTTGTCCAAAAATGCAATCCTTTTTTTATTCTGCCCAATATTAAGGCCTGTAGGTTGTTTGAAAAAAAAAAGTTTGACGAAGAAAAAAGTGATCATTTTAAGTAACTCGACGTTTTTTTAAAAAAGCTATATCTCTGTTTATAAATCACTTATAAAGATGAGTTTGGTCTTAAATTGAAGAAATTCTTCCTTAGATTCTTCTAGTTTTCGTTTTCTTTTTCTGCGACGCTTGGTTTATTTCATATCTGATATTTTAATCTGGCATGTTTTATCGATTTAACATTGCGAAGTTTCTTTCTGTAAGTAAGCATTAGCGGTCTTTATTCCAGTTCTTGGCGTTGTTTGTGTGGCGTTTTTTTTAAAGCTTGACTTGGCAGAGCAACCGCCCTGCTTGATACGTTCGTCAATGCTTCTTCGGAGTCCACGACAATGGATTTCGAGACTGGTAAAAAATATGATAAGCAACATCAAACATAATACATATTATATTTTAACCAATACATGAATAAAAGTGAACTATGAACTCCCGTAAAATAATTCTCTCACGAGAAGTATATTCTGCACATTTAATAACTTTCTGCCAGTGCCTTTTTACTAGAAAAATAAAACATTCTTTAAAGTTACGGATTAATTACAGTTTTGTTATGATATATGGTAATCACAATTTTAAAAAAAATTAAAACTACTGTCTGTCACCTAAATACTAACGAGACTGAATTTTCAGTAAAAAATATAAGTTCAAGCACTCTCTTTATTTGGTCAAAGATAAAAAATATTTCGTCTAATACTTTTCTGCAAATTCAAAAAAAAAATGTCTGCAATCAAAAGCTTATCCCAGTGTTCCAGTTAATTTACAGACTAATGTGCTTTTAAACTTTTTTTCAGATATCTTTTTTCAGAAATTTTAAACTTCGTTTTGTTACGTTAACATAAAGTCATCTATAGGAATAACTACGTTTTATTATGATGTATTTACTTCGCAAAATCAAAGTGAAGCTTCAGAAATATTATGTCATAGTACCTCTTGTTTGTAGTAGAAACTCGTACTTTATGAGGTTTTCATCGCATAATGATATTTTCGTCAATACTTCTTTTGAGTACACCTAGACAATGGATCTCGAGATTTAAGAAAAAATATGATAGGCAATATCAAACAAAGAAACAAATTTTCTTCTACAAAACGAATAAAAAAGGTGCAGACTCGTAAAATGCCTTTCTCACTACAAGTATGTTCTTCATGCTATGTACTTTCTTTCAATGCTCCTTTACTAGAATTCCAACAATAAAAAGCGATAGTTCTTCTACTTTGGCAGACCGCATTTCATTATATTTTATCTGGATATTCAGACAATACCCTGAAGGCTAACATATTTTTGCCAGAAAAAATAGTATATCTCCCTTCTAATTTCGAAAAAGAGCTAAATTAATTTTTTAGGGTTTCGTTTATTTCAGGAAACCCTATTACTCCCGCTCCGTCGTCTGTCCGTCACCGAGCCGTTCTCAGAAACTATATAACTTACAGGCATGAAAATTTATGTACTTATAGCTAAATACCTACTAAGAAGCTCAAAATATTAAAATTTGAAAAAGTCGTATTATTTTAATATAGAGAGATAAAAAACCAAAATTCTAACAGCCTTTTCCGATTAAATTTAAACATTTTTCGTTATAGCAGTTGCCAACAATTAATCCAGAACAAAATTCTGTCTACAATAATTAATTTTATATTGAAAGATTTCCACGTGAAAAATGGAAATGAAATAAAAAGTTTCACCGATTGAAAAAAAGATTAATATGACGTCCTATTGGTAATAAAACGTAAATTTTCAAACATTTCTCAATAACACAAGGAGAATGAGTATGCGTAAATACAGAAAGCAGCTTAATATGATGTCATTAGAGAATTAAAAAGAAAATAAATCTGATGTCATATTGGAAGTTTAACGGATTTTTCAAATGTTTGAGAATAATACAAATAGAGTTTCAGTATTAGTAATAGAGAATAATAAATATATGAGTTTGAGGAACGTATTGAATCATGATAAAAACCCGATTATGAAAATATTGGCATATTTTAACATTTTGAAGGTCTCTATACAACAGGTTTAGTTATGAAATTGATTTTTTTTTTAAATATCGCATTTAGTCCACATGACAGATATTATTATGACAGAGTATAATGATATCGGGCCGGTATAATAGACGGGCCCGTTTAGATATTCGAAAAAAACGAAAAAAAAGACCGGTAAATTTTTACTTTATAAAAAAAAATATGACTTTTTTTTTTTTTTTTTTTTTTTTTTGCTAAATGAAATTTATTTGGATTTATTAAAGAAAGGATAAAGTGTTTTGAAAGAAATATTAAACGAAACCCTTTGTGCGATCTTCGATCACACCTACCCACTTGTTTATATTTAGCTCCGTATGATTTCACAAACATACAATTTTATACTACGCTTTTGAATAACGTTTGTGTGCGTGTGTGGGGGGGAGGGGGGGATTACTTATTGTGCGCGACGTTGTTAATTTCTAATAAATTATTGTGTATAATGCATGTGAAGATTTTATTATTGACCGTGATTATATTATACTCCATTGGAGGATATTCAAACGTACTTGACCTTGTTCAACAATTCTGTTTTAAGAAAATGATTACATATGTATGAATGTCAGATATTATTCAGTTAAAAGTGTAAATTAAAGCATTCCATCTACGTGGTCAAAGATAAAACATAATTCGTCTAATACTTTTCTACAATTACGGAGAAATGTCTGAAATCAAATGTTATCGCACTGTTCTGATTAAATTACACAATAGTATATTTTAATTTTTTTTTTCTGATATATTTTTCAGAAAACTGAAGCTTCTTATGTTAACATAAAGTCACCCAGAGGAAAAACTACGTTCTATGATAATGTTTTTACTTTGTAAAAGCAAAATGAAGCTTTAGAAGCAGTATGTCAAATTACCTGTTGTTAGTAGTTAGATACTCTACTTTATGAGACTGATACCGCATAATGACATATTCGTCAATACTCCTTCTGAGTACGCCGCGACACTGTATCTCTAGACTTAATATGATTTGCAATATCAAACAAAGAAACAAATTTTCTTAAACCAAACGAATAAAAAAAATCCCTGACGGCTCGGCCTACAGGCACAGGTAGATTTCGAAGACGTAGACCGTGGGGCGTCTGTTTGTCGGGAATTGCGGAAGAAATGACCCTTTTGCGATGATGCTGCAGTTGGAACCGCCTACTTCGAAACCAAACTTGTTTGCAGGCGGAGCCAGCAAGGATTTTTTTTTTTTTTTTTGCTATAAGTGTTGGTCCTATAAAAAACATGTCAATATAAAAGTTTTAGATAATATTAAGAGGATTTATAATAAATTTAAGAGGACTTGAAATCTTGGGAATTGACGAAATTATGAATTTTTTTCTTCTAAACCCCCCCCCCCCTTAAGGCAATTTTTAATTATATCAAAAATCTGTCATACATAAATTTTCGGCCCTTCTCCTAGAAGTAATAATAACTTCAAACGGATTCGATACGTATCATAATTAAGAAATTATGGGTTTTTTTCTGTTTTCACAAAAAGTCCCCCCCATCCCCCCCCCCCTTGGTTCGATTTTGCCCATTAACGAACTTGACCGAGATTTTATGCCCCTTGATTTTATGTATCAGTTTCGAAAAGATGCTGGAGTTGGAACCGCCTACTTCGAAAAATAACTTGTTTGCAGGCGGAGCCAGCAAGGATTTTTTTTTTTTTTTTTTTTTTTTTTTGCTATAAGAGTTGGTCCTATAAAAAACATGTCAATATAAAAGTTTTAGGTAATATTAAGAGGATTTATAATAAATTTAAGCGGATTTGAAATCTTGGAAACTGACGAAGTTATGAGTTTTTTTCTTCTAAACCCCCCTTCCCTCTCCCCCTTAAGGCAATTTTTAATTATATCAAAAATCTGTCATACATAAGTTTTTGGCCCTGTTCCTAGAAGTAATAATAACTTCAAACGGATTCGATACGTATCATAATTAAGAAATTATGGGGTTTTTTCTGTTTTCACAAAAAGCCTCCCCCCCCCCCTTGGTTCGATTTTGCCCATTAACGAACTTGACCGAGATTTTATGCCCCTTGATTTTATGTATCAGTTTCGAAAAGATGCGGGAGTTGGAACCGCCTACTTCGAAAAATAACTTGTTTGCAGGCGGAGCCGGTAGGGATTTTTTTTGTTTTTAATTTTTTTTTGCTATAACGGTTGGTCCTATAAAAAACTTGTCAATATAAAAGTTTTAGATAATACTAAGAGGATTAATAATAAATTTATGCGGATTTGATATCTTGTGAATTGACGAAGCTATGATTTTTTTTCTTCTAAATCCCCCCCCCCCTTTTTCCCCCCTTGGGGCCATTTTTAATTATATCAAAAATCTGTCATACATAAATTTTCGGCCCTCTTCCTAGAAGTAATAATAACTTTAAACGGATTCGATACATATAATAATAAAGAAATTATGAGGGGTTTTCTGTTTTCACAAAAAGCCCCCACATTTCCCCCCCCCCCCTTGGTTCGATTTTGCCCATTAACGAACTTGACCGAGATTTTATGACCCTTGATTTTATGTATCAGTTTGGAAGAGATTTCTGCAGAATTTTTCCAGTTATCGTGGTCAGAAAAAAGTGACATAGATAGATAGATAGATAGATAGATAGATAGATAAACTTTTGAACTGGGGGTGGTTTTGGGTTCTGGGAGTCATGATCGGCGTAGATCTGCAAAAATTTTTCAAAATTTCCAACTTAGGTGAGCTTGTAATAGGTAGTATTTCTTACGAAATCTACCTAAAAGTGTAGCCTCGTGAAATGCCTTTCTCTCTACAAGTATGTTCTTCATGGTATGTTATTTCTTTTAATACTCCTTTAGTAGAGTTTCAACAACAAAAAGTGGTACATTTTTAGTTTGGCAGACTTCATTTCATTTCTTTTTTCTTGATATTCAAACAATACCTTGGAGGCTAACATATTTTTGTCGCAGGAAATAGTATATCTGGCTTCTAATTAAAAAAAAAAAAAAAAAAAAAAAAAAAAAAAAAATGTGAATTCATTTTTTCATTTTTCTCTGCGTATCTTTTCAGACTGGAGGGGGAGGGTGTAACTTATCGTGTGAGACGTCGTTCATTTCTCATAAATTATTTTGTAGAATAGATGTAAAGATTTCACTCTTTATCGTAATTATATAATATTTCATTCGAGGATATTAAAACGTACTTTCTCAACAATTCTGCTTGACGAAACAAAAAATATGTGTACTAAAGTCAGGTATTATTTTTGTGTATATATGTGCAGACAATACAAAAAAAAATAAACTTCAAGTATCAATTATATTATATTTTTAAATCTGATTACCCATTTAACTATTATGAAAATACGTGGACATTTAGAGGAATTTTCAAATTACTTAAAATTTCCTTTTAATCTTATATAACAGTGTGACTGTGCACTGTTTGTAATGTCATATGGCGTGGTTACTTATTGAAGTTTTTTCCTTAACACATTGATTTGGTCGTATTTGAGTTAATCATTTTCCCCTTAAGATTCAGATATTACGCTGGGGGGTAATACATTTTTGGCGCAAGAAATAGCATAACTCAATTCTTATTTTAAAAAAGATCTAAATTCATTTTTTTTTCTCTTTCCGCCGTTTGTATTTTGAAAGTATTCTTTATATTCATTCTTGAATTTAGTAAGGGAGTATTGATATTATTAGTTATTGTGTGGAACATCGTTCATTTCTTAAATATTATTGTTCAGAATGCATTGTTGAGGACTAGATACTCTTCTATAAAGGGTGTCTAATTTTTATGAGCAAACGTTTCGTCGGATGTTAGCTTACGTGTGTGAAAGCAACCTCTATACTTCATTTTCTTTAAATTATCTCAAGTGCGTTTGTGGCTGCGGTGAATCTGCGGTTCGGGTTTTTTCTTGTAGGTTTATGCAAATTAGGGCATGCTGGTCAATCTTCGGGGTATAATAGCGGGATTTAAATTTGGTATCGGTGGATATTGGGTCGATTTTTACCTGATTGATGACTACAAGAACAGCGCTAATGCTTTTTGAAGGCCGTACGTGCCCTGGGAGATTTGAACTCTAGACTTAGCTGAGAGAATGTTCCATAATTGGTAAGAAAGTATTTCGGGATAATTCTATAAAATTCCTCGAAAACAACGTGTTGCTAGTATTTAATGCTATTTTAGGTAAATTTTGAATTTGTGAGCTAATAAATTGCTTTCAGCGACAGTAGTGTTCGAGATCAAAAGATTTCTTGGACATAGTTTGAGCAACTAGCCTTCCGTATGTAAGTTATAGATTTAATAATTTTGCATATTTTTATTTTGAGGGTTGGTTTGAAGTTAAATTAGTTCAGAGTAGAGTCAGCAGAATTTAAAATCTCCACTGAAGTCCTACCCTATCTTAATTTCAATAAACAGTGTTTTAAACTTTACATCTGATTATGTCTCATTTACCTCTTCACGTCCTGATGGGGTTTGTCACAGTGCACTTTCCAGCACTGTCTTTACCTAGCCAAATATAAAAAATAAGCCCTCTAATAGCTTTCTACAAATTCGAAAAAATGTCTAAAATCAACAGCTTATCACATTGTTCCAATTTTTTTACACAGTACTATATTTTAAATTTTTTCGCTGCTATCCGTTTTAGAAAACTTAAGCGTTTTCGTATATTAATAAAAAGTCAGTCATAGGAAAAACTACGTTTTATTATAATGTTTTTACTTTATAAAATCAAAGTGAAGGTTCAGAAGTAATATGTCATTCTACCTGTAGTTTGTAGTTAAAAACTCGTCGTTTATGAGGTTCTTATCACATAATGATATCTTATTAAATATTTCTTCTGAGTACGCAGTGACACTGGATCTCAAAATTTAAGAAAAAATATGATATGCAATATCGAACAATGAAACCAATTTTCATCCACAAAACGAATAAGAAAAGTGAAGCCCCGTAAAATGCCTCTGTCACTAGAAGTATTTCTTTATGGTATGTTCTTTCTTTCAATGATCTTTTAGTAGAATTCAAACAATAAAAAGCTTTTTTTTGTTTTACAGACATCATTTAATTTATTTTTTTCCTGATATTCAGACAATGTTCTAGAGGCTATTTTTGTCAGAAGAAATAGTATATCGCCCATCTAATTACAAATAAAGAGGCTAATTATTTTTTCCCCTTTTCGTCCGTATGTTTTCTGAATGCATTATTTTACTATGCTCTATGCTTTTGAATTTTGTTTGTGTGGGTGAGGAGAGTTGTCCCGTCATACATTTCTGTTAAATTATTGTGTAGAATGCATGTGAAGATTTTATTCTTGACCGTAATTATATAACGTTTCATTCAAAGATATTGAAACGTCCATGGCAATGTTCAAAAATTCAGCTTGAAGAAAAGAATACATAAGTACTAATGCACATTTACACAGTCAAAGACAAAAAATAAATCGTCTAATACTTTTCTACAATTACGAAAAATGTTTAAAATGATATGTTATCTCACTGTTCAAATTGATATACACAATAGGTTTATTTAAAATTGTTTTCTCTTATATATTTCTCAGAAAATTTAAACCTCCATGTCTTATGTTAATATGTAAGAAAAACAAAGTTTTATTATATATTTTTTTTTTTACTTTGTAAAATCAAAATGAAGCTTTAGAAGCAGTATGTCATATTACTTATGAGATTGTTATCACATAATGATATCTTCGTCAACACTTCTTCTAAGTACGCTGCGACAATGGATCTCGAGACTTAAGAAAAAATATGATATGCAATATCAAACAAAGAAACCAATTTTCTTGCACAAAACGAATAATATAGGTGAATCCTCGTAAAATTCCATTCTTACTACAAGTATATTCATGTTCTTTCTTTCAATGCTTCTTTACTAGAATTCCAACAAAAAAATTGTATTTTTTTTTAGTTTGGCAGACTGCATTTCTTTTTATTTTATCTTCATATTCAGACAATAACCTGGAGGTTAATATATTTTTGCCACAAGAAATAGTATAACTCTCTTCGAATTTCAAATAAAGAGGCGAATTCGTTTTTTTCTCCTTTCCTACGTATGTTTTCTGAATGCATTCTTTTATTACGCTTTTGAATTGCGTTTGTCTGAGCGAGGAGAGATGGTTATTGTTTGGGAATTAGTTCATTTCTGATAAATTATTGTATAGAATGCATGTGAGGATTTTATTCTTGATCGTGATTATGTGTTACTTGATTTCAGGATATTGAAACGTTCAAAGCATTGTTCAACAGTTCTGTTTGAAAAAAAAAAAAAAGAATACACACGTACTAATATCAGATATCATTCAGTAAAAGAGCAAACTCAGCAACTCTATTTACACGGTCAAAAGAGAAAACTAATTCGAGGCTGTCACAGTCTAATTCGAGGCTGTCACAGTATACGTTAAGGCACTATCTTTACATAGCCAAAGTAAAAAAAATTCGTCTAATACTTTTCTGCAATTACGAAAAAAATTCTGAAATCAAATGTTATCACACTGTTCCAATTAAATTACACAATAGTATCATTTAAAATTTTGTCTCTGATATATTTTTCAGAAAACTTAAGCTTCGATTTCTTGTGTTAACAGAAAGTCACTCGAAGAAAAAACTACGTTTTATTATGTTTTTACTTTGTAAAATCAAAATGAAGCTTCAGAATCAATATGTCATATTACCTGTTGTTTGTAGTTAGATTTTCGTATAGTTTATGAGGTTGTTATCGTATAATGATATCTTCGTAGATACTTCATCCGTGTAAGCCCACAATGGATCTCCAGACTTAAGAAAAAAATATGATATGCAATATCAAACACGGAAACAATTTTCTTCTTCAAAAAGAATAAGAAAAGTGAAGCCTCGTAAAATGCCTCTCTCACGAGAAGTATGTTCTTCATAATATGTTCTTTTTTTCAATGCACCTTTACTAAAAGTCTAACAACAAAAAGCAATCCTTTTATTAGTTTGGCAGACTGCATTTCATTTTTTTCTTGATATTCTAACAATACTCTGGAGGATAACATATTTTTGACAGAAGAAATAGTATATATCGTATGTAATTTTTTCTTTTAAAGTGTTCAATTTTTTCTTCCTCTTTATATTTTCTGAATGCAATCTTTTACTTCGCTTTTTGAATTACGTTTGTGTGGATGGGGAGGGTTCGTTATTGTGTCGGACGTCGTTCATTTCTGATAAATTATTATGTAGAATACATGTGAAGATTTTATTGTTGACCGTAATCATATGATATTTCACTGGAGGATATTAAAATGTTCAGGCCATTGTTCAAGAATTCTGCTTCAAGAAAAAGAATATATGTGTCCTTAAGCAGATATTATTTTCATGTATGCATATGGGGACTCTGTGAAAAAAATTAAACTTCAATTATCAATTATATAAACGTTTTTAATCCGAATTACCCATTTTAACTATTATTAACACATTTGGACTTTTAGAAGAATTTTCCAATTACTTAAAAAATTCGAATAACAAAATATATTTTATCTGAATCACGTTTTAAAAATTAAAAAGACATTTTAAAATAAGATATTTAATAAAGCTATAAAACAAGATTAATATCACATAATAAAAACAATTCCAGTAGAGGTTTCAAGCTTTTACGAGCTGCACATCAGCTTTGGCAATCAATTGAAATTTGTACTGATAATGAACTTATATAATGCTTGATAGGTGTACTGTATCTGTTTTCATTATTTGTTATTATTCTTTGTTTTGTTACTCTTATTAAATGCCTGATTTTAAAATGTCTTTTTAATTTTACTTAAAAATTCTTTTTAATCTTATATAACAATGTTACTTTGTAGCATTTGTAATGACACATGACGTAGTTACTAATTTCTTTGATTAACACATTGACTTGTTCGTTCTTGAGTTAATAGTACTATTGTTTTTTGTTATGATTCAGACATTACGCAGGAGGCTAATATATTTTTGCATCAAGAAATAGCAGATCTCAATTCCAACTCTAAAAAGGATGTAAATAATTGTTTTCTCTTTTCCGCTGTTTATTTTTTTAAAGTATTCTTTATCTGTTCTATTCAATTTAGTATGGGAGGATGGGAGTATGTCATTGTGTATACCATCGTTCATTTCTTATACATTATTGTGTAGAATGCATGTAAAACTTTTATTTTTGACCTTGCGTACATGATATTTCATTCGAGGATATTGAAAAGTTCTTGGTACACTGTTAAAAATTTGCAGCAAACCGTCCAGTCATTTCACCGTTTTTGTATAAAATGGTTACATAACCGTAATTTAACTATATTCTGATTATAAAATGAGCAATAATACGGTCAGAATATAGTCAAATTACGGTTATGTAACCGTTTTCTACAAAAACGGTCAAATGACTGGACAATTTGCTGCAAATTTTTATCAGTGTATTGTTCAACAATTGTTCTTGGAGTAAAGGATATGTATGTAGTAAAGTCAGATATTGCTTTCATGTATATATGTGCATAAAGTGTAAAAGTAATAAACTTCAGGTATAAATTATATGCATATTTTCAATCTGACCTTCAATTTTGAACTATGATCAGTGTATGTGCACTTTCACTTAAATTTGCAAATTAGAAATAAGAGTGTGTAGACTTCTACAACTTAAAACTTATGATTAAATTTATATAGCATTTTGACGTTGTAACAGGACTTTATAAAATTAGTAATGACAAATAACGTATATACTTTGTTGAAATATTTATATTAAAACATGGATTTGACCAAATGACCTCAGTGATTTGATGTTTCGTTGTAGTCTATGACGTCATTCGCGTGTTCAAAGAATGTCTAAATAATAATTCAGAGAAGCATTTTGGGTAAAACATCTTTGCCTGACTTACATAATTTCTCATTTGTATCGACTTACATACAGCATAGACGACAAAGATAGACTGCAGTAGTTCAGGGGCCAGTGCAACTATCTCGAGAGAAGTGACGTGGCGTTCGATTCCAGGCTGCGACAACAAAATTACAAGGCTACAATATAGAATCGCATAAAAAAATGCAGAATAAATTATTGACAACATCAAATTTTAATTGCTTAATAAAGCGTATAGCCAAAATAGTGATGCTGGATTTTCTTTGGTTTCAGGTTTTCCCCAGGGTTGGTGGCTCACGGAAAAATATTCCATCTTGTGCTGCGTTTGTAGCCTTGCCAACATGTTATTGTGAGAAAGTGCCAGGCTGAGTATCGTTCCCAAATGATTTAGTTGGTAGAACGTCAGTGCGCTATACTGATGACCCGGGTTCGAGTCCCGGCTTGGGTACTTTTTTTAAATTTTTTTCACTATGTTGGCTATACGCCTATTAATCAATTAAAATTTTCTATGAAAAAATTCCCTGGTATTAAAATTATTGCCACTCTCACATAGTAATTAACAAATATATCGAAAATGAAGATAAAGAGTCTCCAACTTCGTGTCGAAATTAATTATTTTTTCAGAGTAATGATGACTGTTGCCCAATGCTTGGATATATAAAATCAGGCCGACTTATGGTAAAGATACCATATATATCTTTTTCAAAAGTTAAAGAAATCTATATTTTAAGTATTTTATTAAATATACTTTCCCCTTTCTGTATTATCGTAATTTATATACATTCCCGGCTGTTAAAACGCGCACCCTTTTGATCATTCTCTTTCAACGATAACTTTTAGTCAAAATCATACATATTGTTTGTAAATTATCATTAACGTACTTTATTCGGTCTCCCACATATCAAAGTAAATGAAATTATCCAAGGCATAAAATGTTTCCTTTCTCATGGTCAGTTTTGACTTCATACTGAATCCAGATGTTAATTCCGTCTGACTGACGCCTTATAACATATTTCTAAAATATCTTTCCTGCATTTTCTCAAAACAACTAACCACTAAAATTCTATTTCACTCTCTTTTTTTGCCAAAGTGCAATCTTCGCCAATAAAGATTTCCCTACCAATGACGTCAATTATGAAGTTGATATGATGTATATGTAACGGTTACAATTCCCACGCAAAATACAATACTCTTGGCTCTAAAAATGTAAATGGTTTGGCGTATTTTCAACGCACGCTGTCATTATCAAAAAGTCACTTTCCTCTCTGATCTCCGCGATGTAACATCTCTAAAAATATTCTGGCCCCTTGGCCACCCTATGGTACCCTCCTAAAGCACTTTCCCACTTTTTAAAATTCGGATATGCAGCCTAAGTTCTCGATATTCTTTCTTCGCTCCTCTGTCAAAAATTTGGATTGTCACCCCATCATACAAGATGTGATTTCTTGTACCCGTGGATTATTAACTGTGGAATAACTACATGGATATGTCTTATTTTCATCGTTTTTCAGTGCTACTACAAACTTCGACTTTTTCCTCACTCCGAAGTTTCTTAATCTTTTTCATATAAGATTGGTGCCTAATTTTGATGAACTGGATTTTTCACAAAACAATTTCCATAGGGTGTGCGCCAAGGAACTCTATATCAACTACTCAATGTGTGGATTTTTTTTATTTTTCTGCTGTCGTGACTCCTCTTGTGTCTACATCTTCGAAATGTGCCTGAATTTTTCTACATCTTCGATATGTGCCTGGATTTGTCCTGTGGCTCATGTTAGTTAAATATGCCTTTTCCGTGCCGCGTAGGTGATAAACTGCTTCAACTTAGGATCTTTTGTGCAGTTTTTTTTTAACCTGTGCCTGTGATAAATACGCCTTCAAAAAAAAAAAAAAAAAAAAAATCCTTGTGATCCCTGCCTTATCTATACATATTAAGTACTTTCAATTTATAACTATTATTCTGTGACTTGAAAGTGTGCTACAGTTGTGTATCCTAAAATTACCCAAGCCATATAGATCAGCAAAAATTTTTATCGTAGTCCTTTTGGTGCAACTTATTTTTCCCAATGTGTTAAGATTATAACTTCATTCAACCGATGCTACATATGCTCTCATTATTTCAAAATGATTATCTTTCTTCGTCGATTAAATTTCTCCAGTTTACATGTGTGAAATATGCCGCTAATTTCAGTGAATTTCAACTCATGATTATGCACTGTGTGGTTTCATCGTATAAACACGAGAAACTTTGATTGTGTTTCGGCATAAGAAAAAAAAAAACACCAAGAAACTCAATGTGCTCCTCGAATTGACTTCCTAATCATGCGTTGCGGTTCTTATAATGGGAAAACTCTTTCTAACTTAGTTTCGATAAAAATTCAAGGTTATTGAATGCCTATCCCTCAGCTTTAACGAAAACTTTTTGTTTTTAATTGCCTTGTAACAATCAAGTAAGAAGAAAATAACTGTGCTTGCAAATGTTGTTGAACTCTATCTCCGGTTAAAATTTATTCATTCCTCCAAACTTCAATTCCATTGTCTTAAAGGAATACTTATTCATAGTGATACAAATCACAAAATCCGTTTTCATCTGTGTTAATTTAAAAGAAAAAAATAGATATATTATTTTCGGTGTTTTTTTTTTCTATTGCTAGGTGTGTTCTCAAATTAGTTATACAATGGATATATACTTGTGTTGCAGGTAAGAGTTTTTATTCTTAATGTGTTGATATAAAAAAAAAAGAAAACAAAAAAGCAGAAAATTCGTATTTTTATTAAAATTTTAAATTTTATGAAATCAGCTTTCTATGGTAATTTCAAATGATATGTTCATATTTAAGATGGATATGTTTTGACAGTGCAAGAACTGTAATTTTTTTAATTAAAAAAAAAAGCCACTGCAAGAACTTTTAAATATTTAATAATGTGTATATTTTAAATCGTTCCAGAGGTAGTTTTGTATATTTGTGGCGTACAGGTAAGAAGCAGATTGTTTTCTAACTGTCAGAGATCTTTCAAAGTTTAAAATGATACTAAATTTCACTTATATCTGAATTTTTCATGACTGATAAATTTTATTCAAATTTTGCTTCGTTTTATTATTTTGTTGTATTTTTAGGCATTTGAAACCACTGTTTATCATTTTAGAGATCTCTAAGGTTTTAAATATTTTAATCTTTAAAAAAAAAAATAATAAATTATCAGTTTTTGTTGTGTTTTAAATTTTGATATATTTCTATTCACATTTTGGGTTGCATTCAGTTTTTAACAATATTATGGTAAATACTCTAAATATGATCTCATGATATGATATTTTAATTTATACTGTAGGTATGCACTGCTTTGAGTAATCTCTTTGCTCTTTTGTGTATCTGGTCTTGTGTATTTCACCGGTGTATCTATACCCTCATGTCATTTTTATCATATTGGTGAGAATATATGACACTTTAAATTTTTGCAATTCATGCACTTCCTTCACCTCTTTTAAAGTTTTGTGTATATCTTTTCCATATTCATGCCTATTAAAAAAAAAAAAAAATCACAAAATAAATCTAGGACCAGAGTGCAGAAATGGCATCCACTCAGGCATCACCAGTATCTGAAACTACTGTTTCTATTTCCGAACAAAATCAAATATTTAGTGATATTTCATGGTCTTATGTATTCAGGGATTTGTTAAAAGGTGCTCCAGAGTTTGTTAACTCCCAATTAAATGAGTTGCATGATCACATAAAATTGCAGGACAATTCTGCTCTCTCTGCCAAATTATGCAAATTTCAGGTTGTTCTGGAACGCCAATTTGACAGTCTTTTGCAATTTTATGATAGTTTTGTCATGAAGGAATTTGATAAATTGGTACTAGACAAGAAAAATTTAATTTCGCTTAATAAAAAATTATTAGAATGGCTTCATGCCCAAAAGGTAGAAAATATACATGATGTTTTTGAGGATAAAAATGTAAACGATACTTCCCATAACACTTATATGTTACCCCGAAATGTGCATAATATTTTTACACAGACGGATATTTCACAAATTACTGATGATGAAAACACATTCGATGATTTAGCACATGAAAAAATTGATATGCAGCAATCAAATACTTCTAGCAATCGTGATCTTTCAGAAAGCATTCCTATTTGTTCACCTACTAAAATGCATCATAAACCGGTTCGCATCATTATTTGTAAATTTCCTTTAAAATTTAATATACCAGACATTTTATTTGGAATTTCTGATATTCTTCAAAAACCTGTGTCCTCTATACAATTTATAAGGAAATGTAAACTTAGGGATACAGATGAGTACAACTGGATATTTGAGATGTCGTTTCCTATTGCAAAAATATTACTGGAGCTTAAACAAATAACTATTCAAGACAAAAAAAATATTCTGTAATCAGATTTATCCCTGTAAAACGTTGTTTTCGATGTCATTCATTTTATCATATTGCACATCAGGTATGTCTTAATTCTATAAAATGTCCGATTTGTGCAGGCCAACATAACAATCTTCGGTGCACAAACCCTCCCAAATGCATTAATTGCATACAAAATAATGAAAATAACAATACTAATTTTAACATTTCTCACACTGTATCTTCGCCAGGGTGTCCGTCAATAAAGAAATATATTGATGAAGAAAGAAATACCACTCTCTGTTAATTCTAGTTTATATTATTTTTCGAAACTATATTATTAATGATAAGATGCTATATTATGATACTCTTTGCATATCTATATTTTTATTATATACTGTCACAAATATTTTACTCCTTTTCTTACTTCGATTCAATTTTTGGTATTTTTGATACACTTCCCTACTATATGGGTAATTTTTCCAGACAACTCCTCTTATGAATATTTTTCTTTCTATTTCATATGTTAATGTTTTTATTGTTTACACACCTGTGTGTATAGATGGTTCGTCTCTTTTCGTTTGGCTGTTTAGCGTACGGAAACGGTAGAGCGATTAGAGGTATATTTGTATGTCGAGATTTTTTTTTGGTGCGGGTCGTCAGAAATTTTTCGCATATTGAATAAGTGTAACTGATCTTTACACACAGCTTAATTTTACCTTTTATCTTCGTTGTATTTTCGACATTTCAGGAGTAGACAATTCTTCTTCTTTGCATCACTATCCTTTTAAAATAAAAATAATAGAAATAAATCAAAATAAATTGTTATTAAAAATTAAAAAAAAAAATAATAAAATAAAATAAATTCGGCGTCACATCTTTTCCTTTGGCACATTCTTGCAGAAATTCACATCATTCAGCTTTTTTCTTTTTTTTTAATTTCCTTTGGTAGAAATATGTAATGACATTTTTTAAAATTAAATTAATTCTTTTGGTTCTGTTTTTCTCTATAATCAGAAATTTGTTCATTCTTCCAAACTTCGGTTGTGTTTAAAAAAAAAAAAAAAAAATTCTTTGTGGTTCTGATTCCTTTTGTTTTCAGAAATATAACTTATTGAGGGCTGATACTTTTGTTATCAGATTATTGTTTTGGTGAGTCCGATTCCTAGTTTTCGGATATATAACTTATTGAGGGCTGATACTTTTGTTATCAGATTATTGTTTTGGTGAGTCTGATTCCTAGTTTTCAGATATATAACTTATTGAGAGCTGATACTTTTGTTATCAGAATATTGTTTTGGTGAGTCTGATTCCTAGTTTTCAGATATATAACTTATTGAGGGCTGATACCTTGTTATCAGATATTATTTTGGTGAGTCTGATTCCTTTGTTTTCAGATATACAATTTATTGAGCTCTGATACCCCTTGTTATCAGAATTTTTTTTATTTGTGTGACTGGTTCCTTTGTAACCAGAATTTTTTTTGTTTACCGTTTTCTCACTTAGTTTTCTCCGGTCTGATTCCTTTGTAATCCAAACCTTTTCTTTTTTTTTCCTTTATTCATTATTACTACACTTCTATACTTAAGATTCGTATTCACTGATAGGTATGGTCGAGCATTCACACATACCGTTATCTTTTTCGCACTTCACATATTAGTGTATACATTAATTTCTATTGCTCTTTACATATACACTATATCATCGTTTTTTTTTTTTTTTTAAAGTTACATCACTTTACATGCCACCTTCACTTTATCAATTAGAAAGAATTTTTGAACTTTATTTCAGTGTATAATTCCCATAATCGTTCTTAAAATTTGGACTTATGTTAATTTTTAAATTATATGATAGGCCTTCTTACTTCGATAACATACATTTTGTTTTTCTAAATATTGTTCAGGTGCAAACATGTCTCTCTCTCATCGAACATACCTAATGTTAACACCTTTACTTCACACTATATAGATTATAGTGATATTTTAGGCATTTTTTTTTCCTCACTTGTAGAAGCAGATCCTTCATTTAAATTTTTTTTTCGCAATTCTTCTACATTTATTCATTGTATTGTTTCTTTTAAATATTTCAGAAATTCTTTTGAGATGCCTTAAAAAGTTGTTATATAAAGACATTTATTAATGAAAGTTAGATATAAATTTTTAAAATGATTACAACTATTATGGGTTATTCCAAAATTATTTATTCAATTGCTATTTTAATATTCGGTAAAGATAATCCCTTTTATGTACTATAATAATTTAATAGTTTTCCCAGTTATATAAAATAATAAAAATAAAATAAAATAAAGATTATTTATGCAATTATTAAATTACAAGGTGGTTTTGTAAACTGTTTATGCACATTTCCCGATTAATACACAATTTTTTTTTACATTTTTCATTTGGTATATGTGTTTTTGTAACCTCTATTGCGTCATTTTTATATTGTATAATTGTAACTATATTTTTTTTTCAATATTGAAATATTATTTGTGTTTATATTTCCTATGGCCAGAAGTTAAAGTGAAAAGTTTAATTGTGCACATTCTAATCTTCGAAATAAAATATGAGACAAAATGTGACTATTTATGAAAGTGCACGAATAAGATTAAAATATCATTAGGCATGCCATTTAAAAAAAATGATATATTATTTATGCAGCCAAAAACAACTATATTCATGTTGATAATGGAACTTTTGAAAGACTACTGAAATACATGCTGCTGCAATTTGAAAATTGTATGGCCATTTATTATACTAGTATGAAGATTTTTGGTAGTACTACATTTTTTTTATTTACATATTGTATGCATACATATTTTATTATTTTTATATATTGATATTGTGTATTATATTTTCAGGGAGACATTCTAAATTTTTCAAAATTTTGTGAAGGGGTGATATATATATGGTAAAGATACCATATATATCTTTTTCAAAAGTTAAAGAAATCTATATTTTAAGTATTTTATTAAATATACTTTCCCCTTTCTGTATTATCGTAATTTATATACATTCCCGGCTGTTAAAACGCGCACCCTTTTGATCATTCTCTTTCAACGATAACTTTTAGTCAAAATCATACATATTGTTTGTAAATTATCATTAACGTACTTTATTCGGTCTCCCACATATCAAAGTAAATGAAATTATCCAAGGCATAAAATGTTTCCTTTCTCATGGTCAGTTTTGACTTCATACTGAATCCAGATGTTAATTCCGTCTGACTGACGCCTTATAACATATTTCTAAAATATCTTTCCTGCATTTTCTCAAAACAACTAACCACTAAAATTCTATTTCACTCTCTTTTTTTGCCAAAGTGCAATCTTCGCCAATAAAGATTTCCCTACCAATGACGTCAATTATGAAGTTGATATGATGTATATGTAACGGTTACAATTCCCACGCAAAATACAATACTCTTGGCTCTAAAAATGTAAATGGTTTGGCGTATTTTCAACGCACGCTGTCATTATCAAAAAGTCACTTTCCTCTCTGATCTCCGCGATGTAACATCTCTAAAAATATTCTGGCCCCTTGGCCACCCTATGGTACCCTCCTAAAGCACTTTCCCACTTTTTAAAATTCGGATATGCAGCCTAAGTTCTCGATATTCTTTCTTCGCTCCTCTGTCAAAAATTTGGATTGTCACCCCATCATACAAGATGTGATTTCTTGTACCCGTGGATTATTAACTGTGGAATAACTACATGGATATGTCTTCTTTTCATCGTTTTAAAATAAAGAAAAGATGTTTGTCAAATACTTCTTGATTCTTCCTCGTCGAAACAAAAACTTTTTCCAGTTCTCAGCAGGATGTCGTCAACTTGAGTCATTGCGGGAAACAACATATGCAATTCACTATACGTCAATCGGGACCTAAATGCTTATGTCCCACCGAAAACAATTTTCCTATATTTCTGATGCCTACAAATTCTTCGACCATTCCCATACTCCGAACCATTCTTGATTCTACTCCGAAGTTTCTCTATTTCTTTTCGATACGACTCACGAATGTGCACTGCAAAAAAAAAGGTCTTGCTTTTACAGTATAATACTGGCATCCCAGCTGCCAGTATTATACCGTAAAATTAACAGTAATAAACAGTAAAGAAGCAGTAATACGCTGACCCGCATGCGCGGTAGCATATCACTGCTTATTTTACTGTTTATTACTGTTAATTTTACTGTATAATACTGGCAGCTGGGATGCCAGTATTATACTGTAAAAGCAAGACTTTTTTTGCAGCGTGTAAATAATAAACAAACTGCGATTTGTACGTCCACCACAGCAAGAATTTTACTAATCAATGTGAACCTTGATTTGATGCTACATGTTAACTATTCAGGTTCCGCTGAACTTCTGTTGTTCGTATCTTTTCTTGCTCTGTAATTTTTGAAATATCACCACAGAGGCAAGTTCAGAATAACTTCAGCTTCTAGCATAAATACTGAAGAGTTGATATCTAATCAACACTTTCTGCTATAACGAGATATTTTTTATGGTACTACTCCACTACAGGGGGCTTGGCGCTTTTTTTTTAAATATTGTAAAATGAGATTTGTTGTCAAATGATATAAAGATATATGAATACAAACCTGATGAACTTTTATGCTTGTTTATATATGTATTTATATGTAATGTTTAAACATTTTCTTTATGTATAGTATTATTGTTTTTATATACAATTTACTTCTGTTTGTATATAAAAATAGGTAAATGGCTTTTTTATATTAAATAAATTATCTAAATATTGAAAGAAACTGCTTGTGTATATGAAACAGTGAATAGGTTGCCAGAAAATATGGAGACAAATATCCTTCTCTAACTAAGGCCATTTTCTCTATCTCGCCAAGACCCCTATACTGGAAAAGTAATATTTTTATAACTTCCCAAACCTTCATGCGACATTTGGAATCACGGTACTTCGACTTTCTTTGAGTTTTGTATTTGCCTTGACTTTTGTAAATGTGGTTACAGTCATTTTTTCATGATTTATAATCGGTATAAAAATGTTAGAACATTGTCGCTTCAATGTCCAAAGAACACTAAAGTGCGTGCTGTTATATCAACCAAATAAAATTTAAAACAATTAAGTTGCACATGTTTGTCTTACTTAGAGATTAAATAACTGAAAACCAGTAAAAAAAAAATGAAAGCTGCTCCGTTTTTTCCTTTGTGGGAACTGAAGTGTTAAAGAAACCAATTTGAATAGTGACTAACCACATTCTCCTCTGTAGACTAACTTGATCATTTTCTTCTGGAGGCAGCCTTGTTTCTTCATCTCGCATTCGTTATGGTAGGTATGACCATCAGAACCGCAGACTAGACGAACAGCAGGCTCGCAGATTTCATCACAGTGACACGTCGCTTTGCCGTGGTGATCAATATCACAAGACTGGAAAGGCCCGCATTGCAAACTATCACATGGATTGGCACCTAGAACAAGAACGAAACATCATGCGTCAAGCATAGATTATGAAACATTTTCCAACACATCCAAAAAACTGTAACGAAACTTCACCGTTAAATGAGGTGATAGAAGATATGTAAGTAAACAGTATGGGAAACATATACCACATTTAAAAGTCTAGTTTTAGCAGTTACCTTCAATAGTCAAACATGCAGTCGAATTATTTTGTGCAGCCCTGTATACCATCTATAGATTTAGATATATACTACAAAGCAAGTTAAAATTTAGTTTATTTAGAAACTTCACATTTAGCAATTCTCGCCAATCGATGGAAATGCACTCGAAATATTTTGTACAACCCTGTATATTATCTGAAGACTTTCGTACACACCACCTATTAAGCTAAAAGGCAACTTAAAACTCACTTGCATCAATTAACAAACGTAAACGGACTTTTGTGCACACCCCATATTAAGCTAAAGTTTAATTTAGGTAAAATACGCTTAAGACAATATAAAACAAACTTCCTGCAATTACCAACCACAAACGATAATGTACCTTGTTCTTTGCGTAGCCCTGTATATGAATACATTTATTTTTCACAAACTTCTATAAGTCTACTAACTATAGTTCAAGAGGAAAACGCATAACACAATTACAAAATACCCTAAACAATTCACTCCCGTAGTCTGTAGTGCTTACGAATTCCCTTGTGCAGCCCTGTGTATGATAAACTGAATTTATACACACCACGTACTATCCCAAAATTTGGTTAAAGTTAAAAACACAAACCAAAGTTGAAAACTCACTTAATCACACATTGATTGTAATTATAACACGTATAGTGTAACCGATGTCTTTCATGTGTCTCTGTAAATGAACGATAAATGCACTGCACACCATACTTTCAAGTGAGCAATTAATAGTAAAACCTCAGCATATAAAATTCATTATGTTTGAAATACTGAAACATCATGAAATTACACTGCAATCGAGTTTTCCCCGTAGAACAATGTGCAACAGAATTATTTTGTGTGACCCTGTAAATGAATAATTAATGCTTTGCACCCCATATTCTACAAAAAGCATATTTTACTGCGCTTCATAATTGTATATCAATTTCATCATGTTTCAAATGGCGTAGCATCATCAAAATGCACTTGAAACTATTTTTTCCCGCTGACTGTAATGCAACGGAATATTTTTAAATGTCCCTGTAAAAAAAACTATAAGTGCTACACACTTCATTTTGAATGGGGATCATGCTATAGTAAACGACAATAACATGCAAAAATTTCAGGGCAATCCAAGTATGTTTGCGAGAGTTAGAACACGGAAGGACAGCCAGACGAATCGAAGTCACAAATACTTTGAACTAGGCTGGAAAGTGTAAAAAACCAGAATGACAAAAACATCAAGGCATATGAAACAAAAATTGTTAAATTTCTGAAACAAACAATTCAATGGAGGAAAGGTTAGTAACAGTTGATGTTTTGAGGGATGTGTGCAATAAAATGAAAATGTAATCCCCATATTCGGAAATGTAAAAAAGTACTCTAATGTTTATTTCACGCTTGAATCCTATGAGCTGGAGTCCAGATCTTACTGGATTAGTCGTAAGGACCAATGTAGCTAAAAGAGCAAGAATAACAAAATGCTATTTACTAAATTTCATTTTTAATACAGAGATACGCGCAGTTGTTCTTCCATTAGTTTCCTAGCCAAACATCAAATGAAATACTTGCTTCGAAGGTATGTTATTATCTGGAGTGGGCTATTGTAAGGACCAGAGATATGTTTATGAAAAATTTGGGTTCTTTAAAGGATACTTTACATTTTTCTTTTATCTCAAAACAGGATCCTTTACAACATTTTCACCTTAAAACAGGACCTTTCAGAAAATATTTCACTATAAAACAGATATAGCTAGTTAAATTTTGCAGCTGAGCTGAAATTATGCTGGCAAAATAATGAATATAACAAAGGATATGAATTATCGCTTACTACGCAGCGTAAAACCAACAGAGTGAAAAAATGTCCAGACTGGGGAAAATTTACAAAATTTGTTGCCTTAAAATTAAATTTTTTAAAAAACTTTCTTGACACCAAATTGAACCTTTAATAAATCTTTCAATTTAATTTCATATTTTAAAATTAAATCTAACCTTTCACAAAATACCAGAAGTCACTAAAGAACTTATTATCTAAATATACATTCATAAACGATCTTATTAAAAAATAGATAAACAGAAACTGGAATAAAATGATAATTTCAAATTTACAAAATTATGACTAAATTTGTCACAAAAAAAAAAAAAAAAAAAAAAAAATTCTTTACAATTTCACAAGAAACAGGACTCTGTGAGAAAAGTGTGGTTAGACTGCTTATTACAATCATATAACTTTACCATAATATGCAAAGCAAAATTCCTGAGAAATAGTACTTTCCATCTTGTGTTGCGTTTGTAGCCTTGCAAACATGTTATAGTGAGAAAGTTTCAGGCTGAGTATCGTTCCCAAGTGGTTCAGTTGGTAGAACGTCAGTGCGTTACACTGATAACACGAGTTCGAGTCCCGGCTTGGGTACTTTTTCACTATGTTGACTATACGCCTATTAAGCAATTAAAATTTGAATATTATGAATGCAAGGCGTGTGAAATTTTCTATAGAAAAATTTCCACAGTATTAAATATGAATTTATTCAATTATCGATGCTGGATTTACCCTAATTTCCTGTTTGCCCCAGGGTTGGCAGCTCACGGAAAAAATTTCCATCTTGTGCTGCGTTTGTAGCCTTGCCAACATGTGATAGTGAGAAGGGCCATGCTGGGTATCGTTCCAAGTGGTTCAGTTGGTAGAACGTTAGTGCGGTACACTGATAACCCAGGTTCGAGTCCCGGCTTGGGTACTTTTTCACTATGTTGGCTAAGCGCCTATTAAGCAATTAAAAATTGAATATTAAATAGTACTTTCCCATAACACTTACCGGTGGAGCATTCTCCCGTATATATTATCCGTATGCTTTTCCTGGACTTGCAAGCCTCTACTCTCATCGTACACTCATTCGTGTAAGTCTTGCCGTCCGACCCGCAGACCGGCCGGAAATCTGGGGAACAGACGGAATTACATCTGCAGACTGGTTTTCTGTCATCATCTAACTGACACGTCTGAGAAGTTGGACACTCAACACCTTCACACGGATCTGTAAATTTAAAAATAGATCAGTCTACGATTTTACTGTAAAAACTGAATATACTAGAAAAAAAATGTAATATAACAAATTACAACAACTATTGGGAAAATGTTCCGAAAGCTTTATAAAGAAAAAAAAACCCAGATTTTTTTTCAAATTTGTTAAAAATATTAATTATTCAAAAATATTCATCGGAACCATCTACAAATAAACGCTTTTTCCATTACTACAGTTGAAGAGATCCTGGCATTCTCTGTTCTCGGGAAAATATTCTTTTGAACCATCGCCGCAATTATTGAAACGCATTTTCCATTACTACAGTTGAAGAGATCCTGGCATTCTCTGTTCTCTAGAAAATATTCTTTTAAACCATCGCCGCAATTATTGAAACGAATTTTCCATTACTATAGTTGAAGAGATCCTGGCATTCTCTGTTCTCTAGAAAATATTCTTTTGAACCATCGCCGCAATTATTGAAACGCATTTTCCATTACTGTATCTTATACTTAATATTTGTCGGGTCCTTCCTACAATAACTTTAACTCTTGTTTAGATTTATGCCTGAGCTAGAGGTATTTTGAGGAAATTCAAGTTGAAGACCACGTTTTTTGCTTTATAAGACGATTTCTCATACGTCAATTTTTGAATTCGGATTTTTTTCATATCTAATAGTTTGCATCTATTCTTTTTGTAACGTTAACATTTTTGTAACGATTTTATGCATTTCTATTGCCTATTTAAAGAAAAAATCTTCTAAAGATACAGAATTTCATTAATAATGCTTAAAAAAAATCATCTAAAGTTACAGAATTTCTTTAAAAACGCTGACCAAAAACAAGAATCATTTCCCAATAGTTTAAAAAAAAAAAAAAAAAAAAAAGTTGTCTGTGCATTAAATTATATGTCTTAGTTAGATTCAAAGTAAAACATCCCATAACATTTCAAAATCTGAATTAGAGTGAAGTTGAATAATTTTAAATAAAGAAACTATAACTTTTGTAATTTATTCATTTGTATTCATCACGCTGTTTATGTGTCAAATATGAATATCAAATTGTTCGTTTGTGTGTAAAAAATGCACAAATGCGGGTTTAAAAAAGATGAAAATCTTCTAGCAACTTTCAATCATCTTGTTTTTTTTTTTTTTTAATTTCATCTGAATTCTAAAATTACAAGTTGTTTACTTCCAAAAAATTAAGTGGTATGTAACTTCAGTATTTTACTACTATGTTCATGAAAATTCGTTTTTATATTTTTATCACATTTTTCATTATAAAAAATTACCTTCTTTCGCAGACGTCGCTTCTACTAAATATTTTCCTGTTTGTATAGAAATTAAATTGTGAGCTATTACACTTCTTTAATAGCTAATTCATAAAACATTTATTCATGATTCACCGAAAGATTCCTTTAGGCATTCAAGAATGATGAGAATTTTTTAGACATTAGTAAATAAATGTGTTATGCTTAAATCAATTGAATAATATTTCAATAACTTTAAAGTAAAATAAAGTATTCATAATTTCATGTTTAAAAGAGTACTCTTTTTAAAAATTTGTTTTTTAAACTGGTATATGTAACAGCTTAGCATCGTTAAATTAATTTAACGATAATGTAAAAAGAGCCAATGTACCGAGTTACCAAAAAGTCGGAAAATAATTGAAGTAATGAACACAGGAAAGTATATTCAACTAGGTAAATTATATCCAATGGTTGGAGTATCATAGTTGAGATTTTTCCAACAGAGCGAAAATATGCCGGGACCAGAACTCGAACATGGGTACTTTGGTTTGCCGTACCAACGCTCTCCTTACTATAGTGAAATATGCCTGCCAGGATATCGTCGGGATAGCTCAGTAGGGAGAGCATTGCGACGGCAAACTAAAGTACCCAGGTTCCAGTCCTGGTTCCGGCATATTTTCGCTCTGTTGGAAAAATCTCAACTATGATACTCCAACCATTGGATATAATTGAAGTAATCTGAAAAATATTGGCAATATCACCATGTGGTTTTCACATAAATGTATAGAGCAACATAGGTTTTTTTTTTTATAATGAATTTTTTATAATGCCAGGCTAATTGCATTTGCCAGTAACAAGTGTTGTTTCAGTTTTTTAGAGAGGTTTTTACATCACAGCACAGAACAGTTCACAGCGAAACAAGGATTTAAAATGTTCAATTTCACAGATTCTATTTGAAAATATCTAGTAGGCACAGCAAGGAATTATGCAGAGCATCGAAAAAGATTTCATTTGTAATTCTTGTCACATAATGGCTTAAATAGCGACAGGCAGCAGCTTTGGGACCGCTAGAGGGTTAACTGTCTGTGGGAAATGCAGCTATTCTGTATTTTTTTTTCTTTCTTTTTAAGCTCACGGTCTATCAAACCCTGAGAGCTAAAGTGCCCGCAGTTTCTGCATACATGTACGTACGTTTGTACGTAACGCGAAAACTCTTCATAGAAGTATCCGATTTGCTTCAAATTTTGTATATAGGTTCATTCTGATAAGGCGCTTCTTTGATTAGTTTTGGGGGTTTATTGGTTAAGTATAAAGGAGGAACGGGGGGCTAATCCCTCCTCTTAATTTAAATAAATGCGTTTTTCATGTAGAATTATTGTCGATTTCTTTATTTTTCGAGGGACATTATTCTTTGAAATAAGAGTATAATATACAATTAGTGTGACTAGCCTGTAAGCTCAATGCCATCAGTAATAACTGGGCACTTTTCTTTTTGTACTCTTGTATCAAATAATCCAAAGTCATTCTGTGAATTTCTGATAAAACCGCATCGTGCTACTGTCTATGCTCTTCGAATTATTGAATTTTTATTTGTTTTATGACTTTTGAATCACCCAGTGTATCACTTTTATTTATCGATATAATTATAATTTTTTTTTAAGTTATTATTTTCATACTTTTTAGAAGAAAACTTTTTGTGTCCAGAAGTTAACAGATCGACTTTAGCTATAGAAGTTAAATGCATTTTAAAACAATTAGATTTCAAATAAAAGTTCAAGAATCTATATTATAAAGCCGAAACCGTTCGTGAGTAACGTTGACGTCATATTGACGGTGGCAACGACAGATTGATAAATTTCTCTTTTTCTGCATTTTTTTAAAATTTCTAAAGGTTGCACAATTTCAATTTTTACACCGTCGAATAGAAACAGAAATGTACTTTCAAATGCAGTTTGTTTGAAAATTGTATCTTAATTAATTGACATTTTACCGTTTTTCAAATGATTCTCAAATATACATTTTTTAAAAAACTATCTATATTGCTTGCAGCCCGATTACGGTTTATTAACCCGCTTTCACTTAAAGCAATATAAATAGAGCAGTATTTGTTTCCACATATTCAAATTATTCTGCTGCCTTTGCCCATATAATTATGAATGTTCTTCTATTTTATATCTTTATAATTTTCAATATGAATATTCACATATTTTTTATGAAATCCTATTTCTGATTTTAAATTGGTATCATATATATTATTCAATATACATAATACAATTAGGAGCTCATTTTTAGTTCTTGACAATTGTTGCGTCATCTCCCATCCCTTTTTCGTGTACGCTCTCTCGTGACGACAACAAGCTGGATTCATTCAGACAGAGCCATGCTCAAAGCAATGTAACCATAATCATCGCTCCTGTCAACAGAACAGCTAATAAATTTTAATTAAAAAGTGGCCGTCAAATATCGCTATTTAAACATCTTACCAACAGTCGTTTTGCTATTATACGCTATGTTAATTGCTGCATTTGCACATTTTCACCTCTATGATTTCTGCTGTTTGTATATATTTGATACCCACTTTTATAAGATTTACATTGGACACTCAATTTTCATAGTTCATTTTCTACATAATTAATTATGTTCATTTTTCAGTTTAACTTTCATTTTTATCATTTTAATTTGTCCAATTGTGTATGATAAATTCTATGTCGTCTTTATTATGTCCTTATATATATAATAAGCTTAATATTGTCATTTTTAAGCTTAATGCCGACAATATTCAACGAAATAACATATATCTACTGTAAATTACGCTTATTAAGCGCCTCTTAAGAATCCATTACATATTCAAAGTTCCTTACTTTTGCGTTTTCACTCAGTTGTGTTCAATTTATATATATTTTTTCAATTTATTTTTACACACATGGCTTCATTTTAATTATGTATATATATAACAGAACGTATATTTAAATGAAAAGTCTTAAATTACATACCACATACTCCTTTGAATTTCACCTCTATCTTCCTCATTTCCTTACACGACACCTTTTGAAGCTCGCATTCGTTAGGGTAATTCCGCCCATCTGTTCCACAGGCCGCACCTTGTTCACTCAACGTAGGGGGACACTTGTCCGGACAAACACACTGGGCAGTTCGTCCGTCAAAGGAAGTGCGGCAGAAGGAACCGAATCTACATTCCACGGTTTCACAAGGATCCGGAACATCTGTAACAGTCATTAGAATATATTAAAATTTGCCAACTTCCTTATTAAATAAACGTTAAATTTGGTATCAGCCTCTTGCAAATATAGATGATGCGAGATGCAAATGTAATGAATCGTAACAGGTGACGTTCATTTCATTTTGATGTTTAGACATTATTCAATGTACTTTAGTACTGTCATGTTTCAAAAGTTAGTTAGTTATATTAGATTGAGAGGTTTTTCTATTTTGAAAAGTAAAAAAAAAAAAAAAAAAAAAAAAAAAAATACTAAAAATATATCCTTACATATGCGTGGAAGAGAAATTTCGCTTGGCAGCACTTTAGTAGGACGATAGCTTTGTATTAAAGTTAGGCACTGGAAACAGTCTGTTATTTCAATACATTTCAACGAATCCACTTCCATAAAATTTCTGTGTTATATTTAATTTATTGAATGAAAATTATCGATATTTACAACAATTATCGTGCTTACTTTCAGAGAGTTGGCACATATAAATTTGAAAGCCCATTATCTTCGGAATTTTCAGTAAACATGCTTTGAAATGTTATAATTTATAAAGTTAAAGTTCAAACTATAAAGTTAAAGAAATAAAGTCAGACTTACCGATAATTTTCGTTTACCGTTTTCAGCGAACGGTGAAGATAGAAAATTGTAAATATCGATAATTCTCATTCGAGAAATTAAACGTAACGGAGAAATTTTATGTAACTGGATTCGCTGAAATGTATTGAAGTGACAGACTTCGTAGTGCCTAATTTAGAAGAAATTTTATATAGTTAAGTGCGATTTTAGTCGAGTACATGATTTAATATAACATTTATTTTCTAAAAAATATATATATATATATTTTTTTTTACCTCTGGTATGTTATAGCAAAAATGTATTAGATGATGTTTTGGATGTTATTAAAGTTTTATATGTTTCTGAATATGGCTAACAAATTATAAAAATGGTTTCAGCCTTCTATTTATACATTTATTTTATTGAAATTTCTGTAATAATCTGGAAATAGTTATAGGATGTTATTAAAGTTTTATATGTTTCTGAATATGGCTAACAAATTATAAAAATGGTTTCAGCCTTCTATTTATGCATTTATTTTATTGAAATTTCTGTAATAATCTGGAAATAGTGAAAAGTAATTTTTTTCTTTTAAATTTAGACTGATGAAAATTGCTCTAAATAATAACTTAACATAGCAAAATAATAAATAAGAACTTTACGTTGTATACTCAAATATGAAAACAAAACAATAAGTTGCTAACCAACGTACATTTTATTACGATGTTTTAAACAAAGATGTAAAAATTAAAATCACAAAAATAAGAATTTTTCTCGGCGTCTCGATTTATCTTTAAAACCATCATTGAAAATAGCTTCGATAATGTAATAACATGTCTCGTAATAACATGTACGTTGGTTAGCAACTTATTGTTGCGTTTTCATATAGAAAAATACTTAAAAATTTTAGAAAATCACGTCATTTTGTTTGGAGTGTACTTGGTTTTTACTTTCTATTTTAGCTGAAGGGAAGAATTTATGAACCCTTATAAAAAGTTTATGCTCTCTTAAAATAAAAGGAGACCAGCAAGAAAATTTCTTCTCTGCCTTTGTCACATCGACGTTGTATTAAACTAACTTTCTCTCCAACTTGATAAGTTCAGATGAATTTTAAAACAGGAAGTTGATTGGACAAAAATCCATTCCATTGCAGTGATAAATAAGTAACTATATATACATATGGTTACTTTATCTTTTATTTTTAAAATGGTTGTAGCTGTGAAATAGTTTGTTTTTGATATATGTATTTGTGAATGTGCTTAGTGTAAACAGGGTATGTCAGAAAAATATATACACAATTTGAATGATTTTAAATTCCAGTTTTTATTTACATATAAGTAATATTTAAATTGCAAAAGAATCTACTTAAAAAGCATAACTATTCCTGCTTTTGCAGATGTTCAAAAGTATTACCGTTCTGTTCAATACACTGCTTATAACGGTGGGTTATTGATTCACAAACTTCAACAAACATTTTAAATGATGTTATGGTGCATTCTTTCTCAATTGCGGTTCCGCAACGTTGTCTATGAACATCCATTCGTTTCAAACTTATCCTTTATCCGATGAATTGTAAGTCGCACAAGTGGATCTGCCTGAAACTCCATGCGATACTGTTTTTGCACTTCTGCTACGTTTTCATTCTTACAATAGTATCCTAATCCTAATATAATATTATAAATCTGAATGTGTGCAAATGTTAGGCTGAAGCCAGCGTCAAAATGGAGCTTTTAATGATCTTGTGTTTTTGCATATAGGTGGATTATAACCCTCTTATGAACATAGGCTGGTGTTTGTTCATTTTATTCAAATATTTTTCTTAATAATTCCAAATTTCGTTATTTTCATAGAGAATAAATGGACATTTTTTCGTATAATATTTTAAAATGGTTAAATTTACTTTACCGTTGCTAATACTTTATCGTTGCCAAAACTAATTAAAAACCCGGAATAATAATTTTTACTCTACAGTATAGATTCAATTGAAAAATTTTCACGTAAAAAATGAAAATGAAAAAAAAAAAATTAGAGAATTAAAAAGATTAAATAATATTATTAGAAATAGAACGTACTTTTTTTAATTTTTGATAATAATACAAGGTTTCAATATGCGTAACCATAGGAAACAGGCTAATATGACGTCATACATGGAAAATAAAGCGGATATGCTTTGATTGGTGAAATAAAATTATCTTAGGTTTTTTTTCTTCAATTTTTTCTTTTTTTTTCATTTGTATGGTAACAATACGTGGTGTTTTACTGTCTGCGCACGGCTACTATAACTATACCGTATTTTGTATTTAAATTTTAAAAAAGTAAAAAGAAATTTAGAAAAAAAAATGGTTAGCAAATGTCAATAATATGCTCCGCAATATTATCCATGTCGAAAATGATGTCATGGATAGCGAGAAAAAAATATTTTCATTCTTAAAACTAAAAGAGATACCTCGATTACCTAAAAAAAATGACGAATGTTAATTGTTCCATTTTTGTTGATAAAACCTAAAGATTTAATATTATTTCGTTAAAATAACATAATTTCCCCTATGCCAGTATTGAAATTAATTGCCTGGAAAAGAAAATTAACAAGTATTATGTCATTTAAAAGGGATTTCTCTGGGGAGACGTCATATTTGAAATAAAACGGGAATTTTTCAATATGTTTTAAAATGATTGTGAATCAATTCCTTACATGAATAATACAAGGATCAGTAAGTAGTCAAAGTAGATGAGTTTCACGTCATATTTATAACGAAAAATTTAAATGTTTTTTTTTATCTATACTGATTATTAAGCATGAGTATCCGTTCTATACAGATGAGAGTTTTCTGCTAAAAATAACATCATAATTTTAAGAAAAGGAAAATGCACACGAATCTATTATATTAAAATCTGACCGTGTGTTTGTATTTCGAAGCTACTCCTAAACTATCGAACGCAGCGCGATTTACTTAATACCGGTTATCATTGATCCGAAGACTTAACTCTCAGAATTAAAAAAAATAAATTGGATACCAAGATATATATATATATATATTTTTTTTTTTGTAAATTTTAATGAAGTTTCTCTAAAAACGGAAGTAACATACTCCATATTTGTGTATGAAAAAGGAGAAATAAAACAGATCAGTATATTATTTACACCATTTTCTCATTAAAACTGAAAAACAGGAATTTATTTTCACTTTTAATAGATAGATGGTGAAAACAAAAATCTTGATTTCAGTAAATTATCCGAAAAATAAAAACATATTTTCACATATTCAAACATAGTCAAATTTATTCGGGAGAACAAAAATTGCCTGTCAACATACTGTCATTTAGAAAACAATATTTGTTTCAGCTATACATTAAACCACGGAGGCAGAATTGAATTTAAAGGAAAGCATATACTAATTCCAATTAATGTTTTTTTGAAGGATGGCTGTTAAAACGTTTCACAAAGGCGTTAAAAGTAAAATTGTTTATCAGCTAAAATTCACAGTTGTTTTTATCCAATTCGTCTATTTCCACGATTTTATTTGGCCCTCCTTTTTGCATTGGTTGCAATTTCATTTTCGCGATTATTTGGCAAAAAATTTCACTTTTTTAAGACTAAGTTATGTCAAGGTCCCTATAACAAAAAATACCACAAGTAACTCCTATGAAATGTGATAAAGAGTTAGTTAATTATTAACGTTTTTAATTATCGGGAGTGAAATATTTTGCTTAATTAATGTATTTATTATTATTTTAATGTTGCATGAACGAAGTCACGGGTAACAGCTAGTTTTAAATTTTTTTTTTTTTTTTCAAAAGTTAATCTTGGTACACTTATTACTTTCAATTAATTACACGTTGAAAAGAAAGGAAAACGAGAAAGTTATGACCCGTAAATAGTGTGATATATATATAATATATATATATATATATATATATATATGTGTGTGTGTGTGTGTGTGTGTGTGTGTGTGTGTGTGTGTGTGAAAAAATATGCCAAAGAGAGTTGAAAAATGTTATTTGGGTTATTTTTTAATCTACCGGTTTATTACCAGGTTTTAACAGTTTTTTTCCTCAGACTTCCTCAACTTTAGTAGCATCATTCAAATCATATAAAAAGATCGACAAGATCGAAAAACACTTTTGCTAAAAACTTTAAAAATAGTCAAATTACGGAAATCTTATTCAGAAATCTAAAGTAATTGAGAAAAATTACAATCAAAATGTTTTAATTAAAATGTCACCCCCACCCTTAAAATTTTAGGTTTTCACCAATTTCTCATCAATTTCATAGCAGTTTTTCTTCCTTTAAAAATTCAGTATTTGGACACCAAAACGACAATTAATTGTGAATTTGTAACGAGCGGTGACGTCTTATGACGTGCATACACCTTCGATTTGCTCGATTTTAATCTGGTTTATGACATCAGTCATAAACACGTACTGATTTTAAATGCGCCTTGTTTAAGCAATTTTTTTTTTTTTTGTAAGGAAAATTTATGTGAATCATATATTTCTGTTTATTTCTGTAATGAAATATTCACTTGGGCACAAATAAAAAAAAATCTACAACGATAAGAATAAAATAAAATATTAATGTTAAAGGAATAAAATGTTTTCACGAATAAAATGCCAATAAATCATAAAATGAATAACAATGGATAAAAGGTTTTTCTTTTTGAAACGTGGAAGAAAAGTGATGCAACTCGAAATTTTCATAAACAACTTTTTATTATAATGAATAGGTCAAGTGCGAATATAACTTGCACTCTAAGGATTCCGTACATTAAATTTATTAATTACTGTTTACTAATTAACAAATTCTTGCTACCCTAATTTTTTCATAATTTTAGTTTCAGTATATTCGGAAATAGATGGGAGGGACATGCTTTTGCAGTAAACTTTCGACGATATCTCTGTAAATATAATACCTAAAATTAAAACAAATGTATTTTTGAGTTCGATGTTACGAGATCATGATATACAGAGACAAAGATTATTTTTCAAGTAATTTAATTGATATCTCTATTAATTACCGACAATTTTTTTTCGAAAATCATTATATATACCCTTGGTTGATTCTGCGTCGATAGATACCTCGAGCGCCCGTCAACTCCTACACTGACCGTCCGAAAAGTAAAGTTTGTGTGTAACGGAAAAATGCGTTTTTCTCAAAAACTATGTGACCCAGGATAATCGCTATAGTTTTCCTCTAAGATTTAAATAAACTCCTATTACCCCTCATTTTTTCATCATTTTAGTTTCAGTAGAATCGGAAATAGAGGGAAGGGGGGGGGGGCATATTTTTGCTGTGCATTTTTGACGATATCTCTGGAAATATAATACCTAAAATTAAAACAAATATTCTTTTCAGTTCAGTATTACAAGATCTTTCATACGATATCACGCCCCACACGATAGACAAAAAGAAAACTTTTTTTTTTTCAAGTAAATTAGCCTCCTTAATTTTTTCCTAAATATATTTGTGAATGGCTAATATAATATAAAAATATGTGGGTCAATAGACTTTATAACTTTCCCAAGTTTGAATTTTCCATGTCCCATAGTTTACGGGAAAAAGAGTTATGACAAACGGACACACGGACATACTAATTTTTCTAGTTGTGTTACTTTTTTTTCCCTGTGAGCGATATATGTGGAAAGAGAGCAAGTATGATCAAGTATATAACTGTTATACGACAACTGAATGGAGTGAAATGTTTCTCGAGAAATCATAGATTCACAATTGATGAGTTCGTCCACGAGAATGAGAAAGGTGTCCGTAAGATTTTAGCCGAAGCAAGCGGTTGGTTTTCCAAGCAAGTCTTATGCAGTTAACAATATTTGAGAAGAAGAAAAGATAAGTGCGTCTTCATTGTTTTACTGATATTAAATAGGAAAGTGGGGATGCCAGCCATATAATAATTTCTATGCATTTCATATCTTATTAATTCATGTTTTGTTTTTTTATCCAAAAGGCTGCATTCATTGTGGTTAAGATCGTACCTTTTATCTTACTTCTACATACATATGTATATTGTTAAAATGAAATAATTACAATTTAGGCAAATTAAATGGTGTTTTTATAAATCTTTCAAATTTTGTCACAAATTCTGTATTACAGTCTAACGACGAACTATTTGTTTAAGATACCACATTTTCATTCAGTATGTTTTATAATGTCACGCAGAATCAGAATTATTGCTATTATATTGTACAATTAATTACTCTCACACTTAAAGAAATGGACTTTAAACTTATGAATATGATATATTGAAGAAATATTAGATATATACATCGTAGAATTATTTACAAAATGAGATGATGGTCGTCTTTAAATAAAGTAGCAGAAACATTCTGCTACAAGTAGATTTGGCTAGTTGAATGCATCGTATTTCTTCTAAATTAGAACATAAACTTTTTTGTTTTTAGCTCACAGGCTATCAAAGCCTGAGAGCTTATGTGCCCGCCGGTTCTGTATGTATGTATGTACGTATGTACGTACGTAACGCGATAACTCTTCATAGAAATATCCGATTTCCTTCAAATTTTGTTTATAGGTTGACTGTGTTAAGGCACTTCCCTGATTAGTTTTCGGGATTGATTGGTTAAATATAAAGGGGGAAACAGGGGGGGTTAATCCCCCCCTAATTTATATAAATAGGGTTTTAATACAGAATTATTCCGTTTTCCTTCAAATTTTGTTTATAGGTTGACTGTGTTAAGGCGCTTCCCTGATTAGTTTTCGGGATTGATTGGTTAAATATAAAGGGGGGAACAGGGGGGGCTAATCCCCCCCTAATTTATATAAATGGAGTTTTAATACAGAATTATTCCGTTTTCCTTCAAATTTTGTTTATAGGTTCACTGTGTTAAGGCGCTTCCCTGATTAGTTTTCGGGATTGATTGGTTAAGTATAAAGGGGGGAATGGGGGGGGCTAATCCCCCCCCTTAATTTATATAAATGGGTTTTTCATGCAGAATTATTCCGTTTTCCTTCAAATTTTGTTTATAGGTTCACTGCGTTAAGGCGCTTCCCTGATTAGTTTTTGGGATTGATTGGTTAAGTATAAAGGGGGGGGAACGGGGGGGGCTACCCCCCCCCCTTAATTTATATAAATGGGTTTTCCCTGCAGAATTATTCCTTTTTCCTTCAAATTTTGTTTATAGGTTCAATGTGTTAGGGCGCTTCCTTGATTAGTTTTCGGGATTGATTGGTTGAGTATAAAGGGGGGGAACGGGGGGCTAATCCCCCCCGTAATTTATATAAATGGGTTTTTCATGCAGAATTATCTCATTTGCTTCAAAATTTGTTTATAAGTTCATTGGGTTAAGACGCTTCCCTAATTAGTTTTCGGGATTGACTGATTAAGTATATAAAAAGAAAACTGCCCAGTTAAACTGAGGGCATTTAGCTCACAGGCTATTCACACTAATTGTATATTATACTCTTATTTCAAAGAATTTGAAATAAGACCCGCGAAAAATAAAGAAATCAACAATATATTAAGGAGGGTCATCCCCCCGTTACCCCCTCAAAGTTAACTAATGAACCCCTTAAACTAATCAGGGAAGTCTCTAATTACAATGAATATATATATACAAAATTTGAAGAAAATCGGATAATTCTGCATGAAAAATCAATTTATCTAAATTAAGGGGGGTTACTCCCCCTTCCCCCTTTATACTTAACCAATGAACCCCCAAAACTCGTCAGAGAAGCGCATAATCACAATGAACCTATATACAAAATTTGAAGAAAATCGGATAATTCTGCATGAAAAACTCATTTATCTAAATTAGGGGGGGGGAGTTATCCCCCTTTCCCCCCTTTGTACTTAACCAATGAACCCCCAAAACTATTGACAGAAGCGCATTATCAAAATGAACCTATATACAAAATTTGAAGAAAATGGGATAATTCTGCATGAAAAACTCATTTATCTAAATTAGGGGGGTTATCCCCCTTTCCCCCCTTTGTACTTAACCAATGAACCGCCAAAACTATTGACAGAAGCGCATTATCAAAATGAACCTATATACAAAATTTGAAGAAAATGGGATAATTCTGCATGAAAAACTCATTTATCTAAATTAGGGGGGTATCCCTCTTTCCCCCTTTATACTTAACCAATGAACCCCCAAAACTATTGACAGAAGCGCATCATCAAAATGAACCTATATACAAAATTTGAAGAAAATGGGATAATTCTGCATGAAAAACCTATTTATCTAAATTATGGGGGGTTAGCCCCCCGTTTTCCCCTTTATGCTTAACCAATGAATCTCCAAAACTAATCAGGGAAGCGCCATATCACAAGGAACCTATAAACAAAATTTAAAGTAAAACGGTTAGTTCTATCAAGAGTTATCGCGTTACGTACATACATACATACGTACGTACATACAGAACCGGCGGGCACATAAGCTCTCAGGCTTTGATAGCCTGTGAGCTAAAAAGGGGGGAATGGGGGGCTAATCCCCCCTTAATTTATATAAATGGGTTTTTCATGCAGAATTATCCCATTTACTTCAAAATTTGTTTATAGGTTCATTGGGTTAAGACGCTTCCCTGATTAGTTTTTGGGATTGACTGATTAAGTATAAAAGAGGGGAACGGGAGGGCTAATCCCCCCTTAATTTACATAAATGGGTTTTTCATGCAGAATTATCCCATTTACTTCAAAATTTGTTTATAGGTTCATTGGGTTAAGACGCTTCCCTGATTAGTTTTCGGGATTGATTGGTTAAGTATAAAGGGGGGGGGACGGGGGCCAATCCCCCCTTAATTTATATAAATGGGTTTTTCAAGCAGAATTATCCGATTTTCTTCAAATTTTGTATATAGGTTCATTGTGATAATGCGCTTCTCTGAATAGTTTTGAGGGTTCATTGGTTAAGTATAAAGGGGAAAGGGGGGGCTAATCCCCCTTAATTTAGATAAATGGGTTTTTCATGCAGCATTATCCGATTTTCGTCAAATTTTGTATATATATATATTCATTGTAATAAGAGGCTTCCCTGATTAGTTTTTGTTGGGATTGATTGGTTAAGTATAAAGGGGGGGGGGACGAGGGGCTAATCCCCCCCTTAATTTATATAAATGGGTTTTTCCTGCAGAATTATTCCGTTTTCCTTCAAATTTTGTTTATAGGTTCACTGTGTTAAGGCGCTTCCCTGATTAGTTTTCGGGATTGATTGGTTAATTATAAAAGGAGGGAACGGGAGGGGTAATCCCCCCCTTAATTTATATAAATGGGTTTTTCATGCAGAATTATCTCATTTGCTTCAAAATTTGTTTATAAGTTCATTTGGTTAAGACGCTTCCCTGATTAGTTTTCGGGATTGATTGGTTAATTATAAAAGGAGGGAACGGGAGGGGTAATCCCCCCCTTAATTTATATAAATGGGTTTTTCATGCAGAATTATCTCATTTGCTTCAAAATTTGTTTATAAGTTCATTTGGTTAAGACGCTTCCCTGATTAGTTTTCGGGATTGATTGGTTAATTATAAAAGGAGGGAACGGGAGGGGTAATCCCCCCCTTAATTTATATAAATGGGTTTTTCATGCAGAATTATCTCATTTGCTTCAAAATTTGTTTATAAGTTCATTTGGTTAAGACGCTTCCCTGATTAGTTTTCGGGATTGATTGGTTAAGTATAAAGGGGGGGGACGGGGAACCAATCCCCCCTTAATTTATATAAATGGGTTTTTCAAGCAGCATTATCCAATTTTCTTCAAATTTTGTATATATATATTCATTGTAATAAGAGGCTTCCCTGATTAGTTTAAGGGGTTCATTAGTTAACTATGAGGGGGTAACGGGGGGATAACCCCCCTTAATATATTGTCGATTTCTTTATTTTTCAAGGGGCTTATTTCAAATTCTTTGAAATACGAGTATAATATACAATTAGTGTGAATAGCCTGTGAGCTCAATGCCCTCAGTTTAACTGGGCAGTTTTCTTTTTATTTCATCTACTGACAGTGTTCAAATCCTAACTGCCGACTGGGCACATTTGTCGCGCATACCACACGTAACAGAGCTCCGTGATTTAATTCATATCGGCGGCATCTGATTGGTGCTCTGGTTCGTTCGCTTGTCAAAAGAGTGAAAGTGTAGATCCTACAGTTTGGCATTATGGCATTACTGACTTGCAATAAAATCACAACAAGATCCTTTTGACCACGTTTGATTGGTGAGTATAGATTCTAAGCCTTTTCTATTCACTCAAAACTCTCCCCTTAGGAAGGGATCCTAGTAAAATAATAAATTGATAATAATATTCTATTTTTGCGCGCAAACAAATTATAAGATAACGCACCACAGGATCCTTGCTTGAATACGATTATTCTTCGCTGTTGCGTACATGAAGAAGCTCTCAATTGACACTCGCTGGAATAGGTGACACCATCGTCTCCACAAACCGGTGCGAAAATATCCGAACATCTTTCTCGACACATACAATACGGACGCTGCGTTGAGTCATCCAGTAGGCACTGAGAACCGAATGAACAAAGGACTGCATCACAGGGATCTGGAAAAAAATGAAATAACAAATGTATTCATTAACAAATGATAACAAAAGTTTCATATATAGGATGATTCAAAAAATATAGGGCAAACTTTAATAGGTGATGGTACACACCAAAACAAACAATTTTCATCAAATAATGCATTATCAGAAATGAAACGAAAAGGCGCTAGCTTGTTTGGAAACTACCGCTCCGCAAATGTTAAAGAGCCATTTCTGTTGTGAGTTATCGGGAGAAGAATAAGACCACGTATGGAAATGCCAGCTTGTGACGAAGAAATATCCGTATACAAATGTACGCCATCAGGAGCAAATGTTCTTCATCAATGTTTGGCCAGGAATCGTCGGTGACAACCGATCAGGACCGTACCTCAAAAGTGATGGTGACAGTCCTTGCTCTAACATAGGCTATATTTTATGTCGTTCCCACTACACCCAGGGGTGCAGGAACGGAAAACGTTCTAAAATTTCGATTTTTTTTTTATACTGAAGGAGCTAGAAACATGAAATTTGGCATGGTATTTACTTATAAAATGTAATTGCTCTCTAAGAACAAATTCTAAAAAAATTCGAAATTTAAAAGGGTGAGATGAGCGAAAAGCGTTCTAAAAACATCCTAAATTACAAATTGTATGGAATCATTATAAAGGATCATATTATAAAGGAGTAAAGATTGTTTCTTTGTTTGTTTGTTTGTTTGTAGGGGGTAATCTCTGGAACTACAGAACCGTTTTAAAAAGTGATGGTGGCAAATTGATGGTGACAGTCCCTGCTCTAATATAGGCTATATTTTATGTCGGTGCTACTAACACAGGAGGATGCTAGAGCGAAAAACATTCTAAAATTCCGATTTGTTTTTTACTGAAGAAGCTAGAAACTTGAAATTTGGCATGGTATTTCTTTATAAGATGTAAATGCTATCTAAGACCGAATTCTGAAAAAATTCGAAATTTAAGAGGGTGAGATGTACGAAAAGCGGTCTAAAAACATTCTAAATTACAATTTCTATGAAATATTTGGAACTACAGAATCATTTTTAAAAGTGATGGTGGCAAATTGATGGTAACAGTCTCTGCTGTAACATAGGCTATGTTTTATTTCGGTGCCACTACCACAGGGGAGAGGGGTGCAAAAGCGAAAAACGTTCTAAAATTTCAATTTTTTTTATACTGAAGGAGCTAGAAACAGGAAAGTTGGCATGTTAGTTACTTATAAAATAAAAATGCTCTCTAAGAACAAATTCTAAAAAAAAATCGAAATTTAAAAGTGTGAGATGAGCGAAAAACGTTCTAAAAACATTCTAAATTACAATTTCTATGGAATCTCTGGAACTCCAGAACTGTTTTCAAAAGTAATGGTGGCAAATTGATGGTGACAGTCCCTGCTCCAACATAGGCTATATTTTATGTCGGTGCTACTACCCCCAGGAGAGTGCAGAAGCGAAACACATTCTAAAATTTCAATTTCTCTTATACTGAAGGCGTTAGAAACATGAAATTTGGCATGGTAGTTACTTATAAGATGTAAATGCTCTCTAAAAACAAATTCTAAAAAAATTCGAAATTTAAAATTGTGAGCGGAGCGAAAAGCGTTCTAAAAACATTCTAAATTACTATTTCTATGGAACCTTTGGAACTACAGAACCATTTTCAAAAGTGATGGTAAAGTTCTGTAACATAGACTATATTTTATATCGGTCACATGATTGTGGCTTAATTAGTAATTTCTGAATTATCTGTGGCAGTAAAATTTCCACTAATAAAAATAGGCCAACGAATATCATTTGGCATTTTTCAAGAATTACGCGAGCAAAGCTGCGGGTTTTGCTAGTATATATATATTAGAAGGACAATTTTTAATTATTACCTAAATTAAAAATTACTGCAATGATTGAAATATTTTTAAAAAATTAATATCATTTTATAATTTTTAATTAAAGTTTTTGAAAAAAATATATATATTTGTTTTATTTTTTTTTTATCTTGTTTTATATCTTTAGAAAAGTTTTGAAATTAAAATTAATTTTCTATGAAATCTTATAAAACTTATTAAATTACTAAAGTTATATATAATTCTTAATGGTTTTTTATTTACTATTTAAATATTTCCAAATTTTAATATTTCCAATTGTTGTCTGGTAATAATTCAGTGTACCTGGATGATTCTACTGATCTTAGCATTATGCCAGTAGAATTATGAAACACTGAATTATTATCTAAAACACATGTGGGTGCATCCAGGCTGATGAGTACATGTGCATGTGTTTTTTCATATCCAATTCATATTTAATTCTCATGTGGTCCAATTTTCCATTGTATATGGTTCATATTTAATTTATTAATCCATTTGTATTTACTTAATTGCAACTCCAATTTATAATTTTTTTTTTCACTTTCTCTCTATTTCTTTTTTCTTTTTTCAATATTCTTTAGGTATGAGTAAAATTTGGCCAATTACCATTGAAGCACAAGCTATGGTAATATTATGTTTGCACATGTTAATTATTAGCTATGTGGTATTCTGTATACACAATATCATTAATTATCTCTTTGGAGATTTAAGTAGAATGATAATAGAACTTGATATGTTTTTTGAAATTCATAGATATTATAATTATATATATATATATATATATATATATATATATATATATATATATATATATATATAACTGTGCTTATGGATGCTTTAGCATTTCAATTTGTCAGCGTTATATTTAAAAAAAGTATCATTTATGAAAGACTTTTTTTAATTCAAATTTTATGTAGTACAGCTTTCCAAAGAATGGAGAGAGAAGGAAAGTCTGTGAAACTAAAATACGTAGCGAAAATTTTAAAGCTACAAATTCTTCAATTGTTATTCAGTTAGATATTGCAATTAATTGAATCCTTATTGATGTATTTATCAGGAAAGAAAAAAAATCTGCATTTAGTAATTTCAGGTAGCTTAAAATGTCCTTTATGTAATAACAGTGTATTTCAATAAGATCTTTCAAATGCTAATTTACTAAAATAATTTTGAAATTTTCGTTATTTGTAGTAATAATAAATAAATTAATAGTTAATCACCTAAATTTCCCTTCCCTCAAAATTTCATAAACGCCAAAATACTGATGTATGCATCTATTGAAAGTGTGTGATTATGCTTTTATTGTATTGTCCGTGCAGAAGCCATCATATTAGTGCCTGCATGTCTGGCATTTTTCCGCCCGTTCTATGAAACTTCTTACAATTCTCGTACGAATATTATTATGAACTTTTATTATCTTTTTTATACCCTTTTCTTTCTTTACCTTTCTTTCTTCCTTAATAAAATTCCATTGTGGAGATGCTATTTTCAGGAAAATTTATTTTATGAAATCTGTAGAAGAATTTACAATAGATATTGATAATGATTAAAAAATCATTCCTATTTACGAAAACAAACCGACCCCTAAAAGTCATTAGTTAATTTAAATAGATCTTTTATGAATTGTTTAACTATACTAAAATATTGCTAACAAACTATTATAAAACCGTTTAACTTTTTAACATGTATTTATTGACTTCAAAATTTCAGTTGTTACAAATGATTTTTAAAACACTCCGATATGCAATTTTCACTTAGTTAAAAATTTTCAATTCGCATGATTTCTTTTTCAATCAGCGTGATTGATATAAAACAAAGTATAATTACGTATTCAATCGTTTGATTGAATGTTTATCCTCTTGAGACCTCATGTTAAAATAACACTACAAATACACATTTTTTGTTTTTCACAAACTAAATAACACCGTAGATGACAGAAACAGCCCCTTTTCTGAAATTTTTAATTTAGCGAACTGGTAATTTAGGTTCACACAAATATGGACCTAAAATTACTAGGCCCCTTAAAATATAAATTTAATTATCAATAACCTAAATTAACGAATAACACATTTAAAGGCTTTAAAAGAGTTAATGGTCTACAAATCCACAAAAATTTTTGCTGTAAAAGGTTTAAATTAAATAATTAGGAATATTTCTTACTTTTTTGTCCACACTGCATTGAAGGCATTTTGCAAACTCGGATGAAAATGACATTTATTTTATAACGAAATAAATTTCATTTCTACCACTTTTTGGTTTTGTTTCAAAGCAAAAAATATTCAGCTATATAGAAGTTAAGTAAAACTGCAAAAAAAATCAAACAGTTCAGTTTTTATGAAGAAAGGAATAAAGGTCCACATTTGTGTATCTCAGGTCTGAATAGGCTATACCCGAGGCTTAATCCGTTGAGCTGCGTAATATTACAGAACAGGTGTTAATACAAAAAGATTATCTAAACAAATAGTACCGGAGAGTGTCTTTCAGGATTGCTCCGTTGGTAAAGCGTCGGTATTTCAAGCCAGATGTCTTAGGTTCGACTCCTGGCTTGGACACTTTTTCACCAAGTTAAAAAATTTCAATTTGAACTCTGAACTTTTTATCAACTACTCTTCAGCCACTGCCATCAATTAAACAACCCCATCTTCTCTCTAGTATCTTGAATGCTTCAAATTCTTTTAAATTAGATTTAAAAAAAGTGAAAACATTTAAAAAATCTAATTTTTCTACACTTATAGTTATATATATATATATATATATATATATATATATATATTGGATTCGTTTCTAGTACACGAAAAGAAATAACACTGAACTATTTCAATTAGAATTGCTGTCAATAGCAAATACATGTATATCCATATATGTTTAATTTAGAATGTGCCAGACATTTCCTGTTTTAGATTTTGAAATGCGCCAACTGGAAATATGTTGAGTATGCAAATTTAAAAAAAAATAGATTCGTCGCAGACTGGCATTATCTTTAATTGTTTTATGTTTGAGTTTGTGTCTCATTCAACACCTAACATACGTCATGATTTAATAACACCAATTTATTTTATCTCATTTACAGTATTATATCGAATGACTGATTTAATTTAATTTCGTTTCGATTGTTGAAAATCATTGTCTTTATTTTTGTAGTTATGTTGCATTTTTTTTCCTTGTACCATAAGATTGCAAATTAAATAACTCAAAATTTTAATTTGTATTTGCCTTGAATATCTTTTCCTGATATATACTGTCAGCGGTAAAGAAACGCCTGTTTTATTTAGATTCCAAGAATGAGCTCGAACAATATTTCAACGTTATTACTGTTATATTAGATAGGTAATACACTATATGGCCTATGATGACCGTCACATGCGATTTTAAATATTTTGTTAAATATCTAGAAAAATACATGAGGAATTATCCTGAAACTCGAGGCGTGTAAACAGCATAGTAGACATCATATATTTTTGAACAACGGATTTCGAGATTTTCTATCGACGATCACTTTTAGAATTTTCATACTATGTTTTTGTGGCTTTCACAAAGTTGCTCTATACATTTAGCTAATACATTATGCACATTATATTTTGATTGTATTTGCGCATCGCAGTGAACCATTATTTTGTTAAACTACTCATTTTTAATCCAATATTTATTATTTTTTAATTCTGATTGCAAGGTATTGAGTACAATGTCGTTTGTCATGGTTCCTCAAAAGAACATTCTTTTATATTAAGAACTCTGCAAATTATAAGCAAACACTTGGTGAAATTTGGGATTGTTTTTATAAAAAGCTTAATTTCTCTACGAGTAAACGTGCTATCTTCATAAAAATGAACACAGTTTATTACAAGAAGCCTCCTAATCATGTGCTAAAGTTTCTACGCTTTTGTGACAGTAGCTTTTACAGGGTTATTCAATATAGATTCGCATTTTTTCAATTCGTTGATGGTCCCCTATGGGGTTTCGGGAAAAAAAATCTTCGCCTTCTACTATACTGTTTACACGCCTGAAGGTTCAGGATAATTCCTCATGTATTTTTCTTGATATTCCACAAAACGTCTAAAATCGCAAGTGACCGGTCATCATTGGCCATATAGTGTAGTATCATTATTTTTTATAGTTAAGTTTTTGATCTACTATATGTTCGTGGTTCATTCCATTCTGTATTTATTTAGAACGGTCAAAATTCATAAAATAAAGTATAATTATATGAAATATGTGAATGTTAAGAGGAAATTGTCTGCGCATTTCCTGACTATCTTCATAAATAATATTTATGCCGTCTGATAAATTATTTTAGGTGTTTCAGTGAATAAGTTTTAACGACAAACTGATTTTTGTTTCATTCATGCGACTCTCAATGTGTTGTCCATTTTATGTCATCATTTTAAATATGCAATCACTTACGAAAGTTTTGAATAGGTATCTGTTTTTTAATTGTGAAAAACAAAACAGTTAAACTCTGGATAATCTGCAGATTTAATTTGAACATAGTATATATTTTAAAAGAAACAATAAAATGTTCATTAAAATTATCAATTTCTGGGCATGCGATAAAATGTGACAGTAAGGAATTCACAGTTTTTAATCCAAACATAACATTTTGAATTCTTTGAAGATTTATTACACCATGAAGGCGAAGTTTGAGCTTAAGTTATTTGCGAAAGAGATACTAAAAAAAAGAAGGCTGCAATTTTGTATGAAGCTATGGAAATTAAGCTTGGTGTGAAAATGAGAGAGCTTGAGAGTTTGTGTGACTCTGAATAAGTGTACAATAATTAAGTTTTTTTTTTTTTTTTTTTTTTTTTTTTTTTACAAATTAATGTTAAAACCTCAGTACGGAAGCTCTAAAATTATTGATAAATTTTACAAAATCAGTTTCATTTCGTGCTTTTAAAGTATTAGATTTAAATAAATTTTGTGTATCAGTATAAATTTCTGTAAATTAATTTATAAATAAAAGATCTATAAACATACAGTAAAAGAATGTTTTTTATGTCATTTGTTATGAGATGCACAATATCAAATTAGATTTAGTGGGAACATAAAGAAAAAACGTTTAAACATCTATAATATAAAGCTTTATCCTTTTTCAACAATTTTCTATGCACACTTTTAAAAAATCCGCGAATTAAATGAATTTTTTCATTCAATACATTTTATTTAAAAAATAAAATCCGTTTTGATTTGCTCATTTGCCACGAAAATACAGAAACAACATCAGTATAACGAAAGCAAAAATAACCTAAAATCCACCAAACTGTTTTTTATACTATACGGTCTTTTAGACCAGTATACTGTAGAAATAGATTCATTTGATGTGAATGAACAATATTACAGCAGAAAATCTGCTTATTTTACAGACTTATTCACCTTTTGAGCAGTAACAATAGTCTTTGACTGGTAACAAAAAACACAGATTATTTTTTGAAAAAATTACTGTCATTAAAGGTACCTTACAAATCATCAGTAATTTGAAAGGTACAAATTATCAGTAATTTTAAAGCAACCGTTTAAGTTAAGGTAATTACTTAGATTTTTCGTATGATAAAGTTGCATTTTTTTGCAGTTTTCTGATCAATTTTCAAAATCCACAGAAATTAAGTTAAATGTAAAAATAAAAATAAAGATAAATAATGATAATATTTATATAATATGCATATAATAATTTAATATAAATAATAATACAATGTAAATAATAATGTACATAATTTTAAAATGCATAATTTAAAAAAAAAACATAACCAGGCTCTTTTGCAGTTTTAAAACTAAATGTTTAGTTTTTAACAATACAGTTTCAAGAATTATTTTGGATAAATAAATGTAAATTTCATTAATTGGTAACATTAAAATTTTTAAAAGCAATACTTTTAAATATTATTCGTCTCTAGTATTATAGCTAAAATTTACATAATATATCAGAGTTCAGAAAATCGTACTTTCTATCGAAACAAAGAAATTCTGCAATACTTAAAACTATTTCATAAAATTGTTCATTAGCTTTTTTCTATTCTTTAAACTATCTTGAAGATATATATATATATATATATATATATATATATTTAAATAAATTTTGATGTTGTTGTTGTTGTTATTTATTCTTTCTATTGATGATACTATTATTATTGTTGTTGTATTTGTTACTATGATGAAAAAGTTATAAGATAATCAGTGCAATATACTAATTTTTAAGATAGTAAATACAATTTAATAGATTCTTATGTATTTTATTAGATAAGATTTCTGGTTGAGGTAAAAACTTTGGTTCTTATCAACATTTCTTATAACATTTTGATTCATTAAGGAAAGATAAAGAATTATGAATTGCTTTGAGAGATATTATTGATAAAATATAATTTAAAATTTGTTCCTAGGGTTTTAGTTATATAATTTAAACTTATTCTTTAGACTCTTTCTCTTATAGAATTTTCTCAATAATCATGTAATAGATATCAATTTAATAGCTTAATTAAAAAATTATAATAGCCATAAAACTAATTAAATTTAATAAATTAAATTATGTTTAACTAATCAATTCTCTTCTGTATAACAGTGGTGTTCTTGCTTGTGCACCCGAGTGTGTCACTGTTGAAGTTCCCACTTGAGTTAACTTTTTATGCTGGCGTAATTTAGTTGATTTAAGTTAGGAGTTCTAATACTGAATTGAATTAGATTAGAATAATAAATTAAACAATATTAACTAAATTAATAAAATAAACTGGATTAATTTATATATTAAACTAATCAAATATGATATCTTAATAATAATTGAGAATTGTCCAACCTTTCTTAATATGCTACAAGGTCCCATTTTTTCATTTCACAACTTATGTTTTCTTTTTTGACTGAAAGCAAGATAGTTACATAACCATCATCTACACAATAACGATTGTTTTCACGAATTTTTCTTATTTATTCCTTGTTTTATAATATGTATTTTATTTTAGTATATGCTCATGCCTCATTCACTACTATATGGATGAGATATCAATTATATACTTAAGAAAGTAATTAAAGAAAGTGTGTGATATTTTGAATTATAATACTTGTTATTGCTGAACTTATTGTTGAATATTATTATTAGTTATACTATTATAATTGATGTTGAGAGAGAATATAATGAAGAACACTAGTGATCACTATGATAAACAAGATGAATTAATTGATACTGATGATAATTGAGATTTAATATTACTTGAGTTTAAATATGTTGAGATATATAATTTACTTCTAGAAGTAAACAAGTAATAAAGTAGTAAAGGTAATGGAAGTTATAAAGGTAATAATGGTAATAGTAAATTTGATGTTGAGTAAAAAGCTTTTATACTGCTTACACTACCTACTTGCCTTTTTAGATTAATTACCATTTGTCAGACAAACTATACCATGACAAAAAACTCATTTCTCTTAAGTTTTTCCGAGCATTCCATTCAGGAACGAGTTTTTCAGACAGACTTAAGTTTAATATTTGAAATTAACTTATGATTATTGTTATTGTTAAGTATTATTATTTTGAATTTTATTGTTGAGATTATTCTTGCTATTATTATTATTATTGTATTATTTTATTTATTATGTTTTATTGTTGTTAATATTAGTCTTAGTACTAGTTTCGAGTTGTTGCTAGTAAAGATAAAGCATTCAGATGAACTTTAATTTCTGAAAATAGACTTTCATAAGGAAGATCAGTAAGGTCTAAAGTTTGAAAAAACATTGTCTTTTTCAATTTGTCAATTGTTCAGTTTGTGAGGTATGCAAATAACTTTTTTGGATGGACTATCACTCAGAAGAGAACTGAACAACAAATTAGGCAACAATTCTACAAGCATTTTGCAACAATTTTTGTAAGATGATATTCTTGAAGTATCTTGTGTATTATTTTAAATTTTGCAATGGTTTTCTTATTTGTTTAATATTTCTAAAGCTTTTTATGTCATTGTTAACCAGATTAATATCTTGTAATTGTATTTTTATTAACAACTCCACCAATTCGCGTTATAGTTATTAAATTTAATGTTATTTGGCATTAATGAATAATTTTTGGAAATGTACTTATTTTGACTTTCTTCAGTTGACAAATTGTAATCCAAGTCCGTGTAACATTTCCCTTCAATGAACTTGCAGGTCACTGACCTACCGGTTCATTCGTCTTTTTTGTGTGGGGGGATATGTAATAATAAAAAATTTTCGCCATTTTTCCTTAGTTAAATTATTCCAAATTCTTACAATTCTTTTTGCCCTCTCTTTTTAAAATATCTCTTAAATCTATTTTATATTTTATTCCATAACTTAATCAAAATATTCTTTTATTTATCATTCTAAAAATCTTAATCTGTTAAAAGCTACACGTATTTATTAAACCTTATTCTCTTAAATTGCAACACTGCCTCTAAAACGCACCTGCCTAATTTCTTCTTTTGAGACATTGAATTTTTATTCTTTGGAACTTTTGTAATGCCATTTTTATTTCTATTTAATTATCATTCGGCAATCACACGGCCCAGGATTCCTGGCGTTTTCGCGCCCAAAAGCTTTTTTACCTTTTTAAATTGCCGCTTCTGATAAAGAGTTTTGGTCATACGTCAGAGACACACGCTCGTGGCCTCATTTTTTCATCCATTAGCGAGCAGGGCCCTCCTTGTCTATCCCCCTGGCGCCCTCCGAACATGGCTGTCAGTGGACTAACATTTCGCGCGTTTGTAACTTTGAGCAGAAATCTCGGAATATTTATACTGTTACATTGGCTTCGGACACAGATTTTTGTACGTTTTTCTTCTGTCAACTATACCCTGTCACTAGGGGGTCAAAATTCGTATGTCATCAGTGGAGAGTCTTCAAAAAACATAGCTTTGTGCTGTCATCTAATGTATTAAATATCTTCGAGTTTTTGATGAGATTTAGTGGAGTTGTTACATCAACGTCATCTAATAAACAGTTGTCTCGGCAATACCACGTGTCTTTCTTGAGTGGGAAACTGCCTGGATTCATTTACTTAGCCTGTTCTCCGGTTCATGCGACTGCCTCTAAGAAGTATAATTCGTCATCATATAGCATGGAACAGCGTTAGTAATTTGTGGCGGTGGAATAATAGTGCTGTGATCTGGTGTAAATTATAGAGATCGTGGCTGGCCTGTCAACGGTTGCTGGATCTAGAAATTTTTATATCATATATATATATATATATATATATATATATCATTGTAATAAATTTGAATTTCAAAATACATTAAACAAGTTCTTGCATCAAATCTAACCTAAACTACTGTTTAAAGATATGTAATCATAAAGAAGTCAATTCAAAATTAATATTGGTAAAAAAAAAACACTAAAAGAACTTGAAATTAGATCTTATAAAAGTGAATTTTGAAAATACAAAGGAGGAGCAAATGATACCAACGTACAATAGTAATTGTTGTATAAAAAATATAAATAATAAATACACAGGGAATTGCGCAATGCAGCTATATTAACTATGTATTTCCAATAGAAGCTTATCAAAATAGAATTTTAAGAGCCAAAATTGGGCTAAATTAGGGTATCATATGTAAAAATCAATGATATTATTAGAGATAAATATTGAAAAGAATATATATACATTGCATACCAATTTGCCCAATTATATATATATATATATATATATATAACCGTTGCTCCAACATAATATTACTAAACACCGAAATGTTTTTTATGCGTCCTTGTATTTACGTATTAAAGACATAAAAGCTGTAAATTGGGTATTTTTTAATAATTTCATTGAGATGGTAGAGATATTTAATTAATATGTTATATGACTTTAACAAATATAATGATACTTACCCATAAAGATAAAACACTTTATTTTTTATTGAATGCGTGTTTCTATTAGGAAGATCGGAACAAGCTATTTTATATTCACTAAATTTATTTCACTTAATTAAAAAAACAATAAAATAGATTCATGCTAAATTAGCTTCAAAATTAGCTCTTTCATAGTTTCGAACTAAGTAAGCTTTTGTTCCACGTGGAGCAATTTATGGATATATTGCATTATTCTCCAAGGATAAATAATAATCTCATTAAATGCTGGCATTAAAACTTGTATAAGCAGAATTTCTAGATAATACTTAAATCTAATTTTATTGTTAAAATTCATTATAAAGGTGGATTATTTTTCGAACAAAATTCACTAACTATTATAAATATTAAATTATCTAAATAAGCTTTTAATTACAAACATATATTGTTAATATTATTGCAAATAACATACAATGTATAAATTAACGCAAAATATTTAACTAACATATGAACTAAAATATGTATTTATGAGATATATTGTATCATATTTAGGAAATACTGACTTTTAATTAAATCACTATTAAAAGATAAAACTTCAAAGCAAATTTTCACATTAAACTGTTTACTTGCAAATCCACAATTCCAGACAGAAAAATGTTTATCCAAATACCTATTTTAAACTTACATAGAAAGTAAATATATCACTTTAAAAAATGCTAAAAAATTCAATTCACAAACGCAATCCTTTTCAAATATATGAATAACACATTTTCCATTAGATTTGTTTTATGCGCAATTTAAATTAATCTCTTTCAAGTGAAAAAAGAATAAATATAAATTCCTGATTTCGTTTTAATGGAATTAAGATTTCGATATTCATAAAGTATGATTAATAAATTTTAATAGGAAAAAAAGTGTTTCCTACTGCTATAAAGACAAATATTAAATTTCATAGCTTATGAGAATTTAAAGATCACTGGATTCGGTGCAAATGTTCCATGACTCGTGCAGTATTGATAATCTTAAAGCGTGAATTATCATAACTCTTAACGTTGTTCATCAGCTATACAATTTCGAAGATAATTTTTATACATCGATGTTTAATGTATCAGGGCATATGGTGATAAATGCAATTTAAAAATTACATAATATGTAATCATTTGAAATAAATTTTCAGTGTTGAATGTAATAAAGATGCATTCCATGAAATATGCTCATGTACATTGTAAAGATGCTTCATCAAAAATATAAAAAATTAATTATAACATCTTGTAATAATACACTTCATTATTATTATTATTATTATTATTTTTTGGCTCAAAGGTGTAAAATAAAAACTTTATAAGCAGTAAAATAAGTATTATCACACTGTTGACATGTTTCGGCTTTATCGAAGCAATTATCACAGTAAATAAGAATATTCTAGAAATGCACGGTCTATGAAGTTATTTTTTTCAAACCCCATCATTTCATTTTTCATGTACTTTTCATTCTGTACGGCAGGTGAATAATCAGGTAGAAAAACGATGGTACTATACTTTTCGTAATGTTTTTGAGATCATAGTATCATACATTAGCATGCGAGGCACACTAATGTTAGATAGTCAACTTTTGATTGAGGCAAAATTCAAGGAAGATTATTGAAAAACGTAACTAATGGAAATAATGATGAACAATTTGTTTGTGACTTCTCTGTGATTTGAGATTAAATTCTGCGTGTGGCCTTCCGCGAGTGACGGCGGTACTACCTTGGTGATAATGTCGGGTTCATGTTATCGGCAAGCCTGATTTTTCGCGAAATTCTTCACAGGGAATAATTTTGATTGTCCTTACACTGTAAAAATATGTCCTGAAATTAACAGGTGTTATTCTGTGAATTTTCCTTTTTTTACCTGAAAAATTCCGTTTTGGGAGAAAAGTGTAACTTTTCCTGGAATTAACGGAAGTTTTCAATTTACTGCTAGAGATATAACTGAAAGTTTCCGTAAGCGACAGTAAAGTCTCGGATAACGGAACTTTTCCGGCAAGACACGTTCTGTTCCGACGCTGATTGGAGGATATATTAGTTTGTCAGTCTGTGTCCTGTGTCAACACCCCCTATGATCAAAGCCTCCTCCGGAAGAGGCAATATGGCCGATACGGCAGTCCGAAGTAACTTCACCTGCCCAGTAGCACGTGCTTTTTAGAATTTACAATTATAATAATAAGTACAACTTTGGATATAGACATATTTTACAGAATAAAAGTAAGTTTTATCTTTGTTTTTTATATCATTGTTTTAATAATATTATATGTATAACTTCTTTATATGTTTGTAAGATATAAATTTCGTTTTTAAACCACGTGTATATTAAGACAATAGCTTTCAATCATTTGCCTAGAATAAATATTTTGTTTTAAGTCCTAAAAAAGGGATGATTTTGCATTTTATCTGATTATTAATTTACTTCAACTCACTATTTCCTCACCGGACTTTGTTATTAAGTTATGTGTAATATGTGTCTAAAGATAATCTTTATTCATGCAGATTTAAAAAAGAAAAAAAGATCCCCGTTCTTTAGCTATGCTTTATTTCGTTATTATATATTTTTCAAAATTACAGCTTATGCGTTTGTATTCGAATATACTTTTTAAATCATATAATTATTTTACTTTCTAACAGTTTCTAATCATTTACTATAAGTAACCTGGATGCACTGTTTTATTAATTTATAAAATGTTTCAGTAGTGTGTTTATATTATCACAGTATTAACTAGCAGCAGTTCGTATATTGCTTTTGTCAATTATCTTTTTTTTTTTTTTTTTTTTTTTTTTAACTCTTAATTTTAAAGTTGATTTTATGGGAGTAAATTATTATTATTATTACTATTTATTCTCTTTATGATTAGAGAATGCTGATAGTTGTTTGATCTTGTAAGTGTTATTTTTTTTTTTTTTTTTTTTTCTCACGTTTATTTTTCAATAGCACCTAGCGATATTTATAGAGTTATAGGTTGACTTGTAAAATTATTGTAGCATAATTTTTTTTTATATAAAAATAGTTTCGATATGAACAATTTGAGTACAATAAGGCCTCGTTATTAATTATTTATATTTGATGGTTTAAATACCAGAAAGTGTTTACATCCGCGTAAGGGTGTCGGATAACGACTACATTGAATAAACAAAAACTTTAAATAGATAAAGAAAATTATTTATAACATATATAAATATATACATATGATTTAAAATAGCAAGTATTTTCGAATACAAACTAACGGATAAACGAATTAAAAGCTAGAAAATAAGTAAAATTTTCCTTTTAGGATTTACTGAAATAGATTTTCTCTCTCTCTAGGCAAATGAGTCCAATTTTTGTCTTCAAAAAACGAGATTTCTATCTTACATATGTATAACAGAATTGATTATACATACTAATGATATTAAAACAACGATATAAATAAATAAGAGATAACAATTAGTGCCCCAAGTCTTTAAAATATGTCTCAGTATGAAATAAGAAAAAAAAATACATAAACAGTGAGGGGGGGGGGGGTAAAAATTGAAAAATATATATTAATAACAAGTGCTAAAAATTTCAAATTTTAGCATACTTTATGGAAAAATTGCAATATTGTTATAATTAAGCTTAAGATTTTTTCTAAAAATAGTTTTTCATATAAATATATTTAATTCTTTAATACAGACTTTTCTTTTCTTTCTAAATTAAATCACATTTATTGCCTTTTATAAAATTTTGTATATTAAGTATAAGTATCCTAATAATATCTCCTAAGAAATTAACATTTTTAACTGCTGTTTTCTGTGTACAATTCTTACAGAATGTCTCTTTTCTTTTTGTTGTCAAAATATTTCTAAAATATACATTTAATTTTTTTCTGAAGTTTTAAAACATTACTTGGTTTTGCTAGGATTTTAATACATAAAATTATAAATAAAGTATATATTTCAGAAATATTTTGACCACTACAAAAGAGACATCCTTTCAGAAGAGTACAAAGAAAAAAAAGTTAAAAATATTTAATTCCTAATAATAATAATAATAAAAAAAAAAAAAAAAAAAAAAAAAAAAACAGTTATAACCGCCACAGCTAGGTTTAACATAAGTATGGGGAATTTGAGATCTCACTTTCCCCTTTATGGGAGAAATATCGAACAGATAATAAAAACTAAAACTATCAGCTTGTAAAACGGAAAATAACCGTCCTGAAAACTGAAAATGTCAGTTTCTAAAACAAAACATTTCAGTTCCTAAAACGGAACTTTTCAATTTCTAAAACAGAACTTTTCAGTTTCGAAAACGGAACTTCTCAGTTTTGAAAACGGAAAAAAACCACAAAAGTGAATTTCTGTGAAAAAACGGAAAAGTTACGGCAACTCTGCTGCCAGTACCTTTTCCGTTTTTTTACAGGAGTTTGTTTTTACAGTGTATGTATTACTATTATTTCCTAAATATGCTCTAAATGACGAAAACCATTTTAATTCATTTCTTTATATCTTATTAATAATTGCTTTATAAACATGAATCACGTATATTTTTACACAATGCGATAAATATCAAGAAAAATAAAGAAAAAAGTTGTAAAAAAATATTAAAAGGTCTTAAAAAATCATCCCCGTAATTCATAGACTGTCACTGTTTTAAAATTTGTGTCTTTTCAGATGTTCAAGTGTAGTGGTAAAATAATTAACTGCATTCGTTAAACTTTATCTTCAGTATATATTTCTATATGTAGCACATTTCAGAAAAAAAAAATACCAAAAAATTCTTAAAAGTCTTTTGTATTAAAAAAATATATATATATCGAATGTATAAGGTGAGGGCATCTTTTTTTAGGCAGTTTCAAAAGGAATAGTGAAACAATAAATTAAACTAAAATGGTATTTGGTCATAAAGAAGTTATTATACTTTGCCACTAAACCCTTTTTGTGATAACAAAATTTTCATTTAAATTAATTTTACGTGCTTGTAACGAAATTTCAAAACAAGCTATCCGTATTCATTTAATTATTTTTCTTAACTTTAATAAAATATAGAAGATATATATTCATACTTAATTAGTTCTAAAATTGCCTTCCTAACGACTTCAAATGAAGCATTTTGTTCCTCACGGCGTAATTTAAAGGTTTATGATATTATTCTGGAAGAATGAAAATAAATCTCATTAAATACTAGATTAAAGATTTTTATAAGCAAGGATTTCAAAATACCTTTTATAGCTGCAATTACTGCTAAAATTTAATAAGAAAAACAATTTTTCGAATGAAGCTAAGGAGTTGTTATAAATATTGAATTTGTTAAACATACCTTTAGTTATTATAAACAACCTGTAAATTGAAAGACAACAAAAAATGAAATATTTAGTTAAAATATGTATTTTTGGAATTTTAGTTAGATTTGAAGCAGATATTTAATTTTAAAGCATATTTGTAAAACTAATTGATAGCTTTTTATTTGAAACTTCCAGACCAAAAACGTTTATTCAAGTATATTTAACACATAAATTATTTTTTTAAATATGTATTACTAAGCTTTAGAAATTAAGTAATTGAATATCACAGTGAACAAGCCATGTATTTGCCGGTTAAATCTTAACAGTTGCATGTCTTTTTAGTGAATATTTAGTAAGAGAATTTATTTGGACAAATAAATTTTAACAAAGTCTTTTAAAGGAAAACTTTAAAAGCATATTTTAAAAATATACAGTAGATATAACACTTTTAGAAAGTAAAAATAAAAATCAGTTACTTCTTAATGGTCATACGTACAATACATTTTACATTAAATTTATTTTATCTACATTTTGAATCAATCTCTTTCACGTGAAAGAAAGAAATTTAAATTCCTGATTTCAGTTTAATAGACTCTGAAATTAATCTTTATGTCCCCCTATTCAAAAAGTATTATATCTTCAAAGCTTAACAATGAAATAGGAAGAATGAAAGTTATTACTCCAAAAGACAAATGTTAAATTTTACCTTGCGTAACTTATGACAATTTGAGTATCATTTGATTCAGAACAAATGTTCCGCGACTCATATTCCATCAATTTAAATTGTGAAGGATCGTAATTTCTTAAGGTGTTCTTAACAATTGAATATCAAAGATAACTTTCCTTTATCTATGCTTAATGTCTTTGATCATATGCTGCTTAAATTTAACTTAATAGAATTTGCAAATCGCATAATGTGTAATCAATTTAACACAAATTTCCCGATTGAATATAATAAAAATTCATTCAAAAGATGTGTCCAAATATGATTTAAAGGTATTTTATTATCATAATTTTTTATGCATAAATGCGTGTATGTATACAGGGTGTCCCAAAAACACGATGAATTACAGAATAAAACTTGGAAGTGTCACAGTCAATGAACATTAAACAGCTTTGAAATGTTTGACAGAAATGTAAACATAACGTAAACACTTTGAACAAGCTTTGTAATCTTTGAGTAAGTTTCTACACAGTTTAGATTCATTGCTACCAATAAATAGCACAATTACTATTTATTTATGCAATCATTGTTTTATTTCGTATTTTGTGAACGACCCGAGAAATGCAATCATGCGACATGATTTTTCTCCTTTGCGAACTCATATCCAGGCATCGAAAATTGGTTTAAGTCAGCATTTATGTATTTTCATATATCTGCGACATTTTGTGATAAAATGCTGACATTTTGTACATGACCTTATTAGTGTATTGGGTACATTTTAATCATTGGGAAATTTTTTTATCCGGTGACCGTATAAAATTTACATTTTGTATATCTTACTAACTGACACGCCCGGCGTTGCCTGGGCCCATGTAACAAACTTAAATCTCTTTAAAAATGAAACCGTTGTCTGGGTCTCCGATGGCTTCGGCACCGTATACCAAGCGTGATCATACGCTACGAAAAATCTTTCAGTTCCACCTTCCACCGCCACGGGAGAATTCTGTTCTAAACGAACCTCTGCCTACTGCATCGTATAGTAGGTGTGATGCGCGCGCAGCAAAATTAAGCTGGTTTGCAGAAGATCGGAACATTATTAGCCGAGTTACTGAAATAAGGCTGACTTAGAGAAAGAAACATTGAAGGAGGTGACGGGGTGGGGTGGATGTTCAAATGCCTTTCAGCAAGTGACTACTTAGGAGGACCACTATGCATCTTTAAAAATTAATTCATTTGGGTAAGCTAGGAACATAATTTCAAATTTCGCTTAAATTATTATTCAAAAATTCTGGTAACTTTCCTCTAGAAATACACCCTGAACCTACGAATGGTGATTGTTATGCTAATTTAGAAAAATACAACTGGTTTGGAGGAGCTCGGAAAACTATTAGCTGAGTTATTGCAATAAGGCACAGTTGGAGAAAAACCTTTACGGTGAGAATTCCAGGGGGCACGCAGTGTAGCGCTTAGCAACAAATCACTAACTTTGAATGTCAGTATGCATAAACTAAATACGGGCTGTGTACTGTTATTAGGAACGTAATTTTTTTTTTATGGAAACTGTTTTTCAAAAAATACGTATTTTCTTTATATAACAGCAATTAAATGGTACGTATGAAACTAAAAATGTTAAAAATGTTAAATGTAATTAGTTCTGTCGAAATCAAAGCAGTACACATGGATTCAATGAAAAGGGAGTCAAATAATGAAAAACCCGCCGCCAGGGAGCGCGCGGTGAAGTACAATAAATACGATATATATTAAAAAGTCGTAAAACTCCTCCTTCCCCATTCATGCAAATATAACAAATAATCTGTTAAAGAAAACCCTGGTGTAAATGAAGGGCCCGATAGCGGACGAATCCCGCTCACCTCCATCATAATAATATCTGTCAAGTGCGATATTTGATGAAATGCTTAATAAAAAATAGTCTTATGATTTTTTTATGTCTATACGCCTAATATCAAATCGATAAACGTAATAGTTTTATTTATTTGAACAGGTCCACTAAACTGTGAGTTGACTTTTAATCTGGCAGCCCGCATTTACAGTAACCCTCTTTTCTGTCTGTTTCCAAGTCTAGTCAGCTTTTGGCCGAAATAAAGAAATATTAAGCTCCGGTTTCCACAAAATTTGCATTTTTTGAATCAGAAAAATAAACTACGTATATACTGTGAGTGTCGGATCGATACCTCCAATAGATTTTTTTTAATTTTTTTAATTCGAGGATAAGTGAAAATGAGAATATTTCGTTGTCTGGAATTATCAAAACGGTAATTTTTTTTGCGGTACGATAAAAATAACCATTTTCGAAGCTTATTTTTCATGAGTTTTTTCTATTTGATGCTTAGTGGGTTTTTAAATAATATCTAGGCTACTTTTCAAATTATTAAAATTCTGAGTCTCAGATGCATCAGGACAGACCTGGGACTACACTCACCTACATTTTCAGATTTCAAGGTGCGCTGGCCATCGCACACACACAGAGAGCTAAACTTTCCTTTATTAGTATAGATTAATAGTTATTGTACAAACATGAATAACGTATAACTATTTGGAATAAATATCAAGTAAAATAACTCTAAATAGGTGTAAAATAATATTAAAAGGTCTTAATAAAATTCATCGTAATAATTCGTAAACTGTTCATGCTTCAGACTCTGCGTGTTTTATAAGTTTAAGTTTTGTGGTTATATATATATATATATATATATATATATATATATATATATATAAACAACATTCATTACATTTTGTCTTCAAATTAAATCATTATAGAAAATTTCAGAAAAAAACGAACCCAGCAATAAATAGCAAAAAAAATTTAAAAGCCTTTTTTATTAAAAAATAAATCAAATTTTTAGGTTTTAAAACAGTAATAACACCTTTTTGAAACATAATAACTAAACAATAAATTGAACTAAAATGGCACTTTGTCATAAAAGGAAGTGTGAATTTTATTTGTGAATTTTATTTAACATTTGTGAATACAAAATTTCCATTTTTATTAATTATGCGTTTTTGTAACGAAATTTCAAAACAAATTATCCGTATGTATTTAATTATTTTTTAAAACTTTAATAAAATATAGAATATATATATTCATACTTAATTAGTTCTAAAATTACCCTTATAACGACTTTAAATGAAGCATTTTGATTCGCACGGCGTAATTTAAAGATTTATGATATCATTCTGGAAGAATGAAAATAAATCTCATTAAAAGCTAGCTTAAAGATTTTTAAAAGCAAAGATTTCAAAATACCTTTTATAGCTACAATTATTGCTAAAATTTAAAAAGTAGAACAATTTTTCGAATTAAACTCATTATTTGTTATAAATATTGAATTTGTTAAACATGCCTTTATTAATATAAACAATCCGTAAATTGAAGCAACAAAAAGTGAAATATTTAGATGAAATATGTATTTCCGCAATTGTAATTAAATTTGAAGCAAACATTTAATTTTAAAACATATTTGTAAAAGTAATTGATAGCTTCTTTATTCGAAACTTCCAGGCAAAAAGAGTTTTTTAACTATTTTTAACGCATAATTTGTATTTTAAAAATATGCATGTCTTTTTTTTAAGTGCATTATTCAGTAAAAGAAATTCTTTGGACAAAAAACTTTAACATACTGCTTTAAAGGAAAACTTTAAAAGCAGGTTTTAAAAAGAATACAGTAGATATAACACTTTTAGAAGGTGAAAATAAAAATCTAATCTATAAAAATCTATTACTTCTAAATGGTCATACAAACAATGTATTTTATATTAAATTTATTTTATCTGCATTTTGTATCAATCTCTTTTATGCGAAAGAAATAAATTTAAATTCATGATTTCAGTTTAATGGACTCTAAAATGAATCTTTATGTCCCCCTGTTCAAAAAGTATTATATCCTCAAAGCTTAAAAGTTAAATAGGAAGAATGAAAGTTATTACTCTAAAAGACAAATGTTAAATTTTACCTTGCTTAACTTATGACAATTTAAGTATCATTTGATTCAGAACAAATGTTCCGCGACTCACAATGCCATCAATTTAAACTGTGAAGGACCGTAATTTCTTAAGGTGTTCTGAACGATTGAATATCAAAGATAACTTTTTTTTATTATGCTTAATGTCTCTGATCTTATGCTGCTTAATGGAATTTACAAATTACATAATGTGTAATCAATTTAACACAAATTTCCCGATTGAATATAATAAAAAATCATTCAAAAGATGTATCCGAATATGATTTAAAGATATTTTATTTTCATAATTTTTTGTGCGTAAGTGCGTGTATGTATATATCGGTACTTAAAAGCACAGATGTCGTATGTCCCTTTTTTGTGAGTAAGAGATTTTGACAAAACTGGAATCATTATCAAATTTATAGAATATCACAAGCATTTTAAATCCGGTTTGCAACAACAAAGTGTACAAACAATTCAAATCGAAAAATGCTATGTCCAAACAAATCCTTATTGTTAGTACACAGATGTGGTAAGTCCAAAAATACACAGATTTCTTATGAAACCTCTAACAGAAAGAACGTAGTTTCGAAGTACGGTGCGTTATAAAATAATAGGTCTACACCAAAATTTTAATATTTCTTTTGAATTGTTAAATTATAATAATAAATCCATTCTGTTATTCACTCTGTTGGTTGTACGCTGTGCAGTGAGTGATCATATAATTCACATCCTTTGTTATATTCATTAATTTCCAGAGTAATTTGAACTCTGCTGAAAAATGTAATTAGATATCTAAATTCAGCGATACTGGGATTTTGTTCGTCTGATGCATGCCACTGAAGATGTGTGCTCATGATTGACTTCCCATCCTGTGCTGCTAAATGCAGCCTTGACAACATATAAGAGTGATAAATGCTAGACTGGATGTCGTCCGGACAGCTCAAATGGTAGAGCATTGGTGCGTCATACCAAGGGTTCCGAGTTCGATTTCCAGTCTGTGTATTTTATGTCACTCTATTGGTTGTACGCTGTGCAATAAGTGATAATTCACATCTTTTGTTATATTCAATAATTTCCAGCGTAATTTCAGAGCTGCTGAAAATTTTTATTAAATACATTAAATAGCATTTTGTAAAAATGATTATAACAATAAATTATCATAAACAAAAAGTTGTCAGAAAAATATTTAAAAATGAGAGCCATATTACAAAAACAGATGTTACAAAATGGTAGGTCCACCAAATGAAATACAATGATACAATTTATTTTAATAGGAAATATTTATTCTTTATTCGCAATCAATTCCTAAATTCATTTTTGTTTTGAATTAATGGATTTTTGCAAGTGATGCAAACCATTAAGTAGTACGTCACTGAAACAAAATTATATGTTTTGGTTCACTTGTGGAATGGTATTGCTTTTCACCAGCATATGCAGCTTTTGACATTGTTCCCCAAAGCTGTTTTTATCTAGACTTATGAGCTTCTTATCTTATTCTGGTTTTATTAAGAATTAAAGTAGGTTATTCAATAATGTACACATCATTGACTAAAAAATACTCAAACGTAGAATGTGTATGGTTATGGTTAATCGGGACACTGTCTTGTTCAAATATAAAACGTTGCCCTCCAATTTCTAAAGAAACTGATAACAAGTGGTCATTAAGTACCGTTTGATAATCTTTAGTACTCGTGTGATTTTTTAAAAATACAATGTACGCTTTGCCTTGCCCTTTAAATCCTGGCCCAAGTCATTATGTAACACCCTACTCATTGTCGTTTGAAAACAAATTGTTCCCCTCTTCCCAAATTCTGCTAGTAAAATTACCAGCTATCTGTACCATCAAAATTCAACTTTGTTTCATTAATAAATATTACTATTTTTCAGTTTTCTTTCCAGGACATTACTTCTTGTGCCAAAATCTATCAAACTTTTAAAATTCCAATGCTAACAACCAATTTTTACATTATATTTCGATCTTTCGGTAGATTGTATCTTAGTATATCAAACAGAAAGTCATTTGTTGTTGTAGTTTAGGAATTATTCAGATTTAAAGTTTGGAGATTTAAAATAACTTATATGATCCGTAAATGTTTAGTAACGATAAAGCTTATATTGCTTGCTGAGAACATATCGAACTTTAAAAAATATGAATGTATATATTTGACATGGAAAATTTTAATCTAAATTTTTAAAATTAGTTATTCTCTTTTTATTATTATTTTTTCAGCAGAGCATACATTATTAAAAAACGATATGAAATAAAAACCTTACAAAATTAGGCTTTAAAGCCCTATGGCTATTTAAAATAAAATATATAGTGAAACATTTGTACGAAATCATATAATGAGAGATTCAATAATGTTCTATTTATTTTTCTATAAAATTTTCTTGCATAAAAATGTTTGCTAATTTTTGTATGAACTGAATTATAGTCGAGTTGTGTTGCAGTGAAATGTTATAGAACAAAAATTTCATTATGAGGAAGCTTCTAGCAGTTGCCTACAAAATATTGATCAATAAAATGCAATTACCTAAAAAAAAAAAAAAAAAAAATCCGATTTGCGAATAAATATTTACTGTTCTGTAAAATTCCTTCTAATGGAATTCTATTATACCTTTAAGTGAAATTGATACACATCGACGTGATTCAGATGCGTGTAGCATAATAATCAATGGGACAATAAATACTTTAACATTCTTATCTTTCTTTCGTATTTATGTAAAGATAAATGAAATATGTAAAGTTACCAAAATCTGTTACTGAAAATAAACTAATAACAATTTAAGAAAAAGAAAAAATTAATCATTAAATTGCACAAAGAATGATATGTGATCATAATAAATTTAACGACACTTTAACATCAATTTAAGAATTTGAAAAAACAATTTATTATTTATGCTTGCAAAGAACTTTCAAAGCTATATGAGCTAAACTAACTTACAAAAAAAAAGTGTACAATATATTCATGCTAAATAAACTATAATATTAGCTCTCTGAAGAATTTAAACTAAAAATTATATTTCGTGCGCTATAATTCAGATATTTATTAAATTATTCTGTAAGAGGAAGTATAAATCTCATTAACTGAATACATTTAAATTTTTATAAACATGATTTCTAGGTAATATTTAAACCCAGCTTTATTGCAGAAATTTAACATAAAGATAGAAATAATTTCGAATAAAATTTATTAGTTGTTAGAAACATTAAATTAATTGAATATGCATTTAATTTTCACAAATAATGTGTTAATTAAAGCAATATGAAATAAATTCATAAGATGCATTTACAAAATGTTAATTTTATTTCGAGAAAATCTTAATGTGAAATTTAACAAATAGCTTAATTTTCAACATTCATATACACCAAAAATATGCATTCAATTGTTTTTATGCGTAATTATTTATTTTAGAATATTTATTACTGAGATTTAGCGAATACGTTTACTAAATACCTTTAATCATTTAATACTTACTCCCAACAATACACACAGGATTCCTAAAAATTATGCTTAAGTTGCGATAAATCTTATTATTTTGTCATAAACAATATCGGATACTTCCTCAAAAACAGGTTTTTGGAGAAGAAAGCGGAAGAAAACACAACAGTCGTAAATAATGGTAGTAAAAAATGGTAGTAGTTGGCAGTCAGGCATTTATCACATATTTTATCATTATAATTTTTAAGTATGTAAGTGTGTGTATTCAATGGATGCAAAATATCTTTTACTGACATTTCGTATTTAACAGCGAATAATACTCTCATTTAATAAGAAAACAAACATTTGGCAATTATTGGACTTAATGTATTTCTAGATTTATAAACAGAATATTTCAGCAGGATTTTAGCATATACAAGGATCGATCCAGAAATAAGGTTCCCACAGAGCTCCAGCCGCACGGAAAAGTGCGAGGTGAAATACGGCAACAGAGCTGTGTGCGGCTGTTCCTGCTGTCATGATTCCCCAGGCCGCGCTACCCTGCGCCGCCCATTCTTGGCTCAGCAGCCGTCCGAGATGGAGGTCCCCATTGTTGATCCCGCCAAGTGCGAGATTCGTTCCGTAATTCGCTTTTTGCACGCCAGAGGGACTCCACCCGTGGATATTCAATGTCAGTTGACGACTGACAGCCGGTGTAACGCTGCTTCACGACAACGCTAGACCTTACGTTTCCTGTCAAACCCAGGAACTTTTGATACAATTTGGGTGGACTGTCATGCACCACCCACCTTACAGTCCAGACCTCGCACCTAGTGATTATCACTTGTTCCCCAAGTTAAAGGAACACTTGGGTGGCCAACGCTTCCGGAGCGACGATGACGTCAATGAGGAGGTGAAACGCTTTCTCAACGAGTTGGCGCCGGAGTTCTACGACATTGGGATACAGAAATTGGAGCTCCATCTCCAAAAATGCGTAGAAAAAGATGGCGATTATGTAGAGAAATAGAGCAAACTTTCTTCTTTCCAACAATGTAAATTTCTATGAGAATAAACAATGTTGTCTATTTGTAAATTTGATGGGAACCTTATTTCTGGATCGACCCTCGTATTTCTATAATATGCTACTTTGTACGTTTAATTTTAAAGTGTCCAAAATTACATTGTTTCCATGTTTTATTGAAAGTGCATGCATATATTAAAGGTAACGTTTTTGAAGGGTTCATTTTAATTTATTAATGTGTAAAACATGTTTACTATATGAACTTAAAAATGAAACAAGCTCTTTGTAAACAAATTAAGATACAGGAGGTTAACACCAGGTTCTCATTGTGTATGTACTTCCGTCCATGCTTATCTAAATGCAGAAAACCCTAAAGCATTTTAAAATAATTCATTTTTAATAATTGAATGTATTTTTCAGTATCTTCATTTTAAAAAAATCGATTGTCTTGTTGAACCAACAAATTACGAGGAATTTATTTAATCTCTGTTAAACATCTTCTGATTTCTCTGTTTGTGTTGTCAGATGGTGTGTGTTGAAAAGATTGTCTGATATGTTACTACAATGCTATTGTATTAAATTATTTAATTTTAATGATGTATTTTACCATTTCAAATTTGAGACTGGGAAAAAATGAAATTTAAAAATGACAAATAAAAACTTAACAATGAAACATACCCTGTCTTATATAACTATAATATTAATATTTTTAGAGAAATGATTTAATATTTTCAAATTTTGTTTAATTTTAATCTGTTTTGATAATAAACATTCTTATATTTGAATGAGTTTGATGTTATATTACTTAAAGTTTCTAAAGTGTACTGGTTCACATATTTAAAAAAAAATAATCGCTGGAAAAAGCGAAGAAATTTTGCTATATTATAAAGTACTGTATTATAATAAGAATAAATACATTTCTTAATTTTGCGAAAATACCTATTTTCTGCGTTATTTGACGCCAACAACCTGACAGACAAATTTATCTCTTAAAATAGGATGAAGACTACATGTCCATTCATTCGAGTTAAAAATATGTTGTAAATATTTTCTATAAAAATAATTTTATGAAATTTTAATGTTTCTGAAAACATGTACGAATTGCAATAAATACTTTCAGAAAATTTAATACCGCAATAGTTATATAGAAAATTATTAAGTACAATAGAGTTGGTCTTGACATTCACAATTTTATATCTTTACTGTTATTTCCAACAACAACAAATGTGTATGGCTATCACCGAAAAGTGCCTTTCATTTATGAACATCCTCCTTTTTCTTTGAACCATTGAACATTTTACTTTATTCACCCTTTTTTACGTCATTACTACATTAATTTTTTTAATTTAATTAAACTTCTCGTTTTTAATACTTTCCTAAATACTTTTCTTATATATTTATATCTTTACTTATATATGTGTGTGTGTATCTTCATACATTCTTAAGTAGCTTAGACTACAGTTAGAATTTTTCTCTCGTTCGGCCCCCCACATTTTAGAAATACAACTATTCCAAGACAGAACATAAAGTTGGCCTCAACTAGGAAGCGCATGGAATGCCTACAGTACTTGTCAAAAGTCTGAGCACACCAGTATTATTTTAGGGAAATTTCATTTGCACTGTACAATAACGAAATAAAACGTTTTATCAACCTGTATTTTATAGGCAAAATCTGTAAGTTAAACCTGTATTATAAGCAATACCTGTAAGTTAAACCCGTATTATAAGCAGTATATACAATTGTTTTCACAATAAACAAGCAAAAAAAAAATACTTTTTTGACTTCTAGGCAAGTTTATTTAGCTAATTTTAGGTAGTCTGCTTTCATCGAAGTGACGACATGTACACGACACGTTACTGCAGGTTTAAACTAGTCGTTGGGGGCCACCGTAATACTTACCCCTCATGGTTATACATAATGTAAAATATTAAAATAAAACATGTGTAAACTACTTATAAAATGCATTGCAATTCAAATAAAATCGTGGCTTGATGACGTCATAAACTTTAAAGGATCAATTACTGAATTGCTTGAAAGAAACATCCTTATAACTCCAAAAATAATAATTCTATTAACTAGCGGTTTATCGCATCCGATTAAGCGTCAAATTTCCAATTAAAATATATCTTTGAAGTGAAATTTGGATGAAATGCAGGGTCATGAAAAATCGAAGAGTGTAGAAAATAGGATTCCAAATATCTCGGCAACTCATCATCCGATCGACTTCATGCTTTATGCAAAATTTATGTTTTTTTATTGTCTTTTATATTCATTTTAAACAATTTCGAAAATTTTTATATACCTTTTATCAGAAAGAATATTTCGAGAGTCCGAAAAAAATAGTTACGATTAATCGAGGTTACTGAAATTAAATAGGCTTCTTCCCATTATGACATACTAAGTACATACCAAATTGCAAGTCTTTATCCCAATTTTTTCTGGAGATAGAGCGTTTACAGACACAGAGACAAACAGACACACAGACGGATGGCAATTTTTTTTTCTAAAAATATGTTTTTCGGAATCTCCATTGTCTGAAACGTGTAAATCCGTCAATTTTTTTTTCGATTTTCAAAACGATTACAAGACCTTACCCTATACTACGTATGATGGGTAAGTAACAACTAATGCAAAACTTTAGATGAAATTCCCTTTATATGGCGATGTAGAGGTGGAACTCCAAGTAAAGCGAGTGAAGTACAATGCTGAAATTATGTCTGCAAGCATAAAACTATTTTTTCTTTCACATTTCTATCACTTTCCCGCATTCAATGAGTACGGAAATAATACATTTTGTTATTTTTACCATACTCCATTCATACACAAGTAGCAAAATGTACGATAAATAAATAAGCTTCTTTTTTGAGGGTGTGCTCAGACTTTGACAGGTACTCTATAAATAGTTCAACTGTTCAATTTGACATTTTGGTCAACGAAATCTTAGTATTCGTGGTAAACAGTGATATGCTTACATTTATACACCTTTCATACGCGGTATTCATTGGAATTATGCATCCTGCAACATTACATCTTCGATTTGAAGGCTATGCTCCACCATTGAACTTTTGCATGTTGCTTAACAATGCAAAGCTAATTTTGTATTTTAATTTTTTTTTTAAGTAAAAGCACATAATGACAGCAGATTATCTTTATAAGATAGCTGTCCCATATACACACAGCACATGCTGAGAAAAGAAGTTTTGTCCAATTTATGGAAAACTACATTTTATAACATGCCTTTACTCTATTGATTGAGTTCATCTCTGAAAATACCGGGTTATTATAAATGAATCATCGGGTTTTGATACGTTACTACGTGCGAACTAGGAAACGTATATGTTTCCATGACAACTCAAACGAGCCGGCGTTAACTACAGTTTCGTGCTGCGTATGTGTCATGCCCGTGTGGTTGCCATGGTTGCTATGCGAACGTCATATTCAAAATGGCGACTGGACAGTAGAAAGCGTTTTGTGTCCTAGAATTTTCAAAGTATGAATCGCTTATAACCGTTCAGAGAGCATTCTGGAAGGCGTACAAATGCAAACCACCAACCCAACAAAGCATTCTGCACTGGTATCGACAGTTCAAAGAAACCGGTTGTTTATGTAAAGGCAAAAGTTCCGGCCGACCAAGCGTTATTGAAGAAACAGTGAACCGAGTTAGAGAGAGTTTCATCCGTAGTCCCAAGAAATCAACAAATCGCGCTAGCCGCGAACTTTCCATTCCACAGCCAACTGTGTGGAAAATTTTGAGAAAAAGGTTACGATTATCGCTTTGACATCTGCCGTATCACTCAAAGAGCACTTATTGAACATCTGTAGTATGGACGTCAATCTTGTATACTTTCGGTTTATTTTCATGTGTATTTTAATTGTTGTAACCCAATTATGTTCCGATATAAACGTTTCGGAAAACCCAATGATCCTTTTGTAACAACCCTGTACTATAGCGACTACATGTTTGTTCAGCCGAGTTTAAAATGTGTTCTAAACATATTCTATAAATGATTACACTAGAATAAGAAATATATACTCAGATTTAATTATGTTTATTTATGCAACTATTTTTTCTTTTTAAGTTATCTTCGTGTTAGTTATTAAATTATTAAACACTGGCTGAGTGGTGTTCTAAAAATGACAAAGTTGATAATCCATCCTGCAATATACACCAGAAGCCAAATTACCGGGTAAAAATTATTTTATTATTATTATTATTACTTAGGCCTAGTTGAATTTTACTTCTTAATTTTATATCCTACAGTGTGTAATTTATTAGCAAATTTTAATTTACTACAAAATTCATCCTATAGCTTTACAAAACTATAAGCTTTATAAAGCTTATATAATATATTTGTAATATATTATATAAGCTTTATATATAATATATTTGTAAAGCTTAGTAAGCTTTACAAAACTATAAATGTATATTTGTCATCTTTATGTCGTGGTAAACATTAATCTAACATTTAAAAATTGATGTTTTTTATTCATATGTTCTATAACAAAAATATATTATTAAAAATGAAATAAAATGAAAAACTTGTTAAATTAGACATTAAAGACTTAAGGCTGTGATCTACAAATACATAGCTGCCAACTTTTGCGGCTTTTCGTTACCACAAAATTTAAATAGAAATTTTTGCCTTATTTAATCGAGAATTTCTGCGAATAAATACGGCAAAAATTTTCATTAAAAATTAATGGTAACAAAAAAAGCGTAAAATGTTGACATCGATGCATATGAAATGAACAACAAAAATATTTGTACAATATCAGATAATTATAATTTAATTGGTACTTTTATGTTAGCACGGCGCATATACGAGCGTATCTGATATATTTTATATAGACTATACATATATATATATATATATATATCAGCATATTATATTATATAATAACACTGGCGCCAAGTAACATAAAAATACCATTTAATTAATGAGAATACACTTTATTATATAATTTTCTGAATTAAATCCCCTTCCTAATTTTAAAATAGGTTGACATACCTGGAATTGGAATCTATACGTCTCTTTATATAACAGATACGGACAACATAATAAACAAAACTTAATAAAGTGCATTATCAAAAACTGTGAGCAACTTTTCTAATTTCAGTAACATAATAATAAAACATGAAAACAAAAAATGTAAATGTTATTTTAAGAAATGTGATGATACTTTGCCATCAAGCTAAGAATTAAACTAGTCGGATGTGCCAATCCCAAAACTTTCTTCTATCTCAGTCATGTTAATACTTCAAAATTCGCTATCACATCGCCAATAAAATCAATATTTTTCGTCATTCTGTTGTACGTCAGCTGCCTGAGAATCATCGGGTTACCGGGATGCGATCCACTGATGTATACTAAACTACGAAAAGTCCTTCTGGCCTGAACCGACAGGAACAGATAGCCTCCCTATTCATTGGTTTTACGATTTCAGCTAATTTTACTGGAAAACACGAAGGTAAAATCGTGGAACCTAAATAAAAAAGATTCAGTCCCAGTTCTCGTCAACATTGAATTTGAATGAGAATATCGCCAAATTAGTCCTCTACAGACAAGTTCGCTTCATTTATGGCAACTTATTTTGGTCGCCAAATTTAGCGATATTCCGCCAACTGTCGCCAAGTTTGGCAAGAATTGGATGTTGGCGAATATAAATATATAGTGATAAGCATATAATAGGATTAATGGTTACAACAATGAAAGAAAATTTGCCGAAAGCATGTTAACTAAAACTCATAAATTAAATCCGTTTATGGACGAATTCTGCTGTTTTGTTTGAAAATGTCAGCCACCCTAAAATTTCAAACCGCTCTATCTCAGCCATTTTTTAAGATAGAAGCAAAACAAAAATTGCTCCGGATTCTCCGGATCAAGGCCGAACATTTAAAGAAAAAAAGTTTTAGGATTTCTAATTTTTTTATTTGCACATCATTTTGAATTTTAAATCTTTAAATGGCTATCACAGCGCCCCCTTTCGTCGAAATATCCCCAAATTCTAATAGAACCTGCTTGTCATAGCCAAAAATATAGAAAAAAAGATTGGTTCAATTTGAAGCATAACATCATACACTTTTAGATGGTACAATCGTGAAAATGGAACAAAAATATCGATTACAGTGCCCCCTTTCGTCGAAATATCCCAAAATTCTGATAGAACCTGCTTGCCATAGCCAAAAACATAGAAAAAAAATTTGCTTCAATTTGAAGCATAACATCATACCCTTTTAGATGGTACAATGAAGACACACAGACGGACAGACGGACATTTTGTAAAAACATGTTTTTCGGAATCTCTGACCTCTAAAACGTGTAAATCCGTCGAAAACCGGAAGTCGAAAAAAATTTCGATTACAATACTTTCTTCTATTATAGATAGAAGAAAGTAAAAATTGGCTCAATTATCTGCATAACTTCATACACTTTTCGATGATACAATAGTGAAAATGGAACGAAGATATCGATCACAGCGCCCCCTTTCGTCGAAATATCCCCAAATTCTAATAGAACCTGCTTGCCATAGCCAAAAACATAGAAAAAAAATGTGGTTCAATTTGAAGCTTAACTTCATACACTTTTCGATGATACAATAGTGAAAATGGAACAAAAATATCGATCACAGCGCCCCCTTTCGTCGAAATATCCCCAAATTCTAATAGAACCTGCTTGCCATAGCCAAAAATATAGAAAAAAAATGTGGTTCAATTTGAAGCATAACTTCAAACACTTTTGGATGGTACAATAGTGAAAATGGAACAAAAATATCGATCACAGCGCCCCCTTTCGTCGAAATATCCCCAAATTCTGATAGAACCTGCTTGCCATAGCCAAAAACATAGAAAAAAAATTAGGTTCAATTTGAAGCATAACTTCATACACTTTTCGATGATACAATGAAGACACACAGACGGAAAGACGGACAGACAGACATTTTGTAAAAACATGTTTTTTGGAATCTCTGACCCCTAAAACGTGTAAATCCGTCGAAAACCGAAAGTCGAAAAAAATTTCGATTACACTACTTTCTTCTATTATAGATAGAAAGTAAAAAAAAAAATGGTTCAATTATCTGCATAACTTCATACACTTTTAGATGGTTCAATAGTGAAAATGGAACAAAATATCGATCGCAGCGCTCCCTTTCGTCGAAATGTCCCCAAATTCTGATAGAACCTGCTTGCCATAGCCAAAAACATAGAAAAAAATGTCGTTCAATTTGAAGCATAACTTCATACACTTTTAGATGGTAGAATAGTGAAAATGGAACAAAAATATCGATCGCAACGCCCTCTTTCGTCGAAATATCCCCAAATTCTGATAGAACCTGCTTGCCATAGCCAAAAACATAGAAAAAAAATGTGGTTCAATTTGAAGCATAACTTCATACACTTTTCGATGGTACAAAAAAAAAGCCACACAGACGGACAGACGGACAGACGGACAGACAGACATTTTGTAAAAACATGTTTTTCGGAATCTCTGATCCTTAAAACGTGTAAATCCGTCGAAAACCGGAAGTCGAAAAAAATTTCGATTACAATACTTTCTTCTATTATAGATAGAAGAAAGTAAAAAAAATAATTTTGAATTAATTGCGCGTGCTTGTAAGGAAAATGTGAAACAAGCTATCTGATATTAAGAAAATTTATTTCGCTTAACATTAAATAATAATTCAAAAATTCTCATGCTAAATTAATTTTAAAATTAGTTCTCTGGAAGCTTTAAACTAAGTGTTTTGTTTCTCACTATTAATTTATTAAATTATTCTGGAAGAATGAATGTAAATCTCATTAAATGCCGGCATTGAAGTTTTATAGGAAAGAATTCTAGATAATAATTAAATCTGGTCTTCTCGTTAAAATTGAATATAGAGATTGAATTTTCGATTGACATTACTTTTTTTGTTAGAGATATCAAATTAGTTAAACATGCATTTAATATTATAAACAACTAGAAGATTCTATCGGCGTTACCAATGTTACCCAAAAGGAGTAAAATAAACAAAAATGTAATATTCTAAAAGTACGGCAATCGCAATAACGGAACTCTGTTCATTCGCACTCATAAATCGTTAGAACAACAATCGGAATAAATAAAAGGTTACTTTCACGCAATCATAATAAAATCCCCCAGCTTTATGAATGAAACTGTAAAGTTTTTTTTTTTTCTTATTGTGTATTGTTCCTGTTTGTGTACGTCATTTTCAGAGATAAAATTTTGTAACTTTGATGGCATTTACCTCCTATGAAAAGGACAAGAAACCACAATTAATACGTTCAAATATTGCATTACTATATGAAGAATTAAGATATATAATATTCACATTTTAAAATAGCGAGTAAAACTGACTGTCGAAGCTTTTTTTAAAAAGCTTTTTTTTGTCGAAGCTTTTTTAAAAATAAGCTTTATTAGCCTCAGACATGGCTTGGCTATTTTTCACATGTACATACATTCAAGAAACGGCTATATTAATTTTAGCTGCAGTTATCTGCTATTTTGGTCTTCGTACTCCCTTTTGTATATTAGAAGCACTAGGATGTCATTATACGCTCAGACAATTCTTCACCTACAATATGAGCTACCAAACTGCTGAAGCTATGCTTAAAAGTCATATCATCATGATGTGGTGAAGAGCTAGTAAAGCAAGTACGTGTCTGGAAAACCAAATGGGCTTAAGGGCCCTGAGCCCCTATGGATGTCCGGTTTCCGAAGCTCCTGGGGAACTTGGATGCGTCCCCAAATGTCATGCGGCAGTTTCCTTAAGTACACGACTCTGCTGTTGTAACGACTAAGTCTTCTATGGTTTCTTGGAGACAGGGAGAATGATGCGCAGGTGGCGGTGCTCTCCCTTGGCTGGTAGCCTGTGTCATGACGGCGTCACACTGGTTTACGCCAGTACCGTCTGATGCGCAGCGCATTTGGGTTCCCCAGAACGTGTACTGGTGAGACTGTCGACATCAAATCCGAGAGTTTTATATCATCATGATGTAAATTGAAACAATATGACCATGTTCTCTGTACCAAATATATGCTTAGGGCCCGAATTCAAACTTTTCATCCCTTTCAACAGAGTCATAGTTCCCGACAGTTGTTAAATGTGTGCAGAAAAATGATTATGACCCAATAGCTATGGCTCATATCATATATACAGGGTGCGTCAGAAAAATGTATACATACACTATTTAACGGGTCATAACTTTCTCGTTTTCTTTTCTTTTCAAAGTGTAATTAATTGAAAGTAATGAGTGGACCCAGATTAACTTTTGAAAAAAGATAATTTATTTTAAAATACTATTGTAAGTATAAAATGTACCAGAAGTACAAAAACAATATCGCAGTGAGTTTCAGGCAGATCCATCTATATGTGACTTACAATTAATCGGATGAAAGATAAGTTTGAAACGAATAGATGGTCATAGACAACGTTCCGGAACCGCAATTGAGCAAGAATGCACCACAACACCAAATGAAAAGTTTGTTCATCAATAGCCCACCATTGTAAGCCGTGTATTGACAAGAACGGTAACAATTTTGAACATCTGCGTTAGGAGGTAAAATTATACATTTTATGTAGATTCATTTGCAATTTAAACAAGTTGGAAATTGTACGTCAAACGTGATAAATGAGGTGCGTTCGTACTATAGCTAGTTATATAAATATTCAGATCTAGATGATTTTTAATTCTGTGAAATGAATTATATCGTCTGCAGATTAATTTCTGTCCTAAAATAAGTAATCTCGGTCGCTTGATGATGAAACTTCCGCAGCTCCTATAACAAAAAAGCACCGATTTAAAAAAAAAAAATTCAAATTTCTTAATAAATATTTTTATTAATATCTCCTAAAGTTTTGATTCGATTTTAATAAAATTTGAAATGTCTCGACAAAATTCTGCAAAGATAATATATCTTAAATTTTAAACCATTCGGTTGGGTAGTTATTGCGTTGTTATATGCGGACGGACGGACAGACAGACGGACGGACGGACGGACAGACGGACGGACCAAGCGACGACAATAGGTGCTACGTATTTATATAATTACGAACGCACCTAAAAATGATTATATGTGAATAAAAAAATGAAGTTATAATCATTCAAAGTGTCTATACATTTTTCTGACACACCCTGTATATATATATATATACACAACTTTTTCGCAAATAATTATATTTTAGCGCTTGAAATAATCAAGAATTTATGTTATCAAATATCGACAGAAAAGTGCCTATAACTCATGAACTATAGGTCGTATCGAACTGCGAGTCCTCTCATTCGATTCCTCTTGATAAAATAAATTGGAAAATGAGGTCAGAAACGTTTCTTAAAAGATTGGTCGATTTTCAGAATTTCTTTGCTTGACAACCGGGCTTTCGCTCCAATGTGCAACATTCAGTTCTCCACATGTCACCTGCTAGCTGTATTTGCCTATTAGCTGTTAATCTACGGATAAGAGTTCCGCCAGCGTAGAAAAAAAAATTAAGCATCGTGTTTACGAATAAAAGGCTATTGAAATACACAGGATTCCCTTTTATACTGATATTAAAGTCTTTATAGTGATATCTCTATTAGTGATATTAAGGTGATCGGCCAATTATTTGGTAACGGAATTACGGTTCAAAACGAATATGCAAAAAATTGTTGGAATTACATAATGTTAATTATTTTTTACAGGTTTTGTTTACTGCAAGGACAATTAACGCACACTGAAACTAGTCGCTGGGGGCCACCGTAATACTTACCCATCATGGATATGCCTAATGTAAAATATTAAAATAAAAATGTGTAAACTACTTATAAAATGCATTGCAATTCAAATAAAATCGTGGCTTGATGACGTCACAAACTTTAAAGGCTTGATTACTGAATTGCTTGAAAGAGGTTTTTCCTTATAACTCTAAAAATAATCATCCTATTAACTAGCGGTTTATTGCATCTGATTAAGCGTCAAATTTCCAATTAAAATATATCTTTAAAGTGAAATTTGGATGAAATACAGGGTGATGAAAAATCGAAGAGTGTGGAAAATAGAATTCCAAATATCTCGGCAACTAATTATCCGATCGACTTCATGCTTTATGAAAAATTTATGTTTTTTTATTGTCTTTTATATTCATTTCTTAAAATAAACAATTTCGAAAATTTTTATTTTTATCAGAAGGATTATTTCGAGAGTCCGAAAAAAATAGTTCCGGTTAATCGAGGTTATTGAAATGAAATAGGCTTCTTCCCATTATTACATACTAAGTACATACCAAATTGCAAGTCTCTATCTCAATTTTTTCGGGAGATAGAGCGTTTACAGACACACACACAGACACACACACAGACACACAGACGGACGGCAAAAAAAATTTTTTTTAAATATGTTTTTCGGAATCTCCAGTGTCTGAAACGTGTAAATCCGTCAAAAAAAATTTTTCGATTTTCAAAACGATTACAAGACTTACCCTATACTACGTATGATGGGTAAGTAAAATCAAAATAAACAGTTACAACAATTAAAAAATATATTATTTAGAAAATATAAAATGCTTGGTAACGGAATTTATGTAATTCTGTTACCGAGCATTTAAAAATATCTAAATAATTTCCTTATATATGTTCTAACTCTTGTACGTGTTTATTTTGATTTCTCAGTGTGTACTAATTGTGCTTGCAAAAAAAAAAACTTGCAAAAAATAATTAACTTCATGCAATTTTAATAAAATTTTACAAATTTTTCTCTATTTTATCTCTGAACAGTAATTCCGTTACCAAGTAATTGCCCTGTTTGAAGTGGTATTTTATAGCGAGTTAAAGAGTAACTTTCTTTGGTTTCTGCAGAACGATTAGCGAGGTCAGTTTGCTTTGAGCTAAGTGTTTGAATTTAATAAGTATTTGGGGAAAAGATTCCCCTTCTGAGTCTTAGTATTTTGATCGTATTTTTTGTTCGCTGATATTTTAAGTCTGCCCTCGCTCCACTGTCAAATATCCTTATTATTACTCTCAATAAATCATTGTTGCTTAAACTGCCCGGAAGGGTACGTCACAAGCTATTACCTGAAAACTTTTATACACGCTCTAATGACAATATTTTTGTACCTGTGTCAAAGATAATATGTATTTTACAGCAGGAAAATTGAAAATTTTGTGAATAAACACACTTTATCACAAAATATATTGTCTACCCTTTAAAATCGTTTCAGTTATTTATGACATCTTAATGCAAAGTTTAGTATATAAGTTCTGTACTAAAATCTACGAAGTCATTATGTAATCGCAGAAATAGGGGATTAAATAACGCAAAGATTATCATTCAAAACTACTTGTGGCAAAAAAAAGGGCTATTTTCTACTAAAACTAAAATGTATGTTTTGAGAAATTTATACTAAAGTACTTAGAATTGGCAAAAAGCAAAAATGCAATACAAAATATTAATTAATTTTAAATAATTGTATGAGCAATAAATATTTTTAGTTAAATTTATATTACCTGATTTTTAAATCAATCCCTTTCACGGGGAAATGATCAATTTGAATACTTGATTTTTTTTTATGTACTTCAAAATTAATCTTAAAATGCAGCTATTCATAACGTATCACGATTTATAACCCTTACAATTTTAACAGAAAACATGTTTTTTTTTTTTTTTTTTTTTTTGCTGTAAACTCAGCTGTTAAATTTTCTCTTATGAGAATTTAAAGATTATTTGAACTAAAGCAAATGTTCCATGAACTCCTATAACTTCCAAATTCTTAAAGAGTAACGAATCATAATTCTTACATTTGTTCTTAGCTAAAAATTTTGAAGTTTAATGGAAAATAAACTTCGATATGTCTTTTCTTTTGCGATATGTAGGGTCACAGATGATACCATACTATAGTTTAATAATATTTGCGAACTATGTAAAATATAACCAGTTGAAAATAATTTTCACTGTTAAATATATTGAAAATACATTCTACGAAATATTCACAAATTATGTTTTTAAGATAGTTTATCTTTTCTATGTGTGTAAGTATGCGAACGAATCGGTACAAAAATTGCTTGAATAACATTTCTTATTTTACAAAGGATATAACATTTAAATAATTGGAGAGAAATTATATTAAACAATTATCATACTCAATATGTATTAATAATGCTTATAAAAGCAAATAAGAATAAATATTTTAGGGACGGTATTTTAGCTCGGAAAAACATGGAATAACTTCCCATTATGTTTTACTTTTTACCTGTTTAATTTTTCAACGATAAAAATACAAATAATTCATTTTTATGGAACAAAATGAATAACTGTAACAAAGATATATTTTAATACGAGTTATGCATAATGCAGTTTATGCATTTATATGCATAATGGATTTTTTTTACAAATTTGGACATAGAATAAGCTATTTTATAAAACTTTAAATATGCAACAATAAGGGAACTATACTGAAAATGTTCAAATAAATAATGTACTTGCGAAAGAAATTATGTTTTGAAATCTAATACACTTTTTATTACCTTAATTATTTTTATTATCATTATTTATATTTTAAGAAACTGGTGAAATTAAATTTTATGAACATCAGTTAACATTTTTTTAATCTTGCAACTTGCGTTATAGGTTTAAAAAGTGGTGGTGGTGTTTTGTGATTTTTATGATATATTCCTGAATATATTCATTAATATGTCAATCATTTTGTGGTGAAGAATGGATATTTTTTTTATTTCCAATTACAGATAGATACAACTAATGATTTACTTGTATACAACAACTAAATTTTTCCATTTTGGTTACATTTTTTCCTAATTACAGATAATTAAATTATTTTAGAGAATGCTTTTCCTATCGATTATTTCTCCAGCTCAATAACTAAATATAACTACTTAGAATAAATAAGTATTAATTATTCACGGGCGATAGGATTATTATTGTAACTTTCTTAGACAAATCTGTAAGACAAAACATTTATCGTAAACAAATGGTTTCATTCATTATTTTTTTACATCTTTTTTTTTTAAACACGAAGAAATGTGTTTTTTTTTTTCCTTTTTTTAGAAGGTAGAGAGGAATTAAAGTAGAAGATAAAATATTAAACGTTTGGAAATATAAGTCGGAATTAGCACGTTATGATCTAAGAATAAATAAATAGAACATTGTCAAGATGATTATATACATAAACAGATCATTTTAAAGAAGGGTGTAATGAATCACTAAGTAAATGAGGAATGGTGGTCAGAAGTTTTTGCATTATATGTATGTGTAGTACATAAACATTTATATTTGTGTTTGGTCACTTAAAATACATCGACTATTAATCTGATTATCAGGGATAGAATAAGAATGAACCTCGGTATAAAAATGATTATCAAAAATGCTAAATTTTTAAATCAATATGAGTGGGGCTAAAATACATATTTATTCATATTTTAAAAAATAATGTTTTTGTATTGTTTGCTAATAGTCATTTGTTCAATTTCGTCTAATGTAATTAAGTCATATTGGTTATTATTCATCACTTTTTTCATTCAGTTTTTTTTTTCATAGGAAATCGGTTTTTTACCGTTAATTAGAGTATAAAATAGAAAATTTAGTTGATAAATAAAATTAGAAAACAAAGAAACGTGAAGTTACCTCAAGGAATAAGCTATGATTAAAGAAAATTTAATTAGCAGTTTTTTTTTCTGGAAGAATTATGACATAATTAGATTCTTTGTCGTAAATTAATTACTAATACAGCTTAGTAGTGATTTCATAAATAACGGAAAATGATGGAATATTTTAAACATTTTTATAAATATTTTTATTTTTAATCTGTAAAAGAATACAGTTTTATGTATTTTTAATAATTATTTACATTATAATTATTGATATTAAAAAGTTTATTTCTGTAAGGCAAAATGGGCTAAGAATGCAGACATCACAATAAGCAATTAGAAGACTGTTTCATCGTTACATTTTTTTGTGAAAAAGGAAATACATGTAAAAACTAAAAATTTATTTTCAATTTATTGCATACATGTGGTCGAAAATTCAAGCAATGACAATTGTTTTTAAAAAGTTACGTTGTTTTCAGTTATAGAAAATTGAAGTTATAAAAAAAGCCATTTCAAAGCCAATAAAATTTATTTTATTTTATTTAAAACATAACAAGAAATTAAAAGAAAATACTTGTTATTTCATTTCTCTTGATTGTACTTATAATATACTAATATAACCGTTTTAGGTATAAGGTGTAACAGTACACAAATATGTAATAGTACTTGCACTTTACTTTACTTTACTGCCCGAGAGAGACTGCTCAGACTAGGAACAAAGTCAGTAGAGCATAGATGTCCACCTTGGGTCCGCTTTATTGAGGTTTTAAACAAATACAAAATTCCGCCGATAAGCGCGGCAGAGGGCGGGGTGGTGAACAATAGTTAAATGAATATATGAATATAACAGAAACAATATTTGTAAAAAACACAAAATACAAAATAATATCCTTGCCGGAGAATACAAAGCTCCGACCCGACAAAAGGCAGTGAATAAGGAGAAACCTGAGTAGCTGGCTCAGTGATGGATTAAGGTAGAAAGGTCACATAGAAAGTTAAAGATGTTTTTAAGCCTTGAGAGCAAAGTCGGATGCCATAAAATATTAGCCAGCCAACCGTCTGAAAGAAAAGGAGGACGACGAACATGCCAGCGAGCTGTTAAAGAACAATTGTAGAAATAATGAGATGCAAGGGCGACATCACTGCACTTACAAAGAAGAGAAAGGGTTCTATGGAAATTAAAGAGGTTGACCCCAAAAGGACCCTGATCAGTAAGGAAAGTTGTAGTGGAAGGAGTGAGCAGGAGAAGATCCAAGAAAACCACTGGGGTCAGATCATAGGTATATCTACCCTAAGACTCCTATAATAGGAGCTGACGCATATCCATTTTGTTCCGCATTATTGGTACGGAGCTCAGCATCATTCTACCGCAGCCGGAGTTAGGGTTGCCTAAGACTCTGTTCTGATTGGCTGAACCGGTTCTGATTGGCTTGGTTTTTCAACTGGGCTGCAATTCGGGTACCAAATCTGAGAGGATGCGTCATCCTCTATTATAGGAGTTCTAATTTACTCTTGTCCAAGTAGCATCAGTGATCCTACCATTACTTCATAAAATGAGCGCGAAGATGTTGTTTGCTGTGCGAGTGTGCTACTGGAAGTGAAAAATTAACTGATGATCTAGAACCATGCTGTCTTCCAAATTATGTGCGATTGAAAAGTGTTGCTGAATTACTAATATTACAAAAAAAATATACATCTTGGTAGAAACTTTAACTCCCATGCGGTACTTCCTACTGAGCTCTCATTAGGATAATATGTTATAAACAACTGTCGCAAGAACTGCATACAATTTTGTGAAAATCGACTCTTTAGGTATTTAATCCACTTTTAAACCATTTTCAAACCATTTTGCGAACGACTCTATGGGAGAAAATCATCAAGCAAACGTGACCGAGTATAGGATAGCCAATACGTAGGTGGTGATGTAACCAAGCATTAGTAGCACAGAGTTAACTTCTCCAGTTTCAAAATAGGAGATTCCGGATCGAAACCAGCTGGTTCCATTGTGTATGGAATTTATAAGAAATTCCCTCTTTTTTTATTTTATAATTTTTTTTGTTACTTTTTGGAAGTTGAGTGAAGCCACTCGACATTTTTTTCCTTACTATAATTTCCCTACAATTTTCCTCTTAAAATGGATACTTAGTTTGAACTAGTTAATTTAAAATCTCCCTTTATAAACTAAATTACTTTTTCTTTAAAAAAAAGAAGTACATAAAGCATTTTAGAATTTTGGTTTCTCTTTTATGTAAAAAAAAAGGGATGTTTCATCTTTTTTTTTTAAACTTTACTTACAGAATGTTATAATAAACGTTTCTCCCATCCTTTGTGTCACGTGACAAGTAGAAAGACTGGGAATTTTAAAGTATGACGCAAATACATAACGCGGGTGTGCGTGTGGGTATGGGGGAAAAATACGAACTTTTCATTTCTTTCTTGGTACATGAAATTTTAAGAATGCCCTTCAATCAAAACACTATTCTTTTGAAAAACTTAACGAATTTTAAAGAAGCAAAAAAGGGACTACGTAAAAAGTTCGTATAAATGCGATATAAATAGGCTATTTTTAAATGCAGCGTATTTCGAATTGTAATAATTACTCATGAAATTTTTCAACGTTTAAATTTATTGGCATTATTTCTAACATAATTTATATCTCATATTACAGAAAAAATCTATTTTATACACTGACTCATAGAATGAATATTTTTTTTTTATAAACAAAGCAACAAAAAAAAAAACTTTTTTTTCAAGATATAACATATCAATAAAGAAATCTTAATTAGGAGCTTTTTATCTGATAGAATTATGATATAATTAGCTTCCCTTCCCTAATTTAATTATTGAAATAGTTGGATACTGATTTCTTACTAATCGAAGAAGATTAATATGTTTTTATTTTTATTTATACCTTAAATAAATAAATATATATATATATATATATATATATATATGTGTGTGTGTGTAGTATTTTCTTTAATTCCTTCATAATGCAAAGATTTTTAAAGTCTTAAAAACAATTTAGTACACTGTTAACAATTTGCAGCAAACTGTCCAATCATTTGACCGTGTTTATAGAAAACGTTTACATAACCGTAATTTAACTCTAGTCTGGCCATATTATGGTCAGAATAGAGTTAAATTATGGTTATGTAACCATTTTCTAGTAAATCGGTTGAATGACTGGACAGTTTGCTGCAAATTTTTAACAGTGTAGAAGATATCGTCATCAAAATATTTTATATAAAATACATTTAAAAACGAAAACATTTCCTTGATTTTAAAGTGTTTGTAAGACGTTTAAAACATAACATTCTTACCAGCAATATTTTTAAAATTTAAATTATTTCGAGATACAGAAAACATATGATAGAAAAATACTATTTAGTTTCACATCTGAAGTATCAAATAATTATAAAGAATATAAATTTTAGATTTATTTTCACCTAGTACTAATGCAACTAAGATACATGAAAAAGTTTACCATTTTTTACCTGATGCAGTAGAAATGTCTACGGGGGGGATTTCAATGTATACGTCGTAGATTACTATATTTCTGGAAGCCTTATGATCGATCATTAATTATTTGTAGAAGGATGGGCTAAAAACTTTAAAAAACATTAGATATATCTCATTTACAATAACTGTTTTGAATTTAAATGTTCCCTTGTACCAAGTAAATTTTCGAAAAGACATTTGTGTTATTTTCGTAAACCTATTGACTTCTGAGATTTTTAATGAATTATTCTTCGGAAGATTTAATATCGATAATTATGAGGTTACAGTGAATGTTCTTATACGTTTCTTCAAATAAGCAAATAAATGTGTAGAATGCTAAAATTCATCTTAAAAGCTCAAAAATTAAAATCATATGTTTTATTATTTAAAAGATGACAAAACAGTAAAAACAAAGATGTTAAACTACACTAATATTAATCAATGTCATTTACTCCAAGCACTTTCAGCTATACACATAGCCATCATCAGGGAATAAAATAAAAACTGATTTTGAAAATAAGCCGATGGTATAATAAGAGTCTGTATTTTATTCCCTGATGATAGCTGAAAGTGCTTGGAGTAATTCATATTAATTTAACACATTTTTTTACGGTTTTGTCATCGTTTAAGTCATTTGTGGGTAATAACAGTTTGTATTTCATTCTCTGATGATGGCTATGTGTATAGCGAAATGTTCTTGGAGTAATTAATATTAATTTAACACTTTTATTACAGTTTTGTCATATTTTAAGTAATAAAACATTTTTTCAATATCTAAAAGAGTTCTTTTTTTCTTATTTTTTTTTTCTTTTTTTACAATAATTCTACATTGATGTGTGACCAAAGCATATGAGATAGAAAATCGAGTTACCCGCGATTCCGAAAAGCTCCAAACTTTATTATTAGAAATCTCAAAAACAAATATATTTTCGAGATTTAAAGAATCATTTATAAAACCAAAGTTTATTTTGCTGCCATGGATTTTTGGAAACGTTTCCGAGTAGATTTTATAGTGTATTAACTTGTCTTCTCCAACAGGAATGTTGGTTTATACGGAATTATTAATTCTCAATTAAACATTTTCAGCCGCGTAATTGAAATTGTGCATGCAAGAGTAACAAAATACAGTATACTCTCGATTATTCGTGCAAGGATTATCTGGTTTGCGGATTTAGAGGTTCTAATTTGGATATTTTTATATAGGAAATATGGGTGATGTTCAGAGGCATAGATAGTGGTATCGTCCGCATATAGAGCAAGTGTGATAAATAAACTACGAGGAATATCGTTAAAATAGACCAAAAAAGGGTGGGACCAATGAGTCTACCTTGAATAATTCCGCATTTAATGAAGTGCAAAAGAGATATTTTTTTATTTATGCGAACGAAAAAAATACGATCGCCAAGATAGGAGTGTATGATGTGTATAAGTCAGGATAGGATATTGAGCCGAATTAGTTTATATATAAGGCCCTCATGCCAGATTTTATCAAAAGCTTTGGCGATGTCTAAAAATATAGCAGCAGTAGGTTTCTTCGCATTGTAGTTTTCAGTAAGAAATTCCACAACACGAAGAAGTTGGTGTAATGTAGAATGTTTTGCTCGGAAGCCAAACTGTTCGGGAATGAGAGTATTGTTGGTTAAAAAATCATTGAGTTTAGTGAGGATGACACGTTCAATAATTTTGGATAGAGATGAGAGATGCCTGATAGGGCGAAAGTTAGTCGGGTCATTAAGGTTACTGGCATTTTTAGGGATTGGGAGAAATAATGGTTCCAAGGCTTTGGAAAGTAGCAGAATTTAAGGATTGAGTTAGTAAGGTTATATAAATAATACAATTAATAGGAAGTTGTTTAAGGCTGCTCGTCAGTAAACTTCCCGATTCCCCTCGCTAATGTTATTCCTATGGGCGTAGGATGCATTCGTATTTTTAAAATATCTCCTCGGAAAATTAATATTTTTAACTTCCGTTTTCTTTGTATTGTTCTTAAAGAATGCCTCTTTTTTTCTTAGTTGACAATTTTTTTCTAATATATATACTTAATTTTATATGAAATGTTAAAATCGTATTCAGTTTCGCTAAGATTTTAACACATAAAAATATAAATTAAGCACGTAGTTTAGAAATAATTTGATAACTAAGAAAAAAATGAGACATTCTTTAAGAACAGTACACAGGAAACAGAAGTTAAAAATATTAATTTACCGAGGAGATATTTTAAAAATACGAATGCAACCTACGCCCATAGAAATAACATTAGCGAGAGGAATCGGGTAGTTTACTGACGAGCAGTCTAAAGGGTGTAGTTAGAGATATTATCATAACCGGGGGCTTTACGATTTTTAAGTTTTTGAATAATGTTATGAATAAATACGGGTTGAACATCGGGGAGAGGTTAGGGTATACTTTGACAACATGTACAAGAGATATATAAGCTAAAATTATTTTTTTTAAATAGTGGAGCGAACAGAATATAAAAACAGTCGCCTGTGGTAGCCCTGTATAGGGAAAATCACCAAAGAATTGTGACAGAATATAAGTGATAAATATTTAAGGGAGGTCATCAAACTTAGTAGCGCAGAGGTAATGTTTCCAGTTTAAAAACAAGAAGTCGAGCGTTCGAATTTATCTGGTCCCATTAAGGAAATTATAAGGTCACTATAAAGAAACTATAAGGAAATTATAAGGTCAATATTTGTAAATATTTGAATTTTAAAAATGCACTCACAGTATCATAAGTTAAATAATCTTTGATAAAACATTTGGTAACGTTTGGTAAAAGTTTTGGTACATATTGGTTTAATTGTGATATAGCATTTTTAATTTTATTTGTATTATTATGTTTAAGCAAACTATGTTGATGTACATGTATAATATAGAATATGTTGTTACTGTATATAATTCTGTTTTGTACTCCATTTAAGTATTGTCTCTGTAAAATAATGTCAATGTTAATGTTAATTTGTCAAAATTCATTTTATCGAGGGTTTGGGGAACTCCCACTGTTTCCACCTTTGGCAGAGCCAGACGAAGTTTTGGTCAGGGTCTTTGTTTTTTGAGAGGTCTTCCCACTTGTTTGTGGTTCGATGATAAATTTCCCTACCGGCAGGGAAAAGCTAAAACCTTTTTGATAGTCAAGCCTGTTCGATTGAAAGTGTCCGAAATTTATGAAAAAAATCCTTTTTTTTTACTTTCTGGAGTGAAGTTATTCCAGATGTTTTTTGTTCTTTCTTTCTTGGCATTAAATAAGTCCTATTCATTGAACTTTATTATAGTTCTAAACTAAAAATAGGGCTTCGATGTTATAACTAAAGACAACGAAACAACGAAATATTTCTACCACCATTTCAAGCCACACTTTTTTCTTTACATAAATTCTTAGTTTGGCATGTTAATTTAAAGTCCTCTTTTATGCTAAAAACCTGTTTCTTTACAAAGAAAACTGTTCAAAATAATTGCATAAAGTAATTTATAAATATAAATTTCACTTCTATGCAAAAAATGTCACATTTTTCCTCTTTTTTTCAAAACATTATTTACAGTCTATTACTATAAACGTTTATTTCCACTTTTGTTACACGTGACAAATACATAAGTTTAGAAATTTAATGGTATGACGTAAGTACATAAATCGAGTGGGTGGAGAAAGAGAAAAAAAGATGAACATTTCGTTTTTTTCCTTCTATATGAAATTTTAAATATGCCCTTCAATCGGAACTTCGTTCTCCAGAAAAAACTTAATACATTTTAGAATAGCAAAGGAGCGACAATGGAAAATATTAGATGTGTACGCTATAGAAAAGTGACGTAAAATTGATTGTTTGAATGGCCCATGTTTCGGCCTTACGGATATTTTTCTCCGGGAGTCGTGTTTTCATTTTTATTATTGTTATATTAATACGATTTATCATGGTTATTGTTGCCTTAATATTATATTTTGAATTATGCTGTATTGTCTCTTTTACAGTTAGTAAATATATTTTTAGGCTTTTCAGTGAAAATAATCATATTTTCTAATGTTTTATGTACGAGATAATTCCCATTTCTTTAGAAAAAATTTGAAAATCTAGACAGTATTATATTCAAAGTGTTTTTAATTTTTTAACATTATAAATCTGTTTACTTTGATTCGTTACTTTGCAGGAGAGTAATGTAACATTATTAACCACATTTATTTTACGTTCCGCACTGAATATATTTTACTTTCCGTTTTGAATAACATGTGTCATTACTTTTATTCGTACATATCGGTGAAAAGACGAATCGGATACTACATGATGACTATTTTTAAAGTGTAAAATAATACTGTGTAATTTAAAAGGGTATTTTGATGTAACGCAGTGAATTTAAAATAATTTTTTTTTTTTTTTGGTTTTGAGAAAGACAAAATTAACAATTTTCATCTGACAATAACCATTAAAGTATGCAATGTTTAAACAACGACTCCATAAATTTAAGATTATCAGAACTATGATTATCAGAATGATCAGAATCAAACAAGAACGAAACATTAGGCGTCAAGCATAGATTATAAAACACTTTCAAACACTTTCAACCACTTTCAGAATACTTTAACAAAACTTTACTGATGAATAAAGTAAAAGTTGATATCTAAATAAACAATTTTGAAAGCGCGTAACAAATATAAAAATCCAATTTCAGCAACTACCATCAATAGTCGGAAGTATATCCGAATTTTTTTGTGTAGCCCTGTATATGATCTATATATTTGTATATATGCTACGTAGTGTGCTAATATTAAGTTCAGTTAGGAAACACATATCACAGTTAAAAATTACTATTCAGCAATTTCCGTCAATAAACCAAAATGTATTCGATATCTTTTGGGCTTCCCTGTATATGATCTATAACATTTATACACACCAAATAATATGCAAAAAGTTAGTTAAATTTTAAAACATCGTACCACAACTAAAAATGCACTTTCAGCAATTATTCTTCATAGACTGTACTGTAATCGAATTCTTTTGCGTGTCCCTGTAAATGACCGATGAATTCTATGCCAACTGTATTCTATAGTAAGCCTCTTGAAGTGTACCTCGGTAATATATATCAATTTCAATATGTTTGCATTAGTGTAACATCATTAACATACACCGTAAATGATTTTTCAACATAGATCTAATGTAACGAAGTTATTTTGAGTGTCCCTGTAAATGAACTATATATTCTACACACTCCATTTTCAATACCAAACATTTCATTGTAAACCTCAATATCATATATCAAACATGCCAATCCGAGTATATTTACGCGAGTTAGAGTACGGACAGACATATGGCCAGACAGACAGATAGATAGACGACCAGATAGCCAGACAGACCGACGGTCAGACAAACCGAATTCATATACATTTTTTAAGTATGTTGGAAAGTGTTAAAAAGATAAACATTATCAAGCTGCTTACACTGCTTGGAATTTCCAAGCAGTCTAACACAACTACTTTGAATTAGAAAAAGGTAATCCGAGTATATTTACGCGAGTTAGAGCACGGACACACAGACAGACAGACAGACAAACCGAATTCACAAACACTTTTCAACTATGTTGAAAAGTGTTAAAAAATGGTTTGTAGTCTCCAGGCATTAGGATCCTTCTAACTGTTGAGCATTTTCAGCTTGATAAAGCTAGTCCAGTTCTTAAATAAAGGTTAAAAAGACCATAAAGGTTTCAAATAAGTTCGATCGTGAATGAGAACTATTACTTATTTATGTTTTATACAAATAAAAAATATTTCTTAAATTATAAAAAAAAATAAAAAATCTAAATTTGTTATGTTTATATTTTAACACTAACGAACAAAATACATGTTTCACTTTATTTTTGAAAATAAATCTCTTGCTGATTGCTTATTTTCATTAAATGATTTCTGTTTAACGTAATTACTTAATTAATTTTTTATATTATACGTCATTTATTTCATTGCTTCCTTTTTTTTTTTACTTTTGAAAATAAATCAGATTTCTACTTTCCCTAAAGGAATCAAATAAAATGTAGTTGATAAACAAAATTACCGCACAAAAAATAAAGAAATTACCTCGAGATATAAACTATCAGAAAAGAAAATTTAATTACTTGTTTTGCTTTATCGTGAACAATTTTTATATAATTAGCTTCTCTCTAGTAAATTAATTACTTATGTAGCTGAGTATTGATTTCATAATAACAGAAAATGATGGATCTATTTTAAAATAACATCTTTAAGTATTTTCATTTGTATTTTTAAGAGAATAGAGTTATGGGATTTTATTTGTTTAGTTGCGCTTTAAATTTCAGATAATGTTCTTAAAATAGTTTATTTTTGTAATGTGTAAAAATGGCATAATTATGCCACTTGTTAAGAGAGCACAGGACCTTTAAACTTTCAAAAAATCTATTTTCAGATTTTGTTTTATTCTGAATATTTAAACATTTCCGAACAGTATGCAAAAAACCGCATTAAAAAATCAATGCATTTCCTCGAGATACAAACTATCAGCAAAAAAATTAATTAATTGTTTTGCAGTATCTTGGACAATTTTCATATACTCAGCTTCTCTCTCGTAAATTAATTACTTGTGTATGTTGAGTATTGATTTCGTAATAATAGAAAGTGATGGACCTATTTTAAAATAACATCGTTAGGTATTTTCATTTGTATTTTTACAAGAATGGGTTTATGTGATTCTGTTTCTTTAGTTGCGCTTTAAATTATAAGATAATGTTCTTAAAAAGATTCATTTCGTATTGGGTAAAAATGGCATTATTATGCCACTTGTTAAGAGAGCACAGGACCTTTAAATTTTCAAAAAATCTATTTTCAGATTTTGTTTTATTCTGAATATTTAAACATTTCCGAACAGTATGCAAAAAAACGCATTAAAAAATCAATGCATTTCCTCGAGATACAAACTATCAGCAAAGAAAATCTAATTAATTGTTTTGCAGTATCTTGGACAATTTTCATATACTCAGCTTCTCTCTCGTAAATTAATTACTTGTGTATGTTGAGTATTGATTTCGTAATAATAGAAAGTGATGGACCTATTTTAAAATAACATCGTTAGGTATTTTCATTTGTATTTTTACAAAAATGGGTTTATGTGATTCTGTTTCTTTAGTTGCGCTTTAAATTATAAGATAATGTTCTTAAAAAGATTCATTTCGTATTGGGTAAAAATGGCATTATTATGCCACTTGTTAAGAGAGCACAGGACCTTTAAACTTTCAAAAAATCTATTTTCAGATTTTGTTTTATTCCGAATATTTAAACATTTCCGAACAGTATGCAAAAAAACGTATTAAAAAATCAATGCATTTCCTCGAGATACAAACTATCAGCAAAGAAAATTTAATTAATTGTTTTGCAGTATCTTGGACAATTTTCATATAATCAGCTTCTCTCTCGTGAATTAATTACTTGTGTATGTTGAGTATTGATTTCGTAATAATAGAAAGTGATGGACTTATTTTAAAAATGTCCTTCCGGCCTGTACCGGGAGGAAAAGGTGGCTTTCCTATATCTTCGTTTTAAAATTTTAGCTAATGTTACACGAAAACAGCAAGCGAAAATGCAAAGAAACGTTTACAAAAGATTCGTTAATACTGAATTTGAATAAGAAATTCGCCAAATTATTGAGCAATAGTCAAATTGGCTTCATTTATGAAGACTTATTTTGCCCGCCAAATTTGGCAATATTTCGCCAAATGTCGCCAATTTTGGCGAGAATTTGGCGCTAACGGATATGAATAGATAGTTTTATGCGTATGATTGGGAAAATTATTACAACAATGAAAGAAAATAATTTGCGAGTAATCGCGTTAATGTGCTGTTTTGTTTCAAAATGTCAGCCACCCTAGAATTTCAAACTGCTCTATCTCAGCCATTTTTTAAGATAGAGGTAAACCAAAAAATGCTCTGGAATCCTTGTATCAAGGCCTAACACGTAATTAAAAAATAAATTTTAATTTTAATTTTTTTGTATATTTATTTTAGTTTTAAATTTTTAAATGGCCGCCATCTTGAAACAAAATGGCGGACCAAGCTGGCCAACGAACTCGGTCGAGACATTAGTGACCTCAATACACACAATTAGTTTCATCAAAATCGATTCATAAATACGGGCGTTATCGTATGACATAGGTCATATATATATATATATATATATATAACCATAAATGAAACATTTTCATAACACCAACTTAAACAATGAAATAATTAAGTATGAAATAATTAGTTGACAATGAAAGATTCCCCAACACACTTAATATGGAATCAAAAACATTTAAAGAATAAGAAATTAAATAAAAATTGAATAAATGGATTTAAATGAATTAATTGAAATGAAATTTGTGGAATTTAGACAGAATTGTCAAGTCCCAATTGCCTAAATACCACAAATAAAATGAAATGAGATGTTTCATCATCATATTAGCCATACATTGCTAAAAAATATGATATTGGGACTACATCTCAAATACAATGAATCAAATCAGTGATAAAATAAAAAATAAAATACAATATTAAAAAGGAAAGAAGCCATACTTATAAATTACAGAGAGAACATTTAATAGAGACATTAAGTATAAAATCCATAAAGATGAAAAGAGATATAAATAAGATACCTTGCAGTTCATGAACCATCATGAAAACCAACATGACTGGGGAATGAATTGCATAAAAAATCATAACATGTTGCCAATTTTAGAAATATACATTGTTTAGAAATATAAATTACTTTGCAGTGATGCCAGAAATAATGTTAAAATATAATGGATTATAAAATAAACAGGAACATTAGTGCTGCCATCTATTAGTAAAAGTGAATATAATCTGAATCGAAGGAATTGGATGGAAATAAATGTTTCATAATTCAACCAAATTACTATCTTAATTGATACCAATTAGTTAAATAATAAATAAATGAAATTAATTAATAAATAGAAAATCGAATTACATTAAAGGATGTATTAATGAATAATACTATGTTATAAATAAGTATTAAGATGGAAAAATTAATAATAAAAAACAACTTAAAATAGTGCTGCCCTCTAGTGGTAAAAGTAAATATAAAGTAATGGATGGAAATTAGTGTTTAATAATTAAACCAAATTACTATCTTAATGATAGCCATTAGTTAAATAATAAATAAATGAAATTAATTAATAAATAGAATGTTGAATAATATCTAAGTAATGGATGTATAAATTAATAATACTATGTTATAATTAAGTAGTAATATGGAAAAATTAATAATTGATGCAACATTAAAAATGTACCATTAAATGACAACAACGATTAAATAACTGTACTAAAAATGCAACATCAATTAAAATAAATTAAATTAAAATACTAAAGATTTGAATTAAGAATCAAAGAATTTAAAATTAATATTGATTAAATATTGAAATGAATTAGTCACAAATAATGTGGCTTCAAACAAAGTTAAATTAAATAAAATCACTTAATAAAATTAAAACATATTATATTAACACTGTATAAAAGTAAACATTATCTTAGAAGTAAATATGATATTGTCCACCAAAGGTATTAATCCAAATCATTAGATCAAATACATTCTTAATATTAATGAATATAAATTCATTTAAAATAATTAAATAATGAATAAGTAAATCTAACTAAATGAATATACATATAAAAATAACACATCGCAGTCCATTATAAAATGTGTATGATCAAACAATTCTGTAAATCAAAATGCCTCCATTTTTTTTTTAAATAATATAAATTAACCATGCGTATTTTTCCATACAACGCCGCCACACACCTCCTCAATCCAACGTCTACCCACCCAACCGTACTATTATAACTCAATTTTTTTTTTTTTTTTTTTTTTTTTTGTAAATATTTATAAGATTATATGATTTTTTTATACACTTTTTAAACGCATGTGTTAATTTGGTTGTAAAGAACAAATAGGAACTAACTATATATTAAGGAATAAATGAATTTTTTTGGAAAACCATGTTGTAATGCTTCATAGATAAGTTTTTTAATATTTTTGTTAATAAGTTGAGAGGAACATAAACTTTTTATTCTATAAATATGATTAAGCAGTATATTACGATATACAGAATTATGAAGACATGATTTAAAATTAGTAAATGAATTAACTTTAAATTTAACTTCTTTACGTTTATCAAATAGATCTATTATTGTTTTGTTTTCTTTTAGTGTAATTTTAAGATCTAAAAAGTTAATAGTATTGTTAGAAAGGAGGTTTTCCGTTAATTCTAAATTAGTAGGATAATCAACTGGAAATATAGAAATATTAGTGTGATCAGTGGCAATTAAAATAATGTCATCAATATAACGATATAAATGTATATTACTATTAATAAATGTACGTTCATAATGATACAATTATAAGTCATTGAAGCACAAGCTATGGTAATATTATGTTTGCTCATGTTAATTATTAGCTATGTGGTATTCTGTATACACAATATCATTAATTATCTCCTTGGAGATTTAAGTAGAATGACAATAGAACTTGATATGTTTTTTGAAATTCATAGATATTATAATTATTTAACATTCTATAAAATTATGCTGCATTGCGCAAATTGGTATGGAATGGTTTTTACATATTCTTTTCAATATTCTTTTCAACAATAGCTAGTTAAAATATTGATTTTTATATGATACCATAATTTAGCCTAATTGGCTCACAAATCACTTTGATTAACTTCTGTTTGAAATACATAGTTATTATAGCTGCATGGCATTTTTAATGGTGTATTTAATTATAATTTAATAATAATAATATTTTAGTATTACTATTATTTCTTGGTATCATTTGTTTATCTATTGAATTTTCAAAGGCATCTTTATAAAATCTTATTCAGGTTCTATTGATTTTTTTTTTTTTTTTTTTTTTTTTTTACCAACATTAATTTTGTACTGACTTATGACTGCTAGGGGTTTTTATATTGTTGTCTTTTGATGTTAGTTTGCTTAATGGGACTTTATGTATATATGTAAATAGTTTCATTATATAGCTTTATTATATTTAATCAAGTATTAAACAGTCAATCTTAATATTTTTTTATTTTTTTTATGGATATTCAAGTAATAATAAGATTGATTCATAGCAATTTTTTTAAATATGTTATAGATATATTTAATATATATTTCTTGCAATTTTTATTGCTATCAAACAAATATGGCAGTTATTAGTAAAATGTTAGATACTGGCAATTTAGGCCTTGGTGGATCCAGGACTAATGCTCGGTACAGGAAGATTATTAGGGATCTTCCTGGATCGTTATCAGATAACCTATTCTATTGTCCCAAGCCTGTATTATGTTTTCGAGAGTGTGAATCTAAGCGTTGTCTTACATGTCCATTAGCTGATAAGTCACAGATTTCAAATACTAACTATCTTAATTTGGTAAAATTTTGCAAAGCATACAATGTAATCTATTCATTGAAATGCAATTCGTGTAACATGGAATATATAGGACAGTCTTGTCAAAAATTACATAAGCGGCTAAATTTACATCGTTCTCATATTGATAAATATAAAAATTCTAAATTTCAAACAACTCATAATATTGAATATACTCATTTCAAAAATCATGATTTTAAAAATATTACTATTAAAATACTTAAAATACAAAAAAATTTTACTGAACGACTTTTTCTAGAATCTAAATATATAAGACATTTTAATACTACATATCCTTATGGATTAAATCAATTAGTATACAAAAAATCACATCCTGTATTTTCAGATTTAACTAAATATGAAAATTATAAAAATCTTTATTCCGGATTAAATTTTTCAAACTTAAAAAAAACTTCAAGATCTGGTAGAGGTAAACATAATAACAAAAAATACACTGATGATATTGTGATTCAAAAGGAGCTTGATAATCTTGAGGCACAATTTTGTAATAATTATTGTTGGCTTGCTATAAGAAAACATGTTTTTAGTATAAAAAAGAAATATATAAACCAATATTTCAAGGTATTTAAAAAGAATCAATATTCTCCACATTTTTGTGATATCTTTTATGATATTCTACATTATAGAGCAAACCTATTAAATACAAGCCTTTCTAATAAACCTAAATATAAAACTAATAATACACAATTAATTATAAATTTTTCCAATCATGTATTTAATAATATAAATTTACACAATATAATAAACAACATTAATAATAATTTTCCAATAAAAAATTTTACCATTCACAAGACATATAAATATAATCGCACACTTGGACGTAAAATTTTTAATTACAATTCTTTTGCAAAAAATTTGGTCTCTTCAAAGAATTCCCATGTTATTGTAATGACCCAAAATATCAAAAGTATATAAATACAACACATGGTCATATCATTACTGGTGATCTTAATATTGTAGAACAACCTATTTTACAAAACTTAATGCATAATGGCACAAAATTTCGTCTTCCATATAAGTGTAATATCAAATCCATAATATTGCAGTTTATTCAAGATATTGATTTGTTTATATATAAAATTGCTGTTGATTACAATAAACCAATCGAATATTTCAGTGAATGGAGATTTTCTGTAATTGATAAATTAAAAAATGAAATTATAAAAAATTATCATCATATTACACATGCAGCTTTTAAAAACATAAATAAACATATATCAGAATTACAAAACAAATTTATAATTACTTATGTAGATAAATCTCCAAATAATTATGCTATCATTTGTAAAGAATACTATAAAGTGTTAATTCACAATGCAATCAACACAAGTAATATTTTTAATAAAACTAAATTAAATATTGAAATAAATAACAGAAAATTATTAAATTATCACAAATTACTAAAAATCAAATGTAATAATTTTAATTATCCTTATCTTGTTATAATTCCAAAATTTCATAAAAATCCTATTAAATTTCGCACTGTTACCATCGGTTGTAACACATATAATAAAAATGCAAGCAATTTACTACTTAATATTTTAAAGCAGATATATGATATAACGTTAAAACATAATAACCAACATTGCCTAAAAAATAGTTTTCAACTCATTAATAAAATACATAATATCAATCCGGTAAAATTCATAAAAACATTGGATTTTAATGGTTTATTTAATAACATTGATATAAAAGACTTACATAAAACAATGTGTATATTATTTAAAGAATTTAAATCTCAATTAAAATTAAAAGAACATATTTCAGTAAATTTTTTTAAAACTTTACTAAATTTTACATTGCATAATAATTACATTATATATGACAGTATTATCTATAAACAATGCCAGGGAATTCCGCAGGGCGGAACCGCATCTAGTATTATCTCTGACCTTTACTTATATTATTATGAAAGAAATATAAGTCCGAACAATGATTATGTATTTTATCGCTATATTGATGACATTATCATATTTTATTTCAATGAAAAAAATTGCACATCACCACTCAATTTTTATCCTACTCAGCTTAAATTAAGCGAAAATGATTTAATTAATAATAATATAAACTTTCTTGACTTAAAAATTAATATTATTAATAATTATAAATTAATTTTTGATATTTATGATAAGAGATTTGATTTCCCATTTAAAGTAAATATTTTTACCAATTTTGCTTCATGTTTACATAAATCTGTTTATAAAAATATAATTATCAATTATCTACATCGTATAAAATACTTATGCTCAGATATAAATAAAAACAAAAATATTAGATATATTCGAGATCAAGCAAAAATATATGGTTATCCAATTTTTATGATAAATTCAATCATCAACTCTTTTAAATAACATTTATTATATAATTTAAATATAAACATGGTATGTAATAAATTATTGTTTTAGTGTGCGTTAACATATAACAAAAGATATAGATAATAATAATTATAACATACATTATTACAATTATAACATATTAGGAAATTTAATATTTAATATTTGTTTGAACATTATATACACTTTATATAGAAAATTACAATTATAACATACATAATTACAATTATAACATATTAGGAAATTTTATATTTGATTGAACATTATATACACTTTGTATAGTTGTGATTGTGCGTTGCCGATCACCTCTGTTTAAGGTGTTATTGATGTGCAGTTTTCATACATTTATAAATTAACTTATACAATAACAAATTAAATTATACAGGGATAACATTGGTGATTATAACTCATAAACATATCTATTTGCAATATATATAAATATAAATATATATAGTTTTTATTTTTGTCTATGAATAATTAAATTTAACAAGTATTTTAATTACTGCATTGCATTAATTTGATTGTAAACAGTAGTAATACTATTAATTATCAATTTTATAAATTTTGAGATATTTTGAATTGTTTATGAATTATTTAATTAGATATTTAAATTAATCTATGAAATATAAAATATATTTACAATGTAGTATAAATTAAACATTTATTATTTAATAACAAGTCTAATATATATTTAAGTAGTAGTAAAAATAAAACATTAATTATTTAATAATATGTCTATAATATCAGTGGATTAACACAGCTGGCAACAAAAACAATTTGAATTAAAATAATATCTCTTTTACATAATATATTCTTGTTAAGAATATCTGAAATGCTGTGCATGTTGAATTAATTCTGTGTAGATTTATTCATATAGTAGTATTATATTTGATTTGAATTTAAAGTAAAACTACAAGTTAGTATTGTTTTTTAAAGTTTATTTATATAATTAAATCTAATGAAGTGAGTATGTAACTAATAAAGTGGATATCTAACTAAATATTAATTATGAATTATTATAATACCAATAGATGGCGACACTTTACCTTTCAGGTAGTTGTTGATAATATTGTTAATATTATATTTAATTTAACTATAGAGGGAGCTATTGATTGTATATTAATTTTACTTTCAGGAATTAAAATTGGATGGAGTAATATATATTCACGGATATAATTTTGTTATAAGTGTATTAAAACCAGAATTATTTTGTGTGTTTTTGAATCATTTTGTGTTTGGGTGTCATCGATGGGGTTGTGTTTTAAAAAAAGTGTGCTCTCAACTTGTCTTTCAAATCATTTCTCTCAACTCGACTTAGTCAACATGTATGATGCATTGCCATGTGGATGTGAATATTATGCAGAAGTTGTGACATTTTAAGGATTCTGTATAATTATTGTGAGTAAAATATTTTATCTACACTTTACGCGTTCATATTTCCAATTTTATTATTTCAAAACTGTTATCTCGTGGTAATTTCGTGAGGTGTTAAATACAGTTTTTGGGATAATCGATGTGTGTGAAATATATTGTATATTCTTAATGGTTTTTTATTTCCTATTTAAATATTTCCAAATTTTAATATTTCCAATTGTTGTCTGGTAATAATTCAGTGTACCTGGATGATTCTACTGATCTTAGCATTATGCCAGTAGAATTATGAAACACTGAATTATTATTTAAAACACATGTGGGTGCATCCAGGCTGATGAGTACATGTGCATGTGTTTTATCATATCCAATTCATATTTAATTCTCATGTGGTCCAATTTTCCATTGTATATGGTTCATATTTAATTTATTAATCCATTTGTATTTACTTAATTGCAACTCCAATTTATAAATTTTTTTTTCCCTTTCTCTCTATTTTTTCTTTTTTCAATATTCTTTAGGTATGAGTAAAATTTGGCCAATTACCATTGAAGCACAAGCTATGGTAATATTATGTTTGCACATGTTAATTATTAGCTATGTGGTATTCTGTATACACAATATCATTAATTATCTCTTTGGAGATTTAAGTAGAATGACAATAGAACTTGATATGTTTTTTGAAATTCATAGATATTATAATTATATATATATATATATATATATATATATATATAAATCAACATTTGAACGGAGGGTGGTTTTGGGGTCTGGGGGTCATGATCGGTGAAAATATATCGAAATTTTTCGGAACTGCTTTCCTCCGAACGGCTGCAATAGGTAGCTTTATACTTTTAGGTAGCTTTCAATACAAAAAAGTATAAAGCTACCTATTGCAGCCGTTCGGAGGAAAGCAGTTCCGAAAAATTTCGATATATTTTCACCGATCATGACCCCCAGACCCCAAAACCACCCTCCGTTCAAATGTTGATTTATATATATAGATATATCCATATATATATATATATATATATATATATATATATGTGTGTGTGTGTATATATCTGACCTATGTCATGCGATAACGCTCGTATTTATAAATCAATTTCGATGAAACTAATTGTGTGAATTAAGCTAACCATTGTCTCGACCGAGTTCGTTGGCCAGCTTGGTCCGCCATTTTGTTTCAAGATGGCGGCCATTTAAAAATTTAAAACTAAAATAAATATACAAAAAAATTAAAAATTGAAATTTTTTTTTAATTACGTGTTAGGCCTTGATACAAGGATTCCAGAGCAATTTTTGGTTTACCTCTATCTTAAAAAATGGCTGAGAAAGAGCAGTTTGAAATTCTAGGGTGGCTGACATTTTGAAACAAAACAGCACATTAACGCTATTACTCGCAAATTATCTTCTTTCATTGTTGTAATAATTTTCCCAATCATACGCATAAAACTATATATTCATATCCGTTAGCGCCAAAATTGGCGACATTGGCGACAAAATTGGCAAAATTGGCGACGTTTTGCGAAATATCGCCAAATTTGGCGACCAAAATAAGTCTTCATAAATGAAGCCAATTTGGCTATTGCTCAATAATTTGGCGAATTTCTTATTCAAATTCAGTATTAACGAATCTTTTGTAAACGTTTCTTTTCATTTTAACTTGCTGTTTTCGTGTAACATTAGCTAAAATTTTAAAACGAAGATATAGGACGGCTACCTTTTCCTCCCGGTTCAGGCCGGAAGGATTTTTTTGTATTGAAAGCTACCTAATAACATCGTTAGGTATTTTCATTTGAATTTTTACAAGAATGGGTTTATGTGATTCTGTTTCTTTAGTTGCGCTTTAAATTATAAGATAATGTTCTTAAAAAGATTCATTTCGTATTGGGTAAAAATGGCATTATTATGCCACTTGTTAAGAGTGCACAGGACCTTTAATCTTTCAAAAAATCTATTTTCAGATTTTGTTTTATTCTGAATATTTAAACATTTCCGAACAGTATGCAAAAAACAGCATTAAAGAATCAATCCATTTCCTCGAGATACAAACTATCAGCAAAGAAAATTTAATTAATTGTTTTGCAGTATCTTGGACAATTTTCATATAATCAGCTTTATGAAAGAATTATCGTGATCATTTATGCATAGAGAAGAGTTTATCGTGGGAAGGTAAGTTCAGGGGGTTGATTATTGAGAAAATGTTGTCAAAGTTGGCGAATCCTTTTTAAAAAAAAGAACTTGAAGGATTTTCTTTACGGAGAAAAACAATTTGTTAAAACAAGAAGGTATAGTGGCACTTGGTTGTTTTAGCAAACCGCAGAATGCGTTTCCTGGGTACTGAAGTACGGAACCGGAGTGTAGTTTTTCCTTTTATTTTGTATGATGAAGCAAAGAAGACGAAAATCACATCATTAGAGTTAATAGTCTTTAATTGGAGAAACATGTCACAATTCACTATCTTCCACAATAGTGAGATTTATATCAATCAAAGTTTCAGATTTTTAAATGGATCTGATGAATATTGGTGAGGTGACATTTTAAATTTAAAGTCAGGGGTGAAGAACACAAACATAATCCAAAGAATAATCCAGAAATGCTGTTGAACGGGTCCGATCAAGTTCACGTAATCCAAAGAGTTTTAAGAACAGCAAGGTGATTTTTCGTTATAAAACCAAAGGGTGGCCAAAGGGGCCAAGACATTTTTAGATGTTTATGAGATGAAGATCAGAGGGCAAGTGTTACTATCCGATATGAAAGTGGGCGCAAGGAAAAACACGCCAAGCGAGATACATTTCAAGCCAAGAGAATCGCATTTTTTTTTCGTGGGAAATGTAACCGTTACTTATACACATATCAACTTCATAATTGACGTCATTGGAAGGGAAAAATCTTTTGGCGAAGATTGCACTTTGGCTAAAAAGAGAGATTAAGAATTTTACCGTTAATTATTGTTTTGGGAACAGGGCTTTCGAGAAATGCCTCAAAGGCGCCATAGAAATGCTATAGACATCTGGATTCAATATGCAAGCCACAACTGACCATGAGAAAGGAAACATTTTATGCCTTGTATAATTTCATTTCTTTTGATATGTGGGAGACCGAATAAGTACGTTAATGATAATTTAAAAACAATATGCATGATTTTGACTAAAAGTCTTTCGTTGAAAGAGAAAGATAAAAAGGATGCGCGTTTTTAACAGCCGGGAATGTATACGAATTACGATAATGCATAAAGGGGAAAATATATTTGATAAAATACATAAAATATAGATTGCTTTAATTTTTTGAAAAGAATATATATGGTATCTTTACCATAAGCTTCTCTCTCGTAAATTAATTACTTGTGTATGTTGAGTATTGATTTCGTAATAATAGAAAGTGATGGACCTATTTTAAAATAACATCGTTAGGTATTTTCATTTGTATTTTTACAAGAATGGGGTTATGTGATTCTGTTTCTATAGTTGCGCTTTAAATTATAAGATAATGTTCTTAAAAAGATTCATTTCGTAGTGGGTAAAAATTGCATTATTATGCCACTTGTTTAAGAGGGCATAAGACCTTTAAACTTCCAAAAAAATCAATTTTCAGATTTTGATTTATGAATATTTAAACATTTCCGAACAATATGCAAATACCGATTTAAAAAATTTAGCATTATTTCTTCAGTTATAAACATTTATAGATCGCTTCTATTATATAGTTTTTTCAGATTGATAAATTTGTAGTTTGCGCGCACTGTTAATTTCACACTATAAGTCAACATTTTAAAAATTTAACCACGTGTGCGTTATTTCATAGTATTCATGCTAAAACCAGAAAAAATTACATATTCTGTATTGTTTTTTTTTTTGTTTTTTTTTTGCACTTGTAAAATATGAAATTATTTTTTGAAATACTTTAATTTTTTTACAGATTCCTGTTAAAATTAAATTTTAAACAATACTGTTGTGTATATTCTAGTTTTAAGTTAGAGAATAATTCTATTTTGGTCAAAAATTGTTTTTTATATGCATAATTTCTAGTTTTATCGTGCTCACAGCACTTAATGATTTTTATTCACATATTAGTGATATGAATTTTTTTAATTAAAATTTAAAAATTATTTTTGTATATGCAGCATTTATTTTTTTGTGTAATGTACTTTAGGCCGGAAGTAAACAATATTGCATATTATGTGAGTTTTGGTAACATGAAAATGGCGATGCTTTTGATCGTTTCGACAAACTCAAAAGTCCTGTGCCCCCTTGGGGACTAGAAAAATTTGTAATGAAGAATGTGATTTATTATTTTTATTTTCTTCTATCTTTACAAAAAAAAAAAAAAAGTATTGGATTCATGAAAATTTTCGACTTCAGATTTTCGACGGATTTATACGTTTTAGAAGGTCATGAAAACGATTTGACTGTTGTTAGAAAATGTCTGTCTGTGAGTATGTGTGTGTGTCTGTCTGTATGTTACAAAAGTTTTGCGGGCACTTAATCGCAAGAAAAAGAGTCTTTGGGGGCCACCGTAACACTTAACCATCATGGATATGCATAATATAAAATATGAAATTAAAACAAATGTAAACTGTTTATAAAATGCATTGCAATTTGAATAAAATCGGGGCTTGATGACGTCATAAACTTTAAATACTCTATTACTGAATTGCGTAAAAGAAACATCCTTATAACTCCAAAATTGATAATCATATTAACTAACGGTTTACTGTGTTCGGATTAAGCGTCTCATTTCCAATGAAAGTATATCTTTGATTTGAAATTTGAATGAAATACAGGATCATGAAAATCGAACAGTATGGAAAATAGTATTACAAATATCTAGGCAACTCATTATCCAATCGACTTCATTCTTTATGCAAAATTTATGTTTTTTTATTGTCTTTTATATTCATTCCTTAAAATAAACAATTTCGAAAATTTTTATGTACCTTTTATCAGAACGAATATTTCGAGAGTCCGAAAAAAATAGTTCCGGATAATCAAGGTTACTGAAATTCAATAAGCTTCTTCCCATTATTACATACTAAGTACACACCAAATTTCAAGTCTCTATCTCAATTTGTTCAGGAGATAGAGCGTTTACAGACACGCACACATACACACACACAGACATACAGACGGACGGCAAAAATCTTTTTTCTAAAAATAAGTTTTTCGGATTCTCCAGTGTCTGCAACGTGTAAATCCGTCAAAATTTTTTTTCGATTTTCAAAACGGTTACAAGACTTACCCTATACTACGTATGATGGGTATGAAGGGAATGAAGTAATCTGCACGAAATTTAATAAAATTTTAGATTAAGTTAGACCTTGATATAAATTTACGCTGATTAGTCATTGCTGTAAATAGCCCAATAGGTGGCGCTGCTATTCTGTATTATTCACGATTTTCAAAATATCTATATCTTAAGAACTAATTCACGAATTTTCATCAAACTTCAGATTCAGTTAGACGTTGACATGTCACTTATTAGGTTTTGGTGTAACTCTCTCAACAGGTGGAGCAGCTGTGCTACATTTTTCAGGATTTACACGATTTTCGTATCTGAAGAAATAATGCAAGGAATTTATTAAAAATTTAGACTCCGTTAGACATTGGTATAAGTTGGTGCCGATTCGTTTTTTTTTTTTTTTTTTTTTTTTTTTTTTTTTGTAAATAACCGAACAGGTGGCGCTGCTATTCTGCATTATTCACGATTTTCAAGATAGCTATATCTCAAGAACTAATGCATGGATTTTCAACAAACTTAAGATTCAGGTAGACGTTGACATAAGTTGCTGCTGATTACATTTTTGGTGTAAATATCCCGCGGGTGGCGCTTCTATGCTACGTTTTTCAGGATTTAAACGATTTTAGCGATAATCATAACTCAAGAAATAATGCGTGGAATTTCATCAAACTTAATATTCTGTTATTTTGAAATATTGACATGTAAGAGATAGAAGAAGGTTTTGCGCATCGTCACATCGGACATCGTCACATCGGACTAGTTTTATATAATGTTTGAACCTCTAACCCTGCTTTATCCACTGTGATACAAACCTCCGTTTTCCTCTTGTGAGTTTTGAACCAAGTAGAATCAGAACCTGTGGTTCTCTCTACCTACCTCCCGCCGGTATCAATTTTTTGCATGCGACAGTTGCTCTTGAACCGGCTAATGCATTCAAAATATACAAGAGGAAAAATGGTGGATGTAACACAGAGATACACATGTGACTAATGCAGGAACAAGAATGTCATACAGTTGGTTCGATAGGAAAATTCATGAAATTAACATATTACACTTAAAATTTCTAGTCATTACCTGCAATATTACGTTTAAGAAAACATATTTCGTTTCACATCATCGTTTTTATCGATTTCATAAAATAAATGGAGAGATGGGCACCGGAACAGATCTCAATTGAATACGAACCCTGTCTGGCTTGTTCATTTCTGATTACATTTGTTATTGAACTATCGCCACCAATTTTTTTCCGTGCTTTACAAAATTAGGAAAATTACTGGTAGATTGTCACAAAAATTGGATATTCGGATGCAGAATTTTTTTCTGCATATATATCTAGAGTTTGAGATCTATACGTCAAAAAATTTTCTTAATACAAATAACGAAGCCGGCTAAAGTTAGGTTTAACAAGTTTGATTTTATAACCAAATCACTCGTTGCCATCGGCAACAGAGAAATAACCGCTTTTTCACCACCACGTACCTTTGCGTTATATATATACACATAGATTATGATCGTGCCCTTCCTTCGTAGGGTAACGGCATCAGTAATTGACGAGTGAAATAAAAAAATTGTAGTAAAGAATAACACTGTAAAAAAAGAAAATGTTTTTTAATCTAGGAAAATATGACATAACGACGAACGAAAATACACAACAATCTCTTCGGGTTCTCATGATTCTGAAAACCATTCTTTATCTTTGTAAAAACCCTAAACATTGAGATGCGTACACAGGCGATACCTGCGAAAGCAAATCTTTAAACTCAACTGTCTCAAAATATTGTTTTTTAGCGGTTTTACAACGATAAATTTCAAACAAGTGAAAGGATTTGTGTGTTTCTATTTTTAATAAAGAAAATTAAATTCTTTACAAAATATAGCTGAAAATCGAACAAAACATTTTTTTTTAATGCTGTAACAAAAAATGTGATTACTTTTTATGGATTTTCAGTATTGTATTAAACATTTAAAAAAAAAACTTTTACAACATCTTTTTCGTTTCAGGTATGATCGAGAGAAAACATAATAAATAGTACATAGAAGAAACAACGACTAAAAAGTATGAAACTTGGACTTCCAAATCGTAGCAAAACTAGTTTTGCAAGATCGGTTTTGTTGCACAACATTAAGACTTTTGTTGTTGATTTTTTTTTACAATTTAACAAATATTTTATATTTGTCTACATCTACAACATAAATAAATGCAAAAATACGTAATAATATGATTAAACTTCAACCGTAATGGCAAACATTTCTGGTAACTTTAAGAGGAGATTTCATTGTTAAAATATTTTTCAAAATTGAATTTAAAAGAAAAAAAATTTCTTCAGAAAAGTTACAATAAAGCAAATAATAAATTGTATTTTATAGGAAAAACAATGAAAAATATTCAGTCATAAATTAAATTTAAAATATTCAGTCATAAATTAATTCAAGGAAAATATTCAGTCATAAATTTATGCCTAAAATTACATTTCGTAATTTAGATAGTGGAGATGTTTTAATTGTTCGTGATGAAATTCTGATTGTGCTTATTACTATTATGTAAGATGAAAAGTAATTCTTTCCAAAGTAAACCTTTCTTTACTTTCAAAATCGAAGAATTTGACCCACTGAATAACTGGTAACAGATTCATACTCATATTAAACGATATTTATTGCGAATTGATTAAAAACATAAATTTTATGTTAATAGTTACAGTATCAATTTTTCTGTCTCTCACAACTTATTGCAAAGCAGTTTTTTACTGTCAAATTTTTCTATTACATTAGCTAAAAAAATATGTATATGTACTAATAGATCTTGGTGCAATAGCTGTTGCACTCTTATGCAAAAATGCATGACTACAAAATTTATTTTATGTGATGCAGATTTTCATATTGTATAGATATTAATTTTGTTTTATGAAATTAAGTTTCAATACACTTTTATAAAAATTAATTACATTTCTGTTACATTAAAATTACGCAAATATCCAATACAAGACAATGTAAAAAAATCATCGTTATTATTTTACCGGAAAAATGAATTATATCGTCTGCTATTATGATAGGATTAATTTCCGTAATAAAATAAGTACATTTTAAGTTGGCAACATTTTATCTTTTGTTGACATTTACTGAAAATTAAAATGGGAAACTTAAGAATAGCTTTGAAAATTTCAGAAGTTGAAATCTTAATTTAGACTCTTTTTCCATTTAATATCTATTTCTCCGGAAACATCTATCCAAAAAACTGTCGGTATTAAACAATTTTACTAGACAGATTCGGTAATACGGAAATAATAGACTCCATCTTAACTAGGACGTAACTACCACGGTAACCTAAAATCATTACCTATCATGGGATATCGTTGAATTAATTACGTATGATAGGATTTAATAGAATGAAGAAAACTTCTATTAATATCTCTTAAAGTTTAAATTCGATTTTCATAAAATTTGAAATGACTCGCTAAAATTCTGCAACGATTAAATATATTGAACTTCAAACCATTCGGTTAGTTTTTGGACTGTTATATGCGGACAAATGGACGGGCCAGACGACGACTATAGGTGCTACGTATTTATATAATTACGAACGCACCTAAAAAGTCTATTACTGTTTACGAATATTTTTAAACGCATTCAAATGGAAAACATTAAATATCTAGCAATAACAGCTTTTCTTCCCCCATTTCCCAAATCAATGGCTAATATTTATAATTCACGTAGTATAATTATTATTAATTTAAATCACTTTATTATTAATTAAATTTAACAACATTGATTAGATTAACAGTATTTTTTTAAGTGCGAATCAACAGATGTCCTGATTATCTTATTTTCTATACTAAATTCAAATTCTGCTTTAAAGTTCACAACCATTCATTTTTATGAAAGCAGAAATGATGAGTTCTTTCAACTGCTCCACACTTTTACCTTTATTTAAGTTCTTCATTCACGAGTTAATTTAAAATCTGCCTTTATAATATAAACTACATTTCCTTCAAAAAGAGAATAACATACAGTAATTTTAAAATCTAGATTTCACCTTTATCCCAAAAAATTGTACATGTTCCACCTCCTTTTTAAAAAACTTTATTCATAGTCTGTTATATTAAACTTTTCTTTCTTCTTTTGTAACACGCTGGGTGTTTAGAATTTTAAAAGTATGACGTAAAATGATAATGGGAATAGAGGGGCTGGGAAGAAAAGGCGATTTTTTTTTTTTTTTTTTTTTTTTTTTTTGAATGCACCAGTAACTAGCGAGTGAAATTTAAAAACTGCGGGAATCAGCGGGGAGCTATTAAAAATATTTTCTTTTTTTTCTATTTTTGATTAGTTTGTGAATTATTGCGTTTTAAAATGTTTCCTGACTTTTGGATCATCCGGTATACATGTCTTTCAGCAGCAGTTTTTAATACTAACATTCATATTTTCACGTGTACGCAGAAAAAGAAGTGGTCAATTACGGGTGCAGTGTCATTTTCAAAAAAAATATTATAAATAATTAAAATTCTAAAATAGATATGGGAAAATATTTCCCGATTATGAATCCTCATACCTTAATTAATATTAAGGGAACTCTGCTGGGATATGTGTCATTAATTTCACTAGAAAAAACAAGTTGGAAATTGTACGTTAAACGTGACATAAAAGGCTAGTTTCACAATGTAAAAAAATCATCCTTATTATTTCAGTGAAATGAATTATATCGTCTGCTATGAACGAAATGAGCGAGCATGCCTTGTTTGGTTTTTTTTTTCTTATTACGTATGCCACGTTTACAAATGCGATTTTTTTTTCACCAAACAGCAATGCGAAATTTACCATGGAGATCTTGCTTTGCGAATGATTACCTCCATGGTTTAAAATTTTTAGGGCTCATAATGAACGAATCTCCTGTGTTAATTTACTTTAATGTATTGAGTTATTCGGCTGTTAACCTAATTTTCACTGAAGTTATCTCAGAGTCTATACATTTTTTAATGTAATTCATCTCTCAAGCAAACAATTTTTTTTAACAATCGGTACTTACGTATTATCCATGCCAGGAGATTGATCGCCAAAAATGGTTGCCAAGTACCAGTCTTGTTTATTGTTGCCAATCATGTTTTCAAACGCAGTAATTTAACATTATCAATTAACATTGTTAAAAATGGTAATTAATATAAAATAAATAAAATGTAATATATGTTTATAAAATTTATAACATTGTTAAAAATAGTAAATAACATTATTTTAGTAAAATTAATAAATGGTAAATAGCATAGTAAATAAGAAAGAATAATATTATAGATTATTCCCAGGCATGTACCATGTAGTAAGAAAAAATATATAAGGGTTACTATAATTAGTAATATTGGCTCCATGCCTGGCGCAGTTGGCTTAAAACTGGCACGGATAATACGTAAGTACCGAACAATCTTTCTAAAAATGTAACTTTCATGCAATTTTATTTTGTAAAATAATTTTGAATAAAAATGGTCGCTTAGCATATGAAAAAACTAGTCGTTGGGGGCCACCGTAATACTTACCCATCATGGATATGCATAATGTAAAATATTAAAATAAAACAAGTGTAAACTACTTATAAAGTGCATTGCAATTCAAATAAAATCGTGGCTTGATGACGTCACAAACTTTAAAGGCTCGATTACTGAATTGCTTGAAAGAAACATCCTTATAACTCCAAAAATAATAATCCTATTAACTAGCGCTTTTTTTGCATCTGATTAAGCGTCAAATTTTCAATTAGAATGTATCTTTGAAGTGAAATTTGGATGAAATACAGGGTCATGAAAAATCGAAGAGTGTGGGAAATAGGATTCCAAATATCTAGGCAACTCATTATCCGATCGACTTCATGCTTTATGCAAAATTTATGTTTTTTTATTGTATTTTATATTTATTTCTTAAAATAAACAATTTCGAAAATTTTTATATACCTTTCATCAGAACGAATATTTCGAGAGTCCGAAAAAAATTGTTCCGGTTAATCGAGGTTTTTTAAATGAAATAGGCTTCTTCCCATTATTACTTACTAAGTACATACCAAATTGCAAGTCTCTATCTCAATTTCTTCGGGCGATAGAGCGTTTACACACAGACACACAGACACACAGACACACAGACGGATGGCAAATTTTTTTTTCTAAAAATATGTTTTTCGGAATCTCCAGTGTCTGAAACGTGTAAATCCGCCAAAAAAAATTTTTCGATTTTCAAAACGATTACAAGACTTACCCTATACTACGTATGATGGGTAAGTAAAAAGTGACTTCCCCGTATTTTTTTTCCTTCAGTCACGTGGCTTGCGCTTTTATTATATAGATTACGTACGATAGGATTTATTAGAATAAAGAAAAAGTTTATTAATATCATTTTAAGTTCTGATTCGATTTTCATAAAATTTTAAATGACTCGACAAAATTCTGCAACGATAATTTATATTAAATTTCAAACCATTCAGTTGAGTAGTTTTTGTGTTGTTATATGCGGACAGATGGACAGACGGACGGACCAGACGACGACTATATGTGCTACGTACTTATATAATTACGAACGCACTTAAAAAAATTAAGAAATTTCCACTAAATGGCCAATTACTGGTACACTGTAAAAAAAGACATGTGTTTCTTAAACTACAAAATATAGTGTACCCGCAAACTAAAATATACAATAACTTGTTCCGAGTAACCCATGATTCAGAAAAATGTTCTTTATCTTTAGAAACTTTAGAAACAAATATATTTTTGAAATTTAAGAAGCATTTATAAAAGCAAAGTTTTCTTTTGCAGCCACTACTTTTCGGAAACGTTTCCGAATAGTTTTCATAGTGTATTAATCAATTTTCCCAAACAGGAATATAGGTTTTCCGTATGGTTTCAAGTAAACGTCATTAGCTGCGTAATTGAATGACAGGGAAGAATAACAAAATAACATTACTTTTAATGTCATTGTTGATGCTGTTATTTTATCCTGTTTGTCTGTAAAATTTGTTTGCTGAACATGAAAATGCTTAGATGAGAATGCACAGCATCCAAAAACCTATATTCCGGATTTAGAAAACGGATTAATACACTACAAAAATTACTCAGAAACGTATTCGAATATACGTGGCAGCAAAAGAAACTTTGTTTTTATAGATGTTTTTTAAAACTCAAAAATGTATTGCTTTCCGAGGTTTCTAAAAATAATGAACGCTTTTTCGGAATTGTGGGTAACTCGGAAGAGGTTAATGTATACTTTTGGTTACTCGTTGTTACATTATATTTTCTTAGATTAAGAAACATTTGTCCTTTTTTTTTTTTTTTTTTTTTTTACAGTTTATACGCATCCTACCTGAAATTTTAAGTATGCCCTTCAATAAAAACTCTGTTGTCATTGTTAAATCCTTATAAAATCTATTCAAATCACCAACAAAACAAAATTTTCCAAAAAACAAAGAATTATCGAAATCGGATTATTCGACGGAAAGTTATGTGCGATATCATATTAAAGAAATATTTCTAGTGGAATAGTATAACCCATTTCTTTAAATTGAGTTAAAAAGAAAAAAAAACACTGCTTTTTAATTTAACAACAGGTTGTAATTTCATCGTAATCTGAATATTTTGACACTAGTCATTAACGTAATTGTAATCAACACTTTTATTTGACCTTTAAAACAAACTACGAAGAATACGAAAAATGTTTTCGAAAAGGAAAATATACTATAATCTACCATAATAGCACTTCCAAGATTCTTATTATTATTTTTCTAATCTCCGTTCAAATAAGAACACATATTTAAACGGACAGGCAAACAGATCGCCATTTGAATCACGATAGCAGCTTCACAGTTTGTTCACAAAATGTTATACGTTATAATATGAGCAAATCTGGTGTGACTGCCTGTCTGTGTGTATGCAAATTTTATCTTAAAAACGCCTCTAACGATTTTAATGAAATTTTGTATCTTACCGTTTTCGGGCACGATAAGACCATTGGACTAGGTCACATGTTCGATAAAATTCGATTAATGGGTCACTTTGGGTCAAGCTAATTATATCTAAAAAACGGCTCAAACGATTTGGATTAAATTTGGTATCCTAGCGATTTCGGCACGAAAAGGCCATTGCGCTAGGTCATATTCTCGAGAAAATTCGATTAGTGGGTCAAGCTAATTTTATCTAAACATAGGCTCTAACGGTTTTTATTAAATTTCGTATCCTACCGTATTCGAGCACGAGAAGACACGTTAGGTCACATGTTCGAGAAAATTCGATTAGTGGGTCATGTTTGGGTCACTGCGGTTCAAGCTAATTTTATCTAAAAAAGTCTCTAACTATTTTGACTAAATTTTATATCCTGCGTTTTGGGGTAACGAGAAGATCATTAGGCTAGGTCACATGTTCAGGAAATTCGATTAGTGGATCATTTGTGGGTCACCGCGGGTCACTGCATTTCAATGCGAATGAAGGATTAAACGAACTTGGCATTAAACGAAGTCTCAAAGTAGGCAACATTTTGCTAAATATTGCCAATTTTGGCGACATTGGCGGTAAAATCCACTTTCAAGATTATCAATGACAAAACGCATGCTTGGTGCCAAATGAAAAAATATCGTCAAGTTTGCGCATTTTTGCGAAAATTTGGCGACATTTGGCTCAACATATTGGTTTTTAGAATCTGAACGAATTTTCCAGAAATTCCCAATAAGAGCCGAGATACATGATTCAACCAATCAGCGTCCATAGAACGTTCTCGAAAACAGAATTCAACTAATCAGCGTCCATAGAATGTTCTCGAAAACGGAATTCAACCAATCAGCGTACATAAAACGTTGTCGAAAACAGAATTCAACCAATCAGGATACATAGAACTGATTATTATATGTTGTACAGAGAAATTAGTGTTATATTGAGTTGAACACAAAGCTAGTTTTAACTGAGCATATCTCGGTGTTTCCAGCAGATGAAAGATTAACATTAAAAGAAGTAGTCATAAGTTATACTTCAACAGACATTTGTGAACAATATGCAGGTCATATGATCGTTTTTTTTAAGAAAAGACTAAAATATAATTAAAAAATAATAAAAAGAATAAGAATTTGATCAAACATCACTATAATTTAAAAAAATATATATTATACATTTACTTGATATTCATAAATCTTAATTCTGTTAAGGTAAAAATGATGTATATATATATAAAGCCAATAAATTGTATTTCGAAAACATCTTCCTGGCAACCCATCAAAATTTTTCATTGGATTATAAAGCATCTTTTGTTGTATTGTTTATAAAACATATATCAAAATTTTTTTCTAAAAAATATATAAAGACGAAAAACGCAATAAAATAGGAAGATATATTTCTATTATTTGGTTACCAAGACAACAACAAGTTATTTTCCTAGATGTAGAAAGCAATCATTCTCAGAGACATATTTCTATGCATTGGGGATTTTTTATACATTTTATATTTATTATTTCATTTATAATGTAGTATTTCAGTGATAGAAGATCGCATATAAAGAATTAAATAATTTTATTATACTTGAACGCGATATTGTAAATTAAATTTTATTGCAAATAAATGTAATTATTTTCTACTTTCGCATTGTTATACTGTAATTGTAGATAATTAATAAATGTTGATGTTACTCTTTACACAGCTAGTTATTGATATTAAACTGAGAGAAAAATAATTAATTATCGTGCAAACTAGAGAATTTTGCTTCTGATGATTTTTGTTTTAGGTTTGTTGGTTGGTTGATTTATGACGGCCGATTTTCTACACGAGGGATATAGGACTCGAAAAATCTCGGCGTCAGTTGTTTCCGTATCAGTATCACTTACGGCTGCTCATTTAATAGTTTCGTTACTTTAGCAATGGTTTAAAAGAAAGACCCGTTCGCGTGTAAGTTTTGAAAGGTAGCTTTTGGACGAAAGACTACGTATGAAAACAGGAAGCACGCATGTATTTGGGCTCCTGGTTTTTGCAATTTTAAAACCGGAATTCCTGAGATTTTTTTTCAGATTTTTGAATTCCCGGAAAGAGAAAAACATTTCCTATCCGTGGACATTAATTTTTCAATTGTGCGACCAACGGTTAATTAGTTATGTACTAATTAGTGTAATCAAGGGACCACGTGTTGAAAGAGCTAGCGGAAGGACACTCTCGTCTTTGCGGACAGACGCTAGAAGACAGGACCGCGGGAGAAAGATGTTCGCCCGGTAGAAACGGAACAGCCACACCTGCCTTGATCAACATAGCAGCTCTTTGCAGGAAGAAATCAGCAGCAGCAGTAATTAAGGTAACTGGTACCTGGCGGGGATTGCCTATGTAAGTATAAATCTTAATTGACCATCTTTTAAACACTGGCGGCTGATGGGTACGCCAAAGCGATCTCAATTAGTGAATTAATTTACTGATTGCGGCAGTTTTGGAAGCTACATCCCCAGCCATCTCGGGTTAATTAGGTCCTTTACCTAATTGCTCATCGCGAAGTAGGCCCAGTGTTCTAACTCAAAAGTTTAGGACTCAACGAGTCATAACATCATATGAATTAGCAATCCTTAATTCAATGAATAATTCCCCCCACTCCCTTTTCCCCCCCCCAAAAAAATAAATAAATATTTGCCCTTTGTTATTTTAATAGTAACTTAAGTCCTTAGCGTATTCAACTATCTTTTTCTCCCCCATCCATATTAAATTCAACTAAACAGCCTAAACAGCAGTTTAATAATTAAATCGTAATTCCTCTCTAATCCTCCCATTAGAACAATTTAAAACTAATCTCTTCAACTAAGCATTTACATAACTAAGCTAAAGTGTAAAATCTAACCTCCCCACCCCCAGTTTTAATCTCATTTTATAGTTTAATTAGCTAAGAATCAAATAATTCACCATAATAAATGACACCAATAAAATATTACTTATTGTACTGGACTTTCTCTTTTTAAGAGAATTCGATATTTTGTTTGACAGATAAAAAACCAATCTTCTCTTAAAATATAATGTTAGTTCATTCACTCACTCTCGTCCTATCTGACAAATTTTTTTCTTTTTTTTTAAATTCAGTAAAACCAACAGATTTATTTTCAAAAGATCAACAGATTTGTTAATTTCTTCTATCTTTACAAGAAGAAAGTATTGGATTCATGAAAGTTTTCGACTCCCGGTTTTCGACGGATTTATACGTTTTACAAGGTCCTGAATACGATTTGACTGTTTTTAGAAAATATCTGTCTGTGAGTCTGTCTGTGAGTCTGTCTGTTTGTCTGTATGTGACAAAAATTTTGTGGGCGCTCCATCTCAAGAACTAATGTACGGAATTTACTAAAACTTTAGATTCAGTTATACCTTCATATAAATTGGTGCTGATTAGTTTTTGGTGTAAATAGCCTAACGGATGCGCTGCTATGCTGCATTTTTCACGATTTTCACGATAGATCTCAAGAACTAATGCACAGAATTTCATCAAACTTCAGATTCTGTTAGACCTTGACATAAATAGATGCTGATTACGTTTTTGGTTTAAATTTCCCAACAGGTGACGCTCCTGTGCTAATTTTTCATGATTTTTGCTATAGCACTATCTGAAGAACTAATGAACGGATTTTTATAAAGCTCCAGATTCAGTTAGACGTTGACATAAGTTGCTGCTGATTAGGTTTTGGTGAAAATTGTTCACTAGTTGGTGTTGCTATACTGCATTTTTCAGGATTTACAGGAGTTTAGCTATAGTCATATATCAAGAACTAATGCGCGGAATTTCACCAAACTTTAGATTCAGTTGGACTTTGATATAAGTTGGTGCTGATTCGTTTTTTGTGTATGTGAAAACCTGTATCAGATAGAAGAAAGTTTTGGGATTGGCACATCCGACTAGTTTTAAAAATTAAGTTGTTATTGCTTGAAACTGTAAGCGGCATTTATAGATTATTTTCTGTATCAGGTAATTTTAAAATAATTTCCTTAAGCTTCTAAATTTTCAATTCTGTTTGAATTCTTCGAAATTTCTTTTTGTATAAAATGTCGTTAGATAAAGAAAGCCACAGTGTGATTTTAGATCCTCTTTTGCAAGTTTAGTAAGTTTAGTAAGCACAAGTGACATCTCCCTAAGTAAAGTGAAACAATTTTAATGCAAATTTTAAGAATATGTTCGCTACAATTGCGTTTGTAATTATATAAAAAAGTAGCACCTATAGTCATCGTCGGGTCCGTCCGCTTGTCCGCATATAACAGCGCAAAAATTACCTAACCGAATGATTTGAAATTTAATAATGGTGTAGTCCCGATATATCGTAATGAACATTTCTTCTTAAAAATTGCCGTGGTATAATGGTGCATTGCATGACCCGCAATTCAGTCCGTTTCCTGAAAAATTAATCCGCACAAGAGGCATTAGATGAAAACAAATCCATGGAATTCTTTTTATTTATACCAGCACATCGACACAAGAAAACAGAGAGGGTGGCCTTCGCTTATAGTACCAAACATTTACATCTTTATCTGACAAAAGCAAGAGAAGATCTGATCTAATTTTTCAGATTCATTATCGCCAACACATTAGATGTAACATGCCAATCGTTACATTTCTAGCCAGGCATGAACCGTCAAACTTTTTGACAGTTAGCAATAAACCAATATTGAGCATTTTTGAATAAGACAATGAAAGGATGCCATAATTTGGCGGAACATCAATTTTTGTGATTTTTAACCTACATCCGAGCGTTGTTTTGGGAAAGTTAGACATGTGTTATTATAATCTAACGAAAAGAGTTTATAGTGCATATTTTTGCAGCAGTCAAATTATGAAAACGGTGCCTGCATTTAACACAAGATACGAAGAAAGACAAAACAACATATGTTACGGTCATCTGCAGTACATTAATATTCGAATTGAAACCGCGTGAGAGTAACGTACATTTAATGTTACGAAGAAATATCTGGGAACATTTTTAGCTGGGAAGAAATGATTGTTTTTCGGATTAAAGAATAAAAGATTTTGAATACAGAAATTAATTCACATAGAGAAACTTTAAAATAGGAAAGTTAAATTTTTAGAATAAAACATAAAATATATATGATTCTATATCATAGGGTCTGTCCGCTTGTCCGCATATAACAGCGCAAAAATTACCTAACCGAATGATTTGAAATTTAATATACATAATCGTTGCAGAATTTTATGGAGCCATTTCAAATTTTACGAAAATTGAAACAAAACTTAAAAAGATATTAATAAAAGTTCTCTTCATTCTATTAAATCCTATCATACGTAATTATTTCAATGATATCCCATGATAGGTAATGATTCTAGGTTGCCAAGGTAATTAAATACTATTTAAGATGGAGTACTATTAATTCCGTATTACTGAATTTAAAAACCGAATTTCTATACTAAAATAGTTTAATTATGGCAACCCTATAATCTACCGACAGATTTTGGATAGATTTTTTCAGAGAAATAGATATTAAATGGAAAAAGAATTTAAATATGGATTTCAGAAATTTTCAAAGCTAGGCTTAAGTTTCTCATTGGAATTTTCCGTAATTGTCAACAAAAGATAAAATGTTGCCAACTTAAAATGTACTTATTTTTTTACGGAAATTAATCATATCATAACAACAGACGATATAATTCATTTCACTGAAATAATAGCGATGATTTTTTTTTTTACATTGTCTTGTATTGAATATTTACGCATAGTATAATTTTAATGTAACAGAATTTAATTAATTGTTTGTAAAAGTGTATTGAAACTTAATTTCATAAAATAAAAATAATATCTATAATATAAAAATCTGCATATAAAATAAATTTTGTGTTCATGCCTTTTTGCATAAGAGTGCAACTTGCATCATGATCTGAATATTTATAAAACTAGTTATAGTACGAACGCACCTCATTTGTCATGTTTCACGTACAATTTCCAACTTGTTTCAATTGTGATATCATCATTTATGTAACTACCTGTTCAATTTAAACTGGTTGAGGGGAGCCATCACTTGGATCACATAGTAAATATGAAAAAAAAAAAAAAAAAAAAAAAGTTCTTACTATTTGAAATTTTGGTAGATAATTGCTTGTATCCGGAGGTACTGAATCCAAAATGTTTTTAGCCCCACCAGTGGCTGAGAGGTTGTGCTCTCGAAGCTGGTAGATGGGAGGTGCTGGGTTCGATCCCAATCGCGCCCGTCGGCCTAATCGTTCGGAGTTTTCGTGGTTTTCTTCGAGCCGTGGATTTATCCATGCGTAAATACGGATTAGGTTCCCTTAGAAAGACCCCCACGAAGGGCAGTCCCCCCGGGCCTATATCCCTAGTGTAGATAATTGGCCGTCAATAATCAACCCAACCCAACCCAAAATGTTTTTAAAGGAGGTGTTAAAACTTCGTTGTAATTTTCTAATGTATTTCTCAAAATCTCGAAATCGCAAACTGAGTTTAAATTAAATAAAACAAGTTCGGAATGCTTAAATTCATCTTTGTTTTCAAATTAAAATAAAAAGTGCACACAAAAACATGTGATTAACATTACCTAAAAGATGATTAAAACTTTAATTAGATTTTAATTCTAAAACATTAAAATCGAGTACTTTCGGCCATGAACCCAGCATTCATCGGGATTTATAATAAAAACAGTTGTTAAAACACAAACGTCCAGATCACATTCTTGAAATTCATTGACATTTCTTATTATAAACAGTTGTTAAATTATAAAAACTACAATCTGATATTTACAATGTAGCTTTGAAAATTTACATTGTCACTTAGTAATATAAAACCTGCGTAGAAGCAAAAATAATCATTGCAATGTTACTTTGAAAATCCACATCTGAAAATTATAAAGTGTCTTTCGTAAGTTAAATTCCCTTCATTGATAATGAAGGAATTGTTAATGATATATTTATGATACAGGTGTAAAATTAATCAAATAAGTGAACAACTGCTTTATTAAATCGGATTAGAAAGAAATTTCCTTTTCGTCTTAAAATATTCGAAAATTTTATTTCCTTCGATACAGCTCGTTCCCTTAAAATGGGAAAATAGTTATGGAATATATTTATAATGAACGAACGCAATATCGTCTCTCGCGGGAAACATTCAACGTATTAGCGGCATAACATGTAAAATTAAAATTAATATTGAGATCATTGGAAAGTAGTTTGAGATGAGATACAATTAGTATTGAAGCGCGTTATTTTAAGCACATAATTTTAATGCACTTTTTATTGATTTTTGTTTCTATAAAAAATAATTCTTATAAATTATTAAAAAATCAAAATATTTAGGCGTATTAATTAATATGCTACGACATAAATCATTGCAGAAAAACAAATGTCATTTTTGTTTCATATTTTTCTAACAGAATTGCACTATCAGAAATGCTCGAAAAGCTAAAATACTTGATTCAATACATAATGCATGTTGAAATTAAGTATAAATGGTTTTGTTCTTGTTTTGCTTTGCAAATATCTCCACCGAATTCTTTTGATGCTAACAAAAAAGATGCGGCACTTTAGTTTTTTAAGAAGCGTGCATATCATATTACACTGTTAAAAAAAACTTTTTGAAAACATCAAATATCGAAAATGCCAGTAAAATACTGCTTATTTTACTATATAAAAAAAACATTTGATTTTTTATAACGAAGATTTTGCATTTTTAACTGTTGAAATATCGTGTATCTATTAAAAATCCATTTGTTTTGAAAAAAAAAGGGACTTGCTGACGTGCTATATGGTTGTTCTTTTCATTAAAATTAACAGATTTCGGCACAAAATAAATATACATAAAAGAAAATTTCTTATAATAAATTTCGGTAGCTTGCAAACTATATCTGGAGCTCTTAAAGATAATTTTCTTTATTGTGTAGTTCTCAAGTTTATTTATTGAAGCCTTTAAATTTCAAATTCTGTTTAAATTCACTAAAATCTTTTATTCAATGAATACTTTAAATTAATGTCCAATAATGCTTAAAGTGATAAAAAACATAACACAGAATATTTAAAATACCTTTTTCTTTAATGTAGATAACATATGTTTCATGCACAACTATCGGTGACATCTTCAGATCTTAATAATAAATACAAAATTCTCGCATATTTGAAAATAGTAAAAAAGTTAAATAGTTAAATAGTTAATAGTAAAATAGTTTTTTACTATTTTCAAATATGCGAGAATTTTGTATTTATTATTAAGATCTGAAGATGTCACCGATAGTTGTGCATGAAACATATGTTATCTACATTAAAGAAAAAGGTATTTTAAATATTCTGTGCTATGTTTTTTATCACTTTAAGCATTATTGGACATTAATTTAAAGTTAACAAGTGATTGGATTACATTATTCAATGAATACTTCTTAAATAATAATAGCAACATTATAACTATTTTGAATACTCTTTCGGAAATAACATGCCTTTAATTGTTGACAAATATAATGTTTGAGAAATATTCTTAAATCACAAAATGTGTGATACAAGTGTGTATATGAAAAAAAATAATTTTTATTATTAAAAATTTACGTAGTTTATCAACTTTATTACGAGCTGTTAAAGAATATTATCCTTATCATGTCGTTCCCTTATTAGGTGCTTTCGTAATTATATAAATACGTAGCACCTATTATCGTGTCTGGTCCGCCCGTTTGACTGTTTGTCTGTCCGTCCGCATATAACAACGCAAAAACTACCCAACCGAATGGTTTGAAATTTAAGATATATTATCTTTGCATAATTTTGTCGAGACATTTCAAATTTTATGAAAATCGGGTAAAAATTTAGAAGATATTAATAAAAACATTTATTAAGAAATTTGAATTTTTTTTATAAAAATCTGTGCTTTCCTGTTATAGGAGGTTCCGAGGTTTAACCGTCAAGTGACCGAGATACTTATTTTATTACAGAAATTAATCGGCAAACGATATAATTCATTTCACAGAATTAAAAATCATCGAGATCTGAATATTTATATAACTAGCTATAGTACGAACGCACCTCATTTGTCACGTTTGATGTACAATTTCCAACTTGTTTTTTTTTTTTTTTTGGGGGGGGGGGGAGCTTTTAATCTCAAATTCTGTTTAAATTTACTAAAATCTCTTATTCTATAAATACTTCTTAAATAAGAAAAGTTACATTATGACTATTTTGAATCCTCTTTCGGAACTAACATGACTTTAATTGTTGACAAATATAATGCTTAAATAATATTTCTAAACCAAACATTTATGACACAGTCTTGAATATAAAACAAAAATACTTCATATTATTAGACATTTACGTAGTTTATCAACTTTATTACGAGCTGTTAAAGAATGTTATCCTTATCATGTCGTTCTCTTATTTATTTTGGGAAGCCTTTAATCTCAAATTCTGTTTAAATTTAATAAAATCTCTTATTCTATAAATACTTCTTAAATAAGAAAAGTTACATTATTACTATTTGAATCCTCTTTCGGAACTAACATGACTTTAATTGTTGACAAATATAATGCTTAAATAATATTTCTAAACCAAACATTTATGACACAGTCTTGAATATAAAACAAAAATACTTCATATTATTAGACATTTACGTAGTTTATCAACTTTATTACGAGCTGTTAAAGAATATTATCCTTATCATGTCGTTCTCTTATTTATTTTGGAAAGCCTTTAATCTCAAATTCTGTTTAAATTTAATAAAATCTCTTATTCTATAAATACTTCTTAAATAAGAAAAGTTACATTATTACTATTTGAATCCTCTTTCGGAACTAACATGACTTTAATTGTTGACAAATATAATGCTTAAATAATATTTCTAAACCAAACATTTATGACACAGTCTTGAATATAAAACAAAAATACTTCATATTATTAAACATTTACGTAGTTTATCAACTTTATTACGAGCTGTTAAAGAATATTATCCTTATCATGTCGTTCTCTTATTTATTTTGGAAAGCCTTTAATCTCAAATTCTGTTTAAATTTAATAAAATCTCTTATTCTATAAATACTTCTTAAATAAGAAAAGTTACATTATGACTATTTTTAATCCTCTTTCGGAACTAACATGACTTTAATTGTTGACAAATATGATACTTAAATAATATTTCTAAACCAAACATTTATGACACAGTCTTGAATATAAAACAAAAATACTTCATATTATTAGACATTTACGTAGTTTATCAACTTTATTACTAGCTGTTAAAGAATATTATCCTTATCATGTCGTTCTCTTATTTATTTTGGGAAGCCTTTAATCTCAAATTCTGTTTAAATTTAATAAAATCTCTTATTCTATAAATACTTCTTAAATAAGAAAAGCTACATTATTACTATTTTGAATCCTCTTTCGGAACTAACATGACTTTAATTGTTGACAAATATGATTCTTAAATAATATTTCTAAACCAAACATTTATGACACCGTCTTGAATATAAAACAAAAATACTTCATATTTGTAGACATTTTCGTGGTTTATAAACTTTATTACGAGCTGTTGAAAAATATATTCCTTATCATGTAGTTTTCAAATTTATTTCTTAAAACCTCTGAATCTCCATTTCTGTTTAAATACATTGAAATTTCTTATTTCATAAATATTTCTTAAATAATCAATGCAACATGGTGACGTTTAATACTCTATTTTGTAAGTTAAATTCCTTTAACTTTTAATGAATGAATAATAGCTGTTCATAGATTTTAAACCGAAAAATATACGATGCAGGCGTAACATTAATCACTTAAATGAAACACGTGTCTTATTAAATTGTATTAGAAGAAAATCCTCTTCTCGTCCTAAAGCAATCGAGAATTTTATTCATTTCAATAAAACGTGTTCCACTGAAAATAGCAACACATTTGAGCAACATATTTATAAATATAATGTACGAAACGCGATATCTTCTCTCGAGGGAAATCAAAGTATTGCCGACATAACATGTAAAGTTAAAATTGATCTTATGTTCATTTAAATCGTATGAGTTCAAGCAAATTTTATATTAAAATGTATTGGTACAAATTGATGATTGTAACAAATTCTAGATTTACAATTTTATCTGTAAGAAAATAGAAATGTTCATAAAATATTATTTTTTTTAAAGATTAGTCCCTATAAACAAAGTAATTATGTATATTTATTTATTTTACTTTTTTTTTTTGAAAAAAATGTGCGTAATTTTCGGAAATGCAGCATAATTTTCTGAAGAATATACAGTGCTGTACCGGCGTATTAATAAGCAGCTTTTCCATAAAATTCGCACATTTCTTTTCACAATGAGTACTAAAACAATAGTTGTCACTATTAGAAATTCCCGTAACTTTTAAAATATATTCGAAACCGTTGAAGGTAATTTTCGTTAACATAAATCTCTAATGTGCTTATGGAAGCTTCTAAATATTAGATTCTCAAATTTTAATTGCTTAAAAGGCGTACAGCCAAGAGAGTGGAAATGTATCCAAGCCAGGACTTGAACGAGGGACATCAGTATAACGCACTGACGTTCTACCAACTAAACCACTTGGAACGATACCAAGCCTTGCACTTTTTCACTATCACAAGTTGACAAAGCTACAATCGCAGCACAAGAAAAAGTGCCAGAATAGGTACAGTTCCTAGTGGTTCAGTTAGTAGAATGTCAGTGTGTTATACTAATGACCCGGGTTCCAGTCCCGGCTTCGATACTTTATCACTCTGTTAGCTATACGCCTTTTAAGCAATTAAAATTTGAAATATTGAGAATGCAAGGCGTGAGAAATTTTCTATGGAAAAATTTCTAAGTATTAAATAGATTTATATTAGATTCTGTTTAAATTCACTGAAATTTCTTAAATACTGAAAGCTGCATTGAGACGTTTACTATCCTTCTTTTAGAAATTAAATAAATTTAATCTATACTAATATTATAAAGTAGTAAAGATTGTTTTTTTGTTTGTTTGTTTATATGGGGTAATCTCTGGAACTACTGAAGCAATTTCAAAAGTGAAGGTGGCAAATTGATGGTGACAATCCCTGCTCCAACATAGGCTATATTTTATGTCGGTGCCACTACCCCAGGGGGGTGCAGGAGCGAAAAATTTCTAAAATTTCGATTTTTTTTTATACGGAATGTGTTAGAAACAGGAAGTTTGGCATGGTAGTTACCTATAAGATGTAAATGCTCTCTAAGAACAAATTCTAAAAACATTCGAAATTTAAAAGGGTGAGATGAGTGAAAAGCGTTCTAAAAACATTCTAAATTACAATTTCTATGGAATCTCTGAAACTACAGAACCATTTTCAAAAGTGATGGTGGCAAATTGATGCTGTAAGTCCCTGCTCCAATATAAGCTATATTTTATGTCGGTGCCACTACCACGGGGGGGGGGGGTGCAGGAGCGAAAAACGTTCTAAAATTTCGATTTTTTTAATACTGAAGGAGCTAGAAACTTGAAATTTGGAATAGTAGTTACTTATAAGATGTAAATGCTCTCTAAGAACAAATTCTAAAAAAATTCGAAATTTAAAAGGGTGAGATGAGCAAAAAGCGTTCTAAAAACATTCTAAATTACAATTTCTATGGAATCTCTGGAACTACAGAACCTTTTTCAAAAGTGATGGTGGCAAATTGATGGTGACAGTCTTTGCTCCAACACAGGCTATATTTTATAACGGTGCCACTAACCCCAATGGGGTACAGGAACGAAATATGTTCGAAAATTGCAACTTTTTGTATACTGAAGGAGCTAGAAATTTGAAATTTGGCATTGTAGTTACTTATAAGATGTAAATGCTCTCTAAGAATAAATTTTAAAAAATCGAAATTTAAAAGTGTGAAATGAACGAAAAGCGTTCTAAAATCATTCTAAATTACAATTTCTATTGAATCTCTGGAACTACAGAACCGATTTGAAAAGTGATGGTGGCAAATTGATGGTGACAATCCCTGCTCCAACATCCTCTTTAATAAAAAGCTATGCGTTGCTGACGACTGGGTTTTTCGCTATTCGTTGCCACAGATTAATCTCGGAAAATGAAACATTTGGAGTTACTGAAAAAAATAATAGCTCAAAGAGTATATGTCAGAAAATTGTTAGACAAACTGCGTTTGAAATGTAAAAAATTGTATTCTTCTTGATATAATTTTCAAATCTAATGATTATGCCGTTTTTCAAATATGGAATTTCAAAAATTACCAAATTTCACAATGGAGTACCATAGCGAAACCTTCACGTGTAAGAAGATAATTATAAGGGCGACGTGTCCTGATGTGTATATTGGCTATAGCACGAGTCACAAATTATAGTACCCTTATTATTCTCTTAAAATATAAAAGTGCATTATGAAATGTCAATATTTTGTCTGATTAAAGGTTTGTTAAGAGAAATTGACCAGCGTAGCTGGCGTAGCTTGCTAGTTGTTAATGAAATAATAATTACTGCTTCTGTGATGTTCTTCAACTTCAAAATTAATGATGCAAGCATAAAATTAATCAGTTAAATGAAACATGTGTCCTATTAAATCGGATTAGAACAAAAAACTCTTTTGGTCTTAAAAGCTTTCTAATTTTTTATTCCTTTCATTAAAGCGAGAAAATAGCTGTGCAACACATTTATAATTGATGAAGTGATATGATGATTGATGAAGTCTTCTCTCGCGGGAGGCATTCGAATTATTGCCGACATAACACGCAGCATTAAAACTGAACCTATGAACATTTCTAAATAGTAGTAGATGATGAAAAATTAATATTATAGAGGATTATTCCAAGTGCTGAATTGTAATGCGATTTAGGTTGATATTTATACCTATAAAAATGAAATAATTAGATATATCAATAAATATGCGAGGAACATGAATTGTGCAAAATAACATTAGTGTTTTTTTATAATTTTCTAACAAGATCGTATACAATCAGAAATACTCGAAAAACTAAAATCCCTGCTGTAATACATCATGTATGTTGGAGATAAGTGCGAATGATTCTGATTTTGTTTTGCTCTCTAAATATCTTCACCGACTTTTTTCGACGGTAAAAGAAACTTTACAGCATTTAAGATTTTTAATCGTGTGTGTCATATTAATCTGTTGAAAAAAATCTTGTTAAAAAGAAATATCTAACACGATAATAGCATCCATTTATTTTATTAAAAATATAATATATTTTTTAAAAGAACTTTCTGTTTTAAAATTGTTCAAAAAAAATTCATTGAATTTTAACAGATTTAGAGATTTACAGCCTTTAACAAATACATTTGAGAACTACACGAGAAGGAAAACATTGTAAAACAACTGGAGACATGGTTTATATTTGAGTAATAAAAAAATATTTATTTTGGTAAAATAAACGATATTTTACTATGTAAAACATATTTTTTCCTTTTAAAAAAAAAAAAAAAAAAAAAAAAAAAAAAAAAAAAAAAAAAAACAATTTTTTAATGACGTCTTACGTGACACTTTTTTCCCAATAAACTCAAACGATTTCTTTGCACAATAAACATGAAACAAAAATCTTTATTATAAAACATTTTGTAGCTTATGAGAGCTTTTTGTAGCTTATGCTTTTTGTAGCTTACGATATCTTGAGTTATTTTACAATATTTTCTTTTCATGTATTTCTGAAATGCCTTGAAGCCTCTGAATCTCAACTTCTGTTTAAATTCATTGAAATTTCTTATTCCGAAAATATTTCCTACATAATGATAGCTACATTGTAACGTTTATTACACTCTTTCGTAAGTTAAATTCATTTATCTGTTAATAAGTGAATAATCGCTGTTTATATGATGTTCATAAACCGCCAAATTTACGATACAGGGTAACATTAATCACCTATTTGAAACACGTGTCTTATTAAATCGGATTAGAATGAAACCCTCTTTTGATCTTAAAAGCATTCAAAAATGTTAATGCTTTCAATAGAGCCTGTGTTATTGTAGCTGGTAAAGTAGTTCTGGAACTCATTTATAATCGAAAGAAGTATGATATATTTTCTCGCGGGAGGCATTCAAAGTATTACCGAAGTAACATGTGAAATTAAAAGTAATCTTACGATCATTACAAAATAGTATGATATGATCTATAATTCATATCAAGTTCATCATTTCCTATGCGGAATTGTAAGATATTTTAGATGAATATTTATATTTATAAAATAAAGCGTAACGTATATCAATAAATATGCATAAATATAAAAAATTGCAAAAGACTACCTGTGTCTACATATTTTTCTAACATAATCGCATATAATCGGACATTTTCAAGAAGCTAAAATGCTTGCTTTAACACAAAATGCAGTTTAAATTTAAGTATGGGTGTTTTTACTCTAGTTTTTCTTCACAAATATCTTCACTGAATTCTTTCGATGCTAACAGTATTTCAGTTTTTAATCGTACATGTCTTATTGTACTGTTAAAAAAATCTGTTTTCAAAATAACCGACATAACATGCAAAATTAAAATTGATCTTATGGTCATTTCAGCAGTATGTGTTGAAGAAAAATTTATATTAAATGTATTATTTCAAGTTGAAGATTGTCCTAGGCAAGTCCTAAATTAATATTTTTATATACAATAAAATAGCTGTTAGAATTATTAATCTCATCTCGGGATTATAAAACCAATTTCACTCAACGAAGAAACAACCAAAAAGAGCAGATACTCGTCTATAGGTCTATAAAAGTAAAATTGCATCGCCGCGGAAAACAACCAAGCATTCATCATATCGAAAACTCGGAAGTAATTAACTGTGATTAATAGACCTTTCAACCTCAACTCGCAATTAATGAAGGTAACATTTAAAGCTTAATGATCGTTTGTGAAATATGCTGAAGATCATTCATTAATAACTTTATCTCTTTACTACTATGGATTGAACTGTTGCAATTCATGCAAGAAAACCCAAAAATATTGTAAAATCCAAAAGACGTCATCGGAAAATGAAATCAAAGTCTATTATAGAGCTCTAAATTACATCAGAACTACCCCAAAATGTAACCGCGATAACACGTGCGAGTGTAAACTCCTCAAAATACCTTACCAACAACTATATGTTGACATTTAAATGTCATGTAAAACTATCGTTAAACGCTTAATATAAGTATTTAAATAGATCAACCTACTTGTGTATTTAATCAGACTCATCTAATAGATTTCTTTGGTATTTCAGCTGAAAAAAAGTATGAAATAGCTTAAAATGCCTACAACCCAGCTAATCCAGGAATATACATCAATTAATGTGCTCGGATACCAATAATTTCAATGGTTAATGCAAGGAGTATGCAACATTAGAAAAGGTAAGAAAACGTTTCTTATCCTTTAAGTATCAATGTATTGAAGTTAATATTTTTTCTAGTTTAAGTCATATTATAATAAGACAAGCGCCGCACCGAACTCCGTGTTTGATAACAAATTTGGTAAAATATTAAATTTTACAAAATATTACCTCCTTTGCATTAGTACCTCCTTAGTATTGAAAAAAGCAGCTGTCGCTGTTAGAAAATCCCGTAAGTTATAAACTATATTCAAAACCGTTAAAGGTAATTTTCATTAACATAAAACCGAAATATGCTTATTGAAGCTTCTGAATTTTAGATTCTGTTTAAATGCATTCAAATTTCTTAAATAATGAAAGCTACATTGTGATGTTAACGACCCTTCTTTTAGAAGTTATATTCTTTTAATTATTAATAAAAGAATAATCACTGCTTCTATGATGCTCTTAAACCGCAAAATTTATGACGCAGGCAACATTAATAACTTAAATGAAACATGTGTCTTATTAAATCGGATTATAAGAAAATCCTCTTTTAGTCTTAAAAGCATTCGAAAATTTTATTGCTTTCAATAAATTTCGCTTCATTAAAGCGTGAAAATAACTGTGCAACACATTTATAATCGACGAAACACGATATATTTCTCTCGCGGGAGGCATTCAAATTGTTGCCGACATAACATGCAAAATTAAAATTGATCCTATGAACATTTATAAAAAGTACGAGGTGATTCAAAATTAATATTACATTGCATTATTTCAAGTGCAGAATTGTAATGCGTTTCAGATTGATATTTATACTTACACAAAATGAAATATTTAGATAAATCCATCAATATGCAGGGACATGAATAGTTAATCAAATTTTAATTGTTCAAATACTCTGTTTGAGTACCAAAAAAAATGATTTAATTTCATAAAACTAACGATATTTTATTATGTGAAACATTTTTTCATTAAACAAGTTGGAAATTGTACGTTAAACGTGACATAGGAGGTGCTTTCGTTTTATAACTAGTTTCAGAATGTAAGAAAAATCATCCTCATTATTTCAGTGAAATGAATTATGTCGACTGATAGGAGCGAAATGAGCATGCCTTCTTTTTTTCGTATTACGTATGCCACGTTTACAAATGCGAATTTTTTTTCACCATGGAAATCTTGCTTTGTGAATGATTACCTCTATGGTTTAATATTTTTATGACTCATAATAAACGAATCTCCTGTGTTTATTTACTCTAATAAATTGAGATATTTTGTTAACCTAATGTCCATCTCAGTTATCTCAGAATCTATACATTTTTTAATGTAACTATATCTCAGGTAAACAATTTGTTTGAACGATTTTTCTAAAAATGTAACTTTTATGCAATTTTATCCGAAAAAATAATTTTTAATAAAAATAGCCACTTGGCATATTAAAAAAGATGTGGTTAGCCCGTATTTGTTTTCCTCAGTCACATGACTTGCGCTTTTATTACATAGATTACGCATGATAGGATTTAACAGAATAAAGAAAGCTTCCATTAATAACTTTTTAAGTTTCAATTCGATTTTCATAAAATTTGAAATGACTCGACAAAATTCTGCAATGATTATATATATATTAAGTTTCAAATCATTCGATTGGGTAGTTTTTGCGCTGTTATATGCAGACAGACGGACAGACTGGCCAGACGACGACTATAGGTGCTGTATTTATATAATTACCAACGCACCTAAAAAAACTATGTTTTATTGGCGTCTTACGTGATCTTTTCCCTTCCATTAAAATCATGATTTTGTTTCGAAGAATGAGTATGAAACAAAAATTCTTCTTAATATTAAAAATTTCGTAGCTTATAAACTATATCCAGAGTTGTTTTACAATATTTTCCCTTTTATGGTGTTCTTAAATCTGTTTCTTGAAGCTTCTAAATCTCAACTTCTGTTTAAAGTCTTTGAAATTTCTTATTCCATAAATATTTCTTAAATAATGAAAGCTAAATTTTGACGTTTATTATACTCTTTCGTAAGTTAATTTTTGTAACTGTTAATGATAGTCCAGGCATTTTATGAATGAACATCGACAAAATTGTAATAGAAGCTTTTTACACGGTTCTTTAATCAGGAGCTACTGCTTAATAGCATACTAAAAATCAGACAAAATCTGAGCACGGGAACACCCCTATATACGCATTTCAAAATAGCGGAGGGGATTTCTGGAACTAAGTCAAAGAATATATCGCTTATGGAAATATATCGCTTTATTTTCACAACTTAACTATGAAGTATAGTAAAAAACATTAAACAGTACACAAAAGCCTACTAATCCTTAAATCCTTACAAATTACTGCTTAAGTTCATTTTTACAGAAATGTTCCAGTGAAAAAAAACTTGTATCAATAATTTTCATCACTTTCATCATATTCAAAGTTAGAAGTCAGGTAATTGTTGTTACATCCAGTGACTTGGCACATCCCACAAGCTGTGGAACAGGGTATTCCATTACGCTTGCATCCGCATGGTAAAATAGCACAGTTTATCTTGCAAGAACATCGAATAATATTAAGTAGATAATCTGGAACTGGTGGTAAGTCGCAGAGTATTGGGTAGTATGAGTTATTTTTTACATAACAACTCCATTCTTCTGGCTTGATTCTTTCTTCAGTAGCTTTCCAGATATTCATTTGTAAGTGTGATAGCTATGATATTTTGTAGAAGAATCGGTCGGAGGCAAATGTTCAGGTGTAACAAATGATTTTGCTGTAGTTACCTTCTCTACCAACGTTTGGTGACGTAGTTTGTCTGTGGATTCCAGTGTCTTGCAGTCATAAAACAGAAGCATTGCTTTTCTCTCAGCCTCAGCGACATCTGAATGTAGACATGAATTTGAACAAAATATTTTTGCAATGAACGGAGTTCTGTCTCCTTCATCAGTTTGAGAAATGCTGAGGATTTCCCAATCGAAAAAATTCTGGATGTTGTATCGCAGCCCGTGAAAGCGTGCAGAAATAGAAGGAAGTTGCAATTTTCACGACCTAACATGTTGAGGATATCATAGATTGGTTTGGAATCTGATCCTCGTCTTATGTCACTGCGATAGAATAGATTGAAACCATTATCCTTTGCATGGTAAAGGAAAAGGATCAGCAACTCGGTATCTTCACCTATTACAGTGGTATGTGCATTTTCGGAAGATGTGACTGCAGCACGAACAATATCTACATCGGCATCCCCGTCTGCGTTGTGAATAGTGCAGCCTTGTTTCTTAAGCAATTCATCTATGATGGAAATCATTGCTTGCTTGCTTTTCTCATTGGTCAGGAACTCTTCCTTTTTGCCGAAAAACTTCATGCTTGGGCTGAAATTAATATCTCTACTGATTTTTTTGTAGCGTCGTCTGTGAGCCAAATCTTTAATCGTTGGGGACCCGATGTAACTATCAAAAACAATGATAGATTTCCCATATTGCTTAAGAACAAAATCAGCATAAGACTTAGCGATGTTTTCATATAACTCATTGTTACACCAGGAAATGCGATGCAAGAGAGATCCTCCATCCATAATGTACCTTTCTGTATTTCCCACGTTGTCAGTTTCTTCATTGTGCACATTTTTTAGTGTTTGGCTAGTGCTTGAGTTAACTGAGATTTGTATGATTTCCTCATCATATTTGGTGATTCAAATAATGCTGCAGGGAAGGCACACAGTTCATAGCGCATGACATCTCCGAGGTTCATTTCACCACAAGTGGCAACAGTCATCATTCTTTGGAAGAGGAGCGCTGGATCTATTTGTATATCTAAGTCATCTTTATTACTACAGATAACGGAAGCAGATCCTAGAGTTTTCACTTTATCTGACCTCTTTACCGAATACCTAAATATATCCTTCCCTATCATTTTGAAGATGATGTTCGTACCAAATAAGTGCAACAACATTATGCATCAACATTAACACCCTTTTCAGCTGTTACGCCTCTAACAATATTGCGTAGAGTAGAATCAGAATGAAAGGGCGATATGGGTTCTACTACATTGGTCACTTTTTTAATGTCATTACTGACCCTGTTCTGTCTGCTGTCCCTGATTTCTTTATGTTCCTCACTACTTTTCATAAAAAACCCTGCATATTCCTGCATAGCTAAGTTGTAAATCGAACAAACAGGCATAGGAAACAGCCATGTAGCCCTTTGATTTTCCGAAGTCCACTTTCTCTCATCAGACCTCCTCTGCTTTTCAGGGAACGCATAAGCACTTGTTCTATTATAAGATCTGATCCGAGTCCACCCCATAATCTGGAACTTCTTTTTATCACAAATTTACCTTCTACAAACATTTTGCACACCTTTGCGTTTTCAGATGGCAGATTAAACATTTTCTGTAAGTACAGGTATAGTGACTTGAAATAATTAACATGTCCTGCTGCTACTATTATGGGGAGAATCTCCAGCATAGCACGCAAGTGCAATTCCCAAGAGCCAATCCTGTCAGCTGTTATTAAGTTTCTTACAACACTGATTATTCGCTGATATTCTAACCAGAGTTTACTTGTTCTAGTCGGATATGCCAATCCCAACACTTTCTTCTATCACACAGGTTTCGCATACACTAAAAAGAATCAGCACCAATTTATATCAAGGTCTAACTGAATCTAAAGTTTTATTAAATTCCATGCATTAGTTCTTGAGACATAACTATTGCTAAAATCGTGTAAATCCTGCAAAATGTAGCACAGCAGCGCACTTTTGGGGAAATTTAGACAAAACGTAAGCAGCATTTATTTATGTCAAGGTCTAACAGAACCTGAACTTTGATGAAATTCCGTGCATTAGTTCTTGAAATATAGCTATCGTAAAAATCAAGAAAAAAGTGGTTTAGCAGCGCCACATTTTGGGTTATCTACACTAAAACGTAATCAGCGTCTATTTAAGTCAAGGTATAAAAAAAATCTGAAGTTTGATGAAAAAGAGTGCATTAATTAATAATTAATAAGGACTTTACGTTGCACCATTAACATATAAATACTCATCAAACACTTGCTTCCAACGTAAAATTATTTAATAAATATGAGTTACTTTTAAACTACATATATATAAAACAAACCTCGACGTTTCGGTTAATCTTTATAACAATCATCAGGAGAAAAAACCTTCATAAATATGAACAACAAAAATTAAAATGTGTTACATGATTGAGTCACAATATTCAATCTGCCAAGACGCTCAAATAACGGAAAATTATAACAACATATTCAAAATACGCCTGGTGGCGCCCTCTATGAATCAGAAATGTAACTGGAACTTATGTTCAACGGAATTAAAGTTCATTTTAAAATGCATTTCCATATGGCAGGAAACGAAAATGATGGGATATCGTTGCAAATTTCATGTTTTCTTAGTGAAATTTCTATAGATTCACGGATGTAGGCTTTAAAGGGATTGTTTTGTCTGGAAATAACTTTGACGTTGTTAAAATCAATAAACCTAACCTGTCCGTTAGCAAAAGTTCTTGATAAGGCAGTGGAAAATTTATTGTATTTCAAATCTCTCTTATGTTCTTTAAGTCTCTCTACGATGCGACGTTTTGTCATACCAATATATGCAGAATTTGTACCATCGGTCCATTCAAATGGAATTTCATATACACCAGATAAACAAGTGGTTGATAATGGGCCAATGCTTCTATTCAATAAATTAAACAACGTTTTGGAATTGGATGCCACCAGTTGTATATTATATTTCTTGAAAACTCCCTTTATTATTTCAAAAAGAATGGGGATATATGGAATTTTTCTGTAAACCTGACTAACTTTAGGAGAAGAAACTACTGTAACCCTGTATTTATCAATTAATTTACGAATAATGTGCGGTTTATATTCATGTTTCATACCAACATTAATAATATAATTAAGTTTTTCTGCTAAGAATTCTCCTGAACAAACCAAAAATGCCCGACGTACAAACGATCTAAAGGCTGCAATTTTGAAATTCCAAGGAGAGGCTGCGGTGACCGGGATAACACAATCTAATTTCATGGGTTTCCGGAAAATTTTTCGTTTTAAACTATTGTTTTCTTTAAGGAGAAGAACATCAAGGAACGGAAGCGAATTATTATCCTCTAATTCCATCGTAAATTTAATATTATTGTCCATGTGGTTGATATCATCAAAAAATTCGATTAAAGATTCTCTACCTTTATCCCAAACCACAAAAATGTCATCAACATAACGTAACCATAAGGTGGGCTTATGACTACACATCTCAAAAATATGTTCTTCTAATGGTCTTAATTTAAATTCAACGAGTATACTGGAAATAGGGGATCCCATTGGTGCCCCTTTAGTTTGCTTAAAAAATATTTCTTTAAATACAAAAACATTACTTTCATTAATTAAATGCAACCCAGACTTAATCGAAATTTTCATCTTGTCTGTCAGATAATGTAATCCATCGATAGTGGAACAAATAGAACAAATAACCTCATTGACATCAATAGAGGGAAACAAGGAAACGATGTCAAAACTTGCTAACATTGCATTTTCAGGTAAAACAAAATCTTTAATACGGGAAATGAATTCTTCAGTAGAAGAAATAGAAAACTTTGATTCTGGGAGAACCTTCTTAAGGAAAATAGCAAACGCTTTCTCCATAAAATACAAAGTGCCTTGGCATCTGGTAACAATAGGACGAAAAGGAAAGCCAGGCTTATGGTCTTTAATACGGGCAAAAATACAGGGTGTAACCCCAGTATGGTTAATTTTAATTATTTCTTTGATCTCTGGAGGCCATTCACTGTTCCTGAGTAATTCTTGGGTTTTACGATGAATTGCAGGGTTTGGATCTTTAACCAGAACTGAACATGTTAATTGTTGGATACACTCCTCCATCTTTAAAAAATATGGGTCTTGATCTACCACAACGATTTTTCCTGACTTATCTGTTTTCATGAAGAAAATATCCTTATTGATTTTTAATTTAGTAATTACTTTTGGAACTCTAGAAACGGGAATGTTCTTGATAAAATTTCTACTAATATTACAAGTTTGTAGTCTAGCAATCTCTCTCTCTGATTCTGGAATAGCCTGAATAATACATTCTAAGTCTGTACACAATTCTTTCTTATTTAATGTAGCCGGAAAAGAATATTTACACTCAAGTGAGATCAACTGTTCTTCTTCTGTTGAAAAAATTTTTCTGAAAAGGTTAACAAAAGATTATGTTTGAATTCAAATTTTCCCAGTAAGCCAGTTGTAGTGCCTGTACCTTTTGTTAACCTTTCCAGCAAAATTATTTTTCAACAGAAGAAGAACAGTTTATCTCACTTGGGTGTAAATATTCTTTTCCGGCTACATTAAATAAGAAAGAATTGTGTACAGACTTAGAATCTTTTATTCAGGCTATTCCAGAATCAGAAAGAGAGATTGCTAGACTACAAACTTGTAATATTAGTAGAAATTTTATCAAGAACATTCCCGTTTCTAGAGTTCCAAAAGTAATTACTAAATTAAAAAGCAATAAGGATATTTTCTTCATGAAAACAGATAAGTCAGGAAAAATCGCTGTGGTGGATCAAGACCAATATTTTTTAAAGATGGAGGAGTGTATCCAACAATTAACATGTTCAGTTCTGGTTAAAGATCCAAACCCTGCAATTCATCGTAAAACCCAAGAATTACTCAGGAACAGTGAATGTCCTCCAGAGATCAAAGAAATAATTAAAATTAACCATACTGGGGTTACACCCCGTATTTTTGCCCGTATTAAAGACCATAAGCCTGGCTTTCCTTTTCGTCCTATTGTTACCAGATGCCAAGGCACTTTGTATTTTATGGAGAAAGCGTTTGCTATTTTCCTTAAGAAGGTTCTCCCAGAATCAAAGTTTTCTATTTCTTCTACTGAAGAATTCATTTCCCGTATTAAAGATTTTGTTTTACCTGAAAATGCAATGTTAGCAAGTTTTGACATCGTTTCCTTGTTTCCCTCTATTGATGTCAATGAGGTTATTTGTTCTATTTGTTCCACTATCGATGGATTACCTTATCTGACAGACAAGATGAAAATTTCGATTAAGTCTGGGTTGCATTTAATTAATGAAAGTAATGTTTTTGTATTTAAAGAAATATTTTTTAAGCAAACTAAAGGGACACCAATGGGATCCCCTATTTCCAGTATACTCGCTGAATTTAAATTAAGACCATTAGAAGAACATATTTTTGAGATGTGTAGTCATAAGCCCACCTTATGGTTACGTTATGTTGATGACATTTTTGTGGTTTGGGATAAAGGTAGAGAATCTTTAATCGAATTTTTTGATGATATCAACCACATGGACAATAATATTAAATTTACGATGGAATTAGAGGATAATAATTCGCTTCCGTTCCTTGATGTTCTTCTCCTTAAAGAAAACAATAGTTTAAAACGAAAAATTTTCCGGAAACCCATGAAATTAGATTGTGTTATCCCGGTCACCGCAGCCTCTCCTTGGAATTTCAAAATTGCAGCCTTTAGATCGTTTATACGTCGGGCATTTTTGGTTTGTTCAGGAGAATTCTTAGCAGAAGAACTTAATTATATTATTAATGTTGGTATGAAACATGAATATAAACCGCACATTATTCGTAAATTAATTGATAAATACAGGGTTACAGTAGTTTCTTCTCCTAAAGTTAGTCAGGTTTACAGAAAAATTCCATATATCCCCATTCTTTTTGAAAGATTAAAGAGAGTTTTCAAGAAATATAATATACAACTGGTGGCATCCAATTCCAAAACGTTGTTTAATTTATTGAATAGAAGCATTGGCCCATTATCAACCACTTGTTTATCTGGGGTATATGAAATTCCATTTGAATGGACCGATGGTACAAATTCTGCATATATTGGTATGACAAAACGTCGCATCGTAGAGAGACTTAAAGAACATAAGAGAGATTTGAAATACAATAAATTTTCCACTGCCTTATCAAGAACTTTTGCTAACGGACAGGTTAGGTTTATTGATTTTAACAACGTCAAAGTTATTTCCAGACAAAACAATCCCTTTAAAGCCTACATCCGTGAATCTATAGAAATTTCAGAAACATGAAGAAAACATGAAATTTGCAACGATATCCCATCATTTTCGTTTCCTACCATATAGAAATGCATTTTAAAATGAACTTTAATTCCGTTGAACATAAGTTCCAGTTACATTTCTGATTCATAGAGGGCGCACCAGGCGTATTTTGAATATGTTGTTATAATTTTCCGTTATTTGAGCGTCTTGGCAGATTGAATATTGTGACTCAATCATGTAACACATTTTAATTTTTGCTGTTCATATTTATGAAGGTTTTTTTCTCCTGATGATTGTTATAAAGATTAACCGAAACGTCGAGGTTTGTTTTATATATATGTAGTTTAAAAGTAACTCATATTTATTAAATAATTTTACGTTGGAAGCAAGTGTTTGATGAGTATTTATATAAGTGCATTAGTTCTTGAGATAGAGTTATTGCGGAAATTGCGAAAAATGCAGCATAACAGCGCCACCTATTGGGCGATTTTCACCAAAAACTAATCAGCAACCAATTTATATTAGCCAATTTATATAAGTGTTATTAAATTTCGTACATTAGTTCTTTAGATAGAGCGCCCACAAAATTTTTGTCACATACAAACAGACAGACAGACAGAGTCACAGAGTCACAGATAGACATTGTCTAAAAACAGGCAAATCATGTTCAGAACCTTCTAAAACTTATAAATCCTTCGAAAACTTTCATGAATCCAATACTTTCTTCTTGTAAAGATAAAAGTTCCAGTCTGCTTTGAAATGCGTTTTAAGTGTGTTCCCGTGTTCGGATTTTGTCTGATTTTGGTTATATTTCTCAGTTATGGTTTCTGATTAAAAATCAGTTCACAGAACTTCTATTACAATTTTATCGAGGTTAAAGGTGTATTTATCGTAATTTGCCTGGACTATGAATGAATAATCACTGTTTATATCATGTTCTTAAACCGCAAAAATTATGATATAACCGTACCATTGATCACTAAAATGAAACACGTGTCTTATTAAATCGTATTAGAAGGAAATCCTCTATTCGTCTTAAAAGCATTCGAGAATTTTATTGCTTTCAATGGAATCTACTATATTGAAGCGAGAAAAATAGTTCTAGAACTAATTTAAAATCGAAGAAATATGATATATTTTCTCGCGGGAGGCATTCAAAGTATTACCGACGTAGCATGTGAAATTAAAATTAATCTTACGATCATTACAAAATAATGTGTGATGCGCTACAATTAATATTACAGTGCATCATTACCAGTGCGGAATTGAGAAGCATTTTATATTGATTCTTATATAAAAAGGGAAAAGATTGGGCTGATCCATGAATATGCAAGAGTAAAAAGAAATGAATAATAACAACTTTTTTTCTTGTTGTTTTCTAATGTGATCGCTTCTTATCGGACATTTTCAAGAAGCTACACTGTTAAAAATATCACTGTAAAATTACGGACAGAGGCCGGCAGCAGAGATTCTAGTCATACCCCATAAAAAAAAAAAATCCATGCCCATCATTTTGCGCAGACCGTAATTTTACGGGGCAAAGTAATACAGCATTATAATGCACAGGATACAATGCACTTTAAAACACAATAACACTTTACTTACTGTTCTGTAGCACGTTAGATAATCCTCAGAGAATCGCTTTTTTGGCGGGTTAAAAAATATGTTATGGTCGCGGTTAAGTGACATTATTTTTCGAAACACGACTAAAATAAAGGGTTACACCCTAGCAGAGGAAAATGTATGGTGTCGTACCGTACACTGAAAAAAATGGGTATCAAAATTGAGGAAAAAGTACTCAATTTTGAATACGTCACATACTCAAAATAGCTCCGATCCAAATGTACTCAAAATTGAGAAACACATGTACTCATTTTTGATCCCATGGATGTATTCAAATATGAACTGCTATGTACTCATTTTTGATCCCATGGATGTATTCAAATATGAACTGCTATATACTCATTTTTGATCCCATGGATGTATTCAAATTTAGAAATTTTTATGTCGTTAAAATAAAACCAGAAGGACCCGTGCGAAGCTTTCGCACTGCAATTTTTGAGATTATTTCCTGGTACGTTTAATACTAATTTTTAATTATCTGAATTTTTTTTTAAATCAAACAACGCGTTTTAACGAAATGTGGGTGTACTATCTCAGAAACTTGTTCAAACACTTTTCGAATGATACCTCATTCATCGTTGCATGTTTTGTATGTGCATAGAGAAAAGGATGTTCACAACAGAAATAATATATATGATGATGGCTTGTGTATAAGAAAAAGGGAAAAGATTGCCAGAAAATTTTTTGCCAAATTTTCTTCTTTCGCCAAGTACATTTCTCTAGGTTGCCAATACCCCTATACAGAAAAAAAAACGAATTATAAATAAACTGAAATACCGAATCAGACGTTTAGGGAATTCGTTTAGCGAAAGCATTTCCTCAGATTTTGCAAAACTGTTTCAGAAATGTCTTAAATACATAAATCAATATTTGGTACACCACTTTTTTGTAAGCCTATGGGAACTTAAACATGGGATGTACAAACTTTGTGGCCCAGCAGCCATTTAAGTGACGTCAGACTTTGCTGACGTATTAACAGCTTAATGAAATATTAAAAAAATAAATACTTACAATTTTTGTGAATCCTAATGAACTGTGTATCTAAATGGAAGATAATCCTTAAATTATGTAATCTACTGGTGCTCCGATACAGTACGCATATACACAGCCATGATTAAACAAAGTAAACAAATAAACAATAGGTGACGCACGCTTAAAAAATAAATAAAAACCCGATTAAAACCTCGATATTTTTTTCAAAAAGTACGCGCAAGAAATAAATTAACAATCGTATTTTATTTGCATTATAGGATGACGTCATCTGATAATGCAATATTTTATTTTTGTGGCAACACTGATTTGAGGAAAACCTTTCATTTCATTTATGAAAACAATGCCGATTTAATTTTTAATTTTCTGCAATTTTGTATCAGAAACATGTTTTAACGAAATGTTAAGTGTGCTATGTCAGAAGCCTATTTAAAATCCTTTCATATGCTATCACATTCGTCGTTCTGCGTTCCGTATTTTCTTAGAAAAAGGGATGTTGACAGGAGAAATAATATATATGATTTATAGGATTTAAAAAAAAAGTTACTTCGCGAGGACAACCTTATAAGAGATATATACATTTCTGCTCATTTTTTTTCATTCCTGCGTGAGTTTATAGTAATTAACCAACCTTTACCATGACAGGAATCGAACCCGTGATGTCCTGTGTACTAACCTGACGACTCAGACCAACGCGACATAAGTGGTCACGCCTCCGCCTCAAATGTTGTTAGTTATTTTATTATGCAAAAACTTGAGGTTTCATCTGTAGATGGATTTTTTCAGTTCCAATGTATTTAATATTTTCTTTTCACAATTTTCAATATTTTGCTGTATGATTTGGTGCCTTATAACAGAGAAATTTCAATTTATTATGTATTTTATGCGTAAAACATTGCATTAAGAATACTGATTGCTTCTTTTTGCAACAGTACCAACATTTTCTTTATTTGAACATATACTGTTTTTAAATTATTTGCCTGATTATCTATTTATCAATTCTAATAAAAACAACAATTATCTTAATCAGACGTGTTTATTACATGCTATTAAAATATTTTTTTTAATGTCTTATTTAAAAAAAATTATGTAAATAAATTTTTTATAATAAATTAAATCATTATATTTCAGCTATGCTGGGAGCTTTTGCGTACGGTTCTGTTAAAAAAAAAAACTGATTTTTAGAGACAAATTTGAAATTAATGACCTTGGGATAGGTAGGTTTAAATCTGGACTTATTGATTGAATTTAAATTAAATTAATTTAATTTATAAAAATATAATCTAAAGAAATAAATTAAAAACGTTATAAAGTTAAAAACTTTATTTTTATAAAAGTAAAGAAAAAATATTAACTAATTTTATAAATTTAAGGAAAAAATTATAAACTTTGTAAAATTATAATTTATAAAATAATAAATTTTAGCGTAATTCATAAATTTGTAAACCAAATCAGTTTAGTTTAATACCAATTTGCATAGCTATAATTTGCAAAGATATTATGTTATGAAACTTTTAAATAACACAATATTGCCTCACGTTAAACAAGTTAAAATAAATTTTTATAAAATTAGTGGAAAAAAAATCATAATTTTGAAGTACTATCAAGGAAAAAAAAGTAAATATGTAAAATGTGAGGGAAAAAAAAAAAAAAAGAGCAGTAAATGTGTGGTAGTGGATCCACTTTGATGAAAATCCCGAACAACCAGATCCACTTTTCATTTCTCTTATTCTTCGTTTTTCCTTCAAATAATAGCTTTTTAGGCTTCGAAATTTCGTCATTGCACATTCTGAAATATACAAGTATGTTGGGTTTGATCATATGTTCATTTTTGATCCAAAAATACTCATTTCGATATGAGTACATGAACTTACTCATTTTTGAGAATGCACATGTTCATTTTTGATCAAAAAATACTCATTTCGATATGAGTACATGAACTTACTCATTTTTGAGAATGCACATGTTCATTTTTGATCCAAAAATACTCATTTCGAAATGAGTACATGGACTTACTCATTTTTGAGTATTTCATTTTTTTCAGTGTATTTTTTCTAACAGATGGATTAAAATTGTAAGAATATGTGGATTGCACTAAATTTTCTAAGTGTCTAAGGGATAAGGCCGCTTATTTAGACCGTTTTTCATCAAATGAGGCTATTGCCTGTGAAAATTGAAGAATTTTATTTTATTTACAGTTTTTTTTAGGAGTGTAAATTCCTTCCTTTAACACAAAATTCAGGTTAATTATGAATGGTTTTAATCTTGCTTTGCTCCACAAATATCTTCACCGAATTATTTCGATGCCAACAGAAACGCTATGGCACTTGAATGTTTTAATCCCTCATGTGATATTACGCTGTTCAAAAAAGCCTGTTGAAAAACAAAAATCGATGATGCCTGTAAAATATAATTTATTTCAATAAAGAAAAGAAAAATCTTATTTTTAACGAGTTTTCTGTTTTTATTGTCTTTTATTTAACTCAATTTGGTTTTTGCATGTAAAAATGGAACTTTGTAATCGATTTTTCACTAACTTTCTCATAGACTAAAATTAAAAGAATTATATTCACAGGTGTGTTTTCGATGACAATAAAACATTTTAATGTTTTTATAATTTAATTTTAAGTACATTAATTTTAATACATTTTTCCTTTTACCCGCCACAGTTGATAAATCGTCAAATAACCTTGAGGATTACAGTTGTATACCAGTTACAACAATGTATTTAATTACACACCAAGACACGCTCGCCAAAATAGGCCAAATAACTGCGAAATTGCAACGATTCAGTTTTAAACGCTAAAAAGGAAAAGACAAAAGATAAATAAAAAATTAGCGTATGATAATTAAAAAGATACGCTTTTATAAATTATTAGCTTCATGTTAACTAAATTATGATTTTACATTGAGAAAACAATTTAGGAATCATAAAATGATATTTTAAATAATGTTTCCTTTTCGTTCTTTTTAGACATATCTGAAAAAAGAAACCATATAATTTTTAATAAATTCACAAGATCTTTTTATTAAGCGTAAATCAAAGTGGTGAATTTTCGAGTTTGATGCTCATGTCAAATTCTCGTATTTTAGTAGAAGTTTTTTGAAAAAAATCGTGAATTGCATTCATGCAATTAGGCGTGATTTTCAAGATAAAAATTATGCATGTAAAATAGTGTTTTTTTTAATATATATTTTTACTTTTATATTTATTTTTTTGGTACTTCTCCATTATCCCGTCGACCACTTTTCATAAAAAAAACTATCGCCAAACTATAGGATTTAACGCCCATTCACTTGAAGTCAGAAGCATTAAACTTGTTTGTTATGTCATGAAGCGGTTTTTAATTCGATATTTACCTGTATTTTTCATTATGTTTTACCGATTTAATAGTCATTTCGTTAATTAAAATAACAATTGTGTCCTTAAACGGCTGTGCCATGATATGAAAAGAGAAAATGCATTGAAAAAATGTTGCGTTGCATAGTTAAGTGCAATAGATCAATTTCAACTGACATCACAGACATTTATTCACCATCCGAGTGGGATAATTAAGAACAATAATGTAAATAAATAAATATCCAAGATTTTTTTTTCTATTTTCATTAATATATTGTCATTTCTTTGTGTTTAAACTTACTGATGGTTGACACTTTTGCTGAGGGGGGCTTTTCCGAATTTATTTTATTTTATTTATTTATTTATTTATTTTGATATTCCAATGGCAACATTTTTCCATTTGTTTATTTGGCGTTACTGTTTGGCGATAATTTTTTTTATGAACAGTGGTCGACGGAATAATGGAGAAGTACCATTTTTTAAAATATTGTGTTTGACTTTCAAAAATATTTTGACGTAAAACAAACGTTCGTTGTTTTATTAGCGTCCTGTGAGACTTTTGTTTTATTATAATCAACAAATTTCTCTGAATAGTCATTATTTTTTTAATTAGAAACTAGCTAACCCGCCCTGTGTTGCCTGGGCCCGAGATAATAACAATCTCAGAGCAAGGCGTTAACCCCCTACCTCCCCATACCCGCAAATATAACGAATAATTTGTTCAAGAAAACCACCTTCACCTACATTAACGCGATCATTAAAAAAAAGAATTAAATTTTTCTGATAATTAGAACATAACGAAGACGCTACGCTAAAATATCCGGCAGATGACAACACTTCCCATCCTCAATTTCAGATCGATATCTTAATAATCTTATCTAAATTTTTGTTCATTAGTAAAAATTGGCACTTATTTCCTTTCATTTTCGCAAACTGGATGGAGGGATCGGCCAGAGAAACAGATCTCTTTGTAGTTCAATTTTTAATGAAAGCAGATCCCTGTCGGAAACTTTCTCGGATTTTTATCACTGGCGCCGGCAGATTTTTGGTAGTTTTTTGCATAAATTAAGAAACATTACCGGAAACATTTTTCAAAAATCACATAGTTGGATGCAGAATTTCTTTTTACATATGCTAAAAAAAATTCAAATTGATATCTTAATTAGTTGTCTTAAAATTCTCTAATTAGTAAAATAATTTCGAATTCGTTCATTTCCGCTTGCAAATCCACAACAGAAGTTCTTATCTTTAGCCATTATGATTTAAAAGATGGCATTTTCGATGCGATGTTTAATGATATTCTAATTAATGTCTTGAGTAATTATCAAAATATTAAAATTCTGAGACTCAGGTGCACATGGTCAGACTTTGGACTATACACACCTAAATTTTCAGACCTCTAGGTGGGCTAGATTTTGCTAGCCATCGAAGACAAACACACACATACACACACAGGGCGAAACTTTCTTTTATTAGTATAGATTTCTCCGTAGGTTATCAGTAATATTCCGGCCAGTTAGAAATAATTTTCTTTAATACGTTGTTGTCAAATATATTTTTGAATCCTCTGAATATCAAATTCTGTTGAAATTCATTCAAACTTCATAAAGAAAGCTACAATGCGATCCTATTGTATCAACTTTCGTAATTTAAATACCTTTAATTGTTAATAAATTAATAATCCCTGTTTACATGAAGTTCATAAATCATAAAATTTATGATAGAAGCGGAACATTAATCACTTAAATGAAACACATGTCTTATAAAATCCTCTTCTGGTTTTAAAGCATTCGTAAATTTTATTCCTTTCAATAAAGTTCGTTAAAATAAAGCGAGAAAATTGTTATGGAACACATCTAGTATAATCGATGAAGCGCGATATTTTCTCTCGCGGGAAGCATTCAAAATATTAAAACACGCGTAACATGTAAAATTAAAATTAATATTATGATCATTTCAAAGTGGTATGCGATGATTCCCAAAAGTGTATTATTCCAAGTGCAAGATTTTAATGCATTATAGATTTATATTCGTACTTACGAAAAATAATTCGTACAATAATCAATTTCTAAGCATATGGGGTGAAACCCCCAGTTATTGACATCTAACCAGTAACTGACACTTGAGCAAAAACCTAACTCAAATAAGCATTTTGTTGTAAAATTCTTCAAACTAATATCATCTATAGGTAAATGAGACACTTATTTTTATTTTGGAGTCAATTTATTCACCACTAGAGGGCCAAGAACATATTCAATGAGGAAGGAACTTTTGAGAATACAAAAAGTGCCATTTTAAAACAACCATCTTAGTTCTAAAATTAAGGAAGTGTTTTTCTAATCTATTTGTTATGCAACCATCCTAAACTTTTTTCTTAAAGTTATGCTTGTAGAAATTAGTTTAAAGATGTATATTATATGTTAGGGCCATGATTTAGGGTTTATAGTTATTTAATTTGGCTTAATGGGGGGGGGGGGGGGTGCCAGTTATTGGTTCCTAGAATTTCATTTCACCAGTCTCTGACAGAGGTGTTAGTTATATTAAATAATATTAAATAAAGTTGTAATAAAGGTGGTTATATTAAATAAAGTTGAAATATATCATTTGAACTGTTTAAAAATGCATAATAATAAATTAAATTTATCTTGCAGTAAACACCATTAAAATTTAAGTTGTTTTACCAGTGTCTCACACCAGATGTCAGTTATTGATTCATAAATGTCAGTTATTGAATATCTGCATTACTAATAATGCAGTACTAAATATTACTGCTATATACCCTTACTATATACTCTGCATTGCTAATAATGCAGTACAGCTTACTAAATCTTATTTTTTATAATAAATATTAATGTATTTTGTTTTTATAATATAGAATAAAGTTTTTTAAAGCATTTTAATATTTTAAATTAAAGTGTCAGTCACCTGTTCACTTTGTGTCAGTTATTTGTGTTTCAGAGTAGGGAGGGTGTCAGTTACTTGAGTTTTTGACCATATTTATGAATAAAATTAATTTTTAATAATACAATGTATAATTTTTCAAAATTTTGCCAACAATAATATCCCTGCCAACTATAATCTAGTGTCCTTTTAAAACCAAATGTAAGTAGAAAATCGATTTAAATTTTTGTAATAGTGATTTGAACAAGAAAGAATTCTTAAAGTGGCAGTTACTGGGAATTTCACCCTTCCTATAAAGCATATATTTTTCTGTATAAAAAACGCAATTAATACTCAGAAATGCTCGAAAATCCAACATACGTGACTTAATATATGATGTACTTTGAAATTTTGTAGGAATATTAAAAATAGTTAACCTATTTTAAAGAAGTTTATTGCAAAATCTGCTATTTAAACGTTTTCTCAAGCATACAATTTTCCAATCTTCAAAAACTTCAAATTTTATGGCTTTTTTTTCTTTTGTTTAATTTATGCGCACAGTCATTTAATAGTTCCACGCAGTAAGTTCGTATCCTTAAATATTTGTTTAATATTTAAAGGAAAAAGCTGAACTATCAGAGTTAATGCAATTGTTAGATAAATCGAAGTTAGATAAATACATTAAAATAATATGTAATTTCTAGGTAAAATAAAATTATATTGCAAATATTTGTATTTATAATTTAAAACTTACCTGCCGTTAAAAATGTTTTCTTCGACAAGGGGGCATCTGAAAAAAAGAAAATACTAAATTAAAATTCTCATACTTGTTTAAAACAATTTAAAATTAAATGACTGAAAAAATCCGTTAATTAGTTTAGATAACCCACTAATAACACTAAAAGCATTTTTATAGAAAAAATAGTAATTATGTATTAAAATAAAGTTTTCAAATTCAGAAAAAGCGTCACTTTCGTATTAGCCGTACGCCAGGGGTTAACAACCAAAGAAATCGCCAAAGATTTTACTATTTACAGCAGCTGTTTTGTTTCTGAATATTTCGGTGTTTAGGCACGTAGTTCGATTAGATAGTTGTTAAATTTGTATTTTATTTATACTATTTTAATTGTTTATTTATATATTGATGAAGTGTTAATTTTGTTATGGAATATTAGGTGGAAACAAACGCTGAAATATTTTTACCGTTTTTTAGAGCAAACGGATTAATCTTCCGTAATCAAGCTGCATGCCATAGAGATAGTTTTTTTTTATTGAAAATTATTTTTATAAAAGAACATTAAAAAAATGCGATACAGCCTTCAAACAAATTGCCTTTTAAAATATTTTTCTCCTCTATTCGACGGTGTAAAAACTTAAATTGTGCAATGTTTAGAAGTAATTAGATTTTCGAAAAAACGGAAATGGATTGCTCACATCGTTACCACAGTCGATATGACGTCAGCGTTACTCATAGAAATGATTTTGCTTTATAATATAAATTAAAACATTTATTTTAAATCTGGACTGAACCAACTTTGAAACATTCATATGCATGCAATTTCAGGCAATATCCTAGGAAATAATTATATTCTAACGTTTATTGTTATTTCACTGGACAACGGAATCCCAGATCATTGTATCCACTAAGGGTTCACAGAACTAGAAAGCTTTTAAAGTGTTCAAACGTATTTAAAATCCACTGAAACACAATATTAGAAGGAAAAACCAGGATTGCCAGATTTGATTAATATTAGCCAATGTTTAATTCAAAATATCTACCTCTTTTTCTAACTCATAATTTTGAATTTATTTAATTTTAGATTTCTGTGATTAAACAAAGCAAAAATAACTATTCGAAAAAAGTAGTTGATATTTTTAAAAAAAAATCACTAATTTTTTGCACACTGATTAAAATGTATATTTTCCATGTGTTTCGGCTATAAACGAAACACCTGTGTAAATTAAATTTCTCATACTTTATACAAAAAAATCTTAATTTAGCAATATTTTTCAAAGAACTCTTTATTGATCAGCTTTCACAGAATATTAACTTTAATACGTATTTATATAGCTATTTCTCAAACAAAATTAAGTGTAAAACAAGGTTAGTTTAATCTTTTAAAAATGTACTTTATAAAAAGCTTAATGAATCAGCCGAAGGCATTGTTCTTATTGTTTTCTTAGTCAAACAGATTGTTTGGAAATTTTGATTTCTTAATTGAAACACTCTAAAACTCATTATAATGTATTATCGTTAAATATATTATGGGGAAAAAACGCCAATAAATTAAAAAGTTAGCATTAAAGCATAAAGAAAATAAATGATGCAATTATTTTTTTTAAAGGTAATTTCTAAAGGATTAGATGGATAAAAAGAAATGATGTGAGATAAATTTTATAAGGATTTTCTTAAAAATCTTTAAATAAAACATTTTTAAGGAAGTAATTATGAAGATTGTACAACGTTTTCCTTTTTTGCTTAAAACACTTTCTCTATCTCATGTGAAATTGAGTAATAAATATAAAAATATTTAAATAAGTATTTTGAATTGAAACTTTGCGTGTAAAATAATTGGAATATAACACTGTGTGACTCGCCAAGACCGCATACATTCTGATAAGTCGGAAGTGTTGTTCTGATTACATAATGAGTATTATGTTCTATGTAGAACAGACTTCGATTAATCTGTTTTTAAAGCCACTTTTATTCCTATTTGATCTCAGGACTTTAAACTTTAATCACCAAATAACATAATCAGTCCCATGAATTTCTCTGGGCTTGATAGGTTAGGATTAATTATGATTAAGTGCGCAATCTTCCAGATATTTGTTTTGCTCATTAACAAGCCCTTTGTCATACTTTCCATATTGTTGAAAAGTGTTTATGAATTCAGTTTTTCTCTCTGACTGCCCATGCTGTAACTCTCGTATACATATTCGGACTGCCCTGTAACTTTTATATTTTAATTATTTATGAATGTTTAATGTAATACAATTGATACTGAAAATGGAGTATGTAGCATCTGTATTTTTTTACAGGTACAGTCAAAAACATTTCGTTACTTTACGATGAACAGAAATAAAAAATCGTTTGAAGTGCATTTTTATGATGATACACCATTTCAAACGGTTCTGCATCAATTCGTCGCGCACAATTCATCGCGGAACAATTCATCGCACACAATTCACCGCAGCGTCAATTCGTCGCGGCAACAACTCATCGCAGCGTCAATTCGTCGTGGCGTCAATTCGTCAGCGACGTCAATTCGTCGCAACGAAAACATATTTGAAGGCTATGATAATAAAAGTAAAGATAATTTGGTAAAGTTATTTAATGATAATTAATTTTTTAGATATAGAGAATTATAACAAAAACTAATTATCATTAAATAATTTTACTAAATTTTCTGTACTTTAATCATTATAACCTTCAAAACCGATTTCGTTGCGACGAACTGACGTCGCGAAGAATTGACACCACGACGAATTGACGCTGCGATGAGTTGACGCTGCGATGAGTTGTCGCCGCAACGAATTGACGCTGCGACGAGTTGACGCTGTGATGAATTGTGCGCGATTAATTGTTCAGCGATGAATTGTGCGCGATGAATTGTTCAGCGATGAATTGTGCGCGATGAATTGGCGCGACACCATTTCAAACACAATGAAATAGATATGCATTTATAAAGTACATTAAAGCATGCATTCTGTAGAATATGGGTTACAAAGCATTTATTATTCATCTGCAGGCCCACTAAAAAAAAATTCCTTTAGATAATGGTCTACGGGGAAAAATTGTTCGCAGGTTTTTTTCTTTATGTTACACTATTTCAAATACAATGAAATTGATATACATTGCTGAGATTTGCCAGAAACTCCCTTCACTAGAATATGATGTGCATAGCATTTATCATTATTTACAGGGATGCATAAAAGATTTCGGATACAATACTGTATAAGAACAATGGGGCTATATGTTCAATGACAGAACCCATGGGAACAGTCGAACACACAGACAAGAACATCATCTAAGGATAATGTTTATAGGAAGCCCCTACGTAGATGAATTCGTTCTTACAAAAGAAAGAATCTACCTTTTAAATATATATTATATTTAAGGAGGATGTGGAGGGGGTTACCAGCTTAGTTTATAACTATATAAAAAAATTATTTATAGGGGGGTTTAGGGCAGTTTAAATAACTCATTAAACTATCAAGAGTTTCATGCAATTGCACAAAATAATCAATACATGACATAAATAATTTTTTAATGGAAATCGACATAATATTTATGAATTTTTTTTTTTTTCACAGATGATATATTTTGGATCTATGACATATGATGGGAGACGTATACTGTAAGAATGGTAAAATATTTATTCTCTTAACAGTGTTAACACAGATGACTATTTTTTTTTATTCAATTTCAACACTTAAATCCTTGTCATATATACTTCATTCATATACTTCAACAGCAACAACTGCAAGAAAAATCTACCAAAAAGATTTTTTAAAGGGAAGTACAAAAATAATATAAAAATAATCGCCAGTGGGAATATTCTATTACATATGAATTTTTCCCCTTTTTTGCTCGTTTATTTGACAATTAAATTTTTAAATATTTGTTAACACTTTCTAACCTAGTTGAAAAGTTTTTATGACTTCGGTTTGTCTGCCGTATGGCCGTCTGGCCGCCTGGCCGTGCTCTAACTCCCGTAAATATAGTCGGATTGTGCTGCAATTTTTATATGTTATTGTCGTTATCTATAGCATGTTCCCTATTTCAACTAAAGTGTGTAGCACTTATAGTTTTTTTACAGGGACACTCAAAAGAATTCTGTTACATTACGGTCTATGGGGAAAAATCATTTGCGGTTTATTTTAGTGATATTACACAATTTCAAACACATTGTAATTGATATATATCACTAAGGTGCATTACAAGAAGCTTAATATGGAATAGGGTGTGCGTAGCACTTATAGTTACTTTACAGGTACAGTCAAAAGAATTCCGTTACATTACGTCTATGGAGAAAAATCGTCTGCGGTTTAATTAAAAAATGTTTCACAATTTTAAACGCATTGAAATTTTTATATATTACTAAGGCGCATTACAAGAGGCTTACTACAGAATATTGTGTGTATAGCAGTCATCGTTCATTTACAGGAACACACAAAAGAATTCTCTGCTGTCTGTTAACAATAATTCCTGGAAGTGCGTTTTAAGTTACTGAACGCGATTTTAAATTTAACTCACTTTTTGTCTATTACTTGGTGTGTATAAATTCTGTATTTCATATACAGGGCAGCACAAAAGTTCGCGAACACATTTCCGTTTTTTGACAGAAACTCCAGAAGGAGAATTTTAAACTGTGCTACGTGTTTCCTAACTAAACTAAAATTTAACTCACTTTTTGTCTATTACTTGGTGTGTATAAATTCTGCATTTCATATACAGGGCAGCACAAAAATTTGCGAACACATTTCCGTTTTTTGACAGAAACTCCCGAAGGAGAATTTTAAACGGTGCTACGTGTTTCCTAACTAAACTAAAATTTAGCATCCTATGTAGTATATATACAAATCTATAGATCGTATACAGGGCTGAATAAAACTAGTCGGATATTTTTCCGAATATTGTATATGTTGGAAATATATGTTGGAAATTCTTGAAATTATGTTTTTAAATATGTTATGCGTTTTCCAAATTGTTTACTTAGATGTTATATTTCAGCCTATTAAACGGTAATGATTTGTAAAATTATTTTGGAAGCGTTGGAAAGTGTTACATAATCTATGCTTGATGCATGATTTTTTGTTCTTGTTTAATTATGCACATTAAAATACTTACTTCATATATCAAAATCCCTTAATTCGCAGATCCAACAGAATCCCATATACTTGTACAAAATAATCAAAGAATGGCAAAGGCTTTCTTTGAGATAGATTGAAAATCTCTATAACGATACACGTGAGAGAATCCGAAAAGAAAAAAAAAATAAAGAGACAAAAACCACCTAATCCATTTTGCTGATTTTGTCCTGATACAAAACTCGAAGCCGGCATAAGGAAAATAGACTACTGCCGGGAACATATCAGAGTGCAAAGAAATGTTTTTCGAAAGCCCTGAGATTACTTTAGAAATAAAAAGAGGAGAGAATCTCTGTGAAAAATATATATCCCGGACAGACAGTAAAGCTCCCAAAATGATCTCAGATTTTTATTTTTTCTTCTTAGAATATAGTCACTGTCATCGCACGAATTTAGTTACTCAAAGAATTAAAACAAGTATTCAAATTCTAGAGGAAGACACAGAAATTTATAAATGTGAAAAGAGTATGGGAGCTATATAAAATATGATTTTCATTTATTTCTATACGTTAAATTAATACTAAAGAAAAAAGAATCCAGACTCCTAAATACGTTTCTATTATTATAACAGAGCATGGTACATTATTCTACAAATTGTAACTAAACCAATTAAGCATGCACATGTTTGTTTATGAAATTCAAACTCTTTATTTTTATCTCAATTCAATTAACTTCTTAATTTATCTAACTCCAAATGTATTGTACTTAAAAAAGTAATCAAACTATGACATGGGGAAACTATTACAATAAGGGATATCAATGTATGTATCTCGAAACTTTTATTTTAAAAGTTATTTATTTTTCGTCTAGGGAACATGTAATGCGAAAGTAATATTCCTTCAGGTTCTTGGTCAGTGAGATCTCATATTCCCCTCACCAATATTAAACCCATGGAAGTGGAAATAATTAGTATGTTTAAATTATCTTATCGCGAAATTAATATTTTAACTTCTTTTTTTCTGTATTCTCTTTTTAAAGGATGTCTCTTCTTCTTTGACTTGTCAAAATATTTATAAAATATATACTTAATTTAGTAATAAATGTTTTAATATCTTTTTGAAGCTGACGAGTTGTGAGTAAGATTTTAATTTCAAATAAAATTAAGTATATATTTTAGAAATATTTTTACAACTAAAAAAAGAGAGACATTTTGAATCCCACTATAGCAGCAATCATCCCAATGCTCTAAGACCCATAATAGCTGTCTATAGCTGAAAGGATTTTCCTTCCCCTTAAGTGGGTTGGTGGTCTGTCAAAGGGGTGGTCTTTCTCAGTGATGGATGGGGTAAGGTGTTGGCATTTCTGGACAGTACAGAAAGAAAAGCAAGATTTTTTTTCAGTAACTGGAGCAATGTTCCGAATGATAAAAAATGGGGCTTAATAACTGTCGAAATTTCAATAAAGGGCAGTAGGGTCTTTTCAACAACTTACCAAGGGAAAAGGGGGGAACGAAAAAAGCCAGAAATTTGGGCTATTTTATTGGGATTCTAAGATCATTCAGTTTTTTAAGGCTTGGAATTTAAATAGTTAAAAAGAGTGCTCAGAAAAAAAAGTTAAAATATTAATTTCCTGAGGAGTTATTTTAAAAATACAAATGCATTCCATATCCATTGGTTTAGCATTAACAAGAGGCATTTCAGTTCTCACTGACCAATATCCTTATGAGTTACAACTTTGTTTAATTTTTTGCTTACTTCGTCAACAAATTTCTAAAAGCCTTTACTTACACAAGTTTTCTTAATGAGTCAAAACCACTTTATATTTAACTCATGGATCCACTAGAATATCATGTAGTAGTACAAAATAATCAAACAATCGCCAAAAACTTTTTCTCTTGTAAAAGGAACCTCTGGTAAAGGATACGCGTGAAAGAATCCGAAAGAAAAAGCGACACAAAAAACGCCTAATCCATTTTGCTGATTTCGTTCAGAAACAAAACTCAAAGCTAATATAAGGGGAAATGACTACCGGGAATAGATCAGAGTGCAACTAAATGTTTACGAAAAGCCCAAGGCTTACTTTTGGGGAAAAAATGACAAAATCTCTGTGAGAATATAAATCCATGACAGACAATAAAGCTTCCAAAATATATTTTTTAGATTGAATTCTTTTTTGCTTAGTCATTATGATTCGACGAAAATCGTTTCTGAAGGTATAAAAATCAATTTTAAATATAAAAGCTTTGTAACAAGCGTAGTAGAAAAGTGTATAAATGTGAAATACGTATAGAAACAATATAAAATATGATCATTATATATTATTTATGTTGTCCACATTCCTTTTTCTATGCGTTTACAAAACGCACAACAAGGAATGAGGTATCATTTGAAAGGATTTTGAACCGGTTTCCGACATAGTAAACTCACATTTCGTTAAAAAGGTTTTTTGATTAAAAATTGCAGCTAATTAAAAGTCAAATCAGCATTGTTTTCATAAATCAAATGAAAGGTTTCTGTCCAATGAATGTTTCCACAAAAATCAAATACTGCATTATATTGTGCTGAACAATGTTTATAAAGAAAAATAAGCAGTACAAAAAAGATAAAGATCTTTCTTTGTCTCGGGTTTTTCTCAAAGCGGATGACGTCATTGTTTAATCCAGTTAAAATCCGATTGTTAATATTTTTTTTTTCTTGCGCGTGCTTTTTGCTATCAGTTTTTATCGTAACTCTGATGGAATAAGTGATATGATGTTCTGGCTTGACTAATGTTGTTTGCAGATATTTTTAATCCTTAATTTTTCTTTAAAAGTTTAAACCTGGACGTAAAAAACATTAGATAATGCTAAAATTTATTAGACTGCAGTGCGAAATCCTCGCACACGAGTCCTCTGGCTTTATATTAGTTCCGTAGGTTAATTTTCTGTTAACACGTTGAGCGCCACATAATGCAACAAGGTGGCTTTTTTTGGCAGACATTGACAAAGCCGTTTTCAGTGTTTATTCAGTCGGTTCATAATTCCCAATCGCGGGAATGTTTGTTCATTTTATACATTTTTAATTCAAATATATCAAATTTTATTTATTTTTAGACGATGAACGCCAAATTGAAATGACTAAACAGGCCTGAGGTGCCACGAGGTTATTTTATAAAAATAATTATTTAGAATTATTCAGGAGTATATGAAATACATTTTATTAAAGAAGACGGATTTAAGAATTACTATATTGGCATGACCAGTAGGAAATTTAGTTACAGAAAAAAAGAGCATATAGCTGATATTAAGTATAATAGAAAAATCACAGCCCTGGCAAGATTATATCAAGAAGAAGCCATCCAAATAAATTTCAATGAGAGTAAAATCATTTTTCCATACAGTTTATATACTATCCATCCATAATAAGATAAACCGTAGAGATCCGTAGAGAAACACGCAAAAATACAATATGTAACGATGCAGCATCTTTTAACTTACCGAAATTGTGGCTCGAGTGACTCCATGGATACAAATATGAAAATAAACAACCAAGTAAAAATAAAAGATAACGTACGTAATTTTAAAAAATGTACATGAAAATTAAATGATAGCATTTCAAATAATAACTTCAAAGACCGTGTAAATGTAGAATATTCTCATTTGTTTTTGAAAATGGCTCGGAGTGAGCCGACACATGTCAACAACCTAATAAAAGTTATTTTATTGTATATTGTTAATTTACACATTTTATCATTTAACCCTTTCAGGGGCAAAGTATTTCTATTCGTAAAATTCTCAAATTATTGAGTGACACCAGAATTTAAAAACAAATTTATTTGAAAATAAATAAAAGATTTATTTCACGTTCTTCATAAAAAGAAAATTTCATTCCAAAATTCTGGAGCCAATGCGGCATTTAGGAATTAAAATTAAGTGGTCCAAAAATGAACCATCGCCCTTCAAGGGGTTAAAAGAAATAAATAATTACGTGACAATAAATTATCAATAATCTCGTTACATAGCAATAAATTGTCTTCTATAAAAATATTGATGGTACATGTAAATCGTGTGGTATGGTGCTCAAGAAAATATTGCTGGAACACATATAGCCATATATATGACACACATTGTGTGCCATGGCAGGCAATCTGTTAAAAGAACTATGAGTAAATACAGTCACTAAAACCCACCTGGATAACTTTAAACAATACATTATACATTAATCCACTAATTGTTACTAAATTACCTGATCCAGTATATTTTTGTTTATAGAATTCAAAATCTTCTCTTTTCGTTTTTATGATAATTCAATTTGGTTAACTACCTAGTTTAACTGACACACATATTAGTATACTTATAGAAAATAATCAAACCACGAATTAGTAAATTTTAATAACAATGGATTACAGCGTATAACTAACATAGTTTATACTTTACTAGCATGCTACGCCCGCTGCGCTGGGCCATTTATCTAAATGTACCTAAAATCAAACGAAATGGCTTTGTATTTTAAAGGATTGTGGATCCTCACCTACAGATGCTACCTTAGTAAATATTTTCAACGAACCTTGGATCAATCGAATTATATCAATGGATTTGAGCATGTATTTTAAAGCAATAGGGACGTTCACCTGGATTTTCCTTCAATATTGCTGTAAACGATGTGAACGACATTGCGTTATATTATATCATACATTGGACAAAATTTGGGCTAAAAGAAGCAGCTCATTTAGTTGATCATTTATAGTAGAGTTTGGTAGGGAAATGAGACCATTATGAGATTATGACAACAGGAACTAAAATGTTCTCTAGTCAGCATACTACTAAAAGAGAAAGCATTACAATGATTGCATAGATTGACCATTGAACTTAAATAATGTTCGGGTGATTCATTTTCGTCTGTAAGTTCTTGAACTCCGTCCCTCTTTCTTGTCTCCATGTGAGATTCTGGTAACGTAAGTACACTCTCACTCTATGTTACGTTATATTTCGCAATATACGTCCTCTTCTGGCAAGTCTACAACGGTTTTTCCTCTTTCGATTCCAGCAGAGTAAATACAGTGAAAATTGTAATAAATTGTTTGCACATAAAGAACATTGTTTAACTTTCATATTAAAAAAAATGGTGAAACATAAAAAAGTGCATTTTTAAAGCTGAATAGGAAAAAAATTAAAATGACGCCATTTTCACTGTCTTTCCATTTTTTAGACCAGTTGCATTCATGTAACCGTTAATCTGAAAAAAAAAACCAATGATTAAATCTGGTAGAAGAATAAACCTCCAGTTTGTATCCAATAAAATCTTCCTAATCTTCCATAATCTTGCCGATATCCAAGTTTGCCGTCAAACATTAGAAGTGCTTGAAACGAAATGGTTACTAATGTACCAGAGTTAGTTACAAAACGAAGTTATTTACGCGCCAAGCTATGTTCCATTAAATAATGTCAAATTACTGTTAATTAAATTATAGATCTTTCATTAACAAAATTCCATACCTTAAATAAAACTGACAGTGGTAAAGTTAGTTATGCAAAATGTTTAGTAATATTATTTTTGGTGAATACTTAAACCGAAGATTTTTTTGCATTTCTCAAAAGAGCATAATAACACGCAGAAATAAATTCAATTCTCCCTATGTTTAGCTGCTAGGGCTGTGTGTAGGTTGAATAGGCTTTATAATGATCTAAAAAATATCTAATCAGAATTTCAGGTACTCGGTTTTTCTTATCCATTCTGAAATGATAAATCGACAAATATTATTTATTCCATTCACCACCATTGACATTACAAAGTTTCTCCGTACATTGAAAGCGCCAAAACAGTGGCTGAGATGTTCTGCTCTCAAAGCTGTCATACGGGAAGTGCTGGGTTCAAACCCTTGTCACGCTCGTTGACCTAACCGTTCGGAGTTTTCCGTGGTTTTCTTCGAACCTTGCTGTAAATACGGGTTAGGATCTTTAGATAGACCCCCCGGAGGGCCCTCCCCCCAGGGTCTATATCCGTCGTGTAGATAATCGGCCGTCATAAAATCAACCAACCGTACATTTTAAGCATTCTTTTTTGGTAAAACTTTGCTTCATAATGAAAAAAATCCATAAATTTAGCAATCGCTAATTTCAAAAGTCGTCTAATCTTCTGTAATCTGAATCGTCGTCCAGAGTAACCTTCAAACATAAACGAAACATCCAACAATATAGTAAAATTGCCAATTGGCATAACCGGAATACGGACAATTAGTCCAATGTCTTTTAAAAACCTTCCTGAAAGAAGGGAAGATATGCAGAAAAAACTAAAAAGAAATGACGAATCAAAAAGAGCATCGAAAATTTATTTCAGCAAACAATTTTTATTGCAAAATGTAGCCTTTTGTGATAGTAATAACGCATAAATGCACATATCTCCTTAAGAATATTCTTTGGTTCCTAAATTTTGAAACAATGAATATTTCTATAAGTGAAATAGGCGATATATTAAAAAAATAATAAAATAAAAATAAAATAATAGATAATATTCGCTGATCTGAGTTCAAGGCTATAAAAATAATATGTTTGATCAAAACAAACTGGAATGTATCCGTAGTAAATTTTTAAATGTCTAAAATTTAATTATTTTACAATATGTGTTTGAGTGGCAGACATTCACTAAAATTTAAATATTTGATCCAATATTCATAACAATAACTGCTATTTATATAATTTGCATTTGAATATAAAAATTTACCCCTAAAAGGATCTTGTATACACGAAAAAACACTATTATTGCTAATATCGCTCAAGCTGATATGACGCTTATGCATTTTTGGCTTAAAATCACATTGCTTGGCGACAAAAGAAAAATCAAAACCGTAAATAAACAAATAACATGTAACTCATAAATTCAGTCATTTTTACAATTACATCTGCAAGTTCCTCTTGTAAGACACATGATAGGGGAGTTATATATAGAAAAATTAACAGAAAGAAAAAAAGGAAAAAATTACTCATATTTTATTAAATCAAATTATGAAATGCATGTTTGTTAACCTGACGCAAACGATAAATCGCCAAATATTGACTTAATCTGAATTGCAATCTCATGCATTGCAAATATTTTTAAGCATTAGAAACATTCCTTTGGGGTTTAAATTAAATATTATGCCTCATTAAAACATTTTTTTTTTGCAGGGAGGGGGGGGGGGTTAAATAAAATTAATAACACAATTTTTCTTTTATTTTTCTATGTGTTTGCATTATTTTATGATATAGCCGTTTCAATTCTTTCGCCAACGATAATGGTCGCCAAAAAAATGACCTATGCTAACCTTATCGTCCAAAATAAGAGAACTTTCCATCATAATTCTATAACTAATATACGTAGAACTATGTGTTATATACTAAAACCTTCCCTGAAAGATTATCTATCCAACAGTGCTATCAAATTCCATTCAGCAGAACTCCAGTTATAACGGAACGGAACGAAATTTCCGTTTGTGTTTTATATATATAGTAGATAAGTAGCTAATTTTATGTATAGGACAAACAAAAGTGTATAATACTTCCTTGATAATTGCGAAAAGTCGAACTATATTAAATAAGAATTTGTATTCTTCTTTTTTTTTATTTTACCTAGTAAATGAAGCTATTGAATTTTTTATTTATATGCTGTTAAATACTTCAAAATATTTTATAATTAACTCATAGACCAACGAGTATTTTATGTAGTGATCCAAAAAAATCAGGCAATCGCAAAGAAACTCTTCTAAATAGATTGGAAATCTTTTTTACTCTACATGTTAGTGAATCCAAAAAAAAACGATCAAAAAGCGACCGAATTTATTTTGCTGAACAAACAACTGGTAACAAAACTCAAGGCTGGCTTGGGGAACACCACTTTATACTTAACTCAAGGAGAAAAAAACACTTTATACTTAACTCAAGAATACATCAGAATTCTATGTACTGTTCAGAAAATAATTAAACAATCGCAGGAGCTACCTTTCTAGACATATTGCAAATCCATCGTTAAGGATTACATGTGAGAAAATCCGAAATAAAAGATACGAAATGAGCCTAATCTATTTTGCTGATTTCGTCTTGGAACAAGACTCGAAGTTAACATCAGGAAAATATACTACCGGGAGTATATCAGGGTGCAAATAAATGTTTTTGAAAAGCACTGGGATTACTTTAGAAATAAAGGAGGATAGAATCTATGTGAGGAAATAAATCCTGGATAGACAATTAAGCTCCGGAAATGTTTTCAGATTGATTCCTTTTTCTTATTTTTAGAATAAAGTCATTATTATGAAACGAATTTCATTCTTTAAATGAGAAAAACGAGGTTAACATGTAAAACGCGCTTAGCTGTAAGCAGAAAAAATCTGTTTAGAATTGCGAATAGAGTATGCTAAACTATACAGAATATGATTTTAATTTATTTCCATAGGTTAATTTTCTATTAAAAAACGATTAATAAATACTTTCACTAAAATACATTTGGATAATTATAAACAATACATTCTATATTAATCCGCTAATTGTTACTAAATTACCTGATCCAGTATATTTGTGTTTATAGAATTCTAAATCTCCTCTTTTCATATTTAATTCAATTCACTTAACTTCCCAGTTTAACTAACATACATTTGAGTGCACTTATAGAAAATAATCAATCCGTTAAATAATAAATTATAATAATAATGGATTAACTAACATAGTTTTCACTTTATAAGTGACTAATTTTTGTATCTAGGACAAATACGAATATATAATACCTTAACAATTTCAAAAAGTTGCCCTCAATTTAATCAGAATTTTGCTTTTGCTTTTTTACTTTACTTGGTAAATGAAGTTATTGAAATTTTTATTTATACACTGCGAAATCTTTCAAAAACATTTTATAATTAATTCAAAGACACACCTGTATTTCATGTAATGCTCCAAAATAATTAGGCAATCGCAAAGACCTTTTGTATAGAGATTGTTAATGCTTTGTTACAGTGCATGTAAGTGAAAAACAAAAACAAAAACAAAAAACGACCAAAAAGCCACAATCTATTTTGCTGATTTCGTCCTAGAAAAAATACTTCAGGCTTGCACGAGAAAAATAGTCTGCCAGGAATGTATCAGAGTGCAAATAAACCTTTTTTGGAAAACGCTGGGATTACTTTAGAAATAAAGAGGACAGAATCTGTATTAGAAAATAAATCCCGGACTGACAATAAAGCTCCGGATATGATTTTAGATTGATTCATTTTTCTTTTCTTAGAATAAAGTCATTATTATCAAAAGAATTTCATTCTTTAGGAAATTCAGTTCAACATGTAAAAGTTTTCCTATAAGCGGAACAAAATATGTTTAGAATTGCGAATAGACCACGCAAACTAGTATATAAAATGTGCTTTTGTTTTACTTCCTTAGGTTAATTTTCTATTAACATTTGGTTTTTGATTACTATCTTTGTATTTATCATAATAAAAGGTACAAGCTCAAGGTTGCGATAAGTTTGTTATAAGTTTAGTTAGTTTCATAATTTTTCATAAGCATGTTCATACTTTTTTTTATTTTTTTGTGATTAATAGCAAAACAACTTACATTTCTAGTCAATTACTAACTTTACGCGATATATCGCTGTATAAATTGTATAAACATGGAAATTACGTCATATATCTCTTTTGTACAACGACAGCAGTAACGTAAGTTTTTTGAGGATCGTGATCGAGTGTTAAAAAGCAGCATGAAAAAAATAAGTCTCCAAAATTCATCTAGATAGTAATACCAGATAATAATACCAGTACAATTGCACAGATTATAAATAAACTGATCCTCTACATTTCTTATTTATAGAATTCAAAATCTCCTCTTTTTTATTTTTCACTCAATTCCTTTAACTCATCAGTTTATTTAACACACAATTTAATGTATATGAAGAAGATAGTCAAATGATGATATGAGCAAATTATTATAATAATAAAACATATTATTTAATTATTATGTGTTTTACTTTACTAATGTTTTATCTCGTATCTAGTACTTGTAATATAAGAATAAAATCTTATGTAAACGGCAAATGTCGAGTACCTTTTAAAAACAATTTTACTTCCCCATTGTTGTTTTATTTAGAAAGTAAGTTTGTTGATTCTGTTTATATATTACAATGCGGAATTTTTCCAAAATCATACGTTTATCAGAATTTTATCAGTCAGAAAAACCTCTTCTAGTCAGATTACAAAATCCCTCGTTAAGGATACACGTGAGAAAAAAAAAACGAAAGAAAAAAAGACACAAAAGACGACTAATCCATTTTGCTGATGCCGTCCTAAACAAAACTCAAAGGTAACATAAGAAAAATAGACTTCCGGAAATATATCAAAGTGCATATAAAAGTTTTTAGAAAGCCCGGGGCTTACTTTGGCAATAAAAAGGGACAAAATCTGTGTGAAAAAATAAATCCCTGACAGACAATAAATCTCCCAAAATGTTTCTAGATTGATTTTTTTTTTTCTTATTTCAAAGTCATTGTGATGGTATGCATTTCATTCCTAAAAGGATGAAAATCATTTTAAGAGTAAAAATTTTGTTTCGAGCGGAAGAAACCAATTTAAAAATGTGAAGGAAATATTGAATCTGCAATGAAAGCTCTAAATTATTCAGACAGCATTTGACACAGTATCTCTGTAAACTGCTGCGGTTCTACTGTACAAAAATATGACATTAATCCATTGTCATATATTAACTTTTCTTTTACAAAAATAATAAATATATACAGTCGCCAAATTACATAACAACATTATAACTAGACTATTAATTTTTTTCTATAGATTTTAATTTTATTTTCTAAGCTGGTATATTTTTTATAAAATTCAAATTTTCTGTCTGCAATTTAGATATCGATTCAATTAAATCCTCAATTTAATTAACTCTGTATTTCATCCACTTTTAGAAAATTATCAAACTGTGAAATGAATAAATTATTTTAATAATGAAACGGGTATTTAAAATGCTATATAATTTAGAAATAATCTGTTTTGAGTCTAGGACTCGTTAAATCAGAGTAGAAAAGTAAAAGAATTAGATATTATCCAATTCTATTGAATAAGAAATTTTACATCCCCATTGTTCTTTTACGTTTTAAAATTGCGCATACCCAGGGTATGAATGTTTTTATAATAAATACAAATAAGAATCGCCACCTTATTTAGTTGGAGACAATTGTTACAAATTCTGGGATAAACTAAGTTGAGGATTACTTTTCGAAAAATAGTGGTGACAATTGTAAAATCCGTATGCACCCTGGGTGCGTCATACCCGGCGGCTTTTTCCGAAAGCCTCACGTTTTCAGCACCTTGGTGAGTGTGCAACCGCTGGCGCGCTGCTGAATGAATCCAACGCTACGTACAGAATATGTAAACCTTCTTTTTTGTAACGTCATACACATCGTAAATAGCAACCCTATTATTTTGCCGATGTGGAAGTCAAGGAAAGTGTTTTTTTTCCGCAATGTTATTAAGTGTAGAATATAGTATGAGGAAATGTTATTTTACCGTGGTTAAATGCTTTTAATTTCAGAATACATATAATTAAAGCATAAAAAAGTTTTTTTCCCTCCGGTTTAATATTCTTTTACACACGAACAATATTTCGTCCACCGCCATTTCATACTCAAGTTCAGATCAAAATAAAAATAGGTAATATTTCTTACGAAATCTACCTAAAATATTGACAACGGTTGGCGATAGAGCTGGTTGCACTTACTCTCTTTCGTCAATTCGCCAAGCTGGTGCTGGCAACGTGAGGCTTTCTGAAAAAGCTGCCCGGTGCGACTACTCCCGGTTTAAGTAATATTAGCAAAATATTTTATCTATAGGCAGCGAAATATTTGAAAATCCTTTTATACTTAACTTATGGAAGCATCAGAATTTCATATATAGTTATACAAACAGTGTCATTCAGATATTTTTCCATGGGAGAGATTTCTGAAATGCCAAGGGAGACGATTAAGGTATTCCAGGGAAGGTGGGAGGGAGGGGGGTGATTTGTACTTTTAGACCATTAACCGGGTCAAATGCCTCAGATGATTTAAGTACCAGATTTTGTAAGATAATAGAAATATTTAAACATAGAAATTCTTCATTAAATAGGCATATATAGTATACCTCCGACTTAATAATTTCTGCAATTTAATGATAAATTTAATGGTCCAGATTCATCTATATAGTTATTTCTATGTTACATGGTCTTCGTTGTAACGATAGTTTTCTTCAATTGAACCATATATTTTAAATTTCAAACATGTTAAACATTTTTCTAATAAGCAGAAGGTCAATTCCCTTACACCCCTGCTGTTTATCTATCGAATTGAAGATTTGTTTACAGTATGATCAGTAGGTACTTGATATGGATGTATATTTATATAGTTACTTTGAAACAATTGAAAAAGTCATGTCACATGGATTATATTTTAGGAAAAAGTAAAACAATTGTCACTGAAATATTTCTTCAAACTAAAAGTTATATAAAATTAAAGGTTAATGCACTAAATAATAATTAAATACCACAAGGAAGTAACTTTTCACAAACTTAATAAACAACTGTGTACTAAGTTCTCTAAAGGTTCCATCGATTTAACGATAACCCCAATTTAACGATGCTTTTCAAGACACCCTATTCAATCGTTAAATTGATGTTTTATTGTATAACTTTATGAAAAAACTTGTATACAAATTTCCTGAGGCGTACGAACACTGATAAAAACATATAAAATTTCAAATCTTTCGGAGAAATTTTTGAATACTCCGGACGGGGGAGGAGTGATGTCCCCCCGGGCCACTCCTGAATTCATCACTGTATACAAGATAATCAAAGAACGGCAGAGGCTTTTCAAAATACAAAACTCTCGTTCAGGATACACGTGAGAGAAACCAAAAGAAAAACGATACGAAAGCGGCAACTAATACAACTTGATGATTTTGTCCTGAAACAAAACCTAAGTAGACATAAAAAAATATATAGAGACTTTCGGAAACATATCAGAGTGAAAAAAAAATTGTTTTAAAAAGCTTAGGGTTTATTTTGTAAATAGAAAAAGACAGAATCTGTGGGATAAAATAAATACCATACAGGCAATACAGCTTCGAAAATGTTTTTAAATTGATTCCTTTCTTATTTTCTTAGAATAAAGTCATTATCGTCCAACAAATTTCTATTCTTAAAAGATGAAAATCAGTTGAAAAAGTAAAAGCCCACTACATTCTAAACGATTCCAGAAATTAATATTAATTTCAGCCTGTACATTTTTGTTTATGGAATGCAAAATATTTTCTTTGTACGTTTCATTCAATTAAATTAATATTTCAATTTACCGAATACGCAATTTATTGGATATATAGAAAATAGTCAAATCATAATAGGAGTAAAATTTTATAATAATGTAATTAATCTTATGTGCATCGTATTTTTTGTTTTAAAAGTGATTCATTTCGGGTTTATGACATGTGTTACAAGATTATAATATTACCAGAAAGGCCAAAAGTTGAATTCTATTGTATAAGAACGATTGTATTCAAGATACCAAGTTCGATTGTATCACTTTGTGGAAATCTGGTATACAAATATTCCGAGGCGTACGAACACTGATAAAAACGCATAAAATTTCAAATCTTTCGGAAAAACCTTTGAATACTTCTGAAGAGGAGGGGGGTCGCCACTCCTGAATTCATCACTGTATACAAGCTAGTCAAAGAACGGCAGAGGCTTTTCAAAATACAAAACTCTAAAACTCTAAACTTGCTTTTCTTCACGCTCAATTATTTTTTAATTTAGTAAGTAAATTTTTTAAAACTGTTGTTTATACAACAGTTCTTTATGTGTCAAAAACCTTTTATACTTAACTCACGAATCCATCAAAATCCTCTGTAGTGTAACAAAATAATCCAGCAGTTGCAAAAGCAATCTTACTATACAGACTGCAAATTCTTCGTTAAGTATTCACATAAGATAATCCGAAGCAAAATTCACCTAATCTATTTTGCTTATTTCGTCCAGAAACAAAACTTGAAGTTGATATAAGGAATATAAACTACCAAGAATATATCAGATTGGAATTAAATGTTTTTTGGATAGCTCGTGGGAAGTTTTGGAAATAGAAAGAGGACATAATATCTTTGTAAGAAAATAAATCTCGAACAGACAATAAAGCTTCCGAAATCCTTTTAAATTCATTCTCTTTTTTTCATAGAATTAAAGTTATTTGCATCGTACGAACATCTTTCTTCAAAAGATGAAAATCAGTTTTAAATGTCAAGAGAAAGAATGAGGTTTAGAAATATGAAACGAGTGCGCAAACTATACAAAATATAATTTTGATTTGTTGTCATAGATTTAGTATGTATTAAAAGAAGAATGAGGACATACGGTCGATAAAATATAGGGTGTCCCAAAAATCTCCGTACAACTTCAAAAATTTATTACAAAAAAAAAATAATAGGCCTACAGCAAAAATAATTACAACAGTACATAGAGTAACTGAAAAAGTTTTTTCTACTGACTAAGTAAACTTCAACATGAGATCCTTTCGTAGCACGAAGAATATCTAGTTTTAAATATCCGGATGAACAGGGTGCCCCAAATGTCTCCGTACAACTTCAAAAATTTCTTACAAAACAAATAATAGGTCTACAGCAAAAATAATTACAACAGTACATAAAGTAACTTAAAAAGTTTTTTTCTACTTCCTTAGTATGCTTGTACATGAGATCCTTTCCGTGCACGAAGAATATCAAGTCGATATTCCAATTCCATCCACGTGCGTTTCAGAAGTATCAACAGTAGTTACAACTGTTTGATGAAATCCGAACAAAAGTTAATAGTCTCATGGAATTGAAACAAAAGATCCAAACAGCAGTAGCTACTGTTGATGTTAGCATGCTAAAACGTTCGTGGATTGAATTGGAATAGATGCGTCAATCCCAAAACTTTCTTCTGTCTCATACAGGTTTCATATACACCAAAAACGCATCAACACCAACTTATATCAAGATCTAACTGAATGTAAAGTTTTACTAAATTCCGTGCATTAGATCTTCAGATATGACTATCGCTAAAATCGTGTAAATCCTGGAAAATGCAGCATAGCAGTGCCACCTTTTGGAAGACTTACACCAAAACCAACGTCAACGTCTAACTGAATCTGAAGTTTGATGAAATTCTGTGGAATATTTCTTGATATATTGCGATCATGAAAATCATAAAAAAGGAACATAGCAGCGCCACCTTTTGGGCTATTTACACCAAAACGTAATCACTCTTTATTTATGTCAAGGTCTAATAGAATCGGAAGTTTGATGAAATTCTGTGCATTAGTTCTTGAGATATAGCCATTGAGAAAATCGTGAATAATGAAGCATAGCAGCGCCATCTGTTGGGCGATTTGTATCAAAACCTAATCGACACCAATTTATGTCAAGGTCTAACTGAAAATAAAGTTTTATATTAAATTTCACGCATTAGTTCTTGAGATAGAGCGCCCACAAAAGGTTTGTTACATGCAGACAGACATTTTCTAAAAACAGCCAAATCTTGTTCAGAACCCTCTAAAACGTATAAATCCGTCATATATTTTTCATGAATACAGTACTTTCTACTTGTAAAGACAGAAGAAAGTAGAAAAAGATACATTCAATTAAATTTGTCACTAATTGTAACTAAACTTCCTGAGCCTGTACATTTTTCTTTATAGAATTGAAAATCTTCTCTTTTCATTTTTAATTCAATTCAATTATCTTCGCAATTCAACTAACTCACAATTTAAGCTACTTATAAATAAATCAGTCAAGGGTGAGTATAACTCGCGCGCAAAGGGTTCCGTACATTGAATTTATTAATTACTATTTATTAATTAATAAACCCCTACTCCCCCTAATTTAGTTTTAGTAATTTCGGAAATAGGAGGGGGGTATGACATATTTTTTTCCAGTACTTTCGGCGATATCTCTGAAAATATAGTACCTAAAATTAAAACAAATGTATTTTTGAATTCGATGTTATGAGATCTTCCGAACGATACCCTACACGATATATAAAAACAAAATTTATTTTTGAAGAAACTTAATTAATATCTCGGCTAATTACTGACAATTGTTCTCGAAAATCATTATAAAATATCCTTGGAGGATTCTGCCTCGATAGATATCTCAAGCACCCGTCAACTCCCTCGATGAAGGCCCGAAAAGTAAAGTTTGTGTGTAATGGAAAGATGCGTTTTTCTAAAAAACTATGTTACCTAGGAAAATCTCTTTACTTTTTTTGCAAGGTTTAAATAAATTTCTACGCCGTAATTTTTTCACATTTTTAGTTTTAGTATAGATTCGGAAATAGAGGGGGGGGGGACATATTTTTGCCATGCATTTTCGACGATATATCTCTAAAAATATAATAGCTAAAATTAAAACAAATTTATTTTTGAGTTCGGTATTACGAGATCTTTCACACGATATACAAAAAGAAAACCTTTTATCTTTCAAGTAACTTAATTAGCCCCTTAAATTTCTCCTAAACATATTTGTGAATGGCTAATAATCTGAAAATATGTGAGTGAAAATGCTTTATAACCTTCCCAAGTTTGAACTTTCCACGTCCCATATTTTAGGAGAAAAAGGGAGCTCTGACAGACAGACAGGCAGACACAGGAGTGATCTTATAATGGTTCCGTTTTTATTTTTTAAGTACGGAACCCTAAAAACAGTTAAACCTTGAAATAAGTAAAATATGGTCCGTTGATATTAAAATTGCGGCAAATCCATTTTGACTTGAAAAAAACTTCAATAACTAAATTGTTCTTTTTGCAAATTGTGAAATTCTGTTAGATTTTTTTAATGCATTTTAGTTTGCATATTATTTTTTATAAGGAAAAATTTCTGAAATAGTTTTGTTATTTGCTGTATATATTTTTTTTATTAGACAAAATTAAATCCATTAAAGAAGAGGTGTATACACAAAATATAACTTTATATCGTTGCCATATGTTATTTTACTTTTATAAAAATGATAAGAAATCTAGTCAAAAATCATAAGAAATACAGTCGGACTCGCATCAGGCATAACCGACCCGTAGAGACTCATGATGCAAGAATTGAATACTATGGAAATTGCAAATTGTCGATCGCTATTTAATCTTTTTTTTTTTACCTTTTTTAAAATGTTTTTCTCTTAGTAAGCAAAATTTTGAAACTTTTTGCTTACAAAACTGTTCTTTATATACCAAAACCACTTTATACTGAACTCGCGAATCCATCAGAATTCTATGGAGTATTACAAAATAATCAAGCAATCGCAAAAGCTATCTTTCTAGACAGATTGCAAATCTCTCCTTAAGGAGAGAAAAGAGAAAAATATATATATACGAAATGCGCCTAATCCATTTTCCTGATTTCGTCCTGAAACAAAACTCGAAGCCGGTATAAGGAAAATAGACTGTTGGGAATATATCAGAGTGTAAATAAATGTTTTCGGAAAACCCTGGGATTACTTTAGAGGCTGACAGAGACGATTTTTTTTAATTCTTTTTAAAAGGATTCGTAATATTTTTTTCAAACTGTAATCCTTGTCATGTACTTCCATAACAACAACTGCAAGAAAAATCTACAAAAAAAAAAAAAAAAATATTTTAATAGGGGTACAACAAGAATATAAAAATATTCGTCTGTGGAAACCCTGTGTTACATATGAATTTTCATCCCTATTTGCTATCAAGAAAAATCTAGCAATTTTTTTTTTTAAAGAGAAAGTACAAAAATAATATAAAAATTATCGCCAGTGGGAATATTCTATTACATATGAATTTTTTCTCTTTTTTGCACGGTTATTTGACAATTAAATTTGTTAATAATATTCAATTACGCATTTTAAAATATTTTCTTTATATTTCAAAACCACTTAATTCACAGATCCACCAGAATTTCACGTAGTTGTACAAAATAATCAAGGAAGAAGAAAGGCATATTTCGAGATAGATTGATGCTGTGATATACGTGAAAGAAACCGAAATAAAAACGATAGAAAAGCCACCTAATCCATTTTGCTGATTTTGTCCTGAGACAAAACTCGAAGCCGGCATGATGAAAATAGACTGCCGGGAATATATCAGAGTGCAAATAAATGTTCTTTGGAAAGCCATGGTATTACTTTGAAATAAAAGAAGACAGAATCTCTGTGAGAAAACAAATCCCGACAGATAATAAAGCTTCTAAAATGTTTCCAAATTGATTATTTTTCCCTTGGAAAAACGTCCCTATCATCGCACGGATATTATTCTTCAAGGGATGAAAATCGGTTTAAAAATTAATACCTGCTTCTAACGAAAGAAATAAGTTCAGAATTGTGAAACAAATATAACAAATTGCATAAATATGACTTTCATTTGTAAATATATTTTATATTTTCTTTTAATGAAGGATGGAAAAAAGTAACAAGTAAAAGAGATCTGTATGATTAGTATATTCTAGAATACTGTAAAAATTTTAATTAAACTTCTTTAACCAGAACTTTTTTATTTTTCACAGATGATATAATTTATATGATATATTATGGATCTACGGCATATAATGCGAGACGTATACTCTAAGAATGATAAAATATTTTATTCTGTTAACAGGGCTGACGCAGACGAATATTATTTTTTTATTCAGTTTCAAAGGATTCGTACCACTTTTTCCAAACTGTAATTCTTGCCATGTACTTCAACAAAAACGCAACTGCAAGAAAAAATTACCAAAAATAAATTATTTTAATAATGGTACACCTAGAATGTAGAAATTATCGTCTATATTCCATGTGAATCTTCCTTCTTTTTGCTCTTTGATTTGGTAAGTAAATTTGTTAATAAATTTCAATTACGCACTTAAAAATACTGTCTTTATATTTCAAAACCACTTAATTCACAGATCCACCAGAATTTCATATAGTTGAGCATAATTAATATATTTCAGTATAAAATAATCAAAGAGCGACAAAGGCTCTTTTTGAGATAGATTGCTGTTCTGATACGCGTGAAAGAATCCGAAAGAAAAACGTTAGAAAAACCACCTAATCCTATTTGCTGATTTTGTCCTGCAACAAAACTCGAAGCCGGTATAAGGAAAATAGACTGCAGGGAATATATCAAAGTGCAAATAAATGTTTTGGGAAAGCCGTAGGATTACTTTAGAAATAAGGGGACAGAATCTGTGTGAGAAAATAAATCCCGGACAGACAATAAAGTTAATGTTTTCAGATTGATTCCCTTTTATCTTGGAAAAACATCGCTATCATCGAACGGTTTTGTTTTGCAAGGGATGAAAATTGGTTTAAAATTAAAATTTGCTTCAAACAAGAGAAATAAGTTTGGAAGTGTGAAACAAGTGAAATAAATAGGATTTTTATTTGCAACCATATTTTATATTTTCTTTTAAGTGGAATTAGGACACTTAAATGTCGAAAAGTAAAAAAAAATTGACTGTTTTTGTCAATTTATATCTTAAAAGTATACATTACTAAAAACATACTAACTCATATTTTTTCCTATCATAATGGGGAAAATTAATTTTTATAGTTTTTTTTTTCTTAACATTTTGGTAATTATCCAGGAGAAAAGTTTTGCGCGCACGATTACAAAAGAATTTCTGCATGCAAAACATTTTTTGTATCGCATTATATACTTGAGAATCTTGTGCTTACATTGAACTTAAAAATTCTCTTCTTTTTTAAAAAACAAAGTTGTGTTTTGCTTATATAAAATTTTCAATAGTTTGAAAGATCAAGAAAAAACATCAAGAAAAAAAATGTTTTTTCAACAAAAAAAAATATGAAAATTTGGGTTCCTTTTATAGAGCCTATCATACACTGTATATTCTGAAAATTTCATAAAAAAGGAGTTTTTTAGCTATCTTGCGCGCAATGCCCCACATCACAAAACATCACACTTTTCAGAAAAGTGACTTCTCTTTGAAAATTTCTTGAGTAAGTGCAAGATTTTTTCATTCGCATTGTTGTAAAGTGTTCAGATACGTATTTTGCTTTAATTAAAACTTGAACTTTTTGAAGGTTTTAGAGTCTTGAGTCCCCTTAATGTAGGATGGAAAAAATAGTCACTAAAATAGATCTTATTAAAATTACTTAAAATGGGCTAAAATAAGCCATATGTACAAGATGTCATAACATACTTTAATCCTGAGATTTTTCGAACACACACGTGTTCATTTACAAGGGGAACCGTAGACTGACAACAAAATTGTTGCTTCTACTGTGCTGTTACACAACGGTTTTGAATAAGGTCTAGTCTACACCCCTACAGATTAATAGTGTGCCCCTGTTCAAAACCGTTGTGTAACAGCACAGTAGAAGCGACAATTAGTGCCAGAAATCTCTAAAACTTCACAAAATTCAAAATACCGTAACTATATAAAATACAAGTTAAATTGAACAACGCGCAATTTCTCTATTGTTTGATTTTTTAGACAATAGATATTTTATATTGCTCAAGTGTGTAACAATTATTATTTTTACATTATCAAGTTGACGTGTAAAGTTAGATCACTGACTTTTTTATTCTTATTCTGTTTAACTGTTGAAACACCCACTTACACAAAAATTGTTTTTGGAATTTTAATATCAGCTTGAATAGTGGTGGATTCAGGGGGTAGTCCAGGGGGCACATTTCTACAAAAACATATTGCAAAATCCCACGAATCCTTAGTTATAACAAGTCTACTATGAAACGTGAAAAGTAACTTCACAATATATAAATATTTTATTCATAATACAAGTAATGAACAATTTATATATAAAAACAATTATGCAACTATACATCCTTAGCTAGAACAAATGCAATTGAAAAAACTTTGAAAATTGCTTTGCAATAGCAAAACCTGCAAGTGAACATTTTTTACTTAACTTACACAAGATGCACGAGCCGAAAACTTTATTTTTTAGTTCAATTTCTTTAATTTAAAGTCAGTTTTAAAAAACTGAAACAATACGAGTTATGCTAAAGGAACAGAAAAAAAATATCTAATTACTTAATTTGAATAAATCTTAACTATCGCTTTATTTATTTATTTATTTATTTATTTATTTATTTTGCATATATTTTTAAAAATATATGCAACTTTCAATTCAGTGGTACAGTCTTGTGAAACCTTACCTGTACAATAAGCATAACTAAAGAAAATGAAAAAAAATACAATATCCGAAATATTTTATCCCTAATACAAGTAATAAAAGTTTCTCCGAAACAATCTTACATCTATGCTTTCTTAACTGTTATAAATATAACTATACAAACATGAAAAATTATTCCAATACTTAAACTTCTAAATGAACATTCTTTATTTAATTTGCACAACAAACAGGAGTTCAGTTACAACAGGGTTGAACAGAAATGTAGAAATATAAACCAATAATAAAAAAAATATATTTTATCACACAAAGGCTGAACAACTTTCCAGATGCCAAAAGGCGAAGGATACAATTGTCCTTCTTGCCCCCCCCCCCTCCCCACGCTTACACAAAAGATTGGCTAATGACGTAAGCCCTAAGCTCATTACCTTATAGGATCTTTAGATATATCCTTGGGGCTGTGAAAAGCTGGATTAACAAAACCTTATTACTGGGGGCAACTGACCATTTAATTTCATTACGCAAAGGAAAGGGGAAGGAAGGACATTTTGGTTAGGAATAGATAATTTGATCATATTACATGCTATAATTGGTTCAAATTAATGCTTTAATAAATATACGCTATTTCATAATCTAAAACAGCTTTGCTGCTTTATCAGATTAGTTTTTACTATGGTTTAGCAATGAAATATAATGAAATAAAAAACTCTTTCATAATTTAAAAAATATTTTTAATGTAGTTTAATTAAGCACCAGCGATGTAGAAAAACTGACATTTTTTAAATTTATAAATTAACAAAAATATATAAAATATAAATCTTTACTAAACACTTAAAAATTACAAGATAATTTATATTATGAAATAAATTTTAATGAGCTTTTCTTTTTTACTCTTTTCCAATCTTTTCTTCTTTTTTAGGTTAAAGGTGAAACGACTTCCAAGATACGCAAAAGGGGAAGGATACAATTAACCTTCTTGTACTCTTTTTAAAAGATGTATCTTTCTTTTTAAACTGACAAAATATTTTTAAAATATATTCTTAATTTAATATTTTATGTGTTAAAACCTAGCAAAGCTGACGAATGTGAGTAAGTGTGGTTTTAAACAGAAAAAAATGTTTAAAATATTAATTGTCTGATGAGATATTTTAAAAATACAAATGCATTCCACGTCCCTATGTTTAAAATTAAGGAGGAGAATTTGAGATCTGACTCACCAACACCCTTAAAGCCTACAAATAAAACTGAAAATCGTGTAAAATTGTTTTGCGAAATCCATGCTTCTAAATGAAGGTTCTTTACTTAACTTTTAAAATAAACGCAATTTCATTTTATTAGACACAAGCTGAAAAACTCTCTAAATAACAAAAGGGAAAGATATATAATTATACTTCTTACACCACTCTTACGCAAAAGTTTGACCAATGATATAATTCCTACTCTCAGTACTTTTTCGGGTCTTTTGATATTTTCTGGAACTTGTGAAAAGCCGACATAACGAACCTTATCACCGACCTCTTTATTTCATTAGTAAAATGAAAAAGGCGAAAAAGAAATAAGGATTTTTGTTTAGAATTAGTTCATTTTATCTATCTAACATGACATTAATAATTGAATTTTACATGTTAATGTTGTTACCTAAACTAAAAATGGCTTATACTATTTTGTAATATTATTAAACATACTGGTTAATAAGACTACTTAATAATTTGAATTAGCAATAAACAATAATTTAAATATTAGCTTTTCGTAAATTTAAAAATAATTTTAAAGTAAGTCATTTATAGAGAAGTTAGATGATTCAAGTTTTTACAGTTTTTGTTTTCGTTAGCTTATCAAAAAGGATGATACTGTCTTTTCCAAGATTTAATATTACTTACACACGTGTAACTTAAACAAAAAAAAAAGAAAACGAAACTTATCTACTTTTGGATATTTTCATAATAATATATGTAACTACGAATTCACAAACATAGTGCTAAGAAATTTTAACTGTAGCAGGTAAAATAGAGAACATGAAAAAAAAAAGACTTTACAATATCTTAAATATTTTATTTATAATAAACTTTACACTTAAATTTTTGAGCGCAACTGGCTTCGTGCATTACAACTTATAATATATATATATATATATATATATATATATAAAATAAGTAAAATGATTTTTTGTGAAAATAATGGTATTTTTTCGTGACTGTATTTGTCCGTTGAATAAATAAGTAAATATCTATACAAACGTAGACAGATTTCGGCTGTACTGAACATGCACAATAAGAGTGCTTTTCTGCCTATAAACGAACTAGTTTCATTGCAGTGGGAGATTAAACGATGACGGTATGGCTAAGTGGTCTAAAGCGTCAGTAACAGGAGTTCTGGTTCTCTAACAGGAACGTCGATTCGAGCATAACTTCTAGTATAAAAAGGTTTTTCAAATATATTTAATGTTCTGATAACTTTGTTCAATAATGTAAATTATAATTTACTTCAGGGGGGGGGGGGGAATATATACAATTTGTTTTTTTCTCTTCATTATTATTAAGGAAAATTTAGTACCTTCAATATATTTTTTAATTAATGATTTTGTATTTAAAATTTTACATTAAAAGTTTCATCATGTAATTATCTATTAAATAAATTGAAATGATTAAATAAATTGAAATGATCTGCAATTTTCGGTGTACTTTTTTATAACAATTGATCGATAATGCATATATATACTATTAAGAGTAGGTGATTATTTTCCGTAAAATATGAATAAATAAAAAAAAAAAGAAAGAAAAGAAGGAACTTATTTATATAAAAAACTGTGGTGCCATCTATTGGTATTGTAATGCAGTTAAATGTTTATATTTGTGAAATCTAATAAAATTTTAACTTCAAAAATTTCTTTATTTGTAAAATGTTAAAGAAAAAAACCATGAAGTTGCTCTTTTTTTATCTGAAAAATGAATTTTCTCAGAAATGTTCAGTTGCCTGTATCCATGTTAAAAGAAATAATAAGCAGCTGGTCACCAGCCCAGTTATATAAGGAGAATTTTTTTTTTCTTTTCACTATCGTTAACAAATATTCTGTAAAAAATTCTGATATATTAATGATATTATGATATTTTTTTCTCTGGACCCTTTAAGTTATTTCCATCACGTTTTGACGGGTACACTATCTAGTCATAGCCCTCAGTGGCCGAGTGGTTAAGACACCATTCCGCTAATCGCTCGATAACGTATTAGTAGCAGGCGGCGGGTTCGACTTTCGCTGACTCCGTTGCACACTGTTTGTAGAGTTCTGGGCTGTATTGTTCTGTATTCTTCTGTGATGCATATTTTCTTGTGTCTATCCCGTCCTCATCAAGAAGAAGATTTATGTAATTTTTCGAAGTCCTATATGTGTTTCTGTGAGTAAAAATATATGAATCATTCGAGGCAACAACCTTGTAGCTTATAGGTCTCAAAGCATCCCTTCTCCAAATGTCAAATCTAGTCATAGATGGGTACTGTCTAGTTCTTATATCACTTTAATAGTTTTATCTGAATCTTAATAATTGGTGAATAAATTAGACGAGTAGAAAAATACGTCAGATACGTAATTAAAGTTTATCTAAAAATTACTACTATAATATCCCTATGCATCCTTAATTACAACAAAAAAAGTAATATTTATAATCATGAAATACTACTTTGTAATAATACAATACTTATAAATAAACATTCTTCATTTTGTACAACAAGAAAAAGAAAAGAGTTAAGCTAGAAGTGCGGAAAATTTTAATTTTATCAGACAAGGCCGAACAACTCCCGAATCTTTTATTTCTCCTCCCTCCTCAACTTTCACAAAAGAGTTACTAACGACGTAAGCTCTATGATCAATAACTTATTGGATCTTTAGATATATTCTTGGGCCCCTGAAAAGCCTACTTAACGAACCTTATCATCGGGTGCAACTGACCGCTTAATTTCATTAATGTCATGAAGTAGGCGAAAGGGAATGGGGAATTTTTTCATTAGAATTAGTGCATTTGGTTTTGTAACATGCTTTTAATGATCCAATTTGATATATCAATGTTTTCACTGGACTGAAAACTCAAGCCAATTTATCAGAGTGCTTAATAATCTGATTTAACGATAGTTAAATTATTGTTTTCTGTAAATTTTCAGATAATTTTTAATTCAACGGATACTTAAATTGTGAGATAAAATTCGAAATTTTGCAATTATTGCATGTCTTTACAACTATGCATTAAGATTTCCAAACTGATATGTATTACTGAATCAAATACTTTTTTTTTCAACAATTTAAATGAATGCAATTTTTTTTTTTTTTTTTGGTCTTATTATAAAGTTTGTCGATTTTCTCTAATAATTCATTCCATGTTCATGTAGTACATTCCTAAAGCTTTTCTGATAACCTTATGAAATTTTATAATATTTAAAGCGAGAAAATAAATGAAAGCTATTAATTGAGAATAAGTTTATAGCTTCGAAATAATAAAGATATTTAATATACTATTTTAAAGCACTGTTATGCCAAAATTTTTAATCTATACTTCCAAGCAATTGCATAATAGCATTAGCATTGATGTATTATATGTATACCTATTGGCTATACATATTTTTATACAGGGTGTTTCTAAAGCCAGTTTCTACCACCGCCAGGGGAGCATTCTGTTCTAAACAAAGCTCTTTCCGAACGAACTTCTGAGACAGGTCACCGCTGCCTACGTTACTGTATAGTAGGCGCACTACAAAATTGAGCTGGTTTCGAGAAGATTGGAACATTATTAGCCCAGTTATTGCAATAAGGCTCAGTTATAGAAAATAACCTTGAGTGAGGTGCCGAGAGGAGGGGATGTTCGAAGAGTGTCCTTCAGAAAATGACTAATTAGGAGGCCCACTATGCATGCATAAAAATTCGTTCGTTTTGTTAAGCTAGGAACTTAATTACAAAGTTGGCTTAAACTCTTATTTGTAAATAGTGGTAACCGCTACTCATAAATTTAATTTAACGTTATAAAGGGTGACTATTAAGTTAAATATAATGTTTGGAATCACTTGCGTTGAAAGCGGAAAGATAGTTGCTGAGATATAGAAACGGGCATAGTTAGAGAAAAACCTTGAAGGAGGTGCCGGGGGGGGGAGGGTTGTTCAAGTACCCTTCAGCAAATGACTAATTAAGAGGAGCACTATGCATCTTTCGAAATTCGTTCGTTTGCTTAAGCTAGGAACTTAATTACAAATTTGGCTTACCCACTTATTCGGAAATAGTGGTAACCGCTACTCATAAATTTAGTTTAATGTTATAAAGAGTGACTATTAAGTGAATTATAATGTTTGGAATCACTTGCGTTGAAATCGGAAAGATAGTTGCTGAGATATGGAAACGGAGCATAGTTAGAGAAAAATCCTTGCAAGAGGGGCCGTAGGGGGGGGGGTGTTCAAGTGCCCTTCAGCAAATGACTAATTAGGAGGACCACTATGCATCTTTCAAAATTCGTTCGTTTCCTTAAGCTTTGAATTTAATTACAAATTTGGCTTAAACTGTTATTCGTAAATAGTGGTAACCGCTACTCATAAATTTAGTTTATTGTTATAAAGGGTGACTGTTAAATTAATTATAATGTTTGAAATAACTTGCGTTGAAATCGGAAAGATAGTTGCTGAGATGTGGAAACGGATCGGAGTTAGAGAAAAAACCTTGAAGGACGGGCCGGGAGGGGGGGGGGGCGTTGTTCAAGTGGCCTTTAGCAAATAACTAATTAGGAGGATCACAATACATCTTTAAAGATTGATTCATTTGGTTAAGCTAGGAACTTAATTTGAAATTTGGCTTAGACTATTATTCGGAAATTCTGGTAACTGCTTTCTAGAAATACACCTTGAAGCTTAAATGTAATTAGGCCCTTGCCCCTCTTCATTCCCGCAAATATAAAAAAAGAATCTGTTAAATAAAGTTTTCTGTATTAACAATCTCCATCATAATAATAAATGTCATGTAAAAAAAAAAAAAAACGACTAATTGTCATGAAGAAAAATTTGCCTGGAAAATATTTCAATCAGTGGGACGTATGTGTAATTTGTCATGTACAGGTGGCGCGGCAGTCGCATAGCTCTACGCTGATAACTTCAATCCATATCGACACTATTTAGTTAGAAATCCTTATTTATGCATCGCTACTCTGTTTTATTTAATTTTTTCTGTGAAGAATCGATGCAACCCACCAGTGAACCAACCAACCCAAGAGAATAAAAGCGTATTTTTTTATGAGAGTTCTTTGTGGATATTAATTAATATTTCAGTAAATAATTAAAATATTAAAATTCTGAAGTAATGGTGAACCAGGAGAGGCTTTGGACTACCTAAATCTAAATTTGCAGCCTTCTAGGTGGGCTAGATTTTCCTAGCCATCGCCAACAGACACACAGACACACACACAGAGCGAAACTTTCTTTTATTAGTATAGATAGAAAAAATAAAAATAACTTTTTCCCCTAAAAAATTACACATTCTATTTCACGTAATTTTAATGTTATTTTGATCAGAATGAATAGAAGGGGAAACAGGAATCTTATTTTTCTTTTCTAATATTAGAATGTTACTTTAAAAGAAAATTTACGATATTTGCGACGCGACTGACGACTGGGTGATATGGCTCCATGCGAAGAGGCTCCAATAATATTTGTTGCTAGATTTTCGTTTGTGACATTTGGATATATTTTTTTATTGGACCGCTCATTTTATTTTATTTTTTTAGAGATCTAATGCAAGATGAATATTTTTTTTCATTCTTAGTCAATCAGCATAAGCTTAGGTTTGCAAATTTTTAGTCTTGTATTGTGTGCAAGTCATACTTGCTCTTCACATGAAGACAGCGTTAGTGATTATATTTTTAATTGTGAACTCTGCTGATGCTAAAGCTCTGCTATGCACATTTACGAAGTCACTTTCATTCGTAAGTAGATATAATTGTCATATATTGTTATTCCGATAGAAAGCAATCGAAGAGTGTTTCAACTTTTCCTATAAAAGCACAGGTTCTTTCAGATACCGGTGTCAAATTTTTAATTTAAGCTGATTTTCAGGAGAATGAAATATTGTTTTAATTAAGGAATCAAGGCTCGGGCGGGCTTGGATTTAAAAATCATCGGGCTCGGGTGGGCCCGGGCCCCGAAAAGGGAGCCTTAACTCATCTCTAGTAGACAAGCACAAACAATGACTATTCCTTCTTCTGTTGAGAGTATTCTATCAGATCACTTATAAAAAAAATTGGATTTAGAAGCAATACTTCAAAAATGTATATAAACTTTATAAACAAACTGTATCTGTAAATGAAAAGCATCAAATAATTTGTGAAAAGCTTTTGAGTTTATTAAAAAAATAGATTTCTTTTTCTTTCCATTTTATTTTCAAATAAAGTAAGGGGAAAATATGAAATGTGTTTATTGAAGTATTAAAACAAGTTAACAAAACATGAAAATAAGCCTGACCAAATATTGTCTGCAATTCAAATAATGGTATAAAAAGGTAATATTGTTATATTGTGCCCGCCGTATCTCAATATAACAAATTTTCATCTTACTTTAAAATTTAAAATAATAAATTCTTTTATTTTATATTCTCCCTTTTTTCCCTGTATTTGTTTTAAAATTTGGATCAATTCCAGAAAAAATCATTTATAAATTTAACGATAAATTTAATTTTTTTTTAATTAAATACACCACAACCAAACTTCGTAAACTTTATGTGTAAGAATTGGCTCCTAAAACACATATATAAAACTATTTTTTAACATCAAAACAGTGTTTGGTTGTAAAACAAAAAAGAAGATTTGGAGAAAAATAGATTTTCTTCCATAAAATAAATTTTTTTTCAGTGTCATCGCAGCTGATAATTTCTTCCCGTTAGATTTGGAGATTTTTTATATTTTTTATACAGTTCAATTTATCCTTGATTTTCTTTATCTATTTTTATCTCTAGCTACAGTAAAGACTTCTTTATTTGACAAAATATTTTTTAAATGCATAATTTGTTTTATTTCAAGTGTTAAAATTTTATTTAGAACTTTTCTGCTTTACTTAAATTTTAACACTTAAAATATAAAATTAAGTATAAATTTTAGAAACATTCTGTGGAAAAAAAAGAAGAAGAAGATGATGAAGATGAAAGAAACGTCCTGCAAGAAGCGCACACAGAAAAAGGAAGGTAAAAGTTTTAATTTTCTGAGCAGAAATTTGAAAGATACGGATGCATTCCAAGCTCATGGATTTAACATTAGCGAGGGGTATTTACGATCTGACTGATGAAGAACCTTAACTGAAAAAAAATTCGAATAATGTTAATATTACTGGTTGGTTGGACGGTTGCGGACGCAACGGTCATCTTTTGCGCACTAGGGTTTAACAGATCGGGACTTCTGTTTAAAGTGGAATCCAACCCACTACAACCATTCATGCCTGAGTCCGTTTTTGAACCCGGCACCGTTTGTCCAGTATCTAGTGCCTGAACCACAAGACGAGCCGGAGGTTTCGACATTACTCTGCACATAGAAATTTTTAAAGTCCATACAATCGTATTTTACACATTAAAAATCTAAAATACGCCTTAAACATTTAAGCACTTGTTTTTTCAAGCCTCAGTATTTTGAATATTACTGTTTTCGAATAGAAATATTCGTTTTATTGAATGCAGAAATTATGCAATTGAATAAAGCGAATATTTTTATTGAGAAATAGTGGAAACATAATCACCTCTCACTCGAAATAAATTATAATCATACCTATTTTCACGTTTTGCATACCAGCCAAGCCCCCCTTATTTTGAATATCATTATTTCAGAACAGAGATATTCACTTTATTAAATGCAGAAATTATGTGATTAAATAAAGCGAATATTTCTATTTAGAAATATTGGAACACTTAATTACCCCTCACTCGAAATATATTATAATCATGCATATTTTCACGTATACCAGCCAAGCCCTCCGTATTTTGAATATCACTATTTCAGAATATAAATATTCGCTTTACGGAATGCAGAAATTATGCGAATATTTCTACTGAGAAATAGCGGAAAATATAACCACTACTCACTTAAAATATATTATAATCACTCGTAATTTCTTGCTTTTCATACCTGCAAAGCCTCATAGTGTAAATAGAGTTTTTTCCAAATAGAAATGTTCACTTTACTTAATGCAGAAATTATGCGATTCAATAAAGCGAATATTTCTATTGAGAAATAAGGAAAAAACATTCGAATCACTTCTCACACGAAAAACACTGTAATCTCCAAAATAAGTCGAGAAGTATTTTCACGACATGAAGAAATACGATTTCTTTAACGTAATCAACGCAGTTAAAAGTATTCACAAACTACAGAAACTTACATCGATATTCGTTACAAATAAGCACCATTACTCTTAAATGGCTGCTCCCTGAGGAGTGATATTGGATACACAGTAACAAAGATATCTTCTCTAGATGTCAGATATTTTCATCGTTGTAAACACACTTAACTAGCAGATGGTCAGTAGAGATGGTCATTTCAGCGTCTCAATTTTCTTTTGGAAGAAGAAATTTGTAGTCCTCAGTATGTGTTGCTAAATTAGAAACAGTTTTTTATTCTAAAACTGTCGTATTAGAAGTACTAATCCAATTTTGTGCTTTAACAATTAAATAATTTGTATAAATGATTGACGTATATATATATATATAATATATGACGATATATATATATATATGTGTGTAATAATAAAAAAATTTCGCCATTTTTCCTTAGTTAAATTATTCTAAATTCTTACAATTCAATTTTTTCCCTCTCTTTTTAAATATCTCTTAAATCTATTTTATATTTTATTCCATAACTTAATCAAAATATTCTTTTACTTATCATTCGGCGTCCCATGATTCCTCGCGTTTTTCCCGCTCAAGGCATTTTACCTTTTTAAAATTCTGCTTCTAAAAAAGAGTTTTGGCAATACGTCAGATACACACCCTCTTGGCCTCATTTTTTCAACCATTAGCGAGCAGGCCCTGCCTTTTCTATCCCCTGGCTTCCCTCCGAGCCTTGCTGTCAGTGGACTAGCATTTTCGCGCATTTGTACCCTTGGGCAAATTTTTGGAATATTTATACTGTTGCACTGGCTTCGGAGACAGATTTTACACGAATTAATTGTTGTCAACTAGAATCTGTCACTGGGATAGTCTACATTGGTACAATACATCGCGTAAGGTGATAAAACAGACAAGGATTTTTTTCTTTATTTTTTTTCTGTCGGTGGGAGGCACGATTGCGATTATATAAATACAGCTTCATGAATAGCTCTTCAACACCATTTGAAACATTCATTTTCAATGTATAACCTTATTTTCCAAAAAAAATTTCCTTTCCTAGACTGTTAAAAAACTTGTGTTGGGTTGAACCAACTTTTGTTGCTGCAGTAGCAACAATCGTAAGATGATGAAATCTTCTTCCAACATTTGGAGCTTCGGTTGAATTAGAGCTCCAAATGTTGTTACGAGATTTCACTAACTTATGGTTGCAGATTGTGCAGTACCAAAAGGTGTTTGAACCCAGCACAAATGTTTTAATAGTGTACCTAATTACACATCATTTACACATCACTTTTAAGACAGTTTTCTGTTGAATTTAAATATCAATATTATTTGAAATATTATGAAAAAAGTGATTATACATAAATACCTGACAAAAAAGAAGAAAACACTAATATGTCAATAAAATTAATTTACTCAAGTAAAATGTTCAATATTATATCCTTTGTCGTCATTTTGTTTAAAAAACTATTTACAGTTAAACAATTATAGAAAAAATGTTTCATAAACTCTGCATTTTCTGTCCATTCATTGTGCACAAAATATTTCAGTCATTTAACTCTTTTAAATTTAGAAACTTTTCATATCTTTGTCCTAATATTGCAAGTATTTTGATATTAAATGTACCTAGATGCTCTAAACAGCGCAGCTTTTTAGATCAAGACGTAAATTTGAAACATATTCAAACTTTGCTGTTGGTTCAGGTTCAATCGCTATAAAAGTCATATAGTTATAACAGAACAATACATGCTATTACAGAGAATTGAGCACAATTACAGTTACCGAGATCAGAGTAAAAAAAATATATCTTGTGACATTTCAAAATTCCAAGCAACGAGGCGTTCTTTAAAAGCCATTCCACATTAGGAATTACGAACAATGGAAAAAACCCTGTAGCGTATATACTGATGCTCTGAAACTTTACTTTGAAGAATATTGAATGTATTTTTATCTACTAGTCACAAGTGGTGAATAACTTTGTAACTTTTAAATATATATTATGCATTGCAACAAAATTTAATTTGTGAAATAAAAAGTTTCCAGTAAGGATGGGAAGATATTTTTCCATCATAGCAGAATTCCTAAACATTCCTCCTGCTAGTATGTTTATCTTTCCAATAACTGCTTATCTTATTCACACTACTATACTATGTTCTAGATTATACAGTTGAATTTTGATACTGTACATTTACTTACAAGGCGACAATTAAATCAATTTAGGCGCTTAGAGGCTAATCCAAATGGTTTTATTTTCTCTTCTTTCTATATATTATTTAAGAGGTTATTTACACGTAAATTTCTATTTCAATTATTTCTTAGTGCATTCTGATAGTTCATTTTGAAATTTTATTGCATGAACAAATAAACAGATGAAAATAAATTTGATTATTCATTTTATTGCGTTTTTTTACATTCTGTCCTAGTCGTTTGCTACAATACAAATAACGGTAATTTCTATGCTACGTACGCCAGTGTAATGTATGCATGTATCCCTCCCCCCCCCCTCTCTCTCTCTCTCTATATATATATATATATATATATATATATATATATATATACACACAAGATGGCCCAAAAATGTGTACATGAACTGTTTAACAGGTCATAAATTTCAGTGTGTAATTAATTGGAACTAATGAGTGAAACAAAATTAACTTTTAAAAAAGAAAATTTGTTTTAAAATGGTATTGGAAGTATGAAAATGTAGCAGAAGTACAAAGACAATATCACAGGGAGTTTCAGACAGATACACCTATGCTACTTACAATTAATCGGATAAAAGATAAGTTTGAAACGAATGGATGTTTATAAACAACGTTCCGGTACCGCAATTGAGCAAGAATACGTTACAACATCAAACGAAATGTTTGTTTAAGTTTGTCAATCAGCAGTCCACCATTATCACCATGTAGTGTATTGACCAGAACAGTAATAATTTGGAATATCTGTGGTAGAAGGGAAAGTTATACATTTTAAATTGATTGTTTTGCAATTTAAGCATTAATTATATGTGAATAAAAACTGCAGTTCTAATCATTCCAACTCTGTGTACATTGTTTGGGACACCCTGTATATACGAGATACAGGGATTGTTAATAAAACGATTTTACCAAATTTAGTCTCATTGCTGTAGGGATAGATCATTTATATTATGTAGAATTTATTTTAATGTGCTCCATGATATGTGTGACTAGCACGTGTCATCTGTTCTCTTGTTATAGAAATAAACAGCATAATTTATCTTTAAATAACAAAGTCAAAATTTCCCGAAGCAAACATTATTTTAAATAATACAAAAAAGAACAAAAATAATAAGAGAGAGAGCAAAGAACTTCGAAATTCATTTGAATACAGACAGTTGGTAACCGACGGTAAATTAACTATATTTTGTATTCCCACACAATTTTAGTCGTTCCTGGTATTGTTTTCCGATGTTGACTTAGTTATCAATCTGCACGCAATGATAAATGAGACCATTAAAATATAGCTTCACTCGCAAAATGTTTCCCGTTTTGCACGGAAAGCACTCGTTAAGTTTTCCCAGAAATCCATTATTTCACGTAGTGGTGTACCCAGCAAAAATTACCCGATAACAAATAATTCTAATAGAGTATATTACATTCTACTTTTCTTCACTGCGTTTGCTTATTTGACCAATATTTTATTTGGGACTTGTTATTTCCAAAATAGCGTTCTTTTGCTATGCGTTTCGCGTTTTGATTTATTCGTTTTATGAAATCAATTTGTTCGTTGTTGCCAATATATAATCTCGTGCAACGGAATGGATACGTGTTATTGGATTGGAATAAAAGAAGGTTTATATATCTCGAGGTCACGCGATTTAGAGATATTTCTAAATGCTGTTCCGGTTTGACAAGTTTCAGATATAGCAAAGGGAAACTGTTTTAAATTTGAATTTCATGCAATTTTTCAAACCGTCGTCATATAATATTTCAGGTATAGTATCGATTTTTGGTTGTAAATTCTATTACAGATTTTCTCAGCTCGAGATGTTCTGCTCTTTCATATAATTATATAAAGGTATAGTTATACAATTTTATAAAATCAACTGGATTTTTAAAAATGTTTAAAACTTTATGCAAAAAATGGTGGAACCCAAAAATAAAGTAAAATTACACGAACATTCACTGTATTCATTCTTCAGACCGGGTATTTAATCTATTTGCAAATTTTGTTTATTTGTCATGTTTTGCATTGGAATAGGCAGGCATATATATCGGAAACATAGAAAAATATTACCTCAGAATAGCAGGGGCAAGGTTGCCAGTTTGACCTGTCTTTTTTTAAATCAGAAACTCCGAAATCATATCGAAAATTCCGAAAAAAGAATTTTTACTTTAAGTAATCCAGAAATGCCTGTTATCAAATAAAGTAAACATTAGTATTCGTATTTTCTGAATAAAAAAGGAGGCCATACTGGTAACCCTGGTAGTGAGTAATGATATGCAGATGTCTTCAATGCCGACGATTCCAGCGATATCAAAACTCCTATATATTCCATCTATAAATACTACTTGAAAAAAAAAAAAAAAAAAAACACTTTTTAAAAAAAATTTTAAACAAATTTTGCAGGAAAACTGCGTTATTTCTATTGCAAATGGTGTAGTAATCTGCCACGAAAAGTTTTCTTAAAGAGTGTGTATTTCGGAGCCCTATTATATAGAATAGTTCAAGCATTCATGTGAATGTATGTCGATAAAAGTTTAATCGTGATTTTTGTTCACAGTTACATTCACTTATATCCAATGTGATTTACTAAAATACATATAAAACATTTTTCGAACAAATATCCCCAATTTCAACTGGTACCTGCTGGACATAGCTAAAAACATAATGAAGTTTTGTTCAATTCTATGCTTAACTTCATACACTTTTCGATGATACAAAGAGGACACGATACAAGGACAGACAGACATTTTGTAAAAATGTGTTTTTCGGGATCTCTGACTCCTAAAACGCGTTAATCCGTCTAAAACTGGAAGTCGAAATAAAATTCGATTACGATATTTTCGTCTATTATAGGTAGAAGAACGTAAAAATGCATTTAACATTAGTTCCAAATATCAAACCTGTATAATTCTTAATCTACTTTATCGAATGACTTCCCACTTGATATCTGAAGGTACAATTTACCGAATAATCAAAATATGATGTCCAACAGTTGTTAGTATTGGAATTTTGGTATAATTTCTATATGTAGACGAAGCTTTACTCAAAATTTGAGTGTAAAATTCATTAGTAGACATTGTTACTAATCGATTGGTATAATTTACATTTCTATACGATTATTAGCAGCAGAGTTAGTATGGTGGTACAATTTCTTTCTCTATGACTGTACATGTACAGTGTAAGGCCTTTTTTGAAAGCTAAACTATATGCCAACTAAATAACATATTCCAATGTCTTTGAAATCTGAACCATTGATGACCATGATGGTAGAAAACCAGAAACCATGATGGTAATATAGTCTGTTGAAAAATTAGTGTAACTGAAATTTCTTTCAACAACTCATTTAAAACTACTCAAACTTATATGCTCATGTTATATCGCTCGCCCGAAAGAAAAGTGACACAGCCAGAAAAAATTCATTTTGAGTATTATTGGCCTAATAGACTTAGGTACTGTAGGAAAAAGTGTCATAAGTGTAGTTATTCGAAAAATCGCTAGATTACACTATATGTCATTTTCCCATCACAGAAAGGGGCGGCGGGAGCAAATTATGTTGGGGGATAATTTTTTTCACTTATCTCTACCTCGTCTACCTCTTCTACGTCTTGAATCTTGAAGTTTTTACACTTTTTGAATTTATAGCTAAATGCAATAGTTTTATGCTACCGCATTAAAAAGGCTTCTTTTACCTGCCCTTTAAAATGAGACATTTTTGAGTTGTGTCACTTTTTTTTCTTTTTTTTGGGGGGGGAGGGGGGTGTGTGAGCAATATCAAAACTCCTAAATAATCCATTTATAAATACTACTTTAAAAATACGAAATCTTTCTTTTAGGTTTCTTTTAGCATATTTAGCAGGAAATCTGTGCTGAAGGTTATTTCTGTTGCAAATGGTGTAGAAACCTACCACGAAAATTGTTCTTAATAAATACTGGTATTCAAGAAGCGGACTATTTGGGAGCCATATTATATAGAACAACATTCATTTGATTGCATGTCTATAAAATTTACAGGGGATGATCTAGATAAATAATGCATTCCAATAAAACGAAATATCTAAACTGGTTCTAGTAATTTTCTGTGTGAACATGAATTAAAACTTGTAACATGTTTTAAAATCTTATCTTTATGAAGGTGGTGAGAAATATAAAGGAAAATACATATAAAGCAATGAAGTTTGTTCATTTTACTCTTCTTTCTATCTTTTATCTCTAGATATGTGATCAGAGAAAAAACATTTTTTTTTTCCTTTTCGAACGTATAACTAAATTTTAAGGCTTGTGTATTGTTAAAACATCATTATTTGAAAGTTTTACGTTTTTTGTTTGCTTTGTGGTGCAACATAACTATAATACAATTTCAGAAATGAGCTCAAAATTATGCATACAAAACTTACAAACGAATTCATGACTTTGATTCTATGCTGTAGCAAATAAAAACAAATATCAAAATTATAAATATTTTGTAACAAATCGAAAATATAAATAATTTTTCTAAGCAAAATTGGATTGTTTGAAACATCTAAAATTTGAAAAAAAAAAAAAAAAAATAGATATAGGCATAATGATTCGAATTGTTTTAGCAATATCCCAACTGGCGGCTGATCTTTGAAACTGGATCATCTTAGTTTTATAAAATAAAAGAATTATTTCATTCCTTTTTTTCACAGAACAAGAACTAGCTTGAAATCTGAAGAACACTTTCAGTTATTAAGACTGTTGTGAAGTGTGCCAATTTTTATTTTATTGAAGAAGTTTTATTGTTGTTAAGTGCTTGTTTTTATAAAATAAGTAATCTTTATTATTAAGTTTACTTATTTAATAAATGTTCTTATTTTGCTTAATATTCAATCATAATATTAAGAAAAATAAACGTCTAAGAAATTTAATTCTATAAGACCCAGTTTAATTTTATTCGAATTATTTTCGGTATAAAAGACAAACTAATAATAAAATTAATTGAAATAATAATAATAATAATTGATTTTCCAGTCAAAATTATGTTTTATTATTTTTAACTCAATCAATACAATACCATACGAATTGATTTTTTTTTTTTTGAAATTTCAATCCATTTATCTTTACTAATCAGTATTGATTGATAACAAAATCATACGAATTGAATTTTATTTATTTTTGAAATTTTAATCCATTAATCTTTACTAATCAATATTGATTGATAACAATATCATACGAAATGATTTTTTTTTTAATTTCAATCCAGTAATATTTACTAATCAGTATGATTAGTAAAACTCGATAAAAGGTTTAAATTAACAAAGTGTATCTACGTATCCATCGTTCAATGGCGTTTCATTACCTGCTGTATATTCTGTTGAGCAGTCTACATGGCAGACTAGATGCTATTGTCAGTAACGGTATCTGAGTGAAATGGCTCGATGTATTTTCAGTCCGGATATCTCAATAGGCAGAGGGTTGGCAATTTAAGCCAAGATGACTCCCGGCCTCGACACTTTTTGACTGAGTTGCAAAAAGATTCAATCCGTAAAATTATGTTTATTTATTTGTTTGAGATTTTCTTCGGCATTTAAACCAATTACCTAGTAAAATCCAGAGTTAATTTACTTGCGCATGATGACTCAAAAACAGTTATCACGATTCATGGGCATATTTGTTCAATTTATTCCGATTCAACTCACAATTAATTTGCAGCTATGTTGAAGGAACTTCAAATCTTGTATTCTACGTCAGTTTTATGCAACATTTATTTTATTTACAGACATCTTCCTCCATCTGGATATATGTCTAACTGAATTTGTGGCTGTTTTTAGGTGCGATCGTAATAATATAAATACTTTAGCACCTACACTCTCAGAAAAAACTAAATTTATGAGCGTTTGTCCTTCAATTTTCACGGGCAACAGCCTTATTTGATGAAAAGCCGTCTGATACACTAAATAAGCGGCCTTATCCCTTAGATTAGATACTTAGAAAATTAAGAGCAATCAACATATTCTGACGGTTCTAGCCCATATGTTAGCAAAAATACGGTACGACCCCATACATTTTCCTCCGCTAGGGTGTAACCCTTCATTTTACTCGTGTTTTGAAAATTTTAACCCGCCAAAAAAGCGATTCTGTGATGATTATCTAACGTGCTACGTGCTACGGAACAGTAAGTAAAGTGTTATTGTGTTTTAAAGTGCATTATATCCTGTGCATTATAATGCTGTATTACTTTGCCCCGTAAAATTACGGGTGCACAAAATGATAGGCATGGACATTTTTTTTACGGGGTATGACTGGAATCTCAGCTGCCGGCCTCTGCCCGTAATTTTACTGAAATTTTTTTCTGAATGTATAGTCGTCGTCTGGTACGTCCATCTGTCCGCATATAACAGCGCAAAAACTACCCAACCAAATGGCTTGAAATTTAATATATATAATCGTTGCAGAAGTTTGTTGAGTCATTTGAAATTTTATGAAAATCGAATCAAAACTTAAAAAGATATTAATAAATGTTTTCTTCATTCTATTAACTCCTATCATACTTAATTAATTCAATGATGTACCATGATCGGTTTATTCTAGGTTACCATGGTGATTACGTCCTAATTAAGGAGGAGTATTATTTCCGCATAGCTAAATTTAAAAACCGAATTTGTATACTAAAATTGTTTAATTATAGCAATCCGACAGTTCCGACTATCTACCGACAGTTTTTTGGATAAATGTTTCCGGAGAAATAGATGTTAAATAGAAAAAGAGTTTAAATATGGATTTCAAGTTCTGAAATTTTCAAAGCTAGGCTTAAGTTTCCCATTGCAATTTTCAGTAAATGTCAACGAAAGATAGATAGTACTTATTTTTTATGGAAATTAATCGTAACATAATAACGATATAATTCCTTTCGCTGAAATAATAAAAATGATTTTTTTGCATTGTCTTGCATTGGATAGTTCCGCATAGTAAAATTTTAATGTAACCAAATTGTAATTAATTGTTTGTAAAAGTGTATTGAAACTTAATTTCATAAAATAAAATTAATATCTATAGAATGAAGCATAAAACAATTTTCATATTCATGCATTTTTGCATAAGAGTGTAACAGCTATTGCACCAAGATCTGAATATTTATAAAACTAGTTATCGTACGAACGCACCACCTCATTTGTCACGTTTGACGTACAATTTTCACCTTGTTTTTTCTGTTGTTGTTGTTTTTCGGAAACATGTAATGTATGGAAGGTGTAATCCTGATTTACGCGCATGTGTGAGAATAATCACGAATCACAATGGCGGCTGAATGATATTCCTCTGATAAAATTTTCTAGGTATATTACAGATCACTGCCTGAAGACCTATATACATTCTCGAACAAATAGGACAACGAGTTTGGTATCTAAACCATTTTGTGACAGAAGAAAACGATTATTTTACTTACCCATCATACGTAGTATAGGGTAAGTCTTGTAATCGTTTTGAAAATTGAAATTTTTTTTTCACGAATTTACACGTTTCAGACGCTGGAGATTCCGAAAAACATATTTTTAGAAAAAAAAAAATTGCCGTCCGTCTGTGTGTCTGTGTGTGTGTCTGTAAACGCTCTATCTCCCGAACAAATTGAGATAGAGACTTGCAATTTGGTATGTACTTAGTATGTAATAATGGGAAGATGCCTATTTCATTTCAATAACCTCGATTAACCGGAACATTTTTTTTCGGACTCTCGAAATATTCGTTCTGATGAAAGGTATATAAAAATTTTCGAAATTGTTTATTTTAAGGAGTAAATATAAAAGACAATAAAAAAACATAAATTTTGCATAAAACATGAAGTCGATCGGATAATGAGTTGCCGAGATATTTGTAATCCTATTTTCCACACTCTTCGATTTTTCATGACCCAGTATTTCATCCAAATTTTACTTCAAAGATATATTTTAATTGGAAATTTGACGCTTAATCAGATGCAATAAACCGCTAGTTAATAGGAGTATTATTTTTGGAGTTATAAGGAAAAACCTCTTTCAAGCAATTCAGTAACCGAGCCTTTAAAGCGAGGCTAACGAAAAAGAAAGGCTACCGCGGTGCTTTCCGCATATCTTTTTTTACAGACCGCCGGAGTCAAGTGTTGCTCGAATGCACCAATGAAGGCGTACGAAAAGAGCATCACGTCACTCTAGCGGTCTGTAAAAAAAGATAAGTGGAATGTACCGCGGTAGCCTGTCTTTTTCGTTAGCCTCGCTTTAAAGTTTATGACGTCATCAAGCCACGATTTTATTTGAATTGCAATGCATTTTATAAGTAGTTTACACATTTTTATTTTAATATTTTACATTATACATATACATGATGGGTAAGTATTACGGTGGCCCCCAACGACTAGTTTTATCTTTTTTTAATTCAATTATTTATCTAAATACTTTAACTCTTCACGCCCATTTTATGCCGATATTTTGTGGGCATTTTAATGTGCTTTTTTTTTTTACTCTTTTTTTCTCAATTTTATCGACAAAAATAAATAGTTTTATTTTTCAAATGTATAATTATTTTGAATTAATTTTAATAAAAATATAGCAATGAGTTAAAACGAAATAATTATTTGCCATTCATTTTATGTAAAAAAAAAAAAAAAAAAAAAAAAAGAAAAGAAAGAAAAAGTATTGGTAGAAAGTTTTATATTTTGCTGCGCTCACTAACAAAACTGAAAATTTTATTATATGAACTATTAGTAAAAAGATTAGTCAACCGATGTTAAACTTTAATAATAAAAAAAGTACGATTTTCCAATATGTTATGAAAATACACGTAATAGTAACTGCAAATGGTAGCGATATAAAAGAAGCCGGAAAGTAATCATGTATTTTGAAGAACCATGATGATAATTGTCCTGAAGGATCTAATGGAGTCTGATCCATGCCAAAATATTCAGGAATTATCGGAAAAGTTTAACTCACCATAGTCAACTTATGATGTGTCGACTAATCTGATTGTAAGAGTAGGCGAAGTTTAGATTGCGAACTTAGTTTTTGTCCAATAATAGTCAATGTGCGTAAAAGTTATCAAGGCTATCTTTCTCTAACTTTCGATGAATGAGTGTGAACACCTCGGAATTTGTAATTTTTCTCTTCGTATCGATATTTATGGAAATTTATGCATCTGGTCAATCGATATTGCAGTATTTAAGCACTGGCATGCGCTGGGAAAGTGGAACTCTGTGTAGGTTCTTGCACTTGTTGGTACTTCAAGATATGCTTTAGTTGACTCAACTAAGGCGTAGCAAATAAGGAATATTGGTCATTGGTAAGAGTATATTTTACTTTGATTCAGTGCTACCTGGATAAAATTATTTAGTGCTCACGGAGTGCCATTTCTAGCTATCTGGAACTTGGAGTTGAACTTCGGTAACTGGAAGTCAGCTTAACAGCCGTTTAACGTTACGAGATTGTAAGTTATTTTAAGTTAGCTAATTTTTCATATTGTTAATTTGAAGATTATTATTATTATTATTATTTTGAGTGAAGTTTGTTGGGAACTGATTTCTTTCCGGCATGAGGAAATCGCAGAGCTTTTCTCAAAACTCTGCTCTTTTAAGATTTTAATAAAAGTTATTTGATTTTACGCAACTTGTGCTCATTTTCCGGCTAGCTAACATTGACCATCACACAGAACAGCGACATGGCAGTTACAAACTATTTAAGAGCATTTGCAAAATATTGAAAAGGTAAACAAAGTAGGTATATGACTTACTCGTGATCTTTCGGAATACAACTAGGCACAGAGACGGACAAAGCAACAAAGTGAGCCTTTTTTTTTGAACGAGTCGTAACTGGTGATGAGAAATAAGTTCTATACAAAAACACTAAATGTTAGAAACAGTGGTTGTCTTCAGGACGTCCAATTCTGACTCCTAAAAGATGGACTTCAGACAAATGAAGTTTTGTTTTATGCATGTTGTGGGATATATTCGCGAAATAGCGCAATACGAGCTCACTCCACGAGGCTAAACAACAACAGTAGACTATATTAATTTAACACAATTATTCTAAATGTTAAATAAATTACAGGATTTAGTTTTTGTAATTTCCAACTGGTCGAAAAATTGTCAAGACCTGGATTCGAACTTAGGACCGTTTGGCGTCGGCTGTTAATGTTATGCGATGCCAACTGGCAAAACAAAAATCTGGGAAAATTACCCTGCCCAAATCTAGCAGAAATAATTTCCCGAGAGAACCTCAGGTAATGGAACTCAAAGAAATGTTGGATACGTAATTATACGTCCAGGAATAATTACGTATCGAACGTTTCTTAGAGTTCCATTACCTGCGATTTAGTCTGATGAGCTGATTCAGATATCAGACCAGATGTTATAAACAATAAGGTTCTCTGGGTAAATTGTGTCCTCCAGATTTGTCCAGGATAGCTCAGTTGGCAGAGAATTGGCATCTTACGCCAAAAGGTCCCTGGTTTGAATCCTGTTCTGGACATTTTTTTACCTAGTTGAAAAAATATAAAAAATCATGTAATTTCTTTAACAATCAGAATAATTGTGTTAAATTAATTAGTATAATTACGTATCCAACGTTTCTTGGAGTTCCATTACCTGCGATTTATTCTGATGAACTGATTCAAATATTAGACAGGATGTTATAATCAATAAAGTTCTCTGGGTAAATTGTATAGCTCAGTTGGCATACCATTGGCAGCTTACGCCAAAGGTCTCTGGTTCGAATCCTTGCCTGGATACTTTTTCATCCAATTGAAAAATCGCAAAAAAAAATTACAATACACGCCCACTGCTGGCAATTAGATCGTTTGCAACAAGTACTAGCAATAAAACTTCCATCTTTATAACGAATCAAAAACGGATAACATAAGGAATATTGCAGCAAGATATCGCATACCGCAAGTTCAACTTCAAAAATAAATAGGCAATTAGGCTGGGAAATATTGCCCTATCCACTGTATTCTCCAGATATATCCCCTCAATTTACCACTTATTTCGTTCAGAAACTCTGATGATGTCAAATCTGGGTTGCAAAGTTTTTTTGCTTCCAAAAACGAAACTTAAGGGAACACTGGGTAATAGTTATTAATACTGATGGTGATTATATAATTGGTTACTGTAAAGTTTCTTTTAAATAAAACACAAATTTCAAAAATACTCAAAATAATTTATTACTTTCCGGTCACACTTATAGAACGTATTTATGCCATAAAAAAGTGATATTTTTAAAATACAGAAAAAAGTAAGAACGAAGCAAATGCAAACAAAAGGGAAAAAAAATCTGAATCTAACAATTACTTACTATCAATTTTAGTGATTAAACTGATGCAATCACATCTGAAACTAATTTGAGATGTTCCTCACTAGCTGCATCAGAAGCATTAGTCTTTTGTTATATTGATGATTCTCTATTTCATTAGTACGCACAAAGAATAAAGAGGATTGAGTGGGCATCTATTCATACTATTGTGGCGACAAAGCTCAATGCTAGCTGACTTTAGATCTCAAATAATAAAAGAGATAGAAAGAGATAAAAGAGTGTTTCTTAATGCTATGGTTATTTCCTTAAAGTTATTTTTACCAAGTCACATTCCTTTTCACCCATACAAATTCAAAAGTAAAGGATACTATATAATTGATATGAGCAATGGTATTTGAGCAAATGGCGCTTCATTTACGAAATGTACATTTTTAAATGCTTAGCGGTCAATAACCAACAATCGTTAACCATTTTCGGAATGAACAAAAACAATGTTGAATTACAAAACATTAATATTTGAATTAGTTGTAAAAGAGAGTAATAAGTATTAGATATAATTATTTTGGTAATAATAAATTTGAAACTTTATCAACACAACTTCTTATTCAAACTTTAGATGCAACGACACCTTGATTTTGCTCGTTTACTCCAAGTTTTTGTGTATTTTAGTAAATTTTTTTTTTCTTACCAAACGTCTAATTCACAATTGGTTCTCCTCTAATGTATATTAACGTTTATTGCGTTTAATTCAATTTTTTAGCAGATGCGTAATGGTGGAAATTGAAAAGTTTCTCTTGGAGAAATTCACCACTTTGCGAATGATTTTTGATGTATATTTAGATGGTGTACGACCTTCAGGCTTTTTTAATCCTTCTGGGTTTTTTTTCATATCTTTTAAATATTTGATTGCTGTTTTCTGTTTCCTTCATTTAAAAAATGAATAACTGTCATTGTTTATCTCTGCCAGCAATGTTTCTTCAGTATTAGAGAAATCTATACTGAAATTTCGGGATAAGATAGAATATATATAAAAATTTAAATAAAAGATGATTCACCAGCAACCAGTACCGGAGTGAATCAGATACCTAAAAATAATTTTGAGAAAAATATAACTATATTATCCCAAAATCTCACTATATAACCAGACGTAAAGTGGAGACATTGCAAAGAAAAATTAATTTTAAAATTTTCTAGTTAACCTATAAAAAATGATAGTATATATCTTTTTATTTTATTAATTTGATAAGTTAAATTGAGATAATCAACAATAATAAAGAAGAACAAAATTAACTCACCAAACTTGAAGGTGCAAATGCTAACTTTTATTATGAAACAAACTGAAGATGAACACACAAACTTTTATTATGATACACAATGAAGATGTAAACACTAACTATTATTATAATAATTAAATTAATATCTTAAGATATAACAAAATCTGAACGGTTTGGAGCTACAATGGAATTTATTATTTAATCAAAGGATATATTCAATGCTTTAAGATTTGTACTTAATATTTTAATGATTTAATAAAAATTATTCTTCTTATACAGTTCATTTAAATTTGTGAAAATAGTTCTTTAACTAAAATATTTAATTTTGTAGAAATCAAAGTCAGTTAACAGTTCCTCATTAAGTTTTCTGAATTTTACAGTTCATTACGAATTGTGAAATTAGATCGTTGACTAATATATTAGTTTATGTGGAGATCAAAGTCAATTAAGACTTTTAATTTTTCTTCTTGACAAAAAAAACTTCAAATCAAATGGAGAAAATTGGTAGAATCAATTTGAGACTGTAGATGACAACTGTCTAAAAGTTATTAAATGGCGGGAAAATTCGTTGACTGCAAAGAATTTGAGAAGTCCAATAAATATATGACTTTCTACTTGGAGACTTGTTGGCGCAAGTAATTATACTGGAAAGTTGGTTCTTTCACCGGAAACCCAAAAGACGCGAGGTTGAAGATGATCACGATCAAAAAGATTGGCGAGAAACTTTTTCAATTTTAGAAATCATGAAGTCGAGCAGACTCTACTAACAGCTAAACTATTGAAGACGATAAGCAACATCAGAGATTAGAGTTACTTCTTATTACTTTGTTGGTGGGTAACTGGAAAGGATTAACGAATTCAGATGAATAATATTGTTGTTGGGAAACTTCGTATTCAAAGGAATCACTTATATCTTTTCAGAACTTCGTCGAAATCAAAGTAAATGAAGAAATATTCTGTATTATCGGAAATCCCGGAACTTGCTGAAAGAATACTAGATCTTGGAGAATTATACGAAGTATCGTTAAATTTTTCTGGATGAAAAATTGCTCATGTTCAAATTTTGAGCTATGTCAGGAAAAGCCAATACAGGTCCAAAATTATTCTATCAGAGACGCCAAAGATGGACGGTCATTCAAAGAAAATCTACTCACTGGGCCCGAGGCCCGGCAGCATTTATACTAACAACTGCTTACACTAATCCCTACTCGATGACTGAATTTTACCAGACGTGACTTTTTTCTGTTGATTTTCGAAAATGAAACTTCGCTCCAATCAAATGATAGCGCTACGGCAAACCACTCCCAGACGATGTCATGACGTCAACAATTAGCGCCGCGATCTCAACCAACGCCCCCTAGAGATATCTCTAGGGGGCGTTGTCTCAACCCCACCTGACGGAGTTGAAGAATTACATCTCCAAACCTACCTTAGCAAAAACACGCTCGCGGTTAAAAGTAGACTTTCACTGCCAGCACACCTTAACGAACGAAACGGCACAGAGAGATTGCTAGAATGTTCTATGGAGACCTCGACTCCGCGAAAGTTAACCTTGAACGCCTCGTGGCAATGACACTGTTTCAACATGGAGTCGGGAAGTAGGAAAAATAGTTGTTTTGAAACGAAGAAGGAATAAACCGACCGGAGAAATAGCAATGGCGTCCATAACGTAATTTCGCGCCGATTTCAAAACAAAATAGAATAAATATATAAAAACACATAACTATGAAAGTTATGGTCAAAACGCGATAAAATTTTAAATACTGATTATTGAGATATTACTTTTATTTGGATAATTTTAAGATATAAGTCTTTGAAAAAAGTAAGTTAAATAATTGTTTGACGTAATGTTTATTGAAAGTTAAGAAAAAGTTAAATTTGGAATATTAATTTAAAATGAAAATAATTTAGAATATATTTGAAATGGAAAGAAAATAATATTTAATTTATCTAGCAATAAAAGTTATCATCTTAAAAGTAAATGTTTGATTTGAAATGTATTATTAATTAAGCATTATTTATTTTTTGTAAAAAATTTTAAGAACTATTTTGAATAAATTAAAGTTAAATATGTAAAAAGCTGCATAAATGATGTGTAAATATTTTAAATCATTACCAAATCGTTTTGCAAATGCCCCAGCAAACACGAGATTTTTGGCCACCTGTTGTAAACGTTGTGGCCAAAAAAGTTTGCGGCAATTTGTATCCAGCCATTAATGTATTTTAACTGAAGCGCCCGCACACCGGATGTCTATCGCCAAATCGTTAACGGGCAAATGGCGGGGAAACTTAATGCAATTTCAGTGCCCAATAGCGAATGAAAGTACGTTTGCGGCCAAGATATACAAATCTATCATTGTTTAAAAGTCAGTGGCCCAGTATAATCTTCTCGACATTTTTATTATAAGAAATAAAAAGTATCTTTACTTCACATTTTATAAGATGATTTTCGTTATTTTAAACCTGGATTTATGTGAAACGATAAAATATGCTGCATTTAAATATTTTATGCAATAAAAAATACACAAAAAGTACCCTTCTTTAATTTAAAGAGTTTTTATGGAAAAAAAAAATCATAAAAACTGTTAATGTTTTTGCTTTTAAAGTATGCATTAATATCTTTAAATGAATATTTTTTGTGAGCACCTAGAATGAAAATGAATATTGCAATCTTTAGACATACATATTATATAAACATATTAAAAAAATTAATGATAAATGGGAATTTAAATTTCAATTTCAATGAAAAAATATTTGTCAAAAGAAATAAATGCCACTTTACCAAAAAGCAGTTACTGTTAAACGAAAAAAAAAAAAAAAAAAAAAAAAAAATTCTTTTTTTTCTTGGAGGGGGGGGGGGCGGTGATTTTATATTATCTGTATATTATCTATAAATCAGTTCCAAAAAATAAGTTATTTTCATTTTTTGAAACACTCCAAAATTTAGATTTAAAAGAAAAAAAAAATCTTAACTAGCTTAAATAAGCAATAATACCAAATACCGATCCCCCCCTCCCACTCCTTTCACACGGCAAGCCGGGAGTAATGCAGGGAAAGATGAAACAAGATTTCCCTTTTCCAACACATTTTTTTTCCCAGTGGGGATTTTTGTAAATATATTTTTAAATGTTTTCCGCTTTGTAATAATCAGCATTGAAAAATTTCCACTTTTAAAATTATTTAATGTTGTATGAGAAATGTTGAAGATAAAAAAAAAAACTTGAAAAAATAAATCTATTGAAATATAGCTTTTTTTCTGCGGTCTCGTAGGGATTTTTATGTCTTTTTGGCAGCGTCATCGCACATCGCAGCGTTGTTTACATTTCCCTTTCCTGCATCGTGGCGTCGTCTATGTCTAAGTCTCGTCATTCACTGGTTTTTGGATATTTAGATTTACTAATTAGGTAAGATTATTTTTCTATATTATTCCAAGAGTTAGTTAAAAATTAGTTTTCATCATTCTCAGGGACAGATTTAAGTTCAAGATAAAGAAAGCTGAGAAAAAGCATCAGCAATTGTGTAAAATTAACTGCATTGCTTTGCTTATTATGCGACTTAATTCTACAGAAGTGAATAAAAAAAAAAGTTCTTTACTGATCTTACATCTGCCCTGAATATGCTATTAATAAGTTGATTGTAATTATATATATATATCAGAGTAAAATGTGTCCGTAATGAACAATCTCGGAAGTTTTTGGTTTATAAAAAAATTAACCAATAAAAATTCAGCTTTTATTTTTTTCATAATTCTCCGTTGCCTGTTTTATAATTTGCTTTATTGCTGACAATCTTAAACCAGTCAGGAAGCGGAAAGTAATATTTTACAGCTCCAGTGTCTTTCAGTGAAATTATACTTCATATGTTAAGATCTGGTTTTAATTAACTAATATATATATATTCTGTATTTTCTGATGATACTGGCATATTTTTATTTTGATAGTAATAGAAAACTTCGAATTTTATGTACTAATTAATGACCATTTGCAAAATTTCACTTTATTTTTAAGATTTTAATAAAGTAGGTAATTTCTTTTTAATTCATTAATGTGATTTTTAATTAGTCATGGCAATAGTGCCCAAAATGTTTTGGTTTAGCCGAAAAGCTAAGTAATCTGATTTAATTTTTAAATTCCACTTATCAGAGTCGTGTAATAGGAACACAACTTGGTACTTTTCTGTTATACCAACACATGCCAAAATATACGCTAATCTGCCATTTATTTCTACCCTAACCGTGTAAAGAATTTTTTATTGCAAACTGTACCAAACATTCTGATTGGACTATTTATTGAACGTGAATCTTTTATTATTATTATTTAATCGTAACCTCATAAAACATCTTAACTTGCTACTTTTCAAATAGAAAATATTTATTAAATTATAACTTGCATTTATTATTGACACTGAAATGAATTTTACCATTAAGCTGTTACTTGATGATGTAGAAGCGGCAATAAAATTGTTTTAGGACTTTAGATACATAAAAAAAAAAGTTTTTATCAAAAAAACTCATAAACATCTTCATTCAAAAAATGAAATGTTTACAGCAATCTTAAGAGACGTTTACAATTTCAAGCCTGTAGTTTAAATAGAGTTTTATTTTATTACCTTATGTAATATTTATTTGTTCTTTTATTTTAAGTGCATATTTTGTATTGCAATTTTCAAACGTTTTATTTTTAAGTGCTTAAATTCGTGCCAACAATGTTATTTTTGTTTTCAAATGATTCGTTTCATGTGAATTTCCTTTTGTGCCGATTATTATGCTTAGCGACAATGGTGTTGGTATAGCAGAAAAGGACCCAAACTTTTTATAAACAGTTGCTTTTAATATATTTTCATGTTGTAAATATTTTTTTAATAACAAACCAGATTAATTTTTAATGGGTTTTTTTTTTCCTAATGAAAGCACATAATTTGTTTGGGTACATTTCGGTTAGCCGGGCGCCAGTGATATATATACATGTATTATATATACACATATCTATGTATATACACATATGTCTGCATATACATATATATATACATACATATATTTATATACATATATGTATGTATATACATATATAGGTATATACATTATGTATTTATATATGTTGATATATATCACTGGCGCCCGGCTAACCGAAATGTACCTTTTTTTGTTTCAAAGTATTGCATCGTCCCTTACCCCTCATGCAAAAACAAATTTGTCTTTAAGGACGTCTTCCTTTTTAAAACTTGTTTTAAGCCTTTTTTTAACCTCATCTCCCCCGAGTCTGAAATTTTCTTTCTGTGTTTGTGACAACATACTCTCAAAGCATGCAATTTCTTTCTTGGAATCCAAAATAGTTGCACACTGTTATACTATACTGTTACATTTTTTTTTTTTTTTTTTTTTTTACACCCATCCAAAATATTAAGAGGAGAGAGCCTGTCTGATATTACACTTTTAATTTTATGTTAAATAAAACATTGGGTACTTTTCGGTTAGCCAGGTGCCAATGATGTGTACAAGTACATACATGTATATATATTACTGGTGTCCAGCTAACCGAAAAGTACCAAACATTGTATCAATTATCTTCCTTAATTACTTTCCTGGAACTATAATTTATCTCCATCTTTTATATTATGTTCTGCAGTGTTTTTCTTTTTCAGTACCATAATTTCAGTAAAAAGCGCTATAGTGCATATGCGTGTAAAAATTTAAAACAGTCTAAGTGCACAGCACTTCTGCTGGTGTGGCTGATTCAGTAATTTTTTTTTTCTTTTCCTCCCCATAGCAATATTTAGATAAGATGCCATTTTATTTAATGCAAATTATGTGTGTGTGCATGTTGAAATAAGTTTTGATTTAAAAGAAGAAGAAAATGATTCACTGACATCAGTTATATACATTAATCAGTTGTACTTTTTCTTTTTAATTTTCTAGTTGAATATGATAAATGCTTAATATTGCAACCTATTACAATTTATTTTCATATTTTTCAGGAAACTGTGGTGGCGCAGTTCAGAGATGGCAGCAGAGATGACTGTGCAGCATAAACTCGTTTGGCATTCAAGCAAAGGTAAGTTGTCAATTTACTCAGTTTGTAACGCAGGGCTTTTATCTTAGGGCCCATTTTGAAAAAAGTAAAAGTTATTTGTGTGAAATTTATTCTTTTTTTTTTTTGTGAAAGATAACATTTTGTAATGAATATGAAATTTAGTTACTCAAATTTGAACCAAACGTTTATTGATAACTTCTTTAAGTCCTTCTGTTAAAGTTTTCCTTTCAATTTGTTTGCAAATTACACATTTTGAAACATAAAATAAAAATTAACAATGAAGAGTATGTTTTTATGGATTGTTTATAAAATAGTCAATTCAGAAAATTCCAGATTTTAAAAGTATTGCTACCCCACATGCAAAAACAAATTTGTCTTTAAAGACTTCTTCCTTTTTAAAACTCAATTTTTTTTAAGTTGCCTGTGTTATTTAAAAAAAAAAAAATGGGAAGAGATCCTGTTTATTAAAAGGTATATTGTGAAGGGACCTGCTTTACTAGGAAGAATTTTGGGATGGTCCCCTAAATAGGCTCCAAATTTTGTCTGTATTGATCAATTTACATTAGTAAATTTAATTTCACACATTCATAAAATGGAAGTGCACTCTTGTATTTTAGCTGCATACAGTTGGTAAACGTTAAAGCTCTTTACAAAGCTTTCCAACCTTTGCACTTTAAGTGTAAAATTTACACTTTTTAACCTTTTTTTACAGCTAGAATGTACTTATTTTTTACTCTTAAAAGTTATAGAAAAAAAAAAGCTATTAAAATATTTTTCGGCAGAATCCTCGAATAAGCGAGGGTCCCCGATTTGGCGATTTTTTTGACGCACGCCAAGGAACGACGCGCGCCAACCGAGAAATCGGCAACCTCCGAATTCTACCCAATCAGAACACGAGCTTTTCGGCAGACGACTTATTACTTACACACATCGTCAAGCAAATTCTTTCACAAAGTACACCGTGAACGTAGCATTGATTTTATTTCATTTTAAGAATATTTACAAAGTTTTAGTAAATTTTACCGCCACATTTTTCGATTTTTACATACTTTTACCAATATTTTCCTTCAGATATTTCAATTTTTACAAACTTTTACCGATATTTTCCTTCAGATATTTCAATTTTTATAAACTTTTATCGATTTTTTCGTTCCGATTTTTTCCATTTTTACAAATTTTTAGCTATTTTTCCTGCCGGATGTTTCCGTTTAAAAAACTATTTAGCTATTTTTCACTCCGTATTGTTTCATTTTTAGCAATTTTTCTATCCAAATTTTGAACTATTTATTCCTCCGGATATTTTTATTCTTACAAATTTTTTCCTCCGGATTTTTCCATAAAAAAAAGTTCTACCCTATTTTTTCCTCCGGATTTTTCAATTTTAACCTACTTTTTTCATTTGGATTTTTCGTTTTTACAAGTTTTTAGCTATTTTTCATCTATTTTTCATTTTTACAAATTTTTAGCTATTTTTTCCTCTACATTTTTACAAATTTTAGCTACGTTTTTATTTTATTTCTTTTGTTTTCATTTTTATAAATATTTAGCTATGTTTTTACTTTTTTTTTCATTTTTATAAATTTTTAGCTATGTTTTTCCTTTGTTTTTTTTGCATTTTTTGAAATTTTTAGCTATTTTTTCCTCCGGATTTTTCCGTTTTTAAAAATTTTTAGCTATTTTTTCCTCCGGATTTTTCCGTTTTTAAAAATTTTTAGCTACTTTTTCCTCTGGATTTTTCCGCTTTAAAAAATTTTTTAGCTACTTTTTCTACCGAATTTTTCAATTTTTAAAAATTTTTAGCTACTTTTTCCTCCGGATTTTTCAATTTAAACAATTTTTAGCTACTTTTTCCTCCGGATTTTTCAATTAAAAAAAAAATTTAGCTACTTTTTCCTCCGGATTTTTCAATTAAAAAAAATTTTTAGCAATTTTTTCTCCAAATTTCTCAATTTTTTTTAAAAAAATATCTATTTTTTTCATTTGGATTTTTTATTTTTACAAATTTTTAGCTATTTTTTCTTCCGGATTTTACCATTTTTACAAATTTTTAGCCATTTTTTTCCTCCAGATTTTTCCATATTTTTAATTTTCTTTCTTTTGTATTTTTCATTTGTATAAATTTTTAACTATTCTTTCCTCATCATATTTCCATTTTTACAAATTGTTAGCTACTTTTCCTCCAGATTTTACAATTTTCACACATTTTTAGCTATTTTTGCCACCATATTTTCCCACATTTTTAGCTATTTTTGCCACCATATTTTCCGAATTTCCAATTTTTTTGCTATGTTTTCCTCCAATTTTTCCATTTTAAACTATTTTTTCCCCAGGATTTTTCCTTTTTTTTTAATGAATTTTTAACTATTTTTCCTCCAGATTTCTCCATTTAAAAAAATTTTTAGTTATCTATTCCCTCTAGCTTTTTCAATTTACAAATTTTTAGCTATTTTTTCCTCCGGATACTTCATTTTTACAAATTTTCGGCTATTTTTTTCCTCGGGATATTTCCATTTTTACATACTTTTATCAAATTTTTTCTATTTTTACATATTTATAGCTTTTTTCTTCCATCTGTATCCATTTTTACAAATTATCTTTTTTTTTCTATGAATTTTTTTGAAATATTTATCAAGTTTAATAATTTATTACCTTTAACAATTAAAAAATTTCTAGTAAAATAAGGCTTAAAATTGAAAATTGTCACAAAACGGAATAAAATCAACGTTTACTTCATGAAAGAAATTCTCATAAAAACTCTATAAATAGTCAATTCTCTGCATCACACCACACACGTTATAATTGAGGAAAATTTCGATATTCTTCATTTTTCTAATACATGCAAGACGCGGTTGACTATGCTTCGCGTACATTAACTGAAAAAAAACATCACTGGACGCATGAAACTCGCTGTACAGCATTCTCTAGAATGCACGAAATTCATTTAAGCCGAGGTCAGTAACTTGTGTATGTACGCTTCGCGTACATTAACCAAAAAAAAACATCACTGAACGCATGAAACTCGCCATACAGCAATCTCTAGAATGCACGAAATTCATTCAAGCCGCGGTCAGTAACTTGTGTATGTACGCTTCGCATACATTAACCGAAAAAAAACATCACTGGACGCATGAAACTCGCCGTACAGCAATCTGTAGAATGCACGAAATTCATTCAAGCCACGGTCAGTAACTTGTGTATATACGCTTGGCATACATTAACCGAAAAAAAAACATCACTGGACGCATGAAACTCACTGTACAGCATTCTCTAGAATGCACGAAATTCATTCAAGCCGCGGTCAGTAACTTGTGTATGTACGCTTGCCGTACATTAACCGAAAAAAAAAACATCACTGGACGCATGAAACTCGCTGTACAGCAATCTGTAGAATGCACGATATTCATTCCTGCCGCGGTCAGTAACTTGTGTATGTACGCTTCGCGTACATTAACTGAAAAAAAAACATCACTGGACGCATGAAACTCGCTGTACAGCAATCTGTAGAATGCACGAAATTCATTCAAGCCGCGGTCAGTAACTTGTATATGTACGTTTCGCGTACATTAACCGAAAAAAAACATCACTGGACGCATGAAACTCGCTGTACAGCAATCTGTAGAATGCACGAAATTCATTCCAGCCGCGGTCAGTAACTTGTGTATGTACGCTTCGCGTACATTAACCGAAATTTTTTTTTTTTCCCCAACAATCCATTGACTAATTTTAAGATTTTTTACCACGATTGGCTGATAAATTTGGCGATATCTTTTAAATGGCCAAAAAATCATTTTGTAAACTTTTTCATATTAAAATTTAGTTAAATTGTAATATTTTACCAAAACTGTATTCAAAAAGTTATCATAAAAAAATCTTCGTCTATTACATATTGCATAGGAATTGTTCATTTTTATTAAAATTATTTTATTCAAAATTGTTATTTTACAGTTTGTTAAAACAGTTTAGCAGAGTTTCATGAAATGTAAACATCTTGTACAATGGGTCCTTCAAATTACTCAAAATTTTGATGCTTCAGCTCATGTGCTTAGAAAATGTTTGCTTTAAATGTTTTAATATTTGTTTCAAGAGTGATGATTCAGTTTTGTGATTATTGTGACACCTCTGGAAATATAGTGCATCTAATCTGGACTTACATTTAATAAAAATTAAATTAATTTAAATTTTTGAAATGTAAAATTTAATAGAAAAAGATTGAGTATTTTTTAAAGTTTTGCAGAAATGTGTCAAATAATTTTTGTTAACAGGGTTTTTGACTTTCATGAACTTTGACAATACTTAAGATTACACAGATTTATGCTAAATAATTTTTTTTAATTTATGCTATGTATGTAGAAGAGGAAGGGAGGTGGTGATAAAATTATTTAATCTTCTGACCTCTAAATTAAGGATTTTTTTTTAATATGTTGTCATATAAATTAATTTGGATTTTGATTATATGTAATGTATAATTTTTAACAAATTAAAAATAAAGCAGATTCTTTGGAGAAAGGGACCTTCTTTAATACTTTCTTTGACCCTTTTTTCTTAAGAAACTTTAAAAAATGATATTTAAATTCAAGGTATTTTTAAAACATTCTTATGTTTTGCCCAAAATATTTTGCAAATGTAAGATTCTGGAGAGGAGCTGAAGGTTCAAATCCATGTTTTTAAATTTTCCTTTAAATCAAATATCAAGTAATAAAAATGGTGATTTTTTTTTCATTGCTAACTAAGCGTAAAACTGACAGTGTGAAATATGTTCGAGCCTGGAAGCTTGGTTACGCTTAGTTAGCAATGTAAAAATTCACATGTTTGTTATTCAATAATTTCGAGTTAATTTCACTGCTGAAAATAAATTAAAATTACTCAAATATCAAGTTTTTAGAATAAAATAACTGTGGCAATATTTGTATTGGAGTAATTAGTGTTTCCCCTAGACGTTTTCGAGAGGGCGCAGCACCCTGCCCATTTTTTTATAGTTGTAAATGCGCCCTGCCCGTTTTTATATAGCTGGAAATGTGCCCTGATTATTGTGGATTCGCAAGAATTTGCTTTCGCGAATTTCACCAAAATTTAGCGGGAAAATATCACAAAAATCATCTATCGGTCATGAGACAATATCGCAAGATTCGTCTATTGGTCACAGTAAAATATCACAAAATTTGTCACTTGGTCGCAAGAAAAATTACAAAATTCAAAAATCTCAAAATTCGGCAGTTTGTTGTAGGAAAAAAATTGGGAAATTTGCTTATTTGTCGCAAAACCTCCCTCCCTGCACAATTCGGCAATTGGTAGCAGGAAAATATTCTGAAATTCATCAGTCAGCTGCGGGAAAAATCACGAAACTATTCAGTCAGTCATGGGAAAAAATAGCGAAATTCTTCCAAGATCGCATGAGAAAAATTGCTAAATTTGTCAATCGATTGCGGCTAAAAATAGAGAAATTTATATATCTGTCATGGGCAGGGCATTCGGGGCACGGGCCCAGGGTCCCCGATTTTCAGGAGTCCCCAAATGCTACTAAAAATTTTTGAATTATTGGCCAAAACAGTTTTAACTGTTAAAAAAACAAAATTAAAATGGAAAAATCTGTTTGTCAGAGATTGTCTATGATGTGTCAAAGCAGGGTTGGCAAGTTTCTTCCAAAGTGGAAAAAACCGGCCTGAAGAAATAGGTTTCTTCCAAGTGGAAAAAATGGAAGAAACTGTTTTTCTTTAAGAATTTACCATATAAGTTACAACTTTGTAAAATACAATAAAAATAAATGTATTTTCTAATAGATAACCTTACATCAATTTAATTAGACTTATAAAAATTTAATTATGTATGATAAATTGATAATTACACCAGTTTTTTAGCCAAGATCACACACCTGTCTAAAGCTTTCCAATCATTGTGTACCTGAATAAAATAAATGGGACTTTTCTAACACCATGCCAAAATGTATGCTAATGTGCTATTTATTTAAACCCTGAACGTGTAAATATTTTTATTGCAAACCGTGCCAAACATTGTGATTTGCTATTTATTGAACATGACACTTTTTAATTATTATTATTACTTAATTTACTCTGTAACCTCGCAAAACATCTTAATTTGCTATTTTTCAAATAGAATATATTTAATATTAAGTAGTAACTTATATTTATTGTTGACACTAATGTGGATTTTACCATTAGGCATTTACCAGATGATGAGGACGCTGCAATAAAATTGTTTCAGGACTTTGGATACAAAAAAAAAGTATGAACGTCTTCATTCAAAAAGTGAAATGCTTACTGCAATGCTAAGAGACATTTACAATGCTATGCCTGTAGTTTAAATTGAGTTAATTTTATTAATTTATCATATAATATTTATTTGTTCTTTTATTTTAAGTCTATATTCGTGTCGATTTAATAAAATAGTTCGTGAAAGTCTGTAATTTTCAAATGTTATATTTTTAAATGCTCAATTTTGTGCCAACATTTTTTTTTTTTTTTTTCCAATTGAATCCTTTCACATGAATTTCATTTTGTGCCAATTATCGCACTTGGTGACGACAATGGTGTTGGTATAATGGAAATGTACCAAATAAATTTATCCAAAATACACAAAATCAATTAAAGGTAATTCAATTCAAAAGAGGCACATTTTTTTTAATATATATAATTTAAACTTCTGTAACCAGTAGTAAATAGTATGTGGATCATTTACCTATTGTAGAATGAAACTCTTTTAAATAAAAGACAGTGCTTTGAATTTACGCCCATTTTATTAAGGAAACTAATATACAGTAATTACTGTATTGAAGGATTTCATTAAAATCTCCATTTTCCTTACTACAGTGCAACATTGTATAACAAAACAGAAGTAATTTAGCTTTAAGATGCTGCAATCAATTTCTCAACTTAGAATGGATGAATGCAAAAGATGAAAAAAATTCTTATCCCTGTAGAGTTTATTTTCAGAACATTTATCTTTTAAATCAGCATGCTAGTATACATAATTACAAATTTGTTTGTTTTAAGTTTTGCACAATAGTTTTTAAAATATTGCATTTTTATATGATAAATAAGGAATTGGTAGGTTTTTTTTTTTTTTTTTACAGAAATTATATAAACAATAAAAAAATATCCCCTACCTCTAAAGTTGTAAAAAACATAACCTGTAAATACCTGCTGAACCTGAAGTTTGTTATTAAAAAATAACTTATTTTTCCATAAATAATATTTTTAATATTAATTAGTTTCCAATTTAAATTTCATATAATTAGGTTTTGAATTTAATTCTTTTATATAGTTAATATATTTTAATTTTGAGCATCTGTTTTGTTTTCTGTTGGTTTCTTCCAGTTTTTTCCATTTTTTCCAGTTTCTTCCGGAAGAAACCCAACCCTGTGTCAAAGTAACTTCATTTTTTCTTTATTGTCTTTTAACCCTTTGAGGCGTGGTGGGATATATTATATCCCACCTAATTTAAATTTTACTTTTTTAACTTTGACGGGGAAAAGTTGAAAAATTGCTTTTCCTTATTTTGAACTAAATTACGGTGAGAATTGAAATGCTATCGTTTTATGAGTGATAATATCAGATTTATAGCTTGGAGGTACACAATGTATTGTCCTACTTTACAAAGCCATTTTGAAGGAAATGTTATGTGAAAAAATAAGGTACACAATGTATTTTCCTACTTTACAAAGCCATTTTGAAGGAAATGTTATGTGAAAAAATAAAGTGAAGAAAATAAAGAACTGCTGGTTTCTAGCAATACAAATTCTAGAAACATTTACAAAGTGAGCAATTCGACTTTTATGAAATGAACAGAAAGAGCACCCATACATCATATGTAAAGAATATGAATTTATATATTTGAAGTTATTCAAAAGAATTTATAGAAAGCCTGTTTTTATTTTGTTTTAGTGATTAACACAGAGATAAAGTATTTAATATATACAGCCCCCCCCTCCCCCCCTGCTCTTAACACATAAAAATAGAAACAATATTATTGTTAACATGGTTGCAAAAAAAAATGAGAGAATATGATATAACATAAAATTGCCACCATGAAATGCAGTTTCGCACCTAGAAAAAAAAAAGGAATTAGGTGTCATTTGACAACGCTGCCCTTTCATGAGTTTTTGTTAAAAGCAAATATAGGTATACTGCAATAAAATAGTTTCATTTTGTACAAATAACTTGAACTACAAAGCTTTTTGTAAATAGTTTTTTTAAATTACAGTAGATTCCCGTTACAACGAATTCCATTTCAACGAAAAATCCCGTTACTACGAAATTTGACAAATCCCCTTTTCAAATTTCATTAACCCCAATGTATTAAGAATTCCGATTTAACGAAGTGCATTTTACTAGCAATTCCGTTACAACGAAAAATCATCGAGCTTTTTTTTCTTTTTTCTCAATTGCTTAACAGAAATGAAATATACTTCGAATAGCACGTCGAAGTTAAAAAATAACGTTGTTTTGGGGACAGGTGCTATTTCATATTTTTCTCTCCTTTGCTATTTTTTCGTTTGTTTACTTCTGTTTCCGAATTCCTTTTTTTTTCATTAGCCCATACGCTTCAAAATGATCACGTGACAAACAGCAGGTGCACTTCACTGTGAAAGAAGTGTTTGTGCTTGTTCTGGGATATCTTTGACGCCAATACCTGTTGCAGTGTGTTTCTTGCTTCGTTCATTGATAAAATATGGCTTGTGTGAAACGAAAACAATTTTCGTTGGAAGAAAAGAAAGCTATAATTTCTGAGATTGATAAAGGATTGCGGAAAGCTGATGTGGCCAAAAAATATGGAATAACACCATCGAGTTTATCGACATTTCTAAAAGATAAGGAAAATATTGACAGACAATTCCAAATTGCAAGCATTTGTTCCCATAGAAAACGAATGCGACAGTCCCAATTTCAAGATGTCGATAAAGCCGTGTTCAAGTGATTGTGCCGATGTTCGTTCACGCAATGTGATCCTCTGATAAGGCAAAAAGCTCAAGAGTTCGGAATAATGCTTGATATCGAAAATTTCCAAGTCAGTGTTGGATGGCCCAATCGCTTTCGTACTCACCATGGAATTGTAATAAAATCAATTTGAGGCGACGCAAGTGATGTACCTACAAAGGCTGTAAATGAATGGAGAGCTGGAAAAGCAACTGCCCTTATAAAGACATACAGCTCCGATGATATTTTTAATGCTGACGACGCTGGAATATTTTATCAACTTGAACCGAGAAAAACATTAACATTTAATGACGACAAATGCATTGGAGGGAAAACTTCAAAGAAACGAATTACAGCACTTTTTTTTGTAACAAATCTGGAACCGAGAACAGAAAAATATTAATTGTTGGTCACTCTGGCAAGCCCCGTTGCTTTAAGAACTGTCATTCGCCTTGTGATTATAAATTCAATAAGAAGGCATGTATGACACAAGATATCTTTAGTGATTGGCTAGTGCGATTTGACAGAGAAATGAAAGCTAAAAAACGGAAAATTCTTCTCCTGATTGATAACTGCATGCCTCATGATAATTCCTCCAAATTAGACTGCATCCAATTTGAGTACTTCCCGCCAAATTGCACTTCTATTCTTCAGCCTCTAGACGTCTAGACCATGGCATCATCCGTGCTGTAAAATCTCGCAACTGAGCTCTTTTGCTAAAAGAAATTCTTTGCGGCTTAGAGAATGGCAAAAGACCAAAAATAAATCTCAAAGAAGCTATTGAATTGATCTCTGGTTCGTGGCAAGAAATTAGCCAGAAAACAATTTCTAACTGTTGGAAACATGCCCGATTAACTGACACCGAAGAAAATTAATCAGAAGTTTTAGATTTGGATATGAGTTAAACACAGAGTTAAACTTCTGAGTTAAACACAATTTGGAAGGCTACCAGAAAATTAACATCAATCTCTGATCAGGTGGATTGGGAGGATTTCTTATCTGTGGATGACAATATTCAAACATGCTCTGAAGTGACTGATGAAAATATCATTTTAACCATTAAAACTACATTAGACCAACAAAATGACGAAAATAGTGATGACGATATTGGTGTCACCGACGATTCAAAAGTTACCTCTTCGGAAGCTTTCTCATGCTTGGAGAAAATACGTGCTTTTGTTTCTCATCAAAAGAATGTTCTAGAGGAGGTATTTTCTCACATTCATTCGTTGCACACGTTTTTGTTATAATAAACTAACACATTCCTTTGTACAAATTAAAATTACAGATTTTCTGCAATAATGTATTACTAAATAAAGGTTAGTCCGTAATTTTGTAATTTTAATATTGAATTTTAATTTACTAACTTTTTCTATGTTAATTTAACTAGTCTTCCATTAAAATCCTCTATAATGAAAGGTACATTTTCTTACATAATTACTTTCTAACATACATCTTACATAATTTATTTACGTGTACATGTAATTCATTAGATAAATAGGAGTAATTCCGTTACAACGAAAAAATCGTTACAACGAAATATTTTAGTGGTCCCGTGGCGTTCGTTGTAACGGAAATCTACTGTATAATTTCTGTTCCGATTATATTTATAAATGGCTAATTAATAAGTGGTGTTTTTAAAGTAAGGCATTTTAATTTTGTTTTGTAAAATTTATTTTTTGTTTTTCAGAAGAAGAATAAAAATCTGGAAAGAAAAAAGTTCTCTGTGAAGATGACTGTAGATTTTCAGCTCTTGTTTATAAACTTAAATTAAGAAACATCAGAAATTTAATTGTAACAGGATTAAATTTTCTTGTAAAATATTTCTGATAAATTTTGAGCATCTTGTAAATACATAAATAAATGTTTTTTGGTTGGTTTGTTTTACATTTGTTGTGAAAAATAAAATTTATATGAAAAAAAAAAGCATTCAGTTCTAGTGTTTTTAAATATATATATTTATTTATGCAAGTGATGTTGTTAAAAAAGATGTACTATATATTTTCCCCTTCTTTCTCATTCTGAGAACATTCCCCCTTCTTTTTACAGGTTAAGATATAATTGAATAAAAGTGTTTTATGTAGGCTATATTTTAAAAACTGATAAACTGTTTTTGTTGGTTGATTATAAATTAGCATTGCTTGGAGATCAGGTATTAAAAATAATTTGCTGTATAAAAACTTTTGAAAATTTTAATAAAAATTTCATCATAATCTCATTAGAAGTTGAGATTAAAATTTTAATGTACATAATATTGTATGAATCAGTTTGAAATTTTGTTAGTCAAAAAGTCACATACCTCCTGCTGGAAGGAAAAATATTTTAAAGATTTCTTTATTGGTAATATATTAAAAAAAATATATATATATATTCAGTACTCATTACTTGCTAATTTTTAAAAAGTAAAAACAATGATATATTATTATTTATGAGTAATGTTTAGTCCATTTAAAAAAAAAAAAAAAAAAAGATTTAGTGTATGAATGGTGAACTTGCTGTGTTCTAGAAGATCAACTGCCACTACTATTTTGAAAAAATATTAAACTTATTTAATAAGAGAAATTTTAAGATTACATAAGAAGGAAAATAGTGACAATTGGCTTTCTGTCAATTAGTAATATTTTGTAAATATATATACATTGAAATTTTGTTCTATGATGTGTATAAAGAGGGGAAGAGTCCTTAACAGACTAAAACATTACTTTATAGGAATACTGCTACATTTTTCTGATATTATATGCCAAAGAGATGAAGATAGTGAAATGACATTTTTTGAACGGACCTAATTTACATATATATATAGTTACATCATTAAAAAAAATTCTTAAATTTCAATGATCAGTAATGTCAACATTTTACCAATTTTATAAAATAGAGTTCCTGCGTTTTTGTTTTATTTTCAAGCTGGATAATTGGAAGAAACATCCAGGTAAGAAATTGTATTATAAAAGCACCAGTGGACCCGTGCGAAGATTTCACACTGCAGTCTAATACTTTTTAGCAATATCTAATACTCTTTAGATGCAGGTTTAAACTTGTAAAGGAAAATTAAGGACTGAAACTATCTTCAAACAACATTAGTCGAGCCAGAATATCATCTTGTTTATTCCATCACAGTTACAGTAAAAACTGATCGAGCATAGCAAAGACAAAAAAATATATATATCTATAGTTAATTAACTGCTTTAGAGATGACATCATCTGTTTCGAAAAAAAACATGGGACAAAGAAAAATAAATTGAGCATTTCAATTTTGCTTTTTAGTCATAAATATAAAATAAACCCGTGCAGCAACTATGTCCCACTTTATCTTTTTTGTAGTATTTATTTTTTATAATCATTTTAAGCATTATATAATGTGGTATTTTATTTTTGTGGCTACACTAATTTGAGGAAAGCCTTTCATTTCTTTTATGAAGACAATGCAGATTTAATTTTTAATTTACAGCAATTTTTAATCAAAAAATATGTTTTATCGAGATGTGAGTGCACTATGTCAGAAGCTGGTTCAAAATCCTTTCTTATGGCATCTCGTTCATTGTTGTGCATTTCATATTTTCTGAGAAAAGGGGATGTTGATAACAGAAATAATATATACTAGTGGGCCTGTGTGAAGATTTCACACTGCAGCCTAATATTTTTTAGCAATATCTAATATTTTTTAGATGCATGTTTAAACTTCTAAAAAAAAATAAAGCCAGAATATAATCCAATTTATTCTTTCATACTTTACAGTAAAAACTGACTGAAAATATCAAGAGCTATATATATATATATATATATATATATAAATTGTATTTTAACTACATTAGAGAGTGACATAATGTTTTGAAAAAAAAAAAAAAATTGAGCGTTTGAATTTAAATTTTGCTTTTTTATCATAAATATAAAATAAACCCATGCAGCAACCATGTCCACTTTATCTTTATTGAACATTTTTTTTATAATCATTGTTGTGGAATTTAATTTTTGTGGCAACAGTAATTTGAGGAAAAACTTTCATTTCTGAAAACAATGCCTATTTAATTTATTACTTGCAATTTTAACCAAAATACATGTTTTAAAGAAATGTGAGTGTACTATGTCAGAAGTCGCTTGAAAATCCTTTCATATGGTATCTCATTTAACATTATACATTTTTTATTTGCTTCGAAAAAGGGATGTTGAATATAATCATTAGATAACAATTTTCAATGGAAATTCTGGCTGGACAATCCACCTGGTGAATTAGCTTGAAGAAACATAAATTGAAACTACTTAAAAATTTACTCCTTTGAATAGAATGTTTAAACCTATAATTTAATTAAAAATTGAAGAAAATTAGTTTTTTTTTCGTATTCTCACCATCATTGGTAATTTAATGCTCAATATATATTTTACACCTTGTGTTACACCTTATTTTACAACTTTTTTTTTATTAATTACAATTATGGCTTTTGCAACTTTTTCAGAATAACATTAAAAAATAAATCATAACCATATGGCCTTTTATTCCGATCTAATGACATGAGTGGATACGGCCAATTTTTGCCTCCATTGGGACACTTTTAAAAAAAAAAATTATTATTATTGCTTCCAGATTGAAAGTATTCTATACAAGATATGAAGCACTTTCGATTTTATTGTATTTTGACCTTTTTAATATGGGGTGCTTATAACACCATTGCAGTTTTTAACTGAAAAATATTATAATAAAGTGAAACATGTTTGCATAAAAGTCAGGTTGGTGTTATGAGCTCTTGTTAAGAAAAATATTCCAATAGATTATTATTATTATTATTTTTTTCAAATTTTGAATAAAATATTTAGAGTTTTCAGACAAAAATTATGGACCAGTAAATTTAGATTCTAAAGTTTAAAATAACTTAAAAAAAGAAAAAAAATTGTCCCTGCCAAAGGAGTAAAAATGGAGATTTGCTCAACTTTACTTTTTTGAGGACCATAAAAAGTATAATTCTGGCCAGCTTCCATTCATGTTATCTAATAGTGGCATGAATATGGCTAGCTTTGGGCTATCATTCATTAATGATGCCCATTGATGGCGACAAAGTGGCTAGCTTTCGGCATGCATTCATTAATGATTACCATTGATGGCAACAAAGTGGCTAGATTTCGGCTTGCATTCATTAATGATGGCAACGAAGTGGCTAGCTTTCGGCTTGCATACATTAATGATGCCCATTCATGGCAACAAAGTGGCTAGCTTTCGGCATGCATTCATTAATGATTACCATTGATGGCAACAAAGTGGCTAGCTTTCGGCTTGCATTCATTAATGATGGCAACGAAATGGCTAGCTTTCGGCTTGCATACATTAATGATGCCCATTCATGGCAACAAAGTGGCTAGCTTTCGGCATGCATTCATTAATGATTACCATTGATGGCAACAAAGTGGCTAGCTTTCGGCTTGCATTCATTAATGATGGCAACGAAGTGGCTAGCTTTCGGCTTGCATACATTAATGATGCCCATTCATGGCAACAAAGTGGCTAGCTTTCGGCATGCATTCATTAATGAATAGCATTGATGGTATGTGGATGGCTGGCTTAAGGCTAGTTTACATTTATGATGACCAATAAATTAACATTTATGGCCAGCTTTGGGGTAGCTTTTATTCTTAACAAACGCAGGTGGCATGGCTGTGGCGATCTTCTGGCTAGATTTTATTCACGATGATCGTTAATGGCCAAACTGTGGCTAGTTTTCATTAATAATTGCCACTTAAAGTATAACTGTGGCCAGTTTTAGGCTATCCGTCAATTATGATTAACCACTTGTGGCACAATTATGGGCATCTTAATGTAGTTATGGCCAATTCTGTTGCGGCCACATTGTGGCCGGCGTGACAGTTTTTTTAAGTTGCCGTTACGGCAAACGATTGCGGCCCCTCATCTACTAGTTTGGGCCAAGGCTAACGTAGCCATCAGTGGCCCGCAAGTTCTGTGTTAGTTGGGGCTTCATTCTCTTTTCGGCTTATGGTTCAAAACAAAGAGAAAACACAAACAAATGTTGTATTACAAAGTAATAACAATTAAATTACTAGTAAAAACAATATTAAGCATAGATAAATTTAATTTGGAAATAACAAAACAAAAAATTTATTAACCCTGTTTCTTGTTCAAAATTAGTGCTCCCGACGCGATACCTATTTCAGTTATGCGCTTACCCGATACACGTATATGCGCATAATAAGCCGATATGAAATACGTATGCCTTAAATAATACAGGATACGTATAAACGTATATCGGTTCAAGTATACGCATGTTACAAGTATATACCTATATACGTTTAATACCAATGGACCTCATTAGTCTTACGTCACTGAACGAAGAAAAAGCTGGAAATCGTTGGCGTTACCGTAGTAATCTGCACAATATATTTCATACATAGGATCTTGTTATTTTTCCTTATAAATATTTTAATTAATTTATGTTACTTCTAATTTTCAGCGAATTAAATTATAAAATGTTATATAAATTTGCTGGAACAGTTTAAATTGTTTTATATTTCTTTTTTCTATCTTTTTTTCCGCAATGAATGAAAAACGTTTAAACGTGTATATGTTTAACTGTTGGGGTAAGTTCCGTGTATACTAGGGTGGAGTGAAAAAACGAAAGTCGGAATTTTGATTTTGGATAGCAGCCAAAAGTTGCCTTTTAGTATCTATAATATACGTGCAAAATTTCAAGAATTTTGAAAAATTCCTTCAGGGCTCTACCAGGACTTTTATATTTTCGTTGTTACACACAGTAGGTTCTTATCATATATTGTACATTTACACTGTTTGTCGGTAATCTTGTTTGACATTTTTATATTTAAAATATTTAGTGTGCCTTTCTTTATCATTTCTAAACCTCAAGTCCTTATTTTAAAGCTTTTGAAACGTTTTATTAAGTTTTACTAATTGTTTTTTCTCATTTTTAGGGTCAAAATGAGTGCGAGTGTAGACAAACCGAAATTTACCATTACTAGAAGTGCAGTGGAATGTCCCATATTTGCTGCTCCTTCAGAACTAAATAAAGTTGTTTTGCCAACAATAGCAGATGTTATAAAATGTTACTTATATACAAGACAAGAATTAAAATACAGAAGAAATGGTAAAGATCTACCAAAGTCAGCTGTAATTCAAATTCTAAGAGAAAAGATCGAAGAAATTTGGAAGAAAGCATCAATTCCTGTAGTTTCCCAGAGGCGTATTGATCAAATGATAGACAACTAATTTTCTGAATACCAGAACCTTATTCGATTCCCTAAATCCAAAAGAAATGATAATTACATTAAGAAAGTTCAGTTTTTCAAAGCTGAAGCTGTAAATAAACTACTGGACATTTCGGCGTGCAAATGTAAGCCAATTTCTAAGTGTACTTGTAAAAAATTAAAGAAGGTGCCTCTAAAAGAAAGGGAATTTCTTCTTGACCAAAGGTCAACAAGAATGATGGTTATTGGCACGCTCGATAAAGCCGAGACAAGTAAATTGAGACTAAAGGAATACAGGAAAACAAGGAACTCAATGAGGACTGAAAAGGTAAGTTTAAAGTCTGCAGTTAATCAGGACAGTACAGTTGTTATGTATTGTGACAGTGGTGATGAAGAAAGAAGTAGTAGCTCTTCATCAAGATGTGAAGAATTAATATCCGTATCACAAGCATCTACTTCTAAAGAAGAGTCACAAAGACAAATGAGAACAGAACTACCTACGGTTTCAAGGGTCTCAGATCAGTATGGTGTTTCTGATAGATACGTGGCAGCAATAGCTTCTGCAACTCTACAAGACGTTTGATTTGTAACAGAAAATGATTCATCACATATAATTGACAGAAGCAAAGTACGCAGAGAACGAAAGAAAACTAGAGAATGTGCTAAAAAAGATGATCTTAAATATTTAGAAGCAGGAATCAAAAGTATATATTTTGATGGAAGAAAAGATAAAACATTACATCAAAAGAAAATTGGAGATAGATTACATCGAAGAACTATAAGTGAAGAACATGTTTCTCTGATTGAAGAGCCAAATTCACTGTATCTGGGGCACGTTACACCATCTTCTGGATCAGGAAAGCATATTGCAGAAAGCATTTTAAAATATTGCACTGAAAACAAACCTTGACAAACTTATGGCTATAGGATGTGACGGGACAGCTGTAAACACTGGGAGAAAGATTGGTGTTATTAGATTTTTTGAAACAAAGATTAGTCGTCCCTTGCAATGGTTAATATGCCAGCTTCACGCAAACGAATTGCCATTACGTCATTTATTTTCTGAACTTGATGGACAAACTATAGGTCCAAGAGCCTTTTCTCGTCATATTGGAAAATTGTTGGATCAATGTGAACAACAGCCAGTTGTGGAATTCAAAAAGATCTGCTCTTGCCTTCCAGAAATGAATTCTCGAGAGTTAAGTACTGACCAAAATTATTTATACGACATGTGTCAAGCAGTTTCAACTGGGCATTGCTCGTTAAATTTGGCAAATCGTAATCCAGAAAAAATGTCTCACTCTAGATGGTTGACAACTGCCAATCGATTACTTAGACTGTACGTTGGAAGTGAGAATCCTTCCCAAAATCTGAATATTATGGCTGAATTTGTAATGAAAGTATATGCGCCTATGTGGTTTCACATTAAGAAACATTCTTCCTGCAAAAGTGGAGCGATAAATGTTTTTAAAACAATTAAGTTTCCTTGTTATTTAAGGGAAGATTTAAAGAAGATTTTCGATTCCGTTATTCAACGAAACTCATACTTCTGTCATCCAGAAAACATTTTACTAGGAATGATAACTGATGAACGAAACCATGTTCGAGAACTTGGATTAAGAAGAATAATGAAGGCAAGGGAAATGGAATTTTCAACAATAAGGCAGTTTCATATTCCAATATTGAACTTCAGTGCTACAGACTATATTGACATTATTGACTGACAAAAATGTGAAATTACATCACCCCCCATTCTTAATTGAGTATCAACAGAGGAGCTGAAAGTTCTCATACATAGATCGGAAGTGCCATCTTTTCATTTCCCAAGTTTCCGTGTCATATTCAAGCAATTGAAAGACGCGTGAAATCAGTTACTGAAGCATCATTAGCAGTTGTAGGAGTAGAAGCAAGGAACGGATATATAAGAGCAAAAATCAAATCACGAAAGATAATGCCTAGTTTTGATACCAAAAGGCAATATAAATTAGAATGTAATGTCAGTTCGTTTTACAGTATATCGTACATATTCTTTTATTGTATTTCTAAATATTCAGAAAGCTATCTTCCATGTATATTTAAAAAATAAAAGTGAACTGTATATATAATTATTTTGCTTTTTGTTTATCTTTTTTGCTAACAATTCCCATTTTAGGGTTACCTTTAACTTCAAGGTGTCAAAACATGAAGACACTTGAATTGATCACAAGTAACACTTTCATAAGTCATGTTTTATGGGTTATTTTAGTGAAATTGGAGACATTCAGTAAAAAAAAATAATTTGAATAATTTATACGACACAGTGCTATGGTGGTTTTCCACGTATAAAGTGCATAATCTTTAAGAGCTGGTAGAGCCCTAAAGATGAATTCCAAATGAAAAGAAAATTTAACCTAATATTCAGAGTACCAAAAGGCAAATTTTAAGACCTATCCAAAAAAAAATTTTTATGGCCATTTTCACTCCACTTTAGTGTATACGCTGTACCGTATATACTGTTACGTATAATACGTATAACCGCCTTGGCCGTATCATGCGAAGAAAAATCTGTACCCCATATAATACATATTATGCGTATATTCTTATAAACGTTTAATAGGGAGCTCTAGTTCAAACCTTATACAAACTTTATACATTTCAAAACCCGTCAAAACGATACTCGTATAAAACTGAAAACTGCCTTAAAGAACAATCGTTTTGGTACCTGTAAATGCAATAAAACGATGCAATTGCTAAAACGAAAACCTGTCATCAGATTTAAGATTAATACAATATTTGAATTTCCCTAAATTTAAAATTACTTTAAAAATCATTAAAGAGCAGTCCACCATGTTTACTAGATCAATAATCAGACTTTTTGTACCGATTGTTTAAACGGACAAATTCTGCGATTATTAACCGAGGAAATCGGGTACTCAATATCGTACGTGCTTACTAAAAACATACACTGGTCGATAAAAACCTGAAATAATAAAACATTTTAACTTACTAATTGGTTGCAGACAATGTTGTAGACCATTTTTTAAATATCTTTATTTTTCTCAGATGATGCAATGTTTTTTGCCATCTTTTTTCTTTTTTATGAAAATCGTTCTGTGAATTTATTAGATTGTTTTAAAATGATTGAGCATAGCCCAACCCTACTCGCATTTCGATACATTTAATTTGTTCATTTTTCCTTTTAAATTTGTCCAGTGTCAATTTTCAGATTTTTTTCCCCTTTCTTATATTTAATTTTAGAATTTTAAAAAGAATTTTATATCGATCGTAAAAAAACAGATGCTTCCGAAAATATTAAGAATTTTACAACAGATTACATAAACATAATATAATCTCTTTCAAGTTACCCACGATTCCGAAAATCGTACATTTATCCTATGAAACAAATAAATCCCCGAGATTTAAAGAAGCATTTCTGGAAGAAAATTATCTTTTGTTAGCTGTATTTTTGGAAGAGTTTCCGAGTAGATTTTATAGTGTTGTATAATGTTACAGTGTCGTAAATCACTTTTCTTAACACGAAATACCGTTCTTCCACATGCTATTACTTCTCAAATATACATTTTCTTGCCGAAGGGATGTTCAACAAACAACCATACTAAATTAACACCATTAACATTAACATTAACATTAACGATTTTTCGTAATTATATAAATATGTAGCACCCATAGTCGTCGTCTAGTCCATCCGTCTGTCCGCGTATAACAGTGCAAAAACTACCCAACCAAATGGCTTGAAATTTAATATATATAATCGTTGCAGAATTTTGTCGAGCAATTCTAAATTTTAAGAAAATTGAATCAAAATTTAAAAAGATATTAATAAAAGTTTCCTTCATTCTATTAAATCCTATCATACGTAATTAATTCAATGATATCCCGTGATAGGTAATGATTCTAGGTTGCCATGGTGACTTCGTCCTATTTAAGTTGGAGTCCTATTATTTCCGTATTACTGAATTTGAAAACCGAATGCGTATACTAAAATCGTTTAATTATAACAATCTTATAATCTACCGACAGTTTTTTGGGTAGATAGTTTCCGGAGAAATAGATATTAAATAGAAAAAATGTCTAAATGTAGATTTCACGTTCTGAAATTTATAAAGCTTGGCTTAAGTTTCCCACTGGAATTTTTAAAGCTAATGTCGACAAAAGATAAAATGTTGCCAACTTAAAATGTATTTATTTTATTACAGAAATGAATCGTATCATAATAACAGATGATATAATTCTTTTTTTTTTTCAGAAAAATAATAACGACGATTTTTTTACATTGTCTTGTATTGGATATTTGCGCATAGTATAATTTTAATGTAACAGAATTGTGATTAATTGTTTGTAAAAGTGTATTGAAACTTAATTTTATTAAATAGAATTAATATCTATAATAGGAAAATCTACCACATAAAATAAATTTTGTATTCATGCCTTTTTGCATAAGAGTGTAACAGCTATTGCACCAAAATCTGAATATTTATAAAACTAGTTATAGTATGAACGCATCTCATTTGTCACGTTTGACGTACAATTTCCAACTTGTTTTTGTTCTTGTTGGTCATGAATGTAAATGTTCTGTCACGCAGCTAAAAAGAATTACTTGAGAATTGATAGGATCCGAAAAACCAATATTCCGTATTGATAAAACTGATTAATACGCTGTAAAATCTACTCTGAAACGTTTCCAAAAATTACGGTCTGCAAAAGAAACTTTTGCGTCAAATATTATTCTTTGAATCCTAGAAATTTAGTGGTTTTCTGTAGTTTCGGAAGCTAAAATAACACTTTTCAGATTAGTGATTAACTCGGAAGAGGTTATATTTTCGTAAATCGTACTAATTTCGTAATATTTTTTAAAACACTCATCGCCAAACACTGTCCGTATTCACGCAAAGAAAAAAAAAGTCCTTCCGGGAGGAAAAGGTAGCTTTCCTATATCTTCGTTTTAAAATTTTAGCTAATGTTACACGAAAACAGCAAGTTAAAATGCAAAGAAACGTTTACAAAAGATTCGTTAATACTGAATTTGAATAAGAATTTCGCCAAATTATTGAGCAATAGCCAAATTGCCTTCATTTATAAAGACTTATTTTGGTCGCCAAATTTGGCGATATTTCGCCAAATGTCACAAATGTTGCCAATTTTGTCGCCAATGTCGCCAATTTTGGCGCTAACGGATATGAATATATAGTTTTATGCGTATGCTTGGGAATATTATTACAACAATGAAAGAAAATAATTTGCGTGTAATCACGTTAATGTGCTGTTTTGTTTCAAAATGTCAGCCACCCTAGAATTTCAAACTGCTCTATCTCAGCCATTTTTTAAGATAGAGGTAAACCAAAAAATGCTCTGGAATCCTTGTATCAAGGCCTAACACGTAATTAAAAAATAAATTTGAATTTTTAACGTTTTTGTATATTTATTTTAGTTTTAAATGTTTAAATGGCCGCCATCTTGAAACAAAATGGCGGAGCAAGCTGGCCAACGAACTCGGTCGAGACATTGGTGACCTTAATACACACAATTAGTTTCATCCAAATCTATTTATAAATACGAGCGTTATCGTATGACATAGGTCAGATATATATATATATATATATATATATATATATATATATATATATATATATATATATAAATCAACATTTGAACGGAGGGTGTTTTGGGGTCTGGGGGTCATGATCGGTGAAAATATATCGAAATTTTCCGGAACTGCTTTCCTCCGAACGGCTGTCCCAGCGTCACTCACGCATGTGTATCGCTCGTCAACAAGACGTTTTCCTTATTGGGAATGGAGTGTGTAGCGATGTAATCTCATCTCACTTGAACAGTATAAAGCGAGTTACTAGCTCAAGGTAAGTGGCTTGGCTTGTTGCACGACGCTAACACTCTCGCTTACTGTTCATGAGATCACTGGTTCAAACTCCTGCAGTGCCAATTTCCAAAACCAATTACCAATCAATCCTATCAGAGGCGAATAGTCAAACAGAATTTTTGAGGTTTGAATTAATCACTGATTCCTGAATTAATTAAAATTATTAATAGTATTTTCTAACACAGCAAACTGCAAATCACAACAGAGACGACTGGTTAAACAGATAATCAAATTTAATTCACAAACATTAGTAATGGAAATTAAAATAACACTATCAAAGTAAATTCATCAATGCCAAGTTTCTGAATTTCAATGACTTTCTAATGTTTTGCAACAAAAGAAAAAAATCACAAACGTCATCCCTCACTTAATACAACATGTAAATATATAAATTTTATGCATGCATATACATAAAAAAGAATACTACGCTGAAAAGTTTAAAGAATATTCTATACTCAGTGCAAAAAAAAAAAAAAGTGAATTTCTCTAACAAAATCAAACAACTTCAGCCCGAAAAATCTTTAATGAAATTTTTCCCTAGCGTTGGGAAAAGAATTCTTGATTATTTCGTTAATTAAAACAAGGCCACAAGTAGAAAACTTTGGTTTTTATTTTCTGTTAAGACCGTGGTTCTGAATATTTATTACAATGAGAAGTTCTTCCTTTATACTGAAATGGCGTGTCGACTAACGAACTAGTCTAGCTCAGTGCATGCATTTTTTATGAATGAACAGCAAAAAATAGAGCTTTTGCTGTTCAAGTTTTATGCGTTAAAGCTACAGATTTAAGTGTAGAGAGAGAGTGTTTTTTTAGATTACAAAGTTTGGAGAAATTTTCTTTTCTTAAGGAGTTTTCTTGTTTCAGTAGTTAGTAGATTACATTAATTTTAAAATGAACGCGATATTTTTAGTTGAAATTACTAGTTAGTTTGAATAATGCATTTTATTACTCTTTTTGTTAAATTAAAAAGTTTTAATGACATTGTTTTTATTCGTGCATTTGAACTGTAACCTTAAGTAAAAATGCAGTAATACTAATGAAATAAAAGATGTCTTCGAAGGAAGACTTGGAAAATTATGTTGTGAGCGTAAAAAGAATGGGATACTTTAGAAGGAATAATGTACGTGAATCGGATTTTACCAGAGCTCAGTGCGAGATTTCGCACTGAAATCTAATATTTTTTAGGTACTTCTCTATTATCCCGTCGACCACTTTTCATAACAAAAAACTATCGCCAAACTGTAAGATTAAATGCCAAAAATGCAGTCCCATTTACTTGACGTCAGAAGCATTATACGTGTTTTTTACATCATCAAGTGGTTTTTAATTCAACATTTGCGTGTATTTTTCATTATGTTTTACTGATTTATAAGTTATTTCATTAGTTAAAATAACAATTGTGTCCTTAAATTCTTATATTTTATTTGCTTATTTATTTTCATATTCCAATGAAAACGTGCTCCAGTTTATTTGGTGATAGTTTTTTTGTTATGAAAAGTGGTCGACCGGATAATAGAGAAGTACCATTTTTATCAATATGTAATATTTATTAGATGCAGGTTTAAACTTCTACAGAAAAAGTAAGGATAAAAATATCAGCAAACAACATTTAGTTTTTAGTCAAGCCAGAATATCATCTAATTTATTCCATCAAAGTTAGAGTAAAAACTGATCCAAGATTGCAAAAGGCACGCGCGAGAAAAAAAAAATTAACAATCGTATTTTAACTGCATTAGAAAACGACGTCATCCGCTTCGGGAAAAACATGGGACATAGAAATATAAATCTAAACATTTCAATTTCAATTTCGCTTTTTAATCATAAATATAAAATAAACCCGTGCGGAAGTTTTTTATAATAATTGCTGAGCATCATATAATGTGGTATTTTATTTTTTTTTAGCAACAATAATTTGAGGAAAACCTTTCATTTCTTTTATGGAAACAATGCCGATTTAATTTTTAATTTTCAGAAAATTTTAATCAAAAACATGTTTTAACGAAATGTTAAGTGTGCTATGTCAGAAGCCTGTTCAAAATCCTTTCATATGGTATCTCATTCGTCTTTCTGCGTTTCGTATTTTCTTAGAAAAAGGGATGTTGACAGGAGAAATAATATATATATACGATTTTAAACCTACTATATCATGATTTTAAGGATTTTTGGGATTTCTGTTAAAGTTTTCGGTGTAATTTAAATCTAGCAAGCTATATGAAAACGTAAAGTAAAGAAGAAAGAGTGTGTATCGAATCATTTAGAGTATAAATAAAAAATAATAATAATTTTTTTTTTAGACAATACGGTTTATGTATTAATGTAATTACTGGGATTTTCAATGAAGCCTAAGATCTGAATAATTAAGAAGCACAATATTTCTGATTATACAGCAATATGACTTCATATAATGTTGCATAGCTTTTAGTGAAACAAATTGGTTTGACTGTTAGATTACAAGAACTATTGACTTTTAATTTTGAAAATAAAACTTCAACTGTATAAGAGCACTTTTTGCAATATAGGCTAATTTTTATATCGGTATCTAGGCCCTCAAAAGGGTGAAGTTCTCAAACAACGATTTCTTTGATACTGTTAGTGCTAAAAACTTGAACACTGACATGGTGGTTAATTTTAAGGGGTAAATTATCACTAACAACTAGTTTCAAAAAATTCGAAATTTAAAAGTTTGAAATAAACAGAAATTGCTCTTAAATCACATTTACTTCGAAACTATCAAACATATTTCAAACATTCTTTTAATATTATAATGGAAACTATCTCGACTTAAACATAAGTTATTTTTTATTTCGAGATCTCTGCCTCACAGGAAGTGTAAGAGAGAAACCTTTTCTAAAATTACGATTTCTTTAAAATCGTTGGGAGGAGGAACTTGAAATTTTTCGTGTGGTTACTTTTAAGACTAAAGTGCCATACCAAATGGTTTGTTAAAAGTTCAAAATTTAAAAAGATGAAAACAGCAGAAAACGTTCTAAAACCACAATTACTCTGATACTACCTATCTTTCAACATTTATAATGTAGAGTACACTCACTTAAACATAAGACTATTTTTTTTTTTTTATCTCAGAACCCCTGCAGCGAAGCAGGTGTAAGAACAAAACATATTTTAAAATTACGATGTCTTTTAAACTTTTAGGTCTCGAAACTTGAAATTAGAAACAGTAGTTACACTTAAGTTGTAAATCATCAATAAGAATAGTTTTTAAAAAAATGATATATAAAATGATGAAATGAGTAAAAAGCGTTCTAAAATCACGTTTACTCTGAAATTAACGGACCAATTTCAAAACTTCTTGTATTATGGTATTGACGGTGGGCGGAATGCACAGACAGAGACAGAAACTTTTATCTGGTTTTCGAAAATAGGAGCCTTAATGTCCTGGAATGAAGATTTTCTATATTAATTAGTAGTATTTTTAATGTAGTACTAGCGATATAATTTAACTTCATTTTAATGAGCCCACAAAGAACAATCTAAAAATCTTTACAATGACCTATTTACACGAACACAAAGCCGCGGGTATTTCTACTGATTAATAAAATACTTTGGAAAACGCTAAAAAGTATGTTCATACCCATTTTGAAGTTATATTTAGGATAAATAAAGGGGGAGATTATAAATCGAAACTGTAAAAAAAATAGTAATAATTTGAAACTTTTTAAAAACAATGAATACCGAGTTGGAAAATTCTAAACAAAATTACAACAGTTATAAAAAATAGATCTGTGGATTGGAGAAATATGTGGTTAATAGATTAATATTTACCGTGATTTAGGAGGAAAAAAACAGTTGTTTCAAAACCTCGACAATAGAAAGTGCTGAGTCGTTGCTTAAGGTCATGGAATTGTAGTGTACATACGGTTTACACTGCACAATATTAGGATCACACAAAAACACACGCTGTAATTTCTGATTCTTTGAATACCTTAAATCACGTGTTTATAGAGTAAATTTCTAACCTTTACTGGAACTGAAAGATACCGTATGCCCAGTGTGCCGAAACGACTAATCTCCACGACACAGGAGAAAATTGCATGTATTTTTGCAAGGTTTGTAAACTATGAAGAGTTGTTTTATAAGTGCCACAGCATAAGAAACTATATATGATTTTTTCTTTACATACCGTCTAGCCCCGTCTTTAGAAGGAAATATATAGGAAAAGTAAGTAAAACAAGTGAAAAACAAAAATGCATAGCTGATGATTTTTGGTTATGTCCAATTTCTTTATTTTATTGCAAATTATTTTATTTCGTCTTGGGAGCAATATACTTGTCCTTGGTTCTTTTAGTTAATTGAGTTTCGATACCTATCTATTGATTTTTGAAATGTTTAATAATTTTTAATATTTTTGTCTTGTAAAGTCAAGATCCCGCTATATATCGCAAAATATTTGGTACATTCTTTTTCTGTAGCAGTTTGACCAATGAGAAACGTTGGATTGTCTTCGCCCAGGTGCATACTTTAGCAATTAGCAGTGTTTGTTTGAATAAAAGTTGACATTAAAAAAAAAAAAGAAGAAAGAAAGAAGGAAAAAAAGTTTCTGTTAAAAATAAAATACAGTTTTGTGATTAAAATTTGTGATTTTTGGTTTAAAAATATAAGAAATTAAGAAAAATTGCCCTGATTGAGAATTGTGAACTGACTCGAAAAACACTGAAATCTTCTTTTTCAATGTCTGCAAAAAAATCCACTTCGGCAGGATAGTATTAGCCATTTCCGTTGATAAGCTCTTTTATGTTGCATCAAGAGCAGTACCAAAACGCATTTAATACTGGATTACGGTGGTGGACACCTTAAGAACTTGCAGCTGTACATAATATGAAATAACATTTTTTCATTTCACGATTATTACTTCTGGAAGTTTGTTTTGCTGTAGTGTTTTGCTATTGTCAATGTTTTGAACTATTTTTTTTTCATGCCTTACAGAATCCCTTACTACAATGACTTCTTATCCATAAACAGCATACATATATATAGAGTGATTTACTTTTATTCTGAATATTTCAGTTATCCTGTGCGTAAACAGTTCTTCAAGAGTACAAAAGTCTATTAGAAATGTAGAAAATCATAAATAAATAATTATAAGCCAAACAGCTTTAATATTGTAATGAACCTCTACCTTCCTAATCAATAGTTAGTTGAATGTGTGGTTTATTAAAAAATCCCTTACTATTTCCCCTCTCGAATGGGTTCCGTTCAAAACTGTTGTCAGCATTGAAGGATCTGAAGTAGCCATTAATATTACTGGGAACTTGTGATCTGACGTTACACAGATCATAACTTTTCACCATTTGACGTTATACTGGCAGTTATGTGCTCATAACTTTACAGCCACTTCCAGCCCCCCTTCAGATTTTCTCAAGTCTCTTGAAACAACGAGTGAGTATAAATAGGCTCTCGCAAGAGCATAATAAAGAATGCAATTCAGAGTCCGAGAGAGATTGAGTCAATCTGGTGTGTACCTGCGAGATGAAGATATTTTTTACAGACTAAACTAATCGGAGAAATTTCGAGCGATTTCCAAATCGTGGTTGATGATAAACTAGATCAACCCAACTAGATCACCTACAACTAGATAGGCCCATTGCCGGACTCGAAGTTTCTGAACTGTACTTTATTTGAACTATTTTTTTAAATTATTTTGTACTTATGTGAATGTAATCTGTGCTGTGGCATGATTTTGAAATAAAGTCTGATTCGTTAATTCTCCATCCTGATTTACAAATTGCCATTCTGAATCACAGAACATCACAATATACAATTTTTTAAATTAAAGTTGAATTTGCTTTGAAATTTCCAATTTTTTCCCTTTTATTTTCGTATTTTACATCTATTTTATTTATACTAAAATCTCTATTATACAAAATTTCGACAAAAATATTTTTTTGGAAATGTCAGTTTTAATCAGATGTAAATCAAATGTGTTATCGCTTCAAACAGCTTCAGCAATACTTTTTTTTTCAGATCGCATTTTTATTACCCTTTTCATATTAATATTATTATAATTCACAAGTCAAATAAACGTGTTTCGAACCACAAATTTTAATTAATAAATGAAATGAAATAAATTCCAGACAAACACAAAACACATATTCTTAAATAAGTCTTCTGGGCTTATTTGAATTGAAAAAAATAGAAGAATGGCAAATATGCATTAACAGCGCATTAAATACTAAGTGTCGTTTCAATAACAGCAGAAACGAAACACAGAAAGCATAACACCAATTAGAAATAGTCACTTATTCTGTAAATGCCTACTTCTACCGGATAACCTAGCCAGTAAGCAAATAATGGGCATCCAGAGAGATTACTTTATCTTTTGACTCTTTCACTGTATTGTCGATAAGGAAACTCTGAATCAGCTACTTATTTCCTATCTTCTATTAGGTAGGATTTGCAGATAAATCTGGACAGTGATTATGATTATTTGCAGAGATAAAACAATACCAACAAATCTTCATTACTGGAACTGTTATATAAGGATGGAGCGCTGAAGTATCGCATTGAATTAGTCGGAGCACATTTATAGAGATAAGCTAAAGAGATGCTACCGAATGTACTACAGGCTGCAAATGTAATGCTTGTAAAATAACAAAAGAACTTTCTTTTAGGTTTCTTTCTTCATTGCGTTAATGTAAATTCATTCATTTAAATAGTATATGCAAATGCGATTCATTAGTTCCTGTTTTTAAAAAGTAAATTAGTTTAACATAATTATACTTTATCTTATGTCATGTCAATACGCGTAATATGTGCTTCTAAAAACTTTTCATGTTCCTCACAAAATGTATTATTATGCCGCTAATGTTATGATTATTAAGTATATTGGCATCGATAAATCAATCATATTGAATAATAATGTTTTACTTATTATATAGTTTTATGGATGCTATAGCGGAGTTTTGAATATGTGAATATATTCGAAATATCTGAATAAAAATGTGTACAATTGTACATAAAAATTTAGTTGTTTTTCCATATTTTTTAAAGCGATTTTCACCTCTTGCTCTATTCGAGACCTTTACTCTGAAGTACAGTAAGCCAAAAAAATACCCCCTCCTCCAAACATTTTAATCACCAAATTGCCCCCCCCCCCCCAAAAAAAAAAAACAAAAAAAAACACAAATAGCCATTTGACTGGAAGTTACGTACTCTTTCAATTTATATTTGAAAACTATATGCTTAGAGGTCGTCTTCATGCTGATATTGTATCAAAATCTGAAAAATTCTATACGAACACCTAATCTACATAAGACCGAATTTTACATGGATCATTTTTGGTAAATTTTACATTAGATTACCAAACGCTAAGTCTTTCGCCCAAGTAGTTTATAAACCAGGAAGGTTTAAATTTTGGGTCTCCTAATGTTAAACTCATTTCTAATCATTGCAAAACAGATTGAAATAAGGGTAGTTTATTAATCATAACTAAAAAATAACTTGACGAAATTATCTGAAAGTTTGGCTTCGTATATTGGAAGCTTCAAGAAATCAAATTTATAAAACAGCAACAAATACAACAAAAAAAGCATGAATAATCTAAACCATGAGAAAGCACAACAAAGAGAAAATATTCTACTACGTATCTATTTTTTCTCGTGTAAACAGCCGGTATGCTAATATGCTTAGAAAAACCTTTTACTAATTGAAAGTTGTGACAAAGGAAATATAAAGACAGAACATATAAGAAGAAAAAGAGCAAAGAATCATAGCACATTTATTTGAAGATTTTCATCTTTTAGAACTAAACATAATCACAATAATAAAGAGCACAATATCTGAATTCAATGACTTACATACTTAACTGATTCATTTATCTCGTTCTCACACACTCATAGACATGGCATATGTTTAATAGAATAAAAGAAATTGAGAATGACCATAAAAATACTACTTTTGTAAATTGCTGAAATATGTCACTGACCTTCCAAATACCCGCAATGCTCTTGTTGTCTACTGGCAGACAATACCCAGAGTTGTTCTTATATTTTATTATGTGCGTGTTCGCAACTTTTATTAGATTTTCCTATGTTATACTGATTGACTGGCAACGCCCTTATGATTCATATATCTCTTTATTCGATAAAAATTTTACTTATCACCTACAAAGGATTTATCACTTACGAAGGATTTATTTGAAGTCCATCATCTATTCTTATCTACATCATTTCCAAAATATATAATCGTTTGTCTTTTCTAATGCTTTTCTTCTTTATTAGATCAGCCAAAACATTTTTCAGTTCCCTCACGTATCACGACGGATACTAAATGAATATTTACGGAATATTCATGTATCCTTTTCGAAATATTGAAAGAAAACTTTATATTAGATCTTATGTTTGCTTAACTAAGACAAATAATGATTTTTTTTTTTTTTTTGTATTTACGGAATAAAATTTATATATACTAATTAATTTTTCAGCAGAGCTGAAAATACCCTGTAAATTACTGTAAATACAATTTCATTATTTTTCAGTATTTTTATTTGTATTTCAGTAATTTACAGCGTATTTTCAGCTCTGCTGATAAATTAATTAGCATCTAAATATTCACCGATACTGGGTTTGATTTGTCTCATGTATGCCAATAGGTATTGTGCTCATAATTGACGTTCCATCCTGTGCTGCAAAGTTGTAGCCGAGCGATATAAGAGTGAGAGAATGCTAGACCGGATGTCGTCCGGATGGCTTAATTGGTAAAGGACTTGGTTTGCATACCAAAGGATCCGGGATCGAACCCCTGTCTGGACATTATTTCACTCTGTTGGTTGTTCGCTGTTAAGTAAAGTGATAATTCACATTATTTGTATTTCATTAAAATTTATATAATAATAATAAAATATATAAACGTTTAATGGGGACGAATTATTGGAACAAAATTTTATAATGTTAACTTGTTTTTGCCTAATTGAGACAAATAATATTGTTTATTAATACATAACTTGTGTGCTTCTATCGACTCGATTCGTTAAAAAATTTTTGAATGTTTATAAAAGTAACAATAATTTCGTAATTGTTAAATGATTTCAGTGGTTTCTCATTATAAGATCAGATCTTTATTTTGAGCAACTATGTAAGTTTAATACAGATCCCTATTACGAAAAACGATAAGTACTGATAAACAAAGGTTTTTATTTTATTTCAGATATTGGTAATTAAATTGTCCAGTTGTAAAAGCATATACAAAATAAAGTATCATTTAGCAAAATGTTAAAACGTTTATTTTGGATTTCCGAAGTTCCAAGCATGGTGTTTTTTACACTATAGGGTGAAACCTTCAGTAACTGACACTTTTTCAAATCACTATTACAAAAATTTAAATCTATTTTATACTTATCTTTGGTTTTGAAAGGATAGTAGAGATCTATTAAAAAAATATTGTTGGTAAAGTTTTGAAAAATTAAACACTTTATTATTAAAAATTAATTTTATTCATAAATATGGTGAAAAACTCCAGTAACTGACACCATCCGTATTTTGAAACACCAGTAACTGACACAAAGTGAACCAGTGACTGACACTTTATTTTAAAAGATTAAAAGGCTTTAAAAAACTTTATTCTTATTGTAAAAACAAAATACATTAATATTTATTATAAAAAGTGGGATTTAGTAAGCTGTACTGCATTATTAGTAATGAAGAGTACATAGTAAGAGTATATAGCAGTAATATTTAGTACTGCATTATTACTAACGCATATATCCAATAACTGACATTTATGAACCAGTAACGGACATCTGGTGTCCGACACAGGTAAAACAGCTTAATTTTTAATAGTGTATACTGCAAGATCAATTTAATTTATTATTACGAATTTTTTATTGTTGATCAAACAATATATATTTGAACTTTCTTTATTATAACCAATAACTAACACCGCTGTCAGAGACTGGTGAAATGAAATTCTAGCAACCAATAACTGGCACCCCTATTAAGCTAAATTAAATAACTATAAACCCTAAATCCTGTCCCTAATATATCATATGCATCTCTGAACTAATTTCTAGAAGTATAACTTTAAGAAAAAAAGTCTAGGATGGTTGCATTACAAATAGATTAGAAAAACACTTTCTTGATTTTAGAAATAAGATGGTTGCTTCAAAATGGCACTTTTTGTATTCTTTAAACATTTTTCCTCATTGAATATGTTTTTGACCCTTATGCGGTCAATAAATTGACTTCAAAATAAAAATAAGTGTCTCATTTACCACTAGATGACATTACTTTGTAGAATTTTACAACAAAATGCTTATTTGAGTTAGATTTTTGCTCAAGTGCCAGTTACTGGTTAGGTGCCAATAACTGGGGGTTTCACCCTATGAATATGTTACATTTTTTAATCGAAAAAATATACAAATTATTCATTTTTGTACATTAAAAGTATAATGTATTCAAAATAGTAGAAGAGAAACAATTAGATTTTGATTTAAAATCTGATGCATACTCGTAAATTATACTTATAGGATAAAAAAATCAGTTTAACAATGAAATATAAACTTTTATTTAGTAATAAAATATACACTTTTATCCAGCAATAAAGTATCTAATTTTATTTAGCAATTAAAATATGTAATTTTATTTAGTAATAATTTATGTGAAAATGCAAATATACTGTGTCTGAACTCATCTATTCTCTCTTTACTACGCTAAAACTCCGCCTAAAGTAATAAAATATTATTTTTCTAAAACATCTTCAGCAGCAGCATAGTAAAAAGTTGTTGTAAGTCCGTCAAAAAGTAATATACATTTTTAAATTAACATTTTGTTACCTCTTTTATTTTCATTTCAATTATCTCCTTACTTTTCTAAATTGCGAAAGGAACAAATATCTGTAAAATCTAATGGGTTAAAGTGAAAGAGCACATTTATAAACTATTCCCTAACATAATTTTGAAACAAAGCAAGAGTTCAAAATCTCAACTTACTTACAGGGTCTTATAATCTTACTTTAACGATCGCTAACGACCGATTTTCACAGCTCGTGAAAGAAATCCTGATTCGCAAGAGCCTGTAATTGCTCCCTCAGAGAAGAAAGTAACGAAAGTTAACATGTTTTTACTGCTCCAGATTTCATGATTGATGCATAAGTGACTAGTTTCTTAGAAGGAAAATGGCTTTAGAATTCTTAATTTTTCTAGAAGAACATTTTCATCCAAGAACAGGGCTACTATTGACGACTATTTCTTTTATTATTTTCTCTGCCACTATTTCAAAACAATAATCTTCGTGGTAGATTTATGAAGTAGATTATTTTTGTTCATGATAAGCAAAATAATTAAATTAAAAAAAAACTGCCCAGGTAAACTGAGGGCATTGAGCTCACAGGCTATTCACATTAATTGTGTATTATACTCTTATTTTCAAAGAAAGAATTCATGCCCCTCGAAAAATATAGAAATCGACAATATATTAAGGGAGGCCATCCACCCGCCTTCCTTATAATTAACCAATGAACACTCAAAACTAATCAGGGAAGCGTCTTATTACAATGATCTTATATACAAATTTTGCAGCAAATCGGATAATTCTGGATGAAAAACCCATTTATCTAAATTAAGGGGGGATTAGACCCCCGTTACCCCCTTTATACTTAACCAATGAACCCCCAAAACTAATCAGGTAAGCGCCTTACCACAATGAACCTATATACAAAATTTGAAGAAAATCGGATAATTCTGCATGAAAAACCCATTTATCTAAATTAAGGGGGAGTATTAGCCCCCAATTACTTCCTTTATACTAAACCAATGAGCTCCCAAAACTAATAAGGGAAGCGCCTTATTAGAATGAACCCATAAACAAAATTTGAAGCAAAACGGATATTTCTATCACGAGTTATCGCGTTACCTACATACATACATACGTACATACATACATACATACATAGGTACATACAGAATGGGTGGGCACATTAGCTCTCAGGCTTTGATAGCCTGTGAGCTAAAAAAGAGCAGTCGACAGGAGCAATCCTAATGTAATTGTTTGTAAGAATTATTTATAAAATTATATTTCTTCCCTTGCTTAACCTTTTGAATACGGTTCGGGACTAGAGTGCTGCATCGGGTTGGGTACCCCGATTTCATCCATATGCGACCCAATCCGCTGTTCGTTTCAGGTAGGATTGATTTAAATTTTTCGGGTTCGCGTAAAGTTCACTTAAAATGCTTCGTGTTCGGATTGGTTTCGTATTAGGTTTTGACCTCTTTCGAGTAGGGTTTGGGTTGGTTTCGTGTTAGGTTATGACTCTTCGAGTCGGGTTCGGGTTGACCAGAAAACTCTTGAATATTTTTGAAATAGAAAAACTATATATTCGAATATTAACAAAAAAGATAAAATTGATATTAGAGATATAATTGTAGACTAATTTTCCATAATTGTATTAAACTACAGATTGATTTTTTTTTCACTTCAGGTTAAGGCTGTTTTCGGGTCAACTTTAAGCAGAAATAAACCCGACCCGTGCGGTAACTGTAGTCGAGACATTTATGTCCCAGTGGACTTTTCGAAAAAAAAAAGCTCTGTTCACTTAGACTAGGATATTTTCTAGAGAAATTTACCACAAAGAAAAGTTTTATAAATTGTGGTACGATTTAATATAAAAATAGTCACCAGTCCTTTCCCGTAATCAAATAGTTACCAAAAAAATAGGTTTTTTTAAAACTAAAATATAATAAAAAAAATTAAAGTATTTAATTCTTTTTTAATTAAAATTTTATTATTTCTGTTATTTACATTTTATTTGCTTTTTCTTTTTTAAATTACAAAAAATATAAATATCTGAAAAATCTAAGGAACAGTTTTATTACCTGTACCATAATTTTGCAACAAAGCAAAGTTCAAAATCTCAACTTACTTAAGTTAGAACATGGTCTCATAATCTTGCTTTAACAACCACTAACGACCGATTTTCTCAGCTGGCAAAACAAATACCGGATTCGTAAGCTCCCGTAATTGCTCCTTTAGAGAAGAAAGGAACGACAGTTAATATGGTTTTATTACTGCTCCTGGTGTAATATGGTTTCATTACTGCTCTTGGTTTAATATGGTTTTGTTACTGCTTCTGTTTTAATGCTTGCTGCTTAATAATTTCGCAGTTTTCTCAACGGAAAATATTTTTTTTAGAATTCTGAATTCAGGAGACATTTCAAGGAACATGTTTGAAAAAAATTATTTGTTAAATTATATTTTTCTTCTTATTTAAGCGTATATATATATATACATACATAAAAACTTTATGTAAAATTTAACCATTGAAACATGAGAAATTGACCATACACAATGAACCAACCATATAGCAACAATACCATATAGCAGTGTCAAATTACAAATTAAATTATGTAGTCCTAATACATGAAATATTATTAATTCAAATGAAAAAAAGAAACAAGAGTATAAACACAAATGAAAGATTATAATGTAATTCACTTTTTCAAGGGCAGGGAAACTACATTTATAAGCAAAGAACGATTGTTTTCTATATATAACACCAGTTTAATGCCAAAAATCATGTTACATCGCTGCCCGAACAATCGTTGAAACAAGATTGAAAAACAAGAAGACCTTTTAAACTGGAATATTATAAATCATACAAACTATTTGAATAAGAGGGGGAAAAAAGCGAAGATAAAGAAAAGTTATATATTACTTACATAAATTATTTACCCATATTCTTTAGCATAATTCCACCAGCACATGGTCAAAAAATTTGTATCTAACGAAAAAGGTTAATTTAACCGTTAAGAAGAATATCTTTCAGATCATAAATTGTAACCAACAGTTGCAGTTATTATTATTTAACTACAGAGATTACAACATTTTTTAAGTTAAAAATGAAAAAAAAAATAATAATATAAAAACTATTAATTAAATTACTATAATTATATACTAGCTAATCCGCCCGGCGTTGCCCGGGCCCGAAATATTAGTAATCTGTTCTATACGAATATGAATGAAATCTGTAAGACTATCGAAATCAAGTCGAATGAGGCAAACCCCCTCGTAATCGGGCTCATAAAACCCAAGATCGGAAAGCGCATCATGGCGGTCGAAAATGCAGCTAAAATATTTAAGGCTATAGATATCAAGTCGAATGAGCCTAATCCCGTCGTAATCGGGTCCATAGAACCAGATATACTCCTATAGTTCCACTTTCCACCACCAGGGGGCGCAGTCTGTTCTGGAAGAGGCCTTTTCACAACACTTGACCCAACCAAATTTCCTAGTAAAATTGAAATTTAACTACGGGTAAACATTGCCAAAATACCGGAAATCGCGAAAGTGGGTTACGTAATCGATCGGTTTCTAAAGAGTTAAAAAAGAGTTAAAGAGTTTCTAAAGATATTTTTTAAAACCCAACCGTGCATTTTGAAGAAAATGAACGTGTCTATGATCTGGACTCTACTGTTTGTCCGTACTTGCATTTCCCGTGTCGATGCCGATTTTTAAATCTGGACCAAAAAAAGGAAATTCGCGTGAGTGAGTTTTGGAAAGGATTTTTTTCGGAGGGTTAAAATTAATTTTTTTCAAAACGGATACCAGATTTTAAAAAACAAAAGGATATAGATTAGGCACGGTATTTTTAGTTTTTCGTATCTTGTTTATAAACGCCAATTCGGATTTTTAAAGATAGGAGAAATAGTTAAAAAAGCGAAATTGACTTACGGTTAAAAACGTTTTCGAACGGGTTAACGTGACTTATTTTTTAAACGAAAGGTTTCTGTCTAAACCCGATAGAATGTAGATGTCTTTAGGTGTGTTTGCTTTTTGTTTGGTTATTTTAGAAAGCCGATGCCAGATTTAACATATAGCAGAAAATCGGAATTCGCAAAAGAGAGTCTTGCGCACGAATTTTTTTGAAGGGTTAATATTCGTATTTTTCAAAAACAAATACAGATGTCGAAAAATGAATAAATGTAGATATTGTCTGTTATTTTTAGTTTTTCGTACCTGTCTCTGAATCGCCGATACAAATTTTTAAAATTTACCAAAATCGCAAAAATCGCAAAACGGCATAGAAAATATACTTTTTCGAAGGGTTAATTTTTGCATTTTTTAAAACCAAAGGTGGCTTTGAAAAGAACAAAGACAGTTCTTTAATTTGGTGACGTTTATTTTTCCGTATCTTTTGTATTCCGGTAGATGCAAGGCTCGGAAAACGAGAGAAAATAAAAAACATGAATTCGATGCTTTTTGATTTTTTTTTTGAAAGGGTTAAATGTAAAATTTTTTCAAACCAACCAGATCGTTCGAGACGTAAAAGTATGTTCTTTTAGAATATGTAGACGGTTTTTCCGTATTTTTAGCCGTTTGTCTATGGCGAATTTAGACATACTTAAAAAAAAACGGAATGTCTTCTGCTTTCTTTCTTCTGTTCCGGAAGATACGGAAATTGGTTTCTGCGCAGGCGCCTGTAAGCTTCAGAATAATGACTTTTTTATTTGTGATCTTTGATCACTTTTTAGCTCACAGGCTATTAGAGCCTGACAGCTTATGTGCCCGCCGGTTCTGTATGTATGTATGTACGTATGTACGTACGTATGTATGTACGTTACGCGATAACTCTTCATAGAAATATCCGTTTTCCCTTAAATTTTGTTTATAGGTTCACTGTGTTAAGGCGCTTCCCTGATTAGTTTTCGGGATTGATTGGTTAAGTATAAAGGGGGGGGGGGTGAACGGGGGGGCTAATCCCCCCCCCTTAATTTATATAAATGGGTTTTTCATGCAGAATTATTCCGTTTTCCTTCAAATTTTGTTTATATGTTCACTGTGTCAAGGCGCTTCCCTGATTAGTTTTCGGGATTGATTGGTTAAGTATAAAGGAGGGAACCGGGGGGGTAATCCCCCCTTAATTTATATAAATGGGTTTTTCATGCAGAATTATTCCGTTTTCCTTCAAATTTTGTTTATAGGTTTACTGTGTTAAGGCGTTTCCCTGATTAGTTTTCGGGATTGATTGGTTAAGTGTAAAGGGGGGAACGGGGGGGCTTATCCCCCCTTAATTTATATAAATGGGTTTTTCATGCAGAATTATCCCATTTGCTTCAAAATTTGTTTATAGGTTCACTGTGTTAAGGCGCTTCACTGATTAGTTTTCGGGATTGATTGGTTAAGTATAAAGGGGGAAACAGGGGGGCTTATCCCCCCTTAATTTATATAAATGGGTTTTTTATGCAGAATTATTCCGTTTTCCTTCAATTTTGTTTATAGGTTCACTGTGTTAAGGCGCTTCCCTGATTAGTTTTCGGGATTGATTGGTTAAGTATAAAGGGGGGGTAACGGGGGGGACTAATTCCCCTCTTAATTTATATAAATGGGTTTTTCACGCAGGATTATCCCATTTGCTTCAAAATTTGTTTATAGGTTCACTGTGTTAAGGCGCTTCCCTGGTTAGTTTTCGGGATTGATTGGTTAAGTATAAAGGGGGGGAACGGGGGGGGGGGCTAATGCCCCCCCCCTTAATTTATATAAATGGGTTTTTCATGCAGAATTATCCGATTTTCTTCAAATTTTGTATATATATTCATTGTAATTAGAGACTTCCCTGATTAGTTTAAGGGGTTCATTAGTTAACTATGAGGGGGGATAACGGGGGGAGGACCTCCTTAATATATTGTTGATTTCTTTATTTTTATAATATACATATATATATACAATATTATAATATACAATTAGTGTGAATAGCCTGTGAGCTCAATGCCCTCAGTTTAACTGGGCAGTTTTCTTTTTATTAGCTTACAGGCTATCAAAGCCTGAGAGCTTATGTGCCCGCCGGTTCTGCATGTACGTACGTACGTATCTATGTATGTATGTACGTAACGCGATAACTCTTCATAGAAATATCCGTTTTCCCTCAAATTTTGTTTATAGGTTCACTGTGTTAAGGCGCTTCCCTGATTAGTTTTCGGGATTGATTGCTTAAGTATAAAGGGGGGGGGACGGATGGGCTAATCCTCCCTTAATTTATATAAATGGGTTTTTCATACAGATTTATCCTATTTGCTTCAAAATTTATTTATAGGTTCATTGGAATAAGACGCTTCCCTGATTAGTTTTCGGGATTGATTGGTTAAGTATAAACGGGGGGAACGGTGGGCTAATCCCCCCCTTAATTTATATAAATAGGTTTTTCTTGCAGAATTATTCCGTTTTCCTTCAAATTTGGTTTATAGGTTCACTGTGTTAAGGCGCTTCCCTGATTAGTTTTCGGGATTGATTGGTTAAGTATAAAGGGGGGGACGGAGGGGCTAATCCCCCTTAATGTATATAAATGGGTTTTTCATACAGAATTATCCCATTTGCTTCAAAATTTGTTTATAGGTTCATTGGGTTAAGACGCTTCCCTGATTAGTTGGCTCATCCCCCCGTTAATTTATATAAATGGGTTTTTAATGCAGAATTATCCCATTTGCTTCAGAATTTGTTTATAGGTTCATTGGGTTAAGACGCTTCCCTGATTAGTTTTCGGGATTGATTAGTTAAGTATAAAGGGGGAGAACGGGGTGGCTAATCCCCCCCCCCATAATTTATATAAATAGGTTTTTCAGGCAGAATTATTCCGTTTTCCTTCAAATTTTGTTTATAGGTTCACTATGTTAAGGCGCTTCCCTGATTAGTTTTCGGGATTGATTGGTTAAGTATAAAGGGGGGGAACGGAGGGACCAATCCCCCCTTAATGTATATAAATAGGTTTTTCATACAGAATTATCCCATTTGCTTCAAAATTTGTTTATATGTTCATTGGGTTAAGACTTTTCCCTGATTAGTTTTCGGGATTGATTGGTTAATTAAATAGGGGGAACGGGGGGCTAATTCCCCCCCTTAATTTATATAAATCGGTTTTTCATACAGAATTATCCGATTTGCTTCAGAATTTTGCCACGATTTTCGATTTGCCACGATATACTTGTCGTTGTAGTTATTGAGACTTTTTATGAATTTACCGATGAGTAAGTCAACTGTAAAAAGTTAACTCCCCACCTACCCACGAAATATAGAATAAAAAGTTACCCCCCCCCCCCACATACACACATACACACACGCACGAAACTTAGAATAAACAGTTTTATCATTCCGTGAAGTTAGAGCTTTGGTAAGTAAAGTTTACACACACACACATTATTTTAGTAATTAAACCCAATTTAATGCCATTGGTTTTATATACGGTATGTATGCAATGATTAATTTCGTAAAAATAACAACTATACCTATATCATGAAGAGATAGTTAATGTGTAATAGCAGTATCCTTTTTTTCTTATTTGAATTATATCGGTTTCTATTATAAAAAAACGCTGCTTTTTATGATTTTTATTTTTTACTGTTTGGCTCAAAAAGAGTAAGTTTTATTTTATGAATAATAGACATAAACAATGCATAGAATATTCAATTTTACGATTAAAAAAATTGTTTTGAACTTCTTGAAAATGCCAAGCATTTACTGAATAAAGATTGGATTATTGCTTAGTTGTCGTCTGCCGTATTTTAAATTGATAAATTTTAAATTATGAAAATTTTGTGTTTATGGTTGTGATTCGTAAAATAATTTTTTAAAACTCGTCTGCGATTAAACCCTTTTTTTTCTTTTAAAAGACAGTCATAACGTTACTTTTTTATGTGTGGCAACAGATATTTCAGAATAGATAAATATCGCTTTCGTTTATTATTCGTTCGATCATTCGACGTTTGAGAATTTATAAATGTGTAAAACTGTTTTTAATTAACCGTTTTTCATGCTATTATTTCAAGTTTCAAATTCCCGTAAGTACAACACTGCAAATTTCTGTAGTATTTTCAATATAGAAAAAATACATGTACTACTTAATATTTTTTTTAACTTTTTATTATTGTGGTGAACATGCATTTTGTTTTGAAAATATAAACTGAAGTGCGAGTTGCCAAGTTAAGTAATGCACTAAAATTGTGCATGGAAATAATTTTGAACATTTTAAATATATTCTAAATAATGTTGCAAGTGTTTATTTTATTCAAGAAAGTTATGAAGCAGTGATGTTGTATATATTTTGATTGAAGAAGCTGCAATGTTCTATTTAAATTTAAAAAATGTGTGTAAAAGGTATCGAATAATTTATTAAACAGATCCTTTCACTGAACAATCTAGGTGTATAGAAAACTACTCTTTAAATCCAGACGTTGATATAATATAAATTATATACTTGGTGCACTTAAGAGTGTTATGTGTTTAGTGCAAACATGTTTACGTGTATGTTTATATACGAAATAGATTTTAAAGTTTACAAGCTGAAAAATAAAATTTATAATGTATTGAATAACACAAACTAGTTAATTAACTTTTCAATATTTACCTATGCCACCAAAATTAGATTTTATGAAGAACTGATATGCCGAAAACTAAATCTAAAAGTCTGAGAGAAAAAGCTGAAGCAATTAAAAGACGCCGTAGGGAAAATGATGAATATCGCGAAAAAGAAAATGAACAAAGTCACAGCAGAGTACAAAATTTAAGACAAAATGATGAATATCGCGAAACGGAAAATGAAAAAAATCATAGCAGAGTACAAAATTTAAGGCAAAATGATGAATATCGCGAAACGGAAAATGAAAAAAATCATAGCAGAGTACAAAATTTAAGGCAAAATGATGAATATCGCGAAAATGAAAATGAAAAAACTCATAGAAGAGTACAAAAATTAAGACAAAATGATGAATATCGCGAAAATGAAAATGAAAAAACTCATAGCAGAGTACAAAAATTAAGACAAAATGATGAATATCGCGAAAATGAAAAGGAAGAGAATCGTAATCGATTGGAGAATTTGCGAAGGGTTAAGAATATCGCGAAAATGAACGTGTAGTAGATCGTCAAAGAAAGCTCTATATTAAGCAAATTATAAGATCTAACTGGAGTAATTTATTGGAAGAATTTAACAATATGATTAGTGAAGGTCCCACTCACATATGTTCATGTTGTGGGAGATTATGGTTCAGACAGTCTGTATCGTATCGTTATTTAAATACTTTACATGCGAATATTAAAGAAGATATCGTCAACAAATCTCTTTTTCTGAAGGATTCCAATCCTCCATACTGTTTCTGTAACACCTGCTGGAATCAAATGAAATTGAACAAAATTCCCAAATTATGGCTGGGAAACGAATTTGAATTTCCGCCAATTCCACCTGAATTGACTGATCTGACACCCTTAGAAGAACGATTGGTTGCATTGCGCCTGCCATTTATGCAAATTCGGCGTCTTGGTATTGACCGACAAATTGGTCTTCATGGAAATGTTATAAATATATTAAATACCTTAAATGATACAGTCAACGTTCTACCTAGAAAATTCAACGAAACTTCGACTATCCAATTAATGTTAATGAGAAGAATGAAATATAATCGTCCTTATATGTTCGAAACAATTCGTCCAGCAAAAGTTTACGCAGCCGCTAAATATTTGGCAAATACAGACTTGTATAAAGAAGAAGGTGTGGTACTTTCCGACGAATGGGCAAATCGACTGGAAACTGAAACAATAGATTTCATTTTGGAAGAACAGATTGCAAATCAAATAAAAGTAAGTGAAAAGGAAATGGATGATGCTGTTCAAGTCTTTTTGCACTCTGATGATTCCGATTTTGAAGATGATGAGCCACATAACTCAGATTTATTGGAAACTTTGATAACAGAAACAGATAATAATATGGCAATTAAATTTGCGCCTGGAGAGGGTAGATCCCCAATGTCTTTATTACTCGACGAAAAAGTCGAAGAATTATCTTTTCCATCTATTTACTGTGGAACCACAAGGGTATTTGTAGACTCTATTCGTGTCAATTATTCAGATATTGCTAATTCTGAAGCGAAAAGATACGACAGAAGAGCATGCAAGCCAAACAAAATATTGTACGCATATAAATTATTACAAAATAAGAGAATTGCTTCAGAAATTAACATTTGCTTACGTAAAAAAAAACAAATAAATAGGGAACTAATATTACAGCGGCCAATTTGAAGGATGCACAGAGCGTTGATAGACTTATTCAACACGACGATGGATATAAAGTTCTAAAAAATTTAAGATCCTCACCAGCTTATTGGGAAGATAAGCAAAAAATTTAAACGCCATGATAAGACAGCTTGGAATACCATCTTTGTTCTTGACATTTTCTGCGGCAGAGACAAAGTGGCTTGAATTAATTGTAATTTTGGCAAAGAATTTGCATCAGGAAACTATTTCACATGAAGATGCATGCAACCTAGATTTTAATTCAATAGCAGAACTTATCCGTAATGACCCTATTACTTGTGCAGAATATTTTGATTATCGATTTAGAATGTTTCTCAAATTGATACTGAGATCCAACTCCGGTCCTATTAGTGAAGATAAAACTATTTTGGATTATTATTATCGAGTTGAATTCCAACACAGAGGATCACCTCATGTTCATATGCTCGTTTGGCAGAAAAATGCCCTGTATTTGATCCGGAAAAAAATTCAACTTGATCAAATTGCACGCAATTTATTGATCAGTTTATTACATGCCAGAGAATGTACGAGAATAACGAAAATTTGAATGCATTTGCAATTTTTCAAAATCATTGCCATTCAAAAACATGTCTAAAAAAATCTAAAAGTGGTACCAAAATATGTAGATTCGGCATTCCCCATCCTCCCATGAATTCAACTGAAATCTTCCTTCCATTGGCGTTAGATACAGATAAAGAGACTTTGACAAAATGCAAAACAATGTTTAAAGAAATCAAATTATACATGAATTGCAAAGATCTTGGTAGAAATTACACTGGTGACATGTCTTTTACTAAATTTATACAGAATTTGAACATCTCTGAGTCTGAATATGTGCTTGCTATCAGATCATCCATAAAGAGACCCACCATTTTTCTTAAACGAAATGTAAATGCAATGTTCATTAATGCGTACAACATCAAAATGATAGAAGCATGGCGCGCGAATATGGACATTCAATATATTTTGGATCCGTATGCATGTGCCAAGTATTGTGTTGTATGGGATCAATTTTATTATGAACTAAAACTTTCAATTTTTGTGGGGGTTTTGCAACCAAATTGATATCAAATTTCTTTAATGTATATCTTAATCTTTCGTATAACTGTGGTATGTAATCGAATTTGCATAATTTAAGATACCTCTTGTGTGTAATATCCTTAGGGATTTTCTTCTCTGCTTCATAAATTAACTTATTTATGCAATGGGGGGGGAAACCATTTTCTGCTGCAATATATCTAATTTTATTGAACTCTTTATATAAGTACTGTTCTGTACAAATGTCGAAAGCACGCTTTATATAGAATACATTAAAGAAATTTGATATCAATTTGATTGCAAAACCCCCACAAAAATTGAAAGTTTTAGTTCATAATAAAATTGATCCCATACCCAATAACGAAATCGCAGGAATATACTCTATCCCATTTAGCACAGAAACACAAACTGGTTTATCCTATATAGGGATGACCACCCGGAAATTTAAAGAAAGATTAAAAGAACACATTTCTGACATTAAATTTAACCGTCCATCCACAGCTTTATCAAGATTGTATCAGCGACAGATTATAAGTATTGATTTTCAAAATGCAAAAATTATAGTTCCTGCAAATAACGAGTTTACAGCTAAAATCAGAGAATCTTTGGAGATTTTATGTAAAGGAAATAGAGTCTGTAATGATTGCTTATCTTATAATATACCTAAAATCTGGTTTAATATTTTGAAATTATCAAGAACCCCAGCGCCGGAGCTAATGGACTTTTCCTGATACACCCCTACAAAATAATAGACTGGCCCCGTTAAAACCCCGTTACATATTTGCACAGTGAAAGCGACATTCATCTCAACTCAGTCAACATTTCCCCACTGAAGATGATCACGTTAGTGTTCGAAAGTCTCGGGATGTAAGTAAATAAATATTTATATTTGTATTTGTCACCTTTTAAGCATATTTTAATGTATATTTTATAAACTTTAAATACAAGGTGAATATTTTCATTCCACTTCAATTTCGTTTTTATTTCGAAACTTTCAGTTGTATTTAGCTTGTATCAAAAGTGTATCTCATAATCGGAATTTGCATTTTTATAGTCGATTTCTTTATTTTTTGAGGGGCATTATCCTTTGAAATAAAAGTATAATATACAAATAGTGTGAATAGCCTGTGAGCTCAATGCCATCAGTTTAACTGGGCACTTTTCTTTTTTATTAATTGATAACTACTTTAATTTTCAAAATTTTAAATTCTGAGGCTCAGGTACACCATGAGAGGGTTTGGACTACCTAAATCTAAATTTACAGACTTCTAGGTGCGCTAAATTTTTCTAACCATCGCCACCAGACACACACACACAGACACACAGAGCGAAACTTTCTTTTATTAGTATATATATATATATATATATACGTATAGTGAATATGATAATAGGGTGTTAAATGAGATTAATAAAAAGATAAGATGGGGTAAGTTGGAGAAAGGTTAAGATTTGAAAATGGGATTTAGAATGACGTTGAACAACAAATAAAGAAATTCATTTCATTCATATAAGTAAAACCGATAACGATAGAACAGTTTTTTTCTGATTTTGCTTTTCAAAAATTTTTCATAAACAGTATAGATTGCAAAAATTATATGACTTTAAAATAAACTAGATGGAACCCGTCAAAATTTGACGGAAAAAATTTATTATAGTAATATCAGTAAAGTAAGCTCCTTTATTATTTAAGTTGGGGAAAGTATAAAATAGTGTTTAATTTTTTTTATTTTAAAAGTTTTTTCATGCATTACATTAGTGAAGATTGTCAGCTCATTGTTTAATAAAAATAATGTGTGAAAATTGGATTTTCTTGTCAAAATGGCGCAAAAAAAAAAAAAAAAAAAAAAAAAAATCGCGCCAATCCCGGTGCGTCTGCGACATGTGTTCCATTAATTCATGTAAGGATGTTTTTTATTTAATAAATAAAATGTATTAATGTTTAAAAAGAAATTTATGAGTAAATTAATACATTTTAATCTTTTTGTATTAGTTTTATTGTTTCAGCAAATGTTAAAAGTAAATAAATTGGTGACATTGATATTTTTAAAACCTAATCGATCTTTGTTTACAATTATGCATTGTCCAGATATCTTGAAATTACGGTCAGAGTCAGACTTACATTTTGGGCAGAGTTGCATCGTCCTCTGGCGATTGACTTTATGACGTCATACGCAGAAGCAAAAATTTAATTTAACATTACTGCTAATTAATAAAACTTTTGAACAAACGAATGTACGATAACAAATCTGCGTCCACATACCTTTCATTTAAAAAAAATGATGTAATTTGATGTAGTAATTTGTTTTCACGGACTGTCGAAAGAAAACGCTTAGCGTTTTAAATATATATAGATATAGATATATATAGATTATATAGATATATATGATATAGATATATATAGATAATCAGTGTTGCCAACTTTTCCCTTTTTTCATTCAAAAAACTAACAACCTACCGGAATTTCTGTGTAGTAATTTTTTATTTAATGATACATTTTCTGTAATTAAATGAAACAAGAGTCACTATACAGAAATTTTGGTGGGATGGTAGTTCTCAGCACTGTAAATAATAATAAATTTCAAAGATTAATTAATAAATAATTTGCTGAGTGAGTGCAGTTTGAAGCAAGTTCTAATGTTACTTTAAACAGGGTGAAACCCCCAGTTATTGACACCTAACCAAGTAACTGACACTTCAGGCAGAAATATAACTCAAATAAGCCTTTTCTTGTAAAACTCCGCATAGTAATGTCATCTAGTGGTAACTTATTTGTCTTAACTGTTATAACTTATTTTTCAGCTATTGGTTTTTCAAAAAAGGGATAGTATCAGTTACTGGAGATACTGACCATATTTATGGCAAAAATTAATTTTTAATAATAAAATGTATAATTTTTTTAAAAATTTTCAATAATAATTTTTTTTAATATATCTCTTACTATCCTTTCAAAAACAAAGTTAAGTAGAAAGTAGATTTAAAACTTTGTAATAGTGAATTGAAGAAGAAAAAATCCTTAAAGTGTCAGTTACTGGGGGTTTTACCCTAGTTTTAGTAATCCAAAATAATTAGTAAACATTCTAACTTCTATATGTTTCGTTGTTAAATTGAAAAAATAGTTTTTATCACTTAAAAATGTTTGTGTGTTAAAGTAAATTTGGAAATTTTTTTAAGTAAAAACAAATTAAAATATAAGAAAAATCTAAATTATAAAAGCACATTTTGAATTAGAAACCACCTAGTACTAGCAATATACAAATAAATAAATAAATAAATAAATAATGGTTACAACTAACTTTTAGTTATTGTTTTGTTTGTTTGATTTTGTTTTTTAAATCTGGTTCATATAACTTTTGAATCTCATGATACACTGTATTTTATGTACACCTTATTAACATTTTTTCCTACATTTAATCAGTAGATAGCTTTCGCCTTTCCATCGGAATTTATAATTCTTTTTTTTTCTTTCTTTCTTTTTTCTTTTTTCATTATTCTTTTTTTTTTTTTTTTTTTTTTTTGATGCTGTACCAGCATTTTTTTAATTAATTCCACAAGGTTTAAATAGCATATACTTCGCTTACATTCTTTTCTTGTATTGGTAACTGTTTCGTCTATAAATTCTAATGGGAAACGCACAAAAATGTGTTTAGTCTTATGGCTTAATGAATCATGTTATTAAATGTTACCTAAAACGACTCTTTAACAGACAAAGCTCAAACTCGCAACTTGCTCAGCTAGATTAGTCTTCTAATCCCGCTGTAACGACTTCTAACGACTGGTTTTCTCAGCTCTCTAAACAAATCCGTAATTCGCAGAAGCCTGTAATTGCTCCCTCACAGAAGAAAGTACGAAACAATTAACATAATTTTATTACATCTACTTTATCACATTCTGGCATGGCAATTGTGTAATTTCCAAGATGGGAACTATTTCCAGAATTCAGCAATTTGTGATGCTACGGGGAAAAAGTTTGTTTTAGAAAGTATTTTCAAAATATATTCGATTTTACTAAATTAAGTTCTTATTGTTTATGTTTTAAATACATTACAACAATTTTAAGTGTGTCAAACGAAAAAAAATATGATTTTTTTAAAACTAAAATATGATTAAAAAAATTTAAAGTATTTAATTCTTTTTTAATTAAAATTTTATTATTTCTGTTATTTTCATTTTATTTGCTTTGTTTTCTTTTTTAAATTACAAAAGAGACAAATATCTGAAAAATCTAAGGAACAGTTTTATTACCTGTACCATAATTTTGCAACAAAGCAAAGTTTAAAATCTCAACTTACTTAAGCCAGAACATGGTCTCATAATCTTGCTTTAACAACTACTAACGACCGATTTTCTCTGCTCGCAAAACAAATCCTGGATTCGTAAGCTCCCGTACTAGGGTATATACAGTTAATATGGTTTTATTACTGTTCCTGGTTTAATATGGTTTCATTACTGCTCCTGGTTTAATATGATTTTGTTACTGCTCCTGTTTTAATACTTGCTGCTTAATAATTGTGCAGTTTTCTCAACGGATTTTTTTTCTTCTTAGAATTCTGAATTCAGTAAACATTTCAAGGAACAAGTTTGAAAAAAATTATTTGTTTAATTATATTTTCCTTCTTATTTAAGGAAGGTAAAGTCGGGTCATGATAAGAAAAAAATAAATCTTAAAACGAAATCAAAAACACGATTGAATATCAAATTACAAAGTATCTTATAAGATAAATAAATTTGACAATGGTTGCTCTTAAATATTTCGAAAACATTTCGCAAAAAAAGGGCTACGTAAAAAAGTAAATTTAGAGTTCAATGTTCCAAATTGGGAGAATGGAAATGAAAAACCATTAAAAAATTAAATGTCATTCATATAGATTTTAAAATATTAGCAGTTATAATTGAGAGATATCTTGGTTTTTCGGTATTTTTCCAGTACAGGGAAAATTGCACTTGGCTAGATAAGGAAAATTTTTATGCATATTTTCATGTGTCATATACAACAGCTTTTTTTTCAATATTTATACATTTTTTTGTATAAAGAAGACATTTATATCTTACAAACAGAAGTAAATAGTATGTTCTATGTAAAAAAAAAAATGATAATATATATATATAAGTAAAATGTCTATATATACTTTACAGGGTGACAGAACGCAACTATACGAACATATTTCGTCATAGAATGTATGGCCGCACGAGCCACTAGATGGTACGACACATTCCTACGAAAGGTGTTGCCGGAACTGCCGCGTCCGATTCCAACCCCCATCAGGTCGAGAAACAACGGTGCGGTGCGCCTGCACACTTTGCCTTGGATGTGCGGAACACTTTAGATGCAACGTTCCCATTGCGATGGATTGGTCGAGGTGGTCCCATAGCTTGGCCACCAAGATCGCCAGATCTCTCGTGTTTGGACTTCTTCCTGTGGGGCCATATAAAAAATCTAATCTACGAGTGCCCCATTGGAAACGATATGGATCTAGTCGCCAGGATTGCCGTTGCTGCCGGGGATATTCGGGAAATGCCTGGTGTCTTCGAAAATGTGCGTCTGTCCCTATCCCGCAGGTGTGAAACGTGCATTACAGCTGGCGGAAGATCTTTTGAGCAATTTCTTTGAGCATGCACAATAATTACATTGCTGTTAATAAAAAAATTTCTGAAGTAACTCCTCTCATTCTTGTGGTAATTCTTTAACTGCGACAGTAGAAAAATACCTTTTAACTTCTCTCCGCTTGCGTTCCGAACATACATTCTATGACGAAATTTGCTCGTATAGCTTCGTTCTATCACACCGAAAAGTTTTGCCCACTTTTTTAGGTACACCCTGAATGTATAAAGAAAGAAGCATTAACGTTCATCAGGTTTATTTACTTAGCTGTTTATATCATTTGGCCACAAATCTCACTTTCTGAAACCCAAATTGTCCCAAGCTTTAAAAAAAAAAAAAAAAACGCCAAGACATCTATCTACAAAGGAAAAGTAGAGACTTTTTTTAGATATAATTTACATTTCACACGTTAAAATGAAGATGTACAGAAAATCATAAATAGAATCTTTTTTATCCTTTTTTACAGTGATCAAGTTAAAAATTCATATAAAATTGTTAAACGACCCAATGTTTTTTACGGTTCAGTAGACGTAGTTAAAACAACTCACTGTATTAAAAGAATATAAGAAATCGTAAATGCATTGGCTGTAACTCGGTAGATTAACTCACAATACATTGACTTGAAAATGCAAGATAAGCTTTCAGTTAGTTTAAGAAAAAAATTCATATAGATTGGTTTTCAATGTACCATAGAATAGAGGTATAACATAAATTTTATCATAATTTTTGTTGTTGTTGTTCAAGGAATTATTTTTTATATAAATCTGCAAATTTTCTACCTAAACATTAAGCGTACTTAAATTTAAATAAACATCCTTCAGAATTTATCACTATTCTGCTTATAATAATCACTATATTCCATTTTTTAATACTGTTGTTCGGACAATATTTTCCGACAATGTTTTTGGACAGTGTTTTCCGACACACGTTCGACAGAGCATTTTCGATAGAGAGAACGATACCTAGAAAAGAGATTATGTGCTTCCGCATACTTGTGCATCGAACCAGACTTCGCAAGTGATCTTGGGTTTACTTGCATGCAAGGACATTTCGCAGTTTGAATAGTTGGTTTATTCTTTCTTTTTGTTAACTGTTAAAGTGATTGTTTATGTAAGTTTTCAGTTCAGAGCAGAGATCTCATGTGTGTTAGATGGCGGTCGCTGTCAAATGTGTAACCAAGAGGGTTTTAACGTTTTAATTAAAGTTTACAGTTCACATTTTTACCTTGTGTAGTTTTAATCAGTGTTTTCTTTCTTATTAAGTTTAAAGTTAACCAGCCGAGCTATCATTAAATGGTCCGTCGCCCGAGATTTCTTTTAAAGGGGAAAATAGTTGATTAGGCAAATGTGGAAAGTGAATTTGGACTGCAAAATGTGGATGTTTGGTGTTCAGTGTTAGAGTTTAAGCGCATGGTTGGTTGGATGCCAATGCCCCTGCTTTGTTGATCAAAGACGTTTTAAAGATTCGGTGAGTTCGTTCCTGTATTTAAATTTTTATTTGTTATGGAAGATTTAAAGGATGTTTTAGTTAAGAAGAGGGGATTAGAGTCTGCTATTACAAAATTAGAAAAAAGGATAAATGGGTGTATTAATGTAGCCGATTCAAGTGAATTAACTTTGTTTGAGATTAAAATAGGAAAGTTAACTGATGAATTGAGTGAAACATTTAATAGGATTTTGGCTAAATGTGATAAAAATGAGGTTGATACGTACATTGAGGAGCAGCAGACTGAACAGGATCGAGTTGACAGTATGTGGCTTAGTGTTAACCGAAAAAAATCGGGAATTACTTTAAACGAAAGTAACAACAGTGCGGGGTTGTTGAGGTCTCAAACCTCAGAGGTTAAACTGCCGAAACTCACACTTCCCACTTTCAGTGGTAATCTGGAGGAGTGGCTTCCATTTTATGATTTATTTAGGGCTAGTGTGGATTGTAATGAAGTTTTATCAGACTGTCAGAAATTACAATATTTAAAATCGGCATGCAGAGGCAATGCACTTAAAATAATTCAATGCCTTCCAATCTCTGATTCGAATTATAAGACAGCGTTAGAGCTGTTGAAAGAGCGCTATTCAAATAAAAGAGAGTTAATTAATTCATAGATTAAGAAATTTATTGGAATGCGTTGTATTTCGGGTACAGCACAGTCTCTTCTGGAAAGTGTAGACGTTATTAATGAATGTGTCCGTTCATTGAGTGTACTTAAACAAGAGTTTAAAGGATTTTCAGAAGTATTAATTGTTTATTTAATTACAGAGAAATTAGATGGAAATACAAGATATTGGTGGGAAAGAACACTCAAAAAAGAGGAATTGGGTACACTTGAAAATTTATTATCTTTTTTAAAGGACCATGCGAGAACCCTTCAAAATAGTAAAACAGCAGTTAAAGAAAGTGGAAAACCTAAATTTACTACATTATTGTCTGCTAATAATATTTGTGTTTTATGCAAAGAATCGCATCCACTTTACAGATGCCCACGATATTTGAAATTAAATGTGCAGAAAAGGATAGAAATAGCTAGAACAAATAGTTTGTGTTATAACTGTCTTTTAGAGAAACATTATGCAAAAAAGTGTATGAGTGTGGGTCGATGTAGAGTGTGCCACAAGCCTCATCATAGTGTCTTGCATATTTCACGGGATACTGGCCCTCATGTAAAGAATGCGACTGAAACTCCGGTGGTTCCTCTTTCCCCGAACGCAACGGAATTTCGACCGAGACAAAATGAGTTAAGTCAAACTTCCTGCACTGGCACCTTTGAGTTTCGAAACAATTCTGGTTCGGGAATACAATTAATGAATATGGGACAGACTCTACTTTGTACAGCAATGATTAAGGTTCTTGATTCAGTGGGTAATCTTGTAAATTGCCGCGCGTTGCTGGACAGTGGAAGTGAGGCATGTTTTATAAGTGAAAATTGTATGCGAAAATTGTGTTTGCCAAAGCGAAGAACTAGAGTACAGGTTACATGTTTAGGTTCTTATAGTGCTGAAACAAATGGAGAGATAAATTTGAATTTTACTCCTCATTTTAATTCTGAAATAAAATTTGCTACGAAAGCATTTGTGATAAAAAGAATTAAATCTAATGTGCCATGTAGTTCTATTCCTTCAGATGTTGTGAATAAGTTTAATGATTTAGTTCTAGCAGACCCACTATTTTTTGAGTCACGACCAGTAGATATTCTACTTGGAGTTAACGTATTTTTTACATTGCTAAATGGGAAAATTGTGAAAAGAGGGGAAACTCTGCCCTTTGCTGTAAGTTCTAAGCTAGGATAGATAATTACGGGGACTACCTCATTCGATAGAGGTCTACGTACATTTGCCGTCAATAATATTCAATTAAAATTAGATGGCTTGGTGCAACAATTTTGGTCCTTGGATTCTGTTCCGGAATTAGTTCAGATTTCTAAGGAGGAGAGGGAATGTGAGGATCATTTTAAGCGTACTTATTTTCGAGATATGTCTGGAAGATTTGTCGTGAAACTTCCATTTAAAGATTCCCCATCTAGATTAGGTGACACTAGAGAAATGGCTATCCAGAGATTTCGTTCGTTAGAACGCAGACTTTCAAAACAGCCATTTATTTATGAAGACTATCGAAAGTTTATGAGGGAATATTTTGAATTGGGTCACATGGAACGTGTATCCAAGCCGGAGAGTGTTCCTTCAAGTGTTTGTTATTTACCACATCATGCGGTAATTCGGGAATCAAGCACAACGACAAAACTGAGAGTTGTTTTTGACGCTTCAGCTAAGTCTACTTCGGGTGTATTTTTGAACGACATTCTTATGGTCGGTCCACGTATACAGCAGGAGCTTTTTCCAATACTGTTGAGATTTAGAATTTTACCTATAGTTGTATGTGCAGATATAGAAAAAATGTTTAGACAGGTTTTGATTAACCCTGAAGATAGAGACTTTATGAGAATTCTTTGGAGAGAAAATTCCCAAGATACTATAGCGGATTACCGTTTAAAAACAGTTACTTACGGTACCGCATCTGCCCCGTTTCAGTCTACTAGATCTCTTCATCAGCTTGCCTTAGATGAGAAGAGTGAATTTCCGTTGGCATCTGCAGCAGTGTTAAGGGATTTTTATGTAGATTTATTGTCAGGGGGTCGGAATAAAGAGGAAGTTGTGGAATTAATTGATCAATTGACATTGTTAATGAAGCGAGGTGGTTTTAAATTGCGAAAATGGATTTCTAATGTGCCTGGGGTGTTGAAAAACATTTCGGAAGAATGTAGAGAAAGTGCAGATTCCTTGTTCTTAAAGAATGATAGTGGTATAAAAATTTTGGGAATCCAGTGGAATTTGAACGGTGATTTCTTTTGTTTCACTGTTTTAGACCATGACAAAAAGAATAGATATTCGAAAAGAGATATCTTGTCAGAGGTCGCAAAGGTGTTTGATCCGTTGGGGTTGCTATCTCCTTGTTTCGTTTTCATGAAGATCTTGTTGCAAGATTTATGGAAAATTTCACTTACCTGGGACGAGCCAATTGGTGAAGACTTTGGTAAACGGTGTACATCGTTTAGAAATGACTTAAGTGTAATTTCGCAATTGAGGATTCCTCGATTTGTGTTGGCTGCAGATAAAATGGGACTTCAAATTCATGCCTTTTGTGATGCGTCCGAAAAGGCGTATTGTGCGGTAATATATATGCGTTCAATTTCTCAAGATGAAAAAATAACGGTAAATCTTTTGACATCTAAGACTAAGGTGGCACCCATTAAGACTCAGTCCATCCCACGACTTGAATTGTGTTCGGCCCTTCTGTTGGCAAATTTGCTAAAAATGGTTTTACAGCATTTAAATTTTACTGAGACTGAAGTATTTGCCTGGACTGATTCTAATGTGGCGTTGGCATGGCTTTCTTCAGAGCCTCATCGTTGGCAAACCTTCGTGGCTAACCGTGTTTCAAAAATCCAAGAGGCACTTCCTAATGTTCCGTGGAATCATGTTGCTGGAATTGAAAATCCTGCTGACTGCGGAACAAGGGGTATGTTGCCGTCGGAATTAGTAAATTGTGAATTATGGTTTCGTGGTCCTCGATGGTTAAGAGAGCCATTGAACAACAATCAACATAATGATCCAGTTAACGGTAAAGAGATACAGGAGATTGTTTCAAAGGAAGAAAAGCGAAACTGTGTTGTAAACGTGTTTGATCTTAGTGATGATCATGTGATTTTCGGATATTCCACTTGGAATAGACTGGTACGAATCGTCGCGTGGTGCTTGAGATTTGTGAACAATGCAAAAAAGGTATCTCAGCGAATAAACGGTTTACTCTTGACATCAGAGCTTTTGAGAGCCACAACGAGGATAGTGAAATTAGTACAACACCAGTGTTTTTCTGATGAGATCCTTGCTTTAGGAAATCATAAATTGTTAAGACGTTCGAGCAAACTTTTAACATTAAATCCATTTCTGGATTCAAGCTGTATTTTGCGAGTTGGTGGAAGGTTGAGACATGCTAATGTTTCTGAAGATCAGAAACACCCAATAGTTTTGCCTAAGTCTCATCATATTACTGCATTGCTTATTAGACATTATCATATAACTTACTTGCATGCTGGTCCTCAGCTTCTTTTAGCTATCCTTAGAACAAAATTTTGGATTTTAAGTGGTCGAGATGCAGTAAGAAAAATTGTGAAGACATGCATAAAGTGTTTCCGTGCTTCCCCAGCTATTGGTACACAATTAATGGGGGACCTGCCCGCTATGCGTGTCTTACCCAGTCGCCCATTTTCGAAGACGGGATGTGATTATGCCGGTCCGTTTATGTGTAAAGAGAGAAATCGTAGAGGTATCAAGGCATTTAAGAGTTACATAGCGATTTTTATTTGTTTTTCGACTCGTGCTATTCATCTTGAATTGGTGTCAGATTTGTCCACTCCAACGTTTTTGGCTGCTCTGAATGGATTTGTTTCTCGTAGAGGCAAGCCAGCCGAATTAGTAAGTGACTGTGCTACAAATTTTAAGGGTGCAAGTAAGGAATTGAGGGAATTATATGACTTCATATCCTCCACCATTAAAGATGAATCCTTACAGAATTATGTTGCTAATGAGGGCATCGTTTGGAAATTTAACCCTCCATCGGCTCCACATTTTGGTGGGCTGTGGGAGGCTAACATCAAGTCTGTGAAATATCATTTGCGTAGAACAATGGGAAATTCGCTATTTACAATTGAAGAGTTCTCAACATTATTGTCGCAAATTGAAGCTTGTTTGAACTCGAGACCTTTGTGTCCGTTGTCAGGTGATCCAAATGATCTAGAAGTTTTGACACCGGGTCATTTTTTGACGGGTGCTTCGTTGACAGCTATTCCAGAGCTTGATGTTTCTGAGGTTTCGCCTTCACGACTTCGTCGTTGGCAACTGACACAGAGAGTATTCCAGCACTTTTGGAAGCGATGGAGTTCAGAGTATTTGTCTCAGTTGCAACAACGCCCCAAGTGGTTACGTCCAACAGCAAATTTAAAAATTGGGGACTTAGTGCTCATTAAAAATGAACTTGTGCCGGCGCTTCAATGGAAGCTGGGAAGAATCATTGAAACCTTTTCAGGTAGTGATGGTCATGTTAGAGTGAGTGGCCATAGTAAGAACTGCTACGGGAGAGCTCAAACGTCCTATTCACAAACTTTGTCCTTTACCTTTTGAATGAGAATAGTTAATTATAGCCCTTGAAGGTTTCAAGGCCGGGGGTGTATGTTCGGACAATATTTTCCGACAATGTTTTTGGACAGTGTTTTCCGACACACGTTCGACAGAGCATTTTCGATAGAGAGAACGATACCTAGAAAAGAGATTATGTGCTTCCGCATACTTGTGCATCGAACCAGACTTCGCAAGTGATCTTGGGTTTACTTGCATGCAAGGACATTTCGCAGTTTGAATAGTTGGTTTATTCTTTCTTTTTGTTAACTGTTAAAGTGATTGTTTATGTAAGTTTTCAGTTCAGAGCAGAGATCTCATGTGTGTTAGATGGCGGTCGCTGTCAAATGAGTAACCAAGAGGGTTTTAACGTTTTAATTAAAGTTTACAGTTCACATTTTTACCTTGTGTAGTTTTAATCAGTGTTTTCTTTCTTATTAAGTTTAAAGTTAACCAGCCGAGCTATCAACAGTGTAGGGGGAATAGTTAGAAATCAAATATAAAAAGAATTCTTCCGATATTAGTGATTCATGTTTTTAAACTAAAACTCTCTAAGACGAAATATGCAAATAATAATAATAACAATTTCAAATATACCTATATTTTTATTCGGATTATAAAATGTTAAATAAATTATTTCAATTTTTATAGTACACATAAAATAGCAAGATTACAGCTACCATATGTTTTAAAAAAATCTGTTACGTCAATACACATAATGCCACATCTTGTATTGGTATTTTAAACGTGGATATTCTTGTCTGTTTTTCTAAATATAACTAATATAACGAACTATATGTTTTAGTAGTATATTTTTTACTTCACAGATTGCCTTCGGGGATGGAGAATTCTTGTTTTTATTTTTTTAAGCCAAACATCAGTGACTAAGGGCGTTGCTTCCGCTTTACATAAAATGCATTTGTACCATGTTATTCATATTTTTTTTTTTAGATTTTAGGACATTTTATATTAAATCCGTATATTGAAAGATATTTACGGATGCATAAACTTGTGAAACCTATCTAGGAAATCACCTTACAATGGATTTTCAGAGGAGAGGAAAGCTTCTACTGTTTTAAAATTCAGATTTCATAGAAAATTTCTCGTCGAACATGTTTTAAAATACACATGCATATGTATTTTGGCTTATGAACAACAGATTATATTGGCTTACAACGACAACTTATTTGAATAACAAATCTAAGAGAAATATTCTTAAAAACTTATTCATATGTTAAATAAGTCAAATAATTTACTCGTAGAAATGTATATACATTTTTAAAATTAACATTTCGTTAAACTTGCAAGTATTTAGACTTTTTAACATTATTCTAATAACATATTCGTTTCAGACATTTACTTACTTTTCTTCTCTTTCAAAGTATGAACGGTACAGAGATTAGTAATTTAAAGCAGTTAACACCCATTTAGCGCAACACAACTTTGTAGCAGAAAAATCTAGAGATAACAACTAGAGAAGAACAAAATCTCGTAATATCAAGCCTTAGCCTTAACGACAGATTTTCTCTGCTTTCAAAATAAACCCCAGCCCGTAATTTCCATCTCCCACATGAAATAAAATGATGCCTAATAAACTTTTAGTGCTTTCGGTCTCATGCATGCAGCCTGATTATTGTATAGTTCCTTAAAGCTAAAATGCCTCCAGAAATCCCAGTTTTTGCTGCAAGCTGAAAAAGCTTGTAGTGAAACACATTTTTTTTTTAACCCTCTTTTTAAATAAACTCGTTAAAGTTTGCGAATAGAATTAAATGAGCATAAGAATAACATAATAAGGAATAAATTTGATTAATAATAAGGTGGCGTAGTATCTTAATGTAAAATTTAAATTAAGATGAAAAATAAAACTGTATAAAAAAAAACTATTAAGTAATTTTTCTTGGATATACGTGAAAATACCATTTTAAAAATAGAAAGACAACAACTCAAAATGTTACAAAAGTACTTGTTTTTATAAATCAAGATATGAGTGTATGATATTAGTATATCTTCTGTTTAAAAAAAAAATAATAATAAACAACTGGTTTGGATGTCTATATTACTTGCAATAAAATTTAACAGATTTTTTTTTTTTTTTTAAGTTTAAAACAAATAAAAAGTAATAGCACAACAAATATCCATGTTGAAAAAGCATATATTTTTGAAATTCCTTCAAGTATATCTGATATGTAAGGCTTTTTTTTTTTTTTTTTGGTTAAAGGATTAAGATATGCTATGCTTGAACAACGAAGATAACAGAAAGCGTATTTAAAACATAAGCATCTAGTAAAATTATGGTTAAAAAGTTTTAGTACTTCTCGAAGGAATTTATGTATTTTATTTAATTGACAATTTGTTTGGTAAATAATTCTTTAACCTTTTCAACATTGTTTAAACAACATACTCTTTTTAGCTGGCAGGCTATCAAAGCCTCAGAGCTAATGTGCCCGTAGGTTCTGTGTGTACGTACTTACGTATGTATGTACGTATGTATGTACGTAACACGATAACTCTTGATAGAAATATCCGATTTGCTTCAAATTTTGTATATAGGTTCTTTGTGATAAGGCGCTTCCCTGATCCGTTTTGGGGGTTCATTGGTGAAGTATAACAGGGGGAACGGGGTATAATCCCCCCTTAATTTAGATAAATGGGTTTTCTATGCAGAATTATCCAATTTGTTTCAAATTTTGTATATAGGTTCATTGTGATAAGGCTCTTTTTTGATTAGTTTTAGGCGTTCATTGGTTAAGTATGAAGGAGGGGAGACAGGTGCGAATCCCCATTAATTTATTGTCTATTTATTTATTTATTTATTTATTTTGTTGTTGCATTATTTTTTGAAATAAGAGTATTAGTTTGACTAACCTGTGAGCTCAATGCCATCAGTTTAACTGAGCACTTTTCTTTATTGAACATTTTCTTTATATTCGTTTCTTATGATTCAGAATGTGAATAAACAGCACTCAAACAATAAACTTACAGAAACACGTACGGCGTATTAAGTGCTCGACTCAGCGAAAAAACAGCTAAAACGAATTCCAAAATAATTACACGTGTTTAACACTGCAACCACATTTTCCATCCTGCCAAAGACCCCTTTTTATACTTTTTCCATTTTTTTCTTTTTATATATATTAAGAAATGTTGTGATCTGAACTAGTTTTGTAAATACTAACTTTGTACTAATTTTATTTTAATCTCTAATGTAATATTCAACATCTGTATTCTAAAATATGAATTTTCAATAAACATTTCCCCTCGTGGAGAAAAGTTCCTATGCTAAACGGCTGGAGCGCCACGAGAGGGTAATTTCATTCATTCATTTATTTATTTTATTTTATTTTATTTTTTTGCCAAAGACCCTTCAGTGATCAGTCAATGTTTAAATTGGAAGTTTGCAGTGTTGTCTGTACAATTTCAATATTTTTATTCGTAAGTCATAACTAGAGTACGAAATACGCCGCCATTGTAATTGCGTAATGTATTCCATTTTCTTTCTTAATTCCATTAGTTTTTATATATATATACATATATATATAATTTGATGTTTATTTCTTTTATACTAGTACTAGAAATTGCATTGCAGAAGAATATCATCAAAACTTGACATAAAGGCATTAAAATACATTAGCGTATGTATGGCACATGTCTGTGTTTTTATGTTACTACAAACTGTCAGTGTTATATGAATTCCAATTAAATTTTGTCTTTTTTATCAATTTAATGTTTATTATTTTTATATCACTACTGGACTTTGTGTCAAAGAAGAATATCATAACTAACATAACTTTGTAGCTGACAAATTTGGGAATCAAAAATTACTACAAAAGAACACAGTCTCGTAATTCTGCTTTAACAACCGCTAATGGCCGATTTTCTCCTCTTTCAAAACAAATCCCATCCTATAATTGCTCCCACGGTGACGAAAGCAACGACACCTAATAAAAGTTTACTGCTCTCGTTAAAATGCATCGAGATTTATTATTGTGTATTTCTTTAAAACGGAAAGGAATTACTAATTTTCGTCACTCTATCTTGCATAATATTCTAACTTGATGAATGCAATATCAAGCTAAAATATTATAGATGTTTAAAGACTAATTAAAGAAACAATTGCTGTACAGAGCTTGGTTAGACTTTTATGATAATTCAAGGTATAAACTGAGGATAATCAGTACTATATTTTCTGTTATGAAATAATATCATTGATTTATTTCATAACAAGGTAGTTTCAAAATCACACAAATATTTTCTAATTCAAAAAGAAATAAAAATAAAATTGCAATTTTCAACATCATTTATTATGTAAAAGCATACATTTTTGGCAAATCGTTTTATTATATTTGACAAGCACAACAAATTTTTTATTTCTGTTTTTACTCTACATTAGATTATAAATTAAAATTTTTAAAGATAAGTATTTCTTTAACCGTTTCACCGTTGGTCAAATAACTTATTATTTTTCAAACATTTTATTTATTTTATTTTATTCTCTTTCGAGATATGAATGGGGCAGAAATCCGATTTCTAACGGCGTGCGAACAACCATTTAGTGAATTGTTCCCCGACATAATTTTCCTGCAGACGAAGCTGGAAATCACAACTTACTCGGCGAAAACACAATCTCGCAATTCGCTTTAACGAGTGCTAACGGCTGGTAATGAATGATTTTCTCAGCTTACAAAACAAATCCCAGATTGTAATTGCCGCCTCGGTGAAGAAAGCAACGACGGCTAATAAAGTTTTACTGCCCTCGATTCAATGCATCCAGCCTGATTCCTGATTACCGTGTAGTTCTTTAAAACGAAAATACTTCAAGAATTCCCAATTTTTGCTGAAAGAAGAAAATTATTTACGTGGAAAATAGTAAAAGCTTATGTTAAGCAAGTATTTTCTTCAAGTTTATGTAAATTTCGTTCTTGTTTGTGAATATAATTTAATGATGCTAAATGAACATAAAATAATGGGATAATATGGTATAAATTTCCTTAATGATTAGAAAGCATATATTATGGAGTTTCAAGATGAAATGTAATCTGACGATTAAAGACAATTTCAACTTTTCAGTTAAATAAGATAAATTATTAAAGGATTTTATTTCTTCAATATATCTGAATGCTCTTTCTTTTTAAATCGGTAAGACACAAAATCAAAATGTTACAAGAAAAAATGTTAGAGATAGTTGAAAACTAATTAAACATTTAACAAAAAATTTCAGTTAACGCTAATCCAATATGGTTATTTTAAATATAATACACCTTATGATTTTAAGGTTCTAATCCATGTACATTATATTAAGAGATTACTTCAAAATTTTAAAATTACACGTAAGTGATAACTGTTAAAGTAATTAAGTAAATATTAAAAATAGTAATTAATTATATATTAAATACTTTAGAATCTTAAAGCTTATATACGCTACATGTGAATAAAGAAGTTAAGGCAAAACAAACTTGTTTACCTATTAAATCAATCAAGTTATATTTTAAGGAATAATGCAAATCTTTTTTATTAATTCTGTGGTCGTTTCGAATTACTCAAGCACATAATTTTCATACATCTTATTTCCTTTCATACTGTTTCAAAGTGCAAAAGAGTGAAAAATCCGTAATTCAACGATTTGAACCACCATTTAGTAAAATGCATACATCTTATTTATTTTCTTTTGTAGAGTTTCAAAGAGCAAAAGAGTGAGAAATCCGTAATTTAACGATTTGAACAACCATTTAGTAAAACGCTCCCCAATATAACTTTTAACAGCACAGGCTAGAAATCACAACTTACACCGTGCGAACACATTATAATCTGCTTTAACGACCTCTAACGACCGCTTTTTCCTGCTCTTAAAACGACTCAAATTCTTTAACTGCTCCCTCAACAGAGAAAGCAACGACAGCTAATAAAGTTTTACTGTTCTCGATGTAATTCACTTAGCCTCATTATTATGTAGTAACTTCTATAGAAAATTCCTCCAGATTTCCTCAGTTTTTCAAGCAAGAAGGAAAACTTTCAGATGAAGATATTTAAGAGCATTTATTAAATCAGTTTTACTTACCCATCATACGTAGTATAGGGTAAGTCTTGTAATCGTTTTGAAAATCGAAAAAAAAATTTGACGGATTTACACGTTTCAGGCACTGGAGATTCTGAAAAACATATTTTTAGAAGGAAAAAAAATTGCCATCCGTCTGTGTGTCTGTAAACGCTCTAGCTCTCGAACAAATTGAGATAGAGCCTTGAAATTTGGTATGTACTTAGTATGTAATAATGGGAAGACACTTATTGAATTTCAGGAACCTCGATTATCCGGAACTATTTTTTTCGGACTCTCGAAATATTCGTTCTGGTAAAAGGTATATAAAAATTTTCGAAATTGTTTATTTTAAAGAATGAATATAAAAGACAATAAAAAAACATAAATTTTGCATAAAGCATGATGTCGATCGGCTAATGAGTTGCCGAAATATTTTAATCCTTTTTTCCACACTCTTCGATTTTTCATGACCCTGTATTTCATCCAAATTTCAATTCAAAGATATATTTTAATTGGAAATGAGACGCTTAATTAGATGCAATAAACCGCTAGTTAATAGGTTTTTTTTTTTTTTTTTTTTTTTTTTTTTGAGTTATAAGGATGTTTCTTTTAAGCAATTCAGTAATCGAGTCTTTAAAGTTTATGACGTCATCAAGCCACGATTTTATTCGAATTGCAATGCATTTTATAAGTAGTTTACACATTTTTTATTTTCATATTTTACATTATGCATATCCATGATGGGTAAGTATTACGGTGGCCCCCAACGACTAGTTTTAACTCATTAAGATATGTGAATAGAATTAAATTATGTTAAAGGAGTATAATAGTGAAATAATTGAGTAAGGAGTTAAAGGAGTGAAATAGTGAGTAAATTTGGTTAATGATAAAACTGTGACGAATTTTGATGTCTAATTTAAAATGAATATAAACAATAAATAAATTTCATTCAAAGAGAATTTAAAATTATTAAGTATTTTCTTCTTGACTGTAATTTGCAAATTCTTGTCTAAAACATGTAAGGCATGAAATCAAAGTATGACGAATGTAAGTAATTTCAAAGAAATGAAAATTAATTAAATATTTAGATCGAAAGTTAATGTTACAAAAAGCAAATATGTTAATTTAGTATTTAACTGTAATCCAAGGTATCACGTTATGGTTCTAAATCTTATACGTTAATAAAAAGTTATCTTAATAAGTTCCTTTTTGAAATTTCCTTAATGTTTCATATCACTTAAATAAGGGCGTATTTTACGTTAAAGCAAATTAATAAACGTCTTAAAAATCTAATTATATAATATTCATCTTATTATAAAAGTGCCTACTTTGAATATTTTAAGGTTATGGAAGTTTCAATTTATGTGAGTTATTTCGAAAATCTTAGTTTAACAATACAATTTAATAAAACTCTAGAAATTAAACGAATACATATAGTTAAATCATTACACCAATATTTTTTATTACATTCTGTTGAGGTTTTATATATGTTGTTAGAACTTACAGAAATATTTTGATCGCATTTAAAACTAATATTTTATGAGAAAAGGTATGAAATAATAAATAACCAATCATTAGTTTTTTGTTTGTTTGTTTGTTTGTTTAAGTTTTATAATGCTCTACACCTTATACGAAAATATCTTACATGTGAGGTAATGTTGAAGTTCAATTAAAAAAAATTTCAAAATATATAAATAATATTTAGTTGTACAGCATATTACCAATTATCTGACACTCGGGGACTAAGGGTCTGTTGGCAAATCAAAATCGTCGTAATCATTTCAGATGAATTTTCTAATTACACAAATGTTAAACTATTACTATAAATGAAGCAAATAGCTACTATCAAAAAATTAAATGTATAACTGTTATCATAAAAGAAACATTACATATCAAAATAAAGCACAATTAAGAAGAACATTTTATAAATTTTATTTTAGTCATAAATAAAATTCAGACAATTAAAAAAAAACTTGATATAGTTTTGTTTCGCTTTTAATTGAGATGATTTGCTTGCTGCAAGATCACAAATTCTGTGTTATAATGTACTTACCTTGTTTAGAACTCAGTAAAATAAATTGTAATTAAAAAATTAAAAAATGTTTTGTCTAGAATTTTGGAATACAGCCACAAACTAGCGTAGGGTGACATATGTGAGGAATGTATGTTAACCGATTATATCGTTTAATTGAGAGTCAGATAAAATAGGGAGTATACTGTATTGTAGTTTCTTTTATTTAAAAAATTACATTTAACTAGTATATATGTATTTGAACATCTATGTCATTTTGTATTTTTATATATAAAAATCAAGCTATTCAGATAAATTACTTATGAAATAAAAAGGAAATAAATTGTTTTACTATATTTCCGAGTTGTGACGCATGAGAAATTATAAAAAGTTTTAATATTAACTAAAATTCAACTACAAAAGGAAACTTTTCTTATCACTTATATTGCAAAAGCAGAGTAAACCGTTCCTATAAAACTTATCCAGGGAAAACACAATAAAATCTTTTTACACTAAACTTATGTTTCTCTTTTCTTCATGAATGATTTCTACAGCTACCAGTTTCACTCCATTAGTTTTGACTGTAACGACGTCGAACAATTAGATTTTCTACAAAATAAATCTTCCGCAAAAGTGAAAAGTTATAAATGACCGACCAGAGAGCGATAAGGAGTACAGTTCAAGAACTTGTTGATTTCTTTGTGGCAATGCAACTAAAATGAAAAGAAGTGAAAAGTTTTCTTATCATTTAACGTGTTCTTATCTTTCCGAGTATTGTTAGCAGTATATAATTTCAAGAATTGCTTAATGTTTAAAGATTTTTAAGTGTATCCAAAAAATACACTAATAAAAGAGGTAGTCGACAGAAATGGAAAAAAAAAGAAAAGAAGAAGAAAAAGAGGAAAGGGAAGGAGAGAAAGGAAGAAACTGATTTCAATACTAAAACTAAAGAAAGGAATAATTATGAAAAGTTGAACAAGTTATAAAATTTATATGAGTGTAATGATATTTTTTGAGCATTACAACATATCTTATGTATAAAAATTAAACTATTTAGTCAAATAAATATCCAAGGGCATAAAAAACATTGAAAATAAACTACATTATTAATTTTTACCCATTTGGTGAAAGGAAAAATGAAAGATTTTTCTGATAACCAACACGAAGAAAAGAAACTTTATCTGTTTATATGAAAAACAAAAATGTAAAAAGTAACTTAAACACTTGTCCAGAGATAACTACAGTAAATTCATGTTTCTATTTTCATCTTGAACGTTTTTCACACCTTTCAGTTCTCCTACATTAATCTGCATTGTAATGACATTGTAGAAAACTTTCTGTGATGTAAATTTCCTCGAAAAAGGAAAAGTTATGAATGAAGGATGATAAGGCGAGCAGTTCAAGAACTTGTTGATTTAGTCGTGGTAATGCTACTAAAATGAAGGTAAACATGAGATTTTATTTATTACTATGTTCTTATACACTATATTGCCAAAGGTGAACCGGACCACTTGCGATTTTAGACGTTTTGTTAACTATCTAGAAAAATACACGAGAAATTAACCTGAAACTGCAGGTGTGTAAACAGTATAGTATAGGTTATATATTTCCGTGAAGATTTTTTTCCCGAAACCCCATAGGGGACAGTCAACAAATTGAAAAAGAACGAATATCTTTTAGATAACCCAATAAGCCACTTATTAATAATCTCGAGTTTGAACGCTTTTGCTACATTAGATTTTACAGGTTTATCCAAAAGATATTCGTTCTTTTTCAATTTGTTGACGGTCCTCTGTGGGATTTCGGGAAAAAATCTTCGCGGAAATATATGACCTATACTATACTGTTTACACACCTGCAGTTTCAGGTTAATTCCTTGTGTATTTTTCTGGATATTTAACAAAGCGTCTAAAATCGCAAGTGACCGGTCACCTTTGGCCATATAGTGTACTTCCAGATATTGTTAGCAGAAATATAATTTTTAAAGTATTTAGAACAAGAAATTATGATAAAGAAATAGGTTATAGAACTGAAAAGAAAATAAAAATAAAAGGAAGATAAAATTAAAAATGAGAGAGAACGAGATCGTTATGCTAAAAATCGCATAATAATAAAAAATAATAAAAGTTTTAATCTGTTAACAAAATTACATGCAAATAACAACACATGTTTATGCGTGAAGCCTATTTATAAAAGCTAAACTATTAAGTCAAATAAAAAGAGTTTGTAGAACATTAAAATTAGAGCTAATTGTGTTTTCTAATATATAAAAAAATATAGAATTGTTTTACAACCAAAATCCATTCGAAGGAACTGTTTTATCGCTTTTTTTTCTGGAAAGAGTGCAAAAAGTAATTCTAAAAATTATCCATAGACTTGTTTTGAAAAGTGCTTTACATCAAGTTCTCGTTTTTCCTATTTGTCTCCTTTCCTTAAGACCAACTAGAGTGCGAGAAGGAATACGGTTGAAAAACTTGTTCATTTTCTTTGTGACAATATTAATAAAATGGAAAAAAGTTCGGGATTTGTCTTATTCCTTATTACGTTCTTATCTTTCTATATATCTTTAGCTTTATATAATTCCATGAATTATTTAATTACATTTTGAGTGTATGAAGAAGAAATGCTAAATACTAAATAAAAAATATATAAATATATAATGGAAGAGAGAGAGAAAGGGAGAAAGACAGCGAGAGAGAGAATTTTGCCGAAACTAACGAATAGAAACTAATGAAAAGTTTGATCAATGAAAAAAATTATATGGTTGCAACGGCATTTCTTCAGAAATAAAATTATCTTAAAGCTTATTAATTAAAAAGTAACCTACTCAGTCAAATAAACGAAAAATAAATATTAAAATTTAGGCACTTTACTGATATTTTCTAACTTTGTGAGACATTAAAAAATTGTTGAATTACTGACATCCAAAATCAATCCAAAAAAAATCCTTTATCATTTTTTCCTTAATAAAAGTGTAAAAAATATTTCTAAAAATTTTTCAGAAAGAAGTTTAAAAAATCCCTTACATCAAGTTCATAATTCATTTTTTATTTGAAAGGTTTCTACAGCTGATAGTTCCACTCAATTAATCTCTACTATATCATGTTAAAATTTAAATGTTTTGTTTTACAGTATGGTTTTCACAGTGCCAAAGGTGAAAAGTTATAAATGACCAGCCAGAGAGCAATAAGGAAGAAAATTTTTGTTGAATTTATAGTAAAATGAAAAAGGGTAATTATTTTATATCTGTATATGTTACAATTATTTGAAACACTATTACCATTATATAATTTCAAGAATTACTCGACGGTTTTATTGAGTGGTCAAGAAAAATCCTGTTAAAGAATGAGTTGCTCAAAATGAAAAAAAAATAATAATAACAACGCAGATTGAAATCCCGATGATAAAATTATTGAATAAAATTATAGTGAAAAGTTGGACAAATTGAGAAATTTACTTACATGTTTACATATATTTGCTTAAGCAATATAATTATCCTTCTCAGATAAATTATAAAAACTAAAATATTTGGTCAAATAAACAAGATTAAATAGTATTAAAATTTAAACACTTTACCATAATATAACTTCAAGAATTACTCCAGGGTTTTTTAAGTGGTCATGAAAAATGCTGTTAAAGAATCAGTTTCTCAAACTGGGAGAAAACATTGAAGTCGCGATGATAAAACCTAAGAATGAAATTATACTGAAAAGTTGGATAAATTCATAAATTCACATACAGCTTTAGATGTATTTGCTTAAGCGACAGAATTATCTTTCACAGATAATTTATGAAAACTAAAGTATTAGGTCAAATAAACAAGATTATAAAATATTAAAATTAAGATGCTGATAAAGAATCGGTTGCTCATTACAGGAAAAAAAAAAACAGAGATCAAAATCGCGATGATAAAACTTAAGAATGATATTTTACTGAAAATATGGACAAATTCGGAAATTTACATACATGTTTATATACAGGGTGCGTACGAAAAATGTATATATACACTGTTTAACGGGTAATAAGTTTCTAATTTTTCTTTTTTTTTTTTTCAAAGTACAATTAATTGGAAATAATGTGTGGACCAATATTAACTTTTGAAAAAAGAAAATTTATTTTAAAATGCTATTTTAAGTATGAAAATGTAGCAGAAGTACAAAAACAATATCACAGGGAGTTTCAGACAGATCCACCTATACGACTTACAATTCATCGAATAAAAGATAAGTTTGAAACGAATGGATGTTCATAGACAACGTTCCGGAGCCGTAATGGAGCAAAAATGTGCCCCAACACCCAATGGAATGTTTGTTGAAGTTTGTGAATCAATAGCCCATCATTATATAAGCAGTGTATTGACCAGAACGGTAATAATTTTGAACATCTGCGGTGGGAGAAAAAGTTATACATTTTATGCAGATTATTTTGCAATTTAAATATAGATTATATCTCAATAAAAACTGGAGTTATAATCATTCAAATTTTGTATACACTTCTCTAACGCACCCTATATACTTGCTTAAGCGACATGATTATTTTTCACAGATAATTTATGCTAAAATCTAAAATATTCGATCAAATAAACAAAATTAAATAATATCGAAATTAAACCGCTTTAACATCATACGTATAATTTCAAGAATTGCTCAAGGGTTTGTCGAAGTAGGGAAGAAAAATGCTGATAAATAATGATATGCTCAAATCGGGAGGAAATAGAGATTGGAGAGGTGATGATAAAACTTATGAATGAAATTATACTTAAAAGTTGGAAAAGATATTTACATACATGTTTATTACATACATGTTGCTTAAACAATATAATTTGCTTTCAGAGATAATTGATAAAAAACTAAAGTATTCGCTCAAATAAACAAGATTGAATAGTATTAAAATTAAAACACTTTAGTGATTTTTCCCAAGTATGGAACATTAAATTTTTACTAATTTCCCTAACAACCAATATTTTTTACAAAAGAAACTTTCGTATCGCTCTTCTCTTGAAAAAAATGTAAAAAAAAAAAAAAAAAAGAAAAAAAAAAGAAAAAAAAAAGAAAAAAAAAAAAAGATCTAAAAACTATCTACGGAGAAGAGAAAAAAAACATTTTACATTTTCATAGTTCTTTTTCTTCTTGAATGTTCTTTTTCCTTCTATTGCTACCAGTTTTGCACCATTAGCTTCAGGTCCAACGATGTTGAAGAATTAGCTTTTTTTGCAGTATAAATCTCACCGAAAGTGAAAAGTTATAAATAACCAACTAAAGTCCGATAAGAAATACAACTCAAGCACTTGTTGATTTAGTCGTGATAATGGTACTAAAACAAAAAGGTGTATGGAAGCTTTTTATTTTCTATGTTACGTTTTTCTAGCTATGCTCTTATTCATAGGGATTTTGTTATCGGTAAATAATTTTATAAAATATATAAAAGTTTTTTAAGAAGACCGGAAAAAATTCCAAGTAAAAACAAAGTGTTAGAAATAAAAAAAAAATAGAAAAACATTAAACAATAAAAGAGAAAGAGATTGAAATTGTAATGCAAAAATTTAAGAATGAAGTAATAATGGAAACTCCAATAAAGTGGAGATTTTTATATGTATATTATTATATGTATTAATATATGTATTAATCAAGACAACCTAACAATGTTTGCAGCATATTTTAAAAACTAAACTATTAAATAAAAAATGAAATTTAAAACGCTCTTTTCTCATTTGGGGAACATTAAAACATATTAAAAGTTTCAATCATATAAAGATACATTTTGTATCGTTCTTTTCGTGTAAACAGTTAAAAAGTAACTTTGAAAATTTCCAAAGGAAGAGAAAAAAACTTTACATCAAGTTTATATTTATTTTTCTTTTTGAATGATTTCTAGAGCAACTACAGTTCCACTCCATTAGTCCGGACTGTAACGACTTCGAAGAATTAGATTTCTATAGTATAAATCTTCCTGAAGGTGAAAAGTTATAAATGACCAACTAGAGGGCGATAAGAAAAACAGTTCCAAAACTTGTTGATTTCTTTGTGACAATTGTGCTAAAGGAAAGGAAGCCTTGAAGTTATTTTATTTCTTATAATATTTTTCTTTCTCGAGATATCGCTAGCAGTATATAATTTCAAGAATTATATAAATCAGTTGTGTGTGTGTGTAATGATTTTAGTGTAAGAGATAAAATATCTTTTACAATTATTTATAAAAATGAAACTGTTGATAGTCAAACAACAAAATACATATGACATTAAATAAATTTAAAATAAAGCACATTTATCAATTTTTCTCAATACAGGGGCATTATACATTTTTTTAAGTTTTCCTAATATTTGTTCATAAGAAACTTTTTATTGTTATTTCCTTAAAAACAGTGTAAATTATACTTCTAAAAAATATCCAAGAAAAAAAAATAATTCTTTTACTCACAAAGTCCATATTTCTTTCTTTCTGTTCTTCTTTCTTTTGGATATTGACTTTATACCTGCTAAAGTTTTGATCCGTTAGTCTCGATACTATTGCATAAGTACCAACCTCTCATTAATATTCCTTAATATGCGGGTTAATTTGACCCAGGTTTAACACGTTTCGCACCAGAAATTTTTTTAAGAAATGAAATTAAATAAATTCCATGTAGAAACCTGAAATTGAATAAATAAAGATTCATTCAATATTTTTTCTGGTTTTTAAACTGGGTCAAATTAACCCGCATATTACGGAATATTAATGAGAGGTTGGCACCTATGCTATTGGCACATAAGAATAAGATTTCTGTTGATTAAACTTAGGAGACCAAACGTCTTCGAAATTCGAGGATGTCCTCAAGTTTGGAGGTTGTTGTTTACGTAGTTTCCGCAGTTTTTCATCTAAATATTTTAAAAAGGTGATAAATTTGTAGGACCAAAAGAAATATATAAAGTTAAAATAATTATAAAATTTAAAGCTTTAAAAAATTCTTGTTAGCAAACTCATACCATTATAAAATATGGCCACCCTAGCTTAAACTCCAAACAGTAGAAAGTTACAAATGAGAAACCAGAGTGTTATAAAAGAGTAAAGTTCAAGAACTTGTTCACATTTCTTTCTAACAATGGTAATAAAATGTAAAGAGGTATAGATGTTCTTTTATGTCTGTATACGTTCCAACTTTCTCGGGATTTCTTTTCGAACATTATTTCAGGAGTTTAAAGTGATCAAGAAGAAATCTGATAAAAAACACGTGCTCAAAAAGAATAAATATATAAATAAATAAATAAAAGAGAGGAAAAGAAGAAAATAAAGAATAATTAAATTTGGAATGATAAAACTAACGAATGAAAGAATACTGAAAAGTTGAACAAGTTAAAATATTTATGTTTGTGTTTAGAGGTAGTTGCTTAAGTAGCGACATAATTATTTTTTAAACTATACCATTCAGTAAAAAATAAATAAAAATAATAAAAATAAGGCACTTTATAGATTTTTTTTTTCCAACTATGAAACGTTAAAAACGTATTACAGATTTCTGTAACACCAAATATTTTTACAAAAAAAAAAACACTTTCTTAATTCTCTTATTGGTTAAAACAGCGTAAAAAGAAGTTCCAAATATTATACGGGGAGAAGAAGAAAAATATTTCAGATCAAATTCGTTTTTTTTTTAAACACTACTGTATTCTTACCGTCCTTAAAAGAAAATGATGAACCCCCTATTAATTCTTCCTCAAACTATCGTATAAAAGTTTGACTGGTATAAATCGAGTGGTAATAAAGTCTACTAACTGATGCTATATTTCAAGTATACTTAGGGGGTCGTTCACATAGAGAAATTGTAACAAACTTTACAATTTTCTATTCTAACATCTAATTTTGACATCGTATTTGGATTTTTTGGTAAAATTTTTCTTCGAACATCAAAGTCATTTGTTCTAATAGTTAAGAAATTATGCAAATTATTAAAATTTAGAATTCCTAATGTTAAAGTCATTTTTAATCGTTGCATAACAGACTGTTAATGTGCATAATAGACTCTTTATGGTTTAATACACACTTCAAAAACGTTTTGACAGAATGAGCTGAAACTTTGAATTTGCATATTTGAAGCTTTATGAAGTCATTTCTGTTAAAAAAACATAGGTTACAATTCATTTTTTAAAAATAATATCTAATGTATACATATTTTTTAAATTATATTTCAAAAACAATTTGAATTCTAATCTATGAATGTTTTTAACAGAAATGGACTTCTATATAAGCTTCAAATATGCGAATCCAAAATTACAGCTCATTTCGCCAAACACTTTTTGAGCTATGCTTAAAAAACTACACACATTGCAACGATTACAAAAGACTTAGTTTAGCGTTAGTTATTGGACCTTATTACTAATCAATTAATACCAGTCACATTTTTATACGATGAATTGCGGCACAGTTAGAAGGGTTTTTTTTTTTGTTGTTTTGTTTTGTTTTTTCCAGAATTGTACCATTAGCCTCAGCTGTAACGATGTAGAAGAATTGGATTTTCCACTGTACTTGAAAGTGAAAAGTTATAAATGACCAACTAGAGTGCGATAAGGAGTGCAATTCAAGAAGTTGTTGATTACTCCGTGACAATTGTGCTACAGGCTAAAGATGCAAGGGATTTGTTTTATTTCTTATGTTCTTATATTTCGATATATTCTTTAACAGTATATAATTTCAAGAAATATTTAAAAATATTTTCAGTGGATCCAGAAAAATACTGATAAAGAAGAAAATTTTAAAAGTTAAAATTGAAAAAGGAAGAAAGAAATTGCAAAAAAAAAAAAAAAAAAAAAAAAAAAAAAAAAGTAGGGTAAGAGAAATCATAAAACTACGGAATTAAATAACGATGAAAAGACTAATAAATTATAAACATTATATGCAAGTAATGACACACGTTTTTATGCCATACAATTATCTTAAAGCTTATTTGTAAAAGCTAAACTATTATATTAGTTTAAAAGTATTGAAATTTAGGAAAATTTCTTATATTTCTCAAGTGTGGGACATTAAAATAAATACATATTTTCCTAATTAGGAAAATTTATTCAAAGGAAAATTTTTAATCAAAAGGAAATCTTTTTTGTTGAAAACCAGTGTCAAATGTTACTTTAAAATTATCCAGTGAAAAGAGAAAGAGTATCGTTTACATTAAATTGCTCTCTTTACTTCATGAATGATTTTAACAGTTTCACTCCATTAGTCTCAATTATAACGACGTCGAGAAATTTATTTTAATCAAAATAAATCTTCCCTAAAACTGAAAATTTATAAATGACTGACTAAAGAGTGATAAGTACTGTGACATACCCGTTCCGCTATCCACTTAAAAGGAAGCCATGGCACAGATGAATAACAGAAACACAACAGTTTATTTATATCAAAAATAAGGATTTAGGCAATGGTGAAGGTAGTTTTAGGTACAGGTGATCAATATTAAGCTCAAACTCATTAAAAACTGACAGGGGAAATCCTTTCACAAAAGACTTAGTAAATTCAAATTACTAAGCTCAAAACAAAATCACCCCACTGTTTGTTCTTTAGGAACCTAATAAAAAGTCATTTTAACTCACTGTAACATGTCACTACAAACACTGTAATTCCAGTATAAAATAGACCCCACATCAGCTCCAATGATCCTGTTTTCGTAATGCGAAGTTTAATTTCTTACCACGCTGGCGAGACTCACAGCCATATATTTTTTCCAAAACCACTTATCGGAAATTCCGCTTTAATTCAGCACGTGAAGAACTCGGTGGCCACAATCCAGAACTAAAATGCTGTAAAAGCAGGATGCACTCCAAATCCATCGAATCCAACACTTAACCCACTAATTATCGCAACTACACACCACAGATGCATAATTATCATACGATTGCAAGAAATAACTGTGACAATAAGATTCTCGGAGATTCAGTTATACTTGAAAATTAAATAAATAACAGATTATGTCTTATTCACGCTCAAATTTTAAAATTCAGGAAACCATGATCGCATGCCAAATTTCAAAACTCACTCGACCATGAGAGTACCTTTATTAAAGAATAGCTAAGAACCATGCTGCAGTACAATTCAAGAACTTATTAATATCTTTGTGACAATACTAAAATTAAAAAATGTAAGAAAGTTTTTTTTTTCTGTTTTAAAACAATCTTATCTTACTATATGTTGTTAACGGAATATGATTTTTAAAAAAAATTACGAATTTTGAATCGATTAAAAAATAAATCTGATAAAAAATAAACAGATTAGGGAAAAAAAAGAGGAATGAATGTCAATTAAGAATATTTCCTGCATGTAACGACATTCATATAAGCGATACAGTTATGTTCAAACTTATTTACAAAATCTAAACTTTTAAGTCAAATAAATTAAGTTTAAAATATTAAAATTTTGAAACAGTAATATTTCCTAATTGTGGATCATAAAGAAAAAAATAAGACTTTCTTAACAACCAAAATTAATTAAATGTTTTTTAACACTTTTTTCCTGTAATCAATGTAAAAAATGATTCTATATATTATTCAGGATGAAAAGACTTAAGCTTTCACATCAAGTTATAATTTCTTTTTCTCCATGAACGGTTTCTGTAGCCACCGGTTCTACTTCGTTAGTCTCTGTTGTAAATGCATCGAGGAATTAGATTTTCTTCAAAATAAATCTTCCCTCAAAACTGTAAATTTATAAACGACCGATCAAAGAACGATAAGGAGTACAGTTAAAGAACTATTTGATATCTTCTTGACATGGTACTAAAATGAAAAGATGTGTGAAGTTGTTTTTACACTCTTTTACACAACTCAACTTGGCCGTTTTGTGTAAAGACTGAATTTTGTAATCGAATTTCACTCACTTCTTGATTTGTTAGAATTGTAAAAAATATGTTCACAGGTATGTTTCGATGACAATACAACTTTTTAATATTTTTAGAACTCAATTATAAATTAGTACATTAATTTTAAGGCAGTTTTCTGTTAGCTGTATACGCATGATAAATCGCCAAATGTGCTTTATGGTTACAATTATATACGAGTTACAACAATAATGGATTTAATGATGCGGCAAACCATGCTTGCTACAAAATCCAACTGTCTGTGAAACTGCAACAACAAATATTTTAATTTGAAAATAAAGAAAAAAAAGTAGAAAATATAAATAAAAAATAAAGTGTGTAGTATATTTTAAAAATATATACGCGTTAATTGATTAGCAGTTTCATATTAATTAAATTATGATTAGACGGTGATAAATAAATTTAGAAATTTTAAAAATATATTTTAAATGTTTCATTTTTACTTTCCTGTTGCTAACATTGAAAAAGGAAACAAAAAAAACTTAATATATTCACTAGCTCACGCTTTCTACCAAGCGTAAAAAAAACAGAGTATTTTCCATAATCTAGTTCAGTGTACACGTTAAATTAATGTATTGTAACGAAAACGGAAAGTTTTGCTAAAAAACACAGTTTGCTTTCATGAAATTAGGCGTGATTTTCAACATTCAATGCTTATTAAAGAGTCTTTTTTAAACTACTTTTACCTCTATACTTATTGTATCTCTGTGTTCTTATTGTTTTTAATGTTTTTACCAGTGTATAATTTTCTGAATGCATTTAAGCGTTTTCTAAGTGGATCAAGAAGAAATACCAAATAAGAAATACGTGTTAGAAGTAAAAAAAAAACCAAGAAAAATAAAAGAAGACAGATTGAAATCATAATACTTAAACTAAATAATGAAGCTATAATGGAAATTTTAATAAATTAAGCCTATTTTTTTCCACCAACTGAGGGACATTTAAAAAACATCAAAAGTTTCATAACAACCAACATTCAAACAACACACGTTTTTTATCGTTTTTTTTTGTTTGTTTGTTTGTGTGTGTGTGTGTAAGCAGTGTAAAAAGGTAGTTCTAAACATTATACAAATAGAAAGAGAGAAAAAAAACTTTTACATTTTTCAATTTTTTTTTTTTTTTCGTTTTAAATGGTTTCTACAGCTACTACAGTTTCACTCCATTAGTTTTGACTATAACGATGTTGAGGAATTAGATTTTCCACAGTATAAATCTTCAAAAAGTTAAAAAGTTATAAATAGTCAGTCATGGAGCGATACGGAGTATAGTTCCGGAAGTTTATTTCTTGTTTAAAATAGTATTATGATGGAAAGAATCGTCGAAGTTGTGTTATTGTTTGTCATGTTGTTATTTTTTAGTTGCTAGTGTGCCAATCACTTCATAACTGTTATGCAGTGACATGCAGTTAGATAATCGGGTTTTGAGAGGACGTAAAGCGAAAATCGGAGATAGGATTTAAAAAGATAATGAGGGGGAAATGATGGGGGAGGAAGAGGATGAAAAACACGGGCTGTTTTGCAATTAATAGGGCAGAGTTGGCGATTTTGTTACGGATGAAAGAACTTGGAAAAAATTAAAGTAGTGTTATAGTTTTAGTGTATAATTTTTGTGCGTGATTCAATTATTTTCCATGATGAGAGAGACGATTCTGCAGATGTTGATTTTAGGTAAGCAATTTCATTACTCCTTCTCTCTTGTCAGCCTTTTTATTTAATGTTTATCTATGGAAAATTTATAGGAAATTTGCGTGAGGTTCCTCTTCACTCACTTGAAAACACCCTCTCGCTAATGTTAACCCTATGGGGCATTATTTTTCTAATATCTAAATATATTTTGAGCTTGAATAAGAGCACCATATTTTAACGATTCAATTATTATCAATGGGCTATTGTTATCAATCTATTTTTATACGTTTTTTTAAGACATTGTGGTAAGACTAAATGAAAACAAATATTTTTTCTATCAATAATAATTCAACTATGTCATTCAGCAACGAAGTCTGGTGAAAAGTGTCTTATGAATAGTTCAAGTGCGTCCATTGTTGAAATAATTTTTTATTGTTAACACCAAAACGCAACAATGTGTTAATTGACAATCAAGTTGATTATTGCAACAAAGAGTTAATTGTTGCAAAGTACATTGAAACAATCATTAAATTTCTCATTCATTCCTTACGGAACCTTCTGAAATTGTAGCTTGGATTGCTAATCCTTCTTGCGAGTAATTTATTATTTGCATTGTTTAATTTAAGTGTTTCATACTTGGAACTACTTAAATCACCATGTGTTTCGCATTGTTTTGCGTCCTATGGTTCCTTACAGTTTATGAAGGAAGCTGGCTTTTGGCTGCGGGCATTGTCATCTTGCTCGGCATCGCTATCTTTGTGGATCATACAACTAAAAATATGATGAAATTTCCAGCAGATTGTGAAGATGTTGCTTCTGAAACAATTTCAGCTACTATCTACGATGTGGTCTCTGGAACGAGTTCGGATCTCAGTGTTTACGAAACCGCTACTGAGGATTCAGAACCAGATTCCATCTATGAAGATGCTCGATTCATCTCTTCGGATAGTCCTTTCGAGATAAGAAAGAAGTATGATAAAGATCTAATGGACATATTCCTTGATAATTACTAAGAAGAATCTGGCTTCATTAGGTTCGAGGACATACAGAGGATCTCTGTTCCACTAACTAATCAAACACCTGAAAATGAAAAAGTCCTTCCGGCCTGTACCGGGAGGAAAAGGTAGCTTTCCTATATCTTCGTTTTAAAATTTTAGCTAATGTTACACGAAAACAGCAAGTTAAAATGCAAAGAAACGTTTACAAAAGATTCGTTAATACTGAATTTGAATAAGAAATTCGCCAAATTATTGAGCAATAGCCAAATTGACTTCATTTATGAAGACTTATTTTGGTCGCCAAATTTGGCGATATTTCACAAAATGTCGCCAATTTTGCCAATTTTGTCGCCAATGTCGCCAATTTAGGCGCTAACGGATATGAATATATAGTTTTATGCGTATGATTGGGAAAATTATTACAACAATGAAAGAAAATAATTTGCAAGTAATGGCGTTAATGTGCTGTTTTGTTTCAAAATGTCAGCCACCCTAGAATTTCAAACTGCTCTATCTCAGCCATTTTTTAAGATAGAGGTAAAACAAAAAATGCTCTGGAATCCTTGTATCAAGGCCTAACACGTAATTAAAAAAAATTTAATTTTTAGTTTTTTTGTATATTTATTTTAGTTTTAAATTTTTAAATGGCCGCCATTTTGCAACAAAATGGCGAACGAACTCGGTCGAGACATTGGTGAGCTTAATACACACAATTAGTTTCATCAAAATCGATTTATAAATACGAGCGTTATCGTATGACATAGGTCAGATATATATATATATATATATATATAACTTTAAGTAAAATTTAACCATTGAAACATAAGAAACTGACCACATACACTGAAATCCCGATACCAAAGAGCCCTGTCAATTTACAAATTAAAATTGTAGTCCTAATAAATGTAACATTATTAATTCAAATTAAGAAGAAGAAAAAAAAAAAAAAATAAATAAATAAATAAATAGAAAATAAGGAATGAAATATAAACCACACGAGTATATACACAAATAAAAGCTTATAAAGTAATTTACTTTTTCAAGGGCAAGAAAATCACATTTATAAGCAAAGAACGATTGTTTTCTGTATATGACACCAGCTTTTGCTAAATATAGTGCCATATCTCGCCCGAACAATCGCTGTAACAATATTGAATAACAAGACCTTTACAATGGAATATTATAAATTATACATACAATTTGAAAAGGATTGTGAAAAATAAGAAAAAATAAAAATAAAATAAAAAATATATATATTACTTATATTAATAATATCCCAAGATATTTAGTATATTGTGAGCACATGTACAAAATTGTATCCAAAAGAAGAGGTTAAATTCACAGTTAAATAGAGAATCCTTCAGATCATAAATTGTATCCTACATTTACAGTTATTTTTATTTAACTACATAGATTACAACATTTTAAAAAATGTAGAACAAAAAAAATTATGATATACATATAAATAAAAACCATTAATTAATTTATTTTAATTTAATAAATTAAAATATATAATATTACTTGATAAATTGAAAGTATTATTATTACTTCCATACTAAATTTCCAAGTTTTAATATTTTAAATAAGCTATACTACTGCCATCTATTGTAAAAATATTAGACTATATTAGCATACTATCAAATTCATTAAATAATTTACTTTTGCTGCTGACATCTGGTGTACAGATATTCTACTAAAACTTTAATATTGTATGTATAATTACTTATATGCAGCTGTATTGTAGTGTAAATATATTAATTTTACTAGTTAATATTAATGATATATATAGAGAATAAGAGTTACTAGTATAATATATTTTCTATTTTAACTAACCCATTTAAAATATATCTTAATTTTACCCAAACATTAATGTAGAATCCATATGATGCTTTCATTTTATAAATTAGTATTATACTTAGAAATAACATAGATTATTCAATATGGCAATGATTTAAATCCAGCTATTTAAATAATATCTACCATGAAAAAAAATATATAAAAAAAAATATTAATTAAATTAAATGTTCTAAAAATAAAATAAAATAAATAATATAAAACTAAGATATATGTTTATTAGTGTACTATATTTAATAAATATTTAATATTTACTAAAATTAAATATGTTTAACATATTAATATTATATTGTATTGATTAACCCATTGTAACATCCTTGATAATTTTAACTTTTGTTACAACCCCAATAATATTAACACCATATAATCATAACAACAATTATAGAATTCGCCCACATGTAAATTCTAATTTATGAAATATATATAGATATATATGGATATATCTATATATTTAAATCAACATTTGAGCGGAGGGTGGTTTTGGGGTCTGGGGGTCATGATCGGTGAAAATATATCGAAATTTTCCGGAACTGCTTTCCTCCGAACGGCTGCAATAGTTAGGTTTATACTTTTTAGTATTGAAAGCTACCTAAAAGAACAGCCTCAGAGGATAGAAAGCAAATTTAGACAGAGACTTGAAAAGTTCTTCTGCAGTTGCTTTTGTTGTGGATGTTGTAATGTCACTGATAGTCAGTGACTGAATCACCAAAAGCCGAATACACTCTGTTCTGTTTAAATCTGTGAAGACAACGTTCAGGCAAGAACGTATGAGAAGAGGAATGGTCCTTGGAAGGGGAAAGATGGAAGCCCACATCCACGTGGTTCTCCCTGAAAACGTTGCTGGTTCAACGTCGGGTAACGGCTAAGAGGCTTCCGTTGAATGGCATCCTGAAACCATTTTCTATAGACCCACAGGAGGTGAAGAAATTTACTTAAATACTTGAAGATATTTGAAACATTTAAACACCTATTTGATACTGCCCTACCAGTGGCTGAGAGGTTGTACTCTCGAAGCTGGTAGACGGGAGGTGCTGGGTTCGATCCCAATCGCGCCCGTCGGCCTAATCGTTCGGAGTTTTCGTGGTTTTCTTCGAGCCGTGGATTTATCCATGCGTAAATACGGGTTAGGTTCCCTGAGAAAGACCCCCACGAAGGGCACTCCCCCCGGGCCTATATCCCTAGTGTAGATAATTGGCCGTCAATAATCAACCCAACCCAACCCTATTTGATACTATATCGATTATGGATGACTTCTACTGTTATCAAGGTAATATCCGTTAGCTCGATACTATTTATGGTGGTTGCCCTTCAGTTAAAACACTGTAGATGGCAGAACTAAAAATTTAAAATGTGTCTGTTCGTTAGCGCCATCTATTTTATTATTGTATTGTACTGTAAGTAGCTTCAGAATGTAGTGTAGTTATGTATTGAAGTCGTGATTTTATGTATTGTGTTTGTGAAGTGTAATTAAAAGAAGTGTATTATTATTAATTGAAGTGTATGTGAAATGGCTTTTACTGCTCGAAATCCGTTTAATAAGCGTTCTTACTTATTTTAATTAATATTCAAGACATCATACTATTTATTTTGCTCTATAACGGCTCATACAATATTACTAAATGCACCTTTAAACCACTGACAATCTCCAACATCATGCCTACCAATTTCAACTAAATAAGAATAAATTTTCTTTTAAATATCAATTTTTTAAATGTTTTTCTTCTTTTTTTCTTTTCTTTTTAAGAAACACCGATGGAGTACAGAAGTTAAAACAAAACTTCCAACCGTAAGCCATTGATTAAAAGGTGTGGATTTTGATTTTCGAGCACTGTGCCATTTTGCATAATAATTGCTTACATATTTTTCCTAGACAGGGCATATTTTGCTATTAATGTATACGATTAATCGCCAAATCTTGCAGACTTGCATGGATTTTTTTTATCATTTTTTAGTAAATTTCTATTAAGATTTTATCAATTAGGAAAATGATTTAAAATGTATTGAACAAATTTTTATAGATTTTATGAAAAAATATAATTTTAATTATACAGCAAACAAACTAAATGCTCTACAACATACAAAAAACTAGTCGGATGTGCCAATCCCAAAACTTTCTTCTATCTCAGTCATGTTAATACTTCAAAATTCGCTATCACATCGCCAATAAAATCAATATTCTTCGTCATTCTGTTGTACGTCAGAAGCTTGTGAATCGTCGGGTTACAGGGATGCGAACAATCGACGTATACTAAACTACGAAAAAGCCTTGTGGCCTAAACCGACAGGAACAGATAGCCTCCCTATTCCTTGGTTTTACGATTTTAGCTAATTTTACTGGAAAACACGAAGGTAAAATGCGTGGAACCTAAATAAAAAAGATTCAATCCCAGTTCTCGTCAACATTGAATTTGAATGAGAATATAGCCAAATTAGTCCTCTACAGCCAAGTTGGCTTCATTTATGGCAACTTACTTTGGTCACCAAATTTGGCGATATTCAGCAAACTGTCGCCAAGTTTGGCGAGAATTTGACGTTGGCGATTATAAATATATAGTGATAAGCATATAATAGGATTAATAGTTACAACAATGAAAGAAAATTTGCCGAAACCATGTTAACTAAAACTCATTAATTAAACCCGTTTATGGATGAATTCTGCTGTCTTGTTTGAAAATGTCAGCCACCCTAAAATTTCAAACCGCTCTATCTCAGCCATTTTTTAAGATAGAAGCAAAACAAAAATTGCTCCAGATTCTTCGGATCAAGGCCGAACATTTAAAGAAAAAAAAATTTAGGATTTCTATTTTTTTTAATTTGCACATCGTTTTGAATTTTAAATCTTTAAATGGCTATCAAAGCGCCCCCTTTCGTCGAAATATCCCCAAATTGTAATAGAACCTGCTTGCCATTGCCAAAAACGGAGAGAAAAAAATGTGGTTCAATTTGAAGCATAACTTCATACACATTTTGATGATACAATAGTTAAAATGGAACAAAAATATCGATCACAGCGCCCCCTTTCGTCGAAATATTCCCAAATTCTGATAGAACCTGCTTGCCATAGCCAAAAACATAGAAAAAAAAATTGGTTTAATTTGAAGCATAACATAATACACTTTTAGATGGTACAATAGTGAAAATGGAACAAAAATATCGATCACAGCGCCCCCTTTCGTCGAAATATCCCCAAATTCTGATAGAACCTGCTTTCCATAGCCAAAAACATTGAAAAAAAATTTGGTTCAATTTGAAGCATAACATCATACACTTTTAGATGGTACAATGAAGACACACAGACGGACAGACAGACGGACAGACATTTTGTAAAAACATGTTTTTCGGAATCTCTGACCTCTAAAGCGTGTAAATCCGTCGAAAACCGGAAGTCGAAAAAAATTTCGATTACAATACTTTCTTCTATTATAGATAGAAGAAAGTAATAAAATATTTTCTTAGTTTTTTTTAAATATATATATTTTTATATACATAATTTTTTTGGATAGGTCCATATTTGTAAAAGAATATACCAACCACCAATATTTGACACAAACCCTCCTCCCCTTCATTTAGAAGAGAAAAACTACACTGTAAAAAAAAAGACAAATGATCCTTAATCCACAAAAATATAATATAATCACGTATTACAATGCAGAATACCCCTTCCGAGTTACCCACGATTTCGAAAAGCGTTCTTTATCGATATAAACCTCAAAAACAAAAACAAAAAATAATGTATTTTCAACATTTGGCGAAGTACTCTTAAAAACAACGTTTCTTTTGCTGCCACTGATTTTCGGAAACGTTTCCGAGACGTTTTTATTGCGTATTTTCTCAAAACGAAATATTGGTTTTTACGATGGTATCATTTCTAAATTAAACATTTTCAGCTGCGTAATTGAATTTATACAGGAAAGAGTAGCAAAATAATATTTAATGTTTATGTTAATGCAGTTAATTTATCATGCTTATCTGTAAAACATGCTTGTTGAACATGACATTGTTTACTCTAGAAATGATAGCATCCGAAAAACCAGGAAGAAAAAACTGATTAATACATTATAAAAAACTACTCTGAAACGTCTATGAAAATCAGTGGTAGCTAAAGAAACTTTATTTTTTAATTATTTATAAAGTCTCAAAATTATATTAGATTGTGAAACTCAAAAATACATTGGTTTTTTTTTTTTTTTTTTTTTTTTTTTTTTTTTTTTTTTTTTTACAGTGTAACGATTGCTTATTATTTTTTTACCCTTTTTATTAATGTAATAGTAAAAATATTTAGAAATTTCTTAAATAAAAATCTCCAAAAAATGTGAGTAATGTTGAGAAGAACGCATTTAGATTTTTTTTTTTATCTTTTCTCTTATTATTTAAATATTTGCTGGAAGTAACAGGAAAATTCATGGCGTTCCAGGAGCGAATCTCAATATCCCTTTTCTCCCACGTTCCCTTGCTGCATAATTCAAAATATAACTACCATATCTCACTTTCATAAATATTTAGAATGTTCTGACAAATATTTATTTGTCAGACATGTATGACAAAAGATTGTCAGAAAATATTTCTGGTGACTATGCATCGTTTATTTGAGAATTGCTCTGAAGCTATGTTTGAAAAGATTTTCTTCGAAGCTTAGAATAGAAAGGCGAGTGTCAAATGTCATTCACTGAGCAAATTCTGATATGACATTTAAATGCCGTCAAAAAACCGATACATAAAAATGTCTGTGAATTTTTAATGTTCTTTTGAAATTTGTCATCTTTCGAAAATCGAATAGCGACTTTGCTGTATTTTCTTTCAATTTATCCAATAGTAACAAACTAAGATTTTAAAATATTAAGCAAAAATGTACATCATTTTTCCAATATTGGGTTACGTACATACTTGATAAATATACACATATTTTATTACAAAAAATTTTTTATGAAGGAAAAAATATTGTTATAACGTTGTTTTTTATGAATTTTAATTTTAGATGAAATATTTAATTGTTTTCCGATAGTTCAAAGAATTTTTTGCATTCTGGAAAAATGTAACCAGTATTGATTATTAATATTTTGCCAATATTGTTAAAACATTGGAAATATTTCTAATAAATTGCCATAGTTTGATAAAATTTTATAATATTTTGAGCATTTTGCAATATTTTGTAAACACTTACACTGCATTGCAAATGTTTCCGTAATAGTGAAAAAAACTGAGATTTTTTTTTTCAATCTAGTACCAATGAATACTGAACTAGTTCTTAGAACTTGTACCAGTATAAGATAGCTGTCTAGGATACTATAAAAATGGTCAGCCTTTAATGCTATAAATAATAGATTATCCTGATAAATTATCATAAATAGGAGTAGCAAAAGAATTAAAACCATTTCTCATATTAGAAACAGTATTGGCCCTATGAAAGTAAAGTTCGATAACAAAGCATTCAGATTTTTTTTAACTGCTTAAATCAGAGTTTTACAAACGTTCTGTCTCAGCACACTGGTTCGCCGTGAAAGAACATTAAGTGTGCACCAAAAATATTTAGTAAAGTTGCATCAATATTTCATAAATTAACAAAATCATTTAAAGTGTATTGAAAAATGATATTCAGACTTTAGATTTACGTAAATGTATAATGCTAATTCTAAAGCAAAGTTCTAAATGCTCTACCTCAACCAAAATAATAAAATAAATTGTTATAGTGTGTTATAAAAATGTATTTTTTCTTCATATAGATGCAAATTTTGAACAGGTCCATATTTATAAAATCTTGAAGAACAATCTAACCACCAATAATTTACTTAACCTCCTCCAGTTTAAAAGAGAAATTCTTAGTACCATTGCTTGAGTTTCAGCAAATTAAAATATTACAAAAGAGGAAATATTATCAGAAATAAGAAAGAGCAGAAATTGTAATGGAAATAATTAAAAAATGAATATTACAATCTATTGGATTTGTTTCATTTGCAAATTTACAAATAATACAAAGAACATATTTCGCACTTAACATTATATGTATGAGGAAGAAACTTTTCTGCTGTGAATATTGTTAAAAATAAAACTAAATCTCTGTTAGATTCTTGAAGGAAAATTTACAAATATGAAAATATCCAAAAATTTTATCTATATTTAAAAAAATTACAACAAATTTTAACAGAATATTTTACTCTTTTGCCTATCGTAGAGCATTTAGTTTACGTATGAATATTACAATCTATTGGATTTGTTTCATTTGCAAATTTACAAATAATACAAAGAACATATTTCGCTCTTAACATTATATGTATGAGGAAGAAACTTTTCTGCTGTGAATATTGTTAAAAATAAAACTAAATCTCTGTTAGATTCTTGAAGGAAAATTTACAAATATGAAAATATCCAAAAATTTTATCTATATTTAAAAAAATTACAACAAATTTTAACAGAATATTTTACTCTTTTGCCTATCGTAGATCATTTAGTTTACGTAATTAAGTAAATATAAAAATGCATTTTTTCGTTTCATATGTTGTTTTATCACAAAAGGTATAGTTCCGTGAACTAAAATAAGTTCAGAAACATTGATTTAAATATTTTCTTGAAATAAAAGTATATATCATACCATTCTAGAATCGAATCTCCATATCAAATTTTGCTCCACGTTCCCTTGCTGCATAATTCAAAATATAACTACTTTATCTCACTTTCATAAATATTTAAACTGTTCTGACAAATATTTAATGACATATATGATAAAAACCTATCCGGAAAATATTCCTGGCGACGACGCATCTTTTGTTTCAGAATTGCTCTGGGGTTAAATTTGAAAAGATTTTCTTTGAAGCATGGAATAGAAAGGTGGGTGTCAAATATCAAGCACTAAGCAAATTCTGATGTGACATTTAAATGCCGTGAAAATGGGTTAAAAATTTCTGTGAATTTTTAATGTAGTTGTTCATTTAAAATTTCAGCTTTTGAATATCGAATCGTGAGTTTGCTCTACTTTTTTTTTAAATTTATCCAATAGTAACAAAGTAAGATTTTAAAATATTCGGCACAAAATTTTACACCATATCCAATATTGGGTTATGTCATAGCTGCCAACTTTTACGCCTTTCTCCTACCACTAAAATTTTATTGTAAATTTTATTTTATTAAATCGCCGAAATCGTGTGATTCAATAACACAAAAATCTCTATTTATTTTTAGTGGTAACAAAAAAGCATAAAAGTTGGCAGCTATGGTTATATACATTCTTGAGAAATAAAAACAAATCATAACACAATATATAAACAAGTATAAAGAAAATTTTATTGTGAAATTTAAATATCGTGAAAATGAGATGGATAGAAATGTCTGTGAACTTTCAATGCAGTTGTTCTTTTACAAATTATCAGCTTTCGAATATAGAATAGTGAATTTGTTAACTTTTCTTTCAACTTATCCATTACTAACAAAATAAAATTTTAAAATATTGGATAAAAGTTTACATCATTTTGCCAAGATTCTTGGAAACGTTATTGAGTAAATTTAATAAAACATCTTTTTTTTTTAAATTATGATTTTATCAGTATATTTAATAGTATATTTCAAGAATCAAAACATTCAATAGAATGCGTAGCTTTGATCCTACATAAACAAGAATGGAGAATACAGTACCTTTTTTTTTTTTTCAATTTCATTTCTTAAATTTGCATTTTAAAAACAGATAATAAAGAAATGTATTTCTCTTCTAATATTTATTTTCATAATTATTTCATAAGTATCATAAATATTTTATGTTATTGAGTAAATTTAAATATGCATATATTCTTTTCATATGTTGTTTTATCACGAAAAGTATACTGTCGTGAAATAAAATAAATTCAGATACAGTGATTGAATTATTTGCTTGAAGTAAAAGAAAACAATCCATGCCATTCTAGCATCGACACAATATAACCCTTTTTCCAACGTTCCCACTGCATAATTCAAAATGTAACTCCTCTATCTCACTTTAATAAATATTTAGAATGTTATGGCAAACATTTATTGGCATTATATGACAAAAGCTAGTCAGAAAATATATTTCTAGCGTCGCATCGTTTGTTCGAGAATTGCTCTGCGGCTACGTTTGAAAAGATCTTCTTCAAAGCTTAGAATAGAAAGGCAAGTTTCAAACGTCACACATTGAGCAAATTTTGATGTGAAATTTAAATGCCGTGAAAATGGGATGGATAAAAATGTCTGTAAAATTTTAATGCAGTTTGATTATTATTATTATTACTATTATTTATCAGCTTCCTAATATCGAATAGCATGTTTCCTATATTTGCTTTAAATTTTTGTAGTAGTAACAAACTAAGATTCTAAAATATTTTGAAAAAGTTTACATTATTTTGTCAATATTGGGTTATGTACATGTTTGATAAATATTTTTTAAAATATTACCAAATTTTTGTGGGAAATGTTGTTATAACGTTGTTTTTTTTTATGAATTGCCATCTTAGATGAAATATTTAGATTTTTTTTTTCGAATATTTCAATGTATTTCTCATATACTGGAAAACATAGCCAGTATTGATTCATAATGTTTTTTTAATATTGATGAAACATTGTAAAGATGTCAAATTAATTGCCAACATAGGTGGAACAGTTAAATAAAGTTTTATAACATTTTCGGATTTTTTTGTGATATTTTCTATATATTTACACCGTATTGACAATATTGCTGTAATAGGGAAATTATTGAGATTATTTCAATGAAATACCAATAAATACTAAACTAGTCCTGACCAGTATAGGATAGCTGCTTGGGATGCTATAAATAACAAATTATTCTGATAAAATATCATAAATAGGAGTAGCAAAACAGTTAACCCCATTTATTACAGTGACACTATAAAATTAAAGTACCAATATACACTAATGGGACTATAAAATTAAAGTTGGCTAATTCAGATTTTTTTAATTAACTGCTTAAATCAGTGATTCTCAAACAGTGTGTCTCGACACACTGTTGCGCGTGACACGTCAGATGTGCCACGGAAATTTTTAGTAAAGTTCTAGCGAGATTTTTTTCAATTAACGAAATGATAGAAAATGTATCGAACACATTTTTACAAGCATTAAATTTATCTAAAAGTTTTGTTTGCATGTTATCAAACACAATGTTGCGTTCAAAATATTTAAATATTCAAGCTTGTTTTGGTTATCACAGAAGTTTATTTACATAATTAGAAATACTAGGTATGGGACATTCGAAGAGATTTTGATATTGACTGTTATTTACAATTTACAAAGTTATAGATTAATTTTACCTTGAATTCGAATCATCGTACTTTACACAATAAAAGATTACTCTAAAATATATCTTCTATCTGCACTTTATTAATTTCTCGCCATGCCTTTTCCGGAAAATAGACGGAATTCTTTTAAATAACATTCATAGCTACCGACAACAAAACATTCTTTTTAACTCCTCAATAAAAGCAGATGCCAACTTTTATTTCCTAAATTTTTAACCACAGTAAAATGAAGGGAAAAGTGTAACATCTACGTTGTTATAGCAACGAGCCGCGTTTAACAAATAAAATAAAATATAAAAGAAACAATTTTATCGGCATTAGCCAAAAGTCGTCTGCATAAATAAAAATATTAATTTACCGATTCCTAACAAGTTTAATGCTAAGTGTTGAGCAAATAAAGTAAATGAACTACCTCAGCGAAAAAAAAATACAGGGTGTCCGAAAATTTTTGGACACTTTTCAAAATTATTTCAAACAAATCTAGATAGTATCGAAACAAAATGTGTTTACTAACTTCAATAGAAGTACAAAAGTTTTGTCCCTTGTATACGTTTAGTAGCTATGTCCAAACGGTACTCGATTTAATTCCATGTACACTGAGAAAAATGATACTTTCAAATCTGAGTAAGTCGATGTTTTCATTTTGTTATGAAGCTTTTTGTTTCAAATAGGACGACCCAAAGCTTTTAATTCTGAAATACCAGAAATACTCAGAATATTAAACATGGGCATACTCAAAACTGTTCACATAGAGGTCAGTTCATACTCATTTTTGAAACATGGAGATACTCAAAAATGAGCACATAAGGGTCACTTCATACTCATTTTTAGGGTTTCGTTCATCTCACAAAACCCTATTACCCCCGCTCCGTTGTCTGTCCGTCACAGAGCCATTCTCAAAAAGTATGTAACTTACAGAGTTGAAACTTAGTGAATACATCTGAATAGCAGCTGTAAAGAGCTCAAAATATTAAAATTTGAAAAATTCGTATTATTTTAATAAATAGAGATAAAAAACCAAAATTCTAACAGCCTTTTCCTATTAAATTGAAACATTTTTCGTTATAGCAGATGCCAAAGGTTTAAAATCCACAATGAAATTCTTTCTACAATAATAATTTTCTATCATACGATTTTCACGTGAAAAATGAAAATGAAATAAAAAGTTTCACCCATTGAAAAAAAGATAAATATGAAATAAAATTGATTGACGTCATAGTCGTAATAAAACAGAAAATGTCTAAGATTTCTCAATAATACAAGGAGTATGAGTATGTGTAAGTGAACAAAGCAGATTAATATCACGTCATTAAGAGAATTAAAAAGAATATCTGACGTCATATAGGAAGTTTAACTAATTTTTCAAATGTTTGAGAATAATACAAAGCGAGTATCAATATAAATAATAGAAAATAGTAAATATATGAGTTTGAGAAACATACTGAATCGTGATAAAAATCTGATTATGGAAATATTCGCATATTTTAACATTTTGAAGATGTACAATTTGTTTAATTTTGAAATTTTTTTTTTTTAATTACATTTAGTCCGTATGACGGATATTATTATGACAGAATATAATAGCGGGCTTGGACCGCTATCCGGCAGGTTTAGATATTCGAAAAAAGGAAAAAATAGACCGGTAAATTTTTACTTTATAAAAAACATGACTTTTTTTGTTGTTGTTGCTAAATGAAATTTGTTTGAATTTATTAAAGAAAGGATAAAGTGTTTTAAAAGGAATATTAAACGAAACCCTTTGAGCGATCTTCGATCACACTTACCCACTTGTTGAAACATGGACATACTCAAATATAAGCACATGATATTTTATTCTTGATTCAGAAATGAGTATATGCATATTTCAAACTTGAGTAATTTTAAATCGGAGCCATTTTGACTATGCGACATACTCAGATTTGAGTATTTTTTTTTGCTCAGTTTTGAAAATGTCCTTTTTAAAGTGTATTTGAAAGCATCTGAAGAGTTATGGATGGAAGAACAGCTGTGATACGTTGCTTCAGTTCCTGCAAATTAGTACAAGGTGTCTGATACACAAAATCCTTCACATAAAAAATCCCACATGAAAAAATCCAACGGAGTTAAATCTGGAGATCAAGGAAGACAAAAAATTGGATCACCACGACCAATCTATCATTTGAGGAAACTTTTAGGAATAACACTGCTACGAAAAAAAAAAAAAAAAACTTTTGGAAACATGTTATTAATACGTGACATCGAAAAGCCGTTAGCTTTTTTTTCCATTATTTCTTCATGTGACCAATATTTCTCGGAGACCCTACAGCTTGTTACATTTTGTCATACAAATGTATGTTTTTAATAAAGATAAAATTTTCGGATAGGTCCATATTTGTAAAATTTTTAAGAACACATGCAACCACCAATAGTTGACACAACCCTCTCTAGTTTAGAAGAGAGATTCGTTGTTTTTAAAGTGCAATTGAATGAACTTTATCAAATTTAAATATTACAAAAAAAAAGGAAAAATTATAATATATAAGAAAGAGCAGAGTATTGTAATGAAAATAAAATGGACATTACCATCTATTTGTTTTCTCTCATTTACAAAATTTAAAAAGAATACAAAGGAAATATTTCGCCCCGAACAAAAATCTATCTACCAGGAAGAAACTTTTCTTCTGAGAATATTGTTAAAAACATAAATAAATCTCGGTTAGATTCTTGAAAGAAGATTTAAATATATAGTCCTAACCAAAAATTTTATCTTTAATAAATGTATATATATTTATTATAATATATAATTTTTTGGCTATGACTGAACATTTAGTTTACGTTGTTAAGTAAATTTAAAAATGAATTTATTACGATTTTCATCATAATAGGTGCAGTGTAGAGAAAAAAATATATAGCTTCAGAAGCATTGATTGAAATATTTGCTTGAAGTAAAAATAAAATTCATATGCCATTCCAGCACCGAATTTCAATACCCCTTTTTCCCACGTTCCCGAGGCTTGCAGCATAATTCGAAAAATAACTACTGTGTCTCACTTTCATAAATATTTTGAATGTTTGACAAATATTTATTGGCATATATGACAAGAGCTTGTTGGAAAATATTTCTAGCGCCTCATCGTTTGTTTGAGAATTGCTTTGGTGCTACGTTTTAAAAGATTTTCTTCGAAGCTTAGAACAGAAAGGTAAGTATCAAACGTCATACACTGACTAAATTCTGATGTGAAATACAAATGTCGTGAAAATGCGGGGGATGAAAATGTCTGTTAATGTTTAATGTAGTTGTTCTTTTGAAATTTATCCGCTTTCGAATATCGAATACCTGAGTATGCAATATTTTCTTTAAATTTATCCAATAGTAACGTACCGAGATTATAAAATATTATGTAAATTCTTTCCATATGTTTTTAATTATAATAGGCATAATGCTGTGAAATACAATAACACTGATTTAAATATTGGCTTGAAGTAAAAATAAAATTGATGCCATTCCAGCACCGAATCTCCATATACCCTTTTTCACACATTCCCGAGGCTTTCCGCATAATTCGAAATATAACTACTGTATCTCACTTTCTTAAATATTTTGAATATTCTGACAAATATCTATTGACATACATGACAAACGTTTGTCGGAAAATATTTCTAGCGACGCATCGTTTGTTTGAAAATCCCTCTGGAGCTAAGTTTGAAAAGATTTTCTTCGTAGCTTAAAATAGAAAGGCGAGTGTCAAACGTCATTCACAAAGCAGACATTTAAATGCCATGAAAACGGAATGGATGAAAATATCTGTTAATTTTTAATGTAGTTATTCTTTTAAAATTTATCACTTTTCGAATATGGAGTAATGAGTTTGCTATTTTTCCTTTCAATTTATACAATAGTAACAAAGTAAGATTTTAAAATATTGGGCACAAAATTCTACATTATATTGACAATATTGGGTTACATATTGGGTTGTCCGGAAATATCATCCCAGTAAGGAAAATCAATATATTTGTACCGGAAAATTCTGCCTGATAAATGTTTGACGTTAGATATCTGAATAAATGTCTAATAATTAATTGATGGAATTTTCCGGTACGAATTGATTTTCTCGTCCGGTACGAACATTCCGGACAACTGAATACATTCTTGAAAAATAAATACAAATTATAACACACTATATAAACAAATATAAAAGAAATTTTTTTGTGAAATTTAAATGCCGTGAAAATGGGATGGATAAAATTGTCTGAGAATTTTTAATGCAGTTGATTTTTAAATTTATTAGCTTTCGAATATAGAATAGTGAAATTGTTATCTTTACTTTTAACTTATCCATTATTAACAAGCTAAAATTTTAAAATATTATACAAAATTGTACATAATTTTGCCAATATTGGGTTGCCAAGATTCTTGAAATAAGCTTTACAAATATGGAGCTATCCAATATATATATATATAAATTAAAAATATATAAAATTTTAACAATTTTTTTTTAATTTCTTGGCTATGATAGAGTACTTAGTTTACGTTATTGAGTAAATTTATGTAGGCATATATTATTTTCATAGGTGTTTCATTATAATAAGTACAATGCCGTGAAATAAAATAGCTTCAGAAAAATTGTTTAAAGTATTTGCTTGAAGTAAACATAAAATTCATGCCATTCTACCTTCGAATTTCCATATCCCTTTTTTCACATGTTCCCAAAGATTGCTGCATAATTTTAAATATAACTACTCTATCTCACTTTCATAAATATTTAGAACGCTCTGGTAAATATTTATTGGCGTATATGATAAAGCTTGTCGGAAAATATTACTAGCATCGTCGCATTGTTTGTTTGAGAATTGCTCTGGGCTAAATTTGAAATGATTTTCTTCGTAGCTTAGAATAGAAAGGCGAGTGTCAAACTTCATTCACAAAGTAAATTCTGATGTGATATTTAAATGCCGTGAAAATGGGAGATTGGAAATGTCTGATGTGAATTTTTAATGTAGTTTTTCTTTTAAAATAAGTCAGCTTTCGAATTTCGAATAGTGTGTTTGCTGTCTTTTCTTTCAACTTACCCAATAGTAACAAAGTAAGATTTTAAAATATTGCGCCCAAAATTCTACATTATATTACCAATATTGTGTTCCGTATATATTGGGTTATGTATGTGATAAACAAATTTTAATACCAAATGTTTCTTTTTAAGGAGAAAGTAATGTTTTAGCGTTGTTTTTATTAACTGTCATCTTTGATGATGTATTTTGATTTTTTTTTTCTTTTTTCGAATATTTCAAGGGATTTCTCACATTCTGGAAAAATGTAACCATAATTGATTACTAAAGTTTTCCCAATATTGTTGAAATATTGGAAATATTTTTAATGAATTTACAACATGGATGATATAATTTTATAACATTTTCAGCATTTTCTTGTAATATTTTGTAATTATTTACACTCTATTAGCAATGTTTCTGTATAATAAAGAAAATATTGAGATTATTTTAATGGAATACCCATAAATACTAAACTTACCCTGGACAGTATCAGATAGCTGCCTGGGATGCTATAAAAATGGTCAATCTTTAGTGCTATAAATAACAGATTATCCTGATAAAATATCATAAATAGGTGTGGCAAAATAAGGAACACCATTTCTCACAGTAGAAACATAACGAAACTATTAAATTGAAGTTTGATAACAATGCATTCATTTTTTGTGTTTTATTAACTGCTTAAAACAGTGGTCCTCAAGCTGTGTACGACGACACACTGGTATCGACGTAAAAGGAGTTCAGGTGCATTGTGAAAATTTTTAGTAAATTTCTATCGAAATTTTACGAATAAACAAAATAATACAAAATACATTGAACAAACTTTTACAAATTTTAGATGTATGTCAAATCACAGTACTAATTGTAGGGCGAATAAATTAAATGCTCTACCACAAACAAAAAAAAATAAAATATTTTGTTACTGTTTGTTATCAAAGGGTATTTTTTCTTTATATAGATAAAATATTTGGATTGGTCCATATTTGTAAAACGTTGAAAAACAAACCAACTGCGTACAGTTGGCACAAACCCTCTAGTTTAAAAGAGAAATTGTTTGTTTTAAGTGCCTTGCTCATGAACTTTAACAAATTTAAATATTACACAGTAGAAAATATTATCAGAAATTGTCACTGAATAGAATTAAAGAATTTATATTACAATCTATTGGTTTTCCTTCATTTGCAAATTTACAAATAATTCAAAGTAAATATTTCGCTTTTAATAATATATATATGAATATGAACATTTCTTCAATGAATATTGTTAAAAACAAAGAATAAATCTCGGTTAGATTCTTGAAAGAAGATTTATAAATATGGACCTTATCAAAAAATTTTTCGTTATTAAAAAAAATTATAACACATTTTAACACAAAATTTTACACTTTTGTCTATGGTAAAGCATTTAATTTACAAGTAATTCAGTTAGTATTTAATTAGTAATAATTCAAAATAAAAATGCTTATATACATTACATATGTTGTTTTATCACAAAAAGTATAGTGCCGTGAAATAAAATAAGTTCAGAAACATTGGCTGAAATATTTGCTTGAATCAAAATTACATTTATGTCATTCTAGCATCGAATCTCCATATCCCTTTTTTTTCCACGTTCTCGAGGCTTGCTTCAGAATTCAAAATATAACTACTCTATCTCACTTCCATAAATATTTAGAACACTGTGGCAAATATTTATTGGCATATAAGAGAAAAGCTTGTTCGAATATATTTCTAGCGACGTATCATTTGTTTGAGAATTGCTCTGGGGCTAAGTTTAAAAAGATTTTCTTCAAAGCTTAGAATAGAAAGAAGAGTGTCAAGCATCAGACACTAAGCAAATTGTGATGTGAAATTTAAAGGCCGTGAAAATGGGATGGTTAAAAATGTCTGTGAATTTTTCATGTAGTTATTCTTTTAAAATTTATCAGCATTCGAATATCGAATAGTGAATTTGTTATATTTTCTTTTAACTTATCCATTATTTACAAACTAAAATATTAAAATATTGGACAAAATTGTACATCATTTTGCCAATATTGTCTTGCCTAGATTCTTAAAATAAGATTTACTTATATGGACCTATGCTCAAAAAAAAATTCTATATTAAAAAAATAATACAAATTTTTAACAAATTATTTTACGTTTTTGGGGATGATACAGTATTTAGTTCACGTTATTGAGTACATTTATGTATGCATATTTTCTTTTCATAGGTTTTTCATCATAATAAGTAAAATGCTGTGAAATAAAATAGCTTCAGAAACATTGATTTAAATATTTGTTTGAAGTAAAAAGGAAATTTATATCATTCCAGCATCGAATCTCAATATCCTTTTTTCCCCTCGTTCCCGTGCTGCATAATTGTAAATATAACTACTCTATCTCACTTTCATAAATATTTAGAACACTGTAGCAAATATTTATTGGCATATATGACAAAAGCTTGTCGGAAAATATATTTCTAGCGACACATCGTTTGTTTGTAAATTGCTCTGGGGCTAAGTTTGAAAAGATTTTCTTCAAAGCTCATAATAGAAAGGCGAGTTTTAAACATCATACACGGAGTAAATTCAGATGTGACATTTAAATGCCGTGAAAATGAGGTGGATAAAAATGTCTGTTCATTTTTAATGTAGTAGTTGTTATTTTAAAATTTATCACGGTTCGAATATGGAGTTGTGAGTTTTCTATTTTTCCTTTCAATTTATTCAATAGTAACAAAGTAAAGATTTTAAAATATTCGGCACAAAATTCTACATTATATTGCCAATATTGTATTATATACATTCTGGAAAAATAAATTACAAATTATAACACAATATATAAAAAAATATAAAGGAAATTTTGTTGCGAAATTTAAATGCCGTGAAATTGGGATGGATAAAGTTGTCTATGAATTTTTAATGCAGTTGATCTTTAAAATTTATCATCTCTTGAATATAGAATAGTAAAATTATTATCTTTACTTTCAATTTATCCATTAGTATAAAGCTAAAATTTTTAAATATTAGGTAAAATTGTACATAATTTTTGCAAAATTGGGTTGCCAAGATTCTTGAAATAAGATTTACAATTATGGACCTATCCGAAAAAAAAAATTCTTAATTAAAGAAATATATAATTTTAACAAATATTTTTAATTTCTTGACTATGATAGAGCATTTCGTTTACGTTATTGAGTAAATTTATGTATGCATATATTCCTTTCATAGGTTTTTCAGCATAATAAGTAAAATGCCGTGAAATAAAATAGCTGCAGAAACACTGACTGAAATATTTGCTTGAAGTAAAAATAAAATCCACGATATTCCAGCATCGAATCTCCATATCCCTTTTTTCCCACGCTCCCGAAGCTTGCTACATAATTCTAAATATAACTACCCTATCTCACTTTCATAAATATTTAAAACACTCTGGCAAATATTTATTGGCACATATGACAAAAGCTTGTCGGAAAATATTACTACCATCGTCGCATCGTTTGTTTGAGAATTGCTGGGGCCAAATTTGAAAAGATTTTCTTCGAAGCTTTGAATAGAAAGGCGAGTGTCAAACAACAAACACTAAACAAATTGTGATGAGACAGTAAATGCCGTGAAAATGGGATGGATAAAAATGTGTCTGAATTTTTAATGTAGTTCTTCTTTTGAAATTTAAAAGCTTTTAAATAACGAATAGTGAGTTACTTGCTTTATTTTCTTTCAGTTTTTTCAATAGTAAATTTAAAATATTGTGAAAAATTGTACATAATTTTGTCAATATTGGATTATGTACATTCTGTATAAATATAAACAAATTTAACAAAAAATATTTCCTATAAAGGGAGAAATGTTGTTAAAACTTTGTTTTTTATAAATAGTTTTTATATTAAAAGAAATATTTTGGTTTTGTTTAGAATAGTTCAATGGATTTTTCACATTCTGGAAAATATGACCAGCATTGTTTATTAATGTTTTCGCAATATTGTTGAAACATTGTAACTATTTCTAATGAATTACCAACATATATGAAATAGTTTGATAAAATTTTACAATATTTTTGGCATTTTGTTTTGTAATATTTTGTAAATATTTACACCGTATTGAAAATGTTTCTGTAATAGGGAAAATATTGAAATTATTTCAATGGAATACCAATGTATACTAAATTAATCCTGATCAGTATAAAATAGAGCTATTTGAGATGGTATAAAAATATTCCCCATTTAGTGCTATAAAATATCATAAAAGAATATATAATCATACAAATAATTAACTACATCGTAAAAGAGAATTGACTCCATTTCTCGCAGTAGAAACACTAATGGCACTATAAAATTAAAGTTTGATAACAATTCATTCAGATTTATTTTTATTAACTATTTAAATATTTGCTATAAGTACACTATAAAATATAATCTAGGTAAATATAATATAACCACGTGCGAAAGTATACGGTAACCTTTTCCGAGTTATGCCCGATTCCGAAAAACGTTCTTTATCTTTATAAACCTCAGAAACTTAGATATTTGTGAGATTTATAGAAGCATTCATAAAAACTAATATTCTTTTGCTGCCATTGATTTTCGAAATCGTTTCCGAGTAGTTTTTCAGTGTATTATTCAACCTAAAATACACCACTTTTAAAGTAGACAACTTCATGTTCAGCAACTAATTGGTAAATTAACAGAATTAAGACTAACGTTAAAATGATGAATATTTTTCTATCCTTGCATGTATAAATTAATTTACGCTGTTAAAAATGTTTAATTGGGAACTGATTCTAAAAACCGATACTTGGTTTGAGAAGGGTGATTAATACACTATAAAAACTATTCGGAAACGTTTCCAAAATTCAGTGCCAGCAAAATAAACTTTGTTTTTACAAATGCTCCTTTACATCTCGAACATATATTGCTTTCTGAGGTTTCTAAAGATAAAGAACGCTTTTCGAACTCGTGGGTATCTCAGAAGAGGCTATTTTGTATTATTACGAACCTGGTTATATTATATTTTCATACATTAAAAAAATTTTGACTTTTTTTTTTCAGTATAACAATAAAATGCATTCCATTCTAGCATTGAATCTTTATATTCCTTTTTTCCACGTATCCGATGCTTTCTGCATAATTCAAAATATAACTACTCTATTTCACTTTCATAAATATTTAGAATGTTCTGACAAATATTTATTGATGTATATGACAAAAACCTTGGAGAAAAATATTTCTAGCGATGCATTGTTTGTTTGAGAATTGCTCTGGGACTAAGACAAAAAAGTTGTAGCTTAGAATTGAAAGGCAAGTGTCAAACGTCATATACAGAGTCAATTCTAGTGTAAAATGTAAATGCCCTGAAAATGGAATAAATGAAAATGGGATTTTAAAAAAAATCTTTAAAATTTAAAGTTTTTGAATATAGAATACTGAGTTTTCTATTTATTCTTTCAATTTTAGTTATTTTAAGATTTCATAAACAAGTAAATATTTATAAAATGTTACAAAAAATGCTGAAAATATTGCAAAATTGTTTCTAAATATTTCATCGATCAATCAGGGTTCGTACGCTTTTACCACAATTTTTTACTAGAATTTTTCAATTTAATATTTAAATCGCCGAAATTGTATACGGCTCGTTTAATTGCAGGATTTGTAATATTTTTCGGCATTTAAATAAGGCGAAAAATTCTATTAAAAACTGTGGTAAAAGCATACAAACACTGTCAATTGAACAATTCATTAGAAATATTGGGAATTTTTTCACCAAGATTAGGTAAACATTAGTAATGAATTCTCATTATATTTTCCCAGAATGTAAATAATACATTGACAACTTTTCCGTTATACCAATACCATTCTCGCCAAGCGTAATGGTTGGCTCCAGTTGAAACAGTTATAAAAAAAAATTGTTGGGCCGAAACTGATCATTTAAGAGTTATAAAACTTGAAAATTATAGATTTTCACTAACTATTTTCTTAAATCAATATAAATATATGCCTAAAATTCAAAAAATATATATATTATACAATAAAATAACAGACAATCTAAACTGCAGGCATTTTGCCCATGTCTCTTAGCATTGCAGTAAACAGTATATTTTTTGACTGAAGACATCGCGTCGTCACATAAACTCGCAAAAAGTCCCTCATCATCAGGTAACTGCCAAATGGTAAAATCCATCAGCGAAAAATGTAAGTTATAACTTAATATAAACAATTGAATCTATTTGGACACTACACTGTTAACTAGTATTTTAAAAAACACAAATTGCACAAATTGTGCTTATTAGTTGCTAAAATCAGTGTAAAAATTGTTTTAAACTCATAAAAGAGCTAAAATCCTACATGTTTCGGCTTTAAACTTAAAGCCATCATCGGGGAAGAGGAACAACACAAACGACTACTGATCTTTTAATTTTCGACACGAGAAAATTGAAATCAACAGTATGGAAAAATTTAAATAAAATAAGCGGGCGCTCTCTGTTGCCAAAGAGCGAAAAACAAAACAATGAATTAACCAGGGGTTAAAAATGTATCCCATAAACCAGGTATGCTGAAAGAAAAGTTATCATTACAAATACAATCTTTTCTAATTTTAATTTCCAATGATTCCCTAATGGCGGCTTTAAATGGGTTATTGAACCTATGGATAATTCTTGCTTTATCGAAATTAATTACAATATCATTATTTTTAGCGTAAAACCGGGAGAGTCTCTCCCGGTTTTACGCTAAAAATAATGATATTGTAATTAATTTCGATAAAGCAAGAATTATCCATAGGTTCAATAACCCATTTAAAGCCGCCATTAGGGAATCATTGGAAATTAAAATTAGAAAAGATTGTATTTGTAATGATAACTTTTCTTTCAGCATACCTGGTTTATGGGATACATTTTTAACCCCTGGTTAATTCATTGTTTTGTTTTTCGCTCTTTGGCAACAGAGAGCGCCCGCTTATTTTATTTAAATTTTTCCATACTGTTGATTTCAATTTTCTCGTGTCGAAAATTAAAAGATCAGTAGTCGTTTGTGTTGTTCCTCTTCCCCGATGATGGCTTTAAGTTTAAAGCCGAAACATGTAGGATTTTAGCTCTTTTATGAGTTTAAAACAATTTTTACACTGATTTTAGCAACTAATAAGCACAATTTGTGCAATTTGTGTTTTTTAATATAAACATTTTTTTTAATCGAAGAATAACAAATTAAGATTTTCACATGTTTACGATAAAATAAAATAATAAAAAATGATTCACGTTTAATAAATAGCGCGCCACAGTGTTTACAATAAAATTTCTTTGCATGATCGCGGTTCATATAGTTGGCGTATAAGCATACATTTGGCATGCTGTTGGTACAACGGAAAAATACAATCCATTGAAATATTCGTAAAAAAGTCGACATATTTTTTGTAGGATGGCAGTTCATAACAAAAATTCCACGTTATACGGAAAAATACAATCCATTGAAATATTCGTAAAGAAATCGACATATTTTTTGTAGGATGGCAATTCATAACAAAAAGACAACGTTATAACAACATTTCCCTAATTATTGGAAAATTTTAATATCATTTATCTAGAATATGCTTAACCCAAGAGTACAATTTTGCCTACTATTTTAAAAAATATCAATATTGGTAAAATATCGGGCATAGTATTATTGCATTTGGCAGACAGGGGGTTGCGTATGATCTGAAAGAAATATACTGATTACTGAAACTCTACTAATATCAGTAAAATATTGCTATAAATTTATTGCTGGAAATTGCCATTATTCCCGTCCAAACAAAACTGAGCATGACACGTCATATTTCAGAATATAGCTTATACATACGGTATCATTGACCGAATTAGAATGTACTTGCAACACATCTCATGATGTGGTCGCATATCAAACGAAATACAGTATGTGTATTGAAAATATTGTTACAATACAGTTTACGATAAGTATCGTTTTAACTTTAATTTCATTATTGTTAAAAAAAATTAAGTGTGTGACTATTGTGTTCTTAAAAACTTGCCCTACTTTAACAAATCAATCTTCGTGAAATATTGTGTATAATATATTTGTATTTGGCTAACAGATGGTTGCGTATGTTCTGACAAAAAAAAAAAAAAATACTTGTTACCGAACGTCTACCAATATCAGTGAAATATTGTTATATATTGATTGCTGAAAATTGCCATTATTCCCGTCCAAACAAAACTAATCATGACACGCTATATTACAGAATATAGCAGATACCAGGGCTGTTCAATAAAGAATGATCATATTTTTTTACTCAGATATTTTATTGTACACAAATTTAATTCCCTGCTGTATTGTCAGATCAGTCTGTAATGAATACTTGGAAATTGTTTCATTAATTTAATTCCTGTAGTACGGCAGAAGCAACCGTGCAAATTCAGACATATTCAGAACCGCCTACGGAACGATGAAGACAACACGCGATGAACCACTTGAAATTTTGCTTCCGCTTGAAAAAATCTTTCAGCACCCTGAAGCATTCAAATGGCTTTGGCTAACAATTTCTTCAAGCGGAAGCAAAATTTCAGATGACTCATCACGTGTCACCTTCATCGTTCCCGTTGGTGGTTCTGAATATCTTGAACCTGCACCGCTGCCACTGCCGTACTGCTGGAATTAAATTAATGAAACAATTTCCAAATATTCATTACAGACTAATCTGACAATACAAAAGGAAATTAAATTTGTGCACAATAAATTATCCGAATAAAATTTATGATCATTCTTTATTGAACAGCCCTCGTAGTACATACGATATCATTGACCAAATTAAAATGTACTTCCAGCACTTCGTGATGTGATTGTATGTCAAACGAAATACAGTATGTCAATATAATAAATTACAACACCTTGTAATGATATATTTCTTTTAAATGCTAAAAGGTGTAAATTAACAACATAACAGAAATTAAAATAACTTTTATTAGGTTGTTTTACATGTTTCGATTCACTCCGAGTCATTTTCAAAAACAAAAACAATAGGTTTTGAAAATGACTCGGTGTGAGTCGAAACATGTAAAACAACCTAATAAAAGTTATTTTAATTTCTGTTATGTTGTTAATTTACACCTTTTAGCAACCGTATGAAATATACCGTATGTCTTTTAAAAGTACTGTTACAGTGCAGTTGTTACAACCAGTATCGTTATAACTTTAACTTGATTACTGTTAAAATTTAGAAAAATTTTTTATATTTGGTTTGCAACAAAACACACTGTATTAAGTGGATTGCGATCTCTCTGCATAAAAGTTGTTCGTCTTTAAAAGTAGTCTCATGTCTCTTATTATGCAGAAGCAGTTTACAAATACTCTGTATATAGAAATGATCGAAAAACCTACATTATATTCTTTGAAATCATACAACTTCCCATTCAAAATGTGAAAAGAATGCAAATTACTGAACGGAAAACATCTTGTACAATAGATTCCAGTTTTACAGATACTTTTATTACATAATGATCTTCATTAGCTTAATTAACATGAAAACTTATTAGTCCTAAGTCCAAATACTTGTACTTCATTTCGTATTTCCTCCAATAGCCTGCTGATAACGATTCACGGAATAATGCATTATATGGCAGCACTAAAATGTTCCTGACGGATGCAGTTAGGCGTGAAACACATTCCGGTTGGCCAGATTCATTCAATATTCATCACAAGATCGAGATACGGCTGAAAAGAGATAAATAGTGCCGGATATTGACCGCTATCTGGCCAATTAAGATCGGGGTGAAAATACTTCTGTATTACCTTCTCTCATTAAATATTGCCTAGTTTTATCTATACCAGGCATAAAATCTGCACCCGTGTTTAGAAATGTATCTCTTATTTTCGTGAGGATCAGATAAAATGAATTTTAGAATTTGTTACATTAAATGAAATTTGAATGTTATGGGACGCTATGTATATAAGATAATGCAATGAAGTTTTGTCAAAACAACTTCAATGTTATTAGATTTCAGAGCAAGAGATGCTTTTCTTAGACATGAAAATCATTGTTTCCCTTACATAATACATTTCATTGCAGATCATAAAACATACTCACTGATTCGTAAAATTAAATTGATAAAAAACGGATGATTTATCTATAAACTTATATAAAATTTTCTTTCCTAAATTTATTGCTAATTATAATAGTAGAAATTGCGAAGTATTCAAGCAACGTGCATTGTGCAAAAAGTCAAATAGCCTATTTCTTTAACTTGGAAAATATGCATAATACTAAGTTCATCCCGCGCAGAGTATCTGCGCTCTAGTGTCTGTCTTTTAAATATATGCATATTAGAATACGAATTTCAACATTATATGTATAAATACTACGCATAGAAACTTCTCAACTTAGGACTGGATACTTTGAAATAAAATATATATGCACATCATAAGATATGGACACCATTTAGAAATAAGAAGACAGGGATATTTTTACAGCATCGTGCACACAATAGTTACTGGATACTCTTTAAAATTAAAAAAAAGTGTATACATATTACAGTGAAAGTATCTAGACCATTCAGAATAATCAATATATATATATATATTTTCAGCATCGAAAACTTTTTCATGTGCACAATTGTAAATTTCAGAGCTCGGAGATACTACAGTAACTGAATCAAATGATCTAACTCTTGAAAGGCCCACAGACAACTGACAATAGCTAAAAACTGGATTAGACAAATCTAAGCAAATATTTTTAAAAATTTGATCCTGGACTTTATTTATAAACATTGGAAAAGCTAATCAGATAGAAAATTGTATACGCTTAAATGTAAAAGACATATTATTGTCTGAATGAATAGGTATGGTATTCGAGGGATGAGAAAAGTTTCATTAATATTAGAATCAATTTATTTTTTGCTTCAATAACATTATTCTGCAAGTAACTAACTATAAGTTTTGTACCATTGCACAGTCCTTTAGAAGATACTAAATTTCTTAATAACATTATTCTTAATAACATTAACTTTAATTTCAGTTTATGAGGTGCCATTCCATTTAATGTTAAGCTGTTTAAAAATTCTTCAGGATCATCACTTATGATGGTGTCAATGCTTCCATAAACCCTTTCAGTTCCTGCATACATTATAAAACACGATTATTAATTTCAATTAACAAATTGTTTGTCGCTGTTTGTATGTCCCTTAAACTTTTGAGCTGTCCACTGTCTTAAAATTGATGTCACTGAAACGTTTTTGCACTGGATCTTGTATATCTGTATAGACTATTGGGAGCAACTTACTGGTTTACCCACTTTGACATTTGCCAACTTGTAACTGCCACCTTACTAACTCTCTTTTTGTTTGAAGGATACTTATATTTTCGGAACGTACAATTCAGAAAAAAACTACGCTTCTTTATGCAAGTTGAAACTGTTAGCGATCTAAAAACAAGAACGAAAAATCATGCGTCAAGCATAGATCATGTAACACTTTCCAACGCTTCCAAAATAATTTTACAAATCATACCGTTTAATAAGCTAAAAGATAACATCTAAGTAAACAATTTGGAAAACGCATAACATATTTAAAAACATAATTTCAGGAATTTCCAACATATACAATATTTGGAAAAATATCCGAATTCTTTTATTCAGCCCTGTATAGGATCTATATATTTGAATATATACTACATAGGATGCTAAATTTTAGTTCAGTTAGGAAACGCGTAGCACAGTTTAAAATTCTCCGTCTGGAGTTTCTGTCAATAACCGGAAATGTGTTCGCGAACTTTTGTGCTTCCATGTATAGGATCTACAGAATTTATACACACCGCGTAATAGACAAAAAGAGAGTTAAAATTAAAATCGCGTTCAGTAACTTAAAACGCACTTCAAGGAATTATTATTAACAGACAGTAGAGAATTCTTTTGTGTGTCCCTGTAAATGAACGATGACTGCTATACACACAATATTCTGTAGTAAGCCTCTTGTAATGCACCTTAGTGATATATATAAATTTCAATGCGTTTAAAATAGCGAAACATTATTTAAATAAACCGCAGACGATTTTTCTTCATAGACGTAATGTAACGGAATTCTTTTGACTGTCCCTGTAAAGTAACTATAAGTGCTATGCACACCCTATTCCATATTACGCTTCTTCTAATGCACCTTAGCGATATATATAAATTTCAATGCGTTTAAAATAGTGAAACATTATTTAAATAAACCGCAAATGATTTTCCCCATAGACCGCAATGTAACGGAATTCTTTTGAGTGTCCCTGTAAAAAAAACTATAAGTGCTACACACTTCCGTTGAAATAGGAAACATGCTATAGATAACGATAATAACATATAAAAATTGCAGAGCAATCCGAGCATATTTACGGTAGTTAGAGCACGGACAGACGGGCAGACGGCAGACGGCCCTACGGCCAGACAAACCGAAGTCATAAACACTTTTCAACTAGGTTGGAAAGTGTTAATGACAGGTAGGTCTTTATGGAAATCTCCTCCCAATGAGATTATTATTATTATTTTATTATTTATTATTATTATTAATTTAATATTATTCAATCTATATTATAAATCCTAAAGAAATGAGCCATAAAAAGATATAACCGCATCTGTATGTATCCTCATAAACATAGAAATTAATTAGTTACTCAACCCAAAAAAGTGTACTTCATTTCATATTTCCTGCAATAAATAGCCTGCTAATAAGACTTCACGCAGTAATACATTATTATATGGCCGCACTAAGATGTTCCTGACGGATGCAGTTAGGCGTGAAATATGTGCATGAATAACATTGACTTTATAACGATGAGGACTACAATTGAGTTTAAACTGCATAGGGTAGAACAATGGAGCTAATGTTTTAATTAATAACAGAATGGCACGTTTTTTGGTTTGACTTCGCACTTTATTTCATTTCCTTTTTAGAAAATAGCTAGTTTTTTGCGAAAAATAAAAAAAGTTACCGGCCGATTTTTACAAAACTTTCATTTTCGGATGCAGAATTTTTTTCTACGTATGTGTGGTGAGTTTTAAATTGATACCTCAAATAGTTTTCTTAATATTCGCAAATTAGTGGAAACAAACCACTCGTTGCCATCGGCAAAGGAGAAATAATCGTTTTTTTTTTCCGCTACGTATCTTAGCGTTTTATATATAGCGATAATCACGATCGAAAATATTCAGCAACCTCTTTCGAAAAGCGTTCTTATATTTAGCAATCTGAAAACCTATATCTCATCAAAAAGTCACCTGTAAAAAATGCAGCCAAGTCTCGTAACTCATTTACCGTAAAAAGTACTGAGATCGTATAAAGCCAAGTTTAACTATCTTATTAACTTTGAAATTTTCATTCACAAATCACTCCTAGTCTCTACATCTTTAGTTAATTATTATTTTGTGACTTGGCAATTACGCAGCACAGGGAAGTTATTACACCTTACTATGTTATGGGATGGGATGAGATAATTTAATTAAAGCAAATTATATGCACACAGGGAAGTTATTACACCTTAATATGTTATAGTATTATTTGATTAAAACTAACTATATACATCATATTCTCGTGCTACGTAATTGCCAAGTCACAAAATAATAATTAACTAAAGATGTAGAGACTAGGAGTGATTTGTGAATGAAAATTTCAAAGTTAATAAAATAGTTAAACTTGGCTTTATACGATCTCAGTACTTTTTACGGTAAATGAGTTACGAGACTTGGCTGCATTTTTTACAGGTGACTTTTTGATGAGATTTCACTTCTTTTTGTAAGTAATCCTCCTTTTCTTGATTTTGGGCTCTTTTTGGAGATCATCTACTGATTTTCGAAGAAGTTACCATAAAGAAATTTCAGGTAACTAGGCAAGCACTAAGTTATGGGAGGGGGGGAGTCAAAAGTACTCTCAATTGCTTCCAGGAAAGGTGCTATCCATCTGAGATATTACTCGCAGCCTAGATACTCGATATTTAGCACAAAAGTACTGTTTAGGATAAAAATTAAGCTAAAATTTAAATTTCCGAAAATTTTCAATAAATCAAACTAAATTCGATTTTTTTTTTCGGATTTTTAACTTTTTTCTTACTTTGTATCCTAAACCCTACCTTTCTGTAAAACATCAAGCTGGTAGGACTACAAAATCGAATTATTTTCAAACCTTCGACTTTTTATAAATTTAATGATTTTTCGATTTTACTTCTAAGTTTCGTGATTGTCATGCCAATATAGTAATTCTTTGATCCGTCTTCTTAGGATCATTTAGGTTTAATTTAAAGATAAATCAAGATAGAGTCACCATGATTTTATTTAGAAAGGACTATCAAGCCATAACCAGCCACTAATGTCGGGAGGAGAGGGGGAGCTGTGAAAATTTTTTTGGTTCTAACATCATTTAACAATCCATATTTCATATGCAAATTAAATAGGATATAACCTGTGAAAGAAAACAAACATGTCTATAAAGAAACCGCCCATAACGTAGCCAGTCTATAGTGGAACTTTTCTATACCGAAATTCGTAAACAAAAAGAAAAAAAAAAGCATAATTCGGGGGAAAAAAGCATAAAACAATTAGGAGCGGTGTACTAGCTAATAGGGCAATTATCTTAAAACTCATGTTTCTAGAACTACAAAAGCAAATTGTTTTCGAATTTTCGATTTTTTACAGATATTTCGATTTTTCGATTTTATTTTCGAATTTTACAAATTCTTAAAAGTTTTTTTTTTAATCGTAAATATAATCTTTACACTACATTTTAAGTCTCTAAGACTACAAGATTGAATTATTTTCAATTTTTGATTTTTTTCGAATTTTCGGATTTTTTCATTTTTCCTTATTTTGTATCCTAAATACTACCTTTATTACAATTTTCAAGTTTCAAGCGCTACAACATCGAATTATTTTCAAATTTTCGATCTATTTCGATTTTTTAAATTTTATTTTCGAATTTATTGTGTTTTAATTTTTCTTTTTTCTGTATAACACTACCTTTACGCTGAATTTTTAGTTTCTAAAGCTACAAGATTAAAAAAAAAAAAAAACTTCAATTTTTCGAATTTTCCAGATTTTTTTTATTTCTGTTTTTTTTTTTTTTTTTTTTTTTTTTTTATCCTAAATACTACCTTTATTCCAAATGTCAAGTTTTTAGCTCTAAAAAATCGAATTATTTTCAAATTTGCGTTTTTTCTTCGATTTTTTCGATTTTTTGATTTTATTTTCGTATTTTGTTGTGCTTTTAATTTTTTTTTTCTTTTTCTGAATCCTTTTACCCAAATTTTCTGTTTCTAAGACTACGAGATCGAATTATTTTCAATTTCTCTCTTTCTCTCTCTCTCTCTCTCTCTCTCTCTCTCTCTTTTCGAATTTTGCGGATTTTTTTTTCGAATTTTCCGTATTTTTAAATTTTTTCTTAAATAGCATCCTAAATATTACCTTTATTCCAAATTTCAAGTTTCTAGCTCTATAAAATCTAATTATTTTCAATTTTTCCTTATTTTTCCATTTTTTCGATTTTATTTTCGAATTTTATTGTGTTTTTCATTTTACCTTATTCCGAATCCTAAAAACTATCTTTACGCCGAATTTTAAGATTCTAAGTCTAAAAGATCAAATTATTTCCAATTTTTCAGACTTTTTCGAATTTTCCGGATTTTTTATTTTTTTTCTTATTTTGTATCCAATACTACCTTTATTCCGAATTCCAAGTTTCTAGCGCAACAAAACCGGATTATTTTAAAAAAAATTATTTTTTTCGATTTTTTTTATTTTATTTTCGATTTTTATTGTGTTTTTGATATATAGAATTCAGAAAAAAAATATATATATATATATATATTTTTTTTTTTTTTTTTTTTTTCTGAATTCTAAACACTACCTTTACACCAAATTTGAAGTTTCTAAGACTCAAGACAAGATCGTATTATTTTCAATTTTCAATTTAGTTGGAATTTGTTGAATTTTCGAGAGCTTTTTTTTTCGAATTTTCTGGATTTTACAATTTTTTCTTTCTTTGTATCCTAAACACTACCTTTTTTCCAAACGTCAAGTTTCTAGGCATACGGGATCCACCTAATCTTTTTGATGACGCGTGATTGAGTGAGTGAGTGACAAAAAATCAAAACTTTCAGTTCATATATCGTTTGCACTAGAAAAGACAGAAATGTGAAATTTTAAATTTTGGTCTTATTTTCCACATATACTCTATATAAACGAAGTTTCAGGTTTTTGGGATACACCAGCTCAAAGATATGAGGAGGTCAAAAGTGCCCTGAGTTGCTTCCAATAAAGGATGCTTACGGCTGTGCTCTCTCGACTTGGCGGAGGCACTGCTGTGTCTCCAGTTTAAAAATTAAAAATTCAGAAAATTCCAACAAATAAATCTTTTTTCAATTTTTTTCGATTTTTTCAATTTTTCGAATTTTTTTTTCGAATTTTCTGGATTTAATTTTTTTTCTATCCTAAGTTCCAAATTTCAAGTTTCTAGTTCTACAAAATCGAATTCTTTTCAAATTTTCGATGTTTTCCAATTTTTTAATTTTATTTTCTGTTTTTATTGTGTTTTTAATTTTTCCTTATTCTGAATTCAAACATTACCATTACGCCGAATTTTAAGTTTCTAAGGTTAAAAGATCGAATTTTTTTCATTTTTTCATTTTTTTTCAATTTTTTCGAATTTTTGAAAATTTTTTTTTGAATTTTCTGGATGTTTTAAATTTTTTCTTTTTTGTTATCCTAAATACTACCTTTCTTCCAAATTTCAAGTTTCTAGCGCTACAAAATCGAATTATTTTCAAATTTTCGACGTTTTTCGATTTTTTTCGATTTTTAAATTTTATTTTCGATTTTTATTGTGTTTTTAATTGTTCCTTATTCTGAATTCCAAACAGTACCTTTACGCCGAAATTTTAAGTTTCTAATGTTAAAAGATCAAACTATTTTCATTAGTTTAAATTTTTTTCGAATTTTTGAAATTTTTTTTCGAATTTTCCGGATTTTTTAATTTTTTTTTATTTTGCATCCTAAATACTACCTTTATTCCGAATTCCAAGTTTCTAGCGCAACAAAATCGGATTATTTGAAATTTTTCGATTTTTTTCGATTTTTTCGATTTTTTTAATTTTGCTTTCGATTTTTTTGGTGTTTTTGATGTTTTCTTTTTCTGGATGCTAAACACTACTTTCACACCAAATCTTAAGTTTCTAAAACTACAAGATCGTCTTATTTTCAATTCTCAAATTTGATGGAATTTGTTGAATTTTCGAATGTTTTTTTTTTCGAATTTTCCGGATTTTATAATTTTTCCTTTCTTTGTACCCTAAACACTACCTTTTTACCAAACGGCAAGTTTCTAGGGCTACGGGATCTACCTAATCTTTTTGATGACGCGGAACGAGTGAGTGAGTGAGTGACACAAAATCGAATGTTTGAGTTCATATATCGTCTGAACTAGAAAAGACAGAAAGTTGTAATTTTAAATTTTGGTCTTATTTGCCACATACTCTAGAAAAACGAAGTTCCAGGTTTTTGGGAAACTCCAAAGCAGAGATATGGGGGGGTCGAAAGTGCCCTAAGTTGCTTCCAGAAAAGTATGCTTACGGCTGTGCTTTCTCGACTTGGCGGAGGCACTGCCGTACCTCCAGATATTTTGCGATTTAAAGAAAGATTTCTTGAAAAAAAAATTCTTTTGCTGCCACTGACTTGCAGAAACGTTTCCGAGCAGTTTTATAGTGTATTAATCGGTTTTCTCAACCCTGAATTTAAATTTTTAGGGTTCTAATAATTCTCAAGTAAAGATTTTCATATTCAACAAACATGTTTTACAGACAAACATGATCATTAACCGCATTAATATTAACATTAAACTTAATATTATTTGTTAATATTACATGTGAAATTCAATTACACAGCTGAAAGTGTTTAAATAAAAATAATAGCATCGTAAAAACCAATATTCTGGTTTGAGAAAAGTGATTAATGCACTATATAAACTACTCGGAAACATTACCGTAAATCGGTGGCAGCAAAAAAAACGTCGATTTTGTAACTGCTTCTTTAAATCTCAAAAATATATTAGTTGCTGAAGTTTCTGTAGATAAATATCGCTTTCGGCATCATGTGTAGCTCTTAATAGTTCGTTGTATATGCTTAAACAATATTATATTTTCTTTGCTTAGGAAATATTTGTATTTTTTCAGTGTTGTACATGTTTCAAAGCTAGTATGAAATTGTCATATATACAACATGAATTATAAAGTGGAAAATATTATAATAACACTTTCAAAATGATAAATGTATGCAAAAACAGAAAGCATAATGTTCTCGTTTTACATAATCTTTTATAAAAAGGAATGCCCAAATCTGTAGGTATCCTCATAAACATAGAAATTAATTAGTTACTCAGCCCAAAAGAGTGTAACTTCATTTCATATTTTCTGCAATAAATAGCCTGCTGATAAGACTTCACGCACTAATACATTATTATATGGCCGCACTAAGATGTTCCTGACGGATGCAGTTAGGCGTGAAACATATTCCGGTTGGCCGGATTCATTAAATATTCATCACGAGAACGAGATGCCGCTGAAAAGAGATAAATGGTGCCAGATATTGATGGATATCCGGTCAATTAAGAACGAGGTGAAAGAGTTTTTGTATTACCTTCCCTGGTGAAAAATTAGCCAGACTCATCTATAGCATGCAAAAAATATGCATTCCTATATAGAAATATATCTCTTAAATTTGTGATGAACAGATAAAATGAATTTTAGAGCTTGTTAGATTAAATGAAATTTGAATATCATGGAGCATTGTGTAAAGGGAAAGCAATGCGGTTCTGTCAAATATTATTGTATTTGAGGGAAAGAGATGCTTTTCTTAGACAAAAGAAAATCATCTATTCTTTTAAATAAGGCAAATTATTCAAAATCGTAAAACATATTCACTGATACGTAAAATTAAATTGGTAAAAGGCGGATGTGGTTTATTTTTAAACCTATAAAAATTCATTTTGTTAAATTTATTGGGAAGTACAGAAATAGGGTTCAATCATCGTGATACAAAATATTTCAAAGCTTGTACAAAACTGGGTACTTTTCTAGTACATGGCCCTTAACGAGATAGAGAAAATAGCCTTAGCGAGAGAAGAAAATTTGGCAACATATTTTCTAGCAACCTATGCTATGCACTGTTTCAGATACACAAGCAGAATGTTTTCAATATTATTTATATAATTTATTTAATATAAAGTAGCTATTTATCTGTTTTTATGTACACAGAGAAATAAATTGCATATAAAAACCATAATAATAATATATATAGATATAGATATATATATAAATGGATATATAAATAAGTACAAAAGTTCATTAGGTTTGTTATCATAGCTGTTTATATCATTTGTTGAGAAATCTCACTTTCTCAGGCCTGAATTGCACCAAGCTTTTTCAAAAAACGCCAAGGCCCCTATAGGGTAAATGTACCCAAAATTGTCATAGATACAAAATGAATTATAAAGTGAAAAAGAATGTACGATTACTTTCAGAATATTAAATGTATACAAAAGCAAGAACGAAAACTCATGCGTCGGTATGTATACTACATTGTAGGCTAAAATTTAGTTCAGTTAGAAAATGACTCAGTTACCAATTTCTTTTCAGCAATTTCCATCAATAAATCGAAATGTATTTGATACCTTTTGTGCTGCCCTGTATCTAATCTATAGAATTTATACGAACCAAGTAATATGTAAAAAATTAGTTAAATTTGAAAACGCGTGCCATAACTCAAAACGCACTTCCATCCATTACTGTTCATATACAGTAGTACTGTAACGAATTATTTTGTGTGTCCCTGTAAATAAACGATGAATGCCATACCTACCCTATTCTATAGGTAGCCTCTTGTAGTGCATCTCAGTGATATATATCAATTTCAATATGTTTGAAAGAATGTAAAGTCATTAAAATACACCGAAAACGATTTTTCCACATGGACCGTAATGTAACGGAATTCTTTTGAGTACCTCTGTAAATGAACTATAAATGCTACACACTTCATTTTCAATTCCGAACATGCCATAGTTAACCTGAATAACATACATCAATTGCATGGCAATCTGTGTATATTTACGCGAGTTAGAGCACGGACAGATAGACAAACCGAATTCATAACCATTTTTCAACTTTTTGGAAAATGTTAAAAAATAAGCGTTCTCGTTTTACATACTATTTTATTATACGTAATGACTGCATCTGAAAGTATCCTCATTAAAACAGAAACTAATTAGTACTGAGTCCAAAAACTTGTACTTCATTTCATCTTTTCTGCGATAGACTGCTGATAACGATTTTACGCACAAATACATTATTATTTGGCGGCACTAAAATGTTCCTGACGTATGAAGCTAGGCGTGAAACACATTTCGGTTGGCCGGACTCATTCAATATTCATCACGAGAACGAGATGCCGCTGAAAAGAGATAAATGGTTCCGAATATTGACCGCTATCCGGCCAATTAAGAACGAGGTGAAAGAGTTTCTGCATGACCTTCCCTCATGAAATATTACATTGACAGATCTATATCATGCGTAAAATCTGCACCCGTATGTAGAAATGTATCTCTTATTTTCGTGATGAGCAGATAAAAATAATTTAAAGCTTGTTAGGTAAAATGTGATTGGAATGTTGTGAAACATTGTGTAAAGAAATTGAAAAGGACACTATGATATATATAAATATTTTAATTATATATTATTAGAATTTAGAGGAAGACTCTTTTTTTTTTACGTAACTTAAATTAACATCTCTCTTAAACAGTAATCTTTATTTAAATGTCATAGAAATAGCCACTGGCTGTTAAAATTGAAATTTAATGTGCGAATTGTTACAAGTTGTATTTTTTTCGTCTTAGTATCTCTATGGCAAAGCCCATACACGTAAAAGCCCAGACAGTTGTATGGAAGACCTATCGTAAACTTACTTCACATTGAAAGTTCGGGATTTGTAGTTCTAAACGCTATAGCTACGAGCGCTGCGATCGCCCCGACCAGCGAAAACTGCGCGCGCATCCCCCCATTTTCATAACGACAACACAACACTTTTCAAAAGAGTTCGTGCTTCACTTCTCACGTGTTCACACGAGTTTTTTTTTTATATAGGTCCTGTAATTTAAGAATAGTTTTTAACCTATTGAGTAATAATAACGGCACTTTTCAGAGCCAAATTTATTTTTTTGTGTATCATTTATTAATTAAATGATATGAATATCGAACAAAGTTGGCCATCCCGATACTGCCGATTTAATGGCTGCAAGAATTCAAATAAGAATGCAAGAGGAATTCATTTCTACAGATTCCCGAAAGAAGAAAAAAGGTTAGTAATAAACTGTTTTATAATTCTGTTTCTCTTTTGTAATGTATGAGTTCTGTATATAAGTCATGTATTAGTTGCTGGCACACACATTGTGATTATCAGATTTTTCACTGAAATCAGTTTTTTTAAGACCTTTTGATGTGTAATAGTCTTATTTTTCTCATACATATTTAAAATCATATATGCAGTCATATTTAATAAAAAGCACTTTCTCACCATTGAAATCTGTTATTAGGAATAAGATATGCATGAATTACTCTTCTAGATTACAACAAGTATTTTCATAATTTATTTTAAGATTTATTCTGAAAACGTTTTATTATTATTGTTCTTTTTTTTTTTCTATGCTTCATGTACTAAAATATCCTTAAACAAGACTTTAAAAATGTGTAGTATAATATGTGGAGTCAGTGCTTTACAAATTTGATAAACATCTGATAGCCAGCTAAAAATTCTAGTCGCCTGAAAAAAAATCCCCGCCCTCTTTCCTCACCCGTCATTGATTTTCAAGCAGCACGAACATTTTTTTTTTTTTTAATGACTTAGTAATGGAGAAAAAAAAAGCATAGTTTAGGTACTCAAACTTTATATAAACAAAGTTTCATACTTAAAATTATCTCAGTTATATAGGATAGGTGTGCCAGTAGTGGACACCCTCAAAGTTTTTGGTTTATAAAAAATATAATCAATAATTAAAAATTTAGCTTTAATTTTTTTTTCATAACTCCCCCGTGTATGTTTTATAATCTGGGTTATTGTTAAAACTCTTAACTTAACCAATCAAGAGGCAGAAAATAATGCTTCACAATTCCCCTATTTTTCTGTGAAAATCTTAATGAACATGTTACAGTTCAGAGATGAGCAAAATACATCAAAAACCATTTTCGATACAAAATACATCGGTTTTAGAACCTAAAATGCAAAATATAAAATATTTTTCAAATTTAAAAATATATAATTACTAGAAAATTCTTCGGTCTGACCCAGTATAAATGCTCAAAGTTTGGCCCGAGCCTGGCACATACAAAAACTTAAACTTATTTCTACAAAAGATAGTTTTTTACACAAATGTGGCTAAAATTCTCTTCTATGAGGCATTCTGACATAAAATATTTATTTTTCATGTTTATAGTCTTAATTTTTTTAAATTCTAAAGAGCTGTGAAGTATAGGCACATCCGTTCAAAAATACTATCCTTCCTATTTATTTCTACCTATGCCCATGTAAAATATACTTTTTTATGAATCTCTATTTATTTGTACACAGATGTTTGAACTATCATTAATCCATATTCCATGGCTTGGAGAGTTACAAATCTGTATATTGCTTCTTAAGCATGTTCTAGCTTGGATGAGGTTAATTTTTAAATGAAGTAAAATAAAAATCTTATATTTACAACAGTAAAGTTCAAGTGATGATTTACTGCCATTCTAAACAAAATAAATAAATAAAGCTAAGATACTGTATTCTTTTGTGTATGCCACATGGTTTTTCCCAACAAAATTTGATACTTTTCGGTTAGCCGGGCGCCAGTGATTTATGCACATATATAAATACCTATGTATATATACACACACATATATGTATGGTATATGTGTATGTATATGTAGATATGTATATATATGTCTGTGTGCATATATATACATGTATATTTATCACTGGCTCCCGGCTAACCGAAAAGTACCCAAAATTTACTTTTAAAATCTAAGTGTATGTGATACAAGATCAGTATTTGGGATTTGACTGGTCTCTGTATACTATTGATCACTGCATAAAATAGTTTGCTAGCAATTTTGCATTCAAATTTATGAAACTGGTTAGCAGTGCATTGTGAATATTTTGTAATTTTGGCACTAGCTATTAGATTTTAATAGAAAAAAAATCTGTTTTTCTCTCTAAATGAGGTATTAAAAATTAGGGTGGGTATGCGACTTTGCGTGTCACACATGGGCACAGCATACACGAAAAAGTATGGTAAGTCGATTAAAAAATCATATCTGCATGTCCGTGAAATAAGCCAACTTGAAGGAACAGGTGTCTGTCCAGACTTTTTTCCCAGGGTCCTGTTTTTGTGAAATTGTGAACAGCTTTTTATATTTGTGAAAAATCTAATAATTTTGTGAATTTGAAATGATCATTATATTCAGGTTCTTGTTTATACATTTTTAAGAATATATATAGACAATATATATTATATATGCCAAATTATATATAGGCAATCACTTCAATTAACATGATTAAAGATACTTTATCCTTAACAAAATTTTAGTTTAAAAGTTCTGATTCAGCATTATTAGTACTTAAATTCAGTATTAGTATAGTACTTTAATGATAATTTCATTGTTAAAACTATTACTAATAATAAATTTATCTAAAAGCACAGCATAATTTTGATTATTGTCATTCATTTATATATTTTTGTAATCAATTAGTTACTTTAAATTGTATTTAGTAGTAAGAACATTTTTTTCAAACATTCTAAACCACCTCTTTTAACTTCATTAAGCGCTGCTATATATATTAAACTATTTTTTTATGGAACAGTTGTTTTTTCTTTATGAATTGGAAGTCTTTAAAGTATTTCTAAAGAAAAAAAAAAAAAAAAAAAAAAAAAAAATCGAATATTTAAGAAAAATAGCATGTTCCCAAAATGGGAGCAATGGCTTTTAATGGGGGTAAATTTTTTCAAAATTTTTACTTATGCCTCCGTGCATTTATGGTTGTTATTTCATTGTTCTTTAGCTATAAAAGGGTAAATATCATTCTGAAACTGATATTTTACGAATAATTCATATAAATTAGTCCAACATCTACATTTATAATAAAAATAAAACATAAAATTGCCGATTCCATAAGCATTTTCATTATCCATCTCTTTATTTTTCCCATTTACATAATTTCTGTCCTACTATTTTACATGAAAATGATGGAACATTTTTTATTCAGCATTATATTATTTTTTTTGCGTTTTCTAAAATTGATTTTTTTGCTCTTAGTTTTTCCATATTCTGATTTTGCTTAGTTTTTCCATATTTCTTGATTGTCTGTTGATTTAGAATTTACGGAAAGTTCTACTCCACCAAATATAACATGGGATAAATCGTCGCATAAATTATTTTCTATTACATATGTAATAGAAAATAATTTATGCAACATACATATGAGGAAGATATCTTCCTCGTATGTTACAATACTGCAATCAGGGGGCAAAAAAAAAAAAAAAAAAAAAGATTTCTGGAACAGCCGAAAAATTATCCAAGTCTAAAATATTGTTCAATCATCTTCCATGTAAAAAAAATAATGTAATGATGAAAAGTAAAGAGATGTATAATGAAAATGCCTATAGAACTGGTAATTTCATTTTGTTTTTTTATTATAAATGTAAAAGTTGGATTAATTTATATGAAATCTTCTTTAAATATTAGTTTCAGAATTATATTATCCCTTTTATAGCTAATAAACTGAAAAATAAATACCATAAATGCACGGAGTCATATGTGCAAGTTTTCAAAAACATTACCCCCATTAGGTGCCATTGGTCCCATTTTGGGAAGAACTTATGCTTTCGGTAATTGTGATTGATCAATTATACATATTAATTCCGGATTGATGTTGTTTAATATAATACACTGTTATAAACATAATTTAACTAAAAAATATAATTTTTATTATAGAGTTCCCCCCCCCCCCAGAGTACGTCCAAAAAGCTATTTTTCGCTTTTTTAACACATTTTAAAAAATAGAAAATTCTAATTAAACTTTTTTTAAAAAAATTCTGAAGTCGTCAATTATCTTCAAAATTAAATTAACACGAACCTTTTAACAATATATAAAATACTTACTTTAGAAAAAAATCATAAAGCAATGTTTCCAAAATGGGAGCAATGGCGCTTAATGGGTTATAAAACCCAGTGGGTTGGATTTTTTCTGAAAAAACCCGGGCATTTGACAACCCTGTATATGGATGTAAGATACATATATTTTCTTTATATATGTAAAAGTGACAGGTCAGATTTTACTTTTATATGATTAATTTGTGAATCGTTCAGTTTAAATAAGGGAAAATTTTGTGAAAAACCTATTATTAAGACAAAGAATTTTGTGAAGGGTCCTGTTTTAGGGAAAATAATTTTGTGAGGGGTCCTGTTTTGAAATGAGAAATTTTGTGAAGAGTCCTTTAAAGGACCCAATTTTTTCCTAAATAGATCCCTGAGGAACTACAATCGCAATATAGGTTTGTCATTATATGGGGTAAAATGGGCATGAAAATCGCTATTTTTTCATTCAGGGCTTGTTTTCGTTGAAACAAAAGTATTTAATGTTTTTTTTCCTGTTCCAGCTCAATAAAATGTCTTTACTGGATTTGCTTCAGAAAAATTTGGGTAATCTTAAAACAGATCCTTCAAAAAAATTCTGTCTTAAAAAACTGCCTTTCACAAAAAAATTTCATATCAAAAATGGATTCTTCACAAATTTAATCATCTTAAAGGATCGATCTGTCTCAAAACAGGTAGAATCACAAAATAACCTATTTAGCTATACAGTAAATTTATATATCTAAATTTAGTATATTCGTATATAATAATTGCTCATCAGGATCAGGTGGGGTAAAATGGGTATGAAAATCGCTATTTTTTCATTCAGGGCTTGTTTTCATTGAAACAAAAATATTTAATATGTTTTTTTTTTGTGTGTTTATTTATGCAACTGATGTCTTGGCATAACATTTAAGTAGTTACACTAGATTAATTTTGACACAATTATTCAAATTGGTAAAGAAATCATATGAGTTGTAATTTTCCAACTGGACAAAAACCCCTGGCCCGGACATTTTTTGTCCAGCTGGAAAATTACAACTCATATTTAAGTACTTGTTAGTTTATTTTTTTAATTTTAAATAGTTGAAAAATTCTTTTAGTTTTATATGCACTTTTTATCTCTGAAGTGGGGTAAAAATGGGTATCATATGGGGTAAAAAGGTATTCATTGAATAAGTAATACAGGGCTTGAAATTCAATTTTTCCAAGGAGGGGAGTCTCCCTCCCAACATTTTTAAATGGAGGGGAGTTGTAATGTTTGGGAGGGAGAAAAAAAATATTTTTAAACCCCACTATTATTTTACGTGCTATTTAAATAATTACATTAATGCAGACATGACAAAATACCATTGAAAAAAATTATGTCAACTCAGAATGATTATGTAAAATGTTTATTTTTTTATTATTATTATAAAAAAAGGAAGAAAGTTAAATTTTATATATGCAGTGTATTTTTCAAGTTCCACCAAATGTTAGGGACACAACAATTAGGTTGTTAAATGAATTTCTGAATTTAGATTTTATTTGATTTAGAGTGCTGAAGCATCTTTAACAAGGCACTCTTTTACTCCTTCACAAGGATTAAAAAGGGTTACTCCTTTACCTGAAGGAGTAAAAGTAATAAGATTTTTGAAGCTCTTATAATCTCATTTTTGTTTAGTGCTGACTAGGCCAATTTGACAGAGTGCAGCGACCGGTGGCTTTTACTGCCTTTTTTTTGTTTGTTTTTTCACTCTTTTCGGTCTCAGGAAAAAAAAAAATCCTTTAAATACGTCTATTGGTCATTGGAAAAAAGCCCATATAAGTTGGTTACAAACTTTTATGGTCGTTTATTAAAACCTATAAAAGCCACTGACAAAATAAAAAAGAATAGCCAGCTTTATTGCAACCCTGATTCGTACTATATTGTAGATGCATACATTTTTTGTATCAAGTTTGTCACCCAACTAAATTATTTTTCTGTATTAATATAATTTTTATCCTTTCTCTTTTCAGATGCAAGGCATGGGTTAAAGCTTGTAAAAATGAAAAGCTCATTGGTGTCCCAGCTTCTGAACTTTATAAAAGAGCGTATCTTTGTATGGATCACTTTGAGGATTGGTGTTTTTTGAACATAACTAAAAAACATAGACTAGTACACAATGCTGTTCCATGCTGTTCAAAATCGAGTGTGACTAAAGATCCAGCTTCAGATGCTTCTAATTTTACTATTTCTACAATATCAAATGATATTAACAATGATTCCAGTCTCCTTAAACAATTGTTAATATCACCAGTTCCTTCTCGAGCATCAAGTACAGTTTCAGGAGCAGTTAGTTCTGCTGAAGTTCCAAGCTTGGATACATCTGTTACATTACAAAATTTATCAGCAATATCTGTACCTGTCGAAGCATCCTCAAGCCACATGTGTCAATTAAACAGTTCACCTGCACCAATAACACCTGCAATAAATACCTGCAGCACACCCAAGTCACATTTTTCTTCCAGTAAAAGAAAATATACTCCTAGGAAAACTAAATTAGCAAGTAAAGTAAAGAAATATCGAGATTCGTTAAGGAAATACAAAATTAAATATGCATCTTCTGAACAAGAAAAAAAACATGAGCATTCTTTAAAAAGAACTCTTTCCAAGCATGGTGTGTCAGACAAACTATCTGATTTTATTCAGCGTCAGGTAGTGCTAAATACTACAAAGAAAAATGCAAGACGCTTTACAGAATATGACAAAATAAATGCATACCGTATATTCTGTAAAAGTAGAGCAGCGTATGCCGTGTTGAAAGAAACTTTAGAACTTCCTGCAGAGAGAACACTTCAGCGTTTTGTTTCATCAAAGTTATCATTAACAGGCATAAGTTCTGATTTAATGAATGCACTGAAAAAGGTTTTGTCAGACAAGCCAAACCACGAAAGGATGTTTGCCTTAATATTTGACGAGATGTCTATAAAACCCTGGCTGGTGTATGACAAACAAAAAGATCATGTGGTTGGTTTCGAGGATTTCTCAGGGGGTTTTCGGACTGACAATGTTGCAAATCATGCCCTGGTGCTCATGTTAAGAACTCTGACAGACAGGAAAAAACTCCCCATTAGTTTCTACTTTTCTTGCTATGCCATGCATTCTGACAAGCTAAAGGATATTGTCATGAAAGCTCTGACAGAGTTGCATCATGCAGGTGCTACTGTAAAAGCTCTCATATGTGATCAAGGAGGAAACAACACAAGATTGTTCAGCATACTTGGAGCAGATGTATCAAAGCCATTTTTTGAATTTAATGGTCAAAAAGTATACTGCATCTTTGATCCACCTCATCTTATCAAAAATTTAAGGAGGAATTTAATGAAGTATGATTTGCAGACTAATAGGGGGCTTGTTTCTTTCCAGCATATCAAAGATTTTTATGAAGAAGATAAGAAATTACTTCTTAGATGTGCACCCAGGTTAACTGATGCACACATTTCTTCTACTGGATTCAATTCAATGAAAGTGAGTCTCTCTGCTCAAGTCTTTAGTCACAGTGTTGCTGCAGGCATGAATGTGTGCATATTAGCGAATCTTATACAGGCAAGTTCTGCTCCAACTGTAGAGTTTATTATGCGTATCAACCATCTTTTTGATTCCTTGAATGGTACAAATAAAAATCCTCAAAAAGGAAATGAATATCATTGTGCTATAAAAGAAGGTTCAGTTCATCAAGATTTTTGGAATGAGATGCTCCAATTTATTGATTCCTGGGTTTTTGTACATACTCGTGAAAATGCTGATAAACAGAAGCAAAATCCTGGACCTCTGAATAGAAAAGGTTGGCTGCAGACACTGACAGCAATGATGCAACTCTCACAAGAAATGCTCCAAGACGGAGAATACTTTATGACTAAGCGATGTAACCAAGATTGCCTGGAAAATTTTTTTAGCCGTATTAGAGGGTGTGGAGGAAACCGAACAAACCCATCGGCATATGAATTCGCCACAGCTTACAAGCTGGCATCAATTAGTTCTTTTACGTCTACAAATAAATTTTCAAACTGTGAACCAGACAAAGATAAGTTTATGTTTTTTCTTTTGTCTTCTTCACCTCAAATTGCAGAAGATGAACCGGAGGAGGAAGAAACCGAAAATGAAAATGATATTTCTGATAATCGTCTTATCATTGACGTATCTGGTTGTGATGAAGATGAGGATACTCTACAAGAAACAAGTTTTGAAGCAGCCGATTTTTTATCACAAAATGTAATTACTTATTTGAGTGGCTACATATCCAGAAGAGTAGTAAATGCACTCAAACTTCATGAATGTGATATTTGTCAACTTTTACTAGTTGACAGATCAAAGCCCATGTTGCAGCATACCATGTTTCTCCATTTCAAAGAGTATAAGGATGATAATGCTGATGGTGGGCTAATCCATCCATCATATTCTATGACAAAGTGCATTGCTGCACTTCTGGAAAGTGCAGAAAATTTCTTATCTTCTAACTTATCATCTTATAATTTAGTTAAAGAAATGAAATCAATTTTATCTGCCTCCCCAATGTTAAAATTTATTAATTGCAACCTACATGCTAATAATGTAAAAGAAAAGATCATTCATTTTTCTTCTTCTTTATCTCTTAAAATACATCTTCGAGAGCAAAATAGAAAAATTAAAAAAAATCAATTAGATCTAAAACAGCTACGTAATATTAAAATGAATAAATAGCTTAACAAGATGTAAATAATACTCTTTCAATAGTTTCCTTGTTCAATCCTGCTCCCAACCCCTTGTTTCTTTCCTTCTGTATTTTTGTGTATTCATTTTCAGCATTGCTGGCACCACTTATCTATTGAATCATTTTTTGGTCCTCATGTTTTAATGTTGAGTTTATTATTATAAAAGTTGACAATTCAATATAATTAACTCTCAACAGAACTTAATATAGTTAACATATTAAATGTGTATTGAGGAATTAAATAAATATATCAGTTGGTAAATACACGTCAATGATATTGGGTTAAGTAAATAGTCATGTCGTATTATTTTAATAGATGGCGTTATTTGAATGTCTCTGGTAATACTAATCAAATCAAGCCATACTAGAGCAAGTTTGAAAGGTGACATTTCAAGTTCATTTTACGAAAACAGTTTCAAGTTGAATATAATAATTAAACGAGCAACAATAAAGTAAAATGGTTGAATTTTACGGGAAAATGTCCATTTATTCTCTATAAAAATAATGAATTTTTTAATTATTAAAGAACATATTTGAATAAAATAAATAAAATCTAGCCTATGTTCATTTATGGGTTATAATCAACCTATATGCAAAGATACAGGATGATTAAATTCTCCATTTTGACTCTGGCTTCAGCCAAACATTTGCACACAATCGGATTTATAATATGATTAGGATTATAAACACGTTATTTAATTTAATTCATCTTGTTTTTTAAATCAAAACTCATTTGTTTTGTTTCTCATTACCAAAATAATTATCATCCTTATTTACTTATTATAAACACCTTTATTTAATTTAGTTAACTAATTTATTTATATTTAATAATAAAAGTTCATTTAAAAAAAAAAAAGATGGTGAATGGTACATCTACTGCAGATTTCTCACTTTTCAAAAGTCTGTACTTGACAGTTTGCAAGGCAGATAGTGTCTCGATGTTCATGCGGTCACATTCCTGGTCCAATATAGCACTCATTGAACTGAAAGCACTTTCAACTTGAGGCCCACGAAAACAATACTTAAAATAGCTTTCACCATTTTTGATAACACTGAATATTTTCCATTTTCGGAAACAAATGCACACCATACATCAATCCTAGTTAAATTGCCATTAATTGATAGACAGGGCAAATTGTTGTCTACTTGATATCTGTGGACTTCAAAATCCTATGCTGTAATATCAGCAGCATCCAGCACATTTCCACTAGCTCAGGAAGCCTTTTCTATCTAGCTAAAGTTGTGTGATTTAATAACTTACGTTGTTCATTCATATGCGTGTCACATCTATCTTCATATTGTGAAAATTTTGTATCGCGCGGAACTTTTCTAAGCTTTATGTTTGAAGCGGAATTTTTAAATATAGAATCAATAATTATGTGGTTTTGTTCAATTAAGCAGATCAAGCTTGCAATATGTTCAAATTTTTCAATAAAAACAAATTATTTTGTTGTATAAACCATAAATTTTTTTAAAAACTTGATTACTAAATTTTAATAGTTTGTTTTTGTGAGTGTATAAATCAGATTGTGTCTGTTTTCAATTAGTTAATTTTGTTAGTGAAAAAAAATATTAGAAAAAGATGTTTAGAATATTGTTTTATTAAGTTTTCATGCTAAATGACATATGTTTTAATGTCTAATTTATATTAACGCTGAAAATATTTATAATCATCAATAAGTTGACTGTTTTGAAAATATCATATTTACTACCCTGGATGGGATGAGAAGTGATGCATCATCCACTGTATAGTCCTGACTTTGCACCGTTATATTATTTATTTTGTTCTCTTCATTTTTAAATGAAAAACATCCAATTCAGATAAGCCTATTAAAAATTGGTTTATTCATTTTTTTGCTTCTAAAAACTAAACTTTCTTTGAACATAGAATTATGCAGCTGCATGGAATTATGCAGGATGGGGAAAGGTCAATTGAACAAAATGGCCAATATATCATTCATTAATGTTTCATATTTGTATCAATAAATTCACTATAAAATTCATGAAAAAATACGACATGCCTTTTTATTTAACCCAATAATTTTATATCCCATTACAATTAAAATGAAATGGCAATCAATGAAATAATTTCTAATCTTATATGGCTAATTTATGTTATATGTTTTGTATTGCATTATTATATGACTTTTTATGTATAAATTAAATTACTTTTCAACGTATTTACCATTTCAATGGCCACATAGATAGGGGAAACAGTGTTATTATGCCTGACTTAACTTGGGGCAGCCATTAAAGTGGTTATTAAATTGTGTAAATATAAAAGAAATTGTTTTTGCATTTGATGCATTAATAGCAATGTAAATACAGATTGCCAAAAACGGCAAAATTAGTTGAAGAATTTCAAAAAAATGGCAAATTTCGTCGAAGGATCACGGAAAAAATGCGAATTTTGTCCAAAGGCCAAAGAAAAATCGTGAAATTCATCAAAGGATCTAGGAAAATGGCTAATTTTGTCGACAGATTGCAATAAAAATGCCAATTTCGTCAAAGGGTCGCGGAAACTTTATTTTCGTCAAAAGACTGTAAAAAACATGAGTTTCGTCAAAAGACTGTAATAAAAACATAAGTATCGTGGAAAAAATGCGAATTTCATCAAAGGGCCACAGAGAAAACGTAAATTTCGTCAAATGGTCGCAGAAAAAAATGCTAATTTCGTTAAGGGATCATGGAAAACGTGCAAATTTCGTCGAAGGGCCACGAAAAAAAAGCGCGAATTTCGCCAAAGGATCGTCGGGGAAAAAAGAAACACTAATTTCGTCAAAGGTTCACGAAAAAACCCTGAATTTTGTGAAATAGTTCCGGAAAAGATGCAACATTCCTTTATAAAACAGCAGACACACAAAGTTCTATGCTTATTAATATAGGCATAGTTTTTAATCTGAAACAATATACTGAACTAACTTTTGAAAAATCGGGTTAACCCGAACCCAATTTGCAAGAATCTACACTCAGCCTGAAATCGACACGAATCAAAAGCAGAGTTAATCCGACCTGCAACAAGAATAATTATTGCCGAGAGGGGATTTTCTCCCCTGCCCCCTCAGCTGTAACCTTTCAGAATATTTGCTGTGAATTTCAGATTTTTTTTTTTACTCAGAAAGGCAGATAAATGCTGATGCCTTAATTAGCACTACAACTACAACAGCAGCAAGAATAGATTTATATGATATATTGCGTATTGCAGACTATTTTTGAAAACATTAGCGTTGCAGACACTTGAAGGTAGTTCTGCCACTGGGCTTGTGATGAAAAATGGATACACTACTATAACCCTAAGCAGTGCTGTACTTGGAAAAAAATATTTGTGGGAACTCGCCTTTTCATAGAGTAGATGTTACCGGATTTTTGCTAAGCCAAAAGCCAATTTAAAACATTTAGCCAAAAGCCGACTTTTTTTAATTAGCTATTATAATTATTATATTCTAGTTTTTATAGTACTATTGTATTTGTATAGCATTCATCTAACTGCAATATTTAATCAATCTCATAGTAACATTTTCCATTATGAATCATAATTTAATTGAAATAACAAATAAATCCAAATATAACTTATTGGCACATCTATCCTAGTAGTTTTCATAAAGAACGATAATGAGAGGCGTTTTCTGTGCTCTCTGATTTAGGGCAAGCTGTCTCGTCTGCTAATATTCTTTCTGATTGCAACTAAGATTTCACATATCGTTCAGGACAAAATTCTTTTAAGAGAGGTAGGTCCTACACTGCTTGTGAATATAAGTAAACTGGCTCTTGCCATAAAGAGTGAATTTTTCGCATTGGTCATGATGTTGATCATACAGCTGAATGCTCTTTCACATTCAAACATTTAAATGTGTATAGTTTTCAGTCTGAAGGGGAAAAAAAGGCTGATTGTGCTCATATGCAATATTTTATTTTAAACAGTAACATACAAAATATTTCTGGGAACGGTGTTCCAACTCAACTACAGCACTGTGACCCTAAGTGTAGAAAATCATGTGGCAAACCCGGCCATGCATCAGCATTGTCGGTAAAGCAGAATATCCATGGTTACAAGGTACTGCTCTGCATTTTGTGGGATCAGCTGGGTGTAGTTTATTGTGAGCTGCTCAAACAGAACGAAACCATCGTGAGAGATTGCTGTCAACTACAATTGATGTGTTTGAACCGAGCACTGAAGAAAAATGGCTGCAATACAGACAGAGACGCGACAAAGTGATTTTGCAACATGGCAACATGCGGGTGCATGTTCACAAAAAAACGCTGAGAATTTATTCCACCTCCCAATAGACATAAGTTTTAATCCTAAATACTTCCTTATAACAACGTTTTGTGGTTTTTATATCCTTAAAAATCTGTTTAAAATGGCAAATTTGTTATTTATGTTGTATATGCATAATACTTTTTCAAGTATTTAAACAAAATATGTTAATTTTCATCACAGAATTATTTTTCTGACCTATAATGCTGAGAATTGAAGGTTTATTTTGTATTACAAGGAACTGTTAGTATGGACTTCTAAGGGGGGCCATTTTTCATCTGCATTAAATGATGTAAAATAATCCCTTGCATTGACTGAATTTAATTCAGTTTTAAATAGTTAGTTTAAATAATTTTTTTTAAACCTGCTTATTTCTTCTGACTAGTTTTCACTTTGGAAGAAACTTGTTGATCCTGTTTAATTGTTTAATTTTAGTCATCTATCATATTTTATGTACCTCTTTCTATATGAGTGAAGAATTTATCTTTGAATGTATTAAAATTCAATTTTATGCTGATGTCTGTAATATGAGAAAAATAAGTACAGAGGGTGTTCGAACATTTTTTAGATGGTTTTTATGGTACTACAGAATTGTTTTATATAACATATTTATGTTTTAAATGTTCAATTTGATAACCTTTATTCTGAACTACCTACCTTAATTTCCATGACAATAATGCTTTTTGTAGTTTTGGAAGAGGTATTTTGGTGGTTAATTCTTCTTGAACAGCTTTCCAAAGTCCACGAAGGGTTGTAGGTCAATATTTGGATAAAATGCTTTATAAAAGACCAATAGTGCAAAAATCCATGGATGATTCAGCAGGTGAAGGGTATAGTCCTGATACCTGTTTCTCGTTTCATATTTTTCCAGGAAGTTAGCAGTGGATTGTAATGTGTGACTGCTTGCTTTATATTGATGCAATTCAACAGATTGAGGGCACTGGTGGTAAAGAGATTGTATTTCATGTTTGAAGATTTGATCTTATCATTTTACACCACTATTTATTTTTAATTTGCCATTATATACGGAGTCAGCAACAGTCATAAATTCTTTGCTAGAACTTTCTTTAGATACATTGAGCCATTTTTTTTCTCGTCCTAATGTTAATAAATGGATTTCTTTTTATTACTCATTTAAATAGACCTAATCTTCATCTATTGTAACTCCATTTTTCTCTGGATCAATGCTTTTTATAAGAATTCTACATTTGGGATATGTCGTAGAGAAAGATGAATGGAGTTTTTTTTTTTTTTTCTTTGTCCTTTTTAAAATTCAAATCAGTGTTAATAATTTTGTTAACAATTGACAATGAGCATTTTAATGATTTAGCAACAGTTATTTGACTTGGAGGATTTTCTTTTACCATAAAAGATCTTACTTTTGTAACATTCAAAGAATTCCTTTTTATTCTTGTGTAAATATTTGGAACAATTTTTCCACTTGAAGGCAGACATTCACGTTTTTTTTGCTGTCTTACTGACAATATTACCTAGATATATTTAGACATAGATAAAAGAATCGTGCCTTTCACAGCATTTTTTATTAACCACATCTGAGTATACTTTTTGGAAAGCGCAGAAATATAGCTTTCCATCCATCGATTCTTTAAAAGTGTCATTTTGCATACAAACACAAATTTCACTTTTCAGAAAAGAAACTATACTTTTAAAAACATATTAAATTAACTGTGAAAAATAATTTCTCTGTGGAGAATTTTTTCTTCTTCTTTCACACCAAAACAAACTCATCTAAAAAATGTGCGAACAGCTCTGTATTTTTCTGTATATATATATATATATATATATATATATATATATATATATATTGTAATTTAAATATTTGTTCAAAACTTTTGACTGGATAATCAGCAAAAATTCTATTCAATATAACTTATCCTGTGTTCATATGGATTGTAAAATTTATTACTGGAATATTCTTTAAAAGTGTCATTTTGCATACAAACACAAATTTCATTTTCCAGAAAAGAAATTATACTTTTAAAAACATATTAACTGTGAAATATAATTTCTGTGTGGAGAATTTTTTTTCTTCTTCCACACCAAAACAAACTCATCTAAAAAATGTGCGAACATCTCTGTATAAAAATATATATATATATTTATATCATAATTTAAATATTTGTTCAAAACTTTTGACTGGATAATTCAGCAAAAATTCTATTCAGTATAACTTATCCTGTGTTCATATGGATTGTAAAATTTGTTACTGGAATCTGATGACAATGTTTTGTAGATTGTTTTTATTATATGCTAATTAATAAAAAGAAATCTAATGTTTTTCTTGTGGTTATTAATTATGACATTTAAAAAAATGTGAGTACTTGAAAAAGTATGGAGAGGGGGTTATAACTTTTAACTTAGAATTATTTTGATCACAGTGCTCATTTTTTGGCGCTAGTAATTAAACTTTATTTCATTTCATGACATATGAAGATTCAAATTCTTTTCCAATAATTTTTTTTAACATGTTTTTTTCTGTTATTAAAGTGGGTGGTAAATCTATTTTGAGATACCAGGTGATTTTCCATTCATGCAAAATCCTATTTTAAAAATAAATTCCAAAAATCCTGAATCATATGGGACCTTAAACGCATGGAACAAAATGTGAGTAAAATATTAATCATCAGGATCCTATTACTTGAAGTATCTTTAGTTTTGTCAATAAAAAGATATTTATGACATGATTTTGAAACAGTGAAGACATTTCATCATTCTGTGTTTTGAGATACTGGTCTTAATCATGTGTATTTTTAAGTTTTCTTTTAAGCATGATGTCACTTTCATTGGCAGAGGTAATTTTCTTCTTGCTAGATTAAATCCTAATCTCGATACCAACATAATTTTAAAAATATATATTTGAAATCATTTTGGCGTGACTGTATTGAATTGTAACATTTGATGAAAATATGTATTATGGTTTAAATATTATATAATCTTTACTAACAGAAACATTCTGACTTTCTGGGAATGGGGTTCTTTGCAAGTATAGGAAAAAAGAGAATTTGGGCTCTTGGGCATTAAGGGGACTCCTCACTCGTAAAATTATGTTAAACCTATAGGAGGGTTCTTTTCAAATTTATCATTTGAATTTGAATATTTTTAATTGATACATTTATGTATTTATTTTCACAGGATAGTTGATGTTTAATAGGGCCATCTTTTACTCTTTTCATTTCGGTTAGATTTTATTTTAATACAGCTGCTTTAACTTTTCGAACTGGTTTGGAAGTGAAACTACCTTTTATTAAAGTAATCTGAAACCAAAATCTAAAATGTAAAAAATGGCCTTATTAGAGTTTAACATTGGCTATCCTCTACAACAACAAAAATATTATATAAATTCAAACGAGAAATTTGAAAAGAGCTTTCCCATAGGTTTAACATTAACTTGCGAGAGTTTTTACTTGAGTGAAGAATAATCCTGGTACTGGTACAATGTAAATTACACAATCATAGTAAGCAGCAGTTTTCTAGATGAAAATGAGCATTATAAGTCAGATACTTTTTTTAAATTACATCATTTTCATGTGTAAAGGCATTTTTCTCTTTCAAGATTTAACCGATAATTTTAGAACTGGTAAATGAAATATTTCCATTTGAAAATGATATCTGTATGAAACTGTTAAAAAATTCTACACTTTATCAATTCAGATAAATGCTTTTTTTTTTCCCACCACCCATCAAAATAACATCTTACTTTTAGTGCCATCTAGTCTTTTAAATGTGGTCTTATATTTTCCTAGAAAATAATTTTAGAAATGAAATTTTACAGCAAGAGAAAAAAAATAGAAAATGTATTCTTTCAGGAAAAAAAAAAAAAAAAATGTCTAAATGTTATTTAATGTATAATAAAATGTTTTATTAGCTTAAAAATCAGAATATTTACAGTACTTATCAGATTTTATAAAAATATAATTTACAAAGAAACTTCTTTCTTTCTTTTTTTTTTTTTTTTTTTTTTTTTTAATGAAAAAGCTTTCAATTTTCAAATTAAAAAAAAAGTGGAAATTTTATTTATCCAAATAATTATGTATAATCTAATATTTTATGTAGTTTCATAAAACAAAAATCTGATATACTTACAGTATTATATTTTTAGATACAATTTTGAAAGAAACAAAATCCACTAAATATTTGCTTATAAAAAAAAAAAATCCGGAATTCTAAATTTTCTAACTATTTCTAGTTTATAATAAAATGTGTTATGTACCTCTATGGAACAAAACCACATACTTGCAGTACTTAATAAAAATTAAACAATTGGGCATATTTATAATAGACTACTCAACATTTTAAAAGGCATTAAAAAATAAAAAATAAAAGCTATTTTATGGTTTCAGAAACAGATTACATGATACACTTTTTTCTAAGTAATTAATGGAATTTACGTTTATTTTGCGGCTGTATGACAGCAACGGCAATCACGAATTTTCAATCCTGTCATTAAACAAACTCTTGGAGTGATGAAATATTTTAATTTTTCACGAAAACTAATCAAATTATGTATTTCTTTTGATGTTTAATTTATTTTTTTTCACTTCTTATTATCGAAAAATACGAATGTTTTTGTTGAAAACTATTTGTTGTAAATATTAACCTCCTATAATAAATATTCAATTAAATTAATATGCATTTAAAAGTATATATACACTGTTTCAGACTTTAATCTCTTTTAAAATATTCGTATTCTTCGCGCCATTATAAATTATAAGAAGTAAACAGAAAATAACTAAGATTTAAAATTAAATGACTGATTAGTTTTCATTAAAAATTTAAATATTTCATCACTCTGTTAGTTCGTGTAATGACAGTATTGAAAGTTTCCGTTGCTGCGATAATGCCGCGATCGCCATGAAAGCAAAACCAATACCTGAGCGCGGAGCACCCCGCCCACTATCGAACACTTTAGTTCTAATCGCTACCACTGCAACTCCCGTGGCGCTACTTTGCTCCCTCTTCTAACACGCGAGTGTCTTCTCTTTCTTATGTATCCATCTTTGCTCTATGGTTAGTATCCCTTATTATGGAGGGATAGTATAGACTGGAGGAAAAAGTTATTTTACTTTCATTGAAATTTATTTGGATGGTTTCTTCTTGATATAATCTTGCCAGGACTGTGTTTTTTCTATTATACTTACTATCAGCTATATATGCTCCTCTTTTTCTGTAATTAAATTACCTGCTTGTCATGCCAATATAGTAATTCTTAGATCCGTCTTCTTTAATAAAAGGTATTTCAAATAACTATTTCAAAGAACACGATAAAAAAAAATCTACTTTTATTGTTATTTTGGCATTTTGTTTTAAACTTTATTTTAACTTTTAACTCGAAGAAGATCATTTAGTAAATTTTGTTGCATTATGCATAAATAACGATTGAAGGTGACGGATTTAATCATTTGTTAAACATAAGGTGAATTAGCTGTTTAATAAAGTTTTTTTTAATAGCTTTGTAATCCATTTCTGATACGTTTCTTAGCTATCAAGTTCTAACAATGATTAAATAATTTTACCTTTTTGAAGTGCGTTCGTAATTATATAAATACGTAGCACCTATAGTCGTCCAGTCTGTCCGTCTGTCCGCATATAACAGCGCAAAATCTACCCAACCGAATGGTTTGAAATTTAGTATATATAATCTTTGCAGAATTTTGTCGAGTCATTTCAAATTTCATGAAAATCGAATCAGAACTTAAAAAGATATTAATAAAAGTTTTCTTTATTCTATTAAATCCTATCGTACGTAATCTATATAATAAAGGCGCAAGTCATGTGACTGGGGAAAACAAATACGGGCAAACCACTTCTTTTTTCATATGCCAGGCGGACATTTTTATTCAAAATTATTTTTTCGAATAAAATTGCATAAAAGTTATTCAAAAAGATTGTTTGCTTGAGAGATGAGTTACATTAAAAAATGTATAGATTCTGAGATAACTTGAGTGAAAATTACGTTAACAGCCGAATATCTCAATCCATTAGAGTAAATTAAACACAGGAGATTCGTTCATTATGAGTCATAAAAATATTAAACCATGAACGTAATCTTTCGCAAAACAAGATCTCCATGGTGAATTTTACAGTTCTGTCTGGTGTAGAAAAAGTAAATCGAATTTGTATACTATGTAATAAAAAAAAAGGCATGTTCATTTCGCTCATAGCACATTTCATTGAAATAATAAGGACTTTTTTTTTTTTTTTACATTGTGAAAATTGTTATGAAACAAATGCACCTCATATGTCACGTTTAACGTACAATTTCCAACTTTTTTTTTTCTTTTATGATTCAATCTATATGTATTTTGATTAAGAAAATGACTAAGCAATTTACTTGTAAGAAAAAAATGAATATTTTATTGGTTTAAAAATTTTGCACATTGAATTTCAATTTTAACAGCCAGTGATTATTTGTATGAGTTTTAATGAAGCTCACTGTTTAAGAGAGATGTTAATTTAAGCTACGTAAAACAAAAACCAATAAGTCTCTAAATTATAATAATATGTAATTAATATTAATATATATTTATATATATATATATATATATATATATATATATATATATATATATATATATATATATATATATCATAGTGTCCTTTTGAAATCCCAGACATAATGCTTACAAGATTCGAATCACATTTAACCTAACAAGCTTTAAATTATTTTTATCCGTCCATCACGAAACTAAGAAATACATTTCTACATATGGATGCAGATTTTACACATCATGTAGATCCGCCTGTGTAATATTTCACGAGGGAAAGTAATACTGAAACTCTTTCACCTCGTTCTTAATTGGCCGGATAGCGGTCAATATCCGGAACCATTTATCTCTTTTCAGCGGCATCTCGTTCTCGTGATGAATATTGAATGAGTCCGGCCAACCGGAATGTGTTTCATGCCTAGCTTCATCCGTCAGGAACATTTTAATGCGGCCATATAATAATGTATCAATGCGTTAAATCGTTATCAGCAGTCTATCGCAGAAAAGATGAAATGAAGTACACGCTTTTGGGCTGAGTAACTAATTAGTTTCTATGTTAATGAGGGTATCTTCAAATGTGGAAGTTCGTTGTAAAAAGATAACATTATGTACTAGATTTCTTTCCTTCTGTTTTTTGCATCATAGAAACTCGACAGAGTTTCTCGCCAAGCATAAGAAACAGCAATGCATTGAACCGTAAATGAAAGGAATTTCCGCCAATGGATGCCAAACGATTTTACAAAAAATTTTTAGCACTCTGTCTAGTTTATATTTTGCGGACGGGACAAAACGGGTTTTTGACACACCTATATCTCGCGTTCTATTTATGATAGAAACAAAATTCTTGATTCTATGGAATGGGGCGTGCCAAGGGACTAAGAATTCAAAAGTAAAGCAAAATCCCACGAATAGGTTTTCAGTAAATGCGATTTTAAAAGGGCTGTTTTTGCACTTTTTAAATCTTGTTCAGACTAAAAACTGTTGACAGGGCTACAGCAATGTGTTATTATCGGATTATTACGCGGTTTACGTTATTTGAATCGTTTTTATGAGTAGTTCGGACCTTTGTAAGTTTCATGTAAAAATATTAATTAGTTTTTGATTTATATCAGTTTAAAGTTATTGATTCCTACACTTAACATAGAGCAAAAAACTGTTGACAGGGCTACAGCAATGTGTAACTATCGGATTTTTACGCGGTTTACGTTATTTGAATTGTTTTTATGAGTAGATCAAATCTTTGTAAGTTTCATGTAAAAATATTTATTAGTTTTTGATTTATATCAGTTTAAAGTTATTGATTCCTATCTTACTTATAATAAAATCCAAAGGCGAGAATCTGTCTGTAACGGTACCGGGCTGTACCACTCTGATCTGCGAGTCGACCGTAGTTAAACGCCATGTTAGGCTTACTGAAAAAGATATGCTAACACATAACCATTAAATGATAATTTCTTCTACTTGAAATAATGTCTGTTCAGCATATTTTCGTATAAAACATGTATATCATATCCAGTTATAATGTTTTAAGTTTTAAATTAAAAATAACCGATTAAACATCCGATTACCTGATGTAAACAAACAAATAATGTTGCCATTCAAAAACACAAATTCCATATCTATTCCATGAATGACTCTTTGAACGTTTCATTAAAAAATCCGATTATGCTCTTAAAATATTCGTAAAAGCATATTAAAGTCTTTAAATAATTTAAAGGATTTTTTAAATTTATTTCTGTAAGCATTTTATTCCTCTAAGTACTTTTTCAGAAATAGCGATGATACCTTTCGAGGCTTTGCGATGATCTACCGGTATTTTAGATATATTTCTTAAATACTGTTCTGGCGCCACCTATTGACAATAAATACAAATTATACCTTTGGAAAAAAAAAATTTAATAATACAACTTTATTATAATTTACATAATAATAAAGTTGTAAAATAATATAAAATGTACATAAGCATATTTTTAAAATAAAAAAATTCAGGATGTATTGATTTATTACAAGATCAACTTTTTTTAATGATTTAAATTATTTTTATTATTAATTTTGAAAGGGAAATATTTGACTTTGTGTAAAAATTAATGCATTCTTTTAGATTATGAAGAAACTAAAAGATCGTTTTCGTATTATTGAGAGCGAAAATTAATACCTATAATTTGCTTACCATAATTAATTATTGAGACCTTAATTAATTATTGAGATCGTTATTAGGATTAAGCTTTTATTTATTCAGAAAAATATTTGGAAATTTTGAGTTGTAAATCAAAAATAAAGGAAAAGATTACGTTTCGTAAAATTTACCATTAACATAAGGTATGTACATTCAGGATGTATTGAATTATTACAAGATCAACTTTTTTTAATGATTTAAATTATTTTTATTATTAATTTTGAAAGGGAAATATTTGACTTTGTGTAAAAATTAATGCATTCTTTTAGATTATGAAGAAACTAAAAGATCGTTTTCGTATTATTGAGAGCGAAAATTAATACCTATAATTTACTTACTATAGTTAATTATCGAGACCTTAATTAATTAATGAGATCGTTATTAGGATTAAGCTTTTATTTATTCAGAAAAATATTTGGAAATTTTGAGTTGAAAAAAAAAGATAAATAAAAATATTACGTTTCGTAAAATTTACCATTAACAGTAATATTTACCATTAACCCTGAACTTAACGGTTCAGGTCAGTTTTCCTTATTGTCGATAAACAGTATATGAATCAATTATTTAAAATTTTAACTGAAAACCCCAATTTCTACCCACCGTCCTAGGAGGGGCATTTACACTAGTACTTAATATAGAGCAAAAAAATAATAAATGACCCAACTCTTTTAGGAATGGTCGTATACTCATGATATTAAGATATGTTATTACACTCGACCCAAGTAAGCTTCCTATTATAAAAAATCGTAACATTTAAGGTTCGTTTACAGGGTCTCACAAAAGATCTTTTGATATAGGGCGAAAGAGTTGTGTAAGTATCCGATTTTTACGCGGTTTGCAGCATTTGAATTGTTTTTATGAGTAGTTCAAATGTTTAATATTTCGTGTAAAAATATTAATCAGTTTTTTATGTGTACCACTTTAAAGTGATTTATTCCTATACTTAAGATGAAGCAAAAAAAATATTAAATGGTCTAACTCTTTTCAAAAAGAAGGTATGCGCATGATGTTAAAATATGTTACTACGAACGACCTAAGTTAGCTTCCTATTGTAAAACAGAATTGTAGAATTTACTGTTCGTTTACATGGTAACTCAAAAGATTTTTTAATAAGACTAAAAAGTTGTGTAATTAGCAAATTTTTACGTTGAAGTACATGATTCCTGTACTTAACACAGAGGAAAAACAATAGTAAATTGCATAACTTTTGTCAAATTCGCTATATATACACAAGATATTCAAATATGTTACTACATCCTCTCTATTGTAAAGCGGTATTGAAGCATATACGTTTCGTTTACAGAGTCTCTTAGAAGATCTTGATTACATTACAACCGATGTATATTTACTGAGTGAGATGTATTTTAATGATTTTACACTGTTTCAATCTCTGTAAGGTTTCATTATCTTGCTTTAAAATATAATATGAGTTCATTTTGTCCGTCTGAAATATCGTCGATGTTAAGCTCTAAATCTATTAAAATATAGTATTGTCATCGATTAAAAAAAACTGTGTTTATTTATAAATATATAATTCTAGCGTATCAGGAATTGATTGAAATAGCGATTACAAAATTCCAACTTTACGTTCATGCGCTGAGTAATAGAATGTAAAAATGTTGCTACCCCAAGATTACAAGTTTTGCGTTTAAATATTTCCCGTTCATCGAATCTCCGGCTATGACGAACTTAAATTGCTAAATTTCGTATACAATAGGTGATCGGTAGCGAACTGTTCGGTTTACGAACAAATCGGTTAACGAACACTTTCGCGTGAGATTTTTATGTTCGGAGAACGAACACCTCACGGAACAAAGCCATGATGAAGCAATGCCGTGTTTCATATTTGCCGAGCTATACTTATTGCCTCTATTGTCAACTTTGAGAACATTTTAACAGTTGCATACATATGTCCTAAATAATTCATGGACTAGACCATGAACAGACTATATGAACAGAAATCACTTTAATAGTTTTTATACTTTTGCAGACGTTGCGAATTTTATATTTTTCAAATTCTCGAAACGTTGAATTAAAAAACTTAAACAAATAAAAAACTTCTAAGGTGCTCAGTAATTTTCTAAAATAATATATTTAATATGTTAGTATAAAAATCCCTGTAAATTTGTATACTAATAGAAATAGGTTCGTAGAAAAAAAAATTTTGATTATTCTCGGTAAAGTATGCTCCATAAACTTATCGTTGTAGTTGACCGAAAAAAAGTTCTTATTTTTCCACATTTTTCTGAAACTGTAGTATTTTAATTAGTTTGTAAACTACTGTAAAATTGTCTATTTTTTTGTTTTTGAATGTATATAAACGGAAGAGTGATATAAACAAAAGAAAAAGGAAAATAAATATGTCATAAATAATCTGAAGAATACAATGTAAGGAAATTAATATAAAAGTTTCCTCGTTGTTATGGTAGCGACATGTACATTGGAATAAGTCACTCAATAAATTGTATAATTCTGATGTATAATTCTGTTTATAGCATCACTATTTTTTTTTGCCCCTTTCATCTTTTCTTTTCTGAATAAAAGTGGAATCCGTACAATTGAAATTAAATACCTTACAAAAAAGAGTGATATCTCATCAAAAACAACTCGTTGTAACTGATCCCGCCAAGCCACAAACCTAAAACGTCAGTCACAAAAAGCAGTGATATCACATAAAAAGAAGCGATATAGAAGTGCATACTCAGAGTCCCGTGTAAAAATCTATCACCACTCATAATGTTTCCAAAGGACTCGGAGTGAGGTACAGTATGTGAAAACTGCTTGGCGACCTGCAGGCTTTTATAATGTTTGCGTTTCCTGCAATTACATATGGCTATATTATTTTTCTTTTCTTTTCTTTTCTTTTCTTTTCTTTTATTTATTTATTTATTTATTTATTTTGCTCCCATAAAATTGTAAAAGTTGAAGCTTCTGTGTTTGCATGTCCTTTCTTATTTATGAGTTTGAAAAATCAATTTGTTGATTTTATTTACCATTATTTAAACTAAAAACACCACTCTTACGAAGAGGATTTTTTAAGTAAACGTATAAAGATTTTGAGTTTGTAATATATATATATATATATATATATATATATATATATATAAACCTTATAATAAACGTTAACTAAATTGAGATGTATTGCAGTAATTCTAGCGTAAGGGAATGGCACAGATCTGAGGGAAAATCCGTTCTGTCAATTCTTTCGCATACAAAAATATTTCTAAAAGTGGTATAACAAAAATATAAAATTTATTTTTCGATTTTCAAAATTGATTTACTACATATATTATAAAAGCCTGCAGGTCGCCAAGCAGTTTTCACATACTGTACCTCACTCCGAGTCCTTTGGAAACATTATGAGTGGTGATAGATTTTTACACGGGACTCGGAGTATGCACTTCTATATCGCTTCTTTTTATGTGATATCACTTCTTTTTGTGACTGACGTTTTATGTTTGTGGCTTGGCGGGATCATTTACAACGTGTTGTTTTTGATGAGATATATTTAACATATTGAAAGTAATCTTACATTCATTTTCACTTTATAATTCATTTTGTATCTATGACAATTTTATGCTGACTTTGAAAAAAATTGCACAACATTGTAAATAAAGACAAATATTTCTTAAATGCTTCCTACCATGAACATAAATATACAATAAACTCTTTCGAGTTACACATGATACCGAAAAGCGATCTTTATCTGAAAAAACCTCAGAAACCAATATATTTTTTCATTTATAAAACCAAAGTTTCTTCTGCTGCTACTGATTTTCGAAATCCTTTCTAAATAGTTTTTATGGTGTATTAATCAATGTATATAGCCAAATAGTTGCCGAAACGTCAGTTGAGGCTCACTGTGGAGACGCGAAAAGTTTTTGGTTTCCGTCTGTTTGTTTGTCTGTCAGTCTGTCTGTGTGTCTTTTCCGCGATAACTGCCGTAAAAAGCACCCGATTAGGTTGATTTTCAGTGAGTATGTTGGCGAGGTACCCGGAATTAGCTGTATAATTTTTAGTTATATTTGGTTCATACGTTCGAAAAATATAGAACATTTCGTTTTAGGTCATAATGTTTTCCTATGGGAATGCAGACGATTTTCAAATTTCATTTTTAACTGAAATGAAAATCATATATTTGAATAATGGATTTAAACGTAAAATTACTGCTGATAATTTTTTTATATGGAGGTTTTAAAAATATTCAATAGCTTTAAAAATTTGCCGATACATTTATTAGAATTTAGAAATTAATTGCTTAAATTATTGGAACATTTTTTGCATCTTTTCGGGAAATATAAAACAATTTGTTTTCATATTTTTTACAAGTTTTAAAATGAATTTCTTTTTACTTTGTTCTTTAATTTATTAGTTGCTTAGCAACCCTATTTCAAAGAATATCAAAATAATAAAATTCACGTAACTCTCACTTGCTGCAATATTTTTTTAGCAAAATAAATTATTTTCGGGAGATTTTAATATTCTATTGACATAAATGAGAATTTATTTTGATCCAAGTTTATTTTTTTATAGAAAAAGTTTCATGAATAAGAAGTTCATGAGAATTTCAGAATATCATTGCGTAAACCGTGTTTAATTTAACACTTCTAATTTCTGAAATCTCCGAAGTATGTTATATGCCTATAAATATGTATGTAATATAAAAAAAATAAATTGCGTATTCTAAGATTTTAAATAATATGAAAAGTGAGATTAAAAAACAATTACTTTTAGAGCGGATGTTGAGGCTCCTGGATCTGCAGATTTATTAGTTTTATAGTATATTAATCCAATTGTTTCCAATTAGGCACCAATATTCTTGCACCAAAAATTTCGCCGTATCTAATTGTGTATCAAATCTCAAAATTTCAACAGTTAAATAACGTGAAAAAAAAATGTCATAAAAAGTGGTACAGAAAGAGTAATAAATGGAAATAACTCATTTGGACCACACAATTGGGTTGTCGCGAATATAGCAGCATTCGTTTATTAAGGGTTAATTAACATTTACCAGCATTATTTAAATCATCAGTTTTTTAAATGGTTTTCTTTTCACTGTGTATTGTATAAATTTTGTATTTTTTTAAACAGTTGATTCATCGTATGATTTGCTTATAATAATTGTTAACCAAGCCTCGTTAAAATCTTAAGATTTCTCAAACTTTTTCAATTAATTGTACAGTAAAAAATAAACTATAAATGTTATAAAAAAATAACTTTCTCAAATGCATAATAACACTACATTAAAATTAACAACGTATCAAATAAATAAATGATGATAAATACCAGTATGTGAAATGACTCCATTATTCGTTAACCAAGCGCCGTTAAAATCTTAATATTTCTCAAACTTTTTCAATTAATTGTACAGTAAAAAATAAACTATAAACATTATAAAGAATTCCTTTTTCAAGTGCATAATAACACTACATTAAAATTAACAACGTATCAAATAAGTATATGAAAATTTGCTGTCTTATAAAAATTTACGCAATTTGTTCTATACGAAAGCAAGCGAAAGAATTATGTTGCCAAATACATTTTTGAGAAAATTGAACTATTGTCTTAATAAAAAAAACTTTATCTTTCATCATACGGACTTTCTTTATCAGAAACTCTCTCAAACTATATTAAAAAATAAAATTTCTGTGTTTAAAATATTGTGCACATAAATAATAAACCGAAATGTTTATTTATTTATCTAACACGTAAAAAGTAAATAAATGATTACTAGTTTATGCTTTCATGAACACGCAGACGATGTCTTAAACTTAACGTAACTAAACGCAAACTGAGGTTTAATGATTTCGATTATTCTTTTGAATTTATTATGTGTATGTATTTTAGAATAGGGAAATAACTCCTGGTGTTAGATTAATTTATGTTTTAAAAACACGGTCATCACTTTATTAAGTTATTTTACGAATATTATCTTTTTAATGTGGCGTCTTTTTCTATCAATGTTATAATTTCAGTTATTGTGTGATAAACAACATAGTTAACATAATTTATTTATTTATTTATTAGGTGAGTTTGTAATTATATAAATATGCAACACCTATAGTCGTCATCTGGTTCGTCAGTCCATCCGTCTGTCCGCATATAACAGCGCAAAAACTAGTCAACCGAAAAGTTTGAAATTTAATATATATCACCGTTGAAGAATTTTGTCGAGTCATTTCAAATTTTATGAAAATCGAATCAAAACTTAAAAAGATATTAATAAAAATTTTCTTCATTCTATTAAATTCTACGTAATTAATTCAATGATGCCCCATGATAGGTAATGAATCTAGGTTGCCATGGTGATTACGTCATATTTAAAATGGAATCATATTATTTCCGTATTACTACATTTAAAACGAAAATTTGTTTGCTAAAATTGTTTAATTATAGAAGTTCTATAATCAATCGACAGTTTTTTGGGTATTTGTTTCCGGAGAAATAAGTATTAAATGGAAAAAGAGTCTAAATAATGGATTTCAAGTTCTGAAACTTTCAAAGCTAGGCTTAAGTTTTCCATTGGAATTATCAGTAAATGTCAACAAAAGATAAAATGTTGCCAACTTAAAATGTACTTATTTTATTAAGAAAATTAATCTTATCATACTATATAATTCATTTCACCGAAATAATAACGATGATTTTTTTACATTGTCTTGTATTGGATATTTTAAATCGTAATATTTACTTGGGTTTACTTAAGGTGTCTTGAAACACAATGTTAGTTCATTAATAAATAGTTAAGGTACTTCTCTATTATCCCGTCGACCACTTTCATAACAAAAAACTATCGCCAAAGTGTAAGATTAAACGCCAAAAATGCAGTCCTATTTACTTGATGTCAGAAGCATTATATGTGTTTGTTACGTCATCAAGTGGTTTTTGATTCGACATTTGGGTGTATTTTTCATTATGTTTTACTGATTTATTAGTTATTTCATTAATTAAAATAACAATTTTGTCCTTAAATTCTTATATTTTATTTATTTATTTATTTTGATATTCCAATGGCAACGTTCTGGCGTTACAGTTTGGCGATAGTTTTTTGTTATGAAAAGTGATCGACGGAATAATAGAAAAGTACCATAGTTAATATATTTTTTTAGGGGGGGGGGGGCAGCAATTTCTCTCAGAACTTTGCAAGTAAATTTTTTAAAGGTATTTTTTACCTTAGTTAAAACGCGTAAATGATGTTAAAACTGCAGTGAGCTCATGTAAATTAAATGCCAAATTAGGCTTAAAAGAATAAACAGGTAATGCCACATTTGGTATTTGATTATACAATATAGGGTAAAACTGAGCTGCGCCGCCCGTCAGCGTCTCAACCGCCGTACCCATGTCCTGAAGGACATATAACACCCACGACCAGGGGCTGCTCCCTGTATGCACCACGGCCGTCGGTGCAACACCACCTGCGCATCACACTGATTTTACGAAGTGGTGACGACAAAGTCGTTACGATACGCGGACGTTCCCATAATCAGAGGAGACCTCCACAAAGACACCTGATGAATCGCCAGAAGACACCCGACGGCTTCGTCACCGGAACCCCATAAGAGGAATATTAAAAAGAAATGAAAATCATGGATATTAAATTTAAAATATTCTTTTTTATTGTGCAAAAAATATATCGTGGTAATATGTCACGAGATGTGTATTGTGTTACAGTCATGCATCATGCGTGTAGCTGCTTGTGTTATCATACACCGGGTGTTCTAAAATGGAGTGACTGATTTTAAAATTTAATAACTTCCAAACATTGACAGGCATTTAAAAAATTCTTGCAAGAGAGTAATGTAAGATGTCATGAATTTTTTTACTGCGATTCTTGATTTCAGTTCGAATTACCAGCAATAGATGACGCTGCGAGAGATAGGAGTGCAATCGAGACAAAAGCAGAAATCCCCCAGCATTGATGCGAAGGATGGAGGTTCAATCCATGGAGTGGGTCTCATTTGCTAATACAATCTTGTCCTTAGGGCTCGATTCTGAATAAGATTTTATTCTTGAATGAGACCCACTCCATGTATTGAACCTCTTTCCTTCGCATCACTGCTGTGAGATTTTCAGCTTTTGTCTCGATTGGATGTCTGTTATTGTTGATAATTCAAACTAAAATCAGGAATCGCAGTAAAAAAACTCCTGACATCATACATTACTCTCCTGCAAGAATTTTTTTTAATATCTCTCCCCGTTTACAAGTTATTGAATTTTTAAATCGGTCAGTCCATTTTAGGATGTGCGGTATATTATTTCTGTTGTCAACATCCCTATTTCTACGCAAATACAAAGAGCAAAACGATAAATGATATACCATATGAAAGGTTTTTGAAGCGGCTTCTGACATAGTACACTCACATTTCGTTAACGTGTTTTTTTTTTATTATTAAAAAATGCAGTTCATTAAAAATTAAATCAGCATCGTTTTCATAAATGAAAAAAATAAATACCGCATTAGATATCGTGCTGAACAATGATTATAAAAAAAAAAAAAAAAAAAAAAAAAAAAAAAAAAAGTACAATAAAAGGTAAAGTGGTACATTGTTGCTGCATGGCTTTATTTTATATTTATGATTAAAAAGAAAAATTGAAATTCAAATGCTCAATTTATTTATTTTTTATTGCATGGGCTTTTTAGGTGCGTTCGTAATTATATAAATACGTAGCAACTATAGTCGTCGTCTGGTCCGTCCTTCTGTCTGTCCGTTCGTCTGTCAGAATATAACAGCGCAAAAACTACTCAACCAAACGATTTGAAATTTGATATATATATTCTTTGCAGAATTTTGTCGAGACATTTCAAATTTTATGAAAATCGAATCAGAAATTTAGAAGATATTAATAAAAATATGTATTAAGAAATTTGAATTAAAAAAAAAAAAATCGGTGCTTTCTTGTTATAGGAGCTTCCGAGGTTTAATCGTCAGCGACCGAGATACTTAGTTTATTACAGAAATTAATCCGCCGACGATATAATTCATTTCTCAGGATTAAAAATCATCAAGATCTGAATATTTATATAACTAGCTATAGTACGAACGCACCTCGTTTGTCTTGTTTGACGCACAATTTCCATCTTGTTTTTTTTCTTGTTTTTTAAACAGATGATGCCATCTTCTAATGATTTTAAAATACGATTGATATAGGTATATATATATATATATATTACCTTTTACAATCTTCGATCAATTTTTAGCGTAACTTTGATGGAATAAATGAGATGATATTCTGGCTTGACTAATGGTGTGTGCAGATATTTTTAGTCCTTAATGTTTCTTTAGAAGTTTAAACCTGCATCTAAGAATTATTAGATATTGATAAAAATATATATATACATTAGATTGTAGTGCGAAATCTTGGTACACTAGTATAATTTAATTTGTGATGTTAATTTAATTTTTACATTTACATTAAAACGGTACAGTGCACCACTGTACTATTTATATCAATGGTTCTTTTTGTCAAATAATTAATGCACCCATTTGCTGTTGAAACATTATTTTTTTTCTATCATGTTTTCACTTTGATTTGTACACCGAGAATAATCGGTGCATTTTATTAAATGTTTTAAACATGACAAAAACACCATTTTATTTTCTCAAGAATGGAATTCATGCAAAAATTTCAGACATTACTGCCATTATTATAAAACTTTGGCATACATTTTTCGATTTACAAGCTATAACTCTTTAAATATTTACTTCTTAATGACATGCTGCAAAAGGTTGGCCTATTTAGTGAGGCGAGATGGAATAAAATAATTTTGCAGCTCGATAAAAATGACAGTTTACGAATCATTATAGACAGAAAAACCATTATGTCAATATATTTCTCCATGAAGAAGTGATACTATTGAAAAAGAAATTGCGATACCGAGTGCTAGTGTCTATATATTTTGACACATGGTTATGCAGAGTGTGATTTTTGATAAATATTTTAGAAGCTGTACACTCTTTGAAGAGTAATGTAATATTTGTACAAACATCAATACTCTAAAAAAATTACTATGCCCATTTCATTCTGAGCTGTATTCAGATTGTCTTAATAAACGAATAAAAATTACTTACATTTTCCTCATAACTTAAACTTTATCTCGAATTTTATTTTACATCTTTAATAATAATGAAAAAAATAGATAAATATGACTGATAGAATACTACTGATAGATAGATAACTACTTTATTTTAGTGTATAACACTACATTTTTTTTTTTTGCTAAAAATTCTAGCATCTATTTATATTGACATGTGGTAGGTATAAAAACTCTAGAAGCGATTTAGGTTTTATAAGCTTATGCAATATTTTCACTAAATGCTAACGTTATATATAAAAACAAAGAAAATCAAAAGAGAAAGTAAAATAGAGCATACTACATAAATTACTTTAAATAGACTCGAGATAAAAATTTTGCTCGGTAATATATCATAAAATACATATTTCTTATGCACGTGTAGGTTATGTGCGTGTATGCACGTATTCATTATAGCACTATATTTATATCAAGAATAGTTATTTTCGCAAACTAATTATACATCAACTTATTCTTGTAAAATATTAACTATTCATATTTTTTAATCTCATATATTCCCTTTGGTTTATACACTTAGGATATTTTAATAGGTGTTTTTTAGCGAGGAAAAACACAGTTTTCTTTTTTCACGAATGGCGTACACGCAAGCGTTGCAGACAACACTATACCTGACTCTAATAGAAAACCTTGGCTAGCATTTTTGTTCTCTAAACTCAAACTTGACTATTTAAATATGTTTATTTCTTAATGACATGTTAGGAAGCGTTAGCCTATTTAGTGAGTCGATATGTATTGTAAAGGAAAACTTTTTGGATTTCGAAAAAGAAGACCGTTGGAGAAACAATATAGATAGAAAAACATCTATATCAATATTTTCTTATGGAAAGCTGGTATGATTCTAAAGAAAATTATGATAAAAAATACTAGTGCTTATGTATTTGGAAATAGGTTTGAGTATAGGTTGATTAAATGTAAATATTTTCTTAAGGTGTACACTATAAAGTTTGTGCACAATACGAAATGAGAAAACTTTGTTGTGTACAAATTTTTCAGCTTAAGGGTGTATTCAAATCCAAACTGCTTATTTTGAGACACATTCGTAAATTCATTTTTGCTCTAAAATGCATCCAATTGGCAGGTTCTCTTATTCAGAAACTTTATAATGTCCGTATTGTCTCAATTTTTTGATAAAGGCAGAATATATTTTTTAAAAAGCTGTCAAAGTGGACATTTTGAACCGAATTTCGAGAAGCGATAGCGCTGGAAACAAAAAAAACTAGTCGGATGTGCCAATCCCAAAACTTTCTTCTATCTCAGTCATGTTAATACTTCAAAATTTGCTATCACATCGCCAATAAAATCAATATATTTCGTCATGCTGTTGTACGTCAGCTGCTTGCGAATCGTCGGGTTACAGGGATGCGAACAATCGATGTATACTAAACTACTAAATCGATGTATACTAAAAGTCCTTCTGGCCTGAACCGACAGGAACAGATAGCCTCCCTATTCCTCGGTTTTACGATTTTAGCTAATTTTACTGGAAAACACGAAGGTAAAATGCGTGGAACTTAAATAAAAAAAATTCAATCCCAGTTCTCGTCAACATTGAATTTGAATGAGAATATCGCCAAATTAGTCCTCTACAGCCAAGTTGGCTTCATTTATGGCAACTTACTTTGGTCGCCAAGTTTTGCGAGAATTTGACGTTGGCGAATATAAATATATAGTGATAAGCATATAATAGGATTAATAGTTACAACAATGAAAGAAAATTTGCCGAAACCATGTTAACTAAAACTCATACATTAAACCCGTTTATGGATGAATTCTGCTGTCTTGTTTGAAAATGTAAGCCACCCTAAAATTTGAAACCGCTCTATCTCAGCCATTTTTTAAGATACAGGCAAAACAAAAATTGCTCCGGATTCTCCAGATCAAGGCCAAACATTTAAAGAAAAAAAGTTTTAGGATTTCTAATTTTTTTTAATTTGCACACCTTTTATAATTTTAAATCTTTAAATGGCTATCACAGCGTCCCCTTTCATCGAAATATCCCCAAATTGTAATAGAACCTGCTTGCCATTGCCAAAAACAGAGAAAAAAAATGTGGTTCAATTTGAAGCATAACTTCATACACTTTCCGATGTTACAATAGTTAAAATGGAACAAAAATATCGATCACAGCACCCCCTTTCGTCGAAATATTCCCAAATTCTGATAGAACCTGCTTGCCATAGCCAAAAACATAGAAAAAAATTTTGGTTCAATTTGAAGCATAACTTCATACACTTTTCGATGTTACAATAGTGAAAATGGAACAAAAATATCGATCACAGCGACCCCTTTCGTCGAAATATCCCCAAATTCTGATAGAACCTGCTTGCCATAGCCAAAAACATAGAAAAAAAATTTGGTTCAATTTGAAGCATAACATCATACACTTTTAGATGGTACAATAGTGAAAATGGAACAAAAATATCGATCACAGCGCCCCCTTTCGTCGAAATATCCCCAAATTCTGATAGAACCTGCTTGCCATAGCCAAATCATAGAAAAAAAATTTGGTTCAATTTGAAGCATAACATCATACACTTTCAGATGGTACAATGAAGACACACAGACGGACAGACGGACAGACGGACGGACGGACAGACGGACAGACGGACAGACAGACATTTTGTAAAAACATGTTTTTCGGAATCTCTGACCTCTAAAACGTGTAAATCCGTCGAAAACCGGAAGTCGAAAAAAATTTCGATTACAATACTTTCTTCTATTATAGATAGAAGAAAGTAAAAATGATCGTACTGTGAAAATAATTGTCTGTAAATCAATTTCTAATTAATTGAACGAAAAATAAAAACATGGTGCCCTTGTAAATGTCTTTATAAATCACGCCACCAAGTTTCCTGTTGTTACTTTTAAAAATGAGTCTGGGAATGTGTCTCAAAATGTTGAGTTATTGAGCGTGGAAAAATATTTTTTTTGAATACCGCCTTAATTTAGAACTTTTTTAAATAAAAGAACGAATTTATACGTATATTTTCGTCGTAAAGTTAGTTTTATTTAGAAATTTGTATGTTTATATCTTTATTCATTAAAAAAGACAATTTCAATTGATTAAAAATTTTATTATTTTTGTGTAACATAAAGTAGTTTACGTTGAAAAGTATTATACAGGGTGTTTCTAAATTAATATCGTAGTTTTAACGCTTGGTAGTCTTTATTACATAAAACTTAAAATTATAATTAATACATAAAATCAAAGAGCAACTCCAACAGTTTTACCTACAAGCTTACAAGTGTTCAATGTGAACAGCTTAATATAGCTTAATATAGAAACTTAATATAGAAACACTCCAATAGCTTTCGTCACACGGCACACATCAAGTCGATAGCTCAGTTCTTCCCAAACGTTAATTAGTGTTTGTGGGGAAATTGTTGCAACAGCTAGCTGACGGATCACATTTGAACTTTATCCGGAACGCACGTTGCACGGTAACTACAGATTTGGTCTTTGCAAACTGCAGAACACAAAATGCTTTCTGTTCACTAGTCGTCATTTTCGGTACTAGCGCTTTCTAACGGATCACGGAAGAAACACTGCCTACGCATGTGCATGCACAGGTACCAACAAACTGTTTGAGTTGCTCTTTCATTTTATGTATTAAGTATAACTTTAAGTTTTATTATAATAGATAATACAAAGCGTTAAAACCCCGATATTCATTTAGAAACACCCTGTATATATGAAAGGATATAAATGAACCCTTTTGTAAAATGCAAAATTAAAATTTAAAATCTCAAAATATTTTTTCTAACTTATAAATCTAATGCTTAAATCTAATCTGCCCCTGTGATCTTTGTTTCTCAGCCTCACAAATATTACTTTCATCTATCAATTTCGACATCTCTTTAAGTTTTAAAAGTGATGAATTTGCCTTCCTTGCAGTAGTCTGTGGGGTGCGGCTCCCAGGCCCGGCCAAGCCTTGGTGTCGGCATAAGACCCCAGACATCAATCAAAAGCTCATTGACCAATTAAAATAAATTATCCTCCCAATTTGACTCGTTCTCCCTCTGCTGGAAAATATCCTAAATCCGAATTAAAAACAGCATGCAAGGTCGAAGAAGACAGAATTTTGGCACATTTGAGCGGTCAGCCAAACCCTCGGAAATGTAGTTCTCAAAATGTAACGTAAATGGCTCGCGGGACCTCCGACTGAACGCGCGAAGATGTCTGTACGAAGAAATGCTTCAATAAACGAGTTCGATTTGTCTAGAGGTCCCGAGTCCAACTTATTTGTATGTTTCTGTCGATTATTAGTCTCCCAAGTCGTCCCCGGATAATTCGTTACACACATATATATATATATATATTTAATGTGGTTAAGGGTACTGAGTATAGAACTTGTATACTCTTTGCAAGAGGATATAGTATTTGCTATATTGCTAACGTTATGGTTATGCACTAATAATAAAAAATCACCAGACACTATCGAATTTAGATGTTTTCTCAGATATCTAGAGAAATACCTTACGGATTCTTCTGAAACCTCAAGAATTTAAAGGACATGCTTAAAGTCATATTTTTCAGCGAAGATTTGGTTACGCGGACAAGCAGAGAACCAACAAAAAGTTGAATATACCGGGTGCGTCAAAAAAAATGGTTACATACTTTGAATGATTATAACTCCAATTTTTATTCACATACAATTAATATTTAAATTGCTAAAGAATCTATATAAAATGTATAACTTTTCCTCCTACCGCAGATGCTCAAAATTATGACCGTTCTGGTCAATACACTGCTTATAACGGTGGACTATTGATTCACAAACTTCAACAAACATTTCATTGGGTGTTGTGTGCGCATTCTTGCTCAATTACGGTTCCGGAACGTTATCGTTGAACATCCACTCGTTTCAAACTTATCTTTTATCCGATGAATTGGAAGTCGCGTAGGTGGATCTGCCTGAAACTCGCTGCGATAGTGTTTGTGTACTCCTGCTACATTTTCATACTTACAATGGTGTTTTAAAATAAGTTTTCTTTTTTTAAAAGTTAATCTTGGTCCACTTAATATTTCCGATTAATTGCTCTTTGAAAAGAAAGAAAAATGAGAAACTTATGACCCGATAAACTGCGTATGTATACATTTTTCTGACGCATCTTTTAGTTACTTCTTAATGACAAGTTGTAAGACAGCAAAAGGTCACTTTAATTAGGGAATCATGGTGGATTACAAAATAAATCATTTTGTTTTTTTTAATGACCATTTACGAATAATCAAAGACAGAAACATCATTATATCAATATATTTTTTTTTCCAGCTGGCATTATTATACAGGAGACGATGATAAAAAGTACTAGAGAACATACATTATGACATGTTGATTAGGTGCAAATATATCCGGACACATACACTATTAGGTTATGTAATAGTTGTACAAAATTCTAACGATCTAAATGGGAAAATAAATGTCATGCACACATTTCTTCAACTAAATTTCGATTTTCGTTTTTTCTTTTTGCATCTTAAAGAAATTAAAGTATACTTTACTTTTTGGCATAAGGTGAATTTTATGTTTACATTATTTATTTATTAAAAAGGGATGATTATGATTTTATTATTAGGGTGTAACATAAAGTAGTGCACGATAAAAAGTACATTTTTTTTTTAAATATCTGTATAAAAGTACTACATTTTCACATGTGGCTATGTGTAAACACTCTACAAGCCATACTGTTTGTAACATTATGTAATATTTGCTAGCATTCTATATACTAACTCGAGAATACTGAACGATAAAAGTAAAATTGTACATAGTGTATTCATCTTTGTATCTTTACCCTAGATAAAAACTTACGAAATAATATAACCAAAATATACATTGTATTATACACGAGCAGTTTATGAAAGTGTAAATGCACACTCTATCTTTATGTAATTTTCACATCTTAATGTAGTACGGAATATCAAGGCACTATTTGTATCAAGAATTTTTATTTTCACAAACTAATTATACAACAACTTATTCTTGTAAAATATTAACTATTTATACCTGTTCATGTCAATTTTTCCCTTTTGGTTTATGTTCCCAGAACATCAGTGCTTTTTATTAAATGCTTTCAACAAGGTAAAACATTTTATTTTCTCACGAATTCAGTACACGCAAATTTTACAGATAACACTATTTCTGGCATTATTAGTAAAAACCTTGGCATAAATTTTCACTTTCCCAACGCTAACCCAACTCTTTAAATATTTACTACTTAATGATAGGTTGGGAAAGGTCAGTCTATTTAGTGAGTCGAAACGTATAACAAAAAAGAAATCGTCTCGAATCGAAATGGAACTCGGGGAAAAATAACAGTTTGTAAATCATTATACACATATAAGGGATTATATCAATGTCTTTTCATGAAAATGTGATACTATTATTTAAAAAATACGATAAAAGTACTGCTATTAACGTATTTTAACAACATTTGGTCATGTACATTTTGAATAGGTATAAATATTTTAGAATCTATAAAGTCTTTGTACGGTAATGCCATATTTGTTTAAATACAAATATACTAAATAGAAAAAATTTGTTATGCACGTATTTTTTATTTACTTTGCCATTTGGTTATGCAAATGTCGAATAGGTATAAATACTAATCTGTAAACTCTTTGCAAGATAATGTAATATTTGTTTAAATACTAAATAAAAATAATTTGTTGTGCACGTACTTTTTTCGACTTTGACATTTGGTTATGTATATGTTGAAGTGGCATAAGTACTTTGGAAGATGTAAACTGTTTGTAATGTTATGTAATATTTGCTTAAATACAAATGTACTAAATACAAAGCATTTGTTATGCACGTATTTTTTCAACCTTATTCAAATTTTGTTTTAAATAAAAAAATTGGAAGTTTTCGTAAATTTTCGTCGTAAAATGAATTTTATCTCGAAATTTTTATGTTTCATATTTTATTATTACATGTTATTTTTAATTAAGAATACTTTAAGTTATTATTTATATGTAGTATTAATTAGTTCACAATAATAATGTCTGGCATATGTGTATTTTAACTTGCCGTTTGGTATAAACAATTTGTAGGCTGTATGTTCTTTATAAATGTATGTAATATTTGTACATAATAATGTAATAATATATAATATGGCACGAGTTTTACATAATAAGAGGATATATTAAACTGACATAATATCGGAAAGGAAAAATTGTGCATAATGAATTAATTATAGGGACTTTATACTTTTTGATAAAAAATTATCAAAATAATAAATCAAGAAAAATAATTATGTTATATACGTGCATCGTATGTCCATGTATGTGTGCACGTCTTCTATATATAATTTTTAATGTTTTAAAGTATTTAGGATATATCAAACATGCCGGATGTTTTACGCATATTTTTATACGTCGAAGAGATATAGTACAGAATATCACGGCACTATATTTATCAAAAATTTGTCTTTTGTAAATTAATTATTCACTACAAAAAAAGACAAATGTTTCTTAATCTAGGTAAAAATAATATAACCACGAACGAAAACATACAGTAGCCTCTTCAAAGTTATACATGATTCCGAAAAGCGTTCTTTATTTTTAGAAACCTCAGAAAGCAATATACCGGGAATCCTAAAATGAACTGATAGATTTTACAATTAAATAACTTCCTAACGGTGACAGATAGTAAAAAAAAATTACAGGAGAGTAATGCATGATGTCAGGAGGTTTTTTTACTACGACTCTTGATTTTAGTTCGAATTATCGACAATAGATGGCGCTGCGATCAATAGACATCCAATCGAGACAAAAGCTGAAAATCACACAGCATTGATGTGAAGGAAAGAGGTTCAATCCATGGAGTGGGTCTCATTCACCAATAAAATCTTATTCAGAATCGAGCCCTAAAAACTAGATTGTATTAGCAAATGAGACCCTCTCCATGGATTGAACCCCCTTCCTTCGCATCAATGCTGGGTGATTTCTGCTTTTGGCTCGATTGCACTCCTATCGCTCGCAGCATCATCTATTGCTGATAATTCGAACTAAAATCAGGAATCGCAGTAAAGAAACTTCTGACATCTTACAAGAATTTTTTAAATATCTGCCACCATTTGGAAGTTATTGAATTTTGAAATCAGTCAGTCCATTTTAGGAGACCCGGTATGTTCGAGATTTAAAGAAACATATAAACGAAGTTTCTTTTACTTCCACTGAGTTTTGTAAACGATTCCAAGTGTTTTTTATAGTGCATTGATAAGTTTTCTCAAACCAGAATATTGGACATTGGCATTAAAGTTAATATATTTTTTGTTACTCTAGTATGCATAAATTCACTTACGCAGCTGAAAATGCCCAATTGTGAATGGACAACATCCTAAAACAGATACTCCGGTTTTAGAAAACTGATTAATGAAAATACAAAAGCTACTCGGAAACGTTTCCGAAAAACGGTACCAGCAAATATATATATATATATGTAAATTATTCTTTACATCTCGAATATATATTGTCTTTTGATGTTTATAAAGATAAAGAATGCTTTTCAAAAGCGTAGGTATTTCGGAAGAGGATATTGTATATTTTCGTTCTAGGTGACATTATATTTTCGTAGGCCTTTTTTCATAACAGGGTACAGCAACGTATTCTTGTAAAATATTAACTATTTATAATTTTACATCTCATTTTTATTCCCTTTTGGTTTATAATCCTCCCAGAACACAATTGCTTTTTATTAAAAGCTGCAACAAGAAAAAACACGATTTTGTTTTTTTACGAACGGAGTACACGCCAACTTTGCAGACAGCATTATTTCTGCCTTTATTAGAAAACCTTGGCATACATTTTCCCTTACCGAACTCTTTAAATATTTATTCCATAATGACAGGTTGGGAAGATCTGTCTATTTAGTGAATCGAAACGTATGACAAATGAGAAATCATTTTATATCTCGAAAAAGCAACAGTTTGCAAAACATTATGGTCAGAAAAAAAACTATATCTGATATCTTACTGAAGAGCTTTTTGTAAATTAATGTACATAAATTTATATAGATAAGCCAACATCCTCGATCCCAACCTCCTCTAACCTTTATATTTTTGTATTTAAACACCAAATAAGATATGTATAAATACCACAGTATTATTTAAAAGAATTTATGATTGAATTTACCATGTAATTAGGATACCCATTTATTTTTGCTTCATTACAGAGAAATTTAATATTTTTGTTTCTATTGTCTGAGCATAAATATTTTATTCTGTGTAGATAACTGAGTATAATATTTTCATAAACTGATTTATGTAAGCTATATAAACATGAAACATAATTCGTAAATATATGTATATATATAATAAAACTTTTGTAAATAATAACCATAAAAACACATAAATAATCGACAATAGATAACCTGATAATTACAATATAATACATAAATATATCCAAAATTTAAGATTCTCAAAATCAAAATGAGTGAGAAAAACACTCAAAGACATGTAGAGAAAAAATACAATATGCAGAAAGTGAAAATTACCACAAGAGTAATTAGAAACTTATATAGTGGAACACCTTTTTCAAGGGCAATATTCCAGTTATATAAGTAAAATGTAATTGATTTCTGTTTGAGTTAATAGTTATGAGCTTAATTTGTCAACCCAAATTAATCACCAAATGGAATTTAAATCACCAAATGGAAATAAATCAGGGAATTGGATAAAAATGGACAAATATTGAGCACCCGAACATTGCAAAATTAATTAATATTGAGTATTATTAAAATACAAAAACATATCCAAAAAGGAATTCCTAGACAAAAAGGGAAACTGCAGTAAAACACATCAACATTTTAGCTTTCAGAAGCCAGGTTATCCGCAAGTTATTCGTTAGAAATACAAGTTGTATATGTCACAGCCACATTGACACCCAAAAATAACAAACCATTTTTACAAATTTAAATATAATTCATATAAACCCATTAACAATTTTTACAATTTCAAAACAACATCCAATCCAAATAATAATAACATTAATGAAAGGGATTTTTGAAATTAAACCACTAACAGCACACAGCACAAAAGGATTAAATAAAATGACAGTGAATGTTATCCGAATATTGATTGCAAAATAATAATGCATTTCCACAGCAGCGTCATCCATGAGAAAGAGAACAAGTTGGAAATTGTACGTCAAACGTTACAAACGAGGTGTGTTCGTACGCACGTTTTAGAATTAAATTCATGATATCCCGTGCGTAGAACGGGTTAAACAGCTAGTTAAGTATATATTTTATGACACTGTTTATACAAATATCTTAACTAGTTATATAAATATTCAGATATATATGTATCAGCTAGTTATATAAATATTCAGATCTTGATGATTTTTAATTCTGTGAAATGAATTATATCGTCTGCAGATTAATTTCTGTCATAAAATAAGTATCTCTATGATAAAAGAACTGGTGAAGGTTCGGAGTATGAGAATAGTCGAAGAATTTGTAGTAGCATCTGAAATAGGGGAAAATTGTTTTCGGTGGGACATAGGCACTTAGGTCCCGAGAGACGTATAGTGAATTCATATGTTGTTTCCCGCAATGACTCAAGTTGACGACATCCTGCTGAGAACTGGAAAAAGTTTTGTTTCGACGAGGAAGAATCAAGAAGTATTTGACAAACATCTTTTCTTTATTTTAAAACGATGAAAATAAGACATATCTATGAAGTTATTCCACAGTTAATAATCCAAGGGTATGAGAAATCACATCTTGTATGATGGGGTGACAATCCAAATTTTTGACAGAGGAGCGAAGTAAGAATATCGAGAACTTAGGCTGAATATCCGAATTTTAAAAAGTGGGAAAATGTTTTAGGAGAGTACCATAGGGTGGCCAAGGGGCCAGAATATTTTTAGAGATGTTACATCGCGGAGATCAGAGAGAAAAGTGTCTTTTTGTTAATGACAGCGTGCGTTGGAAAATACGCCAAACCATTTACATTTTTAGAGCCAAGAGTATTGTATTTTTGCGTGGGAATTGTAACCGTTACATATACATCAGATGAACTTCATAATTGACGTCAGTGGTAGGGGAAACCTTTTTTGGCGAAGAGTGCACTTTGGCTAAAAAGAGAGTGAAATAGAATTTCGGCGGTTAGTTGTTTTGAGAAAATGCAGAAAAGATATTTTAGAAATATGTTATAAGGCGTCAGTATGACGGGATTAACATCTGGATTCCGTATGAAGTCAAAACTGACCATGAGAAAGGAAACATTTTATGCCTTGTATAATTTCATTTCCTTTGATATGTGGGAGACCGAATAAAGTACGTTAATGGTAATTTACAAACAATATGTATGATTTTGACTAAAAGTTATCGTTGAAAGAGAATGATAAAAAGGGTGCGCGTTTTAACAGCCGGGAATGTATATAAGTTACGATAATGCAGAAAGGGGAAAGTATATTTAATAAAATACTTAAAATATAGATTTCTTTAACTTTTGAAAAAGATATATATGGTACCTTTACCATAATCTCGGTCGCTTGACGATTAAACTTCGGAAGCTCCTATAACAAAAAAGCACCGATTTAAAAAAAAAATTCAAATTTCTTAATAAATATTTTTATTAATATCTCCTAAAGTTTTGATTCGATTTTAATAAAATTTGAAATGTCTCGACAAAATTCTGCAAAGATAATATATTTTAAATTGCAAACCATTTGGTTGGGTAGTTTTTGCGTTGTTATATGCGAACAGACAGACAGACGGACGGACAGACAGACGGACAGACAGACAGACAGACGGACGGACAGACGGACGGACCAAACGACGACTATAGGTGCTACGTATTTATATAATTACGAACGCACCTAAAAAAGGAAAGGAATCCAGTATTACAATACATTAATTAGTTAAAAGGAATATATTAAAAAAATAATAAATATCAAATAAGACCATTTGAAATTGTGAGTATATTGGAAGCTGATATTCTATATATTCGTTCTTGGTTACATTACATTTTCGCAGTTTAAGAAACATTTGTTTATTTTTTTTAGATGGTACAACAACTCATTCTAGTAAAATATTAACTATTTAAAACTTTGTATCTTTTTTTCTTCTTTAAGTTTATACTCTCAGAACACCATTATACTATTAAAACCTTTTAAGAAGGAAAAACAACATTTTCTTTTCTTACGAATGGAGTACACATGAACTTTGCAGACAGCACTATTTCTGCCTTTATTAGAAAACCTTGGCATACATTTTTCGCTTTCCCAACTCTTTAAATATTTATTTCTTAATGACAGGTTTGAGAAGGTCAGTCTATTTAGTGAATCGAAACGTATGACAAATGAGAAATCATTTCGTATCTTCAAAAAGAAATTATATCACTATATCTTTTTCTGAATATCTGACGCTATTATACATGAGATTACGATAAAATGAACTACAGTCTATGTTCTTTTGCATGTGGTTAAATATAAATATTTTAGAGGTTGTATACTATTCGTAATGATATGTAATATTTTCCATGAATATTAACGTACTAAAATATTTTTTTTTTATAATGAAAGGTTTTTTATTAGGCTGTTGTTATGACATTATAGTTAAATTTTCATCATGAAATGAATCTTATCCGAAACTTTTATTATCAAACTTTGGTTTCTGTTTTAAAAAAATAGAGAAAAAATTAGGATAATTCATTTAAAAGACTTTTATGAGCATTACAGAAAATAGCTGATACATAATAAAGAATTTCTTTTTTATAAGTTTTTAACAAAGTTATGTGTATTTCTTAAGTCCAATTCTTAACACTGTTTCTATTCTGAAATGACACAAACAGGCTTAAAACATATAAACAGAATCATAATTTATAAAATTGTGTTGTAGATTTATTTATCAAATCCCTATATCAAAATTTAAATTATCAGCATTGAAGGATATTTAAAATGCATTTTAACGCAGGCGTATATGAAGCAAGTCATAAAAATATTGTTTAAGCACGTGTTTCTAAATTCACAATAATTTTGCATCTAATTTAGAAGAATGACATAAAATTCTGAAAAGGTACAGTCCTCAAGGTATAACAATTGGTAACAAACACGTAGTTGAAATAATGTAATCTTAGCTTGCTTATGATACATATATATATTTTATGTTTGACTTTATTTTATCATATTCTACAAATCAAGGTATATTTTATAAATTCAGAAATTTAGCATTATAAAAAAGCGGCATGTAGATTCAGCAAAAATACATTATTTATTATTGTAATCTTTTTCCTCAAATAATATACAATGCTTTTATCATTCAGTGCATTTATCAAACCAAATAGCGACATAAGTTTAGAAAAATTATTTCAGTGAACGCCGCTCAGCTGAAATATCGTGAGTATCTGTATCAAATTTTCTTCATTCAGCAAAGTAATTCCAGAAACAATTCATTTAATGAAACGAACTTACAAATACAAACGATTTGTAGAGTTGACGGAAAATGGCATCTGATTTGAAATAGATACACACTAATGAAGAAACTTGAAAGACAAAAGAAAATTCAGTACAGAGGCTGATGTTTTTTTCAGTTATTCACGACTTAATGAAGTAGCACTAACAAAATACTTTAAGTTCGTTCTTTAAAAGATAGAATGAACGGTAGAACAATTGTATATCATCCTTGCGTATCATTTAAGAATGAAAAGGGTATTTCTTGTTGTATCTTTATATCTTGATATTTTATTATTTTACTCTCGTTTTTTAGTGAGTATATTTTGGCGTGTAATAAATATGAATAAATATGAACGTGTAATAAATGTAAAAATTTTTATCAATTCATTTCCGTAAAATTTCAGACGCATATCTATAAAACTGCAAATATGGCATTATAAAACTATCACAGTTTAGCCATTTAAATTGAACATATATTAGAACGAAAAATATAATCATGACTTATTTAAAGTTATTTATTCTATTATATTGCATACAACGCAAAATTAGCAGGGGTAGTTAACAGAAATTGAAATTTATATATTTTGTCAGATAAATTCGGACACATAGATTTAATAGACTACAATACTGTTACTATACTCTTTAAAACTTTCGCTATTTTAAATATAACACTGGATTGATACTAAAATTATAACTATGAGCCATTTTCGATTATTCCATTGGTCAAAATTAACCATACCAAAATCGACTTAATGAAAACCTTTCCACTAGAAAACTCATATCTCCCAAACAAAAGTAAATTAAATTTATCAGTATTGAACGGCAAATGAATTACGGGCATTTGAGAATTAGAAAAATTAACTGCGTATGTTTATGTGCCGACTTCGTTCGTTTTCCCCCAAAATAATGTTTATTTTCTTGATTAAAAGACTTTCTAAAAGATGAAATGATCTTCGTGGAAAGTGCCTCTTCGTATTCCCCTGTTTAAAAGAGGTAGCGTATAATCAGAGTCATAAAGAGTTTTGTTTTATGTCGACCGAGAAAGGACGCAAATCCAATTATGGTAATTATTACTAATTAGCTTCTAAAGTTATAACGTTTCGACCTTATAGTTTGATAACTTCAATATATGCTCTGTTTTAATCGTTCAAATTTTAGCCATATAAAACACATTTTTAAAAAAGATACCGCTAAATTTAAAGCTAAAATTAAGACACTCACTTCTTAAATGTAATTTTTTTTTTATCTACATCACAATTTTTAACTTAAATGTCATAGCATATACTTGATAATAGCATATGATGCATTTGCATTAAAATTCAAATTATGACTCAGATGATTTCAATTTAGACCTATTAAATATGAATAATATGGAAACAAAATATTTCAAATGAATTAAATTTCTTAAAGTTTACACTTTAAAAATGCATTTTGCATCACATGATAACATCATAGCATCTGATGCATTTGTATTAAAATTCAAATTATGACTCACATGATTCCAATTTCGATATATCAAACATGAATAGTATGGGAACAATATATTTTTAATGAATTAACTTTCATAAATTTTACAATTTAAAGATGCATTTTATTATGTATCTAAATTTATTTAATTTTTTTAAAAATTACAAATACTTACTTCATAAGCTAATTTCAGGTGCATTTTTATGAAAGAATATCCTTAGTATATAACATATATGATCTCGCTTTTTTAATTGAATCATATTTTAGAAAAAAAATATTATAACAGCGATTCGTTTCTAATATTTTATTACTAATGAAATGAAGATAGAGAATTGATAAAAGAACTTACACTTTATTTTGCGATAATCTAAATTTATATATACATGTCTCTTTAAAACAATACATATGAGGGGATTAGAATCACAGTGGATTATGTCAATATTTAGTAATTTGAGAAATTAAGTGTTTTGTGAAACTTATCGTCTTGCCGTTGCATTGAGTGGTCCAACTTGTTTTGCCCTCTAGGGACTCCCTAAGTGAACTATGACTTATTTGACTGTCTCACGGAATAGAAACTAATATACTTTCAGTGAAAATGTGGCTATCTAGATTTTTGAAATTTTTGACTTACTCCACTGTCATTCTAACCCCCTCATATATCCCACATGTCCTTTAAAGTTTTAGCAATTTGAAATAAAACACATTCTTAAAACTAAAAATATAAATATAGCCCATCTTCGATTGTTCCAATCATCAATATCGACCATATTTCACAGGTATATCAAGCCTTTCAACGGAAAATTCATATCTCCTAAACAAAAATAAATCAAATTTGTCAGTATTAGACGGAACCAAGAGAATTGTGATATTTCAGAATTAGAAAAATTAACTCTGCCTCTCTGTAGGAGAGCTTCCTTCGCTTTTCCGCCAACACAATGTTTATCTTCTTGATTAAAAGCCTTTCTAAAATGATGAAACAATCATTTAAAAGTGGGCCTTTTCGTGTTCCCCTACTTAAAATGTGGGGCTGTCTAATAAAAATCATACAGATTTTTATTTATATCAATTGGGAAAGAACGAATTATGTTAATTATTCTTAACTTCCTTCTAAAGTTAGAATGTTGTGACTATAAAGTTTCTCAATTTCAGTACTTGCTCTATTTAACACTTTCAAATTTTAGCTATTTATAACGGGACCAGAAAGTTTTGAAATGACGAAAAAACAATTTTTTTTTTAACAGTTGTTATAACATTTGAACAATTATAATCGATCGATTTGCAAATTTTACAAATGTCTGGCTACATTTCATTTAATTCATTCTCTTCGCTTCCCCTTTCCCCCCCCCTTTTCTCATCCGTTTTTAAACTCGTCCAGTCTGGCCGAGCGCTTCTATTGGTCTCCTACGTCACATGTGACTCCTGACTCCGCTGTTATTTTTAAAAACTCACAGCTATTCTATCTTGATCGCGTGCAGAGACGCAAGCATACTTAAATAACTTAAACATTTAAATCAGTTTTTAATCTTTTAAATTTGGCACTGATGATGGAGCTTTAGAGGCTCCGAAACAGCTGTTTCCCATTTTATATATTTTTATTTGTGCTATTTTTACGTTTATCATTTATTTTAAAGTTAGTACTTTCCACTTCTTATGTGTAGACACCCCTTTTATGTTTGGACCTTTCTACTAAATCGACGATGTTGAAAAATTTACTGATAGATCAGTTTCAAACAATGTGACCAAAGTCCTCCAGTTTGCTTCCAACCAATCAAAATCGTCGTTTCTGCATTCATTTTTACATACTTTCTTTTAACTTACATTTGTTGTATGCAATTGGATCGTACTTTGGGATCGTACTTGACTATCTCTCTCGACTTTAAATTCCCCCCTCCTAATTGAAAATATTATTACCTCTTTTTTACATACTTTCTTTTAACTTACATTTCTGTGTGTATGTGGCAGTCAAATTTTGTGACTCATTTTTCACCCACTTCCTGTTGACGTAGAGCTTTGAAATTTTGAATATATATTTATTCCTGATTCCTTTTTCCCACCACAACTTGCAGCAAAAAGGGGTTTCCATTCTTTTTTATATTTTTGATATTTCTATTTTCCTCTTTAAAAAAAAGCCAGCCACCCAAATTATGTATTTTTGGATATTATTGGTGGCAAACCATGTATTAATGCATTAGTGGGAAAATACTTTTGACGAAACTTTAAATTTTAACTTTTAAAAGTATTTTATTTCATTTTCTAAAAATGCAAAAATGAATCTAGCTTCTTCGTGCAGCAATTCCTTTAATTAACATAGATTTAAATATTTTTAAAATATGACTCATATCACTTTAATTTAGACATATTAACTATGAATAATATAGAAAAAAGGGTTATTTTAAATAAATTAATTTCTTAAAGTGTTGGGATTTAAAATACATTTTATTACAAATCTAAATAGATTTAATTAAAAATTACTTATTACATAATACAATTAAAAATCCATCTTTATAAAATAACACTATTTACACAGTACATGCATAATTTTGCTCTTTTAATCAAATTGAAACATATTTTGTGGGATAAAAGTGTATGACAGTGATCAGTTTAAAATATTTTAATATTAATGAAAAATGTAGATTAGCAGGATGATAAAAGAAATTGCGATTTATTTAGTGATTATCTAATTTAACCGTGTACATTCCTTTAAAGCAATACAATAATTCTACACACTTTGTAAAACTTTAACTATTTTATATGAAGCATTCGATTAAAGCTAAAAGCACAACTATAATCAGTTTCGATTATTTCAATGATCAATATAACCGGTATCTCACAACACATCATCCAATGAAATCTATTTAATGAAAATCCGGCCACCGGAAAATTCATATCTCCAAAACAAAATCAAATTTATCAGTAATGAACGGAACGGAACCAAGGGAGTTGCGGTATTTCAGAAATTAGAAAAATTAACTCGGCCTGTTCGTATGCCAGTTTCGTTCACTTTTCCGCCAAAGCACAATGTTTATCTTCTTGATTAAAAGACTTCCTAAAGGATGAAAGTATCTTCGTGAAAAGAGCGCTTTTGTGTTCCCTTGCGTAAAAGAGCTATAGTCTAAATGAAAATTATAGAGTTAATAACACGATGGATTTTATTTTATATCTGCTTGGCAAAGACGCCAAACTCATTCTGTTAACTTGTGTTTGTTAACATCCAAATTTAATGCGTTTCAACTTTAAACTTCTGCGGAAAATTATGAATCTGATAATATATAGAACTAGGGGGCCTACCCCCTGAGAGCTACGCTCGCCAACCCCCGCTCAGACTTCGAGGCCTCTAAAAATATGACAGCGTGCTTTGTTTTAAAAATATTGGTAAATCTGTAATTGGGTTGCCATGCTTTTAACGTTTTAATGGGGCATTTTTTTTATTATCATGGCCTCATACACAGCTGACGACTGTTTTCGGGATTGATAAATAAAATCAATTATAACTTGAAAACCAGCTTGTATAAAATGGTTAGGTTTAAATTGTGGCTACCTCTCGGACTTTTATAACAACGATCTGTATTCTATTCTTCCTTTGCGTTTAAGGATGAGAAAAATTCCATCTGCTTGTGAATAACATTAAGAACCACGGTATTGAAAAGTACTATGTTATAGACATTTTCAGTAACAGGTTTTAATTTTCTCTCTATTTTAGTGCACCATCATGCATATTTTCATGTTATTTTAAATATGTAAATTATTTATTTTAATTAATATGTATAAACGAATTTTCTAATAATTATTTATCATACAAAATTAATTAAATATTTTGTGCATGCATGCCTGCATTTATTCGGCATCAATTGATGAGATATTTAAACAAATTTGTTATCCGCGATAATTTTACACCATGTTATGTCACTTGAATATTATCCATAAGAAAATCGGGTACTTTTCCAGTATAGGATCCTTTGCTTTTAGGTTTGGCGTAATTCGAGCTTCAAAAAGGGATAGATTCGTTAATATACATAGATTTGTTGCCAAAAGTTATGAAAACAAACCCAATGAACTTTTGGTGCTTTTCTATTATAGGGATCTTGACGCTTTTTTAAAAAGCTTGGCGCAATTCGGGCATCAGAAAATGAGATTTGGTGCCAAATGACATAAACAGCCATGGAAACAAATTCGATGATTTTTTCGTTTATATGCGTATTTTAATTATACGTATATTATTATTGTTTTTTCTATACAAATTACTTCTGATTATATATAAAATAGGATAAATGACATTTTACGCTAAACAAATTGTATAAATATTTTTTTGCTCCTTTCCTTTGCGTTTACCAAAGTGACGTCATTTGGACAAATTTATTCAAAATATTTTCAGTTTATAAATTAAATTAAATGCTGACAGATGATTGAATCCTGACGATAGAAATGTGATTTTTTGTTCAAATTTTCCTGAAAAATATAATTTAATCACAATCCTGTCTTCATTATCGATTGAAATAAAAGATAAATTCAATTTCATTTTGAAAATGGCGAATAAAAAGAAATCAATAATCCCTATCGGGATACTTTTCAGTTTTTTCCCTTTTTTGTCACAAAAAACTGAGTAATTGGTTGCCATCATTACAGAAATGTCATTAAAATTAGAAAAAAATTAATATCTCGAAAACTAATTCCAATTTCAAAATTCTATTACCAGTTTTGACATCCGCGGATTTTTATGGACAATTGGTATTAATTTCACCATAAAGCGTTTAATATTTTATTACAAATAGCGCTGAAACATGATCAGTCGTTTAATCAGTCGTTTCATAAAATCGTTTCATAAAATCGTTTCATAAATTCGTTTCATAAAAGCGTTTTACAAATTCGTTTCATTAGGATTTTATATATATAGGGTAGATAAAATTCTTGATAATATAAATAAACATACGTCTAAAAATTAAACAAGAAAGAAAAATCATGCGTCAATATATTATAAACACATTTCAAAACTTCCAGAATACAGAGTGTCCCAAAAGGCCTTGACACATTTTAAAATTCAATAAAAGATCAAGCAATTGGCGTACGAGAATGGGGTTTGGACGAAAATGCTTCTTATGATTTGAAATTTTGTTTAAGCAAATAAAAAAAATAGTTCCGAAAATTTCTCATAGATGGCGCTGCTTCTGTAAAGTTACCTAATAGGTAGAATGCCTTTATGCATAACAATGGCGAAAGACGCACGATGCGTGTGCACAGTTTTTGTCCAAATTATAGCAACCCACGTTCCAGACGTTAACATTATACTCGTCTTATCCATCCTCACTCGTCTAATCGAACTCAGGAGGGCGAGTATTGTTAAGGAGTGTATTGTTAAGTATGTGTCAAGGAGGTTTGGGACACTCTGTACTTTAACAAAACTTAGCTGTTTTATAAGGTAAACAAACTACCTAAGTAAACATTTTAACACATTTGAAAACCAGATTTCAGCAATTACCATCCATAGGTGGAAACGTACTCCAATTCTTGTGTGCAGTCCTGTATTTGATCTATAGGTTTGTATATACTCTATATAGTATGGTAAAATTAAGTTTAGTAAAACGCATAATAGGTTGAAAATTCACCTTCAGCAATTTCTATTAATAGACGAAAACAAATAATTAAAAAAAACCTTGAATTCTGTTGTACAGACCTGTATATTACCTACAAATATTTATACGCACCACATATTAAGCTAAAATTTAATACAGGCTAAAACACCCTTAAAACTGCTGAAACCACACTTCAAGAACTTATCATTCATAGGCGGCCATGTATCAGGATCTTTGTGTGACCTTATATAGGAATTTATTTATTTTGTACAAACATCTATTGATATACAAAATATAGTTCAGCTTGAAAATGCATAACTCAATTTAAAAAAAAAACCTCTTAAAATTCACACTCATACTCCGTAATGATTATAAATTCTTTTGTGTAGCCCTGTATATAATCTATTGCATATTATAGATACCAAGTAGTACGCAAAACTTTAGTTAAACTTAAAAATGCATACCATAACTGAAAACGCAGTTACCGCAGTTATCGCTAATAGACAAAATTTCGGCTACAATACTGTATCCAAAATCTTTTGTCTGTCCCGGTAAATGAACGATAAATGCTATTCACATCATATTCTACAGCAAATTTCTTAGAGTAAACAACAGTAATGTATATGAATTTCACTCATTTTAAATAGTATAACATAATTAAAATACGCTGCAAACAGTTTTTCGCATTGACCATAATGTAACGGAATTCTTTTGTGCGCCCTGTAAATGAATAATAAATGCTTTGCACCTCCATATTCTGCAAAATTCATATTTTAGGGCACTTCATAAATGCATAGAAATTTTATTGTGTTTTAAGTGGTGTAACGTCATTAAAATGTATTTGAAATGATTTTTTCCCATTGATCGTAATGCACCGGAATACTTTTTTTGACTTTCCCTGTAAATAAACTATAAATGCTAAACACTTGGTTTTCAATAGCAATTGTGATATAGTAAATGTCAATAACAATAAAATTTACAGTGCAATCTCAGTATATTTACAAAGCAAAAGCAAACGGAAGTAATAAACACTTTTCAACTATGTTGGAAAGAACAATATAATAAATTATAACATGTTGTAATAATATATTTCTTTTAAATACTGAAAGGTGTAAATTAACAACATAATACAAATTAAAATAACTTTTATAAGGTTGTTTAACATGTTTCGACTCACTCCGAGTCATTTTCAAACACAAATGAGAATATTCCATAATTGCACGGGCTTTGAAGTTCCATCCAAGAATCCCCATAATAAGAGAAACCATAGAGATACTAACACGCAAAAATACAATATGTAACGATACGGCATCTTTTAACTTACCGAAATTGTGGCTAGAGTTACTCCATGGTTACAGATATGAAAATAAACAAACAAGTAAAAATAAAAGATAGCGTGCGTAATTTAAAAAAAAAGTACATAAAAATTAAATGATAGCATTTTAAATAATAACTTCAAAGCCCGTGCAATTATGGAATATTCTCATTTGTTTTTGAGAATGACTCGGAGTGAGTCGAAAGTGTCAAACAACCTAATAAAAGTTATTTTAATTTGTGTTATGTTGTTAATTTACACCTTTTAGCATTTAAAAGAAATATGTGTTGGAAAGAGTTAAAAATAAAAGGGAACTCGCGCAATATTTATGCAGATCTATTGACGTTATTATTATTTATTATTTAAAATTATTTAAATACATTTTTTATTATAAGTCTAAGCGGCTGAGTTAAGAAAAAAATAATAGTGTATTTATTTCATAACACGATTTCATGAGAATTTCCATTAAAGAATGCTATTTTAAATGTGCAACTGCATGTACATGGTTTTAATTGTGCCACATACTTAAAAGAAAAATTAATTTTTCTCACAGTTAAATGCTTTTTTTTCTAAAAATATGTTTTTCGGAATCTCCGGTGTCTGAGAAAAGTGTAAATCCTTCAAAAAAAAATTTTTCGATTTTCAAAACAATTTATTTGTAGTATTTTGTAGGTGATTAGCTTTCAATGTAAAATGAACTAGTCGTTGGGTGCCACCGTAATACTTACCCATCATGGATATGCATAATATAAAATATGAAAATAAAACATGTGTAAACTATTTACAAAATGCATTGCAATTCGAAGAAAATCGTGGCTTGATGACGTCATAAACTTTAAATGCTCTATTACAGAATTCGTAAAAGAAACATCCTTATAACTTCTAAATTGATAATCATATTAACTAACGGTTTACTGAGTCGGATTAGAGTTTCACGGTTTACTGAGTCTCATTTCCAATTAAAATATATCTTTGAATTGAAATTTGAATGAAATACAGGGTCATGAAAAATCTAAGAGTGTGAAAAATAGGATTACAAATATCTCGGCAACTCATTATCCGATCGACGTCGTTCTTTATGCAAAATGTTTTTTTTTTTTTTTTTTTTTTTTTTTTTTTTTTTGTCTTTTATATTCATTCCTTAAAATAAACAATTTCGAAAATTTGTATATACCTTTTATCAGAACGAATATTTCGAGAGTCCGAAAAAAATAGTTCCGTATAATCGAGGTCACTGAAATTCAATAAGCTTCTTCCCATTGTTACATACTAAGTACATACCAAATTTCAAGTCTCTATCTCAATTTGTTCGGGAGATAGGGCGTTCGCAGACACACACACACAGACGGACGGCAAATTTTTTTTTCTAAAAATATGTTTTTCGGAATCTCCGGTGTCTGAGAAAAGTGTAAATCCTACAAAAAAAAATTTTCGATTTTCAAAACGATTACAAGATTTACCCTATACTAAGTATGATGGGTAAGTAAAAAGTTAGTTAAAATAATTCCTGTATTTTGTCAAGTTGAAATATTGTTAATATACTTTTATCTTTATGAAATATTATAATTACGACACTATACTCTTTAAAACATCCCCTGCTTTAAATAAAAGATATTATCAAAACAAAAATTGTAATTAGGGCCCATTCTCAAATTATTCAATTTAGTCAATTTATAAATATTAACTATGTATCATAATGCATCGTTGTCATTTGAAATTGATTTAGTCAATATCCTTCGGCTAGAAATCACATATCACTCAAGGAAAATGCAAATCAAATTTATCAATATTAAACGGAAGGGAACCAAGAGAGAAATAGGAATTTAAGAATAAGAAAAATTGTCTCGACTTGTTTGTAAGCCAGTTTCGTTCACTTTTCCACCAATATAATATTTATCTTCTTGATTAAATACTTTCTAAATGATGAAACGATCTTCATGCTTTGATGAAAATGGTGAAACGAAAACGCTTTTGAGCTCCCTTGCGTAAAAAGGGTACAGTCTAAATGAAAATTATAGATTTATTAATTGGGTGCACTTTTATTTTATGTCTATTTAGGAAATATGCCAAACTAATTATATTAATTAGATTCACAACCTTCCACAGTTAGAATGCTTCGACTTAACATTTTAGAAGTTAAGTCGATTTAAAACAGGCGGTTATATTGAAATTATTGCTTAGTAAAATTTTAGTAAAAAAGCTGCTATTTTGATTATTACATAAAATTTTCACTTAAATTTAATGTAGTAATTAGATTACATCCTTAAATTCTTATTTAGTTACAGCATGTTATTGAATTATAATATAAACATTAAATGACGATAATAAAACCTACACTCTCAAAAACTATTTCGTCAAAAAACGTAAAATGTACATTCAGAAAGTTGCCAGAACTCCCCCGCGATTGGGAGAAATGTATCTGTCATTTGAAGAAATTTCCGTCTTTTTACTGGAGGATTTCAGCAAAATTTGGGTTTTGCTTCGCGAATTTTTTCAGTTTTTTGGGGAAAAAAGACATACGTAAAAATTCCGTTTCTAATACGAAAACGTAATACGCCGTATAACTGCCAGAACACCCCTGTGATTTAACGAAAATGCAGCTTTAGATTAGAGGATTTCAGTTAATTTTACGTTAGTTTAGTGAATTTTCTGTATTTGGGGGAGGGTAAATAAAAAGAGGCATTTGGGTGTTTTAACAGAAAAAAGTCATTGGAAGAAGATCTTCAACTGAGGAATTTTTATTTTGAGAGTGTAATACAAAAAGTATTTGAAAATGAATGGGACACAAAAGCAGAGATTTTCAAAACAGCTGTACAGACTAATGAAAATCATAAAGTTAATATTATGATCGTGTTTAATTTATCTCGACTCGCGAAACTTGAAACAAATTATGTTAATTTCATTTCCAATCTTTAAAAGTTAAAAAGGGTTGGTTTTAAATTTTAGAAGTTTTGATTTTAAAGCAGCAGTTATTTTTTAATTATTACAAAGTTGGAATTTTTTCATAAAATGTTTTTCATTACATTTCGTAATCTTTATTATTTGTATTTACACATATAACACTTCAATAACATATAATAATTTAATATTATAATTGATTACATCTTAATAATTATTTAAATTTCAGTGAAACATTTCTGTAATCAATACAACACATATTAAATATACAGCAGTACAACACACATCAATCCGCCCGTATTATACTTCAATAATCCTAATAATATTATAAATCTGATTGTGCGCAAATGTTAGGCTGAAGCCAGCGTCAAAATGGAGCCTTTCATGATCCTGTATTTTTGCATACAGATTGATTATAACCCTCATTTGAACATAGGCTGGATTTTGTTTATTTTATTCAAATATTTTTCTTAATAATTCAAAATTCCTTTTTTTATAGAGAGTAAATGGACATTTTTTTCGTATAATATTTTAACATGGTTAAATTTACTTTACCGTTGCTAATACTTTATCGTTGCCAAAACTAATTCAAATTCTGGAATAATAATTTTTAGTCAGCAATTTAGTTTCAATTGAAAAATGTTCACGTGAAAAATAAAAATTAAATAAAAAAATTAAAGAATTAAAAAGATGATTAAATAATATTATTAGAAATAAAACGTACTTTTTTTTTAGTTTTTGATAATAATACAAGGTTTCAATATGAGTAACCATAGGAAACAGGCGAATATGACGCCATACATAAAAAATAAAGCGGATATCTTTGATTGGTGAAATAAAATGATCTTGGTTTTTTTTTTTCTTCGCTTTTTTCTTTTGTATGGTAATAATTCTTGGCGTTTTACCGTCTGCGCAGGGCTAATATAACTATACCGTATTTTTTTATTTAAATTTTAAAAAAGTAAAAAGAAGTTTCAAAAGAAAATGGTCAGCAAATGTCAATAATATGCTCCGCAAAATTATCCATATCGAAAATGATGTCATGGATAGCGAGAAATATTTATTTTCATTCTTAAAACTAAAAGAAATAACTCGATTACCTAAAAAAAAAAATTACGAATGTTAATAGTTCCATTTTTGTTGATAAAAACTAAAGATTTAATATTATTTCGTTAAAGCAACATAATTTCCCCTATGCCAGTACTGAAATTAATTGCCTGGAAAAGAAAATTAACAAGAATTATGTCATTAAAAAGGGATTTCTCTGCGGGAAAAAGAGGCGTCATATTTGAAATAAAACGGGAATTTTCCAATGTGTTTTAAAATGAGTGTGAATCAATTCCTTACATTAATAATACAAGGATCAGTAAGTATAGAAAGTAGATGAGTTTCACGCCATATTTATAACGAAAAATTTAAATATTTTTTTATCTATACTGATTATTAAGCATGAATATCCGTTATATACAGATGAGAATTTTCTGCTAAAAATCGCATCATAATTTTAAGAAAAGCAAAATGAACACGAATCTATGTTTGTATTTCGCAACTACTCCTCACTGTAAAAAATTGCTGCAGTAAAATTACTGCAGCAGAGATTCCAGGCAATGTCCATAAGAAAACCGGTTTTGTGACTAGATAAACGAGCTTTGTTATTAGATAAACGGTTTTTGCCCGTAAAAACATGAAATTTACTGAAATTACTTGAAAAGGGGGTATTTCCCGTAAAATTACGGCAGCAATTCACGGAGAATGCCCGTGAATTTACAATTTTCATTTACAGTGCCAGAATATCGAACGCAACGTGATTTACTTTATACCGGTTATCATTGATCCGAGGATGTTACACAAACTGTCATAATTTTAAAAATTAAATTAGATGCCAAGATTTTTTTTTTTCATTTTTGTTAATTTTAACGAAGTTTCTCTAAAAACGGAAAGTAAATTACTCCATATTTGTGTATAAAAAAAGGAGAAATAAAATAGATCTGTATATTTTTTACACCATTTTCTCATTAAAACTGAAAAACAGAATTGATTTTCACTTTGAATAGATGGTGAAAACAAAATCTTGATTTCAGTAAATTATCCGAAAAATAAAAACATATTTTCACATATTCAAACTTCATGAATCAATTTATTCTGGAGAACAAAAATTGCCTGTCAACATACTGTCATTTAGAAAATAAGATTTGTTTCAGCTATACATTAAACCAAGGAGGCAGAACTGAATTTAAAGAGAAAGCATGTACTATTTCCAATTAATGTTTTTTTGAATGATGGCTGTTAAAACGTTTCACAAAGGCGTTAAAAGTAAAATTGTTTATCAGGTAAAATTGACATTTGTTTTTACCCAATTCGTCTATTTACACGATTTTATTTGGCCCTCCTTTTTGCATTGGTTGCAATTTCATTTTCGCGATTATTTGGCACAAAATTTCACTTTTTAAAGACTGAGTTATGTCAAGGTCCCTATAACAAAAAAATACCGTATTGTCGCCTATGAAATGTGATAAATAGTTAGTTAATTTTAATGTTTTTAATTATCGGGAGTGAAATATTTTCTTAATTAATGTATTTATTCTTCTTTTAATGTTGCGTGAACGAAGTCACGGGTAACAGCTAGTATATAATAATTCAATATTATAATTGATTACATCTTAATAATTATTTAAACTTCAATGAAACATTTCTGTAACTACCATTAATAATAATAATAAACAAATTCTTTTTTATTTAAAATGGTCTGTAATTCGATGACTATATTTGACCCCTGGGAATCGATGCTAAGAACAGTATGTCTTGCAATTTTGGTTCTCAACATTTTCTACAGTAGTTTGAGTGCCACTAATAGGATATATCATTTTTCATTGAATATTTTTGTTATTATTGGAAACGCTTGGGTAATTTTGACTCACCTGAAATTAAACAAAATCCTTAATACAATTCAAGGATTTATAGACCTCCCAGAATGTAACACCAGCCTTGATGACAAATCGTAATTGAAGATGAAAAGTGCATAAGTTCGAATTTTATCAAGTCAGTTTCTTCGGGAATTTTATTAAATGTTAGTTAATGAATAAATATTTATTATCCAGACTTCAAAATTTCGATTGTGTACATTTTAGAAAATGTTACTTTTACGCATACAAGGTGACCAAAAACTATTGAAACGTGGTTTTATTAGCTCACAGGCTATCAAAGCCTGAGAGCTTATGTGCCCGCCCGTTCTGTATGTATGTATGTATGTATGTATGTATGTATGTATGTATGTATGTATGTACGTATGTACGTACGTAACGCGATAACTCTTGACAGAAATAACCGTTTTGCTTCCAATATTGTTTATAGGTTCCTTGTGATAAGGCGCTTCCCTGATTAGTTTTGGGGATTGATTGTTTAACTATAAAGGGGGGAAGGGGGGGCTAACCCCCCTTAATTAAGATAAATGCTTTTTTCATGCAGAATTGTCCAATTTTCTTCAAATTTTGTATATAGGTTCATTGTGATAAGGTTCTTTCCTGATTAGTTTTGGGGGTTCATAAGTTAAGTATAAAGGGGCTAACGGGGGGGGGGGAATCCTCCCCCTTAATTTAGATAAATGAATTTTTCATGCAGGGTTATCCGATTTTCTTCCACTTTTGTTTATAGGTTCCTTGTGATAACGCGCTTCCCTGATTAGTTTTGGGGATTGATTGGTTAACTATAAAGGGGGGGGACGGGGGGGCTAACCCCCTTAATTTGGATAAATGGTTATTTCATGCAGAATTATCCAATTTTCTTCAAATTTTGTATATAGGTTCATTGTGATAAGGTTCTTTCCTGATTAGTTTTGGGGGTTCATAGGTTAAGTATAAAGGGGGTAACGGGGGGTTAATCCTCCCCCCTTATTTTAGATAAATTATTTTTTTCATGCAGAGTTATCCGATTTTCTTCAAATTTTATATACATGTTCATTGTGATAAGGCGCTTCTCTGATTAGTTTTGGAGGTTCTTTGGTTAAGTATAAAGGGGGGACGCGGGGCTACCCCCCCCCCTCTTAATTTAGATAAATGGATTTTTCATGCAGAATTATCCGATTTTTTCAAATTTTGTGTATAGGTTCATTGTGGTAAGACGCTCCTCTGATTAGTTTTATGGGTTCATTGGTTAATTATAAGAAGGAGAAACGGGGGATGGTTCCCCCCTCTTAATATATTGTCGATTTCTTCATTTTTCGAGGGCTTATTTCAAATTCTTTGAAATAAGAATATAATTTACAGTTAGTGTGAATAGCCTGTGAGCTCAATGCCGTCAGTTTAACTGGGCAGTTTTCTTTTTTTTTTACCTGTTAGAGTTACTTAGGCAATGCAAAAGCATTCAAAATGAGCTAGGAGTTAATATTATGTGAATGAGCCATTAATTCTCTAAAAGTCACAGTTTTTAAATTTTAAGAATAGAAATTTAAAATTTTAAGGATTCATAAGAATTTTAAATGTTTTTATGAAATTTCCGTTGCTTGTTGTTTTCATTTAGCTTGAAAACAGCTTCGATAATGTAACATGTAAATAATTTTTCGCTATTTTGTATTTAAAAAAATTAAATAATTTTCGCTATTTTGTATTTAAAAAAAATAACTCCTGATAATGATTTTAAAGATAAATTGAAACGTCGAGAATAATTTTTATTTTTTTTAATTTTATTATTTACATCTTTGTTTAAAATCTCGTAATAAAATGTATGTTAGTAAGCAACTTATTGTTTTGTTTTCACATTTGAGTATACAAAGTAAAGTGCTTATTTATTACTTTATTTTCGTAACAAACTACAACTACAACAGTAATGTCGTGTATTAAAATAAAACTATTACACTAAAATGGCAACGCATGATAGCCAACTTTTATCTGCTGTGTTTTGGCAACGGCAGAAACTTTAGAACTGGGATAAAAATGTTGTTTGGATAGATTTATGTTTATTGTTAAATGTTTGTTTCTGTGTAATGTAGTTAATAAATGATGTGTGTTAAAGAAACGAATCTTTAATAAATAATTATAAGACATATAAAGATATACACTAACTAACGAAGAAGCGTCACACTGGCGACGAGTTAAACTTTGATGCATCTAGTTTTGTAATCTTGCTACTTTAGATTACTACTTCAATTTTGGAAGATTGGAACAAGGTAAGAAAAGCTTATTATTCTATTAAAATGGAACAATTAGTTGAAGAATTAATTAAACAAAATAAGGCGTTAATGGATGCGCTAAAGGGGGATAGCACCCAAAAGAATAATAAAGTTTCTGGAGTACAATTTGAGAAATATGATGAATCAGTAGAAAGTTTTGATACCTTCATGGATAGGTTTGAAGCCTTTTTAGATATACAAAATGTTCCTAAGGAAAAACGCGCAAAAACACTAATATCAAGTTTATCTGCAAAGCTATATAACTTGTTAAAAAATCTTCTTGCTCCACAAAATCCCAGTGATCAGGAATATGAAGCGCTTAAACAAATTTTGCAAGAACATTTGAATCCGAAACCTTTAATAATACCTAGTAGACACACGTTTTTAAACAGGAAACAACATGAAGGGGAAAGCGTTAGTTCTTATCTTGCTGAACTTCGCTCTTTAGCAATTCCTTGCAAATACACTCAACTTATGTTGAATACTATGTTGAGAGATGTTTTCGTTAGTGGTTTACGAGATAGGGCAATCCTAGATCGGCTATTTGAAGAAGACGATATCGATCTCGATAAAACAGTTAAGATCGCTTTAACAATGGAACGAGCTAATAAAGGAGTTAATGATATAATTGGTAAGCCACAAGGAATTAAAGCCGTTGGTGTATATAAGGGAAAAAATATAACACCACAACCTAAGAACACACAAAAGAAAAATAACATAGTACATTGTTCTAGATGTAACGGATCAAATCATAATAAATTTAACTGTAAGTTTAAAGCAAGTAAATGTAGAGTTTGCCAGCGTATTGGCCACATTGAACGAGCTTGTTATTATTCTAAGGAGGCTAAACCAAACAAAATGGTGAAGCAAAAACAGTTTCATGTACATAATTCAGAAGTTCAAAATTCAATTCTACTTCATAGTTCAGAAGTAGAGAACGTTTGCATGAAAGAAGAATTTCCTAAAAGACCTCCCATAATAGTAACTGTTGAAATTGAAGGTAAATCGGTTGAAATGGAAGTCGATACAGGCGGTACAGTATCAGTAAAAGAGGTTTTAGAGTTTAAAGAGATTTAAAGATATTTCGAAGAAAAAAATATGCCCTACAGACTTGAAATTTAAGACCTATAATGGTGAAACTCTTAAACCCCTGGGTTACTCAACAGTTAAAGTAAAATATAAGAATCAAACAGAGTACTTAAATTTATATATTGTTAAAGAAGACTTAGACACTATCTTGGGTCGAGAATGGCTGTATAAAATCAATTTAGATTGGGTAAGGATTAAAGCCCTTACAGTTGTAAATCAGGGAAATCTTACAAAACTGTTAGAAGAATACGCAGACATATTTGATGAAAAATTGGGCGAAATAAAAAATTATGAATGCAGTCTTGAGTTAAAACCGGATGCCGTTCCAGTTTTTTGCAGACCGAGACCATTACCGTTTGCAATGAAAAAGCGTGTTGAAGAGGAATTAGAACGATTTGAGAAAGACGGAGTTATCAAAAAGTCGAATATTTCAGATTGGGCGACTCCAATTGTACCAGTAGTTAAAGCAAATGGGAAAATTCGATTATGTGCTGATTATTCCGTCACTCTTAACAAAAATCTAAAAATTCAAAGACATCCTCTTCCAAAAACAGAAGAAATTTTTGCTTCACTGAATGATGGTAAGATATTTTCAAAGATTGACTTTAGTCAAGCTTATTTACAAATGAAGGTTCACCCGGACAGTCAAAAATTATTAACGATTAATACTCATAAAGGACTTTATGAATGCACAAGACTAATGTTTGGAATTAACTCAGCACCTGCTATATGGCAGAAATATATAGAAAGTGTATTGCATGATTTAGAAGGAGTAGAAGTATTTTATGATGATGCACGGATTGCAGCACCAGATTTCCAGACACATTTGTCAAGATTACAGAAATTTTTCGATAGATGTCGTCAACATGGATTGAGAATAAATAAAGATAAATGCAAATTTTTCCAGAATGAAATTGAATTTTTGGGATATAAGATAAATGCACAAGGATTATCTAAAACAGATGAAAAGATTGCTGCAATTAAGAATGCTAAAATTCCTAAGAACGTTCAAGAAATTCAGTCTTTTATGGGATTAGTTAACTTTTATTCGAGATTCTCAAACAAACTTGCTACTTTAGCATATCCATTACACAACTTGACAAAAAAAGGTGTTCCATGGATTTGGGATAAAAAGTGTCAAGAAGCAATTCAAAACATAAAAGATGAAATCTGTTCTGATAGAGTATTAGCACATTATGATCCAAAACTTCCTATTTTCCTTGCAGCTGATGCATCTCCAGTCGGCTTGGGGGCAGTGCTCTCTCACAAATTTCCAGATGGTTCCGAGAGGCCTATTGCATTTGCTTCAAGAACACTTTCGCTAACTGAACAACGCTATTCACAGATTGATAAAGAAGCTCTAGCTCTAGTCTGGGCTGTGAAAAAGTTTTATCTTTACCTAAAAGGAAATCGATTCACTCTCATTACAGATCACAAACCACTCGTGGCAATTTTTGCTTGCAAAAAGGGTCTTCCAGTTTTGTCTGCTACAAGACTTTTGCATTATGCTCTAGTACTACAGTCTTATCAGTTCGACATAATTTATCGGAATACTAAGGATCATGGTAATGCAGATTGTCTTTCACGATTACCCTTAAGGTCTGAAGATTTAGAATTAAAGGATGACGTTTCAGTTTTCCAACTTTCCCAAATTGAAACACTTCCAATAACAGCAAGAGATTTAGCCAAAGCAACTGCAAATGACGAAGATTTGGCACCCTTGCTAAATGCTTTAAAAAAGGGAACTTCTCTAAAAGGGAAGGAAGTCGAATATACTCTCCAGGATGGTTGCATTATGTACGGCCAAAGAGTCTGTGTACCTAAAAAATACCATAAAAAAGTTTTGGAAGAACTTCATCAAGGACATTTAGGAGTTGTTAAAATGAAGGCAATAGCCAGATCCTATGTCAATTGGAAAAACATAGATAAAGACATCGAAGATGTTGTTAAAAATTGTACAGATTGTTCCAGGATTAAAGATTATCCTCCAAAATCTAAAACACACCATTGGGAGTATCCAAGTTTTCCATGGGAAAGAATTCATGTTGATTTTGCAGGGCCAATTTTTGAGCATATGTTTTTATTAATTGTAGATGCACACTCTAAATGGCTCGAAGTCTATCCTATGAAATCGACAACTGCCTTGAAAACAGTAGAATGTCTAAGAGATTGTTTTGCTCGTTTTGGATTACCAGTCATGTTAGTCAGTGACAACGGACCACAGTTTTCCTCATATGAGTTCCAAGAATTTATGCAAAATAATGGAGTTTTTCATAAAACGAGTGCACCTCTCAAGCCCTCCAGCAATGGTCAAGCAGAAAGGTATGTACACACTTTGAAACAATCCCTTCGAGCAATGCAAAACTACCCTGGTAATATCAATCAAAAAATCAACTGCTTTCTGTTACAATATCGGAAATCACCGAATATGACTACAATGCAGTCTCCAGCAAGTATGTTCTTAAAAAGAGAGATTCGTACGAGAATTGACCTCTTAATTCCTAATACTAAAGAAAGAATTCAGAATAAAATTAGGAAGGATATATATTTCAATGATCGATATTTTGAAGTGGGTGAAAAAGTAGCTGTACGAGATTACACTGCAGCTAATTCAAAATGGAAATTCGGTCGCATCATCAGCCGAGATGGTGAATTACATTATACCATAAATGTTCAAGGCAATTTGGTTAGACGACATGTTGATCAAATTCGATCAGCAGGTGAAGAAGTGGACAATGATGTTCAGTATAGACCAAGAGTAACAAATATGAACGTCCCATCTGATCCAACAGTGATTTCAACGGAGACAGATGAAGCATCGACTGAGCCACCTACGACCTCCGAGGATATCGCCAAAGATATGCCTCCATCACTGCCAACAGTCACACCTCCAAGTGCTCCTCCAGTTAGCACACCCCAAGTTGTCCAAAATCCAGTGCAACTAAGACGATCTAAAAGAATCCGGAAACCTCCAAAAAGATTGTGCTGTTAATTTGAAAGGGGAGGAAACTGTCGTGTATTAAAATAAAACTATTACACTAAAATGGCAACGCATGATAGCCAACTTTTATCTGCTGTGTTTTGGCAACGGCAGAAACTTTAGAACTGGTATAAAAATGTTGTTTGGATAGATTTATGTTTATTGTTAAATGTTTGTTTCTGTGTAATGTAGTTAATAAATGATGTGTGTTAAAGAAACGAATCTTTAATAAATAATTATAAGACATATAAAGATATACACTAACTAACGAAGAAGCGTCACAGTAAAGTCCTTATTTATTACTTTATTTTCGTAACAAACTACAACTACAACTACTTTATCGAAAATTTAGTTAACTACAACTAGAAATACTTGTTGTAAAATGTAGCGACTAAAAACTGCTTTTGAAAGTAGTCACTATTTCGTTGCTTTCAGATTTTGCCAAATGTTTTATTCTACACTTGAAATTGGGGACACGGATTATGTATAATACAATGATCCCTTCTTATATCGCGTTTGCTGGGAAACAATCAAATAAATTTTATGAAATCGAGGGCAGTAAAAATTGAAGAAAGATAACATACAAGGATGTGTTTTGTGTTATTCCTTTAAAAAGTTACGTCGAAAAATAATAAATCTTTAAATAAAGATAATACAAGAGAAAAATCGTTGCATTAAAATATGAAGAGTAAGTAGATATTGTAGCGTATTGGGAATAGAGATGTCTGGATGCCGATGGCCTTTTAACTGTTTTTTATTACGTACACAGCTACAAAACATACACTGTAAAAAAAATCCTGAGGTTAATAAAAAATTTTAAGTATATTTGTATTCCAAAGATTTTTTTAGTAACCGGTACTATAAACCGGAATCGTTGCTAGCTGTTTTCTAGTAATGTTGCTATCTGTTTTCTGGTAATTCTTACAAATTTTCTTGTAATTGAGTAAGAATACAAAAAATTTTTAGTAATTGCAAAAATCAAAGAGAAAAACTAAATTTTTTTTAGTAGATCGACCCATTTTTTTTTTTACAGTGTATAGACACATAATTTTGGACAATATTGCAGAACTAAGACCAAATAAGTTTAGCCTGTAAACAGTTTAAAACTGTCCGTGGGTCTTCCAATTGAGGGGCTTAAGTTTTCCTAGCTAACAAGCCTCGTTAACTGTCTATGAGAATATATGTCTCATGTATGTACAGTCTTTTTCTAGACTATCTTCTCTTCCACCAGCGAACTTGAAATGAGTACAGCAGCAGATTTGAAGTAAAAGTCCCCGTAGTGCTCCAACGCTGATAGTATTTAAACATAGCGTTTTTTGAGTGGTTTCCTGAAGTAGACATATGGTTTTCAAGTAGTCTGAAGTAACTGCACACTTACTGTCGCTGCAATGTCAAAAGTTTGAAGTGCATTAATTCTTACGATCTTTAGAGTGTCAGATCAAAGGTTTTTGTAGTACCGGCAAAAGAGTTTATGAGTTAGTAATAAAAATATTATATGATGGTCAGTTCTGTAATGGAGGGTGTTAGAAATAAATCCTCATATTGGATTAAATTAGAATCTCTGCAAACACTCGAAAACACAGCTGCTCAAAAAAGAAAATGCTGAGGGAAATTTTCCTCCACTTAATGAAATATCTCATGAACAGATTCACCAACATAAATATCTTGTTGACTGTTATATCCAATTATCTTCAAATACAGTATCCAGCTATCATCATTAAAAGCGATAGTGAAATCATTTAATGACTATTTTATTCTATATCATCAAATAATCAACGAAGTGCAAACACCAATTAAATAACTTGTATAATTGCTGCAACAAATAGGAAATCCCAGCTAAATATGGTGTTTTCTATATGTTTGTGAAATGTGCTTGTTTACTAGTGAAATATGCCAGAAAACTCTAATTAAAGAGAATCTCATGACTCTAAAACAGTTAAAGACAAAAACAAAAAACATTCCTTTCATTTTGACTGAAAAACTTTTAAATCAACCTGCCTTCAAAACTCATCTTGTTAACACATTTAAAAGAAGCATACGACTCTTGTAATTTCTAATATATAAATGTATTCTTGTAACTTAACAAAATTTAATGTAAAATTTAAATTTAATCAACTGTAAAATTAGATAATTTATTGCTTATACACAAAGAATGACTTATTATTTGAGTCAATATTGATATCATAAAACAGTTGTTTTACAGAAATCTAATCACAAATGATTTACGTGATCTAATTACGTACATCGTGATCGTGCCCTAATGGATATTATAATCTATCATGGATATAAGTATGTTGATCGTCGAAAGAAAAGGTAGGACATTTCCATTTTCATTTCTCAATTGTTGAATATATAAAGTCATTTATTTTCTGAGAAACCAATTTTTTCAGATAACGCGCGACCGATTATTTGAGTCAATATTGATATCATAAAACAGTTGTTTTACAGAAATCTAATCACAAATGATTTACGTGATCTAATTACGTACATCGTGATCGTGCCCTAATGGATATTATAATCTATCATGGATATAAGTATGTTGATCGTCGAAAGAAAAGGTAGGACATTTCCATTTTCATTTCTCAATTGTTGAATATATAAAGTCATTTATTTTCTGAGAAACCAATTTTTTCAGATAACGCGCGACCGAACTTACACCTCCAAGAGAGGGAAAATATAGGACTTCTTGAGAACTCGGTGACCTTTCTTTTAATGAGTGAAAAGAAAATAAGAAGAATTCAATTCTTCACAATATATATGAAGAGTATTAATACAATAATGCAATAATGAGTAAGTAGATAGATGCTTCCAAAAAGAAGATTAATTTGTTTGTTTTGAATTTTGGCACTTGGATCAGCAAGTGTCAATGTAAAAAAAACATGGTCATACAATTAATTGCTAAAGACTGCAGCTGAGTTGCTGACATTTGCAAATTGTTGTTTAGAACGCATTTTGCACAAAAGAATTAATTGCTATCACGTGACGAGAATAATGGTACATCTCTCCTCCCCTTAAATAGCGTTAAAAGTAGCGTCTCTTTTCGCTAAAAACTGCTAATTTTTTGTATCGCACTACTCGCTACATTATATTTTTCAAAATGCAGCACGCTACACTATTAGCTACCGGAAAAAGTAGCGAATACTGTAGTTTTGCTATTTTAAGCATGCTACTTACGACCATTCTCACAACTATCTAACAATGGAAATCTCTATAAAATGTATTTTTTAAACAATTATTATTATTATTTTAATTATTATTGGATTACGAGAGTTCCCCCCCCCACTTCCACGCAGAATATAAGAATCAAGATGCGTTAGGAAAATTATATACAGAAGCTGTAGTGTTTTTTTAAAGACATCTACTAAGATATATGAAAAATAATAACTTAAAAGAAAATGTTTTAAACAGTTAGCAGAACGTACGTGGTCGGAAAAAACTAATTAAAGAATGCCAAAGGCATAAAAAATCAACGTATTATAAACAATAGCGTTTTATTAATGCGTGGAATAATTTGTATGTTATTAAAGTAAATACTTTCAGTATAAATCCGAGATTTTTAAATTACGGTAAAGGATTATAAATGGATAAAAAAAAAACCTGCTTTTTCATACCTGTTTTTTAAAGTGAGTAGTAAATTTCTTATTTTCGTGTTGCATATATCTGTAAAAATAGTAGAAAGGACAAAACCAATCCGCTGGTGGAATATAATACATGTGCTAAATCAGATGAAAAGCAGATTTTTGAAAATTAGTATTGAAACTAACTAATTTAAGAAATTTAAAGTAATTTATTAAAAGTTCAATAAAATGAAATTTTCATTAGAATTTTTCCTCACACGTGTAAATGTAACTGTTCGTACAAAACTCGATTTCGGTTATAAGAATCAATTGATCATAAGATATAAACCAATAATTATAAGTAATACTCATATTATTTATGTTGTCAACATCCATTTTTCCATGTATTTACAAAACGCATAAGTATGAATGAGGTACCATTCGAAAGGATCTTGAACATAGTACATTCACATTTCGTTAAAACATGATTTTTGATTAAAAATTTCTGTTAAATAAAAATTAAGACATTGTTTTCACAAATAAAATGAAAGGTTTCTCTCAAATCAATGTTGCCGCCGCAAAAAATAAAAATCATTAAATAAATTAAAAATAAATTAAAAATAAAAAAATGCCGCATTATATCTTGTTCAGCGATAATTATAAAAATAAACAAATGGCACAAAAAAAAATAAAATATGATGTATCCTCACGGGTTTATTTTATATTTATGATTAAAAAGCAATTGTTAACTTCAAATATTAAAAGAAAAAGACACCATCGATCGATCGAAGCAGTGGTTTTCACCTGTAACCTAAAAGGTATGCTTTGTCATATTAGATTAAATTGTATTGTATCTGTATTTAATTTATTTTTATTTGTCCCATGTTGTTCCCGAAGCGGATAACGTTATCCTCGAATGCTGTTACAATACGATTGGTGATAGCTTTTCTCGTGCGTGCGTTTTGCCATCTTCGATCAGTTTTTACTGTAACTTTGATGGAATAAATGAGATGATATCCTGACTTGACTAACGGTTTTTGCAGATATTTGTATCCTTAATTTTCTTTAGAAGTTTAAACCTGCATCTAAAAAATATTAGAAATTGCTAAAAAAATATTAGACTGCAGTGCGAAACCCTCGTCCGGGTCCACTGGTTACAATCTTATAAGTGACAGTTACTGCGTGTATGTTTATATCAATAGATATCGACGGAAATAATAAGACACTAATCAAAAAGACCAAAAGCATCAGGAATAATATAATAAACCGCAATTTCCGTTTTTAACTCTAATTTCCGCCAGCAAAACTCAATTCTACAATGCAATATTGAAATAATTTTTGAATCATGTTTATTCCAAAATCAGGAGCAAAATGGAGTAAAACAATGAATTGGTGTTTCGAGTAGTCACTTTCATCGTTAAAAGGAGTATTTATTTTGCGGACCAAACAAACCATATAATCATAATATCCATAAATTGAAGCGCAAGTCTTTCAAACACTTTGCATAATTTTAAGGAATTTTAGTTTAAATTGACGAAAATTATCAAATAAAATATTTTGTAACAGTTTGGAAATTGAAAATTTCAAAATTAAAATGTTATCGATTTTGTACACAGTTGGTACAGCTCGAATGCAGTTTCTTCTTTTCTTCTTACGCTATATGAGATTAAATTGTTTTAATAGCATACAACAGTAATTTAGTTTAATATAATTTAACTGTGTAATTTACAATTCTATTAGCCAAACACTTACTCATTTCCAAATTTTATATAACTTTTTCAGTTTTTTTGCTCACAGGCTATCAAAGCCTGAGAGCTAATGTGCCCGCCGGTTCTGGATGTACGTATGTATGTATGCACGTATGCACGTAGCCCGATAACTCTTGATAGAAATATCCGTTTTGCTTCAAATTTTGGTTATAGGTTTATAGTGATAAGGCGCTTCCCTGATTAGTTTTGGAGGTTCATTGGTTAATTATAAAGGAGGGAACGGGGGACTAATCCCCCCTTAATTTATACAAATGGGTTTTTCATGCAGAATTATCCGACTTGATTAAAATTTCGTTTATAGATTCATTGTTATAAGGCGCTTCCCTGATTAGTTTTGGGGGTTCATTGGTTAAGTATAAAGCACAACCAAAACACAACCAAAAAAACACAAGAGTTGTGTTTTTTTGTGTGTATCTACGTGGTGATGTTTTAACCCTGATGATGAGCCAGGACGGCTCGAAAGCGCTAGGTTTTTAATGTGAAATGCAGTTTTGTATATTTTTAAAACACCTAAAGTAAAAGTTTTTAATAAATGATGCATATATGTTTTTTGTGACATTTTCTGTTGTTTGTAAACAATTATTGGGATAAGTCGCTTCCTTGATTAGTTGTGGGGGGTTCATTCGTTACGTATAAAGGGGGGAAACGGGGGTCTAATCCCCCCTTAATTTAGATAAATGCTTTTTTTCATGCCAAATTATCCGATTTGATTAACATTTGGTTTATAGGTTAATTGTTATAAGGCGCTTCCCTGATTAATTTTGGTGGTTCGTTGGTTAAGTATAAAGGGGGAACGGGGGTTTAATCCCCCCTTAGTTTTGATAAATGGATTTTTGATGCAGAATTACCCAGTTTGCTTCAAATTTTGTATATAGATTCATTGTGGTAAGGCGCTTCCCTGATTAGATTTGGGGGTTCATTGGTTAAGTATAAAGGGGGGAAACGGGGGGCTAAATGCTCCTTAATTTATTGTCGATCTCTTTCTTTTTCGAGTGGCATTATCCTTTGAAATAAGAATATAATATACAATTAGTTGTATAATAATAGTATAATATATAATATTGTGAATAGCCTGTGAGCTCAATGCAATCAGTTTAACTGGGCACTTTTTTTTTTTTTTTATTCTTCTCGAATACGAATTTTTTCCACAAATCATTCTTTGAATTGGCATAATTAAAGTGCTATTCAATATTTTGGAAAAATATATATTTATTAAACGATACCTTAATTGAAAACCGATTTTAAAGCGTTTTTTTTTAATTATTATTATTCAAGTTGTTGATATTTCAACAACAACAACAAAAAAAGCACGCTAATAAAACTCATATTGCACTTATAACTAAATCCCTAAAAGAAATATTCTTTTTTCGCTTTTATTAAGTAATATTATATTCTTATGTTTAAAATCTATAGAAGATTTTGTTCAGTGGTTATTTTTTGAACTTTACGAATATAAAGATTGTTTTGTCCGTGATTTTAACTTAATTAGTTTTGTCTGAAAATTTAAATATTTATTAACATACTCTGTTATATTATTTTGCAGTACACGAATCACCGTCTGTATTTCTAAAAACCATGAAAATATTTAACTTTCTTAAAAGAGGATTACATAGAAATAAACTGATTAGATTACAATATATTTAATTTACAAACTTAACGTATTCATTTATTCTTTGAATTTAAATTACCCATATTCAGCATTGCATTTTATACATCTACTAGTCATGTGCGATTAATAAATAATTGCACGCAATTTGTCTTACTTATTTAATATGTTGAATTTCTGTAATAGAAAAAAGTTATACATATAATTCAGATATGTAAAAATAGTAGAAAGGAAAAAAGTACCTCACTTTAAACCTTAATTATACATATAATTCAGATACATACTTTAAGCTTTAATTAACAGATATAACCTCAAATCCTGTGGTAATATATACAAGATGAAGGTAATATATCTAGATAATCATCTAGAACTTTATCAACAGAGTGAAAGGTCAATATTTCACATTAAGAGAGGCAAAATTTGATTTAAAAAACAACAACCGTTTAAAAATTTTAATTATTTAAAAATAAATTAAAATCTAGAGAAATGCTTAAGTGATACAAAAAGAAACAACAAAAGGCTTATAAAAACCTTTTAATGATCAACACACGTTTCAACGCTCATACGGCGCCATTTTCAAGATATATTTCTTGAAAATGGCGCCGTATGAGCGTTGAAACGTGTGCTGATCATTAAAAGGTTTTTATAAGCCTTTTGTTGTTTCTTTTTGTATCACTTAAGCATTTCTCTAGATTTTAATTATATTTAGTAAACTTATTTTGTGATAATGTAAATATAAATGTTACATTATTGTAATAGTACTTAATGTAAAAATAAAACAAGGATTCTTATATATGCGATTTATTTTAATAAGTATGTATACATTTCCAAAAATAATTTTGTTTCGTAAACAATAATGTTAAAAATAAATTTGAATTAAGTGATTAAAATTCATAAAATTGGGTGATTTTTTTTTTCTCTTTCTTTTCTTAAAGCAATAAATAACATACTTGTAAGAGAATACAGAGCATTTAAACTGCGACACCTTATAAAACAAATGTTTAGAAATAAAAACAGCTATAAATAAATGAAACTATTTTGAGCAAATAAATGATAAGCAAAAGCACGAAAAGTCTCGATTCAATACTCCAGTATTAAATTGAAACATAAAAAAAAATAATAACATCATTGTTTTTCAAAAAAAAAAAAAACTTTGATTAAACATGCTCAGGGCAACATTCCCTTAGGATTGAGTTAGAATTTCCACGTGATAGTTTCAGAAAGAAGTTTATCTCATGATTTTATTACATTTTGAAAGTATAAATTCAAAACAAGTTTGTTTGTTCAGTAGTGTTGAAAAGGTGAAGTTTTGTTTAAATCTGATTTGAAACTTTTCTAAACAACAACTGTGCATCATAAGATATTATTTTAGTTTTATTTTGCGAACAGAAAAACATATAGTAATTTCGACTTTATAGGCATTCGCTTAAGAATTGTGAGATAAATCCACGTGTTCTTTTTCGAAAGAAATTTATCTCATGATTTTATTAAATTTTACATGCATAAATTCAAAACATGATTTTTTTAGTTCGGCAGTATTAAAAAGATTATGTTTTCTCTAAATCTTGAAAAAAAATGTACAAGATAACATATTCCCTCCTACTCCTTTATTTTTGAGAGAGAAAAAGCGAGAGTAAATCAAGCAATATTTTCTATTTTATTTTTAAAGGTAGGAATACGTATTATTTTTTCGGAAAGGTACATAATCTATATTTCATTCAATTTTACAAGATTATTCTATCTGGTAAATTAATCATACGAGTTGTAATTTTCTAACAGAGTGAACAAATGTCCAAACTAGGATTTGAACCAGGGACCCTGGCTTAAGCTGCCAATGCTCTTTCAACTGATTTGGAAAATTACAACTCGTATGATGCATTTAGAAATTAGAAATAAGTGAATTAAAATTAATGAAATGTAGTTACTTATCCAACGTTTACTTGGAGTTCCAATTCCTCCGATTTATTTTGTTGAGCTACTTCAGGTAATAGACAAGAGTAGTAGAAGAATAAGAGTTAGACCCCAGCAGGAGCCGTGAGCCGGAGCCGGAGCCGGAAGTAGCAGGTGTGGACACCAGAAGTTCTGTGCTCTGTGAAGGTCAGCGGAAGTGGCAGGTGTGGACACCGGATGTAGCAGGTGGGGATAACAGGCATGTTGAGACAGGAAGTGAACAGGAAATGTAGATAGGAAGTTTAACCAGAAATGTGACAGGAAGTGAATGCGATAAGGGAGAGAGGGGGAGGGCTTATTTTTGTGGGGGGCTTATGCTAACCTGAAATAAAAACGGAATTATTTCTTACTTTGTAAAAATTTAACATAAAATGTATCTTTTTTTTTTTTTTTTTAACTTGAAATAAAAAAAAAAATTTTTTTGCTAACTAACACATGAAAGAAAATGGAAATCTTTCTGACTTTGTTTTGCTTTATAAAAGTTAGCATGAAATTTATTTTTAGAGCCCAATTCTTGCAGGATACGAAACGAAAAGATGGCGGACACATGACGTCAGGTGAAAACTCTCTTTTCGGATGCGATCCATTTCGCATCTGGGAAAAAGTGCTATTCTGGGATCAGGTTTCCGTACGTTCGTAAGCAATTACGTATGCTATCCAGTGTTCGAAAAGGCGCGACCGTCGCGGAATAGCTCCTCCCAAATCCACGTCAGTTTTACCGATTACGATGATCGATATTAAGAGGTAACCAATGAGAATCCGTCATCGTATCGTAGTTTCAATAGTTGACATAAAACTTTCAATTCAATGGCTGCGATGTTTATAATTCGCTTGGCGAGGATAATTTTCGTCTTATTGATAATTTAATGTTCAATTGTAATGGAATTCCTGTTATAATGAAAAGGTAGCTGTTTCAGAATGTCTGTCTATTAAATAATTAAGTGAGCTGTGTATATTCTCCGAGAAATAAAACTTTTACTGAATAAGTATTGTCATATGTATGTGTGTTTATTATAAGACACATACTTTAGCAATAATGATTCAGTTTTTACTACGGCTGATTTGCAGATAGGATTCTCCAGCATCGTACAGGCCTTAATAGGTAGGAAGCCAGCAACTTAAATTTTAATTAGTATTTACTTAAGAACCGACTGCTTCAGGGAAAGTTTTCAGTTTTAGTATATAACAGTATTTTTTATAATTTAGAAAAAAAAAATTGAATGTGTGAATGTTAAAACTTAACATATACAAATGATCTTATGATTATGTACAAAGCAGCTTTATTTTAAGCGATCAGCTTTCTTGAATTTATAGATTACTTTATTATTATTATTTATTTCATGCTTTATATAATTAATATATATTTGATATACTGCAGATATTCATATATGAAAATAATATACATTGAGATTTTCTAAATCTTAACATTTTTTTTTCCTTTGAAAGTTATAAAAACCAAATTAATGAAGCTCAGATTTTCAAATCTTTTCTGTGAATAACTGAAGAATATTGAATTTCAGTGACATGTTCATTTTTTAATAATAAAGTATGGAACTTTTTTTTTCTGAGATAGTATACAGAGAAATGCAGTTTTGATTAAGAGAAAACTAGAAGGAAATTTGTTTATTGTTTATTCAATATTTTACAATGTAGTAGAAAGTTATACTTTCAGAAACAAATTAAAGTAAAGATTTTCTCTTTTTGACACTATTTAAAGTTTGTAAGCTTCTGCAAGGGAAAATAACGAACTAAGATGTTTATGGTGAGGGTGGTCAGGAATTACATCAATTTACTCACTACTGATGAAATAATTTTCTGATGGGATAAGAAAAAAAACCTATATAATTTTTTATTATTATTATTCATTGATTATATGTCATGTTACTCCCAAATGCCAAATGTTAATATTTTATTGAATGTTTAGGTATATTTTACTTAGTGGGTAAAATGAATCATCTCTTTTAAAAAATTATGAATGTGTCAGGATATAAACATTTATGTTTGCCACATTATTTTTACTGTTATCAAAGGTACCTCCTCTAATGTGATTAAATTGATAAATAAAATCTCCCCCCCCCCCCCACTTAAAAAAAATTCTTTGTAAAAATGAATCATCACATGAACTGGCTTTTTTAAAATTTCATTTCTTAAATTTGCATTTTAAAAAGAAATGATAAAGAAATTTATTTTATTTCTAATTACTTATTTTCATACGTCAAACAAATTGTGATAAAAATTTAAATTATTACATTAATTTGAGATTTCTGTGAAAAATTCTGTAAGAAATAAAATGCTTGAAAGTTAAACTTGTAGAAAGCTTTTAATCACCATTTCAATATTCCCTTCCAACCCTAATATTATATTTAACATATAAATATTATATGTAAACAATGCTTATTTATTCCTTGCATCTTATTAAAATAGAGATAGAAAGTTCTAAAAGTCAAAAGACTCATTAATGTATTTTATTTTTAATTTATATATTTATAACTGTAATAAAAATGCATATTTTCAACTATACACAAAATAGCAAGAATGGCTTTAATAAAACCTGCTAAAAAGTTAACTTTATATCAAGTGCCAGAGGTGTTTATACAGAGATAATCAGCAGAAGCTTTCAAAATATTATTTATTTTCATTGGTATATTAAAGTTTAATATCTTTCATATGCAAAATGCAATATTTAAAAAAAAATCAACAATTAAATGTTATTTTAACATTTGTTATAATCGCTTTCTCTCTTTTTTTTTTTTTTTTTTTTTTTAATTGTTATATTAATATGATTACTAGAAATACACAAGTATTTAATAACAAAGCCAGTCTGATTTAGTAGAGTAGGAAATTACAAATCTGAAATACAGAATTTTTTATACTTCTTTGTTATAAAGGCAACGAATTTTTTTTAAAATACTTATACAATTTATTTACTTATATAGAAGTCTTATCTATTATATACAAACAGATGTGATTAACCTGTTTTTTTTTCTTTTATTAGTGTATTTAAAAGGTATAATTTCTTTTCTTTTTTTTTTAAATTAAACTCATAAAAGCATGATGAGCTGATAGAAATACTGTATTTATTTTTGATTTTAATCATATTGCTAATATTTTGAATTAATATTTAGGATTTTTTTATTATGGCTTAACTCTGTATTTTCTTATTTTGTTTTCAGCCGCTCATGCTTTGACGATTTTTTTTTTCTTTTTTACTTTATAAAAACACCAATATTTTTATTTTATTTTCCAATTTTTCATCGTTAATATTACAAGATTCATTATTGTAGGAGTTACCTTATATGCTTCATTATAAAAACTAAACTGATTTATTCATAAGATAAATAATAATGAAATTATGTACATTGTATTATGATATGCAATGCACCACTTGATTGAACATGGTATTATGATTTGACATTAAATCACATTGTTTGGTGATAAATTTTGTTTATTGTAAATGGGCTACTGGAAGATAAACAGGTACCAATTTAATTGTGCAATCCATGTACTTAAATACTTTTAAAAATGCATTTTTTAAAACCATTTATAGTCATTAGGGTTCGGTGTTCTGTCAATATAAACAGCTGACAGAACAATGCTTAAATAAAATAAAGAAGACTGACAAAAAAGATCATGATCTTAACTAGTAAATCATGCTAGCCATCTACACAATTTCAAACACTAAGTAAAAAAAAAAAAATATGCCTCCCCCCCCCCACCCCAAATAAAAAGCATTTGAGATCTATTCTTTGTAAAATTTGGTCACATAAACAAGTTTTTTTTTTTCTTTTTCTATTTCACTCTTTGGATTTAATCTTTAAATATAGATAATAAAGAAATATGTTTCATTTCTAAAAAATATTTTTCATAAGTTAAAAAAAAAAAGTCCCTGCACCCTCCAAAACTGATGAAAAAATAATTAGTAATTATTCTTTTACCTTTATGTTAATTTCAGGTTTCTACGAAACATAAAGTGTAAAGTCAGTGTATTAATACATCTTTATGAAATAAAATAGTTACAAGTTAAATGTTTAAAAGCTTTTATTCACTATATTTCAGTATAGTAACATACCATGACCTCCTTTTTTTCTTAGCATATTTCTACATAACTATCAGCTAATCATGTATCTTATTAAAATAATGATTAAAAATTAAAAAAAAAAAGAAAGAAAAAAAATCAAACATTATTTTCAAAGATTAATTAATACAGCTTTTTTTTTTTTTTTTTTTTTTTTTTTTTTTTTTTTTTTTTTTTAATATGAATCTAAAATTAAAAAGCATATTTTTAACTGTAAACGAAGAAAAAAAAGTGGGTTCATAAAAATCTCAAAAAATTGAATTTTCTCATTATCTGTTTTATATTTAACATGCAGTTTATAATTACATGCAAGTAGGTGATTTGGTACTTTCCCATTATATGGACACCATGCCAAAATGTATGATAATGCATAATGTATGTATTAAATGTATGCTTGGTGACAATGGTGTCCATATAACGGAAAAGTACTGGTGATTTTTCTTTTGAAATTACTTCAACAATTTTTATGAAATCAATAATTATTGGGTTTTTTTTTTCATTTAATAACACTAATTTCAAGTTCAAACTTTTATTTTTTATACAATAATAAAATTTCTGATGCATAAGTGATTAATGCTATAAAACACATGAATAAAAGTTTCACATTCCTATTACATGAACATTTGCCCCCCCCCCCCCCTCCTCCAAAGAGGGAAGAAAACAAATGTTTATAAAAAAACAATTCTTAGAGAATATAAACCCCAAAAATGAAATAACTTTAATCAATGATGAATAAATAACATGTGTATATGTATATTTTTTAATCTGCAATTTTTATTCATGTAGAATTGAAATTGATTTTGCAATTGTAGTAAACAGATTGTAACTAAAATTATGTTTTTGAGTATCTTTTCATTGGTATTTTAATGTTTAGATTACCATACCACATAATATGCAATATTTAGAAAAAAACTTCAATAATTAAATTTTACCATGTATTTTTTATTTTTTGCATGTTATTTTAAAAATATTGCAAATGCAATAAAATATTTAATAACAAACACATTCAGATTTAGTAACAATAGAAAATTGGGTACTTTTCAGCTAGCCGGGCGCCAGTGATATATATGTACATATATAAATATGTATGTATATATATATGTATGTGTGCCAGTGATATATATACACATGTATATATATCACTGGCGCCCGGCTAACCGAAAATTACTACTATATTTGAAAAGATGATTTCAAGAACTTCATTCGGTACTTTTCGGTTAGCCGGGCGCCAGTGATATATGTACAAGTACATATAAAAATATATATGTATATACATATATATATACGTAATACATACATATATGTGTATATATATGTACATGTAGCTATATGTGTATATGTATACATATGTGTGTATATATATATCGCTGGCGCCCAGCTAACCGAAAAGTACCCTTTATTCCTTTTCAAATGTATTCGAATATAATTCTGACACATTGATTAATTATTCTCTTAATAAGATTCGAAGCAGATTATAAAAGAAAAATGTAAATTTTAACTGTCCTGGAACTGCGATTTTTTTTTTTTTTTTTTTTTTTTTTTTTTTTTTACATAACTGCTACATATTTTTTTAAAAAGAGAAAGTCCAATAAAAAGTAAAAGAAATTGATTATTCTTTCTAATTTTATTTAATGTATAATTATTTAAAAGATAAAATTTTTTAAAAAGCACAAGTTATGTGAGATAACAACAGCAAAAGATGGATAAGGATTTAAAAACAAAGAAAAAAATCTCTAACTTATCATTTATAAATCGCTGCCACTGGCAATTATTGTTATTATTTTATCCACCACTATTTCAAAACAATGACCTTCATCACAAATTTTTGGGGTAGATTGATTTAGAAATAGCGGTGGGGAAAATAATAAAAATCACCAGTGGCAGCACTGTTTATGTACCTTACCTATTAAATTCAAATTAATGCATTATTAATCAGTAATTAAATTTCAAATCTTTTTGACTGAGTTTTTGGCTATTCAAGTTAAAAAGTGAGTATATATAAAAAGTATAAAATATATAAAAAGTGTACATCAGCTAATTAATGAATAAACAATTTGAATATATAATAATACACAAATAAAATGAAATTAAATTAAAAAAATTTTTATTCTTCAACATTTTTCAAAAATACAAAAAAGTGGCTATATATATATTTTTTCTAGTAGATAATACACATGTAGTTAAAAAAATTATATTATAATTAATAATTACTGCAATGAAAAAAGATGCAGCATAGGAGAAAATTTTCAGCTAAGCATTCATCAAAACCTACGGTTATATGTAAAATAACTAAATAAAATCGCATTTTAATAGCATGTATTTCTTGAAACAAGTATTATGCTTAAAATATATGCAGCACATAACAATTTAATTTGTAGCTCTTTGTATAAAGACATAAGAAGATAATCAATTCCAACCCCCCTGAATTTTGAAGCTTTAAATATTTGTTTTTTTTAACTTTGACATCTAAACAAAAATGTTTAAATTTACTTAACACATGTGACTTAAAATAGTTAAACATTTAGAGAGAGCAGTTATATTTTAATGTAAAAGTGCTTTTTATATATTATAATAGTAGTCATAATCAATTTATATATTTTAAGCACCCCCCTCCCCCCCCTCCACTTCCAAGGATTTTGCTCAGTTGATACCAATGCTATGAGAATATCCTAGGTACTTCTAATTATTAAAAAATAATAATAATAACAATTATTAAACGTTTAAAAAATATCATCTAATGGTCGAAATAAATATTTCAAGTAAACTGCTTGTTATCTCAAAATTAAATTGAGGTTGCAAAAAACATTAAAAATCTGTACATTACTAACATAACATTATAAAACTGTAACTAAAATGTGATTCTCAAGTGATCATGACATTCATATAATCTTTTCACAACTAAAAATAATTCATTAATGTATGTTACATTGGGTTGGGTTGAATATTGACGGCCAATTATCGACACTTTGGGATATAGGCCCGGGGGGAGTGCCCTTCGTGGGGGTCTTTCTAAGGGAACCTAACCCGTATTTACGCATGGATAAATCCACGGCTCGAAGAAAACCACGAAAACTCCGAACGATTAGGCCGACGGGCGCGATTGGGATTAATGTATGTTACAATTCATATTTATCTACTCTAGATGGGTACCAAAACTTTTTATATTCAAACATGTGTCTTTATAAACATACACAATTTTTATTTGATAAATATATGCACCTTTAATTTCTGCAATCTATGGTGCATATTAATCTACCTTTAAAAAAGAATATACGTAATTTATTTAATAATTAAATAAAAGTTTTTTATTAGCAAAATATCAGCAAAAGCTGGACAAGTCAAAAATATCGTAATAAATATTTAGTTTTTAAGCAAAATTAACAAAATATACTATAATATTCATCACAAATGGGATAAAAGTCTCTTAATATTGAAAAACACTAGAAAATTTCTTATTAAAATGTCCTATTACATGTAAACAATCACAAAAGTTGTGTTCGAAAAGGACTTTTCACCTACTTTGAGAGGGTGAAATCAACGTCCGAAATTTTGTAAACATTCGAAATAATATTTCGCATCTAACTTTTCCCCATGTACGAAAATAAGTGCTCCAGAATACCGATTTCCTTCCCGTATGATACGATGACGTCAAAATGTTGTCACGGAGGAGGCGTTTCCACCGACTTTTCGTATTCGAACGCTGTCAGAATTAGGCTGTTAGACTGGAAACGCGACAGGAAGTAAGACCGAAACGGGATTAGACATGTTTATTTATTTATTTTTTTTAAATGGTTATCAAGAAGCAGGATGTTTGGGAGCGAGTTCGAACAGGAAAGGTGATTTGTAAGACCGGACGTTATTAAGGTGTGAGTGATAAGGAAAGTATAGTTTTATACACATAGATTTTGTTCTTTGTAGAGGTTTAAATTATTTTTAGATGTTATTTATTTTTTAGTGTTTTGAATTTTATTTATTCTTAAACCGTTATAAATTATTTTTTTCTATCATTTTAATTTTTAGTGACACCAATTTTAGAAGTAATTGCTCATTAAAAGAATTATTTTTCAACGCTGGCACAGGCAGGAATTGAACCCACTATCTTATATGTGGTAAACCAATGTGTATATCCACTGTGCTAGCGGGAACTTGTAATGTTATCTCTTTAAATGCAAGAGACGGGGACTTCAGACATGTATTGAGATATCTTTATCATAGTTTTAATGAACTGCAGGAAATTTTCTTTAGCTATTGAGTAATTCGCGAGTTTTGGTTTAATATGAATGCTATTACATCTGTTTGTTTAATTTACAAGCACATTTCTCTTACAACATTCTGTCAACAGATCATTTCCATATTCGAAATAATAATTTAGAAGGAAAATTTTTATATGAAAATACTATGAAATGTCATTTATAGAGATTGACAAAAATAGCATGCTTGATTCTTTCTTGTACATTTCTTGTACAACATTATATTCGAAATAGAGTTTTGTTACCAAAAATAACGTGTTTATACATTTTAAAAACGAAAGCAAAGTGTTTTTTACAAATGTAACTATAAGCTATACACCCACGCATTTGTGTTATTGAATTAAATTACAATGCTTAATATTGTATTCACTGTACTATTTTCCTGCAAAAGCCGTTTCACAAACTTGTGTACTGAAATTAATGTGGCATTTTTAGGGAAAAAATTAATTCAAGTCTTTGTGACTAATCTTTCAAAGGAAAAAAAGATTTGTCATACTTTCTCTTACATTATATCTTCCGTTTTTTTTAAGTTTACAAATTTGTGGAGTAACTTAAATAATCGTTTTTATGCTAATTAAACAATATATTTTTTAATTATATGTTTTTTTTAATTAACTTGTAATAGCTTCTTTTTTTTTCTTAAAAGGGTACTGTAGAATAACTTATGTCACAAATACTACATCCTTCTTTAGTTAAATATGTTTCACTTAAGACATGACAAAGTGTCTTAGAAACATTTCATTTTGGAGTTAAGTGATTAAACAAGAAAAATATTATTTATAAAAACACAACACATAAGACCAGTGACTGAGAGGTTCTGGTTTTAAAGCTACTAGACGTTTGGGTTTAAACTTCTCTCGCGTTCGTCGACCTAACCGTTCGGAGTTTTCTTCGAACCTTGTCAATACGAGTTAGGAGCCCTTAGAATGACCCCTAGAGTGACCTATATCCCTAACGCAGATAATCGATTTTAACAAATAACCAACCATCCACAACACATAAGACATTTTAGATCATTTTAGATCATTCCATTTAGTTAATAAGTGATTTAACGTGCAAAATATTATTCATAAAACATACAATAAGAGAATTTTAAAGAATTGTTTCTTTCAAATGAACAATTTTTAGTGACTATTTAACTTATTAAAGAGAGCGGGTATTTTGTTTAGAGTTATACGATTAAAATAAATTTTCAATAGATTTGACTTTATACAACCAACATTTAAAAAAAAAAAGGGGAATGGAATCTAGTTTTTATAAAGTAACGTTTTTTCAATTTTACAAATACTTCACACCCCGTCTTTTTCCCCCCTCTTTTAGTAGACTTTACATACATAAGACATAAAAAGCGTTTTAGAATACATCATTTAGAAATTAAGTGGTTTGATAAATAAAATACTATTTATAAAAGCAATAGATACAAAAGTAATAAAGATTTTTACTTACAAATGTACGAACTTCTGATAGGTAAGACTTTCTAAATCATTGTGCAAGAATTAAGTGGTTATTGAACTTATAACATTATAGGATGAAATAATCATATGACGTATTTTTAAACCAATAAAATGTCAATATTTTTAAACCAATAAAATGACAATATTTTTAAACCAATAAAAAGTTAGTATTTTTTACACGAGCGCCCTCTATTACTATATAAATTTCAATGAAACGAGTTCATAACATTCTACTGTAACCTGGTATCGTTGTAATAGGTTGTATTTTTCGTTAAGTTAGTTTTCATTTAAGTTATTATGGAACAAGTTATGAATTCTTATGTTGGTGACGTAACCAACTTGGAGTGTCAACACTCATCACCAAAGTTAAATAATCAAGAGATGGATTCTACACTTTTATCCAAAGAAGGACTCGTTTCGAATTATGAAGTGAAACCCACCTCATCAGGACTAAAGAAACAGAAGTTACCCCATGTGTGTAAGACGTGTAACAAAGCATTTCCTCGAAAAGTTAACTTAATGTTTCACATGAAATGTCATTTAAAAGAAAAGTCTTTTCGTTGTGAGGTGTGTGCTGAAGTTTTTTCACAAAAGAGTGATTTACATAATCATCAAAAGATTCACAAATCGCCCAAACAATACAAGTGTAGTGATTGCAACGAGATATTTTCAAGAATGGCTGACTTATTGAAACATAAGAAGACTCATAAGATTCGTAAACAACAGTCATGTACAAAGTGTAGCGAAATGTTTGATTGTGAATCAGATTTAGTACAACATTGTGATACTTTTCATAAAGTTTTACCTAATGTGAAGAAGTCACCTGATTTGTTATTTGAAAAAGTGAAGCATTTTAAAAGACAAAAGGATGTGCGAAATATTTATACTAAAACTATCATTGTGTCCAATGAGATGAATCAAAAAGACTTTCGTTCATTTTTTAACAGTGTTCGATCAGATGTTTTAAACGAATTAAATTATCAATTGCAAATGAAAAAGTCAATAAAATGGTATGCAGCCGTTAAAGTGGATGTATATCGTGAATCACAGGATGGTGACTTAGAGAGAGCAACCCCCTTTTTCCTTTCCAAAAGTGAACTGGAATTAACAGAACAAAACATACATGTACATGTTGAGAATGCCTTTCTAAAGCTGTACAACGGCTTTGAAGATTTCACAGAACATGTGTTTAATTGGACATTACAAAAAATTTTGAAATTAGAATTGATTACAGCTCAATATGACAGACTTATTTGATTTGTATTACTTTAAATGATTAATAAATAGTTTTAATATGAAAAAGTATAGTGTTTTTTTTTTTTTTTTTTTTTTTTTTTTTTAGTTGATGTAAATTACTTTGAACAGTTTGACAATGCAACATAAACTACTGTTTAACATTTTGAATGTCTTAGACAAAATGGGAATGAATTTGTTGAAATTATGTAAAACATAATGAAATAAATGTGATGTATTTATTATATGTTACTTAAACTACAAGAGAAATGATTGGAAATGTGTTATTTTAAATCTATGATACTTTTAATCACTAACAAAGTAAGACGTGACGTTATGAATCATCGATGGGTTTTCCTTTGAATAGGTATTAATCTTACTTATTGATAAGAAAGTTGAATTTTTCTCTTCGTTTAAACAATGACACTACATGTTTTGATAATTTTCTCTCAACAGTCAACATCAATGTTTTTAACCTAGTTAAGAAATTTTTTAACTTAAACCGTCACTGAGTTTATCCTAGATAAGTAAATTTTTATATTTAACCTACATATAAATTAAATGATTAACTATAACCATGACTGTTTTTAAAATCTAGATAAGTAGACGTTTTTATGAAACACATCCAGTGTTCTGCTGACTTTTATCGAGATTACATCAGTTAGTGAAGCAGATTAAATTGTATAAAAATATTTTATGAAATGAATATGCGATCCCACGAAGAAGTGTTTCCACCTTCAAAGCGTCCATGCTTAGAAAAAGCTATGGAAAAATCAAATACTTGTGAGAAGGAGTTAAAAGACCCAAGATTAAAACTTTCTAAAATGGACAATGACTGCGTAACTATATCACATGATATCTCCTCTACTAAGAACTTACCAGATGTGAAACCTGAGATCGCTATGAAATTTTCAAACTTTACCGATGGTTACGATGCAACATCTTTCGAGAATCCACATCAAGAGTCAGTTTTTGCCCAGGACTATTTAAATACATTTTTCAAAGACATGAATTTTGAAAATTTAGATTGTTCTACCCCCTTAACCTCGCTAAAGGATGAATCCTTTCAAGAACCTACGAATAATATCTTACAGACTACTGTTAAACATGAGATGAACGAGCTACAAGCAAACAGACTTTCGCAAGCAAGTGGTGAAATACAAAGCATCACTACACCTACATGTGCCACTAAAAGTGACAAATTATACAATTCCAATGTGTTTCACAAAGAACTAAGTGACTGTTTCTACTTAACTTTGAAGTTAAAAAATAAACAATATTCTATACATATACGAGAATTTAAACGCAATGTATCTACTAATGAAGAAATCCCAACCAAAAACGGAGTTAATATGGATATTCTTAGCTGGTATGAGTTTCAATATAAAATCCTTGCATTTAATTTAAGATACAAAAGTGCATCCTTTGTTTCTAATAACACGATTTTAGTGTTAAATCAAGATTCTATGATGCGAATTAAAAATTTGAAGAATTTTTCTCATGTTGACTTAAACGAACAACAAATGGAAAAATTAAAAGAAAGTACCTCACACTTAAATACTGTACTTTTACAACATATGTACACAAAACTATTACCCTTTCTCATTAAACAGAAATGTGTGGTGAGTAACAGATCCACAGAAAAAGAACCTGTGTTATGGTCTAAACTTAATACGTGTATCGAGAATAATATGGTAACAATACTTAACCAGTTGTATGAATGTACAGGATGTATTTTTCGACATGCAAGTCAAAGCCTTCACTCATGCTTCGCATTTAATAATAAGGAAAAATTTAATCAACTAGGTGAAGCTTTGTTAATGCTCATCGATTTCGATTATGTAATTTCAACGTTTTTGAATGGAGTTTATAGTGTTAGTGAACACTTTGTACATAAGCTTCATGAACAAACTGTTTATAATGAATTGTTTAAGACAAAATAAATGATTTGTTTTGTTAAAGATCTGTGTGTGTTTATTTCTACAAAGTGTCTCTGTGTGAATTTATTAGTTTTTTATCTAATCGAACTTTTAAGTGAAGAGATGTAATTTAACTTTTTTGTATATTCCAATTCAAAAATTTCAACAATTGCAAAAAAGATTAAACTATTGAAAAAAAAAAATATCCACGTTAGAAAAAAATTTTGAAAAAATGATTAGTTAACAAAAATAAAATAAAATAAAATAGAATAAAATAAAATAAAGTTAACAAAACAGCTTAAAAACATTAAAGTTAACAAAAAGTTTATAAATGTTAAAAGTTAACAAAAAAAAAAACTTATGTTGAAAAGTTAAAAAAAACAATGAAAAGTAAACAAAAATATAGTTTTTAAATTAAAATTTTTTAAAGTCTTCAAGTTAATCAAAATTAACTTTTTACTTTTAACTATTGAGAGACTATGATCTAACTGTTTATCCTCGCAACCAACTGGTGCATATCAACTATATACTCTATATCTGCATATGCGCAGAAAAACATAGACATTTACACTAACGACTTTAAATTCGTTAAATTTGTTCGACTTTAAATTCTTTGCCAACTTTTAAGTTTAATTACTATACACAACTCGATTACCTTTCCCACAAAACACCTTTCAGAAACAAAACAGAAATTAACACTTACCGAAAAACACGTCCACTTTGGGTGTTAGTCTTCACTCAACTAACGTTTCTCCCTTATCTTTGCTAGGGAGCGCTGCAATCGCCGCTAGAGGCGTCAGTAGTCTTCAGGTGTGTGATAAGAATAAACTTTAAATCCAACTTACACTCGCTCAGTCATTCTTGCTTCTCTCTACCTTGCTAACAACCGTTTGCTGCTGGCTCATTGTTTGGTTGTTTAAACTTGTTGAATGACGTCATCATGTGTTTGTCTAAACTTGTTCAGTTTTGTTTTTATGCAGTACGTCTATTTAGATGAGTCATCACTCGCTTATCTTAGTTGACTTGTCCAAACTTGTTTTTGTGTGGCACGTCTATTTGGGTGAGTCATCGTTCGCTTATCTTGCTTTACTTGTTTGAACTTGTCTAGTATCCACTACCTCATGTCTTTTGTCATAGCTTGAATATACTTTACACCAATCACTTAAATATAAAAGTCTTGTCACAACTTACTTAAACTTTGATAAAAATATTAATTATTTATAAATTTCATCAAATTCTTATTTTTCTGATACATTTACTATGTAATTTTCGTTCAAAAATATGGTAAAGCCCGATTTTAAATCGAAGTCTAAGATAAATTCCCCAAATTTGTAACATTTTAACACTAATAATAAATATTGTAAGCACCCAGTACATACAAGTTTTGTAAAAATAATATTACTTATAGCTAACTCGTTATGTCCCATGATACAAAACTTCAATATAACTAAAATCAGTGTTAAACGAAAATCTAATCACGTGTCTTTATATATTATTTTGAAATGCAAAGCATTATATCTAAACGAATGATATAAGGAGTAGTTAGAATAGTTCTTATATTTTTGTTAGTAAAAAATTTATACACATTATCTTACAAGGTTGCAATATTCAACACACGGTTCACCATATTTAAAAACGATTCACCATGATTTAAAAACTTAGTAACATATTTTAAATTTATAAATTTAAATTAAAAATACTTAAGTATTTATAATTGTTTATTTATAAAAATATGTTTTAATTTAAATTTATAAATTTAAAATATGTTACTAAGTTTTTAAATCATGGTGAATCGTTTTTAAATATGGTGAACCGTGTGTTGAATATTGCAACCTTGTAAGATAATGTGTATAAATTTTTTACTAACAAAAATATAAGAACTATTCTAACTACTCCTTATATCATTCGTTTAGATATAATGCTTTGCATTTCAAAATAATATATAAAGACACGTGATTAGATTTTCGTTTAACACTGATTTTAGTTATATTGAAGTTTTGTATCATGGGACATAACGAGTTAGCTATAAGTAATATTATTTTTACAAAACTTGTATGTACTGGGTGCTTACAATATTTATTATTAGTGTTAAAATGTTACAAATTTGGGGAATTTATCTTAGACTTCGATTTAAAATCGGGCTTTACCATATTTTTGAACGAAAATTACATAGTAAATGTATCAGAAAAATAAGAATTTGATGAAATTTATAAATAATTAATATTTTTATCAAAGTTTAAGTAAGTTGTGACAAGACTTTTATATTTAAGTGATTGGTGTAAAGTATATTCAAGCTATGACAAAAGACATGAGGTAGTGGATACTAGACAAGTTCAAACAAGTAAAGCAAGATAAGCGAACGATGACTCACCCAAATAGACGTGCCACACAAAAACAAGTTTGGACAAGTCAACTAAGATAAGCGAGTGATGACTCATCTAAATAGACGTACTGCATAAAAACAAAACTGAACAAGTTTAGACAAACACATGATGACGTCATTCAACAAGTTTAAACAACCAAACAATGAGCCAGCAGCAAACGGTTGTTAGCAAGGTAGAGAGAAGCAAGAATGACTGAGCGAGTGTAAGTTGGATTTAAAGTTTATTCTTATCACACACCTGAAGACTACTGACGCCTCTAGCGGCGATTGCAGCGCTCCCTAGCAAAGATAAGGGAGAAACGTTAGTTGAGTGAAGACTAACACCCAAAGTGGACGTGTTTTTCGGTAAGTGTTAATTTCTGTTTTGTTTCTGAAAGGTGTTTTGTGGGAAAGGTAATCGAGTTGTGTATAGTAATTAAACTTAAAAGTTGGCAAAGAATTTAAAGTCGAACAAATTTAACGAATTTAAAGTCGTTAGTGTAAATGTCTATGTTTTTCTGCGCATATGCAGATATAGAGTATATAGTTGATATGCACCAGTTGGTTGCGAGGATAAACAGTTAGATCATAGTCTCTCAATAGTTAAAAGTAAAAAGTTAATTTTGATTAACTTGAAGACTTTAAAAAATTTTAATTTAAAAACTATATTTTTGTTTACTTTTCATTGTTTTTTTTAACTTTTCAACATAAGTTTTTTTTTTTGTTAACTTTTAACATTTATAAACTTTTTGTTAACTTTAATGTTTTTAAGCTGTTTTGTTAACTTTATTTTATTTTATTCTATTTTATTTTATTTTATTTTTGTTAACTAATCATTTTTTCAAAATTTTTTTCTAACGTGGATATTTTTTTTTTCAATAGTTTAATCTTTTTTGCAATTGTTGAAATTTTTGAATTGGAATATACAAAAAAGTTAAATTACATCTCTTCACTTAAAAGTTCGATTAGATAAAAAACTAATAAATTCACACAGAGACACTTTGTAGAAATAAACACACACAGATCTTTAACAAAACAAATCATTTATTTTGTCTTAAACAATTCATTATAAACAGTTTGTTCATGAAGCTTATGTACAAAGTGTTCACTAACACTATAAACTCCATTCAAAAACGTTGAAATTACATAATCGAAATCGATGAGCATTAACAAAGCTTCACCTAGTTGATTAAATTTTTCCTTATTATTAAATGCGAAGCATGAGTGAAGGCTTTGACTTGCATGTCGAAAAATACATCCTGTACATTCATACAACTGGTTAAGTATTGTTACCATATTATTCTCGATACACGTATTAAGTTTAGACCATAACACAGGTTCTTTTTCTGTGGATCTGTTACTCACCACACATTTCTGTTTAATGAGAAAGGGTAATAGTTTTGTGTACATATGTTGTAAAAGTACAGTATTTAAGTGTGAGGTACTTTCTTTTAATTTTTCCATTTGTTGTTCGTTTAAGTCAACATGAGAAAAATTCTTCAAATTTTTAATTCGCATCATAGAATCTTGATTTAACACTAAAATCGTGTTATTAGAAACAAATGATGCACTTTTGTATCTTAAATTAAATGCAAGGATTTTATATTGAAACTCATACCAGCTAAGAATATCCATATTAACTCCGTTTTTGGTTGGGATTTCTTCATTAGTAGATACATTGCGTTTAAATTCTCGTATATGTATAGAATATTGTTTATTTTTTAACTTCAAAGTTAAGTAGAAACAGTCACTTAGTTCTTTGTGAAACACATTGGAATTGTATAATTTGTCACTTTTAGTGGCACATGTAGGTGTAGTGATGCTTTGTATTTCACCACTTGCTTGCGAAAGTCTGTTTGCTTGTAGCTCGTTCATCTCATGTTTAACAGTAGTCTGTAAGATATTATTCGTAGGTTCTTGAAAGGATTCATCCTTTAGCGAGGTTAAGGGGGTAGAACAATCTAAATTTTCAAAATTCATGTCTTTGAAAAATGTATTTAAATAGTCCTGGGCAAAAACTGACTCTTGATGTGGATTCTCGAAAGATGTTGCATCGTAACCATCGGTAAAGTTTGAAAATTTCATAGCGATCTCAGGTTTCACATCTGGTAAGTTCTTAGTAGAGGAGATATCATGTGATATAGTTACGCAGTCATTGTCCATTTTAGAAAGTTTTAATCTTGTGTCTTTTAACTCCTTCTCACAAGTATTTGATTTTTCCATAGCTTTTTCTAAGCATGGACGCTTTGAAGGTGGAAACACTTCTTCGTGGGATCGCATATTCATTTCATAAAATATTTTTATACAATTTAATCTGCTTCACTAACTGATGTAATCTCGATAAAAGTCAGCAGAACACTGGATGTGTTTCATAAAAACGTCTACTTATCTAGATTTTAAAAACAGTCATGGTTATAGTTAATCATTTAATTTATATGTAGGTTAAATATAAAAATTTACTTATCTAGGATAAACTCAGTGACGGTTTAAGTTAAAAAATTTCTTAACTAGGTTAAAATCATTGATGTTGACTGTTGAGAGAAAATTATCAAAACATGTAGTGTCATTGTTTAAACGAAGAGAAAAATTCAACTTTCTTATCAATAAGTAAGATTAATACCTATTCAAAGGAAAACCCATCGATGATTCATAACGTCACGTCTTACTTTGTTAGTGATTAAAAGTATCATAGATTTAAAATAACACATTTCCAATCATTTCTCTTGTAGTTTAAGTAACATATAATAAATACATCACATTTATTTCATTATGTTTTACATAATTTCAACAAATTCATTCCCATTTTGTCTAAGACATTCAAAATGTTAAACAGTAGTTTATGTTGCATTGTCAAACTGTTCAAAGTAATTTACATCAACTAAAAAAAAAAAAAAAAAAAAAAAAAAAAAACACTATACTTTTTCATATTAAAACTATTTATTAATCATTTAAAGTAATACAAATCAAATAAGTCTGTCATATTGAGCTGTAATCAATTCTAATTTCAAAATTTTTTGTAATGTCCAATTAAACACACGTTCTGTGAAATCTTCAAAGCCGTTGTACAGCTTTAGAAAGGCATTCTCAACATGTACATGTATGTTTTGTTCTGTTAATTCCAGTTCACTTTTGGAAAGGAAAAAGGGGGTTGCTCTCTCTAAGTCACCATCCTGTCATTCACGATATACATCCACTTTAACGGCTGCATACCATTTTATTGACTTTTTCATTTGCAATTGATAATTTAATTCGTTTAAAACATCTGATCGAACACTGTTAAAAAATGAACGAAAGTCTTTTTGATTCATCTCATTGGACACAATGATAGTTTTAGTAAAAATATTTCGCACATCATTTTGTCTTTTAAAATGCTTCACTTTTTCAAATAACAAATCTTTTGAATAGGGTGATTTCACAACTTTATGAAAAGTATCACAATGTTGTACTAAATCTGATTCACAATCAAACATTTCGCTACACTTTATACATGAATGTTGTTTATGAGTCTTATGAGTCTTCTTATGTTTCAATAAGTCAGCCATTCTTGAAAATATCTCGTTGCAATCACTACACTTGTATTGTTTGGGCGATTTGTGAATCTTTTGATGATTATGTAAATCACTCTTTCGCGAAAAAACTTCAGCACACACCTCACAACGAAAAGACTTTTCCTTTAAATGACATTTCATGTGAAACATTAAGTTAACTTTTCGAGGAAATGCCTTGTTACACATCTTACACACATGGGGTAACTTCTGTTTCTTTAGTCCTGATGAGGTGGGTTTCACTTCATAATTCGAAACGAGTCCTTCTTTGGATAAAAGTGTAGAATCCATCTCTTGATTATTTAACTTTGGTGATGAGTGTTGACACTCCAAGTTGGTTACGTCACCAACATAAGAATTCATAACTTGTTCCATAATAACTTAAATGAAAACTAACTTAACGAAAAATACAACCTATTACAACGATACCAGGTTACAGTAGAATGTTATGAACTCGTTTCATTGAAATTTATATAGTAATAGAGGGCGCTCGTGTAAAAAATATTAACTTTTTATTGGTTTAAAAATATTGTCATTTTATTGGTTTAAAAATATTGACATTTTATTGGTTTAAAAATACGTCATATGATTATTTCATCCTATAATGTTATAAGTTCAATAACCACTTAATTCTTGCACAATGATTTAGAAAGTCTTACCTATCAGAAGTTCGTACATTTGTAAGTAAAAATCTTTATTACTTTTGTATCTATTGCTTTTATAAATAGTATTTTATTTATCAAACCACTTAATTTCTAAATGATGTATTCTAAAACGCTTTTTATGTCTTATGTATGTAAAGTCTACTAAAAGAGGGGGGAAAAAGACGGGGTGTGAAGTATTTGTAAAATTGAAAAAACGTTACTTTATAAAAACTAGATTCCATTCCCTTTTTTTTTTTTAAATGTTGGTTGTATAAAGTCAAATCTATTGAAAATTTATTTTAATCGTATAACTCTAAACAAAATACCCGCTCTCTTTAATAAGTTAAATAGTCACTAAAAATTGTTCATTTGAAAGAAACAATTCTTTAAAATTCTCTTATTGTATGTTTTATGAATAATATTTTGCACGTTAAATCACTTATTAACTAAATGGAATGATCTAAAATGATCTAAAATGTCTTATGTGTTGTGGATGGTTGGTTATTTGTTAAAATCGATTATCTGCGTTAGGGATATAGGTCACTCTAGGGGTCATTCTAAGGGCTCCTAACTCGTATTGACAAGGTTCGAAGAAAACTCCGAACGGTTAGGTCGACGAACGCGAGAGAAGTTTAAACCCAAACGTCTAGTAGCTTTAAAACCAGAACCTCTCAGTCACTGGTCTTATGTGTTGTGTTTTTATAAATAATATTTTTCTTGTTTAATCACTTAACTCCAAAATGAAATGTTTCTAAGACACTTTGTCATGTCTTAAGTGAAACATATTTAACTAAAGAAGGATGTAGTATTTGTGACATAAGTTATTCTACAGTACCCTTTTAAGAAAAAAAAAGAAGCTATTACAAGTTAATTAAAAAAAACATATAATTAAAAAATATATTGTTTAATTAGCATAAAAACGATTATTTAAGTTACTCCACAAATTTGTAAACTTAAAAAAAACGGAAGATATAATGTAAGAGAAAGTATGACAAATCTTTTTTTCCTTTGAAAGATTAGTCACAAAGACTTGAATTAATTTTTTCCCTAAAAATGCCACATTAATTTCAGTACACAAGTTTGTGAAACGGCTTTTGCAGGAAAATAGTACAGTGAATACAATATTAAGCATTGTAATTTAATTCAATAACACAAATGCGTGGGTGTATAGCTTATAGTTACATTTGTAAAAAACACTTTGCTTTCGTTTTTAAAATGTATAAACACGTTATTTTTGGTAACAAAACTCTATTTCGAATATAATGTTGTACAAGAAATGTACAAGAAAGAATCAAGCATGCTATTTTTGTCAATCTCTGTAAATGACATTTCATAGTATTTTCATATAAAAATTTTCCTTCTAAATTATTATTTCGAATATGGAAATGATCTGTTGACAGAATGTTGTAAGAGAAATGTGCTTGTAAATTAAACAAACAGATGTAATAGCATTCATATTAAACCAAAACTCGCGAATTACTCAATAGCTAAAGAAAATTTCCTGCAGTTCATTAAAACTATGATAAAGATATCTCAATACATGTCTGAAGTCCCCGTCTCTTGCATTTAAAGAGATAACATTACAAGTTCCCGCTAGCACAGTGGATAAACACATTGGTTTACCACATATAAGATAGTGGGTTCAATTCCTGCCTGTGCCAGCGTTGAAAAATAATTCTTTTAATGAGCAATTACTTCTAAAATTGGTGTCACTAAAAATTAAAATGATAGAAAAAAATAATTTATAACGGTTTAAGAATAAATAAAATTCAAAACACTAAAAAATAAATAACATCTAAAAATAATTTAAACCTCTACAAAGAACAAAATCTATGTGTATAAAACTATACTTTCCTTATCACTCACACCTTAATAACGTCCGGTCTTACAAATCACCTTTCCTGTTCGAACTCGCTCCCAAACATCCTGCTTCTTGATAACCATTTAAAAAAAATAAATAAATAAACATGTCTAATCCCGTTTCGGTCTTACTTCCTGTCGCGTTTCCAGTCTAAAAATAAATTTCATGCTAACTTTTATAAAGCAAAACAAAGTCAGAAAGATTTCCATTTTCTTTCATGTGTTAGTTAGCAAAAAAAAATTTTTTTTTATTTCAAGTTAAAAAAAAAAGATACATTTTATGTTAAATTTTTACAAAGTAAGAAATAATTCCGTTTTTATTTCAGGTTAGCATAAGCCCCCCACAAAAATAAGCCCTCCCCCTCTCTCCCTTATCGCATTCACTTCCTGTCACATTTCTGGTTAAACTTCCTATCTACATTTCCTGTTCACTTCCTGTCTCAACATGCCTGTTATCCCCACCTGCTACATCCGGTGTCCACACCTGCCACTTCCGCTGACCTTCACAGAGCACAGAACTTCTGGTGTCCACACCTGCTACTTCCGGCTCCGGCTCCGGCTCCGGCTCACGGCTCCTGCTGGGGTCTAACTCTTATTCTTCTACTACTGACAAGATGTCATTATCAAATGGTTGTCTGAGTGGATTATGTCCGCCGGATTAGGCTAAGATAGCTCAGTTTGTAGATCGTTGGCAACTTAAGACATTGTCCCTGGTTCAAATCCGGGATTGGACACTTTTTCACTCAGTTGGAAAACTACAACTCATATAGACTATATAATTAAAATAAGTTTTTGTCTCAGTGTGTGTGTGTTTGTCTGTTTGTTTGTTTGTTTGTTGGCGTTGCCTAGCTAAAACTGTAGCACATAGAATTCTGCAAATGTAGTTCTGGATAGACGAAGATATATTTGAATGCATCTGAAGCTCAGATTCTGGATTTTATTATTAGATTTTTTGTTATTTTATGCTGTGTTATTTTATTTGTGTATTCTCTTGATCTTCCATGTTCACTAGCGATTTTTACCCACTCCTAAAAGCAATCCAAACTCATTCTTTTTGCCCGTTATAGTAAATTTTGTTCTCTTTTCAATACAGTATTTTTTGAATTTGTACGGCGATTTTTATTTTATTTTTCGCAATTCTAAGTCTCTAATTCGCGGAAAATGAGACTTGTTTTTTTATCAACCCATTTCTATTTGATATGTTATCCATCCAAAAAATGTATAAAATATTTTCTTTTAATTAATTATTTAAATAGAGTAAGTCCATCGATTTTTTCTCTTAAACACAGCGAAGAAAGACAGCAAAAAGTTCCAGCTTTGGTTTCCTAAGTAATCCCCTTTATCACCCAAAATCGTTACCATGACGACACAGGTGACCACGCGGTCGGAATTTTTTTTATTCAGAATGTGGAAAGACGATTTTATGCTTATTAATAGTCAAGAAGGGCAATCCCCCCCCCCAGTCCTCCCCAGTGCCCCCCTCCCTGAGCTGGAGAAATACCTTCTGGAGAAAAAATTCTGATTTTAGGTATATTTAAGATTATTATACAGGACCCCGGCAACGCCAGTCGGATCAGCTAATATTATGTAACACATATCATATCATATGTTGCAAGTATGATCATCTGCATTTTTTATATATCGTCTTTAGTGGTACAGTAGCAAATTTATAAATACGGATTTAATGCATAAAGCTTTAAAATAATTAAATAATTAAATTAATTTATTACACATTAGCTATATGAAATAAAATGCCTGTCCAAAATGCAATCTACAAACCGCTATCGATTATTGCATCAATCAATAGTAATCATATTTCATTATCCAAAATCGACTTAATCAAAATCTTACCTCCGGAAAATTCGTATCATTTAAACAAAAGCAAATATTATTTATCAGTTTTGAACGAAAAGGGAAGCAGGGATAATTTCAGAGCTAACGGAGTTGCTGCATTTCAGAATTACAAAAATTAATTCGCCCTGTTTAGTACTAGTTTAGTACCCAGTTTAGTACCAAGACTATGTTTATCGTCTTGATTAAAAGACTTTCTAAATAATCAAACGATCTTCGTGAAAGAGTGCTTTTGTGTTCCCTAGCGTAAAAGCAGTATATTCTAATGAAAATCGAAGAGTTAATAAGGAGGTTTATTTTATACCGACTAAAAGAAAGACCCGAAAGTAATTATATTAATTAGCATTCACAATCTTCCAAAGTTAAAATGTTTCTACTTCAAATTTTGGAAGTTTTCCTCAAACACATGCAGCTTGAAATTATTACAAAGTTAGAATTTAGTAAATAAAATTCCTCTTTGAATCATTTGTGTAATTTCTATAAATGCTTTACTGTTATTTAGAATTATTATTAATATATATATATATATATATATATATATATATATATATATGTTTATATTTATATTATTGAATTACACGATCTTATTTGAATTCTATAATGCAGTTCAATATATTCAGTAAACATATATGTTAATTTTGGGTGGTAAGCACTAACCAAAATTAACACATCCGGGCATTAAGTTTTGTTTTGTAAAGTTTTATGGTTTACAGGTCAATTACTGGTATAATCACACTACATGCAACTAATGTAACAGTGTATTAAAAGCTAAGTTACGGTTATAAGAATAAGAAGGCATAAACATTTGAAAAATATTACTTACAAACATGATCTTTATAAGTTGATGTCACTGTGAATGTTATAACAATGAAAGAAAAGTTAATCTTAAAAGTGAAAATTATTATACAGTCGTAAAAAAGGGATACTGCAAATCATCTTCTCCAAATCATCGTATAAAAAAAATATAGTTGGTTCCAGTCGATTCGTACTAACGTCCACTAATTAATGCTTCACTTAAATTTTTACTTAGGAAGTCGTCTACATGCATAAATTGCACAAAAGTTTCAATAATAACACCTAATTTTGAGATCATATTTGGATTTATCAGTACATTTTACCTTATGATACCAAACGCGAAGTTATTCGGTCAAGTAATTTATGAATTATGGAAGTTTAAAGTTTGGAACTGAACTCCTAATATTAAATTCCTTTTAATCGCTTCAAGATGCATTGCAATATATGGGTAGTTCAAGCATAAATATACAAATACTTGTCACAATGAGTTCTAATTTTGGATTCGCATATTAAAAGCTTCAAATATAGATTTCTGTAATAAAATTCATAGTTTACTTTTTTTCTTTAAAAATTAATTTAAAAAATATTTTTTATTTAATTTTCGAGTAAAATGTAAATTGTAATCCATAATGATTTTAAAAGAAATCGATTTCTATCGAACCTTCAAATATGCAGATTCAAAATTACAGCTCAATGCGACAAGACGGGTTTGTGTTATGCTTAAATAACTGCCCGCATTGTAATCTGTTTTGAAACGATTAGAAATTAATTTAACATTAATATTTAAACAAGCATGATTCTCGGCTTTAAAAAACTAGAGGAATAAGCGTATATACAAAGACAAAATGAAGTCAAATTTTGGTGTAATCACAAAATATTAGAAAAATATTTGATAAGTGCTATTAAATTTATATGAACTATATTGCGTATTAATAGTATGAGGAGAAGTTTAACGAATAGGTATCATAACCGAAATTTGTACCTACACGACATTTTAAACTGTTTAGCGACAAAGATTAATCAGTTAGATTTGAAGAAATAATTTGTACGGATAAATGAGATTCAATAAAATATTGAAGGGTACTTTGATTTTTTTTAAGAAATTTTAATTTACCTAATCATGTGAATTATATACCAGATTTATGTTTAATTACTTCAAAAACTATTTAGTGAACAAGAATGTTTTAATTTTATTTTATTGTCTGATTGAAGATATACAGTGTAGGGCATTTAATTGTATATACTTTACAATGTCTGACAGTTTTTTTTTTTTTTTTTTTTTTTTTTTTTGCTTCAATAGCAAAACTGCTTAAATGCAAATGCTTAAAATTTGAAATGAAAAACAAATACTCACTAGTTCTAAATTTGTTATTTCAATAGTTCTAATGGCTTAAATATGCGTGAATTCTTAATAAGACTTGTATTTGATAATAGCTACTATCGTGTTACCAGCAAAATAATTCTAATTCCTATTATTATCTCTCAAAATCATAGAAATTTTCACAATGAGAAAGCTATATTTCTCATGCGATGTCGTATTAGAAGAAAATAGATCCATGTCAGCAAAAAAGGACAACATACAATAATCAGTGTTGTACGTATAATTATATCCAATTCTCTAAGGTAACATGCCGAAAACATTTTCTTCTAATAAACAGTTCCATATTCCGTGATGGTTTCTAATAAGACGTTCTTTTGTGCGTCATAGTCACGCGATGATAGATTTCTTACATGACATGTATTGATGTAACAGGCAATCTATCTTGTATATATTTATTTAAATTTATTTAGACTGTTATGCAAAGAAAAAACTAATCACAAATTATTGATCACATATTGTGAAATTAAATGAAATGTTATGACATATATCACATCATGATACCATATGGTATATCATATATGATATACCACATCATATGTATGATATATGATATAATATATAAGATTTATCATATAACATATATCACATCATATGTATGATATATCATACAACATACGTTCTCAATAACTGCAGTACAGGAAGTGATCACAGGTTGGTTAGATGCAAACTGCTTTTAAATACTAAAGTGGAAAAAATGAAGCTTTTCCGACACTGAAAGAAATCAGTCGATATTATAAATCTCCAGAAACATAAAAAAAGAATTTAATTTGGAACTTACAAATCGTTTCCAATTACTTCATTCAATTTTAGAAGAAGAGCAAGATATTACAGTAGTGAATAAGAAACTTACCAATACTCTACAAGAAATTGCAAGAACGATAGCCGGTGAAGCACAAGTAAAGCAGACAAAGAAAATAACAGAAGAAACAAGAAAATTGATGAAAAAACGCAGAGGATTTAAAATGAAGAAAAACTGTCCAAAATCAAGAGTTGAATATGCAGAATTATGTAAAACGGTACGAAAATGTGTTACAGAAGATATCAGAAAAATTAACTGTGCTCTTGTCAAGAAAGTTCTAAAAGATAACAAAAGTTTAAAATCAGCTAAGCGCAAACTGTGTGTGGGAAGAAAAGGTATTTTTTGCACTGAAGAGGGCAGATGGAACAATCACCAAAATCAATAATGAAATAGTACACATTGTCAAAAATATTTTAACGATCTATATAAATATGAAGATCAAAGGGCAATCAACCTACGGGATCCGCGAGAAAACATAACAGGGAACTGAAGATATGAGGACAGATGAAGTTGTACAAGTCATTAGATGTATGAAAAAAAGTAAACGCCCTGGCGAAGAGGGAATTACAATTGACCTTATCAAAGAAGCAGGAGAAAAATTTGAAAAAATTCTAGCCTTACTGTTTTCCAAATGTCTCGAGAAATCAGCTGCATCAGAAGATTGGAATAATGCTGTGATGGTGCTACTTTACAAGAAAGGAGAGAAGGAAAACATTAAAAACTACCGTCCAATCAGCTTATAAAATTTTTTCCAAAGTCTTAACGACAATACTTGAATCAGCTCTCGACTCAGCTCAACTTAGAGAACAAGCAAGATTCCGAAGTGAATTTAGCACAATAGATCATATTCAAACAGTAATGGAACACATTGAAAAACTTCAGGAATATAATTTACCTCTCTGCCTTGCCTTTATTGATTATGAAAAAAGCATTTAATTCGGTGTGCACATCAGCAGTAGTACAATCTCTGGAGGAATTGGTGTACAGGCAAACCTTACATCAATATAATAAAGAAGCAAATTTCAATTTTTCAATTAAATTTTCAGGAGTGAAATTATGAGTAACTAACAAGTTGATTTTTTCATTGATAAACTGAACGTAAACCCAACAGAGTAAAAAATGTCCCAAGCCGGGAACCGAACCCGGGTCCTCAGAATAGCGCTCTGAGGCTCTACCACTGAGCTACAAAGAACGATATTCCAACTCGGCATCTCTCACTCTTGTGTAAGTCGGACAGGATGCAACCGCAGCACAAGATAGAAACTATCATCCAGAGCACACAAATCCTGTGGCAAATTTTAGACAACATTTTTTAAAGCCACACCAAGTTCAGCATAGATTAACACATACAAGTAAATTTCAATTAATTTTTCAAATAATTAATTGAAAAATTAATTGAAATTAACGGATGTTACAAAGATTACAAACTACACGGCGAAATATGGAAAGATGTATGCTAAGCATAACTAGAAGAGACAGAAGAAGTATAACCTGGATAAGAAGTTAGACGAAAATTTTTGACATCATTGAGAGAATTAAACGGCTAAAATGGAAATGGGCCGGGCACATTGCAAGAAGACAAGACAATAGATGGAGCACCAACACCCTACAGTGGTATGCCAGAGATGTAGAACGACCAAGAAAACGACCTGAAGTAAGATGGAGTGACTAAATCAGAAAAGTGGCCGGTGTTAATTGGATGACAAAAGCATTGGACAGAAAAAAATGGAAAAATCTGAGGGAGACCTACCTACATCCAGCAGTGGATTGAAAACGAAATGATGATGATGATGATAATGATATCACGTATATCCGATATCATTTCATACTTATCTTATCAAATAATATCATTTCATATCATATCATATATATATCAAATATGTCATTGAACATATTAGCGATTAATGCTATATTGGGTTCCAATAATACCCATATTGGATTTCTATTTCGGCAGCATTTGCTTTTGTCGATTATTCTCTTGATAATAAAAATAACCGTAAGCAATGAGGAGGTTGGAGTACGAATGCTGAAAACCTGTGGCAGATAATGGAATAAAATTTTAGGGACGTACAATTCAAATTACCGGAATTGGATGTCTAAGAGAAAAAGTTCTGAAATTATCTGCCAATGTAAGAATGGCGCTGCTAGGTATGATGTCAATAAGCCTATTAAACAGCTTCGATAAAAACATGGATGAAAAATAGTTTTGGATGAGTATGAATAACGACATATTTCCTTATTCTTGTAATCGAATGTATTCTTGTAGTAATTAAAGTGTTTGTATTTGAGCTTGTACCCGGAATAAAGCTTTTGTCAACAACAATTATCATCTCAAAACTAGACCCTTAACATTTTTTTTTTTACCTTAAAACAACACCCTTATCAAAATTCTTTGTCTTAAAAATAGAACTTTCACTAAATTTTTCCCTCTCCAAACTGAACCTTTCAGAAATATAATCATTTAAAATTAAGATCTGACTGTCACTTTTACATATATAAAGAAAATGTGTGTATTTTACATACATATATCGTCTTAAAAATTTATAAACAAGAACCTGAATAGGATGATCAGTTCAAATTCACAAAATTATGACTACATTTTTCACAAATCTAAAAAGCTCTTCACAATTTCACAAAGACAGGACCCTGGGAGAAAAATCTGGACAGACCCCTGTATAATTTTGTGCTGACAAAAGAAAATGCTATTAAAAATGCTAGAAAAATGCTAATTCATACACAAAATCGTTATGATTTTCACAGTTAAAAAGCTATATTTTTCATGAGATGTTGTCGACGATGTATACGAATATACTCTCATGTGAGGAAGAAATGCGCTGCTTTATAGTCACTGAAAATGTACATGCCCATTAATTCTTTATTAGACTTATTTGTTAGCCAGTTTCATATTAATAAAAAATGCTTTTTAATTCATGCACAAAATCTTGGAAATTTTCATAATTAGAAAGGTATATTTTACATATGTTAAACAAAATCACTCCCATGAGAGCAGGAAAGAATATCGTAAGATTATCACTGTTGTTATTTACATAATGTTACTTATTATATCAATTTCTCTCAAATAACGTGCCGAAAATTTTTCTACTAATAATCTGTTGCACATTTCGTGATAAAGATTGGTTTGTAATAAGATTACGAGAAATTACAAACGAGTTTGTTTTACATTCGCGTCAAAGCTCTTTAATAAATCATCTTTTGTGCTTTATTTCGTCACGTGATGACAGATTTTCTTCGTGTATTTCTGACGTTATACATATTTCTTGTAACAGTCAATCAATCTTATACAAATATTATATTTATTTAATATGCTTTAGACTATTAAGCGAAGACCAGGGTAATCACAAATTAATAAAACAAATAATAGGATATTACATAAGATTAATTGAATGATGAGCTTATGTTTTAAAATTGGGTTCATTTGAAGCTGATTCCTTTAGTTACTTACGTATTTGATATCTGAGGACATTTTGATTGCCAATACACTCTCAGAAAAAACTGTAAATTTATGAGCGTTTCACCTTCAATTTTCACGGGCAACAGCCTTATTTGATGAAAAACGGTCTGATCCGCTAAATAAGTGGCCTTATCCATTAGATACTTTGAAAATTAAGGGCAATCCGCATATTCTTACAGTTCTAGCCCATCTGTTAGCAAAAATACGGTACGACCCCATACATTTTCCTCTGCTAGGGTGTAACCCTTCATTTTAGTCGTGTTTCGAAAAATAATGTCAGTTAATCTCGACCGTAACACATTTTTTAACCCGCCAGAAAAGCGATTATGTGATGATTATCTAACGTGCTACGGAACAGTAAGTAAAGTGTTATTGTGTTTTAAAGTGCATTATATCATGTGCGTTATAATGCTGTATTACTTTGCCCGGTAAAATTACGATCTGTACAAAATTATAGGCATGTTTTTTTTTTTTTTTTTTTTTTTTTTTTTTACGGGGTATGACTGGAATTTCTGCTGCCGGCCTCTGCCCGTAATTTTACAGGGATATTTTTAACAGTGTACATTCGATTTGAAAAAAGATTATTGCCTGAATTTCTTGATTGCTTCAAGTTACTATCACAGTAATGGGCTAAATTCTGTTATTCAATTCTCGGTGGAGATATCATAATAGATTTAAGTTATTTCTTTTATGTATGCATCTACATACTCCCGAATGTGCTTTTTTCGTATTTTTTATACGAATGTTTCCACCGAATACAATGAAACTCCATTTATCGGAACAAATGTGTTCTGGACATAATACAGATATGGAAAAATCGGGATATTTGAAGCACTCCTCAAGAAAAGGTTATAGGAAAATTTCACTAAAAACACTTTTTCTTAATAAAAAGGTAAGTCTAATGTTTTAAATTCTTATAAGGCCTTACTTTAAAATTAGGTTTACCACAAGCAATAGAAAAAAAAATACGGTACTTAGATGCGTTAGTTAATAAGATTCAACAATGTAAATTTATTTTGCCGTACACCGTAAATACTGACTTGGAAGATTTTAAACTTAAACTTCGAAAAGTCCCATTAAACGTAAATTTTAATTTCGGTTTAAATAGGAATATTTCAAGCAGATTTATATTTTTACGAACGAATATTTAAGTCCGCATTTCAGTAACGTTTTTTATTTCCTTCAATACAATCTTTTACCGATCCAAAATTCCGGATATCTGGAGTTGGGGTTGTTGGAGTTTTACGGCATATTCTGGTTAAGATAAGTTTGGCAATTGTTAAAGAAAGTAATTTTTTTTTCAGATGCACACACAGTTATTATCGGCAAACAAATCCACGACGTCCAATTGGAATTTTACCACTGAAACAACGATTATGAAAGAGAGAAGAACTTTTTTTTAATCAACACGCTGTCGTCAAGAGATTACACAGACAGCATACGATTAACCAGATAGCGGCACCTAGTGTCAATATTGAGCTTTACGTTGATGGACTAAGACTCATGCTGTTTATGGATTGAATTCTTATGAAAGCACAACACCAAAGCTAGTTCATTTAAACTGATCTTTTCTTTTGTATAATCACTTTTTAATTTTAAAAAAATCTAAAATTGTTATTACATTTAAATAATATGCAAACAAATCTCTCTCTCTCTCTCTATCTCTATTTGACACACATGCACAATTGCATACATAAATATGTGTGTGCATATATATATATGAAAGGATATAAATAAACCCTTTTTAAAATGCAAAATTAAAATTTAAAATCCCAAAACATTTTTTCTAACTTATAAATCTAATGCTTAAATCTAATCTGCCCCTGTGATATTTGTTTCTCAGCCTCACAAATATTACTTTCATCTATCAATTTCGACATCTCTTTAAGTTTTAAAAGTGATGAGTTTGCATTTCTTGCAGCAGTCTGTTGGGTGCGGCTCCCAGGCCCGGCCAAGCCTTGGTGTCGGCATAAGACCCCAGACATCAGTCAAAAGCTAATTGACCAATTAAAATAAATGATCCTCCCAATTTGACTGTTTCTCCCTCTGCTGGAAAATATCCTAAATTCAAATTAAAACCAGCCTTCAAGGGCGAGGAAGACAGATTTTGGGCACATTTGAGCGGTCAGCCAAACCCTCGGCCATGTAGATCTCAAAATTTAACGTAAATGGCTCGCGGGACCTCCGACTGAACGCGCGAAGATGTCTGTACGAAGAAATGCTTCAATAAACGAGTTCGATCTGTCCAGAGGTTCCGAGTCCAACTTATTTGTATGTTTCTGTAAAGTATTAGTCTCCCAAGTCGTCCCCGGATAATTCGTTATATATATATGCGTATGTGTGCTTGTACTTGGCGACTGTAATTATTTTCTTTTTCTCTCTTACACAGGTGACATACATACATACACACACACGCACATGCAGTAAAAAAGTGCATAAAACATATGCAATGAAGGGCTAAGCTTCTTATATTAGGTATAGCTGTTTACATATTATCTATAAAGCTTTGGAGAATAGAAAGCATAACTGCGCTAAGAAAACAAAAAAAGGCCTTATTTAGAGGCTGTTTATATCTCAAATATAATTTCTAAATTATGGTTTATTTAAGCAAATTATTGCTTAATTTGTTTTAAATAAAACATAAAAGAAATTTCCTGGAAACGTTTTGTCGTCACACATATCTAGACACACGGCAGTGTGTCAGCCAAGTTCACAAAGCAAAAAACTCGACACACCGGCCGTAGGTATATTTACATGAACCATTTCGAGCTGTTTTCGCCAAATTTCGACGCTCTATTACTGAAATTCTATTTGACCTACGTACTTGTAATTTTAGATGTGTAGTAAGGCCCCCTTATTTATCCAGAATCCAAAATTTTATAAATAACGCATAATTAGTTTCCGAGATAATGATATTTGAAAATGTCTGATAATTGATAATTTTACCAGTGACTCACTCACTCATCAAAAAGATTTCATATATCTACAGCACTTACTGACTTAAAATTTGGTAAGAAGCTCGTTTACACTATAAAAAATCGAAAAAAAATCAAAAAATTCTGAAAATCGATTAATTACCCACTTGGGGGTGTCCATTTTTACTTTAACGTTACGTCTATTAGGCGAGATTTTAATTTGCCAAAAAAAGTGCCAAATGTTGAATCCGGGCGGACCTTGCAGCAAAATACTTGATCATCAGCCATTTTGAGTTAATTTGAGAGAATTATTTTTTTGAGTAATGGTGCATAAAATTTACCTTTTTAGACACGTTGTGAAAAAACAAAAACATCTTGAGAGAATACATATATCGAAATACGCACATATTTCGAGACATCCGCAGTTGAAATTCGTCTAATTCCAGAATTAAAAATGTAAACAAAAGAGAGTCATTCAAATGACTCAAATAAATATTGATGAAAAATGATTCAAATAAATATTGATCATGGATGATCTACCATGGGTCTAGGCAGTGTAGCTGTGGCAAAATATTAGCTCATTTCTTCCATCAAACTTACAAAAAGGCACGCGCGAGAAAAAAAAAATAACAACCGTATTTTAATTACATCGAAAAAAAAACATGAGACAATCCATGGAGTCTTTCTCTCCTAAACAATGCAATTTGAAATTTGCTCTTTAATCATAAAATATAAAATAAACACGTGCGGAGATGTCACACTTAATCTCTTTTGTGCTAGTTTTGTTAATATTTGCGATTTATTGTGATATCTATATATTTAAAACGCTAAGCGTTTTCTTTTGACAATCCGTGAGAACAAACTACTGCAACAAATTATATCATTCTTTTTTTTAAATGAAAGATATTTAGACATAGATTTGTTATCGTACATTCGTTTGTTCAAAAGTTTCATTAATTAGCCGTAATTTTAAATTAAACTTTTACTTCTGCGTATGACGTCATAAAGTCGGCAATTGTATATGCGAGGCACAGAGTAACGTGAAACTCCGTGGTTACGAGGATAAAAGAGAAATAATAAATATTAAAGGCACGTGGCTTTTAGGCCGATTTTTTTTAATTTGCAAGTATAATTTGGGTAAAAATATTTATCGCGTGCACTTTATTTTTATAAGCGAATAAAAATTCATTTTTATTGTGACGTCATGGGAATATTGTCCATTGAGTTCATTTTATCATTAAACTTTATAACTTTGTTGATGCCATTTTTTTCATTACAATTAAATGCAAAATATACTTTTATTTGTATACATAGCGTTTAAGCATAAAAGTAACTTATATAAAGTATGTGTGAAAATGCGCCGGTGAAAATGACGTTAGGCTTTTAACATTGATAAAACTAAAGAGAAAAATTTATATGATTGTGTCAACATGACTTAATTTTTACTGATTTCTCCATTCTTAATTATAATTAGAATTGGAGCGTTTATTGATTGCTTCATCTTGATAGCATACCTTGATTACATGTTACCAATTACTTTTTATTTTTTAATTATAGGTTAGACGATTTCCTTTTTGAATAAAAAAATTCACAAAAGTAAAGGATTTCAGGAAAATTAAAATTATTTAAAATAGTGTTGTAGATGTGTTCTTTATTTACTATGTTCTTTTATTTACTGAATATGAGATGAACGTAGGAATATACTATTTGTGTGATACATCATAGGGCATGAAATTTTCTTTTTTGCCATGGGGAATATGGCGGTAATATTGAACTGATTTGCATTACACAGTTGTTTACCGATTGTTTGTTTTAAGTTTGCATCGGAAATAGTATTGTATCTCATTGGGGAAAAAACATTAAAAATAAAATATTTGAAAGAATGCTTCGTACGCACCTTCTTAAATAATAAAGAAGCTTATTTTACTGATATTGTTATAGTATTTTTTTCGTCACGTTTTGACTGGTTACATCTAGTTTATATTTATTATTATATTTATTATTATGTTTATTATTTATAACTGTTTATTTATTATTGCATGCTATTTGTAACTAATATTCAAAAACAAAGTTTTCGCCAAATTGGCGGGTTAAGGAAATCGCGCCGATGTGGTGCGTATATGACATCTGTGCCTATTAAAATACCAATTTCTGTCGCAAATTGACAGCCAAATATTTTGTTGTAGGAAAATTGAATGCTGCCTGGTAAATAAAACAGTCACTTATAAACACATTAAAAACCATTAAGTATAGTGTTTAAGTATATTGTAACTGTACAAAAAGTAATGAAATCCCATCAAAAACATACATGTGAAAGAAGGCCAAGTTCGTTAACGGTTTCGCTAATAAAATAAGTGAGATCTAACTGGAAACCAAGTTCTTTCGAAGCTCCTTAAATCATAGCTCCTGTCATACATAACGTTCTTCAATTGCTTAAAATGATTTGTTATGTTATTTGCTACTCAATAGAGCGACTTGGCAAGTTTTTCTCTTATTAGAATTTCTCTACTTGATTGATCTGAACTTAAAGTTAATCACTTCCTTAACTTATCAATACCTTAACTTCGACATACTTATTCAAATACTTGATTGACTACATCTTTGCCAATGACATACTAGACTAAATTGTACTCAAACTCAAAGATTAAAGTTGGTTTGTGAAAACTTGCCAAATCGCTCTAATTGAGTAGCAAATAACATAGCAAATCATTTTAAGCAATTGAAGAACGTTATGTATGACAGGAGCTATGATTTAAGGAGCTTCGAAAGAACTTGGTTTCCAGTTAGATCTCACTTATTTTATTAGCGAAACCGTTAACGAACTTGGCCTTCTTTCACATGTATGTTTTTGATGGGATTCATTTAACAACAACAAGAAAATAATTATGAAAATATTAACTTATCTTTAATTAGTATTTTAATTAAATTTTAGAATTCAAAAACTGGCTCTAGTCTGTCATCTAAATTCCCAAAGATAGTATACTTTTTTGCTTCTGTCAAATGTTATATTCATAAATTTTAATTATGTATAAAATTTTATTAATTACGTATATTTGGAGAATTTCGCCAACGGCGGTAGTTTATGTAATTCAGCTCTAAATTGTTTAAATATTTATTAATATATTTTTACTACATCGTTTGACATAAAGGAATCAAAGACATCTGGATATCTAAAAACAATGCAAGCATTTAACTTTCTTTAAAAAGAATTAAATTCTAATAAATTCTTTAGATTTCACTGCATTTTATTTAAGTTATTATTCATTTACTAGCCTCCACTGGTGACCAGTTTGGTCTCCCTTAAATGTATGTTAAGCATTGTAACACGTTACTTTTATTCATATTTCCATTTTTTTTCCTTAATCCTTCGCCAAACCCGAAGATTCTAATAGACAAATCAAGAACTTTTGCGATCATGGTAGCATTTCACATATTTTTTGTTATGTATTTCATCTTTCTTGGCAAAAACCCCTATCAGTTGCAACATGTTCGCTAATGCGGAGATTTTTAAACATATTAAGTAATTTTCCGTAATAGGGTCCATTGCGCCAATTGGCGTATTTCAGTTAATACGATTTGATGCAATGAAGTCTGTTTTGTGAAAGTCTTTAATGATATCCACATTTACACTGAACCATATTGTTGCTAACATTTTTTTTTCTCGCTAACTTTGACTGCAAACTCGATTACTGAAGATTAGAAAATCTAACATTATTCTCATCTAAAACGTCTTAAATAATGCGCCATAATCGGGCTGCATATTATTACACGTAATTTTCGAGTATGGTTTGGTGAAACATTGAATTTTTGGAAGAGAATGGAAGTGGTCAGCAGGTGGCGGCGCTCCTACCCCCGTAGCGCATACAGGAACTCTCCTGGTCGTGCGCCGTAAAAGTTCCTCAGGACTTGGGTAAGGCGGTTGATGTGCCTGACGGGCGCCTTCAGGCTCCTGGCGGAGCAGCTCAGTTTTAATCACATTCCCTTTAATCTCTATTTGCTATCAGAACTTTTGATCCGTGACGTACAATCTGATTAAAATTCAGGAACATCCTTCTAGATGCCGATCTCTGTTTTTCTCTGTTCTCCTTTCTTGATATAGTTTAGGAGTTTTCATAATTGCGTAATTCGCTTACTTTGGCACTTCTGTTTAATGTCTACTGACTATTAAGGTCTGTAACAGGTAAATACGCCGCGACAACATTGGCGCGTATAATTCTAATTACAGACAACCCATTTTTTCTCTCTATTTTGTAACTGTATAGTTAATATTATGTAGTAGAAACATAAAAGACAATTAAAGACACTTTTATTGCTATAGTAGATATAGATATATATATTATATACATAGGTATATAGTATGTGATTATAATATATATCTCATATTCATTCTGATGGATATAACATACCGCCAATGAAACTACCATTGTAAATATGTAGAAAAAGCCATCGATATGATTTTATGCTAAAAGCCGTCGATATGATTTTATGTGTTTAATAAATGTATACTAAATTATTTTTTGTATTATTTTACTTTGATTCTATATTATTTACCACTTTTAATAATGGGTGCTTTTAGATACAGCTGTCGCAGACAAACCTGTGTATCATTTTGGCTCCAAAATGGCGATTTTATGATTGGGCAACCCGGTTGTTTCGGCTAGATTTTACTTCGTATGTTAACCCGATAGAGCATATTCCGTATGTTTTATAATAAATTACATATTGTGTGTTTTATAATAAATTAATCATTGTGTATGTTTTATAATAACATTGTGTGTTTTTTAATATAAAATAAACTATTTCAAAATAAAATAAAAGTAACATGCTGTTTCAGCAATCTCTAACCGGTACTTGAAAATGGCATTTTCTCGCCAAAATGGCGCAAAACAAAAATCGTGCCAACCCCGGTGCGTCTGCGACAGCTGTTCCAACACAACATTTGATTTCAAAATCAAAGCATCGTTTCTAATTTCCACACGCGAAAAATAAAAGCTGGTATTAGCGATTTTAAAAATGCTATTGGCGAGATTTGCGCCCAAATAACATAAAAGTGTTTAATGGTGTTATGTATTTTATAAATGTATATTAAATTACTGTTTTGAACGCGATTGGTCATTAACAATGATAAATATGATTGGTGATTAACAATCATTTTCGGTGATCTCTCTTCCTGGCAGGTATAATACATAAATACCAAAATAACTGATAATTCGTTTCGAAATTTAATTCATTAAATATTATTACATGAGATTTATTTGTTTACATTCAGCATATGTCAAGAAAAGATACGGAAGGAAGTTGAGTTGTAGAGCACATAATTATAGTAAACTTTGATTGTCTCACTGGTGCGAATTATTTTTTGACACCAGGCAGCGGTCCAAAAAATCATTCACGGAGAACTTGCTTTACGAACGATTACCTCCATGGTTTAAAATTTTAAACGCTCACAGCGAATGAATGTTTCTTTTTGTTTGTTGTTGTTTACTTTCATGGATAGAGAATTTGAACTGAGAACCTAATTTTAACTGAAATTATTGCAGAATATATACATAATTGAACGTAAGTCATCTCTCAAATATTAATTTATTTTGAACGATCTTTCTAAAAATGTAACTTTCATGCAGTTTTATTCGAAAAAATAATTTTGAATAAAATTGGCTGCCTGGTATATGAAAAAGTGAAGCGGACATCCCGGAACTGTTGATGACAGTCACATGACGTGGGCTTTTATTATAGAGATAATAATTACTTCAGCAGGAAACTAATATAGTAAGTATTGGTTGCATTTTCTAAATGTGCCATGCCTCTACAATTAACAATACTTGTGTTTAAATTGATGTATTACTTATTTAATATATTGGAGTTGTTTTTCATAGAATAAACATAGTCACAGTCATAGTTTAAATATATCCTTCAGCGTGATATTAAACAATTGGGTAAGTTTGATCGAAGATCGCTCAAAGGGTTTCGTTTAATATTCCTTTCAAAACACTTTACCCTTTCTTTAATGAATTGAAATAAATTTCATTAACAAAAAAAAAAGTAATGTTTTTTATAAAGTAAAAATTTACCGGTCTATTTTTTCGTTTTTTTTTCGAATATTTAAACCAGCCCGATGGCGGGTAAAGCCCGCTATTATATTCTCTCATAATAAAATCCGTCATGCGGACTAAATGCGATATTTAAAAAATAATTTCAAAATTAAACAAATTGTACACCTTCAAAATGTTAAAATATGCGAATATTTCCATAATCGGATTTTTATCACGATGCAATATGTTCAAACTCATATATTTACTAATCTCTATTACTCATATTGATACTCGCTTTGTGTTATTCTCAAACATCTGAAAAATTCGTTAAACTTCCAGTATGACGTCAGATTTTCTTTCTAATTCTCTAGTGACGTGATATTAATCTGCTTTGTGTACATACACATACTGATACTCCTTGTATTATTGAGAAATTTTGGAAATTTTCCATTTTATTACCACTATGACGTCCAATTTTATTTCATATTTATCTTTTTTTTCAATTGGTGAAACTTTTTATTTCATTTTAATTTTTCACGTGGAAATCGTCTGATAGAAAATTAATTATTGTGGAAAGAATTTCATCGTGGATTTTTAATTTTTGGCATCTGCTATAATAAAAAATGTTTAAATTTAATAGGAAAAGGCTGTTAGAATTTTGGTTTTTTGTCTCTATTTATTAAAATAATTCGAATTTTTCAAATTTTAATATTTGAGCTCTTTATAGCTGATATTCAGATTTATACACAAAGTTTCAACTCTGTAAGTTACATAGTTTTTGAGAATGGCTCTGTGACGGACAGACAACGGAGCGGGAGTAATAGGGTTTCGTGAGATGAACGAAACCCTAAAAATATACCATGTTAAGGTATGTCATATTTTATACAGGATGATTCAGACTTTTATCGACAAAATATAGGGAGTTATAATAAATGCCGTAAACAAACACTTATCATAAAAACAACCATTTATAAATAAACTAAAAATATTAACAAAAACAGCAAATGTTTAGAATTTAACAGCATTTTTTTTTTAAAGTGTTTATATTTTTGTATTGTTTTGTTTTAAAAATAATTTTATTAAGGTGCCTGACTACGTACGGAGCAGTTTTTTCCAAAAAAGCTGTTTCATTATTTTTTTACCATATTTTTATTAAGAATATGACTAGAAACTGTGAAAAAAAGCAAAAAATATTTCATTCATTGATAAAATTTTGGTAAATGGGGGATTTTGTGGTAAAATTTAGTGAAATTTGGCCTAATACGCAAAACACACTACAGAGCATTCTACTGTATGTATCTTAATTTTCTTTTTACATGTCATACTTATGACATTGGTGAAGGCAATGAACTAAAATCTAAGAGATATTTTAAATGTTTCAAAATTTATAGTATATCACACCTTTTTACATGCTGATTTTCATAAAATTCATTGATGTCATTCCACGAAAACACCCATAAAACAAAAACAAAATTATTCTAATATTAAATCTGTAGTTCATTGCCGTCACAATAGTGTAAACAACATGTACTTTAAATTTCATAGAGATATTCTAATAACTTTTTGAGAAATCATGTTTTGCGTATGAAATTTTCTCCAAAAATTACATGTTCCAAAAAATGCATTTAAAGTTCAGTTTTATGTTTTACTACAAGAATTTCCACAGTAATATACATCTAAACTTCACTCTTTTTATGAGTCATACTCATTTTTTCAAGTACTGAGCCTTTGATTATTTCTAGAAAGCCATATTTTTACTTTCCCCCCTCCCAGTTAGTACTTTTAAATAGTACTTCCGGTTCTTTAAACAGTACTTCCGGTTTGAGTGATAGCTGTTGAGTAGTTTAAAAACCGCTGCAACTCCGGTTCTATTTATAGTACAATAAAAAAAACACAGTTTTGAACAGGTAAAAAATCGGGCTTTAATAAAATGTCGATTTGACAATTTTGGTCGAAAACCACTTTTTAAACGTAGTCAGATACCTTAAAATACATATTAAAAAGTCTGAAAATTGTGACTAGATTATTAGATTGAAACTTTATACGTTTTAATTGTCGGAGCACAGATCCGGCTTACCGTGAAAAATTACACTTTTGTGAACGCGATAGCGCCCAAACTATTAGTCCCATTGACACCAAAATTGGACTGGAAATCGGTAGTGCTAAGATATTTGTGGTCGGTAAGATATTTGTGGATAAATTCACATAAGATGAATGACTGTGTGGATATTTGCAGCAAAGCGGAGTAACAATACACACTGCCTTCACACCCTTGTCACGAGTGCATAAGGTGTATGGTGAGGAGTGAACAATATACAAAAGTAATGTAATCTCCTGACCACCTTGATTGCCTGATCTCTCTCCCTGTGATTTTTACCTGTGGGACAAATTGAAGGGTCAGATCTACTCAAATAATCCTCACACAATGAAAGAGCTACAGCTAAACATTGAAAACTCTATTGCGGTTAACTCTATTGCGGCAGAACTGCTATGCGTGTCTCACAGTATGGTAAATCGAGCACTGCCCTGTATCGACGTCGACGGTGGCCATTTCCAGCATTTCCTGTGATGGGCAATTCTCCTGTTCATTAACAAGGGTCAATTTCGCACCAGTTTTATAAATATTTTCCGGAGCAGTTTTATTTTCCCCATCCTGTTTGTGTGTACTTGCCAATTGCAATTTTTTTTTTTCTCGAATACTTATTCAATCTTTCTCTTTCACTAATACACACATACAACCGCACACGCGCGCATACAAGCGCATGCACAAAATTCACGCAGTGTAAGGGAAAAGAAATGAGACAGGGATGAGAAAACATAAACCTTCTGAATCTCCAATAGAATTTATTAAATCATGTTTAATACAAATTACCATTTTAATATTAATGAATATTAATAAAACGTATAATAAATAGCCTAGAAACATTTTGTCGTGTTATGTTGATATTACGACAAAAAAAAATTTTTATTTAGAAACATTATATTATCCTCATTAAGATTTCAATTACTCTTAAACATAATAAAACTGACTTTATTCATTGAGCTAATTTCCCAAAGGTAATATACTTTTTTCGCTTTTGTTAAGTAATATCATATTCATGAATTTTAAATATATTCAAAATGTTATATATTAAAGTGGGTATTTTTGGAGCTTTATTAAAATGAAGACATTTTGTCAACGGCGTTAATTTAATCAGTTTATCACTAAAATTTTTGAAATATATATTAATGTATTCTCTGCAATGTTTAATATAACTAAATAAAAGCTATCTGGATTTCTCTAAACGATGCAAAATTTTAACTTTCTTTAAAGAGTGTTCTGTTGAAAGAAATTGTTTAGATTTTACTAAAATTATTACTATTTTTTTACTAAATTTTGTTCTTAAATTAATCATTCAGTTGTAAAAGCGTGTAGTCATCATTGACTTTTTAGATGCGTTCGTAATTATATAAACCCGTAGCAACTATATTCGTCGTCTGGTCCGTCCGCCCTTCCATCTGTCCGTCTGCCCACCTGTCCGCATATAACAGCACAAAGACTACCCAATCTAATGGTTTGAAATCTGATATATATATAATCGTTGCAGAATTTTGTCGAGTCATTTCAAATTTTATGAAAATCGAATCAAAACTTTTTAAAATATATTACACCCAGAAAAAAGTTTTGTTAAATCAACAAAAATTTGGTTGACCCAACAAAAATTTTTGTTTAAATATGGGTCAATGCAAATTTTGTTTGAATCAACAAAAAAAGTATTGTTGATTTTTTTTTGCAATTCCAAAAAAAAAAAAAAAAAAAAAAAAAAAAAAAAAAATTGTATCGTCAGCAAAAAAATATTTTGTCATTTCAAGTAAAATGGTTCAATTTTACTTGAATTAACAAAATTCTTTTTGTTACATAGATATATGCTATGTGTTATTTTAATAATCTGATTTCTTTTTTCAACAAAACATATTTTGTTTATTTAAATAATAAAATATGTTACATTACGAACTTGTTTTGTTTATACTACAAAAACTTTTGTTAAATAAACCAATCTAAACATGCAATTTTAATTCATTTTCAGCAGTGAATTACGCCTGTAATCCTTGAATCACATCAAGTGAATTTTTATCCTGCCTTTTTTCAAGCGATAACCGAAAGAGTGAAAAATACCCCAAGCCGGGTCTCGATCCCGTGTCCTCAGAACAGCGCTCTGGGGCTCCACCACTGAGCTACAGAGAACGATATCTAAAGTCGACATTTCGCACTCTTATATAGGTCGGATCGGCTGCAACCGCAGCACAAGATAGAAATATTGAAGTCTAAAAAATAGTTTTTTTTCTGTAAAACTTTATTTGGAATTTGAAAATTAAATTGATTTTTTGAGCTCGTACTTTATTTGTAAGATTCTTCGTGTGTGTGTGAAGCTTTTATTCGAATTGTCGGTTTGTAATTCAATTCTTTGTGCCTAAAAAATAAACGTGAACTTTAACTTAGTTGTTTTAAAAATATATTTAAGGCTAAAAGAATTTTAAAGTAAGTTTATATAAATATTTCAAGCATGTCCTTGTTGGTTAAATATTGTATTTTTCAGAATAAGTTAAAAATGAGGTATTTTCCAGTAATGACAAAGACAAAATTTAATCAGGAGCATGCAAATTTCTGCGGCAAACATGAGACGGCAATACAAATCCCAGCATTCGGCAACACATAGTTAATTTTTAATTCATTTTCAGTAGTGAATTACGCCTGCAAAAAGCAAGATAAAAATTCACTGGTTATTATTCAAAGGTTACAGGCGTAATTCACTGCTGAAAACGAGATAGAGCTATTGCAGAAATCGCGAAAAATGCAACATGGCAGCGCTACCTGTTGTGCGATTTACATCAAAAACTAATCAGAAACAATTTATATCAGGAAGTAACTGAATATAAAGTTTTATTAAATTCCGTGAATTAGTTCTTGAGATAGAGCGCCCACAAAATTTTTGTCACATACAGACAGACAGAGTCATTGACAGTCATTTTCTAAAAACAGTCAAATCGTGTTCAGGACCTTCTAAAATCCGTCGGAAACCGGAAGTCGAAAATTTTCATGATTTCAATACTTTCTTCTTGTAAAGATAGAAGAAAGTAATAAATGGGACAGGGGGATTTTTAAAACTATCTTGGTCCGTCCCAATGGAAAAAAGTTTTAATTATCCAAAAATTATGTTAATCCTTTAATTATATAGCTATATAAGTCAAATAAATTGAGTTACGTGAGAGAGTTATGGCTACTACACAACAATTTAAATTTTGCAAAACAACAAAATTTTGCTGGAATTACAAAATTATTGTAAAATTAAAAAAACAGATTTTGACAATTCAAGTAAAATTGATGAAATTTTGTTAAAAATTTGTAAGAGTGTTAACAATAATTTTTTGTCCAAGCAACAAAACCACTTTTTTTACTTCAACTAAAAATTTTGCTAAAACAACCAAAATGTACTCAACAAAACATGTTTTGTAGTTTTAATCAATTCCTTTTTCTGGGTGTAATAAAAGTTTTCTTCATTCTCTTAAATACTATCATACGTGATTAATTCAATGATATCCCACGATAGGTAATGATTCTTGCCATGGTGATTACGTCCTATTTAAGATGAAGTCCTATTAGTTCCGTATTACTGATTTTAAAAATCGAATTTGTATATTTAACTATAGCAATTATATAACCTATCGACAGTTTTTTGGATAGATGTTTCCGAAGAAATAGATAATAAATGGAAAAAGAGTCTAAATATGGAATTTTTAAATTTCTGAAATGTTCAAAGCTAAGCTTAATTAATCATATCATAGTACCAGGCGAAATAATTCCTTTTTTCAGTGAAATTCTTTTTTTACATTGTTTTGTATTGCATACTGCGCATAATATAATTTTAATGCAACAGAATTGTAATGAGGTGTTTGTAAAAGTGTATTGAAACTTAATTTCATAAAATAAGATTAATATCTATAAATATAAAAATCTCCACATAAAATAAATTTTGTATTGATGCATTTTTGCATAAAAGTGCAACAACTATTGCACCAAGTTCTGGATATGTTATGCGTTTAACAAATTTTTTACATAGACATCATCTTACACCTTATTAAACAGTGAAGTTTTAGTATAATATTCTGAATGTGTTGGAAAGTATTTCATAGTTCAGGCTTGACGCATGATTTTTCTTTCATGTTTAAAATGAGAAAAGAAACAAACTAAGTAATTTATAATTTATGCACTGAAATAGTATTTTTTTAACCTTTTATATAGAGTAACTCCGGGAGAGTTGCCGCATCCGAGATAAATGCTGCACCCCTTATACAGGGTGGTTATAAAATAAGTATCTCTATTTGGAGCTGTCTGTAGCTCGAAATAATGATCCAAATGAAACCAAAATCGGTATACTTACTATTCGAGAAGGGGGAAGCAGAATTGAATAATAATAAAAAAATAATTTCATAAATCACCGACAGATGGTGCTACTGAGTGTGAAATGTAATGTGTAATACAAGAACAAAAAATTAAGGCGCAGACCGAATGGCACACCTAATTTATTGGAAAATGTCACAGTGAACGTGGTTACTCTTTTGCATGGCGGTGCTGCGATCATGTTCAGGTTCCACATGGTCATTGTGCTAGAGGACACAATCCAGGCTGTACACAACGTGCTCAACTGCGGAATGTAATGCATCAGGAATGATGTTTCATACATGTTATGATATGCAGTAAAGTCATTGAGGTTTGTGACACCTCCACGGTACACAATATTACACATTACATTTCACACTCAAAAGCGCCATCTGTCGGCAATTATTGCAATTATTTTTTTTATTGTTCCATTCTTTTTCCCCCTTCTCGAATAGTAAGTGTACCGATTTTGGTTTAATTCCTGTTATTCCTTCAAGCTACAGACAGCTCCAAATAGGGATACTTATTTTATAACCACCCGTATTTCTTCCAATTATCGATAGCTGACAGTCTGACGCACAGTATAGGTGCGCAATGAGATTACTTTAACCAGTGTACAGTGTGAATCCCATTTCGATGTTTACTTTTAGCTGTAGAATTCTTATTTTGAGCATGATTTCACTATCCAAACTTTTAAACACGCTATGCTTAAATACTGTTTATACGCTAATTATTAAATGCATGCATGATTTCGAAGTCAAAACTATACGTAGCGTCTGTATAGTGTACTGTGTGTATGGTTACGCCATTTTCCTTTGCGAGGGCAGGCAACTGTGATGTGCGACGTCTGTACCGTACAAAATGGGATAAATGCAGCACTGCGATCCGGTATATATGTCGCTGTGTCTTTTGTACTGGATGCCGCGATTAATAAAATTCATTTAATCAGACATTGATGGATGTTCAAACAGTATGAAATTTACTACACCTAAGGAGAAAAGGGAATAAATAGCAATTCAAGATGTCATAATCAAAAGCTGGATCACGCATGTGACGCAGACGTTCTTTGCAAGGAATGTGTAGAAAACTACTCCAAAACTAAGAGAAATTGTGATTCGCTTCATTGCATCATGTGTCAAATTTGGTTAAATGAAGACTGTACTATTTTTGACAATTTTTGTGTAGATTGCAATCGAAAAAACAGGTCTATTAACAAATAAAACAATGTAAACCCCATTTTACTTTTTTCTTTACTCTCTCTAATACACTGATGTTACGTTGTTGCTGAAATAACAATTACAGTCCAATCTTTAAAAAATAAGTAGATAATTTTATTAGTGAACAAAGTAGGCAGACTAATATTGAAATCTTCAAAGCTAGGCTTAAGTTCCTTATTGGAATTTTCAGTAAATATCAACAAAAGATAAAATGTTGCCAACTTAAAATGTACTTATTTTATTACGGAAATGTATCCTATCATACTAACAGACGACATAGTTAATTTTTTCAATGAAATAATAACGATGATTTTTTTTTTACACTGTCTTGTCTTGGATATTTATGCGCATGGTATAATTTTAATGTAACAAAATTGTACCGAGTATTTAAATCATGTGCTCTTAAAAAATAAATTCATGCGATATAAAAAGTATATAAATAACGGAAGATACTTTAAGTAAATAAAAGGGACACAGATACACGGAACGTCTGAATTCAATACTCCTGTTTTGAATTGAAACATAAAAAAATATTAATAACATCATTGTTTTCAAAAGAGCTAGGATTAAACATGCTTACGGCAACATTCGCTTAGAATTGAGTTAGAATTTTCACGTGCTAGTTTTAGAAAAAAGTTTAAAGCATGATATTATAAAATTTTGAACGTATAGATTCAAAAGTAGCTTGTTTGTTCGTCAATGTTGAAAAGGCAGTGTTTTCAATAAATCAGATCTCGTTCGTTACTAAACAACAGATGTAAAACATGTTCTTTTTACTTTCCGAAAGTATAAACAAGTAGTTATTTCAATTGTATTTTAAAGTATGGGGTATACATTTCTTCGGAAAAATATATAATATTCTATACCATAGATCACATTGTATATAACAAGCGATACATATATATATATCTAAGATATTTGTTTAAATAAATATCATCATTATGGAAATGTAAAACATCAGGGTTAACAATATTTAACTTTTAACAGCTTTTTTGAACTGCTTTATTGTACTGATTTACTGTACTGCTCTATTGTACTGCTTTATTGTACTTCTTTATTGTACTGCTTTATCGTGCTGCTTTATTGTACTGCTGTATTGTACTATTTTATTGTACTGCTTTATCGTACGCAATGAAACTGTACAAATCATAGCCTTTATACAACGAATTCCTGGTCTGATAGGAAGATAAATTATTGTTCCGCCGAAAAGAATAAATGCAATTAAGATAGAAACTTGCTAAGAAGAAAACCTGTCTAAACGGATTTTTCCTCCGGTTGTTTCTAATTTCGTTTTAGGAGATGTTACTGAACCTTCATTTAAAAAAAAAAAAAAAAAAAAAAAAAAAAAAAAAAAAAAAAAAAAGAGAATAATTTTTGGGAAAGTAATTTAAAAGAATTCTGCAGTTAAATACAAAATCTTTGGAGATAAATACTAACATTTACTCTCTCTTTCTCTCTCTTACATACACACACCTACACGAACGCACACATGTGCACACGCACGCACACACGTGCACACGAATAATATGCACGCTAATAACAATACGCTAATAAAACCTAGATGACAGATATTGCCTAGAAAACACAAATAGTATCTTCCTTAGAGACTTTCAAGTCTCAAATATTGTTTTCAAAGTCGTGTTTTATGCAATTTATCTTATTAACATTTTATTTTATTATACATACATGTAATGAAACGAAAACATTTCATCTTCATACATATTGATATTACAACGACAAATTTTAATTATGAAGTTACTAAGCCATCTTTATTAATATTTCAATTGTTGTTTAGCATAATAACTGGCATTAATCTGCAAGCTAAATCCTCCAAGGTAATACACTCTTTTCGCTTTTGTTAAGTACTATTATAGTTATGCAATTTAAATATATAAAGAATTTTGTTAAGTCGGTATATTTGGAATTTTATTAAAATAAATTTCTTTTTACAAGGACGACAATTCATTGTTTAATTTTAAAAAATGAAATATATATTTATATATTCTGTTCTTTTATTTTTAATATAACAGACTCAAAACACCTCTGAAATGTGATGCGAATATTCAGTTATTTAATTTTCTTTAAAGAGGTTTATATGACATAAATTGTTTAGATTCGGTTGTACTTATGTTATTAAAGTATTTTGTTCGCATTGCGTTATTAAAGTTTATTATATTTTTAAAGTTTTGTATAACTATTTTCGGTAAGATCCGTGATTAAACCTGAGCCGTTTTGTAGATAAAATTAGCTTGTCCCACAGCGACCCAAAAATGACTTACTAATCAAATTTTCTGGGACATGTGACGTAGCCCAATGATTTTCTCGTGCCCGCAATTCATAGGATACAAAATTTAATCAAAATCGTTAAAGCCGTTTTTTAGATAAAATTAACTTGACCCGCGTTGACCCAAAAATGACCCACTAATCAAAAGTTCTCGAACATGTGACCCAGCCCAATACTCTTCTCGTGTCCGAAAAAGGTAGGATGCAAAATTTAGTCAAAATCGTTTGAACTGTTTTTTAGATACATTTAGCTTGATCCTGACCCATGGTGACCCAAAATGACCCACTAATCGAATTTTCTCAAACATGTGACCTAGCCCAATGTTTTTCAGGTGCCCCAAAATGGAAGGATTCAAAATTTCGCCACAATCGTTAGAGCCATTTTTAAGATAAAATTTGCATATATAACTACACACACACACACACACAAGATTTGCTCGTATTAGAATATATGATTCATACAGCATTGGATGAAAATAATTAGTTTTACGTAATGTATAGTTACATATAGTATATTTATATAATATATATAAGTATATATGTATGAAACATTACGCAAAAACAATTCCCTATAATGTAGAACTAAGAAACAATAAAACTTTCAATAAATGTAAAAAAACTTCCAGAATTTTCCAGAATTGTACTTTTTATTAAATAAATTATGTTGCGTGGCCGAGTTAAACTATATGCATTAAGATGACACTGTCTGTGATAGCACAAAGACCTACCGCTTAATAAGAAAAACAACGCTTCAGGAAATAGATTAAATATTAACTTCACTTTCATATAATAGCACTTCTCTACAAATATATAGTTACAATTCAGTGCGATTACCCATCAAATGAATTGATGTGCAGAAGAAATATGTCACAAATTTTGAAAAGTTGGTATTTTGGTTGGAAAAGGACCTAAGTGGTGCGATGGATGATTACCCAGTGTTTAAAATTGCAATTTCCTAATATACAAGTTTGTTTACTTTAAATACAATATTGAAACAATAAACTAAAAATAATATTATTACTTTCCTTACACAACCTAACTAGTTTTTTATGACTCGTCATTGCTCAACATGAAGACAAAAGTGGAGGGTCATAAAGATTGGAAGAAAGGCCGCCTCTGTTGCGCATAGATGCTCAGGACATTACTAATCAATAACGTTAATAGTTTTTCTTCATTTCTGAAGATGGTTCAAATGAATTGATGTGTAGAAGAACTATGTCACAAATTTTGAAAAGTTGGTTTTTTGGTTGGAAAAGGACCTAAGTGGTGCGATGGATGATTACCCAGTGTTTAAAATTGCAATTTCCTAATATACAAGTTTGTTTACTTTAAATACAATATTGAAACAATAAACTAAAAATAATATTATTACTTTCCTTACACAACCTAACTGGTTTTTTATGACTCGTCTTTGCTCAACATGAAGACAAAAGTGGAGGGTCATAAAGATTGGAAGAAAGACCGCCTCTGTTGCGCATAGATGCTCAGGACATTACTAATCAATAACGTTAATAGTTTTTCTTCATTTCTGAAGATTTTTAAATTTATAACATAGGCATTTCTTCCAGGCATCCATTCAAATATTGCTGACCATCAGGGCCTAGTTATGACCTAGGCATGACATTCACATACCTAGAGCATCATATTGCGGTGGGGGTTACAAGCAATTCCACAGTTTTAATCTAAAAACAAATTTTTTTTTTATATATTACAAAAAGGTTTTAAGGATATTTTATATATAATGTTTTGAAAATATATATAAAATGCTTAAGTGATACAAAGAGAAACACAAAAAGGCTTATAAAAACCTTTTAATATAAAGATCGACATATGTTTCAATTCTCCAACGGCGCCAATATCAAGGCACGATGTACTTTTCAATTTAAAAAAAGCAATAAGGAAATATTAATTTTCACGTTTACAGTTGACTATTTTAAGCACCTGCTTTTTTACATATATGATCTCGTGATTTATGGTTCTTAAGTTTATTTTCAAAAATTTGCGAGAATATTTTGTTTATCGTTTGTATATCTTGATAATGGCGCCGTTGGAGCGTTGAAACGTATGTCGATCTTTATATTAAAAGGTTTTTATAAGCCTTTTTGTGTTTCTCTTTGTATCACTGATGCATTTTATCTATATTTTAAATATAATTAGTGATCTTATTATGGGAATATGTAAAATGTTTTGTTCAATTATTTCCATAAAATCCCTATGAAATCAGAAACAAAAATTTATTTATCTAAGCATATTTTGTGTACGATATTTACTCATTCCAAGCAATAAATCTCGTTCAAAATATCGTTAACGAGATTATGTATAATAATATATGACAAAAAAGAAAAGCCTAATGGCCAAAATTAAAAATTTTCTTGAAATGTTCCAAGTTATCATTGTAAATAGAATGCTAAAAAAGAAATATTTATTGGATCTGAGAGAAATACTTTGAGTAAAATAATCATTTTTCATTCGAAATTATTTTCGTCTTTATATTTCATTCAGGACTAAAATTTTAAGTCTACAGTGTTTTGAAATTGGACTTGATTTACAATAACAGAAAAGGCTTATTTGTGCGTGCAGAAATGTAGACGAAGGAGGAAGTCAAAAAGAAAAACATATGGTGAAAAGAATGCTGTGTCTTTCAAGTACCTTGATCGGACCCTGTTGACTATGGAAAAATGTCTTGATGCGCCAATCATGTAGATTCTGAGCGGTTCTTAAATATAGTTTGCGAAGTCAACTTTAAGACTTCAAGTGTGTTAAAAATGCACTGTAAAACATTTGGTGTAACGTTACTCCATAAAACTGGAGGCAGCATTGCTGCCCCCAGTCTTACGGTGGTATTTAACTGATATAGCGTGTAACATTACACATGTTACACCAGTTATATCAGTTAAATACCACCGTAAGATGGGGGGCAGCAATGCTACCTCCAGTTTTATGGAGTAACGTTACACAAATGTTTTAAGTTGAAATTCTTCACTTTCTAATTTAACACAAGAATTTAACAGGAAAAAAATTCATTTTATTTTTACAATCTATATTATAAAGAAAAAACGTGTTCATGAGTAACGCTAACATCAGATTGACGGTGGCGACACTTGAATAATAAAGTCGCTTTTATTTAAATTTTTTGAACATCTAAACATCACCCATTTTAAATTTTTACACCATTGAATAGGGAAAAAAATTACTTTCCAGTGCAATTGGTTTGAAAACTGTATCTAAATTTCCTGATTTTGTTATGATTTTCAAAACAATTTTCAAGCATGATTTTTTTAAAACTTTCTCTATCTCGATTACAAAAGATTAACTCGTTTCCACTTAAAACAATATTAACAGTTCAGAATTTATTTCCGGCTTATATTTCATAACAAAATTAAAACTTCAGCGATAAATAAATAAAGTAATATAAATGAAACACAAATTTAACGACATGTAATTGAACTACGCTCTTAAACCTCTCAAATTATCGGAATCCAAAAGTCTGCTGTAAGTAGCGAAATCTTTGGCGATTTATTAGGATATTCATTCCTCTCACGCAGCTAATACAAAAGTACCGCTTTTAATAATTTTCAAAACTTTATTTTAATATATAATTGATATTTTTTATATAAAAATGTTATTTGGTTTTGTTAGTGGGCAAATTAATATATATATATATATATATATTAATATTTCATATTCATCGATTAAATGTAAAACAAATATATTAGAGTTTTCAAGTTTAAAAAAAATGGTTTTCACCTACATTCCGTAACCCAGGAAGCACGCGTTGAATCCCCTTGTTAAATTAAAAGAAAAAAATCATTTCATAACTTATATACTAAAATAACAATATATAAATATTATATGTCATTGTTATATAACGTAATATAGGAAAAAAGAAAAAAAATTCTTTCAAACTACATATTCTAAGAAAAAATACATTGGGAAATGAAACCGAAATATAAATAAATAAAAATATTTTAACCAAATAAAAAAAAATAATAATAACCAAAAGCACGTCCTATTCTGAGTTTTCGTGATTGAATTGAAATATATAAGAAAAAAAGAACAGCATCGTTTTCAGGGAACTTCTTGATTAAACTGACTCAAAGGCAACATACGCAAACAATCATTGAAAAACTCCATGTGTTCGTCTAAAAATAAGTTCTATGATTTTATTAAATTTCTCATGCATGAATTCAAGACAAGCTCTAAGTTATGCAGCGTTGAAAATTCGATGTTATGATTAACTCTAATCCAATTTCTAACTGAACAAAAAAGTTTTCAAAGCTGAAAGCGCTTGGTGTAATTATTATTAATGTATTTTGTCATCTTTTAATTAATAAAACGCATTATGTGTAATTTTAAACAAAACCTATACAACATAACATTTCTATTGCTTGTTCTGGTGGCGTAACTATTGTGTCATTTTTTTAAAAATAATATTTTAAAATAGATTTTTGATTTTGCTGAAACTTTATTTTTTTTTAAATATAGATTAGTCAAAAGCACATTTAAACTATCTTTGAAAAATGAGAAATAGTTTAATAAATTTCGTAAAAAGTATTTAGTAAGATATTGTATATATATAATTCCTTTTTAACTTTCTTTACGTTTAAAAAAAAATTAGTAAATTAAATTAATAGTGGAGAAGTTGATTTAAATTTATAAATATTGATTATTTTTCTTGGGGAAACACACTGTAAAAAAAGGCAAAAGTTTTTTAATCTGCAGAATAACGAAGAACGAAAATATACAATAACCTCTTCAGAGTTACCCATAATTCTGAAAAGCGTTCATTTTCATTAAAAATCTCAAAAACCAATATATTTTCGAGATTTAGATAATCATATATAAAACAAAGTTTCTTTTGCTGGCACTGATTTCGGAAACGTTTCCAAGTAAATCAGTTTTCTCAAAACGGAAAATTGGTTTTGAGGATGTTAATAAAACATCTGTCTTTTTTGCAGTGCATATTATCTGTATTACATTATATATTTATATATTAAATAAAGCAAAGAAAACGCACGTTAAAACTGGTCTTCATATAACATAAATATTTATGAAGTAAAAGAAAAAAACTTAAATAAATGAAACTTTAGTGCAACAAAAAAACTAAATGTTTGAATTTGAATTTTATGATTGACTAGAAACTTGAAAAAAGAAAAATAACATCACTGTTTTTCAGGAAATTCAGTATTAAACATGTGCCCAAGGCAACATTTATTCAGAATTGCGAAGTGTTCCACGTGATCGTCTGACAAAGAAGTTTATTTCAAGATTTTATTAAATTTTGACGGCATAAATTTAAAACAAGTATTTTAGTTCTGTATCGTTGAAAAGGCAATGTTTTTTGCAAATCTAATATGAATCTAAACAACATAAGATATTCTTCTATTTTATCTTATTTTTTTCGCTCTAGAAAAATAGTTTCGATTTTGTTTTTAGAATATGAAGTATGTATTATATTGATGCAGAAGTTCGTTTCATTATTTTTGATGTGGCAACACTAAGAAATTTGTTTATCGTTCGGCCATTTGTTATTCGTTATTTAGTGCACTGTGTTTGCAAATACACCTTGCATTTTACATATTTGAAGATATTTTCGTAGACTTGAAATCTACCCATACTGAGCAGCTATCTAAAAATGCCTTACCTTTTAAGTTTTTGTTTATGTTATGTCAAGCACAATCCTTCTGGTATATAACTCAATGGAGGATTGATATATCAGACGAAAAGATTTTGTGTATCGTACCACTTTTAGAATATGTTTTATCAAATTGTTGAGTCAAAGACATTATTTTAACTATGTAACTCTAGTACAGAAAAGAATAACATTGTAAATGAAAAAACTTTGTGTATCACACTTCTTATTGTAGATGTTTGTCAAATGTATTTTACTTTCATACATATAAAATGTAACTTATACAAAGTTATGTCAAGGTTTTATCCAGAAAGCTTATGCTTGGTGCCATGACATCGATGTATTGTATTGTATTGTATTGTACTGATGATGATATTTATCTAGAAAATATGGTATGATACCTTTGATACATGCTACCGTTTTCTTTCTCAGGTAATAACACATAAAATAGAAAATACAGGTTGCGTCACAAAAATATATATGCATACACTGTTTAACGGGTTATAACTTTCTAATTTTTCTTTCTTTTCAAAGTGTAATTAATTAGAAAGAATGAGTGGACCAAGATTAACTTTTGAAAAAAAAAATATTTTAAAATACTATTGTAAGTATGAACTAGTCGTTGGAGGCCACCTTAATACTTACCCATCATGGATATGCATAATATAAAATATGAAAATAAAACCTGTGTAAACTACTTATAACATGCATTGCAATTCGAGTAAAATCGTGGCTTGATGACGTCATAAACTTTAAATGTTCTATTGCTGAATTGCGTAAAAGAAACATCCTCATATCTCTAAAAATGATAATCATATTAACTAAGAGTTTACTGCGTCGGATTAAGCGTCTCATTTCCAATTGAAATATATCTTTGAATTGAAATTTGGATGAAATACAGGGTCATAAAAAATCGAAGAGTGTGGTAAATAGGATTACAAATGTCTCGGCAACTCATTATCTGATCGACTTCATTCTTTATGCAAAATTTATGTTTTTAATTGTCTTTTATATTTTCTCCTTAAAATAAACATTTTCGAAAAATTTTATATACTTTTTATCAGAACGAATATTTCGAGAGTCCGAAAAAAAATAGTTCCGGATAATCGAGGTTACTGAAATTCAATAAGCTTCTTCCCATTATTACATACTAAGTGCATACCAAATTTCAAGTCTCTATCTCAATTTTTTTGGGAGATAGAGCGTTTACAGACACACAGACACACAGACAGACAAAAATACCAAATTTCCAGACACACAGACGGACGGCAACTTTTTTTTTCTAAAAATATGTTTTTCGGAATCTCCAGTATCTGAAACGTGTAAATCCTCCGAAAACTTTTTTTTTCGATTTTTAAAACGATTACAAGACTAACCCTATACTATGTATGATGGGTAAGTGCAGAAACAATATCGCAGGGAGTTGCAGGCAGATCCACCTATGCGGCTTACAATTCATCGGATTAAAGATAAGTTTGAAACAAATTTATGTTCACAGACAACGATCCGAAACCGCAATTCAATAAAAGTGCGCCACAAGACCAAACGAAATGTTTGTTGAAGTTTGTGAATCAATAACCGAACGTTATAAGCAATGTATTGACCACAGCGGTAATAATTTTGACAATCTGCGGTAGGAGGAAAAGTTATACATTTTATGTAAATTCTTTGGAATTTAAATATTAATTATATGTGAATAATAACTGATGTTACAATCACTCAATGTATATATACATTTTTCTGATGTACCCTGTATAATGTTTTTCTCTTTCAAAATGAATAGGGAAAGAAGAAATAATATTTTATTTTGCGCAGTTGTTTAATGAATAATGGTATCAGATTTGGAGAAAATACATCGAAGCAAAAATTTGTTTTGAATTCATTCAAGTAAAGTAATAAGATAAAGTTATTTCTGGGACAAGCACGTGGAGTTCTTCCGCAATTTTATGTGAATGTATATTTCCTTCAGTGCGTTCAAACAAGACTTTTTAGAAAAGTAACGATGTTGTTCTTTTTTCACGTTTCAACACAATTTCGGAGCATAGTTTCAGACGTTCCGTATTTCTGTTTCTCTTTTATTTGGCTAACATATTTTCAGTTATTTATAGTTATTTTTATTTCTTATGCATTTAGTTTTATTGAGACGTAGTTTTAAAGCTCAGTTTTTTACTACAAATGTATCATTTATTCCTCTGAGAAAAGAAAAAATGAAATAAATATTGGTATAAAACTAAATAAATAGCTTTCATTAATTTTATCCCACATTTCAAATTTGTTTCACACTTTATTCGTTACTAAATATAAATTTAATAAATATTCTCTACTTTCTGCTAGAAATACATTATTATTTACTGATTTATAGGGAAAAAATAAATTAATCATATATATATAAATAAATATATATATATATATATATATATATATATATATATATATATATATATATATATATATATATATAACTAAGTTTTAATAATTTAGACAAATATCTGAAACTTATATTTAACATTTCTGTTTATAAGTGCTAGTCATACGTTGCAAATTTTTAAGTTTTTTAAATAAACAAATTTGCGATAATTATTTTATATGTGTTTTTCATTACATTCACGTAAAACATAATAGCAATATAAAATAATAAAAATGTATATTGCAAAACAGTAAATTAAAAATTAAAACTTATTTTAAAATTCAAAACAATTTATCGTTGTATTAATATTTTTCAGAATTATTTATATTTGCTTTTTTAGCTCACAGGCTATCAAAGCCTGAGAGCTAATGTGCTCGCCCGTTCTGTATGTACGTACGTCTGTACGAGGGTCGATCCAGAAATAATGTTCCCATCAAATTTACAAATAGAAAACATTGTTTATCCTAATAGAAATTTACATCGCTGGAAAGAAGAAAGTTTGCTCTATTTCTCTACATAATCGCCATCTTTTTCTACGCATTTTTGTAGACGGTGTTCCAATTTCTGTATCTCAATGTGGTAGAACACCGGCGCAATTCGTTGAAGAAGCGTTTTTCCTCGCCTTTGAAACGTAGTCGCTCCGGAAGCGCTGACCACCCAAGTGTTCCTTTAACTTGGGAAACAAGTGATAATCACCAGGTGGGGAATGACAGTCCATCCAAATTGTGTCAAAAGTTCCTGGGTTTGACGGGAGACGTGAGATCGGGCGTTGTCGTGAAGCAACGTTACACCGGCTGTTAGTCGCCCTCGCCGGCGATGAATATTGACGGGTGGAGACCCTTTGGCGTGCAAAAAGCGAATTACGGAACGAATCTCGCACTTGGCGGGATCAACAATGGGTGCCTCCATCTCGGACGGCTGCTGAGCAAAGAATAAGAGACGCAGCGAAGCGTAGCCGGAGAAATTGCGAGTGTGGGAACAGCCGCGCACAACGCTGTTGCCGTATTTTGCCTCGCACCTTCCCGTGCGGCTGGAGCTCTTTGGGAACCTTATTTCTGGATCGACCCTCGTATGTATGTACGTATGTATGTATGTACGTAACGCGATAACTCTTGATAGAAATAACCGTTTTGCTGCAAATTTTATTTATAGGTTCATTGTGATAAGGCGCTTCCCTAATTAGTTTTGGGGTGTTCATTGTTTAAGTATAAAGGGGGCGGGATCAGGGGGCTAACCCCCCCTAAATTTAGATAAATGGGTTTTTCATGCAGAATTATCCGATTTTCTTCAAATTTTGTATGTAGGTTCATTGTGACAAGGCGCTTCCCTGATTAGTTTTGGATTTTCATTGGTATAGTATAAAGGGGGTAACGGGGGGTCTTCCCCCCCCCCTTAATTTAGATAAATGAGTTTTTCATGCAAAATTATCCGATTTTCTTCAAATTTTGTATATAGGTTCACTGTTGTAAGGCGCTTTCCTGATTAGTTCTGGGTGTTCATTCGTTAAGTATAAAGTGGGTAACGGGGGGGGGGGGCGTCTAATCATCCACCCATAATTTAGATAAATTGGTTTTTAATTCAGAATTATCCGATTTGCTTCAAATTTTCTATATACGTTCATTGTAATAAGGCGCTTTCCTGATTAGTTTTAGAGGTTCATTGGTTAATTATAAGGGGGAGGGTTAATGAGGGGATGATCCCCCTTAACATATAGTCGATTTCCTTATTTTTCGAAGGGCTTATTTCAAATAAGAGTATAATATACAATTAGTATGAATAGCCTGTGAGCTCAATGCCATCAGTTTAACTGGGCAGTTTTCTTTTTATTTATTTTTTTTTATCAAAATCTTTTGTCTTGATGTGTACTATCTCTCCTTTTATTATGTTGGTAAAATTGTGCATCACCCTATATACAATGTGAAAAACATTTCACTCGATATTCTTTCATATAATGCTGAAATATGTTTTTAATTAGTATAAATTAAAGTATGAATTTGTTTAATTCAGAAAATTAACTCTAACATACGGAATAATTAGTAGCGAATTTAAACACAGATTTTTAATTGCAAATGCATAATAGATTTAGAAAAAAATATTATACGTATTGTTAATTTGAATAATGAATAACTTAAGATTACAAATTTGATTTAGTAGAATCTAAACAATTTAAATATTTTCACATAATCTCCTTTATAGAAAGTTAAATGTTTGCATCGTTTTAGAAGTCTAGCAGGCTTTGCGTCTCTTCTATTAAACACTTCATAGAATATATTAACATGTATTTAAAAATTTTAAAGCTAAACTAATTAAATTAACGTCGTTCACAGGATGGCTTCATTTTAATAAAGTTTTAAAATTCCGAATTAATAAAATTTCGAATATATTTAGAACATATGAACATAATATTAATTAACAAAACCGAAAAAGTTGTATTGTCTCCGAGGCGTCCCATAGTCTAAAACATCACTTTTATAACGCTAAAATATAATTGAAATATTATTAAAGATATCTTAGTGTTTTCATAATGAAAATTGTTTGACATAATATGAATATTAATGAAGCTAAAATGTCTCCAGGTCGTATATTATATGATTTATTTAAAAAAATAACGTTAAAGGGATAATTTCCATAAAATATGATTTAGAAAATTATACTCAAGTTTCGAAAAGTGTGGAAGGAAAAGCTGATATGTGTCAACTCATATTTTTTTTCCCTTTTATCTGATTCTATATCTGAAATATAGAGAGAGATGTATTTTCATCAAATTTAAAATATAATGAACAAGAACAAAAAAAATTATGCGTCCAACGTAGACTATGAAACACTTTCCAACGCTAACAGAATATTACTAAGAAATTTCATTTTTTTCATACATTGAAATCGATCCTAGTCAGTCCTTTAACCGAATTCTTCTGTGCGTCATTCTAAATGAAGATAAATGCTACGCACTCCTTAATCAATACAAAACATGTTTTAGTGCCCCGTCCCCCATCTCCGTCAGTGATCCTTTTAAATTTAATTATGTTTCACTAACATCATTAAAACGCATCCCATTGATCATATTGTAATGGAATTTTTTTGTGAATCCCTGTAAAAGAACTAAAACGAACTAACGCTACTTATTCTATACTGCTGAAAAAGACATGTTTTAGTCCACCTCAGTGTCGCATGTTAATTTCATTCTGCTTAAAGTATTTTAACATCATTAAAATACATAGGAAACGATTTTTCCCCAAAGACAATAATGTAACAGAATCCTTTTGTGTGTCCCTGTAAACAATCTATAATTGCTACACACTTCATTTTCAATACCGAATATTCTACAGTAACCATCAATAACGTATAAAGATGTCATGGCAATTCGAGTATACTTACGACAGTTAGAGCAGGCACAGACAGACATACCGAATTCATAAACACTTTTCAACGACTATTTTGGAAAGTGTTAAAAAATTGTGTTTATTGCTTAACCTAATTATTCCGATAATTATGTTTTGAAATTCTTAACATTTTAAACATACAAGCATTTCCTGTGTCACCTATTATTAATGCCTGAGGACACATATATGATGTTTATTGTTTATTTGTTTGTTTGTTTGTTTGTTTTCTGCCTGCCAGGAAAACTTTCAGTGAGAAACAGCATAGTCAAATGACATGAATGTTCATAGGACAGCATCCAACCTATTAATTAGACTAGAATAGAAAAAATAGCGCACTACGACAACCTACATAACGCTCTAATAATAGAAGCTATCGAAATCAGTACATCAAAAATCGAAGTCTGTAACGACATGGCGCACACAATAATAGACTCTCGCTGCAAAAAGATGTTAGAAGAAGAGGAAAGAAAGAAAGAAAAGAATGATATTAGGGGAAATTTGTCAATCCCCAGTCAAATAAATAGAGATGGGAACAATGTCTAGAATTACAACTGATGATGCTCCGACTGGAACGCAAACGTTTTTGTAATGGTTACAGTTTTTATTGGAAACTTTTTAACATTTAGTGATGATGGACTGTCTTTATATAGAACTTTTACCATGTTTTGAGTGATGTCTGATTGTAAAAATTGGTAATATGAAGAATAAAAATATTGAAATACAGACATTAGAAACTGATATTTAGGATATCTATTTTTAATATTAATTAGACTTTATGGAGAGCACAAATGCTAAATTTAAGAACTGATAATTACAGATAAATACCAAAATAAACTGCTGTTGCTTTTACATTATATGTGTCTCTCTGACATAGGCCTAAAAATCTAGATTCGTACTGTTTAACTATTGAATACCAGTATTTTAAAATACCAAACTTCTCCTTTTATAATCGCACATTTCTCTCATTAGATAAATTATTATTTTCGTATGTATATAATATATGATCTTCAACTGAGTGTTAAGACGAATGATATTGGCAACATTGAGATTTAAAGTGAATGTGAGTGAGAAAAATAAGGTTGCTCCACACGATTCACGCTAAAATACGGCAATCGGGATGCAATAAGTTAAGGAACATTCACTTGTCGCACGGCAAAAGAATGCGATGATAGTGGAAGAGGGTCCTTGGCATGTTTAGCACCTCCTTTGGAGAGAATTTATTTCTGTGTATTTTGTGCGCTTGCTTAGAAACTTTTGAAATGCAATAAAAAGGTCACAGCTGATCACGAAGCCCTTAGAAATAATTTAGGACTCTAGTCGCAGTATTTTGGTTTATACAGAGCCCTGCACAAGTCTCGAAATTGGCGCTATATATCCCGACCTGCTATACCACTTTTTGCGTGTGACGACTACGTGTTGTTTCAATAAAAATGCATCCTCTGTCTTTGAGCATCGGTTTGACTGGATGGATGGGTGTCATAAACTCAGTTTCCACAACTGAAGAAACAAAAGGCAAAGCAGACTGAGAAAAACACCACGCCGTCTAACACATTTAACCACTTCAATTCAATGATATAAAACACTGCTACAGTGAAAGTATTTTTTTAATTCAGGCATCCATTACAGGATGATTATAATTAAAATCCCAGTTTTAAAATGTTGTAAAAAAAGAACCACTGGTCAGAATGACTACAAATTTGAGCTGAATATACTGGAAGAAGGGGGAAACGGTGTCCAAAGTGTATCAATAGATGGCGCTGTAAGCGACATATTATGCAAATTAAAAGACACTCATGCGCAATTAAAAACCGAATCATTATGTGCTTTTTATGCGGTTTTTGGCCGAAGGATAATTAAAAACCGATTTTTCCCATCCAATATGATACGACCTTGCCATGGTGGATGGACTTTCCACTACGTTGACTGATTTGGAAGTCATTTTTTCTATGCAACAACCGAAACACTCATGCACATTGAACAGTACGCATTATGCCGCTTGCAGCGCCATCTATTGATACATTTTGGAACTTTTTCTTTCTTTTGCCATACCGTTTCCCCCCTTCTTCCAGCATATTCAGTTCAAATTTGAAGTCATTCTGAGTAGTGGTACCTTTTAAACAGCATTTTGAATGTGAGACTTTAATTGTAATCACCCTCTACATACGTTACTTTTTATATTCGTATTTAATATTTCGTATTCATTCGTTAAATACGCAAATAATAAATGGTGTTTTTTATCTAGCTTCCCATTTTACATATATTTTAAAAATTGTCACGTAAACAGCTTATAAAATACTTTTTGAGAAATTCAATCTTATTATATTCCGTCAAATAGAATAAAAGTAAAAGAATCTGAAAATTTTATTATTGCAATTAATCTCACAAATCAGCAGAAAATTTTTTTATGCTTCAAACGTTTCTAAACAAAGTTTTTATTTCGAGAAAAATATTCGTTTAGTTAAATCTTTACATATCACAACATATCATAAAAAACAAAAGAAAATTATGCGTTCATTTTGATATAAAAAGTTTCACATACCCTATTATGTTCAGAGGAGAAAAAAGTAAGCCAAGCAATTTTATACTTTGTTAACATGAACCTCATAAATATCTAAGGTAAAGTTTTGTTTCGGCTTAAATATATCTAATAGAACTTTTCCGTTTAAGTACATTTTACTTTTTAATTAACTCTTTCAAAATATCATACGAACATCTCTGGAAAATCTTTTGTTGACATTTTCATTTGCAGAAAATAAAAAATGAAACATGAAACAAAAAGATGTATTAATTAGATCTCATAATAAACCGCGAAGAATCTTATTTCTATCTAAAAAGCCTTTAAACGAAGATGTTTCTGTAGCTGATAATAATTTTTAATTCAATATTTTCCATGCATCACTCGAATATGGAAATAGATGCTCATTTCCATATAAATAAGCTTCATGTTTCTGCTAATGAAACTTGTTAATGAAATAACCGCTTTGAATAACAAGAGTAACTCGTTACATTGCGTGCTCGTTACATTGTTACTTCCGTTACATTGTATCTCTTTTCGTCAATATTATGTTTATATTTTAGAACGTTATTTAGCAATGCAGCATTGATTTGCTTTTAGATACTGTAAACACATCACAAAATACACGTTTAATTCATGTGTAAACGAATCTATGTTGCTATATATTCACGCATTTACATATTTTGAAGTAGTATAAATTGACTCTTTAAGGGTACCAGAATGGTTAGACATGACAATAAAAAAAAATATATTTTTTTATGTAATATTTGAACCTTTTGAGAATGTCATACAGTTGCCCCCACAGGAAAAATCCTAAAATTGCGGTACGAACCCTAAACATTCAGCCATGCAGACCGGGGATACCTGCGATGGCAATCTCTATATACCAGGTGTCCCAAAAATGACAGATAGATTTTTAAAATCAATCACTTGCAAACATTGACAGATATTTTAAAAAATCTTTCAGTAGGGTTATGTATAATGTCAGGAGTTTTTTTTACTGTGACTCTTGATTTTAGTTCGAATTTCCAACAATAGATGGCGCTAACAGCAATTGGCACTCAGTCGAGGCCGAAACTGACGTCACTCAGCATTGATGCACCGCCCCCGGAATACTAGGCCTGCGCGCTGACAAAAATGGCGGCTGTCGCAGGTGGATTTTTCTTTTTTTAAGCGTTTGTACAGTCCCTCGAACTTTAACACCAATAATATCTAACAGTTTTCTTTGACTTATTACTCAGAAAAACTAGGCGAAGAAAACTTTTAGAAATTATTGGTGTTGCAGTTCGAGGGACCGATGAAACGCTGAAATATTTTTTTGTCCGCGCGAAGGCCTAATATTCAGGGGGCGGTGCATCAATGCTAAGTGACATCAGTTTCGGCCTTGACAAAGCACCAAACGCTGTCAGCGCCATCTATTGTTTGAATTTCGAACTAAAATCAAGAATCACAGTAAAAAAACTCTTGACATCCTACATAACCCTCCTGCAAGAATATTTTTAATATCTATGTAGCCGTTAGCAAGTTGTTGAATTTTAAAATCCATTAGTCATTTTTGGAACACCCGGTATATAGAACGCTAAAGTACATGGCGGTGAAAAAGCGGTTATTTCTCTTTTGCCGATGGCAATGAATGGTTTATTTAGAAAATCAAAACTGTTAAACCTAACTTTTGCCGTCTTTGTTATTTGTTGCGGTGTGAAATATTTTGCCTATTTCTCGCAAAATATCAGTTACTTATGATTACAATATTTTGATATAATAAAATGCTAAAGTACGTGGCGGTGAAAAAGCAGCTATTTCTCTTTTGCCGATGGCAGTGAGAGGTTGGTTTAGAAAATTAAACCTGCTAAACCTAACTTTAGCCGGCTTCGTTATTAGTTGTGGTATTTCTCGCAAAAAAATGACTTACTTATGTTTACAATATTTTGATACGATGATTTTTGGATGATGTTACAATGATTTTGTTTATGTAACAGAGAAGTTTATATGCATAGTACGAGAGTCGATACAGAAATAAGGTTCCCATCAAATTTACAAATAGACAACATTGTTTATTCTCATATAAATTTACATCGTTGGAAAGGAGAAAGTTTGATCGATTTCTCTACATAATCGCCATCTTTTTCTACGCATTTTTGTAGACGGTGCTCCAATTTCTGTATCCCAATATCGTAGAACTCCGGCGCGAACTCGTTGAGGAAGCGTTTCACCTCTTCTTTGACGTCCTCGTTGCTCCAGAAGCGTTGGCCACCCAAGTGTTCCATCCGGGAGCACAAAAACTTTACGGCGTGTGACGAACGTTAACGTCTGCTGTCAGTACATGCGATTTTAGAATACTATAATTTTAAAGCTATCACAGTGTGTCAAAGCAGGCGGTTGGATCGAAGTGTTCTGATTTGTTGTTTAACGAATCAGATAATCCAAATCCAATAGTTCGTGTGCACGGTAAGTGCCGAGCCTTGACGAGGAGTTCCCGGCTGTTCCTGGGCAAGTTTTTACTCACGTAAAAACAGATTTGCGCTAGGACGAAGTCCGCACTTGCACGGTTTTCCGTACCGTATCAGGTAGGTAATCAGTAGGTGGTAAAACATTAAGCGTTGAAGAATGAGTGGTGACGGAAAGCAGAGCCAGCGAAGAAAGCTGGAAGAGCAGAACAAGGGAGTCCAAGAGGCCAACTTGGATCTCTCAATGGCCGACCTCGAAGTCCCCGAGGTTGGTGAAGAAAAGGACCACAGAATTGTGGCAAGAGACCTTATCGCAAAGATTAGGGCGATGGTGGTAACAAAAGGTAAACCAACCAGCAACGAAAGGTTAGTAGCTGACGAGCACTTGAGAGAACTCTATGAATTGTTCATAGAGCAGGCTCTTGAACTAACACGGGTCAAGGGCCAGAATGAGCACCTCCTTGTAAAAGGGTTCAATGATGAACAGGAGCTCGTTCGAATAAGGGAAAAACAACTTTCCTATGCAGGAGTTGCACAGACTCCTGCAGCCTCATGTGCTCAGAGAAAGGATGAGGATGGGCAGGAGGGACGACGGACAGAAACTCAAGGGCGGATCCGCACAGACACCCCCGCCACAGAGCATGTTCTAATCGTCTATCCCAAGGATAGGAAGGAAAAGAGCAAGTCTGTGGAGAATCGGCTAACCAAGGCCATTAGCCCGAGAACTTTAAATATTAAGGTTCGTGGGCGAAAACCTGTGTCGGCCGGAGGTGTCCTTGTGCGCCTTGAGAAGAAGTCTGATGTCCAAATCCTGGAGGACGCTATTAAGAACAACGAAGCTTTGAAGGACACTGTGGTCGTCACGGTACCGAAGCTTCGAAGGCCTCGGATAATTGCGTTTGACGTCCCCACGGATGTCGACGGGGCCGGCGTCCTCCGAGCTGCCTGTGAGCAAGCGAACCTGAAGCCGGAAGATGTCTCAGTCCGATTCCCCATAAAGCGGGATGGGACCTGTCATTGGGTTCTTGAGACGACTCCAGGAGGCTTTAAGGCTTTGCTTGGATTAAGAAGGCTAGTGGTGGGCTGGTCGAAGGTTAAACTGGCTGAGCATATAAGGGCGACTCAATGTTTCAAATGTGGTCGATTTGGACATATCAGCGGATCCTGCACGTCATCTGCAGAGAAATGCTTGCACTGTGGTAAGAACAAGCATAAGGGAGCAGATTCATGCAAGCGAAAGTGCATGAACTGTGTGAGCCAAAATGTGTTCTATCCTAAGGAGTCTCAGTGCTCCACGGCTCACAGCTCCCTTGATCGCCAGTGCCCAACCCGAGCTCTAGAAATGGTGCGCATCCGCAAAAAGATTGACTATGGTTAATCTACGGATAGGGCAACAGAATGCCGGAAAATCTCTTGCGGCGTCAAATGTGTTGAAGAATGACATGCGGGATTATGACGTCTTGTGCATACAGGAACCTCATGTTCTATCAAACGGCAAAGTTGGCCACATACCAGCGGCGGCAGTGGCCTATCACGCGCCACAGCAGGCTCGTTCTGCGGTGGTCGTGATAAATCAGTCACTTGACATAGTGGAACTGATGGCGACAAACGACATTGTCGCAATCCAGCTTAACTTTGCCGGGAGAAAGTTGATTGTGGTCTCCGTGTACATGCCGCCAGAAAGCCCGCTAGATCCGATCGACACACACATTGAAGCGCTGCAGCAGATTTTACAAAGAAATGCAGAACAAGACGTACTAATAATGGGCGATTTTAACGCTAAGAGCTCGGTATGGGGAAATTCGCTTGAGAAATGTGATAGTAGAGGAGAGCTAGTTTTGGAGCTGTGTACCCAGAACGACCTCTCTATCTTCAATGATTCAGCCACTGAACCTACATTCCAGTCAACCAGGGGCGACAGCTGGATTGATCTTTCACTAGGTAGGCTCACGAGACCGACAGTTCTTGTTGGTTGGAAAGTAGAGTCCAGAGCGACAGCCACGGAGCACATGCGTATCGCTACGGAGATCTCAACTGAGATCCCACTCCAAAGGCCCAAATACAGGGTTCGGTTCAAAGACTTGATTGTGCCCGACCTCCGGGAGGCCCTGTCCGAAAGGATAGGTGACATGTCGGTCGACTGGTTAGAAGGGAAGTCGGTCGATGAGTGTGTTTCTAGTCTCACAGAGATCGTTCAAGGTCTCTGTGAGAAGTACGTGCGTACCCGGAAAGTGCGTAAAAAGGCAGAGCCGTGGTGGATTCCAAGTCTCCTCGGAGAAAGGAAAAAGGTGGGTGCCGCAAGGAGGCGGTACCGGAAATGTGAGGATCCCGACCAGCGGAAAGAGTATGAGGGACTCTTCCGCAAGGCAAGAGCTCAGTTCAGGCGAGCGGTCCGAAGGGCCAAGTGGGCGTTCTACAGGCGCATTCTCGAAGAGATTGAGCCGGGGAAACCTTTTGGCCCGCACTTTGACTGGATGAGAGGTAAATCCTCCCATAGACTGAAACTGAAAATGGTCGGGACAGGGGACGAGGAGGAAACCACGAGCTTCGAAGCTACCATCGGGAAACTGATGGAATACCACTTCCCGGTAGACGGAGATGACGAGCCGTCGCACGAAGAAATTCGGGCAGAGACACACCCGTTGGCTGATGACGATCCGGAATTCACCCAAAAGGAGGTTGAAGCCGTTTTCAGGACCGCGAACCGAGGGAAAGCGCCAGGACACGATGGATTACCCATGGAGGTAATCGAGCTAGTCTACAGGGCAAACAAACTGCTGTTCATAACACTCTTGAACAAGTGCTTGAGGGAAGGAGAGTTTCCCTCAAGCTGGAAAATAGCAGACCTAGTACTGTTCAATAAAGTTGATAAGGATCGCTCGGACCCAAGCGCCTACCGTCCTATCTGTCTTTTGACAGCCTGGAGTAAGGTGTTGGATAAACTTGTGACAAACAGGCTGGTTTTCCACGCCCAGTCACGAGGGTTCCTCCACCAAAACCAATTCGGTTTTACTCCAGGAAAGGGCACAGAGAATGCCCTACATGAAGTGCGAAAGACAGTCGAAGACTGCCACGCACGGGACAAAGACTCGTGTCTCATCATGCTTGACGTTAAAGGTGCCTTTAACAATTTATGGTGGCCGGCGATCTATGCTCAACTGCAAAGGATGGGTTGCCCTGCGAACCTTTACAAGCTAGTTCGGAGTTTTCTAAGGGAGAGGAAAGTCCAGTATCGAACGCAAAATGTGTCCCTGGAACGCATGTATGACAAAGGCTGCCCTCAGGGCTCGAATTCAGGACCCTTTCTCTGGAACTTGGTGGCGAACTCCTTGTTGGAGTTGGATCTGGGAGAGTACGTCAAAATCATAGCTTATGCCGACGACTTTGCTGTCTTAGTCGAAGCGCCAAACGCCCACGTTTGTGCGAAGCGGGCAAATCCTGCCTTAGCGAAGATAGCTCGCTAGGCGGCGATGCATAAACTCGAGTTCTCCGCGGAAAAGACCGTACTGGTCTACTTCCGAAAAGTGCGCCGGTTGGGGAGTTACAAAAGGAACCCTAAAACGGCTCCTAGACTCTCCTTCCTTGGAAGACCCATTAAAGTCGCACAGAACACTAGATACCTTGGAGTGATGGTGGATGACAAGCTGAACGGAATGGCACACTGCGCATACGTCAAACAAAGTCTGGCAAACTACGTGAGAGCGACCCGCTCACTCAGTCAGAGGACCTGGGGTCTCAAAGGGACCGTACTGAAGCGTCTTTATAAAAACGGCATAGAGAGGCTCGCGACATATGGTTGCAGTTTCTGGTGGTCGGGGACCGGCCGCATGAGAGAAAGCCTAATCACAGCTCAACGATTGGCCCTCATCGCGATAACCAGGTGTTATCGTACAACTAGTACGGTAGCGCTTCAGGTACTCGCCGGAACCCTGCCGTTGGATCTAATGGTGGAAAGGGAGTTCAACCAGAGTCGCGTCCTCCGCTTAGGGGAAAATGCCAATGTTGGTGGAACAACAATAAGAACAGACGAAGTTCAAAAACGGATGGATAGATGGTCAGTACACCCTGCGACGGCACCTGCCATTGACTGGGAAGAAGCACCCCAGAACAACGGGGAGCCCCATAGCCAGCAGGGGATGTCAGTTTATACTGACGGGTCAAAAATTGGAGGAGGTGTAGGATCAGGCGTTGCAATCTTTGACGGCGGGGAATTGATTGAAGAGCAAGCCTATCACCTCCCGCCCCATGCGACAGTGTACCAGGCCGAGCTAGTCGCCATTATCAAAGCGCTGGAGTTGTGCAGAGCCCGAGGCGAACTATCACTGTTCAGCGATTCGAGATCGTCGCTGACGGCACTAGCAAACCCGTACTCTCAAGACCCACTATGTGCACGTGTTCACGCGGCGAGGGAAGGCCTCGAGGTGAGGTGGTTCTGGGTAAAGGCCCATGTAGGGATTCACGGCAATGAAACGGCAGACCGCCTTGCGAAAGCAGGTGCAGGATAAGACGTCATACACGTCCCTCTAAGTCTGTCGCCTCGATCCGTAAGAACTCGGATCCGCCAGGAGGTAAAAGCCCTCTGGCAAGGTCGATGGGAGGAGGCGGATACAGGGAGAAATGTGTTCAACATAATTCCGAAAGTGTCGGAAGAACGCACCTGGACTGCGCCTCTCATTAACTGGGCGATTACAGGGCATGGACCATTTCCGGAATACTTCCACCGATTCAAGGTAAGAACTCTCACGCGAGGATGCCCATTTTGCACAGACCCAGATCCCGCCACGAGTGAACATCTACTCGTGGCATGCATTGGAACGCAACCTCTCAGGGACAGGTTCTGCCCGAAGCTCACAGCTTCAACCGTCCGGAACTATTTTGTGGTTCCGGAAGGGAGAAAAGCACTCACGGCTTTTCTCCAGGAAATGGAGCCGCATTTGAGATAGGCTCCATTAATGGGCAGTCCCTCCCAGTGCACCTGAGTCGAAACCTTAAAATTTGGCCCAGGTAAGTAAACATCAGGTATGGTGAGGGGTGAAGTTCGAAGAGAGAAGAAAGAGTGAAGAGAAAGGACATGAGTTCAAGGGACAGAAGAAGTAAGGAAGAGTGAAGAGTGAAGACAAAGGTGAAGATTATTAAATGGCAAAATTGTATCTATGTAAATAAATAATTAAATGTTTTTCTATCCTATGTAACCAAGATTAATAAGTCTAACATGTGAATAAACGCCGCTCTCGTGCGGCGGCCTAACCGTCCCAATGGATCAGTGTGTAAAAAGTAGCAAATATTTTCGATGTAGCTACTCTATTAATTAATTATTGCAGAACAATGTAAATATGAAGGACCAATTAAAGAGCAGCGGCTCAAATCCAGGACGGGGCGAGAGCTGGCACGTCTTCCTGGTGGAGGAGGAGGACTCGAATAAACGAACGACACGAGTTAGAGGGAAGACAAACTAGGTCGTCGGTGAAAACCGGGTTTTCACGTTCAGCAGGAAAGCCGTACAGGCATGTTTAGACGAGCGCAAGGTACATGCGGGTGGGCAGTCAATCTGTGCCAAGTGTCTGTGGAACTATCAAATCGACCTGCATGGCAGGTCTATTATGCGATAATCTGTAGAGATTGAAAGCAGTAAGTATTAGTTTTACCCAAGTGTTCCTTTAACTTGGGGAACAAGCGATAATCACTACGTGCGAGGTCTGGACTGTAAGGTGGGTGGGGCATGACAGTCCACCCAAATTGTGTCAAAAGTTCCTGGGTTTGACAGAAGACATGAGGTCGGACGTTGTCGTCGAGCAGCGTTACACTGGCTGACAGTCGGCAACTGATGATAAATATTCACGGGTGGAATCCCTCTGGCGTGAAAAAAGCGAATTATGGAGCGAATCTCGCACTTGGCGGGATCAACAATGGGAACATCTATCTCGGACGGCCGCTGAGCCAAGAATGGACGGGGCAGCGAAACGTGGCTGGGGGAATCGCGTACGCCTGAGCAGCCACGCACAGCACTGTTGCCGTATTTCGCCTCGCACCTTCCCGTGCGGCTGGAGCTCTTTGGGAACCTTATTTCTGGATCGACCCTCGTATTTATACATATAATGCTAAAATTGTGTATTCTAATATGCATATATTTCAAAGAGTAGAATGTAGAGCGCAAATGTTCTGCGTGGGATCATCTAGTATTTTAAATTCAGTTATCTCGTAATACTGTTTTCAGCGGTTTTGCTACGATAACTTTTAAACAAGTTAACTAATTTATAGATTTATTTAAAAAAAAAAATAAAGAAAATAAAATTCTCACAAAACTATACCAGAAAAACAACCACAAAAATTTTCTTTCAAATTATAACAAATAATTAATAAGACCAATTTTTATTTATTTTGAATTTTTTATTATAATTTCTAAAATTTAGTTTTTGTTTTAGGTCTAACGAGAGACAAAGTAAACAGTAATATAATGAAGAAATGACGACTTAAAAATATGGAATTTGTACTTCAAAATCATGGTTAAACTATTTTTGAAAGATTAATTTTGTCGTATACTATTAAACTTTGTTGTTACTTTTTACAATTTAACAAATATTTTTTTTTATTTCTATAAAATATAAATAGATAAATGCAAAAACGAAGTAATTTTCTAAATTAATTACAGGTTATCTAATCAGCGATAAAACTGCAGTCTATTTGCATCATTTCAGACATATTTTATCCCGTAAAAACTAAGACTGCTGTAGAATATATTAAAATATTTAAAGATGGGCCAAACATATTATTTTAAAGAAGACTCGCCAAACATATTATTTTAAAGAAAATATTGTAACTGTTAAAAAGCTACAGTTTATAAAGAATACTTGCAATTAATGATTAGAATATATTGGCTATGCATTTAGCAAAAATTATCCCAGTACTAGACACTTAGATTACAGAATAACAATCGAGTATTATAAATTATACTTTAAATATACCTAAAACTAGTGTTGAATTCTGGCATTTTTCTATCCAAAATCAAATTTTCGACCTCTTATGTGCGAAAAATTTCCTTAAATATCACAAATAAACAAACAGATGACACACAGAGAGCAGTTTTCTTTTATTAATATAGACTTGGAAAATACTTGTAATGTTAATTTTATTAAATACTAAAGTTCAAGTGAAAAGTCATATTTCATGTTATAATATCAGTTAAGATATGTATTTCTGAATAAAATATAAACTTTTAGTGGCATCTTTGTCAAAAGATTTAGCCCTATCAAGATCTTGCGTTTAATTTCATATCTGTTGGGATGAAAATGGCATCATTTGACTGACTAATATAAAAATATCCCAATGTTATGAATTATAATACTAAATGCTTTAAAATTTTTCGTTTTTACTCCATAAACTATTCTACTTTTAGCATACTTGTGAAAAGTTTCAACCACATCTTTCAAATAATTACTTGAAAATAAGTTTTGTCTTCAAACTCGATTCTTGTGAATAGTAGACAATAATCGTCCAGTTAAATGCGAAGAGTTCAATCTGGTTTTACCTTCTTGGTTGAATGTAAAATTAACAAAAGTTAAGATGAAATACTTTCTAGATTTGTCGGCAGACTCTTTTTTGTACTTAGAAAAATTGATGCCTGAAATTTGAATACATAAAAATATGTTTTTATTTTTTTTTTTTTTTTGCATATTCTTCGGAAATGTAATTTGATCGAGATATTTTTATCATTTAAATTAAAAATAAAGTTTATTTTCAATTTTAGTGAGGAAATGGCGTGAATGAAAATATAATGAGTACGTGCGTGTTGCACTAGAGTTATCAACAGCTTAACTATATTTTTAATACAACAGCTTTACATCTTAACCATGTTTTTAAATGAAAATTAGAATTAACAGAACAATGATTTGTTAGTATCATTATTAAACCACAGACTAGATCCCTACCTGCCGGGCATTATTCCTAACTTGACGGGTTGTGTACCGGGCCGCGGGGCAAAATTCGCCTGATCTCATCATGGCGGAGATCTACATGACTAGCACTTTGGCCGTTATGGCTGCAGCGCTATTTGGTGAATCACTTTAGTTACTGTATTGGACGGTTCTAGATTACCATTATCTATGGGTTGTCGAATAAGAAAAAAAAAAGGGGGGGGGGTCTTCACTCTTGCATAGAACTCGTACGATCCACCTATGCATCCAGGCCGCATATTTAGTTGCCATCTTTTCAGAAACTTTGTAAAAAAAAACAAAAAATATATCGAAAAATTATTCAAATTTTAAAATTGCGAGAGCTTATATCACATTCTTGGATCCATGCGGATAGCTGGTGTAAGTTTCATCGAGCTGCGTTCCATATTCTAGCAGGATGTGTTGTGAAATGGTAAATACACAGTTAGATTTCAATATAATATATGCAAACAAATATACACACCGAATCTTTAATATTCATCTTGTTTCATAATGTTTATTAACTTTTTAAATTGCGCCAGAATTTAAGTACATATGTTTGTTAAATCATGCGACTAAAAGCACTTTTTATATAAAGAAGATAATTAGGTTTTGAATGCTATTATTTCTTATTCAAATAAAGTGTTATTTAAACAATGTCGAGTAATTATTTACCAGCAGTAACTGCCATGCGAATTGAAAAAAAAAACTTCTTATCTTTTGCGCAATTTTATTTTCGTTCGTTTGTTTGTTTGTTTATTTTTTTTTGAAAGAACAGAAATAATGAAGTCTATTTATCTTACACAGATTCTTACATAAAAAAATGTTGCCATTATGAGTTATTAAACAATTGAATTGAATTTGTTTTTTTTTTAATACAGGAATTCTAATACTTTATTCAGTAAAATAAAGTATACAACAATAATGTCTGAAAAATATGGAATGTTTTTCTACTGTCAAAAGAAATATTATGATTGCATTCTTCATGCTAATTGTTCCAAATAATAAAATAGAAATACTGATGATAAATAAAACACTGTTGATATTATGAATTGTAATAGTCGGATTTAGATTTTTTATTATTATTATTGCATGATTTTTGAATGCTTTATTTATTATTTGGAGAAAATAATGCCTATAATAATAACAACTAAATATTATGGACTTTTGTTTTGTTTTGTTTTGTTTTTTTAAACTTTGAATAAAATATGAATGTATTTTCATTTTAATTGTTTAGAATGATAAAAGAAAAAAGTAATTCTTCTTTTAATAGTAATATAAATATTCAGTTTATTATTTTTTATATTATTTGTATGCGAAACTATTGTAAGATGAACAGAATTTTGTACATTTTCTTGTCATTTTTTTATACGTTTATTAAAGTTTTTCTTAAGCATGTTTTAATTCATGAAAATCTTTTTTTTAATCTTTCGTTCACCTGAACGTTATATAAGGCTCATACTTTAAATGGTGTAAAGCAGCGGTTTAAAGGCTGTTTTTCCCTGAATTTTATTTTGAGTTATAATAGCTCTTACACATTCAGACACCATTTATGACAAAAATCACTTTTTAACATAATTTCAAATAACACTTTAACTATGCCAATTAGTGTCCTGAGCGGATCGAATTAAAAAATTATCCTTAAAGTCAACCCAAAACCAAACCCGAATCCGACGAAATTATTTTCTTTGACCTGACAATTTTTACCTCGACACAAAAGCCGATCAGAAATCGAAACACGAAAGCAAAGAAAATTGATATATAATTTAATACAATTATAATAAAATAGTCTACAATCACATCCCTAGTATCAATTCGATATTTTATACAGAAAAATAAACATGTCAAGACTCATTCATTTTCAAATATTTTTCATCTGAAACAATATTCTAGACTTTCTTTTTTAAAAAATTGGGTTAATTCGAACCTGAACCGTAAGTATCGTAAATATCAAAACTCAACCCAAAACAATTAGAATCAAACCGACCCGCAACAAAAAATATAGCTCCAACTCGAGCCGACACGACCCAATCCAGTGTCCGAATCGGATTCGGATAAAATCGGGTCACCAAATCCGATGCAGATAGTAATTTAAGGAATGAGTTGTGGGGGAAAAATTGTAAGCGCGAGGGTCAAATAAGCAACTTGCAACAAACCAATTTAAATATATATATACATATATATATTTCTGGAAATTGTTTCATAAATCAAAGTTAAATGTGATAAAAATAAACAATAAAGTTTGAAGTATAGAAACATACTGCGTTTACAATATTTAATTTTTAGAAGGTACAAATGAACTGTGTCCCATAATAATAAATTAATCTTAATTATTATCACTCATTTATGAAATTAATTGTTATGTTCTTAAAAAAGACAAAAGAGAGATTCTGTCTCTCATTTTTGAATAGATTTTTTATGATATATTTTTCGATATTAAAATTATAAAAAATTCTCAGAATTATCTTTAAGTTATTGTAAAATTGTAGTAATCAATGTACAATGAACTGCTTTAATCATTTTTATATTATTCTATTATTATATGTAGATATAGACATAGAAGATCCCAAACTCTAAAACAAAATGTGCCGCCACGTTTTGGTACATGTTAAATACTTTTCATTTTTTAAATTTTCAAAATTAAGCCAAATTATTCATACGTAACATTAAAATTTTATTGAAATATAGATATTAGTAATTCAAATTACTGCATCTAGAGCTTTATTTCATTTTTTCGTGCAATATTTAATTTTATATATTCATTTCAAACGCATTTAATTTCAACTAATAAATAATTTTAACCCGTTTGATTAATTTCATGCTCAAACAATTTTATTCATTTTGTATTTAATTATATTTCGTAAATTCCATAACGAAACGAGAAAGACTAATGCGCGTTTTCAATGTGATTGCAATTTAATTAAAGATTTTTCAGTATACATTTTATTTTAGAAAAAAATAATATAAATGTATGTTAATTGTTTCGTATAGTGTCTTTATTTCACACAATAGGGAAGATAAAAATATAAGATTATGAATATTTTTTTTTTTAATGGATCTCTTGAAACTAAATAAATGTATATATATTTGTATATACTTATTACATACATAAAAATGAGGCGATAGCGTAATCTTACGTAAAAATTACATATATTTAGCATATACAAATGAACGAATTAAAATTATTTTTTAAGTAAATAGAAAATTACCCTATTCCTTTTTAAAAATATAATGATAATCACTTCATGCTGATAGAAAATCATAAACTTTTTAAGGTAAAATATTGAAATATAACAACAGGTTATAACACCTTGTAATTATATATTTATTTTAATTACTAAAAGGCGTAAAATGTAAAAAAGTTTATAAACAGTAAAATAAGTTTTATTAGACTTCTGACATGTTTCAGCTCGATCTGAGCCATTATGAAAACAAATAAGAATATTCTATAATTTCACGGTCTATGAAGTTATTTGTAACGACATCATTTAATTTTTCACGTACTTTTTTCAAATTACGCGCGTTATTTTTTATCGAATTACTCCAAGGTTACAAATATGGAATTAAGTTAGAATGAATAAAGTAAAAATATAAAAATAACGTGCATAATTTTAAAATGTGCGTAAAAAATTAAATGATAGCGTTTCAAATAACTTCATAGACCGTGCAATTATAGAATACTCTTATTAGTTTTGCTAACGGCTCATGATGAGCTGAAACATGTCAACAGTCTAATAAAACTTATTTTACTGTTTAGAATCTTTTTATTTTACGACTTCTATCAATTAAATAAGTGTAAAATATTAATTTTAACAAACATATATTAAAATGATTAAAAGAGTGTGCATTTTATATTTATATTTCCTGTTTACTTAACAATCCTTACAAAAATATGTAGTGCTAAATTTTTTAATTAAATCTTTAGATAAGAAATTTTATTTATTAAGAATAAAATATTGTTATCAAACATAATAAACACTATTCTTTTGGAAAAAAAAACTGTACATTTGAATTCATGCTTTAGAAGCTCAGTTACCGTCTTTCATAATTATATAAGTATATTCCATATACTTTGACTGCATTTCCATATCGCTCACTCTCACGAAACGTGACACAACTCAAAAATAATACATTTCACAAAAAATACCAAAAAAAAAATTTGGGATTTTTTTAATGTATTTTAAAACTATAGCACTTTTAGCTCTTCATGCAGCTCTAAAAGCGTACATAAAAAAAATACAACAGTTGAGAATTAAAACATAAAAGAAATAAGATTGAAATTTACCCCCTCCCCCCCCCCTTTGTCCTCCTTCTCTGATAGCAAAATGACACAAAGCCTAATAGAACGGTCTTCCGGCTAATTACACTTATGACACTTTTTCCGTAGCAAGACGCATCTAACGTAACCTATTATTTGAATAATACAAAAATAAATTTTCTGAAGTTTCTGGGCGTATCGAAAACAATCCAAATTTCTTAGATCTTTTTGCGGTGGTATGGAATCCCTTCATTAAAAACTGTGCAAAATCTTAAAAGTGTGGGTTGATATCTTCTGTCGCCTCAATGAGCCGAAAGTTTCGAAAATTGGACTAAAAAAGATTAAAATACAAAAATTAATAAATAATCACATATTTCGTTGATCGGTTTGGGTTAGTGCTTACAAGTTACTACTTTTTAACAACAACAACCATGGAAAATTTTAGAATTATAGGTTAATATCTTCTGCCGCCTCATCGGCATCGAAGTTTGGAATTTTTGATGCATTTTAGTACTTTTTTGCATAACTGTTTACTGCTGGCACAATGAACAATCGAGACAGACTGGATTTGACGGTCTACCAAAACAGTGGAACACCTCTATTTTCAGGCCAAGAAACAAATCGGAGCGACCAGCAAATCACCTGGCGACTCTTTTTTGTCTGGCTAAATGCAGTAGGCTTGCGCCACAAGCATCTGAGAGTCGCAACCGGTTTAAAAGAGTTGATGTTCCAGAAACGTCAAATGCGAAAGAAACAGGATGCTATTCGAACTGCAAAACAGACTTCTCCTGCTTCTGCTTCAAGCTATTCAGTGGAGAATGAAAGAGAAAATGAAATAGAAGATGTGATTGAAGTGGAGACGGAGGAAGACAAGGTCGGCACCAAACACGCGTCTCTTCAGCAGCCCACAAGGAGTGTTCAAATGCGTTTAAAACTGGATAACACAGTTCTTGTAGGTGAAAGGTATGGTGTATCCAACAGAACAAACGGCTGCTATTGCATTGAGTGTTATACAAGATTTGGGTTTAATATCGGAATTAGATAAACGACTCATCACAGACAAAAATAAAATATGGAGGGAAAAATCGAAAATTTACAAAAATTTGGTCTCAAAATCAAATGATAATGGTTTCACTCTATCTGACCTTTATTTTGATGCCCGGCATGGCAAAACTTTAACATCAGAAACACTCAAGGACAAGCAGTTCCAAAGAACAATTGTAGAAGCGCACTACTGTATTGTATCGGAGCCTGGTTCTACGTACATGGGACATGCTACACCTCAAAGTGGATCTAGTCTTCATTTCAATGAGTCGCCATTACGACACCTATTTGAGTCCATAGACGGCAAGTCATGTGGCCCCACATCTAACACCGGAGACATTAGACGAAACCTCAAAAGATGCGAAAAGCTTTCAATTTTTACTTTTAATAGTATTGAATGCGAGTTGCCAGACATTGATCCTGCCACCCTCAGTTCAGATCAGAAATACTTATTAGACATTTGTTCCGCCATTAGTTCTGGCGTTTATTGTTCAGATCTAGCTGTCCGGGAATCGAGAACGTTGTGTTTGTCCCGCTGGCTAACAACTGCCGATCGAATACTGAGGTTATATTTATCTACATCAGACCGGTCAAATGAGTTGCTAACTTTAGTTGTATTTATTCTAGGAGTCTACGCACCCTCATGGTTCCGAATTAAGATTCATCATTCCGTAAAGGACCTTGCTAGACACCTGTGGCATTTCATCTGCTCATCTCGGTACTTGCCTAAGAAGTATCGTAACGTAATCGAACCAGTTATTTCTCGCAAAGCTTACTTTGCGACTCCGGAAAACATTATTTTGGCCATGTTAACTGATGAGAGGTGTCATATTAGGACCCTTGCAAATCAGCGGATTATCAAGGCAAGGGAAATTATCCAAGATGGAAATTGTGTTCGCAAATTCGTAATTCCTGCTGTTAACTTTGGAGCTACAGACTATGTAGATCTCATTGACAGGCAAGCTTGTTATGGGACATCGCCTCAAGTTCATAGAAAAATCAGTTCTCAAGAACTTCTGAAGATGAAACAGGGCAGTATGCCAATGGATTGCTGGGAGTTTATTAAATTTCCTTCACACATCCAAGCGGTTGAGTGGTTTGTGAAACTAGTCACTGCAGCCTCCGGGAAAACAGTTGGGCCGCAAAACAGGGATAGATTTATTCGAGCGACACTAGAATCCAGAAGACACATGTCAAAATTTGAGACCAAAAAATGTTTACAAGCAGTAATGCAGTAACTGTCATTTGTGTGTTCCAAAGGTAAAATAAAGTTTCTGTTCGCATTAAAATGAGGAAAGTGTGACCTGTATTCATTTAAATTTTTGCATTCATTTTCCGAAATGTGGTGTCGATGAGGCGGCAGAAGATACTAACCCATAATTCTAAAAAAAATTATGGCCGTTGTTGTTAAAAAATAGTAACTTGTAAACACTACCCCAAACCGATGAACGAAATCTGTGATTATTTATTAATTTTTGCATTCTAATTATTTTTAGTCCAATTTTCGGATATTTCGTCCCACTGAGGCGACAGAAAATATGAACCCACAGTTTTAAGATTCCGCACACTTTTTAATAAATAAAGTTCACAACTTTTCCGCACTACAGCAAAAAGATCTAAGAAATTTGGATTTTTTCGATACACCCTAATGTACATATGTGGTATAACACCAGAATTCAGGAGAAATGTTTATGGAAAGTTGTCGGATATATTACTAACAAATGCTTTAAATAAACAGTAAAACATAGTAAGATAAAATAGCTAGGGCCCGGAAAATATTTGCGTTTAAAGCAGGTTTCTGTCTCAACAGGTATAATTGTATTATACAAGGTGTCCGCAAAGTCTTTCCCTGATTACTAAATTTATTCATATAAGATAGACATGTGAAACTGGTGCCAAAATGTTAGGAAACTAACCAAGTTTTTGTTGTTGTTGTTGTTACAGGTAGGTTCCCGTAACATCGTTGTACACTGCAAAAAAAATTGTTGATTTTACAGTATAATACTGGCATACCAGCTGCCAGTATTATACCGTAAAATTAACAGTAATAAACAGTAAAATAAGCAGTAATACACGCGGTAGCGTATTACTGCTTATTTTATTGTTTATTACTATTAATTTTACGGTATAATACTGGCAGCTGGTATGCCAGTATTATACTGCAATATCAACAATTTTTTTTGCAATGTAGTGTAGAAGTGTCAGTGTCCAGAAAACCGAAAATGTAAAACCGAAAATGTAACCGAAATGGAAACCGAAAATGTCAAATCAGGAGAAAGCTCGGTGTGTTCTCAGGTAGCAGGAGACCCAGTCAGCGAAAACAGTGCAGATGAACTTTCGAACAACGTAAGGTATGATGCAGCCAGATGTCAAGAAAATTACGTCATCTGCCTCACTTCTTCTACCCTTTCAGCAGAGGTCGATGATCGGTCAGTTCTCGGAACTTCAGCAACAGTGCCTGTTGCCTTGTTATTCAACGGCTCAATGCTCTTGATATCTTTTGAGCAACTTTCCATACGTTGTTCGAAAGCTCCTCTGCACTGTTTTTGGTGACCGGGTCTCGTGACGGCAGGGGTCGTACTGAATTTTTTTCCTGATTTGTGAACATTTCTGGTTTCTTGGATACTGACAGTGCTGCACAACAGTCGCATTACGGAAACCTGCAACCCAAAACTTGGTTAGTTTTCCAACATTTTGAAACCAGTTTCACATGTCTAGCTTATACAGGGTGTCCACGTATAACCTGACCGACCTTTATTTTCGAAACCGTTGGTCCTATATGCATACTTCCAATTACAAAAATGGTTTAAATAAGGTAAAGAATTATTTTTAAAGCGATTTGGGTCAAGAAAAACATTTACTAAAAAATTACGAAATTTAAATTTTTATATGGTCCCCCGGTCCTATAAGTGATATTTAGTAAAAATTTACTGTGACACTAACAAGTAAGACAAAAAAAGTCCCATTCATCTAACATTAAAATTGACCGAGTATTAGTTGTTTAAAGTTGGAGTATATTTTTTGCTGCGAAATAGGGGTCATTCACAAATGTAGTATAAATAAATATAAATAATCGTCAGATATATCAAAAAAATAGTTGAGATCAAAATTAACATTGCAGTCTAACATAAATGTGAAATCTATAATCATTCTGACATATTAATGCAAAATATACAATTTGTACTGAACATATAAGAGGATAAAAATAACAGAATTTTTGTTAAATAAAAGGATGAAAAACAACAGCTTCAATTCTTTACAAAATGATACAGATTTTAAAATGCTGTTAGATAACACTGTCTTTCAAATTTTGGGTTGTGTCATGTGTTTTAGCTTTTGAAAATTGATTCTTATGTATTTTTTAGCGCTGAATCCGAAAATGACCTTCATATTAAACCATCACGTTAGGATGTTTCTCAAATCGCAAATATCAAAGTTAAAATTGATCACCCCCTCCCCTCCCAACCTCATCGGACCCCTGAGCTGTTTAGCTGTAAGAAACCCAGTATAAGCCAAAAAAAATGAATAAATTATTTAAATAAATAAAATTAAACTGAATAAAAAAGTCTTAATCTATTTTATAATATCAGATTTTTCGCTATTTTACCTTGAAATTTACGATTTATGAAAAATACTGACATGATGGTTAAAAGTAAAAATAATTTTTTTATTCAGCGTTAAAAAATACATAAAACGTAATTATAAAAGTTAAAAAAACCAACCATTGCAGGTTTATGTTATCTAATCTAAAGCTCTTTCTTAAAATTGTTGACGGTAATCTATCCGAATTTTTTTGTGTTATCCTCTAATATAAGTATGTACAAGATGGTAAGCGTCAAAAATCATAATAATATTACATTGTCATCGGAAGTCAGTATGTAAAATTTAACTTCGATCGGACATTTGAAAGTCAGTTAAAGTTCGAGTACAAATTTTAAACTGGAAAGACGATCGTTCCAAGTGAAATAAAACCTTATGAAAATAATATAGTTTTTGTTAAAAGAAATCATAGCCTCAAATCCTTACAAAATAAAACACATGTTAAAATACAATCATTTTAACTAATCTGAAACTTAACTAACAAAAGTTAACTCAATCGTAATAGTTGTACGATTTCTTTCAAAGCACAGATACCTTGAAATAAGTTTAAGTACTTTATATACGACCCCTGAAAGCATGGCTGAAATCATCTGTTTTGAGATGCAAAAAAAGTGGTATAAGTCATGCATTTCAAAGTTTCATAACTCGGTCAATTTTAATGTTAGATGAATGGGATTTTTTTTGTGTTACTTGTTAGTGTCACAGTAAATATTTACTTATATCACTTATAGGACCGGGGGACCGTATAAAAATTTAAATTTCGTAATTTTTTAATAAATGTTTTTCTTGACCCAAATTGCGTTAAAAATAATTCTTTACCTTATTTAAAAAAATTTTGTAATTGGAAGTATGCGTCTAGGACCAACGGTTGCGAAAATAAAAGTCGGTCAGGTTATACGTGTACACCCTGTATATATCGCATATGGATAAATTTTTTATTCAGCTAAAGACTTTTCGGACACCCTGTGTACTTTTCGTCGTGACCATGAAATGTTTTCGCTTAAGTCAACACTCTGTTATACATAGCTTCCGATTTCTTCAAAGGTTTTGCTATATTTGTATTTGGATATTATTACATTTGTTTTTTTGTAATGTCAGTCTTTTAAATTAAACGCCATAACAAAGCTAGTTAGTGTATGAAATAACTGTCTTATCCAAACTCCCCTGTCGGCTAATTCATGCGATCGCACACAATAAAGCATATCTCCGTGTTTGAGTATAAATCGTGCGGCGGATGGCAAAGCAGTGTTTAATTAAGGGTAACAATTTATCCAAACAAAAGACAGATCAAAATTATCGGAGAAGCGTGACAACTAATGGTAGCACACCACGGCGAAATCAACGTAGCTGTAACGAAAGGAGACGTGAGATCAAATATAGACAATTGTTTATCTTCGGTATAAAATGGTAGGAGGTGAAATTACAGAGAGAAATACTTGATTTGGATTTCTCACGGTTTCACGCAAAGTGAAACATCATAGTTCATTAAATGATATACATGTGTTTTTGCAAATGCATGGGAAGATTCGTAATAAGATCAGCTAATTTTTTCAGATATGCCTTTGAAAGCATCAAATTATAGAAGTTGCATTGTAAGGATATGCAGTATAAGTAGGCGTATAAGTATTGACTCAGGGATAAGTATTGGCCTACCAGTGAAAAGTACATTGTATCGCCAATGATGTGTTAAGGAGACTCGGTACCTTTAGAACTTTTTTATTATTATTTTTGAACTTTATAATATCTTTTTGACATATTATTAAATAGTTTTATAAAGAAAAATAATTTAATTGTGAAAAAACACAATTCTTGTGTTAAAATCAGAAAAAAAGTAAAGTTAGTTCAAAAGTGTACTTTGACTCAAATTTCGAAATTTTGTAACTTTTTTTCATGACTTTTTTAAAAGTATATTTTATAAAACTAGGGATAAAATTTCCAAAATGTAAATTTACTTTAATGCAAAATAAATAAATTACAAAACAAAACAGTAATATTTTAATTTTAGGGGGCTGGGTAGGGGACTTCAATATTGAAAAATAACGAAAATATCATTTTCTCTTTTAATGCATTTCGACATTACTAGTATATTCTGGCTGCGTTAAATAAAGATTATATGATTATAAATATGTGTAAAAGCTTTTTACTGCATCTGTTATACTTTAAATGTATCACAATTGCAAACTTTAAATTAATTTCTTCAGTTTGTGTTTTTTCAATATATCAGTATGATATTCAAAAGATTTATCAGTATATCATATTTCATCATATATCATTTCATCATCATATATCATCAGTATAACAGTATTCAATATATCAGAATGATATATATCAAAATGCTAGAACTTCAACATATACTTTTCAATTAACTCGCCATTGTTTTTGGGGGATTTTTAAAGTACATTTCATAAAATTAGGAATCGAATTTTCGGTAATGTAAATAGTTTATTAATAATAATAAATAAATAAATAAATAAATAAATAAATAGTAAGTAAATAGACATTTTTAGTGTATTTTTATAAGTGTCATGGCGTTTTATTTATATTATCTTAAATTAATGCAATTTTTGAAAATTTTATTTCTAGCGTTATAGAATACATTTGTAAGTAAAACATGCAAAAAAAGTTCAGAAAGTTCCAAATTATTGAAGGTAAAATTTACTCATATTTTTCCAATTTTACCACAAAAATTGCATTTTTTCTTGAATAAATCATTTTTATTCAGAAAATTATTTAATAATATGTCAGAAATGTATTATAAAACAGAGAAATTTAAAAAAAAAGTTCAAAGAATACCGAGTCCATATCACTCTAACCGCCGAATGATCACTTGTGATCAAATGTATTTTTCACTGATAAGCCGACAATCTTATCCCTCAGTAAAAATTTATACGCCGGACAATCTTTACATAATTCCACCAAACTATCTTTACATAATTCCACCAAACTATCTTTATATAATTAGGCTGAACTTGCGGATTATTTAAAGAACATTAAAATAATAAAGAAATAATTCTTACATCAATAATACATTCATTACTTCTAGAAATCTGTTTAAAAAAAACAAATAAAATGAAACGAGAGAAAGATTTCATCTCCATATATATTTTTAAAATCTTAAGCGATGATTAATTTGCATAAAATATATTTTTTTTAACATTTTGCGAGAAATTTAAAAATGAAATGTTTTTCTCCGACTCCAAGATACAAAAACCTCTTTTTATTCTTTAAATCAATAATTTTCTACTGAACGATTTTTTTAGAAATTTCGAACATAATTAAAATGCCTTATTTAAATATAAAAAAAAAATACTTGCAATAAAAATAGAAGTAAAAACATTCCAAATAAAAATAATAGTTTTCCATTTACAATATTTAAAAAAGTATCATTAAATTCATGAAATGTTTTTTTATGGAAAATTAAAAGAACCATTGCTACAGCAAAATATCTTGCAATACATGTAATATTGCAAGTATAATTTATTATCTAGCAATATAAAATATTAAAGTCTCTCTCTCTCTATATATATATATATATAAACTATATTGCCAAAGGTGATTGGTAACTTGCGATTTTAGACGGTTTGTTAACTATCTAGAAAAATACATGAGGAATTAACCTGAAACTGCAGGTGTGTAAACAGTATAGTATAGCTTATATATTTCCGTGAATATTTTTTTCCGAAACCCCATAGGGGACTGTCAACAAATTGAAAAATAACGAATATCTTTTGGATTACCCTGTAAAACCTAATGTAGCAAAAGTGTTCAAACTCGAGATTATTAATAAGTGGTTTATTGTAATATACTGTGTTAATTTTTATGAAGATAGCATGTATACTCGAAGAGAAATTAAGGTTTTTATAAAAACCGACCCAAATTTCACGAAGTTTTTTTGCTTATAATTTGCAGAGTTGTTAATTAAAAAGAAAAGTTATTTTGAAAAAATATGTCAAACAACATTGTACATAATACTCTGCAATCGGAATTAAAAAATAATAATAATTGGATGAAAAATGAGCAGGTTTACTAAAAAATGTTTCACTGCGCATGCGCGAATGCAATCAAAATATAATATGCATAATGTATTAGCTAAGTATATAGAGCAACTTTTGTGAAAGTCTCAAAATCATAGATTGAAAATTCTGAAAATTATCGTCGATAGAATAAGCTCGAAATCCGTTGTTCCCAAAAAGAAGCAAAAATATGAGGGGTTGTATCAAATATCTGTTGATTAGTGCCAAGATAGAGTACACAATATTGCACGTACTACTATATTTGGATACAACCCCTCATCTTTTCGCTTCCTTTTGGTAACAACGGATTTCGAGCTTCTTCTATCGACGATAATTTTCAGAATTTTCAAGCTATGATTTTGAAACTTTCACAAAAGTTGCTCTATATACTTAGCTAATATATTATGCATATTATATTTTGATTGCATTCGCGCATGCGCAGTGAAACATTTTTTAGTAAACCTGCTCATTTTTCATCCAATTTTTATTGTTTTTTTAATTCCGATTGCAGAGTACTATGTACAATGTTGTTTGACATATTTTCTCAATATAACTTTTTTTATAGTAAGAACTCTGCAAATTATAAGCAAAAAACGTGGCGAAATTTGAGTCGGTTTTTATAAAAACCTTAATTTCTCTTCGAATATTCATGCTATCCTCATAACAATTAACACAGTATATTACAATAAACCACTTATTAATAATCTCGAGTTTGAACAATTTTGCTACATTAGTTTTTACAGGGTAATCCAAAAGATATTCGTTATTTCTCAATTTGTTAACAGTCCCCTATGCGGTTTCGGGAAAAAATATTCACGGAAATATATAAACTGTGCTATACTGTTTACACACCTGCAGTTTCAGGTTAATTTCTCATGTATTTTTCTAGATAGTCAACAAAACGTCTAAAATCGCAAGTGACCAATCACCTTTGGCAATATAGTGTATATAAGAACGTGTTAGATATATACATATTTAATAAGTTTTGATTACATTTAAATTAGTTTTTTTGTTACTTTGAACAATCTCTCAAATAAAATTGATAATTTTAATTTCATAGTTTAAAAATATTTTTCAGTTTGAGGTCTTTTATGAATTATAGACAATGGTCCAACGGCGAGATGTTAGACGTGTATTTCAGGAGACAAGAACAAGACTATAACTTTCTTTCTTTTAAAGAAATGATTTTGATTAAATATAAATTATACATTAAAAGGGGACTTAAAATTTACAGGAGTTTTAGGCTGGTGATCCGTCATCACACTGGTTTAAAGATAGAATGGGACGAAGAATGGGGCATGGAATAAAATGTGTCACACAATACGTATGTACCTCAATTTATAAAGTAACGATTTCTGAGTCGTCTCTATTTGGCATAAAGAAACTTGTGTTGTGTCAGCTCCATTTTGTGTTGTGTCAGCGTCATTCTCTACGTCTGAGCAGAACTGCTGACTAAGACTGTTGCTATGCGATCGGGAACTTACTGATGTTGTCATGCACCACTGTGTACCATCTAGTCTCATACCACATATACAGTAGACTCTTGTTAATGCGTTTCCGCTTAAGACACATCTTCGGTTAATGGGAACAATTTTGTTTTCCTTATAATTTTCTATTTGAAATGATTGTTAACGACATTGCTTAATCAGTACTACTCACAGAAATAATGCAGACAAATTTTTTCCAGCTAAAAGGGAAAAATCTAAAGATACTCGTTTTGCCTGCGAGTTTTTAAAAAGTTGGAAATTATACGCTAAACGTGACAAATGAGGTGCGTTCGTTTCGTGCTATACCTAGTTTTACAATGTAAAAAAATCATCGTTATTATTTCAGTGAAATTAATTATAATCTGCTATGTGCGAAATGAGGATGCCTTTTTTATTCTTATTACGTATGCCACGTTTAAAGATGCGAATTTTTTTTCGACACCAGGCAGCGCTGTAAAACTCATCATGGAGATCTTACTTTGCAAATGATTGCCTCCATGGTTGAATATTTTTATGACTCACGATGAATGAATCTTTTGTTTATTTGCTTTAATGGATTCAGATATTCGGCTGTTAACCTAATTTTCACTGAAGTTATCTCAGAATCTATACATTTTTGAATGTAACTCATCTCTCAAGCAAACAATTTTTTTGAACGATCATTCTAAAAATGTATATTTTATGCAATTTTATTCGAAAAAATGGTTTTGAATAAAAATGGTCGCTTGGCATATGAAAAAAGAAATGGTCAGCCCGTATTTGTTTTCCTCAGTCACGTGACTTGCTGTTTTACTATATAGATAACTTATGATAGGATTTAATAGAGTAAAGAAAACTTTTATTAATATCTTTTTAAGTTTTGATTCAATTTTCATAAAATTTGACATGACGCGACACAATTCTGCAACAATTACATATATTAATTTCAAACCATTCGGTTGGGTAGTTTTTGTTCAGTTATATGCGGACGGACGGACAGATGGACAGAGGGACGGATCAGACGACGACTACTGGTGCTACGTATTTATATAATTACAAACGCACCTAAAAAGTAGTTTTCATGCCACATCTTTTATTGAGAGATTAAGAAGTTGTTAGTGGCTCTGATGAAGAGAAATGTAACATTCCGAAACCGACAAAGTCGGCCCAAACAATGCTGCAGGCAATCCGCTGATATTATAAATCAAAATCCGATGTAACACATCAAATTTTTGAGTGTTTCTCAAAATTAGAAAGCGATGTGGTACGAAGATCATTTTTTCCCCTATCGCATAAAAAGAGCGTCTAATAATTTAAATAATAATTAAATTATATAAGTCCGACAATTTATTTGTATATTTTGTTTACCCTGAGTAATTTACTGCTTTGTAGAAACACTATCGTCATTAATTGGATTTTTTACTAAAAATACTAAATTAAAAGAGCTTTTTTTTTTTAACATAAAGTACTAATCTATTTAATTTCTTTAAAATAACTAAATTCAATTAATTCAACTCGGCGGACTATTTTCATACGACTCAAATGTGTACATCTTTTAACACAAATTTCGGTCAGTGTGAACGAAAAATGGTCTCCCTAGAAAGTCAGTATTAACGGGAGTTCACTGTATTGCGATCTTACGAAATTTTATGTCGGAAAAAATAATACTCATCCTTTATTAGTAAATCTTAGCTTTAAAAAATTGTAAAACTATAAGTTCATTGAAAATTAACGGAATAGTGGAAAATTGTGCAGCTATTTTTACTTTATTCTATTTATAATATAAGAAAGTATTATAATCTAAATTTTTTTCGACTTCCGGATTTCGACGTTTTTACGGAGAAAGATCCCGAAAAACATGTCTATACAAAATGTCTGTCTGTCCGCCTGTGTGTCTGTCCGTGTGTCTGTGTGTCTGTCCTCTTGTATCCTCGAAAAGTGTATAAAGTTATGCATAGAATTGAACGAATTTTTTATAGGATTGTGATTACGGTCATCACACTGTTAAAAATTTGCAGCAGACTATCCAGTCATTTGACCGTTTTTACAGAAAACAGTTATATAACCGTTATTAAAGTAAGTTCTGACCATATTATTGCCCATATTATGGTCAGAATAGTGCTCAATTACGGTTATGTAACCGTTTTCTATAAAACGGTCGAATGACCGGACAGTCTGCTGCAAATTTTTAACAATGCAGGTTCTTCTAGAATTTGGAGATATTCTGCCAGAAGAGGGCGATGTAATGGCGATTTTTGTGCTATTTTTTTTAATTTTACCATCGAAAAGTGTATGAAATTTTGCATAGAATTGAACCAAATTTTATGTGTATGTTTTTTTTACTATTGCTTGCTGCTCCTAATTGAATTTAGGGCTATTCTGACAGAAGGGGTCGCTAAGATAGCGATTTTTTTGTTTTTTCGTAGTTCTGTTGTAAATCGGCTGCTCGTGCATCCAAGGTAACTCGGCACTTCGCAAGCAGCTGATTTACAACAGAATAACGAAAAATAACGAAATCGATATTATTGGCGCTGTGATAGGGTATTTTGAAGAAAGATTTGGGATTGGCACATTCGATTAGATCACTTTTAAAAGTATATAAACTCACACGATATTCACTAAGAAAAAAACATTCATTTACAGAAATATGAACTAATAATCTCACATTATATACCATTTGTAATATTTTACTCTCGACTTTAAATACGTATTTAATCTAATCATTATCTTATTTTTAATTTTATTTCTTATTGGGTTGTTCGGAAAGTTCTGTCCGTTTGGTAAAACCAATTCGTTCCGGAAAATTCTACCCGTAAATTATTAAACATCAGATATAGGTATTAATGTCTAATAATTAAATGATAGAATTTTCCAATAAGAACCAACTTTCCCAAACGGACAGAACTTTCGAAGAACCCAATATCTTATTTTATTTTTTAATCAAATGTATCTATTACGATTGCTTTGAATGATTATTATTTATACATTTCTAACATATTTAATTGCAATTAATAATTAATTTTTAAATAGTTTTATTATTTTAATGCTAAAACAATGTGGGAATTTTGTTAATTTTGAATTAAAATAAATTTTATAGAAATTGAAAAATTAAAAACTGGAAAAGTGTTTTATATTTTGAGTGGGTTTGCAATTCAATAAAAACAAATGCAGCGTAGGTTTTATTCTAGAAATTTTCAAGAAAACAAACTTATACTAATCACGTTGCATATGCAATTTTTTAAGAAGTAAAGGAATATAAAATTTTAATGTATGAATATTTGTTTTGAAACTAATTTAATTAAATATGTGCGTATATTATAAAGTGCATAAATATGTGACGATAATTTAATTTTACGCAAAAAATACATATAAAAAACATAGTATATATATGTATATTATATATTATTGTAATACTTTTGAATTTCAAAATACATTAAACAAATATATATATATAGAGAGAGAGGGGGGGGGGAGAGAGAGAGGGAGAGAGAGCAGGAACATAAACCAATTGCAAATTATATTTTATAAGTAAATTTTATCATTCCAAACATTGGAATGTGAAAATAATTGTTAATCTCCCAAAAGTAAGATAGTCACTTTTACAAAATTTTATTTAAATACATAAAATGATTTTAAGATTATATTTTTTGTTTACCTAAATACGCATTCATAGCCAAAAACAACAATGTAATTTCATATGTATTATAAATCATTAATACTTTTCAGTGGACAATTTGTGTAAAAAATATTAATATAATGTTATCAACTTAATAACAAGTTGGAAATTGTACTTCAAACGCGACAAATGAGGTGCGTTCGTCCTATAGCTAGTTATATAAATATCCAGATCTTGATGATTTTTAATTCTGTTTTTTAATCAGATTTCTTAATAAATATTTTTATTAATATCTTCTAAAGTTTTGATTCAATTTTCATAAAATTTGAAATGTCTCCACAAAATTCTGCCAAGATAATATATCTTAAATCTCAAACCATTTGGTTGGGTAGTTTTTGCGCTGTTATATGTACACAGACGGACGGACGGATCAGACGACGACTATAGGTGCTACGTATTTATATAATTACGAGCGCACCTAAAAACAGTTCTTTCATATGTTTGTAATTCATTGAATTTATGATTGGAAGTTTTAATTATTTACTCACATTCATTTCAATTATAACATTTCCACTATATTCCACAGCACAATTTATATAGTATTCTCAAATTTTCTTCAAATTTCTCAATATATAGTATTCTCAAATTTTTCTTATATTACTTACCCATCATACGTAGTATAGGGTAAGTCTTGTAATCGTTTTGAAAATCGAACAAGAACGAAAAATCATGCGTCAAGCATAGATTATGTAACACTTTCCAACGCTTCCAAAATCATTTTACAAATCATACTGTTTAATAAGCTGAAAGATAACATCTAAGTAAACAATTTGGAAAACGCATAACATATTTAAAAACATAATTTCAGGAATTTCTAACATATACAAAATTCGGGAAAATACCCGAATACTTTTATTCAGCCCTGTATTATCATCTATAGATTTGTATATACACTACATAGGATGCTAAATTTTAGTTCAGTTAGAAAACGCGTAGCACAGTTTAAAATTCTCCTTCTGGAGTTTCTGTCAATAAACGGAAATGTGTTCGCAAACTTTTGTGCTTCCCTGTATATGATCTACAGAATTTATACACACCACGTAATATACAAAAAGTGAGTTAAATTTAAAATAGCGTTCAGTAACTTAAAACGCACTTCCAGGAATTATTGTTAACTGACAGTACAGAATTTTTTGTGTGTCCCTGTAAATGAACGATGACTGCTATACACACGATATTCTCTAGTAAGCCACTTGTAAAGCATCTTAGTGATTTATATTAATTTCAATGCGTTTAAAATAGTGAAACATTATTTAAATAAACCGCAGACGATTTTTCTCCATTGACGTAATGTAACGGAATTCTTTTGACTGTCCCTGTAAAGTAACTATAAGTGCTATGCACACCCTATTCCATATTATGCTTCTTGTAATGCACCTTAGTGATATATATCAATTACAATGTGTTTGAAATTGCGTAACATCATTAAAATAAATCGCAAATGATTTTTCCCCATATATCGTAATGTAACGGAATTCTTTTGAGTGTCCCTGTAAAAAAACTATAAGTGCTACACACTTCCGTTGAAATAGGGAATATGCTATAGATAACAACAATAACATATAAAAATTGCAGAGCAATCCGAGCATATTTACGGGAGTTAGAGCACGGCCAGACGGCCAGACGGCAGACGGCCATACGGCAAACAAACCGAAGTCATAAACACTTTTCAACTAGGTTGGAAAGTGTTAAAAATTTGTTTTGACGGATTTACACGTTTCAGACGCTGGAGAATCCGAAAAACATATTTTTAGAAAAAAAAATTGCCATCCGTGGTTGTGTCTGTTTGTCTGTGTGCCTGTAAACGCTCTATCTCCCGAAAAAATTGAGATAGAGACTTGAAATTTGGTATGTACTTAGTATCTCATAATGGGAAGAAACTTATTGAATTTCAGTAACCTCGATTATCCGGAACTATTTTTTTCGGACTCTCGAAATATTCGTTCTGATAAAAGGTATATAAAAATTTTCGAAATTGTTTATTTTAAGGCGGGAATATAAAAGACAATAAAAAAACATAAATTTTGCATAAAGCAGGAAGTCCATCGAATAATTAGCTGCCGAGATATTTGTAATCCTATTTTCCACACTCTTCGATTTTTCATGACCCTGTATTTCATCCAAATTTCAATTCAAAGATATATTTCAATTGGAAATGAGACGCTTAATCAAATGCAATAAACCGCTAGTTAATAGGATTATTGTTTATGGAGTTATAAGGATGTTTCTTTTAAACAATTCTGTAATCGAGCCTTTAAAGTTTATGACGTCATCAAGCCACGATTTTATTCGAATTTCAATACATTTTATAAGTAGTTTACACATGTTTTATTTTCATATTTTACATTATGCATATCCATGATGGGTAAGTATTACGGTGGCCCCCAACGACCAGTTTTTGAAGTGACATTATTCTGTAAGTACGTAGCATTTAACCCTACTTTCAGAAGAAACTGTTTATAGGCAGCTATTATCCTATTTTGTTTGTATGTTCAAAATACCATTATTCTGTCAACACATAGTAAGTATCATACTTGATTTTATATAGAAATTTTATCGAAAGTGATGTTGATAAAAAATCAATAATCATTTTAACCCTTTGTATCACTATGTTGCATATCTGCAACATACACAAAAAGTAATGTTACTTATACAGCGAGGTTTAAAAGGCGATTGTATTGATTGCTGCTATCTTCAAACACAGCAGTTAATCTAAATTGCTCATAGAACTCTCAACCAGCTGCGATGCTGAGTTAATTTTTCTTGCCAAAGTTTTATTTATCATTTGAGTAGTTTCACATCGTCATTACTAAAACGAACTTTGTAAATTTCATAAAATTAGAAAGGCTGGAGATGTCCAAAAATAGATTTTTTTTATAAAGGGAAGCTCGTAAATTTTACAATTTTGTATTAGAAAATTTACACTATTTATGAGTGCTATATTATTTTTTGTTTGAAACATGAAACGCATGACAAACATGTTAAAACGTGAAAACAAAATTCCTTTTAGTCAATGCTTTTTTATTTTTATTTTTTAATTAAAAAAAATAATAAAATAAAATAAAATAAATACGTGCTTAAAATGATGTATTCTAACACCTGAGTAAATATTTTTCGAATCGGAGTTGTTGAGTCACAAAGTGTTAAATAAATATACATGTAAAGTGATAAATAACCTTTATATTTTTTTAATTGTTTCTCTTTCAAACCAAATTTTGTGTCAAAGCTAGTTGCAGTACGAATTGTTTAATCGACAGTTCCCTGCCAGCTTGTTCATGCATTTTCGGACAACAAAGCACATTCCTTATGTTTGCGGATAAATTGTGCGGCAGGCAGCACAACCGGTGTTTAATGAAGGATAATATTTTGTCCAAATATAAAGCAGATCAAATTTATAGGGGATCGTGACTACTAATAGCGGACGGCATCACCACAGCTGCAGGCAATGGAGACGTAAGATCAAACACAGACAACTGTTTATCTTGGATATTAAATGGTAGAGGGTAGAATTACAGAGCGACTGTTAATTTGGTTTTATCTTGGTTTCGCGCAAGTGAAGGATCATAGTTTGTTGAAATAATTCAATGACAGACATATAATTATTATAAGAAATTTAATTAGATAAACTAAATTGTTCATATATGCTTTGAAACCATAAAACTATTGAAAATGCATTGTTAAGAGGAAAAAATAACATGATGTGCGAAAAAGTTTTAATGATGGTATGTGTCAACAGATAAATATAACATTTTAAAAGTTTTGCTAACAAAATATCTTTACATACCCATATAACTTGAAATATTTAACACTACTAGTTTAAAACTAACATACTTTTAAGACATTTAAAACATGATTAATGATGCTTATTAAAAATTTCAGACCTCTACAAACGGTTAATTATGGTGGCAATCGCCAAGAGACAGGCAGACACACACATTATCATATTATCATATTATCATATTTTTTCTATATGTTTCAGATGACATTTTTCTGTAAAAACGTAGTATAATACCTGCTTTTACATGAAAATTTTATGGAAAGTCATGTTTATAAAAAAAACACTAATCATTTTAAGTAAATATACATGTAAAGTATGCTAAATATAAAATTTATATTTTTTAATTGTTTCTCTTTCAAATCAAATTTTATGTCAAAGCTAGTTGCAGTACAAATTGTGTAATCGACAGTTCCCTGCCAGCTTGTTCATGCATTTTCGGACAACAAAGCACATTCCTTATGTTTGCGGATAAATCGTGCGGTGTTTAATGAAGGATAATATTTTGTCCAAACATAAAGCAGATCAAATTTATAGGAGGATCGTGACTACTAATAGCGGACGGCATCACCACAGCTGCAGGCCATGGAGACGTGAGATCAAATGCAGACAATTGTTTATCTTAGATGTTAAATGGTAGGGGTTGGAATTACAGTGAGACTGATAATTTGGTTTTATCTTTGTTTCAAGCAAGTGAAGGATCATAGTTTGTTGGAATAATTCAGTAACTGACATATAATTATGGGAAGAGTCTTAATTAGATAAGCTAAACTGTTCGGATATTCCTTCGAAATCATAAAACGGTTTAAAATGTATTGGTAAGATGCAATATTAATATTTGTGAAAATATATTAGTGATGGCATGTGTCAATTTATAACTATAATATTTTAAAAGTTTTGCTAACAGAATATTTTTACATACCCATATAACTTGAAATATTTAACACTACACTATAAAAATCTACAGAAAACTGTCCAAGTCATTAAACTGTTTTTATAGATAACTGTTACTGGACCATATGTTAAAGTATACACCAAAATCCAACGTTTAACACACAATATCGAACTGTAGCACAATAAACAGACGTACTGTTGGGACACTCTTTTCCATCTTTCCCTATTTTATTTAAAGTATAAATTCCATTTAAAATTTATTAAGTTATTGATTTCATAGATATTTAACTGGCCGTAAATCGTATAAATGGAATAGAAATTGTCCCATAAGTTATTTTAATTTGTAAGGAAATAAGAGTCAAACTAATAAAACATCAAATTATAGTTAAATGAGATTTTATTTAATTTATAATTATATTATACATGAAAATTATTTTAATATGAGGAGAGTTATTGGTATCAAATATATGATTTGATTAATTCCTATAATCACGTTAAACATTAATAAAATTTAGTATAAAAATTGGGCTCAGAGTGGAATAGATAATATTCCTTACCTTCTCTCTTTAAAGACATCGGGAAAGTAATCCGGTTGCTAACACCTAATTCACTACTCAAAATTTCTATACCAACATCCAAAAACTACTACCAAAATCCCCTAACACTCCTGTTGCTCGTGTATATATCTTTTTTTTATTTCCATACAATTTTTAATCGCTTCTCTTCATATCCAATCGAAAGCACTCTCCGCCTCCAAAATTATGTACCCCTCTAAATTTTAAAGCTCAGTGGCCCTTTTTGAATAATGATATTAAAATTATTAGTTTAACTTTCTACCCTTTTGGGGGGGTGTTTCTTCAATACTTTATCGCGTGGGAAATGACCCCTTTTCGGTCAAAGCTGTGACCGGAGATTTTATTTATTTTTTGTTGTGCGGGGCTCACAAACACTCGTATTCCCAGCTTTCTGTATATTACGTCCTGTTTATTCTTATATAAAATTCCACAAGTATTATATTTTGAGTTTTTACGACTTTATTTTTGCCGATGTCCGAATGTCCAGGTGTTTCTAGACAGATGTTTGCATTTTAGAACTTCACAACAAACTCATAAAATTGCGTAGGTTTTCTTACATGACTTTGTTATATGTTTTATTCTGACTGCCGAGGTATTTCATATACAATAACCATTTCGATATTATTGGATTTCGTCTGAATCACAAGTGGAATATAACAAAATGTACGCAACCCTCTCATAAGTTCCTAGAAAATGTCGCACCTGGCTTTTCGTGAATTTCTGCTACCGGGTGCCTCAATAGTACGTTTCGTGAATAACTTGGACTCGCATCCTCAGTGTCAGTTAAAATAAAAATTATATCCCTCCCAAAGACATGAAACAGAATCCAAAAACCCAAATGACAAACAATAACACACCGAAAGCCCATCACGCTCAAGAAACCAATAAGATTAAGCCAGAAGTGATGAACTACGACACAGTAAATCAACCCAGAGAGGTGAGATCTCACCTTTCTGGGTTGATTTACTGTGTCGTAGTCCAAACTGCCCATGTCTTTAAACCTTAAATGCCTAGTGTATCAAATTTGCAACACTTTTTATTTAACTTTTAATAAATAAATCAAGTGCTTCGTAACCGCTATATTTGTATCGAAATATTAATCCTGTAAAAATCGCATAAATATGCTACTAAATAAAGTTAAAAATATATCGTAAAATTTCTGGTGTCTAATACTTAACTCTTCAATGCTTAAATTTTTCTTTTAATTTTTTTTTTTTTTTTTTTTTTTTTTTTTTTTTGGCTTCTATTAAGGATTACACACCAGAAATGATATTTTTAATTTTATTTAGTAGCATATTTATGTGATTTTTACAGGATTAATATTTCGATATAAATATAGTGGTTGTGAAGAACTTGATTTATTTGAAAAAAGTTAAATAAAAAATGTTGCAAATTTGATACACTAGGCATTTAAGAGTTAAAGGTTAATAGGACATGTTATTTCATTGTGTAGTATTTTGTCTCAACAATTACTTTTGTTATTATCTGCATGTAGTAATAATAGTATATGTCTTATACATTTACTGTTATCACTTCATTTATGTTTCAGAATTTTAAAATAAACAATTATAAATAAGGACCCGTGCGAAGATTTCGCATTGTGGTCTAATATTTTCTAGCAATATCTAATATTTATTAGATGCACGTTTAAATTTCTAGAAAAAAATTAAGGACTAAAAATATCTGCACACAACATTAGTCAAGCCAGAATACCATCTCATTTATTCCAACAAAGTTGCAGCAAACACTGACATATATGTATTGTATTTGCTATCTTTGGTCAGTTTTTACTGCAACTTTGATGGAATAAATAAGATGATATTCTGGCTTGACTAATGTTGTGTGCAGATATTTTTAGTCCTTAATTTTTAATCGTATTTTAACTGCATTAGAGGATAACATCATCTATTTCGAAAAAAACATGGAATAAAGAAAAAAAATGAGCATTTGAATTTAAATTTTGCTTTTTAATCATAAATATAAAACCCCATAAAAATATGTTTATTTATTTAATTAATTAATAAACCTGTGCAGCAACTATGTCCCACTTTATATTTATTGAACTTTTTTTATATAATCATTGTTGCGTTATTTTATTTTTGTGGCTACACTAATTTGAGGAAAACCTTTCATTCCATTTATGAAAGCGATATCAATTTAATTTTTAATTAATTGCCATTTGTAATCGAAATGCATGCTTTAACGAAATGTGAGTATACTATATGTCAGAAGCCGCTTCAAAATCCTTTTATATGGTATTTCTTTTATCGTTCTGCGTTTTTTATTTGCTTAGAAAAAGGGATATTTATAACAGAAATAATATGTAGGATAATAAAAGCTTTCTTCACACTGTTGGCGATTCTTTTAATTTCAGACATCACTCTTTAAATTTAAAATAGGATATCCTTTTCCGAACGAATTATAGGTGATAAAACATATAAAATTGCAGAAACTTGTTACATCTATTTAATTTTTTTGTAATATGATATTTTGCAAACGTCTTCAAAAATTCTTCCTTAGTCTAATTATAAGTATAGTAATAACTATAAATAACTATAATTATTAGGTTTAAATAATATTCGTTAAGTGACATATTCATTAAACTTCAGTAAACCTTAACTTGTGTGATTTAGATAGCTACTCTCAACATTATTAACGTAAGAGTAATTTTTTCCCTAAAGTCGAAGAAACAATTTGGACACGAAAGGGTTAAGCTACAAATCCAGGTGGAGCAAAAAATAACTGCAGTAGGAGAAAAATAGGAGAAATAAAAACATAGGAGAAAATTCCATACTTTGATAAACTTAATCTTTTATCCAACGCTCGTAAATTTACCACAAGCTTGATGTTATTTACATTTTGCTTTCATACACGATACCGAAATTAAAATTTAAATTTTGCTCCTAATGTGTGTAATTTTCTAACATGTCTGTTGTTACTATTATGAATTTTACGTAACAGCGTAACTACAAATGTACAGAAATGGGACATGGGCTTACTTGTGCCAGTACGTGCTCTAAAACGTTAAATAGCTAAAATGTTGCAGAATTTTTAATCGTAGGTTTTGAAGCTATTAATAGATATAACAAATTCATAGTTGCCAACCTCTCGATTTTTTTCATACCAATACTTTTATATAAAAATATTTGTTTTATTTAATCATACAATTCCTGCAATTTAATAAAGCGAAAATTTCTGTAAAATTTTACTAGTATTCAAAAAGTCGGGAGGTTGGCAACTGTGCAATTGTTTAAAACATGTATTTTTCTGGGCTTTTTTTGCATTTAAAAGTAGCATGGCATACTAATTATGATTTTAAAAAATCAGATTTTCCAAAAATCTATAAATTTACACTCACGCACGTTATATAATTCAAGCTGAAAATTACCCAAACTAATTTTCTTTAATTTATATATATATATGTATACATATATATATATATATATATATATATATATATAGAATACGTTAGACTAACTACTAAATTTATTTCAGGATTATTTTCTCTTTAACGTTTTATTAGCAGTGTTCGACGGATATAATTCCAAATACAACTCCATTAAAAACACAAGATCAATAATTTTTTTTAATGATATTTCCACTTTTAGAAATCATCCCGGTTTATTTCACTTTTTCATCTATGAAAATAGCACAGACAGCATCTAAGGGAAGTAAAACATACAGCAAGGAAAGGTTGATACAATGTATCTAATCAGTATTTCCATTTTTATTAAGTTACATTATAAAAAAAAATATATATGTTTCCTTCAGAACATAACACATAAACCCCAACTTAAATGTGGTAGTACATGAACCTAAAAATAATTCAGCTATATTCATACTAAACCAAAGTAACGTAGATACCGTCTGAATTTCTAAAAATATCAACGAAATTGAGGTTTTTAATGAAATTGAAACAGTTCGAATTTACCAAGAGTCAATTGCACTGCTTTTATTCATCTGAATTTTGATGTGATGTGGTACATTGTTTATTCTAAAAATAAATAGTATTATATTTAATTACAAATTTATTCATTTTAGTTATTGTGTCTAATTAATATCATTAGTCTCATATTTGCTATTTAATACATATTTTTACTTTCCGAACACGTAGTGTAAGGAAAGCTTCGTAATCATGATTTTTTTGTGTGTGTATGTGTGTATGTTTGGTACACGATAACTACTAAAGTGCATTTCCGATCGAGCTCCCATCGGCAGGGCCTGAATACCAACGGGCTTCCTGAATGCCAACGGGGCTACTTGAATACCAACGGAGCTTCCTGAATATCAAGGGGGCTTCCTGAATACCAACGGGACTTCCTGAATACTAACGGGGAGTCCTGAATACCAACGATGCTTCCTGAATACCAACGAGGCTTTCTGAATACCAACGGGCTTCTTGAATACCAACGGGGCTTCTACCAGGAAAAATACAAAATTTTGTCTTATTCATGACAAAAATTCTGCATCTATAAGGCATTTAAATTAGGCAAAAATTATTATTAAAATTTACTTGTGGGAATTTTGTCCCTGCAATAATCAGGCTCTGCCCATTAGGCAGAGTTGAGCAAATTTGTAATTGCAATTATCTGCAATGTAATCACAATTTAATTGTATGTAATTAATTATAGTTAAAATTATATGCCGTAAAAAAATCTTGCAGCACTGTATCCGCGGCCGCCACCCTCCCCTCTATTCCATTATTTGACGAAATTTCTGTGGTTGAATGTGCGTAACTATCTAATCAATTACATACATTAAATTGTAATTACATTGCCGATAATGGCAATTACATATTTGCTGAACTCTGGCCAGTGGACGAACATGTTATAAACCACTGTCGCAAGAACTGATAGGCCGGTTATAAAAGGGAGATTTTTGTTTCTTTTAAATATTGCTAACAAAGATAGATAATAACATTTTAATGATGTTGTGAACATTTTTTCTGTGGAACTTTTAAATTTTTTATCGTCAAGTTTTGACGGGTACACTGTAAAAAAAACTGCAGTAAAATTACGGGCAGAGACCGGCAGCAGAGATTCCAGTCATACCCCGTAAAAAAATAAAATCCATGCCCATCATTTTGGGCAGCCCGTAATTTTACGGGGCAAAATAATATAGCATTATAATGCACAGGATATAATGCACTTTAAAACAAAATAACACTTTGCTTACTGTTACGTAGCACGATAGATAATCATCACAGAATCGCCTTTTTGGCGGGTTAAAAATTTCGAAACACGAGTAAAATGAAGGGTTACACCCTAGCGGAGGACAATGTATGGGGTCGAACCGTCTTTTTGATAACATATGGGCTAGAGCTGTAAGAATATGTGGATTGCCCTTAATTGTCTAAGTATCTAAGGGATAAGGCCGCTTATTTAGTGGATCAGACCGTTTTTCATCAAATAAGGCTGTTGCCCGTGAAAATTGAAGGGCAAACGCTCATAAATTTACAGTTTTTTCTGAGAGTGTACTATCTAGTAAGTTAATTTTATTTGTATTTTATTTGACATTTTAGACTAAATACCTATCCGTATTTCTCGTGGGACAATTAAATATTCATTATCACGCACAATTTATTTATTTTTTAGTTTCGGTGAAAGACAGTTTTATTCATTTGTATTTTCTTTTTTTGTATGAGATCTTATTGCATTACAACAAATCAAACTTTCATGAACATACTGAATGAAGGAGTAATTGAATTAAATATTACTGAGAATAAATTTTATTCTAAAAATATTCAAGCAAAGTACGTTCTACTAATTGTCTTTTATAATATTTTTGTTCAAATTCCCAAAAGTAAAAAAACGAAATTTACAAAATATCAGGTTTGAATTTATTTTATTCATAACTAATTTAATAAATATATGCATACGCATGTCTGTGAAATATCGCGCAGGAAGGTTAAATATATTTCGCAAATGCAAATAAACATACTAAAAAAGATTTACTTTCGTTGGTAAACAGAAAAATTAAATTATTTTCTCTTACAAATTTAATTATTCTAGTCAAATGAATTTAATAATAAATATTATTTTTTCTCAAAACAAAATTCAAACATATAAAATTATTTTGATTTTTTTAAGTTACAATTCCTGGTTATTTGAAAATATATTCTAAACGTAAGTCTAATGTGAATTATGTATTATAATTATTTTTCAAAATAATATTTACTAAATAAATATTAAATATTTTTTTCATACATAACAAGAACATTACTTTCAGAAATATCTGAGTAACTTCAAACGTAACATTTATTTTACAATTGATTACGTTATCATTATAATATAGTCCATATGCGTTATTTAATTTATGAGATATATTCTTAAATTAAGATGAATATATGTAACAAAAATTTATTTTGTAAGGCACGAAGATGCACAAATTTACTTACGGAAATTATCTTTTACTATATTTACATCGTAATATATAAAGAAATGTGATTTTAAAACGGAATGACATTTAAAAAAGAAAAGTTAAAACAAAGAAATTCGGAAAAAGTTTTATAAGCAAATGTTTAAAAAGATGTTTTACACGACGAAAATGTATTAAAAAATCAATGAAATACATAACAATTAGGTAAAATTGTAGTGGACTAGAAACTGTCTTATAAAGGCATTCTAGTGTTTTGAATGAGAACGTGATGTCATCACCTAACCTGTATGTGCAACAGCGACCTCTGTACTATATTTTACTCTAATTTTCGAAGTACGCATGTAGCCTCCAGAGTTTGTGTTTTCTGTGTTTCGCTACGTGTTTACGCAAATTTTAGCTTCGGTGATCAATCAGGCAGAGTATAAAAGCTCGAACTGAAGCTTGTATCGGCGAATTCGGGTCGGATCTCTCCCTATTGGTGAAATTAAGGCCTTCTCTTTTCAGCGACTACAATGCTTGTATCCATGAGTGAAAGTTTAGTTGAATCAAAGATTCCCTGTTGGTAAAATATTTTAAGTTATAGTTCAAATAAAGTTGTTCAGCAGCCACGTGTTGCTAGTATTTCGAAAGTTAAGACTGTATTAACGATTTTACTTACCCATCATGCGTAGTATAGGGTAAGTCTTGTTAATCGTTTTGAAAATCGAAAAAAACAAAAATTGACGGATTTACACGTTTCAGACACTGGAGATTCTGAAAAACATATTTTTAGAAAAAAAAAATTGCCGTCCGTCTGTCTGTGTGTGTGTGTGTCTGTAAACGCTCTATCTCCCGAACAAATCGAGATAGAGACTTGAAATTTAATGTGTACTTAGTATGTAATAATGGGAAGAAGCTTATTGAATTTCAGTAACCTCGATTATCCGGAACTATTTCTTTTCGGGCTCTCAAAATATTCGTTCTGATAAAAGATATATAAAAATTTTCGAAATTGTATATTTTAAGGAGGGGATAGAAAAGACAATAAAAAAACAAAAAATTTGCATAAAGAATGAAGTCGATCGGACAATGAGTTGCCGGGACATTTGTAATCCTATTTTCCACACTCATCGATTTTTTCTGACCCTGTATTTTATTCAAATTTCAATTCAAAGATATATTTTAATTGGAAATGAGACGCTTAATCCGACGTAGTAAACCGTTAGTTAATATGATTATCAATTTTGGAGTAATAGAGCACTTAAAGATTATGACGTCATCAAGACACGATTTTATTCAAATTGCAATGTATTTTATAAATAGTTTACACATGTTTCATTTTCATATTTTATATTATGCATATCCATGATGGGTAAGTATTACGGTTTTGTTATTTCTGTGTTTTAGAGGAAAGCATCGAGAGTTCGCTAGATTTAGTGGTGGATTATCTTGCCAGTGTTCTTTACGTAGGGGGATCTTTGCTTAGTAAAACTTTTTCTAGTTATTTCTAGTGAAGACCGAGTTAGTGATTGAACTTTATGAATCGCCGTTTAATATAGGCAAAAACTTGTGAAGAGACTCTACCACATCCCTGCCCAAAAAGTTTAAATAAACATTTTAAACCTTAAATTCTAGTCATGACTAAGCTAGCTGGTAACGACCATAACCCGCACTTCACAAAATGTTTATTATTATTATTATTATTATTATTATTATTATTTTAACGACAAAGTTTCGCATTCTTTTCAGTCGCCAGGTAAATATTGCGACATTTGATAAAAACACCCCTTTCATCGAAAAAAAAAACGTTATTATGCTACTGTTCTATTATGATAGAGCATCTAATATTGATACATTTCTGCATAGTATTCATTTCAAATAAAAATTAAAACCTACTTTTTGTATGAAACAAATCGATTTATTAAGTTTTAGTTCATTTCGGATTATGGAAGTTTCCTCATTAATCACTATATTTTTTATTTGTCAGACGAAATGTTGCAATATCGATTTCTATATATTAGTATTTATGCATGTTATATGGTGCATGCACGATATCTGTGTATAAGTGAAGAATAAGGAGAAGATGTATGTAATATGTATACAAATATTGCATTAAGGCGGTTCTCAAATCCAAAGAAGCTACTTTCTGACTCATTTCTAAATTCATTTTTGTTCGGAAATGCATGAAATTGGCAGGTGTTCTTATTCAGAAACAATATAATTGAATGATGTTTTCATTTTTATTTGGTAAAGCCAGACGATCTTTCAGAAAATAATGTCAAACTTGACGTTTTGAACCGAATTTCCGGACGCGACAGCGCTTGCAATGAGAAAAAGCTGTCGTCAAGTGACATCAATGGCTTATAACTCAATAAGTAATTAATTTGTAAAAAAAAAAATTAATTACTATCTTATTCAAATCGTTTCAATAGTCACGCTTGTAAGTTTCATGTGTTTAAAAATGAGTCTGTAAATATGTGAGAAAGTTTCGCACCGTTGAGCTGGTTAAGATATTTTTTTGAGAACCGCTTTAAGCATTATTAGGTGTTCTCAACATAAAGATGAAGCTTAAAAATGAAAAAGTACCCGTGAGGACGCGCGCCTATTTTAATTACAAGGAAGCGTACACCGTGCCAGTTCTTTCAGGACCGAGGCTTTTTCCGTCACAAAATTTTCAGGAAATTCTGCATTAAAAAAAAGGTTCCCCTAGAAGTTCGCAATTCAATCGTGGTATCTTTTTCACCATACAGTAATTGCTAAGGTAATAATAAGGGAATTCACTAATGTCCGGTTCATGAGTTGAAATTAATTTATTTTTTAAATTTTTCATCAACTTTTTCTAAATCATCTTCAGCAAAGGATTCCTCATCAGCTTACACTTCAACTAATAAGGTATATAATCATTTCACTCGATCTTTATTATTCAAATAACGATGCATTTTCAAATCATGTGTTCTATTCCAGATAAACACAAGAACGTGCGCATCTTATCTCATATGCCCAAAAAGTTTATTTCAACAAAAATTCAATAAAATCAATAAACAATTCGATACGATTCCAATAAATAAGGAATATGCCTATAATGGGCAAAGAAGATATAACCTTAAATGCAACGAATGAGCAAATGTGTCATTTCGAATGAAATGGTAAATTCTTGTGGCAATTCTTGTTATGGCATCCAGGCCTGAAAGACTCAGTGTGCGTGCTTGCGGGTTAAGCACTTTGTGCCTACATAAAATCTACGAAGGTGGCATTTTCTTTAATTATTGTTCTTGTTTATATTAATTTTATGTCTTTATTATTGCAGATTTATTTTCTGGTGATGTCTCAAGTTATACCTTGTAGTGTCGATCTATTATGATTAAAGGCTAGCTTTTTTAAATTTTTACTTTTGATGAAATCAAATATTTTTCATACATCTAAACTATTTTGGCTTCTTATGCTTTCCACTTAAATTCATTGATATCTGAATGGTACTGTAGTTCATATTTTACACAATAAAATTCTAAAACAACGAATATTTACAGTTTTATAAACAAACAATATTTACAATTGACAAACAATTTAGTGTAAAAATGGTACAGCAAATAGCATGTACTTTTTCCGCTAAAATAATATGCAAAGCAAATTGTTGCTTAATTTGTAGCTTAATTAATTTTGATATTTTTTTTTAATTATTATTAATCAAAAACAACGTATTAAAATATGAACAAATTCACTTAATGAAAATTTTTCTTTAAAAATCTAAAACAAATTAATTAAAAAGTTTTATTTTTCAACTGTAGATTATTAAATATGCGTAATTTATCACCTAGTTTTAATTACCTACGTAAGTCTGATGATTTTTGTCTGCATGTTATTAATTTATTTTGAAATTAAAATGTTTTAATAGTTCTTTTTTCTGAATTAGCAATAAAAAATAAATTCTAAAAATAACGTTTATTTTTCCTCTCGGAAGTTGCAACAGCTTTTAAGAACTTTTTATTTATACGTTTAAGCTATTTTTGCAGGCTGATATTCAAAAATTCAAATATATTTCAAAAATATTTTCTATTACTTTAGGCGTTTTTTAATATTCTTTTTATAATCTCTTTAAATCTTTAAATCTCTTTTATCGTCTCTTGTTATTTTTTATAGCTTTTGAAAGCTTTTTTTTTATTTGTATGTCATTAACTTATGTTGATATTCAAGTTTTAATAATTCTCTTTTCAAACATAAAAGCAAAAGACGAATTTGAAAATTCAAGTTTCTTTTTTAGTTCTTTAAGAGAATCTTTCTGAAGATGTAATGATACTTTAAAACACCTTTTGCTTCGTTTAATATTTTTCCATCTGGATTATATATTAATATTCTAACACATTTTCTGTTGATAGAAATGGACATTTTCTTATCTTCTCTTTTACAATCTTTACAAATCTTTTTTCTTTTTTTTCATAATCTTTTATTACCTTTAGCAGTGTTAAAATATAACAAATAACTTCATTGTTTGCTAACATTTTGATTACTTAATAGGCCTCATTTTTAATACTGCTTATTAAAATTTTTAAACAAAAATTCATAATAATAGTGTAAAAAAAAAATCCCTGACAGCTCGACCTACATGCACAGGTAGATTTCGAAGACGCAGACCGTGGGGCGCCTATTTATTGGACATTGCAGAAGAAATTACCTTTTTGTCATGATGCGGCAGTTGGGACCGCCCACTTCAAAACCTAAATGTGTCTGAAGGTGGAGCCACAGGGATTTTTTTTTTTTTGCTGTAAGTGTTGGTTTTATAAAAAAAAACTTGTCAATATACAAGTTGTAGATAATATTAAAAGGATTTATAATAAATTTAAGCGGATTTGATATCTTGTGAATTGACAAAGTTATGAATTTTTTTCCTTCTATAACACCAATCTCCCCCCCTGCCATGGGTCATTTTTAATTACATCAAAAATCTGTCATACATAAATTTTCGGCCTTTTGGCAAGAATAACTTTAAACAGATTCGAAACGTATCATAATTAAGCTTCAAACAGTTCCAAAAGAGGGCGGAGATATTTCTGAACCTCAAGATAATAAATCTTAGATCTGACAATGGCCGAGAATATGTCAGTGAGGCCTTCAGTAAATATCTTGAAGATCAAGGAATACATCATGAGAATCAGAAATCTCTCCGCCCTCTTTTGGAACTGTTTGAAACCATCGAAAACTTCACTTATTTGGTTAAGTGGGTAAACAAATACCTTTTTAGAATAATCGTCTATAAAGGTCACTAAATACCTAGCTGCTCCATTTGATTTGGTTGGTAAGGGTCCACAAATATCAGAATGATTCAATTCAAGAGGCTTGTTAGAGAGTGTTTTGCCTATTGGCTTGAACGAGACCTTTCGTGACTTAGCGATCTTGCAATCTTCACAAGTAGGCATGGCTTTTTCCTTGAAACTTGGCAAACCGTGAACTGCTCCGCATTTACTTGTGTTTAAAATGTACTTCGTATTAATATGACAAAGTGTACGATGGCATTCATTTAGATTTCCTCCACATTTTTTAGTCTTTATTGTAAAAGCCTTTTTGTCTTTTACGTTGGGATATATCGGCTTACAAATGAAACACTTCACTGCGTACTACTCTGCTCTGGTCCGAGTTTAAGCTACCTTAACCTCCACGACTGTCAAAACTTATTAATATGTTCTGTTGTCATCGTTATAATATCTGTGCACATAACTTTATTAATTCTAGCACCTCAAAAAGTAAGTAAAAAATCCATTAAAAATTCCATCTTCACGTAAATGAAACCAAATTAAGTTAAAATAAAAGTGTGTAAAAAATGCAATTATTTTATTAAAACTCTGATAAAACAAAACCGCTTAACGGAAAAATATGTTCTTTTAATTTAAGTCTTTCTACATAACTTCTACTAATCAGAGAAGAGTTATAGCTGTAATTTCAGGTGAAATTTATTTCCCAGTTGTTTTACTGGTGTATAAATCTACATTCTGTTCGTGAGATATTTCTTTTAACTTTACTTTAAAATGATAGGGGACATTCTTGGAAAATGAAAACTAAATTAAGGACAGACTTTGACTTAGGCAAATTAAAATATATAATTAGTTAAGTATAGTTATATTTATGTTCTGAACATCCGGTTATTTTAGATTTTTTTTTTAATCAATACTTTTACATAGATATCAAATCAAATCAGTAAGTGGACTAGTCTAAAATGAGTTGGCACTCACAAACGCAGTTGAATAGTACTTTTAATGAGGGAAACAATTTTTTCAAATATAAAACAAAACATAAAATTTATGTATATTATATTAAAACCCAAAAACGTATCGACATCATTAACCTAAAAAATATGAATCAAGAATTTCATAAAATCCCGAGCTTGAATTCTTTAAATATAGAGCCTAAAAATTTGTATAGCACGCAGACAAACAAACAAATGAAAATGCAAATATGAAAAACTATGAATATCTTATGGAATCTATCGAGGAGCATCATACGAATAATCCATAGTTAAGATATGTTATTTCATCAAATATTGTCCGCATTAAGCCTAAAAATGACAATGTTAAGCTCCTTATAACATATCGAACCTCCGCCCACTCTCTATATATAGATATATATATATAATGTATGTATTTAATATGAGTTACCTGAAAGCTTTATTTATAAAATCATCGAGGAGGATATGGGAAAGAGGGGCTCCAGATTTGAATTTCCTAGGAGCCAGATGGCTTACTCCAGCACCAATTTAACTAAACATTCCCTTAACTTTTTGCAGATATACCGTACCTCAGTGTAGACCACAGCCACATTTTGCGAAATAACGTCAAATACGACGCAGGGTAAAAGTCGTAAATAACAGTCGCAATTTATTGAAATTTTCTTCTAACTACATAACATCCCCTTTCCGTCGCCTACTTTTATTCTTCTGTAACTGCAGAATTTTGGGCTCGTAAATTGAAACTTTCAATTATTAAGCATGTGGAAAACTATTTCTACCATAATTAATGCTAAAAAATTGAATATTATTTTCAAAATTTGTAACATCGCATATCTCAAAGACTGCACTTCGTGGACAGTAAAATCCATACATAGAAAGCCATGATTGCATTGAATATGACTTAATTTCTAACACGGGAAAATTACAAAATGATTAAATTAAAATACGCAATTAATTGTAACTCAAATGTTTAATGTATAATAATATTACTACTACAAGCAATACAATAATAATATATACTATTTCTGGTGGCAACAGCAATTTTACTATGCAGATGAGAAACGCACAACGATGAATGATGTACATGCGAAATTTTTTTCAACAAGCTTTTAACATAATGAACTCACATTTCATTAAAACACATTGTTTTATTTAAAAATTGCAGTAAATAAAAAATTAATAATAAAAAAATGTATCAGCAAATAACCTCAAAGATTTCTGTGTACTAGCTTGGCATGTGGTTCCTAATTACTGGTCTAGCGGCATACAATAAATTCACAATTATTCTCGATGTCGGTCTGTTCTCCTATATGCGCTGTAACTTTTGTAAAGATGCTTCGACGCATGGGTGTGAAATATGTTACCGTGGTAGATTACAGCGTTTTCCTATGCAAAGTAAAATATAAAGGTTAATTGGAGTAAAGTATTCTAGTCATAACAAAATGTTTAGTGCGCTCTAATTTTCTTAATCACTGTTTTGTTAAAAAAAAAAAAAAAAAAAAGAAGAAGAAGCTGAAGCTACAACATATTGATTTTAACTTTTAGAAACAAAATATTTTCGTATTTTATATTTTTCTTGTAAATATTACTAATATTTACAAGATAGTCGATTAGCACTATTTCAATATATAATCAAGAAATTAGTAAAATTGCTAATTATTAATCTATATTTATTTACATTGTAAATATATATATATATATACCCATAAATCACTTTTAGTCTTTGTAATAAAGCATAATATCTAAAAATTAATTTTCGTCTGAATTAATTGATTGAACCCTTCTGCTGTCTTGCTGATCTTTATGCTGACAACAAAGCAGATCCTTGTGTTTGCGGATAAATTGCCTAGTGGGTGATATGCGGTGTTTAATAAAAGGTAACACTTTATATAAACAAAAGACACCAAAGCTATTGGAAGAGCATGACTACTAACGATGAATTGCATCAAATCAGCAGCACGCATCAGAGACGTGAAGTCAAACCTAGCGAACTGTTTATCTTTGATATTAAATGGCAGAAGGTATAATTACAGAGAAAACAGTTGATTAGATTTCATTGGGGTTTCACGCACGTCAAGGCAAAGCTCAGTTTACGTTTATAGTATAGTGAATAATTTGTGTACATAGTCTTTACAGATATAGGAAGACTATTATTAATATAAGCAAAACATCTGCCAATGAATCATGAAGACGTAAATTAATCTTTATTGGTAGAATCAGTAATAAGAATAAGTTGATAATCTCATTTATATCTAGCAACCCAAAATAGGGACGCTGTGATTTTTTCGAAGTAAATTAACATTTTTTTCAGATAGATTACTTTTTTCCAGTTATTACGATTATTTTACACAATTTACCCGGAATATTCAGATTAGTATAATATAATAATATTGTATTATATATATAACACAGTTAGAGTTAAACAAAGCACCGAGAAAAAAAAACAAATTCAGGCACAAATGGCTTTAAAACGCAAATGAAATAAAATATCGACTGATTTCAATACATTCTTCAAAATCTATGTAAAATGCTGATATTTTAAACTACGAATGTAAGAGAAAGCTACACATTAAATAGTCATAGAACGCCGCTTTAAACCTTTTATCAAAACAATAATGAATCATGAACTTTTCCTCTGTATTTTCATTTTGTAATTATTAACAATGATTTAGATAATGTATTAAGAACAATGTTTCTTGAAATACAAAGGATGTTAATTATCACTTTACTTAACAGCGAACAACAAACAGAGTGAAAAAAAATGTCCAGACCGGGGTTCGATACCGGAACCCTAGGTATAGCGCACCAAGTGCTTTACCGGTTAAGCCATCCAGACGACACTAGCATTCTCTCACTCTTATATGGCTAGGCTGCAACCTTGCAGCACAAGATGGAACGTCAATCATGAGCACAACACCTATTGGCATACATGAGACAAATCAAACCCAGCACCGGTAAATATTTATATACTAATTAATTTTTCAGCAGAGCTGAAATTACGCTGTAAATTAATGAAATACAAAGGATGTGAATTATCACTTTACTAAACAGCGTACAACCATCAGAGTGAAAAAATGTCCAGACCGGGGTTCGATACCGGAACCCTAGGTATAGCGCACCAAGTGCTTTACCGGTTAAGCCATCCAGACGACACTAGCATTCTCTCACTCTTATATGGCTAGGCTGCAACCTTGCAGCACAAGATGGAACGTCAATCATGAGCACAAAACCTATTGGCATACATGAGACAAATCAAACCCAGCACCGGTAAATATTTATATACTAATTAATTTTTCAGCAGAGCTGAAATTACGCTGTAAATTAATGAAATACAAAGGATGTGAATTATCACTTTACTAAACAGCGTACAACCATCAGAGTGAAAAAATGTCCAGACCGGGGTTCGATACCGGAACCCTAGGTATAGCGCACCAAGTGCTTTACCGGTTAAGCCATCCAGACGACACTAGCATTCTCTCACTCTTATATGGTTAGGCTGCAACCTTGCAGCACAAGATGGAACGTCAATCATGAGCACAACACCTATTGGCATACATGAGACAAATCAAACCCAGCACCGGTAAATATTTATATACTAATTAATTTTTCAGCAGAGCTGAAATTACGCTGTAAATTAATGAAATACAAAGGATGTGAATTATCACTTTACTAAACAGCGTACAACCATCAGAGTGAAAAAATGTCCAGACCGGGGTTCGATACCGGAACCCTAGGTATAGCGCACCAAGTGCTTTACCGGTTAAGCCATCCAGACGACACTAGCATTCTCTCACTCTTATATGGCTAGGCTGCAACCTTGCAGCACAAGATGGAACGTCAATCATGAGCACAACACCTATTGGCATACATGAGACAAATCAAACCCAGCACCGGTAAATATTTATATACTAATTAATTTTTCAGCAGAGCTGAAATTACGCTGTAAATTAATGAAATACAAAGGATGTGAATTATCACTTTACTAAACAGCGTACAACCATCAGAGTGAAAAAATGTCCAGACCGGGGTTCGATACCGGAACCCTAGGTATAGCGCACCAAGTGCTTTACCGGTTAAGCCATCCAGACGACACTAGCATTCTCTCACTCTTATATGGCTAGGCTGCAACCTTGCAGCACAAGATGGAACGTCAATCATGAGCACAACACCTATTGGCATACATGAGACAAATCAAACCCAGCACCGGTAAATATTTATATACTAATTAATTTTTCAGCAGAGCTGAAATTACGCTGTAAATTAATGAAATACAAAGGATGTGAATTATCACTTTACTAATCAGCGTACAACCATCAGAGTGAAAAAATGTCCAGACCGGGGTTCGATACCGGAACCCTAGGTATAGCGCACCAAGTGCTTTACCGGTTAAGCCATCCAGACGACACTAGCATTCTCTCACTCTTATATGGCTAGGCTGCAACCTTGCAGCACAAGATGAAACGTCAATCATGAGCACAACACCTATTGGCATACATGAGACAAATCAAACCCAGCACCGGTAAATATTTATATACTAATTAATTTTTCAGCAGAGCTGAAATTACGCTGTAAATTAATGAAATACAAAGGATGTGAATTAACACTTTACTAAACCGCGTACAACCAACAGAGTGAAAAAATGTTTTTTGTTAAACATTTTTATACATTACTGTATAATATACTGTATAATATAATGTATTATAAAACTATTGTTCTTATTCCTCTAGGAGGGGGGGGGGGGATTTTAAGAAAGACATGATGCATATATATCAAAATTATTAAATTAAATATCTATAATTATTAAACTAAAACATGTATAATTATTAAAGTATAATATGCGTATTTTAAAATAATTAATCATGTATTCAAATCTAACATAGAGAAGAACATATTAATTAATAGAAATAAACAACATATTGCATTTATTTATTTATTTATTTTTCGAAACATAAAACATACCTGCAAACTTTTACACCACCACTATTTCTGAACAGTTGTCTTATTTAAGGATTTTGAATATTTGCCTTATTTAATGGAAGAAATTTTGCTATTAAATAAAGCGAAGATTGATATTCGTAGCAATAACAAAACTATGCACAAAAAATTCAAGACCATTTTTATGCTTTGCTTCTCTTAAATATATTCACATAAAATCAAATTCAGATTTCTAGCTTACAAAAATTTTAAAGATTATTTTAAAGGTTTTTTATTTTTATTACATATCGGTTGCATCATTAATGCATTTTTAATTATAGAAATTCTGATTAAAAAAGAAAAGCACATATTATCATAACATGCATTTAAAAATAAAATCAGGTCGTGATTCCTTTTTTAAACACTTTTGAATACGTATTATCCGAAAATCAGAAATGAAAATATTATTCTCGGAAAACAAAGTATAAAAATTTTTTTTTGATTATTTAAATTAATAATTTCCAAAAGAACGATTTTTTATAAACCCCGGAGACAATTTAAATGTATTCTTTAAATAAAAACCTACTTGTAATGAAAATAGTTGAAGACACATTTACAGACAATTAAGAAACAAAAAGATATCATTAAATTCCTGAAAGGGTGCTTTTTTTTCTTTGTGCCAAACTAATACGTCTTTATTATTTCCGAATATCTAGAAATAACATATAATTAGATATAATTTAATATCAAACAGTTAAAAAAATACTCTAAATTAAATCGTAGTTTGTTTTTTTTAAATAATATTATGCAAGATACATATTCAAGTTTTGATTGTATTTCATTGCTTTTCTATTAAAAATTCAATATATCTAAAATAAATTCAGAAATCCATTGTTGTATTAAAAAAAGGTTAGTCTTGGTTTTAAAGTTTTTATAATTTATTTCTTCTGATTTCATATAAGCCTGAAATTTTTTACCATAAAAAATAATGCTCATATTTTAGTTAGAAATATTATTTTTATTTTAAATATATTTTTTATAAAAATGTAAATGCATTAAAGATGGACAGACACAACAAAAAAATGTGCAATTAATTTTCGTCTTTTTCACTTTTAAAATGATATAAACTCAAACGATATGCACCTTAAAATTAAATTATTTAGAGTAATTTCAACGATTGGCATACTGTATATTGTTTTTAATATTTTACTCTCAAATTTAACAATAGTCTTTAAAATCACGAGCTTTCTTTTAATCAAATGCATCTTTTATGATTAACAGTATTTTAACGCTATTTTAATGCTTTTCATTCATTAATAGCCTATTTACTTAAACACTGTTATTAATTTCATTCTGAAATAATGCCTACATTTTATTAATTTTATACTTAATTAAATTTTATGGAGACATTAGCTAAACAAAAGTTTTCTTACTCATTTTGTATAGGATTTCAATTCAACTGATTTTTTTTTTAGCATAGTCTTTATTCACGAACTGTTCAAGAAAATAGACTTGGGTTAAATATATTGTATATATAATATTTCCTTGACACGATAGAAATCTAAATTACAGACTATCTCTCTTAAATAACTTTTCTTTAAACTAATTTAAATAAATTTGCTCATATCCATGTTATTACATAAGTACATATGTATAATGCCAACAGTGTAATCTTCGCGAAAATACGTATATTAAAATACATAAAAATAAATGAGTTCAAAATTACATTTTACAAGAGAATGAAAATTTTCTGGTGCATACTTCAAAATTAATTATTCTCGTCTTTGATAATAAATATTAAGCTCGCACAGGGGAAATATTCATGCACACAAAATTATACTTTACTATTAAAAGGATTTTGAATTCCAGATGTATTTTTCCTGTTTAGCTAAACATCCATTCTTGCCAGAAACAGCAATGCAATTTTAATCCGGTAAGCGAGTGGCCTGAATTTTTTCGCTTCCCGAAAAGAATTTAAATTGGCTGTGGGCGAAAACATTTTTATCAGACTTGTGTTTAAAAAGAAGCTAAAATGAAGGGATATGAAAGGTATTTTAAAAGCAAACCGCGAAGGAAAATTTATGTATAATTTATATTTATATTAGCCCCACTTTTATGAGTATTTTTATGAAAATGAAGGAAAACCCCAGACGCTCGGCGGGAAGGAGGGGGGCATATTTGAAATTATTAACATTTTCAGTCAAATATTTTGAAAATAAATCTTATCTAAGCAATAAATTATTTTCTTAAAACTTTTAAAAACTGTTCTCTCAGTTGCGATTCTTTGAATTTATGATTGAAATTTCAGCTTTAAGCACAAAATGTTTTCTTTTACATTTGTTTTGTGATATTCTTACTTTTTTATATTAAATGCATGGAATATAACGTGTTTTTAGAAAGAAATATTATGGAAAAATATTATAGTATACAATTAATAATTATTATATATATGAGGGGGTTAGAATGACAGTGGAGTAAGTCAAAAATTTGAAAAATCTAGATAACCATATTTTTATTGAATGTATATTAATTTCTGTTCAGTGTGACAGTCAAATAAATCATGAGTTCATTTAGGGAGTTAGTAGAGGTCAAAACAAGTTAGGATACTTAATGAAACGCCAATACGACAAGTTAGGATACTTAATGAAACGCCAATACGACAAGTTAGGATACTTAATGAAACGCCAATACGACAAGTTAGGATACTTAATGAAACGCCAATACGACAAGTTAGGATACTTAATGAAACGCCAATACGACAAGTTAGGATACTTAATGAAACGCCAATACGACAAGTTTCACAAAACCTTTCATTTCTCAAATTACTAAATCTTGACTTACTCCACTGTCACTCTAATCGCCTCATATGTGTGTGTGTGTGCGTAATGAAAAATGACATTTTTTTATTAATTATAGCTTAGTGCAAAAGTTCTGCAACATTTCATAAAATCATTTTTCGTTAATTAAAAATTAAGTTTAATGCTAATACCTAACAAATAATAAAACAATTCGAAGATAACTTTAAAAAATATTTTCTAAATTAATAAAATTATAGCGTGTACGAGAAAATAAGTAAAATATTGTAAAAATAAAATAGAGATTTTTTTTTAACGATATAATCTTATAAATAACTTTGACATGTAAAATAAATATATAAATGTAAAATTATAAATATTACAAATTTTACATGAAACAGGGAATTTTATTCAATAATTTGATTTAACTTCTTATTGGACATAAAAATATAACTAAATGTGCTTTTTCTACCATCTTTTTCGTTTCGGGATTTTTCAAAAACAGTAGATGCATCTTCATACGATCACCTCTGGATTACGCGTTTTTCATAACAATAAGCAATTTAGGAAAACAATAATTGATAACATCTAGTATCACTAAGTAAATGATAACATTTCCTTGAAGACATGATGACTTTAAATGAAGGTAGAAAGCATTTATTGAAAGGGTTCAGTATTTTTTTTTTTTTTTTTTTTTTTTTTTACAATTTTTCCGCAAAAGATCATTAATGAATTGTTCATACTGATATTGTTTTTGAAAATTGTCCGAGCGATGTTTTACACTTCCTTTCAAATTTCCCAATGCTTTACTCATTTCCGCAGTTTTTCTTGGCAAAGTACTTCTGTACACAGAAAAAAAAATAAAACCCAATTTGGGTCTTTTTTTTTTAATTGGGTATTTAACAGTGCCCAAAATGGATACACAGTGGTAGCCAAAACAGGCATGGCCCAATTTGGGCACATAATACTTAAGAATCGTTCGACCCAAATTGGATTTTATTTTTTTCTGTGTAGCTAAATTTTCAAATGACTAAATTACACCAGGATTTACAAACAAATTTTAGGCAAAAACTTCTCTTCACGTACACTATAAAAAGAAAATTTTGTTGCAAAATTCTGCTGCCATTGGGATATTTCGGATTACAGTTAAGTGGGTTGGTTGATTTTATAACGGTCGATTATCTACTCGAGGGACAAAATATAAAATAAAAAGTTAACACATAAAATATAAAATAAAAGCACATATTTTAGACATATTTTGTCAATTAAAGAATAACGAGATATATTAAATATGTGTACACAAAAAATAGAAGTTGAAAATATTAATTTTCTGATGAGAAATTTTAATAAGAATGCATCCCAAGCCTATAGCTTTAAGATTGGAGAAGAGAATTTGAGATAGGATTGACCAACAGCCTTAATGCTGTTTCTTTAAAGTGGACGAACGTTTATAACTCTCTTCTCAAAACTCTTCTCAAAATTATGTATAATTTACTAAATTTGGTATTAAAGTTATCTTTGGATAATAGGATTATATGCACAAAATATGTGTGTTCAAGAATGTTGCAAATATATTTAATCAAGTTGTATTTTTAATATACATATATGTAATGCATCACATTTAATTTTTGTCTTGTTTTACTTTCATAGAAAGTGTTTCTTTCAATGCTAGTTATATCCTGAACTGACTCGAACACTGTATGTCTGACATTCAATTGCGACGAACAAAGCTCATCCTCATGTTTTCGTGTAAGTCGTGCGGCGCGCTGCCAAGTAGTGTTTAATGAAGGATAACACTTAGTCCAAACAAAAGGAAGATCAAATTTATTGAAGGATCGTGACTACTAATAGTGGACGGCATCATCACAGCTGAAGGCAACGGAGACGTGAAGTCAAAGATGAACAGTTGTTTATCTTAGATATTAAATGGTAGGAAGTGGAATTATAGAGACAGTGGTGTTTTATGTGGTTTTATCGGACTTCCATGCAAACGAAAGATAAAGGTTTGCGATTACAGTTTAATGAAACACACACACACACACACACATATATATATATATATATATATATATATATATTTATCTTTTATACATATTTGAAAACTTTTTATGATGCAAACTAAATTGCGGAGACATGCTTTTGAAACCATCGAATCAATAAACACGCATTGGTTGAATAAAATATATAGTAATATCCCCGAATGCTATCAGCTACAATATACACTGCTCAAAACAATTAAAGGATATTTGAAGTTTTATATAAAATAAAGATATAAACGAAATTTTTTTTGCCGAAAATAGAAGAAGAGAATCACAAATGCAAATTTTTCTGGTTTTCAAACTGTGGAGTATGCAAATTTTGAGTTCGACGTCAAAAACGTCGCTTCAGCGGCAGCGAATGAAATTTGACTTTCAACTGGATAAAAGAGAATGAAGACAAGGATGATCGGCATTCAGTGATTGCTTTGTTTCGATGAGTACGATGTCTCAGCGAAGTCATTTGACAGATTCAGAAGCTTGGAGAATTGTTGATAGATTAGAAGGGGGCCAAACTCAAGCCGAAGTAGCGCAAGCCATTGGAGTGTCACAAAGTGTCATTTCAAGGATCTGGAACCGTTTTTTTTGAGAGTGGATGTGCAGGCCGAAGACCAGGGCAAGGTCGTAGACGGGCAACAACGCCCAATGAAGATCGGTATTTAGCGTTAACAGCTCGGAGACACCGAAACATGAACGCTACTCTTCTCCAACAACACCTTCGCTCGGCTACAGGCACCACGATTTCAACTCAGATTGTCCGAAACCGGCTCCATGCTGTAGGTCTGTATGCTCGCCGACCGATGGTATGTGTTAGATTAACATCAAGGCATCGTCGCGACAGCAGGGAGTGGCAACCGAGCATGTCAACTGGAGGAGAAATGAATGGAGCAATATTCTGTTTTCTGACGAGTCCCGTTTTTCTGTGCATCCGGATAATAGGCGTATTTTCATCTGGAGGGACCGTGGCAGTAGGAATAATCCTGCGTTCGTGCACGAAAGTGTCAGATTTGGCGGTGGAGGAGTGTTGGTGTATGGTGGCATCTCCATTGACGGGCGCACTGACCTCTACATCATTCGAGATGGAGCTCTGACTGGTCGCCGATATAGGGATGAGATCCTCAGACCTATTGTAGTCCCTTACGCTGCAGCAATCGGAGATAACTTCATTTTAATGGACGATAACTGCAGGCCACATCGTGCAAACCTGGTGGAGGATTTCCTTTTCGAGGAAGGAATCGTTCGAATGGAATGGCCAGCGTGTTCTCCAGACATGAATCCAATCGAGCACGTTTGGGACGCTCTAGGAAGACGAGTTTCTGGCCGCCAACAACCCCCACAAACTCTACAAGAACTGGAAAGAGCTCTTCTGGAAGAGTGGGGCAGAATACCCCAACTCATCATTAATAGCCTCATTGAGTCCATGCCTCAAAGGTGTTCAACGTTGCTGGCCGCCCGTGGAAACCATACCCCCTACTGAAAATGATTTTCTTTGAAGAAAACACCTTTTCTTATTCTTTTTTTCTCATATGCACAAATTGTGTTTTTTTCCTTTTGTACACAAATGCGCAATAAAATGCATTTTTTTCTGCCAAACATGTGTAATTTATTCTCATATAACCTACTATGTCTGTCGACCATGTATCAATCAGCTAAAAAGTTTCCCAGATACAAAATCCACCTAAAACTGCAATATCCTTTAATTGTTTTGAGCAGTGTATATTAATTGTTACATCTGTCAAATAAAAATAAAAATAATAATTAACGCTAAATATTTTTAAAAAGCTTCAATTATGATTCATATTTAAAACACATAATGTTCTTGTAGTACATTTTTAATCTTTCAGTCTATAAATACACATAAGTACAAATAAATACTTTTACTATCTATTTTAAACGTAATTTGCTTTTGTCTTCAATATAAAATAATGTTAAAAGGCGTCTGTAGTATCCATATAAAGTTCGAAAATATTTACAAAATATATTAAATATCATCATATGCAGGTTTTATATATAAAGTTGGTAGCGGTTACGAACTTATTTTAGGCTATTAGAAATACCAAACAATATAGCTTTCTTGAGAAAACAAATTGCACAATTTAATTAAATCAACAAAAAATATTTTACGCAAATGTACATTCTTGGAACTTAAACAAAATAGAACATTCATGTAGTTATGGTCGTATTTTTAGCATACCTTCATAAGGGATAAAATAATACATTGCAAGAAGAATGTAAATTTTTATATTTACATTTAAAAGTAATATGGTATATCATCTATAATTTTTGAAAGCAAGATTTCATAAAAATCTATCAACTAAAATTCATGCTTGATCTTTAAATACCAAATCAAAATTATTTCAACCGTTTTCAATTTTCCATAAGTAAAAAGAAAATTATACAGTATATACTGTTTATCGTTATTAGATTTTTAAAAAAAATTAATTATAAAATATATTAAGGACAACTGCTAAATACATTACAGAAATCTTTTCTCTACAATATTATACTAACGGGAATCTGAAAATAATTTCAAATACTGCTACATTATAAATAGAAAAACGTTAAGAAATTTATTTAAAATTATTATATTTCTAAATTTAGATTTTACCTCGATTTATTTCACATTTCAACTTACTAAATTATGCAGCTTGCATATGAGAGGAGTAATAGCAAGTACAGATCGATGCAATGTATCTATTCAGTAATTCTATTTTTATTAAGTTATATCATAAAAATATATAAGATTCCTTCGGAGATTTAGTACATAAACCCAAATAAATATATGTGATGTGCATAAAACTAAAAATAATTAAACGCATTCATAGAAACCAAAATCACGTAGATATTGTCTGTATTTTTAAAAATATCAATGAAATTGAAGTTTATTTACTGAGATTGAAAATACATTACTAAATGTTTAGAATCATAACATAACCATAACACATTTATAGTTTCATCTTTTAAAATATTCATTCTCCTGTGTTTCTTTTTTGCATTTTCTTTTCCATATACTTTTTAACGTATGATTTCATTTTAAATATATATATTTATATACATTTCGACAATGTTTAACGAAATAACATACCTTTACTATGAATCATGCTTATGAAACTCCTCTGATAAATCCATAAAACATTCATAGTTTTTATATTTTTGAAAATTCGCTCTTCTCTGTCTAATTTTTTTTTCCATTTCTCACACATGTAATTTCATTTTAATTATAAAAATACATATGTATTTTTATATTTATATATCATGCTTATCATGCTTTTATAAGTTTCCATAACAGATAATTTTATTAATATGCATCTTCATTTTAGCATGAAATCATATTATGTTAAAACGGAAAAAAATTCGGGACATAAATAAAATGTAAGAGAATTTAATTATATATCACTAAAGATGAATTTTATTCTAAAAGACTCAAAAATTTTAAGTTATGCTAATTGTCTTTCTATAAAGTTTTTTCTTTAAAAAAAATCGAAATAAAAAATAACGAAAAATTATGAATATCAGTTTTCAAAATGTTTTGTTCGAAACTAATTTAATAAATATATGCATATGCGTGTTTTCGAAATCTTTTGAAGGAAAATTTAAACATATTTCACAAATGCATTTAAATGTACTGAAAAACGTCTATTTACTTAGTAAACAGAAAACTGTATTATTTTTATTATTCTAGCGAAAGGAATTTAATAATAAATATTAAGTTTTGTAAGAACAAAATAAATCGCATAAAAATTAATTTAAATATTGATAAAGTTGAATTTTCAAACTTGTATTTCATATTTAATGTAAAATATGAAAAAATTTTAGAAATGTAAAACAACTCTAATAAGAATTGTAACTTATTAATAATTTAAAAAATAACATAAGACAGAATTAAATATCTTTCTAATAAAATCTCTATTTTCAGAAATTTTGAAATAATGTCAACTGTAAAATGTGTTTCAGAGATGATTATGGTTATCGTGCATTACAATGCAGTTCATTTGAGTAAGCGAATTTTGTAGAAAGTTTCAACGGACGATTTCAATCAGATAATTTTAATTAAATTGATGGAGAAATGCAATAAACAAGCTTGAAATTGTAAGTCAAACGTGACAAAAGACGTGCGTTTGTACTATAACTAGTGTTATAAATATTCAGATCCTAGTGCAATAGCTGTTGCACTCTTATGCAAAAATGCATGATTACAAAATTTATTTTATGTGAAAATTTTCATATTTTAGATATTAATTTTATTTTATGAAATTAAGTTTCAATGCACTTTTACAAACAATTAATTAGAATTATGTTACATTAAAATTATGCTATGCGCAAATATCAAATACAAGATAATGTAAAAAAAAATCATCGTTATTATTTCACTAAAAAATGAATTATAGCGTCTGTTACTATGAAAGGATTCATTTCCGTAATAAAATAAGTTACATTTTTAGTTGGCAACATTTTAGCTTTTGTTGACATTACTGAAAATTCCAATGGGAAACTAAGCCTAGCTTTAAAACTTTTAGAACACTAAATACATATTTAGACTCTTTTTCCATTTAATATCTATTTCTCCGGAAACATGTATCCAAAAAACTGTCGGTAGATTATAGGATTGCTATAAATAAACAATTTTAGCATACAAATTCGGTTTTTAAATTCAGTAATCCGGAAATAATAGGACTCCATCTTAAATCGGACGTAATCACTATGGCAACCTAGACTCATAACCTATCATGGAATGTCATTGAATTAATTACTTATGACAGGATTTAACAGAATGAAGAAAACTTTTATTAATATCTTTTTAAGTTTTGATTCGATTTTCATAAAATTTGAAATGCCTCGACAAAATTCTACAACGATTAAATATATTAAATTTCAAATCATTCGGTTGGGTAGTTTTTACGCTGTTATATATGGACAGATGGAGGACCAGACGACGATTATATGTGCTACGTATTTATATAATTACGAGTGCACCTAAAAAATTATCTTGTTAGACACACTCTAAAAACGACTCAAATCTGAGTATGCCGCATAGTCAAAATGACTCCGAATCAAAATTACTCAAGTTTGAAACATGTATATACTCATTTCCGAAAACATGCACACACTCAAGAATAAAACATCATATTTGAGTAGGTCCATGTTTTAAAAATAAGTATGAACTGACTTCTATGTGCTCATTTTTGAGTATTTCCATGTTACAAAAATGAGTTTGAACCGAATCTAATCCTTTTTGAGTATGTCCATGTTTCAAAAATGAGTATGAACTGACCTCTATGTTTTCAGTTTTGAATATGTCCATGTTTCAATATTCTGAGTATTATTGGTATTTCATAATTGAAAGCATAGGGTCGTCCTATTTGAAACAAAAAGTTTCATAACAAAATGAAAGCATCGATTTACTCAGATTTGAAAATGTCATTTTTCTCTTTGCATGCTGGCTAAATTCTCGTATGGCAATCGTCTGAAATTGTTTCATTTTAAAACACAAAATCCTATCAGAACGGCGTCTCTCTGGACCAAAAAACTAATCCGTATGATACAGGTTTCCATTTTAGCAGGTATAATTGTACAGCATTTCTTCCGTCAGGATTAAAACTTTTTTTTTCCGTTACAGACAACTTTCATTGAGAAAGGTTTTATTACCCTATCAAAAACCTTTTGTACTAACAAGGAAGGTCTCCTTAAAGCGCATACTCAGAAAATTTTGAAAAAAATGCTAATGAAGCTACTCATGTATGTGATAAAAAATCAGTCAAATTTAGCTGCGGAATCCCAGTAGAAATTCTGCAAAAAAATAAAACTTTCGAGTATTTGGCGGAAAAAGACGCGATTTGGCTTAGCAACATTCTTTCCACGCCAAACGCAAACGATCGTTTGCATTTTGAAATTGCTTGCAAAATGATTATTCGAATGCGCAATACGTAATGAATTTAAACTTAAACGATGAAATAGTTTATTATTTTTTCTATAATATATAGAATCTGCGTGTTGTTGCAGCTATTTAATTTTTAAATGTATTTTAAAAGGAAAAGGCTGATGACAAACGGATTCGTTATACATTTCCAAATCGAAGAAGTCGTTGTTTCGATAGCAACAATATTTTTTTCAACAATACTTTATTAAACAATTTAAATATTGTTTTAAATCGTAGAATACGATCGTTAAATTTCATTATATATACATATAGATGTGTACACAAAATTGTAGCTATAAAAATTTACTTACTATGTAAGTTAAACTTACATAAACAAATTCAGCAAGAAAAAGTCTTTCCTTAAAGATTATTTGTCATAACAGCGTAGTTTTTTGAAATTTCATTCCGTCGCCAACCAGTGATAAATCGCCAAATAAACGAAATTTTCATATTTTTTTACGGACGTTATATCGAGGTTCCGCAGAAAAAATTTTTATAGACGTATATACACTCATGAGAAGAACATTCTGTAATTTTTTCAAAATTTTCTGAGTATGCGCTTATGGAGACCTTCCTTGTAAGATTGAAAATAAAATTATTAAAATAATAAAGTATAAGAAGATAAAACAATATTTTAAGCTTCAGAATATTTTGGCAAATTGTAGACTAGTTGCGGTAGTACTAAGCATACAGTCATCAGTGCAAAGATTTATGGAATTTTGTCTATATATACAGGGTGTTTCAGTTAAACGTTTCAGAACTTCTAAGAGGGGTAGGGTACATCCTGACGAACCAAAATCATATACCAATGGGCAGTCAGAAATGCTTTCCTGACGCGGTAGATGGCGTTGTGCGAAAGTTCCGAGCTTTCGTGCAGGCAATCTACATTTCGCACAAGAACGCCAAGTTAGTAGGATGGATGATTACACGAACGCAGAATTAGCCGATATGCTTTTGGTGTACGGGGCTGCAAATTGTAGTGGGCCAGCCGCACAGCGTTTGTACGCGGAACGATGTCCGACGAGGCGTATTCCCAGTCATAATTTATTTGCAAGACTGCACCAGAGGTTAGCTGAGACAGGTTCATTTGAAAGAGCTGACAGGGTCAGGGTAAGAACAGCACGGACTCCAGCAGTCGAACAGAATGTGCTGCAGCATGTACAGAGGAATCCAAGAACGAGTACACGAAGTCAAGCAAACGTAGTCGGGGTTTCCCCTTGCAGCGTCTGGAGGATTCTCCGAGAACAAGACATGCATCCGTTTCACGTGCAGCGTGTCCAGGCACAGCAACCGGATGATTATGCACCTCGTATTGCTTTCGCACAGTGGTACCTTGGAAAATGTGCTACAAATCCCACTTTTCCTGCTGAAGTGTTGTTTTCCGATGAGGCATCCTTCACAAGGGAAGGAATTTTCAACTCGCATAACGATCATATCTGGGCGGTCGAGAACCCGCATGCAATACGACGTCGTGCAGCACAGATTCGATTTTCGGTCAATGTATGGGCCGGTATTATGGGAGATCACCTCATCGGACCTTACCTGTTACCGTGTCGTCTAACCGGAGATAACTACTTGCTCTTTCTGCAGCAAGTATTGCCACAACTTTTGAGAGATGAACAGATTTCTGCATCGACGCAACAGACAATGTGGTTCCAACACGATGGAGCCCCTGCCCATTATAGCGGAGCTGTTCGTAACTACCTGGATGTCACATTTGGTCAACAGTGGATCGGACGTGGTGGTCCCGTGCATTGGCCTGCTCGGTCACCCGACCTATCATGTCTTGATTTTTATTTCTGGGGTCATATGAAATCGATAGTTTATGACACCCCTGTTTACAATGCTGAGGAGCTGGTTGCAAGAATCGCAGTAGCTGCCGGAGAAATTCGAAATTCGCCTGGAGTATTCCAGAATGTGCGGATGTCCATGCGTCGTAGATTTGAGGCGTGCATTGTAGCTCGTGGAAGCAACTTCGAACACTTACTTTAATCCATGTACTTTTTGCTTCTTTTCATGTATTATTAAAACGATTTCTCACTTACGGTCTCTTTTCTTTATGGTGCTTCTGTGTACAACACCGCTTCAGGAAAGCATTTCCGACCCCACATTGCTATATGATTTTGAGTTGTCAGGATGTACCCTACCCCTCTTAGAAGTTCTGAAACGTTTAACTGAAACACCTTGTATATTGAGGAGAAGCGGATTTGAGGGACAAGTTTATTTACCAATAGAATTGCAGGAAATTACAGGGAAAAGCCAATAGGAAATTTTATATGTAAATAAACTATTATTGTGAGAAATGCTAGTAGAAATTAAGAAAAGGAAGTTTTTATATAATATTTCCAACAATCTGACAATGGTGGAATACCGAAGTTACAGTTAATAATATTTTCTATAATTTATCTTTTATTTACAATTCACAATTAAAATGACATTTTGTCTGGTCTATGTGTTTGTCTGGAGTAGGATCAGAAACGGTTGGATAACAAAAGAAACGGTTGGATAACAAACACGAAACTTATCAAGCGCAGTTAAAGAATGTTTCTGGCTACAATCTGCAGTTTATCGCATTCCGATATCTAAAATAGTATTTGAGAAAACCGGAAAAAAAAACTGGAGAATCAATCCATCTACCAATCTTTCATTGTTGAAAAAACCCGGAACTAATGGATCCATTTTAAGGAATTTTACAATGATTGATTGAAGCAATGATTGAAAGAACTAATTAAGATTTATTAATGATAATTCTGGCTAATATGCAGATATATTGCTTACTTATATCTAAAACAGGTGAAAACCGGAAGAATCAATCCATCAACCAATCTTTCAATATTGAAAAACCCGGGAACTAAAGGATACATTTTAAAGAAAATTACAATGATTGAAAGATCTTATTAATATTTACTAACGATAATTCTGGCTACAATCTGCAGTTTTGCATTCCGATATATAAAATAGTTTTGAGAAAACAGGAAAAAGCCGGGAGAATCAATCCATCAACCAATCTTTCAATATTGGAAAACCCGGGAACTAATGGATACATTATAAGGAATCTTATACAATGATAGAAATATATAATTAAGATTTACTAATGATAATTCTGGCTACAATATGCAGTTTATCGCTTACCGATAACTAAAGTAGTTTTTGAGAAAACAGGGAAAAAACAAAGAGAATCAATCCATTAACCAATCTTTCAACGCTCTAAAATTCGGAAACTAATTGATCAATTTTAAACAATTTTACGCCGGCTGAAAGGTTTAGTTAAAATTTATTAATGATAATTCTGACTACAATATGCAGTTTTTCGCTTACCGATATCTAAAATAGTTTCTGAGAAAATAGGGAAAAACCTAGAAAATCAATTATTTAACTAATATTTAAACATGCAAAAAGTCGGGAACTAATTGATCAATTTTAACGAATCTTATGGTGATTGAAAGTTCTAGCTACAATTTATAAATGATAATAATTATATTTTTTAGCTTATGGCTTATGCATTTAAATTTAAAATCATGATTGGTAAGCATTTTTCCTCAAGAATCCCGAAAAATCTTTTAAAATACAAATGCAACACAACGGGTTTCTACGCAGTTGGTAATAAATAAATCCTTTTTTTCCCGTGATTCAAAAAGGATGAGTAATTCTGTCTCTTGAAAATACATTGTCCAGTTGTATAAAATCTTTTTTTTTTAAACCTGGCAGAAAGAAACGGGTATTCTTGATCCAGAAAGTTTGATATTAGTAAGAAAAAAGGAAGAAAGAAAGAAATAGAACTAGGCTACGTGACCTTATAAAACGACGAAAATTTCATTCCGTTTTTTACGGAAATTTACGAGTTCATTCTAAATTTCCTAAATTTCCCGAAGATATTCCCAGGATAAACAATATTTCATTTCAAGTGAATCCAGGTGAAAAAAACAAACAAACAAACAATGCATTTGATTCGTGGAAAAATTCGAAATATTTGAATTTCATATTCAATCTGATTACATTTCAATTTCATTCACATTTTCAGAAATGTAAGTGACAAATGAATTTGATTTTATTATAGCAGTTTTATTGTTACAACTTATACGCTACCACATATTTTCCGGAGATTGGAATAAAATCTGTAAAGATTTCCAATAATTTTTGTGTATAATTAAATGGAAATGAAATAATGCATTAAATATACTGTTTAGAATTTTACTTGTTGTTTATATTACTTTCCTAATGTGTAAGGTCTTTTCGTTATTTTAGTCAATTTAATTTTAAACTACAGCTGGTTAAATGTAAAATAGAAAATGATGTAACGTATCTGTGAATCATTTTTTGAACAGTTTAAAGCTGTAATACTGTAAAATCGCTTACTCGTAGGGGAAGGCCGGGCAAAGTGGTCACCCTAAGGTTTTATGGTTTTTTATTACCTCTTAACATACATATATATAACTGACAATTTGCATTGAACTACAGTGACTACTTAGAAGTGTGAGGGTATTCATAATTTTTACGAAATAATAAAGTGGAAGTGAGAATTTGGTTTTTCCCAAAAAAGGTCAAAATGACCACTTTGCCCGTCTAGATCGGGCAAAGTGCTCCACGGCCACTTTTCCCTACAGGTGTAAAAAAATTGAAAACTCTATTTAAGTAATTAGAACATTTTTATTGTCATAACAAATCGTATGGAACATAGTGAAAGATTGAAAATGGTATGAAAATCCAATAAGAGTTTGACAAATCCATATAGAAAAATATAAATCAGAATCAAACACTGCATTTTTCGCAAATGAATTCCACGTCATCTTCTTCGCGAACTGAACCGGCCTCATGAGCCCAGAGGTGACAAACATTGCACCTGATCTAACCTTCATCACTTGATCCAATCAACGGCCACTACCCTGACCACTTTGCCCGTTTGGGAGCCATGACAGAAAATATGTTCTAAAGTGGAAACTATTGAACAGTCAGCGACCACTCACCCACCAATGTGAAGCTGAAAACATGCTCTTTCCTTACACATTCAATAAATAAATGCAAGTACAACAGGTTATTGTTAATTGTATGTAATATAAGTCACTTACCTTAGATCACAAATTTTAAAAACTGGAAAACCCGCTCTAAAATTATAAAGCATGGAACCACATAGTTCAACGATTGTCTGGTTACTCACTGCCATCAAAGGAAATAGTTTGACCACAAACCACGCAATGCCAGCGCTCTGGGGACGTCATTATACTGGGTGATCACTTTGCCAACCCTGGCCACTTTACCCGTCCTTCCACTACTCATAAATAAGAAGACGAAAACTTAAACTTGTGAAGATAATATATTGAAGAAGTAAAGATTAAATATGTGCATAGCAGAACTATTTACAGGGATAGGTGATTGTCTCCTTTAAATGAATAACATTTGAGCCACAGACAGTTCCGTCTCCTTGAAGCCATCTTAATTAGAACGTAAACGCCATGCTTCTTGACTACCGTCTCACCTCGACCACGCTCAACTTATAACTCGCGCGCATTTTCTCGTCGCCTTCAACCATGGTAATAGAATATCTATTTATCAAAATCGAAAAAGTACAAACTAACAACGTTAGAGATTGACCTCAGCTATCCTATGCAAGAAAAAATCATTTAAAAACATTAAAATGCGAGCGAGAAATCTGCCAAGAACCTTCCCATAGACTTAACATTAGCTTGAGCGTTTCTTCGCGTGACAAGCGTAAGCGCTTAACCACTATATCCACTATATATTCTGTAAAGGAAAGAGATTAAAATCGTGAAGGATCCAATAACATTTTCGCGAATGTTAAGTTTATTGCCGCATTTTCATGTTCGCGAAAAATCAAAACTCGCGAATGTTAAGTTTATTGCCGCATTTTCATGTTTGCGAATAATCAAAACTCGCGAATGTTAAGTTTATTGCCACATTTTCATGTTTGCGAATAATCAAAACTCGCGAATGTTAAGTTTTTTGCCGCAGTTTCATGTTCGTGAATAATCAAAACTTGCGAATGTTAAGTTTTTACTGCATTTTCTTGTTCGCGAATAATCAAAACTCGCGAAAGTTAAGGGATTCTGTACTATCCCTACACAACGTTTTCGTAAAGTGAAAAACAGAAACTGACAGCATACTTTACAGCTAGTCTCTTCAATTTTGTTGCATTTGTAATTTCATAAAAATTGTTTCAAAAAGTACATTTCTCAAAAATAGTAACAAAATTATGATAGACACAATTCAGGCTCAAAAGTAGTCCCATTACATAAATTATATTTTTAAAACGCTTTAGCTACAAAAACGCAACTATAAAAATGATTTTCTTCATTAAAATTTAGTTTAAAGATATTTCACTGTCACAGGAAAAGCAATAAAACGCAATCAAAATTTATTAAATATATACGTTTCCAACACATTATTGCACAAAAAAAATCCTACAAAATCATTTCGAAAAAAACCTTACTTAAAAAAAAATGGACTGATATTAAATTATGTCTGAAATAGTTTTAAGTTATTGCTAGACTTTTTGAAATATTAAAGACGCATTCGTTTCACGTAAAAAAAGGGTAAAATTAGAAAAAAATCCCATGAATTTAATGATTCATTTTCTTCTCAATTTAAAGACGATAAATGTAAAACTATTCTTTTAAATAATATTTGGAATGTTTTCTCTAACTATTTTCATTGCGAATGGATTTTTTATTTAAAGAAAACACTTAAATTGTCTTCGAAATGTATAAAAAAAATCATTCTGTAGAAAATTATTGATTTAAAGAATTAAAAAGATATTTTTATACTTTATGCTTCGAGAAAAATATTTTCATTTCTGATTTTTAGTAAAATGTTTGAAAAAAGAGTTTAAGAAAATTAATCATCACTTAGAATTTTTGAAGTGTCCGTTGAGATAAAATATCTTCTTTTTTTTAAATAATTTTAGAAGAAATATATACATAGTTGTACAATATATATAATTTTTAAAATAACGTTAAAACAACTTTTAAACATTTTGAAACATATAAACTTGAAATTTAATTAAGTAAAACAGGCCTTAAGAGAAGCATAGTAAAAATACAAACGATCCTGAATTCAGCTTTAAATATCGAAATGTGAAAATGCTTAAATACACAAAGTCATATGTTTTATACAGTACGTTCCTGTATCTGTTACCGATCAAATAAATATTGCTAACACATTTGCCTGAGTAGATAATAAATAGGGGTTCTGCGCCAGCGCAGTTCGCGCAGTCGACCTTCTGTGCTCTGTGAAGGTCACCGGAAGTGGCAGGTGTTGACACCGGAAGTGGCAGGTGTTGACACCGGAAGTGGCAGGTGTGGATAACAGGCATGTTGAGACAGGAAGTGAACAGGAAGTGTAGATAGGAAGTTTAACCGGAAATGTGACAGGAAGTGAATGCGATAAGGGAGAGAGGGGGAGGGCTTATTTTTGTGGGGGGCTTAATTTTTTTTGTTGGTTTTAATCCTTCTAGTCGAGTGGAGTTGAGTTGTAGGAATCCTGCTATAAGAATGAATTTAATTTGAAAGTAATATTAGCAAAATGTTCGATTTTTTTTTTTTTTTTGTTTCACCTGAAATAAAAATTTTATTTGCTAACTAACACCTAATATAAAAATGGAAATCTTTCTGACTTTGTTTTACTTTATAAAAGTTTAACGTGAAATTTATTTTTAGACTGGAAACGCGACAGGAAATAAGATCGGAAACGGGATTAGACATGCTTTTTCCAAAAAGGGTTTTCAGGAAGCAGTAAACATGTTTTAGGAACATGTTTGGGAGCTTGTTGGAACAGGACAGGTGGTTTGTGAGACCGGAAGTAATTAAGATGAGAGAGATAAAGAAGGTGCATGATTAGACATATAGATTTTGTTCTTTGTAGAGGGTGAAATTTTGTTTTATTTTTTATTTAAAGTGTTTTCATTTTTTTTTTTAATTTAATTTATTTAAAGCGTTTCAAATTATTTTTTATATTTTTTTTTTGTAGTGTTTTACGTATTATTTTAATTTTTAGTGACATTAGAACCTGCAATTTCTGTATCACACATGTCTTATCACCAAGGATGTGTGTGTGTTGTTATCTCTTTAAATGCGAGAGATGGTTACTTCAGACCTGCGTTGAGATATCTTTATCATAGTTTTAATGAACTGCAGGAAATTGTCTTTAGCTATTGAGTAATTCGCGAGTTTTGGTTTAATATGAATGCTATTACATCTGTTTGTTTAATTTACAAGCACATTTCTCTTACAACACTCTGTCAACAGATCACTTCAATATTCGAAATAATAATTTAGAGGGAAAATTTTTACTTTCTATACGAAATTTTATTTATAGAGATTGACGAAGATAGTATGCCTAATTCTTTCTTGTACATTTCTTGTACAACATTATATTCGAAATAGAGTTTTGTTACCAAAAATAACGTGTTTATACATTTTAAAAACGAAAGCAAAGTGATTTTCAAAAATGTAAATATAAGCTATACACCCACGCATTTTTGTTATTGAATTAAATTACAAGGTTTAATATTGTATTCAGCGTAATATTTTCTTATAAAAGCCGTTTCACAAACTTGTATACTAAAAGTAATGTGTCATTTTTAGGGGAAAAAATTAATTCAAGTCATTGAGACTAATCCTTTATGGGGGAAAAATTTGTCATACTTCTTTGTGTCACATTACATCTTCCGTTTTTTAAGTTTACAAATTTGTGGACTAACTTAAATAATCGTTTTTAGGATACTTAAACAATATATATATATACTTTTTAATTATATAATTTTTTTTAATTGACTTGTAATATAGCTTTTTTTTTTTTCTTAAAAGGGTACTGTAGAATAACTTATGTCACAAATACTACATCCTTCTTTAGTTAAATATGTTTCACTTAAGACATGACAAAGTGTCTTAGAAACATTTCATTTTGGAGTTAAGTGATTAAAGAAGAAAAATATTATTTATATAAACACAACACATAAGACCAGTGACTGAGAGGTTCTGGTTTTAAAGCTACTAGACGTTTGGGTTTAAACTTCTCTCGCGCTCGTCGACCTAACCGTTCGGAGTTTTCTTCGAACCTTGTCAATACGAGTTAGGAGCCCTTAGAATGACGCCTAGAGTGACCTATATCCCAAGCGTAGATAATCGGTTTTAACAAATAACCAACCATCCACAACACATAAGACATTTTAGATCATTACATAAGACATTTTAGATTATTACATTTAGTTAAGAAGTGATTTGACGTGCAAAATATTATTTATAAAATCATACAATAAGAGAATTTTAAAGATTTTTTCCTTTTAAATGAACAATTTTTAGTGACTATTTAACTTATTAAAGAGAGCGGGTATTTTGTTTAGAGTTATACGATTAAAATAAATTTTCAATAGATTTGACTTTATACAACCAACATTTTAAAAAAAGGGAATGGAATCTAGTTTTTATAAATTAACGTTTTTCAATTTTACAAATACTTCACACCCCGTCTTTTTTCCCCCTCTTTTAGTAGACTTTACATACATAAGACATAAAAAGCGTTTTAGAATACATCATTTAGAAATTAAGTGGTTTGATAAATAAAATATTATTTATAAAAGCAATAGATACGAGAGTAATAAGGATTTTTACTTACATATGTACGAACTTCTGATAGGTAAGACTTTCTAAATCATTGTGCAAGAATTAAGTGGTTATTGAACTTATAACATTACATGATGAAATAATCACGTGACGTATTTTTAAACCAATAAAATGTCAGTATTTTCAAACAAATAAAAAGTTAGTATTTTTACACGAGCGCCCTCTATCATTATATAAATTTCAATGAAACGAGTTCATAACATTCTACTGTGACCTGATATCGTTGTAATAGGTTGTATTTTTCATTTAAGTTATTGTGGAACGAGTTATGAATTCTTATGTTGGTGATGTAACCAACTTGGAGTGTCAACACTCATCACCAGAGTTAAATAATCAAGAGATGGATTCTACACTTTTATCCAAAGAAGGACTCGTTTCGAATTATGAAGTGAAACTCACCTCATCAGGACTAAAGAAACAGAAGTTACCCCATGTGCGTAAGATGTGTAACACAGCATTTCCTCGAAAAGTTAACTTAGTGTTTCATATGAAAAGTCATCTAAAGGAAAAATCTTTTTGCTGTGAGGTGTGTGCTGAAGTTTTTTCACAAAAGAGTGATTTACGTAATCATCAAAAGATTCACAAATTGCCCAAATACAAGTGTAGTGATTGCAACGAGATATTTTCAAGAATGTCTGACTTATTAATGCACAAGAAGACCCATAAGATTCGTAAACAATATTCATGTGCAAAGTGTTGTGAAATATTTAAGTGTGAATCGGATTTTTTACAACATTGTGATGCTTTTCATAAAGTTTTACCTAACATTGCGAAATCACCCTGTTTAAAAGATTTGTTATTTGAACTTATAGTGAAGCTTATAGATTAGTTCGAACTTATAGTGAATTAAAAGACAAAATGATATGCAAAATATATGAACTAGAATTAACAGACCAAAACATACATGTACATGCTGAGAATGCCTTTTTAAAGTTGTACAACGGCTTTGAAGATTTCACAGAACGAGTGTTTAATTGGACATTATGAAAATTTTTGAAATTAGAATTGATTACAGCTCAATATGACAGGCTTATTTGATTTGTATTATTTTAAATGATTAATAAATAGTTTGATTGCGAAAAAAGTGTTTTCTTTAGCATACACTGTGTGACTTTTAAACTAATGTTGTGTATTTTGAATGTGTCAGAGAAAACAGGAGTGTGTTGACATTTAAAAAAAAAGATTTCACATAATATAAAAGTTTTACGATAAAAATTGACTTACCTAAAGTTTTTTCAAGATAGTCACGATATCCTTTCCATTACAATTATTTTAAGGAAATAGAATTTAATTTTGTTGTGAATAACACTTTGTTGTTAACAGCACGTGGTTTGTCTTATCATAACTATGAGATCCTAAGATCACTTCCTATTAACATGATAACGAAGAGTAAAAAAATGACTAATGCAAGCCGATTTTCCTGCCTAAACTTGTTATCAGCTTGCATGAGTGACTCATCTTTACATGTGTGGATTTGTATGTTGAAAAAATGATTGCTATGTTTAACCCGTGTAGACGATTTTTATCCGGAAGCTGTTTGAACTACCAAATTTCAGATATCACACATTTTACTAGAACATTTAAATATTTTAATGTCTTTTCGCCCGCAAATTGGAAACTTAGGATTATCACCTTTACATCGAGACATGGAAGGTAGAAAAATAATAACTTTACACTTAGACAATATTTTAATTTAAGAAGAATTAGACTTAACACATTGTTAGAGTTTCTTTGAAAAATATCTAGTTGGTTGTAAATTTTAGAAAATTCGACCTAACGAAATTAACACACTTAAAAATATCTAGTTGGTTATACATTTTATAAAATAAGCAACAAATAAACATTTCGATACATTGACAAAAGAAAATAATTAAGTTTAAGTAAACTTTACACTTAGACAATATTTCAAACTAAGAAAAATAATAACTTTACACTTATATAATATTTTCAACTAAGGAAAATTAATAACTTTAAAAATCAGACTTAACACATTGTTAAAGTTTTTTTAAAACAACACAACATTTTCAAAGCAGTGGAAATAGTATACCTGAAAAAAATTCAACTTAGTGGAATTTAATAGTGAAATTTTTTAACCTCACTCATTTAAAAAATAAAACTTTGTAAATTTTTTCCATTTTTAAAATAAAACTTATTTAAAAAATAAATAAGCAACTATTAAACATTTTGAATGTCTTAGACAAAGTGTGAATAAATTTGTTGAAATTATATAAAACATGAAAAATTTCATTACTTTTAAAAGAAATTTTATTTTTGGTGAAATAAACTCGAAGTATTTATTATATGTTACTTAAACTACATGAGAATTGATTGAAAATGTGTTACTTTTAATCACTCACAAGATAAGACATGATGTTACAATATACACATAGGAATGACATAGGAATTTCAGATGGGTTTTTCTCCCACACATGACGTCACTGATAACATATTTACTGATCAAGTCATAAAATCATAGTTTAGGGTAGGTTTTTAAGCACGAAGTTTAGTTGAGATTTAAGATATTTGAGAAATATAAACTACAACTTTGGCTACTTTTTGAAATTTCCCCCTACATAAGAAAAAGAACATAGAAAAATAAAATGAAAAGTCGTATTTGAATGGAATCAAATTATTATCCTTTCACTTAACAGCTGAATGCGTCGGTAATTACATCACAAAGGCACTGATAACAACTGATTGAATATATTGTGTTTCTTTTTTAAGGTTAAATTGATTTAATATTCAAGTTATTTCTTAATGATACACTTAAAAACAATAAACTTAATTAGCATTCAAAAAGCAAACGATCACATTATTGTGTAAAACAATAAAATGTTTTAAAAGTCACGAGTTAAAATTTGAAATGACTTAGAGTTTAAGTAGAATTTAGATGTGAACCTTTTAAAATGAAATAATAGTTTTTTGTATCGCCCTCTATCGGTGGGTAATAGAATTAAGAGATAATTAAAAGTTTTAACTTGAATTCGAGCCCACAACAAAAATTATTTTTCGGTTTTATAATTTAGGGTAGGTTTAACTGAGCAAGCCATGATATTTCAGTATTTATAGACGATTTAAGATATTCGATAAAGGAAATCATCTGAATTTTTAATTTAATTGAAGGGTTTACTGCTTAAAGTACTACAAAATGAGTACAACACGATGCATAGTTTTTTAATTAATTATATTTTTCGAAAGATTAAATTGACTTACTGATAAACTTAGGATTTATGTTTAAAGTGAATAAATTTGACATGTTAGGTTCACTTAATAACAGAGGGTTGAATAAGTTATTTTTAATAAAAATAAAGTTTACTAAAAGTTTTTAAAGTTAAAAAAATATAGTTTTAAAAAATTTAAAGTTTACAAAAAGTTTAAAAATCTTTAAGTAAATCAAAATTAACTTTTTAATTTTAACTATTGAGAGACTATAATCTAACTGTTTATCCTTGTAACCAACTGGTGCATATCAACTATATACTCTGTATCTGCATATGCGCAGAAAAACATAGACATTTAATCTAACTTGAGTTCGACTTTAAATTATTTGCCAACTTTTAAGTTTAATTACTATACACAACTCGATTACCTTTCCCACAAAACACCTTTCAGAAACAAAACAGAAATTAACACTTACCGAAAAACACGTCCACTTTGGGTGTTAGTCTTCACTCAACTAACGTTTCTCCCTTATCTTTGCTAGGGGGCGCTGCAATCGCCGCTAGAGGCGTTAGTAGTCTTCAGGTGTGTGATAAGAATAAACTTTAAATCCAACTTACACTCCCTCAGTCATTCTTGCTTCTCTCTACCTTGCTAACAACCGTTTGCTGCTGGCTCATTGTTTGGTTGTTTAAACTTGTTGAATGACGTCATCATGTGTTTGTCTAAACTTGTCCAGTCTTGTTTTTATGCAGTACGTCTATTTAGATGAGTCATCACTCGCTTATCTTGGTTGACTTGTCCAAACTTGTTTTTGTGTGGCACGTCTATTTGGGTGAGTCATCGTTCGCTTATCTTACTTTACTTGTTTGAACTTGTCTAGTATCCACCACCTCATGTCTTTTGTCATAGCTTGAATATACTTTACACCAATCACTTAAATATAAAAGTCTTGTCACAACTTACTTAAACTTTGATAAAAATATTAATTATTTATAAATTTCATCAAATTCTTATTTTTCTGATACATTTACTATGTAATTTTCGTTCAAAAATATGGTAAAGCCCGATTTTAAATCGAAGTCTAAGATAAATTCCCCAAATTTGTAACATTTTAACACTAATAATAAATATTGTAAGCACCCAGTACATACAAGTTTTGTAAAAATAATATTACTTATAGCTAACTCGTTATGTCCCATGATACAAAGCTTCAATATAACTAAAATCAGTGTTAAACGAAAATCTAATCACGTGTCTTTATATATTATTTTGAAATGCAAAGCATTATATCTAAACGAATGATATAAGGAGTAGTTAGAATAGTTCTTATATTTTTGTTAGTAAAAAATTTATACACATTATCTTACAAGGTTGCAATATTCAACACACGGTTCACCATATTTAAAAACGATTCACCATGATTTAAAAACTTAGTAACATATTTTAAATTTATAAATTTAAATTAAAAATACTTAAGTATTTATAATTGTTTATTTATAAAAATATGTTTTATTTTAAATTTATAAATTTAAAATATGTTACTAAATTTTTAAATCATGGTGAATCGTTTTTAAATATGGTGAACCGTGTGTTGAATATTGCAACCTTGTAAGATAATGTGTATAAATTTTTTACTAACAAAAATATAAGAACTATTCTAACTACTCCTTATATCATTCGTTTAGATATAATGCTTTGCATTTCAAAATAATATATAAAGACACGTGATTAGATTTTCGTTTAACACTGATTTTAGTTATATTGAAGCTTTGTATCATGGGACATAACGAGTTAGCTATAAGTAATATTATTTTTACAAAACTTGTATGTACTGGGTGCTTACAATATTTATTATTAGTGTTAAAATGTTACAAATTTGGGGAATTTATCTTAGACTTCGATTTAAAATCGGGCTTTACCATATTTTTGAACGAAAATTACATAGTAAATGTATCAGAAAAATAAGAATTTGATGAAATTTATAAATAATTAATATTTTTATCAAAGTTTAAGTAAGTTGTGACAAGACTTTTATATTTAAGTGATTGGTGTAAAGTATATTCAAGCTATGACAAAAGACATGAGGTGGTGGATACTAGACAAGTTCAAACAAGTAAAGTAAGATAAGCGAACGATGACTCACCCAAATAGACGTGCCACACAAAAACAAGTTTGGACAAGTCAACCAAGATAAGCGAGTGATGACTCATCTAAATAGACGTACTGCATAAAAACAAGACTGGACAAGTTTAGACAAACACATGATGACGTCATTCAACAAGTTTAAACAACCAAACAATGAGCCAGCAGCAAACGGTTGTTAGCAAGGTAGAGAGAAGCAAGAATGACTGAGGGAGTGTAAGTTGGATTTAAAGTTTATTCTTATCACACACCTGAAGACTACTAACGCCTCTAGCGGCGATTGCAGCGCCCCCTAGCAAAGATAAGGGAGAAACGTTAGTTGAGTGAAGACTAACACCCAAAGTGGACGTGTTTTTCGGTAAGTGTTAATTTCTGTTTTGTTTCTGAAAGGTGTTTTGTGGGAAAGGTAATCGAGTTGTGTATAGTAATTAAACTTAAAAGTTGGCAAATAATTTAAAGTCGAACTCAAGTTAGATTAAATGTCTATGTTTTTCTGCGCATATGCAGATACAGAGTATATAGTTGATATGCACCAGTTGGTTACAAGGATAAACAGTTAGATTATAGTCTCTCAATAGTTAAAATTAAAAAGTTAATTTTGATTTACTTAAAGATTTTTAAACTTTTTGTAAACTTTAAATTTTTTAAAACTATATTTTTTTAACTTTAAAAACTTTTAGTAAACTTTATTTTTATTAAAAATAACTTATTCAACCCTCTGTTATTAAGTGAACCTAACATGTCAAATTTATTCACTTTAAACATAAATCCTAAGTTTATCAGTAAGTCAATTTAATCTTTCGAAAAATATAATTAATTAAAAAACTATGCATCGTGTTGTACTCATTTTGTAGTACTTTAAGCAGTAAACCCTTCAATTAAATTAAAAATTCAGATGATTTCCTTTATCGAATATCTTAAATCGTCTATAAATACTGAAATATCATGGCTTGCTCAGTTAAACCTACCCTAAATTATAAAACCGAAAAATAATTTTTGTTGTGGGCTCGAATTCAAGTTAAAACTTTTAATTATCTCTTAATTCTATTACCCACCGATAGAGGGCGATACAAAAAACTATTATTTCATTTTAAAAGGTTCACATCTAAATTCTACTTAAACTCTAAGTCATTTCAAATTTTAACTCGTGACTTTTAAAACATTTTATTGTTTTACACAATAATGTGATCGTTTGCTTTTTGAATGCTAATTAAGTTTATTGTTTTTAAGTGTATCATTAAGAAATAACTTGAATATTAAATCAATTTAACCTTAAAAAAGAAACACAATATATTCAATCAGTTGTTATCAGTGCCTTTGTGATGTAATTACCGACGCATTCAGCTGTTAAGTGAAAGGATAATAATTTGATTCCATTCAAATACGACTTTTCATTTTATTTTTCTATGTTCTTTTTCTTATGTAGGGGGAAATTTCAAAAAGTAGCCAAAGTTGTAGTTTATATTTCTCAAATATCTTAAATCTCAACTAAACTTCGTGCTTAAAAACCTACCCTAAACTATGATTTTATGACTTGATCAGTAAATATGTTATCAGTGACGTCATGTGTGGGAGAAAAACCCATCTGAAATTCCTATGTCATTCCTATGTGTATATTGTAACATCATGTCTTATCTTGTGAGTGATTAAAAGTAACACATTTTCAATCAATTCTCATGTAGTTTAAGTAACATATAATAAATACTTCGAGTTTATTTCACCAAAAATAAAATTTCTTTTAAAAGTAATGAAATTTTTCATGTTTTATATAATTTCAACAAATTTATTCACACTTTGTCTAAGACATTCAAAATGTTTAATAGTTGCTTATTTATTTTTTAAATAAGTTTTATTTTAAAAATGGAAAAAATTTACAAAGTTTTATTTTTTAAATGAGTGAGGTTAAAAAATTTCACTATTAAATTCCACTAAGTTGAATTTTTTTCAGGTATACTATTTCCACTGCTTTGAAAATGTTGTGTTGTTTTAAAAAAACTTTAACAATGTGTTAAGTCTGATTTTTAAAGTTATTAATTTTCCTTAGTTGAAAATATTATATAAGTGTAAAGTTATTATTTTTCTTAGTTTGAAATATTGTCTAAGTGTAAAGTTTACTTAAACTTAATTATTTTCTTTTGTCAATGTATCGAAATGTTTATTTGTTGCTTATTTTATAAAATGTATAACCAACTAGATATTTTTAAGTGTGTTAATTTCGTTAGGTCGAATTTTCTAAAATTTACAACCAACTAGATATTTTTCAAAGAAACTCTAACAATGTGTTAAGTCTAATTCTTCTTAAATTAAAATATTGTCTAAGTGTAAAGTTATTATTTTTCTACCTTCCATGTCTCGATGTAAAGGTGATAATCCTAAGTTTCCAATTTGCGGGCGAAAAGACATTAAAATATTTAAATGTTCTAGTAAAATGTGTGATATCTGAAATTTGGTAGTTCAAACAGCTTCCGGATAAAAATCGTCTACACGGGTTAAACATAGCAATCATTTTTTCAACATACAAATCCACACATGTAAAGATGAGTCACTCATGCAAGCTGATAACAAGTTTAGGCAGGAAAATCGGCTTGCATTAGTCATTTTTTTACTCTTCGTTATCATGTTAATAGGAAGTGATCTTAGGATCTCATAGTTATGATAAGACAAACCACGTGCTGTTAACAACAAAGTGTTATTCACAACAAAATTAAATTCTATTTCCTTAAAATAATTGTAATGGAAAGGATATCGTGACTATCTTGAAAAAACTTTAGGTAAGTCAATTTTTATTGTAAAACTTTTATATTATGTGAAATCTTTTTTTTTAAATGTCAACACACTCCTGTTTTCTCTGACACATTCAAAATACACAACATTAGTTTAAAAGTCACACAGTGTATGCTAAAGAAAACACTTTTTTCGCAATCAAACTATTTATTAATCATTTAAAATAATACAAATCAAATAAGCCTGTCATATTGAGCTGTAATCAATTCTAATTTCAAAAATTTTCATAATGTCCAATTAAACACTCGTTCTGTGAAATCTTCAAAGCCGTTGTACAACTTTAAAAAGGCATTCTCAGCATGTACATGTATGTTTTGGTCTGTTAATTCTAGTTCATATATTTTGCATATCATTTTGTCTTTTAATTCACTATAAGTTCGAACTAATCTATAAGCTTCACTATAAGTTCAAATAACAAATCTTTTAAACAGGGTGATTTCGCAATGTTAGGTAAAACTTTATGAAAAGCATCACAATGTTGTAAAAAATCCGATTCACACTTAAATATTTCACAACACTTTGCACATGAATATTGTTTACGAATCTTATGGGTCTTCTTGTGTATTAATAAGTCAGACATTCTTGAAAATATCTCGTTGCAATCACTACACTTGTATTTGGGCAATTTGTGAATCTTTTGATGATTACGTAAATCACTCTTTTGTGAAAAAACTTCAGCACACACCTCACAGCAAAAAGATTTTTCCTTTAGATGACTTTTCATATGAAACACTAAGTTAACTTTTCGAGGAAATGCTGTGTTACACATCTTACGCACATGGGGTAACTTCTGTTTCTTTAGTCCTGATGAGGTGAGTTTCACTTCATAATTCGAAACGAGTCCTTCTTTGGATAAAAGTGTAGAATCCATCTCTTGATTATTTAACTCTGGTGATGAGTGTTGACACTCCAAGTTGGTTACATCACCAACATAAGAATTCATAACTCGTTCCACAATAACTTAAATGAAAAATACAACCTATTACAACGATATCAGGTCACAGTAGAATGTTATGAACTCGTTTCATTGAAATTTATATAATGATAGAGGGCGCTCGTGTAAAAATACTAACTTTTTATTTGTTTGAAAATACTGACATTTTATTGGTTTAAAAATACGTCACGTGATTATTTCATCATGTAATGTTATAAGTTCAATAACCACTTAATTCTTGCACAATGATTTAGAAAGTCTTACCTATCAGAAGTTCGTACATATGTAAGTAAAAATCCTTATTACTCTCGTATCTATTGCTTTTATAAATAATATTTTATTTATCAAACCACTTAATTTCTAAATGATGTATTCTAAAACGCTTTTTATGTCTTATGTATGTAAAGTCTACTAAAAGAGGGGGAAAAAAGACGGGGTGTGAAGTATTTGTAAAATTGAAAAACGTTAATTTATAAAAACTAGATTCCATTCCCTTTTTTTAAAATGTTGGTTGTATAAAGTCAAATCTATTGAAAATTTATTTTAATCGTATAACTCTAAACAAAATACCCGCTCTCTTTAATAAGTTAAATAGTCACTAAAAATTGTTCATTTAAAAGGAAAAAATCTTTAAAATTCTCTTATTGCATGATTTTATAAATAATATTTTGCACGTCAAATCACTTCTTAACTAAATGTAATAATCTAAAATGTCTTATGTAATGATCTAAAATGTCTTATGTGTTGTGGATGGTTGGTTATTTGTTAAAACCGATTATCTACGCTTGGGATATAGGTCACTCTAGGCGTCATTCTAAGGGCTCCTAACTCGTATTGACAAGGTTCGAAGAAAACTCCGAACGGTTAGGTCGACGAGCGCGAGAGAAGTTTAAACCCAAACGTCTAGTAGCTTTAAAACCAGAACCTCTCAGTCACTGGTCTTATGTGTTGTGTTTATATAAATAATATTTTTCTTCTTTAATCACTTAACTCCAAAATGAAACGTTTCTAAGACACTTTGTCATGTCTTAAGTGAAACATATTTAACTAAAGAAGGATGTAGTATTTGTGACATAAGTTATTCTACAGTACCCTTTTAAGAAAAAAAAAAAGCTATATTACAAGTCAATTAAAAAAAATTATATAATTAAAAAGTATATATATATATTGTTTAAGTATCCTAAAAACGATTATTTAAGTTAGTCCACAAATTTGTAAACTTAAAAAACGGAAGATGTAATGTAACACAAAGAAGTATGACAAATTTTTCCCCCATAAAGGATTAGTCTCAATGACTTGAATTAATTTTTTCCCCTAAAAATGACACATTACTTTTAGTATACAAGTTTGTGAAACGGCTTTTATAAGAAAATATTACGCTGAATACAATATTAAACCTTGTAATTTAATTCAATAACAAAAATGCGTGGGTGTATAGCTTATATTTACATTTTTGAAAATCACTTTGCTTTCGTTTTTAAAATGTATAAACACGTTATTTTTGGTAACAAAACTCTATTTCGAATATAATGTTGTACAAGAAATGTACAAGAAAGAATTAGGCATACTATCTTCGTCAATCTCTATAAATAAAATTTCGTATAGAAAGTAAAAATTTTCCCTCTAAATTATTATTTCGAATATTGAAGTGATCTGTTGACAGAGTGTTGTAAGAGAAATGTGCTTGTAAATTAAACAAACAGATGTAATAGCATTCATATTAAACCAAAACTCGCGAATTACTCAATAGCTAAAGACAATTTCCTGCAGTTCATTAAAACTATGATAAAGATATCTCAACGCAGGTCTGAAGTAACCATCTCTCGCATTTAAAGAGATAACAACACACACACATCCTTGGTGATAAGACATGTGTGATACAGAAATTGCAGGTTCTAATGTCACTAAAAATTAAAATAATACGTAAAACACTACAAAAAAAAAATATAAAAAATAATTTGAAACGCTTTAAATAAATTAAATTTAAAAAAAAAATGAAAACACTTTAAATAAAAAATAAAACAAAATTTCACCCTCTACAAAGAACAAAATCTATATGTCTAATCATGCACCTTCTTTATCTCTCTCATCTTAATTACTTCCGGTCTCACAAACCACCTGTCCTGTTCCAACAAGCTCCCAAACATGTTCCTAAAACATGTTTACTGCTTCCTGAAAACCCTTTTTGGAAAAAGCATGTCTAATCCCGTTTCCGATCTTATTTCCTGTCGCGTTTCCAGTCTAAAAATAAATTTCACGTTAAACTTTTATAAAGTAAAACAAAGTCAGAAAGATTTCCATTTTTATATTAGGTGTTAGTTAGCAAATAAAATTTTTATTTCAGGTGAAACAAAAAAAAAAAAAAAAAAAAAAATCTAACATTTTGCTAATATTACTTTCAAATTAAATTCATTCTTATAGCAGGATTCCTACAACTCAACTCCACTCGACTAGAAGGATTAAAACCAACAAAAAAAATTAAGCCCCCCACAAAAATAAGCCCTCCCCCTCTCTCCCTTATCGCATTCACTTCCTGTCACATTTCCGGTTAAACTTCCTATCTACACTTCCTGTTCACTTCCTGTCTCAACATGCCTGTTATCCACACCTGCCACTTCCGGTGTCAACACCTGCCACTTCCGGTGACCTTCACAGAGCACAGAAGGTCGACTGCGCGAACTGCGCTGGCGCAGAACCCCTATTTATTATCTACTTGCCTGTTATAATTTCAACGAAAGACCTTTATTAGAAGTACCAAAGAAGGGTATTTATATTTTTATTTCAAATAAAATAAGATGTACAATTTTGTAATAAATTATGTAATAAATCATTGGTAGTAATATTTCCTAGTAGTAGAAGATAAATAGTTTTGTAATAAATTATGCTGGATTGCTAATATGACGGTATGAATAGTTCTGTAGCACATTAAATTATACGGCACTGCTATCTCTATTAGAAAAACAATATACAGTCGGACCCGGTTAATAGGCGATTCCGTTTATTTTATTTCGGTCCTTTGAACATCACTCATAGGACTAATGCAAAATTATCACGTTTAATACGCGAACGGTTATTACACGATCCCGCTTTTTACGCGATAAAGTTTCGGTCCCTTGAAGCAAAAAATCTCGTTTAATATGCGAATTCATAGACCAAGATGGGAATTTCTTTTCTCTTCTCTAGTGTTTCCAATTTAGAGAGATTTATTTTATTCAAATATCTGCCACTAGTAATATTCCTCTGATTTAATGAGAGATTAATTGAGGCAAATATTATAAGGATTGTCCAATTAAAAGTGGCATTACTGTAATAACTCCGCCATTTGAAGAGAAAGATGACTGCGCATGCTCCTATAGAGGACACAGAGGGAATGCATGCGATATCTTCAGATCCGCCAGATGTGTGTATGATAGCGTAGGAGCACGTTAAAAGGCATCGTTCTCGTCATAGATGCCTCCAAACGGCGTCTATGCGCGGTCGAGCAATTTTTAACAGCTGAAAATGTGAGTGCTAGTGAAATCTATCGTCCAATTCAAAATGTGTATGGCACGGAGTGCATGTCACGCAGATCGGTATTCCGATGGTGTAGTGATTTTCGTAGTGGAAGAAGCAGCACCGACGACAGGTCACGATCTGGTCAAGCGCATGTGGTTATCACCAAGCACCTACAAGGTGACAACCTACAAGGTGACTTTGTCTGTTACGTCTGTATTACTTCTTTCTTTTGTATACTAATTTATATTAATGCCATTAAACCATTTCTCAAACCGATTGTAGTGTCACTTTCATTTGGGCGACCCATTTAATATTCGGAAATAGTAAAAGGATATTTGAATAAAAATTCCGCAAAATTAGCAACACCGCAACTCTTCTTTAATACGCGCATCCTACTATTCGTTGTCGCTCATTTCGTGTATGTTTTTACTGGAGTAGAGAAAGATAAACGAATTTTTCTCGCATTTTGTTACGTATTCTTCCTTCGTTGCGTGGTTGCGATAATTGTTTCCTTTCGTGTCGGAAATAAAGACTTCCTATTATTGTGTGCTTTTAAATGCATTTGAGCAGGAAAGAGAACATTCTTTCGTTTTCCATTCAATTTCTTCGTTACTTTCTTCGGAAGTCCGTTGGCTCCTGTTTTATTCACGGCCGGGGAATTACCGATTTCTTAAAACATTATGCAAATCACGGTTAATACGCAATCCCGCTTAATACGCGACTTTTGTCTAGTCCTTTGAAACATGTCTTAACCGGGTTCGACTGTATATGACGCGAGAGGGAAATGTTTTAAGGAGAAAGAATCCCAGATCTAGTAGCGCAGTGTATTCGAAGTAAAAGAAATCTAGGGCGCGAAATTAGCTCTGTGGAATTAAAATAACAAAATGGCTTTTAAAAACATTCGAAATGAATACCTCTCTCAGAATATTATAGATTGAGTAGTTGATAAACGTTTATGAATTGACTTAACGTTTTAGATTAAGAGTTTGAATAAGATAATTATTAATATACGCGTTTTGAATTTAAAGGGAAATGAAATATAAATAGATATTATTAAAAAATAGGGAAATAATGAATAATGTCGGAATTTAGAATAATTTAAAGGAATATCGCGAAGTAAAACTTCTATATAACACACACACACACACACACACACACACACATATGTATGATACATAAAGGTATACAGTATTGCTAAAATGTTTAAAAGATGTGTTTCTATCTATTTTTGTATTTTCTGGAATACAGAACTAAACAGGCATTCTACTATGCTGTATCTTTTGAAGATTCGTAATTAAAAATACCATCATATTATACAGGGTGTCCCAAAAAGATTGAAACGCGCTTTAATGTTTTATCTGTTTGACATACGTAAGCAATGCAAATTGCTAAAGTGTTCAAAATAAGGTAGTAATTAAAACTATGTTGATGACAACCATTAACTTTCAAAAAGTTACACCTTTTCAAATTTTTATACAGCCCCTGGGTTTTATTAGTAAAATTTAGAAAAAATGTTCTCCATTCTCTGACAAATAAAACAGTAAAAATTCCATTTTTTTACGAACAAAATGCATAGAGTTATGATTCAATGAATTTTATGAATTTTCAGACCGTTTCGGCACAAAAATATCATCTGTTCATTTTTATTACCGAAAACTTCTAAAATGTTATAAAATTCAATGTATCATAACTCTGTGCGTTTTGGTCATAGAAGAATGAAATTTTTACTGTTTTACATGTCAGAGCATGGAGATTTTTTTTTTCTAAATATAAAATGAACAATTTCGTGAAAATTATCTATTTTATTATTATTATTATTATTTCATTTGAAAGTACAACTTTTTACGATTCGAAAACTGCTTTGTTTTTGTTCCTACCATTTTACAACAGAAGTTACAGTCAAATTAATAAACCAGAAATGATAATTCTAAATAAAAGAAGTTCCCTTTAAAGCAGGCATGTCAAACACGTGGCCCACAAGAACTTATCAGTGGCCCGCCAAGTCTTTGACATTTTTCCTGTGTGTGATTCAGATCACGTTTGATGCAGAAAAGACACTTTTCACGAACACGCTTGTACTAACCTTGGCTGTACTGTTGCCAAATTGTAGAATTTTTTTTATTCAAAATATCTACCACTATTTCAGAATTGTAATCTCTCTTCATTTAATGATAGGCATTCCGTGATTAAATAAAGAAAAGAATATTTGTAAACAAACTTGGTAGCTATTTTTTATTTAAAAAAAATTCCACAAACCAGCCATATTGGCGTTAGATATGGCAAATGTCAGAAAATATAGTATATGCATATGGTCAGATCCAACTTGGTTTAAAATTTTGCTCCAAGAATTTGTGGGTGCAAAAGTAACCAATCGAAAAGCTTTATTATTCAAAATATCTACCACTATTTCAGAATTGTAATCTTCTCTTCATTTAATGATAGGCATTCCGTGATTAAATAAAGATAATAATATTTGGAAAAAAATTGTTAGCTATTTTTACTAAAAAAAAATTCCACAGCCATATTGGCGTTTAGATTGCCTAAATATCAGAAAATATAGTATATGTATATGGTCAGATCCAACTTAGTTTAAAATCTCGCTCCAAGAGATTGTAAGTGCAAAAGTAACCAATCAAAAAGCTACAAGAAGCAGATCTTGAATCTGAAAATTTAAAGATTTATGAATGTTTTATAGTAGTATTTAATTTTATAAATTGTTATGTGTTTTATGTTGCAGTATTTATTAAGTACTAAAAATGTATCGGAAAACTATAAAAATACAGCGCTAATTATCAATAATTAAAAGTTTAAAAAAATAATATATTTTAAATAACTAGCTTTGAAAGTCACATGATTTTTAGTCTTGTTTTTGTGGAAAAAAAAAACTAAAAATATTACCTTGGCTCATTACTTGGGGCATACATAGTCAAACACGAGGATTTTTTATTTGAGTTCAATAATAATTTTCATTATTTAGCTTAGTAAATGTATCATTATTGATGCGCCTTACGTGTTATTTATCTTATTTTTATTTCATTTTTACAGACATATTCGTACTTACATACATTTTAGGATTTTAAAAATCATGTTACAACTCTCTACCAAGGTGAATAATCACGATAAATAAAAGATGAATGTCACAAATTGACAAAAGGGAATTTACAATATTCTTATATTCAAATAAAAATTGAAATTTTATGTTTGATATGTAGAAACTCTGTTGGAGTTTGCAAGGTACTCCACAAATATCTAGAAAATTCACAATATCTTGAAAAACTTCGGAAAGGTAAATTGTTAGATTTGAAGATGCATTCATGAAGACTATTAAATGTAATGCATCACAGAGGCAAACATAGAGCTCGAAGCCGCAGGTGTTCGTCGATAGCTTCAAAGCCCCTAGCCCAAACCTTTCGTCATTTCGAGGTGTTTAATTTCTTCATTTTCCCTTTAAAATTTGTCCGGTTTCAATTTCCAGAATTTTTTTTTCCTGTCTACCTGGCTTCAGCAAGTGTCTCGGTATAAAAGGGACATAGCAAGGACCATCACGCGAAAATTGAAACCTAACGAATTTACCTGCCGGATATTGAACGATTGGACTATTGCCGATTGAAACCGGACAAATTTACGCTACCGCGCATGCGCGGCAGCGTATTACTGCTTATTTTACTGTTGATTACTGTTAATTTTACGGCATAATACAAGCAGCTGAGGTGCCAGTATTATACTGTAAAATCAACATTTTTTTTTTTTTTTTTTTTTTTTTTGCAATGTAGAGATACATCATTTTAAAGATTAAGTATTAATTGTATTAAACCTAAATCGAAAAATGTGTATACAATGTTTCTTTGCAATGTTGTTTTAAAAAAAACTGCTTCGAACGTAGGCAGATACCTTAAATGACCAAGGAATCGTATAAAAAACTAAAAAGTGAAATGTTGAAAAATAATGGCAGGGTGATTTTATCAACATAGCCTTAATTCCTTCGTTATTTTCAACACTTTTATAATTTAAATTGGCTATATATCTCCAATAGGCAAAATCTCAAAGCGCTTTACAGTATTTTAGGGGCACTCTGTATAATACTTAAACATACTATTGAGTACATCTTTAAAATTTAATTTCATGTCTCGCTTTAAATGTGTGATTGCTTACAAATTTTTACAAACGATACCACTGACAGAAACTATTTATCTTAGTATGCGTCTTCTAACTTATTGAATTCAACGGCTGATAATAACATTTGTTTACCTGTATAACATTACTGTGTATCAAAAGAATTTTCGTTTTTTGAATACTTTCATACCAAAGCATGTAGCTGACACTTTCTCACCCCTATTGTTGAACAAAAAATGTTTTTAAGAGGATATCTGTCCCTTTATATTCTATAATCATTCAATACTTCTTTGATTTCCCTAGAAATGTAACAACTACACTGGCAAAATTAAGAACAAATCACTATAAGGGAATAAAGATCCTTCCTGATGGGACAAGAACCTATATTAATTCCAGGAACTGCCCAGAAACTCAGCTCACACCGAGACGCATCTTCGAGTGCTCATCCATTACCGCATATATCTTGGAGACCGCTGACCAGGCCCCTACCTACCGGGATTCGACCCAGTTTGACGGGTTTGAGTGCCTGGAGAGTGTGGCGAAATTCGCCTGATCGCCTCATGGGGCGATTCATAATGACAAATACCCAGGTCGGCTGACCTATAATGTCGGAATTTTACTGGGTTGATCACTCCTAGGTTTTAGTATTCTGAGAACTGTTGCCGCACGCCACATACTCGTCATGAACCGCATATATCTTAAAACTCGGCTGGTTACCGCTAATGGATCCACTTCGGGAGATCCTTTAGAGTCCTGAAGCACCAAGGCTGGCGACAGTGGTCCTCTGGACCTTTGACAATATCTGAGACTTTCTATCTTGACTTTTTGCAGATCCATGCATACGACAACAACAACAACATACAGACTTCTTTTTGTTATTTTTAGGTTACATAAAGACGGACAGAAATGTTAAGATTTTTTACATCTTAAGACATTATTTTAAATTAGCTTTAAAACTAATAAAGCTGTTCGCAAAATTCGTGCAGTTGGAGGTCAGTAAAAGAGTATCGTCCGAACAGTTCAAAACAAATCCAAATGTTTTCAGGAAGGGGAACCTCCGTCTTGTAATCTAACCGAGAAGTGACGTTTGAACTTGTTTTGAACTGTCCGGACGCTACTCTTGTCCTGGTTTCCAACTGCATGACTTTTGAGGAGAGCTTTAATCGTTTTAAAGCCTAGTTGAAAATAATGACTTAAGATATAAAAATTCCCAACATTTCTATCACTCTTAATGTGACGTAAAGATGAAAGAAAGAAGTCTGCATGATTATCGAATATAAAGGGACGTAATAATAAGAAGTAATAATAACTTCAAACGGATTCGATACGTATCATAATTAAGAAATTATGGGGTTTTGTTCTGTTTTCACAAAAAGCCCCCCACCCCCCCCCCCCCTTGCTTCGATTTTGCCCATTAACGAAGTTGACTGAGATTTTATACCCCTTGATTTTATGTATCAGTTTCGAAAAGATGCGGGAGTTGGAACCGCCTACTTCGAAAAATAACTTGTTTACAGGTGGAACCGGCAGGGATTTTTTTTTTTTTAATTTTTTTTTTTTTTTTTTTTTTTTGCTATAACGGTTGGTCCTATAAAAAACATGTCAATATAAAAGTTTTAGATAATATTAAGAGGATTAATAATAAATTTACTCGGATTTGATATCTTGTGAATTGACGAAGCTATGATTTTTTTTCTTCTAAAACCCCCTTTTTCCCCCCCTTGGGGCCATTTTTAATTATATAAAAAATCTGCCATACATAAATTTTTGGCCCTTTTCCTAGAAGTAATAATAACTTTAAACGGATTCGATACGTATAATAATTAAGAAATTATGGGGGGGGGGGGGTTTGCACAAAAAGCCCCCCATTTCCCCCCCCTCTTGGTTCGATTTTGCCCATTAACGAACTTGACCGAGATTTTATGTCCCTTGATTTTATGTATCAGTTTGGAAGAGATTTATGCAGAATTTTTCCAGTTATCGTGATCATAAAAAAGTGACATAGATAGATAGATAGATAGATAGATAGATAAAGTTTTGAACTTGGGGTGGTTTTGGGTTCTGGGAGTCATGATCGGCGTAAATCTGCAAAAAACTTTCAAAATTTCCAACTTAGGTGAGAATGTAATAGGTAGTATTTCTTACGAAATCTACCTAAAAGTCCAACCTGTACCATTTAATATATAGTATCAACAACTGCCAATGTTTGACTTCGTCTCCATATCTTACAGCTGCATTAGTTTCTCTGATGATGCAGTCCACCAGTAGTATTCATGCTTAAGCGATGAATCTGATTTGCCTTTATTTGTTTGGCCAAAGTGTCAGCCTGGATTAAACACCATTTGACCTCAAGCCGCAAGATTTATCCGCAAACACGGATGTGCTTTGTTATCCGCTTAGCGGATAAACTGAACAGCAGAAAGTAGTAAATTAAGCAATATATTCAAACCAGCACAAGGTTCTATTCATATACTATACTTCAAAGATGAATAATACAAAAATAATTATGACAATAATAATAATAAACGTGAATAATAATAAAAAAATGTTATTTGATGTTAACATTTTTGGTGATATAAAAAAGATAGGAGTATTTATAATTATTAATATATATGCATATGATATAATTAAGAAAGAAACACTGAGTTCATAATTTAAAAAGGAAAGAAAAATCCTGCGTCATGCATAGATTATGAAACACTTTCCAACACATTCAGAATACTGTGTCGAAACATCACCGTTTAATAAGGTGAAATGTGATATCTAAGTAAACAATTTGGAAAACGCTTCAAACATTTAAAAACTCAATTTCGGAAATTGCCATTAAATTTTTTTTTACGTTAACTTTGTTTCAGATGTAAATAAAATAGAAGTAATATTATTCTCTATCATAAATATATACAAATAAAATATGTTATGCAAAATAGAATTAGTTTACAGTGTGTTTGATATGATTTTATTTGATATAAATTGAAGCCGTTTGATATAAATTGCCATCTATAGTCGGAAAAGAATTAAATTTTTTTGTGAATCTCTGTATAGGATCTATCGGATTGTATACATACTACATAGTATGCTAAAATTTAGATCAGTTAGGAAATGCTTAACACAGTTTAAATTTCCCATTTATCAATTTCCGGCAATAAACGGTAAACGTAAGCTAATTCTTTTGTACAGCCCTATATATGATCTATATAATTTATACCAACCAAGTAATACGCAAAAAAAATTTCTTAAATTTAAAAACTGGTACCACGACCGTGAACTCCCTTCCAGCAATTATCGCTCATAGACAATACAGAAATTGAACACTTTTGTGTGTACCTGTATATGAATAATAAATGCTATGCGCACCGCACTCAACAGTAAGTATCGCGTTGTGCACCTCAGTGGTATATATCAATTTCAATATGATTGAAATAGTGTAATAACATTAAAATACATTGCATACGTTTATCCCCATAAACCACAATGTAACGGAATTCTTTTGTGTATCCCTGTAAACGAAGCATGATTGCTATACACTTTATTTTCAATATCGAATCAATATCAATGACATTACATGGCAAACCGACTATATTTACACGAGTTAGAGCTAGCACAAACAGACTTACAAACAGAATTCATAAACACTTTTCAACAATGTTGGAAATTGTTAAAAGGGGTCTAATTATGATTGTTTTCTAGAGCTTAATATAATGCACTTACTATTAGAAAAAAAAATAAGGAAAAACAAATAGCTTTCATTTTTTCTATTATTTAAGCAAAGAAAAAAAAACCTCCATCGGTAGAAAATGCATTTACTTTTTTCGTTGCCATTATTGCTTTTAAATAATATCTCAAAATTATTTAATTAACATTTTGTAGAACACAAAAAGCAACACTCAAAATGTAATTCAATTATTCTTCGTGAAAAAACTTTTAGTCGCATTATTCAACAAATATTTGTACTCAAATTTTCGCGAAATTTAAGTTAATAAGCATCTTAAAACGTAGTAAATAATTCATCACTAAGTGCAAATATTTGTTTGAATTCAATTATGCATTATTTACTTTACCCGATTCTCTTACATTTTTTTTTTTTTAATGTTTACTTTTGTTTTAGATGTAAATAAAATAGAAGTAATATTATTCTCCCACGTAGATATATACAAATAAAATATGTTATGCAAAAGAGAACTAGTTTACGGTGTCTTTGACACGCTTTCATTTGATATAAATTGAAGAAGTTAAATTGCAGCCAATTATTTTACACTTTATAAATTTGACAAATTAAGATTATACTTGGTGCAGTACTGTGTACTGAATCTAAAGTTTTATTCAATTTCCGTGCATTCCCTTTTCCTAGAAGTAATAATAACTTTAAACGGATTCGATACGTATCATAATTAAGAAATTGTGGGGTTTTCTATTTTCACAAAAAGCCCCCCATTCCCCCCCCCCCCCCTCTTGATTCGATTCTGCCCATTAACGAACTTGAACGAGATTTTATGCCCCTTGATTTTATGTATCAGTTTGGAAGAGATTTGTGCAGAATTATGGACGTTATCGAGTCCATAAAAAAAGTGATATAGATACATAAATAAAGTTTGGAATTGGGGGTGGTTTTGGGTTCTGGGAGTCATGATCGGCGTAGATCGGCAAAACTTTCCCACAAATTCCAACATAGGGGAGAATGTAATAGGTAGTATTTCTTACGAAATCTACCTATCTAAAAGTACGGCAAACATTTAAAATATACATGTATTTAACGACTACCTTAAGAACTATAAAATATTTAAGAAATAATTTTGGATTATTTGATTGTTTGATTAAGAATAATATAATAAAAAATGGAACATTTACCTGGATTTTGAAAATTAAGGCTTATTCCCTTAACTTTAAAAAAAAAAACAAAAAAAACATCAATGATTTTGGTGATTTTTTTTTTTTTTTTTTTTTTTTTTTTTACTTAAAATGTTTCACGTTCAAAAGTTTTTATTTTGAAACATTTCTTTCCCAACCATTTCCATTACAAATATTTTTCTTTAATCTATACCCGAGATTTAAGAAAAATTTCTGTAAAATAATATTGATTTAAAAAATGTAAAAAAAAAAGAATGTTTTTTTTTTGTTAAATATATGTATGTTTCGTGTCAGATAAGTTGTGATAAAAGGTTCGGAAATTGCATTGCTTATAAGAAGTTTTAAAAGGTAACTTATAATGAAATTTTAATTTGCCTTATGAATTTAACATATTTTTAATAAGTTTGAGAAACAAAAACTGCAGCTATAGCTATATGAAACATGAAAAACCATTGTAATAATAATATTAGAAAATAATCCATTTGAAATTAAAATGAAATTAAGATAACTAAAGATTAAAAATTTTGAGTATTTTAAATGAAATGTAGCTTAAAGGAAATAATTCTTTTAAGAAATTTCTGTTTATTTTTTTTTTAATGTAAATTATAGAAAACCACATTTATTTAATAATAAACTCATTTGTCTATTATAATTTTCCCTTTTACGTTGCGAATCATGTTAATAATAAAACGAAGTTTAAAATGAATTTAAAGTATCTGCAGATTTCTGTGTTACTCATAATCAAAAATTTAAAATATATATATTAACCGAACAAATAAATACATTTAAAAAAAACCTCGAAGTTTTTTTTTTTTTTTTTTTTTTTTTTTTTTTTTTTTTGAGAAACTATTCGTTGCATTGCAATTTTTTGCACGAAACCTTTAACATCATATTGTAACTGCTGGCGTCAATTATTATTGCTATTGTCATTTGAAGGTTTAAAAGTATATCGGAGCCATTTATTTTACCTGACTAACAATATTATCATACCCAAAAAGGCAAAAAATACGAGTTATAAATTTATACCAGTGCACCTTTAAAATGGGCGAAAAATTAAGGGTCAAAATATCTGCAAACAACATTAATCAAGACAGAATATCGTCTCATTTATTCCCTCAAAGTTACAGTAAAAACTGATCGAAGATAGCAAAAGACAGGCGCGGGGGGCAAAAAATTAACAAACGTATTTAAACTGCATTAGAAGATGGCGTCATTCGCTTCGGTAAAAACACGGACAAAGAAAAATAAATTGAATACATATAAAACACACATTAATTTAACAAAACATACATTTTAGGCTACACGTGAGATACTACTGCTTCCATCGATCGATTTGTCCTTATTTTCTAAACATTTGAAATTCAATTTTTCTTTTTAATCATAAATATAAAATAAACCCATGCGGGGAATTATAACATATACCCAAGCTTTATCTTTTTGTACTATTATATATATATATATATATATATATAATCATTGCTGAGCATAATATAATGCGGTATTTTATTTTTGTGGCAACATAGATTTGACAAAAAAAAAAAAAAAAAAAAAAAAAACTTTCATTTCTTTTATGAAAGAAATGATGAATTAATTTTTAATTAAATGCAATTTTTAATTCAAAAAACATGTTTTAGCGAAATTGGAGTGTACTGTGTCAGAAGTCGGTTCAAAAGCCTTTCGAATGATACCTCATTTCATTGTTGTGCGTTTTGTAAATGCATCGAAAAAGCGATCTTGACAACAGAAATAATATATGTGATACTCAATTATGCCAACAAACTATGATCTGTCACTTCCTTGAAACCCGAATAAAACCAAATCAACCGTCACTCTGTCTCTATAATTCTCATCTTCTCCCAATAATTAAGATAAACAATTGTTCGTGTTTGACTTCACGTCTCCGTTGCCTGCAGCTGCGATGATGCCGTCAACCATTAGCAGTCACGCTCCTCCGATAAATGTGATCTGCCTTGTGTTTGGACAAGGTGTTATCCTTCATTAATTACTTACTTGCCTTCCGCCGCACGATTTATACGCAAACATAAAGATATACACTTTGTCGTTCGCAAGAACTAAACTATTGGTTCATAATGAGAAAATGAGAAAATTAAAAAACGGGCCACTATATGGGCCTTGGCAATTTTTTTTTTTGTCTTTTTCTTGAGAAATTAGGGCTTCAGAATGTGAGATTTGTTGCCAATAATATAAACAGCTATGTATACATATAATATATACATATATACATATATATATATATATATATATATATATATATATATATATATATATATATATATATAGTAAAACCCGCTTAAGAAGTTTTCCAAGGGAATGGAAGGCAAAATCGTCTTAAACGGGAAAACTTCTTAAACGGGAAATTAAGAATGTTTGAAACAATCATTAGTTTAAGTTTTCATAGTCAGGAGAGGTCTTTTACATTGTTAAAATAATACATAAATTTATATAAAGTTGAGTTTTATTTAAGAAATTTAAACTGATTTGCACATTTTAAAAAAATCTGTCAATCAAGTAAAAATGCATAATTACCTTAGAAACTCTTTATTTAATCCAATGTTTGAAGACAGAGAGGGGACATTTCTCTTTAAGCATCATTTGATATGCTTTTACAGAAAAAATCGGTTATAGATTTTTGTTTATGTTTTTTCTCGGCAATTTTTAGTTGATAACAGTCCAGTTGTCTTAAGTTTTTAAAAATTTCCTCAGGCACATTTTCAACACTTTCGATAAAACGGCGAAATGTTTCTAGTCCTTTCACAGCATCCGAAAAACTAGGAATTTCCTCGTGCTCTTCCTCAGTGTCACTCATTTCTTCATCTTCTGTAACCTCACAAATATCATCTACTGTAAGCATTTCACATGGCAATATCTCGTCATCTACTGACACATACTCTTCAAACGATGCTGTGAAATCCATCCTTCTTTGTAACGTCTTCCAATCATCTTCAATGTCCAATTCATATTCTTCTGTTGATTCTCCTTCCAAAAATCCTGCTTTCTGGAAACAATTGGCAATTACAGATGGCGTTATTAACTCCCATGCAGATAAAATAAAATGAATAGATTGCAAAACGTTTACTTTTCCTATCTCTCCAGTATTGTCCAGTTTTTCAATCATCCAATTCACAAGCCGTTTTCTATAGTGCTGCTTAAACACTTTAATAACTCCCTGATCCATCGGTTGCAAAACCGAAGTCGAGTTCGGTGGTAGGAAATGCACTTTTATGTTAGTAAAGTTACTCGTGTCTTTGGAATGGGCGGCGCAATTGTCTACAAAGATGATGATGTTCCGTTTAGCTCTCCTCATTTTAACATTTAATCTTTTCAAATAGGCTTCATAAATTGTAATCGTCATCCACGCAGTTTTGTTATTTTCATAATCACAAGGCAGTGATTTCACATTTTGAAAACATCTGGGTTTCTTGGATTTCCCAACAACCAAAATTGGCAATTTCTCGGAACCGTCCGTGTTTGCACCCAATAAAACTGTAAGTCGTTCTTTATTTTTTTTACATCCGTGACAATTTTCACCTTTATATGCATACGTTTTATCCGGTGAAAGATTATAGAAAAGCCCACACTCATCCATGTTAAAAACATCTTTAGGATGATAGCCGGTTATCAAATCTGGTAAGATTTGTTTCCATTCTTCGATTTCTTGTGGATCGACGCTTTTACTCTCACCTTTTATAGAATTGTAACTTAAACCAGCTCTTTTTTTCATTCTATCAATCCATCCATTTGAAGGTGCAAATTCAATCTCCATTTTTTTGGCAATTTCCTCAGCCTTTTCTCTAAGAATAGGTCCACTTATAGGAATATTGGCGGATCTGGCTTGCTTGAACCAAAGTAATAATTTTTCTTCCATAGCTTCATATTTTCCTTTTTTCACTTTTTTAATTTTTCGAGATTTATCAGAGGAGTCGTTTAATATAAGATTGCGTTTTACTACAATTCCATTCAGAGTAGTTACCGGCATATTCAATCTCTTAGCAATTTCGACTCTTGTTACGTTTGGGTTGCTATCAACTTCTTTCAAAATTTTGATTTTGTCTTCAATTGACAAGGCCTTTCTTTTAATTCCCTTGCCCGACATTTTGAAGAGGAAAAAATAAATAAGAATTTTTTTCGCGAATTTTCCAAGAGAGATTTGACGCTTACACTCACTCAAAAACAGATTGAATGAGCCAAACTGAACACAGCTTTGGTTTGGAATGAACCAAACATAGCTTTGGTTCATTCCATTCCTGGAAAGGGGTGAAAGAGACTCTATTCTAAGAGAAAGCAACTGGTCAACTTAAAGAACTACCCCTGAGTAGGAGCAAACCATTTCTCTTTAATCCCTTATCAGTCACTATTGTTGCAGCCATAAGGGACTCGGACTTACCCTCTCTCTACATTTCATCAGACAAACTGATATGAAGGTGAAATAAAGGTGACGACAATCCTTTTCAATCTTAAATGTGCCCTTTTGAATAGCGAAGAATATAGAGAAATGCTTTTCCAGTACAGAATGGGGGAAAAAAATCCCTCAAAAGACTGAAGTAAACGTATTTTGAAAGTAAAATTAAGGGGAGAAAAAACTTCTTAAGCGGGAAAAAGTTTGGAACGAAACTTTTTAAACGGGTTATTTTAACATTGTAAGAATAGGAAAAAAATGGGAATCGAAAATGCGGGAACTTCTTAAACGGGTTTTACTGTATATATATATATATATATATATGTATGTATTTATATACATATGTATATATATATATATATATGTATATATATATATATATGTATTTATATATATAATTATATATGTATTTATATATATATGTGAATGGGATGCGGTTCTCGGTTCTCATAACATGCCCGACCGCAACGAGAGAGGCGGAGCAGATCTCACGAGAATTAACAAGGCCAGTAAAAACTCGACACAACGAACTTGATGACTAAATAGTTTCGCATCTCTGACCTGGGAGCGGAATATTAAAATCCTCCTCAGATTTCCTTTTCGGGTTGATATGGGCAGACGGTCCAACCAAGGTCTGATGTCGGAAGACGCGTTAATGGCCGATAAACTGCGGCAACATCATCCCCTTTCCCCTTAAAACCTGTATATAATTTATATGTATATCCTGTAAATAGAATTATGCCTTACTACAGATATTAAAACAGTATTGCTTCTACAAAACTAGTCGTCAATTATCAACACTAATTACCTCAAAGTAATTATTATATATATATTTTTTTATATGTATTTATATATTTATATATATATATTTATAAATGTATTTATATATATATATATATATATATATATATATATATATATATATATATATATATATATATATATATATATATTAGTACATTCCCTTATAAATTGCTAATCATTTTTGTTATTTTTTATCATATCAATAGTGGGATCTCCTCCTTTTTTCGAAAGTTAAAGTAAAAATATTTTCATAAGTTATACAGCAAAGACCATTTATTCAAATAATTATTAAAATTTCTTCATCTGATTTTTTTTTTTTTTTTTTTTTTTTTTTTTTTTGAAAACTGAGTTTAAAATATATTTCAAGTATCTATAAATTTCCATGTTATTCGTAATGAAATTTAAATATATATATATATATTAACCAAACACAACTAAATACATTTTTAAGAAATCCTTGAAGTTTTTTTTAAACAAATTATTTGTTGCATTATTTTATGCATGAAACCTTTAGCATCTTATTTTAACTGCTGTGATAAATTATGACTGCTATTGTCATTTGAAGGTTTCAAAAACATATCGGAACAACTTATTTTACCTGACTAATAATATTCTCATACCATAAAAAGGCAAAATATACAAGTAATAAATTTATATACTAAATTATGCCAACAAACTGTGATCTGTCACTTGCTTGAAACCCCAATAAAACCAAATCAACCGTCACTCTGTCTCTATAATTCTCATCTCCTCCCAATAATTAAGAAACACAATTGTTCGTGTTTGACTTCACGTCTCCGTTGCCTGCAGCTGCGATGATGCCGTCAACCATTAGCAGTCACGCTCCTCCGATAAATTTGATCTGCCTTGTGTTTGGACAAAGTGTTATCCTTCATTAAATACTTACTTGCCTTCCGCTGCACGATTTATACGCAAACATAAAGATATACACTTTGTCGTTCGCAAGAACTAAAGGATAGAGGACATTGGTTCATAATATTTCAGTTTGAAAATGAGCCAGTTAAAAAATTTCCGGTATCTTCCCATTATAATCGGCTTTTTCTTTTCTTTTTTTTTTTTTTAAGCTTCACTAATTTGGGCTTCGAAAAGTGATATATGTGTAGCCAAATAGCAGCTATAAAATAAAACCTAATGATTTTTCATGCTTCTTTATATATATATATTTTTTTATTTCTTTATATATATATATATATATATCTTTATATATTATTATTATTATTATATATACAATTTGCTTCTGTTTCTATATAAAAATAGTTCTTTATATTAAATGACTTGTGAAAATTGTTAAATATTGAAAAAAAAATTGCTTATGTACATGAGACAGTGACTAGATTGCAAGAAAATATATTGCCAAATTTCCCTGTCTCGCCAAGGTCCCTATACTGGAAAAGTACCAAATTTCCAATGACGAAGATAAATATTTTTGTTGGTGGAAAGTAGAATAAAATCGCCAGTTCGAGTGAAACTGGATGTTTCAGTTTTGACTAAATTTCGGCAGACCTCTAGCTGGTAATGGTTTTAATACTTAGCTCTGGGTAAGAAGAAGAAGTGTTCATTACGGTATATCCATGATTTCAATTATGTAATTTTTGTACTGGAAAGTTTTCTTAATCATTTTTTGCATTATTGTTTGCTAGTTTATAAAACTCCAAATATGAATACATTTAAAGTTATTAAACTCTTTATAATGACTTACTTCTTATATAGCATATTTATTAAGCATTTATTTCTCACACTAAAACTGTTGCTAGCATTTATAAGCGCGTTTTTACGACTTGCTTTGTGATCTGCGTTCTATTGGGATAAGACCGAATATCCTACGCGGAATAAAATAAAATACTAGAAAGCAGTGTAATTTCTGTGCTGGAAAGTTTCTTTTTTTTATAATTTTTTGTATCAATGCTTGCTAGTTTGCAAAACTCTTAAACACATGCATTTAAAGTTGCTGAAATTATTTATATTATATTATATAGCATATTTATTAAACCCGAGTTCGTTGGCCACCTTCATGCGCCATCTTGTTTCAAAATGGCGGTCAGTTAAATTTTCATTTTTTTTTAATTCAAAAAGATGTATAAAATATTATAAATTGAAAAAGTTGTTTTCGTTAAGTATTCGATCGATAGTGTTAGATATAAGAATTCCGGAACATTTTTTGTTTTGGCTTTATCTTAAAAAATGGCTGAGATTAGGGTGGGTGACATTTTGAAATAATCTGATTTTTGTTATGCTGTAACTCTCATGCTGAAATTTGCATTCAAATTCCGTATTAACAAAAACCGGGATTGAATCATCTATAATCGGGTTCCAAGCATTTTAGCTTCGGGTATTTGAGTAAAATGAGTTGAATTTTTAAAAACATGGACTACAAGGAAAGCTACCTTTTCCTCCCGGTACAGGCCGGAAGGACTTTTTACTTTTCGAAAAAACTGTGTAAGGGAATTTCTGAAATCATGATTTGTATGTGTGCGCGTGAGTAAACATGATAACTCGCAAACGGTACTTTTGACTAAACTCCTATTTACTGTATATGTTATAGACCACTATCTCAAGAATTGTATAGATTTTCATAAAAATCAAAGTTGGGTATTTAAATCATTTTCAAACCATTTTGCGACTGACTGTATAATGGGAAAATCGTAAAGAAAATTTGACAGAGTATGCGTAATAAATACACTGCTCAAAACAATTAAAGGATATTGGAAGTTTTATATAAAATAAAGATATAAACGAAATTTTTTGTGCCGAAAATAGAAGAAGAGAATCACAAATGCAAATTTTTCTGGTTTTCAAACTGTGGAGTATGCAAATTTTGAGTTCGACGTCAAAAACGTCGCTTCAGCGGCAGCGAATGAAATTTGACTTTCAACTGGATAAAAGAGAATGAAGACAAGGATGATCGGCATTCAGTGATTGCTTTGTTTCGATGAGTACGATGTCTCAGCGAAGTCATTTGACAGATTCAGAAGCTTGGAGAATTGTTGATAGGTTAGAAGGGGGTCAAACTCAAGCCGAAGTAGCGCAAGCCATTGGAGTGTCACAAAGTGTCATTTCCAGGATCTGGAACTGTTTTTGGAGAGTGGATGTGCAGGCAGAAGACCAGGGCAAGGTCGTAGACGGGCAACAACGCCCAATGAAGATCGGTATTTAGCGTTAACAGCTCGGAGACACCGAAACATGAACGCTACTCTTCTCCAACAACACCTTCGCTCGGCTACAGGCACCACGATTTCAACTCAGACTGTCCGAAACCAGCTCCATGCTGTAGGTCTGTATGCTCGCCGACCGATGGTATGTGTTAGATTAACATCAAGGCATCGTCGCGACCGCAGGAAGTGGGCAACCGAGCATGTCAACTGGAGGAGAAATGAATGGAGCAATATTCTGTTTTCTGACGAGTCCCGTTTTTCTGTGCATCCGGATAATAGGCGTATTTTCATCTGGAGGGACCGTGGCAGTAGGAATAATCCTGCGTTCGTGCACGAAAGTGTCAGATTTGGCGGTGGAGGAGTGTTGGTGTATGGTGGCATCTCCATTGACGGGCGCACTGACCTCTACATCATTCGAGATGGAGCTCTGACTGGTCGCCGATATAGGGATGAGATCCTCAGACCTATTGTAGTCCCTTACGCTGCAGCAATCGGAGATAACTTCATTTTAATGGACGATAACTGCAGGCCACATCGTGCAAACCTGGTGAAGGATTTCCTTTTCGAGGAAGGAATCGTTCGAATGGAATGGCCAGCGTGTTCTCCAGACATGAATCCAATCGAGCACGTTTGGGACGCTCTAGGAAGACGAGTTTCTGGCCGCCAATAACCCCCATAAACTCTCCAAGAACTGGAAAGAGCTCTTCTGGAGGAGTGGGGCAGAATACCCCAACTCGTCATTAATAGCCTCATTGAGTCCATGCTTCAAAGGTGTTCAACGTTGCTGGCCGCCCGTGGAAACCATACCCCCTACTGAAAATGATTTTCTTTGAAGAAAACACCTTTTCTTATTCTTTTTTTCTCATATGCACAAATTGTGTTTTTTTCCTTTTGTACACAAATGCGCAATAAAATGCATTTTTTTCTGCCAAACATGTGTAATTTATTCTCATATAACCTACTATGTCTGTCGACCATGTATCAATCAGCTAAAAAGTTTCCCAGATACAAAATCCACCTAAAACTGCAATATCCTTTAATTGTTTTGAGCAGTGTATTATGGTGAAGCAATCAAGCATTAGCAGCGCAGAGGCAGCGTCTTCAATTTCAAAACGGAAGTTCCAGCGTTTGCCTGCAGCCGATTTTACTGTATCAGGAATTTAAAAAAAAAAAAAATCTTTTTTTTATTTAGACTCCAGATTTTGTACTATTGCAATGATAAACAGTAATACAGTTTTTCTTTGCTCATTTCAATAAAATGTAACAGGATTAACGTTAGATAAATATATTAAATTTCATTTTCACGATAAGTCGAAAAGTTTATTTAAAAAAGAGACTTAATTTGAAATAACACATTTATTTACAAATATTTGAAACTGAGAGTAAATACATTATTTATGAAAATAAAATAATAGGTAATAATTTAGATTTCCGCTATTAAAAAGTATCATACTTAAAATTTAATAAAAATAATTCTAAAGTTTTTGTTAGTGATATTTTGAAAGAATTAATTTTTTCAGACGAGACATAATTAAAGTAACAGCTTTATTAAAAGACATTTTAACCCGTAAATGTGGTTGTTTGGATATTTTTGATAACACGATGGTAAAATTTAATATAAATTGTATTCCATTTTCTCAAAAAATATAGCATTTTTAAATACAATAATAATATTACAGATTATTTTTGTGGTATGTAAAAAAGGTTTAATTACAAAGAGATATAAGATGGAAAAACAGCTACTTACAAATTCTTTTTAAATGTAAATGAAGTTTTCCTCGGCTTTAATAAGATTGAAAAGTATAATTAGTTTTTTTTTTTTTCCGAGAAAATGTTATAATTTATCTATTTTGTAATAATTTTTTATTAATTTTCATGAATATTTTATAAATATGCCAACCGATTTGATTAAAAAGAGACAATAACCTAAAAAACTGCTAGACGGGAGTTACAAATAAAACCTACTCTGTTACAAAAATTATATATAATAGGGTGTTTGCAGATAACAATTCATTATTAGACATATTAAGAAGATATTAACGGCTTCATATTTAGAATAATGCATCAAATAATGCAAAAGAAGTTTTTACTGTACTTGTTTGGCATATTAAAACCACTTCAAGCTGCCATGACATATTCTTTCAATGGATTCCTTCGCATGTCGGCATTGGCGGAAATGAAATGGCAGATACATTCCACCTTGACTTTTCTGGAGATCTGTTCAAGAGCTAAATATTCTCTCGACACATCTTGGAGTTCCCCTCCAGTTCATAACTGGTACTGTGGCAAAAAGCCTGGAGGGGCTATTGCTCTGGGGGGTAGCCGTGACCAGCAGTATGCTATTTCAAGATTTTTGAGTAGACACTTGAGATGCCTGAGATTTGACAACTGTGCCAAGATTTTTCCCATTTGTGGAAAGTGCAAGACTGCGCCATCCACCCCTGACCATCTCCTATCCTGTTTGGACTTGACTAGAAGTGACCTTTTAGAGTGTCCTTTCATTGTTTTGGACTTCCTGCAAATTTTTGGGCTCATGGATTTGGTCTAGCTTATTGGCTCGATCATTTAGGATTAGAAACAACAACAACAACAACTTCTACCACTACCCCGAGATAAGTCGGTGGTAATAACATTATGCAGCCGTTGTGATTTCTAATGGATAATATTTCTAAAAAAATCAATTTGAATAACATAATTTAATTTACATATCATAATAATCTGCAGATTTCTAAATATATATATATATATATTTTTTTTAACTCAAGCTATTTTTAAATGTTATAAAAATAGTCAGACTTAGTATTTGTCATTAATTTATTTCCTTAAATATAAATTTACTATTCTGTAGAATTTAAAAATAATATTTTTGCTTTCACGCCCAAAATAATAATTTAAAAAACCGTTCCTTAATATAACAAACAATAACTAATAAACTCTATTATTATCTATATATTTAAAACGCTAAGCGATTCCTTTCGACAATCCGTTAGAACAAACTACTGCATCAAATTACACCATTCTTTTTTTAAATGAAAGATATTAGAACACAGATTTGTTATCGTGCATTCGTTTGTTCAAAAATTTAATTAATTAGCTGTAATTTTCAATTAAACATTTACTTCTGCTTATGACGTCATAAAGGTGACAACTCCCACTTTTGAGGGCATAGAGTTTTTTCCCTGAACCCTGTGGTTCGCCAATCTTTTGACATTAACTAATATCAACTAGGTAATATTTTAACATTGTAGTATAAAATCTTTTAAAAAAATACTTAATTAGCTAGAATATAATCATAATAAAATATCTAAACGTAAACATATCAAGATGAATAACAAATCTCACGTAAAATGTTGCAATTTAAATGATTCCAATTGAAACAAGATTTGGAGAGTTATCCTTGACGCCCAGCTAACATAAAAGTACCTATTTTATTTTAATTATTTACACACATATTCAAATTTATTATAAAACACCAGGTTGCCATACAAAGCAAAAATCGTCATTTAGGTGCCAAAAAATAACCCAGGTGCGTCTGCGATATCTGTACTGATTTAATCAAAATTATTTTGGTTGCACCGCATATTGCAAAATTAATTAAATCCATGATTATTGTTTCTTTCTCAGATTAAAAATAAAAAAATTGGTACTTCTCTATTATCCCGTCGACCACTTTTCATAACAAAAAACTATCGCCAAACTGTAACGCCAAATAAACGAGAGAACGTTGCCATTGGAATATCAAAATAAAAAAATAAATAAAATACATGAATTTAAGGACACAATTGTTATTTTAATTAATGAAATAACTAATAAATCAGTAAAATATAATGAAAAATAGACGCAAATATCGAATTAAAAACCACTTGATGACGTAACAAACACGTATAATGCTTCTGACATCAAGTAAATCGGATTGTATTTTTGGCGTTTAATTTTACAGTTTGGCGATAATTTTTTGTTATGAAAAGTGGTCGATCGGATAATAGAAAAATACCAGAAAATTTAATGTTTAACGAAATTCAATTATTTGATCGATCGCAAATTTTGGTTCTTTTCCGTTATACTGACACCATGCCATACATGTAAATATATGCTTGGCGACAATGGTGTCCGTATAATGGAAAAGTACTCAATTTTTTCTTAGTTCGGGCTATACCAAAAGCAAACATTTTACAGGTAACAAAAAAAATCGCCGAAAATGGCTGCTTTATCAGCTGTTATGACAGCAAAGTTGGATAAAATCTAATAACCTGAATTTTACAACGTTTATGCGAAACACCACAGAGAACACACGCTATTTTTATATAAGTAGGGTATATTTAAACGAATAAGAGAACTAACAACCTTCAATAATATAATGCATGAAAAAGTAAACAACTAAGTGATTCAGCAAATCATAAAAATATGTATCCTAATAATATTATAAATTTCTTAATATAACTATAAAATACAGAAAAATATTCTGGTACCATAAAAAATATTCATTATCCCGTCGAAATTCCGTGCATTATCCCGTCGTCCGATTAAGAAAAGAAAAACTATATGCAAATTAGGTACTTTTCGGTTAGCCGGCGCCAATAAAGTATATATATATATATATATATATATATATATATATATATATATATATATACACATAATAACAAACTCCAATGGAAAATTACTTGCAGAATCATTATCACAAACGCCAACCAAAATCTATAAACCACATAAATTCAATACTAGAAAAACAAAACTATATACATTATATATATTTGTATCTATGTATGTATATACTATATATATATATATATATACTTCATTGGCGCCCTGCTAACCAAAAAGTACCTCAAATAATTCGCCAAACTGTAGCGCCCAATAAACAAACGGAAGAATGTTGCCATTAAATCTCAAAAAAAGAATAATAATAATAATAATAATAATAATAATAATAATAATAATAATAATAATTAAGAAAACCCCCATTTACTAAAGTATCATTTATCAGTAACTTTTAACAATAAAATTTACAATATATTAATGAAAACAGAATAAAAAATAATCTTGGATATTTATTTATTTACATTATTTCTCTTAATTATGGAAAAGGAATAATCATCCTGATTATGTAAAGGAATGAAGAAACCATACAAATAAATTACACTTGAAAACATTAAAAATCTCCTTTTTCTGTAGATTGATTTATTATTGTAAAAAAAATTCTTCATCTTTACATAAAAATTGATTAGCTTAAAACAATAGATGCGTTTCAGAAGATATGGATTTAAAACGAACAATGATTAAAGAGGACATTTTAAAAATTTTGATCAAAACAATTTAAAACTTTTTTTTAATGTCGAATTTCGACGGTGCGTTTGGGGAGAAGCAATGCACATGCGCATAGGAGCTCATTCGGTTGCATTATCACAGGGGGGGGGGGGGAATATGTGCCTTATTTATTATGTTCTTTTATTGACTAAATATGAGATGAACGTAGGGATATGCTATTTGTATGATACTTCATAGGTTCAGGAAATTTTCTTTCTTGCCGTGGGGAATAGGGCGGTAATGTCATACTGATTTCCATTTTGTTTACGGATTGTTTGTTTGGAGTTTGCATCGGAAATAATAACGTAATTCACTGGGGGGAATTTTTTTTTAATAAAATATTTGAAACATTGTTTCATAAGAATAATAAAGAAGCTTATTTTACTAATATTGCTATTGTAATTTTTTCCGTCAAGTTTTGACGGGTGCCATCTAGTTTTTTTTTAAGTTCACTAATATTTTTAAAAGGCATGCCATTTCCTTTTCCAATTTTAAAATTTAACTGGGTTTCTTGAATACTCGATAGAATTTAAAAACTAATATTTTTGCTTTCACGCCCAAGATAATAATTTAAAAAACCCTTCCTTAACATAACAGATAATGACTAATAAACTTTATTAAAAATTTTAAAAAGTTCAATAATATTATTCAAAGGCATGCCATTTCCTTTTCTAATTTGAAAATTTAACTGGGTTTCTTGAATACTTGGTACTATTGAAATAACGCAGATAAATTTCACATTAAGAAAGCTGAATAAATAGAAAGCCAAACTTTATACACTGTATTTATTCCATAATACGTTTTTATTATATTACACGCATAAAAATGAATGAATTCTATAGAGATTTGATTTGAATTCTCCACCAAAATATGTGATGGTGTATCAACCCAAAATAATTCTCGTTTCATTCTAACAGCATAATTCACTTATATACCAACCTATATTTCTAAACATACGCACAAAATTGAAGTATATTTAATCAGATTCAAAATGCAATGCAAATATTTTGAATTCGCCACGTATCAAATACATTTTTCATCAGAGTGTTTACGTTAGACGAAATATTGTTTATCCCTAAGAATATCTTCGATTTTGAAATTTCAGAATAAAATAATAGCCTCTGAAACGAATGAATTTTTGTTTTCGTCTACATCTATGTGACCTAGTGGCACGATCATTTATTTTTATTCTTTGCAATTTTTTTTTTCATTTTTCTGTTACTATTCTGACATTATATTTTATCTATTCAAAACAATTCCATCTATTTAACAATCATAACTAGTCAAAGTTATTTGAATCATTTTAAGTTCATTAACTATGTAAAATTAAATAGAAATAACTGTTTTTTAAGTACTCTTTCTATACCGACTCAATTAAATTCACTGCGAGAGGGATGAGTAACTATCTTTGTAGATATTCACATCCCAGCTTTGGTAAAGCAAGTGCGAGTCGGAAAAACTCGACTTAAGGCCTAGGACCCGGCTCCCTCTTGGGTGTCTTGACTCCGAAGCTGTTGGGGAACTCCGGCTCGTCTCGAAGTGTAAAAGTGGTGGTCTACCAAGAGGGTGGGATCCACAACAAATCGCAGCGACGTATGTCATCAATCACTTGGGAAAAGGGGGGTGTTCAACCGGTGGCGGCTCTCCCACCGGTCGTAGAGCATACAGGATCTTCCCTGGTCGTGTTCGTTAAAAGTTCCCCAGAACATGGGAACGGCGATTGACGTGCCTAACGGGTGCCCTCAGGCAACTGGCGACGCAGCTCAGTTTCATACTGACTCAGTTAATTTTTATAACAAAATATATTAACCAACTCTTTCCAAGATATTAAAATAATTGTAACACATTTTATTTCGTTTTTTTTTTAAGTGCCTATGTAATATACCCAAAAAATTATATTAGAATACATAATACAATAACAGAAAATATATTAATTTATGTAACACAAAATTTATTTTTATGTATTTTATGTGATCATAAGGTTTTAATGTTGCAAAACCAGTTTTGTCACGATTTTGAAGTCCAGGCTTTATATTTCTGAGTGGTCATTTCTTTTTTTATACAGCTCATTACGTTGTCTCTCGATTATGTCTGAAAAACATTGAATATCCATTAAAACAAAAAAAAAAAATACTTTATTCTATCTTTACAAGACGAAAGTAAACTTTCATGAAAATGGATTCATGAAAACTTTCGACTTCCGGTTTTCAACGTATTTATACGTTTTAGAAGGTTCTGAACACGATTTGACTGTTTTTAGAAAATGTCTGTCTGTGTGTGTGTGTGAGACAAAAATTTTATGGGCCCTCTATCTCAAGAAGGAATGCACGGAATTTAATAAAACTTTTGATTTAGTTAGATCTTGCTATAAATTGGTGCTGATTCGTTTTTGGTGTAAATCGCCCAACAGGTGGCGCTGCTATGTTACATTATTCACGATTTTCAAAACAGCTGTATCTCAAGAACTAATGCACGTATTTACGCCAAACTTCAGATTGAGTTAGACAATGACATAAGTTGTTGTTTATCAGGTTTTGGTGTAAATCACCAAACAGGTGGCGATGCTATGCTGCATTTTTCAGGATCTGCACGATTTTAGCGATAGTCATTTCTCAAGAACGAATGCACGGAATTTCATCAAAAACTTTATACTCCTTTAGATTCTGACATGAGTTGATGCTGATTGGGTTTTCGTGTAAATCATATGAAAAGGTGGCGCGTTGCTATGCTGCATTTTTGGATTCTAAAAAAATTATGCTTTTTGATGTACAGTAATCCCTTAACATTCCCGAGGGTTACGTTCCAGGAAAACCTCGCAAATGTCAAATCCGCGAATGTTGAGTCTATCTATCTGCACTAAAATATGAGTTACGTTCTAAAATTTTAATTGGAGTGGCACAGCATTTCAAAGAACTAAAGGATAATATGTATTAACAATACATTCTGCATAACATGTATGTAGAAGGTAAATGTTCACACATGTTCATAAACATGAAATTTATTGATTGAAGATAATTCAAATTAATTGACTGGAGAAATACTTACAGCTAAAAAAGCCTATGTTTTTATATAAAGTAATTTCGACTCTCTCTATTAGCAAATCGTAAAGAGATGATAATGTATTAGTGAGTCAGTATGCAATACAATATTAAAATACGATATTTAAATACAGCTAAATGATTCAGAAATTCTTTTATTTCCTATCTACGTGCAGCTTTAGCTCCATCTCTACGAGAACCTGCACATTTTAAATTAATAGATTGAAGATGCCGTTGACCCCCTTTACAACTTTTTATTATATCACCTTTGCAATGAGTATTCTGCTGTTGTTATTATTTTGCTTTCCTACAACACTCGCTCCTTTTTCAGTTGACAATTGAAAATTGATTTGTAAATATATACTCAGAAAACAGGGGAAATAATCTTTAACAACTATAAATTCTGAAAAAGAAAGCGATAGTAATCATTTAAAAAAAATCGCGAATAATCAAGTCAGATTCTCGCCAATGTTAAGTTTTTCCGCATTTTTATATTCGCGAATAATCGAAACTCGCGAATGTTGAGGGATTACTGTATTAACATGTATGAGATAAAAGAAAATTTTGAAATTTGCACATACGACTAGTTTTTGTTATGACTTGAAAAGCATTTGCTGTTGTTGTTTGTTGTCTTTCAGGAACAGTTTGTACAGAATTTAATTTATGTTATTTAAAAAATAAACATGCAAATTCATTAACTTATTCAAAATTTATTGACGCAAAATTGATGAAAAACAGTGTTTCCAGATAAGCAGGTATCGCCGATCAACGTGCCTTAATGTTTATGGCTCGTACGACCGTAATTTTAGGAATTTTGCTTTCTGACCATCTGTACGACATTTCTAAAGATTTAAACATAGTAAAATAATAATAAAATTAGATTTTTTCGTCATTTCTGATCTATCTGATACCCATAGAATGATTTTTTTTACAATGTATAATGAAATACGAAATTTCTTTTAGAATTGTAAAAAGAAATTATACCTTAAAAAGAATATAAATGTCTAATTCTCGTTCCGATTCCAAGCTAACAAAAGACATACACCCAAAGCATAATCCAATTAGCTTTGCTCTTAATAGCAGAAAATCAAATATTATACAATTAGTAAATAAAAGATATTTTCTACTCTTCCCTTTGATTTAAGCCAGCTGAAAAGAACGTGGGGAAAAAAAAAAAGAAAATATTTCACTCAATATGTTCATCTTAGTATATTAATACAGATAAAAGCCTAACGTATTAGCTATGTATTTTAATTACACATGCTTTATCCTCTTTAATCTCTAGAGTTGCCAGCACTGTATTAATTTCAGGTTCTTTCTCTTTCAATAAGGTTCGTATCTTAAATATAATTGCAAAATTTTTATGCCGTTTTATTTGTATTTAAAGTCTTAAACTAAAATTTTTACGACAGGAAATTCCAGCAACGGTTATTTACTATCCACGCAAAAGAAACATTTTAATTTGTGAATATCAAAGAATGTTTTATACAGGGTCATTCATAAGTCCCTCCGGGGTTTCGAAACGTTATAGTAAAAAAACGAAGACTAATATGAAAAAAAGAAACATATGAAATTATTCCGAAACTATTCAAGTTTTACTTACATACATTACAGATGTTCTATGTGTAAACCCTTGGTCACACGGCATACATCCATGCGATAGTCCAGTTCCTGCCATACTCCGTTTCTTTAAATCTGAATCAGTGGTGTCAGTTCAACGGGCCTTTCGTAATAAATATCGAAAACAGGGACCAACTGACAAAACAATTCATGTGTGGTACCGGAAATTTAAAGAAACGGAGTATGGCAGGAACTGGACTATCGCATGGATGTATGCCGTGTGACCAAGGGTTCACACATAGAACACCTGTAATGTATGTAAGTAAAACTTGAATAGTTTCGGAATAATTTCATATGTTTCTTTTTTTCATATTCGTCTTCGTTTTTTTACTATAACGTTTCGAAACCCCGGAGGGAATTATGAATGACCCTGTATATCTGACAAGAGAAATTACTGCAAGTTATATTATTTTGATTGAATGTAAAAGAGTATTATTTAATTGTGCTAGAAAGAGGATAATCTATATAAAGGTGTGTATGAGAGGAAAGTATAAAGAAAAATATGAGAGTTAAAATAGAGCTATACAGACTTCGAAGAGTCCCACATTCTGACTACTACTATTTTCAAACAATAATTCTTGGAAAAAAGTTATATATAAATGTTGGTAGTCAAAATATATGATGCAACGTCCCTGCCTATATCATAACTTTCTGTTGCGGAAATAGTTTTGTAAAGACCTCTCTATGACGAATACTTCCTTTTACTTCAAATAAATGAACATTTTTACGTCTGATATATAAAATTCAATTGTCAAAAATTACAATTAATAAGACAATACTAGATCAAAAACGCACATTTATCTAAAAAACAATTGAAAAACTTATGCAAATGTTTCAGGCTAACAATTGCGGGTCCCTCTTCAACGCAATAGCATACGTTATCCAGACTACCTCCAATTAGCCGATTAATGAATATTGTATGATTTCATCTTAATACACTTTAGCTTTAGCGTGTATGTAATTTAGCGTGTTTGTAATTTTTTTTTCAATTTAAGTGGTAAAACTTTTGACTATAAACACGTTTGGAGATAGTCTGGTTATTAACCATTGGGAAAATGGTTGTTGTTTTCGGTCGAGAATGGACATCTTGACGTCGTCACTTTATTTGACGTCGTCATTTTATTTCACGTTGTCACTTTATTTTTTTTAAGCGTTTTAAGCGTTTTTAACGAAATTCTGTAACTTTAGAAGAATTTTTCTTTGAATAGGCAATAGAAAGGTATAAAATCTATATTACTTTTAAATGCTAAAGGTGTAAAATTAACAACTATAATATAAATTAAAATAACTTTTATTAGTTGTTTTACATGTTTCGACTCTTCTGAGTCATTTTCAAAAACAAAATGAGAATATTCTAAAGCTGCACGGGCTTTGAAGTTATTATTTACATGTACTTTTTAAAAAATTACGCACGTTATCTATTATTTTTTACTTGATTGTTTATTTTCATATCTTTGAGCATGGAGTAAAAAAATCAATCAAGTAAAAAATAATAGATAACGTGCGTAATTTTTTAAAAAGTACATGTAAATAATAACTTCAAAGCCCGTGCAGCTTTAGAATATTCTCATTTTGTTTTTGAAAATGACTCAGAAGAGTCGAAACATGTAAAACAACTAATAAAAGTTATTTTAATTTATATTATAGTTGTTAATTTTACACCTTTAGCATTTAAAAGTAATATACTATTACAAGGTGTTATATTTTATTATATTGTTAGGTATAAAATCGTTACAAAAATGTTAAAGTTACAAAAAACAGAAATTAGATGCAAATTATCACATATGAAAAAAAGCCGAATTTAAAAATTGATGTCGGATGAGAGAGAAATCGTCTCATAAAGCAAAAAAAACGTGGTCTTCAACTTTAATTTCCTCAAAATATCTTTAGCTCAGATATCAATCTAAACAAGAGTTAAAGTTATTCTAGGAAAGATCCGATAAAATATTTCTGTTTCTGCTTCCATTAACATATTGTAAATTAGGTACTTTCGTGTTATTGCGGCCCCCAAGGTTGAATCGCCAAGCGACCAAGCTTTATCGCCAAATTATAAAGCATGTATGACATTATAATAATATATAATATATATAAATATATATAAATATAACATTTCTTGGCGTATGTGGCCAAGTTATAGTCATAATAGGATGTATATATATACGATATGTGTATATGATGTATATACGACATATAAGACGTAAATAATATGTGTATAATGACGTATATGGTACATATAGGAGTGTTTGGAATATATATATCCGTATATAGGATGCATATATAAGCTTTGCGATGATCTTGGCGAAATCATGACTGCAACCTTGGCATAATTATAATTGTGGGGGCCGCTATAACACAAAAATGCGGTAATTTTTTTTTAATTTTTTTTTTATATAAAAAAAATAGCTTTCGGAACACTTTTCCAATGGTTATTGTAATTTGTTAAATTATATTTTTTTTTCGTATGTTATTGCGCTGAAGAGAAGCTCAGTCATGGCCTGAAACGTTTGCATAAGTTTTTTAATTGTTTTTTATATAAATGTGTGTTTTTAATCTAATATTGTCTGATTTAATGTAATTTTCAACAGCTGCTTCACTATTACGTATACCTCTCTAAACCGAAGACTCTTAAACTTAGGATATTTTTTCAGAAGAAGATAGTTTAATCAATGTAACAGGCCATTTTAATCAATAGGGTGGCAAAATTATGTCAAACAAATTTTGTTCCAACAATGTATAAACATTACTTTTAAAACTATTTATAATATATTTTCAAACTCCAGGAAGAATATATTCAGGCGAAACATTAATAGCACATAACTCTTTATTTATACTTTTCACAGTAACTTATTTTTGTATTTGTCTGAAAGTTTTTGCTATTTTATTAGTAGATCGCAAGCAGTCTAAAATATACAACGAACTATATAGTTCAGACTTTCAAAGTCTCAAAAGTTTTCATAGTTTTTTAGGCGAAACATACATTTGAAAATAATCTTTTTTGCATTGTATATATAAAAATATGTCTATTCCTTGTTTCTTCCAAAAATGAAAAGAAGTATTTTTTCATTGAAAAAAGCATATCTAAACTAATCCAATTAACGTTGCTATAATAGTTGGATATGTAATTAATACATAACAGAGATTTTTTGTCTTAAGCTTTGAGATAAACGCGATAGAAACAACATTTAAAAAAGTAAAGTTTAACGCAATTTATTCATCGTAAGCTAGTGAGACATTAAAAACTTAAAACTTTAGTTATATAATTTAATTCCACCTGCTTCTGAGTTTAATTTATAATTTTATAGCACTTAATAACACCAACTATTAATCTGTTGGTGTTATTAAATCTCAGATAAAACAAAAGCAAGAATTAGAGATTAAGTACTTTTGAAAATTATAAAAGAAGTTGCGTCTTTTATATACAGCGAAAAAACGATTATTTTAAATAATTGCATTGTGTATTTTGCATAAAAAATTCCTAATATAGCACCAATTATTAATAGGATATTCTTTCTCTTTCATTAAAACTCGGATCTTAAATATAATTGCAGGATCTTAAAATTCCTACACTTGTGCTTTAAATCTAAATTTTTAGAAAAGAAAAGTTCAGTAAAAGTTATTGACGTAACATTTAGAAAAAAAAAAAAAATTATTTGTAAATGAGAAAGAGTATTTTATGTTTTGTTCGAAAGAAATTAATCCAAATTAGTTTATTTTGATTAAATCTAAAGAGATAATTGTGCTATATATATATATATATATATATATATTTACCTTATTTAATTGCAGATATTCTGCGACAAACCGGAGATTACTTTTCAGAAATAGTGTTATTCAAAAATAAAGACCGTTTGCTCCTTATATGGCACGCATATGGAACCCTCATCTGGAAGAGGTCAAACTGTCTCATGTATAGAATTAAATAATTTAGACTTCTAGAGATTTAGATTTTTTATAAAAAATGTATATGTAAAAAAACAACTTTTTCTAGATATTTAAAAAGTACTTTGAATAGAATATAAATGTATAATTCATGATTCTATTTCAAATAAATAAATAGCAGTCTCTCTAAACTAATCCAATTAGCATTGCTCTTAATAGTTTAGGATGAAATATTACTTAACTAATACGTAACAGGAATTTTCTATATTGAGTTTTGAAATACCGTGAAAACAATTAAATATTTTACGTAATGTATTCACCATAGGAAAGTAAAACTGATAAAAGCGTAAAGATTTGGATATATATTTTAATTCTACATTCTTTATTCTCCTAAATCTCAGACGTCATTGCATCATACGAAGCTGAGATTCTTCCTATGTAAGAGAGGATATTAAATATAATTGCAGGATATCTTCATTCTTTCATACTTGTATTTCAAGTATTAAATCTCAATTCAAACGAAAAAGAAAGTTTGTTTGGGTTATTCATCTTGACGGAGCATTTAGAAGCAATATATTTATTTGTGAAGGAAGAGAAACATTTAGGATTAGTATAAGGCTAATTGCTCGAAATTAGATTCATTTAACTGAATTTAAAAGGCTTCGAAGAGAGGAAATTCACTCAATCAAAATTCACTTTTCTCCCGCACATTCATGAAATCTTTTTTTATTTGTAAAATCATAAAATTTACAAAAACTGTTTATTCATGATCTGGGTAATCGAATAGAGCTTTTTGCTAAAAATCAAAATCCTCTATTGACACGCGGCTAATATGAAAGTATCGTTTTTAAAAAATGTCAACATGTTATTTGAATATATTATTCATATTTTTCACATAAAAATGCTTTTTGGGGTTTTTAGTGCACAGTCTAAAAAAATATATAATAAATATTTTTTTCAAATCTATCAAAATTCTCAATTAAAAAAATAGTTTTCACCTATTTCCTATAACGCGAGAAACCCGGATTGGATCCCCTAATGATTGTAATAATAATATAAGTATTTTCAGAATTACATTATTAAGCTTAAATATCAATTTTTAATAATTTTTTTAAAGAAGCTATTAATAAAAATGTATACAGATAAAAAATTACCCATAATTTCATCATAAGTAATTTTTTTTTTACATTATTTTTCAAAATATCTGGTATGTTCGACTATTTACGAGTACAAACACACATTAAATCATTAACTACAGTCATCAAAAACATTCTAGTGTATTTTATGTATGCATATATGATTGAAGTACAATATTAAAAACATAAAACTTCATATTTTATAAAGATTTCCACTTTATAGAACTACATTGTTAAGATTGCAAAATCAGTTTTGATTTATTTAAAAAAGAAACTATTAAAATAAATATATATGCAGATATATGCAAATTTACGATTGTCAACAATGATATAAATAGTATATATTTTTTAAATTACTGTTTTTATATGTGTGGTAATGTTTACTTTGATAATACGGAAACTCGTTAAATCCCAATTATTATATTCAAAGTTGTCGTAAAATATTCTGTGTATGATTGGAATAGTAATAATAAAATAAATAAAACTTTATATTTTATAAAGAAACTACTGAATAAATAAATTTATGCAAATTTAAAATTCTTGCGCTGTTATCGTGTCAATTGTTTGCATTATTCATTCAAAGTTGACTGTAGTAATGCGGTAATTCGTTGAATCACAGCAATTGTAAAAACTGATGTACTATTCTGCATCTTGAGAGTAACAACAAAAATAAAATAAAGCTTTATGTTTTAAAATACTTTCCGTTCATATAATTGCATTGTTACCATTACCATTTGGGATTTTTTCGCTAAAAAAAACACTTAGAATTAATTCAATAAGACAGATGCCTACAATTATACAAGTCAGATTTTTACATTAGTTTTCCAAAATTTCTATCAAATACGATAATGAAAATAAGAAAACTCGTTGAATCACGTCTATACTAATCAAATATCAAATATGTACAATAAGATTTTATACAATATTTCATATACAATTTAAAATAATATTAATAAACTTGATAAATCATTATACTATCGAGCTTACGCTTTTATACGTTTATTATAAATAAATACTTAAACTGATCTAAAAATCAATTGTATTAATATTAAAAGCAAATTTGTGACATTTCTTTCATTGCGGTGGTTTGAATTTGTCGTAATATTATCAAATATCGTTTTATCAGACCTATTATGAGAATCAAAGTTCCTTCCCGATATATTTTGTACTATTTAATAATAATAATTGTAAAACAATGAACATGATATATTTTAATTGCTTAATAGGCGTATAGCCAACGTAGTGAAAAAGTACCCAAGCCGGGACTCGAACCCCGGTCATCAGTACAGTGCACTGACGTTCTACCAACTGAACCACTTGGGAACGATACTGAGCCTGGAACTTTTTCACCATAACATGTTGGCAAGGCTACTTGCGCTGCGTTTGTAGCCCGGGTTCGAGTCCCGGCTTGGGGACTTTTTCACTATGTTGGCTATACGCCTATTAAGCAATTAAAATATGAATATTATGAATGCAAGGCGTGAGAAATTTTCTCTGAAAAATTTCCAAGTATTAAATATGAATTCGTGATATAGAGTTCATATATTGTCTTTGCGCTTTTATACGTTTAAAAAATTACCAATTAAATAAATAAGCTTTTTTCGTGTGAAAGCAAATTTATCTGCTATAATATTAAAGATTTATTTTTCATAATTCATTTTTTTAATGTATGGCATTCATTACAGTATAAACTTCTCTATCACATTTTGCGTGCAATTAAAAAATAAATAATTAAGCTTTCAATATATGGAAATAAAATGTTGAAATTACGTTCTGATACGTTTCAAAAAGTAGTTACTAAGTCCTTCAGGGGGCAAATACTTCTGTTGTTGAAATAGTGAAATGATTGAATGACATCAGAATTTACGGGAGAAAAAATTAAGTAAGAGTAATGTACTTCACGTACATTATAAAATTAAAATTTTATTCCAAAATTCTGGCGCAAATGTGGCATTTGTGGATTAAAATTAAGTGGTAGAAATAATATACCATCGATTTTCAAAGGGTTAAACAAATAAGTTCATTTATGTGAATGCAAAACTACTTGCTGTGGTATTAAAACTTCCTTTTTGACATTTTATTATTTTTTTTTAAATTTATGTTATTCATTATAGTCAAAGATTCTTTATCATATTTTACATACAATTTTAAAAATAAATAATTAAACTATAAATTTTTGGTATTACGATATTTTACGTTTAAAAAAGACAGCTAGAAAGGTGTCCAGGACACAAAACTTTCGAAAGTGTAACATTTTTATGTTTTTAGATTAAAAAAAAATAGTCTATATTTTTTTAGAATAACACAGAAAACCAAATGTAATTACAATAATTAGATCAAACTGCAAATATATATATTATACTGTCTGTGATTGCCTCAGAAGTATTTTAAATTCCTTTATCTCAGAATGTCAATTTAAATGAATTTCATCATGACGAATTTCGTTCTATTTAAATTTATGTATCTAACTTTTTTTTATATAACAAATAAATTTATGACACTTTTCAAAATTATTTTCAATTGCATATTGATCGAATTGCCTTCACGATATTTTGTTTTGATCGAAAATGTTGAAAATAAGAAATAATATAATCAAAAAGCAAAGAAAGTAATCAGAAAATGATAAAAAATTTAAAATAATAAATTATATAATAAAAATAAATTAATAAACGTTAAAAATAATAAACAATAAATACTTTAAAACAATAAATAATGATAACAGTGGAAAATAAAAAATAATATACTAAAAATAAAATAAGAAATTCCCGTATTAAAAGGTACTCATAAAAAATACCTTTTTTTAAAAAAAATAATAAATAATGCAAATTATTAAATAAGTCTTAAAGTTTTTTCAATAAAAATATTAATTTATCTTCAGGATTTATAAAAATTTTCCTTTTTCTGTACTCAAAATTGAGAAAAATGGGAAAACGGATATCATTCTAGAAGATATATAGATTTTTAAATATCGTTAAAATAAATACATTTTAATTATAAAAAATAAATACATTTTAATTATAAAAAATAAATACATTTTAATTATTAAAAAAAAATGGATTTTTTAAAGAATTTACATTTAAAAGAGAATCTGTATATATAAATATACATTTCAAGTAACAAAAACGAGTAAAATATATTTATAAATAAAAGTTTGTGTCCGAAATTACCTTAAACAATTAAAGTAATAGATATAAATATATTACTTACAGTAGTAGAAAACGACGGCTGCAATGGTCATAACAAATAGCAGAACGAATAGTATTGCAAACACAAGTGTAAACACAAGTCTCTTCTTCTGCCACGTGGTGATAGCGGGGGTATTCACCTCACCTTTTTCTACCCAAGTGCCGTTCGGTGTCATAGTTTGCAGACGACTTCTGATCTCTGATAGTTATATATACTTTAATTCACCAAATATATTTTTTCTCAATTCCCTATCAAAATACCAACGTGTTTGTTGACTTAATAAGTAGTAGTTTATTACACTTCACTCTGTAGTATCCTTCTTCAGTTATGCTTTTTTAATATTAACAGTAATCATAAATTTTTAAATCAAAGTTTCATCTTATTAGCCTATTTACAATTATGTATCTGTTAATAAAAAGTTTATTTAATGCAAGATTTTATTTCATTTAGTTAATTTTCTAAGTTAAATTTTTGTTACAGCTAAGTTTCGCGTCTCTTTTTTATGTTCTATGATAATGGTGCCATGTGCTGAAAAATGAAACAGAACTCTTATAATAATAACAATAAATAATAATTAAATTAATTTTTTCAACTTTTCTATTGAATAATCTATCTTTATGTAAAAAATTAACTTCATTTTTTTCACACGCTTATATTTAAAAAAAATTTTAACGTTCAAACAAGTTATTTTCTAGTACATTTATATTTCTTTTAAATAATAAATTTTCCGTTATTTTATTTCATATTTATTAGATATTTTTACTCTTTATTTCCGTTTGTTCGATTTCTTCTATAATATGATATACTTCTGTAAAACTTTGATTAATCTTACGTCATTCTACTATATGCCACCAATAAAAAAACGCTTTAAATTCTATTATGTATAAAATTTCACAAAGCACAGCAGAACCAATATAATATTATTTCAGTTAGATGATGATATTTTGAAATAGACGAGAGAAATTTAATTTAAACTGTCTTAAAGTCGTACTATTATCACGCCAGCGTGGCGGAATCTGATTACCGCTATCTTCATATTCTAATATATTCTCCATATTCTAAACTCGTTCAATGACAAACTTTAATTTAAAACATTATCCTATAGTTGAAGTCTTCTATACTGGTTAATTTTACTATTTTATCATTTCAAAAAATAAGTACTAAATACTTTACAAATAAACAACACTTCTTTCATAAATTTACAACCTGTATAATCACAATATTTGAAATTGCTATGATAAATTTGATTGAAGAAGTATTAAAGCCAAGCTATTATCACTAGTGTAGTGAAATTTGATTTCCTCAATCTCTATGTTCTAATATAACTGTTGCCGAATCACAAACTATAAATCAAATCACAATTTTATCCCACAGCTGAAGTCTTCTATACCGGTTAGTTTGTTATTTTGTCACTTCAAAAATATAAGTAATAGATGCTCTTCAAATAAACAGCATCTCTTTGATACATTTACAACTAGTATAATAACTGTAATACTTTCAATTGCTGTGAGAAATATAATTTAAACAATATTAAACTCAAGGTATTTTTATATCAGGTTAGCAAAATCTGATGTTCTAATGTAACTCTTGTTAAATTAGAGATTTTATTTCATAATTTCATCCCATAGTTGAAGTCTTCTACATTGGTTATTTTGTCTTTTTTAAAAATAAGTACTAGTTGTCTTTCAAATAAACAATATCACTGCGTTAAATGTACAATTAGTATAATCACAAATACAATAATATTTCAAATAGCTGGGAGTAAATCTGGGAAACCATTTTAAGTTATATCATGACCACTTTAATTTAGCGGAATCTGATTATCTTTCTATTCATGTCTAATATAACTGTTACGGCAAATTTAATGAGCTATTAACTCTCACAAACTTACATAACTTTTAATGCAAATTTTAATTCATATTATATCTCACTTAGAAATCCGTAGCTAAAATCTTCGCTTCTGATTATCATTATATTCATGTTCTGTTATATCTGTTGCTGCAAACTAATTTTTAACTCTCATAAACTTATTTAACTTTTAATGCAAATTTTAGTTCATAACATTATTTTATATATAAAAACATATAATTGAAATATTCGACGTTAGTTATATTTTTTTTTCACTCTAGAAAATAAATGCTAAACTTTTTTTTAAATAAACCATATTTCTGTGTCGAATTTACAACTAGTTTAATCACAAGTATTATAACACCTTAAATAGCTGATGGTAATGCAGGAAAATCCGTTTACAATACTATTATAACATCAGAGTAGAAGAATCTAATTATCTTTATATTCATGTTCTAATATAACTGCTAATGAAAACTTAATGAACTCTTAATTCTTATATACGCTTTTAATGTAAATTCTAATTCACAATATTATTTCACACTTAAAAATCCGTAGTTGAAATCTTCGACAATATTTTCGTAAAATAAACGCAAAATGTTTTTCAAATAAGTAATATATCTTTGTTAAATTTACAATCACAAAGCAAAATATATTCCGATACATGTGTCACATTTCTATTAAATCACACATTTTCTGTCCTGTTTTTAATTTATAACCGCAAAACTTAAAATATAATTATATTCCATGATAGGGATACATAATACACGCTGTCATTTCTCATTACACACATTAAGAGCGCATCTCTCAGCTGTTTGTCATTGTGAGAAGTGAAAAAATTACGCCGCTGCTATTTGTAAAAAGCGCTGACAGCACAGGTGCTTTCCAACCAAGCACGTTATTGGATACTGACTCGTTGAGAGGAGAAAGAAATATTAGGATGCCATATGTAAGATCGGGAAGATCAGAGTGGGACACTAGAGCCATCTGTCGGTCAATGTAAGCACTCGCTTTTGAGCGCTTTTTCATTAGTTTCTTTTAATCTTTTTTTTTCGTACAGAGTAAATATTAAGAATTAAAAGATTAATAAGAGATGTGAAGCAAAAAATAGAAATGTCTTATTTTGTTTTATTTATTTTATTTATTATGAGACATGTATTTCTTTATACCAAAGGAAAAAAATAAATGTTAATGATAAAATAAAGATAAATGAAGAAAATTGTAGAATAATGATGAGATTATTGAAACAAAAACTGTTTGAATAGATTTAAAAATAATTGCATTTTTGGAGGATTTAATTTATCCATTAAAAGTAGCTAAATTAAAAAAATCTTTTTTAAATATTATTTTATAAATCTATTTTACAATTAACAATTTTTTTTAAACTGTAAAAAAAAGAAAAAAAACTTATTCAAAATTTCCATAAGCGATCGAAACTTGAAAAGATGACGTACTATTGACTTGTTTATATCTGTCTGTCTATCTCTCGATATATGTAAGTGTATATATATACTAGTAATAACGGTTTGACCACTGACTCCATTAAGTACCAACACTCTGTTGATAAAATAAAAAATAATAAATAAATAAAAACATTCTTTGAAAAAATTTCATGTAATGAAGTCATACAATAAGTACTTAATTTTTATTATATTATAATTTAATACACATAAACTATACCAAAACATTATTATTACTGCACTACAATTATTATATTAATATGATAATATTATAATGGTGTTATACAATAATAATTTTGAAAACTTATTGCAGGTTTAAGAGTTTCATAAACTATGCATATTATTTTTCACGTTAATGCAATAAAAAACCGTTTTTTATTGTATCTATTGTAAACTATAACATTGTAATAAAACTACAAATATGTTTTCCTCCATTCATACCGACTATAATGAACAAACACTTTGAAATTTTTCAAGCGTTTTTCATCTCCGCCTTTCCATAATCGAGGTGCATATCCCTATTTTATGATCAGGGTGCGTTTCCGCCTCACGGATAATTAAAATATGTGTTTAAAAATGAATTAAGACAAAATTAAAAGACAAGTATAATGTACCTTAAAAGAAATATCGTATTTAATTTTAACTCACTGTCGCAGAATAGTTTGTATTTAACAAAAATCCTCATTCAAATTTAAACTAGATAAGTAAACTTTGAAATTGAGACATCTTCCATAATGGCATTCTAATTTTTTCAGCAAACGAAAACAATAGTTATTCTAACTTTAATAATATCCAGTAAAGAAAAGTTGCAAAGTCCAGGTTATAGAAAATTCGTGCACAGTATATTTTATTGATTTTGAATATATTGACTCACTAGCAAGCTACGCCCGCTACGCTGGTCAATTTCTCTTAACGAACCTTTAATCAAACGAAATATTGACCTTGTGTTTTAAAACCATACGGATCTTTACTTGGAATGTTCTTCCGCATTTCTGAAAACGATATTGAAAAATCATTTCCGTTGGATTTTAATGAAGTTACAATACTTTAAATATAATGAAATTGATATGTCTCACTGAGGTGGACTAAAATATGCTATTTATCGAGAATTAAATAAAAAGCATGCATTCGTGACATCATAATTCACTTATATATTTTATCAGAGTAATAAGGCTACTATAATTTGTGACTCGTGCTATAGCCAGTATACAGGCTGCCGTTATCATTATCTTTATGCGCGTGAAGGTTTCGCTATGGTACTCCATTGTGAAATTTGGTAATTTTTTTAATTCAATATTTGAAAAACGGCATAATCATTAGATTTGAAATTTATATCAAGAAAAATACAAATTGTTACCTTTCTAACGCAGTTTGTCTAACAATTTTGTGACAAATACTTCTCGAGCTATTAATTTTTTTCAGTAACTTCAAATGTTTCATTTTCCGAGATTAATCTGTGGCAACGATTAGCGAAAATCCCAGTCGTCAGCAACGCATAGCTTTTTATTAAAGAGGATGATGATGACATGATATCTGTAATCGGATTCGTTGTCAAGCTTTTGCTTCAGAAAAAGAAACGCAGAGGAAAACTTTTCTACAGATAATTACCAACCATCTCCACAAAATTGCGTAACTAACTGTGTAAATCCCACCAAAGTCCGTCCAACAGTTTTCAAATTATAAACGGTCGGAATGAAATACGAATTTGCATTTTATATATATAGTAGACATATCATATATATTATTTCTCCTGTCAACATCCCTTTTTCTAAGAAAATACAAAACGCAGAACGACGAATGAGATAGCATATGAAAGGATTTTGAACAGAGTTCTGACATAGCACACTTAACTCTTCGTTAAAACATGTTTTTTGATTAAAAATTGCTGTTAATTAAAAATTAAATAGGTATTGTTTTCATAAAAGAAATGACAGGTTTTCCTCAAATTATTGTTGCCAAAAAAAAAAAAAAAATAATAATACCACATTATATTTTGCTCAGCAATTATTATAAAAAACTTCCGCGCGGGTTTATTTTATATTTATGATTAGAAATTCAAATTGAAATGTTTAGATTTATATTTCTATGTCACATGTTTTCCCCGAAGCGGATGACGTCATTTTCTAATGCAGTTAAAATACTATTGTTAATTTTTTTTTTCTCGCGCATGCCTTTTGCAATCTTGGATCAGTTTTTACTTTTACTTTGATGGAATAAATTAGATGATATTCTGGCTTGACTAAAAACTAAATGTTGTTTGCTGATATTTTTATGCTTACTTTTTCTGTAAAAGTTTAAACCTGCATCTAATAAATATTACATATTGATAAAAAATGGTACTTCTCTATTATCCCGTCGACCACTTTTCATAACAAAAAACTATCGCCAAACTGTAACGCCCAATAAACGGGAGAACGTTTTCATTGGAATATCAAAATAAATAAATAAATAAAATATAAGAATTTAAGGACACAATTGTTATTTTAATTAATGAAATAACTAATAAATCAGTAAAACATAATGAAAAATACACGCAAATGTCGAATTAAAAACCACTTGACGACGTAACAAACACGTATAATGCTTCTGACGTCAAGTAAATGGGACTGCATTTTTGGCGTTTAATCTTACAGTTTGGCGATAGTTTTTTGTTATGAAAGTGGTCGACGGGATAATAGAGAAGTACCTAGAAAATATTAGATTTCCGTGCGAAATCCTCGCATGGTCTTTCATAATTGCACTCACCTTTCCCAATCACTTTCCCATTAGCTCTATCACTAAGCAACATAGAATGATATATTATAGGGTCATTAACCATACCTGAAAAGTCACTTCCATCAAAATTTATTCAGTAGAATTTTTTTGTAAAGGTAATAATCGGGTTCACTTAATTTTAGAGCTTTCCTCTGTATCTCTATAACAGAGTAACGTAGAATAGCTATACTCTAAAACCTTTCAAAAAACATTACTTAACTAACAGTGTAAAACCTAACAAAATATCATGAATAATCGGATTAAAATATGAATACTATGAGGTTTATCCTCATAGTAGATGATGATATGATTTTCTGTAATATGATTCATCATGAAGGTTTCACTTCAAACATAAACGATGCTTTTCCTCATTGGGTACTTCTCAATTATCCCGTCGACCACTTTTCATAACAAAAAGCTATCGCCAAATTGTAAGATTAAACGCTAAAAATGCAGTCCCATTTACTTGATGTCAGAAGCATTATACGTGTTTGTTACGTCATCAAGTGGTTTTTAATTCGACATTTGCGTGTATTTTTCATTATGTTTTACTGATTTATTAGTAATTTCATTCATTAAAATAACAATTGTGTCCTTACATTCTTATATTTTATTTATTTATTTATTTTGATATTCCAATGGCAACGTTCTCCCGTTTATTTGGCGATAGTTTTTTGTTATGAAAAGTGGTCGACGGGATAACAGAGTAGTACCCAACATGGTAGCTAAAACGCCAATTGGCGAGGTATCTGAATGCGGAAAATTAGCCCAAAATCGTATGAATAACTAACTACCCAATGAAAAGGGGAAACATGGCTGAAGACTGAAAACAAATAAAGAAGCAATACATAATACTAAACTTACCTTCGAAACTTTTAGCAATCACGTTTTATTTGAAATCGTGGCGTTTGTAGAATTAATAATACATAATTACATAAATATCCGTAAGAATAATATTTCATTCCAAATTGAACAGTTAATGTTTCTATCTGTAAAAATAAACAAAAGAATTAAATAACAAAAATATTTAATTTGAATTTCTTCCGTTGCTATAGTAACGGACGTATTTTTAGAAATTATCACTTGTATTGTTAGAATTGTTATATTTTGACGTCAAAGACTTCGCCAAATTAGAAAAATGTGCAATATCTCACGAACTATTTGTCTTATGAGTATTTGATTGATACCATTCGATTCAGCATACAAAAATACATTAAAATATGTTATCATTTGTCACGTAACTATAATACCCGATTTTTAAGGAATTTTTTTAAAGTTTGTTCCCCTTTTTACCCCCCTTAGGGGTGGAGTTTTTTAAAATCCGTCTTAGTGCGCCTCTACATACTAAGAAGTATTTTTCCTGCAAGTTTCGTCTTTGTAGGTTCAGTAGTTTTGGCTGTGCGTTGATCATCTAGCCAGAAAGGACTTTCTTTTATACATATAGATTCAAAATTGATAAGACGAATTTTCTTATAAATGGTGCCTATTACATATTTTTAAATATTTCGCACCAAATAAACATTACTCCAAAAAAAAGCACTTTTGTTTCGCTTAATGTGAGCCCGAACATAAAAATCTCGAATGTACCACATTTTTACTTTTTTGGCTTAAAATATATGCTAGAGTTTTTAAAATAGAAACACGTAAACCGCATATAAATGCAATAAGTGGCGAAACGACAGATGAAGGTTCACTGTACAGAGTTTTTGGAATCTGTCAGTATATGTGTGTAGAGCGCGATAACTGTCACAAAAAAAGAAAAAAAAACATCCAATTACCTTGGTATTAACTAGATATATTGGTCAGTTACTTGGAATTAGGTGATAGTTTTGGTTTAATTTGGTTAGTTTTAAAAAGAATACAGAACATTTTCTTCCATGTCATGATGTTTTTTTCATAGGAATTCACAAGATTTTAAAATTTTATCATTCACGGAAAAGAAAGTGGCACATTTGAATAGTTGATTTAAACGTTAAATTATGGATGCTTTAGTTTTCTATATGGTGTTCTTAAACAAATCCCATTTGTTTGAATTTCTGTCAACATATTTGTCAATACGTTCGGAACTATCCATATAACTTTTACTAGAATTTTATGCATGGGTTTGAAACATTTTACTTTCTCACATTTTGAACTTTGCGAGCAATTGTCAATGAGTTCGAAATTAGCTATATAACTTTTACTAGAATTTTATGCATGTGTTCAAAACAATAACTTTCCCACATTTTAAAATTTGCGATCAATTGTCAATATGTTCGAAATTAGCGATATTACTGGAATTTTATGTCTGTGCTCGAAACATTTTACTTTCTCACATTTTAAAATTTGCGATCACATTTTACAAATCATTAACGGTTTTTTTCTTCCTTTTTCATTCACTATTGCCTAGCAACTAAATTTCCTAGCATATCAAAAAATATATATGAAGGAAAGCACACTTTTTTTACATATTTAAACTAAAATTTTAATATTTTATTAATAAAAAAATATTTTTTCGGATGATTTGTGTATGTTTCTTCTATGAAAATAGATTAGAATTTATTTAGATAAGAGCTCTGTTTTAAATACTATAGACTAATAACTACAACTGTTTTCACAAAATAAAAATTACAAAAATGTTGGACATCAAAATTAGATACAAGTCTCGTAAATGGAGTTTACACTTATATAAGTATATTTGTTACACGAGATTCTAATCCAACTTTTACAACAGATGAAGATAGTTCGTGGTAAAAATATTGGTATTAGGATAGAATATAATCTCCTGTACTACGAGATGCTTGTGATAATGAAATTACAATGTAAAATATACCGGTAGATATGCTTGAATGCAAGCATAACACATTTATTAATACTTTTGCACGTAAAATTAATGAGGCAGGGTTTAGTAGTGGAGTTGGGAAAGGTGGGAGGGGGGGGGGGCAAAAGCACGACTAAAGCTGATAATGTTTGTTTTTTTAATTAAATTTTAATTTGTTAAAATAATTTACTTTTAAGAAAGAATAAATAAATAAATATACATTTCAAGAAAGATAATATGTTGTGGACATCACAAAACTTTTTTCTATATAAATCAGAACGTCTGCAACAAAATTTAAATGACTATGTATTTGTTCTTGAGATATAGCAGTTGCGGAAATCGTGAAAAACAAAGCATAGCAGCGACACCTGTTGGGCGATTTTCACCAAATACTAATCAGCACTAATTTATATCAGGGACTAACTGAATATAAAGTTTTATTAAATTTCGTGCATTAGTTCTTGAGATAGAGCGCCCACAAAATTTTGTCACTGTTTATGGCTTCTGTTTATGTCAAGTTCTGACAGTATATGGAGCTTGGTGAAATTCTGTACATTAGTTCTTAAGTTATAGCAATCGCGGAAATCATGAAAAAAATCAACATACCAGCGCCACATATTGGACGACTTACACCAAAACCTAATCAGAAAAAAGTACAGCGTCGATTTACACCATAACCTAATCTATTTATGTCAAGGTCTAACAGAATATGACGTTTGATAAAATTCCGTTCATTAGTTCTTGAGATATAGCTATCGCGGAGAATAGCAGCGTTACCTTTTGGGAGATTTATATTAAAACCTATTCAGCACTAATTAAGTCAAGTTCTAACTGTATCTGAAGTTTGATAAAATTCCGTTCATTAGTTCTTGAGATCTAGCTATCGTGGAGCATAGCAACGTTACCTTTTGGGTGATTTATATTAAAACCTTTTCAGCACTAATATATGTCAAGTTCTAACTGAATCTGAAATTTGATCAAATTTCGTGCATTAGTTCTTGAGATAGAGTGTCCACAAAATCTGTGTCACACAGACAGACAGACTCACGAACAGACATTTTCTAAAAACGGTCGAATCATCACGTTCAAGACATTCTAAAACGTATAAATACATCGAAAACCGGAAGTCAACATTTTTTTTGAATCCAGTACTTTCGTCTTGTAGTTAGAAGAAATTAAAGTAAAAAATGCTTAAAAACAGGGTTTTTTTCCCGGACCATTTTAAAGGTTTTATTTGTGTTACTTATATTGCGGCCAGCATAAAAAAATCCCGCTACCATTAAAGTTATTTTTAACCTTTGCCTTATTCAAAAACAACACACACTTTACTATATTTTAATTTATTCAGAAACAGCTGGTCACGAACTTAAGGTAGAATCAATATTCCCGTCTCGTATCTAGAGTACTTTTCAAACTACATAAGCAAAAGTTTACTTTTTATTGAATTGAAAAAACACGTTTTACACTAAGTACTAATTTAATCTGTCTTAAGAAAGTTTACAGTAGTTTATTTAGTCAATAGCATTATATTATTGTCTTTTACACAAAATAGAATACTTAAGATGTAACCAGTCATGTTTTAATTTATACTTAGCTAGCGTAGCAACCCGATGGATTGTATTTGGATCGCATGATATCTATCGTTTTCTGGTGGAAAAATAAATTTATTCTTATTCTACATTTAGAAAATATTTATAGTAATAATTTTATTATATTTTATTATATTTTTATTATATTTTATTATGTTTATATAATTTTATTATATTACAATTTTCCGCGAATTTTTCGGATAATTCACATCTTTTGTTATATTCATTAATTTCCAGCGTAATTTCAACTCTGTTTTTTTAATTAAAAAACAGTGTTCGAATTATTTAGCCTATCATTTGCTTATGTATGAGAAATATAAATATAATGGCATTAAAATTTGTTGGATATTTTCACTGTTTTTAACACATTAATTGCTATTCATACTTTGATACCTTGGAAATCTAAAGCCCGTGACGTTTTTCCACACAAAATATCTACCAGAATTTCTGAAGAGTAAACTTTGGTTTATTTAATCGCGGAATGTCTGTCATTAAATTAAAAAAAATACTGTTCGAAAATTGTGGTATAAAAACGTTAAAATAGCAATTTTAATTAGAGATGTTGATTAGTTCGGGCTCTGTTTTCGGAGCCCAGGCAAGCCCGAGCCCAACGATTTTAAATCCGATGCCGAAAGGTTTTGTGTCATCATAGCCCGAAAAAATTGCATAATATTTAAAAAATGTTTCAAAAGTAATATCTCATTTTTATATAACTTCTTACATAGAAATAACTGTTAATTATTTGCACACGATTAATTTTATGAAAATTTACACTCAATCTTATCAAAAGAGAAGTTTGGTATTAAATGAAAATGCACTTCGTACTTAAAAGGATTCTCACATTTTTCCTCCCTCAATATGCAAATCTGATGGACACATTAACGAAGTGCGTTTTATAAATAAATGCAAGAAATTTATAGAAATTAGTATTTATATGTCGAAGAATCGAACAACGTTTAACAATCTTAAACTATAATCGATTCATATGAGATGTAATCTTCCCAACCGGGCGAAAAAATCCGAGCCAGGATTCGAACCCGGGATCCCTTGGTTGAAGCTCCCAATGCTCTACCAACTGAGCAATCCCGAAAACGGAATCTGATGTGTTATTAATCCGACATTTAATTATTGCGATATGATTATCGCTAAAATCGAGTAAATACTGAAAAACGCAGCATAACAGCGCCACCAGTTGGGTGATTTACACCAAAACCTAATCAGCAACAACTTATATTAACATCTAAATGAATCTAAAATTTTATAAAAATCCGCACATTAACTCTTGAGATGGAGCTATTGCGGACAAGTCAGCATAGCAGCACCAAAAACTAATAAGCACCAATTTTTATCCAGGTCTAACTGAATCTAAAGTTTAAATAAGATCTTCATTCTATTAAATCCTATCTTACGTCATTAATTCAGTGATATCCCATGATAGATAATTATTCTATATTGCCATGGTGATTACGTCCTATTTAAGATGAAATCATATTTCCGTATTACTGAATTTAAAAATCGAATTTGTATACTAAAATTCTTTAATTATCGCAATCATATAATCTACCGACATTTTTTGGATTGATGTTTCCAGAGAAATAGATATTAAATGGAAAAAGAGTCTAAATATGGTTTTCAAGTTCTGAAAATTTTAAAGCTAGGCTTAAGTTTCCCATTAAAATTTTCAGTAAATGGCAACAAAAGATAAATTGTTGCCAAATTAAAATGTACTTATTTTGTTACGGAAATTAATCATATCATAATAACACACAATTAATTTTTTCCGTGAAATAATAAGGATGACTTTTTTTTTACATTGTCTTGTATTGGATATTTATGCATAGTATAATTTTAATGTAACAGAATTGTTGTATTAATTGTTGGTAAAAGTGTATTGAAACTTAATTTTATAAAATAAAATTAATAATTAATTAATTATTTTATAAAATAAAATTAATATCTATAATATGAAAATCTGCACATAAAATGAAATTTTTTCTTCATGCATTTTTGCGTAAGAGTGCAACAGCTATTTACACCAAGATCTGAATATTTATAAAACTAGTTATATTTCGAACGCACCTGATTTGTGAAATTTGATGTACAATTTCCAAGTTGTTTTGGTTTATTATAATTTTTTTGAATTTACGAAACATTTATTAATCCTCCGAAAATTTTTGATTCTAAAACTTTTTTTACTCACCTCCAATACTTATCTATTCTTTAATGAGAAATAACTGAATTTTTAAAAGAAAATTTAAATAAAACTACATTCTAATCGATTCTATACATAAATACATAACAAAAATGAATATTTTAACGATTTTCATACATTTTCTTTTTATCTATGCATTATTGCTAAAATATTTAAATTATCAGATATTCATATATGTATGCTAACCGACTTTCAGAATATAAAATATTCTTCACATATTCAATTTCAGAGGCAATGCATATTAAGTTTGCTATATCTCATATTCTGTACGCACTTTTCCACAATTTACTTCTTTTACTATAATTCCGGTGTTGTCTTTTGGGACTTGATCCCCATAATTTAATACTATTGAAATATTATCATTTTCACATGTGTGAGGATCAAATTACGTAAACACTTACCCTCATTATTATTGTTCTTATTTGCGTAATTTTAAGCCTTACATATTTTTCTCAACCCTTCTTTTCTTAACTATATATTTTTCCTTAAAACATTTTCAAAAGAAGAAAGAATATGAGGTATTTTAAAATGATTGCATGGTCTTTCATATTTATTGTAATACCGTTTTTCTGTTGATTTCTATTTTTAAATCTCTTTTGGGGTTACGTTTAAGTTTAATTTTGTGAATAATAACACGCAATGGAATCGTGTTATTATTTTTTATTAATTTCGGTGTGTGTGTGTGTTTGTGATTATCTAAGTATATTTTATCTGTGCTCATGTGACCGTGCCTTTCTGTATTAATAAATAGTTTGACAATCAAAGTCTGTGGACTAAAGACTTTTTTATTATTATTTAGATAATGTTTTTGCACATTTTTTTTTCATCGGGGCAGAGATCAGTTTACACATTTCCGGGCTCGTGGCTGCCATAGCGTACCCCCCCCCCCCCCAACGCGACCGGACTGCGACCCTATAATGACGCTTAGCCGTCTAAAATGCAAAATTTATATACTTAAAAGATTCCAGATCTGAAGGTATTTTTACTAGAAAGAAATGTTGTTTTTCTTGTAAGAAGAATATAATAAGTCACATTTGATTCTTGATTATCCTTTTATTTAAAATGAACGTAAAAATAAAAATGACATATGGGATGGTGCCAGAGCATATGTAGCAAAAATACGAACATCAGACAATAACTTCTCGTTCTCGCGACCGCAACAAGTACATTAATGAATATGATTTTGATGAGATAATATCGCCAAGACAAATATATTGGCATAAAAATAGTTTCCAAATCCAACGTGATTACTGTATGGGTACAATGATAGTTAGATAAGAATTAATGTGAAACTTTAAATTGAGTGCGGTCAAACCAAAATGTGCATGTCATTATTACAAACCTACGAGAAAGGCAGAAAACATCTGCGTTATTGCATATCAGTAAAAAACTTAAGTTCTTTTTGAAAGGAAATGAAATGACCAAAATTAATATGACTACTATTAGAAGGAGAAAGATAAAATTTAATTTTTTTTGACATTTTAGTCAACTGTAAAATGATAAAGAAAAATCTAGAAAAGCAAAGATATTTTAAAGGTGGTCTTATTTAACTTATTTGAAATTTAGAAGCCAGCACTCAAAAATAATAGAAATTATTAAAATAAAAATACTTTTTTTTTAATAATTAAATTTAAAGGGGAGAAATATTAACTTTTGAAATGTTTTAAAGTGAAATTACACATAAAATATGTGACAGCCTCATAGACTCCTCCTGAATGGCTGCCATTAAACGAAACTTTGTAATCAAAAAGTGGTAATCTTTACATCTTACTAAGAGAGAATATCTACAAGATTCACTATAATTAAACTGCCTGTATCCAGCGTGTTCTGTAGTGTGATCTAAATGCAAGAATCAAGCCAAATTTTTGTAGGATGATTAAACAAGATAAAGGAAGAAGGTTTCCCTAAAAGAAACAGCGCCGCATATCCCTAGCGATGACTTTTGGAACTTTTTTGAGGAATCCTTCGCTTCCCTTCTTTTTTTAGTCATCCTACAAAATCTGGCTTTATTCTCGCAATTAGAACTCAAGAATAAAATATGAATAAAATATGCATTGCCATTTGAATGCACGCCAAGCTCTTGGTGAAAAAATAATTATAACACAATTAGCAACAAAGAATTCAAGAACTACTGAATAAATGTTTTGTGTTTCCTCCCTTTCAACATTATTTGCTTCTGTACCTGTAAGAATTGCTATACTCCGCGTAAATATTGTACTTCTCTTCATTTTCTGCGTTTTCTTGATTTCAAGATACTACTGGAAATGCAATGTAACTTCCTTTTTCCAGGCATTTTAATGCACTTTATATTGACTATTATATAAATGTATGTAAAACGAATTGAGACCTATTCGGTTTTATAAAGAGGATTTGATACGCCCCTGCAATGTTGAATGAATCCTATAAATAAAGAAAATTAAAAAACAGTAATAACCATCTGTTAAATATAATAATTACTCTCACAGAAATCACGCAAGAACTATCAATATTCTAAAGTAATAAGACATCAAACCGTTCACCATGAGATCTTCAATCTGTCAAGAAAAGAACTTAATGAACTAACGACCACACAGTTGATAGCGCCGAAAGTAATCTAAATGATTTAATGTTGTTTTTCTCAAAGTACTATAAACAAGAGACTCATTAGTGTACTAAAGACAGTCATTCCACATCGAACTTTAATAACATATTTAAGATCTATAAACTATTCTTTATTAACCATAATTCAACCTATTTCACCATATTACGCAATGTATTTTCCAATGAATCACGTGAGGAGATCAATGAGCTCTCAAACCTTTTTACTAGAACTTTAATATAATCTTTTAGTCTTCTGAAATATGTAGAGCGGGGAGTAAGGAGCCTAAGATGCTGCAATCAAATAATGTAAAACTTTATGTAAAATTGTAGTGAGTAGAATATGTTTGTAAACCTTAATAGTATGAATATATATCTTTAATCTAAATTCTGAATCAAATAAATCCACATAATATATAACAGAAAAACAAAGTTTATTTCAGTGACAAAGCGAAGACACAGTGCTCTTGGATTACTCATGAAGAAGTGGCGAACATGAAATACACATTAAAAGGTAAGAAAATTTTATTTACCTTACCTGAATGTTGATAATATTCTGAAGAATTTCATTAGGCATTATTTTATTTGTTATGATTAGAGAGAAAAGCGCTAATGCACTGCTAACGAGGGTAAAATTTCTACCACCATCTACTTCTGTTTGTCAGACTTTCCTTCTTGATTTTTTTTTCTTTCATATCAACATAATGAGATCGATATGGATCACTACAACATGACTAGACTACAACATGTTTACTCAGGAGTATAGAATAAGTAACAATTGTAGTTCGTATACAGGGATGCACAAAGTAATTCCATTAAATTATGATCGATGGGGAAAAATAGTTTTCGGTACATTTTAATGATGTCATAATGACATTTAACATTATGTAAATATTGAATTTTTCTACAACATGTTTTCTATAGATTATGGAGAGCATAACATTTCTCCTTCCTTTACAGAGACACACAAAATAATTCGGTTGCCGGACTGATGTAAATCGATAATTGAGAAAAATGTTTCTTTCAATGTTGTATGCAGTTTTAAACATATCTAATTTTGAGTGTATTAGGTGGTGCGTATAACTTCTATGGATCGCATACAGGGCTACACGAAAGAATTCGCACTCATTGCTGGATATGGACACTAATTGCTAAAACTGGATTTTTACTGAGATATGTGGATTTTTTTTAAGTTGCTTATTTAGATATCGCATTTCCATCTATGAAAAGATTACATTTCGGTATTTGCGTGTTATAGCGGCCTCCACAATTACGATTATGCCAAGGTTGCAGCTATGATTTCGCCAAGATCATCGCAAAGCTTATATATGCATCATATATACGCATATACGTATATATTCCAAATACGCATATATGCGCCATATACTCTCTTAAAACGAAAGAGTGGATTTGGCTTCTCAGAAAAGAGCTGTAATTTATTGGATCGTGAATGAGTTGATTTTTAAACGTTTCACTCATCTTGATTTAAATTTTTATTTTTCTAATGCACTCCAGAAGAAACAACTCATCTCGATAAAAAAAAAGCACTCATTGGCGAGCGGATATGCCAATGCGGCTGACGTGACCATTCGCTGAGCAGACGACAGGCGTGTGACGTCATCGAGTGGAGCAAGCATTTCGCCTCCGTCTGATCGTCTGGTGTGTGTAGTTAACGCGGCTACAGCATGTTGTTGACCGTTGAAGTATTATTCGCGTTGTTCAAAGGGGCAATTTTAAAGAAGGAATACTTGAAAAGGTAAGAATTTCTGCTGTTTTAAATACTCTAATCATGTTTTTTATAATGATTCTGTTTTATATTTATTGTTATTTTATATATGGCGTGATATTTTTCAGTTTATATCAATATTTTTAACAAATATGTCTTAACTCTAACATTTAGGACTATTTACACGAACGAACATTTAGAGATCTTTTGAGTTGGAAGGATAAATATTAAAAAATGCTCTAAAATATAATTATACAAATCCTTTGCCTCTCATTTTAAGTTTTTTTAATGTTGTTTCAATAAATATAATTTATAAATAGCATTTAGTGGCAATTTAATCTTTTAAAGAAAATGTCTCGGCGGTACTGTGCGTTTGTTTATAGATATTTTTTTAATGATGTTTCAGAACTCTAACTTTCATAATACTATAAATTGGAAATTGACTTGTCTGACTTTTAAAATATTGTTTTAAAGTAAACAAATTATATTTCTTATTTTATTCTCAGTCTGAAGAAATTTTTCCTGGATATTTTTATTTACCTGCCTTGTTTTTCGAATGTGCATACATAAGTTTGAGTCATTTTATGTTGCTGAGAGTTAGATTATTTTAAATGTATCTCAAATATATAAGAAAAGCTTTAGAATATCAATTTCATGTTGACGAAAACATTTGAAAAGTAGCTTTATTAGTATATATACTGTTTTTCTAATATTTTAAAATAAATATACTTGATTTGTGAAGCTGTATAAATCCCATATTTTTTTTTATCATATGTTGTTAAAAATAAGGTAAATATCTCCATTCCCGTATATTCACTGTGTGAATATTCCTAAATAGTATTAGGATTAAAACATTTAATGATAATATTGATATAAACTGAAAAATATCATGCAATATATCTAATAATATTGCATAGAAAACATAATCATTATATATATTAAAAAAAAACCATGATTAAAGTATTTAAAACAGCATAAATTCTTATCTATTCAAGTATTCCTTTAAAATTATCTTTTTGGATCAAGTGGGTGGGGGGGGGGGTTAATAGTTCAAGCAGCTCAAAAACAACAACAAAATAAATTAATATAAAATGACAACACTTTTCACTTAATTGTTGAATGTACGCATATATGTATACATTCAACATGCAGCTTACTTTTTTTTTTTTTTTGAAAAAAAATAATCAACTCAAATATGAGTTGGCTGCAGATCACTCAAGTGCTACTGGATTTAGTCTTAAAGGACTTCATTTCACTCAAGTATGACTTAGTTATAAATCACTCAAGTGCTACTGGATTTAACCTTCATTGATTTGATTTAACTCAAGTATGAGTAAAATAGAAATAACTCAATCATGAGTTGCTTAAAAACAACTCGTTCACTCGAGTTGTTTCAACTCTTCATGAGAAGCTGACTTTCAAATCGTGAGATGAGTGGATTTCGGCTCAAATTGAGTTACTTTGGCTCTTTCGTTTTAAGAGAGTACGTCATTATATAAACATTATTTACGTTTAATATGTCCTATAAATGTTATAGTGAAAAACTGAAATCAGTCAAAACCGGAATTAACTAGGCATGGGTTTTTCCTAGCGCTTTAAGTTAGAACGCATTTTTCCTAGTTAATTCGGCTCTTTACTGATTTCAGGTTTGCACTGTAACGTATGTATGCTTAGTCCTAGCACTCTAAGTTAGACGCATTCTAACTGGCATAAATTAGTTAAAACGCGTTTTAACTTATTTATATCAATAATTTTTGATAGATACAAATAATGTTGTCTAACAAATCAGCCAAAACCCGAATGAAACGGGTTTTTCCTAGCGCTCTAAGTTAGAATGCATTCTAACTGGAGTAAATCAGTTAAAACGTGTTTTAACTGGAACTATCAGTTATAATGCGTTTTCTCTAGTTATTTCGGGGTTTTGACTGATTTCAGGTTTTCACTTTAACATATACATCATATATACGTCTTATACATATGTCATATATATACGTCTTATGCATATGTCATATATATGTCATATATGCGTCATATATGACTATAGCTTGTCCATATACATCACGAAATGCTATATACATCATGTTTTATTATTATATCATCTATACTTTATAATTTGGTGATACATCTTGGTCGCTCGGCGATTTATCCCTGGGAGCTGCTATAACACGAAAGTGCCTAAATTTCTTACTAATTTTCTGTTGGTGTTCGAAAGTATTTCATAATCTATACTTGATGCATGATTTTTAGTTCTTGTTAAGAAATAAAAAAAAAATAAAAATAAAAAAAACTACAATGCGTTTTTCGATTCATTTTTTTAAATTCTATGTTTTAACATACTTATTAATATTTATAAAAAAAAAATCAAAGTTTAGATAGATACTCACATAATAAAATTAAACAAATTAATTAATTAACACCAACAAGTTAATTAAAGTATTATTTATATATGGAACAATTTAGAATTATTCTTAGAAATTTATGTGCTTAAACATTCTATCTTGCTATTCTCACGCAAAGCTGAATCCACAAAATTTCTACTGCAGTTTTATTAATATGTATTTTTTCTTTTCACCGGAGGGAATTTCTTCTTTCTTTCTTTCTTTAAACCCGTTATTTATTGAAGTAGTATAATGCATTTTTTTATCATAGAAAAAATTCACGGTCCGCAATTTTACCTTGGATTTGCATATATCGATTTTTAAATAGCCCCCCTGAAACCAAAGGGGGAGACATTGTTTTTGTAGGTAATAAAATAGAATTTCTGGACGGGAATATCGATATAAAAGTTCCATTTTCTCTCTCTTTTTTTTTTTTTTTTTTTTTTTTTTCAAACTAAAGGTAAAGTTTAAATAAATGTTATATATTTTTCTGGCCATTTATATGTTATAGTTTTAATTATTTAAAAAAATGTTCTAAAATTTTAGTGAACAAAGTTTTAGTGAACCCTTAATATATATTTGTTTATATGCTAATTAAATTTTCCAGCAGAGCTGAAATTACGCTGAAGATTACTTATATAACACAGTATATGAACTATCACTTACTACTTAGCGTATAACTAACAGAGTGAAAAAATGCCCAGACCGAGGATCGAACCCTGAACCTTTCCAAATGGTACAGCATTGATTCGTAATACCAAAAGTTCCGGGCTCGATCCCTGGTCTGAACATTTTTTCCCTCTGTTGATTATACGCTGAATAGTAAGTGATCATTCATATGCTTTGTTATATATTTCTTTTAATTGCTAAAATGCGTAAAATAAAGCTTTATAAAGAGTAAAATAAGTTTCATTAGACTGTTGACATGTTTCGGCTCCATCGGAGCCAATATCAAAACAAATAAGAATATTCTACAATTGCACGGTCTATGAAGTTATTATTTGAAAAGCCATCATTTAATTTTTCACACACTTTTTCAAATTATGCATATTTATTTTTATTTGTATTTTTGTTTTCCATATTTGTAACCACAGAGTAACTCGAGCCATAATTTTGGTAAGTAGATAACTCCATAGACCGTTCAATTGTAGAACATTCTTATTTGTTTTGATAATGGCTCCAATGGAGCCAAAACATGTCAACAGTCTAATAAAACTTACTCTACTGTTTATAAAGTTTTTATTTTGCGCTTTTTAGCTATTAAAAGAAGTATATTATTACAAGATGTTATAATGAGTTATATTTTTATATAAATACCCCCTTAGAATATTTCCATTAACATAAAAATAATTGAAGATTGTATTTACTTCTTCAAATTCCTACGTGAACCTAAATTAAATTAGAAAGAAAAATCATCCGTCAAGCATAGATTATGAAACATTTTCCAACATGCTAAGAATACTCTAAGCATAACTTTACTGTTTAATAAGTTGAAAGATGATGTCTAGATAAATAATTTGGAAAACTTATAAGAATTTGAAAATCCGATTTCAGCAATTAGGCGTAAAAATATCCTAATTCTTTTGTAGAGCCCTGTGTATGATCTATAGATATGTGTATAGACTACATGGTATTCTAAAAACTAGTTCGGTTAGGAAACGCATATTAGCATTGTAGTGGACTAACAACTCTCTTATAAAGGGATTCTAGTTTTGTGAATGCGAACGTGATGTCAACATCTAACCTGTTCGTGCAGCAGCGACATCAGTACTTTATTTTTCTCTAATTTTCCAAAGTATGTTTGGAGCTCTAAAAGTTTGCAGTTACTGTTTTTACTGTTTTTGGGTGCGTTCGTAATCATATAAATACGTAGCACCTATAGTAGTCGTCTGGTCCGTCCGTCCGCATATAACAGAGCAAAAACCACCCAACCGAATGGTTTGAAATTTAATAGATATTATCTTTTGCAGAATTTTGTAGAGTCATTTTAAATTTTATGAAAATCGAATTAAAACTTAAAAGATATTAATAAAAGTTTTCTTTATTCTATTAAATCCTATCGTACGTAATCTATATAATAAAAGCTCAAGTCATGTGATTGAGGAAAACAAATACGGGAAAATTACTTTTTTTTTTTTCCATATGGTAGGCGGCCATTTTTATTCAAAATAAATTTTTCGAATAAAATTGCATAAAAGTTACATTTTTAGAAAGATCGTTCAAAAAAATTGTTTGCTTGAGAGATGAGTTACATTTAAAAAAATCTATAGATTCTGAGGTAACTTCAGTGAAAATTAGGTTAACAACCGAATATCTCAATCCATTATAGTAAATATTACACAGGAGATTCGTTCATTATACTTCATAAAAATATTAAACCTTGGAGGTAATCATTCACAAAGCAATATCTCCATGATGAATTTTGCAGCGCTGTCTAGTGTAGACAAAAATCGCATTTATTAACGTGGCATACGTAATAAGAAAAAGAAAAGGCATATTCATTTAGCTCATAGCAGACGATATAATTCATTTCACTGAAATAATAAGGTTGATTTTTTTTACATTGTGAAACTATAGTTATAAAAAGATCGTACCTCATTTGTCATGTTTAACGTACAATTTCCAACTTGTTTACGGTAAGTTTATGCAAATTTAGACGAAATATGAGCTTAACAAAATGTGAGCATACTATGTCAGAAGACTCTTCAAAAACCTTTCGAATGATACCTCATTCGTTGTTGTGCGTTTCGAAAATTCATAGGAAAATGGATGTTGACAACATAAATAATAGATATGATTGTTCTGAAGATTATCTTAATCATTATTAAACGCAAAATATGATAATTTACTTACGATGATAGATCAAAATATTTGAATCTTCTGACATACAGCAAAAAAAAAACACCCTCCATTTTTTAGGATTTTTTTTTTTTTTTTTCAAAGAATTCAATCCATAACTCATATTCGGAATCCAATATGTTTTGTGAAAAAAAAAATGGAAGAGATATTACCGCTCCGATATCTAGAAGAAAAACGTCATTTTTAAAAATAAAGGTGATTTATATATGAAAATGCCACGGCTATCTCGCATGAAATAATGCCTCCTTTGCGATCTTTTGCGGGAAGTATTTTCTATTTAAAGTACTATAACACTCTTTAAGTTAGATTTTAACTTCAGCGTACAATTTACATCAGTGTTTTAATTTTAAAACTTATTACTATTAATAATAAGGGGCTGCATGCGTTCTCGGTAGAGAAAAATTAACTTACTTTGGAATTTTTTATTTATTTATGTTTTTTTTAAAAAAAGGAGTAAAATTGATTGAAAAACTAATAATTCCATGTTGTTTTCTATTGCTTCAAGTATTTAAAAATATTTGCTTTGTTAAATTTTGGTCACATATTACATCGGAAACCTGCAGCCGTGTTGACCTATACCAAAAGGTTCTGCGTCAATTCGTCGCGCACAATTCATCGCAGAACAATTCATGACGCACAATTCATCGCAGCGTCAATTCGTCGCGGCGTCAATTTGTCGTGGTGTCGATTCGTCGCAGCGAAAATATATTTGAAGGCTATGATAATAAAAGTAAAGATAATTTAGTAAAATTATTTAATGATAATTAATGTTTTAGGTATAGAGAATTATAACTAACAACTTACAGGCGATAATAATTTTACTAAATTCTCTTTACTTTAATCATCATAGCCTTCAAAACCATTTTCTTAGTGACGAATTGACGCTGCGCTTAATTGTGCGCGATGAATTGTTCCACGATGAATTGTGCACGACGAATTGACACGACACCATACCAAAATATCCGGGCTCGGTGTGCAGCATCCTAAATTCTTGTAGAAACAAAAAATTATCAAAATGTCAGTTTTTTCTTGTAAAGTAAGGTTGTAGCTAAGGGCCATCGGTTCAAATTTTAAAAATTTTAAAAATCAGAAAATTACGCTATTTTGAAAATGTTTTTCATTATTCGTCTAAAATTTTGACCTTTACACTTATTGGAAAAATATAAAAAATTTAAATTTTCAAAACTGACTCGATGTGTCTTAGACAATTCAATTATGCGTAGATGAGCACAAATTTTATCCAAAAATGTTAAAAATTGATCAAATTATTATGCTGCCCATGTTGAAAAATGTAGTTTCCAGAAAATCGCGTTTAAAGTTTTAGAAGAAAAAAATACTGATTTTTTTTTCCACTTACACGAAATGTTCCATTCCTGCGCCATACTATAGACGCTCCTGTATTTTAATCTGCTCATTTAAAAGAAAGTACAATCTTTAGTAGAATCTTTTCGGCGAGGCCGGTTTTAACGACGTTCGCGCACCGTTGTCACACGTTGCTGGATCTCCACAAACTTTGCAAAGCGTAGACCTTTCAAAACTCTTTTGAGGCGGAGAAACATGACGAAGTCTGCAGGCACCAGATCTGGAGAATATGGAAGAGACCAGAATACGGCTCATACTCGAGACACTCATTTCCATCTCTAAAGCGTTTAAACCCCTCAAAAACGCACTTTTTACTCACTGTTTCCACACCATACACTTTCACAAACATTTCATGAGTCTTCGTCGCCATTTTTCCTAATTTGAAGCAAAAGTTTAACCGTTCTTTGCATGAGTTTTTCTTTTACAATTGTGTTTTTTTATACATATATTAAATATTAGACACCAGAAATTTTAAGATAGATTTTTAACTTTTTTCAGCAACATAGTTCACGGGAAATTTACTGGATTAATATTTCTATATAAATATAGTGGTGGCGAAGAAGTTGATTTATTTATTAAAAGTTAAATGAAAAGTGTTGGAAATTTACATCACTATGCAATTAAGGGTTAAGTTCACGCGTTGCTCCATTTCGCAATGACACAAGTTCTCACACTGATTGCGTTAGATTGGTAGCAGCGAGCAACTCTGCTTAACTTTAGTGAGTTGGACGATAGAGTGCACTAATTGACATGTCTCTCAATGAGTGTGCATGGGCACAAAATCCCAACCAAATATGGGACCAAAATACGGGACTAAAATATGGGACCATTCACCGAACTTTTAGAACGCACCGTGTATGTCATTTCAGCTTCCCATCTAGTCGTGTGATGTGCGATAACAAGTTTTTGCTTTGAAACATCTGAACTTCTATATCCACTGTATATTTTTTTCTTACCATTTAAGTCTGAGACTTAATATTATTTGTCAAATGAAAATCTATTTTTTTTTTAATATACTTTTTAAATATATTTTGAAGTGGTACTTTTAAGTACCGTCGGGACTAGCAAGCAATTGCTAACGCTGTAAGGAAAAAAATATCTTTAAAGATTGGGGTATAAAACTGGATAATTTAAATTAATGTTAGTAATAATACAAATTTAGTCTGACAAATTTTAGTTTATATAGTTTAGTTTACATAATAACTCAGGCCATAGGAGAGAGATTCACAATAAAGTCCATCAATGTAATTGAATGTATGTGGCTTTTACTAAAGATAAGAGGTCGAAACACTTATGCTGCTGGGCTGACCTGAGTCCAGAGTAAAAAGAGATCCGTTTATACATGACGAACATAAGAAGAGTGATGAAAAGTTGTGAGATTCGATAATAGTGTTTTAAGAAAAAAAAATGAAAACCCTGACCTATAATAAACATAAAAGATAGCTCATTTATTATAAATTTTGAATTCAAATGAAGCCAGCCTACTTATTAATTGGCAATGCAATTAGAATGTCAATGAAATTAGAATGTCAAATGCGAACCTTGGGAAAGTGTATATTAAGGAGCAGCAATAGAGACATAAGGTGCAGAAGTGTGAATACCAGGCGCCTTTCATCCTAAACAACTTACATAATTGCAAGTGTAATAATCAATTATTTTTTATACATTTTTTGAGTTTTAATAAGCGCTTAGATCAATGCTTTGAGAAAGCATATGGTAAAAGACTTTCTTTTTAATTGTTCATTTTAAGACCAGAAAAATATGTATCTGCGGTGCTTAATTAGTGGCATTGGCTGTCCTTTGAATTTCATGTCAACAATGCCATGGACAAAATTATTGTCCTCAAATTATAGTACTGACGTTTTAAGTGAAATCAGTATTATTGAAGATTGTGCGGTATAGGATGTTAAATTTATGTACTGGAAGATGATAAAATTTGCGGAAACTACACCACTTTTCTTAAATACAATAAAATATTTAATGTTTGTGAATGAAAATTGGCGCGTGGATTAAAATATGACCAGCGAAAGTTTTTCTCACCGATTAATCTGTGTAGATTATAATAAAAAAAAAATAAATAAAAAGAATGTCTTTGATTTCATGAATCATACAGAAGTGTGCATTTTAATTTATGTCAAACGTGAAAGCGTTTACAAATCTAGCTTTTATTATTTTAAATAAATTAATTTGGAAGATAATAAAAATTCATGTTTTATAAATAAAAAAACAGTCATTATTTCAATTTTGCATGTATAAATTAAACATTAAAGATTGGAAATTCATGAAATATAGACATTTTAATTCAATCTAAAAATATGGCAACAGGAAAGAAAAAACCATAAAAAAATATTTAAACCATAAAAATTAAATAAATTATCAAAATATGATTAAAATAAACGTTTTCTGCTTATAATAATATCATCCTTGACAGATTTTTTTTTTCTTTTACTTTCTGATATTCACATTCCTGGTATTATTAAAAATTATTTGAAAATCGACGCTTTATTTCATTTATGACACCATTTTCCATCGAAGCCTTTCTTAATAATTTAATTCTTGTTCCTTTTTCTTTTCCTGTTAAATTATGAAGACATTTTTGGCAGCATAACATTTTCTGAACGTAACTTATATTTATATTCCAGCTTTAATTAAAAAAAATATTAAAATTTTTCGTTTTAAATATATTACATTCTGTTGAGCTGTTGTTTCGAACGTACTAATTTATTACTTACCCATCATTCGTAGTATAGGGTAAGTCCTGTGATCGTTTTAAAAATCGAAAAAAAAAACTGACGGATTTACACGTTTCAGACACTGGAGATTCCGAAAAACATATTTTTAGAAAAAAAAAATTGCCGTCCGTCTGTCTGTGTGTCTGTAAACGCTCTATCTCCCGAAGAAATTGAGATAAAGACTTCAAATTTAGTATGCACTTAGTATGTAATAATGAAAAGAAGCCTATTGAATTTCAATAATCTCGATTACCCGGAACAATTTTTTTCGGACTCTCGAAATATTCGTTCTGATAAAAGGTATGTAAAATTTTCGAAATTGTTTATTTTAAGGAGTGAATATAAAAGACAATAAAAAAAAAACCTACATTTTGCAGAGAGAATGAAGTTGATCGCATAATGAGTTGCCGAGATATTTGTAATTATATTTACCACACTCTTCGATTTTTCATGACAATGTATTTCATATATTTTAATTGGCAATGGGACGTATAATCCGACGCAATAAACTCTTAGTTGATTTGATAGCCTAAGAGGGACTGCTCAGACTAGTAGAAGTCTGTAGAGCATAGTGTCGATATGACTACCATTTTTGAAGTTATAAGGATGTTTCTTTTACGCAATTCAGTAATAGAGCATTTAAAGTTTATGATGTCATCAAGCCAGGATTTTATTCGAATTGCAATGCATTTTATAAATAGTTTACACATGTTTTATTTTCATGTTTCATATTATGCATATCCATGATGTGTAAGTATTACGTTGGCCCCCAACAACTAGTTTTTTCTTAACTTTTATTCATTTTCATTATTCACGTCTAAATGAAAAGTAATTGTTGAAAAGTAATTGTTGAAAAGTAATTGTTGTGGGAATGTTATTAAATCGTGTTTTGAAGATGTGGCCACAGTAAGGAAAAAGGGTATTTTTATAGGAAAAATGTCTGTTAATTCCGTATGAAAAAAATGCAATTTTTAATTTTTTTGAAGAACTACTTGTCTAAATCAAATAGAAAATATCCCATATCCTTTTCAGAATTATAATCTACCTTTATGCAAATTTGCAAATGCATTTATTGATCCGTTTTTAAGGTTAAGTTCAGCCAAACCTTCAAATACACATGCACATTTATAATATTGTTAGCATAAGAAAATGTTTTCTGCAGTCAGAAAAAGGTGCTATGAAAAAAATATCTAAGGTAGGTGAACCAAAGGTGGCCATACTTCAGCTGTGAGAATTTTTTATGATTCTCTGGTTGAGTATGTGTGGCTGAATTTTTGTTTGTAAAATTTTACATTTATCTCTAACACATATCAAGTATACTTTTCTTTGTAAAATAAAATTTAATTACTTTTGTAATACAATTTCAAAATTGTAGCTCGCGGGCCACCTTTGTCGCATAGTGTTCCAAAGGTGGCCCATGTCTTGAAATCACTTTTAAAATGGGAAAAAATACTCGGCAAACTATTTTGCTTACTATTATGCTCTGATGATCTTTTCATTATTTTGATATCTTTCTAGTTTTTCTTCTTAATCGTCTTATTTTACGATACAGAAAGACAATGAAGCCCTTTTTGTGAACGGTAGTTCAGGGATTTTCTTCTGGGAGTTACTGACTTCTTTTGCGTGATCAACAAGTTTTAACAATAAATGGTAATAAGTTTTTCAGATATTTTTGCAGAAATTTTGAAAATCATCCTTACTACACTGATTTCCACATTTGTTTTCTAAGGAGGGCATTTTGGGAACATGCGTATGGAGTATGGTTGTCGTTTGCACGACGTAAAAGTATTAAAATTTATAAAGATACAAATAAATGTAAATATATTGCTTGAAGGTGCGTAATAACATACATAAAAACATTTAAAAACACATTAAAGTCCTTTTAAAACCAAAACGTTTTCAACCGAACTTACTCGGTCATCATCAGTGAAAAATTAATAGTTAAGTTGAGTTGTTGTCTCTTCGCGTCTTAAAAGTATTAGACATTAGTATAGTCAATTCTTAGAATTGAAGTAAATATGGTTAAAGAGAAATAAATAAGCTTTCAGAAAACATATCATAACTCAAAGTTCTAAGAATTTAAACCCATGTAAAATAAAATATCTTCTTACTTGGAATTAGAACGACTATTCCTCAAAGTGAAATCACTGCTAAAAATGTCGGAGGATCAAGGTGAGCTCTTTAAATTCAGCCACATGCACTGCAGATACATGATTGATAATGCAGTAGCACCATTTTGTGATTAAAAATTAAACTTATTCTACTTTTGAGGGGCGAGATACCTTAGGAACACTGGCCAACTTTGGTTCACTCAATTTTTATAATAAAATCACCGAAATTTTGCTTCTTTTAACCTCATATAGAGATTAGCTTCTTGACTGATTATATTTTCAATTGGTATTCTTTGTTTTTATATTAGTTTTTGTTACGTCTTCCTAAACTTAAACATGTGTATACATAGTAGTAATTGATTATATGAAAAAAATAATAATACATAAGAAAAATCCAAACAAAGGATTCATAATTTTTTAAATGTTCTGCTACGTCAGAAGAACGCCGAAATTTCTCAAACTCAAAATTAATCAAAAAGAATTACTTTTCTGTTCATAGAATACTCTATAATTTATTTCTAATCTGTAGGTACGTTCCAAAGAAAACTATAATCTTTTTTATTTTCTTTTTGCGTTTTTCCTGTAAAATTTCAAGTCATAACTCAAATTCCAAATCCAATACATCTTCTAAAAGAACGGAAAAGGTATGGCCGTTGATGAAAAATGTCATTTTTACAAATAAAGGTGATTTATATAAAATGGCTAAAGCTTTTCTGCGTGAAATAATATCCCTTTTTACCATCTTTTGCGGGAACGGATTCCCAGGAAAGTTTTAAATAACTCTCTTTTGACTTCTAACTAGAGAAGCTAACTTACCAAATCGTAATAAATGAGCTTGTTTTAAAATTCTTTGGTGTCCGTCTGTTTTAAACGGTATGTTTCAAAAGATATTTTCACGCTTTGTTATTTATGAAGAATTATGTTTAAATTCACAATTAAATGTCACTTTGAAAGTTTTATTAGGTAGCTTTCAATACAAAAAAGTATAAAGCTACCTATTGCAGCCGTTCGGAGGAAAGCAATTCCGGAAAATTTCGATAGATTTTCACCGATCATGACCCCCCGACCCCAAAACAACCCTCCGTTCAAATGTTGATTTATATATATATATATATATATATATATATATATATATATATATATATATAATGTATGTAATATGATCTATGTCATACGATAACGCTCGTATTTATAAATTACTTTGGATGAAACTAATTGTGTGTATTAAGCTCACCAATGCCTCGATCGAGTTCGTTGGCCAGCTTGGTCCGCCATCTTGTTTCAAGATGGCGGCCACTGAAAATTTTAAAACTAAAATAAATATACAAAAGAGTTAAAAATTAAAATTTATTTTTTAATTAAGTGTTAGGCCTTGATATAAGGATTCCAGAGAATTTTTTGTTTTACCTCTATCTTAAAAAATGGATGAGATAGAGCAGTTTGAAATTCTAGGGTGGCTCACAATTTGAAACAAGACAGAACATTACAAAAAACCAACGATTAATTTATAAGTTTTAGTGAACGAAATTTCTCGCAAATTATTTTCTTTCATTGTTGTAATAATTTTCCCAATCATACGCATAAAACTATATATTCATATCCGTTACCACCAAATTCTCGCCAAACTTGGCGACAATTGGCGAAATATCGGCAAATTTGTATCGGCAAAAATAACGGCGAAATATCGGCATAAATGAAGCCAACTTGGCTATAGCTCAATAATTTGGCGAATTTCATATTCAAATTCAGTATTAACGAATCTTTTGTAAACGGTTTCTTTGCATTTTAGCTTGCTGTTTTCGAGTAACATTAGCTAAAATTTTAAAACGAAGATATAGGAAAACTACCTTTACCTCCCGGTACAGGCCGGAAGGACTTTTTTATTTATGGTGTAAATTTTCAGAAATTTTGAAAAATAAAAATGGAACAGCTCTTAACCATAATAGCACAGCCAGTTGATGTGAGGTTATTGTGCCATAACAATCGTCACAAAGGGTCGAAGTCTCACCGATGCGATGATCAAAAGATGGCATCTTTATTTCGAAACAATTTGATTCTCAGATGATCATGACCTCGTGATTACTTTGCAAAGTCGTCGTGAACGATTTTTTAGTCGTTTGCACCTCGTAACGTAATGAGGCATACATTGACGTGGATATGGCTCATTTTCCACGCCACATGACGACAATGTGAACAAAAGGAATCGCATTTGGGTGACGATCATTTTACATTTTGGTCACATTTGGGTCACGATTATTTTACATTTTGGTCAAATTTAAGTCGCAGTGATTTCACATTTTGGTCAAATTTGGGTCACGTGGATTTCACATTTGGATCACGGTGCTATCAAGATGACTGTTAAAGCTTCTCTCAATACAGAATGTCTGTAAACTTTTTAAAAGAACAGATGAGGCTGTTAACTAATGCTATTTCCCATTGAAACTAAGATCAAATCCACTTTTGATATAACCAATCAAACATACCAGATGTCTTTGTAACTACAATGTATTTTTATACTGTATTTTTCAAACTGTGCATTTCCTGCCTGTAATAATACAGTTCCTAAAATAACTTCATTACTCGTACTATACGCTAAAAGTCGATTGAAAAAATCAATTTCATCAAACATAACTAAAAGATATTTGAATAAAAAAGCCAAGATAATAAAACTGCATACATTTCTGCAAAATAAATAAAACTTTGCGCAAATAAATGTACAAATAAATGCTTTATTCAGCTTGCCAAAGAAAGCTATAAAGAAAATACCGTTACTAATAAAATTACTTAAATATTGTCTCTTTTCCTAGTCATACACATATTATTCTTTCAGTAATTTTTTTCTATTATTATTATTATTATTATTATTTCGTTTATTTCTTTTTATTAAAGTTCCTAGGTTTAAAATGTATGCCTCTAAAAGTAATTTCTTCTGAAAATATGTTATGAATATAAAACAAGTTGGAAAGTATACTCCAAACGCAACAAATGAGGTGCGTTCGTACTACAACTAGTTTCAGTGAAATGAATTATATCGTCTGCAATACAAGAGAATGTAAAAAAATCATCGTTATTATTTCACTAAAAAATGAATTATATCGTCTGTTACTATGATAGGTTTCATTTCCGTAATGAAATAAGTACATTTTAAGTTGGCAACATTTTATCTTTTGTTGACATTTACTGAAAATTACAATGGGAAACTGAAGCCTAGCTTTGAAAATTTCAGAACTTGAAATCCATATTTAGACTCTTTTCCATTTGATATATATTTCTCCGGAAACATCTATACATGAAACTGTCGGTAGATTATATGATTGCTATAATTAAACAATTTTAATATAAAAATTCGGCTTTTAAATTCAGTAATACGGAAATAATAGAACTCCATCTTAAACAGGACGTAATCCCCATGGCAACCTAGAATCATTACCTATCAAGGGGTGTCATTGAATTAATTATGTATGGTAGGATTTAATAGAATGAAGAATGTGACTATAACTTGGTCATAGAGGTTATAAAATGTCATATACGTGATAAATGACTTATGACGTCATACATGTCAGATAACTTGGCTATACATCTCGGTCGCTTGACGATTAATCCTCGTAAGCTGCTATAACAAGGAAGTACCGATTTTTAAAAATTCAAATTACTTAGAAAATATTTTATTTATATCGTTTTAAATTTTGATTCGATTTTCATAAAATTTGAAATGACTCGACGAAATTCTGAAGCGAGTATATACAGGGTGTCCCAAAAAGGAGTACCTATTTTTAAAAATGAATAAGAAACAAACGAATAGAGTTATTAAAAAAATTCTGGCAGGAAACGGATGTGTGAAGTCTGGAATTTTGTTTAGAACACGTTATTATGATAGTTCAAAATCTGACCGACAGATGGCGCTACAGCACATTTTGGTGGCTATATGAACAAACGGAGCATGCGTGAAGACCAGACAGAAGCAGACGTGGTCAGTGAAAGTTCATTCTAAGACTCTGGCATGTTATTGTGATGAATTGAGGACATATTGAAAATATTGTCATTTAATTTTCAACTATTGCTGATGAAAGCAGTAGCCGTAGCGCCATCTGTCGGTAAGAATTTTAACTAACACAATAAAGTACTCTAAACAAAATTCCAGACTTCACACAACCGTTTCCTGCAAGAATTTATCCAATAACTCTATTCGTTTGTTTCTTATTCATTTTTAAAAATAGGTACTTCTTTTTGGGACACCCTGTATATTAAATTTAAAACCATTCGGTTAGATAATTTTTGCGTTGATATATGCGGCAGACAGACAGACGAACGGACGGACGAACCAGACGACGACTATAGTTGTTACGTATTTATATAATTACAAACTCACCTTAAAACAAAAAATTCATAAGTTTTTATATATTTATTTTGAATTAAAATACATCTGAAATTCCTCAAACTCAAAATTAATCAAAAATGAGTTTCTTTTTCTGCTAGTGGAACGCATTGTAATTTATTTGTAATCTTCAGACATATGCCAAAGAAAACTGTATTCATTTTTATTAATTTTGATATTTTCCTGCAAAACTTCAAGCCCTAATTCAAATCCAATACGTCTTCTAAAAGAAAGGAAGAAACATAGCCTCTGCTGAAAAATGCCATTTTTAAAAATAAATGTGATTTATATAAAACGGCTAAAGCTTTTCCCCGTGAAATAATATCCCTTTTGCCGTCTTTTACGAGAACTGATTCCCAGGAAAGTTTTAAATAATTCTTTTTGACTTTTAACTAGAGAAACTAACTTACCAAATCATAATAAATGAGCTTATTTTGAAACTATTTGGTGTCCGCTTGCTTTAAACGATATTTTACGAATGATATTTTCAAGTTTTGTTATTTATAAAGAATTATGTTTAAATTCTCAATTAAATGTCACTTTAAAATTTTTACAGTTACATTGGCGGAAAATTTTTAAGGAATAACTATAAAAAGCTGGTTTATAATAACTAAACATATTACGTCTTAATTAGAATTTTAAAATTAAGAAGATATTTGAAATCAAATACTTTTAAAACTAAAAACAACACATTAATATAACATAATTAAATAATTACAGACGTTTCAAGCTTTATACTGGCTCCTCATCAGTAAAGAAAATCAATCGGAAACTTATTATTAAAATGTATACTTCTTTAGGAAAGACCTATTTTGAATTTAAATATTTTCACATTTATAAAGTATTGATGAACACTTAATTAAGTAAATATACATATTAAATGAGGTGAACGAATTAAATTACTTTTACATGTTTAATTAACCTCACAAGGCAGTTACTTCCACATGACACAACACAGAACTACATCTGCAGTGGCTAATCGCCGTAGAAACAGAACTTCAAGACATAGATGTCACTAGCGACTGGAGAGTATATTTTCTGTGGTGCTGCCATCTAGTACTTACTTTCAGAAATAAAACACCACAACATTCAAAGGTAAATAGAGGTAAGAAAATCGCTTACCTGTTTTCAGCATTATATACACAGTAGACGCTCAGCTCACGTACAGCATTATATCCAACGTTTTGGCTCTTTCATAAACCTTTCACAGCATAGCACAACCTAATTATAGTGAAGAAAAAAAAAGAGTTGATTAAATGAAGATGCTTCTGTGTATTGTATGAAGATACATCCCTTTTGTAAGGATAAAAACTCCAGTTTATAAATAACTTGGATATTGTGCTTACTTGGTTTCTAGATTAAAATATTACGACGGATACACATTTTCATGTGGGCAAAAGAACAATCCGACATGTTAGTTACACATCAACTCAACAACTACTGAGGGAAAAAGAAAAGAAAAAAAAGCAGAAAGCAGAAAGCAGCGAACGCATCGACATTGAAAACCACAAACGATGGAGAAAAATACGTGCGCTGCAATTTACATCATAGTAATGCATGGTAGCACTACAAAGAGTCAAGAGAGTTTTATTGAAACGAAAAGAAAAGTTTTTTTAATATTTTTATCAGGGTTTATTCTGCACAACAAAAATAAAGCTGTTGTTTACACGTGTTCACGTCCAAAATTATGCATTTAAAAATATTAAATCTCCAGGGAGTATATGTCATAGTAGGACCACATATTCTATTGGAAGTGTACATGCTTCATTTAGGGGAGAATTCTGTAATTTTGTAAACCGACCTCTTAGAAAAGTTCTACTTTTCTAATAATTGCAGTTGGATTTAATTATTTTAATATTTTTGAAATCTAGGATGTGGCCGGTATCTATTGAATGATTAACAAGTTTTGATAATAAAATGCCAGATTTGTAAGTGCGAGTCAAAATATTTACAAAGGATACTGTAAACCATACCGGTGTGGCATGTTGAAAATTTCAATTGCTCACATACTTGTAAGATCAAGGTAATCCTTTATGAATGAAAGGGGTCTTGTGAATTGTCACTATTCAAGTAAGATAATACTGTAGATGATTTGTGACAGGTTGACGTGATCAACTATTCACTTACTTGTAGAAATGGGATAATCTCCTAAGAATGAAAATAGCCTTATATATTGGCCTCTATCTGAGAAAAATCCTATTGAATGAAAATTTCATTGTCATCTTGAAATAAACCAGGCTGGGATATATGTGTTGTATTGATGGCAATACTCTCTGAATGAGTGGATAAAAATGGTATCAGCAATTCCTTTGATACAAAGAACTAAGACCCTACGAAGTGAAAATTCATACTTGGTAAGTAAGGGATTAAAAGGAGGTGTCAATCAAAAGAGATTATGGGGTTTTTCTTTCCCTATTTAAGAAAAGACTAGTTTGCAGAGAGGAGTTCACTAAGAGATATCGAGGGATGCAAGAGGCATGTTGAGGAGAGACGAGATACGGAGTTGAATGTTGAAGAAGTTGGAGAATGAGATTCTCTGAGCGGAAGTCAGAATGTTAGTTTCTCAAATTGTACTTATACATTATGGATATGTTCATCGTCATTTCATTATTTTTATTTTTTAATGTGTTAATTTACGATAAAGTTTTTCGTTTAAAACGAGAATGGAGTGTATTAATTATATATACATTGGTTCACGTTACCACTCCGGTATTATGTAAAAGAGTGATTTTAATTTGGCTTGAATTTTCATAACATATTCTTCATAACATTCAGAGGTTTAAAGGCTGTACCAATATGAATTGATTTGAATAAATTAGATATTTTTTCGGCAATTTTTTATAATACGGTATGGAAGCATAGCTTGTAAAACTCCTATGGAGGATGATACAGACTGCTCTGAAAACTTATTTCTAGCCATAGTTTAGGCATTGTATGATTATATTTCAACTTCGTAAAATATGAACCAGTCGGGTAATGTGGAATAGGATTATAGGGGATATTAAAATTGCAAGAAACACTATTATTTACAAGAAAAACCAACATTATTTAATGCGTATACAATAGTACATCCTCTACACATCATCAGGTTCTTTAAAAAACTGTTTTAATTTTTACAAAAATCGCAAAAGTAGTCTGTTGTTTCTGTCCCACCACATTCCACATGGGACTACATCTCACACATCAGGCATTTTAACCAGTTCTCTCCTCTTCCATCTTCTAAATATTTTCCATAGTAAAACACGCACACTGCATCTTCCTCACCTTGTGTACAACCTGATAAAAAGTCCATCTGAGATGATAAGTTGGAGTGGAATACTAAGTATTCCAATTACCCAACATGCCATCTTGAAAAAAATTACCTTTTCACTCGTTAACAAGTTATAATACAGGTAAAATGACTAACACAGCAATACATATAACCGATCAACTTAATACTGAACTTGGTTAACATCACTGACGAAAAAGTCTTATAATTAATCCGAATTTTATAAAACTTACCTGCAAAAAACTACAATAATTGAGAATAAGATTTGATTTTACCTTGTCACTCGAACAACTGGTATCCAAACAGAACTCACCGCAGTGCATCATGGGAATTCTAGAAAGTCGTTTGGCAGTTTTACGCTTGGCTGCAACACCATATGGACCAGATATTGAAGCATTCAACATTTCTCTTCCATTCTATAATACATGAACTTTCCCTCGATATATGCATACAAGAATCCGTTAAAAAACATTGTTTCATGGAACAATGGTAATTATTCATTAAAATTGGTTGCAAACTGAAAAATAAATTCACAATTGAGGAGGTTGGGGCAAGAGAGTGTTAAACCACATTTTTGAACTTATGTGATATTTCAATTTGAAAATTTGATCAAATACTCAAATCAAGATATATAACATAAACTTTTTTCGCCAATGTCTTAGAACCGTTTGAGATATTCTGTGAATATCTCAATATGGCATTACTTTAATGCAAGGCTTATTTTCTAAGGGAAAAAAGTACTGGAGCCCTAATATTCTGCAGTTCTAACACCCGTAGCGTACCAAGGCCATCTTGATATATACAGGCCGTGACAGCACTTTCACCACCAGGGGAACGGAGGGAGAAATACTTACGTAAATTTACAAGCATTTTCGTTTCTTTTTAGTTGTCAAATAAAAATTATAATTGTTTTAGGGATCAAATTTAAAGACAAATCTGATAAAATACCTTAAAAATATATTTAGTTCATAAATAAACACACACATGCACAACGAATAAAAAAATATATACTTTAGTGTATTTATAAAACATGTATTGTTAATATATAATATGCCGTCTTGCTAAATTTTTAAATCTCACTTAAATGTATATATTAAAAAAAAAAAATACTTACCATAAACTTATAAATTATGAGCAGTGTATGCAATAATAATAATCAAATTAAAGATATGCACATTTAATATAGTAACACAATACTCTTTTTTTTATATGTTTAACATTTTATTGATTCGTTTTTAAAAACCATTTGTTTAATACTGAATAATAATATATTCTATTATGAATAATAATATAGATGAGCAAATGAATTTATTATAATCATTAGGTGATTTGTATCTCGAAAAGAGAGATCAAGATAATAATAATAATAATATATATATATGTGTATATATACATATTTAATTGATGCGTTCAACTTAAATATGTGTGTGAAATTTAAATAAAAATGAATCCTTAAATGCACAGAGAAAGAATAGTGATCAAGTAACTGCAACTTAAATACATTTCATATTTATCAAGCAAATTCGTAAAATGTTAATAATAATAACTGCTTATATATACATTGCACACAATGTTTGTAAGCACACATTTATACATAATCTGTAAAGATTTTTTTCAAAACTTGCTTTATAACTTTTTTATGGATTTTTTTTTAATGAATAATAATATAAATGATGTCAATAGTAATATATACATTGACAAATGAATTGATATACTGGAATCTCTCTTTAAAAGAACAAGGGAAAAACAATATTGTACAAGCATTATCATTTAAATTCATTTCATATTTATCAAGCCAATGCGTAAAATGTTAATAATAATAATGACTGCTTATATGTACATTACACACAATGTTTGCAAGTACACATAATCCGTAAGGATTTTTTTTTAACTTGCTTTATAAATTTTATATGAAAATTTTTATACTGAATAATAATATAAATGATGTCAATAATAATATAGATTAACAAATGAATCAATAATCATTTCTAAAATGGGCTGGAATCTCTCTTTAAAAGCACAAGAGAAAAAAAATATTGAACAGGTAACTTCAACCTAAATACACTTTCATATTTCTCTTGTAATTTAAATAATTTTGACTGCTTATATATACATTTCATACAACGTTTGCATGCTTTCATTTATACATTTACACAAAATCAGTAAGGATATTTTTTAAACTTGCTCTGTAAATTTCTATGGAATTTTTTTAAACGGAATAACAATATAATTAATGTCAATAATAATATACATTAACAAAGGAATTTATAATCATTTCTAAGATGGACTGAAATATCTTAAAAAGTACAGAAAAAGAAAAAATATTGAAGAAGTAATTTCAACTGAATTAGATTTTCATATTTCTCAAACGAGTGCATGAATTTTAAATGATAATAGCTGTTTATATACTAAACATTGCACATAATGTTTGCATACGCACATGTATACATTTATACATAATCCATAAAGGGTTTTTTCCCCTCAATTTATTCTTTAAATTTTGTATGGAAATTTTTATACGAAATATTAATATAAATAATGTTAATAATAATATACATTAATAAAGAAATTTATAATCTTTTCTAAGATGGACTGAAATCTATCTTTAAAAGTACAGAAAAAAAGTATTGAACAAGTACTTTCAACTTAAATACATTTCATATTAATCATGAGAATGTGCAAAATTTAAATAATAATGACTGCTTATACATTGCACACAATGTTTTCATGCGCACATGAATATTCTTGTATGTAATTCGTAATGTCTTTTTAAGACTTACTTAAAAAAAAAAAAAAAAAAAAAAAAAAAAAATCTAGAATTTTTTTTCTTGAATATAATCTAAGATGAATACATTTTAACAAATTCATTTATTATCATTAGTATGGATGATCTGAAATCTCGTTAATATTGAGAACGTAATGATGAATAAATAAATACGTTCAACTTAAATACATTTATATGTTTCTCAAGCGAATGGATGAAATTTAAATAAAGATTGTTTACATATACATTACATACAATATTTATATACACACTTCTATATACATTTAAACATTATTCATATGGATTTTTTTAGACTTTTTCTGTATTTATAAAAAAAATTTATACTGACTATTCTGATTAGTATCAATAATATATATGAACAAATTTATTTATAATCGTTAGCAAATATGACCTGGGATATAAATAAAACTGTAAAAACATATTGAATAAATATATTCAACATAAATATATTTGCATGATTTTAATACCTTGTACTTTGTCGGAGATATTTGGATTATTTTACTTAAATATTTTAGACATTTAATACATTTAGACATTTTTAGACAAGTAATATATATGTTCATATTTATAGATATTTAGATCCATAAATTTATTATTATAATATAAAATTATAATGTAAAAATATTGCATACAATTTATTACATATTTCATAAATATTGAAATTTAACTTTTTAATTTTTTAATCTTTCGTGCATATTTCTCTTGCTGTATATTGTCATTGCACTGTTTTGAATAATTATTTAAACAGATGTTTGCAAACGTCTCAATAATTTTTTGAATTATAACGGGCAAGTTAATGTTACATTCTAAGCATTTTTCTTCTTCTAATATACAACTCATTTCTATACCTAGCTTTGCAAGATTAACAAATACAGAAAATGGATTACTACTTTGTATAAATTTACTTTCATATTCTTTTGAAACAAGGCTTTTAAATAAAATAAATGATATGCTTAAAATATCTACTACTGTAGATGTAGGAAATTTCAGCCCTCCTCTATTTAATTCATTTAAGTAGCTATAATCTTCATCCTCGATTACTAGATCCATTGCGTCGTTTGTAATAAACATTTGTGAACAAGTTTTGCACGATAAATTTAATTTTTTTACACAGTAACCACCTATGTACACTAAAACTTTAATGTCATTTTCACAAATATTATCATTATCTAAATTTTCGATAATTATTTGAAATGGGGATACATCAACATTTTCAGTTACAGATTTAGCTGTATGAATCGATACAAAATCTTTTATGGCAATTTCTCCATTTGTATGTGAATGGCATTTTAAAACACTTTTTATTCTAAGTTTTTTTTCTGCTTCTAAGATCTGCTGCAAAGATATGTAATAATTTGACCCAGCCATTTCTCTATATTGACCAAACCGACCTTCTAAATTATCTGTCTGAAATTTTCCAGTTAATACATATTTTGCTTTAAGTTCACTTAGAATATACTTTATTAATTGGATCATTGTGTTTGTGGTATGGCGCAGTGCAAAGAAAGTTTCTGAAGACAAACAGCCGTGTCGTGGTTTTTGTTTTAAATTTCCCCATGATTGGATCCATTTTGAAAAATTTTCTAAATATTCTAATCTTTTGTCATTTAACGAAGTAAATGGCTTTGCTTCATCAAGAAGTTTGTTAAAACCTTTTCTTGGATGCTTAATATTCATCATCTCCCACCAGTTACAAATTTCATCAATGAAATTTGCCGTTGTTTCCCCCTGGGCGTTATTAAGATTTTTGGAAAACATTTTTAAGGCGACAGAATTTGTTTTATCAAAAATTTTTAATGCTAAATTTACATTTTGTTTTTCTATGCTATTTGGATAGAGAGCTTTGCTATTTAATTTAGGGGCAGTTTTCAAAACAGAATCTTTTTCTTGATAATAAATGTTCTCTAGATTAACGAAAGATGCAGTTAGAATTTCTTCATTGTTTTTGGGATCAGGGTAATAAAATGATTTTTGAATTTGGGAAATCCAATTATTTCTTAAGCTTTTAATTAGATGAACTGAATCAAACAGCAAAAATAATTTTTGTGAAGGATTAAAGGGGTGTGGGATGAAATTTTTTAACTGCTTGTCTCCACATAATTTTGCAAACATATTTCTATTAACTCGGTTATTATCCGAAATTAGTGTGATTATTCAAAAACCTATATTTTCCATTAAATGTAAGACGTCCATTGTCATTTTGAAAAGTTCATCTGCATTTAAGTTTTTGACAGGTATTAATGCAACGATTTCTTTATCTTTAGAAAATAAACTTGTATACATAAATGCCTGAACTGTAGTTGCACGATCACAAACATAATTATTATTTGCAAAACCTGTAAGTTTGCTGGATTTATAAGAAATATTTGATTTAATATATATTTCATCTAATAATATATTACCAATTTTACAATTTTCATTAAAATTATCAAATTTTGCTTTTAAATAAGTTTTATTTTCTAGTGTTGAAATCCCTGGGGTTACATTTAAATCAACAGATATTCTCTTTAAATGCCTTAAAGATGGCAAGTAAATCAATTTAGATTTATATAAAAATAAATAGCATGTCGTTGACCGAATATACAGACAGAAGGCAAATATAATTAAGTCACTGCTATAATTTCGACCATGAATAGACTTATTTGCCAAAATCATCTGCTCAAGGATAAATTTCAAAGATTCATAATTTTCCTTATCGCGATTTTCATTTAGAAAGCATTTCCAATATTCTATTGCTTTAGAGTGATTGTCTTTTTCTGCGTTGTTGGGTTCTGTTACATTATAATTTTTAGCTACTGACAAAATGTTAATTAATTCCCCCCAAGAACTTAAAATATCATCTTTTAAAATGGAAAACATATTATTTAATATTGTCTTACCTGCATAAAAGAAAACTTTTAGCTGATCATCAATTTTGATAGATTTTTTTATTTCGATGTATCCATTACACTTGAGAAACATAAAATGTGTACTATTTTCAGCATAGTAAATATTAATATTGTTTTCTTTCAAAAAATCTTCCATACAATTTTTCTCTTTTTTCAGTCCTTCATTCATTTCTCTAAGAGAATAAATTTTATCTTCATCTAAAAATCTATTTAGGTCTTCTTCGTCCATTTCTTCCATTTTTCTTTTCCGTTTAATTGTTGAAGTTCGGACTTTAGTAACTTTTGACAGATATGCTGGCAAATCTGGGAAAATCGCTGGAAAAGCATCATCAGCCAATTTCGGGTATTTTCTTGGGTATACCATAACCTGTCCATTCTTAGATGTTATTTTGTCAGCATAAATAACTGCTTCTTTTTCGAAATGTTTTATGCAGACCACACTATCCTTATTTGGAACAAAATCTCTAGGAATTGATTTTATCCATTTTTTTCGAAGTTCTTCGTCTTCTTTTGGAAAACGGAAGCAAGTCACATATTCCCCGTGCTTATTTGATGTGCACTGGGGAACACAACAGTATCGAGGCATCTTAAAACTTTCTCGAGGTAACAAAGATTTTAAATGTTCCAACAGTCTCTCCTCTTAGCTTTTAACGACATTTTTAAAAGTCCATTTATAGTTTAATAGTTTGTGTAGACATTCATGTTTAAACAAATAGAGCTGTTGTGAACCTTGAAGCTGTAATTCTGTAAGCTTTGGGAATAAAAAAGATATCCACCCACAAACGAACGCGTATCCTGCTCAACTGAAATACCAGGGGAAGTGGAGAAACATTTTGAAAACTGATCTCACTCGCCCCCTCCATTGGTCACGTGTTTTCAGATGCGATAAGGAGCTGTCTTAGCCCGGTATTCATGATAGCCCTGAGCGTACCCCCCCCCCCCCCCCCCTCCACCGTCACTCTAACCTTCATATTTATATTTCATACATTATTTTCAATATTTAAAGCATTGTTTTTTTTTATTTAGAAAAATAAAAATTTTAAATACTTCTATCTACGTCTACTTAGCTATCAACTATTCCACTTTTTAGTTAGTACTACTTCCAAATAGAAACCTTTGCCTAATATTAATCTTAATTAATCGCAGAATACTTGAGCTTATCATAATCTTGAATCATAATCTTGAGCTTATTTAATCAATGATTAAATAAGCTCAAGATTATGATTCTGAAATAGTGTTAACATAAAAAATGAATAGTTTGCAGCTATTCAGAATAGAAAAAAGACTATTTCTGTTTACTCTTTCTTCTTGTCAAAATAGCATTAAAATGATTGAAATGGAAATAAATAAAATTGGAATTTAAGACAGATTGAGCTCGAGCCTGCCCAAACCCGAAGACTGATATAAAAATTGAGCCTGTTTCATCTCCATCTCTTACGTGAGCGGCACCTTACGTCACTTATAAGTGTTTTGATACAAAAGAAGGCAAAAGATTGGAAATGGGGGACCTTCAGTGGCCGAGTGGTTAAGGCACCACTCCGCTAATCGCTTGAGAGTGTAGGAGTCACGGCGAAGGGGTCAACTCCCGTCACCTCCATTGCACATTCATTGTGGAGGTCCGGGCTGTAATTCTTCAGTGATGTAATTTCCTTGTGCCTATCTCGTCCTCATCAAGAAGATTTATGTAATTGTCGAAGTCATGTATGTGTTTGTGTGAATAAAAATATATGGATTATTCGAGACAAAAGCCGGTGTAGCTATAGGTCTCAAAGCAACACTCCTTCAAATGTTTGGAAATGGGAGGGAAAGAAAATGGTAATTTAGGATTCGTTTTTGGGAAGCATTATTGCAATGGGCCCCGCAGCGCAGTGTTTATGAGCTCCGGTGAATTCTGGACAATATTTAAATATTTACTAAAAACAGAGAAGTACCGGAAGTGAACTCCGGTGAGCTCCGGCGCAAATTAAGCCCTGCTTTAATGATATTACTACCGCGTTCTTTGTAAATTAGCTATCTTCATTGCGGGCATAAACGTCTGGGGCAAAAACGAAACCTGGGACATAGGCTGCCACCAAGTGAAATTAGAAGCAAATTATATGTAAGATATTATAATTTACAATATTAAGCAACAGATTACAGTGTTAGATTTATTTCACCCAAAATATGGATTAGCCCTTTCTTGCCCCGATCCCCTCAATTAGTTGATTTGCTGACTCAAAATGACATTTTTTGTTTATGAGCAGGGCTTTACAAATTTGAAAAATCTGGTAGCCAGTTATAAATTCTAGTCGCCAGTAAAAATGTTTATCTCCTCCCCCTCCCGTTATTGATTTTCAAAAAGCACAGAAGTTTTTTTATGAATTAAGTGAGAAAAAATAATAACAAACATAGTTTAGAATTATTAGTTGCATAGTTTAGAATAGTACATAATTAAAAATGGTAATAAAACTAAGTTTTCTAAGCGAACTTATCAAAATTATATATCTGTTGGGGAAAAATAGGGGAAAATATTGTGAATTCTGAATTAACCGGCATGTTCGGGAAATGCTGATTGCCGAATGCTTCAAATTTCCGAATAGTTGAGTGCTACAAAATCTATATATCTGATGAGAGTAGAGAGCATCGATAAAATAGTGAAGCCGGAAAACGATTTTTTGCCTATTTAGCCCATCGAATTCAGTCAAATAATTCTGATTTTATTATTTTAAAATTTGCATTTGATGATCTCTCTAAGTTTTGCCAAATTAAAAACTAGTCGGATGTGCCAATCCCAAAACTTTCTTCTATCTCACACAGGTTTCGCATACTTTAAAAACAAATCTCAGCCCAATTTATATCAAGGTCTAACTGAATCTAAAGTTTTATTAAATTCCGTGCATTAGTTCTTGAGATAGGACTATCGCTAAAATCGTGTAAATCCTGAAAAATGCTGCATAGCAGCGCCACCTGCCGGGCGATTTTTACCAAAAACTAATCAGCACCAATTTATATCAAAGACTAACTGAATATAAAGTTTTATTAAATTACGAGCATTAGTTCTTGAGATAGAGCTATTGCGGAAATCTCGAAAAATGCTGCATAGCAGCGCCACCTGCCGGGCGATTTTTACAAAAAACTAATCAGCACCAATTTATATCAGGGACTAACTGAACCTAAAGTTTTATTAAATTCAGAGCATTAGTTCTTGAGATAGAGCGCCCACAAAATTTGTGTCACATACAGACAGACAGTCATAGACAGACTCACAGACTCACAGACAGACATTTTCTAAAAATAGTCAAATCGTGTTCAGGACCTTCTAAAACGTATAAATCCGTCGAAAACCGGAAATCGAATTTTTTTATGAATCCAATACTTGCTTCTTGTAAAGATAGAAGAAAGTAATAAAATTTAATTTTTTTAATGTTTGAATATAATTTCAAGTTCATTTCTTAATATTTTGTAACTTTGCATCATCTTACAAGAAATTTGATTAGACATTGTGACGTTCGCAAAATAACTTCAGAGCTATTACGTAATATGCATTAATAAAAAGAAAAGAAAAAAATTCCCGCACTTGGATTACATAATCGGGATCAGCGGCCAGCTGAAGTTTATTTTGATCCAACAAATTTACCATAAGAATTTAAGAATAAATAAATTAAAAAAAAATACCTTACTCTTCTGAATTGCAATAAATGATTTTTTTATTTCCATTTACTGCAGATAATAATCCAAGTATTCTTCCCAGTACCACGCTTTGTCTCCAAGACTGAGTGACGCCGAACTAATGTACAACGTGTGTGGTGCACACAGGCGCTAGGTAGAAACATTTTAAGCGGGGAAGAAATATTTAAAAAATACATATTATTTTTATTAAAATGAATTATTCTTGAAATTTTAATTAAGTTTTAAAGATTTACTTCAAATGATTTATTAATAATCACTTATATGTTATTATTCTTTAATATTAATGTGATCGGCTAATCAGTTTTAATTCTGAACCCAAAAATCTAATTTGAAACAAAAAGCGTACGCCTTTCTTATCATTGCATCCAATTTTTATATGCCGGATATATATATATTTATAGGTTGGATTGACAATATTTTTTACTGTTTTATTGAAACTTCCCCCCTCTCCCCACATTCTAATCACGTGACATGCTAGCCGACTAGAGCAGAAAAGGATGACGTTATATGCGCATGAAATGGAAGAGAAGAGAGAGATCACTGCTTACTGCCCGCACGAGTAGGAGGTGTTGGAGAGACAATTGGGCTCATTTCTTAGTTCAATTTTTGTAAAGAAAAAAAAGAGTCAGATTAAGGGGACAGGGGACTTCCAAAATCACCAAATTCGAGGAAAGAATCGATTTTTTTTATTTGGAGAATTATGAAATTAGATGCTCAAATTTATCTGATGCAAAAAGAATTTTTCAATTATTACGCTTCTTCACAGAGATATAAGCTATTATATTTGAAAAATCTTTATATATTCATACAGTTTTTATTACTTAAATAATGTTTTCTTAAAATTAAAAATTGCACACATTTCTAAATTTTGAAATGTTCCATACGCATTTCTAATTATCACATTCGTTTGAAATTTATACTGTATATAGGTTATACCATAATAAATAAATGTTAGCAGAAACAGTTGCATTTCAGGTGTTTTTTAGTGTTAAAATTTGTGTGCATATGGAAATATATGGCTCATTTTTTAGAAAAAACAAGGCATAATTATAAAAATAATTTTTTTCTGCGTCTATATTCAGCGAACGTTTACAATTCATGCCAACTTTCATTGTAACACATATAAAGTACCTCATAAAGGAATATTGTCATATTTTATGTAAAAAAAAATGCGCATGGGACATTTTAAAATAGGTCAATTATTCGTTATATTAAAAATTTAAAAACTGAATATTTTAAAAACTTTTTGTTACTTTAACACAAAATTTTGAATATAACTACTTGAGCTTGCCATTAATAAGCTTGCCAATTTTCAAATGAATCCATTGAAAATTGAAGGTTTTCATTTTAAATGTCCACTGTCCCCTGAAATAACTTAGTCCCCATGTACAAAAAGTTGGTGGCCAGTGTCGACCGCATTTGTCAAGCCCTGCTAATGAGAGATAAACAAATAAGTTCCTTAAATTAAAAATAGATTCCAAGCTGAATATAGTGATAATCGAAAGTGAAATTTTTTGTCTAGACAGAGGTAAATACCCTAACTACTAGTCAAGTGCATGCGTTAAAATATAATGAACAAAAACAAATTTCTTTCTAAAACATTAAAAAATTTCGGTGTTTTCTTTGTTTCATATCCATCTGTAAAAAAATCTCGAAGCATATTAAAAGTATTTTTTAATGTTTATTTTGAATTGCAGATTATTTAAAAATTGTATAAAGTTTAAAAGTTTTATACGAAAATGCCTAGAGGGGAAATATTTATTTCAAAAAAGTTATTGATAAAATGATAATAGAACCACTTGATCTAAAGTATTTAGAAGAGAACTAGTGTAGATTTACATAAATACTCAAATTTTACTGTGCTCGTATGTATTATTTAAGCAACAAGAGTGGGCATTTAAAAACACGGCAATAAACTTAAATTTTTTATTCGATCTCATACAAAAAATTGTTTCCAAGTAAAGAGAGGCAATTTGTAGCAATTTGTGATGTTTCTGCAACAACACTTGATTAAAATGTTGTGCAAATATAGGTCATTTATGATAATTATAATCGAACAAAATTGAAAATGCAGTTCAAAATTCCGTTTATAAAGTTATAGGGAACAATGTGTACACTGTTTCAAGAACATCAATAAGCAGAAGAAAAAAAATACTAGTACATGCACCTAAGTTATTCCTATTAAATTTTAACTGAACGCACATTTACAAAAAACACTTTTATGTAGAAGGTGCAATTTTCAATTAAAAGAAAAACATATCAATCTAATGCAGAAATTATTCTGATTAAAAGTCGAGTTTAACAAGTTGGAAGTTTTACGTCAAACGTGACAAATGAGGTGCGTTCGTACTCTAACTAGTTTTATAAATATTCAGATCTTGGTGAATGTTGCACTCTGATGCAGTAATGAATGAATACAAAATGTATTTTAAATGCAGATTTTTCTATTATAGATATTTATTTTATTTTATGAAATTAAGTTTCAATACACTTTTACAAACAATTATTTACAATTCTGTTACATTAAAGTTGTACTATGCACAAACATCCAATACAAGAAAATGTAAAAAAGAAAAAAAATCATCGTTATTATTTCAGTGAAATGAACTATATCGTCTGTTATTATGATATAGGATTCATTTCCGTACAACATTTTATCTTTTGTTGACTTTTACTTAAAATAACAAAGGGAAACTTAACCCTAGCTTTCAAAATTTTAGAACTTGAAATCCATATTTAGACTCTTTTTCATTTAATATCTATTTCTCCGGAAACATCAATCCAAAAAACTGTCGGTAGATTATAGGATTGCTATAATTAAACAATTTTAGTATAGAAATTCAGTTTTTAAATTCAGTAATACGGAAATAACATGACTCCATCTTAAACAGCACGTAATCACCATGGCAACCTAGAATCATTACCTATCATGGGGTATCATTGAATTAATTACGTATGATTGGATTTAATAGAATGAAGAAAACTTTTATTAATATCTTTTTAAGTTTTGATTCGATTTTCATAAAATTTGAAATGACTCCACAAAATTCTGCAACGATTATATATATTAAATTTCAAACCATTCGGTTGGGTAGTTTTTGTGCTGTTATATGCCGACAGACGGACAGAAGAAAGGACCAGACGTCGACTATAGGTGCTACGTATTTATATAATTACGAGCGCACCTAAAAATTAAAGTATTGTTACATTTATACAAATGTCAGCTGTATATTTAATACTTGAAACATGGCATTTATTTTATAGAATCCTAAAACATTCAGTTCATTTTTCAGTTCAACATTTTAAAAACCGTATAAAAAAATAAAACAAAAATATAAAATACGAATCAATACTTTTTCTATCAAAAATTTAATTTTCATCCTTTATAATTTTAAGCAATTTACGGTACCTATTTCGAACATTAATTAGAGAAATAGAAACCTACAAAAGATCAATATCATAATCTGAAATAGTTTGACTAAAAAAGTAGAAAAAAAATCCAATAATTCTTTCAAAAGAGAAAATGGAATAAAAAAGGACACTTTTTCTTCTATACAGCAAACTAATGCTATTTTTACTTTTTAATTAAATAACATAAACCTCTAATTAAATCTAGAGTTTCTACTATAATAACGAAGTTAATTAAATAAGGGTTTTCAGAAATAGAAGCAATTCATTAACTCGAAATTCTATTTCATACACTTGAGTTAAATAAAATCAGATGCTTGATTTAGTTCTATTTTATGAACAGAAGTATCCGTTTCAGGTTTTCATACGAAGCCAGTGATAAATTATGCCCAAAAGGCGGGAAGAATTATTAAAAGGGTATTTAATAAATATGTACATGATATATTATTTTTTTTAAAGATAGAAAAAATATGAACAAATAATATGTATTTTAAAACTTTAAACAAATATAAGACCATTTTTCTTACCCATCATACTTAGTATAGGGTAAGTCTTATAATCGTTTTGAAAATCGAAAAATTTTTTTGACGGATTTACATGTTTCAGACACTGGAGATTCCGAAAAACATATTTTTAGAAAAAAAATTGCCGTCCGTTTGTCTGTGTCCGTGCGTGTGTCTGTAAACGCTCTATCTCTCGAACAAATTGAGATAGAGACTTGAAATTTGGTATGTACTTAGTATGTAATAATGGGAAGAAGCTTATTGAATTTCACTAATCTCGACTATCTGGTACTATTTTTTTTCGGACTCTCGAAATATTCGTTCTCATAAAAGGTATATAAAAATTTTTGAAATTGTTTATTTTAAGGAGTGAATATAAAACACAATAAAAAAACATAAATTTTGCATAAAGAATGAAGTCGATCGGATAATGAGTTGCCGAGATATTTCTAATCCTATTTACCACACTCTTCGATTTTTCATGACCTTGTATTTCATTCAAATATCAATTCAAAGATGTATTTTAATTGGAAATGAGACGCTTAATCCGACGAAGTAAACCGTTAGTTAATATGATTATCAATTTCGGAGTTATAAGGAGGTTTCTTTTACGCAATTCAGTGATAGAGCATTTAAAGTTTAGGACGTCATCAAGACACGATTTTATTCGCATTTTATCAATAGTTTACACGTTTTATTTTCATATTTTATATTATGCATATCCATGATGGGTAAGTATTATGATGGCCCCCAAGGACTAGTTTTTAATGTACGAATACTCCCGTTAATGAAATTCAAACTTTTTAATATCAGTATATAAGAAAATGTTAAAGGAAAATGTGTTTCTTATCGATTATGTCGCATTTTCTTACAAATTTATTTATTATACTGTTACTAAAAGAACAACTATTTATAATCTTGTTCAGCTAGTAGGTTGAAACAAGTTGGAAACTGTACGTCAAACGTGACAAATGAGGTGCGTTCGTACTGCTGGGAGGCGTTCGCAGGCTACGCTATCATTCATTCCTTTAGTGTGATTCAATTTATCTTCAATTAGACTACTTCCATTTATTAATTGATTGTTTCTCTTATTAATTAAATATTTGAGTAGTATTAAATGACAATAATGGAAGTTGCGTGGCATCGAGAGTAAATAGTGGTGGTTACCCAGAATCGTACGCAGACCAGTACCTCCCGCCTTCTCTGTAGTGTAAATAATTAAACATTAAATTTGAATTAAACAGTTTATTAGAACTTTCATAAATAGGTTACAATACAATTAAAGATTATACTCATACTGGATTATTTTTAACACAATTATTTCAAATTGGTAAAGTAATCATACAAGTTGTAAATTTCCAACTGGACGAAAAATGTCCGGGCCAGGATTCGAACGTGGGATCGCTTGGCTGAAGCCGCCACGCTCTACCACTGAGCTATCCCGGTCGAATCTGGAGGGCATAATTCATCCAGTTAACCTGATTGATCAAAGCATCTGGTCCGATATTTTAATCAGCTCAACAGAAAAGATCGCAGGTAATGGAACTCCAGTAAACGCTGGATACGTGAATACACTGGATTATTTTTAACACAATTATTTCAAATTGGTAAAGTAATCATACAAGTTGTAAATTTCCAACTGGACGATCCTGGCCCGGACATTTTTCGTCCAGTTGGAAATTTACAACTTGTATGATTATACTCATAGTCTGACAATAAGCTTAACTAGACTTTATTCTAATTAAATAAATACACTTTTATCTAAACACCTTAGTTAGGATGCCTAAAAACCCTTTCCCTAAATAAGCTTAATTTAATATCTGCTTTAATTTTGAATGAGAATTAATACGGAATACTGAGTAAAATGAATCATACCTGCGGTTATCTGGAACGGTACGCTGATCATCTTAAAGTCGCTCCTTTCCAAACAGTCCGGCGGGCACTGTATCTAACAATAAGGAAAGGGCATGTTTACAAACAAACAGTTCCATCAACCAATCTACCACTGCATTTTTGTCGCAGCTATCATTGCAGGAATCGTCATGGCGACGTAGGCCAATCATATCACAGACCAGTTTAACGTAGACCAATCAAATCGCTCCATCTCATGTGTACTGTAGGAGTCGTAAAGAACGAACAGGTTTTTCTCCCAAACCAACAGTAATTTAACCAACAGTGACGTCAGTTGTCCTTTCCTTATTGCACTACTCTTTTCTTTTTCTCCTCTGCACTCTTAAGATTCAAAAACCGCTACTCTATCCATCACCTCGCTCTAATCATCACCAACTCTCTGCCTCCGTATCTCTGTGTCTCTTCCTCTTCTATCCTCTTTTCTCTCCCTGTCCTTTCCCCCAAAATATTCTCCCCGTTTTTCTATGCCAATCCTGGCTACCTTCTTATTTTCCTATCATCCCTTTCCATTAACTCAAATGGCTAGAATCTTCTCATTGTCTGTAATCCTGCCTCCAAACAAAATTATTGGATATCTCTTCGTTTGCATTCAAATAAATCCCGCCTGCTTCGGGGATCATCTCACCCTTTTTCCCGCCGAAAATTCTCGCGCTCTTTTTCAACTCCTAGGTGGTCAGGGGGCGTTCTTGCACTCATAATTTTATCTAACACTGTCAAGTATGACATTTACTAATCCCGACTTTCTTTTATTAAACTTACTTCCTTACAATTGTAACCGCTCTTCTCGATGTAACTAACTTTTACACCTGGGTTCCCTAATACCGTTCACACGTGCACTCGCCACTTAAAATCACCACCTGAGCTAGCCTTTTATCTTCTTAGCCCAACCTAAAATTCCATGTTATTCAGGAGCATCCCCATGCTCTATTTCTATTCTTCTAATAGAACATCCTGGTACTTAACCGAAACTTATTTTGAGAAAGAATATTCTAAACTTATAATTTTCTCACGCCTTGCCGATAGTTATCCGGCAGTACTATAACTAGTTTTATACATATACAGATCTTGGTGCGGTAGCTGTTGCACTCTTATGCAAAAATACATGAATACAAAATGCATTTTATGTGCAGATTTTCATATTATAGATATTAATTTTTTATGAAATTATGTTTCAATACACTTTTACAAACAATTAATTACAATTCTGTTACCTCAAACTGATACTATGCGCAAATATCCAATACAAGACAATGTAAAAACAAGTGAGTAAGTGTGATTGAAGATCGCACAAAGGGTTTCGGTTAATATTCCTTTCAAAACACTTTATCCTTTCTTTAATAAATCCAAATAAATTTCATTTTCAAAAAAAAAAAAAAAATATATCATGTTTTTATAAAGTAAAAATTTACCGGCCTATTTTTCTCGTTCTTTCAAAAATCTGAACCGGTCCGATAGCAGGTAACGCCCGCTATCATACTCTGCCAAAATCATATCTGTCATGTGGAGTAAATGCGATATTAAAAAAAACCAATTTCAAAATTAAACATGTTGTATAGAGACCTTCAAAATGTTAAAATATGCCAATATTTCCATAATCGGGTTTTTATCATGATTCAATACGTTCCTCAAACTCATATGACGTTATAATGACTTACTGACGTCATATCTATTTACTTTCTCATATTGATACTCTCTTTGTATTATTCTCAAAAATTTAAAAAATCCCTTAAACTTCCAATATGACGTCAGATTAATTTTCTTTTTAATTCTCTAATGACATCATATTAACCTGCTTTCTGTACTTACACATACTCATACTCCTTGTATTATTGAGAAATGTTTGAAAATTTCCATTTTATTATCAATATGACGTGATATTAATCTTTTTTCAATTGCTGAAACTTTTTATTTCATTTTCATTTTTCACGTGGAAATCTTTCAATAGAAAATTAATTATTGTAGAAAGAATTTTATTCTGGATTTTTAATTGTTGGCAACTGCTACAACGAAAAATTTTTAAATTTAATGGGAAAATGCTGTTAGATTTTTGGTTTTAACTCTCTATATTAAAATAATACGATTTTTTTTAATTTTATGATTTTGGTATTCAGCTAGAAGTACACAAAATTTCAAGTCTGTAAGTTATATAGTTTCTGAGAACCGACTCTGTGACGGACAGACAACGTAGCTGGACGAATAGGGTTTCGTGAGATGAACGAAACCCTAAAAAAGCATCGTTATTATTTCAGTGAAATGAATTATATCGTCTGTTATTATATGATTAATTTCCATAATAAAATAAGTACATTTTAAGTTGGCAACATTTCATCTTTTGTTGACATTTACTGAAAATTCCAATGGGAAACTTAAGCCTAGCTTTGAAAATTTCAGAACTTGAAATCCATATTTAGACTCTTTTTCCATGCAACATATATTTATCTGGAAACATCTATTCAAAAAACTGTCGATAGATAATAGGATTGCTATAATTAAACAATTTTAGCATAAAAATTCGGTTTTTAAATTCAGTCATACGGAAATAATAGGACTCTTAAATAGGACGTAATGAACATGGCAACCTAGAATCATTACCTACCATAGGATATCATTGAATTAATCATGCATGATAGGATTTAATAGTAATCAGAAAACTTTTGTTAATATATTTTTAAGTTTTGATTCGATTTTCATAAAATTTGAAATCGACCAAATTCTGCAACGATTATACATATTAAATTTCAAACCATTCAGTTGGGTAGTTTTTGTGCTGTTATATGTGGACAGACAAGCGGAACTATACGACGAGTATAGGTGCTATGTATTTATATAATTACGAACGCACCTAAAAATTGCTGGTGTCTGTCATACTGATGATGGAAAGATGGAGCATATTGAATAGAAAATACGAAATAAAATATTTATATACAAATTCACTTATTGTTTCCAAGAATTCTCGAGCTGAATCAATTAAGCTGCGATGTTTTTACTTTTCAAACAGACAGTGTAATGAAAGCATTGTAATCAGGATTTGTGCGTGTGAATAAGCAAGATAACCCCCATACGGTACTTTCGGTTGAGATCCCGTTTGGTGAATATGTGATACACCGCTGTCGGAAGAACTCTATAGATTTTCGTAAACAATCGACCGACGAATTAGGTATTTATTCCATTTTCAAACAATTTTGTAATCGATTCTATCGGCAAAATTTCCAAGGAAATGTCACATAGTATTGTGGCGATGTAATCAAGCATTAATAACACTGAGGTAACGTCTCCAGTTTCAAAACGGGAGATCCAACGTTTGAATCCAACCAATATTTATTTATTTATTTTTACTTTCTGAACATGCACTGCAGCGTCCGGTAAGCCGAGTGGAGTCACTCCAGATTTTTAATTTTTAAAATGATGTAAACTGTCGTGATATTTAATAAAAAGAAAACAAATTATGCACCACGCATGTATTATTAAACATTTTCCAACGCTATTAGAATTTTGCTACGAAACTTCTTATTTTAACAGGATTATTGGAGGAAAGTTCCTCACCTTCTCCATCTTTTTGCAGCTGATATGAACATTTTGCGAGAATTAAATTAAAAGAACATTAGTGTTAATGTTGTTAATTTAGTATGTTTCTTAAATAGAAAAATGCTTACTTGCGCGATTTGATAACATCCTAAAAACCAATAATTCGTTGTTGAGAAAACTGATTAATACACTGTAAAAATCGGGAAAGTTTCGGGAGTGGTGGTGGGGGGGGGGGGGGTTCTCTCTTTTTTTTCTAACAGGCTGCAACAGAAGTTTTTTCAAGGTTCCCTTCATCTGACGAAACACTATTCGTCTCACTCATCTGTTTGTATGTCACAGAGTTCATACTCGGAATTTGTATAAGTTATAGAGACTTGAAATTTTGCATACTTATAGCTAAATACCTCCTCTCACGATAAATCATAAAATTTTGAAAAAGTATTACATTATTTTAATTAAAAAATAATAATAATTTCATGGCATCCGACCATTTTTGCATTTTCTTTGATTTTAAAACATAGCCTTAATTTCAGTTGTTTTCGCATAGGCTAGAGGGCTCAGTGGTAACGCGTTTTTCCATTAACCCAAAGGTTTCGGGTTCTATTCTCGACGGCGGAAGTTAAAATTTTCTGTTTTTACATTTCACTGTCCGATGTATTTAATTAAAAGAACTTTCGTATATTTTTTTCCATTTTAAGGGTTTCGTTGTTTGTTCGTTTTTTTTTTTAAGCTAAAATTAAACATGCAATTAAATAATTAAATTTGCTTTACAGATATACAAACATGTGCTTTTACAATTGTCTCAAAAGCAGTTTTTGAATATTTTTAATTTGATTTAAAAAATATCTTCCTCTTGTTATCATTTTAATATTAAATTTAAAGCTGCTGCCATCTATGTTCTTATTGATAGAGTGTATTGATAAATGATAACGAAAATTATGAATTAATGATTTGGATTTATTAATTACAGGATAAAGTGTTTTGAAATTAATATTAAACGAATCTCTTTGTGCGATCTTCGATCATACTTACCTACTTGTTCTGAAATGCTTCTTTAAATCTCTAAAACCTGTTGGTTTCTAAGGTTTTTGAAGATAATAGAATGCTCTTCAGAATCGTGGTTAACTCGGAAAACGAATCTTATATGATCCTTATATGATATGTTTCTGTCAGATTTATACAATATCGTATTATTCGCATTTATTATTATTATTATTATTATTATTATTACGAAATTTTTAATCGCAGGAATGTTAACCTCTCTTGTCAGTTTTAATGAAAAATGACAAAATTCCATAATTCATCTGTTTAAATTCTGATTGAATAAGCACTTAACGAATTTTTTTTTTAATGATACATTCTTTTTCGTGAGATTTTTCGTTTAACCGCTACCAGTTAATGAAGATATTATAGCAATAATCTCTGTTTAAATTAATTTCCTCAATTTTCTACTATCGTAGAAATATCGATGCAATTCATGATATTTACCTTTCACAGCATTCTATTAAATGAAAGTAATTAATTAAGCCTTTTATCGTTTATATGAGTTCTGGGGAAAAAATCCTAATCTTTCTTAAGAACAGATTTTTTTTTCTTTTTTCTTTTATTAAGAGGAAAAAGTGTAACTAATTAACTATTAATTGATATTTATGTTCTCGATAGCTGTTGATATTTTTTTAAACGTTTCTTTCTTTTTTCTTTTATCTAAGGGGTATTAGTTAAATAATAACTAAAAAAATTAAATTAAAATGTATAAGTAAGAAAGATGTCAGACTTCAGTTTATATTTTATCATTTGGTTTTCAAAATGTTTTAAACGTAAAAAAATATATTATTATTATTGCATATATTTGTCTACATATAAAAATATAATAAGAACAAATATTTATTCTGGAATTAACCTGTACATTCTGATTATCTAGATCCCGTGAGAAAATCTAATATTTATTTTGGCCCCTTAATTCAACATATGATAATGTTTAACGTCTGGAACTCTGGAAAGATTTTTTAAATATCGGATCTAGGCAGAATCGCTTTTTTATTATTAACTCATATGCTCTGGTATTAATCGACAGTTTTGGCAAACTAAATTTTGCAAAATGTCTATGATAAAAATTTACAAATATCACAAAAATTTACAAATATTAGTTACGTTTATACTGATCAAAATCATGTATTTCTCGAAACATAAAGAACTATAGGAGCCATATTCTATTTCTTCCTGCATAAAGTTTTACTTGTCAACGAATCTGTTGTAATAAAAAAAATTCACACTTTATAATGATTGGTCCAATATACAAATATTTAAATATTCAAGGCAAAGGAATATTTACGGATCGGAAAACATCATTATACACAGCACTGTGCAAATATATGTCAAATGATCACATATTAAGGGATACTTTTCTAATGTCAACTTTTATATTAAAAAAATAAATAAAATATTAAGAATGATATTAGTTCCTTACATTTTATTGCAAGTAGTTTCGCAAATGTTTCTAACGTTAAAAAAACATAAAAGGTATTCATTAATCGCCGTTCATATTTATTTTGATTTCATTATTATTGTTATACTGACTTCTTCTAAAGAGAAAATAAATTGTTTTCTCTCATAAATAAATAAATTTTTTGAATAATGCAAGCTAAATATCAAAACATTGGACAAAATGCATTTTCCCGTCAGCTATATGTTTTATGTTTGTGAAAAAATATCTGCTATATTTTCAGGAAAATTACTGCACCAAATGTTTCTTTAATTAATTCAGCTGATTTTATGAAATGTGAATAAAAGATAAATATAAGATATGGCATAAAGTGTTAATAAGCTTTTTAATAATGTTCTAAAAACTAAGAACTTATAAAAAAAATGAAATTTTACAGAAAAAAAAATTGAATATTTTAAACCGTTAAGAATACGTGATTATATACACTAAACTTCAATTATTGGCAGAAAATGTAAAAACAGTATAACTCATTTATTTAAATTCTGACCTTATTTAACAAAATCTGACGTCATTTACCGTAAAAAATAAAAAAAAAATCTGGATTTTTTGTTCAAACGGCACCAATCATTGAAGAAATGATAACTGTCATTTCCTCTGGTTAAATTTATTTCTCCAATGTTTTATTGCCACAGATATCTCAAGATTTTTCTACCGTAGTCTCTTCTTAAATGAAAATAATAAATTATTTCTTGTTTGGATCAGGGATTTCATGTAAATTAGATCCTATCCCCCCTGATCAATTCGCAGGTGTTTATGAAATCCCCATTAGCTTAAATAATAATAGTATAATTTTTTACATTGGTATGACTAAAAGAAAGTTTTTGGAAAGGTTAAAAGAGCATAAAAACGACATAAAATTTGGAAAGTTATTCACTGCACTCTCCCGGTTTTACGCTAAAAATAATGATACTGTAATTAATTTCGATAAAGCAAGAATTATCCATAGGTTCAATAACCCATTTAAAGCCGCCATCAGGGAATCATTGGAAATTAAAATTAGAAAAGATTGTATTTGTAATGATAACTTTTCTTTCAACATACCTAGTTTATGGGATACATTTTTAACCCCTTGTTAATTCATTGTTTTGTTTTTCGCTCTTTGGCAACAGAGAGCGCCCGCTTATTTTATTTAAATTTTTCCATACTGTTGATTTCAATTTTCTCGTGTCGAAAATTAAAAGATCAGTAGTCGTTTGTGTTGTTCCTCTTCCCCGATGATGGCTTTAAGTTTAAAGCCGAAACATGTAGGATTTTAGCTCTTTTATGAGTTTAAAACAATTTTTACACTGATTTTAGCAACTAATAAGCACAATTTGTGCAATTTGTGTTTTTAAACTACTAGTTAACAGTGTAGTGTCCAAATGGATTCATTTCCAAGTAGTTTTTATTTATCAAACCGAAATATATGTTTTTGGGATGCCATCCATTCTCAATTAAACATTTTCATGTTCAACAAACATGATAAAACAACGGCATTAACATTAACATTAAAATTAATATTAGTTTCTTAATCTTGTATGTATAAATTCAATTATGAAGCTGCAAATGCGTAATTAGGTATGGATAGCATCCTAAAAACCGATTTTACGGTTTCAGACAATTGATTAATACAGTACACGAAACTACTCGGATAAAACAACGACATTAACATTAACATTAAAATTAATATTAGTTTCTTAATCTTGTATGTATAAATTCAATTATGAAGCTGCAAATGCGTAATTAGGTATGGATAGCATCCTAAAAACCGATTTTACGGTTTCAGACAATTGATTAATACAGTACACGAAACTACTCGGATAAAACAACGGCATTAACATTAACATTAAAATTAATATTAGTTTCTTAATCTTGTATGTATAAATTCAATTAGGAAGCTGCAAATGCGTAATTAGGTATGGATAGCATCCTAAAAACCGATTTTACGGTTTCAGACAATTGATTAATACAGTACACGAAACTACTCGGATAAAACAACGGCATTAACATTAACATTAAAATTAATATTAGTTTCTTAATCTTGTATGTATAAATTCAATTACGAAGCTGCAAATGCGTAATTAGGTATGGATAGCATCCTAAAAACAGATTTTACGGTTTCAGACAATTGATTAATACAGTACACGAAACTACTCGGAAACATTTCCAGATATTAGTGGCAGCAAAAGAAACTTTGTTTTTATAAATACTTTTTTAAATCCCGAAAATATATTGGTTCATGAGTTTTTAGCTCACAGGCTATCAAAGCCTGAGAGCTAATGTGCCCGCCCGTTCTGTATGTATGTATGTATGTACGTATGTATGTACGTATGTATGTACGTATGTATATACGTAACGCGATAACTCTTGATAGAAATAACCGTTTTGCTTCAAATTTTGTTTTTAGGTTCATTGGGATAAGGCGCTTCCCTGATTAGTTTTGGGGGTTTATTGGTTAACTATAAAGGGGGAAACGGGGGGCTAACCCCCCCCCCCCTCAAATTAGATAAATGGGTTTTTCATGCAGAATTTTCCTTTAAATTTTGTATATAGGTTCATTGTGGTAAGGAGCTTTCCTGATTAGTTTTGGGGGTCCATTGGTTAAGCATAAAGAGGGGAAACGGGGGGGCTACCCATCCCTCAATTTAGATAAATGGGGTTTTCATGCAGAATTATCCGATTTTCTTCAAATTTTGTATATAAGTTCATTGTGGTAAGGCCACAAATTTGAAATAAGAGTATAATATACAATTATTGTGAATAGCCTGTGAGCTCAATGCCCTCAGTTTAAATGGGCAGTTTTCTTTTTATTTTAAGATAAAGAACACTTTTCGCAATCATGGATATCTTGGAAGAGGTGTTTGTATATTTCCGTTCGTGGTTATATTATGGTTTCGTCGATTATGAACATTTTTCTTTTTTACAGTGTATTTGAAATGTTTTACTAAGGTTTAAAAAAAAAATGCTTTTCGCAATCATATATATCTTAGAAGAGGTGTTTGTATATTTTCGTTCGTAGTTATATTATGGTTTCGTCGATTATGAATATTTTTCTTTTTTACAGTGTATTTGAAATGTTTCACTATAGCAGGGGTTCTCAAACTTTTAGATCGACGTACCATTAAATCGAAGTTCATACTTCCGCGTACCACCAGGTAACAAACGTAAAGCTAATATAGAATAACCTGTCTAAAACGAAATATCTCTCCGGTTTTTTGTATTTCCTTCATAGCAGATTTTATTGCATTTAAAAATGAATTATTATATTACTAAATTGACTACTTTACAATAACATTCAACTTAAAAGTAGTATCATCATTAAATTTTAATACTGAGTACAATATCAAAATACAGTATTTTGGTATAGTAAAAAAGCCACAATACTTAATGACGTATTGGCGCATACTGATTCATATACTGTTGTAGTAGGCTAATGAAAAGGGTGGGCTTGTTTCATCAAGCCCAACTTCCTCATGCCTGGCTCAATATTAAGAAGTTTTAGTCATAAGTCAGATTCGATGTTTAGTTTATTCCTGTATTTGTTTTTCATCTAACAAAAGGCGGAAAAGAACATTCACAGAAATATGCTGTGCTAAACACAAACAGACTTTGACGATATTAGACGGTACTCTGATATTCTCGTCAGCGAAAATTCTGTAACATTCGTTCTTTTGAATGTAGACTCCAGTAATCCATGAAGATGAGAGCTGAATAAGTTTACTTCTTTCCTTTCTCGTGAGATACAGTGGGCAGGGTGTCTCAAATGAGAAACGAAATTCCAGAGCCCGATTAAGGTCATGTGGAGCCCAAGGCCCAGTACCTTTTCGGAGCCAGTCTCAAACCAAGATAATAGCTATAAATATTTTGGGGGAGTATTCGGTGGTTAGCTTTAGATATTGTGATATGGTTACCAAGTTAAACAAAATCTTTTTTGGTTTTGGGAGAAATAATTGCAAAAAACTGCATTTTTAATAAACTTTTTGCAAACATATTTATTTATTTTGGGGGGGCCCAATCAGTGGTGGGCCCTAGACCACGGCCTAGTCAACCTCTGCATAAATCCAGCACTGTGAATTTCTTATCCAAAGCTTAGTTAGCACATTCAATATAGGCTCAATACAACCGTACTAATAATCTGCATACCTTTAAATGAGACAATAACGTCGCTCAGTAGGCAAACACTTGCTAGTTTCTTCATACATTTACGTATATACCATCTCAATACATATGTACATGTACAATGTTTTACCTGAAATCCGCACTGCATATGACCAAAGTTTTAGTTTGATTTAAATAATCTTACTCTATTGACCATTTTAAATAACTTTACTCTCTTAAAAACTGATTTTCATGAAATAGGAGGAAACTATAACACTTTTTGTACAAGAGAAGAAAAATATTTCAATCAACACAATGAATCAATTTATGAATTATCTTTGAAATAAGACTTTTATTTCAACACCTCCTACAAACTCATCTAGTGCAAAGAGAACAATAAGTTATAAATTACACTTGGAATGCTATTTTCTTTTAATTCCTCCTACTCACACAAGCTCCTCCTACTTGCGAGCATTCAGACAATTCAATTTATAAAGCATGTTTAAAAACAGTTCTTCCGCTAATTAAAAATACTTCATTCATTCATTAATTTAAAAATTAGGTCTTTATTACAAAATTCAACTTTGATCTATATAAATCTAATAATTGTGTTTTTAACTCTGAAAAACTGATTCTATCATAAGCGTTGTGTGCGAATTTCAGCAAATCTACTAAAACAAACATTTCTGGTAACAAAAAAAAATAGAAAAAGCGTTTACAGATCCTAAATCGCGTTCGAAATTTTTTTGAAAATTTACAAGTTAATAAAGACGATTCCATAATAATATGCTGCATTTTGTATTTTATTTCACGTACCAGTAACGGACGTCTGCGTACCAGTAACCAGATCTTCACGTACCAGTACTGGTACGCGTACCATAGTTTGAGAACCCTTGCACTATAGCATAAAATACAAATAGTGCAATTCAACATTATCTGCCGAGCAATCATAATTATATATTTTTTTCAACAAACACTTACGAAAGTATTTTTTTTATCAAAACTTTCCCTTTAATCTCTATACCGATTCACTTTAATCCTACCTCTTTTCCTTTAAAACAAAAACTAATTATTACTTGGATAATTATTGAAAGCCATCTTTTAAATCCTTTTAGAAAATGGAATCAATTACATCGGAAAAATTCAAAATAATTTCTTTAATTTCTTGAAGGAGAACTAACCGGGTTTTTTTTAATTTTTTTTTTATTAAATTAATTGCTTACCAGGGTAATTAAGAAATTTTTTTTAAAAATCGAACAGCTTTTTTTTTCTTCTTAGAATTGCCCTTAATAGCATGCGGTTATTATAAAAAAAATTTAAAATTAAAAGATTGTTTTTCTATTGCGTCTCTTCTCCCACAAACAATTATGAGACTTAGAAAAAAACAAGTTGTAAATTGTACGTCAAACGTGACAAATGAGGTGCGTTCGTACTATAACTATTTACATAAATATTCAGATCTTTTCTGATTTTTAATTCTGTTAAATGAATTATATCGTCTGCGGATTAATTTTTGTCATAAAATAAGTATCTTGGTCGCTTGACGATTGAACTTCGGAAGCTCCTATAACAAGAAAGCACCGATAAAAAAAAAAAAAAAAAAAAAAATCAAATTTCTTAATAAATATTTTTATTAATATCTCCTAAAGTTTTGATTCGATTTTAATAAAATTTGAAATGTCCCGACAAAATTCTGCAAAGATAATATATTTTAAATTGCAAACCATTCGGTTCGGTAGTTTTTGCGATGTTATATGCGGACGGACGGACAGACGGACGGACCAAGCGACGACAATAGATGCTACGTATTTATATAATTACGAACGCACCTAATAAAAATTTTGTGTTTAGAAAACAAATTAAACTCCATATTGTCTTTCAAAATTTTCCTACAGTATTCTGTCAAGTCTCGATCAAATAAAACTATAGGGAGGAAAAAAACAATCGATTTTCTCCAATATTGAATTAAATAAATTATTCGATAATTAATGAATTAAATTTCTTCATATTATTAATTATTATTAATTTTATTTTCGCAAATTAAATAGGTTATATCCATAGCGCATTGCATACACTCGTATTAAAGCTGTTAATAGTAGTCACTACAAAATGTTTCTTTTAAAAAACTTTTATACTTCCCAGCTTTAAAAGCTTAGAATACAAACTCTATATGCACATCCAATGCATAACATATCAGATAGTTCATAAATATTGTAGCTATAAAATATTTTTTTTAAAAAACAGCAAATTCCAAGAATGTATTTCGTATAAAATGTATGACAGAAACAGATTGTTCACATCATTGAATACAAGAAAATTCAAAGTTGGTCTTTGACATCGTGATGACGTGGCCACAGTTCTAGAAATTTTAGTTATACAATATATATAATAAAATCCAAGATTTTAATTTCAAAATACCTTTATTACAAGACTAATACTTAATTTTCATCAATTGAGTAAAGTTACAAAATCAGCATGAGTCATCTCACGCATTCAAAACACACTTCGTATCAACTGCCACACAGATTTAAATTAGATCTTCATCAGTGTTCATAAAACAGTCTTTTTCCATCTGGACAATGCTCCAACTCTCTATGTCCGTCCCTCCAGCGAGCTCCCCTAATCTCCTAGAAGGTAGTAAGATAGAATTATATTCTGATTGGTTCCTCATGACATCATTGATTTTGCAAGAAAGTTCTACACGTTTCGCAAACCTTAACTATTTTCACCAGACATATAAATTCATCTTACTCAGGTACGGGATTACCCTCAAGGTGAAGCACAGGTATCATGAACATAGAACTAGATCAGGGCTTCTAACGAACTAGCCTTTCCAAGAAGAAAATCATTCCTCGATAAATGTCTCAAATAGGTGGCGCATGTGTAGGACAGCTTCTCCATACGTCACCAGTTCGTCTGCTGACGTCTGGTGGGTATCTGATATACAGTTTCGGTTTGATGTTGTAGGTGGCGCTGCCTTAGCAGGGAATCTCGCCGGCTGCGCAGAACCGTGCGCATAGCTGTGCCGCTGCCATTTATTTCCAAAGTCGCGACACGATATTAACACAATTTCGTTAGAAGTCCTTCTTTAGTTATATGTTTATGACAGGGATTGTTAACTGCCCCCCTCCTTTTTAAATCTATTCAACTCTGTCTTTTGAATAGGATTATCCTATCGTTTCATCCCGAGTTTTGTAAACCTTCAACAAAAGACCATATTTGCGATTAACAAACTATTTATTGATTGCCACCAAAATGCATATTGAACTTAGAACTCCTATCAGGAACATGAACTAAAGAAAGACTTCTAACGAAATAGTGTTAATATCATGTCGTAATTTTGGAACGAAATGGCAGCTGCACAGCTACACGCACGGTTCTGTGCAGCCGGCAATAATCCGTGCTAAGGCAGCGCCAACTACAACATCAAACTGAAACTGTATATCAGATACCCACCAGACGACAGACGGTTTGAAGAAGCAGACGAACTGATGACGTATGGAGAAGCTGTCCTACACAGGCGCCACCTATTTGAGACATTTTTCCTGGAGTGATTTTCTTCTTGGAAAGGCCATTTCGTTAGAAGTCTTTCTTTAGATCTATGTTCATGGCTCCTATACTACAGACTGAATCATACCGCCATTTAATAACCCAACAGACCAAAAACCAAGCTAAAACCGATTAGCTTACCGTAGTAGTGGACGGTGAGTAACAGTGACACGGACGGCAAACACCTGCTCGGGCGGTTTTCTAATGCTGAGCTGGGTTACAATATGGCGATTATTTTGGGCAACAAGATGGATATGGGTCAGCTCAATTGAACTCAGGCTATCACAATATTTTAGGTTGAATTAATTGAGTCTTAATTGCATCTATGACCTCCTAGGCCTCTAAACCTAACCCCTGTCATTTTTTATCTATGGAAGTGCATTACAAAAAAAGAATGATTGCTTCATATATGCCTGCTAATCTTAAAGCTTTGCAAAACTGAATTGTTCAAGCCGTCAATTCCATATTAAGGTATTATCTCGTCTAAGGCAATAAACAAATTTTATTAATTACCGTTTAGAATTTTTCCGCATTATAAGGGGTACACATTTTGAGTTAATGCAACCTTACAGACAGTGGCGGATCCAAGGGGGGGTCAAAGGGTCAGCTGACCCCCCCGTGATGAGAAACACCCTTATTAGTTGCGCTGCCAGAACTTTTTACCAAAAGGATGAAAAGAAGAATTGAAGAAATTCGTTTACGTTTACTACCAATAATAACGATGATTATATTATGTGGTAAACAAAATATTTCAGTACGAGGTCACCGAGATGATGGGAATCTGACGGAAGAGGATGGCTCAGGTTCAATAGCAAATGAAGGAAATTTTCATTCATTATTGAGGTTTCGCATTGGCGCAGGTGACACTGTTTTGGAAAATCACGTAAACAACGCTCCTCGTAACGCTACTTTTATCAGTAAAACAACTCAAAATGAATTAATTGACATTTGTGGGGAGCTCATATTACATCAAATACTGAACTCTGTGAAAGAAAGTCGGTTCTTTAGTATCTTAGCTGACGAAACCACCGATGCTGGTACTGTCGAGCAGATGAGTCTTAGCAGTAGCGTAGCCAGGGTGGGGGTCCAGATGCTCTTGATACCACTAATTTTGTTACGTTTTCTTTGCTTTATGTAATCGGAGAAATTTCTGCGATAATGAAGGCGAAGAAAACTTTACAATTTTACTGGTATCCAGAGCGTTTGGACCCCCTCCCTGGCTACGCCCCTGAGTCTTAGCATTCGATATTGGGATATAACTACGAAGAAAATCAGGGAAGAGTTTGTAGGCTTTGCAGAAGCTAGAGGCTTGTGTGGTGAGTTTCTTGCAGACCTAATTGAAGAAAATCTAAGGAAATTAAGATTAAAAATTGAAAATATGCGAGGACAAGGTTACGACTGTAGTTCAAATATGGCTGGAAAATTCAAAGGGGTGCAAGCACGCATAAAAGAAAAGCAGCCACTTGCTATTTACATGCATTGCGCGTCTCACAAACTAAATCTTGCTGTTCATTACGCAGTATTAGAAACGCTGTTGGTGTCATGAAAGAAGTCATCAATGCAGTTAGGGAATCCGCTAAAAGAATGAATTGGATGCCGGAGGAAATACAATAGCATCATCCTCAAGAAACGCGATTGAAGCTCTCAAAACTATGTGAAACTCGGTAGATTGAATGCCACAACGCAATTTTACAATTTTTACAAGTTTCCGATGCCATTGTGTGCTTTCTAGAATTATTAGATGCAGAAGAATCGTCCTCCAAATCCGCATCCTTAATAGCATCAGTTCTGTGATTTGATTTCTTTATTGCAGTGCAAATCATTTCCTCCATCTTGAGTTTAACTATTTCTTTATCTCGTAATTTGCAAAGCCCTTCGTTAGATTTGAAGCAATGCTATGACATGGTAAAGCATGTTGTCGATACCTTAAATGATTGTCGAAATTCATCACCAAGTTACTCGAAAATATACGACGAAGCATCGAAAAGTAGTCCATTGAAATTACTATGCCTAGAATTGTAAAAATACAGCACGACAGATCCAATACTGCAGCGTCAAGTCCTGAAGAATATTACAAATTTAATTTATTTTTGCCGTTTATGGATTTTATCATATCAGAGTTGGTAACAAGATTTTCCACTGCTGAACATTATATATCGTTGCATTACATGGATTGATCCCGGCATTTGCCAGTGAGGAGACGGAAACTTTAATGAATGCAGCTGAACCTTACAAGAAAGATATTCCAGGGACATTTTCTGAATTACGAGGAGAAATAGACTTATGGCAGCGGCAATGGAAAAACAAACCGGAAAGCGAACTTCCACGCAGTGCAAGTGAAAGCATATTACACGCTTCAGAATTTTACCCGAATATCAAGACTCTTCTCCATATTTTATGTGTCCTTCCTGTTTCAACCTGTACCAGTGAATGGTCTATTTCAACATTAAGACGGGTAAAAACTTACTTGAGGTCAAATATGAAACAAGAAAGACTAAATGGTTTAGCAATGCTTAACATTCATCGTGATAAGGAAATTTACCCTGAAGAAGTATTAAATTCGCATTGAAGCATCACAGGAAATTGCAACTGCAGTATTTTTAAGGCAATTTTTTGCCATTATTTTTTTCATTGCAATAAAAAGTGTTCTCCACATCTTAAATATGAAAACGTTTAATTTTATTTAATTGAAGACTTTTAACATTTCTGTATTAACTATATATTATAGAATTAATAAATTGTATATTTATATATATACAAAATGATAACACATTGGTTACTAAAAGTTAATTTAATAATATTATAATTTGTAATTTATATATTAATTTAATATTAATATAATTTTAATGGTTAATTTAATATTATTTAATGGAAATTTATTAATTACTATGTAATATATTATATTTTGAAGCAGTTTTAAATGGTACTTCGTTTTTCTTCCAGTTTACTGATAATTTTATAAGTAGAAGGTATAACGCTGGCCACTGAAACTTGACCCCCCTGTGAAAATTTTCTGGATCCGCCCCTGCTTACAGACCATATACCAAATGTTGCACTTTTCTGAGAACAGTTATGTGCGAAATGTGTTTCTGTTTTACATACGTTTGTATAAAATACATTCTTGTAATCTGTTTCAATTTCAAGAATTGGTATCTGTGATAATCCAAATCACATTGTTGCTTTATCTTGTCCTTCAACTGAATTGGCTGACAGGTCAATTCAGCCCTCTCCTTCTAAAACACTTTACACTTTACACTTTTACGGTTAAAGATTAAATATTATAATAATTAGAATCGATACAAGAGCAGAAAGGATTACGTTTTCTTTATTTTTGTGGTCATATAAACGTGTTCTCAGTGGCGGATTTTCACTGCCATTTTTTTTGGAGGGGGGGGGAAGTATGGCTGCCAAATTTACTCCTTTGTTGTTACCACTATTTCTTTAAAGAAATCTTTGTCCTATTTAATGGCAGAACTTCTATCATTAAATAAGGCTAAAATTTTGATTAAAGTGTAGTAGTAACAAAAAGTGTATATTTGGCAGACGCGCGTGGTTCCAAAAACGGCAGTCACGATACGCCACTGCATGTTCTACTTAATTGAATTGTTCCAATTATTAATTTTTTGTTTGCCTTTTGAGTAAATGTACGCATTTTTAAGCAAAGAAATGTAACAGGTTTCTATCACCAAAACAAATAACCAAGAAATAAACGCCAAACAAAAAAATCATATATTTTTAACATTATTCTGTTTTAAATCGAAATATCTCTATAATTTCTCAAATTCAAAATTAATGAGAGAAAAAAAAAGAATCTTTTTTCTATATTCAGACGTAGTGTATTTAAAAAAAAAAATCTTCACGCATATGGCAAAGAAAACTATACTCAGTTTTTATCATTTTTTGGAAATATCTTGTGAAATTTTAAACCATAACTCAAATTTCAAATCCAATACATCTTCTAAAAGAAAGGGGGAAACATACCCTCTACTGAAAAATGTCATTTTTTAAAATAAAGGTGATTTATATAAAACGGCTGGGGTATGAAAAAAGCCTAGATTTCTGTACCTTGTGGAAACCGATTCAATGGAAAGTTTTAAAATATTTTTTTTTTACTTTTAACTGTAACAGTTAAATTAGCAAATAATAATAAATGAATTACTTTTAAAACAAGGTAGTGTTATTTTCCTTTAAATGGTACTATGTTAAAATATATATACAGGGTGTCTGAAAAGTCTGGAAACAGTAGAATAACTCGACAAATATAAATCGGATTGAAAAATGGAAAAATGCATGTTCAATATTTTTGAAAAATCTATTTAGGGATATCAAAGTCCCCCCCCCAACTTTGTACCCCCTGAGGGAAAAAGGGGGCAACTTTGAAATCTTAAATAATAAGCCCTTTTTTATAGCAGATTCGGATTCTACGGGAAAAAATACGTAATTTCCGTAACCATTTTCTTCGGAAAATCGTAGATGGCGCTGTAATCGAGTAAAATGCAGTGAGAATCGTTTCCATTGAAAAGTCTGGAAACGGTCAAATAACTGTAGAAATATACATCGGATTGAAAAACGGAAAAATTCATGTTGAATAGTTTTGAAATATCTATTTAAGGATATCAAAGTTGCCCCCCCCCCTCAAAAAAAAAAATAATAAAAGTCTGTCCCCCTGGGGTAAAGGAGAGCAACTTTCATATCTTAAATAATAACCCCAATTCTCTCGACCCGTCTGATCGAGACGAAAGCTATGGCACATCTGCTTTCTTCTCACGATGAAAAATGCACATCATCAATTTTCTATTGTGCGCGAAGCATCGAACTTGGGTTCCAATTCACAAGCCTCAATAAAATATGTGCTTTGGTTTGCAGTCCAAAGTTCATATGAAGGACTACTGCAACCACATATATATTACTATATATATATTACAAAATTTAAATTTTTTCCGCAATTATTCTATAAAATTTGTCCATTCAATAATATTCGGTATATAACCCAGCTTATTAAAATAATTCTCATTCTTAAAATAGCCTTTTACTATCCATATGTAAAGCCAATTATTCCTAATCCACTTAATAATATTTATTCGAAAGTAGCTAGTCTAAAAATGGCGATAGCTTTTTTAATTTATTCTTTAAATAGAACATCTTTATTTTAATCCATTATTAAAATTCATTAGTATTATTCCCGTGTGGTCAAATTGATATAACTTCTTTATTTAAATGCTAAAATATCGTATCTTTTAAAATATTCCGCTCAAAAAACCTTATTTCATAAAGTTATCCTATTATTAAATATCAAATGTCTATTAAAATATTTCCGAAAAACTTTAATTCTTTCTTTTTTTTTTTCCCTTTTATAAAGATTCATTTTCTTTTCTTCTTATTATTTTTATTACGTATTAAATTCGAAGTTTAGCTACAGCCTCAAAAACAGATAAGCTCGTTTGTTGATATGACAGGTATCTGGTACGAGATTATGGAATATTCTGGAAGGGCGTAGAAAGTTTTTGCATTTTACAACAAAATAAATCCACCGGAAATATTGATAAAGTTCCAAAAGAGACCTTTTGATTCGATAGAAGTGGGTCACGTGACGTATTCTGTATTATTACGCAAGCTAGTTTAAAAACACGATCATCCTGATTTGGAGAGGATTTTTTCGACGCTGGTGTTTGCTAAAAGAATCGGGACGGATTCTAGAAAATAATGGAACGTTGTATTTTTTTTTCGTTTAGCGTTGGCTAATGAGCATTTTTCCTGAAGAGATGTCTTAAAACTGGAAATAAAAGGTTCTTCGACAAAAATATGGACTGACATTTCTTGTTGTTGATGATACCACACTGCCGCCTGATGCGAGCTAAAAGGGAAACCAATCACATCGCTAACCCTATTTATCACGAGCACGACTGCCTTTTTCCCGGATTTGAACTTGGAAACACGACATATATATATACATATTTAACTATTTAAAAAATGAAAAGTGCGTAAATTGTAATTGTTAAAGTTTTTTTTTTTTTTTTTTTTTTAATCGAACTAAAATCACATTTACTTTGTGACTGCAATTAAAGTTTTACTTTTCAAACCGCTATAAAATGTAAAATACTAAATCAAAAGTATTGAAATTTGAATAGAACATAGAGGGAGTTATGAGATTTTACATGATTTAGTTTGAAGTTTGAAATTTCAAACAAGTATTTTTCTTAACGCATGATATAAACCGAACTCTATCGATTGTTTCTTAACTCACGACTTGTTAAGAGTCATGTAAAAATATTCATGTAAGTATTTGACAATTTTTTTATTCACTTTTTGCATGCCAGATGGAATATTTTAACTAGAGTTGTTTGTAACTAATATGATACAATCACTTGTTAACTTTAAATTAAAGTCTAAAAATGCTTGAAGTTGTTTGCTTTAAGCATTATTAGACTTTAATTTAGAGTTGTTTGGTTCAGCCGAGTAATTATTCTGCCAACTTTCTGATAAACATTCACTTTAAATTATAACTTTTCAGCATCTGTTAAATTTGACGCTGACTAGATTATTAAATTATTATTATTATTATTACTGCATTAAAATGTTCTACCTGTCTTTGTAAGAAGTGAAGAAAATTTTAAAATGAAAATGACAAAATTTTTAAAACGTAAAGTAGTACTACGTACCTTAACAACATATTAAAATTCTGTGATGACTGGCCACCTTCTAGAAAGTTACATGGTTGCATAACAGAAAAGACACAATACAGAAAGAGAGACATTCATTCCATTTTTGGATTCAGGCAAAATTCATATGCAGGGATCTGTTAAGGAAGAAACTGAGTCCTTTAAAGGACACTTCACAATTTTTTTCATTTCAAAACAGGATCCTTCAAAAAAAATTTCATTTCAAAACAGGATCCTTCACAAATTTTTTTATCTTAAAACAGGACATTTCCTAAAATTCTTTGTCTTAAAAATAGATCTTTCACAAAAATTTTCCACCTATAAAGTGAACCTTTCACAGACGTAATCATTTAAAAGTAAAATCTGAGCTATGACTTTTAATAAATTATAAATAAAATATATGTATTTTACATACATATATCTCCTAAAATTTTTATAAACAACAATCTGAATGTAATGACTATTTCAAAATTCACAAATTATAACTAGGTGTTTCACAAAAGTAAAAAACTGTTCACAATTAAAAAAAAAAAAAACAGGATCATAGGGGAAAAGTTTGAATAGACTGTTGATATGGTAATACCAGAAAAATAAACGCTTAAAAGAAAAAAAAAGAAAGAAAGAAAGAAATACTTGCATAAAATGTGATTTCATGCACGTTTATAAAATATTTCTTTCAACGATTGTGACAAAGCAATGCGAGGTATATATATATATATATATATATATATTCAAAACATTACTTTTATAGACAAACATTCTTCCGATTCTTTTTTTTAAACCTCATTTCCTTTGAAACAGAAACTAATTACAGTTCGCATAATTCTTGAAAGCGACATTTTAAATATTTTTAGGAAAATCGAATTGAATCTATTGAATGAATTCAAGCGTGTTTTTTTTTTCATTTCTTAGATGTGAATTTTTCTTTTATTAAATTAATTGCTTTCTCAATGAAATTTACTTTTCATTAGCATTTAAGATTAATTAAAAAATTACAAAAAATTTCAGCAAATGGCTGGGTTTTTTTTTTTTTAAATTACCTTTAATTGCATGCAGAAGTTATAAAAACGTTTTGAAATTAAATGATTTTTAAAAACATAAATGTTTGGGGGGGAGGGCGATTGTAAGATTTAAGGTTTAAATATATTAATACTTTTTTATCTACAAAAGAAAAAAAACCTTGCAAAAAAACTAGATTTCAAAAATTGCACTAGCAAATAAGGTACGGTATTTTCTACTATAACATAAAAAAATGGCATAAAAGGCAATCTGTCCCACAATTGGAAAGTTTATCAATAATTACGAAGCAATGCTAAATATTTCTTTTTTCAAAATCTTTCTTTTTAAGGAAAATCATTATTACAAACTACAATTCTTTAAACAAACAAACCAAAAAAATAATCCCATCTTTCTTTTTAAAAACAAAAACTATTTTACGTAACTACATAATTGCTGAATGCTACATTTTTAAACCCTTTTGGAAAATAGAATCAACTCTATCGAAAGAATTCAATCGAAATTATTTTATTTCTTGGGGATTTTTTTTTCATTAAATTAATTGCTTTTTTAATGCAATTTGCATTTTTTATCCATTGAGGAATAATTAAAAAATTAGGAAAAAAAATATTAGCCTCCAGGTTTTTTTTTGTTTGTTTGTTTGTTTCTTTTTTCCTTACAAAATTATCATTATCTGTGTGCATATATTATTAAAAAACACTTTTGAAATCAAAAGATTTTTTTTTTTTTTACATAAAAGTAATATCTATATATTTAAATTCTATCTCATAAATATTTGCATCAGAAACAATTCAAAATCATTTAAAGACTAATCCGGACTCACAAAGGAAGTTTTAGTACGTATAATAGCAAAATTATACGTAAAGAAGAACTTGCTTTATTGATGAAAATTCGTGAAAATTGCTTTATTGGCAGATTTTATTCATCAACAAAAATTGTTCAGATTTAAAAATACTATTTTATTTTTATTTAAACAATATACAGGGTGACCTGTAACTGCTTCAACAAATAAAGAAGTGAAATAGTACTCACAAAAACGAACAATATTTACACTGAAACTTAGGATCGCAATTAGTGTTGCAATTTTCACAGTCACAAAAAACAGGACAGGGAGTCAAAAAAAGCAGGGCAGTGGTTTCTAAATCGAAACATAAAAATAAAGTAAATTCTATGAAAACGGAACCTGTCTATAACGGAATCCTGTTATTAACGTAAAAAATTCATGACCACGACGAAAAGAGTACTAAGATGGAATCCTGTATAAAGCGGAATCCTTCTCTGGTCACCTATCTAAACCGCCGTAGTAGGCTTTATTGCATTAAAAAAAACACAAAAATCTTACACAATAAAATCTATGAAAACGGAATCGTTAGAGGTCGAAACAAAATTCCTCATTGGAGAGGTTTTTCGTTGAGCAGTTATAATTGTGTGATATTCCTTCAGTAAGCACCATGAAATTTTCACGTTTAAGACATTCTTCCGTTATAGATAGTTTTAAACAGAATTTACTGGACAAAGTACAATAAAACCAGTAAAAAAAAGTCGCTAGAAACCGGAAAAATATTTATTTTTTGAAAGGGACATGCTATAGTAAACGACAATAACATACAAAAATTTCAGGACTAGCTCTCGAGTGGTTGCATACTGATCTTCTTCCACAAGCTCTCACAGGCGGGCCTCATCAACATCAGTAGGCCGGCCAGAGCGCTCTGCTTCTTGAATGTCATAGTCCTTGTTTTCGAACATTCGGTACCAAATCTTCACAGTGTCATATGATACAACAGTAGTACCTAAAGCACACATGATTCGATGCACATTCTGTCGCTAACTTTTTGCAACAGAACTGGAAGTAAATGATTGTTCTAATCTGGTAACATAATAGTTCCATTTCAGACACCTTGTACTTAATGATAACGATATATTTTTTTTTTTTACGAATTTCACAACACGGTGTTCTAAAACAAATCTTTTTCTTTCAAATGCCAAAAATCATTTGACAAAATATGAACCAACACGTCAACGCGAACTGTTTGCACAGACGATATTAGCAGTGGCGGGAAACTTTCGTTACAACCCGATATTTATATAACGAACTTTAGGATTTATGAGTTTAAATCTCTACTAGATGGAACCCGTCAAAACTTGACGGAAAAAAATACTATAACAATATCAGTAAAATAAGCTTCTTTATTATTTAAGAAGAGATGCGTATGAAACAGTCTTTCAAATATTATATTTTAAAAGTTTTTTTCCCCAGTCAAATACAGTGCTATTTCCGATGCAAACTCCAAACAAACAATCCATAAACAACTGTGTAATGCAAATCAGTTTGACATTATCGCCATATTCCCCACGGCAAGAAAAAAATTTCATGGACATATGAAGTATCATACAAATAGTATATTCCTACGTTCATCTCATATTCAGTAAATAAAAGAACATAGTAACTAAAGCACACATCACCCCCCCCCCCCTGTGATAATGCAACCGAATGAGCTCCTATGCGCATGTGCATTGTATCTGCCCAAGAGCACCGTCGAAATTCGATGTTAAAAAAGTTTTAAAATGTTTAAATTAAAAGTTTTAAAATGTCCTCTTTAATCATTCTTCATTACAAATCCATATCTTCTAAAACGCATCCATTATTTTAAGCTAATCAATTTTTATGTAAATATGAAGAACTTTTTTACAGTAATTAATCAATCTGCAGATCAGGGAGATTTTTAATGTTTTTCAAGTGTAATTTATTTATATGGTTTCTTCTGTTCCTTTACATAAACAGGGTGATTATCCCTTTTTCATCACAGTTGAGCATATTTTCCCTCTTATACAGTTGACAAATGGATCTTTAAAAAAAATTAAAAATGCAATTCCTAGCATATTCTGATATCTGCTGGAACATATACATCAACGAATTCAACATATCAAATTTTTGTTCAACATAACTGAAAATAGTTTTTTTTTTTTTTTTTTTTTTTTGACAGATTTTCGTTTAGCGCCAAAATGCTCTATCTTATGTATAGTCTGATCTTATGATGTATCACTGTTTTTATTATTATTCACTTTTTATGATTGTTAGGGAAATATACTTTCAATTGTGGCAACTTTCCCAGGGGCTATTTTACATTATTGAAGCAAACTGGTGGTCATTGATAAGATAGAATTGAAAAACTTTTTCATACTTGAAAATTATTTAAAAAGTCGTTAAATTAAGCGGCAGTTTTCAAATAAACTTCATTCGAAAGCTAATTTTTTTTTCTAATTGATGATGTAAGAGTTGAAATTGTAAAATGTAGTAAAAAATAGTAATTTGTAGTATTTAGAAGTGATGTAAGCGTGATGAAAGCTAAAGCAATAGCACCGTTTGTTGTCACAACAGTTGTACATTTCTAAAAATTGCCACTGCATTTTGGCTGGCGTCCAAAAGTAGAAAATCCATATTTTAACATCGAAAGAGAAATTCACAGTGAAAGAAATAAGACTTTACGCTAATATAGGAACTGTTAAATGAACTTATAATAAACCTACCAAAATAATTCCTATAAAATATTAGTCTTACATTGTTTATTCTAGCTAAAAATACAATCAATATTTCAAGGTTTTTTTTTCTATCATAACACTATTTTTAATAATTTTAAATTTCCTGAAATCCTTTACTTTTGTGATTTTGTTTTATTAAAAAGAGGAATTTTCTAACCTATAATAATAAAAAAAGTAATTGGTAACCTGTAATCAAGGTGCAGCGCCTAGAATAAATAGTGCGGAAACCGGCTATCCTTGTAATGCTTTAAAAAGTGCTAGAAAGTTGTAGCCTATAAATGTGCAACGTTGCTGCTACGATAATGTTGCAACCAGAGACAAAAAAATGCATGTCACGTTTTTTAGCCATGCTTTCATTAATTTTAAAAAAGCTTATAAAAATCACTAAGTCAGAGGAGGAAAGGATATAATTTAAGTATTTAAAATACTTACCACCAGCCGAAACTTTCTAATACAATGTCAAGAGCTAGCAGATGGCGCTGCGATCCCATCGTTATCTTTTCAGCAACGTTGTACATTTATTGGATTCAATTTTTTTGTACTATTTTGTAGCAGATTTCCACACTATGTATTCTAGGCGCTGTAATCAAGGTATGCATTCAAGATGAAGCAATCAATGACGGCTCCAATTCTAATCTTTGTAATTAAGAATTGAAAAATCAGTTAAAATTACGTCATGTTGACGCAATCATATACCTTTTTCTCTTTAATTTTATCAATGTTAAAATGCATTTCAAGCTAAGCATAACGTCATTTTCATCGGCGCAAACTTTTCACGCGTACTTTATATACATTTCTTTAATACTTGAACACCATGTATACAAATAAAAAGTATTTTCTGTATTTAATGGTAATTAAAAAAACAGCATCAACAATGTTATAATGCATAAAGATAAAATAAACCCAATGGACAATATTCCCGTGACGTCACAATAAATATGAATTTTTATTCGCTTATAAAACACGCGGATAAATATTTTTACCGAAATTTAACTTTCAAATTAAAAAATTTGGCCTAAAAGCCACGTTCTTATAATATTTATTATTTCTCTTTTATCCTCACAACCATAGAGTTCAGATAATAAACTCTGTGACTCGCAAAAGTGGGCGTTATCCGATTATGACGTCATTTGCAGAAGTAAAAGTTTAATTGAAAATTACGACTAATTAATTAGATTTTCGAACAAACGAATGCATGATAACAAATCTGTGTTCAAATACCTTTCATTTAAAAAAAGAATGATGTAATTTGATGCAGTAGTTTGTTCTCACGGATTGTCGAAAGAAAACACTTAGCATTTTAAATATATAGATATTTTCAGATATGATTCGTTTATTGCATCATTCGGGAAAACAACAATTTAATTTTAATTCCTTTAGATATGAGTTCTTCCCATCAATAAATAATATTAATTTGTATGAAACCAAAGCCTTTGTCTTTCTTTTCAAATATGACGCCAAATGTTTTTGTCTATACGCCAAATCTTTTCGCCAAGAATGAATTTTTGGCAATGATGTTAATTTACTAGTTCTCTTCCTGTAATGACTTGGTTGGAATAGGACGAACTTTTGTGGCTCTCCTTCTGTTTCAGACACCTTCCCTATGTATTTTCACGGTCCCGCCAAATCATTTTAATTCCCAAATAATAAAATAATTATTTCTTTGAAGTTGTTTTTATTGTTATTATTATTATTATTATTATGTTATTTCAAAATCATCGAACCTTGGAATCTGTAATAAAGTTATTTTAATATCCTAATTACAGACAACAATTTTCAGTACAATACTGTTAACATAAACATACATCAAATTTAAAATGATGCCTTAATTCACCCTGTGTGGAAGACACAAGTAAAATATAAAAGCAGTAAAAAGAAAAGTGGCCAAAAGCTAAGAAATTGACAAGTTTGTCCTCCAAGAAAGATTAATTTAACAATCGCACTGAACCTAATACTATATAATGCTGAGTAAATATAATAAATAATAAATAATAAATTAAACTAAAATTACAAAAAAAAAAAAAAAAAAAAAAAAAAAAAAAATCATTCGTTTTCGAAAGGGGCCATTTTTATTATCTAATCGACTTACAATCTTTATCTTTATTATTAATCTTATTAATTTTAATCTTTACTATAAAGTTTATTTTCATACTCTGTATCATAATCTTATCTACCTACAGTATTTAGCAAGGAAAAATTAATTTCACAGAATTCAGCTTTTTTTTTCTCTGCGGACTAAAATCTGAAACGTAATTTATTCATTTCATTGATAAAAATCAAAAGACGAAAGCCCTTTTTTTTAAATTTATTTTTTTAATCTCTCAATAAAATTAGGTAACGTAGTTTTTCAAACATTTACCTAATAGAAATTAATTTCATTCGTTAAAGGAAAGACAAAATTAAACCTTTCCTTTTCAATTTAAAAAATAATTGCAGCTCGATCTTATATCATTTTTTCGACTTGAGTAAATATTGTTTTTTATTTACAAATTATTTTAATGATTTTAAAATGAATACCTGTTTATTCAAGAATTTCCAGAATTGTGAAAAAAAATACTTTTCATTAGTTTTTTAATGAAAAGATATGTAACAGAAACACTGTAACAGAATTTCATTTTTAAAGAAAGATTTCTCTTTCCTTTAATTAATTACTTAATTAGAACTCTTGTATTTATTTTTATTTATTTTTTTACAAATGTGATTTTTTATTTTTATTTTAGTATTTCAATTTATTCTTATTGAGAGCTTGATTATTCAAATAGTCCTATAATTGTGAAAATACAGGGTGTCCCACAAGGTACGCAGCGTCTAATATGTACAGATTCGGATAGAGCACTTCAATATGAGTATTTTGAATGGTAAAAGTGGGGTCCCCGAATATAGCGTGATAGTCTAATTACAGGATGAACATTATCATAGCTGCGAACTTTTAAGCTTTTTCCTACCACTAAAATTTTATAGTAAATTTTAGCTTATTAAATCTCCGAAATCACGGGATTCAATAAGGCAAAACTTTCTATAAATTTTTAGTGGTATCAAAAAAGCGTAAAAGTTGGCAGCTATGACGTTATTGACGAATCCGATAGTGGGTATTCCAAATGACGATGTGTACAACATGAAAGATTCCCCAGATGATCATAGCAAATTTGTGGTAACCACTAAAAATTTATAGAAATTTTTGCCTTATTGAATCACGTGATTTCGTAGATTTAATAAGGTAAAATTTACTATAAAATTTTAGTGGTAGGAAAAAAGCTTAAAAGTTCGCAGCTATGATACATCCTGTAATTAAACTATCACGCTATATTCGGGGACCCCACTTGTTACCATTCAAAATACTCATATTGACGTGCTCTATCCGAATCTGTACATATTAGACGCTGCGTACCTTGTGGGACACCCTGTATATACGCTTTATATCCTTTACAAATGACTTTTTAAAAGAAAACATCATACATTTTTATCTTTTAAGCAAATCATTTAGGGAATATTGTAACGGCAAAAGTAGATTTTATTTTTTTATTGTTTTATTTATTGACAATTCAATTACAACTCTTGTTTTTAGAAAAAAAAAAAAAAAGTATTTTGTAAGAATTCTCATCGTTCTCTCTATATATCTTTTTTTTTTTTTTTTTTTTTTTTTTTTTTGTAGCTTTTTCATTGTAAAATGTCAAAATTTGTGTTAAACGAATGAAATCGTTAGAAAATGGTTTTCATTCATTTTTAGTCATGTTTTAAATATTAAATTATCAGTCACGTGCTCTTTTTAGGGTTTCGTTCATCTCACGAAAACCTATTACTCCCGCTTAGTTGTATGTCTGTCACAGAGCTATTCTCAGAAACTATGTAACTTACCGAGTTGAAACTTTTTGTATATAGCTGAATACCAGCTATGAAGAGCTCAAAATATTAAAATTTGAAAAATTCGTATTATTTTAATAAATAGAGATAAAAAACCATAATTCTAACAGCCTTTTCCTATTAAATCTAAACATTTTTCGTTATAGCAGATGCCAAAAATTAAAAATCCACGATGAAATTCTTTCTACAATAATTAATTTTATATTCAACGATTTCCACGTGAAAAAATGAAAATGAAATAAAAAGTTTCACCAATTGAATAAAAAAAGATTAATATGAAATAAAAATGATTGACGTCATAGTGGTAATGAAACGGAAATTTTCAAAGATTTCTCAATAATACAAGGAGTATAAGTATGTGTATGTACACAAAGCAGATTAATATCACGTCATTAGAGAATTAAAAAGAAAATCTGACGTCATATTGGAAGTTTAACGAATTTTTCAGATGTTTGAGAATAATACAAAGCTAGTATCAATATGAATAATAGAGAATAGTAAATATATGAGTTTGAGAAACATATTGAATCATGATAAAAATCCGATTATGGAAATATTCGCATATTTTAACATTTTAAAGGTGTACAACTTGCATGATTAATTTTGAAATTATTTTTTATATCGCATTTAGTCTGCGTGACAGATATTATTATGACAGAATATAATAGCCGGCTTCGACCGCTATCGGGCTGGTTTGGATACTCGAAAAAACAAAAAAGTAGACCGGTAAATTTTTACTTTATAAAAAACAAAAAACGTGAGGTTATTATTTTTTTGGGGGGGTTGCTAAATGAAATCTATTTGAATTTATTAAAGAAAGGATAAAGTGTTTTGAAAGGAATATTAAACAAAACCCTTTGAGCGATCTTCGATCACACTTACCCACTTTTTTTTTTTTTTTTTTTTTTTTTTTTATGTATATCTACTATCCGACTATTTCTATTTAAAACTTGTCATCACATAATTCATAGTATAAAAAAACAATTAAAATAGCAAAATACTTGTCACATTAAAAAAAATGTATTAATTTATTATTCTATAAAAAACATAACATAAGCTGCTTACATTCGACTATATACACTATATTGCCAAAGGTGACCGGTCACTTGCGATTTAAGACGTTTCTTTAACTATCTAGAAAAATACATGAGAAATTAACCTGAAACTGCAGGTGTGTAAACTGTATAGTAATAGGTTATATATTTCCACGAAGATTTTTTCACGAAATCCCATAGGGGACTGTCAACAAATTGAAAAAGAACGAATATCTTTTGGATGACCCTGTAAAAACTAATGTAGCAAAGGCGTTCAAACTCGAGATTATTAATAAGTGGCTTATTGTAATATACTGTGTTCATTTTTATGAGGATAACATGTATACTTGAAGAGAAATTAAGGTTTTTATAAAAACAGTCCCAAATTTCGCCTAGTTTTTTGCTTATAATTTGCAGAGTTCTTAATATAAAAAAAAGTTATTTTCAGAAAATATGACAAAGAAAATTGTACATAATACTCTGCAATCAGAATTACAAAATAAAAATAAATTGGATGAAAAATGAGCAGGTTTACTAAAAAATGTTTCACTGCGCATGCGCAAATGCAATCTCTATAATAAAACCGTAAGTCATGTGACTGTCATCAACAGTTCCGGGATGTCCGTATCGCTTTTTCATATGCTAGGCGGCCATTTTTATTCAAAATTATTTTTCGAATAAAATTGCATAAAAGTTACATTTTTAGAAAGATCGTTCAAAATAAATTAATATTTGAGAGATGACTTACGTTCAATTAGGTATATATTCTGCAATAACTTCAGTTGAAATTAGCTTCGCAGTTCAAATTCTCTATCCATGAAAGTAAACAACAACAAAAAAAAGATTCATTCGTCGTGAAGTTTTAAAATATTAAACCATTAAACCATGGAGATAATCGTTCATAAAATAAGTTTTCCATGAATGATTTTTTGGAGCGCTGCCTGGTGTCAAAAAAGTAATTCGCACCAGGACCTGTAAGACCATCAAAGTTTACCATAATTCTGCTTGATAAAGTGCTGTACAACTCAACTTCCTTCGGAATCTTTTCTTGACAAAGTTGAATGTAAACAAATACAAGTCATGTAATAATATTTAATGAATCAAATTTCGAAACGAACTGTCAGTTAATTTGATATTTATGTATTATACGTGGCAGGAAGAGAGATCACCTAAAATGATTGTTAATTGCCAATCATATTTACCATTGTTAATGACCAATCGCGTTCCAAATAGTAATTTAATATACATTTATAAAATGCATAACATCATTAAGCACTTTTATGTTATTTGGGTGCAAATCTCGCAAATATCATTTTTAAAATCGCCAATACCAGCTTTTATTCTTCACGTGTTCAAATTAGAAACGATACTTTGATTCTGAAATCAAATGTTTTGATTTATGATATTATTTTTTTGGTACTTTGGTACTTTTTGGTAACACCATTGTCGCCAAGCATGCATTTACATACATTTAATACATACATTTACATACATTATGCATTAGCATACATTTTGGCATGGTGTCCGTATAACGGAAAAAGTAATTTTTTAATTTTCTATTTTCTATTTTAAATGAAAAATGTGAACGGCATGCATTTTAAATTGGAAAAGCTGTCGCAGACGCTCCGGGGTTGGCGCGATTTTTGTTTTGCGCCATATTGGCGAGAAAATCCCATTTTCAGACACCTGTTAGAGATTGCTAAAACAGCATGTTACTTTTATTTTATTATGAAATAAGTCATTTTATATTTTAAAAAAAACACACAATTTTATTTAAAAACACACACAATCATTAATTTGTTATAAAACACACAATATTTAATTTATTATAAAGCATGCGGAATCTGCTCTACCAGGTTGCCATACGAAGCAAAATCTAGCCGAAAACGCCGGGTTGGCCAGGCATAAAATCGCCATTTTGGCGCCAAAATGATACCCCGGTGCGTCTGTGACAACTGTACCCAAAAGGACGCATCATTAAAAATGGTTAATAATATAGAATTAAAGTAAAATAATACAGAAAATTCTTTTTGTATACACTTACTAAACACATAAAGTCATATTGATCGTTTTTGGATTAGACATTTAAGATAGAAGTTTTATTTGGAGTATGTTATATCCACCGGAATGAATATGAGATATATATTCTAATCACATATTATATACCCATGAATATACTAGACATATCTATACCTACTACATCAATAGAACCGCCTTCAATAGTCTTTTATATTTCTACTACGTAATATTAACTATAGAGTTACAATATAGAGAGAAAAAACGGGTTGCTGTAATTAGAATTATAGGTGCCAATGTTGGCGCGGCGTATTTTACCTGTTACGAATCTTAATAGTCAGTAGACATTAAGCAGACATGCCGAAATAAGAGAATTACGCTATTATAAAAACTCTTTAACTATATCAAGAAAGGGGAGCAGAGAAAAACAAAGTCGTACAAGGCATCAAAAAGGAAGTTCGTGAATTTTAATCAGATTTTAAGTCATGGGTCAAAAGTCCTGACAGAAAATATGGTTTAAAGCGAATGCGATTATCAAAACTGGCCTTCAAAAGTTCAATTTTCCACCAAACCATACTCGAAAATTACGTGTAATAATATGTAGCCCGATTATGGCACATTACTCAAGACGTTTTAGATGAGAATAATGATAGAATTTATAATCTTTAGCAATCGAGTCTACAGCCAAAGTTAACGAAAAACAAAAATAAATATTAGCAACAATATGGTTCAGTGTAAATGTGGATATCAATAAAGACTTTCACAAAATAGACTTCATTGCAACAAATCGTATTAACTAAAATACGCCAATTGGCAATGGACCCAATTACGAAAAAATACTTAATATGTTTAAGAATCTCCGCCTTTGAGAACATATTGCAACTGATAAGCAAACGGACATGAAGGACAAATGCTTAAGTGGGTTAAACGGTTTTTGTCATGGAAGATGAAATACATAACAAAAAATATGCAAAATGCTACCATGATCGCAAAAGTTCTTGATTTGTCTATTAGAATCTTTCGGTTTGGCGAAGGATTACGGAAAAAAAAATTAAATTATGAATAAAAGTAACGTGTTGCAATGCTTAACATACATTTAAGGGAAACCAAACTGGTCGCCAGTGGCGGCTAGTCAAAATATAATATGCATAATGTATTAGCTAAATATATAGAGCACCTTTTGTGAATGTCTCAAAAGCCTAGCTTGAAAATTCTGAAAATTATCGTCGATAGAATAAGCTCGAAATCTGCTGTTCCCAAAAAGAAGCAAAAAGATGAGGGGTTGTATCAAATATCTGTTGATTAGTGCCAAGATAGCGTACACAATATTGCACGTACTACTATATTTGGATACAACCCCTCATATTTTTGCTTCCTTTTGGGAACAACGGATTTCGAGCTTATTCTATCGACGATAATTTTCAGAATTTTCAAGCTATGATTTTGAGACATTCACAAAAGTTGCTCTATATACTTAGCTAATACATTATGCATATTATATTTTGATTGCATTCGCGCATGCGCAGTGAAACATTTTTTAGTAAACTTGCTCATTTTTCATCCAATTTTTTTTATTTTGTAATTCTGATTGCAGATTATTATGTACAATGTTGTTCTTCATATTTTCTGATAAGAACTTTTTTTTATATTAAGAACTCTGCAAATTATAAGTAAAAAACTAGGCGAAATTTGGGACTGTTTTTATAAAAACCTTAATTTCTCTACTGGTATACATGCTATCCTCATAAAAATGAACACAGTATATTACAATAAGCCACTTATTAATAATCTCGAGTTTGAACGCCTTTGCTACATTAGGTTTTACAGGGTTATCCAAAAGATATTCGTTATTTTTTAATTTGTTGAAAGTCACCTATGGGGTTTCGTGAAAAAATCTTCGCGGAAATATATAACCTATACTATACTGTTTACACACCTGTAGTTTCAGGTTAGTTCTTCATGTATTTTTCTAGATAGTTAACAAAACGTCTAAAATCGCAAGTGACCGGTCACCTTTGGCAATATAGTGTAGTTTTACAAGCAATTTTTAATTTACAATTTTTAATTTTTACAAGCAATTCTAAAATTTAGTTTTTGGAATTTTTTCATTATTATCGGTGATGTTGATCTAAGTATCACATATTTTTCAATTATAACTTTTCACAAAATATTATTTCTGTCATTTTAAAATAAAAGTAGGGGAAGACGGGGTACAATGAAACAAAATTTACTAATTTTTTTTCTCCTATCCACAATTTTGCATGCACAAAAATATAATTAATGCATACTTTTAATCTTGTATTTAACCAATCTATATAATTTTTTATTATGTTTTAAACAATATCTTTATGCTTGAAAAATAACAAAAAGTAAATGCCTTACAGCGTTTCATCGTAACCCGTATGCTGGGGTACAATGAAACACATACTGGGGTACGATGAAACACTCCAAATGATGCAAGCAATTTTCACCCAATATAGTTTATTTTATGAACAATGAGCTGAATACAAAAACAAAACATAATTAATAAAATACAAAAAAAAAGGAACTTGATTAAAATACAAATGAACTTCTTTAAAAGACAAAAAAATTACTTTATATAAATATTATAGTCCTAGATGAAAAGTAAGAAAATTCTATTAGTTTAAGAAATATCTTTCGTTTTATATTAAATTGAATCAAGTCAGTTTCAAATATTAGCATTTCTGGTTTTCTTTCAGTTACTCCCGAAGGGATAGGGGTGAAAGTTTCAGCACAATCTGAGTTTTTTTCAAAAATGTAAGTTTCTGCAGCGCGCACAAATTTAAAGCTAGGGTTGAAGTATTTTTATATAAAGTACTTCACATTCGACTTCATTTAAATTTATGATATCGCCAACATAATATATTTCCTAATGTTTCTGTTCGCCCTCCTTGGTTAAAACATAATCATTTATACAGATAATGCTTGTGTCACACATGTTATGTGTGAATATTTCATTCTTAGTACTTCGATGATCAGCTGGAGCTGGAAAATAATCTGGATCATTGTCATCTTCAGAGTCTAACAGGCAGAGTTTGTTTTGAAAACAATCCCCTCTTAGCTTTTTTTCCTCTTTTTACTTTTTAATTGCCTAACAAGAGCATTTTTTACTGGCGTTGGTTAGAACAAATCTCTCTTTTTTCTGTTTTCCTACTCTTATTACCTTTCTTGGACCAGCCTTGGGGTAAGGTTTTATCTCTTGAAGAGATATGTATTTCTTCACGGGTTTAGAGCTAGTGCATGGTGTACGAATATTTGCTGAACAACCTGCAATGATCTACTTAACTTATGGCAAGATTCACCGCTTCTGATTCTTGGGTTTTGTTACTCTGGTCTTCAGCTTCATTAGTCTTCTCTGCAGCTTCATTAGTCAGCTCTTCAGTTTCATTAATCTGACCATGGAAATAATTTTCAGAAGGACAAAGCCTATCTAACACATACGGACACAAATAATCTTCTTCACAAAAGATTTTTCTATTGAAAGGCCATATTCCAACATGTTTCATTGTACCCCGTCTGCAAGTGTTTCATTGTACAGCGCACTGAGGTTACTAATTAAAAAATTATTTACAAACTTCTAATATTTATTTTTTTAAATTTGGTTTTGGAGGTATGAAGACAACAACCCAAAGATAACAAAGTACAAAAAAAAATAATTTTTTGCTTATAACAACAAGTAAAAAGAAACAAAATTACTTTTAGTAAAGAAACTTACTTTTACTGATGAAAATCAAATAATCTTCTATTACATTTAATGTTGTGTGAATGTATCAAAATCACATCAGTAACTGGGGCATATAGTTGTATAACATCTATATAAATTGCAACATTCTGTGACAAATTTTGCTGATTTTACAAGTAATGTTTCATTGTACCCCTTGTTTCATTGTACCCCGTCTTCCCTATAGTTTTCACTGTTTAATTAATCTGAAATATGTTTGAATTCTAGTATTGAAAAAGAGTAACAAAAAGTAAAAATCTGAAGTGACTCCATTCAAATTTCCAAACCTTGGCTTCCAAACAGTATAAAATGATAATAATATTTATCTGATAATGGAATCGAACACCGTACCTACAGTTTAGAAATGCGAGATGTTGACTCTGTACTACTCACACTCTGGACTTATGGACTGGTGCTCTTTCCAAGCCCGCGGCAAACTATCGTTTTCTAGTACATAGCCAGGTTACCATTAAAGGAGAAATTCTCCAAAGTTTCGCGATTTGTTTCTTTTTCTTTAGCCTATTAAAAGAAAAACGGTGCATGAGCGTAAAGCATCATAGCTTCATATTTTTGCATTTTTACATTTTTCTAATTTTTTAAATTATTTCTTTTATCCCAGACTTCCAATTTTAATTTAAATTCAGAAAAACCCATATATTTTTTTAAAGAACGAAAGAAATATTATAGCACTCATAACTGGAAGAAAAGTGTCATTTTTAAAAATAAAGTCGATTTATCTAAAATGGCCAGAATTTTTTTTGCATGAAATAGTGCCCAGCTTAGCAATATTTTGCGAGAAAATATGTTTCCTGAAATTATAATTCTCCTAATTATAATGTCTCTCTCTTTTTTAGGGTTCAGTACTTAAAAAGTAAAAACGGCACCATTATAAGATCACTCCTGTATCTGTCCGTCCGTCTGTCACAGATCTTTTTCACGTAAACTATGGGACGTAGAAAGTTCAAACTTGGGAAAGTTATAATGTCTTTTTACCCCCATATTTTCAGATTAGCCATTCACAAATATGGCTAGGAACACTTTAAGAGGCTAATTAAATTACTTGAAAAAAAAGTTTTATTTTTGTATATCGTGTGAAAGATTTTGTAATATCAAGCTCAAAAATATATTTGTATTAATTTTAGGTATTATATTTTCAGAGATATCGACGAAAATGCACTGCAAAAATATGACCCCACCCCTCTATTTCTGAATCTACTGAAACTAAAATTGTGAAAATATCAGGGGTAGTAGGAGTTTATTTAAACCTTGTAGGAAAATTATAGCGATTTTTCTAGGTAACATAGTTTTTGTGAGAAACGTATTTTTTCTTTGCACACAAACTATACTTTTCAGGCGGTCAGCGGGAGAGTTGACGGGCGCTTGAGGTATCTATCGACGCAGAATCATCCAAGAATATTTGGTTATGATTTTCGAGAACAATTGTCGGTAATTCGCCAAGATATTAATTAAATTACTTGAAAAAAATTCTTCTTATATATCGTGTAGGATATTGTTCGAAAGATCACGTACCATCGAACTCAAAAATATATTTGTTTTAATTTTAGGTATTATATTTTCAGAAATATCGTCGAAAGTATACTGGAAAAATATGCCCCCCCCCCCTCCTATTTCCGAATCTACTAAAATAAAAAAATTAGGGGCAATAGGAGTTTATTAATTAATAAATTTAATGTACGAAACCATTTGAGTGCAAGTTATACTGACCGATTTATAAATTTAATGTACGAAACCCTTTGAGTGCAAGTTATACTGACCGATTTATTTTCTTTACCACAGGAAATTCAGTCTATCAAGGAAATGAGATTAAATTAAAAGTAACTAATCTCGTTTTAAGTGGCGTTTCACTATTTTTGGAAAATCGCATTTAAAATCACCTATAAAGGATAGTGGTCGATAAGGCTATAAAAGTAGTCCCTTTCGAAGATGATAATAAAAGTTTCTTCAAAACGTTATTACAATTTGTTATTGTTTATCATATTGTTTCAAACTAACAGTCGGCCCCACTTAATTGCATACAGTTGGTTCCACTGAATTGTATGCAATTAAGCGGGGTATGCATTTGAGCGAGGACGGCAATTAATGTAATCAGTATACGTTACGCTCAACGGCTGGGTTCGCCCTCAGCCGAGTGGTCTTCCTCAGGCATTAAATTAAATTAAATCAGTATACGTTATTATTTGATTATATCGTAGATATGATAAATATAATGGACAATAACAATTTACATAATAATTTAAAAATTAATTATTGTATTAATAATTTTAATCAATATTTTATACACTATTTATAGTAATATATACACTAAAGTTTAATGTATTATAACACTATTTACGTTACATTGTTCAATTTTTCATTATAATTTACCTGATTGATGTGAAAATTAAAATGAAAATGAAATAACAAAGAAATAATTTTCAAATCATACCTTTGAAAATAAATACATTTCGGTGTAAATTCATTTTATTTTTCATTATTTGCCAACTAATCCTTTATTTGTTGCCTATAAAATTATCCTTTATAGAAGTTTGTTTTTTAAAAGTTCGGACGCTGCATTTCTCTACTTCATTTCTAAAGAATAAATCAAATTGTAATCGCCACCATGTGCTTCAAAATATCTTCGAACAACACACAGAGATTTGTTATCAGAGAGAGATGGAGGAGGCTCTACACTTTCATCGTCACAATCATCGTCTGTGTTTTCGCAGTTTTGAGAGGTTGCCACGATTTCTTCATCACTAAGTTCATTTTCTGTTTGCTCATTTTCATCACATTTTACATATTCTAAAAAATCGGAAGCAGTAAGTTGCAGCAAACCACCATGATCATTAAATTCACTATCGCTGTTAAAATCATAAATCACAGTTTCATTATCTGAGTCACAATCATCACAATTTTCTTTAGATTAAAAAAATTTTGCTTTTTTGAAGCAATTTTCAATTGTTGTTAAAGAAACATTGTCCCACGTTTGCTTAGTGAAATGCATTGCATTAAGCAAAGATATATTTTTCTAAATTGATGAAAAACGTAGCAGTGATTGCTCTTAATCTAAGAGACGCACAACATATTTAAGGATTAGACGCCTGTAATTACTTTTAAACGATTTTATTATGCCTTGATCTAGAGGCTGAATTTTGCATGTAGCATTAGCAGGAAGAAATTGTATGCTCACATTTGAAAGGCGAACGTTAACTTTGTGGTTGGATACATTATCCATGAATAAAACAATCTTCCTGTTTTGTTTCACCATGTCGGAGTCGACTTTCGTAATCCAGCTTTAGAAAATATTTCCTGTCATTCAGGCATTTTGGGAAGATGAATAATTGACGGGATAGTTTTTGACATTTTTTAAGCATCACGGTTTTTTGCTGCTTCCAATCATCAAAGGAGTCAATTTTGTTGTTCCTGTTTGGGTAACGCAAAAAAGTAGAGTGGTTCAATCTTTTGCTTTTTTAAACCCACAATTTTTTTCTTTCTTTTCTGCAATTGTACCTCCTGGCATTGCACGATAGTACAATGCGGTTTCATCGCAATTAAAGATATCATCCGATTTATAATTCTCCAAAATCGGAATTAATGTGTTGTCATACCACTCGTCAATGGCTAAATCGTCATTTGAGGCAGATTCTCCATGGGAATTTTAAAATTTTAGATTATTTCTTTGTTACCATCTGTAAAGCCAACCTTTATAAGCATTGAAGTTTTCACCTTTTTCGCACTTTTTGGATAACTTATCCGCTTTTTCCATAATTACTGCTCCATTAATTAATGCACCTTTGGATATTTTTTCCTGAAACCATTGCAATACTGCTCGATCCACATTTTCATAGTTCTAATTACGTTTTCGCTTTCGGGTTAAATTGCCATTATTTCTCCATTCCTGAAGAATATTTTCAGAGTTTTTACTTATTCGAGAAACTTGAGGTTGTAAAATTCCAAATTCTTCCGCTATTTCCGTTTGGGATGTTTTTAATTTGATTTTATCCAAAACTTTAATTTTATCAGAGATAGATAAATCTTTTCGTTTTACTTCCATTGCACCAACATAAATTAGAGACATTTCTGAACTGGCGTAGTCAACGACAGTGCAAAGTGATTTGGAAGCTTGCTGACCACAATGGAAAACGCAGTTATCGTATACAATGAGGAGTGAAACACTAGTCTTCTATTGTTGTTTTATTTTCTCGACTGTCCCCATTGTATTTTCACCCAACTCCAGGATTTTCCAAGAAGTAAACCAACCCCATCATCTTCAGTCTCTACAAAACATTTTTACAAAAGAAAATATTTCCGTTCGTCCTACCTTTTCGATTCATCGTTGTCACAGAAATTTTTAAAATCGGGATTACTAACACTCTAATCATTTTGCATGCATTTTTCCATTTCTCCCAAAAAACTTAAAGTCATCGTATATAGGTGGTTCACAAGAAGGGTTTCTGTGCGTCGGAATTTTTTTTCATCTGTGTATTACTGTGTGTGTGAGTGGTTATCATGTGTGTGATCATGTGATCGATCATGTGCAGTGATGAATCACTGATGAACTGATAAAGTTCTTTCAATAAAGAGAGAATAAAATATTTCGGGTTTCGGTGGAGAAAGGCTGACCCACTGACCCATTCAGATCTCCGTGTGTGACGATTTGCGTGTTCTTCGCTGTGGGGAAAGTGATTTTTTTTCTTTTTCTGGTGATATTTTTTTTTCTTCTTTTCGTGTACGTAAGAAGAGAATGTGTTGTTTATCAGCAAATAGGCGAGTCGGGGAGCTTGCATAAAATATAAACGTCTGCTGTGTATATATATTTTTTTGCTTTGCAGACTGAAAAAGGAAAAAGTGAAGTGCTTCATGTGGGTTTTTTTTTTTCTTTTCTCTTTTTCTGCGTTTCGTATGCTTGTAAACAGAGGAAGGTGTTATTTTTTTTGCTTCCTCATAAAGCTGAATAATGTTTTTTTCTAGAAGAGAGTTAAGTGATATAACGATATATTTTTTTATCTTGTTGTTTTTTATGCGAAAAGAAAGAAATATATATTCAATTTAGAATATTTAGATGGAAGTAAGTGTGTTTATATCATTGTTACATATTATTATATGCATAGATATATTTGATTCATCGGGTGAATATATGGAAGTAAGTGTGTTTATATAATTGTTACATATTATTATATATATATAGATATATTTCATTCATCGGGTGAATATACGTATATTATTGATTTATTTATTGAGATATTTTATTTTTATGTGTTAATTAGTTTAAGATAAAAATGGCACACTTAATAAGGTTGAAAAAGATCGATCTGGCTACTGTGATAATCGAATTAGGTTTAAATCCGCCAGAAGGTGCTAATAAAACTCAGTTAACTGACTTAATTGTAAAATCTGAGGGTATAATGAAGATTTAGTAAAAAATTTGCTAGCGGGAGTAGTGAGCGAACGATAAGAAGCTGAACGATTATTACAGCAAAAAGAAGCTGAGAGTCGCGAGTTTGAATTAAAACGATTACAATTGGAAAATACACAAAAAGCCCAATTACATAACTCTGTACCTACAATCACCGGAAAGGGTTCCAATGTTTTAAAATTGTTAAATAGATACAATAATGAGGAGGAGATCAGTATATACTTAACCCTTTTCGAACGCCAGGCAAAGCGTTTTGAGATAGAAAAAGATAAATGGGTCACCGATCTTCTTGAATTATTACCGCTCGAGATAGTCAGTTTAATAAGTCGCGAAAGTGAGGAACGATCCAGTGACTACGACTATGTGAAAAAAGTACTTTTAAGACGCTTTAAACTTACACCGGAGCAATTCCGGCAAAAATTCTTCTTACACAGAAAGCAAAATTCGGCTTCGTGGAAAGATTTCTCGTTTGAACTCTCAAATTTCTTGGATGAATGGTTAGCTGGCCTGCAGTTATCAACGTTCGAACAATTAAAAAATATTTTATTATTGACCAAATCAGGAGAAAATTGTCCCTAGAAATGAAACAACACTTTTGTGATGAATTACCCAAAATTACGAATATAGATGATTTGACTAATAAGTTGGATGATTTTGAAACTGCCCGAATTAACTTACGGAAGGCTGAAATTAAGTCCCCAAATATGGAATTTCGGAAACGTCAAGGTATTGAAAATAACAGAGCGTTCCACCGAAATGATATTAGCCGCGTACCATATGAAAAACATTACGCAAATGCCCCCCAAAAGAATTTAAATACAAGAATCCGTTGTTTTAATTGCAATGAATTTTCTCACCGCTGCTGGAGGGATTGTCCCCGAAAAAAAGAAGGTCCGGTCTGCTGGAAGTGTAAGATTCCTGGCCACAGGTCTGACCAGTGTATAAACAATTCTCCTAAAAATGCAAATGCTGCCGTAAGCAACAACTCTAATCCAGCAGATAAAATAATAAAGAGCGTGAGGATTTCAGGAAAAAAATATGGATGCCTTGATTGATACAGGAAGTGACGTTGATATGGGGAACAACGATACTTATATTGCCCTGGCCTGGGGTGCCCTAAACTACATGAAAATGACTTGGTTTTGTCAGGTATTGGTGGAAACCAAATAACACCCATAGGATTTACGACCGTAAACATTGAAATAGATGGTTATACAGTAAATTCAGATTTATACATTGTAAAAAATTTGAATCATTCTATAATTTTAGGGAATACCTTTTTGAGACAGTTAAATTTCAATATTTCAGAAAAAGGATTGCAAATTATGGGGAAACGGAAGTTAAAAGAAGTTAGGGTAAATTACGTCACTGCTTTCCCACAAGAAACAGCCATGACGAAAATCAGACGCGTCAGCTATGTCATACCCAGATTTCATGCGATGTTGTGGTCAGAAAAACAAAACAATCCCACGATAGGAAAAATGATTTCGACAGCTGAATTAGTCAGAAAGGAACAAACTAATCAAAATGAAACAGCTTTTAACTTTAGTGAAGGAATAAACATGCAATTAAGTACTGGAAAAAGTTGTTCATTAGAAAGTGAACAGTGTTCTATCCCACAGTTAGACTTAGCGAAAACCACGGACATTTATTTAGCTGAAACAGCCAATTCTATTAATTTTCAGGAAGTTGAGATAAATCATATTGCAAACAACACTATTAAGAAAGAGTTAACGAAACTGATTACTAATTATAAGCCAAACAAGGTTAAGGACACAGAGTTAAAAGTAAATATAATGTTAACTGATGATATTCCGATTGCGCAACGACCGCGTAGATTGGCATATCCGGAGCAGGAGTTTGTGGACAAACAAATACAGGAATGGTTGGAAACGGGAATTGTAACGGTGAGCAACTCTAATTATGCATCTCCTACAGTGTTAGCGAAAAAGAAAAATAACTCTTGGAGACTTTGCGTAGACTATAGGTCGCTAAATAAAAAAATAATTAGAGATAATTTTCCCCTGCCAAGAATAGAAGATGTTTTAGATAACATTGAGGATGCAAAGGTTTTCACTACATTATATTTAAAAAATGGGTTTTTTCATATAGAGTAGGAAATATACAGCATTTGTCACGCATAACTCACAGTACGAGTACTTAAAGCTCCCATTCGGATTATCGGTTGGCCCACAACAGTTTCAAAGATATATTCAAGCTGTTTTTAAATAGTTAATTAAAGAAAATGTAATATTAATTTACTTAGACGATGTCATAATACTTGCGGAAACTGAGGAAGAAGCCCTGGTAAAACTGAAACGCGTCCTAGAAGTTGCATCGGATTACGGACTTGAATTTAATTTTGCAAAATGTCAATTCCTTAAACGAAAAATTGAATTTTTAGGCTATATTATCGAAAATGGAACTACTAGACCCTCGGAAGCCAAAACTTTGGTAGTAAAGAAATTTCCTGAACCCCGCACCTTTAAACAATTACACAGTTTTCTGGGTTTAACTTCTTATTTCAGAAAATACATCCCACATTATGCAACTATAGCGAGACCTTTAAGTGATTTATTAAAAGCGGGAAATACATTTAAATCTGGAATACTCGAAAAGCAAGCTTTTGAGACTCTTAAAGAAAAATTAGTTAACCCCCCAGTATTGCATGTATTCCAACGAGGCGCTAGACTAGAATTGCACACCGATGCAAGCGCCATAGGTTTTGGTAGTGTCCTACTACAAGAAGATGAAAACAAAAACTTACATCCTATTCATTACATGAGCCGTAAAACTACACCTACTCAAGCAAAATATTCGAGTTACCAATTGGAAACCCTCGCGGTAATAGAATCGGTCAAAAAATCCGAAACTACTTATTAGGCACTAAATTTAAAATTGTGACAGATTGTTCCGCGTTTCAAAAGACTATGGACAAAAAAGACATTACGCCAAAAGTAGCAAGATGGGCTCTATTCTTACAGGAATTTGATTATGAGATTGCCCATCGATCAGGATCCCAAATGAAACATGTAGATGCATTGAGTAGAAATACAGTACTAATAGTCACCCGATCACACGATGAATTAACATTAAAAATAAAGAATGCACAACAAGAAGACGAACACATACAAGCGATAAAAAAATGAACCGAAAAAAATGAAAGTTCAGAATATTTTATAAGAAACGACATCGTATACAAATATGAAAATGACAGAGAACTTCTAATGATTCCTTCCAATATGCAAAAGGAAATAATACGCGACGTTCATAACAAAGGTCAATACGCAGTGGCTAAAACTGAAATTATTTTAAAGGAAAATTATTGTATACCCCAATTAAGAAAGTAGATCGAAAGTGTCATTGCCAACTGCATAGAGTGTATACTTTGTAATAAAAAGCAAGGAAAAGGAGAAGGTCTATTAAACCCGATCCCCAAACAAAATATGCCGTTCGAGATCTATCACATAGATCACATTGGTCCCATGCCCTCCACAAATAAAAATTACAATCATATTTTTACCGTTGTGGACGCATTTAGCAAATTCGTTTGGCTATACCCCGTAAAAACTACAGCCGCTAAAGAAGTCATCGATAAGTTAACCAGACAACACGATATTTTCGGAAATCTGTCGCGAATCATAACCGATAAAGAACCGGCTTTCATCTCTGATGATTTTGAGAAATATTGTAAGGAAGAGAACATAAAGCATATTCCCATAACAACAGGGATACCAAGAGGAAACGGCCAAATAGAGTAAATGCATAGAATTCTTATCCCAATTTTGGCAAAACTTAGTGTAGAAGACCCCACTAAATGGTACAAATTTGTCGCGCCCGTACAACGTATCATGAATAGTACCATATCGAGAAGTACAAAATTTACACCTTTCGAACTATTGACAGGAACGAAACTGCGGCAGAAAACCGACCTGCAAATCAAAACACTGTTAGATGATGAAGAACTAAATTCATTCATATCGGAAATAGCCGCAAAACATATTAAAAATACAACAGGAAAACATGAATTCGTATAACAAAAAGCGAAAAAAGGCTAACACCTATAAACTCGGTGAATTGGAGGCCATTCAAAAAACGAAGTTTGGGACAGGTACCAAACTAAAGCCTAAGTTTTTTGGTTCCTACGAGATTACCGCAGTAAAAAGAAACGATCGCTACAATGCAAGCAAAGTTGGACACCATGAGGGTCCAAATGCGACCTCAATTGCTGCAGATCACATGAAGCCATGGACTTATGCTGTCTGAAACGAAACAAATGTGCTTTTAGGTGATTTTGTGGGGGTTTTATTATTATTATTTTTTTAACTGTGTTTTATTGATATTTTTTTCGACTAATGTAAATAAACTGTGAAAAGAACTGCGTCCAAGTGACAAACAAAAAAAGAACTTTATTATTTCCCAAACTCCATAGTATTATTTAAGGACTAAGAACTTTTCTTTCAGTAGTATTTAGTGATTCATCTTGCTATTACTTTATTTTTATGTTTGTGTTTTTTTTTTTTTTTTTTTTTTTTTTTTGTATCTTATACGTTCTGGAAAAGTAGTCCAGTACTCATCTGGTATTCAAAGTAGATGATGACTGGCCGAATTTGTGGTGACTGGAAACGGACTCTGTACCGCAAAGCCTAACAGATTCCTTAATGAGGCTCTTGATGAAAACCTCAACTGCCGAACAATAGGTTTTGATGAGTTCAGTAATTTTTACTGTGTGAGAACGAAAGAGAAGGAGTTGAGAGACAGAGTCAGACGGACTCGGGAATGCTCTGAAATCTCCGCGGCCAGCCGGACGAGCTGAGCTGAGCAATGTTTTATCGGCAAATGGCTTAGACGAGCTACAAATCTGCCATGTTGTTAAAATTATCTTTAAACTTGTAAATAGTTGTAGTATTTGATATATAACCAAGAACATTAAACTGTATAAGATTTCGTTAAAAATCTGCCTGGAATTATTCATATCCTTTAGACACCGACCATAATATAACTATATATATATAATTGAACCTTTAAATTTTTTATACCTTTAAATTTCAAAGTACATTAAACAAGTTCTTGCATCAAATCTAACCATATGTCCCATTTAAAGATAGTTAATTATGAAATTTTGTTATTGATGCTGATGCTTCATTAAAATTGAAAATCAAATTATTTTCAATAAAGAAATTGAAAATTATTGAAACATTATCAGTTCAATAATTTAAATTGTTTATTCAAATAATTTCAATACTTCTAATTATGTTATCGTAAAAATGCATATTAATATTTCAACTAATATAAGAAATTATATATTGATCGCTTTACAGGTATTTTATCATTAATGTTAAAGAATTCCACGACAGAAAAATTAATTAAAATTATTACTATCGGTACTAGCTGAAATGAAAAACATGCATTCACTTATAATATTTTGCAGACGTTTATTTCAAATTCATTAGTAAAATGCGAAAAATACTGACAATCGATAAAAAATTAGCATAGGTCAACAACGATGAAGTTATGCTAATATATAATATTAATGCCTGACAGGTACATTTTTTATTGTCTTTTCAGGGGGCTAAGAACTTTTTTTTTCTTCACTTACATAAAACAGCAAAACAAAACAAAAAATAATATTTAGCTAAAATTATGTAACATAGTTTTTCAAACATTTTCTGAATAGAAAAAAATTCTATTTATTCGAAAAAACTAAAATTTATTATTTTATTTGCGAATGAAGAATATTATTAAAGTCTCATTTTATAGTCTGTTATTATTACAGCTTCTTTTTTTTTAAACTAAGGTGTTTATTTAAAACTTTTTTATAGTTATGAAAAAAATCCTATATTTTATGCGTTTTTCTATCAGCATTTTTCTTGTGGAAAACGGAATTGCATAAATATGAAACCGACCAAAATTTTAGGTTGAATGAAAGATTTTTTTTTAACTGACTTCCAACGAAGGAGGCTGTACAATTCGCTTTTTTTTCTATCTGTATACACGCGTAACTTTTTCAATCGCTGCACTTTTTTTTTATTATTATTATTTACTTTTTTCTATTATTATTGAAAGATTTCGTTCTGCTGGCGGCACCGTTTCAATTTCATTAGAATCTAAAAATGGTATGTCTGTGTGCTTGTCTGTTTTCTTTTTCCTTTTGAACGGGAAATTTCCGTTTTTAGAATTTATGATACCCCCATATATGACCCCCATTTATGATACTCCAACCATTGAATGATTTATCTAGTTGAAAAAGAAACCGCCGCAGAATTCGCGGAGCGCGGCGTTTCGCGTGATGGTCCTTTGCTACGTCCCTTTTATGCCGAGTCGCTTGCGGAAACCAGGAAGAAATGAAAAAAAATATCTGAAAATTGAAACCGGACAAATTTAAAAGAAAATTGAATGAATTACCAACTTGGAAAATGATTTGATCAACATACATTGTTTGTTTTTTCATTGTAGGTTACTATATAAAAACATTCCACTTTTGATAATTATTCCTTTTTTTTCTTGGGAGGGTTCTTGGGAGAATGATAAATAAATATATTTTACAGTTGTGTCTAGTAAGCATTGTTGCTATAATAGAGATCTATACTTATTTATATCGCAATACGTATGCATATCATAAAAAAATATATATTCTTAACTAAAATATTTTTTAAAAAATGAAAAAAGAAAATTACTTTGAAAAACATCACTTAGCCAAAACACCAGACAGTTCTGAAGAAGAAAAAAATATTTCCATTCAACAAAACAAAATTTTCTGTCACAATCATTTACATGATGAAATTATTATATAGCATAGAAACTTCTGTGTATTATCTAATTATGTTATAATGAAGAGAGGAAAGTTTTTTCAAATAGGTAAATCATATTTAGTGCTTGCACTCTAACAAAAAATCCGTGAAAATACAAGAGATTTTCCGTTAAATTTTACGGAGAAGTTTCATTTTTCCAAAACAACAGTACAATTTCCGTAAATGGCATTAGTTCCGTAAAGGAGATTTCAAATCCGTAAATATCCAGAAAGTTTTCCGTAAATTTAATGGATTTTTCCGTATTTCTTACAAAACTGTACAATGTCCATATTTCTAGTGCCATTTCCGTAAATGACGTTCAGAGGTTTGCGTACAGAAATCGCCTTGTTTGAAATGCGAATTAAGATTGTTTTATTAACTACACTGTAAAAAGTGACCGATGTTTCTTATTTTATGAAAATATGCTATAACCACGAACGAAAATATAACATAATCTTCTGAGCTATCCGAAATTCCGAATAGCATGTCCCATTGTCTTTTGAATCACCAGAAACGAATACATCTTCAAAATTTAAAGAATAATTTATAAAAACAAATTATTTTTAGCTGCCCGAATTTTTCAGAAACGTTTCCGAAGGGTTTTTATAGTGTATTAATGAGTGTCCTCAGCCTGGAATACCTGTTTTTCGAATGTTATCCATTCTCAAGTACACGTTTTCAGCCGCATAAGTTAATTTATACATGAAAGAGTAAATAAATAATTTTAATTTTAATGTTATTGTTAACGCTGTTAACTTTGCATTTTTGTCTGTTAAACATTTTTTTTTTTTAGCATGAAAATGTTTACTTCAGAATGGATAACATTCGAAAAACAGGTATTCCAGGCTAAGGACACTCATTAATACACTATAAAAACCCTTCGGAAACATTTCTGAAAAATTCGGGCAGCTAAAAATAATTTGTTTTTATAAATTATTCTTTAAATTTTGAAAATGTATTCGTTTCTGGGGATTCAAAAGACAATGGGACATGCTATTCGGAATTTCGGATAACTCAGAAGATTATATTATATTTTCGTTCGTGGTTATAGCATATTTTCATAACATAAGAAACATCGGTCATTTTTTACAGTGTAGAGTTCTTCTAAAATCCAAATCTGAACCAGTCCTACCCGTGGGCCTATTTTTTGTCATTAGACTCGGTCCAATCCTGGAACTCATTCTAACCAGGGTTGTGTCTGGGCGGTAATTTTATGTGAAAATATTTTTATTTTTTAGTGAAATCTTTAGAAATTTATTTTATTTCCATAAATTACAGAAAAATATTTTTTAAAATCTATTTTTTTTTTCTTTATGGTACTTTAAATTGTGAATTTTTTCACAGACGTTTTAAAATTTAATTTTAATTTTATTAACGTGAGGCAATATTAGGTTATTAAAGGTTTCATAAAATATTATCTTTACAAATTATCGATATGTATATAGTATTGAACAAAACTGATTTGTCTTATAAATTTGTGAATTAAACTAAAATTTAATTTTTTATAAATTATAATTTTTTACAAAGTTTATATTTTTTCTTTAAATTTATAAAAGTTATTAATCATTTTTTCTTTACTTTCATAAAAATGAAGTTAATGATTTTATAAAGTTTATAATTTATTTCGTTAGTTTATGATTTTATAAATTAAACTAAATTAATTTAGACTAAATTAATAAGTCCAAATTTAAACTTACCTATCCCAAGGTCATTAATTTCAAAATTTTCTCTAAAAATCTATTTTTTTTATTTTAATATTTTTAAGGTTTCATAAAATGATATCTTTGCAAATTATCGGTATGTGGGTATTAAACTAAACTGATTTGTCTTATAAATTTGTGAATTAAACTAAAATTTATTATTTCATAAATTATAATTTTACAAAGTTCATAATTTTCTCTTTAAATTTATAAAAAATAATAACTTTTTGTTTACTTTATAAAATTATAAACTTCATTTTTAAAAAAGTTTATAATTTATTTTGTTAGTTTATAATTTTTATAAATTAAACTAAATTATTAAGTTCAAATTTAAACTTACCTATCCTGAAGTTATTAATTTCAAAATTTTCTCTAAAAATCTATTTTTTCGTTTTGATATTTTAAAAATTATTCATTTTATCAGAACCATACACAAAAGCTCGCAGCAAAGCTTAAATATAATAATTTAATTTATTATAAATTTGTTTATTCACATAAGTTTTTAAACTAAGAGATAAAGAAAATTTGCTTTAATTGCATGTAATAAATACGTCTGCTTAAGATAATTATTGATTTTAATGGAATTTTATAAATAAATCAACACACAAATTATTAAAGTATATGTACTATTGCAAAAAGAAACAATCAATACTGTTAATACAATATTTTACGCATATAATACATAAAAAAATTAAATTTATATGTTATAAAGCATCAAATAATAAAGCAGAATATTGAACAATTTTGAAAAGAAAATATTAAAAACAATGGAACTCTGAAAATATCCATCTCACCAAGACTCCCTTATCATAGATCAGACTTCACAATCCAGAGAAAGTCTATGGGAGAAAATGTCCGCGGTAATTGCCACCTTATTAATTGACTTTCTCCGGAAAGTACCGCCGCCTGGTGGATACTACCGATACTAGTTCATAAGCAAATGCATAGAACCAATGGAGCTGTGAAAAAATATCATGTTATTTCGTGTCGTAAATACTCCTATTACCATGGAGATCATGCCTATTACTGACGATTGATGGCGCTAGTAGCAGGACAACCATGCGGTCAAAGGAAACTTGCAGATTGTGAGGCCTGATACTATGATAAGGAGCCCTTGCATCTAACTATAAGAACTTTCAAGTTTTTGCATCATTCAAAACATCTCAAATAAGTAACCACATTTGAATACGTGCCCCGTCCAACCATAGCATAGTGGTTTGGCGCGCTGATTTAGTAAACGGAAGGTCGTGGGTTCGATACTTATCGTGGGAAATGGTGGTTGTTTATAAAAAGCTCGCTCAGAAGTGAACGGGAAAGGAAAAAAAAAAAAGAATCGTATCTGTCCCTTATAAGATGTTCCTTGAGGGATAACTTTTTTTTTTTCTGTCCTATAAAATTTATTTTAACGACATAAAAATTTTTAAAAAATGCGGAAGATATCTGTTATAAAACGGAAATTTAAAAACGGATATTTTAGAAATTACGGAAAATTTTCTGGAATTTACGGAATTTTTTTTCCGTTAAAATACGGAAATAGTACTGGCGTCTCGATTGCCAGTACAATTTCCGTTATTTTCAGGAAAAAATTTTTACAGTGTGTAGTATCATAGTTGAGAATTTATACCAACAGTTTGCAGCCCTTTCCAACAAATAAGAGTAAATTATGCCAGCCAGGATATCTTTCGGGTTGCTCAGTAGGAGAAGCATTGGCACGACAAGCCAAGATACCCAGGTTCGAGTCCTGACCGGGGCATTTTTTGCTCTGTTGGAATAAATCTCCACTATGATACTCCAACCATTGTATATCTAAATTATTATTTATATAAACTGAAGCATGTTTAACAAGTTGGAAATTGTACGTTAAACGTGACATGGGAGGTGCGTTCGTTTTATAACTAGTTTCACATTGTAAAAAAATCAACCTTATTATTTCAGTGAAATGAATTATGTCGTCTGCTTTGAGCGCAATCAGCAAACCTTTCTTTTTTTTTCCTTATTACGTATGCCATGTTTACAAATGCGAATATTTTTCTACACCAGACAGCACTGTAAAATTCACCATGGAGATCTTGCTTTGCGAATGATTGCCTCCACGGTTTAATATTTTTATGACTCATAATGGACGAATCTCCTGTGTTTTTTTACTCTAATGGATTGAGATAATCTGCTGTTAACCTAATTTCCACTCAAGTTAGCTCAGAATCTATACATTTTTTAATGTAACTCATCTCTCAAGCAAACAATTTTTTTCAACGATCTTTCTAAAAATGTAACTTTTATGCAATTTTATTCAAAAAAATAATTTTGAATAAAAATGGCCTCCTGGCATATGAAAAAAAGAAGTGAAAAACCCGTATTTGTTTTCCTAAGTCACATGACTTGCGCTTTTATTATATAGATTACATACCATAGGATTTAACAGAATAAAGAAAACTTTTATTAATATCTTTTTAAGTTTTAATTCGATTTTCATAAAATTTAAAATGACTCTACAAAATTCTGCAAAGATAATATATATTAAATTTCAAACCTTTCGGTTGGATAGTTTTTGCTCTGTTATATGCGGACAGACGGACGGACCAGACGACGACTATAAGTGCTACGTATTTATATATTTACGAACGCACCTAAAAAGAACAGGTGTTTGTATTGCATATTATCCCACCCATTTTTTATCGTTTTGTCTTCCTCAGTATTCGAACTTCGATACTCGCGAACTTTCGACCTTTCGGTACTTAGAGAATGAATGATCTGTCCCCTTCATCACCAGACCACATCCAACGACTTGGTTATAGGCCAAAACGTCAATTAGGAAAATTAAACGGATATTTTCCGTTTCCTCAGGATTTAAAAGGAACATTTCCGTTTGCCTGTCATTTTTGTTTTTAACATTCAACGTGTAAGTATAAAAAGGGTGTTTTCCGTTTATTCCGGGAAAATGTACGATTTTCGAAAAAAAAAAATTCCATTAAAAGTCAGAATTTTCACATAAATACACCCGTATATAAACAGATTTTCTTTTACAGTATGGTACAGTTACTTAATTAAAAATTAAAAAATAAGCGTTTTTCTATATATTAAAATTACCTTAGATTTTTATTTTCGTTCTTAATGAAGCTCTGGAAATATTAATTCATCCTGGTATTTCTACTATAATAATCAAGTTAATTAAAATAAGAGGTTCTCAAAATTAGAAACGAATCATTGACTGAGAATATTACTTTCCTCGCTTCAATGAAAAGAAGTCGTGTCAAATGCTTGATTTAGTTTCAGTTTATGAACAAAAAAATATCAGTTTTAGGTTTTCAAACAGAACTGGTGATACATTATGCCCGAAATAAAAGGAAAGTTATTAAAAAAACAATTAGGTGATATTTTTCTTTTAAAAATTAGAAAAAATAGTAGCAAATAGCCTTTTTTATTTGAGCTAATATGACAAATTTTAATAAGCGAATGCTTTTTATAATGAAATTGTAGTTATTTTTTAATCGGTTATTGAGTGTATTATTTTTTTAAAAATTACGTTTTGTACACAACCTTTCACGTATATTCGTTACTCAGGAAACAGATACATAAAATTTATTATACTCTCTCAAAAATTGCTCTTTTTTTTTAATCTGAAAATAAGTTTGTTTATACAATTAATTATTATTTATAATTGTATAAAGGATATGTCATACGAGATGAAAATATATTTGCAAACAAAAAATATTAAGATCTCAAATAAATATTTTATAGATTGGATTATAAACTTGCAACGAAAATTTTTATTAATAAGTAAAAAATTAATCATGAAAATCATTGATTATATTATATTTGTTATACTGTATTGGATGTACTATAGTTTTTTTTTTTTAATTTATAAAAGTCACATGAGTTCTATGTATAATGACTTACGATATCGCCTTTATATGATTATATAAAAGCGTTTCAGAAAATGGTACTTTTATTAGTAAAATATTTTTATGACAATCTATGTTTTTGCATTTTTTTACCATCAGAAACAACTGTACCCGTCCAACCCAACCCAAATCTCATCACTGGGAATAAGCAGATTTGTTTATAAATATAAAATGTAATTTTTTATGCCAAACTTCATAACTGTTTGTGTTAGAAAAAAAAATGTGTAATTTCAATTTTTTTTTATAATATTCATATGCAATTAACGGTAATTTTGAAATACAAAAGAAAACGCTTCACTGCTAATTTTCTAAATGCTCTTTAAAACCTTGGTAATGCAAGTTGCATAAAAAAAAGCAATTAATGCGATTTTTTTAAAAAATCATTCCTCCCTGAAGAAACAAAAGAAATTCGATTTAATTCATTCGATAGATTTGAGTCAATTTTTTAAAAGGATTTAAAACGTGGCTTTCAATAATTATCCGACCAATAATTAGTTATTTTGTTTCGAAATAGGAAGGAGAAATGAAATCGAATCCTAATGGAGATTACAGTTAAAGGAAAAGTTTTGATAAAACATTTTTTTTATTTTTTTTTAAGAATCTATTGAAGAAATATTTTATAATTGCCCGGCAAATAACATTAAAATACGCTATGTTTTTTTTATGCTGCTGTAAAAGTTTTTAAATATCTCAGGTATTTTTTTACACTGCTCTCCTTTTCAAAAATATTTATATTATTATATATAAGATTATTAAAGGTTACACATTTAGAAGCATAACTTTGAAATGAATGCGCAGATACTTACACTAGTGTGCAAAATTTAAGCAAAAAACACAAAATGTGAATTTCTGAACACGTGAGTACTCAAAAGGAAATTCTGTAAACAGCAAGTGTAGAAAATAGGTACTACCCTAACAGCACAGCCAGTCGATGTCACGTCTTCTTGACATCACAAATGGTCACAATTGTCACAGTCACTACAATGAACTGAAATGTAATATCTTTCGTTCGTCTCATTTATACTCTCATTTGTTCACTCCACTGAGAAATCACCATGACTGCTACTTTTTGACGAGTCACCAGGTGACTTTACAATGAAATCACCTTGTGACTCTCATGTGACTGTCATTTGGAGATTCCATTGTAAAGTCATCATGATAGCTATTCTGTAATGAGTTCCCAAGTGACAGAAAATGAAATCACCTGGTAACATTTCACAAAGGAGTGCAATGGTGACTTCACAGTAGAGTGTCGGTCACATGAAAATCATCATGCGACTTCATTGCGATATTATTTATATTATTTGGTGACTCATCACAATGCAATGCTTACAATGACTTCAAAGTTGAGTCTTCAAATGACAGTCACGTGAGAATCAGAAGTTGACTTCATTGTACTGTCACTTGGTGACACATCACAAAGCAACAATCACAGTGACTTTTCAGTGATAACAATCATTTGAAAGTAATAATGAGATGAGTGAAAGATCCCATATTTTGATTCACCGTAGTGACTGTGACACTTGTAACCATGTGTGACGTCAAGGAGACTTCACATCGACTGACTGTGCAGTTAGGGTAGTACTTATTTTCTACACTTGCTCTTTATGCACTCTAAATAAGAAAGAGTGACTATTCACTCTGGAGGAGTGGATATTCACTCTATCGCAGAGTCAAAATTTGCCCAACCTCTTTAGAGTGACTATTCACTCTAGGCAAAAGTGAAATTGTTCACTCTCTGAAAGAGTGAATACTCACTCCCGAGAAGTGAATATTCACTCTAAACAGGGGTGGATACTCACTCTTTCAGAGGAGTGACTATCCACTCTTGCAAAAAGAGTGGGTTTTTTCACTCCTTACAGGAGTGAATAGCCACTCTTTCATAGGAGTGAATGTTCACTTTTTATGGAGTGAATTATTTATTTTTTATTTTTATTTTATGGGCATTTTAAAAGAATCATATATTTTAGAGCATGCAATGAAAATAGACACAAGCGTGGTAAAGATTGGAATAAAACACTTTATTGGCAATATTTATTTAATTCATAGTTTGTAACAGTAATTGAACTCTTAAGAAAAAATTCAATTAGATTTACATAATGAATTAAATTAGATTACTGACAGAAATAAACTAAAATATTTTATTCCAAGCTTATCACTATTGTGTTTGCTTTCATTGCATGCCTTATAAAGATATGATAGTTTTAAAATGCCTATAAGGGCAAGTAATTAACCAAAATCTTAATCAGTTAATATTATTTCTTTCTTCACTGTAAACTGAAATGTCTGAAATTCAGACACTTAAGTGTCTGAAACGGATGGTTAAAAAAAGACACACTTTAAAGTGTCTTAAAATTTAAGACACTTAATAGTGTCTAAATTTCAGACACTTGAAACGTCTGAATCGCGGCCATTTTTGTGGTCTGATTTGTGAGCAATTGGCAGCCATTTCTGACCACACTTTTTTATAAGCATTAAATACAGCCATATTTGACCACATTGAATCCTGAATAAATGTGAATAAATTTGACCATGATGCAGGGCTGGGGTTTGTTACAGAAGCAGAACAGAACCAGATTAAAGCATGGGCAAACTTGTTCATGACCCCCCTCCCTCGATTTTAGGGGCCCCAAAATTTGGTATTTCGTAAAGCGCTTCCGACATTGTACAATCAATATTTTGACCTTTTAGAGTAGGAAAAATTTACAAAACAAAAAATATATTTATCTAAATACAATAAAATCTCTCAGTAGTGTACACCGCAGCATCTGTCTGCTATTCGGAGAAAACGGACTCTTCTGAATAACAGGCAATTTCCGTCGTGCTGGGGTGTTCGTTATTGAGTGGTTTTACTGTATTTAGATAAATATATTTTTAATTTTAAACTTATTCTACTCTAACAGTTCAAAATAATGATTATAATCAGTGCAATGTTGAAATAGATATAAAATATCAGCTGCACAAAAATTGCATACTAAATTTGAGAACCCCTAAAATCTACGGCCCAGTTTGCCCATGCTATAATCAAGTCTTGCTTCTGAAAGAAACCCAATTCTGCTTTATGGCCAAAATATGTATATGTATTCTAAAGCATAGAAAGTGTTTCATTTTTTGTCATAGTATAGAAGATGTGCACTAAAAGAATTCGAGGCCAGTGGTAACCCCCCTCTCCCTGCCCTTCTCACGTACTACCGCAAAAAATTAAATACATTCGATTACTTCAAATATATATATAAATACATGAACATATAAAAATACATGTTTGAATAATATTATTTGTCTTCAACTTCATTTTACTCTAAAACTAAATACAATATTGATTATTTCTTTACCACCTTATTACACGAAATGAAGTCGTTGAACACTGTTGTGGGCAACGACTTCATTCGCGGCGCACATTAGTAAGGCCATTTTTTTTCTTAATCATTTTAGAATGAAAATTCAACTCTGCAATATTAGATTAAAACTGTAATTTTGTTTTAGAAGAACAATACCACTTTTCATCAAAATTAGCTATTTATCCTTCAAATCAGATTTTTTTCAGATGAATAACTGTTGAAAAATACTTCTGCTGAATTGTTTAAAGGATCATCAAATTAAAATTGATATAAAATAAATATTTTGTACCATATAGTATGTTTTCTTAGTATAAAGTACAAATTTCTGTACTTGAAGTATGCTTTGATTTGTTTTAAGATTTGAATAGTTGAATTTGTTACATAATAATAATAAAAATAATAATAATAATAGCAAATAAAGCTCTTTTCATTCTCTAAATATTTTATATTTTCATTTAAATACATATACATAAAAACTAGATTTATGTTATGAGAATCTTATATATATATATGACCACAAATATGGAAAAATGTAAAGATGTAAAAGTCTAGTTTTTTCTATTTTCCATTTTTAACCTTTTTACTAAAAGTAATTAATAAAAAAATCAATATTAAAATTAGTTTTCAATATCTCGAGTTTTGCAAACCCGAAAACTAAAGTTTTTAGCAAAGTAAATAATGATATATTTATTTACTTTTTTTAATTTTAACAAATCAGATTTGACGAAAATCAATCCCCCTCCCCCACAAAAAAGGCTAAAAAGATCCCCCCCCCCCCCAAAAAAAAAAAAAAAAAAAAAATTGTACATCTCAAATTATAAAATATAAAAGATGGGTCACAACTGCTGTTTGACCGCGAAAGAGTATGTTATAAGGATTCCGCACACGACCTGATTACCGGCGGGGCAAACTTCCACCAGTAAATTTAAAAAGAAATTTTTGGCTTATTTAAACATCTTATTCATGCAGAATTTATGTAAAAAATAATGGAAGATTTTCTGTTCTTTTTGTCTGGTGGAAGTTTGCCCCGCCGGTAATCAGGCCCTGATTCCGCATACTGATCAAAGCAACATTAAATTCCTTAACATATCAAAATGTTTTTTTTTAAAAAAAAAGACGTTTTAAACACAGCATTTTTTTTTCAGCATAAGATTTGATAATTTTCTGTTATTGCTTTTTATAAAAAGGAACATATTTTAAAGTAAGTATATATATAATATATTACTGATATTTTTACAGTCAGAGTAACAACATATAATCACATTAAAAAAAATGTATTTCTGAATTTCTTTTTACTTTTATCGGTTGGTGGAAAAAATATAATACGAAACTTATTGATTCATTTTTGTGTGAATACATTATTGATAAAGTGGAGATCTAAAGATATATTAAACAAATTTGTTATTTTTGAAAATTTTGAAAGTGATAAGAATTTAATTGAAAATCATAAAAAATACACAAATCTTTTAACATTAAAATATATTTATTGGATTTCAAAAGATACAAATGTAATAAATAGACATTATTCTTATCAATTTAATTTAAATAGGAATTAAATAATAATACATAAGTAATAATATTCATACAAAAGTTTTATTTGAAAACGAAAATTAATCGTTTTTTGTTTATTACTTACGTTATTTGTTTATTTACTTACTTTTGATAATTTAGTCGTATCCAAAATCGCAAATCATATCCAATAATATTAATCCAAATATAAAGTGAGAATAGATAATTCTCAGATTAAACGTTGATTTTACAACATTTATAACGTGTCATAGGAATACTAGGAAATGATTGAAGATAACAAGATTTTGAGCGAACACTTTTGGCAAAACATAAAAAAAAGCACGGTTTTGCAATCCGATCCGAATTGTTGAAAATATCAAAATTCTTGATTGAAAAAAGTTACAGATACAATCCTTTTGAAACGGAAAAAAAAAAGAAAAAAAAAACATCCGACTGCAAAAAAAAACTCACCAGTCGGATTTTATAAAAATATTTAAAAAGCACGGTCTTGGTGATGAACGGGAAAACACTATGCTGTAGGTTTCTCTGCGATGGAAGCATTCATTAAATAAATATAATTCCACAAATATAACGCACTTTTAAAACATCGAGTAATGATTAATATTCTCAAGGATTATACCCATATACGTAATTAAATTTTTTACATCAAGTTTGAAAATTCATCTTTTTTTGGCATTTTAAAACAATTACAGAGAACACAACATTACAAATTTGCCCTTTTGCTCGGCGTTCAGGGGGTTAAGACACCCATACTGTAGCACACATGTAACTGTAACACACATTACTGTAACACACACAAAAGGAATAACACAAAAATGTAATCACATAATTTTTTGCTGTAAAAACTACGAACACGTACACCTCTTCTAACTACTAAATCGTTGAACTGATTATTAGCCAATCAGCATGCACATTTCCAAACAAAGAACGCAGTGGTCTTCTGCGGTCTGTTAAAAAAAAAAAAAAAAAAAAAAAAAAAAATTACGTCAGCATTTGCAATGAAGAGAAAGCTTTTTATCAGCGGTCAGAAACTTTTTATTTACTGGCGTTAAATTTATCAATTACTTAAATAGTATACTCACTACAGTTGTTACATTTTCAGAGCGAGGAAAAATAGCTTAAAAAAAGATTTTGACGTAACACTTGCAAATAATGTATCGAATTTAAAAGAATTTAAAAGCAATTTTCATACAACATATTTTTGCTTTAGATTTTAGATGTAGAAAATCCAAAATATTATTCCTTCATTAACTTTTGAAAGCCTTGATAACCTAATCTGTATTTTCATACACTTTATTAATGCTAGAGTGATCGTTATTTTGTATATACAACTTTGAAATCAGTGTTGCTAAACACAGTGTTGAATTCATGGGGTAGCCCAGGGGGGGGGGGGGGGGGGAGTATCACCGGAACATTGGAATGTTCCCCCGGAAGATTTGAGATTTTATGCTTTTAATAGATAAAAAATGCAATTTCCCCCCAGGAACTCTACAGTGTCCCCTCTGGGGCAACAGAAATCCCTCCCGGAGAAAAGTGTCTGAATTCAACACTGGTAAACATTATATAGAGACCACTGATTGGTCTCAGCATAATCTGAATTTTGCGATCGTTTATGGAAATTTGGAATCCCGTTTCTGTTTAAAATATCAACTAATAATTATTATTTTAAAAATTAAAGTATGATATTAAGTTGTTTTTAAAAATTATAAAACTTATTATTCCCCGGTGAATTTATAATAATTAAACACAAAAAAAATAAGGGACTAAGATTTTTTTTGTCAGAGTGGGGGGGGGGGGGGCTCTGTCCCCCTGAATCCACCGTAGAAGTCAATTTTTAATTTTATTTCCCTTGTTCATGTGTTTGAAATTTATTTGAAACGGGGACTCAGGGGGACTGAAAGCTTCTAACGAAATAGATGGATATTCTATGACTAACAATGTGCGATTTCACTTTAATTTTTGTTTTAAATATAAACTCTTATCTTTTGACCGTACTTTTCAGTAAATTAGCGCTATTTTGCAAAGTCCTATTATTATAAAATCATACATGTGTTTTCTGTTGTCAGCATCCTTTTTTCTATGAATTTACAAAACACACAGCAACAAATGAGGTATCCTCCTTCGAAAGGTTTTTTGAAGCAGCTTCTGACATAGTACTACCCCACATTTCGTTAAAACATGTTTTTTGATTAAATATTGCTATTAATTAAAAATTAAATCGGCATTGTTTTTATAAATGAAATGCAAGATTTTTCCTCAAATTAGTGTTGCCACAAAAATAAAATAACCGCACTATATACTGCTGAACAATGATAAAAAAAAATAGTAGTACAAAAAAGATAAATATCAATTCTCCACATAGGTTTATTTTATATTTATGGTTAAAAAGCAAAATTGATATTGAAATGTTTAAAAGAAAAAAAAGACACCATCGATCGGTCGAAGCAGTGGTATTTCACGTGTATAATAAAATGTATGCTTTGTTATATTAATATTTTTTAAGTGCATTCAATTTTTTTTTCATGTTTTCCAAGAAGCGGATGGATATCTTGTGAATTGAAGAAGTTATGAATTTTTTTCTTCTTAAACTCCTATCCCCCCCTTGAGGCCATTTTTAATTATATCAAAAATCTGTCATACATAAATTTTCGGCCCTTTTCCTAGAAGTAATAATAACTTTAAACAGATTTGATACGTATCATAATTAAGAAGTTATGGATTTTTTTCTGTTTCCACAACCCCCCCCCCCCTTTTTCGATTTTGCCCATTAACGAACTTGACCAAGATTTTATGTCCCTTGATTATATGTATCAGTTTGGAAGAGATTTGTGCAGAATTATTGAAGTCATCGTGTCCATAAAAAATGATATAGCTATATAGACAGATAGATAGATAGATAAAGCTTTGAACTGGGGGGCGTGGTTTGGGGTTCTAGGGGTCATAATCGGCGTAGATCTGCAAAAATTTTCAGAAATTCCAACATAGGAGAGAATGTAATAGGTAGAAATCTACCTCAAAAGAAAAAGAAAAAATGATAATTTCGTTTCTCTCAATAAATAAATATGGACAAAATTATATAATGCCAGGCTTTCACTCTTCGGCGGAGTGAAATATTTCACTCTTGTCAAAGGAGTGAGACAGTCACTCTCGACAACAGAGTGACATATTTCACTCCTTTCTAGGGAGTGGAAAATTCCACTCTTTAAGGAGTGTATTTTTATAAAATTCACTCCAAAAAGAGTGAAAATGCCTCTCACTCTTCCAAAGAGTCAACTTCTCACTCCTCCCACTTTTAGAGTGTGCAATTTCCTTTTGAGTATTCACGTGTTTAGAAATTAGCATTTTGTGTTTGTTGCTTAGGTTTTGCACACTAGTGTATATTATTATGTATAAGATTATTAAAGATTATACACTTAGAAGCATAGCTTTGGAATGAATGCGTAGATACTTGTATTATTATGTATAAGATTATTAAAGATTATGCACTTAGAAGCATAGCTTTGGAATGAATGCGCAGATACTTTTATTATTATGTATAAGATTTATTAAAGATTATACAGTTAGAAACATAGCTTTGGAATAAATGCATAAAAGCGCAAATATTGTTTTTTTTTTTTTTTCAGTTTTTGAAATAGTTTTTATTTCTAGTGCATTCGAGTAAACTTTTTTCAGGATTCAGAAATAGAATATTTAACTGTGTGCTTTTATCTAAATTGGAAACAAATACAGCAAAAGACTATACTAATAACTCGAAATGTGTTCGAACATAAATGAATTTTTCGCACTTCATACTTTTTAGAAAAAAGTTATTTAATTTGGTTTCAATTCGAAATTAAAGAAATTAAAATTTCCCTAAATGAATAATATAATTATACTACAAAAGTTTATAGGGAAAAGTAATAAAAATTAGAACAATTATTTAAAAAAATAAAAATAAAATAAAATAAAATAAAATAAATATTTTTTTACACTATACAGTAAAATTAGCAAAAATTTTTTTAATTAAATAATGTAAGCCTTTTATTGTATATGATGGTTCAACTGGAATAACCAAGTTAATTAAAATAAGGAGTTTTTAGAAATAGAAAAAAATCATTAATTGGGAATATTAATTTATTCGCTTCAGTTAAAGAAAATCAAGTCAAATACTTAATTTAGTTCCATTTTATGAACAAAAAATATCCGTTTCCGATTTTTAAAGGGAACTGGCGATAAATTATGCCCGTAAGGAAAGAAAAGTTATTAAAAAGGCATTTAATTAGTAGGTCTTTTTTTTTTTAGAATTGGGCAAAAAATATGAGCAATACCTTTTTTTATTCAGAAAACACATAAATGATTTTTTTTTTTAATAAGCGATTACTTTCCATACTGAAATTAATATTATTTTTTTAATCATTAAATAAATGAATTATTTTTTTAAGTACGCTTTCTATCAATTGTGTCACATAACCTTTCAACTATAGTCATTACACATCTGACACACGCCTGGAATATATGAGATTCTATCAAATGTTATTAAAAAACAATTGAGAGGGGGAGGGGGAGAAATAAGTCTGTTTATACACTTAATTACATAAAATGACATGCCATATGTAATGATAATATAATGGCAGAGAAACATATCAAGATCATTAATTAATTCTCTAAATTTCGATAATGAAGATATAATGAAACGTTTTTCAATTACTGAGAACAACTAATTATAAAAATTATTGGTTGTATTATATTGATAATATTGTATTGCTTGTACTAGTATATATATCCTTTCAAACCTATCAAAGTCACATGAATTTTGTGCATAATGAGATACGATATCGAGACATATGAGGGAGTTTCAAAAAATATTATCTTTGGTGAACCTCTTTTTAGGATTTCGTTCATCTGACGAAACCCTATTCGTCTCACTCATCTGTCTGTTTGCCACACAGTTCGTACTCGGAAACTATAAATTAGAAACTTGACATTTTGAATACTTAAAGCTGAATACCTCCTACAAATCCCAAAATTTTGAAAAAGTCTTATATTATTTTACTTAAATGATTTAATTTAATGACATCCGACCATTTATGCGATTTTCTTACATTTTAAAACATAACCTTAATTTCAGTCTTTTTCTCATAGGCTAGGTGATTCAGTGGTATCGCGTTTCCATCTTAACCCAAAGGTTCCGGGTTCTATTCTCGACGACGGAAGTTGTATTTTTCGATTTTCTCCCTCGAACATTTTATTTAATTAAAAGAACTTTCGTACTTTTTTGCCATTTTAAGGGTGGGTGGGGGAGGGTTAAGCTAAAGTTAAATCATGTAATTAAAAAATATGTTTTTCAAAGGTTTTTTTCAAAATTGTTTTTGATAGGAATATTAAATGAAACTCTTCGTGCGATCTTCGATCACACTTACTCACTTGCTTAACACTTTCTAAGATAGTTGAAAAGGGTTTATGAATTCTGTTTGTATCTGCCGTCTGCCGTCTGTCTGTGTTCTATCTCTAGTAAATATACTCAGATTGCCCTGAAATTTTAATATGTTATTGAGGTTTACTATCAAATGTTCATTATTAAAAATGAAGTGTGTAGCATTTGTTGTTCGTTTACGAGGACACACAAAAGAATTCCATTGCATCATGGTCTATGGGGGAAAATCGTTTCTGGTGCATTTTATTGATGTTACGCCATTTCAAACCTAATGAGATTGATATGCATCACGGAGATTGACTACACCATGTTTTCTCAGGAGATTAGAATAAGTAGCATTTATAGTTCGTTAAGAGGGATGCACAAAAGAATTCTATTACATTATAATCTATGGTTAAAAACCGTTTGCGGTGAATTATAATGATGTTATGATACTTCAAAAATGAGTGACAATGTCGGTCCAAACAATTGTGCCGGCTGTCCGCCGACATAGGATTGGTAAATTGTATTTTCAGAATTTGTATTTTCAGAATTTGTATTTTTGAAATTTTGTATTTTCAGAATTTTTATTTCAGCATTACATAATATAATTATTGCTCAATATCACAAAGTATGATTTAGTAATACTCAGTATAATTAGGTAAACAAACCTGCTGGGAGGGGCTAGTTGAGCTTAAGCCGAAAGGCAGGCCTCCCCTCCCGGTTTGACTTTGACCTTGATTACTTAGACATTATCTTTCACCGTATTAAATGGTGAAGTTTTGTTACAGTATTCTGAATGTGTTGGAAAGTGTTTCATAATCTATGCTTGACGCATAATTTTTCATTCCTGTTTTAACCTTTCTTGAAGTTTCGTTTGATCGAAATTTTAATGTATGTAGTGGAACGAGAAAGGAATGAGACTGATTTTAATTTGTATCTAAACATAAAATGATTTTTTTCATTCCAGTATTTGTTTTGCGTAAAGGGAAAAAAATAACCATTTCATTAAAAATATTTTTTATTCATATCCACTTGAGATTAAGGGTAATTTTGAGATGAAAAAGAAAACGATTCTATTCTGATGATTTTAGAAACTTTTTAATTGCTCTTAAATACTACGGTAATGTAAATTGCATTAAGAAAACAATTAAATCCTTTTCTTTAAAATTATCCCTCGTATAAGAAACAAAAGAAATTCGATTTAATTCTTTCGATAGATTTGATTTGATTTTCTAAAAGGATTTAAAATGTGGCTTTCAATAATTATCCGAGCAATAAATATATATATATTTTTTTTTTTTTTTTTTTTTTTTTTAGAAGAGGAGAGAAGACTTAAATCGAATCGGAGTAGAGATGCGGTTAAAGAAAAAGATTTGGGGAAACACTTTTTCTATTTAGAAGTATTTATTAAAGTAAATATTTTGTAATTGCCCGACAGATAGATTAAATTACGCTCTATTACTTTTTTTTATGCTGTAATAAAAAAATTTAAAAACGTTTTTCCTCAGATATTCTTTACACTGCATTAATTTTATAAAGTAGTTTAGAAAAATGAAAAAAAAAATAACTTGAAGAATATTGAATAGTTTAAAGCAATAAAATGGGATAATATATAAATACAGTCCCATGTAGTGTGTTAAACTCTATTTACAAATTACTGTAAATCAACTGCACTTTTCGTATGGAACGCAAAATTTCGGAAATGATTTTCAGCACTGAAGTTTTATTGCTTTGAAATCCAGCTATACAATGTGGTAATATATATGTCACATTTTCACTTCACAATCACTCCACCTTCCGTAAATCAACTCAAGGCCAGGGGTCTCCACCCAGGAAGTTTTCAGTCGTACGCCGATTATGATAAATCGTTGGTGTTTACTGAAAAAATAAATCGGCAGTCAAGTCCATTTCATATTTTATTTGGATCCCGAGAAACTTTGGTTATGCTTTTAATTAGCTCTCAAGATAATTCAATGCAGTAGAACCAAGAAGAAGCTTCGTATCCCAACTTAACCATTCGAAATAATCAAAGTTGTTAAGGGGCGGCATCTTAGACTATATCGGCAGCTACGGAGATTTTTATTCCATGATCGCGAGCCACGCGTCGGACTTCCACCTACATCCTGCTCCCAGCAAAATCTCTCTGCCTTCAACGCGGGAAACTCAGTGTATGTTTCTTCTCTAACGCTCACGAATACAGAGCCGTTAGAACAGTCTTTCAACCAATCAGCACTACGGAACTCAATTTTCTGGGCGCTATGATTTGGAAGAGATCAAGCTGCAGGCTGAAAAGCGCGGGAGAATATTTTAGAATTGTTCCGGAAAAATCTGATTCCTTCGAACAAATAAGAAAGAAAAAAACCCGTAGGTTTTACCAAGTGTGGGCAAAATGCCAAGATAAAAATTTTACATTGAAACTTAGATTAGCTTTTATATTTTGAGAAAAAAATACTTTTTTGCCAGAAAACATAGGGAAATAAAAATAAAAATATACAGGTTGTTATTTCAAGAGAATTAAAATATTTAGCTGGGAAAGTGATATTTAAAAGAATTAAGTTTTAGGATGCGTTAATTTAATGGAATAAAAAGTGTGTAATTTTAACAGAACAGCACTTAGGGCCATTTTTTTAAGAGAATGAAATTAGAATAAAGCATTTTTAGCTAGGCGGGATTTTGACAATCTAAATACTAGAACGAGAAAATAATTTAGAATAATGCGATTTAAACAGAATTATGGCTTTGATGAGGCCAACGGCGAAAAAAATTAAAATTTGTTTCATATATATATTATAAAACTGTTTCCAGTTAATATAAATATTAAAACTATATATATGAAAAAATATATTAAACAATTGAGAGTGAAAATATAAAAATCCGAAATTATGTGATATAAAATCTTCAGAGGAGCTCCAATTGCGTCTGTGACACCCCGGTGCATCTGCGACATCTGTATGCTAAGAATATGTCATCTCATCGAATATTGGCGACCTAAGGCTTAAAATGACAATAGCAAGCATCTTATAATACATTAAATATCCCATAAATGATTGAAATAGTATAATAAGATAACGATAACTAAGATATTAATGAAATATCTACAAAATTAAACAAAAACTTAAAAAAAATCTAAAACTAGTCACCAAAAATAAAAAACCGACTAATGTGCATTGAGATTCATACTTTCAAAAACATGCGCTATGAAATAGATAAAAAAAAAAAAGTGAGTCATGAGAGAGAGAGAGAGAGAGAGAATGATAAAAAAGCAAGTGCTGCCATCTAGAATTGGAATGATTATCTACATTACAATTCACTAGATATAAAGCAAATAGGTGTGGAGTAAATGGAAAAAGAAAAATGTTATTACATTACTAAAAATCGAGATAAATATAAAATGATTTTAAATTAGAAAAGGATAATGAGGTAGTAAAGGAAATTAAATAATTTATATTATTCAAAAAAGATAGAAGGGTGAATATAAATGATATTAATTCAATATTAAATAATAATTATATTATTAATTAAAATTTTTAAAAAAAGGAATTAAAGCAAAAAGGATTATATATGGCCCGCTGAATCGGTTTTCAATATTTAAGTATTTTAAAAATTCGAAATAAGATTAAAATCATTTTTGCATCACAATAGAATAGGCAATATTAATTAGGATTGAAAGATGGCACAATATCGTTAAATAGCATTTTATGCTGTTTTCGGAAATGAAAGAAACACTCTGAGGAAAGAGAGACAATTTCGGGAAAACCTATACCATTAATTTAGTTGTCAGCACCTTTTGCTTAATATTAACTGTAAATTATGCTCTAAAACTCTTTTTATCTTTGCACTTTTGCAGTAAAAATGGATGTAATCACTTACATTTTTACAGCAAAAATATTTATGCTAACAGATTTTTTTTTACTTTTCTAACATAGAGTCAGGAAAGTATTGTAATCAATATTTGGGTGTGTGCGTGAGTGAACATTATAACTCTCAAACGGCACAACTTTAAATTGAGCTCGCATTTGACGAATATGTTATAGACCCATGTCGCAAGAACAGTATGGCTTTTCGATAAAAATCGACCGACGGATCAGGTATTTGAACCATTTTAAACCCATTTTCAAACCATTTTGCGACTTATTCTATATGGAAAATCACTAATCAAATGCGATGAAATGTAAGCGATAAATATGTCATCAAGCATTAGTATCGCAGAGGTCATGTCTCCAGTTTCAAAACGTGAAGTACAGCGTTCGAATCCAACCGATTACATTGAGTCAATTTATAATTTTCATTTTTACGTAAAGTCGAGTGGAGTCACTCGGGGTTTTTAGGTGAGTTCGTAATTATATAAATACGTAGCACCTATTGTCGTCGCTTGGTTCGTCCGTCTGTCTGTCCGTCTGTTTGTCCGTCCGTCCGCATATAACAACGCAAAAACTACCCAACCGAATGGTTTGCAATTTAAAATATATTATCTTTGCATAATTTTGTCGAGACATTTCAAATTTTATGAAAATCGAATCAAAACTTTAGGAGATATTAATAAAAATATTTATTAAGAAATTTGAATTTTTTTTTTAAATCGGTGCTTTTTTGTTATAGGAGCTTCCGAAGTTTAAACCACCGTCAAGCGACCGAGATACTTATTTTATGACAGAAATTAATCTGCAGACGATATAATTCATTTCACAGAATTAAAAATCAGAAAAGATCTGAATAATTATGTAACTAAGCTGTAGTACGAACGCACCTCATTTGTCACGTTTCACGTACAATTTCCAACTTGTTATAATTATCTTCATTTTTCATTACAGTAACAAGGTCGCATCTGAAACTTGATATGTTCCTCAAATAGATCCCCAAAAAAACATTCCGTGCCAAATAAACGTTGGCACAAGCAAGTTTTGAATGATTTTAATAAAAAAAGGAATCTGAAATTACCCCTACAAAATAGATTTTACCTAAAACATTTAAATAAAGTCATTTTGGATTTTTTGAAAAAAAAAGGAGTAAGTTTTAGAATATCTTTTGAATTAATTAAACTATTAACATTAATTTACTGCCAATTTATTTGCTAAGAAACTGTTCACCCTACAAAACTTTAAGATGGCTTCTCAGATTTTTACACTGTTCGGGTATAAATAATAAATGTCATGTTCCTCTAGCAACTTTGAATATTTACATATTTTTATTAATTTTTGAAATTATACAATGAAACTTTTTCTATCTTTTAGAATTTCAATTTCCTTAAATAATTTAAAACCATTTTACTCCTATCTTATCTTATGTTTACGTCTAAGGTTTACTTAACAAAACAATCAAAATTGAAAAGAACTCTTGCTCTATTAATATTTATCAGTATTTAATCAGTATTTTTATTAATATTTATCAATATTTCTCTTGTTATCATGCCATCTGTTTTCAACTGCGAGAAAAATTCATTTAATCACTACTTCTTAGATTAGTTTTCATTGTCTAAATCTATTTTTTTCATAAGCGAAAATAACTTGATTTTTTTTTTCTATTTAGAAATCAGTTTGGAATAAATGTGAACATTCCGGGAACAGTATTTCTGTTTGTATTTGTGGAATGTTCCAGAAATTAAATTTGATAAAGATGTAAGATAAATGGAATAATTATTTCACGGAAATGAAAATCGGAAGAAGTTGCTTTGAATACTTGTCATGTCTTTATTTTATTCATATTGAAAAGACAAAATGAATGAATCAATTTTTGCGTATTTACGTCATTATTGATTTGTATACATGAATAAATCGTATTATTTTTTCCTTATTATTAACGTATGCAGGGTGTACGTGTAATGCTACACTTATTTTTATTAACAGGTTTACTGCACCATGGTACAGAGTTATTCCAACGAAAATTTTAAATTGTCTTTTCAAACTGTCATAATTTTTATTCCAAAATCAGCCAAAACTTTGAGATTATTTGTAAAAACTTTTTTCATTAATTTTTAATTAACCGCAGTTATTAATTAAACAACTCGTTTAATTAAATGTGAGTGTACTAAGTCAAAGTCCTGTTATTAAGTTAAAAAATTATTAGACTCACACAGATTAATGGTATCATTCTATCCACAAAATGAGGAGCTTGTGCCGGTGTTCGAAACTAAGCAGGTCTGAACGATGTGACAGTGCAAAACCTTCGTGTTTTCCTTTGTACGAGAACAATAGTTTAGATTAATTTCCCTTCGAAATTAATTTCCCTTCGGCCACTCTGAAGACTCCTATAGCAATATGGTCAAAGGATCAGAGTCCATAAGCTGTGTTTTTGGCCCATGAAATAAGACTAAAATTCGATTTTGTTATACTGACTTAATTATTTCACTTTTTAATATTACAAGGTTTTTCCTGTACGATTTCAACAAGATTTTTAGCATTTTGTTCGGATTTGACTTACACAAACTCAAAGTTCGTATTATTCGTGGTTTTTGATGAAAAATAAGCAATTTCTCCTAATTTTACCTCAATTATTTATATGAGCGCAATCGCGCAACACTTTCCTCTTTATATATATTATAAAATACATCCAAATGTACAATATAGGGTAAATGTACCAATAGTTGGCCACTTAACTGCTTTTATATATATATAAATCTTAACGTAGATTGTTTAAAAAACGACACAACATTTTTAACAGTGATATATGTTAAAACATACGTTTCTTATTATGTTTCAGCAATTATTTTTAACAAACACAGTAATAGTTTTTTTTTTAGACAAAGTTAAGTTCAAAAAGGGCAAGTTCCCCAATAGTCGGCCACTTTAAGTCTAATGTTCGGCCATCACTGCACCAATAGTCGGCCACTTCATAATTTTGTTTTACCTGAAAAACGACTCTAACAAATTTGACTAAATTTTATATTCTACCATTTTCGGTTATAAGAAGAGGATTGAGCTATCTCACATGTTCGAGAAAATTAAATTAGTGGGTCATTTAGGATCACTGCGGGTAAAGCTAATTTTATTTTATCTGCTAAATTCATTTAACGATTTTGACTAAGTTTTGTATCCTACAATTTTGGGATACAAGAAGACCATTGGACTGAGTTGCATGTTCGAGAAAATTTCATTAGTGGGTCATAAGGGGGTCACTATGGGTCAAATAAATTTTATCTAAAAAACGGCTTTAACGATTTTGACTAAATTTTGTATCCTACCGTTTTGGGGTACGAAAAGACCATTGGGCTGGGTTACATGTTTGAGAAAATTCGATTAGTGGGTCATTTTGGGGTCACTACGGGTCAAACTAATTTTATCTAAAAACGACTATAACGATTATGACTGAACTTTGTATCCTACCGATTTGGTGTACGAAAAGACTATTGGGCTGGGTCACATGTTAAGGTCAAAGGTAATTTTATCTTATCTAATAAATGTCTTTAACGATTTGACTAAGTTTTGTGTCCTACCTTTTTGGAATAACACATGGGCTGATAAGTTCCCGGTCTAACAAAGAAAACACTTTTTTTTGGAAAAATAAATGTTATTCATCAACATAGTTTCCATCAAGAGCGCTACAGTCACTCCAGCGCCTCTCTAACATTTCTATACCTTTTTTCAAAAAAGATTTATCTTTAGCCTCAAAATAGGCGTTTGCTTCGGCGATCACTTCTTCATCAGAGCCAAATCTTTTACCTGCGAGCATCTTTTTTAGGTCTGTGAACAGGTAATAGTCGCTCGGAGCCCAGTCTGGAGAGTATGGGGGTTGCGGAAGCAATTCGAATCGTAATTCATGCAATTTTGCCATCGTAGCCAAAGACTTGTGACAGGGTGCATTGTTCTGGTGAAAGAGCAATTTTTTTCTTTGCATGTGGAGACGTTTTTTTTTATATTTCCTCTTTCAAACGATCCAATTGGCCCATGTAGCGATTACTGTTGATTGTCTGGCCTTTTTCTAGGTACTAGATAAACAAAATACCTTGTGCATCCCAAAATACAGATGCCATAACCTTGCCAACTGACTTTTGCACTTTTGGTCGCTTTGAGCGAGGTTCCCCGGCTGCTGTCCATTCAGCTGACTGTCGACTAGACTCTGGTGTGTAGTGGTGGATCCATGTTTCGTCCATAGTTACGTATCGACGCAAAAAGTCTGTTTTACTGCGACAAAAAAGCTCCAAACAGTGCTGAGAATCATCGACTCGTTGTTGTTTCTGCTCAAAAGTCAACACGCGCGGCACCCACTTTGACAACAGCTTTTTCATAGACAAATGTTCATTTAAAATAAAACTTACACGTTCCTTCGATATCTTCAGAGTCTCAGCTATCTCCAGCAATTTCACTTTACGGTTCCCCAAAACGATTTTGTAGACATTTTTGATGTTTTCCGGAGTAACCACCTTTTTTGGTCGACCAGAGCGTGGTGCATCACTGGTGTCAGTACGACCACGTTTAAATTCGGCAAACCAGTCAATAATGGTTGATTTACCTGGTGCAGTGTCCGGATAACGCTTATCAAGCCAAGCTTTTGTTTGAACGGTATTTTTTCCCATCAAATAACAATATTTTATCAACACACGAAACTCTTGTTTATCCATTTTTTTGTTTATCAACAAAGTCGTTCAAGTAAAAGCACTTTAAATTTTTATCCAAACGGCCAATCGTCATGAAATTTGACCTTTGACCTTTTAAATGTTAGTATTTACGAAAACAATCATCGGTTCGGCGATTGCAACGCCATCTGTGTGCCAGACCGGGAACTTATCAGCCCATGTGTTACAAGATAACATTTGGCTGGGTCACATGTTCGTGAAAATTCGATTAGTGGGTCATTTGGGGGTCGCTATGGGTCAAATAAATTGTATTTAAAAACGGTTTAAACGATTTTGACTAAATTTTGTATTCTACCATTTTCGGGCACGAGAAGACTATTTGGCTGGATCACAAGTTTGAGAAAATTCGATTAGTGGGTCATTTGGGGGTCACTATGGGTCCAGTTAATTTTATCTAAAAAACGGCTCTAACGATTTTGACTAAATTTTGTATCCTACCGTTTTGGGGTACGAAAAGCCCATTGGGCTGGGTCACAGGTTTGAGAAAATTTGATTAGTGGATCATTTTGGGTTCACTACTTCTCAAGATAATTTTATCAAAGAGGCGGCTCCAACGATTTGAACCAAATTTTGTATCCGAACGTTTTGGGGTACGAAAAGACTATTGGGCTGGGTCACAGGTTTAATAAAATTCGACTAGTGGGTCATTTGGGAGTCACTACGGGTGAATGCATTTCATTGTGAATGAAGGTTGAGCCAGTTGTTGAACAGTTGACAGTTAACGGAGTTGCAATATTGGCAATGTGTCGCCAATTTCGCTAAGTTTGGTGAAAGTTTTGTGACGTTGGCGAGATTTAACATAATATCGACTACTACGATTACTAATGCCAAAGCACATTCTTACCGTCAAATGTAAGAATGTATCAAGTTTCGAATTTTCGCAAAATTATGGCGACATTTGGCGAACAGATTGGTTTTCAGAATCTGAAGGAATTTTCTAGAAATTCCCACTAACAGCGAGGATAAATGATACGACCAATCAGGGTACATAGAACTGGTTGTTATATGCTGTACAGAGAATTTATTGTTATATCGTGTTGAAATCAAAGATAATTTTAACGAGCATAGCTCAGTCTTCGCTGATGGTTGTAAATGACTTAAAGTAGAACTTTTTAAAAACAGCAAAACATTTTTAACAGTTCCATGTATAAATGCATACTTTGGAAATTTTCTGAGAATCTCAAGTTATTTCTCATTAGTGTCATTTTTCAAAGTAACTTCAATCAAAATCATCAATCATAAACATTTTCTTCTAAATTTTTTATATTATCTCATAAATGATTACTTTATGAGTGTTAAACTACGAGAGATTAATAACACAATACCTCTTTACATTTCAACCAAATTAATTTGCTGTGTAATGTAAATCTTAATGTGGCAGTTCAATTAAAAATGACACACGCAGAAAGCTTCATTATTTTATTTTATTTTATTATTTAAGTTTAATAGAGGCTGCGAAAAGGATTCTAAATCCCAGTAGTTAGCCTCTTATCAATAGAGCGGCTAACTATTGGACAAAACTATCAGGTAACAAGTTTTTCTTTTATCAAAACCAACGGCTTTGCACGCATGATTGAAATATGGCAAGTGGTATTTGTGTACCAATTAACACTTATTATATTTTATACTTTACTAGGGGGCCTACCCCCTGCGAGCTACGCTCGCCAACCCCCGCTCAGACTTCGAGGCCTCTAAAAACATGACAGCGTGCTTTATTTTATAAATATTGGTAAATCTGTAATTTTGTTGCCATGCTTTTAACATTTTAATGGGACATTTTTCGATTATCATGGCCTCATACACAGCTGTTGCGACGACTGTTTTCGGGATTGATAAGTAAAATCAATTACTACTTGAAAACCAGCTTGTATAAAATGGTTAGGTTTAAATTGTGACTACCTCTCGGACTTTTATAACAACAATCTCTATTCTATTCTTCCTTTGCGTTTAAGGATGAGAAAAATTCCATCTGCTTGTGAATAACATTAAGAACCACGGTATTGAAAAGTACTATGTTATAGACATTTTCAGTAACAGGTTTTAATTTTCTCTCTATTTTAGTGCACCATCATGCATATTTTCATGTTATTTTAAATATGTAAATTATTTTTTTAAATTAATATGTATATACGAATTTTCTAATAATTATTTATCATACAAAATTAATTAAATATTTTATGCATGCATGCCTTCATTTATTCGGCATCAATTGATGAGATATTTAAACAAATTTGCTATCCGCGGTAATTTTACACCATGTTCTGTCACTTGAATATTGTCCATAAGAAAATCGGGTACTTTTCCATTATAGGATCCTTTGCTTTTAGGTTTGGCGTAATTCGAGCTTCAAAAAGGGATAGATTCGTTAATATACATAGATTTGTTGCCAAAAGTTATGAAAATAAACCCAATGAACTTTTGGTGTTTTTCTATTATAGGGGTCTTGACGCTTTTTTAAAAAGCTTGGCGGAAAAAACCAAGCAGGATATTTTATTCTTCCGTTCAGTTGGGCAATTATTATTTTATATATTAGTTTCAAATATCCGAATTAATGATTTTATAATTTCGTTTAGTTAAATTTTACAAAAAAATAACAAAATGATATCAATAAATAATAATTACTATTAATTCCTTTTCCTCCCTTTCTTTTGCGTTTACCTAAATGACGTCATTTGGACGAATTTATTCAAAATATTTTCAGTTTATAAATTAAATTAAATGCTGACAGACGATTGAATCCTGACGATAGAAATGTGATTTTGTTTACACATTTTCCTGAAAAACATAATTTAATCACAATCATATCTTCATTATCGATTGAAATAAAAGATAAATTCAATTTCAATTTGAAAATGACGAATAAAAATAAATCAATAATCCCTATCGGGATCCTTTTCAATTTTTTTCCCTTTTTTGTCACAAAAAAACTGAGTAATTAGTTGCCATCATTACAGAAATGTCATTAAAATTAGAAAAAAATTAATATCTCGAAAACTAATTCCAATTTCAAAATTCTATTACCAGTTTTGACATCCGCGGATTTTTATGAACAATTGGTATTAATTTCACCATCAAGCGTTTAATATTTTATTAAAAATAGCCTTGAAACATAATCAGTCGTTTAATCAGTCGTTTCATAAAATCGTTTCATAAATTCGTTTCATAAAATCGTTTCACAAATTCGTTTCATTAGGATTTTATATATATAGGGTAGATATAATTATAATATTTATTTATTATATTATAATAAATAAAGTTAATATTATAATATTAACTTTATATAATTAATGGAAATTACACTTTTTCAAATAATTTAAATATTACTGAATTAAGTCACAATTTGAATAAACGTCATTTTTGTACCGCATTAGGTGAATGTGAGACTTGAAATAACGCGAAAATCGTCATTGCAACGCATTTGAATCCACATACTTCCAAGGAAACAGATACAATGCAGTCTATTTGGAAACTCTGTTTATAAGCTATCGTTTAGTGGAATTTATTTTTAATCAGTTCAGTAGTTTATTTTCTATAAAAATCAATGTTTTCTTTTTACAATATTAATGTAGCTTTATGCACCATAAAAATCAAAACACCGAGAAATAATAAGTGGGAAGACATTAGTTTACTATATTTAATTGTCATTTGTGTATGGCTAAAAGTTGAATATCAAATACTTCCTTTCCTTATTGGAAATCATGTTTCTTTATTTGTATCATTTGAATTAATTATAATGTTTGCTCGTACCTATGTTTATCCCACTGCTCAAAAAAGTTGTTCCTAACATGGTATTTAAAACTATTTAATTTTACTTTTCTTTTAAATTAAAAAAAATAATTAAAAATACAAATGTTGTTCTTGTACATCTCTGTCTTAGTTATTTCTATGCCAAATTTTAAGTTTCTAGGCAGTCTTTTTTTTTGAGAAATCATAGTAAAAATATAACTGTAGAACGTTTTCTTCCTATTTCAGTTATTTGAAAATCTTTAAAATAGAGGCATCTTTAGGAGCATCACACCCCATAGAAACTTGCATGTCGAATTTAAAATTTCTAGCCTCAACAGTTTGGGAGTAAAATCATAATTATAGAGCGCTTTCCAGAGTTTCTTTCTTTTAAATATCAAATACTTTGATGAACGTTCTTAATGAGCATTTATGTCTTAAAATCCATCGCCATGAGGAGTTTCTTGCTCTTAGTCTTAACAAATTCAAAGTAAACGGGATTTTAGAACATTTTTCATTTTATCAGGTCGTTTGTACAGAAGTAAAATATAGACTATTTTTAAGTGGAGAACGGCATCAATTTTATCCCAGGACAAGGTTTGAAATCGTTTCTGTAGTACAAAAGTAATCGTGATTTTAAACCCTATTCTATTCGTTTCACTCTTTTAAATTTTGAATATGTTAGAATGTGACCTGCCGGCGCAATTACATCTTAAAAGTAAGAGCCATGTCAAATTTCATGTATCTAGCAATCACCCTATCAACTCCAAATAAATCATAATCACAAATCATCATGCGTTTTACGTTCCTGAGTGACAGTGTTATCCTGAAAGAAATTTTGGATTCGGTTTAGTGGGTCAAAAATAATTTGGATTTTAGAACTTTTCTATTCATTTCCCCATTTTAAATTTAGATTTTTGTTTAAGAAAAAGCTACTGTGTGCGAGCATTTGCGACTTAAAAGTAACCCCGATATCGAATATCAGTTTTCTATCCCTATTAATTCTAAATAAATCATAATTTAGAGTGATAAACAACAATTACTGATAATTTCAATTTTTTTTAAATTTCCAATTTTATAGAAACCATTCTTTGCGAGAGTTTACATCTTAAAAGACACCCCCGTGCAAAATTTGAAGTTTCAAACCCAACAGTATCACAGAAATTGCAATTTTAGAAAAGTTTTAGTTCATTTTAAATTTCAAATTTTTTAGAAACTATTCGGGTACTATCAGACCGCTTACGTATGGAAAAGGTTATCCATGTCTAATTTCAAGTTTCTATTCTAAAATTTTTTTTAAAAAACCATATATCAGAACATTTTCCTCTCATTTCAGCATTCTAAATTTCCAATTTTTTAGAAACCTTTCTTAGCCAGTGGTTTATGTCTTAAAATTAACCACCATACCAAATTTTAAGTTTCCAGCACCAAAACTATCACAAATTTTGAAACTTTAGAACGTTTGTTTGTTCCTGTAACATTTGAAATTTCGTTTTTTTTTTTTTTAGAAACTATTTTTTACCAGCGTTTACATATTAAAAATGACGGAATTGGCAAATTTTAAATTTCTATCTATAGTAACTCCATATAAATCTTAATTTAGAATGTTTTTAGAATGTTCACAGTTCTTTTCATTTTCTAAAATTCGCCTTTTTTTAATTGCCTTGATCCAGATTTCACGTCTTAAAAGTAACAGACATGTTAAATTTCAAGTTTATATTCCTAACAATTCTACATAAATTGTAATTTAGAACTTTTTCCACTCATTTCACACTTTTAAATTTCGATTTTTTTAGAAAACAACAACCATGCCAAATTTCAAGTTACTAGCTCTGTCAATATCACAAAAAGGGCAAGTTTGGAATGTTTTTTTTCTCATCCATCTACTTGCGAAAAGTGGCTCTGACGTAAAATATAGTCTATGTCGGAGCAGAGACTGCCCCCTTTACTTTTGAAATTATTTCGGTAGTTCAGTAGTTTCCCCTACAAACAAACAAACAAGCACGTAAAAAAGGATTTTTTTTTTAAATAATATTATTATAGATGTTGAGATAAAGTTATATCTACCAACAATTAAAAATAAACTGAAAAAAGTACAATAAGTTACGTATTCAGTATTCAGCTCCTGGTGGCCGACTATTGGACATGTAAGCAAAATTAATACCCAATGGTCGTCCACATTAAAATTAATTAAAAGCAACAAATTTATTTACTTTTTGTACTCAAAAACATTAGTTTATTTACCCTGCTAATATTCTAGCTTTATAATTTTAGAAAAAAATAAAAAATGAATTAATACTTGCCTTTTAAAAAAATTGCCATCTGTTAACAAAAAAATAGGGAAATGGCGATTTGCCCTCAATCTTAGAAAAAATGGCTGATTACAAATTCAATAACAATACCCACAATTCTTTGGTAATGGTTTATGACTTATGAAAGATGGCTGCATATAACCAAATTGTAATATTTCATTTAGAACCAAAAATAAGCTATGCGTAAGGCATTTTATCTCAATGTTGCCGACTATTGGTACATTTACCTTATGTAAAAATAAAAGTGTTGCAAAGCTGCGCTCATAGAAAAATATTAAAAATAGAGAGTTAAGAAACTGCATTCCCTTACGTCACTAAGAGACATTAGGATGCAGCAACGTGTTTAAACGTTCTAAACTGAACGTAACTATAGCTAATGTAAAGGAATGTGGTTATTAGCAATAGTTAAGTTCATTTTAGCACGTTCAAACACGTTGCTGTATCCTAAAGTCTCTTAGTGACGTGAAGGAATGCAATTAATAAACTTTCTATTTTTAATATTTACTATGAACGCAGCTCTGCAACAATTTTTTTACATATATTGTGCAATTTTATGTGTTTTATAACATATGTAAAGAAGAAAGTGGTGCACGTTTGCGCTCATATAAATAATTGAGGTAAAATTAGGAGAAATTGCGTATTTTTCATCAAAAATTACGAATAATACGAACTTTGAGATTGTGTAAGTCATATATATAAAAAAATGCAAAAACTATTGTTGAAATCATACCGGATAAACCTTCTAATATTAAAAAGTGAAATAATTAAGTCAGTATAACAAAATCGAATTTTAGTCTATTTCATGGGCCAAAAACACGGCTTATGGACCCTTATCCTTTCGCTGGTTATTAAGAAATCTCATCCGTATTCAAAAGTATAGCATTATTGAATCAGATTTTGCATATTTTTATCACTACTGATTTCTTAACACGAAGAAATCTTAGTATGTTGATGAAAGCCAAAATCATTTATCTATCATCAAACTATAAACATCCATTATCAGAGAATCTATGGATAGTTTATGTAAAGGAAATCAAGTTTACAACGATAAGATTATCAGACAATATACACAATATATGGTTTAATGTCCTGAATATTAAGAGATAAACGCACAGTAACCGCCCCACACACACACACACACACACACCTCTGTTTCACATAAGTTTTCAAATTGTTTACATTTTCAATCATGGTATCCATAGAAACCAACTCAAGCAACACCCAAGAAATAATGGACTTATCCCCTTCAAGAGGAAAGGAAGGTTCAGATTACTCAAGAAGGCAGTAGAAAGGAAATTTTTCTCGAAATTGGTAGAATAAGATGGTTATGGTGCCAGCCGAAAGTGCTTGGAGGATTTTTTAACATCTTTTAACATCTATTTATATTTTAAATGTCGCCTTTTAAGTAACATTGAGGTCTAATGAGTTTCATTTTAGTGTTTTACAGATGATAATTTACAGAATGGTGAGTTCACAACCCCCTCCCCCCCCCCCAAATGTGCAAATATATAACTCGTAATCTATCAGGGAATGGTAGACCAAATTTTGCTGAACGCTAAATTTCATAACATTGGAATGTAATACGAGGATTTTTATTTTTTTAAACTGTCCCCTGATCTTCCCAGGGGGTCAAAACATGTCTCAGATTTTTGTAAGCTCTCGTTCATTCTTGTCCCCACTTCTTCTATTTCGACTCAGCTCATGACATTTATATATATATTTTTAAATAACAACTATAATTTCAAAAGACAAGTTTAAATATAAAAAATATATCATAGTTATTAAAATAAGTAACTATCTAGTTCATTTGAACAAGTTCAGTGCACTCCTGGTGTAAAAAAGGAACTATGCGGCAGGAACTAATTTCGCTAAAAGAACTACATGACCAATCCCTAAATTTTGCTATTCCATATATTAGTAATTATTATTAGTATATATTATTAGTATTATATTATTAGTATTATTAGTATATAATTATTAGTTTTTAGTAATAATACTATACCGGGTGATTCAAAAATCAAAACGTACTAAAAAGCGTCTGGCGTTTTAAATATCGGAAAGTTCCAAAATTTCACAAAATTCAAAGAATCATAATTAGTTGAATTTAGGTCATAGAACAGTGGAACTTACTGTTTTCTAAATATAACTTATAGGACCAAGAGATTGTACAAAAAATTAAATTTCGTATTTTAATATATATACAGCTCCTTGCAAAATAAATGTCATTAAGGCTTTTGAAAACATTTCATATATTATAATTGGAAACATGTTTCTGTTATCAATGGTTTTAGTGATAATTCCTATAACCCCTAACTTGAATCACACGATATTTATACCAATACCCTCAATGTTATAAATACACTAACATCATCTTTACTGATCTTGATTATGTTTGACGCTCCCAACCTTTTTTTAAAAAAACTTCTGCCTAGTTATTTAATGAAAAGTGTCTAATAAAGAAAAATAAGCCTTCTTAAAAAAAAAAAACACCGAATATGTTGAACATAAATATTAATAGTTATTTAATTAACTATATACCTTCCTCCCAATAGAGAAATTTATTCTAACGATAACTTTCATTTTCCCAAGAAAGGTCTTTTTTTAATTATTAACCAGACTCAACTGATCCAAAAAAAAGACTTAATTAATTCTTTTCATTAAAGAGGATGTTCTAAAAAAATAAAATCTAGATTTCTATGGCGATAAAACATTGGGGAAATTAATTTAACCAGAGATTACAATTATAACTTTTTCAGGGATTGGTGACTGGATGTAAAGTATCGAAAAAATATATTCTAGTTTTTTTATGTTGAGTGGTTTTAATCAATTAAAGTTTAGAAGAATCATGAAATTTTGCCATTTCTTTTTAGGTTTTTAAAGAGAAGATGTGCGTCTTAAAATTAAACGTTGCTTTATGAATGAGAAAAACTATGAGTAAGAAGGTGTTGCACATTAATGGAAATGGTGTTAATGACGTCGACTGACAAAGCGCTCCCTCTCTGGGAGCAAAGGTCTATTGGCAAAATGTTAGGTTAGTTTTACAGAACATTATGCCAATATTGACGTGTTTTCTTTTTCGAAATGTATTACTTAAATAGTTTTGCTTGATTGAAAATATTTACTCGACGTTAGTGAAATTTTGAAAATATACAGCTAAGAAAATATCTGTTAAACTTTGAAACATTTTTAAATATATATAAATATTTCCACAATAATTTAGTTACATAACTAAATTGTTCCGACTCCGGGTTTAGTGCAGTTGAAAGTCCAATAAAAACATTTCTTAGGACGTTCACGGTACAATATTTATTTCGAGAATATTTCATGGAGAACACGAATTTACAGTAATCATAATTACGAAATCAGTCCCAGATGATTTCGTAATTATTCTTATTTTAAGTAATCAAGTTCTGTTGTTAATAAGTTCCATTTCGAAATATTTGTTCCCGACAAAGATTCCGAAACAAAGACTTGAAATGTCTCATACTAACAGCTTCATATGGCAGTCTTAGCATAGGTACTTATACAGGGTAGACCCAAATGAAGTGTACAATATTGTAACTGGATTATTTTTTGTAAATATTAATTGTAAGTTCCCAGTTGAATGACAGATTGCTAGTATTGTATCATAAGTTTGAGAATTTACTTCTTACTTCAATGCTGAAGTCTCAGTTTGGATTGATCTCAGAGATGTTATTCTATGGACATCACTATCATAAGTCCTTTCATCTCTAGGTTTCAGTGTATTGTTTTATTAACAATCGGTTTATAGTCCGCCGCTTCCAACTGTTTCAGACATTCCTCCTGAAAGTTGTGGATCGGTCCTTGAGACAGATTCATCAAAGATGATTATAAAGCTGCATTAACCCATAGGATACTGTTTCTGTACTAACATTTATGTACAGCATTATTGTAATTGATATTCACCTACTCGGAAGTTCCTGGCGATGATACCAGGGCTCCAAACGAAACAAAATTTCACTATCGTCTGCCCGGTAAAACAAGAACAACAACAAAATATAGAATAACCTCTTCCGAGTTACCCAAGATACCGAAAAGCATTCTTTATCTTTAGAAACCTCAGAAATTTCACTATCGGAAACATTCTAATTAAAAAATTGTCATTTACATATTTGCTCAATGAAAAAGGCTATTACCTCATTTTTTTCTAACTCTGAAAATAATGTGTCCGCTCATTAAATGCTTTTATAATGACTTTCATCTCCTTTCGGGCATAATTTATCGCCGATTCCGTTTGAAAACCTGAAACGGATATTTTTGTTCATAAAATGAAACCAAAGCAAGCATTTGACTCGACTTCCTTCCCCTAAAGCGAGGAAAATAATATTCATAGTTAAAGATTTGTTTCTGAAAAGCTTTATTTTTAATTAACTTGGTTATTATAGTAGAAACAGCATACATAATTAATTATGATATGATGTAAATATATTTTCATCATAACATAGCATAGAAATAAATATATATGAATAGTTATATCATATAATCAATAAAAAACACAAGATTTTAATAAATTCATTTATTTAATTATTATAAAAAATTACCTTGTTTTTTTTATCAAATGCAATCACGTACTAAAAATTGTCATTAATAGTTTGATGAATGAAAAAAAATATATTTCCTCATATTTTTTTCAAAATCTGAAAAGAATAATTAAGTTCCTTCTAATTAAATTCTCTTTCAATAACTCTCTTCTCCTTTCGGGCATAATTTATCGTCGGCTCTGTTTGAAAAAAATAATATGAATTTTACTATCGAAAACATTCGAATTAAAAAAAAATGCCGTTTGCATATTTGCTCAATGAAAAAAGTTAATACCTCATTTTTTTTCTAACTCTAAAACTAATGTATCCGCTTATTAAATGCTTTTTAATCACTTTCCTGTCCTTTCGTGCATAATTTATCACCGACTCCGTTTGGAAACCTGAAACGGATATTTTTGTTCATAAAATGAAACCAAAGCAATCATTTGACTCGACTTTCTTTCCTTGAAACGAGGAAAGTAATATTCACCGTTAATGATTTGTTTCCGTTTCTGAGAAAACCTATTTTTTTAACTAGCAAGCTACGCTGGTCAATTTCTTTTAACGAACCTGTAATCAAACAAAATATTGACATTTCATAAATAACTTTTATATTTTAACAGAATAACAAGGCTACTATAATTTGTGACTAGTGCTATAGCCAATATACACGTCAGGACACGTCGCCCTTATCATTATCTTTTTACGCATGAAGGTTTCGCTATGGTACTTCCATTGTGAAATTTGGTAATTTTTGAAATTCAATATTTGAAAAACGGCATAATCATTAGATTTGAAATTTATATCAAGAAAAATACAATTTTTTACCTTTCAAAAGCAGTTTGTCTAACAATTTTCTGACAAATACTTTTTGAGCTATCATTTTTTTCAGTAACTTCAAATGCTTCATTTTCCGAGATTAATCTGTTGCAACAATTAGCAAAAAACCCAGTCGTCAGCAACGCATAGTTTTTTATTAAAGAGGCTGTTGGAGCAGGGATTGTCACCACCAATTAGCCACCATCACTTTTGAAATCGGTTCCGTGGTTCCAGAGATTCCATAGAAATTGTAATTTAGAATGACTTCAGAACGCTTTTAACTCATTTCACCCATTTAAATTTCGATTTTTTTTTTTAATTTATTCTTAGAGAGCATTTACATCTTATAAGTAACTCCAATGCTAAATTTCAAATTTCTTGACCCTTCAGTATAAAAAAGTCGCAATTTTCGAACATTTTTCGATCCTGCACACCATTGATGTTAGTCGCACCGACATAAAATATAGCCTATGTTGGAGTAGGGATTGTCCCCATCAATTTGCCACCATTACTTTTGAAATCGGTTCAGTAGTTCCAGAGATGTCATAGAAATTGTAATTTAGACTGTTTTTAGAACGCTTTTCGCTCATTTCACCCTTTTAAATTTCAATTTCTTTTTTATTTTGTTCTTAGAGAGCATATACATCTTATAAGTAACTACAATGACAAATTTCAAATTTCTAGCTCCTTCAGTATAAAAAATAAAAATAAAACTGCCCAGTTAAACTGAGGGCATTGAGTTCACAGGCTATTCACACTAATTGTATATTATACTCTTATTTCAAAGAATTTGAAATAAGCCCATCGAAAAATAAAGAACTTAACAATATATTAAGGGGGGGTCATCCCCCCGTTACCCCCCTCATAGTTAACTAATGAACCCCTTAAACTAATCAGGAAAATTTCTAATTACAATGAATATATATACAAAATTTGAAGAAAATCGGATAATTCTGCATGAAACACCCATTTATATAAATTAAGGCGGGAATAGCCCCCTCCGTTCCCCCCCTTTATACTTAACCAATCAATCAAAAAACTAATCAGGGAAGCGTCTTAACCCAATGAACCTATAAACAAATTTTGAAGCAAATGGGATAATTCTGCATGAAAAACCGATTTATATAAATTAAGGGGGGGGGGATTACCACCCCCGTCCCCCCCCCTTTTATACTTAACCAATCAATCAAGAAAACTAATCAGGGAAGTGCCTTAACACAGTGAACCTATAAACAAAATTTGGATGAAAACGGAATAATTCTGCATGAAAACCCATTTATATAAAATAAGGGGGGATTAGCCCCCCGCTCCCTGCCCCCCTTTATACTTAACCAATCAATCCCGAAAACTAATCAGGGATGCGCCTTAACACAGTGAACCTATAAATAAAATTTGAAGGAAATGGGATAATTCTGCATGAAAAACCCATTTATATAAATTAAGGGGGTATTAGCCCCCCGTTCCCCCCTTTATACTTAATCAATCAATCCCGAAAACTAATCAGGGGAGCGTCTTAACCCATGAACCTATAAACAAATTTTGAAGCAAATAGAATAATTCTGCTTGAAAAACCTATTTATATAAATTAAGGGGGGATTATCCCCCCGTTCCCCCCCTTTAAACTTAACCAATCAATCCCGAAAACTAATCAGGGAAGTGCCTTAACACAGTGAACTTATAAACAAAATTTGAAGGAAAACGGAATAATTCTGCATGAAAAACCCATTTATATAAAATAAGGGGGGATATGCCCCCCGTTCCCTCCTTTATACTTAACCAATCAATCCCGAAAACTAATCAGGGAAACGCCTTAACACAGTGAACCTATAAACAAAATTTGAAGGAAATGGGATAATTCTGCATGAAAAACCCATTTATATAAATTAAGGGGGGTATTAGCCCCTCGTTCCCCCCCTTTGTACTTATTCAATCAATCCCGAAAACTAATCAGGGAAGCGTCTTAACCCAATGAACCTATAAACAAATTTTGAAGCAAATGGGATAATTCTGCATGAAAAACCCATTTATATAAATTAAGGGGGGGGTGATTAGCCCCCCGTTCCCTCCCCCTTTATACTTAACCAATCAATCCCGAAAACTAATCAGGGAAGTGCCTTAACACAGTGAACCTATAAACAAAATTTGAAGGAAAACGGAAGAATTCTGCATGAAAAACCCATTTATATAAAATAAGGGTGTATTAGCCCTCCGTTCCCCCCTTTATACTTAACCAATCAATCCCGAAAACTAATCAGGGATACGCCTTAACACAGTGAACCTATAAATAAAATTTGAAGGAAAACGGATATTTCTATGAAGAGTTATCGCATTACGTACGTACATACATACATACAGAACAGGCTGGCAAGCTCTCAGGGCTTGACAGCCAGTTTGATAGATAAAAAATCGCAATTTTAGAACGTTTTTTGCTCCTGAACCCCCTGGGGTTAGTGGCACCGACATAAAATATAGCCTATGTTGGAGCAGGGGTTGTCATCATCAATTTGCCACCATCACTTTTGAAATCGGTTCGGTACTTCCAGAGATTACCCCCTACAAACAAACAAACAAACAATCTTTACTCCTTTATAATATTAGTATAGATTAACTTGGTTATAATACAGGGGAACTTCCCTTTAACGAAGTCCCTATTTAACGAAGTTTTCTACTTAAAGAAAATTATCTGCAGAACTTTGACTTTGAACACCATTAGCATGCAAATTAATCTCCACATTACGAAAAATATACTCTATATAACGAAGTTTATTCCACTTTTGTACGTGTACAGAATTCAAATTGAGCGATTGCTGTTCGAAGGATATGCAAATTTATTTCAGCTGATTCGATTGTATGAAAATGAACACATTTAAATAATTTCCATTCTGCTTGGTGCTAAATAAAACATTTTTTTTTTTCACACTAAGAAAAACGCTTCTTATCACTATTCTCCCACTCCGAGACTCCAGCGCTGACAGTTGGGGGAAGTCAAAATCCCCTTTTTACCTTCAATGATGTAGAAGTAGTCCAGTCAATCTAGGCTTCTGCCTAGAAAGTTTTGGAGAAGTTTTTTTTTTCTTTCTTCTTTTATGTTTTTGGGGGTGCTGAACACGAATTTCAACTTTGCCACCTCGTATCTGGTCTGCTTAAAAAATTATAAGCGAAAAACCATGAAAAAATTGGAGTTTTTTCGGTTTTTCCCCTGTATTCCGGAAAAGATTAAATTTTTTTGAAAAACTTATCACACCAAATTAAACTAGAGAACATTTCCTACATTTTTCATATACAATGTTTGTTTCTAAGATGAATAGTTTTGGCATACCAGTAAAAGAAATTTTAGCGATATAATTGAAATTCCATCATCGGGGGGCGAAAACGCGATCCAGTCACTATGCATCTATTTTAATCACCAATTTGAAGCTGTTTAGTTATTTCTGGTTGCATTTCGAATATGTTTACATTTTCTTACCAAGTTTTAAACCTTTTATAGCACTAAGAAAATAAATTGAAATCATATGATTAGGAAAGATATAAAAACACAATCACTCTGCATAGATGAGAGAACCAATTTTTATTTTTCTGGTTATCTGATTTAAGTACAATTATAAGTATTGTAAGTTTAATATAATAATAACATATGTGGAAGATTATAAACAGGAAAAAAGAGGAATGTAGTATTGTTTTCCAATTAATGTCGTTTTGGTCACTTTGAAGGACCTGGTTGATATTCTTCAACAAGAGGTTCATCGGTATCTTCTTCTTCATCATCATCACTTGATGGCTCAGCTTGTATCTCTACTTGACTTGAAATATCCTGTATTGGGTCCTCAACGTCTGTTTCCAAGTCATCTTCGCCGATGAAGGAGCTGACATTGTCACAATGGCCATCGCAGTTCAGGCAGAGGAGCGAACAAAACAAACTTGCTTTCTTACAGCCACACATTCCACTACAGTTTGTTTTGCATTTGCAGGATATTTTTCACAGAACAGTTTCTGGTGCGGTAGATTTGAGAGTTTTTATGGGTATGACGCCTCTCTTGGTTTTATTCCAGCCCCATTCCTCAGCATTTTTACAGTTACCTAGCCATAACTGTACTTGGTGGTAAATTCGCAGACAGTGACATTGAGCTGCATCTTCTGTTGCAGGGAGCGATGCTATCTTTGCATATTTTAAAGCAGATTTTATGCAGCACCTGTACCCCAGGCTGTTTAGGGAAGGTGTTGCTTTCCCTCTGAATCTGTATAGGTGTACCAGAAACAACAATAACTTTAATAATAGCTTTAATAACATCATAAGCTACACCACTAGGGTTTTTAAATATATCTACCCATCTTGCAGGTCGGAAAATTTCTTCAAAATTTGAAGGTATTTTGTTTTTTATTGACTGTACAATGCAGAAGTGGTATCGCATCCATTCATAGCATGTAGAAATAGGATGTGTTTGGCAATTAATTTGTCTACTGCACAAAAAGGTGAATAGATCTTCTGGGGACTTTTCCCTTTTCCTGGTTTCAAGAATTGAATTAAAAATTGGGAAAATTGCAAAATCCAATTAAAATTACCAGAAGGTCAACATCTTCACCAATGATTATCACGTTCTCATGGTTAGGTGCCAACTTGAGAGCAGTGTTGATAATGAGGCTGTCGCGTCAATTCGTCGCGCACAATTCATCGTGGAGCAATTCATCGCGGCGACAATTCGTCGTGGTGTCAATTCGTCGCAACGAAAATGTTTTTGAAGGCTATGATGATAAAATTAAAGATAATGTAGTAAAATTATTTAATGATAATTTGTTTTTTATATATAGAGAATTATAACTAACAATTTACATCATTAAATAATTTTACTAAATTAGTTTTACTTTTATCATCATAGCCTTCAAATATATTTTCGTTCCGACAAATTGACACCACGACGTTGACGCCGCGACAAATTGACGCTGCGATGAGTTGTCGCCGCGATAAATTGTTCCGCGATGAATTGTGCGCGACAAATTGACGCAGAACAGATAATGAGTGTGTCGGCATCTTCTTTTGCCTGCTTACAAGCCATATTTTCAGAGCCAAATCTACACATCAGCAGGGCTATTAAACGGTTTTTTTCTTGTCGTTTCCGAGAAATTTTCCCTGAGAAACCGTTGGTACCATAGACTCATTAAAAACAACCTCATTAGATACCGTTTTGCGATATCGTCTATCACGCTCAACAAATTTAGTGCTCATTTCAGTAATGTTTTCTGGTCAGTAATGTTCTCCCACCCGTTTTGTATTCACAAAACCATTACATTCAGCGTTTTCGCCTACAACACTACATTCCTCTTTTTTCCTATTTATAATCTTCCACATATGTTATTATTATATTAAACTTACAATACTTATAATTGTACTTAAATCAGATTACCAGAAAAATAAAAATTGGTTCTCTCATCTATGCAGAGTGATTGTGTTTTTATATCTTTCCTAATCATCTGATTTCAATTTATTTTCTTACTGCTATAAAAGGTTTAAAACTTGGTAAAAAAAATGTAAACATATTCGAAATGCAACCAGAAATAACTAAACAGCTTCAAATTGGTGATTAAAATGGATGCATAGCGACTGGATCGCGTTTTCGCCCTCCGATGATGGAATTTCAATTATATCGCTAAAATTCCTTTTACTCGTATGCCAAAACTATTCATCTTAGAAACAAACATTGTATATGAAAAATGTAGGAAATGTTCTCTAGTTTAATTTGGTGCGATAAGTTTTTCAAAAAAATTTAATCTTTTCCGGAATACAGGGGAAAAACCGAAAAAACTCCAATTTTTTCATGGTTTTTCGCTTATAATTTTTTAAGCAGACCAGATACGAGGTGGCAAAGTTGAAATTCGTGTTCAGCACCCCCAAAAACATAAAGGAAGAAAGAAAAAAAAACTTCTCCAAAACTTTCCAGGTAGAAGCTTTTTTCGGTCTAAATTTACTGGACTAAAGATGAGGTGTTGCAATGGCGTCAGATGCATTGAAACAAACAAATATCCATTAGAGTCAGACAGGTACCAGTCTGATCTTCCATTGCTGATAGACAATTGCTTTGTATATCCAAAAGAACGTGCTTCAAAGTACAAATCGAAGAACATCAAAGTTATTTTTGTTCCTGCCAATACAGCTAAACTTCAGTCATTAGTTTAAGGAATAATAAAAAATCTTGAAGTACATTATCGAAAAAGACAGAAAAAAGCCGATGTAGTGAAAACATTAGTTTGAGATTCTGTGTATCAGAACTAATGAAAGCTTGGGCCAAAGCTTGGGAATGTGATGTGATTTCATCGACCGTACACAACTATTTTGTAAAAGACGGCTTCATAAATAAAACTGAATCAAATGCTTCTGAATCCAATACCTGTTTGTCATATCTCAAGAAAAAATTTCATGAATTTAAATTAATTTCTATTTAACGAATTTTCTTCATAACGAAGTTTTTAAGTGTAACGATGAGACTTCGTTAAATGGAAGTTCCACTGTACTAGTCGATAAAGCATTTTACATAATTTGACTACGTTATTTAATTTAAAACAAACGAGAAATGTTGAATATTTTTTTTGGTATGCGATATTTCTTTTTCGATTATTTTAATTTTTTGCATACGTTATTGCAGCCTATTTTATAACTCCATTTAGAGGGTTTCTTTTTTTAATTGCTTAATTGATATTCGGAACAGTTTTAATGTGAGCCCCAATCATTATGGGCTGCTGCGTGCTCCTCCGGGTGTTCCGGAATCAACCCGGTCCTTCGGGACGCGGAGGGATGACCTGGAGCCCGGCAGAAGACGCCGTGGCGTCCGGATTCCATTTTCAGGAGTTTGGGACAAAGCGGTGTCTCAGAGGGAGCGGTAACCGACGTAAGTCCACTTCCGGGAGGACTGGGCTGCCGGCTGTCGCCGGTATGCTCGGACAATCCTAAGTGCAGCCTGGGGATCCTGAACCGGGCACGAAATCGAGCGGCCTGGAACTCATCCTTTCTCAGCGTACGGCACTCCAGGGGATAGACAAGATGAGTGCTTCTCTTGTCCGTTCCCAGGGCCCTCGGCGGGGGGCGCCGGAGACAGCTGTTGTTGAGATATGGAGCCATGGGTGGGAGCCACATGGTTAAGGTTCTGGAAAGCTGGTGTTCGTGTCTAGTGAAGGTGAGCTAGCGGACGCGGGCAGTTACGCAGGTCTGGCCGGACCACCGGGACGAAACTATTGCACTACCTGTTTCGATCCCTTCACTTTTCGCTTTCAAACTAACGTTCTCCCGGCCCTACGGCTCTGGCGGCCTGGTCACCCGACAGCCTGATGGGGGTCTGACCCTCTTCCTATTTTTTTAATCTATCTGTGTTTTACTAACCTAGTTTTTAAGATGTGTTGTCCATTCCCGACTAGAGAGACATGAGATCACTCGTGTGAGTTGTTCTCGATCTCGAATTGGGATATAGCAAATCATGAGAGGGAGCCCTTGACTAGTCGCTGGGCCCTGGTTGCTCTTGTGAGCTTTCCAGACAAGTTCGGCGTCGAGGATGTCACGGACTGTCGCTCATGAACCGAGCCTGTCCGGCCACTGTCGCGCGTACTCATGAAAGGGGTTACGATCGCGCCGATTCAGGCATCATGAAAGTATGAAGGGATCAATGTCCAGTATTGGATGGGTGCCGCGTTTTTTTTTAACACCCGCAGTCGTCTTTATTTAAGAAGAAATAACGAAAATTGATGTTATATATTAAAAAAAATTGCATCCATAAACACACTATTTTTTTTCAAAAATAAATTTGTCATTACTGATAACATCTAAGAAAGCTTCATATGCTTCATTTTATTTGGTATGGATAATATTTTTTCATGCATTATAAATGAATACATATGAAGATTTATGTGGAATAATCAATAAATATACACTCGGTTTTTTTAACTATTCATTTACTCAAAGGTTAAGAAAATTAATTTAAATTTCATTATCCGGACCAATCATTTGTATCAAAATTATCGTCTAGTTGTTTGCTAAATGAAAAAAAAATGCACATATTTTATCAAACACTGAACAAAAACAACGAATAGAAATAAAAACAATCCCTTAATTAAATACTTCTTTGTTAATTTTCCTCTCTTTTCGTACATAATTTATCACCGTCTCCGTTTGAAATCTTGAAACGGATATTTTTTGTTCATAAAATGAAACTATTAAATTAAGCATTTGATCTGATTTCCTTTAACTTGACGCGAGGAAAATAATATTCACACTTAATGAATCGTTTCTGTTTTTGTGAACCCTTTACTTTAATTAACTTGGTTATTATAGTAAAAACATCAGAAATAATTAGATGTTTCTATCGTTTAATTATATCATTCATCATTATATCATTCATCAATTATATCATACTTCATTGTAAAAGAAAAATGCTGAGTAATTTTACTGCGCAGGAAAAAATTTTCTTTTTTTTTTTTCCTTTTGCCCTTTTTTAAATAACTAATGTAATTATTTTTGTTATTTTTTGTAACTAAATGTTTCAGAGTAGGTTTTTCTTTTTTCATTTTTTATATATTTTAATGTCTCTAGTAATTGTATGAGACAACTATAATGCGTTGATTGAACAAACATGAAGAAAGAAAGCCATATCTCTGAAAGAAAAAAAATGTTCATTCATTGATGACCATTTTCACTCTTCATCATTGTCTATTTTAAATTTGTAATAAAAGTTCAGTTCTTACTATTATTGTAAGTAAATAGCGCATTTTTGATTCAAAATGTCCTTAATAACACCCAGACACAAAAGTAACTAAAATGTGACAGCACATTGTGTGTGCGTTAAATGCAACTCTGGCAATATTGTCATAACGTGTTACACGAGTCGTTTTCACGTCACTGTGAAGTCGATATGTCCAATTTTGTGACGACAAGGAAATGACTAAAAGTCGGTTATGGTGACTTCAGTGTAAAGTCACAAAGTCAAGGACACCTGAGAGAAATAACGCGACAGTACTAAGGCACCCACTAACTAATTCCTTTTTCTAATAACTTTCCTCTTATTTCGAGCATAATTTATCACCGTCTCCGTTCGAAAATCTGAAATATACATCTTTTCTTTTTGCTAATAAAAAGGTTCCAATTCAACCGTTTGTCTCGATTTCCTCTCACTGAAGCGAGGGAAATGATTATTTCCTATAAGAATGTACTCCACCCTTTTTTATTAACTTACTTATTATTAAAAACAGCAAATATAATTAGAGGTTCCCTTTATTTAATTAAAAACAAAAGAAAAAAATGGATAATCTTACCATTACAGGAAAGAGTTTCTTTTTCTTCTGAAATATTTATCGTAATTTTTAGTGTAAGTTATTTCAGTCAATTTATATTGTTCCATTTGGGTTTTTGAAATTCTTTAATTAATATTTGGAATTGTTTTAAACAAATTTTTTCTTTGAAATGGTAGAAAAAAAGAAATTCAAATGTTTTATTTATTTTTTAAAAAAATGGAGTCACTATCATTTTTTGTTGTTGTTTGTTTTGTTTTTTTAGTAAAATAGACAAATACATAAACATACTTATTTTCGCAAAAATATTTTTTCATTATTGCTATTTTCTAAGAGTTTCATATGCTTTTATTAACCATTAGGAAAATGTTTGTTGTTTTCGGTCGAGAATGGACCTCTTGATGCTCGCTATTTATTATTTTAACCATTTTTAACGGAATTCTATAACTTTAGAAGAATTTTTCTTTGAATAGGCAATAGAAATGCCTAAAATCGTTACAAAAATGTTAAAGTTACAAAAAGGATAGACGAAAACTATCAGATATGAAAAAAAGCCGAATTCAAAAATTGACGTCGGATGAGAAATCGTCTTATAAAGCAAAAAACGTGGTCTTCAACTTGAATTTCCTCAAAATACCTTTAGCTCAGACATCAATCTAAACAAGAGTTAAAGCAATACTTAAATTTTGCTTAGAGGATGGTCTACAAATAGAAATTGTACCAAACTTAAAAAATTTCAATGCTAACACCTAAAGTTGGCATCATATTTGGATATTTTGGTTTATTCTACCTTCGGATACCAAACGTGAAGTCAGTAGATAGGGAATGGGACTTCTGCGTCAGGAGCAGGCGGTGGCGGCGGTGCGGTGATAACACCGCTTGCTGCAGATGCCGAGATCATACTATAGTAGGTGGGTGGAATAGCTAGCGTGGGGAAGCTATGTTATAGTAGGATGGGGCGAATAGGTCTGCTATAAGAGGGGGGGGGGATATTTTAGGGAGGCTAAATTAATATATATATTTTATTATTATTATTATTATTATTATTATTTAAGCTTTCGAAACATTTTCCCAATGGTTGTTGTAATTTGTTAAATTATATATATATATTTTTTTTAATTTATCTGGGATATTTTTTTATTAAAAATACCTTGAATTTTAATTTCAAGAACAATCACGTACTAAAAAAGTGATATTTATTTTCTTATGAACCTACTATAACTAGTTTTTTTTTTTAATATTTAGATCTTGATGCAATAGCTGTTGCACTCTTATGCAAAGAGCATGAATACAAAATTTATTTTATGTGCCGATTTTCATATTATAGATATTAATTTTATTTTATGAAATTAAATTTCAATACACTTTTACAAACAATTCATTACAATTACATTACATTAAAATTATACTATGCGCAAATATCCAATACAAGACAATGTTAAAAAATCATCGTTATTATTTGACTAAAAAATGAATTATATCGTCTGTTACTATGATAGGATTAATTTCCGTAACAAAATAAGTACATTTTCAGTTGGCAACATTTTAACTTTTGTTGACATTTACTGAAAATTACTATGGAAAACTAAGCCTAGCTTTGAAAATTTCAGAACTTGAAATCCCTATTTAGACTCTTTTTCCATTTAATATCTATTTCTCCGGAGACATCTGTCCCAAAAATGTTGGTAGATTATAGGATTGCTATAATTAAACAATCTTAGGGAACAAATTCGTTTTTTTTTTAATTCAGTAATACGGAAATAATAGAACTCCATCTTAAATAGGACGTCATCACCATGGCAACCTGGAATCATTACCTATCATGGGATATCAATGAATTAATTACGTATGATAGGATTTAATATATTGAAGAAAACTTCTATTAATATATTTTTAAGTTTTGATTCGATTTTCATAAAAAGTGAAATGACTCGCAAAAATTTTACAACGATTATATATATTAAATTTCAAACCATTCGGTTGGGTAGTTTTTGCACTGTTATATGCGGACAGAAAGACAGACCAGGCGACGATTATAGGTGCTACATATTTATATAATTACGAACGTACCTAAGAAAGTTATTTGATCATATTATTTTTCCAAATCTGAAAAATTAAGAAACAAATTCACTAATTAAATGCTTTTTTAATAACTTTCCCTCCTTTCGGGCATAAGTTGTCTCTAGCTCTGTATGAAAATTTTAAACGGATAATTTTTGTTCATAAAAGAAAACTATTAAATTAAGCACTTGACTCTATTTTCCTTCACTGAAGCGAGGAAAATAATATTCCCAATTAATGAAATGAAAAACCCTTATTTTAATTAACTTGGTTATTATAGTAGGAAAAATCTTCTATAATTAGAGGTTTAAGTTATTTAAAGAAAAAGTTTTTTAAAAAAACGAAGAAGAAGAAAAATGTTGGGTAATTTATTGTACTGGAAAAACATTTAGGGAGTAATAGATGCACATGATGAATATATATTGGGATTACACGCTTAGTGTTTGGATACACATAATATGGCATAATAAAAATAAAACATGCTTTGCCAATTTCTTTATATATTATTACATTTATCTTGTTAGAAATATTTTAACTAACATGAAATAGGCGTGAGAACGGTTTACCTCCTATGTTTGTTTTCTAACTTTCTAATATTTATATTTATTATTTTATTTTATTTGTTTTAATATTTCTTCAAAACATCTCATAGAAATAAAATAAGAATGACCTTATCGTTTGGTAGCTTCGTCACATCAATATCAGTGTAATATGAAACAATGTTGTTTATCATTGTGTGAATATAATTTTTTTCGTGTATCCAATGAGAAAAGAAATTATACACTTTTACTATATTGGAGACCACTGCTGTAAAAATATATATTCCGTAGTGCCGTAGTGGTGCACTATGTAGAAATATTCATCTTCACACATTAAAGAATAGGAAAGAGATTTAATCTACGATAAAATGAGAAGGACATTTTACACCCTCTTAGACGGGTGTTTGAGCAAGAAGTGAGGCAAAAAACTTATATACGAATTATACACGTCCTTTGCTCAAAAAGTAGGTTACATTTAATTGGTTAAATACGTACTAAACATCATTATCTAAATGGCTAATTTTGTATCGTTAAAGTCAAATCAAGTGTTCATAAAATACAGAAAGTCTCATTAAAAATTCAAGCTATTCAGTCTTTATAAGTGTCCATCACCGCTCATCAGAAATGTTCTGCAGATGGCGAATGAAATAAACAGTCTTTCCAAATAGGCAATAAATTTGCATCACTACTGTCAGTTATCCAGTCCAGATGTAAGTTCGATGAAATTTAACCCTTTTTTTCTTTATTTTTGTTTGAACTTATCGTAATTGGGAGGCTTACTTGCGTATCACGTGCAACAAAGCCCCCCCTTTAGCCCCTAATGTAGATCACTTAGCAGTTTCAGTTTGTCCCTGTTTCTTGAAATACAGGTTTGGGTTCCGGTTTCGTAAACACATCGGCAATCATAGATTTGCTTGGGCAGTAACACATTTCTATTGTTCCGTTTTCTTTCATATGTTTGATTGAATGGAATTTCAAATCTATATGCTTGGTTTTATTTGTATATTTGTCCGATTCAATCATCTTAATGCACGAAATGTTGTCTTCGTAGACAGTAATTGGAAGAGAATGGGTTAAATTTAAGTCTTCTAACAATCTTAATAACCATGTAAGTTCTTGAATGGCTATTGCAGCTGCTACAAACTCAGCTTCTGCTGATGACTGAGCAATACAAGACTGACGCTTTGTTATCCATTATATTGGATTCTTCCTTAATAGGTATAAATTTCCAGTAGTAGATCTTCTGGTTTGTGTATCACCGGCCCAATCAGCATGGGTGTACAGTTCTAACACTGGTGGATGTTCGTTGCTGATTACCAAATTTAGATCTTTACTTTGATTTAGGTAACGAATAAGCCGTTTGACACCTTTCCAATCTTCTTCGGACGGATTTTCACATTTTCGACTCAAAATGTTCACTGCCAGTAATATGTCTGGCCTTCTAATTGTCGCGATATATAATAACGCACCGATCGCTTGTCTAAATTTTGTGTTATTGGGCATTGGATTTTCTTCGTTTTCTGATCTTAGGAAACCCGTTTCCATTGGTGTCCCGTATGGCTTTGATTCTTCGAGATTAAATTTCTTAACAATACTCCATTATTTTCGCTGTTTGATTTAATTTAAAGCCATTGTGTGTTTTTTGAATTTTTATCCCAAGATAATTGCTGATTTCCCCTAAATGTTCGAGTGTGTATTGTGTTTTTAATTTATTTATGACATCTTCAATTAAATGGATGCTTCCTGCAAAAAGAATGTCATCAACATATGCAACTATATACACTGTATCTTCCCCTTGTCCTCTAGAAAATAGACAAGTGTCTGCTTTACTCTGTATAAAATTTAACTCTTTAAGCGATTCAGTAATTTTTGTATCCCAGGCCCGGGCTGCTTGCTTCAGCCCGTATATGGCCTTACAAAGTTTATAGACCTTTTTTGGTTCGTTTGCGTTCACATACCCTTCGGGTTGTGCCATGTACACTTCATCAATTTTTCCATGCAAGAAAGCAGTTTTTATATCTATTTGCCTAACATTAAGAATTTTGTAAGCTGCGACAGTCAAGAAACATCTTAAGGTGGTATGTGATACTACGGGAGCATGTGTCTCATTGTAGTCTATCCCGTATTTTTGCTTGAAGCCTTGAGCCACCAATCTGGCTTTATAACGCTTTATTTTTCCATATTCATCATATTTAGCCTTGTAGGCCCATCTGGATCCAATTGCTTTGGCTCCCTGTGGTGGTTTCCCCAAAAACCAGGTTCCATTTTCCATAAGTGAATTTATTTCGTCTCGTGTCGCGTCAATCCAATTATTTTTTTCTTGCGGATTCTCGATGTTTAGCATATCTTGCCAACCTTTTGGTTCATATACGGGATTGTGTCGGACTGCATTTGCAAACCTGTCCGGTGGCACACCTCTATTGTGTCTTTCAGATCTTCTCGTTTGTTGTGTTTGTTGAGACGCGGATGGAGCAGTTTGGTTTGGTGTTAGATCAAATTCTACTATACTTGTGTCATTTTGTTGCGCCTGTTTGTTTGTTTCTGACATCAGCTCAATTGTGTCAACATTTTTCTCAATATTTGAATTACACTTGTTATTTTCAGCGAATTTGACGATTCTGGCTAAAATTACTCTTCCGTCCCCTGTAAATATTCTGTACGCTTTACACCGGTTGTCATATCCCACGAACGTGCCTTTCTTAGCTCTGTCGTCTAATTTCCCGCGTTTAGATTTATGAACATATGCGTAGGCGGTCCACCCAAATACTTTCAAATATTTTATATTTGGTTTTCTGTTTAACCATAGTTCGTAAGGGGTAGAGCTAATGGATTTCGATGGTAAACGATTCTGCAAATGATTGGCGTACATATGGCTTCCCCCCAGAGTTTATGTGGGAGGTTAGCCTCACTTAACATGCTTCTAGTCATGTGTAAAAGTGACCTATTTTTACGCTCAGCAATCCTGTTCTGGCTCGGGCAGTACGGTACTGTGTGCTGATGCTCAATACCGTTATGCTTGAGGTATTTTTCTAATTCATCGTTAACATATTCTCGCCATTATCGGAACTGATAGCGGTTGGAAATTTCCAAAATTTGTTTTTCACCTTCGAAATGTATTCCGTTAAAGGAATTCATTCGCTTCACTTTTTTTCGTCATTAGATGGATGACACAGAATCGTAACTTAACATATATACGAATTATACACGTCCTTTGCTCAAAAAGTAGGTTACATTTAATTGGTTAAATACGTACTAAACATCATTATCTAAATGGCTAATTTTGTATCGTTAAAGTCAAATCAAGTGTTCATAAAATACAGAAAGTCTCATTAAAAATTCAAGCTATTCAGTCTTTATAAGTGTCCATCACCGCTCATCAGAAATGTTCTGCAGATGGCGAATGAAATAAACAGTCTTTCCAAATAGGCAATAAATTTGCATCACTACTGTCAGTTATCCAGTCCAGATGTAAGTTCGATGAAATTTAACCCTTTTTTTTCTTTATTTTTGTTTGAACTTATCGTAATTGGGAGGCTTACTTGCGTATCACGTGCAACAAAGCCCCCCTTTAGCCCCTAATGAAGATCACTTAGCAGTTTCAGTTTGTCCCTGTTTCTTGAAATACAGGTTTGGGTTCCGGTTTCGTAAACACATCGGCAATCATAGATTTGCTTGGGCAGTAACACATTTCTATTGTTCCGTTTTCTTTCATATGTTTGATTGAATGGAATTTCAAATCTATATGCTTGGTTTTATTTGTATATTTGTCCGATTCAATCATCTTAATGCACGAAATGTTGTCTTCGTAGACAGTAATTGGAAGAGAATGGGTTAAATTTAAGTCTTCTAACAATCTTAATAACCATGTAAGTTCTTGAATGGCTATTGCAGCTGCTACAAACTCAGCTTCTGCTGATGACTGAGCAATACAAGACTGACGCTTTGTTATCCATTATATTGGATTCTTCCTTAACAGGTATAAATTTCCAGTAGTAGATCTTCTGGTTTGTGTATCACCGGCCCAATCAGCATGGGTGTACAGTTCTAACACTGGTGGATGTTCGTTGCTGATTACCAAATTTAGATCTTTACTTTGATTTAGGTAACGAATAAGCCGTTTGACACCTTTCCAATCTTCTTCGGACGGATTTTCACATTTTCGACTCAAAATGTTCACTGCCAGTAATATGTCTGGCCTTCTAATTGTCGCGATATATAATAACGCACCGATCGCTTGTCTAAATTTTGTGTTATTGGGCATTGGATTTTCTTCGTTTTCTGATCTTAGGAAACCCGTTTCCATTGGTGTCCCGTATGGCTTTGATTCTTCGAGATTAAATTTCTTAACAATACTCCATTATTTTCGCTGTTTGATTTAATTTAAAGCCATTGTGTGTTTTTTGAATTTTTATCCCAAGATAATTGCTGATTTCCCCTAAATGTTCGAGTGTGTATTGTGTTTTTAATTTATTTATGACATCTTCAATTAAATGGATGCTTCCTGCAAAAAGAATGTCATCAACATATGCAACTATATACACTGTATCTTCCCCTTGTCCTCTAGAAAATAGACAAGTGTCTGCTTTACTCTGTATAAAATTTAACTCTTTAAGCGATTCAGTAATTTTTGTATCCCAGGCCCGGGCTGCTTGCTTCAGCCCGTATATGGCCTTACAAAGTTTATAGACCTTTTCTGGTTCGTTTGCGTTCACATACCCTTCGGGTTGTGCCATGTACACTTCATCAATTTTTCCATGCAAGAAAGCAGTTTTTATATCTATTTGCCTAACATTAAGAATTTTGTAAGCTGCGATAGTCAAGAAACATCTTAAGGTGGTATGTGATACTACGGGAGCATGTGTCTCATTTTAGTCTATCCCGTATTTTTGCTTGAAGCCTTGAGCCACCAATCTGGCTTTATAACGCTTTATTTTTCCATATTCATCATATTTAGCCTTGTAGGCCCATCTGGATCCAATTGCTTTGGCTCCCTGTGGTGGTTTCCCCAAAAACCAGGTTCCATTTTCCATAAGTGAATTTATTTCGTCTCGTGTCGCGTCAATCCAATTATTTTTTTCTTGCGGATTCTCGATGTTTAGCATATCTTGCCAACCTTTTGGTTCATATACGGGATTGTGTCGGACTGCATTTGCAAACCTGTCCGGTGGCACACCTCTATTGTGTCTTTCAGATCTTCTCGTTTGTTGTGTTTGTTGAGACGCGGATGGAGCAGTTTGGTTTGGTGTTAGATCAAATTCTACTATACTTGTGTCATTTTGTTGCGCCTGTTTGTTTGTTTCTGACATCAGCTCAATTGTGTCAACATTTTTCTCAATATTTGAATTACACTTGTTATTTTCAGCGAATTTGACGATTCTGGCTAAAATTACTCTTCCGTCCCCTGTAAATATTCTGTACGCTTTACACCGGTTGTCATATCCCACGAACGTGCCTTTCTTAGCTCTGTCGTCTAATTTCCCGCGTTTAGATTTATGAACATATGCGTAGGCGGTCCACCCAAATACTTTCAAATATTTTATATTTGGTTTTCTGTTTAACCATAGTTCGTAAGGGGTAGAGCTAATGGATTTCGATGGTAAACGATTCTGCAAATGATTGGCGTACATATGGCTTCCCCCCAGAGTTTATGTGGGAGGTTAGCCTCACTTAACATGCTTCTAGTCATGTCTAAAAGTGACCTATTTTTACGCTCAGCAATCCCGTTCTGGCTCGGGCAGTACGGTACTGTGTGCTGATGCTCAATACCGTTATGCTTGAGGTATTTTTCTAATTCATCGTTAACATATTCTCGCCATTATCGGATCTGATGGCGGTTGGAAATTTCCAAAATTTGTTTTTCACGGTCGAAATGTATTCCGTTAAAGGAATTCATTCGCTTCACTTTTTTTCGTCATTAGATGGATGACACAGAATCGTAACTTAACATATATACGAATTATACACGTCCTTTGCTCAAAAAGTAGGTTACATTTAATTGGTTAAATACGTAATAAACATCATTAACTACATGGCTAATTTTGTATCGTTAAAGTCAAATCAAGTGTTCATAAAATACAGAAAGTCTCATTAAAAAGTCAAGCTAAACAGTCTTTATAAGTGTCCATCACTGCTCAGCACAAATGTTCTGCAGATGGCGAATGAACTAAACAGTCTTTCCAAATAGGCAATAAATTTGCATCACTACTGTCAGTTATCCAGTCCAGATGTAAGTTCGATGAAATGTAACTTTTTTTTCTTTATTTTTGTTTGAACTTATCGTAATCAGGAGGCTTACTTGCGTATCACGTGCAACACAACTTAGTTTTAATAGCATATTGTTTTAAAAAAATAGCATCAACTCTTCTTAAATTTTTAAATTATTTATTATAATATTGTATATAAAATGTTGAAAAAAGAGGGCTATTTTAAACTTTTCCTGGAAATAAATACAGGTGAAATTTATGGAATCTAAGTATAACTTTCCATGAATATTAAACGTTATCCTACCAGCATACTATTTGAAACAAATGAGCTATAGCTCTTTTTATATTTTTGATTCGTTTATTATTTCATAAGTTGAAATTATTATCGTTAATTTTTTTTTAAAGCGTTAGTTTAAAGTTTTCTTGTAAAACTTTTGCAGCAAAGGATCGTTAAGGGGACACTATATCATATGGGACAGCCTTGACCGCTCTATATAAATCATTTTTAATGACATTTTTCTTCCAGTTAGAGGAAAGCTAATAGTTCTTCCTTTCTTTCGTAAAACCTATTAGATTGAAGTTTGAATTATGGTTTGAAACCTTTAAGAAAAAACAGCAAAATTAATAGAAATATGTGCCGTTTTTTTCTTTGACTTTATGTCTGTAGATTTTAAATTTTTAATCTTTAAAAAAAAACTGTTGAATTCTGGAACTAACAGTTTCTTTTAAATTTGATTTAAATGAATTCAGTTTAATCCAGAATGTTTCAAAAATTATTATTTATTTCCTTGGGTATTTTTATTCTATATTCCATCGTCGCAAACAGTTTATGTTATTACCAGTTTAATTTAAATTAAAAATGGAACACTACTCGAATTTCATCAAAATAAGTACTCTAAATTATTGTTTCTGAACGTATCACTTCAATCTAAAGTTATAGTTCACAGTTCTAGTTCAAAATCGAACCTAAACTAGATTATCGGAAAATTGCTTCAACACATCAAATTATCACTTTACATAAATTAACATATACTATAAATTAGCATAAATTATTTAATATTTTAAATAATACTTTAATCATTATAATAATATATTATAAAATTAATTATATAAAATTTAACATCATTATAAAATTAATATAGTAATACTTTAATTATTTAATACTTTAAATAATACTTTAAATTACTGTTTCTGAACGTATCACTTCAATCTAAAGTTATAGTTCACAGTTCTAGTTCAGAATCGAACTAAACTAGAGTATCGCAAAATTGCTTCAACACATCAAATTATCACTTTACATAAATTAGGATATACTATAAATTAGCATAAATTATTTCATTTTACTAAAGCAGGGCTCCGTGAACTCAATTCGTTATCCATAGAATTGATTCATAAGCTTTATATCTTACCACTTACCACAACAGCTAAGGAGACTACGAGGGCAGTTTGATAAGTTCTCGGCCTAACACAGAATTGGAACAAGTATGACCAAATGACAATGGTGTTTGTAAAGTATGATCCTTTAGATGACATGCCGCCGAGTTTCAGACGCGTGAGTTTATTGGTTGTTGCTGGGCGATAAAGTAAAGCAAACAAGTTTTCACATTTTCGAAAAATGGAAAAAATTGAAGTTCGAGCTGTCATAAAATACTTTGTTAAAAAAATATTTAACCCCCCCATGAACATACAAAAAGAATTACAGTCTATCCTAAAGGATTCTTGTCCATCATATTCGATGATAAAAAAGTAGGCTGCTGAATTTAAACATGGTAGGAAATCCATTCACGATGATAAACGCTCAGGACGCACAAAAACCGCTACGAACGACGAAAACGTCTAAAAAATTCACAATGTATTCAATGATTGCCGATTGAAGATACGCGAACTTGCTGATATTGCAAACATCTCGATAGACCGTGTCCACCACATTTTACACGATGTTTTGGGTATGAAAAAGCTTTCCGCTCGATGCGTGCCGCGCTTGTTAAATGTCGACAAAAAACGCCAAAGAATGAACACTTCTCAAGAGTTTTCTGAAATGTATTGTGTTGCAAGTTGAAAAATAAAATGAAATACAGTAATCCCTTAACATTCGCGAGGGTTAGGTTCACGGAAATCTCCGCGAATGTCAAAATCGCGAATGTTGAGACTATCCTCCCATGCATAAAAGGTGGGTTAGGTTTTACATTTTTTTTAATTGGAAAAAACATTTGAAATTTAAATAGTATATTTATTAAATATTAAAAATACATACTCTAAATAAGTTTGAACAATTATAAACATAATATAAAAAGATTATTTGCTGGTTGATGGCTGAAAAAAACTAGTAATATGTGATTGCTTGGCAGAAGAGATCTTTTGTTAATGGATTTCCATGTAAGGAAAAGTTACAGCCTCAATTTCTCTTTTAAATTTCAGACTCCTCACTAGCGAGGGATCACATTCTATCGCTTTATCAACAAGTTGTTGTTGTAATTTTAAAATTTCCGCGACATATTTTTGCAGAAAATATTTCACCTGCAATAGAAAATTTTAATTTTAGAAATTAAAAAAAAAAAAAAAAAAAAAAAGACGTTTACTTCCAGTTTCACAATTCCTGCTCTAATCGTCTGTGCCATTCTCTGGTTGTGTAATTTTTTCTTCAAGGATTTCTAGAAGTTCTTCTTCAGTAAGTCCATCATCATGGGATATTATCAGATCTTCTACATCTTCTCTCCTTATGTCGTCGAAACCATCACCTCCGACCTGATGAGCCAGTTCCACAATTTCTTCAATAGGTTTGGAAATTGAAGGCATTTGATTTTCTTTTTGTACCACTTGGAGCCAAATATTTCGCCAACAAGAATTAATTGAACTCTCATTAAGTTCCATCCATGCTGCATCAATTTCGGCAATGCAATCTGCTATGTTGAAAATTTTCCAACTCGATGTAACCGTGGCTTGTGAATTTACTTCAACCGATTCTAAAATTCTTTTGAAAGATCTTCTTGTGTAGTAAGCTTTGAACGCAGCTATGATTCCTCGGTCCAACGGTTGGATCAGTGAAGTTGTATTAGGGGGTAAAAAAACCACTTCGACGTCGGGATGGGCATCTTTTAAACTCAGTGGGTGTCCAGGAGCATTGTCAGTGAGGAGTAGAACTTTAAATGACAGATTTTTAGATGAAAGGTATTTTTTCACCTCATGAATAAAACAATCATTAAACCAATCCAGAAACAAAACGCTTGTTACCCATGCTTTGGTATTTGCTCGCCAGAAAACAGGCAACTTGCTTTTATCTTTACCTCTGAGAGCACGAGGATTTTTTATCTATAAATTAACATAGGCTTTACTTTAAAATCGCCTCTAGCATTGGTACACAACAGAAGATATACCCTATCTTTTGCTACCTTAAAACCTGGAGCTGTGCTTTCTATTTCGGCAAGAAAAGATCTCTTTGGCATTTTCTTCCAGAACAAGCCTGTCTCGTCGGCATTAAACACTTGTTCTGGAACATATCCGCCTCTTTCAATAATTTTTGTAAGTTCTTCAGGAAATTTTTGAGCACTTACATGATCCGCAGAAGCCGATTCGCCAACTAACTTTATGTTGTGTAAACTATGCCTATGTTTGAATTTTTCAAACCATCCATTACTTGCCTGGAAGTCAAATAAAGTATCATCCTTTACTTTTATCGCGTCAAATATTTTTTTAGCCTTGGCTCGTATTAAAGCTGAACTTAGCGGCACTTGCTTCTGGTTCATATCTTCTATCCAAATACTTAAGGTATTTTCAGTTTCTTCCAATGACTTGTTCCGTACTTGCGATACAGTTTTTGCACTAGTCGGTGAAATTGCTGAGACGCTATCTCTTATAGGTTTTCGTTTTTTTTTAATTGATCGGACCGTAGATTCATTAATATTAAAATAACGACCGACCGCGCACGCTCTTTCTCCAATTCGCAATTTATCTAAAATTTTAACTTTTTCGCAAAGGTTCAAAACTTTTTTCACTCTTTTAACTGTAGGCGAGATGATGAAGTTTCTCTTTTTTAGGTTGGCTAAACACTGAGAAGAAAAAATAGACAAGCTAATAGAAAGAACCAATCTATTCTACGGAGATTTACGTAATTCATACGATAAACAAAACTTAGGAGCATGCGCATTACATACTTCGAAGAAAAAATTTGCGTTTTGGTCTTTCAATATAAATTGGAGAAATGCCAAGCTCGAACAAAAAAAGGGGAATAATCTATTTTTAGCATAAAATCATGTTTCGGGTAAAACAAAGGAAGTTCACTTAAAAAAAAAAAATCTTTATAAAACGAAATCCGCGAATAACCAAGTTAAGTATTCGCGAATGTTGAAATGTTCTTCATTTTATATTTCGCGAATAATCAAAACTCGCGAATGTTAAATCCGCGAATGTTAAGGGATTACTGTATTGTCAAAAATCTTGTATTTTATTTTTCAGGCCGAGAACTTTTCGAACCACCCTCGTACAGGGCTGCACTAAAGAATTCGCACACAAGAGTGTATCTTAAATGTATTGAATTGCAAGGGGACTACATTGAAAAATAATATGAAATTATGTCAAAAATCTTGTGTTTTCACTGCCAGGACGAGAACTTATCAAACCACACACACTCTAAACCAGGGCATGAAATTTCAGTTGAAAAGGTACTAGCCAGACTAAAATTTTTGCTCGCCACTATTTTACATTCATTCAGACAGTAGCGTCGGCCACCACACCTGTCCAGAAAATGAACTATTTATGACAAACTGAATTTAAATTGACAATTGTTAGAAGGAGCTGTCTGTTAAATCCCTAATATTTTACATTCATGAAAAATAGGAACAATTTTTAAAATGTTAAAAATTCGGGAAAAGTGAATAATTTTTACCGTGTTTCAAGCCGCTGAGCTTAGGAGGCGAAACCTGATTCACTTCACGCAGGAGTGAAGAGCGATCAGATTCTGCCTCGGAAGCGAAAAAAGCAGCCGTGGCGCTTGCGCGGTACGAAAGCGGGGGAACGAATGCAGCCAGGGGAAGTTCGTTCCTCCGTAGGAGAGAAATGGAAGTGGGTGACGCCGTATTTTTTCTTCTTTTGAAAGATAAATGCCGTCGCTTGATTTTAAAACACTTCCACGTGACGCTGGATTGAGGCACGACATTCAAAGCGTATACAGTTTGATTTGAAGCACAACTTTTCAAAAGACGAAACTTACTCGCCAACCTTAAATATTTGCTCGCCAATGGCGAGTGGCGAGCGGAAATTACGTCCCTGCAAATGTAAAAAAGACAGATGTTTCTAAATCAAGGATAATATAATTTAACCAATAATGAAAATATACAATAACCTCTTCCCAGTTACCCATGACTCCAAAAGCGTTCTTATTATCATTAAAAACCTCGGAAACCGGTACATTTCTGAGTTTTAAAAAAGGATTTATAATAGGAAAATTTCTTTTGCTGCCTCTGATTTTCGGAAACTTTTCCGAATAGTTTTTATAGTGCATTAATCAGATTTCTGAAACCGGATTATCGGTTTTTAAGATGCTATTCATTCTCAATTAAACATTTTCAGCTTCGTAACTGAATTTATGCATTAAGAATAACAAAATAATATTAATTTTAATATTCATGTTAATGCTGTTTATTTATCATGTTTGTCTGTAAAACATGTTTGTTGAACAAGAAAATGTTTACTTGAGAATTGATAGCATCCGGAAAACCTACATTTCGGATTGAGAAAACTTATTCTAAAACTACTCGGAAACGTTTCTGAAAATCAGTAGCAGCAAAAGAAAATTTCTCTTTAGGAATGCTTTCTTAAATCATGAGAATATATTGGTTTCTGAAGATAAAGAACGTTTTACTGAATCGCGATAACTTGGAAGAAGTCATTGTATGTTTTCCTTCGTGGTTATATATTATATATATTTTCCTAGATTAAGAATCATTTGTCTTTTTTACGCTGTAACTTACGTTAAAATCTTTCTACTCTAAAATATTCCCTTATCTTATATTCCCTTATCTTATATTAAATATTCCCTTATCTTATATTAAAAAATGTTTAGCAGATGAACCAATCAGAAACAAGACTTTTTCGAAATTGACAAAAGCGCCTTTTTTGGAAATTTGTGGCAACAAAGGAATCCTTTCATTTCACGAATTCCAAACAGACAAAACAACGGAAATTCCAAACGAAAATTTATTTTTCTTGCAGGTTTCTAACTGGTCTACTTTCTGAAGATAACAGATATCTTTCCGGAATTAATGTTAACTACGAAATTAAACTGAATTTGTAAATGTTTCTGTTAAAATGAATTTTTTTTAGCAATTTTTAGTGTGCGCACAAATTCTGAAATCGAAACAATAAATATCTCATAACTCAGCAAAAAAGTTTGACTTGAGATAGAGACAAAACCATCAGTTGTGTCAAGTCTGTTTAAATCAGAATAAATCATCAGCAAAAGAAACTTTGTTTATATGAATACTTCATTAAATCACGAAAATATATTATTTTCTGGGTTTCTAAAATTAAAGAGCGCTTTTTGGAGGAGGCTAACTCGGAGGAGGTTATTGTTTGTTTTCGTCCATAGTTACATTATATTTCCCCTCTAAAATATTTCCTTGTCTTATCTTCAAAAATATTTAGCAGATGAACCAATCAAGACTTTTTTAAAATTAACAAAAGCACCTTTTTTTGGAAATTCGCGGCAACCAAAGAATTCTTTTTATTTTCGAAACTTCCAAAATTTAGTTTTGTTTGAGATTTTTAATTAGTCTACTTTCTGAAGGTAACAAATATCTTTCCAGAATTATGGATAATTACGAGATTAAACTGAATTTTGTAAGTGTTTCTGTTATAAAGAAAATTTAGTTAATGCACACTAACCCTAAAATCGAAACAATAAATACTTCATAACTCAACAAAAAAGTTTGACTTGATGTAGAAATAAACCCATCAGTTACGTCAAGTCTATTTAAATCAGAATAAATCATTTTATATACGTCCAAAGTAACTTTTTCAGACGGTTTACCTTTAAACTGCCGCATGTGAAATAATAGTCGATACAGCTGCATTTTTCTTCCATTATTCTTGAGTAATTGTTTATTTATTTTATCAAAGTCAAAACAAATATTTTCCCCAAAGTGAAGAAAGCTAACAAAAGCATTTTTAATAGTAAAAGAAACGTTGGTGGAAAAAAAAAACACCCTTCTTCGATAATTCACTTAGAGAAGCTATTTATAGAATAAATTTTGTTTTGACGGGTTTTTTTTTACGTTCACAAGAAACTTAAATAAATAAATAAAAAAACAGTTTTCTTAACCGCAAAAAAGTAATGGAAAGAATTTGTCTTTTTTGTTGTTGTTGTTTGGTTGTTTAAATTACGTTAAGTGTAAAGTTTTTATACAATCAATAAAATTTAAGAAGGAAAATTCAATTACGTGCCTTCAAAGTTTATCTAAAAACTCCATTTTCATAATTAAATGAAGCATCGAATGCACATTTGTTTTGCTTTGATAAATATGCTTTTAATTTATAACGCCTTATTTACATGAGAAATGATAATAAAACTGTTTCTTTTTTTTTTTTTTAAGAGCCTGCACTAGTCACGCGATGACATTGCAAGCTAATGGTAAACCAATGGGAGCGTTCTTTGCAAATTTCTTGTGTGAATTTCAATATTTTTAAAAGAAATTATTTAATAGAATATTTGAGGTCTTTGTTTAACGTTATATATTTCTACTTTTTTTTTTTTTTTAGTTGCATTTTCATTCTGAAAACATTTTTAATTTTGGGGGGAAAAATTGATTGGTTGGTTCCAAATACGAAAGTGTCCTCAGAATAAACTGCAACCAAAATCAAAAAATTCCAAAGATACAACTCTAGTCATGGACTTCAGATATCCTATGGAAAAATAATCATTAAAAAAATATCATTTAAGAATCATTTTTAAAATATGAAATGCAAACGAGAAATTTGCTAAGAACGCCTCCATGGGTTTATCATTACCTTGTCATTGTCGTCGCGTGACTAGTATAGGCTGTTAAGTGACGCAGTTGCTCATGACTTTCAGTCGGCAAAAAATCACATCATCGAAATAAATCACTGTTGGAGAAAAATATATTATTGATTCCTTCCGGTATGCTAAAAAAATTTAACGCTACCAACTTTTATATCAATAATAATAGTGATATAGGTTTGTCTGTCTGTCTCTCTATGTTTGTGGTGTTTTCTGAAGAGAAGCTACACGCAGATCTACAAGATTTGATTGGAAGTTACGTGTATCTCTGAAGTTATGCACTTCGAAGCAGGTTTTTTTTTAATTTTTTGAGAATTGGCCGAAATAATAATTTTAAAACCCCTAATGAACATCGCAAAGTAATAAGCTATGATGGTGCTGCCGGCTGCCAGGGCTTTCCTCGGTCCTTCAAACAAACGAAAAAAATATGCCGGTTTTTTTTTTGTTGTTTTTTTTTTTTTTTTTTTCATTTTAAAATCGCCGGTCCCCTCCTACCGTACAACTACAAAAAAAAATAATAATAAACATCATACGAAAATTTTTGATGTACATTTGCGGTGGTTCTTTCAATATCATTTGTTAATAAAATATTAATATTTACTATTTAAAAAAAAAAAAAAAAAAAAAAAAAAAAAAAAAAAAAAAAAAAAACATATTTTCAGTAGTTCAATTACATGCTGGTTTTCACTTTTTCCATTTTTTTGTTTTAGGGGTCATTTTCTCAAAAAGATTTCCGCCATACGTAGGGTTTCTGTTTTTTGGTCATAACTATTTCTCCGATCTGGACAATTCTTTTTTCCAATTGCATACAATGACTTACAAATCACTTTGTCTCCTTTCAACCCTCGCCATTATTTTAGACCCAGTCAATATTTTAATCCTTATTTCCCCTTTAAATTTTCTACCTTGATAGAGAGGATGTATTTCTTTGTCATTTATTTAAGAATTTTACAAGGAATTTTCCCCCTTCCCCCTCTAATATTCAATACTTGCTATTGTCTCAGCTATGTTTTTAGGAGATGCTATTGTTTGACCATTGTGTTTTAATATTGAAAAGTGACTTTCAGAATACAGGCCCATACAGTTTTTCACTCTTTTCCAGAGATCTCTGCTTGAAATATTAGAGTTTATGGTGGAAACGTATGTTATCCAGGATTCACGTTGGCTTTTACGTCGCACTCTTCTAGCCTCAGCCTTTGCTTTTTTAAATGCAATATAGTTTGCATTGTTGGGATACCTCCGGAAGATGCCCCATGCCTTCTGTTGATTTTTTTTTTTTTTTTTTTTTTTTTTTTTAGCTTTTTGGCAGTCATTATTCCACCAAGGTTTTCTGTGTGTCTGTGTGGAAGATGTTTTGGGAATACTGATGTCTGCAGCATTGATGATACACTGAGTGATATTATCAAGCGCATCGTCCATATCACCATCTGTCATATCATTTGAAAATTTAGCATGATCTGTAAAAGCTCGCCAATTGGCTTTGTCATAGATATAGCATTTAAAGTAGTTATTAGAATCCCTGTCAGGACTAGTCTGTGAAATAAAGGTTGGAAAATGTCCACTGCCGTGCAGGTCATTTGAAACGCAGAAATTCCAATAAGGATATAGTGATGGAGAGCAGATTGTAAGATCTGTTGCATGAAAGTAGGTATGATCTCCATTATTGAGCAGGCATAGGCCATTGTCAGAAATGGATTTTTCTGTTTTCACCACGTTGATTAGAGTCACGGTTGCCCCACATTTAACTGTGTGCATTAAAATCGCCAACAATGATATAAGGAGTAGGGAGTTGGGGAAGGAGATTATCAAGATGCGTCAAGCATAGATTATGAAACACTTTCCAACACTGTCAGAAAACTGTAACGAAACTTCACCATTAAATAACGTGAAAGAAGATATGTACGTAAACAGTTTAGAAAACATGTAACACATTGAAAAATACAGTTTTCGAAATTACCTTCCAGTGTAAAAAAATAGTCGAATTATTTTGTGCAGCCCTGTATATGATCAATAGATGTGGATATATAGTATGATAAAATTTAGTTCAGTTAGAATATTCACATTTATCAATCTTCGCCAGTCGATGGAAATGCACTGGAAATCTTTTGTACAGCCCTGTATATTATCTGAAGACTTTGTACACACCACCTATTAAGCTAAAAGGCAACTTAAAACTCACTTGCAGCAATTACCAAACATAAACGACAATGTATATTTTTTTGCGTATCCCTGTATATGAATTTATTTATATTCATCAAACTTCTATTATTAGTCTACTAAATATAGTTCAGCAGGAAAATGTGTAAACACAATTAAAAACTACCCTTAAGCAATTCACACCCATAGTCTGTAATATTTACGAATTCCCTTGTGTAGCCCTGTATAGGATCAACCGAGTTTGTAAACACACACGTACTATGAAAAAAAATAGTTAAACTTAAAAACGCAAACCAAAGTTGAAACGCACTACATAGACTATAAATGTCCAATATATTTTGTGTGTCCCTGTAAATAAACGCAATGCACACAAGAGAGCCATTTATAGTGCATCTCAGTAATGCATATAATTTTCATTATGTTTGAAATAGTAAAATATCACTAAATTACACTGCAAACGATTTTTCCCCATAGAACGATGTGTAACAGAATTCTTTTGTTTGACCCTGTAAATGAATAATAAATGCTTTGCACCTCATATTCCACAGAAAGCATGTTTTAATGCGCTTCATAATTATATATAAATTACATTATGTTTTAAATGACGTAAAGTCATCAAAATCCACTTGAAACGATTATTCCCGATTGACTGTAATGTAACGGAATAAATTTGACAGTCCCTGTAAAAAAACTATAAGTGCTACACACCTCAGTTGAAATAGGAAACATGCTATAGATAACGACAATAACATATAAAAATTTCAGGGCAATCCGAGCATATTTACGGCAGTTAGAGCACGGCCAGACGGTCAGACGGCAGACAAACCGAAGTCATAAACACTTTTCAACTAGGTTGGAAAGTGTTAAAAATCGCTGTCGCTGGAGGGTTAATGCTATTTATATTAATATTTTTAATGCCACTATTTTTACAAATATTTAAATTTTGAAGAAAAAAAAAATCTATGCTATACCATAAGCAATATGCTAAAGATTAATTGCATTAACATTTTTTGTTAATTATTATTTTGATGTCAGGACTGCTCGTTGTAAGCGGCCATCACACACTCGTTTACAAAAATGCTTAGGATATTATTTTATACAAAAATTACGAAACACTTTCCAAACACAACTTAATATATTGCAACAACCCTCAACAGTTTACATTGTTATTAAAACCTATGCAAAATTCCATACACTGTTAAAAATAGAAAGCGATTACATAACCGTATAATTTATCTCCATTTTGATCAATGAGAACGCTTCATAATAAGATAAGGTCCAGTAACTGTTCGCTTCATCGAGTTAATGTCCTTCATATATAGAGAGAGAGAATGAAAGAAGGGAGGGGGGGAGGGATTATGGTATTATGGAATACTATTTACATTTGATTGTTTAAACTGATATTGTTTAAAACACGAAAACCGAATACAATTACAAACTTCAATTATGTGCGAATATTTTTATAGACAACAATTATTTTACGAAATTTCATTACTTGAAAACAAATAATAATAGTAATAATAAACGTATTTGGAGGGTATTGTGAGATAGTCGGGGAATATGGAATAGGGAGTTAATAATATAGAAAACAAACAAAATTTAGAAAAAAAAAAAACAGATGTAATGGAATCAAGAAAGCATAATCAAAATTATAGTGTCTAGGTAATCGCCAACATACTTCACTTCATATTTCCGATTTGAAGAATTCAGAAATATAAGGATCTGTCTCTGCGTCACCATACTCATGGAGTATTTTGAGATATTGGTATTCCATATAACCCGACACCGCCGGTTTGAGAAAAAATTACTCAATGTTGATTGGTGTGAATCGCGAGCTAAAAAAACGAGTATTACATCATAAACTGTTAGTCTTTCTGTGTATATTATGCTTAATTTCACTGTAAAAATATTACTTTTAATAATGAATAAGAAATATTGAAAAATTTTCTCCTGAAACTTTCCAAAGACGAAAAAGAAATATTTATTCACACAACACGCCCTGACGTCGATCGACGAACTGCGTGTTCTGGGGGACATTCTGGAAACGTTCTTAAGTAGTTTATGATAACCATATGGCAGAAGCACTTTATCAAACAGAAACCTTGGTATTTTATATTATCCGACCTCTCTAATAATCAAAGTTCCTCTCTATAATAATTATAAAATACGGTTGTTGATTCGCGATTTTTTTTCTTTTGAATTTAAAATCAATGCACCAAATATTTAAATTTTACATTCTTCAATACTTTAAACTTTATTATACATATAATATTCAAATACTCTGTAGATAATTGGATCCATAATATATTTTCAATAGTCCAATATGTCTTTTAAACCTTATAATTCCGAAATTCTACGATATTCAAATCTTTTTTTTTTTTTTTTTTTTTTTTTTTTTTGTCTCTGGTTTACGCAGCTGTGCCTCAAACTGCCACCATTCGACATCAAATTGTTTTCCAATCACAAGGTTTCTACGAAATTTTTCAGAAGCTCCCAGAAAAAAAAAAAAAAAAAAAAGGAAAAATGAAACCAACAAACAAAACATATATATGCCGAAAATCTATTCGATGGCTTACCTCCCAATATTGACTTTTTCGCCGATATCGATAAGATATTTTCATTTTTCTTTCTGTTCATTTCGACTGCCAGACTAACATACTGAAAGAGGCAAGGCCTGCAATAAATGGGAACGATAAGCTTTCAGAAATATTCGATTGGCACCACCGCTATAGATCTGAAATAACCTAATTCGATTCTTTGGGTGGGAGAGGGGTAAAAAAAACCCTCTTTTTTTTATTGGATCCAAAAAAGTAAATAAAGAATAACTGCAAAGATTTTATTTGGATTTATTTCTCTTTACCATTTTTCACCACAAAATTAGAGGAGAAAATTTTGCTATTTAATTCAAAGATCGCACAAGTATAAGTAAAAGGAAAAATTAGACTTAAGTTGGAAAAAAAATGCGTTTACGGGTATGGTATAGATCCATATATATGCATTTTTATAACAAGCAAAAAAAAAAAAAACATTTTTAATTCTTTTGTTAAAAGTTATCGCTTCTCTTTTCCTTTTATTCTAAAATCAAGTCTCATTTATTAACAGATTAATGCTTTATCCTTTTTGCAGGCAGATGCAATTTATTCTATGTTTCTGGCCGTGTGTATGCACTTTGTCCGGTATTATTTTTCTTTATTTTAATTCTGAACTTTGTGCATCTGCTAGTTATCATAATACATTTACTTTTAACCTTGTAATTATTTCAGTTTAACACAAAATGTATATACATCCGCAGTTTATGTTGTTACAAATTGTTATTTCTGTCTCGATATTTCATGATCGCAGATGGTTTTCCCAGCGCATAAAAACCACAAAAGGGTTACTGATGAACTTTGTAATATTACACACCCCTCTTTAATCGCCAAATTTAAATATATCTATTTCTTATCATTAACGGTTATTTTTGCTGGCGGTAATGAATCTTGCCAATTGCTTTATTTTTGGTGTAAAATACTCTCTGACCTGTGAACATTGTCATGATTTGAGATAATCAGTCTTTGCTGAGATGTAGAGGTGTAAAGACTCTTACTGCCTTGCTATGGAGCAAGCCGACCACCTGTTTGCTTTTACTTTTATGCAACTTTTCGCTTCAAATAAAGGACTAATTTCGACAGAATGAGTTCTTTTTATATCTCCGAGCTATTGTTGTGTCTCTTTACTCAGGAAACGCATCTGAAGTGTTTTTGCGATTCAACGCACTTTATTTTAACAATTATGTACTATTATAGTAAACTATCCACTGTGACGATCAGGCCAACTCTTCGATAATATTATTAGAATGTAAACGTCAACTAATGTATACCGAAAACTATACTACACAAAGTGGTGCCTATTTTTGAAGTAAAGTATGTACGTTAAAATGGGTGGTCTGGCTTCGCTTGCGTGTGTACGCTTTGCTACGTTAGTATAAAAAACTTTTTCATGCGTCTATCAATCTACAAAATGGGACTGTATCTCCTTCATAATTGACGGAATCTGTGTGCGGAAAAGTTTGAAATCAAGATATTTACAGACCTGATACACTGCAATCTCCGAATATCTCCTACTTTAGTGTCAAAATAGACGCAAGTATTTGATGACGCACGCTCTTCTAGTGTTTGCGGTATTGGAACAACTTATTACGGAGCGACCGTGATAACAAAAAAAGTAGAGACTCATTAGCAGCTCTGTTCTACATATCGTGTCCGGGAGAATTTTTTTTTCCCCTTTTCATACTGTGCTTGTGAATGTGAGTTTCGTTTTTGTGAAATGCGTCCGTTTGCATCTTATAATATGTGGATTCAACAACAGTGTTTGTGTCTCCGGCGGTTAAAAAAGTTTTGTTTTCTTTTCTTTCCCTTTTGTTGCTGAAGGAAGATTTTTGGAGAAATTGTGAAAGTGCTTTTTCCGTGTTAGGAAGTGCTCAAGATATGACAGTGTAAAAAATTATCGTTCTGTAAATTATTTTGTGTGGAGTCTGCAATCGGTTAGGTACAGTGACGAGTGAATTATAGTTTGCCCGGATGTGTTTTTCCGCGTCCTCCTTATATCTTGTTTTACTTTTTAAAAAAAAAGTGATTTCAAATTAATTTTCGTAATTAATTAAAGTGATATCGACAATTAATTAAAAAAGAGAGAAGAAAAATTTTAAGGTGTCCACTGCCTTGTGTAAAAAGGGGTTTACTAAAAAAAAAGTGGTACTAAAAGTGGTTTATAGCTTACACTATTTTTAATATATCATATATTTTACTTCAATCAGTCATTTTTGTGGTACACTGCATGCGATATTTTTAATTTATAAGTAAAAGAAAAAGTTAAAAAAAAAAAAAAAAAAAAAAAAAAAAAAAAAAAAAATCTTATGTTTTTAAAAGTATTTAAGTGTTGGGAAAAATGATAATAATGATTTAAAAAAAAAAAAGATAAGTTTTTACTGCAGTTTAATTTTTCTCATAGTAATGTACTGAGTTATGATATTTTGAATTGTTGAAGGTTATTATTTTAATAATAATAATAATAATAATAAATATAGGTTCTCATTTTTATCTTTCATATAATAATATGCTCATGATTTTTAAACTAGTTAGATGTTTTGTGTAGATGGAAGAACACCAAGGTAGGTGAAAAATATATTTGTGCAAAATGATGGTAGTAATTTATTATTTTAATATTTTAACTGTGTTATGCATTTAATTTATTATTTATATATTTATTGATATTTTTGTGCTAAAACTTTTGTGTGAGGTCATATATATATATTTTTAAAAGAGAAAGATTTAAAAATTTAAAATGACTAGTAATTTTCAATTCCAAGTTGATGATTTCTGTGGAGATTCCTTCCTTGTGAATTTTTTCTTTGATCAGATTTTAACATACGAAAAACTTAAGGGCTTGTCCCGTGATGAAACTGTGGCTTTTCTAAAATCAAAACTAAAAGGTCCAGCGCGGCAATATATGATAGAAGACCCAGTCTTATACAAAGCTACAGATTTTGAGTTTATTCAGAATAGAATAACAGATTTTTTTGCTAAGACTTCTGCCCCTGCGACTTTAAATGATTTAAATACGCTTACCATTTTGCCGCATGAATCTATTAAAAATTTTGCCCACCGGTTGAATGTTTTGGTAAGTAAAGTTTACCCAGAAATTATAGACAAAGATTCCTCGAATCATATAAAATATGTAAAATTTTTGTCTTGCCTACCATCTTCTATCAGGCGTAAATTATTAGAGGAAGATGTAAAAACTTATCCGAAAGCAGTAGAAAGAGCACAGGTTTTGCAAGACATATTTGTACAGGATAATGTGTTCACTACTAGTGATTCTTTTCAGGCAACTGAACAGTTGCAATCGAAAATTGCTGAGCTTACGGAAAAAATAAATAATTTGAATTTTGCTCAACCTGTGTCACAAAAAAAAAATGGCTCCTCGCCTGTTAGAGAAAAGAAACACCATGACAGACAAAATTATCAGGAAAATTATAAAACGCGACACAATTTTCAGCCATATCAAAGACGGCGGTTTCCACAAAAACAAACTGAGCGTTGCCAATTATGTTTTCGTTATGGTCATTCTGCTAAGCATTGCTTTAAATGGCAAAGAGCTAATACAAAATTGGACCAACAAGACACTAGATACAAAAGAAATTACTCAGACACTAATTACAAGAATTTAAACTCAAAATGAGTCACACGAAGGCTGACAATGTGGTGCCTCAGGAAAATTTACCTACGTCAGCACCCATTTTTCACATTAATGACGAAAGTTTGCCAAAAATTTCGGCCAAAAGACTTGTTAACTCCATTGCGTCTCAGACAAATACTCAGGTTTGCATTGCAAATGACTGTTCAACACAAACGGAACACATGTTTAGTGAATTTATTTTTAATGTAAATATCCCAACTCCAGAACTTCCTCTTGTAAATACTTTAATTGCTCAAGAAAATGCTTCCCTACTTTTAGACACTGGCAGCAGCACATCTTTGCTTTCGAAGCGTTTATTTGATAAAGTTAAAGACAAATTAAAATACAAACGCTTAGGATCTAATGTAACATTAACGACAGTAAATTCAGAACTTGATTTCACGGCATGTATTCGTTTCACATTTAAAATTCAACAAAAATTCTTTTCTCACCATTTCTATATCGTTGATATTCCTGAATCGCATAATTTTGATGGCATTTTAGGACTTAACTTTCTTGAAAAACATAATATCACACTAGATTTAACGAACAAAATCATGCAGCTCAATGAGTTAAAAGTTCCATTCATTTATACTAAAGAAACAACTGAAACTCTTGAGTGTCACAATATCAATGTCAGTCAGCCTATATCTGAAAATGTTATGCTAAAATCTAAATTGATTCTTGCACCAAATCAAACTAAATGTATCTCTGTAAAAGTTAAAAACATGACTCATGACACACCATATTTATTCCAAAGTAACGCTTTCGCTAAAGATATCCTTGCTTTTGACTCTATTGTCCAAATTGATAAACAAAACACCAGTGAATTTTCTATTTATGTCAGAAATAATGCAAACAAAACTATACATGTAAACAAGAACACCAATATAGGCTCTGTTACCCAAATTGAGGAGATAATCCAAAATTCTGAGGACTTGAAAGACAGCGAAAATGTGGTTAATGAACAAACACAATTGTTTGTAAATTTTA